>OX384034.1:35110002-37730002 GCA_947534325.1 Agonum fuliginosum | reverse complement strand
ATCATCTCGGTGACAATGGGTTTCATGCTGTAGCTGTAGGTACTTTCATTGTTGTACTTTTGGTGATTTACTACAATATTAATTCAAAAATATAATGAGACTGAGCCCAGAAAGATCATTATTTTAATCAGAGACCGATATGATGATGAATGATGAAGAAAAAAATTTTCAACTTGATTACGACGAAAAAAATAATTTCCAAACATAGAAAATTCAATAGGTGTTAAAATTTTAATTTAGCGACATCTCATCAAAATTGTATTGAAGAAAGATGATTTTAAAAAAAACTACCTACATCATTGGTAAAAATATAAATTTTGTTAAAATATATGTTTTTTCGTAAATTCAGACAGAAATTTTGCTGTGACGTCATTATTTTACATAGCAGATATAGCAGCATTCTATGTCACATCACATATTATTCAATTTCTATTACCTACTTATTTTTGGGTTTGTTGATACAAATATTTTGAAAAAAAATGGGTCCCAAGTTCTTGTTTCTTCTTCAAAATATTTAATTAAAAATCTTGCAAGTAGCCCATTAAATTTTAAACTTTATAGTCCAGTAACCTTGTCATGGTTATAATGGGCCTAAGTTGCATCAAGTGGTAGTAGTAGGTTTCTTTTTTTTTCTTGTATGGGATTTGCCTGAGATGCAAAATCCAAGTTTTCGACCTCGACAACCCTCCGGAACACTTTTGAATATCTCAAAAACTGATAAATTTTTGTACTTTTTTCGGTTTCTTACCATTTTGACTATGAAGGAGCACGATTTCGACAAAGACCATTACATGCATTTTTAAACAAGATTAAATTGTCTACAATCTGAGACCAAAATGGGCTCGGTAGCCCTAATAGTTTCCGATATACAGCTTTTCAAAATTTGGCAAAATCTACAAATCTGAAACTCCAACCGTTTCTCTTGTACAAAAATTTTACTATATTCTCTCGGGGAAAAACTTTAAATTTCAGATCAAGCAAGACCATTGAAAGTTTTTGACAGAATGTATCTTATAGAAAAAAGTACGAGGAATTCAGTGCTGCAAACCGGAAGTCACTATTATTATTCGTTCAGAAATTATAGTTGATTAAACACAATAAACAAAAGAATAAACAAAAATTTTACTATATTCTCTCGGGGAAAAACTTTAAATATCAGCTCAAGCAAGACCATTGAAAATTTTTGACAGAATGTATCTTATAGAAAAAAGTACGAGGAATTCAGTGTTGCAAACCGGAAGTCATTATCATTATTCGTTCAGAAATTATGTTATTATTATGTTAAAAACACAAAATTTAAAAAAAATTCTATTTTAAGATTGTGGCTAAACTAGGGTCTCGAAAATTATAAAAATTATATCGTAAATAGATAAAAAATTGTGGAATCGATTGCTTGAAACCGGACGGTGATACTTTTATCCGTTTTAAAGTTACAGCCGTTTTTTGTGTATCACGAAAACTAGCTTAAAATTTTCAATTTTGGAAAATTTACCAAACTTTGAAAAGCTGTATCTCGGAAACTATTACGTCTACCGAGCCCATTGGTATCAAATTGTAGACAATTTAATCTAGTTTAAAAATGTACAGAATTGTTTTTGTCGAAATCGTGCTCCTTCATAGTCAAAATGGTAAGAAACCGAAAAAAGTGCAAAAATTTAGCAGTTTTTGAGATATTTAAAAGTGTTCCGGAGGGTTGCCGAGGTCGAAAACTTGGATTTTGCATCTCAGTCACATCCTATATAAGAAAAAAAATAGAAACCTACTACCACCACTTGATGCAACTTACGATGTACTAGGTTATAGGACTATTATAATAAGTTCACATTTTTTGTGAAGGCGGCCATTTTTAACTCGCACATGGGCGGCCGATTGTGCATTGTATTTAACAATACTTATCGCAGTTTTGAGTACATTGTTAAAAGAAAAAAAATTCAAACGCTCGGCAAATTAGCTTTTCCGTTTTATCTATTAGACCAGTCAATATAGATTTTTTTTTGTTATAAAATTTAACAGAAAACTACTTGCACCATGACTTCGGGACTACCTGTAGATTACTAAAATCCAAAATGCAGCCAAATTTTTTACTTGTGAAATTTGTTTGAACAATAATTATTTTTAAAAAGGCCCATTTTTCGTTTTTTGCAAATATAATAAAAAGTACTGGATAAATCGCGTTACTCATAAAAGACCGTTAGTCCTTAATATTGAAAATTAACGGAGATACGAATTTTTGAAAAAAGGTCCATTTTGAGCGTTTTTTCGGCTTTTCTCGGCGAAAAATGATCGGACCGGAATTTTCCAAAAACCATTTTGTAGATTTTTGCATTCTCCACAAACGGTCTTTTATGAGTAACGCGATTTATCCAGTACTTTTTATTATATTTGCAAAAAACGAAAAATGGGCCTATTTTTAAAATAATTATTGTACAAACAGATTTCACAAGTAAGAAATTTGGCTGCATTTTGGATTTTAGTAATCTACAGGTTATCCCCGAAGTCATGGTGCAAGTATAGTTTTCTGTTAAATTTTATATCAAAAACACCCTTGATTTTTGCTATAATGACTGGTGTATATGTAAATAACGTGAATAATAATTACAATTAGCAACAAATTTTCTGTATCTATTATTCATAAATAAACAAAAGATGTCAACAAAATCAATTTTGTTTTTGAAACCGTAATTAGTCAATTTAAATATAGACCAAAGTACATATTTTTATTTAAAACAACAATCTAATGCAACAAAACTCAATTTTACTAATAATAAATAGAAATTATATTAAGATATTATGTAACTTAACCTACCTACCTGTTATATTCTCTTAAATTGGTGCATACTTTTCGCCTGGAACACAAATTTAAACGAGCTATTTTACCTTTACGTTTGCCCATTTTGCAAGTGAATATAGCTTTTTCTCAACTCGGTATTCTATGAATATATTTATTTTACAAATACTGTACTAGGCGGGGCTTATCGTTGGTACAAGTGAAATGCCACTTGTGGCGCTAGTTGCTGGCTGCAACTTTAGCATACAAAAGAGGTTTTGTTTAACCCATGAAATTGCCACTAATTTTAAATATTTTTCAACAATCTTTTTTTTCAATGAAAGATAAAAGTCCACACTAGGTTTGATTAGTAATGAATTTTAATTTTTTGTTTTTTGTTTCGTAATATTTGATCATCAAAGTGTAGTATCTTTGAAGCTCCATCAAACGAGTACAAAAAATAAAATTTAAAAATTGTCACTAAGCGAACCTAGACGTATTCGTTATCTTCAAATTAAAAAAAAAAATAGTCAAATCGGACTAACATTAAAGTCGATTTCGTGGTCCTAACTATAACATGTTTTTGCCTTATTTTATACGGGTGGTGATTCCTCTTAAGTGCCAAATCACTATACATTTTCGTCATAAGAAAAAATTGAATTTTTCGATTTTCCAGCTATTCTTTTAGGTTTTCTCAAATGTTTTTCTTTTTAAAAGCACCCTTGTATTAGAGCGAACAAAACAAAAACAAAATATTCAAATCGGCCAGGTCGTGACCAGAAAAACAGACATTCATTTTGATATATACAGATTTATTTACCAAACTTGATGTTACTTTAATATAATTCAAGTGCACTTTGCACAGGGCATAACCTTAAACCGCTCGAAGGCAGCTTTCTCCAGTGACTCGCGGAACTTCGGATGTGCGATCTGGATCAGCTCGTAGGCCTTCTCTCTGAGAGTCTTGCCCCAGAGATTCGCGATGCCGTACTCTGTCACGATGTACTGGGCGTGCGCTCGGGTGGTAACTACGCCTGCACCCGGTTTCAACAGAGGAACGATCTTGCTCATGCCCTTCTTGGTGGTGGACGAGAACGCAATGATCGGCTTGCCTTTCATATCAATCGCTTCCCCAGCACCCTTGATGAAGTCAACTTGGCCGCCGAAGCCAGAGTACATCCTCGTTCCGATCGAGTCGGAGTTCACCTGGCCGGTCAGGTCGATCTCAACAGCGGAGTTGATGGCCGTCATCTTAGGCATGGTTCTGACAACGTAAGCGGCGTTGACGTAGTCCACGCGCAACATCGACACCGAGGGGTTGTCGTTGACCCAGTCGTACAGTGCCTGGCCGCCGTTGACGAACGAACCCACGGTACGGCCTCGGTGCGTCGGCTTCTGACAGTTTGTCACCGCTCCTGCCTCGACGAGATCAACGACCCCATCCGCGAACATCTCCGAGTGGATGCCGAGGAACTTGTGCGTGTGGAGTTGGTCTAACACGGCGTCGGGGATGCCGCCGATGCCCATTTGAAGCGTGGCGCCGTCGTCAACCAAGTTGTTTGCAATATGTTTTCCAATGGCTTTCTCAATTTCAGTCAACGGTGGTGGGGTATGTCCAGGTAATTTACTATCAACGCAGACGGCGTAATCAATGTGACTTAAGTGTACGTGCGAATCACCGAACGTACGCGGCATTTGTGGGTTTACTTGTGCAATAATATATTTCGAATAAGTGGCAGCAGCTCTAGCACAATCTACACTCGTTCCTAAGGTGACGTAGCCATGGCGGTCTGGTAGCGACACATGCAATAAAGCAATATCGGGTTTGAAATGTCCTTTATAGAACAGGAGTGGAAGTTCTTGCAAGAAAATCGAAAGGTTGTCCGCGTAACCCTCCGCGACGGCTTTTCTTATGTTTCCGCCCATGAACAATGACAGATCCCTGAACATGCCCTTGCAAGAGGGGTCCACCTGGGGGGCCTTCTGTTCGGTGTGCATATGACACACGACGATGTTCTTCAGACAGCATTTCTTACCGCGATCTACCATCGCTTTCATCAGATCAAAAGGTGTCGCTGCCGCACCATGGCAGAACACAAACATATCTGAGTCTAACAATTGCATTGCCTCTTCTGCTGTGCTCCATATAGGCTCTTTGCCTGGGATTGGATACCCAAGTTCCCTAGAATAACCGTGAAAAGCTCGAGAATTTCGGAGGTGGTTAACTCGAGGATTAATTACGTGCCTGCCCAAACGAAATGCAGATACATTCATTTTCCAATAAGTTTGTGGAATATAGATTTTAAAATTTTTTGTTAAATTGATTTCGAAATTGCACTTTAAATTATTTAGATTATTTTGAACGGAATTATCATTAACATTCCCGTGCCTGACATTTATTTACTTTTACCGGACTGACAAATTCGTATTTTGTTTTTCTTTTTATTGTTTTACTATGTCGACTATTACCTAAATTACAACAAAAATTTAAAATTGAAACATGGGATCTTTCATATCCATGGCTACGAAATTGACAGCAATGTATTAGAGCGTTTCATTTAAGCCTAGTTTCCATGCATGCGTTTCATCCGTTCCGTTCTATCCGTCGCAAGTTGTGATTGGCTAGTTCAAATTATGAAAAATTGGCGCGTTGGTAAATGCAGCGACGGACAGAGTTCGTCTACTCTCTACTCGTTGCAGCGCGAATTTGAAAACGGATGCTTTGATGTGACAGATTGACAGTTAGCAACTGTTTTCATACGATTTTACGTAAAATTTGTTTGGTTTACCTAATCAACATGACCAGCTTCGTAAGTTTATAAAATCATAATAAATATTATATAATATAATCATGAATAACGCATATTTATTTAGGTTTATTTCTGTGAAAAATGCAAAAGCATAGTACATAATTTAAATGAAGAGCACATTTTTGTACCCCACAGGAAAATCCAATAATATTTGATAACACAAATGATAATGAATCTATGGAAGACTTAGATATTGATGAACTTCTAATAAATGAAGTTTCAAAAAGACCACCATTGTATTTTTTTTAAATGTATTTTAAATAAAAATATGAAATTATCATAATTTTACGTGTATTATAATTCATTTCAACGATTTGAACAAAACACCAGTGAATCGAAGTACCAATCAAAACATCAAAACGGATGAAACGCAACGGACACATGTGAACAGTCTAAATTTCATACGTCGTCAAGTTTGCAGCGACGTATAAAACGGAACGGACGAAACGCATGCATGGAAACTTAGCTTTCAAATGTTAGCTGTCACGGCTGTCACTTTGCTGTACAAAGTGTCAAAATCTTTAAATACGAACAAAATTTACAATTATATACTGGGCGGTTTAATCCGAACTATTATTATTATATTATTTAATAAGAAATAAAATACGAATGCATCCACATTAAAACTTAATTTGCAAAAATTTTTGTATTTCAAATTTATAGCAGAGTGCAACGGTGCCAGTTCTACATTTCATTCCGTTATTTTTTTGAAGTTCGTAACTTAAAATATTTATTTCTGAGTTAACTAGGCGGTCAATTTTGATAATATTTCGCATACGTATTCATATATAACCACACATTTAATTAAATAGTATTTTAAACAAAGTTTATGGGTTTGAGTCTATAATTTAATGCAATATATATTCAGCAAAGTATCATTTTTCCTATATCCACCATGTTAAAAATGTCATATTTAAATGTGAATATCTTTGGATAGAGACGGTCAATTCGATTGAAATTTGAAATGTATATGGAAAACAGTGTCAACAACTGATTTTTTTTATGTTGCATTAAAAATTTATGGATTTGTTACAACGCTCGAGGCTCGAATCACCATTAATATTATAAGTAGGTAGGTACTAATTTCCTACTACTCACAAATATATTTTAATCATTTAATTTAAACTGCAGAAGAAGATAATATAAACGATATTTTACTATTGTCACTGTCACTGTCATGTCATAATCATTCTTTAAATTTTTAGTAACAAATGTTAAACATACACACACAGACATCATCTCGAAAATACTTTATTCGTATTTTATGGATCATAAAACGTGCTTATCTCTTAAAATCTCACACTCGAAAATTTTGACCCATCACAATACCTCCCTTATAGAATATGAGGCGGGAGGTAAAAACGTTCTGAACAGTGAACACAGTCGTTTAACGGAACCAAATGGTGTGAGTGTGAACGAATCATTAAAATAATATCAACCACTCGAAACCGCAAAAATGTTTTGGGCCGCAGTCCTTACAAACTCTCTCTCCAGTTGCAGTTGTTAAATTTCAATCCCCCCAGCAAAACCACTAAATCATAACCTCACTACAACAACAATCATCTCTCAATCTAGAGATATTCTCTCCACGATATAAATTTCAATTTTTGCTGGTGAAATGAGGTGTAAAACTTATAAATTACCAAGTGACTGGTGAACGTACAACACCGCAATATCAGTGCAGGAAAATCTAGCTCGGAAGGTGATGATTACTCACATAAGTTGGCAAGCCTGCTTGTCGGAAGTCACTAAACTTAGTGAGAAGTGAATATGTTCTCTCCTCGTAACTTCAACATCAACATGCATTAGCGGTGGAGATAGTAAAGTAGACAAGACTGAGACCGAGATTGGTACCCCTGTAGCGGTTGCTCATGAGAATTTATTAAGTTGGCGGCAGTGTATTGTACCTTTTTAAATAAATTACGAGTATGAGAAGCTATAGTGTTATAAAGCTATAAATATGAAATAATTATCTTTATCTAACGACAATATTAAATAATTAATTCGTTATAACGTTGTTGAGTAATTATTTAATGCTGCGTGTCACGTGTCAGCTAACGACAATTCGTTGTATTTATTTATTCCTTATTGATTATAAGCAATAATACATTTAACAAAAATCTGACGTGACCATCACACAACCTGCCGCCATATCTAGATTTTAAACAGAAATGTATACGTACAATCCGGTGCCCATTTAAAATATACAAATAAAAATCTAAAATATTCAAACACAGAAATTAGTATCACCTGTATCAAAAGATTCATTCACACGAAAACTCTTCTGTGTTACTACATTTAATAGCTTACTTATGACCTTATGACTTATATAGCGCTAGTATGCCAACTTGTCACCCGTCTTATCTGTCAATATTTTTTATGCAGAAACAAAAATCAACCGAACATGGATTACAAGATTTCAACGTTTTATTTGATAAATTTATTTTTTAAATTTTACTGCAGTTCTTTAATGCTACCAGATAAAGACAATTTTTTTATAACGTAAATTGCAAATAACTTTTCCTCTTATTCTTATTACAAATAAATACTATATTTATACAAATTTATAGACATTTTTGACACTTAATCTTTTCAATCTTCAAAAAATATCACTTCCGGTGATATATTTTGTACCAAAATCTAATGAGTTCTTCCTATTCGTATACAATTGTAAAATACCAAATATCAAAATTTTTGGGTATTCGTATTTGAGTTATGCGACATACGGCATCGGCCCGGACCACACACATACACATATACGTACAGACATCATCGGGAAACTATCAAAAATGAGTTGTAAGGACCCTAATTCGTGCTCATCCACTAAAAACTCACTACCCGATTTTTTGCATGATTCCAATACCTTCCTTTACAGGTAAGCGGAAGGTAAAAATTAAAAATCTAATTATTAATAGACACAGTATGAATACCTTGAAATGTATTTTCTTGTACGTCATAAACAAGCAAAGCTAATTAAAGTGTATGATTTCATTTATTTATGAACTTTTCTTTAAATATATTAAAGCAAAGTTAATCAAAATAAACAAAGATCATTCCGCACCTATGCTCCATTGAAAAAACACAATAGATATAGATTTCACTTAATAAAAACTGACCGCCACGGTTAGTGCTAGCAAATAAATCTTCAGAGTTTATGAATTCAATTATAAAACTTTCTTCTACTGTTAATTGATTGGTTATAATAATTTCATTTAACAACTGACGTAAATAGGCTTATTATCATATTGTGATTCCAATTAGACGTGTTTCGTTCTTATGGGATTTCCTGTAAGACTATAAATATCAAGTAATTGCAGTTTCAGTGTTCTGTTCTAGGAGCTGTAAAAACTGCACTTACGACTTATTTTTGCAGTTTTCTCATTAAATAAATATCACAAATGCTAATTCTGCACGTATAATAATTTGTTATTTAAATGTGTATGCTGTTTTATTTTTTATGTTGCCATATTCAGAATTTGTTCAAATGATAAATAAATTTCAAATGACAGCTGTTTTATTTAATAATGTGAAGTGCAATACTTAAGCAACGGATTGTATGTTTAAATTTTAGTAAATGTTGCTATTAACATCAGGAATAAAATTAAAACTTATTAAATAATACTTTCATTATATTTTTTTTACAAGACGATAAAATATTTTTTCTACGAAAGAAAAATGTTAATTCACAAGCGACAAAGGAGCGAATTAATTATTTTTATTCAATTTTGATGTTTTAAACTGCTATTATTAACTCCATAGCAACAACTATAAATAAATGTTTATTCACAAGTGAATTTTTTTTTTAAATCACTTAACACATTTTTAAATCACTGACGTTTTAAACTGTTATTATTACGTCAAAAATGCATAAAAACAATGACAACTTGCCACTAACGACTACTTTGATTAGTTTTTTTGTTAGGTATGTCAAAATAAATTTATAATTCATATATTTGAAATAATTTCGTCAAAATTGAATAAAATATTGTATAAACCACGTGAGATACGAATGTTTATTCCTCCGAAGAAATTATCCCACTCGACCTTCTCACATGGTGTATAAATATCTATTCTCGAGTCAATAAATATAATTTTATCGTTGTATATAAAATTATATTTTTTTCTATAGCTGATGTTAAATAAAAAATATAATAAAACCAATTTTAAATCATTATTATCAAAACTCAATTTCGAAGTTTGTTTGTAATGCATTTCATCATCCTATTTTTTTTCACAGAGGATGTAGAAATGTATGTGAATACGAATTGGAAGCAGTGCTGGATTTCCGCCTAGGCCCGTGAGGCCCGGGCCTAGGGCGCCAAAATTTTAGAGGCGAAAAACGTAGGTAAAGACAACCCATTTTAAAAATTGACTGAGATAAGTTTTTATAAATTTTTTTTCATAATGTGGACATTGCTGTTGCTGTACGTATGTTTTTGAGTATTCCGGCTTCAAATTGTTCAGGAGAAAGATCTTTTTCCACTTTGAAAAGGGTAAAAACCTATTTACGCGTAAGTATGGGCCAAGATAGACTTAATGCTCTTGCATTACTATCTATTGAAGTTCAACTAGTGCAAGAATTTGATTATGACGATATAATCAACGTTTTTGCGCGGACCAAAGCCAGGCAAAAGAAATTTTAAAATTGATTATTAGGTATTAAAAAAAAATGTTTATTATTTATTTGTATAAAGTTTATTTCTTATTTTTCTGTAATGTTTATTTGTTATATTTAAAAATTATATTTCAATAAAATAAAGTTATATTAAAATAATTATATATACGATGAAAATTAATGAAATTCATTTCATCAAAAAGGGCGGCGTATCAAACCGGGCCTAGGGCGGCAGCAAGCCTAAATCCGCCACTGATTGGAAGATGAAATATAAAAAATTATAATTTTACTTTATTTGCTCAAATTTTGCTATATCTACTCAAATTTTACTTTATCTATCCTTGTGGCTAAAGTGATACTTTATCGACTCAAAACAGTCGATAAAGTAGCACTTTAACATCAGCTATGGGAAAAAATAAGTTTTTTAATAAATTGAGAAAAAAATATTCTGTAACCTCATGATCAGGAGAAGGGGAGCATAATATTAATAATGTAATGATGTAATGATAAATGTTCGGTGATATTCTACGTCACATAATTTTTTTTATAAAAAATGTGTGTTCCAAATTTTTCTTTTCTTCAAAAATATTTAATTAAAAATATCATGCAAGTAGCCCATTATTTCATATAAATATGTAGATAAAGAAATTGTTCTACTCGAGTATATTATGGCAATTACTCATTTGATACTTATTGTTACTGCGGCATTTTAGATCATTTCTTTAGGTATGTTAAGCTGGAATAACCCCATTAGCAGAACCGGCCAAAACCAATAGGAATAATTAGTACTCGATTATTACTAATTAATTACCCTAATCCCTAATTTATTACTGTGGTTAAAAAAAAACTAACAAAACCGTACTAGAGCCCTACAAACTCGGTTTTTGTTTTTACTACACTAACAAAGATAACAAAACCGTACTAGAGCCCCACAAACTCGGTTTTTGTTTTTACTACACTAACAAAGCTAACAAAACCGTACTAGAGCCCCACAAACTCGGTTTTTGTTTTTACTACATTAACAAAGCTAACAAAACCGTACTAGAGCCCCACAAACTCGGTTTTTGTTTTTACTACACTAACAAAGCTAACAAAACCTCGACAAAACCGTACTAGAGCCCCACAAACTCGGTTTTTGTTTTTACTACACTAACAAAGCTGACAAAACCGTACTAGAGCCCACAAACTCGGGTTCGTAAAACCCTCGTTAATTTAAAAAAATCTGACGTGGGCACCACATGACTTCCTTGTACGCCTTGTGTGTTCATACTTTTCTTAATAACTAAAATGTAGAATAATATAAAAAATTCTTTTAACTTATTATACTAGTATACTCACAAATATATTTTAATCATTTTATTTAAACTGCAGAAGAAGATATAAAGCTTATTTTACTATTGTCACTGTCATGTCATAATCATTTAAATTTTACGTAGTAACAAATGTTAAACGATCATGGAGTACAAGATACCGAAATACTAAATTATAAGTATATACTTTAATTATTCTTAAATGATAGAAGATACAGAAAAATTTATAAAATACCGATTGTAGATAATAATCACATAATCTTTCATTTAAAATTAAAAAAATTGTCTAAAATTTATTATTTATCAAAATATTTTTAAAAAGTACTACTTCCGGTTTATAGATTGAAACCAAAAATAGGAGGTGCACAACTAGATGCTATAACAGTCCTAAATACAAAATTTCAGCTTTTTACGTCTAACCGTATTTGAGTTATGCGACATACATACGTCCGTACATACGTACATACGTCCGTACATACGTACATACGTCCGTACATACGTACATACGTCCGTACATACGTACATACGTCCGTACATACGTCCGTACATACGTCCGTACATACGTACATACGTCCGTACATACGTCCGTACATACGTACATACGTCCGTACATACGTACATACGTCCGTACATACGTACATACGTACGTATAGACGTCACGACGAAACTAGTCATAATGGATTCAGAAAAGGTCAAAACGGATATTTCCATCAAAATCTGAAAACCGAAATTTTTCGGGATTACAATACTTCCTTATTACTCCGTACAAGGAAGTAAAAAAACACAGTAATAAATTAGGGATTAGGGTAATTAATTAGTAATAATCGAGTACTAATTATTCCTATTGGTTTTGGCCGGTTCTACTAATGGGGTTATTCCAGCTTAACATACCACACTTCTTTCTATAATCACACTTACATCCGTGTCTGAGATAAATAGGTTCACAAATTGCAGATTTGTTTATAACACATAATTATTAAATTACGTCATACCTGATAAGCAATTGATTTATTTATAAAAATATAGGAAGAGAACGTCAGAATGTTTTTAAGATTTCAAGTTATTTTCCAAGTAATTTCACTTGACAAACAAAAACAACTGTAACTAAAAGTGCCTTTCTTCTGCTTATTATTATAGGGTGGACCAACTAGTGGTTTCTTTTTAAATCATAGGTTATTTTGACACTGACAGCTTTTTCCCACTCGAAATCTTGATAGAAAGTAAGTATCATACCTCCGCGGTACGAAATGAGTCGCTTTACGCTTGAGCAACGTTGGGAAATATTGCAAATTTATTTCCAAAGTGAGTGCTGTGTAGCCCAAACAGTGCGTTTGTTGAAAAGAAGATTTTTACAGAGTCATGGTATCCGACTTTTTTTTACTGAAATTGAAGACATGGATTTGGACTACCTCTGATTCATGCAGGATGGCGCGCCATGCCATACAGCCCATGCCACAATCGATCTTTTCGGCACCAAATTCCCAAATCATGTTATCATCCGTCTTGGCGATGTCAATTGGCTGCCTCGGACCTGCGATTTGACCCCTTTTTTGTGGGGAACCGTGAAGGACCGATGTTATGCTAACAATCCAGAAACGATTCAGGGCAATATCATCCAAGCAATCCGTGAGCTACAGCCCGAAACAATCAACCAGGTCTTGGAAAATTGGGTGACAGAATGCGTTACTGCGAAGCCAGCCGAGGCAACCACTTGAACGAAGTAATAATAATAAATGGGAATGTTTGCTCTTACTAATGAAGCCATAATACATGGAAAAAAATTAATTTTGTTCATTTTATTGCATTTTCAAGAAAAACTTGTATTTGGCCCACCCTATATAAGGAAAAATAATAATTCTTTGTGGTAATAACCTTGAAAATTTGATTGAAATACTCGCCGTAAATGGAACTAAAGTTATGAAGTTCAACTTCTTGTTATTCAGTTGTTATTGTTGTTCGGTTTTTGCAAGTAATTAAATTGGTTAGGTAATTTAAAAAATTGATTTAAATTCATACAGCCATATAATTATAATTAATAGCAAAATATATAAACATATTGTTGTATAATTATTGCATGATTTACTAATGTTATTTTAGAGTTATAAATATTGCTACCTTATCGTAAATAAATGTTGTTTGTTTTACAATTCAGTAATAATTAAAATTATCTACCGAGTTTGATTAACAAATGGTTTAACAATGTATTATTAATTTATTTGTTGATTAACAAAGGTAATAAAATAAATACGGATATTTTGTTTTCGTCTTTTTCTGTAATTAATCAACAAAGGTAACAAAGCTTGACTGACAAATTAGTCAAAATTTGAATATTAAAATTTTTTAAATTAAAATAGAAAGTTTGTAATTAACTACATTTAATTATTCTTTTCCTGCTGTAACTATGAATTAACACCTTTATTAACCCTGCGTAAAATTTTAATATGAAAATACTGAAACATGACCTTATAGTTTTCAAAAGTTCCAAATAATTCTTTAAAATCCGTAGGTGTTATTGTGAATGGGTTTAAATTATTTTGTAAACATAACTAACGCTATTGTGTTTCTAATTTGGTTTTGAACAATTAAATGCGCCTTTATAAAAAGACTGAATGATATTTCCTGACGTCTTTAAGTAAAAAATTAATTATTCTGTCAAAACACATTGTCTTTAGAATGACATGCTATTTTTATAAACAAGATTTTATATCTGTCCCCCGACTTTATTTTTGAAGTATTTTTCTGTGAATATAGAATAGGTATTTAAATAAAATCTGTAACTACTGGTCAAAAAGATAAACCCGTCAATAAGACACACTATTGTATTATGAATTCATAATTCAACACTATTGTATTATGAGTCACATTATTCAACACAACTGGCATCTGTCATCACATCAAAATGTGAGGTTAGATTAATATTTTAATGAATACAAATTTGTATAGAATAGAAATGTTTTATTTAAAAAGTCTTTCATACTTAATAATTTTATTAAGAAATAATAAAGTAAAAATCTGATGTGGCCAGCACACAACCTTCCGCCATATCTAGACTTATACCTACGTATAATCGGTGCCCATTTAAAACATAAGTACAAATAAAAATCTAAAATATTCAAACACAGAAATTAGTATCACTTGAATCAAAAGATTCATTCACACGAAAACTCTTCTGTGTCGAATTCATCCTCCGTTCAATTACTACATTTAATATCTTACTTATGACTTATATGGCGTTAGTATCCCAACGTGTCACCCGTCACACCTGTCAATATTTTTTACGCAGAAACAAAAATCAACCAATCATGGATTACAAGATTTCAACGTTTTATTTGATAAATTTACTTTTTAAATTTTACTGCAGTTCTTTAATGCTACCAGATAAAGACAATTTTTTTATAACGTAAGTTACTATATTTATCTAAATTTATATAAATTCTTGACAATTAACCTTTTCAATGTTCAAAAAATATCACTTCCGGTGAAGATATTTGTACCAAAATCTAATGAGCTCTTCCAATTTATATACAAATGTTAAATACCAAATATCAAAATTTTTGGGTATTTCGTATTTGAGTTATCCGACTTATACCCCGGCCTTGACCACATACACACACATACATAATTCGTGCTCATCCACTAAAAACTCACTACCCGATTTTTAGCATAATTCCAATACCTTCCTTTACAAGTAAGCGGAAGGTAAATATATGTATAGATATAAAAAATTGTCCAAGAAAATTATATTTAAAGCAACATTTTCATATTTTTGCCAAATAGTCCCTGATAATAATAAAACTACACTATAACTACCTAAGTTTTAAATCTTTGGACAAAATGCATAAAATAAAAATTCAATTTAAAATGTAATAAATCAAATGTCAAACTTTTCAACCGAAATAAACAGTAAAACACATTTCACGTAAGTTTATGGTGCAAATAAGAATATAAAACATTGTTTGCTGCCCATTTATTATGTATGACGTACGGCACTGGCTGTCATTGTCGTAAACCTACAACAGTTTACGTGTGTACCTACAACACATACGTTCGCGTTCAGAATGCATAATGACATTTATTTAACTGACAACTGTAAAAAATGGCATTTAGCCAAACACATAAGCCTGGTTTATAATGGATGTAATCGGTTACTTCTTCTGTATTCTGTAAGATGTGTGATGTGAATGAGAAGTGTGTGGTTCATAATCATTTCAGTAATCTGCTAACTTGACGACATAACCTTTCTTATATCTGTCAGATGGATCTGTTTGAAACGTTGAAAGTTACATAATTGGATCTGCAATGTTTATAACAATAAATATTGTAGCGAAATATAAAATACTCATCAAAAAGTAAACAAAGAACAAATAGAACTTCCTTGCTATTTGTTGGGAAAGAGTGAAAAGTGAAGTATGTACCAGAGTGGCTCTATGCGGAGTATGGCTTACTTCAGTAAAATTGTATTTGAATAAAATAATATGTTTGGTAATACATGAAGAGTTTTAAAGTTAGATACTGAACTAATTTTTGGATATCATATCGTAACAGTTAAACATTAATTAATTCCACAGTTTTTACCTTCCGCTTACCTGTAAAGGAAGGTATTGGAATCATGCAAAAAATCGGGTAGTGAGTTTTTAGTGGATAAGCACGAATTGGGGTCCTTACAACTCATTTTTGATAGTTTCCCGATGATGTCTGTATGTATGTGTGTGTGTGTGTGTGTGTGCGTGTGTGTGTGTGTGTGTATGTGTGTGGTCCGGGCCGATGCCGTCTGTCGCATAACTCAAATACGAATTACCCAAAAATTTTGATATTTGGTATTTTACAATTGTATACGAATAGGAAGAGCTCATTAGATTTTGGTACAAATATCTTCACCGGAAGTGATATTTTTTGAAGATTGAAAAAGATAATTGTCAAAATTGTATATAAATTTGGATAAATATAGTATTTATTTGTAATAAGAATAAGAGAAAAAGTTATTTGCAACCTACGTTATAAAAAAATTGTCTTTATCTGGTAGCATTAAAGAACTGCAGTAAAATTTAAAAAATAAATTTATCAAATAAAACATCGAAATCTTGTAATCCATGTTCGATTGATTTTTGTTTCTGCGTAAAAAATATTGACAGGTGAGACGGGTGACAAGTTGACATACTAGCGTCATATAAGTCATAAGTAAGATATTAAATGTAGTAATTGAACGGAGGATGGCTTCATCACAGAAGAGTTTGCCTGAGAACGAATCTTTTGATTCAGGTGATGCAAATTTCTGTTAGAATATTTTAGATTTTTATTTGTATATTTTAAAGGGACACCGGATTGTATACGTGTACATTTATGTTTATAAGTCTAGATATGGCGGAAGGTTGTGTGATGGCCACGTCAGATTTTTTAGAGTATTAAAGCATGGCTACTTTTTTAAAAATAGCGCCCATGGCCATACTCTTTTTATATAGTGATACTCTAAGAAGTTTTCTTAAAAGTTGGCGAACCTTACTGTTACAGTATAGGTAAACGTCAAACCCAGTGTCATTATGAACCGTAACATATCTCATGTTAACAGAACACAGAAGAAGTCAACAGTTACACAGCCTTTACAAAGTTGTACAATGAAATATGCGATAAATCATACGCCGTGTTGATATTTGCGATAAATAAAAGAAAATAGAAACAAATGTCGGCTGATATTGCCATGGAGATTAATAAACAGAAAAAATAATCAGCAGTGACGAATGACGCATTAAATGTTTTACATTGCAACACTTTTTTAATAACGATTCTTATAATGATTTGAAATAGAATCACTGTTAATTTGAAAAGCTATTTTATTTTTAGCTTCTTCATAGAAATAATAAACGCTTCCCAACTATACAAATAAGTAATCGAAAAGTAATCAAACATATTGGACTGAATTTTAAACCCTGTTTAAAGAAACTTTTTTAAATTTAAAGAAACAAATATTAAACACAAATTGAATATTATTTTATAAAAGGTGTTCGTCTACCCTAAAATTTGACAGCGTTACAGAGGTGTACGCCTCCCACGTTTACTTTAATTATAATTTAAATATATGATGCTTTTATATATGAGTGTATTAACAAAGGATGTCTTAATGCTTCTATATTTTTATTTTGTCTTTGGCCTAAGGATTTGAAGAAAAAAAATTAAAATTACGTTTTTTGCAGTTTTTTGTCATTATTTGATATGATTTTATTCGGTCACTAAAAATGGCAAGAAAAATTTAAAAAAGCAAGAAGCATGCAGCTATGCTTCCCTTTTCGAATAATTTTTGTTTTACTTAATTTCTTTAAAAAGTACAGAAGTTATTATGGGAATCTGGAGCCATATGTTTACAGTATATTTCAACTTCAAAATGATATTGCAAAGCTAGGAAGCGGCAAAGTACGAGTTTCGGGATGGGTTCGGTCAGCCATAGTAATGTGGAAGAAAGTGAATTAGAAAATAGTATATTATATATTGAGGGACTAAAGTGCATGATTTAATCCTGAGGGTGAAGTTTATTTCACGAGCCGAAGGTGAGGGAAATAATCACCTGAGAGATTAAAGATACTTTAGTCCTGTGGTATATACGCTATTTTTTGCACTTCATCCTCAAATGAATGCAAAATAGTTTAAAAGAATACACATTTTACAATTTTGACAGTAAATTTTATGACAAATATTTATATTGTTACCACAGATACTCTGTAACAAATAGCACGTATTTACTTGACAACGGGAATAATTAATTCAATTTCTTGACAACGGGATTAAATATGAAAAATAATCCCTTGGGATCAAATTAAGAACCTTAGTCCCTAAAAATAAAGACTAAAGAAGAGTTTTAGTCCCAGAAGTGCAAAAAAAGTAATAACGAGAGTACCTATTTTAGGAATTAGAAAAATAAGTAGACGAGCTCTTTAAGAACAGTGCTAAATTCGATTCATCGTATTTTTCTTGTTAATAATTGTAAGGCATCTTTATTTTAAATATAAGTACAGTATTATGATTAATTTTATATTTATCACATGATTTATTTGTAAATCCTAAATTCATCCGTGCGGTTAATTTTAGAAGATTAAATACATAATAATTTAAAATAAGCTATTCTAAATTTAGCCCATTGTAATTTGTAACATTTCTATTCTTCTATTACTACTTGACAGTTTGTATATTTTAAGAAGAAACGAATGTATGTTATTTATAAAAAGTACGATTTAAAATAAACTGCAATAAGTGCGTCTAGAAAGTTAGAGGAATGTATTCTTCATAAAATATAAGCTACAAGTTTGAAGCTTTATTTTGTAACGCAAAACGATACTATTTTTATTTTTTATTGTTCTGAAAATAGCTTTACTTCACTCATTTCAAAATAAAAATATAAGTAGTGCTAGGTACTACTCCATCCCAAGCTCTATCCAGAGTCCAGACAGACGTACATACTTTAAAATTAAATACTAGAGCTGACGGACAAAAACTAAACTTCTACCCTTAGATTGTGATAAAATGATGAGGTTCATGAAATAATTTAAACATTAAATCTGAATTAATTGATAAAATATGAGTCAACTGCAACAGAAAATTAAACTAATGAAAATAATAACTAAACTGCATTTCTATAGTAGCAGATAACTTTTTACCTCCCGCTTACCTGTAAGGGAGGTATTGGAATCATGCAAAAAATCGGGTAGTGAGTTTTTAGTGGATGAGCACGAATTAGGGTCCTTACACCTCATTTTTGATAGTTTCTCGATGATGTCTGTCTGTATGTGTGTGTGTGTGTGTGTGTGTCTGTATGTGTGTGTATGTGTATGTATGTTGGTCAAGGCCAGGGTATATTTGATATTTGGTATTTAACATTTTTAGGTACCTATATAAATTGGAAGAGCTCATTACATTTTGATACAAATATCTTCACCGGAAGTGATATTTTGAAATCTAACTGTACCTAATGTAATTAATAATTCAAATTTATTATCCGGAAGCTGTATACTAAGGGCGAATTCAGATGATATTCTCAGGAGGGGTAACCATTTTCAAGGCCAAATACCTTTAAATTGAATTTTCATAGAAAAACACTCCATTTTAAGGGGGGTTTTATCGCTCAGCGCTGCTAGCTTATAAATCCCCGTTATTTCAGGTACTCGCGCTGAAAGCCTATGTTTTATGAGCACAAGTTGTCTCTATTTATCTAATTGTTATGTTTCGCTCCATTCTTGTTTAGAAAATACTCAATTTGATTGTCTAGCGCGCATGCAATTTAAAAATTTATTTAACAAATTACTCGACTACTATTTTAAAATTTTATATAATAATGCAATAAGAGTTACGAAGAGTTTTTCTCAGAATTATTATTATTTAATTGTTTATAAATAATAATAACTCGAATAATAATAATAACGATTTAAAAAATTCTACATTTTTATATTTATTTTTTAGATTTATAGGATTAATAGGTTGGGAGTAATTTGTTAAATACTTTTTTTACTGTGATAAAAGCTCCTTAATGAACGAAAATTGTTCTGCATACCTACCTATGTATAAATACTATTCCATTTTCAGATCTAGTTTAGACTTAGGTAATTAATCCCGTTGTATCCGCGTCTGCTGTATACAATTAAGAAACAAATAAACAAATTTGGCTTGGCACACACTAATTCGTTTCGTTTTCTTGTATCTGTATTTGTTTGGTTTTAAATTGCATTCTTGTCTTCAAAACTAAATAATAATTTAGATATTCGTTGACACAGTACTCTGAGTAAACTAATAATCAGATAAACTAATCGTATTCTTCCAGAACTCTTATCACAAGACGATCTTGATTTCTTGTTTTCACAGATTCGTTTGAAAGTTGATCTTATCCTGATTGTTAACGGTCAGCAACCTCTCGGTGAATTCCTCATGGGACTGTACTCTGCATTCTTAGCGGTCGGTTGGTGGCTCGACGGCCTTCCACAGAGGAGGTGTGTCCAAGTCTTACAGCGCAGCATAGCAGCTCAGCCAGCATCTTACACCAGATGATCTTCTGGCGCCCGCCGTGAGAACTCAAAATAGATACCGTCTGCACTGGGGTATTCCCTGTGGGGTGGCTTTCACGGGGGGTGGAGTACCCGTGACGAGACTATACTATGTCCACCGAACAGATAGAGTAGATGCTCCTCCCACAAATGTGCGCGAAATTGAAATACGGTATTGCTATTGGTAAGCCAGTTTTACACTGCTAGGCAAACTCAACTGCTGAGATCGGTCATCAAAAAAATCGTTCGTAAATAAAAATTGTACTTCATATTTCTTTTAAAATTATGTTATACATAAATGATAAAATATATAATTCTTCCATATTAATTTCAAATAAAACTATTTAATTATTCTGCTTTTTAAAATTTGTTGCTTGTAAAGCCTACTTCTGCGCACATTGTACTGCGCAGTTTTGGCTCTGCCCACTAGTTTTATTACTCTGTGTTCGATGGACATAGTATAGTAGGTACACGCTCGATAGACGATAGATAATTTTTTTTTTACTCCCTACTGGATATTGGCAACATTATGTTATTATGTCTCGTCTCCATAACAACATATTGCTTGTTCAGAGGTGTAGCAGTTTCTGCTTTACTCATTGCATATTAACTATTTGAAGGAAAAACTGGTACTAGATTTTTGTGAAAGAATTACATGCTTTTTCTTATTATTAAGAGATTTATTAGAAAATGTAACTCGGCATAATCCTAGTTGCATTCTTCATCTATAAATAAATTTATGAAATTTAGCTTTATATCTATAAAACTTCGTGAGCATTGTAGAAATTGCTAAACTGTTTTTCCGTATTTTTAGCGAGAGTTTCTATGCATTAACATAGGACAAACGCGGTGTTGAGCTACGTGGAGTCGATATCGATACCCTTAACTAAACGGAACAAACTGAAGTTGGAATGCAAAAATTGATCGTTTTTGATTGACTGATGTAACACCAGTTTTACACCACACAAGCTTGGAGAACATTCATTTAATGAATGTTTTCCAAGCTGTTATCAGTGACTGTACGAGTTTCGAAAAAAATCTAGTGATATTTTTCTCGTATTTACACAGTGTAAATACGGCTCAGTGCGACAACTTCAGATTGCTCCGTTTATTTAAGAAATCAAAGAATATGAGGCGAGAGGTACTGTGCTATGTTGTGTTAAATTATGTACCTACTGTGCGCAGTTATAAATCCACCTTAAGTTTTGTAAACATAAATATTGTTTATGAGAAACTGTGAAAACTCTGCATGCCACTTAGTGTCAACTTTCTTATTGCATAACCAAAAAGATTCTGTGAAACAATCTTCCATAAAAATATACCGTTTTGCAACTAAAAATTAAAATTCTTAACATAGCTCCAGTACAAAAATGTACATACATTTTGAGATAAAAACTTTCTAATTTTTAATACAAACAAACTATATTTTACATTTGCTATAAAACGGTCATATAAAACTAAGAAAAGTACAAATAATGTATGGATAGATATAATGTGTAAATAAATATTATTTTCTTGGGCATAAATATTGTCGAATTTATATGATCATATTAAATGTGTGTAAACATACATAAAATTATGATATAATTGAAAGATATGTGCTAGAATTGGAGAAAATATGAGAAGATAAGAAATATCACCCAAACAATAAATTGTAATCTTATATGTCAGCCCAAAACACAAAACTAAACCCATATGTCAGCCCAAAACACATAATATACAATACTTTATTCTCGACTTTACTATTTAAAGAACATATTTACAATCCTGACAGTCTTATGAATATAAATAATAAAAGGAAATTTAGTTTAATTAGTAAGTATAATTATTATTTTGTTGTAAAGCTGCATTCAGACCGACCCACTTATAAGTGAAATATTTACAATTATAAGTATAAATCAAATGGACCATACATACCTACCAAATTAGTGAATGAACACCAATTGGAAAAATTTAGAACTTATGAAAATATTTAAATTTAAATACATAATAATTGTTTATTAAGTACAATTTGTTGTGTGATTTTTACAATTTGCATATTAAAATATTTTTTATCTTATAATATCCTCTATGCTCGTTAAATTAGGTTAGAAACAGTCTACGGTTTCATGATTCTTTTTTACACTGTAATATTGTTCTGGGATTATCCTGTTGTATTGCAGTATAAATAAATTATTATTATTAAAAGAAAATTGATTTCCATACACATGTAAATTAAAAAGTAGAATTTATATGCTTTTAAATATGTTTACATATTCAGTAATAATATTTTACAACACAAGCATACGATATTTTCATTAATTACTATTTATAATAATTTAATTTAATTAATATCTATTTTGTATGTCATTAATAAAACGCAGCTTGCAAGTGACAGTTCGATGATAAAGATGACATGATATACCTATCGCACTATTCACTTAGAGGACTGATTGGAAAAGATAGAACTTTGGGAGGTTTTCAGATTATACTTATAAGTGAAATTGGAATTTTGACGAAGCGAACGCTGAGCGCTGGTTGGTCAATTAGGCACTTATACTTATAAGTGGGTCGGTCTGAATGCAGCTTAACTCTTTATGCATTTTATTACTGTGTTCGCCATTAGCAATTTTAATCTTCGTTGTTTTTATTTTCCTAGTTGTATTATTGTTTTATTATTCATTAGTTTTCATTTGAACACGTATGAAGTTAGCAGGGAACATTTTTACTATTTTAAACAATATGTTCTGAACTTCATATCATAATATCTTTGTTTATCATTTTACTCCAGTTAAAAAATAATAGATCCGGCACTGTCACTGTCTATAAACCTACATAAGAAGTGAAATATTTAAAAATAGCTTCTTCTCTTTTTGCGCATAAAGAATTACTAACAACAGCACCATCTGACAGCTGACAGGCGACAATCCAAAAAATGCGCCAATTTGCATTTGAGAAAGTTATGCAAAAAAATCCGCAGGAAGTCTACATCAAATAGCAGTGATTTAATAAAATTGTTGTAATTTATGTTTCCTCTGTAGTATTCTATAGTATTTACCTACTTTCTAGACCAGACAAATCAGTCATTTAACAACTAAATAAGAACAATTTGACAAAATAAATAATGATTTGGCGTTTCCATGCGGTTCTAATATGCATTATGCCCGGTTTTGTAAATAACTATTATGGCTAAATTGAAGGAAGTAAGCTGAGAGTAGTTAGTTGTTTACATTTTGTTCTTGGAATCGTTATTTTAACATAAAGTCAGGAATTATTTAGGTATAAACAGTTGCTAATTAACTTTGATCTCAATATAGACTCAATTTAATATAACACATTTGTATAACATTTACTGTTTACAAGAAATTTGTAAATGTTTGTTTATAAATTATTTAAATACACAATTTTAAAGTCAGTCGATGACATAATTGTTTCAAATGTTTAATTTTCTAGTTTCTCCTATTTTTAACATTTTCCAAATTGTAAATTTAAGGCTGCCTTAAAGCCGCATTCCCAGAAATCTGGTGAAATTTGTGAAGTCTACCATATGACAATGTGTCCTTGCGTTCACAACATCAAATTTCATAGTGCTGGGAACGCAAGTACACATTGTCATATGGCAAACTTCACAAATTACGTCAAATTTCACCAAATTTCGGGCTTTACTGAGCATAAACTATAAGCGCGATTGGAACTGTGGTTTACCTAAGTCATTTCTTTTCTTGCACTCTGATTGGCTTTTTACCAAATTAATATAGAATTTTGAATATTCGAGTTCCCAAACAAAAAATAACTACCTGCATCGAAATCTCGAAAACGATACGATACGAATTTGATTTTGTCAGTTTGCCTCTAAAAGTCGATTTTCAAAATAATCCTTCATTAAAAAATTCGGAATTTTTGTGAAAATTTATGTAATTTAACGCGAGGAATTCAATTCAAAATCAAGTTCATATGTACTGTAACCGTTTTAGAGACATACTAATTAGACCGTTGGAAATAATAAAAAATGGCGAAATTCAAGATCAGATTTTTTGCTGGAAGTCACAGATTAAGATGTATATTTCACGAAAAAAATTACTCGCAAACATGACATGGACAGGAACACATGAAAAAATACACTTTTATGCAAAAAACTGCATTTTTTGCTGTTTTTTATAGATTTTTTTATTTAATTGACTAAAAAAGGAAATGCTTGTGGGAAATATTTTATTTTATTATAATTTAACCCTCTAGTAACATAGCCTGAGATGCGCCAGGGCATACAATACAACCCTGCTAATAAGCTTCGAAAAACTCCTCGAAAAACTCTTACTCTACCAGTGGAACACTGGGAGTAAAATATACAGGGTGTTCATTTTAAGTGGCGCACCATTGCTATCTCGAGAAGTATAAGAGCTACGAAGTTGGTTAAATTAGCAAACAATTTCTATTTTATATGACTACTTTAATGAACGAAACAAAAAAAAATTTAGACCAGTGGTTATCAAACTACGGGGTGCAACTTTCTTATTTCAAATGGGGACCTATTTTTTTTATTTGCTTATTCGATTCAGCATTTTTTTCTGAATTCAACGAGATATTAGTTTTATACCCTTGCATAACACAAACATAAGAAAAACGCTATTGAAAATTATGATAATTTAATTAAAATCTGATTGTTAGTTAGTGTTATAGCAGAAAAAAATTGAATATTTTGTTTCTTATTAATTGTTAGTGAAAAAGATTCTAGTATACTACACTGATCAGACCAAATAAGGTCGAAACACGTGTCCGTAGTTACCGCCACCTTACACCCTACTGAGTGCTTAGTATCCTGAACTCATACACTCAGTAGCGGTCATGATCTCCTCATTAAATTCAAAGTATTTTTTTCATTACCAAAAAACAATTAATATGAAACAAATATTCAATTGTTTTCTTCCATAGCACTCAGATTTTACTTAAATTATCATAATTTTCAATAGCGTTTTTCTCATGTTTTTGTTATGTCAGGGTATGAAACTAATATCTCGTTGAATTCAGAAAAAAATACTGAATCGAATAAGCGAATAAAAAAAATAGGCTCCTATTTGAAATAAGAAAGTTGCACCCTGTAGTTTAAGAACCACTGGTCTAAAATTTTTTTTGTTTCGTTCATTAAAGTAGTCATATAAAATAGAAATTGTTTGCTAATTTAACCAACTTCGTAGCTCTTATACTTCTCGAGATAGCAATGGTGCGCCACTTAAAATGAACACCCTGTATACTCGGGTTAATAAATATGGCAAATACTGAACTGTTCGACTATATTTCTTAATAAGCATTTAACGATTATTAGGTAGATGAAATGTACTTGTACTATACCTACTAATAATAGTTTATAGTTGCAGGTACTTCAAAATACGAACAATATTTCTTGCACAATATCTAATCAGTTTCCGTAACTCATACCTACAAGAAAAATTCTTAGTAAAATATTCAACAATTTATTATCGTACTTCACACTATTTTAAATAGCGGTAACCGAGGCGGTAACATAAAAGCCATAAAGAAACCCACCTATAACTAATTAACATTAGTATAATTTTTAAACTGTTTCGCGCAAATTATGTCTGTCTAATCAGTATAAAGAAAGATTGATTTAAAAGCATAATAAGTATGGCGCCATTAATTTGACACAAAGGAGGAAATATATTTGGCGTGATATCCAATGATCTCGATGGCCTAAATTGCTAACTGCGCCCACGAATTTTGCCATTTAAAGCAAGACGAGTCGAGAAGAAGGTATGACGATTCTTATAGGAACTAAGATGACATGAGAAGATGAAGAATAGTAGGTTATCATTTTTACAAGATCCTTGTTTATTTAAAAATATTTGCAAATTCCATTTCAAAATTTACTGAATATAAAATAATATTTCAGTTAGAATTTGCTCGGAATTTGCAATAAAAATCTATAGTAAGAGTAAGTAAGTATCGGTAAGTATATTAAAATTCGAGTTAAAATTATTCAATTTAGCGTTTTTGACCTCAAATAGTTCTTCTACCTATTTGAAATATAGTTTTAGGTCAACTTAACATAAATAGAACATCCTGTAACTATATAAGCATATCTAGACTAAATTAAGTTCATAAATATTGTTAACAAAATATTTTTGACTGCAGTATTTTAATTTCCTAATCAAATGAATAACTTAATTATTCCTAACCTAAAGCAGTATAAATATTAGTTATTTATGTTATAAGGATCGTAACGTCAATCAGTACGGTACTAAAGTGGTGCAGATTATTAGACGAGGCGAAGCCGAGTTTGATACACGATGTGTACCATAATGATTGATTACATACGATCGATTCATATTGCATAAAATTTTATCTGCTGGCGGAAATTAGTCAAAAAAGTAAAATAAATTATTTGGTTTAACAAAAAAAATTAAATCTAAAAAATCAGGTACCTATTATGCTATTTTCGAAACTTCGTTACTCGCTTCCCTTAACGAGTTGTTCGATATTTTATTATATGAATTCATAATCAACCCTATTATAATATAATCCTCAAATTGAGACTTATAATGTTGTCATTATGACACGGCATCATATAAAGTATTATTCTGTTCGAATATTATGGCAATTATTTACTCGAATAAATACGGGCACTTGCCTGCGGCTCATGTAGTAAACTTTTATTGCTATGATTAAAATAAATTCCATAGGTGAACCCTTATTTAATTATATTATTAATATTTATTATTACCTATTATGAAATACTTATTATGAAAATAAACTAACGTTTATTTGTTTAAGTAGGTAGGTACACAATTTTTTGAGTCAAGAAACCTTTTAAATTTTGAAATACAAAAAAATACTGTTGTATTGCATGGAAAGATCGTGTCTGTAATTGGTCAGGGCCGTCTCAACAACATTCCATTGAAAGTGGTCCACTTGTAATTTGTAAACAACGAAATACCTACTTACTTAAAATAACAAACCAAATTTAAATCAATTATAAGATTATTTTTTATTACAAACGGAACTCAAGCTAAGCAAATGATATTATAGTAGACGCATTTATTGCAGTAATTGATTCCAAATGAAAATAAATTCCTCCGATATTGTAAAAAAAGCGAAAGTCAGCTTGCTATTCAAATCTTATTACAAAACCAATGAATATTCTAATCCAAGTTTTCACTCTTTCAATTCAAAACAAACCAAAACACGATCGAAGCTTCCTGCGCAAATAATAAAATAAACAAAAACAAATGAATGTCACTAACCCGGATTGCCTATAAAATCATCTTTATCCAGGAGGGCCGAAGGCGGCTGGTATCCATAAGCTGGGAGCCATGGATTACTTCCAGAGAGATCAACAGGTTGTCCCGGCCAATCGCTAAACGCGATATCATCCATGCTGATGATTTACATTGGTTTACACCTACACTCTTAACTAACACTCACACAACGAACTAGGTTATGACACACACAAAATATCACCCGAAAACTTATTCAAATTGTAGTTTATTTGTATCATGCTTATTTGTACCCAACAATTGATTTATTTTCGCACTGTCACAAATTTAAAGTCGCGTCATTTATATTAAAAACTGTTAAACTTTACTGGTAATTTTGTAAACACTTCTCAACTCATTCGCGTTTTGTCTGGCGAAAGCGCGTCTATCTCACTATAGCAACGGCATAACAATGAACAACAAAAAACATCGAGATCTAGTAGCAACGTTGCAGACCACGTGACTGGTTTAAGCCAATAAAAGACCGCGACCGATGCTTGGAGGAACCCCGTTATATTCAATTATTTAGCGCGGCTACCATAAGATGTGAACTTTTAAACGCATCGTAAAAGTTTAATAAGTTTGTTAAAGAATTACTTTAATAAATTGAAACAAACTCACATCGCTTCAGATTTCATTACAGTCAAATATTTTATTCGTATTTGTTTTCTAAAGCTGTATAACCATAAGCATTTAGTTTTAAGGTTTACAATTAATAATTATGTTTACGTTCAAGAAAGTTCAAATTACAAACAAGCAGTCACAGTGCTTGGAAGTGGAAATTGTGAATGCTATTAAGTTAGATGAATTTAAACTTTCGTAAACGTAAACATAATTATTGTAAACCTTAAAACTAAATGCTTGTGAATGAGGCTTAAACCAAGTTAAAATTATTCTTAGTTATGTCTCCTCACAAGTGACTATAAAAACTACCGTTTTTAATAATAAGCATAATAAGGTTATGTATTTCATCACGGTATAATTAAATTAAATTTTTCTTACTTTTAACAATATTCCGTCCATTATAAAAGGAATGTTATTTAATCTTACAAGATAAATTTTAGTTTTGATTAATAATCACTTCGTTTAATAACAAAAAGTAAAGTAAAGTTAAAATACTTTGCGATTTTAAAACAAACTATGAACGCTATGAACTATTACTTATGTGCTGCCATCTGTTGCTAAAAATGAAACTAAAGTTTGATGAATTTTAATTTTAATAAACAAAATCTATTGAACGTCAAAATGACATATTGATTAATCATTAACTTTATAACTTTGTTTATCAATATTTTTTGCGAATTTATTTGTCAGACTTGCATAAAATAAGGTTATCTCCTATATTTTATGTTATTCGTTATCAAATATTATTACAAAAACAAATAGCTTTATTTTTATATTATAAATAAGACTGTATTCAGAATATTAGTTTATATAAATTAATATCAAATAGAATTTGTTTAATGTTATCTGCATCTTATCATAAAACTGTATTTATTTTGAGTAAATAGAAAAACCAAAACGAAAAGAAAAAGAAATACCTCTTTCTTTACAATTTTTGATATTTAATTAAACATAAAAGATTGATTCAAGTATAAATACAAACTATGAGTTCTATTCTATAAATATAAAATAGTATTTAGCTATTATTGATGTCAAATTACATTACTTTTCAATAAATACTCAACGGAAAAACCATTAAATAAAAAATTATTATTTTTAAAAATTCATTATCCCCTGGCGGTAAATCTAATAACTGACGTACAAAGCCCGAACTTGGTGATTTTCCAAGTACCAACTGTAGCAAAAGTTCTCGGGTAGTCTTTCAAAATGACAGATCTAGATAAATGGATTGATATTGTAAAGGAATGTAAATATTTGCCAGAAAACGATTTAAAAAAATTATGTGAAATTGTCAGTGATTTGTTATTAGAAGAATCAAACATTCAACCAGTTTCTACACCAGTTACAGTATGCGGAGATATACATGGACAGGTAACCTCGAATCACATATTGTTCAATTATCTATTACACGTATTTAAACGACGCACTATTTCAGTTTTACGATTTAGAGGAATTATTTCGATGTGGAGGACAAGTACCTGACACGAATTATATTTTTATGGGCGATTTCGTAGATCGAGGCTACTACAGTTTAGAAACTCTCACAAGATTATTGACACTGAAAGCTCGTTGGCCAGAGAAGATTACTCTTCTACGTGGAAACCATGAAAGTAGACAAATTACTCAAGTTTACGGATTTTACGACGAATGTTTAAGCAAATACGGAAACGCTAACGCTTGGAAGTATTGTTGTCAAGTATTCGATCTTTTAACTGTTGCTGCCGTAAGTTTTACCATATATTTCACTTAACAATGTACTAATTCACTATACCACAGTTGATAGATGAACAAGTATTATGTGTACACGGAGGTTTAAGTCCAGATATAATAACTTTAGATCAAATTCGGTCTATTGACCGAAATCAAGAGATTCCACATAAAGGAGCCTTCTGTGATTTAGTTTGGTCAGATCCAGAGGATGTAGAAGCTTGGTCGATAAGTCCCAGAGGAGCTGGTTATTTATTCGGTGCTAAAGTTGTGCACGAATTCATGCAAATTAACTCACTTGATTTAATATGTCGAGCCCATCAGCTAGTGCATGAAGGTAAGAAATATTTTTTCATCGGAGAGATTCTTATGAAACTAGGACAAAATTTAAGACAATCAAGTGGTCATTTTATTTTTTAGATCATGATTTTGCATAATTATTAAAAGTGTTAAGTGTAACTAGATTCTGAAATAATGCTATAAATTTTTCTCGAGAACTAACAAAGCAATATTATCGACTGTGGTCTCATATTGTGTACTTTTTAATTTTGAACAAGTTTTGTATTTACAACTTTCATCTCAGATCAATAATAACTACAACAAAAAATTTCTCCGGGCTCCTACGTTATCACATACACAGAACTGTGCTTAAATCCACGCAGCTACAGCCTGCTGGAAAATGGAGATAATAATAATAAAATACTTTCAGGCTACAAGTACATGTTCGATGAGAAGCTGGTGACTGTCTGGTCGGCGCCAAACTACTGTTACCGTTGCGGTAACATCGCCAGTATTCTGCAATTCAACTCGATCGACCAGCGAGAGGCGAAGCTGTTCCATGCGGTGCCGGATTCTGACCGCATCATCCCGCCGCGCAACACCACGCCGTACTTCCTGTAGCCTGCCTCGGCCCCCGCCACTTATAAAACATTGCCTGGCCCCTCAGTGGCGTCTACTTGTGATAAATCGTTCCCCCAGTGGTATTACAAAAATTATCAACTGTTTTGTAAGTTATCATCACGGTTATTACATAAATATGCGGGCTTGAGATTGGAGATATCTAGCAGATTTTTGGGGAACTAATGAACTTTTCGTGATCTGTGTAAAATTTGAAGAAACTAAGCTTTAAATAATTAGAAATATATAAAACAATTAATTGATATGTATTGTGTTCCTTTTTGTACAAATATATTGAAATAAGTGAGTTGCAAAGAAATCTGTTACGATGTCAAGTTGTTGAATTATTTGATGATTTTGTGTGGTAACCGTGATTTTAAGTTAGTTATCTAATGCGATACGTACACAGAATTTATAATTACGAGTGCTGTAGTTATTTTTACAATATTATAATTTATTCAGGTGGGCACAAAAATAAAAATGACAAGTTTTTCCAAATGAATGATTTATTTTTAAATACACAAGCTCATGTATGTTATAATCTTAAAATGATATATAATTTGTCTTAAAAGTAATAAAAAGGTAACTCATTGTTGGCTATGCTACATAATAATACATTTTCAATGATATATCTAAAATTTAAAAGTCTAACCATTATTTAGTTTAAGTCTTGCATCTGCTTAGCTCATACCGATCTCGACTCTCACTGTCATATAACTGTAACTGCACTTCCAAGAAGCCTTCAACAAAACTATATAGAGTTTTAGTGTCCTCGAGACAATAAATATAACTTAGCACCACAGAGTAGTGAGTGGCGCGCAGGGGCGAAGCCCTACGGCTTATCACAACGCCAAGTTAGGCCTTCCCCTCTGCACACCCAATTTGCAGATTGTTCCCCGTACAAAAACTAGTCCGTTCGTTCTTTAAAAACAAGTTCCTCCACAGTCGGCCATGCTACCGATATTCCAGTTTATTTACAAATGCACGGAATACTAGATTTATACAAAATTCAGAAAAATTATTTTAATAAATGCATCTAAAAGACTACATCGTTTCTCAAACAAGAATATAGTTAACATAAGCTACTAGTGTAGTCACTTAATTGTTATTGAACTAACTAATTGAGAGTTTTTGCATAAGGAACAGTCTGCATTACATACAGTAACATGTATCGAACAAAACTCAATTGTTTGCTGTACACTCCACAACAGAATTTCAGCTGTTTGTTTGAAAGACAAAGGAACATGAATGTTTTGTATGCGTACTTGGTTGCACTGGTAACTTTTGGTTGCAGGCAATAGATGCCAAATTTGTCGCACATTGAACGGCTACGCTATATAGTTTGACTATAACGCGCGGCGCCGCCATTTTATATGACAGTTCATGTACTTTATTATATTTATATTATATATTATATTTAATCATCTAGTCTACATATGTATGAATGTTATTTAGCTGTAAACGTGCGGCGCATTTCAAGTTATTGTGTGTGATTCGCTAGCGGACTTTAGGATGGACCTTTTTCATCGAATGAGATTTGTACAAAAATGATGCACACAGTGCGCAATTTACCGTTCGCGCAAAGAGATACAAAAGATATAAATCTGTTGTTGCCAGTTATGTTTCCGAAAGATGCAAACATTTCATTATTAGTTTAAGTAGAAATATTGTCAATTGTCAACTCTGGCAATTACTTATTCGAATGAGAAATTGCCAGAGTAGTATTTTTTACATTATCTACGACTATAATTAACTAATTTAACATGATAAATCAAATACGATTTTTTCAGAATTTTATTGGTGATAACTCGTGATTTATTCGAAAAAATCATGAGTGAATAATTTAATAGTCGTAGATAAAATAATTTTTAATGGAATTAAATGTATTTGAATCTTTGATTAGTAACTTGGCAGCAACAATATTGCAGCTCTTTGAAATTTCACAAACTTACGTTGAGGGGCATAATAAAAATGACATGGCAATAAAAATGTAAAAGGTCCATTGGAATGAAACATCAAGTACACAAATCGGGGATGAACGGCAAGCGATTGATTCATGATTCGTGCACTCAGTTCATCTACACGCATTCTAAAATGAATTTTGCAGCCTTCTTCCATTTCACGTCTAAAAACTCGATAAGAAAACATTTGACACAATTAAGTTGTTTGGCAATAACAATAATAAACAATATAGGCTTTGTAAAAGTATAAAAATGTGAAATAGAAGAGGACGGTGATTTATGACGAAACGATGAAATACGATGATAAAAATACTTGAGTTCGCGTCAACAAAATATAAAACGATTGCTTTTTGTAAAAAATCACGCTTCGGACTAGAAAAGAATCTCGCAAAAAACGAGAAAACATTTTGTAAAAAATTGTGTTGGAAAAGGCAGTGTTGGTTTAAGTCTTTATTCGCGCGTTTGCGTCAACGTATGCGTTACGGTATGTATTGTAATGTAATTGTCGTACATCAGCCCACTGGTCTCGTTGAATAACTTCAAGCGCGTCGCAGTTCACAGCCTAGCAGAAGGCAACGCACTCAGACTTTAGTTTCGGGACACCCGAACATTTCTTAACTAATATGTACATCGTGTTGGGATATTTGGAAATCATGGAAATCAAAATGGTAACTCTAAATCTCACACGTGAATAGGTAAAGGCAAACAATAGTTAGTCAATTCCGAAATGATGCGTCTTCAAGTCATCCTATTAGAGTAAAATGATCATGAGATGATGATGATGATGTAGGATCAGAGGTAGTAAGTACAGGAAATAGAATATTGGCAGTGATTTTTATACTGGTAGGTCTTTTACACCTTAACGTGTATAAATAAATCCTTGCAGAATTTACTTATTCAGCTTTGGTGTTTAGTTAATAAATACAACAAAAGTTGGCAGTAATGGGTTCAAATCCGAACGATGAAGCACGAACAGCTAATGAAGATGATGAGAATGAATATAACACAGAATGATGAAAACAGACAAACTTTGGCAAGTTTAGTGGAATGAAGAATCATAAGAATGGGCATTTTATCTCTAATATCAGACTTGAGTTTACAACACAACCAGGGAACATTGGTATAGTGTGTTTGGACTTAGACAATAGGTTGCGAGTGCGACACGTGACACGTGATCACTGGTACTATCTCTGAATCGCAGAGTTCAGTAAAAAAGGAACGTAGAACATTTTACTCTCTAGAAGGAGGGCAGCTGCCGATTGTACCTGGAACACACACATTTCAATTAATAAACAATCATTAAACAGGTTACACATTTATTCAGTTAAAAAGACATAATCGAATTATTCAAGTTAAAAAAATTATAGAACATCTTTTATGCTATGCTATTTAAATAATTGTCTTGGCTGTTATATAACATAAGGGTCTGTCGCCAGTTAACTGTCATGGTGGACTGTCCTTCTCTTTTTATTTCAAATAGTGATTAATGCACAAGCATTAACTGATACCAAAACTAGAGAGAGAAAGATAGTCAACCAATTAGTTATGCGTTGTTTTATATTTCTCAAAACGCTGATTAATTATGTATATTGGCGTCATTGAGAGAGTTATTGAATTATTTCAATAATTTCAACACCAGTAAATAAATATCGATAATATTAATGCACAGGACAATGCAACACCAGCAGATGCAAATCTAGAAAATTTATAAGTAATAAAATACTTGTTGAATCTTCCTGTGTTTATATTTATGTCGAATTTAAAATTCTTTCCTGTGAACGAATCTTTTGATGCAGGAATTTTATTACTTATAAATTTTCTAGATTTGTATCTTCTGGTGTTGGTGTTGCATTTTCCTGGGTATGAAATTATAGATTTTTATTTTCTGGTGTTGAATAATGACGTTAATTGTACAAAAATGAAATATCTACCTCAGGTAATCTGACGAGTAGCTCATGAAACCGTGTAGGTTGCTGTGGACATACGTGTTGTGTATACGCTCGGAGACAAGTCATGTAGCGGTCCTGGATGGCCTCCAGTTCGCTGGTACCCGTGCTACCGCCTGGACGTGCTGAAAAACACCCCAAAACTGAATTAAACAGTATCCATTATTTAAATTCTCTATTTCAAAATATTAGTAGCACCATCTATCGTTCGTAACTTATATTAATTTTGAAATGTAAACAAACAAGAACCAATAAAGTTGTTATTAAATTTAAAAAGATTTTGACAAACTTTACTGAAAAGTGTAGTGATAGTGAGTGAAGTGTTTAGGATGAAATGCTGTTCTTCTGATAAAACAGGTAAATATAAATAAATAAATTTGATGCTTAGTTTATAAGTAATTAGAAAAATCGGTCTAAATGTCAGATGTAAGTATTGAAAATCGTATTACCTTGGTTGAGCATTGTGATGACCTTAAGGCACACATACTCTTCCATGGTGAGTTTTATTCTGCGAAACATGAGTGTGACGTGCGTAATTTTCTCAACCATAAGACCGACGTCTTGTCGCAGTTGGTCCATCGTAATCGGACGGCCCATCATGGATGTTAAACAACTTTGAAGCATACACAGATTCGTGCTCACCTAACACAATTAGCAAAAGTATTAAACATTTGATCAAAACTTAATTGTGGCGCAAAATGATAGAAAGGTTGTACCAATTTACTGACCAAAAACAAGTAGCTGACTAGGTATATAGTGCATTACGATTCGCTCAAAACTTTATATTCTAGCTAACAGACACCTAGCACATTTAAACCACGTAGCCTTCTTCAGAGGGGTACTTTACTCTAGTGCAATTTCACAAAACCTTGTTCGCTGGCTATGTATAGTAACGCAATTCGTTTGACACTTCATATTTTGGTTAAGGGGCACCTAGCACATCATGAACCAACATGTCAATCATTAGCTGGAATATAAAGTTTTGAGCGAATCGTGCTAGTGTTCTTTTTCTGGACAGTAAATTAGATGAATCCTGATGGTGTTGCTTACCTCCTGCGTGAAGTCGACCTCGTTGGCATCAGTCGGCATCTGCTTGTTGGAGCCGTGGATGGCCTGGTAGGCCGAGGTGGTGAGCACTAAGAGTTCATGCCACTTATGCGTTAGTAACCGCGTATGCACCTCAACAGGCAACTCAAGGTAGAACGGCAAGCGTTTTGTCCATTGCACCAACTTGTACACAATCGAGTCACCGATCTGACACAACTTCTCACTCAAGTCCGACTTGTGATCTAAGAGATCATCTAGGTTCTGTAGCGTAGCGATGTCCTGGAACTCGTCGCAGTCGATGAGCGTCTGGATCATCGGCACCGTGTTCTCGATGGAGTAGTTGCGGTCCCGCGAGCTGCTGACGGTGTTGTCGAGCCGCTGGCGCAGGTGCACGATCTCGCTGGGGTTGGTGAGGGCAGTCTTGAGGATGGTGCCGTTCACTAGGTGCGGCGGAATGCTGGCGTGCGGCTCCGACTTCACCTGCGGCGACAGCAGCGTCTTGTCGGCTTGTTTCTGTTGCTGGGCGGCCGTCTGCTGTTTCGCTGTCTTCTTGTGCTTCTTGTATTTCACTTTATACAGATTGTACACGGCACCACTGTTGCGACCACCCGGCATTCGATCTTCTCGTACAGCTAACAAAACAACAATCGAATTACTCTTGAATCCTCAAAATGAAATAAGATATAACTTACCTTGTAAAACCATCCCCTGTTCTATACACTTCTTAAACCTGCAATACTGACATCGATTCCTCTGCGCTTTCGTGATTTCACAGTTTCCGTCCGCTACACACGTGTACACCCTCCGGTTTTGCACCGTCCGTTTGAAGAAGCCCTTGCAGCCCTCGCACGTGATGATGCCATAATGCAGGCCAGTGGCTTTGTCCTCGCAGATCATGCAGATCATAGGTTGTTCGTCTTCCTCCTGCGAGTCAGCATCGGGCGGCGGGGGTTGTGTGGGGATTGTGAGCTTGACGTCGGTGGGGCTGCGCCCCAGGTACATCATGGACGCGGGCCCCGCGCCAGCTTGTGAGAGGTTGAGCGCCTGCAGTTGTTGGTTCGTAGGCAGCTGCGTTAGATCCCCGGCCCAGAGCCGCTCCATGTTGAGAGGTACGGACGTGTAGGCTGTGGTGGGTGGTCGGACGGGTCTCGCGGGCGTCTGTACTTGCCCCAGGTTGAGCAGCATCTGCGCCGCGCTTTCCTCTGGGTTGACGGCCATGGCGGAGGTGGTGGTGGAGCTGTTGCTGCTGCCACTGCTCCAGCTGGACGTGGAGGCGTGCGTCTCGAGCGGGCTGGAGGTGACGGCGGGCTGCGACCAGATCATCGTGCGGACGCCGCCGGCCTCGCCCATGATGACGGTGGGCGTCTGTCGCAGCGGCGCCGGCTGGCGGCTGGGCGACAGCGCCGGCGGCTGCATCAAGTGCCCGCCGATCAGCTCCGGCTTCACGCCGTTGATGCGCGGCGAGCTCTGCACCCACAGCTGCGACTGCTGCACCTGCTGGTAGACGACGTTAACGTGAATTACTTGACTTGACTTGAAAATCAAGCTTTTAAAAACATTACTTGACTTGACTTGAAAATTAAGCTTTTAAAAACATCATTACTTGACTTGACTTGATTTTCTATCTTTACTACTTGACTATAAAGTAATTTCAAGCTATTTGATATTATTTGATAACGAACAATTTTGTTAAAAAATAAGCAATTCAATCGAATTATTAATTAAAAAGAAATTCCGTATTCCCCATCTCAATTGAACGACGAGTTGAACGATATACCAATGCTGTATTTTTATTATTTTCTTGCATAGGAATGATTTTTTGTAAAAGATTTTAATTTGGTTTTGTGAATAATAGTTATATTGCCAGTCCCATTTGTTTATATTGATACCTCATAATTTGATGTAATGCAATATAGTTATGAAGAATTACTTAATTTTTTTCCTTTTTGAAGTTTAACTATTTTATTTTCAAGTATCAAGTACTTCAGATTTTACTACTTGATTATCAAGTTACTTGAAATTTTACTATTTGACTTGACTTGACTTTCGAATTTTATTACTTGACTTAAACTTGACTTGATTTCAACCCTACCTGCTGGTGCTGGCTGGTGATGACACTGGGGGTGTTGATGCGCTGGGGGTGGGGATGGGGAGGGGACACCATGTGGCGCACGGGCGACGAATGGGGCCTGGGGGGCTGCGGGGGCGTAGGCTGCGGCTGCGGCCGGACCGGCGGGCTGTGGGAGCGGCTCGGCACGGCGCGGATCACACCAACCCCACCACCACCGCCATCGAACACACCTTGTGGGGTATCTTCAGGCTGCGGGGTGTGCGGTGTACCACCGCCTGGGGGCGTTGAGTCCGGACTGGGCACCGACTCCGACAGCTTCGGCGACGCTGGCGACACCAGGTCAGGCGACGACGTGCTGGTATCCGCCACTGATTCACCTATACATAAATCCAATCGTCAATGAATATTTATTTCATTTATCGGAAAAGTTCAACTTACATAAAGACGGCATCGCGAAAGTAAAATCTAACAATGAAAGAACTCTGTTAATATACGAGCTTAAAAGTGAAACTAATACTAAGCTTGTATACGCGACATGTAAATAAGCAATTACTGTTATAATAACGTAACAAGTTAAGTGTTAGAGTTTTACTGATATTCAGAGAGTTGCAGTCTAGCGTTACATAACGTAAAAGTAAAAATAATTAATAAGTGAGTGTGGTAACGCCAGCGTTAGTAAAACGGAAGTGAGTTTGGTCTGTGATGGAAGAGGAAAGAGAAAGAGCGTTGGTCTGTGATGGGAGAGGAAAGAGAAAGAGCGTTTGTTTTGCAAAGTGAAAGCTACTCGCGGTTGTAGTTGAGCGTTAGTGATCGGTTACTAGTGGTTATGTTATGTAACTCGGTAATGTAAATGAACTCACCGTCACTGCTACATCTGGAATCCACTTTTCTTCTTTTCAGTTTCAGGTCTTGGAAGAGGCTCATTTTGTCGAGCTCACACGGGGCACGCGTAAGGGTCATAATTCCTGCAACAAACACGAAAAGGTCAGTCAGCCATACATACAAATTATCCGCTAATTATTCACTATTTACTTAAACAACTGAACGAGAAACATAAAGATAAACACTTCCTCAATACAAATTACCACGTTACAGAAGAATTACACCTTTTTAAAATTACTATAATTATTTCTATATTTAAAATTTTACACCAATCTAAAAATCCAAAGCATTTAGATGTTTTTTGCTTTATTTTAACACTATCGTAAATTTTTGACTATATAATTTTTTAAATAATTGAAACATTACTAGGTACTAAAAGTAGCATTTTTGTCATAAAATTTTAGCGTTATTATACTAAATTCTAAGTAAACTATACACTTTTGTGTTTAATTATTAGTAACTCTCATAATTTTGTTGAATAAATTCATAGAACTTAGTCTTTTTTAAATAGTTTGTCGCCATTCAAGATCCGCATAGTCTTTTTATTTTAGCATTTATATAACAAGAATATTATGCGATTTATAATACCGAGGATGTTGCTAAGCGACAAGGTGAAACCGAGTCTCTTTGAACATCCAAGGGACTTAAGTCGCATATATTCAAAGCTTAAACGTATCATCAACGACAGCGATGTTAAAACAAATCAACAATTTTATCTGTCAATTAGTTGACAGTTCACATATTATGGACGGTATTGATGTTATTATGGTTGTATCTAACATTAAGTCCGTAACTAATGAATTTTAAGTATCTAACGTATTATAAGTAAATAACGTATTATGTTGTTTATAATTATCAATAAATGTTACATAATAAAAGGTAATAACAGTTGATGATACGATTAATATATAAACTAAATTATACTATTATAAAAAAATTTATTTTTGATTTACATAAACATTATTGTATAAATTCATGTAAATTGGTTTGATTTCAAAATAGGTATGAAATTTTTAAACTTAGGTTATAATTTTAAGTTGTGTAATGATCTATTTATCATCCAAATTTAATAAAAATTGGTCTAATAACTACTAACTCATCAATTTTTAAAAAACAGCTTAAATCTTTGAAAAATACTGCAAAATATGTGCTCAATATAATAAATACTCTACAAACAATTCATAAACATCATCAAAACCACAAAAAAGTAAATGTCCATTCCTGCTGGTCCCTGCTGCAACATTTTGAGCGTCACTGGTCTACGCGGAAACGCCGCTAGATGGCAGCACGGGCAGGTATCGCAACTCTCGGTCACTGACGTCTGAGCAACAGCGCGTGAATGTAACGCTAGCACGGCATTGCTGACCCAATTTCTGCCGGGTTCATAGACCTCGCACTCGCAAACATCAAACACGCGCACTCGCTCGTGGAAATCGAAACTTTATGCATTATTATGTGGGATTCGCCGCTCACAGCCACGTTTCTTCCGCCTAGATGTAGGCTACAATGCGCTCGTAACAATCGGAGTAATGATCTATTGTTGATGTTTATTTCATATGATGTGCAATTGTTTTAATACAAAGCGCGCTCGATTCAGGGGGTTCGATATTTAATTGTGTATTAAATAATCGATATTTTTTTGTTTCATTGATTCTGGTCTTTGGTGTAATACGATATATTATTAATTTAATTAAAATTCCAAACTACATTATAGTACTATTCCGCTGTTTGTTTATTTATTAAATAATAATAATTTATTTATTTAAATGTAATCAGAAAGTTGACTCAAAGCAAAAAGCTAAATAAAAATTAATACGCAGTATTTAGTATTTTTATAATATTTTATATTAATAATTGCAAATATTCAAAAAAAAGAAAGGTGCGCATTTTACTATTCAGTAACTAAGCAAGTATACAGGGTGTTTCATAACTTCGAAAACATAAGTTAAGGTTATACCTACAACAGTATGCTGATTAGGAATATTTTTTTGCGGAAATTCGAGAAATTAAGGGCAGTTAGGCCCTAGGCAGCAAAAATAGTAAAAAAGCCTAGGCAACAAAAGTAAATTTGACATAATAAAATTCATCAACATACCTAACCTATTTTGTTTTTTCATAGCAACTGTCAACATACGCATAGCAACATAATTTGATTGCGATACCTATCAATATATTTAAATTAATCACTAAATTAATATTAATTAACAACAATAGCCGAAAAAATAATGTGTTTAATATGGCAAAAAATACAGATTTGCTGCATAAGCTAGATTCATAGCCTCGGCTGCGCCTCGTGTATGAAACTCTAGCCGCGGCAGCAAATCTAATATTTTTTGCCCAGTTAAACAAATAACTGTTTGGTGTTCTGCTTATCAAATAATATATTCCTGAAAGTGATAAATATTAAACAAAATTTAGTGTCCACGTAAGTTGTGTTCCAGCGCAAAACATTGCATCACAGGCTAGATTTTCCGTAATGTTATTTATATATCGTTGTTTCGCTGACGCGGCCATCCAAAAACGAAAAGGCATCTGTCGCGGTTCCAAGATGGCGCCGGTGACCTAGATAGTGATATTGAAATGTAACCCAGACCCTTGCGGCCTACAGGCGGCCGCCTTAAACGGTAAACTCGTTCCCTGGTGACGAAACACTCACAAACAGCAGAGGCGAAACGAAAATCGTATTCTCCTTCGTAACTTTCACTGCAAGCGCGAAGTCTTCCGTTACGTTCAACGACCTAACCTTAAAATTCAACTTTCACTGCCAAATTTCAACACAGCGTTATTCATTTCAAGCACGTTGCGCTTTTTGCCTGCGAACACTTTAAACCAAGGCTGGGAGCTGAGCTGAGGTTTTCTAATGGCAGGAGGCTGTGAGCGATGCTTTTTTGTTTTGACGATTGTTTGCTGTGGGAGCAGCAGGCCATGAGGATGCAGGATTTCAATATGGCCGACTCATTCTAATACGTAACGCTAAACACTTCCAAAATTTGCACTAAGTATACTGTTACGTAAAAATACTTTATGGATATCATAATTTGACACTTATACATGAATTTCTTTGACGTAAACGTCACTTTATAGCCCACGAACCACTTTATAGCGTAGTGCGCTATAAAAAATCGTCAAATCAATGCAAACAATTTAGATTTTCAATTTTCCTTATATAAACTACTAATAATCCTACAAATAACCATTTTCTATAATTAGTTGTACCATTTTTTATTTAAATAACATCATTTTTACTTACATTTGTCAGAAATTATCTTGTAAATGTTTAATTCAATAATGACAACTTTGACATTTAGATTTTTGTTTATTGTCGGATTTTTTTTGGTATCTTAGCAACAGTCAAAGAATTTCGAAATTTTTGGTAATTTGAATAAGTAAATTTAATTAATTAATTTATTAGAAAATATTGAACTGTGTATAAAGTTGGGTATGTACCACGGGCGTAACTTGCTTTTATGCGTGTTTTTAGCCCTCGGCTGACGCTCGGGCTCAAAATCACTTCTTAAGCCATAAAAGCTTCCTTACACCCTTAATACATAAATAACTAAAATAGTACAATACATAGACATATTATTTATTACCCAACTTGGATGTGGCAGCCTCACATATTGTGAATCATCAGTATAGTTAATAACATATCGTATGCAGTTAACAGCCCATAAATTCTTAAGTTTGGCCCACTAATTGTATACGTAATCATTATCACGTCTATTACACAACTTAGATGTGGCAGCCTCACATATTGTGAGTCATCGGTATAGAATAAAATCAAATATCGTGTATGCATTTACTATAGTCGTCAAAATATACATCAATTTTTAAAGTTTGGCCCACTAATTATTAATCTTTTCAGCAGGAAACAAAATGTAGCAGGATCTATTCCTGCAAAAATTGTGGTAAAACCTTGACCGAGTCACAATTCTTAAAAAATCATTATCACCAATATTTTGCTATTAATTATAGAGGCGCAGTATTTTATCAGTTCTTATTTTACCAAATAATTGTTATCAAAAAATTTATTGATAAAAAAGTGTGTCAATTGATGACATTCGCTTGATTCTAATGTTTTTCATTTATAACTACTTTTGATTAAAAATTAAAAAAATAATTATTATGTAATTTCTGCCTTTATTTTAATTTCGTACTTGTGTTTTATATCGTTGAAAAGAGAAAAAAAATCTCTATTAAGACGGGTTATAGCCAATGAGCTTCAAATGAAAATTTGAATTTGAATTTCTCGAAATCTGTAGGAGATAATTTTTTTTGAGGACTGCTGTGAATTCCTCGTTAAAACTGCAAATTAAAAACTTGTACTAGGTAATTCAAACAAAAAAGTTATAGGTGAAAAACGAAATTGTCTAAATTTACATTTTTGCATATACCTATCTATCTAGACACCTATGCATTTTTGTGGTAAAACAAAAGCATTTCTAAATTGGCCCCCTAATGGGGAAACTTTTATCTAATTTAACCAACTTCGTATCTCTTATGGTTCTCGAGATCCCCATGCTTAACCAGTGTCTTAGGACACCCTGTATACGTTTCAGTTGTTTTCTTATTTCATGAAACAAACACCACGTTCTCTTCTCTCCTGAATTGCAAGTTTTCTATTACGGAATAGAATTAGAAATGGTAAAAGTGAAATTCATCTATCGCTGACTAATCCTGGGGGCGGCCGCCCACGTCTCTTCCCAGCGACACCTGCGGCGACCCTGACAAGCGACAATCGCGATGTTGAGTTGTTGACGAAACCTACAACGAGGTAAACAACATCAACATCGTGTGATGTTAACAAGGCTCCCAAACCGAAATGTGAGCAGTGTGCTGTGGACTCATTTCACGGATATGTCAAATGTTAAAGTTTGGAGTTTCATTGCCAACTAATTTGCAAACTCGCGATTAATTTACGAATTTGATCTTGAAGCTGAGCGCTCAAGGAAAGGTTTAGATTTTTGACGCGGAATTTGGGAGTAAATTATTAGCAATCTTTTAAATAATCATGGAGAAAACATTTTTTTATGATACAGCAAAGAGCAACAGCTTGCGAAGAGGCTGATGGCAGGCATCTAAAAGATATTATATTTAAAATTTAATTTTTTTTTCAAACTCTCCATGATTAAAACTATCTTTTGTAATCAAAATTATTCATTTTCAATAAAAAATAAAAAAATTATATCAAAAATACAATGTTCAGTGACTTATGGCCCATCCGTTATATGTCACTCACGGATATACGATCTCACAATGTACAATGTGTGGCTGCCACACCCAAGGTGTCATAAAATTTATCGGGTGTCTATAGACACAAAAGTATACTTTTTTACTACAAAAGCAAAAATATGAATAAAATAATACAGTTCAGAATTATTTAAAAAAATCTGAGAGTCCTTATTATTTATTGATATAAAAGTCCCTGTTATGAAATTAACGTAATAATATTTCATCTTTGAGTTGTTTATAAAGTGCCATAAGAAATAAAACAAATAATAAGTTTTTTAATTATTAAAGTTGCGTATTAGGTAAATGTTGAATAACCGTTGTTTGCTATAGGTTAAGAAAAAAAATAATAAAAAGGCTTCAGGATCGTGTAATAAAGTAATCTTGAAGCCTTTTTCTTTTTTGTCTTTAATAATTAAAGGTACCCCTATACACTTCATAAAAATGGACTTTTTATTTAAGTAATAAACAGTAAATTTGTCAATGTACTCGTAGATAACAAAAATGTAGCGCAAAACAATAAATTACAAGCAGCGTTGATACAAGATAAAAACTATATTTGTAACAAAAAATTAATACAAAATTATTCAACAGTATTACAACACCACTAACAAACCCAATAAAAATAAAACAAATTATGTTATTTCTTTCATTCTTAAAAAACAAATGACATAATAACAACAAAACATCAAAAACTCACAAACCTACTAATTCGCCGCACACTTCAATCAAACAAACTTTCTTTTTACAATTTAGTTTGCTCATCAGACATGTCTACTGTATGACATAACCGTCAATCACACACACCAATCACGCAGCACACATGTTAGAGAGAGACAAGGCTACAAGGCGCCCGGAAATGCCGCGATCTCGCTGCAGGCTAAAATAAAACACGATCGCTTAGCGAACGATGGCGCTAAATGCAATAGAAAAGGAGATGTTTTTTCGCGCCATGTGAATTGAGTGGATATCAGTGTTTTGTTTTTTTGTTGCTAATGGCCATAATGGGCTAAACAATTGATTGGAAGAAAACAATTGAGGATTGAGTTATTAATTTTGTTCCAATTTTCTCGTTCTGCTGAAAATTGTGTTTCGGCACTCATTTACAATAATGGGGTAGTTGCGAAAAAAAATTATGAAACTTTGGCCAATTCTGAACATGTTTACGTAAAAATCATTTCTAACTTTTTCATTCATAATTTCCATAAGTAAAGTTCGCGGTACAAACATTGTGACGTAGATTGTGAAGAATAATACAGTTCGTCTAAGTCTTGGCGACTCCGACATCAGACTCGTTGTAATACCTCAACAAAGCGAAGTAGTCTACATATATCTTTTCATTTTATTGGAATATAATTTTAAACTTATTTCAAATATTAAATTAACAGATATCTAAATAATATTTAAATGTAATTTATTGTTAATTTTTTTTACTTATTTACTCGATAAGTCGCATAGTTCTTGAAATACTACAAATTAGATGTCTGCCTGTACACTTCAAGGACTGTACAGAGAGAGCTCTTTGATTGGATTTCACAATGCACGTCAGACTAGAAAATTTGAAATTAGAAGATATTTATAAAAAATTGTATACACTATATAATAGTATTTTGTGCACCTAGGGAGGGAAGCGTGCTATTACTCCCGCGGGCGAAACGGCGGTCTGAGCGAGGGCGCCGGCTTCGCTCAAGGGTGTAATAGCTATTACTCCCGCGGGCGAAGCGGCGACCCGAGCCGAAGGCGAGCCGCAGGCGAGTCCGAGCGAGGGCGCCGTCTTCGCCCAAGGGAGTAGTTGCTATTAGTCCCGCGGGCCAAGCGGCGGCCCGAGCGAGGGCGCCGGCTTCGCCCAAGGGAGGAATAGCCTTCCCTCCCGTGGGACACACAATATTTTACGTCACGAGGGCCTCGAAATCACCTTTCTTGCAATGTTTTCCTCCCGCCAGTACCGGGAAGAAAACAGTGTTTTCCTCCCGCCAGTACCGGGAAGAAAACAGTGTTTTCCTCCCGCTGGGGAGGAAAACAAGTACGGTCCTCCCGAGCGGGAGGGAAAACTCGCTTCCCTCCCTCCATTAGCAAGAGGAAAACACTGCTTTCCTCCCCCGAGTGACGTAAAAAATAATACACTTTTCACTCGTGAATCATTTATTAAAATTAGTTACTTATGTAATGCATTATTTCAGAAAAAAAAAATTAATTCGAAAATGCGCAACTACATTTCTTATTTGTGTCATGTAGAAGAATCCTAAAACAATTTAATTTAGATAAAGAAGAAATATTTAAATTTTAATTATATTTTAAGGACCTTCAGCTCTGTGAGCTAAAAAGTCTGAGTTAAATAATAATCATAATAGGTATACTTAAGCACAATATTATTATTATTATTTTCGTACAAATATTTTTGTTTTTGAATTATTCTATCCTAAATGATAAATAGTAACAATTTATTTAAAACTTTATTTGTAACACTGATTGGGTCCATTTAAACATCCACTAAAAGTTGAATGTGTTGAAAACGTGTCAAACAAATGTACTTTATTTTCTCCGCAAAAATATAAATCTAAATGTGAGCGACAGAAAAATAATACTTCTGGTTAGGTGACCCATTTTTACTAACAAGAAAACTTAAATATAACTTTTAGTGAAGATGAAGTATTTTCAGTATTTTTATATTTTTAATAAGGAAATGTAAAAGTTCGACGCAAAAGCTGATATTAAATTGTATTACGATTTCATTTACTCTGGCACCTTATATATATTAGCGAGCAGCGATAGAGATTTTATAAAATATTTATATAATGTTTGTTGTATTTTATGAATTATCTATTTCTGAAATTTATTTCAAGGTTTTGTTATCGCAAATATGCAGCTATAGCGGGCGGAGCTTGAGAAATTAATCAAATAACACAGATATAATAGAAATTATAATAAGTAGCTATTTTCACAAAATATGATCATCATTTATTTATGAAACATTTTTCCTGATTTTCAGGAAAATAATTTTTGCATCTACACTTTTTTAGAACAATAAAAATATCTGAGATTAACGATAACTTTTTAAGTAGGCTATAAAATCTCATTTAAGCGATCTAATTGATCATTATAATTTGAGTAACATCCTAAAAATAAATTAAAGACAAACGACAAACTACAGTTTTATTTATTTACGTTGAACCTTATAGACCAAGAATTATGGACGCCATTTTGTCGGTACTTAATTCTGTGTAAATCTATTTGTTATTAATTAATTCAAAATAATATTACCTATACAAAACGTGCATTTATGATTAGATTTAATTGCTTATGTATTACGCCTTTTACCCAACTTGGGTGTATCAGCCTCACATATTGTAAGTCATCAGTACATTGTACCATGTGTGCGGTTACCAGCTAACAACTTACGGGTACTCCTGATTGTTAGCACAGAGGGTACACCACAGGCAAGATTTTGTGTCAGTTAAACTTGAATGTGTATTTAGTGGATTCGAACCAAAGTTGTTAGGTTCACAGTCGGTCATGATACACACTTAACTATTTATTAAATAGGTTCATAAATTTTCTCAGATAATTAAGCCATAAACAAAACACAATTTTATCGTTTTGGCAAGCGGATAAAAGGAAGGTAACTTTTTGCAAATGATAAAACCTTATTTACCTTTTTCTTAACAACCAAACAAATCACTAAAATGTCATTTGCTTCATATTTCTAATATTTGTCAGTGAAATGATTCGATTTTGGAAATATTTGTGAAGAAGAGCCAAAGGAGTCGATAAATTATCTCGTTGAATTATACACTCAAGCATTTTATTTCCTCCGAATAAATTTCTGTTTGACATCTCAACCTTGTCACCTGCAGCAATTTGACTCTAAAAATTGTTTAAAAATAAAATCACTCCACCTACGGAGTCGTGATTTTATTAAACAATTTTTCTTTTCAAATTGCTAGGTGGTAACAAGGTTTCAATACAAACATAAATTTATTTGGCTCTTGTGTAATTATAGTTGATAATATTAGTTAAAAATTAAAAACTATTGATAGGTATATAAATTATGAAACAAAAATAATGTAATCTTCAATAAGTTGTTTTCTATATTCTTTCGTTTCTCATTCATTTATTTAAACAAACATCACACATGCTAGCATTTCTTGCTACTACAGACTGTGTAGTTTATTTATATATTTATTTATTTAACGTACATTATAATAGTGGCTTTCAGCATCATAGACTGAGATGTAGACAAGCTTCAGGCGTGCGTGTATATTGCATTCATTCAAGACCACTATACAAACACTGGAAATATCTACATACGTGATATATGTTATAACAATCTACTGTGTACAACAAGACAAACAACACGTAATAAAATTAACACTGATAAATAATTTGCAAGAGAAGGACAAAAACAAACACAAAGAGAGAATAACTGTTCTGTAATCTGTGCTGCATACGGTCAGAAACAAATTCTTCAAACTTGAAAACTCGCAATTGTACTATTATTTAAGGTAGAAAATCAGTCGGTCATAAGCGTGCGCCGTGATTTCGGTGTGAGGTGAGGAGGAAGCAGTCAAATAATCAGAAATAAATAATTAAAAATCGTAGATTTGGATGTAAATTACAAATCATAGGTATCCAATTAAATAAAAATATAATTGAAATTTAAGTTTACACTGAAATGCAGTAGTAGTACGTCAAAAACATAATTTTTCTTGTGACTGGAACCTTTTGCATGCGATTTCTCAACCATTATTGCGGTGACTCATATTTTTTATTTTTCTAATAAATACCTCAAATATCAAAGAATAACATATTCGTTTTCCAAATATGTGTTGGGTTGTTATGATATAAAATTTTCTAATCGTTTAGTAAATCTACTGGTAACTTCCATATACGCAATGTATTTTAGCGCGTTTTTGTGTCAACTTTAAATTCAATTATCTTCGTTATTTCAACGGTTACCTATAAATTTAAATTTTTATTCAAATTCTACGACTTGTAATGAATGCTGTATTTTAATTTCAGTCATATTTTGGGTTGTCACTACCCATGGATTTACTACCTTAAGGCTATACACTTGCTATGAAATTCAGAGCAAAATATGATGCTACAATATTCAAGATTGTGACTTTGTTTTTGAAATCTATGAACTCATATTTGAAAGGAAAATTTATAAAGACTGTCCCTAGGGTGCCACATTACGATTTTCTTGAAATACCTAATAGTCTGCTGGTAATTAATTAGTGCCCAACTTTATACACGGTTCAATATTTTCTAATAAATTAATTAATTTAATTTACTTGTTCAAATTACCAAAAATTTCGAAATTCTTTGACTGTCTTAAGATACCAAAAAAAATCTGACAATAAACAAAAATCTAAATCTCAATGTTGTCATTATTGAATTAAACATTTACAAGATAATTTATGTTAAATGTAAGTAAAAATGATGTTATTTAAATTTAAAAAATGGTACAACTAATTATAGAAAATGGTTATTTGTAGGATTATTAGTAGTTTATATGAGGAAAATTGAAAATCTAAATTATTTGCACTGATTTGACGTATTTTTATAGCGCACTGCGCTATAAAGTGGTTCGTGGGCTATAAAGTGACGTTTATGTCAAAGAATTTCGTGTATAAGTGTCAAATTATGATATGACCGTGCATAAAAGGTGACACTTCACAGACTGACAGCTGTCAATAAATTAACACTTTTAATGTTAATCTTTAATCAGCGAAAATCAAATTTGTCATTTAATATTTTTTGAATATTTATTAATTCGCCTTGGCAACAATTATTTGTATTGCCTAGGTATTAAATAGTATATTATATATTGAGGGACTAACGTGTATGATTTAATCCTGAGGGTGAAGTTTATTTCACGAGCCGAAGGTGAGGGAAATAATCACCTGAGGGATTAAAGATACTTTAGTCCTGTGGTATATACGCTATTTTTTGCACTTCATCCAAATGAATGCAATAGTATATTACATACCGAGCGGGGAAATGGTTCATTACAGCCGAGCGTTTCATTAGATGACTGAGGTGCTTGCACCGAAGTCATCTATGAACGCGAGGCTGGAACGAGCCTTCCCGCGAGGTATGTATACTATTTTATTCACAATCCAATTGGTTATTGATATGCCCGTTTTAAATATTCATTTTATTCATATTTTATGACAGTTTTATTATAATTTGTTTTGATACTTCAACGCTCACTTCCCCGCTAGCCGGGAAGTAACGCTCACTTCCCCGCTAGCCGGGAAGTTTTTTCCGGCTAGCTGGGAAGTAAAGTAAACAATGACTCGCTTCCCAACTGTTTAGAAGGTTGGAAACGCACATATTACCAACCGATTGTGAATAAAATAGTTTAAAAGAATACACATTTTGCAATTTTGACAGTAAATTTTATGACAAATATTTATATTGTTATTGTTACCATAGATACTCTGTAACAAATAGCACGTATTTACTTGACAACGGGAATAATTAATTCAATTTCTTGACAACGGGATTAAATATGAAAAATAATCCCTTGGGATCAAATTAAGAACCTTAGTCCCTAAAAATAAAGACTAAAGAAGAGTTTTAGTCCCGGAAGTGCAAAAAATAATTTTATTGTCTAGGCACTAAAACTGACATTTCACAGACTGTCAAAAATAGCATTTTTAATGACAATTGGCGATATGTCTGTGATAATATGTCCTCATAGTATATTGATTCCCACTATTCTCAGCCTCAGCCTCATATTAGCATTCCACGTTATAATGAGATTTGTAATTTTTTGTCGTTGCGTCAGAACTGCAGTCACAACAGTGAACACTTTACTTTTATATTCACTTTATAGTATCGTGATGGCGATTTCTCCGCTAGTCAAGGCCTCAGCCTTTCTAATGCAATTTGTTGATCATTTTTTGATGATTAGACCCTTGAGAAGTCAGCTTCAATACCATGCAATTTCGGCCTTGCCGCAAAAAATTCACTTCATTATAGACACAGAAGATAATCGCTTTGTTAATCACTTTATTTATTGATGCAATAAAATTGTTCTAATGATAATTGCGGGAAGAAATTCATATGAGAATTTTAAATTGCTGAGAAACTTGACGCCACTCAAATAACTTAGAAAGTAGAAAATATCACTACCCCTAGATTTGTAAAATATGATATAGATTTCAAAATTTCCCGAAATCTGTAGGAGAATTTTTTTTTGAGGACTGCTGTGGATTCCTCAATAAAAACTACTTATACAACGTGCAAATTACAAAACTTGTACTAATTCAAACAAAAAAGTTATAGATGAAAAACGAAATTGACAAAATTTACATTTTTGCCACCTATGCATTTTTGTGGGAAAACAAAAACATTTCTAATTTTTTGTCTAATTTAACCGACCTGACAATTTTTAAAAAAAATTTGACAGCAAGGTATTAGAGCGTTTCATTTAAAATAGAACATAGGCTGTCATTGTCAAGTAAATATTACCTGTCAATTAGGGTTGGGTTGTTGAAAATAAAATATATACAATTGAAGAAAAGGTGAAAAAATGATACGTTGATATCATGCAGATGTTAGCTTCAGACTAGTATCTGATTTATTTCGTGTATTTGAAAATTTGTTATAAATTATATTCTGAAAAAAATATCTATTAAATGTTTATACACTAGCGGAAAAAAGAAATCGACCCCCCAGAAAAGTTGAAAAATAGGTGCATTTTCAAATCGTCATACTTTGGCTGTTTTTCAATGAAATTGGATGAAACTTTGAGTCCGAAAAACTTTCAAGTGTCTACTTTAAAGTCATGCATGCGAACTAAATCGCAACCCCTTCCGCCTCCCTCTAGCACCCCTGTGAAAAAAATATTTTTAATTTAAAAAATGTCCAACTTTGACAATGTGTACGGAGTTGAATTTTTTTGACCTGATCCACCAAAAGGGCACTAAAATTTGTTCAATTCCCGTGCAGGACTCAAAGAATGAAGTTCCTACGATGATATGGGTGTTTGAAAAAAATGTGCATCGAGAAAATTTAAAAATGAAATTGGATATTTCGTGTGAATAACTCAAATTGCCTAAAAAATTCCCATGTTTCACGTTAAAAAAACTCACGGTATAAAGGAGTAAAAGATATGAATACTTTATGTTTAATTACAAAATGATTGTTTTCGCTGTTAAACAATATCAAAAATCTGAAGTGGCCTGCACACAACCTTCCGCCAAATCTAGACTTATAAACATAAATGTATACGTATACAATCCGGTGTCCCTAAAATATACAAATAAAAATCTAAAATATTCAAACATAGAAATTTGCATCACCTGAATCAAAAGATTCGTTCACAGGCAAACTCTTCTGTGTTGAAGCCATCCTCCGTTCAATTACTACATTTAATATATTACTTATGTCTTATATGGCGCTTGTATGTCAACTTGTCACCCGTTTCACCTGTCAATATTTTTTACGCAGAAACAAAAATCAACCGAACATGGATCACAAGATTTCAACGTTTTATCTGATAAATTTATTTTTTAAATTTTACTGCAGTTCTTTAATGCTACCAGATAAAGACAATTTTTTTATAACGTAAGTTGCAAATAACTTTGCCTCTTATTCTTATTATAAATAAATATTATATTTATCAAAATTTATATAAATTTTTGACAATTATCTTGTTCAATCTTAAAAAAATATCACTTCCGGTGAAGATATTTGTACCAAAATCTGATGTGCTCTTCCTATTCGTATACAATTGTAAAATACCAAATATCAAATTTTTTGGGTAATTCGTATTTGAGTTATGCGACATCCGGCATCGGCCCGGACCACACACATACACACACACACACACATACACACACACACACACACACGCACACACATACACACATACATACAGACATCATCGAGAAACTATCAAAAATGAGTTGTAGGGACCCTAATTCGTGCTCATCCACTTAAAACTCACAACCCGATTTTTTGCATGATTCCAATACCTTCCTTTACAGGTAAGCGGAAGGTAAAAATTGATAAGAGAGTAATTTGTGTCATAATCAAGGATAAACTGCGGTTAAATGTGAAAAATCTCTATTACGGCCCTGCCCTTCGATCCAGGAAGATGTACAGTCCAGAACAGTAAAGATTCCTCTCGTATGTAGTTCACCTCGATCTCTGCCAATGAATTTATTTGTAAAATCACGACTTTGGTGTCGGCTGTTTATCTTCTTGGCTGAATAGGAAACATTGAGACTGCGAAGGTCTCAAACCTTCTATTTCCTTTGTTTTGATGGTCAGAGCTCAAATGAGGCGAATGAAAATTAGATATCCTATTTCGTAACGCTTGTAAATCAGTCGGAATGGTGTGATTATGATGATGTTATGTTTTAAAGATTAAATTTCAAGTATATTGAATAATCTGCATACCGATGATTCTTGACCTATCACCATTGGAAAAAATGAGAATGGTCTATGTCTATTAAGGGGGGTCGATACCTAAATGCCGGATTTCACTGTGCGGCTTGTTACGTTGTTACACATAAAATTATTAATGTAAATAAATAAATACTATTCTTTATTCAGTTTTTCCATAAAAATTTGGGTCAATATTAAGATTTTTCGAACAAATGATATATTTTTTAATAGCTAAAGGTTGTCCTCAAGTGTGTCTAATGCCACTTTTTTTAAAATTTTATTTTGATAAAATACGTATAAAAAACTCACAAAATAGCTAAAATTAATGCTAATGAAGCATATTATATACAGGTTGGTGGAGGTGAAATGGAAACATAGGGAACATACATGACAATCGAACTTTCATGCCAGGTATCTTGACATATTTTGTAGCAGTGTCACAAAACGAAGTTATGTGAATTTGTGTGGCAAAAAGAGTAATCAATAACAGAAATAATAATAAAATCTAAAAGTGCATGTAAACTTTCTCGTTCTGCTCGTACACATACATTATTATGCAAAGAATAGTATATTACATTACAAGTCATGAAAATGTTTCATTGCAGACGAGGAGGCGTTTGAAGAATGCGAGGATGCGCAGCGGCCGAGCATTTCTTCAAAACCTCCGAGTCAAGCAAAGACATTTTTATGTGTTCTATTCTATTTTTTTTAAATCGGCAATTAAGCTTAAAATTATAAAAAAAATTAGGTTTGCATAAATCATCAGAGCTGTGACAAATCATCAGAGCTGTAACAAATTTTAAAAAAAGTTGTTATGACAAGTAAACAAAGTTGAAAGTAAAAATGACTAGGCATGAAAATTTTATTTTCATGCCTAGTCATGAAAATCTTACTTTCATGCCGCAAATTAGTCTGGAAATGACGATTTTCATGCCGATTTTGAAAAAAATATTTTAATGAAAATAAAAATTTCAATAATATGACAGCTACTTTGACATTGACAGTACTTATTCCACGTATATCAAGAAGCCTAGCATGATAACTCCATTGTCATATATTTCCCTATGTTCGCATTTCACCTCCACCAACCTGTATATTATTTAAGTGCGGTTATGAAAAATGTCAAAAAAAGTTGACATTGAGGACCGCAATTCAGGCCGCAAAATGTGTACAATATATTTCGCGGCCGTTATTTCGCGTACTAAGTTGTCAATGTCAAACATTTTTGACAGTTGTCAACAAAATTAAATTGGTGTTTTTTGTAGTTGCACAAAAAATATTGTGTACCTACACCTCGTCTGCGAAATGTGTTTATCGTCCGAGAGAATTTTTTAGCCTCGGCCAAAAATTATCTCGGACGTTAAACATTTCACAACTAGGTATACTAATAGAAATAACTATTTTGTTAAATAATTATTTAAGAAAGGCAAAATAATACTAATTTAAATACCTACGAATTTATGAACTATAAGTGATTTTTTTACTGGCCTTAAGTCGTTTACAAAGGCATTTAAATTTCTCTTTTTCGTGTTTTTCGTTCTTTCAAGAGCGCAAAATTGAAAACAAAGAATTTTTTGTCTACTTAAAAGAAATAAAATTTCACCTTGTATGGTCAGTATTTTTGAGGACACGGAAGCTTCGATTCGTTTAATTTTCGTAGTTTTTGACCTTGTTCGGGTACATGTGTTAATGGAATATAAGACCTTGTTCTTGTCGAAGTTTTAACGCACGCACACATTTATACAGAAAAGAAAATCATTAAAAAAATACGAGTAGGCATACCTAGACATTTTATATCAGTCTTTTACCCACTTTGGGTGTGGTAGCCTCACATTAAATCATTTAAAAAAATACGAGTAGGTATACCTAAATCTAGACATTTTATATCAATCATGTCTTCACAATCACCCACTTTGGGTGTGGTAGCCTCACATTAAATCATTAAAAAAAAAACGAGTACGTATACCTAAATCTAGACATTTTATATCAATCATGTCTTCACAATCAACCACTTTGGGTGTGGTAGCCTTACATTAAATCATTAAAAAAATACGAGTAGGTATATCTAAATCTAGACATTTTATATCAATCATGCATTTTCCCCACTTTGGGTGTGGTAGCCTGACATAATTGTGTGTGCGATTACCAGCAGTCAACTCACGAGGCCGAAGGCTGAGTGAGATAATTTTCTCGAGTGGGTCATTCCTTTTTGCCCACCTGTGAAGTATAACGTTTTATCCAACACCTCTTAATAACTCTTAAATATTTTAAAAATATTAAGTTTCAACCTAAACCTAAAACTTCTAACAAGCAAAGTAACAATTTACCCACAAGTGGGTATAATTTTGATCAAAGCCACTAGTGGGCAATCTTTTACTTTGCTTGTTTAAAATCACCATAGTTATGATGCTTTTATTAAGAGGTGTTGGATAAAATAATTTTATTGATTCGTTTTCTTAGGTCGTTAAGCACAACTTCCGGATTTCTAATGTCAATGTTGATTGTATTCTTTTCTGTCAGTGTTTATTCACTTCTAGGGTCATTGAAATATTTTATTTGGTGTGTCAAAGTCGTGTTTCCTTATGAATTAGAATTTATGTGTACATTGGTTAGTCAAGTTGAGTGCTTGTTAACTAATCTGATGTTGGGTTCGTGATTTAACCGACACACGATCGTGAAAGTTAGACACTTAATATTTTAATGTCATGTTTGTTATTTGAGAAACGCGATATGTTATTTCTCAATTTGTAGGAAATTTTAACATATTTTTTGTTGTTTACATAATCTGTTACAGAGTGTAGTATGTTTTTATTGGGGAATCTGAACACTCGGACGCCTGAAAGAAATAAAGATTAATTTGAGTAAATTGTTTGTGAATTAATTATGTTGTTATTTCTCAATTTGTAGGAAATTTTAACATATTTTTTGTTACAGAAGTGTAGTAGGTATGTTTTTATGGTGGAATCCGAACACGCTTGAAAGAAATAAAGATTAATTTGAGTAAATTGCAGAGCTGGGCAAGTACCGGCTTGAAAGTACTTAGGTTTTAAGTACAAGTACTGGGAACCGAGTACTTTATATCAATTACTAAGTACCAGCTTTTTGAAAGTACTCATTCGTACAAGTACTTAAGTATTTTTTAAGTGCATTTCAAGTACTTGCATATGCGTCCGCAAAGATTTTTGCATTGCTTGAAGGAGAACAATAATAAAATAAAGTTATTAATCACAACAATTTAAATTTTAATACAAAAATAACCACAAATTTGTTGTACTTAAGTAGTTAAAATGTACTTAAGTACCACAAAGCGGTATTCAGTACCATTTTAAGTCTTAGTCTTAAGTAGTACTTTACATACAGTACTTGAAATTTAAGTATTTTGGTCCGAATTTTTAAAATACTTAAGTACTAGTCTTAAGTATCACTGAAGTACTTAAAAATGTACTTAAGTACAAAAGTATTTAAGTACTGCCCAGCTCTGGTAAATTGTTTGTTAATTAATTATGTTGTTATTTCTCAATTTATAGGAAATTTTAACAGGTTTTGTTGTTGTTTACGTTCATTTCATAGTAACGCGTATGTTTTCACAGTGGGATTTGAACACGCGGGTGCTTGAATGAAATAAAGATTAATTTGAGTAAATAGTTTGTAATTAATTAATTTGTTTAAATATTCAGGTGTTTAAAAACCTTCAGAATTTTTAATAACTTCAAACCGAATACAAAATTTACAACAGAACAGTAGTAGAAAATTTAAATTTATGTATAGTATTCAATATACAGGATGAGCCACAAGTCACTGACCATTGCAGTTTTGATTTATTTTTTTTATTGAAAATGAATAATTTTGATTACAAAAGATAGTTTTAATCAAGAAGAGTTTAAAAAAAAAAACTTTTAGAAGCCTGCCATCAGCCTCTTTGCAAGCTGCTGCTCTTTGCTGTACCTGTCCATAACTGAAGCCAAAACTGGTTGATCAATCGCAATAATTTAACATCTCGAAATCGTGAAACGATACGGTTACCAAAAACCGTTCGCAGCAAATTCATTGTTTCCCTTGCAGTATGGGACGTAGCTCCGTCTTGTTGAAACCACATTTCATCAGTTATGACTTATGAACCAGGTACAGCAAAGAGCAGCAGCTTGCGAAGAGGCTGATGGCGGACATCTAAACGCTTTTATCTACAACAATAGAATAATGTATTCATTATATACGTGAAAGTAGTATAATAAACCCCTCCATAAGGACACATTATGAAATAATGAATTCATTATTTCACACTGTTAAATAATGAGTACTTTATTCTTTCGAACTGTCAAAATTATTCGGATGAATTGTCAATTTTTTGAGGTTAGGTTGATGTGAATACAAATTTGTAAATAAGAAATGTTGCTTTATTAAAAAAATCGTAGATAAAACGTCGTATTTGACTCGCAAATAATGGCTCTAATTCAAGAGGATGAAAGTTTATTCACGAGCCGAAGGCGAGTTAATAAATCATCCGAGTTTATTTGCTCGTTAAATAATATACTATTTTTTAACTCTTCATGATTAAAACTATCTTTTGTAATCAAAATTATTCATTTTCAATAAAAAATTATATCAAAAATACAATGGTCAGTGACTTATGGCCCACCCTGTAGTAAAATTTCTTAGCATTCAGTCAAAATTTCGTTAATTTATAAACTAATAATTCATCTAACTTTTTGACCAGTACATTTTTTAAATTATGGCTTAGTTTTTATTCAGTAGAGGTAACGTATACTCAAAATAAAATATTTCGGACAGCTCTGTTATTTCAAATTCAGATTATAAAATAAATAAATAATTTAGTTGTACATAAAGTCACATTGTCATTGTACTGAAGTTTTATAACAATATTGCTGATTCGAATGATTACGAGACTCGCCTGCGGCTTGCGTAATCAATTTTCATGCTTTTAAAGTAATATAATATTTAAACGCTCATTAAATATAATTATATTCAGGAAAAAAATGGTTTCAAAATGTTTCCAATTTATTAATCACAATAATGTCAATAATTACGATTGTTTATTGAAGTATTTCTGATACTGTATCGCTTAGCCAATGTCACAAACCAAACTGTAAAATTTTAAAGTTGTTTATTCGCAGTTTTAAGGCCACGGTGATAAAGTGTGTTTGTGTACCGACATTTGACAATAATATCGATCGTTATGAGTATTGAGATTTTGGGATCAGGGCTCTAACCTAATCTGCTTATCGCGTTGGCTATGGTTAGTTTTTACGATGAATTATTGTTGAATTGCGATTCAGGAAATCGAATGCCGTGTTTTTGCGGTGTGATAAGAATCGTATTTCGTGATTATTTTTTTATTGAATTGAATTGTAACGGGGATTCAAAAACAATTTTTATACCTACTCTTATTTTCACAAAAGTAATCATTAATTATTATTACTTACTAAAATACCTTTGTTATAATTTTTAAATTGATGAAACTAGTGATGCAGACGAGACGATAATTTCTCGGATCTCGTCTCGTCTCGTCTCGTTTCGAAATTTCTCGTCTCGTCGAGACGAGAATGATTTTTGTAAAAAATGTTCGAGACGAGATTACAATGTCAAGATTCTCGAATCTCGACATTTCTGTCGAGATTTCTCAAATTTTTAAAATTATTTATACTTCATTCAACAATTTTTAAATTTTTAAATTTTTTTTCCACCTAGAGAGGAAAAGTCAATTGGAATCCCGCATAAAGCGGAAGGAAAAGTACTTTTTCTTTCTAGGTGGGAAAGGTACTGACCGGTCAGAAATAAGTACCTCACTTTCGTCCCTATAGTAATAGAAACGAAAGGTGGCGTTTTCGGTGGAGGTATTGAAAAAAATAATTTATATGCCTCCGGTCGGCATCGCTAGTTTTCCATATCTCAAAATCCGCCAGAAACTCTTTGTTGCCAGCCTAGGCCGGCAAACAACCGGCAGTTATAGGTTAGCATCTTGACATTACTACAGTTGTCAAGCAGATGTCAATTTTATGCGTTGAATATTTTTTATACAAGAATTAACAAGATTTTGACAAATTTTAGACGTAAATCGTTAATAGAAACTGAAATAAACATATTTTAAGCTCAAATGCAAGTATTCAGTGCACAATTTTTTAGGTTATGTATAATTATTTTATATTTTTGTAATGAAATCGGCACATATTGTGTATTACACGTCCATAAACTGTTATGCCAGTGCTCGTAATTTGCAAGCCTCGCCTGTGGCTCGGCGTGTCAAAAATACTCGCTCTTGCAAAAGGTCAGTTTCTGGCCTTGTGATACAAATAACTATTAATTACCTAGGCACTAAAAGTGACATTTCACAGACTGTCAGCTGTCAACGACTGTCAACGTTGGTACGTTAGTCAGTAAGTGAAGTGTTATACTTATACATAGACAATAATAATTTGTCTTCCACAAATTGCAAATTTGATTTACCCAGCAGTATGTCAATTTAATCGTGTAGTACTTAAAATATAAAATATCTACGGAATTGTCGTAATAAGTAGTGGCAAATCTTGCAAAATTAATGCTAATGAAGCATATAATTATATAATATTTTAATTATTCACTCTGTTAACAAGCTAATAATTATCTCAACCTTAATTAATATGAAACCGAAAGTACAAATTAACTTTTTGGAATATAAAGGAAAAATGCGAATGTTTATATAGTATTTTTATCGATAATTAAACATTTACACAAATACTTTCTCTGTAAGTTGTCAAAATTTTCTCTTTTCGTTTCACTTTTGAATAACGAGGGCCGGGAATTTTATGAGTCACGTGCCAGACCCAAAATTGCTCACACAATCAGATTTCACGGTGACTGAATTCACACTAAAAAGATCATAAAAATAGATGCGCAATGATGACTTAGAAGAATAATAATTATAAACGTAAAAACAAATCTAATAAAATGTAAAATTAAGTTTTGATCTCTTGCTTTCGTCATCTAAGTCAGGGTGCATTCTAGTCACTTAACTTTAAACATAGTTTTTACTTAGTAAGTTGTCTGCATTTGGTTAATTAATGCGTTAATTAAGATTTTCATTATTTGGTATTTTTCGATGTATGTCTCTATTTTAAGTTGTGTTTAATTATTTATTATTTATTTAATTTTTTATGAATTTTAACATGTACCACAAGCAATTGTTGACACCACCGTAAGTTCTGTTATATTTTTTGTAATTTCTTGTTGTAAATTTTTAATAAATGTTGTAGCTCCTGAGTATGGCCCTGGTAGGGCCGAAACGTTGAGGGTAGTTTCACGAATATATTGTCGGCTGATACCCAAGAAAGCTGTTGTTTTATTTATAAAAACAAACACTTCTTATTGCTAACAAAACAGATTAACAAAAAAACAATATTTATCAACAATCTACATGCATACATCCTTTGTCCAACTTGGGTGTGGCAGCCTCACATATCCTGAGTCATCTACTTAAGCTGTTATTAACCAAAGATAAAAGATAGAAAAATTGAATTTCTTTAACTTTAATGTTATTAAATATTTTTGTAATGTAGGTACCTAGAGCAACAAAATTAGTACCTGTAAGTTGAAGGTTGAATACTACAACTCAATTAAATACCAATGATTCACGTAATTTTTGAGGGTATCCCATCCAAATTAGAATAAATAATCTTTGTATGCACATAATTTTTGTACGCAAATATAAACATTCGAGGAAAAAAAACGCACCACTCAAAAATGCACCAAAAATGGCAAAATTAAAGTGCGATATCTCGGTTGCATTTCGACGAAATTGGATGAATCTTCAAGTTCTGAAAACGTTGAAGTCTTGTCTTTAATGTGATCATAGCCAATGGGACAAAAAATCCACTCCGTCCCTTCCCACCTCCATAAGAAAAAACATGTATCTGATGTCCAAAACGGTCCAATTTTGACAGCTCATGCGCAGTGCCAAAAAATCGTGGACCTTATTGGCCAACAGGGTAATAAAGATCAGACTTTTTCCTTCAAGGTCCGCAAAATTTCAAGTAGAGTAAAATTCAAATAGTTAGGACCCTGGACTGCGCGAGAAGGCAGAGCTTGTCATGTACTGTCCGTTTTACAAAATCGGAGCTAGCGAGTATATGCTGCGCTGCACTTCACTTAATTTTCAAACAAAACTAAAATATAACTCCATCACAATCAATTGCAAAATTCACAGCGTTACACGAAGCAAAACACTACGAATGTCAACATGAGAATAACAGATATTGAAGCTGATGTTCAGTAGAACAGACAGTAGCGTAGTTTATCATCTATGCTTCTCTCTCTAAGACGAGAATTCGTACTTCGCGCAGGGTTCTAGCTATTTGAATTTTACTCTACCTACGATGATTTGGCAAAGTTATAAATTTTTGAAAAAGAAGTTCCTCTAAGATGATTACTTGTAAGAGTTTCTTCCAATTATTATAATAATTATAAATTACTAAAAATTTATGATTATGTTATGTAGGTAGTAAACAATTAATATAAGTATATTATTCCTATAGAGAGTACTAAAAATACCTACTAACCTTCTTAGTAAAATTTGTTTATAATTTATTATTTTATTATATTTAAGTAAAAGTAGACAAAGTAGTATTCGAGTACTATTAAATATAAAAGTAACTTCTCCCAAATATAAAGTAGGAATTTACGAGCAAAATCGCGAATAAATTTCTAACAAGCGATCATAGTAATTTACGACAAAGTAAATAAAAATAATATTTATTCGCCACTAACACGTTTTTCATTTTATGATTGCATTTACTACAAAAACTTATCGCTGTCGTATTTTGAACAATAGTAAACAAATGCACGAACATAAACTCATACGCTAGCTAGATTACGTAACTCGTATTTAACACTTGTGTTTTTCTTGTGTTTACTAAAGGAAAATGTCTTTAAACGGTTTTTATCTGCGTGAAATGAAATAATTTATATAATAGGAGTCATTACTGTGGAGAATTGTGTAACTCGTTAGCAAATACAAATACTACTGTAGTTGTAAGAGTACAATGTACGATAAAAACGAGCTGAACATAAACATAATAAGTTGTAGTTTTACAAATAACGTAGGACGCAAATTAACCTCAATAGTTTCTTGGTGCTTTTATTAAAATTCAAATACACATAAAAAAATGTCTAAGAACACTTATTTCATGCTAATTCGTTCTGAATCCGATGAGAATACAAAAATAAGTAAAGTACGATAACTACTGAACGCGTTGAGATAAATTCGCGTTCTTTGGAACAGAAAATTTATAAAATTATGCTTTTTAGCTCTCTCTAAGGATATTGTAAATTATGAACCTGTGGAGATAAAATTGTGTTCGTTTCACTAGAATTCATGTAAAATTATTCTAAAAATTACTGCCAAAGAAAATTTTAAAGTATTAAAATTTGACAAAATGGGTAAAAATATTGTTTTTTAATTTCTTAACTAAATCTGCAATTTCCTCCATAAACGGTAAAAGATTTATTACACTTTTTTATGTCTTATTTATATCCTATACGTAATAATGTATTTTATACAATTCTTTGTTATTTCTTATTCTAAGTTAGAATTTTTGCTAAATAATTTAGTTTATTTTTTATTTTCTACTGTAATTTTTTATTTTTAAGTAAATATGTTTGTTCCTAGTTTCGTATGATAAGTACCTAGTTTTTTTATTTTCTACTGTGGTGTTTTTCTTTAAAAAAAATATATTTTTGATTAAAATCAATGTTTTTTTTGTTTTAATCAGTTGATTAAAATTGATTTAAATCAAATGATTTTAATCATCCACACCCTGTTTTAAAGTCATATTGATGAGGAATTAGACCATTTCGTTCTTAATTAATATTATTTATGAATTATCCTGTGTAAAATGTCCCGTTAGCCATAAATTAATCAGCGATGACAAGGCCGATCGATGCGACAAATAATTCGACGAACTATAAACGCCTCTACCAGTGTAAAGAAGATACGCGAAGCAAGGAAAGATGCTTGTTTACCTTGGAGCTGTGTTTGTGTTCTATTGCTCTGAGTAGCGTAAAATTCATCCTTCCATTCATTCCACGATCGAATAAATACCACCCACGCGTAGAAATTTAATCAGAGTGTAATTAATAAGATATACTTATGTATCAATAACAGCGAATTTTTAATACTAAATTGTAAGATACCTACAAATTCAGTGTTGTAATAGATAATATTTTTTTATCTAAATAAAGATAAAGATAACTTACTTTTTATTTATCTAAATAAGGTAACAGATATTCATTGAAAAAAATATCTAGATAATAGATAAAAGATAAATAATTATTATCTAGATAATTTATACCAAGATAATATAAAGAAAGGACATGTTATAAAGTAAGTATATAAGCGGTACCAGCTCGTTGCAAGATTGTGTGTTGTTTGCACAGTTTGATTACATTTGAATTCGATAAAAATGACAATTGAAAAAAGTGGGTTATAATATTACTAAAATTATTATCTAGATAATTATTAAAATATAGATAAAGATAATTTGTAATTTTATCTAGATAAGATAATAGATAAATAGGAAAAAATTATCTAAATAAGATAATAGATAAATATATAGGTACCTATTATCTAGATGATTTATCTAAAATTATCTAGATAAGTTACAACACGTCTTATATATTGAGTAACTACGAGTATAGTCAAATACTTTGCAACAGGTGTGAATGAATTACAAAAAGGTAATACACAGAAATTAAACAACAAGAAATAATCCAATCGAGTTATCCTGATTTTTCAAATTTTCCAAATCGCAACTTTGAGGTTGGGTGACCGGATATTTTAAAAACTAAGCACGATATCGAACGGTGGTTTGCAGCATTGTGTTTCTCTCATCTCAATTGACAGATTTGTAGAATTTTTAAATTTTGCAAATTTTAGAGTTCTCAAAAATTATCCAGTATCCTTAATATACCTATCGAAAACGGTAAGAGATGTGAAATTAATTTTGGACTGAATTTTTTTTAATACATAATTTGATGAATTTTGCTCCCTCTTCTTTCATTTCTACTGCAAATTATATTTATTTTCAGGTATTCTTATTTAGGATAACGCAATTTACAAACTCTAATGATTCTATTGATATATTATTTATACCTATAGCTTGTTCCTATTTGCAGAAATGTATGCAGATAAAGTGCATAAGAATGATTATCTGAAAACGGTTTCGAACTCGATCTTGTCCTTAAGTCGGAAATTGAAAAATAAACGAGAATATATCGAAATAAAATTCGGTGTGCGGAATTATATTACTTTTTTAGAATTTAATAATTTTTGTAGGATACCCCAAACTCCATTATAGTAGAGGGTGGCGTTACAAAAGTTTGCAAACTGACGATTGACATCTACGTTGTTTGGCGAGAGGAAATCATACATTTTTCTCCCTAATATAGCAGCTACTTTTGTTTACTCATTTTTCAATATAGCTGCTACTTTTGTTGACTTATTTTTCAATGTCCCGATTTGTGTCAAATTTGTTTGTTTACATTTCGCAATATTTATCTAACATCAAATAATCAAAGTCCAATTTCGCCATTTTAATTCAGTTCATTGTTTTTATCTCATTGATTTTTCTTTATGGCTGCCATGCTACCCACATTTTTACACTATCGTAATTCGATCTGTTGTAATCTGTGTAACCGTAAGTGAAATAGAAACTGGAATGAATCTGATTTTAATCAAATGTTCAGTTATACCGTTACACTTTGGCTTTTGTTTAGAGTTTGCTTTGGCCTTGTAATCGTTTCTCGTACATTTACAATTAGGAGAAATTTGAAACTAAAACTATGCCAAATACGTGTGCAGTGGTCACGTTATTCGGTATTGTATATTGTTCTCATGCTAATGAGAACCAGACCAAACTGTAGTTTTTTTCAACATTTTTACCACATTGATAAGTTGTAAATAATTATCCGTCATTATAAGAAAAAATGCTAGTTAACTATTTTGTTATCATCTTTTTTGTTCGTACTAAACGGTACTAACGCACTTACAAAAATAAAATATACATTTTCCTGTACTATTATTGTAATGAGTAAATTTGTTCGATACTTATTGTAAAAATTCGAAGCCATTGACCGCAATTTGTTATCTCTAGAATTCAAGTTCTATTTTTATCTAGTAATTTATTTTTACTGTGCTCCACTTTAATAAAACCGCCTATTAAAAATTTAAAACCTTCTTTAAGGCCCGAATGTAGAGTAAAATTCAAATAGCTAGGACCCTATTAGCGAGTATATGCTGCGCTTAGAGATTCATCAAGTCAAGTAGCTTGACATTTTTGTGAATTACTTGACTTGACTTGAAAATCAAGCTTCATTACTTGACTTGACTTGATTTTCTATCGTTACTACTTGACTTGATATCAAGTAATTGCAAACTACTTGATATTACTTGATAACGAACAATTTTGTTTAAAAATGCACAATTCAGTCGAATAGTTCATTAAAATAAAATGCAGTATTTCCCGAGCTAATTAGAACGATTTTATATCTACACCAACGATGTATTTTTATTATTTTCTTGCATATGTATTATTTTTTGTAAAAAACTGTCAAATTTTAATTTGGTTTTATGAATAATTGTCTATATTGCCAGGCCTTATGTTATACATTTATATCTAATTTATGATATGCAATGCAGTTTTGAAGAATTATTTAATATTTCTCCATCTTAGTATAGTTTAATTCGGTTTAACTGCTTCATTTTCAAGTATCAAGTACTTGAGATTTTACTACTTGATTTTCAAGTTACTTGAAATTTAACTACTTGACTTGACTTGATTTTCGGATTCTATTACTTGACTTGAACTTGACTTGATTTCAAGTCAAGTCAAGTAGCTTGAAAATCAAGTCAAGTAGTGAAACCCTAGCTGCGCTGCACTTCACTTAATTTTCAAACAATACTAAAATATAACTCAATCACAATCAATTACCTAATTTACAGGGTTACACGAAGCAAAACACTGCGACTGTCAACATGAGAATAACAGATATTGAAGCTGATGTTCTGTAGAACAGACAGTAGCGTAGTTTCCTCTTGTTTATCATCTATGCTTCTCTCTCTAAGACGAGAATTCGTACTTCGCGCAGGGTTCTAGCTATTTGAATTTACTCTAGCTGTCTACGAGAAAAGGATAGATTCATACAGTTTTAGTGTGTCGAAGAAAGGCAGCAATAGGGAACGCGCTCTCGTAGAGGGATCAAAATTGGTACTAAATATGAACATATACCTAATCACAAACAAGGGTTCATTTGAAAGATATAGAAGTTCAATCTAGATCCGTCTAGAGTTGAAATTTTCAATTTTTGTAGATTTACTTAGTAACAGTTATGTGAAGTTAGCCAAGTTGACAAATTTATGGCATTGTAAAGTTGAAACAAAAAATAAGACTAATATTTCAACACTTAATGGACGTGGAGCTCATCTTTATCTTTAAATTTAAAAAAAATTAAGTCGATCCGGCTAAAATTAGTCTCAATTTCATTCGTTCCTACATTACGCTCTTAACCTCTCTACTTTCAGTTTCGAAAATGGTGTAAATTCTGCCGCTTTCGACACAGACAGAAATGAGAAAATATTTAGTTTTCTTGTCATGTCTGTGTGTGTGTAAGAATGTGTAAATCACTGTAACATTTTAAAGTAATGACGCAAAGTGGACACGTCATATCCACCGAGGCCTTGTACTTGTGTGATATTTAAAACAAATAACAATCAAGTTTATATTCTGTCGAGTTGAACACATGGGAGCCCGCAGTTAGGTGCAACGAGAAAACAAAATGGTGGGCACCGACTTTCTCACTCAAAAATATTACTTTAGTCAACTTTTATTGAGACGCGATACTTTTTTTTCAAAACACAATTTAAGATTATGAAGAATCATGAAGTATTAGTGAATCGAAGAATGCAAATTTTAAATTGCTGTAGATAATTTTTATCATTTTATAAATTGATTTATACGAAGTTTATTAATATACAAAAATTATTTATTTTTTATGAAATGGATAATGTACCTACATTAGCCGGAGGACAGTTACAGAGAGACTCTTTTTACAGTTAAGACTGCGTTCAAAGTGTCTAAGATAAATCTTATAATCTTGAAAAAGTATTTTGTATTTGTATTAGAATTTCGGGATTTGAACCTCACGGGTTTGTATCCCTAGGGTGACTTGATGGCACACACACAGTATTAATTGTTTACTTATACTTTGCCACGGCGTTTTTTACTTTACTACCATGTGTGTTGCCAGTCAACCCGGCGCAAGCCCTTGTTACAACCTTTAGCCGGTGCCCGATAGCTAGAGGTTGCCAAGTTAATTAGATCCCAACTTGGAATGGTAACGGGAGTAGGTACCGATCCAAATCAGGCCGTGAAAATTTCCTGACCTGACCGGGATTCGAACCCACGACCTCTGTAACCAGAGCCTAGCATTCTACCACTATGCTATCCCGCCGTGTTAATCTTGAAAAAGTATTGCCCTTAGAAATACGGTTTTGAAATTAGTACCTATTAGGTAGCTATTAAAATATATATAATAATACAGGGTGTTTCTATACTTTTGCTCGAAACTTTAATAGGTTATAATGTGATATACTGAGTATAGACAGAATTTTTTTTTCGAAATTCGCAAAAATAAAGGTACCTAGTGAAAATTTTAGTGCCACTGGTTTGAAAGTCTCTTTAACTTATTATTTATTAGGTATAATTATTACGTAAGTATTTGTAAATAGTATGATAGTATTATTTATAATTATAATTTAATTTTATAAATAACAAATAAACAGTTAAATAGACGTTCAAACTAGTGGCACTAATATTTTCACTATTCTGAAATTTGAGAATTTTAATTACCTATATCAAAATATATAACCTATTAAGGTGCTAGTATAGTTAGCGTTAGTAGTTCCTTATTCAATTAATTACTCGTGCATTTCGAGTGCTTTATGAACCAAATTTTGGTTACAGTATACTAAATATATGTATTGTCTTTTCTGACTTTTCGCACTTGTTTTGAATAATGGAAAGTCTAGAAAAACATCAAAAATCGTACTTTACTAATAACTCATGCTACGATTGAAATATCTTTTTCAAAAAAATTACACATAATCTACATTAGTATCTTAACATCCGATTGTCAATATTTTTTCAAAAACTATTCCCAATTTCTAATTAAAAAAAATATCAAATTTTGAAATTTGTTTTTTTGAGAATTTTTGAATCAATCCGATGTTAAGCATAAAATTATAGACATTTTTTGTAAATAAATTTTTTCTCCAAAGTGCACCTGAATTAAGTTATTAGTAAAGTACGATCGACACTTTTATAGTAGCTATACCCGAGCCTTAAAGTTTCGTGCAGAGGTATAGAAACACCCTGTATAACATTTTTTTGAATACATAATTTTTGCAGCTTGATTTGTAATTATTTTGATAGAAAAGCCACAACCATAATCTATTATTTATTTTTATGTTTCATTATAAATTATATAAATAAAACTAATACAAACGAGATTAAATTGTAAATTGACTACCTACAATTGTAAATAATTTTTCTCATGAAATTGTCACGTAACCCATGCTCTTAAAATTAATACTGATTAGTATAGTGTCATAGTTTTGTTATCCACTAAAATAATTGCCTTATTACCGATTTCCTATTCAAATTATAATGAGATATAAACAATTTTTACCTTAACCTAAACTAAATTATTGTTATCATTATAAATTTCATTGCCATTACTAATTACAAAACAATTTAAAAACAACCGAAAGAAAACAATAAAACAATTTATTCGCAATTTGACGACAAAAAATCGCAAAAGGTAAACGACCCTCCATAACATTAAACAAATGACAATAAAACATTGTTTGACTTTTGCCAAAACCTAACAAAAGAAAACTCAACTTTCACTGGAAACAATGAACACGCACAGGCTACAAATAATGTGTTTCTCGATTTGTAATAAAGCGAGAATGCATAATCTCCGTGATGACTTCGCGATAGCGTTTGTGTTATGAATTATGATAAACGCTAGAGGAAAGTGCGGATCATTTGCGGAATCTGGTATCAGGAAGTGAAGAGCAGTGGTCTGAGTGACGTCACGAATGTCTGTGACAACTGAGTCAGAATTAAGATGCCTCAAGGGCAAGAGGATATAAAAACAAATTAACGGAGCTTTAAATAATTACGCAACTTTTAAATAGAATTAAGTTACTGTTACGGTTGTTGAAAAAATAAATTAAATTTTAGACAGTTTTAACATGTGAGGAGCAAAATTGTGTTTCATAGACACATCTTCAATTTTCATTGGATTTTAAAACTTACGCTTCGTTTCGACCTCTTAACATAAACATTGTTTTAATTTTAAGAAATAGCCTTAAGCCGTCTACGTTTTTACTGAATTCCTAGAATACTCTCGATTTTACTTTTTTTCCATTCCACTCTTTTCTCCACTACACAGCTGCCTGAATCCAGCCCGAAACTTGTACTTTGCCGCATCGTAGCAATGCAATGTCGTTTTGAAAAGTTGAAAAATACTGTAAAAGAGTTTTCGTTACGAGTAAACTGCCAGATTATTATTGACTTCAGGATAATGTTTTTATAAACATTAAATAGAGAAAGAATGGATCTACAGATGTGCCTTTTTAAAATTTAAAAAATTAATTTCTATCATAAGATATAACCGTGCAAAGTTTGCATAAAGCAGGATTTTTTTTGAATTTTTCGGAATTTTTATATACCTATGTACAATTTTTTAATCAAAATTTTAAAAAGGCACATCTGTAGATCCATTCTTTCTCTATTAAATCCTTGTTGATATAAAATTTTACCATTCTTGTACTGGCCACAAAACACTCGCTACGTTAGTACATTTATGTTGGATTTTAGGAGGTAGACGGGACTCTTAAGATGTTTAACATACGTTAATGCGGCTTTTGTTTCCACCTTCGACAAAAACTATGAAAATGTTTGAAACAGTATTTACTTATGTCAAACATCTAGGTTATGTCTTACAACTAAAACAGTGTTTGTGATAAAATGTCGAAACGTAGCTTTTCTATTTTGCGATAAAAAACGTACAACAAAATACGATTGTTCGTTAAAATGCAGTTTTCTTGAAACGAAATGCAGCGACCAAGAATCAAGAATGATTTGTTCATCAAAAGCAATGTTCGCAGTTGCTTTCGTATATAAAATGAAGTTTTGTTGTAAAAGAATTGCAAAACGCGTTTTTCTGCGGTTTGATATTTCTTATTTATTCTTGAAATACCTACAAAAAAATTTATGTTTTTTCAAATTTTATAAATTTGAGATTTTATATTATAATACTAAGAAGAAAAATTTAGTGTTTCCTAATTTTCTCCAAATGGCTTAGTTTACAGATCAGCTTCTCATGTTTACTTTAGAAAATAAAAACACACAACTTACAAAATTGATCTGTCAGTTTTTAGATATTGTTATTGTTTTCTGCTCTGACAGCAAGCCTACCTGATTTGTTTTTCTTGTCTTAAATATTTTATTTCCAATTTTTTTTATTGATTTTGAATATTTCCCACTTTCGTAGAAAAAATACTATGTAACACACTTGTTTTTCAATGAAGCCCTTTCCACACCTGTATTACAATATAGTAGATACATTCATCTCGCTTTATTTGAGAAAATTATGTATAACAAGCAGGAAAAGTGACATTTCTGAAGCATTGTGAGTAATTGCAGAACCACAGAAGTCCGGGAAGTAAATTTTTCTCATGATGTGACATTTACTATTACCATCCAAGGAAATGCAAACTCATACATTCTAATAATTTCTATAATAGAAAATATTAAATAGAAAATGGCTAACACTACGGAAATTATTTACGGTATTTATTAGTCCGGTAAATGAGTAATTCCGGGATGAGTAAGAAGATCCAAAAGAAGTATCCTCTTATATAAGAATATATAAAGTTAAAATATATATTTAACTTTATTTGTAATAAATATAAGAATAATTAAAGGTTTAAATAGAATTTTATTGTAAAACGTTGTCTTTATCAAAATAAACAAATCAGTATCTAATATCAATAACATGTAGAAAAACAAGTAGGTAACACAAAATAAACATGCATAGTGATCTATAACCAACTAGATCACTAAAGTCCGTCCCAAACTTCTTTGCCGTGACGTCATTATTTTATTTTCAAGAATAACTAAAGAAGCATTGTCTTACTCTTTCTATCTTATTACTGTCATATATTTAGTTGAAACACGTATGTCATTCGAAATTTGCGAAGTATTGATACTGTTACGTGAAGTTTTGTTCTTTGTTTTTATTATGAAGTAGAAAAAGAAAGAAATAGAAAACGTATAATTATATTGTTGATATACCAGTAATTTGTTATTTGAGTAGGCTGTTTTTCATATTGTTTTATGAAATATGTATTGTAAATTTTGAAACTGTCAAACAAATAAAAACTATTTTCACTGTGATTAAATAATTTAACATAGGTATATCGTTGTTTTATGCATCCATTTGCTGTTTACATATAGATATTTATAATAATATTTATAAATATGCCCGGCAAACGCAATAATAAACAAACAATTCAGATTGTCTTGAATTTGTACCAATATTTTACTGCTGAAAAAGAAAAAGGAGAATTACTTATTCCCGTGTCAGCTGTTCTAGAGGTATTTATTTATTATTAAATTTATATAGTTATTCCAAATACTCACATAATATAGTTTAAAAATATTTGATATCAAAATATAACTTTCCCGCCATAATTTCAAATTGATTCATACGAACTACAGGTATGACGTAACGGCAAAGAAGTTTGGGACGGACTATACAATTTTTTTGTGTAGTTTTGCATTCAAAGGACAAAAATGCAACCGAATGTAAATCTGTCTACCTCTGAGTGTTTTCTTGATTGTCTATGAGATAATTTCCTTATTTGACGTTTTTACATCCGCATGCGTCGTCATAGCGACCCTGTTAATTATTCCAAGGTGATAGCAACATTGAGCATCAATTTATAGCAAACCATCAAATGTCTCCATTTGTCTTTTGTTGTTTCTTGATCTAGAAGACATTTCCGTCATTGTGTTTTCCACATTTCTCACAAACTTAAGTTTCTCTTTTAATGTTTTAATTGTCCACAAAACAAAGTCATAAATATATCATAATTTCTTCGAGAAGGTCACCAAAGGATTTGCGTTACGTAATCGTGCGTTGAAAAGTTAAAAGTCATTGTCACCTTATGGGTGGTTTGAAGATCATAGGTGGCCAAGGGACAACTCTTGACATTGGACAAGCCAGACCTGACATTGAAGAAAGGAAAATAAAATAAAATAAATACGGTCAGCTTTATCAATAAAATTGTAAATGTTTTGTACACAGTCTTGCCATAAATACTGTCCACCAGTTGAAAGCAAATATCTTGAGAACGAAAACAGCTAGGAAAAAAATAAAAACACCACTGAAATCAGTGAATCATTTTAATTCATATATAATTTATTCAAAATGTCCGCTTTTAGCTACTACACATAGCTTTAATCGTAGAATAAACTCGTCGCAAGATGACTAGAGGAAATTCTGCGACAGCTTTTTTCGGAGATGCCTTTAATGCAGTGACCTCTATATACATAATGGACGTGCGTCTTGGGTAATATATGTGTTTCCACCGAAAACGCAACCCGCATAACTGGTGGACTGGGGTTTTCTCTCTAATTTTTGGGTATAGATAGTCCAAGCAATGTTGTCCATTTTTTGTTCACATATTTCATGCAAAAATAAATATTACAAAATGTTTGAAGATAAATACATTAAATATTGGTTTGACACTTACAGAGTAAAATAATGCAATAAAACACAAAGTTACAAATATTGTCTCAGCCCTCTTGCCTGTGTCTAACTATATTCAGTTGATTTATCACTTTTAGAAAGAGATGTCCAGTCCACCATGACAGATAACTGGAGACAGCCCCTTACATTGTATAGATATAGGAGACGCAGGTCCATTATGTATATAGAGGTCACTGCTTTAAGGACTCTACGTTGTGGTGAGGTTTCGAACACGCTTTTTCTTCCAACACTGACCACAATTGATAGTCAAGTTCAAATCAGGACTTCCTGACGGTCAGTCTTCAGCGCGAATAAACGCCGGAACGTTGTCCTCCAGCCATTTTTGCGTCGTTTTCGTCTTATGCTCCGGAGCGGAAACCTGCTGGAGTACCCAAGGCTTGTTTTCGAATAATGTCGAATTTAGGGGTTTAACCACGTCCATCAGCATCTCTTGATAAACTTTTGCCGAGGTTTTAACCCCTTTTTCGCAAAAATAAATAGCGGAGGCACCGTGATACGAAATGCTCCACCAAACCATTACTGAAGCGGAATGGTGACCTCTCTGGACCCTCGAAACCTTCTCCTTGGCATCATAAGAGCTTCTAGCGTAGACACCTCACCACAACGTGGAGTCTTTAAAGGCATCTCTGAAAAAAGCTGTCGCAGAATTTCCTCTACACATCTTGCGACCAGCTATCGACGAGTTTATTCCACGATTAAAGCTATGTGCGGAAGCAAAAGGCGGACATCTTGAATAAATTATACATGATTTAAAATGTATTGATTCACAGATTTCAGTGGTGTCTTTATTTTTTTTCTAGCTCTTTTCGTTCTCAAGATATTTGCTTTCAACTGGTGGACAGTATTTATGGCTAGACTGTGTATATCTAACTAATAAGTTTCATATGTAAGAACCCTATAAAGACAACTTTTATTAGAAATTGCAAGAAACTTTTATGGTTTTATGTTATATGCAACCATGCACCTTTCGGAATTTTTAGTAGCATTATGCCTATGGCACACCGGTCGAGGAGCATCGAGTAACTCCTCGATGAAACGATAGAACGCACCCCGTCCTCGACGAAAAATAGGAGCGCCGCTATTTTCATCGAGTTGTTCCTCGATGAAACGAATGTATCTCATTTCAGACGTATCTTTTGTATTTGATTTCGCGCAAAACTTTGATGTATTTGTCACCGATGGAATAGAAATCCATCGCGGACGGGTGCGTTCTTTCGTTTCATCGAGGAGTTACTCGATGCTCCTCGACCGGTGTGCCATAGGCATTATAGTTAATAGTCCGGGAGCTAGCGTCAATTTTGACCGGACCATTTCAGCAAAGCTGATTTTTGTAATATAATTAGTTCTGTAATAACTAATTAAGAATTGCAGTGTTAGCTGGTCCGAAAGCGTGGCTCAAAATTTGAAGAGGATGTGGAAAAATAAAAGATTTTCAAGTGAAACCAGCAAAGCTAAAATTTTGTATAATGATAATTTACCAATTATATTTAACAAAAAAATATGTTAGCTGAACAGGGCAAGTGGATAACCTTGTAGCTGTCCAGGTGAACAGTTACAGTGATAGTGTCAAATAGTGACATACCGTTTATATCTTCTTCTACAGTTTACATAAAATGAAAACGATGTGTCACTATTTTAGCTTTGCTGGTTTCACTTGAAAATCTGATAATTTTTGAAAGTTTCGCAGCCCCTTAAATCTGCAGGCCACACGGTCGTACCAGCTAACACATGTTTAAGTGGTTAAACCAACAAAATATACCACCTACATATAAGAAAAGTTTAGCTGCAATCACCCATGAAAATTTGACGCCAGCTCCCGGACTATAACGTATATGAAGCTTAACAAATTGTCATTTAAAAGTTGCTTGGAACATAGTAGTTCGTGACAAATATTGTCGATATCGACAACAAATTGTCAATAATTCCTTCATAGTATAGTATTGAGACTTCAGATATCGATCGAAATAAAAAGGAAGGAAGAAAGGTAAATATTGCCTCTTTTTTTTCTCCTTTCTGGTGAATATTCAGTTTGGAATGCCATATAGCAGCTGTGTTTCTCATTCGGTGTTCAGTGTCACCTGTCAAGGGCGCTCCTCTTTACCTCGCCCCCCTCGATCACGCCTTTGCTTCTATATAAACATTCAAGTCCAAGTTATCAATCTACGCATGCCGGACGTTTCCTTGACTTTAGAAATTTTATTCTAATTGTCTCAGAATGCGAACTATTTATAACAAAAACTTTATTTTTGTAAAAATGATCTTCAGATAATTTTTGCTCTAGTTTCCTGAAGACGGATTACGTTTTTTTTTATTTAAAAAAAAAACTTAAAATAAGAAAAGGAGACGCTTGTTTTTTGAATTTTTAAAAAAATGTGTCCTATCACAAAAAATTGCCATCTCGTTTTGTAAGAACTAATTTCAAAAAAAACTTTCCATATTTATTTATTTTGTTGACAGTAACATTTTATAGAAGTGAAGACCCCTGCATACTAGGCGGACACTCTAACCACTGGTCGTCCATGTCCATATTTTTTCTTTTTCCTAATTTTTCTTACGAAGTAAAACATGAACTGCCACCATTTTTTACTCAAAAATATCTTTCTATCAAAAGGAACTTATTTATTTTTTATTTATAAATATAATGGGATGCAGTAAATTTATTAAAATTCAATCAACCTCGACCGGTTTAAGTTTTTTACCTTCCATTGAGGTGCACGATTTTTTAATTTTTTAATTTCTGACTAAACTTTTTAATTATTTATTTATTTTTTTATATATCATGACATACTTTTGTAATTTTTCACGACATATCACCGATTGAAGATGACCCACGTGGGGCCGAAAAAAAATAAATTGACTGCATCCCAGCATTGTATTTTATTTATAATAATTCTTCAGTCAAGAAGCATCCATTATCGAATTTATGTATTAATAATATTTTAAATAAATTACATTTATGGTAAATATTATAAATTTAAAATTACTAGATCATCTTAAGCAGTAACAAATAAATATAGAAATTTCTAATTAGTATAAATAGATTATGAATTCTAATGTAATTATGACTGCCATTTGTAAGTATTTATTATGTATTCTTATTGATCTTACATCGAAAGAGAAATCAACATAAACTAACCGTAAGTGAAAATGTGTATATATAATATATAATTTATTACTTAATTTAAAACCTGTTTCTTGAATCAGTTGGTCGTAATATTTCCGTATTTTAGCTAATGACAAATCTGTGTTGTTCATGTTTTGGTGTTTGAATTCCAAGTATTTGCGGGATTTGATTTTGGTTACTTTCAAATTCATTACCAAATTTTTTACTTTTACTTTCAAAGGATTCAGAACTTGAAATGCCAATGTTATAGTAGACTGAATCATGCAACTGTTTAATGGGTTTAAAAATGATTCATTGTGATTCTTAAAATAAATTTGCAAAAGAACAACAGGAATTTATCAGAATGCAAACCTTTTTTACAACCATGAAATCATCTTGTAGGTACTGAAAAATGGTGCCAATGTAATCTAAACAACTTAGGAATTTGATTTTGCATTAGTTACATTTTTGTTTAAATTTGATACAGTAAAAATTTTTATGTCGTCTCGATTATTTTTGTCTCCATTTCTTGGCTATTTTTACAAAAAATTCGCCGATTGACATTAAAAGTGGTATTTTTGAAAGCTGACAGTCTGTGAAATGTCACTTTTAGTGCCTAGGCAATTAAATTATTATTTCATTACCTGCACCGAATATGCCACCATTCGTCCTATTATTATTATTAATATTATTATTATTACTAGGGACGAAAGTGAGCTATTCCTGACGGGTCAGCACGTATCCTACCTATAGAGGAAAAGTACTTTCCCTCCCGCTTTATGCGGGATTCCAATTGACTTTTCTTCCCTAAGGAGGAAAAGTATTATGATAAAAATACCTCACTTTCGTCCCCAATAATAGGGCTGCTCCTCGTCTATGAAACTCTAGTCGCGGCAGTAATTCTGTCATATTTTTGTCTAGTTAAACATATAACTATTGGTTTTATTGACACGTTTTAGCTGAGTTTGACTATGACAACAAATAAATATGCCCCTAAAAACACGCAAAATAGGTGAATTGAAAAAATTTATAAATTTCAATATTATTAACAAATTGTTGAATGAAGTAAATAATTTTAAACATTCGAGAAATCTGGACGAAAATGTCGAGATTCGAGAATCTCGACATTGTAATCTCGTCTCTAATTTTTTTTTTGAAAATATCAGTCTCGTCTCGATGAGACGAGAAATTTCGAGACGACGCGAAACTCGTGTTAAAAATAAATTATTTAACGTAGCTGATAAGTCTTTTAGATTCAGTCTTGAAATGCATTATTCATGAAAAAATAATGAAACAATTAGCAAATAACGCATATTATCTCCACGTCCTCCTTGCTAATAGGTTCCGCGCTTACCGTTCATTAAGATCTCCGTGTGATAAGTTCCTATCCATTATGACTAAACTTATCCACTTTCTGATGACATATGTTTTGTTTTCGATCGCATATTTTCCCTACTGCAGCAATAAGATTAGTCGTATTGCAGCCGATAGAGCGTATAAAAGCAATCTGACATTTAGTTTTTGCTATTCCCACTGTTTTATCATAAATAATGCATTAAAGTGCAATTAATGCCTCGGCGAGCGACCTTAGTTAATTTTCAAGAGTACGAGTGTCATTTTTCATATTCCATGGCTATCCTGATCGCAAGGTTGCCGAAGAAGGAATGTATGATGTGAGAATGCGAAGTGCTGCATCATTGGTGAACTCCCGAAAAAGGGAAATCACAATTTTTTGCTGGAATTTAATACTGTGCTCTGCATATGCATTTTATAATAATTATAGTCCAACTTTTTTTTCTTTTTTTAAAAAAATTTCATTTGTGTTTGTTGATTAACTCTTAAATTATCTAAACGGATTAGATTGAACATCAGTTTATCTGTAACATTACTGACTAAACAGTTTATTTTTTAATTTTTGAGAATATAATAATTACTCAACATGGTTTAACTGTTCAATATTCAGAATGGTTCATTTAATTTTTAATCACATAATGTAATATTACCACTATGGCGGAGAGTTGTAAAAGCGCATTTTTGGTCATCAAAACGTTTGAAAAGCGCAGAAATATAATCAGTAAATTGATGTTCAATAAGCGCAGATCGTAACGTTCAATAAGCGCATTTTTCGAAAATGAGATTTCTGACCATAACAAGTTAGTTTAGATCGTCGTCGAGTATGATGGGGTTCAGAAAAATGTTAGGCAAGAATATTTTCTAGTTTTCAGAAATCTTGTTAAAAATACTCTTCGAGTATAATGGGGTTAAGTTCAGAAAAATGTTAGGCAAGAAAAAGTGAAAAAACCGTAACACGAAGTCTGTAATGGTAATGTTTTTGACCCGATAATACTCAAAATCTTATTATACGTCATAATTTGATTTAAAAAAAAATGTTTTTTTTCACGTCAGAAAATTATGTCACACAATGAAAATGTATAAATTATTCCTAATTGCCTTATTCTAAAAATTACGTCCGTACTAATTGTTCATTTTGCATAAAATTCATTGCAATTTGATGAATTTTGCTCCCTCTTCTCACTTCTACTGCAAATTATGTTTATTTTCAGGTATTCTTATTTAGCATAAGGCAATCTAGAAACTCTAATGATTCTATTGATATATTATTTATGCCCATTGCTTGTTCTTATTTGCAGAAATTTATGCTGATAAAGTGCATAAAAATGACTGCCTGAAAACGGTTTCGAGCGCGACTAATAGTTTAGATAAAAGAACATATATAAATAATGTTCATATCTTAAACATTGATATTTACATTCAACAACATATTATTTTATTTAAAATTTATTGTTATTATTAAATATAACTATGTATAAAACGACTGAATACAGCAGTCTTTTTTTTCTTTAAGATCCTGAAGCCTGAAATGTACTGAATGTAACCTCCTGTAACTATGTACATCTTCTTAGTGTTGAATTAAAATAAATATTAGTTTTACTTTTTAATTTCAACGTTTCATTTTACAAAAGTGAAATTAATTTCGTCTCATTAAAATTTCATAACTAATTAAAAATTTTCTCCCAAAGTATATGAAATTAAACAATGCACTGTAAATTGCTGCGCGAATTTTTTTGGCATTCTAATACCTAATTATATTCTAAATGTTAGTAGAACTAAAATTCTGCAGTTTTTACTTTCACGGCAGTTAACTCACATAATAGTGTGAATAAATTTTATAATTTTACTTTCATTTTATAAGCTGTATTCATATAATAATAGACCATACATTCAATTTTATAAAAAATGTGACAAATAGAGGTACTAATTATTTATCTTGTGTTGTTACACTACATTTAAGCTCTATATAATCATGCATTGCACATTAACCATGTACTAAGTAACAAAAAATATGCAAAAGAATATAGTACGACCTGATATCCCTGATATTTTAGAATTTTGAGATCTATTTTAAACTCCAACTGAAATTGTTATTTTCTAAACAATTTTTTTAAATGTTGAAACTATTTATTAATTATTTTTATTCAATTTTGACGTTTTAAACTGCTATTATTAACTCCATAGCAACAACTTTAAACAATTGTTTATTCACAAGTGAATTAATAGTATATTAAAGAACAAGTTTTATAAGACATAATTTTTTCGCACGTGTTCAAATTTAGTAAAACGAGCCCTCGGGCGAGTTTACTAAAGGACAAGTGCGAAAAAAAGTCTTATAAAATGAGTTCTTTATACTATTTTTTCTATTTGGTGTCTTTTTATTATTAAAATTTAAATTATACTCCCACAATATACATAAGTCGATTTAGGGAAATTTATGTATGTAACGTTTTGGTTGGTGATATTAATATTGTCATTTATTTATCTGTCACTGTCACTGCAAAAGTATATAATTACTAAACTATTCTAAGTGATAAGTAGGTAGATATTATAGAAAATATTGAACTTATATGTTTTCTATTTCTGAAGTCATTAATTTTATTGAATAAAATGTAATTAATTAAGGAAAACATATTTAGAGGTTATACTGAAATTTGTCAATTCTGAAGTTTGACGTTTAACAATTGAAATAAATGTCATCTGATACTGATCTGATACTAGCAATACCAACCTTCTATAAACATGCGTGTCACAAAGTGAGCTCTAGCGACATTCAGTTGCGTTTTACAATGTTAACTTTGTGAACGCCAAATAGAATTTTTTTTTAAATCACTCGGACGTTTTCAACTGACATTATTTCGTCAAAAATGTATAAAAACAATTACAACTTGCCACTGACGACTACTTTGATTCGTTTTTTTGTCATGTAAAAACAAATTTATAATTCATTTGAAATAATTTCATCAAAATACATTCATGTATCTCATTTGATGTATAAATATCTATTGTTTTATGAACAAAATTTATTATTTTTATTTTTGAAACATCAATACAAATTTTACTAAATAAGTATAAAAATTACGTGTTTGTTGACCTACCTACTATAATTATAAAATTAATCATTTATGTTACAAAAATAACATAAATTGTAGCTATTTTATAATAGAATACTTATGTTCATAACAATTCCTATATAATTATAAACTATTTTTATCTCTAAACCTGTTTTTCTGCTTTATATCGGAGACGGTTTAAAATGCACAATTTTTAAAATTTAATTTTGTTGTTAATTTTACTGGCATTTCTAATTAAAGCTCGTTTTGTAAACTTTAAACTTTATTTTCTTCGTAATGAATGAACTAAAATAAATTTTGTTTATACATTTAGAAGAGTAATTTCATTCTTTACAATAAAATCATTTGAGGCATATTTCGTTAAAATAATAGTTACATTTTACGAACCCCAAAAAATTTTAAGAATCGCAAAGATAAATCTCAAGTTCATGAACTAATTTCGGTTTGCGGTTTTCCTGTGCTCTTATTCTTACTAACTGTTCTACATATTTGCCAACTTATTCACTCGTCCCGATAAAAAATTACTAAAAAACCCGTGGACTTCAACTTGAAAACATAGATCAAAGTTCTATAAATAAATTTGCAACACTGCAACGATTAAAGACGTGCAATTAAGCCATGTTACTAAGTAGGTAATAAGAAGTGCATAAGAATTGTTGACTTGACATTCCGATGACATCCTTGAGTATTGTTGATTTGGCACTTGCGAAATTTAGGTGAAAACGGTTGCAAAATTTGCAGCTTTTGCGCTACGCCTGCAAAACGGTATTCACTTTTTTTACTATTAGTATGCTACGCTATTTAAATCTTTTTGTAATTTAATTTATTAAGTTATAATCTCTGGCCAAGCTGATATTTCTTTTTTGTCTATTAGTATATAATGATACTTGTCAGGTACTTTGCAACTTTGATTACCTATACTATTATTTTGCTTAAATTACATTTGTTTAGCAGCAAATATCAATAAAAAAAATTTATGGTTGTTATATAGAAGCATTTTTAGTTTAAATTGTAGTTTTTGTATCAAACAACTAGGATTTGACTTTAGCACTGAAAAGTTATAAGTTTGTAATATTTTTACTGTGATTATTTTACACACGTCATTTCTGGCCAATAAGAATGCATAACTTTTTCGAAGAGGGCAGTTTTTCAGCGATAAAATTTGATAAAACCGCAGTAGGGTAACCATGGTTACATTTTGTTTATTAAATGTTTTTAATGTTGCAAACGTCAAAAATAAAATAATAATTATCGTTCGTGAAGTAATCAAGCAAATATAATTCGAGTCATAAATTTAATTGGTAAAATTTACTCATAATTCCTGCGTAGAAACGACAACTCGGGTCAAAATTGACTGTTAAATCACTCCAGCTTCGCTGTCGTGATTTAAATATGTCAATTTTGACACTCGTTTGTCCGTTTCTACGCAACAACTATTCGTAAATTTTACCGATAAATTTATAGCTCTTATTATATTACTTATGATAAATTCTAGATAATTTGAAACCCATAAAATAAAAAAATAGAAACATTTTACAATTTTAATGGTTTTATACAAAATTTATTTTATTATAGGTTATAAGGTTTTACAATATATTGATAAACTAAGATATAATTTATTATTTGATTTATTTAATGATTTATTATTATTAAGATATTGCATTAGAGCCTATTTAAAAAAATTTGAAATATTTTTTTTTATTTTGCTGTTTAAAAGATTAGCAGGTACCTACTTTAAGAAACAAATTAATTAGGAAATAAAATATCTCTCAGAAAAGTAAGTTTTACCATTAGGTACGTACAAAATGATCTATTGCACAGGTAATACCGGGTAATACTTAATAGATAAGTATAATAGAAGTTTCTTCTTACGATAATTATTCTGAATTTCTGATTGAAATTAAGTAAAAATATCGTAACATTAATGAAGTTTGGCCAGGAAGCATTGCATAGGTAAATTTAGAAGAAAATAATGCACAAGTTGTACTCAATTGGAAAACTGCCAATTACTACAAAACGGAATGCTTGATAACAAATGAGATAATGGAAAATTTCTTCTACAAGATACATTACAAGAAAAATTCCAACATTGCAACAAAAAGAAAAAGTCGACATATTTTTAGAGACTCGTTAACTTTTTAACCTTTGTAATTGTGGCTGTAAAAAAATCGTAAAAGGGAGTTCTGGTATTCAACAAGTAAATTTAGATTTTATTTTTTGTTCACAAAATGGGAAACGAAACCACATTGTAGGTTTACAAAATTGATCCAGTTGATCACATAACGCAGTCGAATATAAAAAAAAATCTGTAAGTTTATCTAGCGCCAATATGATTTGTGAATCGCGGTATGCAAATTACCCAACAATAAAATCAGAATTGAACCACAACTTTTGATAAATACAGTTTCCTGTAACTATCATAATAAAATGTATTATGTATTCATTTTTAATGAAATGAATAGTGATAATAGAAAAAGAAAGTTTATCAAGTAAAAACTATTTCCGCAATAGAAATTGTGAATGGATGAATTGTTCACACGATTGTTAATTTTATAACAAAACAGCGATACACTTTTTAAATTGTTAACTATTTATTTGTTACATAATGGCGACCGAATTCATCCGTGCAGCATGGGTTGACTAAGTTTAAGACGGTTCTAATTTAAGTTTTCAGTTCATTTATTTTAAACTTTGTTTCGTAATTTTGAGGTTAATCAACAAACAACAAATAATTTCAAAATCTGCAGTTTACGTTTTAAAAATCACGTAAGCCATGGAATAAAAACAAAGCCCTCACGCAAAATTTCACAACTTGGGAAATTTTACACAAAACATATTACGAATTACGAAAAAATTGCAATACTATTTTTATGAAAATAATTTAATATTGTTTTTTAACAATATAGACCAAATAAACATCCAATTGTAGCTTGTAGCTCGACACAAATCGTATATTTAGCTCCGATTTTGGTCGACCAATCAACACTGCCGTTCCATTGATCGTGTAATATAATAAGTCGAATCAGCTGATATAGTACAAATACATTTCATGGACCTAATAATCATTAGCGTTTATTAGGGGGTTATTGCAGTCACACAATGGTCAATACCACAAGCCTGAGATGCGCCAGAGTATACAATACAATCCTGGTAATAAGCTTCGAAAAACTCTTACTCTACCAGTGGAACACTGGGGGTAAAATATATACTCGGGTTAATAAATATGGCAAATACTGAACTGTTCGACTATATCTTATCTGCGGGCTAATCTTAAACGATTCCGGTTTTGGGCATTGTGTGACTGCAATAAGCATTTAACGATTATTAGGTAGGTACTTGATGTATGCGTGGACTATACCTAAAGATAAATTCCACTAAATACGAGGTTAACAGGTTGAGCATTCTGTAAGATTTTCTTTTAGTAACGTGTAACCCGTATTATGTGTTTGTATTGTCATTTTTAACAAGTATCAAGTACCCAAAATATATATAGAGGCACAATCCGGGTCTTTAAATTTGGTAGATTTTCTAAAACTCAGTTTGTGTACGAAATTACATACAAAAAATTTTAGTATATGCTCACCAAAATTGTTACTATTTGAAATTATTCTAAAATATAACTTTAACATAAAATTTTGAAAAACGTGAAAATAATCCTATAAAATGTAAATAACAGAGGTAGGTTACGTTACGTTAGGACTGGTTCCCCTAAAATATTATTTTTCGGCGATTGGCATTAAAAGTGCTGTTTTATTGACAGCTAACAGTCAGAAAAGTGTGACTTTTGCTGCCTAGGTAAAAAAGCCTATAGGTAGCAAAAGTAATTGTTACTATGGCGAATCAACAAATTTGACATTTATAAAATTCATCAGATACATAGCCTGGGCTGCGCCTCGTTTATGAAACTTTAGCCGCGGCAGCAAATCTAATATTTTTTTGCCTAGTTAAACAAATAACTATTTGCGGATTCAAAAATGTTCGCAAAGTAACTATTTTACACTTTAGAGAGCATACTAAAACATATTTTTACTACTCCCCGTCTAGAAAAATAAAATTATACATTCATCGGAAAATCTCGAGAAAATCTCAATTATTTTTGCAACATTTTATTATTTTGTTTAAATTATTATAAAAAAATATCTTTCCCAATCTAATGAACTTGATTTTTCTATCGACGTATTTATTACCAATGTTGCAACAGTTCTTTCGAAAGAATTTGGTGCGGGCTACTGAAACATTTAATTATTGCAAATGTTGCGTATTTGACATTGACATTAAAAAATACGACAATATATTTGTATTAGGTATAACATTCTTGTGAAATAGAATAGCAGATTTATATTTTCAGAATAGGTAATATAAAGTTTGCGTAGGAAAATCCAATAAATATAAATAAGTTTCGTGTTGGATGCAGAATAGAAGTCTTGATATTGAAATGAAATTATTAAAATTGTTTGCAGATGCAAATGCATCTTTCAGAAACGTGGAAAACTATTTTTTGTATGTTGAAATCTTTATAACGTAATATACATTATTTAACATATTTTCTATTTTCTATTATCAATTATTATTAGTATATTATATATTGAGGGACTAAAGTGCATGATTTAATCATGAGGGTGAAGTTTATTTCACGAGCCGAAGGTGAGGGAAATAATCACCTGAGGGATTAAGATACTTTAGTCCTGTGGTATATACGCTATTTTTTGCACTTCATCCTCAAATGAATGCAAAATAGTTTAAAAGAATACACATTTTGCAATTTTGACAGTAAATTTTATGACAAATATTTATATTGTTACCATAGATACTCTGTAACAAATAGCATGTATTTACTTGACAACGGGAATAATTAATTCAATTTCTTGACAACGGGATTAAATATGAAAAATAATCCCTTGGGATCAAATTAAGAACCTTAGTCCCTAAAAATAAAGACTAAAGAAGAGTTTTAGTCCCGGAAGTGCAAAAAGGTAATTTACATTTCTAGTTTAATAATAATAATAACTAAATTGATTGTATAATCTACTATCCTTCCATCCTTGAAGTTTTCCTGTATTTTATCAAACTAAAAAGTTATTAAATGAAAAAAAACAACAATTATTTGTTGATAACTCATCGCTAGTAAAATAGTATTATTTCCCGCGCAAAATTTTATGATTCCTGCAATGCTTTTAACTACCTATGATTAAACTGTTATCGTAATGCGTAGTATACGGCAGCAAATAAACAAATGCTTATTTTAAATTTGATCATTCGTAATTTTCATTCACAAGTTAAAATAATTAGAATCCAATGTTTATATTTTCCATTGCCTACGTGTGTAGAAAAATTCATAGTATATAAACAATTTACTCATCCTAAACTGTATTTAAAAGATTAAAACATTCATTTACAGCTTGTAAAAATTTCGTAGTAACACTAAAATAACAAATTTTTTATCTTAAATACGCAGTAAACAAATATTGTTTGTTGGAGTAGTACGTTCATATATTTAAATCTATTTACAAATCTTTTGAATCAGTTATATGCCACATAAAAAATAACTTTAGCTATACCTTAGTTCCTGGCATGTGCACATTTTTGTATTTAATTTACAATACTTTTTGAACTTTTAAACCCTCTTCGCACGGGGATTCTACCAAGATTCTGAATCCTGGAAAAGAAGGAGTTTCAAGATTCTGAACCATGAAAAAAATAATTTCATGGTTTTGGAACAATAAATTATAAGTTTTTATTTTCTAAGACTCATTGAAGATTCAATTTTGCGACAAAGAAGAAAAAACTTCTTTTCCAGGATTCAGAATCTTGGTTTTACGTGTGATTATTGTAGTAAAATTATTATTTTAGATGTCACAAATATTCTATGAACAGGATATATTTTTTACTGTTTTATTCATTTACGCCGCGTTTCAATTTAGATTTTTTTAGCTAGTTATATGACAGTCCTGTAAATTTATAGTGTTGCTTATATAAGTAAATAATATCAAATAGTTATAATGACGACCAAATAGGTTTATTTCATTATAGATAAACTTTTCTGCTAAACGGCTTTGGTCTAAATTAATAATTTTTTTATATTAAAGGGTTCTGAATTTAACCTTTTGTATTTAACTGGAAACAATGAAAGAATTGTTGATATTTAATATTATTATTATTATTAATTACAATAGCCAACAGGCGTAAGCCCAATTAAGCCTCATTCACATAAGCATTTAGTTTTAAAGTTTAGATTTATGTTTACGTTTAAGAAAGTTTGAATATATCTAACTAAATATAAGCATTTACAGTGCTTGAAAGTGGGAAGTGTGATTGTTCGTATTTAGTTATATGAATTTAAACTTTCTTAAACTTAAACATAAATGTAAACCTTAAAACTAAATGCTTATGTGGATGAGGCTTTAGGGTAAGGGAAAAACATATAGCTAAGTTCATGTGAAATAGTAAATAGATATTATTCATTTTTGACAAATTTAAGGAAGACCACAAACAAATATTTTATTTGGATTGGTAATTTTGTATGTTTTTATTTATATATACAACTATACCCAAATAAATTAATTCATTTAGGTATCTTGCGAAAATTTCTATCAATCTATGAAATACGTTTATTTATTTACACAGGTTTAAATATGCGCTTTACCCTTTCACCATACAATATTTATAAATTTCGGGCAGTTTTTAATGCAAACTTACTACTCTGTACAAAAAAGGTATTGCATTTATTTTTTGTATACTTAATGAAACCAATGTCAACATTACATTTAACAATTTGGCGTCGACAGCGCGCGCGGCGTTAACCAATCCTGCATTCATTCACAAACTCCGGAGTTCCGGGCGCGCGCATTAACCATCCGGGTATCCCAACAGGTAGTCACACGTGCACTAAACACTGCCACCTACCTAGAGATGACATGTCCGCTCGTCCATCTGTCATAGGTCTGTTCAGCTTGTCAACTATCCGTTCACAATCATCACTTAATCCACATGAACACACACACGCGCTCACTCGTGCGGCCGCGGTAACGGTACCCGTAGTACTACTCGCTACTCGCGCCAGCCGCTCTCGCTTCGCTCGTGGATGGTCGTCTTGCGCACAAGCCAGGTACAAAGTAGGACACTGACTGCCGGCCAGCCAAGCTGCTGCTCTCTAGGCCAGTAGTTTGCGGCAGAGTGAACGAGCTAGGGGGGATTGTTGAACCTACAGGTGACTGAATTTTGGTAATGAAAGTTTGGGGGACTTCTGACGACTTTCCCTTTGAGCTTGATGCTTGACTGTGACGAGCGAAGGAGTCATGACCAAATTTTATGGCAGCGAAAGTTTTGGTGTGCCTTACTATTGTTATTATTGAAATACTGCTAGTTTATATTGACGTGTTTTATTTTGCAATGTTTTTCTTATGTCTGTGGCACACCGGCCGAGGAGCATCGAGGACCATCGAGTAACTCCTCGATGAAACGATAGAACGCACCCCGTCCTCGACGAAAAATAGGGGCGCCGCTATTTTCATCGAGTTGTTCCTCGATGAAACGAATGTATCTCATTTCAGACGTATCTTTGGATTTGATTTCGCGCAAAACTTTGATGTATTTGTCACCGATTAAATAGAAATCCATCGCGGACGGGTGCGTTCTTTCGTTTCATCGAGGAGTTACTCGATGGTCCTCGATGCTCCTCGACCGGTGTGCCACAGGCATTAAAAACAAATTAAAAGGAATATGTTTTCCTATATTGTGTATCTAATAGGAAAAATGGTATATTTCCGAACGATAAAACATAAAAACGAGTCCTGCAACTGTAAGAGTCTAGGAAGGAAGGAATTAAACCAAAATATGTCATTCTAATATTTTTTTCCGCAATCTTGCGGGAAGTACACATTCTGGCACTCAAAATAAGTGCGGGAAATAGCCAATTCTAGCACTAGAGCGCGAAATGAAAAATTAGTGTTTGTCAAAAACGTCAATGTATTTTTAATGCTATATTTTAAGGTCGATTGCAGAAAAATCTTGTTTGTAACACATGCGAAAACGTGATTCTGAAACTCCATGCAAATTCCGAAACTCGCTGTGCTCGTCTTGGAGAACTTGATTTCGTTTCAGAATGACTTATTTCGTACACTTGTTAATATCTATTTTAGATGGATGATATACTTAAATAACAAGAAATATTGGTGTGAAAAATTATATTCCCGTATTTTCATGTGCCTAGCAAGGGTAGACCGAAAAAATTATTGTCATACCATGTTTTTTCTGTTTCTCTTCTGACAAGTCAGAATTAATCTAATCTTACTATTTCTGATCGTATGAAGCGTATTAAACCGAAGCAATATATTTTACAAAATGGTACAGATATTAAATCGGATAATTATGACAATTTATTTACTGTAGCAAAATTACAAAATTTTAGATGTTAATGAGTAGGTATTGACTCCATTTTTAAGGCAGTAAGTCTAGGATTATTTTTAACTGTTCAAATTTTGATCCTGGTAAAGTTATATATTGTCAATCCTGAATCGATGAACCGCCTTTAGTATTTCTTTCTTGAAACTAAATTATATCGAAGCAAATCATAAAACGTGTCTCCGAATGAACAATCCAAACCCGGTTATATATTTCGTCAACGAAAGTTTAACACTTTCCCTTCTCGCATTTTGCACGTGAGTACACTCTCCTCTCTTCTCTTCTCTCTTCTCTCCTGTTTCTTGAACGAAAGCTTGCAATTTAGAATGTTTACTTACTAGATTATCGTCTATGTCTATTCGCTATGGTCTATGAGACTCCGAAACCGCGCACTGTCGATGTACAGCTATTAATAGGTCGACAAGGAGCAAAGTGCGAATCTTGGACGGTAGATATAACTGTTTCCGCATGTTTTAGTTACTACTCTCTGAGAGTGTATTGGTTGGAGGTGAATATTGTTAGTTGGTGTCCTCTAATTCGGATTGGCAATGAAAATCAACCTTGATTTATTTTGCGAGGTATTTTGGGAGCCTTCGTGTACTTGAAAATAGCAATTTTCGCTAAATACATTAAGGGGGTTTTATCGCTCAGCGCTGCTAGCTCACAAATACCCGCCATTTTAGGTACCCGCGCTGACAGCCTATGTGCTATGAGTACATATTGTCTCTATTTATCTAATTGCTATGTTTCGCTCCATTCTTGTTTAGGAAATACCTAGTCAATTTGATAGTCTAGCGCGCATGCAATTTTTAATTTATTTAACAAATTACTGGACTACTATTTGAAAATGTTATATAATAATGTGATACAAACATTTAAATTTACAATGCAATAAGAGTTAGGTACGAAAAGTTTTTCTCAGAATTATTATTATTTAATTGTTTATAAATAAAAATAATAACAATTTAAAAAAATCGACATTGTAGCTAGTTTTTTACTTCCTTTGTCTATATATGATATTTTTTTAGATTTATAGGATTAATAGGTTGGGAGTAATTTGTTAATTTTTTTTTTACTGCGTGATAAAAGCCCCTAAGCTCTGTTCGCACGAGGATTCTTTGAAAATTCTACCAAGATTCTCAATCCTGGAAAAGAAGATTCAAGACTGAATCTTGAAAAAAAATCATGGTTTCGAAGCAATCAATAAATTATAAATTCTTCTTTTCCAAGACTCATTGAAGATTTAGCGGCACCGCAATTTATAACAAGTAGGTAATTCTCACTAGAAAGAAGAAAACTTCTTCTTTTCCAGGATTCAGAATCTTGGTAGAATATTCAAAGAAACCTTTTGCAATTAAATATAAAAGAAAATATAATTATCTATAGATACGGATAATTTTAAATACAATTTGCTGTATCTGGTATCATTTAAGAAATATTATAGTACAATAATTATTATTAATATTCTAGTTTTTGAAATTCCAGTATTCCATGATGATATGAAATTTGTATACTAGTGACTCTGAAACGTGCTTATCCACCAGAAAGTCATACTCAAAAATTTTGACCCAACAACACCTCTCTTAAAGAATATGAGGCAAGAGGTAAAAATACTATGGTCAATCAATATTTAATAAGATTAAAGAGAAAACTACAAGAAAAAATTCAATTTAATTTTGTTAATCATACCATCAAATTTTTTCAATAGTTAATTTGAGTTGGTACAACTCCACAACTAAAAGGAAGAAATTTAAAATTCCAAGACTATGCAGCTAACGTCCCTGATGTTGATGTTCTTATCGCTGTCGCAATGTATACAGAGTGTTGCAATAATTAATCTTGAATTATATTTTCTCCTACTCGACCTAGACTGATAATGATAAAAACACTCCTGTTTTATTATTACCATTGTAGAACCAGATGAGAAAACTTAAAATTGTAGTAGATAAATAAAATTATTAATATTTTAAGAATAGAAACAAAATGTTGTTGCCATTGTCAGTTTATTAAGAAGGAAGAACCTCATTAGCAAATGATATTAAAAATAGAAAAATAAATACAAAAATCAAAACAATTATCAATATTGTTATTATTAAACGGTTTATTTTTAAAATGAATAGAAAACTTTGCGCTGCATTCTAAAACATATGAACATGTTTTATAAGCAATTAGCAAGTGACTCAACAACATTCCAATGTCGCTTAATCTACTAGAATCCTATTTGAATGTATTATAGGTTGTCTATCATCAAGGTAAACGGAATCGTATAGGAAAACAAATAAAATTTGATTTCTTGACCTTTATTTGAAGCAGAAAATCATAAATATATCATATTAGATAGGATAATGCCATGTGCACTTGGTTGCCTTGCTAGTAGATCTTACAGTTAAACAATTCCTTGAGACTTGATGTTTATTATTGATACTTGATGTATCAATAATAATAGCTGATTTGTACTTTCAATTTGTCACAAAGGTTTTAGTTTTAAATAAATTACACAGGAAAAATATAAATCAGAATTGCAGATAGTTAATTTAATTACTAATTCTGAATTTAATTATTTATTACTATCTAAGAGATAAAGTAAAATATCGTGTTTGGGTACTAAACAAAAATACAGCTGAATGCTGAGTGGTTCGGAATCCTTCATAAGCTGTAGGTGTCTTGTAGACAGTAACTAACCACTCGGTCTACTCAATGAAATGTCAATGAAATCGGTGTTTTTGCTCAGAGCGACTCAGTCTAAGTACCTACCTCAGAGTCTTGGAAATAAACAATAACTGGGTTGAATGGTTCGGAATCCACTATAAATTGTAGGTCCCTTGTAAGCTGTGAATTGACTTCTTGCTCCGCTTAAGGGGGTTTTATCGCTCAGCGCTGCTAAATCACAAATCCGCGCTGACAGCCTATGTTTTATGAGCACATGTTGTCTCTATTTATCTAATTGCTATGTTTCGCTCCATTTTTGTTTAGAAAATACTCAATTTGATTGGCTAGCGCGCATACAAGTTTTAAATTTATTTAACAAATTACTCGACTACTATTTGAAAATTTTATATAATAATGTGATACAAACATTTAAATTTACAATGCAATCAAACTTACGAAGAGTTTTTCTCAGAATTATTGTTATTTAATTGATTATAAATAATAATAATAATAACAATTTAAAAAATTCGACAACGTAGCTAGATTTTTACTGCCTTTATCTTTATATGGTATTTTTTTTAGATTTATAGGATTAATAGGTTGGGAGTAATTTGTTAAATACTTTTTTACTGTGATAAAAGCCCCTTAATGCAAGAAAATAGACAATGAAACCGGTGGAATTCTGACCCGATTTTTAAGCTCAGAGATACTCAATACACAATAGAGGCTTCAAAATAAAAAATAATATGAATGGTTCGAAATCCAATCTAAACGGTAGGTCCCGTGCATGCTGTGAATTGAGCTCTTGCTCCACTTAATGCAAGAAAATAGTCAATGAAACCGGTGGATTTCCGATCCGATGCTTAAGCTCAGAGAAAGTTAATAGTCTTTAAAATAAAATAATATAACTGTTCCGAATGGTTCGGAATCCACTATAAGCTGTAGATTCCTAGAAGTGTAGGTTGTGACTTGACAAGCAAAACAGTCAATGAAACCGGTGGAATTCCGGCCCGATGCGTTTGCTAGAAACGACAAAGTTTAACGAAAATAATTTATGTAGTTTAATGTGACGACCACGTATTTTCTTAATCCGTTTGACTAACATTTTTTGCTTCGATACGATGTTAACATATTTAATATTATTATTTTTGTTATTAAAAAGTCAAGTCACTTGACCCGTACAGTTTTGGCCGATCCTTTTGTTGACATCTGTTGGCTATTTTATTTATAATTTTAATAATGCTACTGCAACTGAATATGGACGACTTTGTCCTATTTAATAAATATTATTAGATCCAAAAAGCCTTTTATTTATTCAAATCATTTAATAAGATTACTTTTTTGGTTTATTTATTTGAGTATCCGATAGATACTATATTTCGTTGTTTATCTGAAGAAACATGACTGATAATTTTAATTAATATTTATATTGAAGCAAATAATTAATATCCCTTTGTTTTTTCATTCTAATTTTTAATCTTCTTATCCTAGTGTCAGGTTAAGATCTTGTTAACTAACATTATCTCGCTCGTAAGTCTCGCTAAACAAATAAACCGTGAATCACATCGCTGCGCATACTAATCATATGTAAATAACCTTTACGTTTACGTATGTCTGTCGTATTTCGGGAGCCTACGGGTTAGACGTAATAGATACGTCACTGAAATTAAACTTTAGATATTCAAGGCACAGTATTTGGCACTTCTTTACTTTACTTAATCATTTATTTGTCAATTATTTTAGTAGTAAACAATGTGCAAATTTATAGCATATACGATGCATCAATATTTAATTACTTGTAAAATTAGTGTCTATTTTTCTATTATTTTAATGAATAAAATATCATTATAATTATGAATTTATGACTAATTAATTATTATTTGATCGATAAAGTCAAGCATTTATACCTAGATATACTATTATGTACCAATCGTTGAAAATAATATCGTACAATCAAGTATTTTATTTGATACACGACCCGAAGGGGAATTCCGCAAAAAATGAGCATTTAATAATATTTTTTTACAACTTTATAAATTGATTAAAATTATATTTCGAATTGTATTTTATACAGGTGTTCCACAAGTTCGGACAAAAATTAAATGGTATATGTATACTGTACGATGTGATGATCATGAAACAAAAAGATTTTTTTTAAATTCGCTAAAAAATTGCATCGTATTTCAAGCACACATTTTTTTGCCACTGGTCGGTTGTTATTTTTAATAATTTGTTCAAATCTTCTACAATGAAAGTAATTGTTTACATAATATCTATTACTAGATAATAAATGTCAAATTATCAAATATACCATCAAAACAGTGATACTTAAAATGTGCAAGTGCCCTTAACTACCCTTAAAAAAATTATTTTTGTTTCATGATCAGCACGTCATACAGTATATACCTTTTATTTTTTTGTCCTAAGTTGTGGAACACACTGTATACTATTGATTTGTGATGAATAAAGCGGTATCGGTCATAAAAAAGGTTAGTGTGCTTTTGAGTACTTTGCCGCATGCAATGTAGTGCACGTCTTTTGTAAATTGAGAAGTAAATGTCAAAATAGTAGAAAATGTCTTATAATTCTACTAATTATTTTGCGATATGAAAATACTGCCGACTCCTCTAATGCCTATGGCACACCGGTCGAGTAGCATCGAGGAACTCCACGATGAAACGATAGAACGCACCCGTCCACGACGGATTTCTATTTCATCGGTGATAAATACATCAAGGATTTGCACGAAATCAGATACAAAAAATCTGAAGTGGCCTGCACACAACCTTCCGCCAAATCTGGACTTATAAACATAAATGTATACGTATACAATCCGGTGTCCCTAAAATATACAAATAAAAATCTAAAATATTCAAACATAGAAATTTGCATTTTTTACGCAGAAACAAAAATCAACCGAACATGGATCACAAGATTTTAACGTTTTATCTGATAAATTTATTTTTTAAATTTTACTGCAGTTCTTTAATGCTACCAGATAAAGACAATTTTTTTATAACGTAAGTTGCAAATAACTTTGCCTCTTATTCTTATTACAAATAAATATTATATTTATCAAAATTTATATAAATTTTTGACAATTATCTTGTTCAATCTTCCAAAAATATCACTTCCGGTGAAGATATTTGTACCAAAATCTGATGTGCTCTTCCTATTCGTATACAATTGTAAAATACCAAATATCAAATTTTTTGGATAATTCGTATTTGAGTTATGCGACATCCGGCATCGGCCCGGACCACACACATACACACACACACGCACACACATACACACATACATACAGACATCATCGAGAAACTATCAAAAATGAGTTGTAAGGACCCTAATTCGTGCTTATCCACTTAAAACTCACAACCCGATTTTTTGCATGATTCCAATACCTTCCTTTACAGTTAAGCGGAAGGTAAAAATACGTCTGAAATAAGACACATTCGTTTCATCGAGGAACAACTCGATGAAAATAGCGGCACCCCTATTTTTCGTCGAGGACGAGGTGCGTTCTATCGTTTCATCGAGGAGTTCCTTGATGCTCCTCGACCGGTGTGCCATAGGCATAAGAATGCAGCCATGAATCTCGTCTTCTCTATTGAAAACAAGAGTAAAACAGTGGACAACCAACTCTCTTTGAATCCCAGCATTCTAGATCTCTCCCATTCTCCTGGTATTTAATTACCAGTCTATCGGTAGACAAACGAATACCGCTATGAGATACCGCAACTTGATGTGGTACAACCGCTATACGCTAAGCAGACCGCTTGCGAGGCTACTTTTACTTTTATTCGACTCACTATGACTGAGAATGAAGGCTCAGCTGTCAGGTGAATGCCCAAGAAAGAAAGATGGTTTACTCCTGCTGACAATGAAATCAACTTTAATTTTTTTGATCACATTATATCATATCATATTTAATTTTTATAGTTCATATTGTTCGTAATAAGAAGGGCATGCTAAAATAAAATCGAGAATATTTTAAAATCGGTTTTTGCTCCGATTTAAACTTACGAATCCGTAATGCCCATGTCACACCAACGTGGCATGAAGCACGGTGCTCTATGGGAACAAATGAATAACGTAAAATTTTATCGCCGCTATTCCGTCGAGCATTTTGACATAATGGAAATTTGTTGCTGATTTCGCAGTGAGTCCTCAATATAATTATTGACATTTGGTGAATAATTGATGTCAAAATAGTAACAGTAAGTAATTTGATAATAAGAATATAACCCTTTCAGCTTTTGTCAATATATGAACTAATTATTGATTTAATTAACACAAAAAATTGATGAATTTTAATTCTCAGCTGTCAAAAATAATTTTCAAAACCCTTCAAAGTACGAAGTGAACATAGCAATATACAAATTTTCGTATGGCATTTTGCTATACCGGTGTGACACCCTTTTGACAGCTTTGAACAAAGCAAAATGCCACATCGAGCACCGTGCTTCATGCCACGTTGGTGTGACATGGGTATAATATAAGATTATCAACTAAAGAAAACTAATCTGTATATATATAAAAATGAATGCCTGTTTTTCTGGTCACGCCATAACTTGAGAACAACTTGACCGATTTGAATATTTCTTTTTTTTTGTTTTGTTCGCTCTAATACAAGGGGGTTTAAAAAGAAAAAAAATGAGAAAACCCAAATGAATAACTGAAAAAGCGAAAAATTCAAAATTGTTTCTTCTTATGACGAAAATAACCATCAGATTAGATAACCAGACATTTAATTAAACTACTATGTATTAGTTGTTGAATAGGAATTTCGAATTCAGTTGGTCTAGGTCTTTTGAGACACACAGTTGTCAGTCCGCCATCTTGAAACAAAGTGGTGGCTAGCTATCTCAAAATGTATTGCACCGATTATGGGTTCAAATTTGTAATGGTTATATAGAATTATTCTACAGTTCTATTTACCAAATACTTTGTAGACACAATAAAAAACAAATTCAAAAAGTCGCAACTATTCCTTTATTCATGCAAAATCTATTTACCTCAAAAATTATTTTAAAAATAAACACCTAGTGTTGAGAAATATTTGTAATAAATAATTTTGCAAAAAATATGCGCCAATGGCGCAGTATACCTACTTAATTAAAAGGTAAGTTTTATTAAATATGCATCTGTATTTCCAATTGTGCTTTCGTATTTTATATTCCTTCATTAGTATAGGGGACAATCGTTGAATAAGTAAACAATAAGAAATTAACAAAATAGCAGATAATTAAATAATGCCTAATTTTTATTTTTGAGTAGATTAGATATTGTGCTGCTCGACAACATTTTTAAACCTCTAAATTGAAAGTTATTGGCCATAACTCAGAGCAAACCAGCTTTTTGAATGTCCCATTTCGCCCTAAAACGTTCAAAATATGTCCTAGTATTCACCAGTAAACAGTCTATGTTCTTTATTGTCATCCCCTCCCTTTGCCAGCAGTTGTTTCTCTGGATTTAAAGTCACCCCTCTCGCAAATCACAACCAGAACCAGTAGCTGTAGCTGACCCTTTTGTTACACCCCTGAATTTGTTGCAAATCGAAATTTGCACCTGCGAAGCTGGGATCTGGTTCGCGAATTTTAAATGCCCAGGTTTGGCAGAGAAGAGAAAAGTCGAAATGGCGAAAAAGATTAAATAATGAAAGGTGGATGTTAATCGAAATGCAGTCAAAAATAACGTTTATTTACAAAACCGACGTTTCGGCACACAACTGCACCGTCATCAGTTGTGTGCCGAAACGTCGGTTTTGTAAATAAATATTATTTTTGACTGCATTTCGATTAACATCCACCTTTAATTCATCCTACAACAGTCGATAAATTAATTTTTTCATTAAATAATGATTTTAAGAGCAGTATTTACACCCGTTCTATGACTTCAAAAAGTGTTACAGAAATAAAATCATATCTCAGAATCTACATAACATATAAACTTCATTCAAAAACTATTACAAAATTAAAGAATGTATCTATGTTCGTCTAGTGATACCTAGTTTTTGTTTATTTTGTTTTAAATCGAAAAAAAATTGAGAAATCATTCAAAAAGTTTGTTTTCAACAGCAATTTTTAATATAATTACAATTCAAAATTCAAAATTTCAACACTAGACGAACCTAGTTTAAACCTTAAACTAACTGTAAATATGTTTAAATATTAAAGTACGAGTATGTAAAGTTCACGAAAATCTGTACTTAGAACGAAACCTCTGTAACATTGTATTTCAAGCAGAAATGCATGTAAATAGATACGACTCTTCTTCGCGAGTACAAAGTGCAAATACAACTCTTATGGCCATTTGCACCGCCTTCACTTAAATTTTAAGTGTCACTTAAATGAACAATATCGAATCGAATTAATGACAGCAATGTTATTTCAAAATTTGACAATTTGATTTTGATACGATATTGTTCGTTTAAGGAAAACTTAAAATTTAAGTGGAAGTGGTGCAACTGGCCATTAAAGGAATAAGAAGAATAAGAATACACTTATTTCATTTTGATATATTGTTCAAGTGAAACCAAAAAACTGTCTATTACTATCAAATATTTTTAAAGTTTTAAATCAAACAGTAAGATTTACATACCTACCTACCTACATGAATATTCTTTGAGTTGTCGCGTTGACTCAGTTATTAGTGGAAAATACATGATAATTCATATTTTTGTATAATTGTACTGGATTTGAAATTTGAAGTTGTCAGAATACAAAATCTTATAAGAACTGCTTACTATTCAGCTTATATTTATAAACATGCAAGAAAAACAAAAACTTCGCAGAAATTTTTTGATTGACTCGTCTATTTCAAACTAATTTCCGTCTCTAACAAAAATATTCCGTGATTTAGCGAGTTGATCGACCTATGCGATCATCGACGCTGCTCCATGGGCGTGCGTCTCTAGGGGGCAGCGTCTCTCCACCAGGCGTCTCCCCCCGCTGATAGAAGCTTTCAGCGACCCGCCATGACGTACGCCATAAATAACCATCGTGTTCACGGACAAAACCGAACAACTCAACTCAAACTGACGATATGTGACGAGAAAGAGTGTTTAGGTTAGGTTTTCCGGGATTGATCAGACCTATTTTGGAGGTAGAATATTTATCCCGGCAAGATAAAGGTCTCGGGTTCAATTCCAGGTGGTGGTCATGATTTTTCAAAATTTGTCATATTCATTTATGAACGTAGAATATTTTGTTTGTTTTAAATATTTTAGTACCAGTATAGTATAGTCGGTTCAATAGGCTTCTATTAACATATTATAAGTACTTCGAGAAAAAGCCTATTGAACTGATTGTAATAGTGGTAGTAATTTTTTTTTTGTACGATCGATCGTTTTGTTTACAAATTATAAGAAGTTAAGTAATTTAGAACGAAGTAAGGAAGGCGGTAAATACTAAACAACAAAACAGAACAAACCAACAACCAAGGGAACAGCATCACAATGCAAACTAAACCGACATAACCAAATGTTTAGCATTAATTTGTTTTTATTCAATTTTGACGTTTTAAACTGCTATTGTTAACTCCATAGCAACAACTTTAAATAAATGTTTATTCACAAGTGAGTTAAAACTTTTTAAATCACTCTACACATTTTTATATCACTCTAATGTCATTATTTCGTCAAAAATGCATAAAAACAATGACAACTTGCCACTGACGACTACTTTGATTTTCTTTTTTGTTATGTCAAAATAAATTTATAATTCATAGATTTGAATAAAATATTTTATTCAATTTTGACGTTTTAAACTGCTATTATTAACTCCATAGCAACAACTTTAAATAAATGTTTATTCACAAGTGAATTAAATTTTTTTTAAATCACTCAACACATTTTTAAATCACTCTGACGTTTTAAACTGTTATTATTACGTCAAAAATGCATAAAAACAATGACAACTTGCCACTGACGACTACTTTGATTTTCTTTTTTGTTATGTCAAAATAAATTTATAATTCATATATTTGAAATAATTTCATCAAAATTGAATAAAATATTGTATAAACCACGTGAGATACGAATGTTTATTCACTCGAAGAAATTATCTCACTCGCCCTTCGGGCTCGGGAGCTAAACTTTCTTCTCTTGAATAAACATTCATGTATCTCACTTGGTGTATAAATATCTAGTATGAACCACGTGAGATACGAATGTTTATTCACTCGAAGAAATTATCCCACTCGCCCTTCGGGCTCGGACTTTCTTCTCTTGAATAAACATTCGTGTATCTCACTTGGTGTATAAATATCTATTATTGATCTTATCTTGCAAAAAGTATTATAAGCATCACGGACTTTAAGTGCATTTTGTATCGGTTCCAGCGTTTTGATCATTTTTTGCCCAATCTATCTTAAATAAGGGAGAGAAACTGTTCCTTTCCTCCTCAGCAGACAGCAGCTAGGCAAGTACCGGCTTAAAAGTACTTAAGTATTAAGTACAAGTACTGGGAACCAAGTACTTGCTATCAAGTACTAAGTACCAGATTTTAAAATTACTCATTCTTAAGTACAAGTAGGCTTAAGTATTTTTCAAGTAAGTACATTTTAAGTACAATTTAAATTTTAATACAAAAATAACCACAAATTTGTTGTACTTAATTAGTTGAAATGTACTTAAGTATCACAAAAGTATTTTAAAGCGATATTCAGTACCATTTTAAGTCTTAAATAGTACTTACTTTACATACAGTAACTTGAACAGTAACAGCTCTGCTCAGCAGAAAATTTAAAAAATGGCCAAAAAATGTTGCTAACAAAACTGCTTTTTCCTTTTCAACTGTACAGTTATTTTTTGGAGACTTTATATCCATGAAAGAAAAAGTTGGTAAAAAAGAAAGTATCTCTGATATTATCCACATTATTCGCTCTATTTTAACTTGAAAATCATCTCATTTCCCATAAAACTAATTCATCATGCCGGCATAACATTTTCTACTTTAATAAGGAAATAAAAATGCTGCAAATGGCGGTTCAGTTCATGCACACCATACGGGAAGTGTACATAAACAATATGAGATGAAAGTTCTGATAAGTCGAAAAAAGACAACACTCACGATGAACGTCACGATGAATGAAAACCGAGAGCTTCATTTTGCAGTTTCACACTTAAAACGTAATTAAGTTAATATTTTATTAGGAGATAATAAATGCACAAATGCAGGCAGATTGTGCAAATTGCAAATGTGTAATGAATTACATGTGATGATAGAGTTTCACTTTCTATGATGGATGCAAGCATTATGAATTTCCTGGTAAGGTATTAGCGTTTTAGTATGCATTGTTTTTAATACAAAATATAATTTAATATTACGTATAGTCCACGCATACATCAAGTACCTAATAATAGTTAAATGCTTATTGCAGTCACACAATGCCCAAAACCGCAATCGTTTAAGATAAGCCCGCAGATAAGAAATATAGTCGAACAGTTCAGTATTTGCCATATTTATTAACCCGAGTATATATTTTACCTCCAGTGTTCCACTGGTAGAGTAAGAGTTTTTCGAAGCTTATTACCAGGGTTGTATTGTATGCTCTGGCGCATCTCAGGCTTGTGGTTTTGACCATTGTGTGACTGCAATAACCCCCTAATAATTATTAGGTAGATGAAATGTATTTGTACTATACTCTAGTCGTTTAATGGAATTATTATTGTACGTGTTCATTTTAAAATTCAGACTTTACAATAAATTATAAAATTATTGCATGAAATTCAAAGCAACGCAGTGTTACAATATTCAGTATTGTGTCTTTGTTTTTGAAATGTATGTAGGTACCTATTCATATTTTACATGTAAGTAGGTACCTAACCTACTTGAAATTTGTTGCTTATGTCATAAGTAAAACAATTAATTATTATTTGGACAATTTTTAAATATATATTTTATTTTATTTTTCTAAAAAAAAAACTATTTCAGTGTTGCAGTGAGACGAGACGAGACATAGTAAATTCTCGCCTCGTCTCAAATTTTCGAGACGAGAATTTTAAGTATTCTCGTCTCGGCCATTTCTCTGCTGTTCTTTTCTTGTCCCAAATACTCGATTCTCGAAAATGTTGTTGTCATCTATTTGAAAAGCTAGAAGTGAATTTATGAATTTTTATGTTAAAAATTTGCGCACAATTTAAATACTTATATCAAAACGAGAGAATTATTTATTGTCTCGTAATTTTATATTCACGTCTTATCTCGGAAAGCCGAGACGAGAAATTTATTGGTTTTCGTCTCGTAATTTCCAAACGAGAGAGAGAGACGAGAAATTTCTTGTCTCGAGGGCATCCCTATATTTTTGAAACTATTCAGAACAATTCCAATAATTGTAATATTGTAATGCTGATTCCACTTTAAATTACAAAGGTCGTCGCACGGATTGAGATTCTGACTGTACCAAGTGGTTGGATTCCACTATAATAACATCTACTATTCTTTAATTAATTGGGTTGAATGGTTGTCAACAAATAAAAAATAATAATATATTGATATTTCTGTACCATAACTTGGAATTTACAAAGCAAATAATGTAAAATATTAATTAAAACTGTTTCATTTTGTGTTTCAAATTAACATTTCTTATCGGTCAAATTTAAGTCCCTCACCTTATAACAGAATGAATATTACTCTTATTTATTGCCACGTTTATTTCGCTACCTTTCATAAAATATTTATGTGTCCACTAAACAAAATTCATAAAAAAGGTTAACAAAATTATACAAGGTAAACCTCAACAAATAAACAAAATTAGCAAAAATATCGTATCAAAATTATTATCTGTAACCTTACACCAAGTTAGTAAACCAAACAATACTCAAATTTATCGCAAAGTCTTTATATGACTCAAACAATTACAAATAAACAGAAATGTATATTATTTTTATAATTAAATTTCAAGTGATTTCATTATGACCAAATAAATGGATAATATATTAGTAAACATCACACGAGTAGGTACCTACCTATAATCACATCTTATATCTAAAGCTTGATACTTGAATTACATTATATACTTTTTCCGACTAAAACTTTGACAAGTTTTATACTTTATTTTAGAATGCTCACTGGTACGAGTATAATGTAAATCTAGAATTTTTAATCCTAGTTTTTTTCATCCAATTTTTACACTAGACTTGCGCAGTGGACGTATATTTTGTGACCTCAAAAAAAAGAAGTGGAGTGACAAATATTAACTCAAAATTTAAATATGTTAGTTAGGTATCCATAAATATTTAATTGAAATAAAAAGCATGGTCTTGAAATGAGTATATTGCCTGTTAAAAATAAGTCGCTTCTGAAAAATCAAAGTCGTTATTGTGTATAGTTTTTCTTTACATCAAAATCATACTTTTTAAGATGTCTGAGATGAAAAAATTTCTTCTGCGACAAAGGGACCATTGAGTTTTCTTTTATTGATTGAGTTTTCTAAGCTTTCCAGGAATTTTTACAATGTGAAATTTTAATGATTGCCATTTCGATATAATGATCGTCGTTATTAGTAATAGTATATTCTTTACAGGGTCAAATATGAAAATGACAACGGGATATTTGAAATTCTTTTATAATGTTCTCACTAATTTAAACAAGAAAGAAAACCTGCAATAAGGTTTTGGACAAAATAGATTTGTTTATTGAAATAATTTTATATTAAAATAATTTGTGTTTACCATTTTAATGTAGGTATTCGAAACTGTTTATTTTCTGAAAATTTTTACATCCCGTTTTATGTGTCTTCCTTTTATTCAACTTGGCCATGCCATAAGTCACTGACCATTGTATTTTTGATTTTGATTTTTTATTGAAAATGAATAATTTTGATTACAAAAGCTAGTTTTAATCATGAAGAGTTTTAAAAAAATTAAATTTTAAAAATAATATCTTTTAGATGCCTGCCATCAGCCTCTTCGCAAGCTGCTGCTCTTTGCTGTATACCTGTCCATAACTGAAGCAAAAACTGGTTGATCAATCGCAATAATTTAACATCTCCAAATTGTGAAACGATACGGTTACCGAAAACCGTTCACAGCAGTATGGGACGTAGCTCCGTCTTGTTGAAACCACATTTCTTCAGTTAAGAGTGTTGTTTAATTTAATTACCATTGGTAATTATTGGCAAACCAAGTATCTTGTTTAAATAAACACATTTTGTTTCATAAAGCATAGTCTTCGATAAATGAGACATGAAAAAATGGTCTGGTAAAAGCGAATTTTTTATTTTTCCGTGGTTTGTTGTTAAATAAATCACAAACTTGTGCGAAGCATGTTTTGGTCATGTAGGTAAACGACACTCTTAAGGACCAGGTACAGCAAAGAGCAGCAGCTTGCGAAGAGGCTGATGGCAGGCATCTAAAAGATATTATTTTTAAAATTTAATTTTTTTAAAACTCTTCATGATTAAAACAACCTATCTTTTGTAATCAAAATTATTAATTTTTTCATAAAAAATACAATGTTCAGTGACTTATGGCCGAGCCTGTATAACCGAGCGTCGATTTTGAATTGAAACAGAACTTTGAAAAAGGGTTACCTGAACTGTTATTTTATGCGGATAAGGCCCTAATGGATACCTGTCTAGATTCGAACCTGAGTGATGAGAATTACAGTGAATTGTTCCACTCTCCCATCATCCGAAGCAGGAAGAGATCACCTAACAATTTAGCCGATGTTAGCACGATGGGTAGTAGTAATCGCCATAATCGAGGTCATTGCATGGTGCAACTTTCTCTCAACACACACACACACACTAACACCATGGATAGTCAAGTTACAGAGTTAACTAATGTTATTAACGAGCTATACTGAGCAACATGAGTTTGAATTAGAAGTTAGATGATAGTTGGGAGCCCTAGGTTAGGTTTAGCCAGTGGCGGCGAATTGAGGAGATTGTTTTAGACAATATAAATAATTTACAAGGGGGATGTATTGTTCCATCCGTGGTTGTTCATCCTAAAGCATGTTTCTATGAGGATAATTAGATAGATAATCCCAATTCCTTACTTTATACTCTATTTAAAAACTAGGAGGACATACCTACTTGAAGTTGGAATGCTAAAACTGGTCGTTTTTGATTGGCTGATGTAACACCAGTTTTACACCACACAAACTTTGTAATGTAAACAAATCAATGTTCTCCATCTTGTCTCGTCAGCTGTTGTCAGTGACTGTATCGAGTTTGCCCGGTGTCCGCTGATAGGTCAAGTTTAATTTTGCCCCAAAAAAAGTCTAGTGATATATTTCTCGTATTTAGACAGTGTAAATATGGCTCAGCGAGACAACTTCAAGTATGTGCTCCTAGTTTTTAAATCAAGAGGAATCCCCACTAGTTTTGAAGATCCATTTAACGAATGAAGCGATGCCGTCACAAACCATTGTTACCCATTGTGACGACATCGGTTGATTCGATGAATGAACCGTATTTAGCCATTTTCTACTGCAAAAGGGGTTTCGTTGGGCACATGAAATTACCACTAATTTTAAATATTTTTAAACAATTTTTTTTTAAATGAAAGATTAAAGTCTAGGCTATGTCCGCTTAGTGTCACTTTTTTAATTTTTACTTTAGTTTTTTAATATTTTATCTTCAAAGTTCTTAAAATTTTACTAACTTTGGAGCTTAAAAAATACATGTAAAAATTTAAATTTAAAAAAAAGGCACTAGACAGACCTAGAGACATCTTTTATCTTTAAATTTAAAAAAAGAGCAAACAAATCGGACCAAAATTAAAGTCAATTTCATGGGCCCAACGAGAACATATTTTTGCTTAATTTTGTAGGGGTGGGGATTCCTCTTAATGTACCTAACCTACCTATACTTTATGTCAAAACTTATCTTAGATCTTCTAAAGTATATATCACAAAATGTTGACATAAATGATATTTTTGTTCCAAAAGTTAGTACTTAATTATTTTACTTTAAAAAAACATTGCGTGGATAATGAAATTATACACTTTGAAAATAGTGTGGACTTACTAATTAAACTAGTTTTTAAACAAACAGAAGTGCAAATTTAAATATTAAGTTAGTGTTTCAACAGGTCTACACTTTTCTTAGTGTTAAAATTTATTATGTGAATAAAATATTCTCTTATTAAGATCCATAATGTTATTCACTAGACATATACTGAAAAACAATTACCTAATTATCCCCGAATATAATGAACGATTTTTCATCTACGATGAATAAGTAAGGTAAGGATGAAACAGTACTTAATTCTTGGACTTCAAAAGTTGGGTTTTCCCGAGTACTGTTACTGATGTGAAATTTTTAAATCATGACCAATAAGATAAAGTACAACTAACTGGGTTGAACAACAAGGAAAATATACAATTGTTTATATTTTTAAAGTTTAAAAATATAAGTACCTATATGATTCAAGATCCAAGCACTAATAAGGACAAAACGAAAAAATTGCACATTTATTTTTTATGCTGAATGTGTAAATTCTGGTCTTTAATTTTTATAGTAAAAAGAGAGTACACAGGAATGCAGTCAAATTATTTCTTTATTAATCTAAGGCCAACGTTTCGCCACCTCTTGTGGCATCATCAATTTTTATTCCTATCTGGAACTTCAACTATCTCATCGACAAACATCGACTTCAAAAAACATTGTTATTTCAAGTAAAATTCAATATAAATGTCAAACAGTCTTTATAAAATACCAGCCAGACAAAATTCTGAGAAGTATGTATGCGAGAATAGAACATAGAGAGATATTTTGTAAAACTAGACAAATAGTAAATAAAAGAGTTAGAAACTTTTGCCTTGTTCTAAATTCTAAAACAACGACGACGATGACTTTGTACATATTTACCTGTTGCGGAATAGAGCAACGTGTACAAGGGCGGGGTTGACATTTTTGTTGTGAAATTAATTTTACATAAGTTCGACAAGTTTACATAGCTAATTTACTTTGCGTCATTTTTAAATTATGTTCAACTGAAACATCGACTCCATGAGGCAAACGAGAAAGAACAATAGTATTTTTATAAGTTTACCTTACATTTGATAATCAAAACATTATATTATGGTGATTTTAAATAAATACAACAGTTTTAATGTCACTTTGGACTAAATTTCGAATGACACGTGAAAAATACGCAATCGGCAAGTAGTATGTGATGCTAAACCTTTTCTCACTCAGAGCCTGTTTTTCATTTAGCAGGAGCATTTTAAAATTTTCAGGTCTAATTTATATATTTTTGTATTTCCACCAAAATTGGTGTGATTTATTCATTATTTATAGATTTACATACCAGTAGAACGATTTAATTTTTTTAAAACAAATTTATGATTAAAAAAGTCTATAGTCTTGTGGTTATTTAAAATGGAGCCGAATGTAGGTACCCACAATCATTTTTTTCAACTGCCTTTAAATTCACTCCTTTTCCTTTAAAGAAATTCCAATAATATTAATAATAACACATTAATTAATAGCAAATAGCCGAGAGCATTTCATGACCTACTGTGGTCCTAATTAGGGCTGCGAAAAAACATCGATCTGATCCATCAATATGATCACATAACCATTTAATCGATCAGATTGATTAATTATTCTCTATGAAATTTGATTGAACGTTTGAATTTGGATGATCAATAAGATTAGATTGATCGATAACTTTTCTATCACTGAAATTATGTTATTCCCAATTTTTGTAATTAACATGAAAATGTAAGAATAACTACTATATTAACATTACCAGTCCTTCCATATTGACAAGTAGATAAATAATTAGATCGATGTAATCAATCTAATCAATTTAATCTTTGTATCGATCCGATTGATCAGATAGATGAGATTAAATCAGATCGACTAGATCAAAAGAAACAATTGTTTCAGTTGTTCTGTTTTAGAATCCTCCTCCTATCAGAATATTGCTCATTCTTCGCGCAGTTGCGTACGGCGTTTTCGTTGGCAAATTTCGGTTCCAATCTGGCACAAAGGTCCTCAACCTGCCACTCCTAACTGCCTCTCGATCTCAGAAGCCCTTGAACTTAATGTCTGACGAACTTGCCTCACACTCTCATGTTCCTTATTCTTGCGAAGTGAAATCGCATTCGCCTCACAACATCGCAGATCTGACCATGGATTCCTAAATACAATTGCTTGTTTTCCTTTTCAGAATCCACAGCGGCGGGGAAGAGGGGGCCGGAGTATAGCAAGGTAGGATTTTTATTATTACAATTTGTAAAATTATCTAACATACTTAAGAGGCTCGTCTAACTTTTTGTTGAATTCCTAGAATACTCTCGATATTACTTTTTTCCTTCATTTCCTTTCCTCGATCACTATTAGCCCACTTGACAAAATAAAATCCCCAGAACATTTCAAGAATGTGTTACTTGCTATAATTGCCCATTAACATCCTAATAATATCTTAGCGATTGCTAATGTCCGCCCTTGGTAACATTATCAATGTTACATCCCAATGTTTGTAATTTGGTAATAATATCCCAATTAATTCTCTGAGATGTTTGTATTGAGTATGTAATTTTTGATCGTACTCATGATGTGGCTATAGGATAGACTTACGTAACATCACTTAAAGTACAAGTTAAAACATCCCATGGACGATTCATGTCAAGTACGAGGGCTGCCTGAAACCAGCCCGAAACTCGTACTTTGCCGCAAGCAATATCATTTTGTAGTTGAAAAATACTGTAAAAGTGTTTTCGTTGTGAGTAAACTGTCAGATTATTATTGACTTCAGGTCAGGATAATGTTTTTATAAACATTTAATAAAAATATTTTGGCCTTATTTCAATGCATATTGCATGCATATTTAGATCATATTTGCCTGTATATAATCCGCACTCTACTAATTGGCAAAGTACAAATAATTTGCAATATTGTTTAATCATAGGAAAAACTTCTTTGGTGCACAGGTTATAGTTATTTGTCCAACTAGAGAGGAAAGCGCTTCTTTTTCCCACTCGAACTCGAAGTTTGTGTCACGAGCGAAGCGAGTGAGGCAATCAAGTAAGAGTGGAAAAAGAGCTTTCCTCTCGTGTTAGACACAACATTTTTTTCACGACATATTTAAAAACATTGTAAATGTAGAAGAAACACATTAGAAGTTAGGATATAACCAATATAACTATGCCATCTGTCAGAATGACGTTAGAAAACAACGAAATGCAGCCAATATGCCAAATTAAATTTAAGTTGTAAAATCGTGAAATAGTAGAAAAAGAAAGTATAAAACATAATAATTGTAAAATAATAGTTTACAGTATATCACTATAAAATCAGAATTTTCAATAAAATAATAAATTTACCTACTTACAATTTTAAAAATATTTCATCGTAAATTAACACTGGTGGTAACACTGCTTACTTTCCTCTCTAGAGAGGGAAAACCTACTTTTCTCACTATTTAGCGAGAAGAAAATTGTGTTTTCTACGCATGTCGTGAAAAATAGTATTTTGTGCACCTAGAGAGGGAAGCGTGCTACTACTCCCGCGGGCGAAGCGGCGGTCCGAGCGAGGGCGCCGGCTTCGCTCAAGGGTGTAATAGCTATTACTCCCGCGGGCGAAGCGGCGACCCGAGCCGAAGGCGAGCCGCAGGCGAGTCCGAGCGAGGGCGCCGGCTTCGCCCAAGGGAGGAATAGCCTTCCCTCCCGTGGGACACACAATATTTTACGTCACGAGGGCTTTTCTTGCAAGCGGGAAGAAAACAGTGTTTGAAAGTGTTGAAAGCAAGTACGGTCCTCCCGAGCGGGAGGGAAAACTCGCTTCCTTCCCTCCATTAGCAAGAGGAAAACACTGCTTTCCTCCCCCGAGTGACGTAAAATATATTTAAAGCTGAGTCAGTTGCATTATATTTATCTTCCCAAAATTGAATCCAAACTTAAAGTTTTCTTGAGGGGTGGTAACTACCCTCCCCCTTTTATCTGCGCCTGAATACCACCCTGCATTTCCTGCCACAATAAAAAGACGCAAAATCAGTGACGCAAAATCTAGATAGTTGCTGCGTAGGTTGGCCGCTCTAGTTTGCAGATCCACGTGTATTGGTTAGCTTTTGATGGGTTGCCAGGCAACCAAGGTACGCTTCCGCGCCGTACACGTGGGATGTCAGAGGGGTGCTAAGGGGGAGGGGAGCTACCCAAAGCTGCGCAATATGAGCTAAAGGTCAGGTGGTAATTATTAAGTGAGATATTTTTTAGCGTGAAATATGAAATAGTGCGTTTGTCATTTAATTATAAGTTTGTTTATGATATCTGTGGGATGCGACATGTCAGTACAGTTGGAAAAAATAATTTATAATTGATTGTTTTAATAAATTTAAAGATTGAAAGAAATTCTCACAATAATTCGTGATGCCGTGAGGTGAGATGAGACGAGAAATAGTCAAAATTTTCAGACGAGAATTTTAAGTATTCTCGTCTCGGTCAGTTCTCAATTCTCGTCTCGTCTCAATTTCTCGAAAAAAATTGTTGTCATCTAAGAAAAACTAGAAGTAAATTTATGATTTGTTTTGTATATTTTTGTTAAATTGACTTACAATTTAAATATTTATTTCAAAACAACAAAATGCTGCGAACAAAATAAAATATATTTTGATATTTCTCGAGAATTATTTACCTTCTTCTTCGTCATTTAATAAATGAATTATAATTATACGTATGTTTAAATTTTATTGCAATTTTAAAGAAAAGTGTCACTTGAAATAACCTAATATTTGAGATCAGTAGATATAATTTTATTGAAATTAAATGTCATTCTATATCGAAAGTAGTTAAAGACATGAGCTTTTGTCCGCAATTGTCCCCATGGGTATTTGTCAATTGAGCATTTGTCTTTGGGCATTTGTCCTATGGGTTTTTGTCAATTGGGCTTCTAACCTGGAACCCTCATTATTAACATAATATTCGCGTGTCGCGTATGACATTATTTCAATTTTTGTGCATTTTCTTTTACTACTAAATATTGAAAATATTTAACATTTATTTGTTTCATGAAAGTTTAACCTACATTAATTGTATTGGGTATATAATAACTTTTTAATATATTTCTTGAAGTACTTTATTTTTAATTCAATTAAAGAAAATGCGCTATTTTAAACTATTTTATTTTGACTAAATATTGAACCCATTATAATGTTTACTCCTAATAAAATTAGCAAAGCCTTAACTGAAAAAAATAATTTGTAATAAAATTTACTTTAAAAGCGCAACTAGGTGATCTTAGATTTGATTAATTAAATTGAATTTAAATTATCACAAATACTACTACTATTAATTTATTCAGGAAACAATTACCATACTCATTTGTTTAAAAATTACAAAAATATACAATAAAATTTACATTTATCAATTATCACGGATTTAAGATAAATATAAAACAAATCATATAGCAAAAGCTATTAAAATGTAAATAAAATAAAAAGCAATTTCATTACAATAATTACAAATTACATTCATTTATACTACATTTATAATCTTGTCTTCTTGTTAGTGCTCTTATTAACACGACATTGTATTATTGTAATAATAATAGCGTTCTTTAAATAGAAATATTTACAAGTAAACTAGCATTATTTGCATTTTACTTACACACAAAAGCTCAAGTGCAAGCAAATATTTATTTCTACAAACAAATAAATGGCATATAAAATGCACGAAGGTCGATTATATGTTCTTGATCGTTACAAATAGGTGATTTAACATTTGTATCGCCAGTGTAAATGCTGGTTTTGTTTTACGGGGAATTAATCATCTCTTTAATTATAATTAGACAGTCGTTTTGACGTTTAAAGTTGGAAATATTCAAATTGTATCCGGGAAGAGTATTTCACTTAGTTTTATATGTTTTGAAGGAAATACGAAATGCAGTTTTAATGTTTAATTAACTTATTACTTATTTAAATATTGCATTCAATTATATTTTTGTTACGTTTTTAATTTAAGGATATATCCAATCATAAGTTGCTAAATAATGGGGTGCATGTCACTGCGTCAAATTGCCGTAATGTCAAATACCCGCTGTGTCCATTTGCCACAATGTCAAATTGCCACTGTGCCCAAACGCATCCCCAACTTACATACTTGTAATAACGTACCTACTGCAAATTTATTTCGACACAGAGGCAATTTGACCCAGTACAAATCAGGCACAACAGCAATATTTAGACATACTGGCAGTCGGGCATAGGTTTTGGTATTTACTACACTAACAAAGCTAACAAAACCGTACTCGAGCCCCACAAACTCGGTTTTGGTACGTCATGCCTGATTTCCACTGGGTCAAATTGCCTCTGTGTCGAAATAAATTTGCAGTAGTCTCTCGACATACGTTATTACAAGTATGTAAGTGGTGAGGATGCGTTTTGGCACAGTGGCAATTTGACATTGCGGCAATTGGACACAGCGGGTATTTGACATTACGGCAATTTGACGCAGTGGCGTGTTCCCCTACATCATTGGTGCACTCTCGAAAGTGGGAAATCACAATTTTTTGCTCTGCAATGTGCATTTTCATTTTATAATAATTATAGTCGAACGTTTTTTCTTTTCCTTAAAAAATTGCGGCAATTGGATACAGCGGGTATTTGACATTACGGCAATTTGACGCAGTGGCGTGTTCCCAATTAATGCACATAAATGTTTTAAATAATATTTACTTGACAGCTATCGTTTTAAAATTTATTTATTAAATTGCTCAATATAGTCTTTACTATATAGAATTATTATAGTTTAATATGATAAATAATTAAGTATTCCTATTTTAATTTTTTTTAGTTTAATTTCAATAGAGAAACAGCAATCCCACATATTTCAATTTAATACTATACCGGTATAATAATTCTCCTTTACTAATTAATTATAACTTATACTAATTGAAAACCATTGTCAACAAATAATCACTTTATTATCCTATAAAAATCACTATAATACAACAAGAATTTTAATACCACAGTCATTATTATAAACACTTTTTATCGGCATAAATAAATCACATTGAATTAATATCTAATCGTTTCATTATAGAAAACAACACAATATAACAACATGCACAACAATAACAATAATAATACGGAAGTTTTGTACAAGAAACTATATTTTGTTCTCAAAGGTCGAAGCGTCAATTTGTTCAAATATTCGCACTTGTAAATTGTCAGCTGGCGAAAAAATAAGATTAATCAGACATGGGATATGGTAATTCAAGATTTTTATCGAATATATGGATTGTAGGTAACCTTAGCAAATAATAATTTTAACGTGCTTAATAATCGGAAAAATGTAATTATGTAGAAGTGTCATAATATGAAAGCGTTATAGTAGACACTAATTGGTTATGATAAATTTTGTAATTAATCTAGACGAAACAGAATAAAATATTATGTGGAATTAAGAACTTAAGTACCTACTGTATTTTCTATGATTAAATTATGATTTAAATTTAATTAATCGGCTAATTCATTAGCATACTGTACTGAACGTACTGATATCCTTTTGGGCCAATGATGAATCCCCTAAAACCTTACGAAAATCTTGTTTTTTAAAAATTATTATTTAGATTCATCATAAATGTACAATACCCTACACTTAACGGTAAAAGGGTTACCATCGACTATATATATATATATATATATATATATATATATATATATATATATATATATATATATATATAAATGCACAATTACAAGAAATTTTTAAAAAAAAATTATCCTGCGGCGCATTTTCTTCTTCTAAACAATTATTTTAGTTCTTACTTTCACGAAAGTGAGGTTTTTCTGACCAGTCAGTACTTTTCCTCTCTAGGTAGGAAATAGTATATTGTACAACTAGTGCAGAAAAGCACTTATTGCCCACGAGGTGTGAGAGTTCCAGCACGAGACGAAGTCGAGGGCTGGAATCACACAAGTGGGCAATAGGTGTTTCTGCACGAGTGGCACACTATACTTTTTCTACGACCACACTCTTTGGTAAGATAAATAATTTATTTTTTTTAAAGACCAATCTTGTCAACAGTTAAATTCTAAAATGTAAAAGCGAAAATTAGATTTCAATATTTTGAAATATTATTATAGTTTATTTATAATATTCGTATGAAATATTGAGATTATATTATATTATATAAACATTTAAGTAATTAGCAAATAATATTTTGTAATTTATAAACCTAAAAATACATATATAAAAATTGACATTATATTACAGTTGGCAACTTGTGTGAGAAATAATTTCTCACACTTTATCCCACGACTGTGAGAAATGAATAACTTTCTGGCTATGTAAAGCATGGGAAAAGTGCAATTTTCCGTAGTGGTCGTAGAAAAAGTACTTTTCTTCCAGTTTTATGCGGAAATGCACTTGATTTTTTCCTCCCTAAGCAGGAAAGGTACTTTTCCTCCCGTTTTATGCGGGATTCCAAAATTTATTAGATTATTCTTATTTATTTTTAAAACTATAGATACTCAAAAAATATAAAGGTATTAGGGTATTGCTATATTTTTTCATTATTTAATTTCACATTATGACATGTGAAAAAATATAAATTTTGTATTGATTTCATAAAACTAATAAATAATGGTCACTCTGGCTCTAGTCTAGTTCTGTGGTCTTTATTCAGTTACATTTCAGTAGCATCATTACCTACTAATAATTCATGTAGATCACGTTTAAGAAGTATTAATACTAATTTAAGTACTTAGCATTTGACTAGCTTTACCGCGCTATTAAATGTTTTTAAGTGTCCGCATTTATTGTTTGAAACAAATCATCAATAAATTTATATATTCATCAATTTCTAATGCAAAACAATCGATTTGAATTTATATAAACTTCCGCTACTTTCATTTGCTGTTGCATAACATCTGCAGACTTTCAGAACTGCATTATTTGCTATTAGTTTAAATCATTTAATAACTTGGCAATTATTATAAAATCATCGCTGGAACACAATTCACACGGCATATGAAATGAGGAGAGAGAGAAGAGATTATTAGCTAGCGTGCTACAGGAAATATTCTTACATAACATAACATATTACTGAGCGACACTCACACAAGAATAGATAATGTGAGTAGAATACTTGCAACAGTAGTAACATACAATGATTAATGATTATATTATGGTGATAACTTATTTGTTTTTATACAGATTCACACATGGTTTCTTTCAGGAATCTTTCAGGATTATTTCATGCTTCTGAATTCTTTTGAAGCTATGAAACATGAAACATGAAAGAATCTTCAAAGAATCAATGTGTGAACAGAGCTTTAATTATAAAAATGCAAACTGTGCCATTCTACACTAGTGGAAAAAAATGAAATACTTGAAAATCGTAAAAATTTCGACCATTTTCAAACCGCCATAACTCGGCGTATTTTCAATCGATTTCGATGAATCTTTGCGGGCGAAAAACTGTGAAGTGTCTACTTGCGAACTTAAGAGTAACCCCTTCCACCCCCCTCTAGCAACCCTGTAAAAAAAAATGCAATCTGAAAGATGCATGTGCCCAGGTATTGCCATCTTTCCTTATCGTCACAGTTTGTAATCACATTTAACTGGTTCATGACAGACAAAAAGAAATTCAATGTTGCAAATCGCACTTGATTATCTACTTATCTAGTTTAGTTTTCGAGTTATCTGTTATATCCCGATTTTTCACATTTTCCAATTCACAACTTGGGGTGAAAATATCAAAAACTAGTAAAATACATACATGCATACATAAAATCACACTGTTTCCCTAAAAAGGGTTATAAATATTGTTTTAATTAATAAAAATTATGATTTTAGTAATGAAAGACTCTATGTCACGGTTGAAATCGATAGCCTTACAAAGTACCTATTTAAATAAACAAATTTAAAAATCAGTTGCACTTTTATTACACATCTATTAATAAAAATTACTTTATGTAGGTATTTTGAATAGAAATAATATCAATTTGTAGTATAGGTACCTATTGTGCTTTTAATTCATTTGTAACAATATTTGAGTTGTTAATTTTCATTCATAAATTCCAGTACATCGTGAACAAACAAACATATCATCAGTCGCAAAATTACAATCTCGCCTTCTATGCAAATGAGAAAACACACTTACGGTAGCCACCAACCACGCCATACAAATTAGATTCTATTTTAAAAACTTTGAATCATTACAGATGCTAATATTTTTAATACAAATTCTATATGTATATTTATTAATAAAATTATGAATTTATCTATATCATTCATTCTATTTTAAATAGATATGACGAAATGTAGTAGAAAAGAATTTTTTGCACTTCCGGGACTAAAACTCTTCTTTAGTCCTTATTTTTAGGGACTTAGGTTCTTAATTTGATCCCAAGGGATTATTTTTCATATTTAATCCCGTTGTCAAGGAATTGAATTAATTATTCCCGTTGTCAAGTAAATACGTGCTATTTGTTACAGAGTATCTATGGTAACAATATAAATATTTGTCATAAAATTTACTGTCAAAATTGCAAAATGTGTATTCTTTTAAACTATTTTGCATTCGTTTGAGGATGAAGTGCAAAAAATAGCGTATATACCACAGGACTAAAGTATCTTTAATCCCTCCGGTGATTATTTCCCTCACCTTCGGCTCGTGAAATAAACTTCACCCTCAGGATTAAATCATGCACTTTAGTCCCTCCATATATAATATACTATTTTTTACTCTTGTTTATAAATGAATTACCTCCTTGAAATCTACTTGTTAGTGCACTAAATTTGTAAACATTAATTTACGGAAAACTTTATTGAAAATAGATTATTGTAATTAAGATAAATTGATTGGCATTAACTATTTTAATTTGCGGCTTAATAAAATCGTTGACATGTTACAATATTCAATTAGTTAGTAAATTATTATGACATACTAATTATTTATATTATGCACAATTTTCTGATTAATGGATACTGATGACGTCATTAAATTTACAATCCATATTCACACTTATTTAAAAAATTGAACAATATATAAATAAAGAATCAAACATCTGCTACTGCTACAAAAATTTGATGGAAAATTAAATTATATTTCGTTGATCTTCAAGGATTATACTTTTTTTATGTAAAATCTGCTATGGTTCAATTTTAATTAAATTATTAAAAGGGTTTTCCCAAAAACAATGTTAAAAACTCACTATGTCATAGTCTGCTTTGGGTTTTGACAAACAATTGAAGATCGTTCAGGGCCGGCTACGACTTACCTGCAAAAAAGAAATAAAACATTAGTACAGTAAACATAGTCGTAAATTTCACATAAATATTAAATTATAAGTGACATTAATCACTCATATAAGACCTTACTATGTAAATAAAATTTGTAATTAATATTGCGAAAAATAGAATTAGAATATTGGGAAAATTTCTGAAGGTTAAGATGATAAAAATATTAATGTAAAATGTTTGGATTCTAGTAGAAATAAATAGAAAAATCTTTTGATACAAATTTATTGGCAAAAAATGAAAAAGTTATCTGAATTAATTAATCTTCTCATTGTTTTACTAATAGAGAGAAATGAAAAATCCTGGGTTACAATGGTAAAGTGACGTAATATAAGCATCAAGTGGTGCATGAAATCGTACTCAAATAAAGGCTTTTAATAATGGACTAATTCCTAAATTAATAACAGTATACGGAGTGTACCATAACTTAAAGTACATAATATTGTAACGGTAAATATTATTTTTCGTACTGATTCTGGAACATAAATATTTTTTTTACCACTGAATACTAATTATTTTGAATAAAGACGAGAATTACGGCTTACTTGAAACTAATTAAATTATTGTGTTATGCAAACATAGTTATTAATTAGTTACAACGTAATATTTTATTTTAAAACTACCTATTGGCCCACTGGCCCAAACTGTTTCTATTACAAACCTCAAAAATTAATTTTCGAATTTTGAAAAAATTCTTTTTGTTCAGTATGTCAAGTTGTGCCATTCTAATAGGTACCTCAAGTTATAGAACATCCGGTATAACAGTCCAGTCAATTAGATCTTGAAACATAATTCTGACTTCAGTATTATTATTTATTTTGAAGCTTCCCTACTACTAACTACTTGAAGGATTTTGTTTAATAATCACTGTTTTTGATATTGTCACTTATAATATCTCATGTGCATTAATACTTACCGGATTTTTTTAAAAATTTTTAAATAAATAAAAACGAAAAAGTTTTCCTGGGCATGAATGAATGCACGAAGTGCATATTCGGTAAGAAAACCGCAATGACACCGCCGCTCTATTTATGAATTCTTTTTACAATAGAAACTTGAAATATTTACTAAATTTGTATTTAACATTAATAAATATGTATTATTTACCTTATTAATTGCTTATTTATACTCAAAATAACAATTTAACCAATTTTTAATTTAATGTCAAAGTGACAGATTACGGTAAAGTTCCTGCATATTAATTTCGGTTAAGTTACTACTAGTAAAAAATTTCCAAGAAAATTTGTATATAACCATGGTTACTATTATTGTAATCAATTCATCCATTGGCTGTTATTTGTGTCATGCGATTTTCTTTATTATAAAGAAGAATATTTTATCCACAAAATGTAAAAATATGTAAAAAATTATGTTAAATGCAAAAGTAATAATAATTAAATTAATTTTCTCTGTAGATATTTTTGTCGGTTTTTCGTAATGATTTTTATTTGATTGATAACGATGACTGATCATCAGTTGTGTTTTTTCGAGCAACAGTTTTTTCTTGCAATTTTTATTAGTCTTCGAGGGGCATAAAAACTTATTTCGGTTGAGTGTTCTTCAGACTCGAGGGAAAAGGAACATGCGTCCCTTCCACAATGTCTGACAATATTAATATCTCGACAAGACAATGGATATTTGACAGACGACTGGAGTGGATTTTGCTTCCGGGGCTTTTTAAAAATACAACTTTTATATAAATTATAAGAACAAACTTTAAATTAGTAAAGAATACTTGTTATTTGATTGCTTTTAGACTAACAAACGCTTTACCATAAGGACTGCTGCGGAATTAAGGACTCCTGCAGTGGCGTACCCCGACATTAGTGTTAGGGGCGGATATAATAATAATAATATCCTTTATTTAGATTCACTAATATATTTACATAAAGACTGGTATAATGAAGTACATAAATATGAAAATAAAATATTTTTGATATTGTAACACAAAATTCGCCCAACGCGCGTTGGCCCGTTGGCTGATATTACAATTCGTTCAGTTGCGGAGATATATTTTTACAAATTAGGTACTAATTCACTTATCAAAAAAACTTGACATGCTTACATTTTTTATAATATATAAAACAACTTGTAAATGGTCTAGAAAAAGTACACAAAATCTTCACGAACTTATTTATAAAGGTTTATAGGAAATATTAATACAAGTTTTATGAATTTTTCATCATTTTATCACATAGTTGAAGCATGTAAAACAAAAATTAAGTGAATTGCCATAAGAATCCATGTAAAACATTACCTACTCAGAAACCGGATAGACGAAAATTATTTTTTTTTAGAATCTCAATAGTGTAATAAAGGCACTGTATACATTTCAGGCTCTCATTAATAACATTGCTGTCATGAGTTCAATATTTTGCATTTAAGTGACACTTAAAATTTAAGTGGTTTGCAAATGGTCATTAATCGTATAGAGCCCTGTTCATATATGGATTATTTAATGCTTTTGAATCCTGGAAGAAACAAATTCAAAGTTTTGAAGTAGGTAACAATGAATTATAAATTCTTTTTCAAAGGTCTATTGAACATTAACTTAGCGGCGCCACTATTCGGCATTTCTCATCATGATTCTTTTCTCAGGATTCAAAATCATGAAAGAATCTTAAAAGAATCCTTGTGTGAACGCTCTTAACAATAAGCGAATAATTGTCCTTTATTTCGTCTAATCAATTTCGTTTCATCTACTCTATCTGGCTATTTCTGTTGTTCGTTTTTGTTGCGTAGTGCGACCGGAACAAACAATTCGAACAATCCTTGCTCCATTTCCGGGTTCCGGGTTGGCGAGGACGCCGTGCGACGCCGCCGTCGCTAGGCAACCGCCCCGCTCCGGGAGCAACGACCCCCCGCGTAAACACAACGTAAAGAGAAACGTCAAGATTCTGACTTTCATTCTAAACTCGCCGTGTGGGAGGAATAATTGCGAATATTGATGGAAAATTGATAAATGAGGGTTTTGAATGGTGTCAAAACAATTTTAGATCCATTTGTCACCAATTGTTCAACAGAAGGACAGTGGTTTGCTCAACAGTAGTGACGTCCTATCAGATTGTTGTATTTTAAGGATGTTAACTGTCAAAATTAATATAATTTTAAATTCGTTCTAATTTTATACCGGTATAATTAAATAATTTATGAATTATAATTAGTTGGACTTTGAAATTAGAAATTAAACGGAAAAGAAAATTCTAGTAGTATTTTAGATTTTTGAAGATTGTAAATATGAGTTTTGTTTTTACTCTTCCTAGTTTAAAAACAGATAATCCCCAGTTCGAACCCAGAAATCGTCAATACCACTGGATCAAAGTGGTTGGATTCCACTACCATTCTGTAATTATTGGGAAGTAATCCTGTTGAATTAATTTCAAAATAAAAATTTGTAACTGTGACAATAGTCGTAATATCATAAGAGATGATAATTTTTACTTCCTTGTACACGGAGTAAAGGAAGTATTGTAATCGTGAAAAATTTCGGTTCTCAGATTTTGACGGAAATATCCGTTTTGACATTTTCTGAATCCATTATGACTAGTTTCGTCGTGACGTCTGTACGTACGTACGTACGTACGTACGGACGGACGTATGTGTGTCGCATAACTCAAATACGGTTAGACGTAGAAAGTTGAAATTTTGTATTTAGGACTGTTATAGCATCTAGTTGTGTACTTCCTATTTTTGGTTTCAATCTATAAACCGGAAGTAATACTTTTTTTTCAAATATTTCGATAAATATTTAATTTAACACAAATTTTTTTATTCTAAAAGAAAGATTATGTGATTATTACCTACAATCGGTATTATATAAATATTTTTGTATCTGGTATCATTTAAGAATAATTAAAGTATATATTTATAATTTAGTATTTCGGTATCTTGTAGTCCATGATCGATTAACATTTGTTACTACGTACAATTTAAATGATTATGACAAAATATCGTTTATATCTTCTTCTGCAGTTTAAATAAAATTACTAAAATATATTTGTGAGTATAGTAGCAGTAGTAGTAGTACTTTATATATTAATATATTTGTATAATATAATTCTACATTTTAGTTATTAAGAAAAGTATGAACAGTTTAATGTGGTGTCCACGTCAGATTTTTTAAGAATTGTTTTGTCGTTTCCACGGCATCTTATTGCAATTTCACTCCACAAAACATCATCTCAAAATTTTCCGTGATGTTTTGTGGACTCTTTGAAAATTTTATAAACAGTGCGTAAATAATAAAATTTGTGTTGAAAGGTATATAATTTATCTGTCAATTATGCATTATTTTCAATTAAATGTCACGATAATTAATGATCCACGGATAATTTGTCATGTAGGATTATTTGTAAATTTGTCATCACCATCAGTGAACTTTTTAGTGACTACTGGACTACTAGTAAGTCCTCTCGTATGTCATTTATGAGTGTAATGCTTAACAAAGAAATACGAGCCCAAACAACATATCGTCGCTCATCTGTTGTAGTGGGCGTGACAATTGCCACTCAGAAGCCTGTTGAGTGGAAACAAATGAATGATGAAGCTTTGACACACTTTGCTGACAAGTAGGCTTGTTTTTCTGTTTTATTTATTTTCTATCCGGAAAATTAATTTTCTTTGTGCATAAATTTTAATAATCAATGTTAATTACTTTGCAGATTATGTTGGCAGTTGGCACATAATAAAGAGAATTATAAATGCATGAAATTTAAATTATTTATTGATCAGTGCGGCAAAATGACGGGATGTTTTATTTCCATATTAATTGACAAAACTACAACAGTAGCATTGGAATTTGAAAAACAACACTCTACAGATCAATTTTGTATTTATTTTTATTGCAAATTGCACACACAATCATGCATGAATATTGTCTATCACGCTGTAATTAATCGGAATAGATATACAGGGTGATTCATACCTTTTTCAATGGAGTATTTAATCAAAAATTTTTGGGTCACTATGTTTTCATATGGAATTTCATAAATTTTCATAATAGGGTAGTTTAGCTACCATTTAAAAAAAAAAGTTATTTATTGAAACTTCATGATATTTGAAAGCGATTGAGAGTACTGATAAGTCTTAATTGTTCTTAATAAAGCTGTAATTAATTTTTAAAGTTTTTGTGACGTAGATGTATAGCTGCAAATCTTCTCAAACCATGGGGCTGGAATAAAAATCTGACGTGGCCATCACACAACCTTCCGCCATATCTAGACTTTAAACAGAAATGTATACGTACAATCTGGTGCCTATTTAAAATATACAAATAAAAATCTAAAATATTCAAACACAGAAATTAGTATCACCTGAATCAAAAGATTCATTCACACGAAAACTCTTCTGTGTTGAAGCAATCCTACGTTCAGTTAGGAACTACATTTAATAGCTTAATTATGACTTATATAGCGCTAGTATGCCAACTTGTCACCCGTCTCATCTGTCAATATTTTTTATACAAAAACAAAAATCAACCCAACATGGATTACAAGATTTCAATGTTTTATTTGATACATTTATTTTTTAAATTTTACTGCAGTTCTTTAATGCTACCAGATAAAGACAATTTTTTTATAACGTGGATTGCAAATAACTTTTCCTCTTATTCTTATTACAAATAAATACTATATTTATCAAAATTTATAGAAATTTTTTACACTTAATCTTTTCAATCTTCAAAAAATATCACTTCCGGTGAAGATATTTGTACCAAAATCTAATGAGCTCTTCCTATTCATATACAATTGTAAAATACCAAATATCAAAATTTTTGGGTAATTCGTATTTGAGTTATCCAACAGACGGCATCGGCCCGGACCACACACATACACACACACGCACACACACATACATACAGACATCATCGGGAAACTATCAAAAATGAGTTGTAAGGACCCTAATTCGTGCTCATCCACTAAAAACTCACTACCCGATTTTTTGCATGATTCCAATACCTTCCTTTACAGGTAAGCGGAAGGTAAAAATGTACTCATTTAAAATCAAAATGTTACAAAATATAAAACACAATTTGGTAGTATCTTTATTACTGTAAGTAAGAAAACACGTGAAACGCATTATTGTGCTGTAGATGTAGGTATCGTTACGAAAAATCTCAAATATTTAAAGAACTATTAACTTTTTGAAAACTTTTTTCATGACAATAACTCATTTTTGAAGTCTCCTTTTAATATAATTGACTGGATTGCTAATTTGCTACTATGATAAAGTACCCTTAATTAAAAAATATTTATTAATAACATCAATCGTTTTGGTTGCATTTCATATTCGAATATTCTTTATGTAAAAGCAGTTTCATTTTCTAGTTAACTAATTCATTTATGCGCATTATTAGCAAAATAGTTTAAAAAACAAATTATAAAGGATAGTTACGGAAGCAAATTTGCATGGAATCATACTTTCAAAATTCAAAATCATTCAAATTTTACATAACATTGCATTCTAGGAGTAACATAGCATGACTTTAGATTAGAAAGTGCATTGATTTAACATTTCACAACATCTTCCTCCTATTACCTCCTCTCCTCCGGAAATTCTCGTTTAAGATTAAAAAAACTCATCTCCAAAATTTGCGACAGCTGCACCATGTGTGCTCCCATACGTCACAGCATCGTCGTGTCAAGCAGGCTGTGGTTGACCCCTCCCCCGCCAGATCATGTGACATTGGACACGCGACAACAAGAAAAGACGTCTTAAGTGCTGAAGATGTTCTACTAATTGACGGTGTTGTTGATTTTTAAACATTTGGGAGTTATGGTTTTGTTTTCTAGAAGAATATTTTTATGGCGGTATTTCGGGGAATGGTAAAAATGGGTTTTATAACAAGAGTGTTGAAATTTTTTAGAAGCTATTAGTAGAGTTATAGTTTACAAATGGTTTAAATTTATATTAATGGAAGAAATAATTAGGAATACTTAAATAAGTACTCGTATATATCTATACTACTGCACTACTGGTAAAGGTTAAAAATTCTTGTTTTAATTATGGAACGAATAGCCAAATTGGTTTCTTCAATATCCATTTTAAGAAAATTAAGTTAAGGTGTTCGTCTACCCTCAAATTTTTCAGCGTTATAGAGGTGTACGCCTCCCACGTTTACTTTAATTGTAATTGAAATATATGATGCTTTTACATATGAGTGTATTAACAAAGGATGTCTTAATGCTTCTATATTTTTATTTTTTTTCTTTGGCCTAGAATTTTGAAGTAAAAAAATATTTAAAATGATGTTTTTTGCGTTTTTTGTCATTATTTGATAATATTTTCCTCGGTCACTATAAATGGCAAGAAAAATTTAAAAAACAAGAAGCATGCAGCTAAGCTTCCTTTTCCGAATATTTTTTGTTTTACTTAAATTCATTAAAAAATACAGAAGTTATTATGGGAATCTGGAGCCATGTTTACAGTAATTTTCAACTTCAAAATGACATTGCATAGCTAGGATGCGGGAAAGTACAAGTTTCGGGCTGGTTTTGGGCAGCCGTAGGGAAGACAGTGAAATAGAAAAAAAGTAATATCGAGAGTATTCTAGGAATTCGAAAAAATGGTAGACGAGCCTCTTAAGTACATAAATATATGTGAGATTCAAGAAAAGTTTTGGGCTGTTTATTTTGTTCAGTTTAGAATATTCATCTCGGCGTATTGTGGATAAAATTGTTTAACCCTTTACCGCATAGTGTGCCATATATGGCACATTCCTATTTTTAATTTTTTTTTTACCTATAAAACTAAATCAAGACGTTACTTCATAAATGGTCATATATAGCACATACACAGAAATGGATCTTTAGTTTTTCCTCCCTTATAATATCAAATTTAGTACGACTTCACCCCGTAGTAACCTGTAGATACTCGTGCGTTAGTTATTTGTAATAAGACGTTAGTTCTCGGTCGAATATTGGAAGTAAATAAACATTATTCCTTGAAGAAAAAACCATGCATTCATGAAGAAGATATTCATCTAGATGGGATAGACCATTTACCTGAATGGAGTGAAAACAATAGATCCAGGTGCAAATTTCCAGGCTATGAAGGAAAAACTTTTACATTTTGTTTGCAATTGCAAAATTACGACGGCGTAGAAGGGTCAGGGTAAATATTTTTTTATATTAAAAGTCGGGATCCCGACTTATAATCTCGGGATTTCGACTTTTAATCTCGGGATCCCGACTTTTAATCTCGGGATTAAATAACTGAAATCCTCGTGAAATCCCGAGTTTAAAAGTCGGGATCCCGAGTTTAAAAGTCGGGATCCTGAGTTTAAAAGTCGGGATCCTGAGTTTAAAAGTCGGGATCCCAAGATTAAAAGTCGGGATCCCGAGTTTAAAAGTCGGGAATTCAATATAAAAAAATATTTACCCTGACCCTTCTACGCCGTCGTACAAAATTTGTCTCGAATTTAATAAGGATACGAATTTTTTCATGAGATTTCATACGGAATAATTGTTCGTAGTTGCATAATGTTCCATATATGGCACAAACCCTTTTTTCACAAAAATAAAATTTGTTTATGCAAAAATATTTTTTTTAATAATTTTCCTGTTAATAACAACAAATTCCTAATGCCCATGAATTATTTCAGCCAAAAATAAAAATTCATGCAGTAAAGGGTTAATAGAATGACTGGTTTTATAAGAAGTTTGCGACATATGCAATAAAATTTGACAAAAAGATAATTCTGAATGTTTGCGTTTAAAAATATTTAAAATGATTTCATAAGTAACGCGCAAAATAAATTGTATGTTTTATTTTAAATTTAGTAGCTAAATGATTTAAATATAAAAATACGAGTGGACCATAGTGACATTCAAAAAAGACTTACAGTTTTAATTCTGCCTTTGAACCTTCTGAAACTCCTTGTGATAATGACTCCAATTTATTAAAAACAACTTGTCACTGATAAACCGTCTCTTAATCAAGTAAAAACTAGGGCAATTACTCCCGAAAAATATTACCATTTACTGATCTCAGATAAAAAATCAGAGCGCTTCATTCACAAACTTCGCGAAACTGAAAAAAGTCGGGATAAAAAATGGCAGATAAACTCTGAGGCTCACGACCTCATAAAAACACTCGCTATAGTCATTTTTCGAGGATGATTCAAGCATTTTTTATAGAAAGGTTCAAGACCCCCGTTAAATGTTGGCACTGATTTCAAGGTAAAAATATTATCCAATGTAAACGAATCGAGAGGAAAATTGTTTGGTTTTTCGTGGCTCTTTAATTTTTAAAATATCTTTTACTGCTATTGAATAGCGTGGGATGCTAGTAAACAAGTTTTAGAAGATTTAATGACCTATTCTGAAACTGTACATAACTGTTCAGTTGACAAAAATAGATAGGCAAGTTAATCGCACTGAAAAATAAATAAAAACAACAAAATTTTACCATCGCAGATAGAAACAACAAGGTCTCATTGCAGAAACATTCAAAAAATATATTTTCAGATGCAAAAAAAGAATCGAATTCTGCATCATTCACTGAATACAATAAATCTGTACTTAAATAAGAATGAAATTCAAATAGTAGTTTCATTAGCTTAACTTTAAAAAAAATGTTAATAACATGTTCAGGTAGTATTTTATTTTTATTGTAGATTTAAGTTTTGCTATTTTGTCAAAAATACGAGTAAATATCTGAATTTTAGAATAAAAATACATTCTATACCTACCAATATTTTAAAATTTGTATCTATTAGACTGAAATTTAAGGTTTTTACTTAGCAAATTAAGGAATTATATATTTGAGTAGGAAGGTACCTACTTCTAAGCCTATTTAAAAAGAAATAGACATGCAGTAAAAAAATGTTTTCTATTACTGGATTAATTTTATTGGATATAAAGTAAAGTAATAGAGAAATACAGAATGACGTCATAGCCAGTGGGCAACCTACTATTTCAACCTCACTTTTGCATATTTTTAATTAAATTTGGAACAATTTCTGTCATAATTCAAATAATATTTTCATGATACAAAATACCTATAAAACTGCATATCAAATTGTATTATATTGGCAGTTAAATTTACAAGTTAACATAAAATACCAATTTGACAGTTGCCCCCTGACAAAGTCACGTGTCACGAATTCGTCTATTAATTTTGTCAGTTTTGAGGTTTGACGTTTGACAATTGAAGTAAATTTCATCTGATACTACCTAACCTAACCTTGGCAAAATTCATTTGCGTTTCATAAAGTTAACTTTGTGAACGCCAAATAGAAAAATAGAGTTTTGTTTTTGTAAGCAGCAACAAGAATTAGAATTTGCCTAATTAGAACTTAATATAAGTGGATAAAATCAATGACTTTAAATGGACCTGGTTGGACCATCTTTTGGAATCTTAATGTAAAAACCAAAAAGTTCTTTTATAAATGTGGTAAAATTAATATCTAAATTAAATTTTTCTTATTCCTAAGTTTGTTTTACTTTTTTAGATACAAGGAAATTGAATAATTTTATGGTTTTCATAACCAGAAAAGAACAACTAAAATAAAGATTACAAATCAATATTTCTATAAAACACCCAGCTACATTTCGGCTATTTTCTTTTATTGCATTACCCATTCGTGAGTCGTGACGTAACATCCAATTATACTTTTCTTCCGCTAGTCGTTTGTCGCTAGCACTTGTCAACCTCAACCATTCAACTGTTTAACTGTTCCGTCACAGCCAACTACAACTTGTTAAACTGTAACAAAAACTTTCAGTTCAATACTCGGACATGACTTACAGAATGTTGTAAAGTTTACGTTGCGTCGCTAATCTCGAGTGAAAAATATCGCGAGTTCATTGGCATTAGAATGATTGACGCTTCGCGGGAGCAACTTTCGTTTCTGATGGCAAATGTTTTGTTCTATTGTTTGACTTGACTGTATCATCACCGTTTTTACTTTAATGGAATAAGACAGTTGTTGGATTCATTTACTTTCAAACATTTGCATAATTTCAGTTAGAGATACCTCTAAGGTGTTTGTGAACAGCATCTGAGTACGTGTCATTAACATTAATTGTAAAAACAATGAATTAGGTATTTGTGTATTAAGAAATTCTATCGCAAAATTGCTGGAGATAATTTTTATAATTTAATTTTTATACAGGGTGTTTCATAACTTCAGGTACAAACGTTAAGGGTATTATGTTGTTTGATATGCTGATTACGAATAAAAAAGAACTTTTCTTAAGAGCATTCTGTACAGGAAGAATGTACACGTTAAAGCATTTTGCACTCATACACCTTATCGACACATGGTTGCACATTTTAACAAAAACAAATTTGTATATGGTAGATAAGGGATAAAACTTCGTTCTATTAGTAAAAAATTTTTTTTTCAGCACGTTCAACGGTCGAATTTACTTACTTTCAACCGCTTGCAGGCGTTTAGAAGCACCTACATATTTTACTTTATATTTCGCAGAACATGATATTTTAAACTTGAATCATGTAGTTTAAAGTTTAATCTACGTTGGGGTAGTGTTATTTTTTAGAAAAAACTTTCTGATTTCGAGAAAATTAGAGGTAAAAAAATGTGAATTTTTGAAATTTTCTTTATTTTATAAACTAAAACTTCGGTACAAAACAGAAAAAATGGCACTAATAGAACGAAGTTTTATCCCTTATCTACCATATAAAAATTTGTTTTTGTTAAAATGTGCAACCATGTGCTTTCTTCCTGTACAGAATGCTCTTAAAATCACAAAATTAATTTCCATGTTTCCCCCATCAAAAATTTTTCGTAGCCACTGCCACTGGGTGGAGTAATTATTGTTTCATTAAAAATAATTAAATTTCGTTTGTTATTTTACTAGTATTATGTAATTTAAGATGTTCATTACCTACTTCTATTGTTTGTATTTAATAGGAAAACGAATCCAGTGCAGTACTACAAAAATGTTTTAGCTAAACAACTCTTAATTTTTCGAATTTAAAAAATAATCTTTTAGATTGATATGAAACACCCTGTATACATACAGGGCGAGGTTTGTGGCACGTTTGGGAATATCTCGAAAACTACGCATCGGATCAAAAATCTAAAAAAGACGTGTCAAATATTTTCGAGGGGGCCATCCAATGACACCAAAGTCGATCTTCTTAACCATACTCTCGGACTTAAAACTTAAAATCTTAAATAGGAACCCTCATTTTTTATTGCAGACTCGGATTGTACGGCTAAAATTCGATTTATCGTACCTACTTTTTGAGAAATTATACTAATAATAATTGGAAAATAAAAAGTACGTATTCATTAATTTGACAAAGGACACCCAATGGTGCTAAATTGAAAGTCATCTTCCCCCGAGGCAAAGTTTAGTATCATTTGATAACTTTTGTAAACATTCAAAATCTTCTGGGTTTTTAAATTTTTTAAAAAACATCTCCCCGCCTAGCTATGCTAGCCAAGTGCGCGATGTAACCGGCTGCGGTTCTGGTAACTCAGGTTCGAATCTAGTCAGGTACACATTTCATTATTTTAAATAGAGTCGAAGGAAAATATTTCAATTTTGTTATAAAAATATAAAAGGATTCAGACTTGTATCTACTTATTCTGAGATAAATCAACAATATTGTATCAAGAAGAAGGCAGTTACATTGCATTTTTTTGAAAGGCATGTTGTCAAGAGATTTGTCTATAGTTTAGTAACGTATTTCTAGTTCATCTCAAAAATCCAACAGACAGAGCACAGTCATAGACAGCTGTTTCGGCGTTTTAGGCCTCATCAGTACGACTCAGAAACTGAGCTAAGTCGTACTGATGAGACTCAGATACATTACACGATTTCAACTTGAGATTGTTGCTTACTTCGAATAAATTTATCTATCGGTTAAATAAATAATTCAGGCATTATATGGAAAAACTATAAAATTTATCTTCTCATTTTCATGTATAATGGTGCAACGATTTCGGACAAATAGCTGTCAGATTGTTGTAATAAATGACGATCAGTTTGAACATATGATGAATGGTTCAATGATTCAACTGGAAAATAATTTAAGAGGAAGAGATGCTGTTAAACTGAAAAACGTTTTCGACTGTTGAATGTAGAACTGTTTCCTGCAGGATTACAAAAGATAAATTTTGCGGTCAGTTAAAGAATTAATCAGAATAAAACTCTTAAAAGAACCTTTCAAGCAAAAAATCAACAGTGATTAGTGGCACATTTTAAGCAAAATCACACGATCTGCGTGACAAGCTGGTGAATATGAATAAAGGATAAATTTTCGTTTGACATGACATGGGCATGACATGGCGACGACCACTTTCCAATCAAATTTCTGACATTGTCATACAAATTGACATAGGGTTAAACTGATAAAATCGGTAAATAAATACTGAGGCGCAGTGCATTGATTTTTCAATCAAAAGAAAACCAGATATTATTATCCTCATTTGAATTCAAGCTTTGATTATTAACTGTAATCTCTAAAGCCCTGTTCACACTGATTCTTTCATGCTCCTTAATCCTGGAAAAAGAAATTCACTGTTGAATTAGAAATTCTTCTTTTCTAAGATTCGTTGATATGTGACCGGCAATTCTCAAAAGGATGAATTTTTTCAAAATTCAGAAGTGTGAAAGAATCTCCAAAGAATTCTTGTGTAAACACAGAACTGAACAGTTATTTGCAAATGATTAGAAGCAACAAATTATTATTTTTACTTCCTTGTACGGAGTAATAAGGAAGTATTGTAATCGCGAAAAATTTCGGTTTTCAGATTTTGATGGAAATATCCGTTTTGACCTTTTCTGAATCCATTATGACTAGTTTCGTCGTGACGTCTGTACGTATGTACGTACGGGCGTACGTATGTGTGTCGCATAACTCAAATTCGGTTAGACGTAGAAAGTTGAAATTTTGTATTTAGGAATGTTATAGCATCTAGTTGTGCACCTCCTATTTTTGGTTTCAATCTACAAACCGGAAGTAGTAAATTTAAAAAAAATTTCGATAAATATTTAATTTAAGACAATTTTTTTATTTTAAATGAAAGATTATGTGATTATTACCTACAATCGGTATTTTATAAATATTTTTGTATCTGCTATCATTTAAAAATAATTAAAGTATATTATTTATAATTTAATATTTCGGTATCTTGTAGTCCATGATCGATTAACATTTGTTACTACGTAAAATTTAAATGTTTATGACATGACAGTGACAATAGTAAAATATGCTTTATATCTTCTTCTGCAGTTTAAATAAAATGACTAAAATATATTTGTGAGTATACTAGTATAATAAGTTAAAAGAATTTTTTATATTATTCTACATTTTAGTTATTAAGAAAAGTATGAACAAACAAGGCGTACAAGGAAGTCATGTGGTGTCCACGTCAGATTTTTTATTTTCTTTATTATTTAATTTTGTGATAAACTTTTGGAAAATGTATTTGCTAGATAGGTAAATGAAAACTGTTTTGAAGGATGTTTTATCAAATTGTTTAACTTGCTTTGCTTGCGATCAAATTTCATCCGAGTTGCCCAACCACGTGGTGTTCAGGGTCATCAACCCCCAAACAAACGCGAACTTAATTTAATGTTCTAAATTCAGCAATTAAGTTTTCTTTAATTTATAAAAGTTCTTAAACGAGTTTAGTTTAACTAAATTTTATGAAGCTTATGAAATTTGTTTCGGGAAGATTTGAACTTATATCCAAACATGTGACAGTCAAGGTCATCCACCCCTCACGCAACTACTTTAATGTAAAAATTCTTAATTCACTATTTAATATCCAATATTCTCTTGAAGGTTACTAAAAGTTCTGTACTTTGCTTCTGTATTTGTAGTGATATTCCCTAAATATCTAACCATGTGACAGTCAGGGTCGTCAACCCCAAAGTTGCGCATTCGCTTCGTTCAGTTGTTGGTAGGTACTTTGTTTCCAAAATTCTTGAATGGTAAAACATAGTTTCGATTGAGATTGTAATTCGTCATATCGTAATCCCATAAAACTCATTGTTTCAAAAATGGTAGGTACTTCAGTAGTCTATAATTTTAGTTTTTAACGGATAATTTTAAACATTATGGAGTCATCAACACCAAACTCATAACGAACACAAAATTCGGCATATTTTTAAAAATGTGCCCGTGTAATTTTTAAAAGGTGTGGAAGATTCGTATTAATTTTTACCTCCCGCTTACATGTAACCCTGTAAGGGAGGTATTGGAATCATGCAAAAAATCGGGTAGTGAGTTTTTAGTGGATGAGCACGAATTAAGGTCCTTACAACTCATTTTTTCTTTAGATTTTGAACATAAAGTACATAATTTAAGTTATTATTGCTTTTAATTTTTTTTAGTAGATGTTAGATAATCTAGAGCGTTATGTGATCAATTATGGTTCTGACAACTTAGGTTCGAATTCAGTCAGTAAAATGCAGAATGTAGTCCGTATCATCATACCTTCCAAAACATATACATATACGTTAAGGGTATAATAGTATTTTGTGCACCTAGGGAGGGAAGCGTGCTATTACTCCCGAGAGAGGGCGCCGGCTTCGACCAAGGGAGGAATAGCCTTCCCTCCCGTGGGACACACAATATTTTACGTCACGAGGGCCTCGAAATCACCTTTCTTGCAATGTTTTCCTCCCGCCAGTACCGGGAAGAAAACAGTGTGACCGTACTTGCTTTCCTCCCGAGCGGGAGGGAAAACTCGCTTCCCTCCCTCCATTAGCAAGAGGAAAACACTGCTTTCCTCCCCCGAGTGACGTAAAGATTAATACCTACACTGATTACAGATTAAGAAAAAAAATTGATCAAACTTATTTTTCACTTATAATATCACATATGCATCATTCTTTCCGGAAATTTTTTTGAGTGCTTAGCTTAGACGTTGTTGGAATGAACGATAAAAAATTTCCTGGACATGAATGAATGCACGAGTGCATATTCGGTATAGGAAAATCGGAATGACACCGCCGCTCTATATTTGAATTCTTTTTACAATGGAAAATTGAAATATTTACTAAATTTGTATTAAACATTAATAAATATTATTAAAATTATTTACCTTATTATTTGCTTATTTACACTCAAAATGACAATTTAACCAATTTTTAATTTAATGTCAAAGTGACAGATGACGAAAAATTGCCGCTTATTAATTTCAGTTGAGTTACTCAATCTACTAGTAAAAAATTTCCGAGAAAATTTTTATATAACCATGGTTACTATTATTGTAAATAATTCATCCATTGGCTGTTATTTGTGTCCTGCGATTTTCATAGTAATTATGCGATTTCTGGCAATAAAAATGTAAATAACTACCCTTAATTTTTCGAATTTCTAATACATGTATCATGTACAGTATATGAGGGTTCCACACCCAAGTTGGGTATAAGACAATACACGTAAACAATTCTTCACCACTAAGAATAATCTAGCAAGATAATATTCTCCACCACTACGATTAATCTACAAGCCACTACACTATCTACCACCCTACCTAATCTAATATCACACACTATCACCAGCACCGGGGTTGTTTCTCTGCTGACCTGCCCGCGCCGACTAACCCAGCCACCCAGCGTTGATCCGCTACCGCGGCGGTTGAACCCGCGCCGTGGGGGTGTGTTGTGTGTCACAGTCAGGGCGCGTTGCCCTCGCGGCCTTGGCCGTGGCATTCAGCCAATCGATACACGGGAACGGGAACGGGAAGAGAAGCAGGATCAGGAGAGGATAGTGTGCCAGGGTAGTGACCTCTGAAGATAGGGTGGTGATGGGTTGGGGGTGTGGAAGATGAGGTCGTGACCTTACTAATGCTGAATCTGGATTAAAGGTGGGTTTATGCTCAAAAATTTAAGCCTTATTTCATATTTCTGACAGACATGTCAAAATGTTTTGCATGACAACCTAAAATAGCCTGAAATCTTGTCGATTTTGCGAGTATGGATACATATCTGAACATAAAAAATCTGACGTGGACACCACATGACTTCCTTGTACGCCTTGTTTGTTCATACTTTTCTTAATAACTAAAATGTAGAATAATATAAAAAATTCTTTTAACTTATTATACTAGTATACTCACAAATATATTTTAGTCATTTTATTTAAACTGCAGAAGAAGATATAAAGCATATTTTACTATTGTCACTGTCATGTCATAAACATTTAAATTTTACGTAGTAACAAATGTTAATCGATCATGGACTACAAGATACCGAAATACTAAATTATAAATATATACTTTAATTATTCTTAAATGATACCAGATACAAAAATATTTATAAAATACCGATTGTAGGTAATAATCACATAATCTTTCATTTAACATTAAAAAAATTGTCTTAAATTAAATATTTATCGAAATATTTAAAAAAAGTACTACTTCCGGTTTATAGATTGAAACAAAAAATAGAAGGTGCACAACTAGATGCTATAACAGTCCTAAATACAAAATTTCAACTTTCTACGTCTAACCGTATTTGAGTTATGCGACACACACGTACGTACGTACGTCCGTCCGTCCGTACATACGTACGTACAGACGTCACAACGAAACTAGTCATAATGGATTCAGAAAAGGTCAAAACGGATATTTCCGTAAAAATCTGAGAACCGAAATTTTTCGCGATTACAATACTTCCTTATTACTCCGTACAAGGAAGTAAAAAGAATGAAATCTTGTCGATTTTGCGGGTATGGATACATATACATATCTTCATATAAAAACATAAATGTCAATTGTCAAAGTCGCAACAACATTAGATTAACAAATATAATCACGTTTCACTTCTTAAAATTATTCTTATTCTTCAATTTTTGAGCATAAACCCACCTTTAATTTAAATAGCGTAACTGTTCCGAAGTATCAAATAATGACTATCCCCGTACAGAGAAGAATAAAACGCTGATCTGCAAAGAATGTAATTTAAATCGAGTATATTGGATTCAAGTAGGATATTAGGTTTCTTCATTAAGTGCAGTTCAATAAGAGTTTCTACCAAAACCAAGTGTGGAAATTAGAGTTTAGTTTAATGAGTGTTTCTGCCAAAACCAAGTACTTAAAAGGCCCGTCTACCTCCTAAAATCCAGCAAAATGTACTAACGTAGCGAATGTTTTGTGGACAGTATAGAATGGTAAAATTCCATTCCAACAAGAATTATATTCTTAAAGGATCAATTAACAGTTGTGCCTTTTTCAAATTAAAAAAAAAAATTGTACATGATTATAAAAATTCCGAAAAATTTATTAAAATTTCAAATTTATACAAACTTTACACAGTTATATCTCATGATAGAAATCTTATTTTTAAAATTTGAAAAAGGCACACCTGTAGATCCATTTGTTCTCTATTAAATGTTTAAAAAATCATTATCTTAAAGTCAATAATAACCTGACAGTTTACTCGCAACGAAAACACTTTTGAGAGATCCTGAAGATTGCTTATTTGAATGAAAATGACAGCTCTTAGCTAAATCAACCCAAGTAAAATGAGTATATTAATTTTTTTTTAAACATAAGATTACTTCAAAAAAATGGATTCTCGTGTCGATTAACACGTTGTTGGAAAGCACAAACATTATCTAAAATTTATTCACACATCCGACGTTTTGTCTACATTAAAAATCTGACGTGGCCATCACACAACCTTCCGCCATATCTAGATTTTAAACAGAAATGTATACGTGCAATCCGGTACCCATTTAAAATATACAAATAAAAATCTCAAATATTCAAACACAGAAATTTGCATCACCTGAATAAAAAGATTCATTCACAGGAAAACTCTGCTGTGTTGAAGCCATCCTCCGTTCAATTACTACAATTAATGTCTTACTTAGGACTTATATAGCGCTAGTATGCCAACTTGTCACCCGTCTCACCTGTCAATATTTTTTACGCAGAAACAAAAATCAACCGATCATGGATTACAAGATATCAACGTTTTATTTGATAAATTTATTTTTTAAATTTTACTGCAGTTCTTTAATGCTACCAGATAAAGACAATTTTTTTATAACGTAAGTTGCAAATAACTTTTCCTCTTATTCTCATTACAAATAAATACTATATTTTTCCAAATTTATATACAATTTTGACAATTAACCTTTTCAATCTTCAAAAAATATCACTTCCGATGAAGATATTTGTACCAAAATCTAGGGAGCTCTTCCAATTTATATACAAATGTTAAATACCAAATATCAAAATTTTCGGGTAATTCGTATTTGAGTTATGCGACTAACAACCCTTGACCACACACACACACACACACACACATACACACACACATACACACAGACATCATCGTGAAACTATCAAAAATGAGTTGTAAGGACCCTAATTCGTGCTCATCCACTAAAAATTCACCACCCGATTTTTTGCATGATTCCAATACCTTCCTTTACAGGTAAGCGGAAGGTAAAAATGATGCAAGATTGATTTCTTGACTGGATGTTTAGTAGTCAATTTAATTAAATCCAATAAAACACAAATTATATTCGCTATAATTTTTTTTAAACGTCTGTCACTATAGGCTGTAACCGAGTCCGGGAGGTTGGTTTCCACTATAATAACATCTACCAATCTGTAATTGGGAGTGAATCCTGTAGAATGGTTACTAGCAAAATTAAAAAAATATAAGGACTAGTATACAACTATTGAACTATAGGTACCAACTGATGTGATAAAAGAATAAGAGTGGAGATTAAGGCTCATCATCTAGCTTATAAATATAGAACAGTAGTATTAATTGAACATAGATAATGGTAGCTTCAAGTTATTTTAATATGAATGAAAGGAAATGAGGAAGTCTCATTAAATATTCTATTATCCATATTGATTTTATAGTTCTAGTCTTCCAATCTTCTTTCGTATGCTAACTATTTGTGCGTAATAACATTTCATATATTGTCTATAATTTCAACATTAAATTCAATTTCAAAGCAACAACAAATTACATAAATTCTATAGAGAAATCGGCATCTGTTGAGTGCGACAGTGCTTTCATTTAGTCTCATTACATGAATGTATAGTACAAATACATTTCATCTACCTAATAATCATTAGCGTTTATTAGGGGGTTATTGCAGTCACACAATGGTCAAAACCACAAGCCTGAGATGCGCCAGAGCATACAATACAACCCTGCTAATAAGCTTCAAAAAACTCTTACTCTTCCAGTGGAACACTGGGGGTAAATATATACTCGGGTTAATAAATATGGCAAATACTGAACTGTTCGACTATATTTCTTACCTGTGGGCTAATCTTAAACGACTGCGGTTTTGGGCATTGTGTGACTGCAATAAGCATTTAACGATTATTTGGTACTTGATGTATGCGTGGACTATAACTGCATTTACACTACACGGCGGATTTGCATCTCTGTAAACACACGTCAGATGTCAGTGCAAACGCAGGAAGTTCCGTTCTCTAAACGATTTGATTGTTTCTCGTGTTTGTTTCCGCCTTGTTGCTTGCAGTTGTTATTTATATCCTTCCGAGTACCAACTACGAAATCATGTATAAAGTCGCGACAATACCATCGGCATTTCCTTGTAATTTCTTCGGAAATTTATGCGTTTCCTTATAATTATTTTTGGTATACTGTAGAAGATACAGTTAATTCGACTGCACCTCATAATTCTGAAAATTTTCGTATATTTACCTCTCGCCTCATATTCTATAAGAGAGGTAATGTAATGGGTCAAAATTTTCGAGTATGAGTTTTTGATGGATAAGCACGTTTCAGGGTCTCTACAATTCGAATTTACTATTTTCACGATGATGTATGTGTGTGTGTGTGTGTGTGCGTATGGACGTATGGACGTATATCCAAATTTCATAATTTTAATTAAGATTTTAATAAGGATCTTAACACCGGATAAGATTTTGGTAGAAATCCGCAAACCGGATGTAGTACTTTTTGAAGCTTGATAAAGTTTTCCTTAAATATATTGGTACATTATTTATTTATGACAAGAAAGAAAATATAATTATCTATGGGTACAGTTCAGTTAATTATAAATACAATTTGCTGAATCTGGGAGTATTTAACAATAAAATAAAGTACAATAATTAATATTCTATTTTTTTGAAATTCCAGTATCTTGTTGTCCATGATATGAAATTTGTTGCTACATAAAATTTGAATGATTATGACAGTAACAGGTAAAGTTGACATCTTTTGCTTGCATCTTAGTTTACATTATCGTTTACATATTACATGAACTCATGAACATGAAACTATTAAAATGTAAGTAAATCTATTTATTAGATTAGTAGAATAAGCAGAATTAGGCGCGAAGTCGTGTGCTGGCCACATCAGAGTTTTATTTATTTAAAACTATCAATATTGAAAATATCTAACCGAACAGATGTGTAAAGTGGGAACAATCATTAATTGTGAATGAATAATCACTTATAATTTTTGTATTAAATTCACTACAGTCTAAAAAGTTAAAAAAATAGTGTGTACAAAAAGGGCAGTCTGGCTCTCGAAAAAAAGTAAAAACTCCCGTCATAAATATTTAGTTAATCCGTTCCCAGTGTGCAATAAATTGCGCTAATTTCCAGAGATTCATGCACAGTTTTTCGTATAATTACCACGTATACATTCATTTTTGCTTCTGTAAAAATAACCTGAAAATTACGAGCCTCGAAGAATCCACGGTAGCTTTTTCACACGGGCTGTTGAACTTGAACATGGAAAAAATAAAACAACGCGCGCTTGTTTTAAGTACAAGCGATTGTCGTTTGTCACCCACGCCGGCTTGATTTCACGTAAATAAATACGGAAACGATAAAAACAAATTATGGGAGAATTTTTTATCGACGCTAACCTACGTTACTTTGGTTTATAGTGAGCTGTGGAAAAGGAAAATATCTAAGGTATTTTTTTAAATGTTAAAAACATTCTTATCATTATTTACTGCATTTTTACTTTGTTTATGCATTTGCAATAAATTGTGAAAAAATATTCCATTCGATAAACCGTCAAAATATTTCGATAGCCGACTGTATTATATCGTCGTCAATATCACGAAACGACGTAACTCAGTTTTGTTAATTTTGCAGGAGAGCGATTTAAAGATTTTCATAGACTTTAAATAATCATTAATATAAGAATAATGAAGTATGCCTTTAGCTTTTTTCGTTATTGAGGGATGCTTGTATTTACTTTCTGACAGTATGAACATTTTTACATAACATTTTTCATTAAAATTTCAATAATTTAAGACATAATTGAGATACGCCTTTTTGTGAAATTTATTTTGTATAATGAAAACTATGAGGAATTTGACATAAGACGCTTCGTGGAATTGTAAAACTCTCCATTTTATGCCTATGAGTGACTTATCTCAATTTTCGATTTTTTTGAGTTACGTCGTTTCGTGTTATTGACGACGATATGTGACTGTGGTTTTGACAACTTTTCTACCACGTAAATACTAAGAGCACCTATGAGTTGTCAGCTGGTAACTGCACACATATATGTATTAAGGCAGTAGCTGAGCGGGTTTAGGCACAGCGCTCAGCTCTGTGCATTTGATGACGTATAAATTCGGAGTTTCGTGGTTCGAGTCTCCCGACCGGCAATGTGTGATTGTCGTTAAATTGTAAAAACATCTTACAATTAAATCGAACTCGGACAGTCAAGTTGACCACTTGATCGTCTCAAAATGTAGTCCTGGTCGCAAAAGATCAAAGATCGTCGCACGGATTGAGATACTGACTGCACCAATATGAATCGGTCGAAGTGGTTGGATTCCACCATAATAACATCTACAATTTTGTAATTGGAAGTAAATCCAGCAAAATTAAATTAAATTGTTCAACATTATATTCTGATTCTGAAACAAAATATACCAAAAAACTAAATTAACGGTAGATTATCTGAAATTCAATTTATAACGACTCAAAATTTTCATGGAATCCTTTGGTTCAGCAATAAATATTTAACAAGTTTAATATCCTGGGATCCTGGCACACTTCTTTCGCCTCTTCCACATTCATGATCCTTTTTATAGCATCTCTCGTATTTTATTTCAAAGTTTTTAATTAACTACACATAAAAAATATTATCTATAGTTTTTGATGAGTTTGTTTCTAGTAATCTGGGAGAAAAGATCTGAAGAAATATTTTCAGAACTGTCTCTAAATCAATAATTAACGTATTTCCTTAGATGTGCTTACTTCTTTTTTACTGAAAGGGTCAAGTGTGAACGCCCCGGGCAATTCATTAACGTCTATTTAAAAAGAAGTACGAAAACATTTTCTAGTAATAAATTATGGAATCGCCAAGACACGTAGTAAAATTAAAAATAAACACGGAACCTCTTCCCGATCAGTGCTCCTGACTATATTTCATTTCCGAATAACAAATGAAAGAAATTAAACAAATAGTTGCGCGTCGCTATGAATGTGACTGATAAAGCGTGCGATGGGCGACGTTCTGATGTTCTATTTTCGTGAGGTTCAACAACCGCCGGGCCTAAAGTCGATACCGAATGGTTTTTTAACTAACTCGATGAATCAAAATGCTGTGCGATCATATTTTTAGATTGCTTGGATTTTTATTCCTGGCTGTCGTGACGATGAATCTAGCCAGCTGGGAGCACTGTTTTGTTTTTAAAAACAACAAACCAACGACGGATTTTGTCAAAATTGCTGCGGGGTCAACACCAAATTTCTCCGGTCTCAATATTTTGCTGGATATAAAATATACTTTTAATTTTTATGTTAATTTTATGATGAACTAATACATACGTATTATTTTATTGCGAAATTTATAGTATTGCTTTCTTACTAATGAAAAAGTATGCCTCTTTTTAAAATAGTATTCCCTTGAGTTGTCTAATGCCCTGTTCACACATGGACACATAGAAGACACACACACGCAACAGTACAAATAATGTGTGTGTTGCTTGTGAAATAGAGTTGTCGTTATTTTGTGGCTTCTATGTAAGTAAAAAAAAAACAATTTTGAGACCACAAACGTTCCACATATTCTTCATTTTGCTTTTGTTGTTTGTGTGTCGCATGTGTGTCTTCTGTGTGTAAATTATCGTGGTCTCATGTAGGGTTGCCATATTTTAAAAGCGTTTTTATAGGAGAATGTACAAAAAATATTGGAGGTTTGGTAAAAACACAAAACGCATGAATTATTATTATTAGTTGTTATATTTTTCGTGACTTCCCATTAAACTAAATCTCTTTCTACAAAGACACAAGTTCCTGCGCAACGCAGTCTCGTGTCTCGTTCAAAATTCAGCTCGGTACTTCGGATGTATCTTTAAGAAAGACTGGAGATTTTTCATATCCATGGTTACGACTTTGACAGCAATGTATTAGTGTTCTTTTTAAAATGAAACATAGGGAATCAATTTCACTGTATTATTCTTGAACAATATAAGATATTTGGGCAGATGCAATAGTTCCAAGGAACGCATTCAACATGAACTTTTAATTTTTCAAAGTATAAATTGTATTTCCAGATAGCCAGTGTGACACCAATTAAATTCAAATTTATTCCCTATGTTTCATTGTAAAAAGAACGCTCTAATACATTGCTGACAAATTCGTAACCATGGATATGATAAATCCAATGTTTCACGTTAAAATAAACTCACTATATAATCGTACAGCTCTATATGTGTACATCGAATCATTTATTTTAAGGAAGATTTGGAAGATTACCTCCTATTTCGTTTTAAAGATTTTCATTAGCTATCACTAGGATATTAATAGGATGTTAATAGGCAAATATAGCAAGTAACAAGCCAGGATGTTCACATTCTGGAAATGTTCTGAGGATTTAATTTTATCAAGTGAGGTGTTGTATACAAACTTCACTATACATTGCAACAAAACTACAAAAAGCTTGTAGCTTTACTAGGTACAAAACTTCTTACTAACACAACGAGAACCATTTTCAACAGTATTTCAATTAATGGAAACCAATTCATTAAATTTCCCCTCGTCTCCCACCTGTTGTAATTGCTCGTAATTCAAGCCATCAACATAGGAATGTGGCGAATTCGTCTTTAACTGCTCTAGACTTGATCTAGACTACAGGTGAAACTCTTAACTCTTAACTCTGATTCTGGTCGTGAGTGACTTGTGCCTCGACTGTAAACGACAGAAGTTGAAGCACTTTCGCTATCGGTAATGAAATGTTGGACTACTGGAGTCAAGTTAGCGGATGAATGGGAATAGCTTGGGAAATTTTTACAAGTTTTTTGACCTTAGAAATTAGATAAATGGGATTATAATTAAATGTGTAATAAATAGGAAATTTATTGTCGGAAGAGACGCTTTCGGTTGACATTTGAAGATTTCTTTTTAGATTTGAAAAGAATAAATGTCACTAATGTCTTTTACCAAATATAGATTTTGATGGACGGTTTTGGAAATTCAACAGTTCTATCGAGATTTTATTAAGAAACACTCTCCTAAATGCGTAATGTGACCAACTGTTATTTTGACAACTTGGTTCGAATCCAGTCAGAAACAAATTTCAGTTTTTACTGCACAAAAATGTCCCCTGTGGTGTACGATGTACCTACTCTCCACTAACAACAACTATGAGTATCCGTCAATTTATTGTCGGCTGGTAACCGCACATGCGATATAATACTCGTATACAGGTGACTCACATTTCACAACTTCATGCATATATTTTAATAGCATAACTCAATATACTGATCATGGAGCAAAAATAATTTTTTTTACCCATAGCTGATGTTAAAGTGCTACTTTAACAACTATTTTGAGTTGATAAAATAACACTTTAACTGCAAGGATAGATAAAATAAATTTAGAGTAGATAAAGTATAATTTTAACAGCAAGGGAAGATAAAGTACTTTAATTTTTTAAATTTATTTTTCAAATTCGTTTTTACACATTTCTTCATCCCTTTGTGAAAAAAAAGGATGAACAAACTCTTATATTTGTTCTTTAACATCAGCTATAGAAGTATACACGACGTTAAAATTATTATATTATCGACTCGAGAAAAATAATTCACTCGCTCCTTCGTCATACTTGTGAATTAACACTTTTCTTTCATCGATAAAATATAATTTAATCGTCTTGTAAATAATAACTAATAATTCGTAAATTTTAGAGCAGTTTTCATAAGCAGTACATTTTTGTAACCACTGGATTGTTGATTGTATAATAAATCTGATTAACTATGAATGGAATGAAATCATATTTTAATTAATTCTGCAATGGCTAGAACAGTAAATTTATGAAATTCCATTTGGAAACAGTGGTCCAATACTGCTTGATTAAAAAACCTGGAAACTAAAATTGCGTATTTGAGTTGGCCACTATATGCCATTAACACATATGCACGAAGTTCTGAATCACCCTGTATATCTATACTAACATAATGTGAGGCTGATACACCCAAGTACAGTAAAAGGCGTGATAGATACTTATATATTTATGCTGTTTTATTTGGACGATTTTTCAACTAAATTCTTACGTCCTGTGACTCAGTGTGAAACAGAATTTCGCGAAAATAAATACGTATATCATCACTGTCATTTTTCACATTTTATTTTTTATTTCAATTCAAGCAGTTTAGGAGACTGCTTAAAAAAAATAAATGGTTTAAGTTACAATGAAATCCAACAAAATGAAAACCATTCTTAAAACAAAGATTTATGAATAACTTAATTAATTAACAAATCTGAAGTAATATAAACAATATTTCTTTCCGGTAGCTACTTATCTGAATTATTTTAAGATTTTTAATTTTAAATTTTGCAACACATATGTAGTAGGTATACCTATATTTTATTTCTATCTTTATCTCATAGGCAAAAAACATCTTCGTCATATTTATTAGAGCGTTGCATATTGTTATACTCGTAGACCATAAGATCAAAGATCCGATGCAACTTTTATTTACGATCGAGATACGTAGATTTCTATTGAAAGTAAATGTTAAAGGTCATGTTTCGTTGTTTATCACCTTGTAACAGTAAAAGTCTATTTATTTTTTAATTTGCAAAGGTGGTAAATAAAATTTCATAAATACTTCTTGCTGTCATTGATGACACCCAGAGATGTTATCTTTAAATTAGTTTAAATTTGCATAAGAGAATTAATTTTAGTTTAGTTTGTCTTAAAAGTTAAGCTACGTTTCCACCTCTTAACATAGTCACAGTTTTTGTTTTTGAACATAACCTTGAGAGTTTGCCATACGAGAATATGGCTGAGCGTTTCCAGCTACTGTTTTAGTCTTAGTCGTAGTTTTTGTCGTAGCGCATAAACACAAAAGCATGCAAACTCCAAGCTTTGGACGGACATAGTTTTTCGTCGTTCGGTAAGAGAGAGATAGATGCATATTATTTGGCAGCTGTCATTAGTTTTGTTAGTATTTTTGAGTGTTGGTTTCATAAAAATATAGAACAAGAAAAGTTATTCGTTCAATTGTAAAAAAAGAAGAATTGCACTGAATAACCTCAAAATGTCAAGTTGAATTAATAACTTTTTAATATTATTTCTCTTTGTTTTTATAAGTAGATACTACAGCAATCTTAATAATATGTAATTAATTAAAAAAATAATGTTGCATTTAAATTTGTGTATTTAATAAATTCTTGTTTGTTCGCCACAATAACTTCACCATTTTTTCTACAGTATTTTGCGTCTTTACAAATAATTTAAATTATATTATAATTATAGTAGTAATTATTATTTGCATTCATTATTATAAAATCATTAAAAACACCTCTAATCTTTTTTATAAAATTGTACTATCTATTTATGTGCACAAACATTTTATTTACAAAAACTAAAACTATGCTTATGTTAAGAGCTGGAAATGGTTTGAGTAAAACTAAGACAAAAAACCAAAAACGAAGACCAGTGACTATGTTAAGAGGTGGAAACGTAGCTTTAGAGTTAGAAATATTTGTAAACAAAATACGTTCTCGAAATGTTGTATTGTATTATAAATAAATATTACAGAACTAGTATTTCCCAAATAAATAATCATTTATTATTATGAGTTCTGAAAATGTCTTTCAATTCATATATTTATTCAGCTGTTACTTGTTTTTACATAATGGTTCTTCATTGTTTAAATTTAAATTTCAAGTTCAATATAAACAAATGAAATAGATATTTTTATAAAGCAATACATATTTGAATTCAATATTACGATGAGTCATATACTTTTCATATAGCAAGCATAGACATTGTTGTTAATTCTTGTCGAAACCTAAAATTTTAACTGATCAAGTCGTAGCAGCACCACTCGTCTAAAACAGTTGAATGTATGCAAGGCATCAGTTATCAGTTATCTGTAGTGCATAGTGAATGATTCTCATGTTTTAGTGGTTATTTTGTAGTATTTGTGATTTAAAATTGACACTATATAGTGTTAAAATAAGTAATAATATGTATTTAGCTTTAAAGATTACAAATTTATATATTTGTGTGTCTGTGAACATGTTGAACTATTTGTGAATTCATAAATGGAGCACCTGCATTGATTATAGAAGGATCGTCTACAATGGAGAAGGTTTGTTGTTAATTTTAATATGTTGTAGATATTAGTAGCAATAGTAAAAATTTTAAACATTCCTTATTCAATATAACAATGTGCAAATCAATCTGATACTATAAAAAATTGATAATCAATAACAAAGGTTATATTTTTAAACGTCAAACGGTGCTATTTTTGTTCAATTTATATAATAATTAACTGATTTTATTGTAGACTTTCCTTTGGAAAGATGATTTATTCTTAAATGTCTGAATTTATTATTATTTGAGTAGCAAATAAAGTTCTCACATTAATTCTGTTTCTAACGGATCCTCAAATATCAATTAAAACATCCAGCAGCAGAGAAAGTTGATTTATACAACGAAATGAATAAATTAGCTTCAGCCAAATTTGAATGAACTGAAATTATTGATATTGTTAGCAGTTTACCCCTAAATTTACGAAATTTATAAAATGCTTGCAATTTTAACAAACAAATAAACAAAGTCAAAGTGGCAAAGTGGTTAATGTCACTGCTTTATTTATATACGAGTCGTAGGCGAGTTTTACGTTTCCACGAGAGTGGAATAACCATTCCAAACGTATTGCAGACTATACTTTCTCTACGACTTTAAATTTAATTGCATTCAAAAACATAACCTAAAACTATTAAAATATTTATAGAATAATATTCTGCATAAAATTAATAAATTTTTCATAAATCTAAAGCTACCCATCAACCAAAAACGTTGAATAAAGTTAAATTATTATAACTCGTCACATTTCATTCCATCACTAGTAATAGAATGTAACCATTCCATAATTGAAAATGATGTAAGAATGATAACATTCTAACAGTCGTAAAGAAAATAATTTCGTGGTCCTATTCTTAATGTGAGTGTTATTTTCATTATTTATTTAATGTATATAATTCCTACTATCACGGAGGTGTTCATCTACCCCAAAATTTCACAGCGTTACAGAGGTGTACGCCTTCCACGTTTTCTTTAGTTATATAATTGAAATATTTGATGCTTTTACATATGAGTGTATTAACAAAGGATGTCTTAATGCCTCTAGTTTTCTATTTTTTGTCTTTGGCCTAGGAATTTAAAGTAAAAAATATTTAAAAATTACATTTTTTATCATTATTTGATACGATTTGAAATGATTTTTTTCGGTCATTATAAATGGAAAAAAATAATTAAAAAGCAAGAAGCCTGCAGCTAACCTTTTTTTCGAATAATTTTTGTTTTACTTAATTTTTTTTTTAAATATACCTAGAAGTTATTATGAGAATACTGAGCCTTGTTTAAATTTCAACTTCAAAATGACATTGCATAGCTAGAGCTCATGCCAAATAGAAATGGGAATGAGATTCGATACGCAGAAGACGCATTTGCGTTTGCTCCACCCTCCTTACTTGAACGGGCCAATGCTATTTCTTTGCACGCTGCTGGTGTGAGACAGTAGATGCGCGAGGAATGATTGGCATTCCCATTTCTATTTGGCATGAACTCTAGGATGCGACAAAGTACGAGTTTCGGGCTGGTTAGTGGAGAAGAGAGTGAAATAAAAAAAAGTAATATCGTGAGTATTTTAGGAATTCGAAAAAAGGTAGACAATTTGCAAATTATATAGCGCCGTATATTTATCTGATTAAAAATTATAAACGAACTGCTAAAACAACTAACAACAGAATTGTTCCAAATATCTCATACACCATTTATCAATCAAATCAACAAACAAATCTAGAGTAAGTTTCTCTCTGGCCGTAACCTCACCTAACCTAACTTATCAACTCTGTCCCGTTCAGGTTCACAACCTGCGTAGTTAGCGTTAGAGGGAACTGTCAGTTCTCGACAACTGAACAGAAACAGATGAATCTAGGACACTTTCTCTTGCGCGGAAAAGTGAAACCGCCGTTAGATTTTTTCGCACAAGTCCCAGGCCATTCACCTTACCGCCGTGGTATAGAAGGTGATATTGTTTTTAGTATCATTGTTGCGCAACTGTGGCTAGTCTTGCTGATCGGGGAACTTCGGGTAGAGTCGGGAAGCTTCGTGAAGTTTCTAAGCTCTCTCTAGATACCAGATAACTTGTAGGAGATATCAATGAAGCTATTTATCTTATAGGAAAGGTTGGAGTTAGAATGGTACTGGGATTTATATGGGTAGTTCTTTTTGTGGCCATACTAAGAGCTACTACTAAATTATAAATTACAATTAATATTCCGTTGAAGAATATAATAATAACATATTATTTATTAACATCGTAATGTTATCATTTACAAGCTAGATTGTTGTTTCACTTAAATAAGCCAAAGTGAATGTACAATGTAGTACCTATCAGTTAAAATTTAATGCTTTTAATAATATTTTAATTAAAGGGTTCAAAAATCCAAAACTCATACTCGAAATTACAATACCTCTCTTATAGAATATGAGGCGAGAGGTAAAAATAATACAAATAGCCCATTGTTCATTTTCAAGTGACTATCGTAAGTGAAGTTCGAAAAGCGTACTTTTAATACCGATCGTAGTGAAAAGTTATATTAACGAGTATATTTAAGGGGGGCCACTACCGGCATAAAAATGGTGAAAAGTACGTGTAGTTTTTTCCATAAAATTGAAGTAAAAATTAACTTTTTTAGAAAAACAAATACATTTTTGAATAGATAAAGGTTGTCTCCAAATGCGTCTAATGCCACATTTTTCATTTTTGTACTCTATTTTTTTATATTCATGGCTAAACATGGCCAATTTTAGCTATTTTGTGAATTTTTTATTCGTATTTTATCACATATTTAAAACAAAAAATTTAAAAAAGTGGCATTAGACGCACTTGAGGACAACCTTTAGTCATTTAAAAATATCTTATTTGTTTAAAAAATCTTAATATTGAAACCAGTTTTAAGGGAAAAACTGAATATCGTTTTTCGCTATTTTGACGGTTTGTATTGAACCATTTGTAATTTAATTTTCTGAATTAAATAGCTCATAAAGAGTAGTATTTATTAATTAAAATTAATAATTTTATTCTTTGTTGATTCATGTGTAACAAGCCGCACAGTGAAATCCAGCATTTTGGTATCGACTCCCCTTAATAAATCACAAATATGTAAGTGAAATCCGGATGAGAACATAAAACACGAATCCCTTAGTATCTCGTATATAACCTCACATAAGTTTGGACGCGCACCATTCTAATCCTTGTCTAAATTCATTGACTCTATACGTGGTGGCTTCACAACAATACAATAGCCTCTCGTCTGAAGTGGCCTCCACATCTATGTGTAACTCCAGTGGCCTTCGCGTATGTTATTGCCACTTCGCAGTCGAATAGACTAGAACTAGTCGCTGGTGTTAGAGACCTGAGCTGGGTTTCGACATCGCGTACTAAATAACTCCGCTAACATTGAACGAGGAGAAACACATTGAGGAGTTAAATGAGAGAATGTGAACATGTGTAGGTTGTTTAGCTTTAAACAACAATGTGACTAAGTTGAGCTGTTTATGGTTTGTTTTTTGAATTAATGTAGAGCGGAACTGATCTTATCGCAGGAACTTATAAACTTGAAACTGGTACGCGTAGAACATAACATTATAGGTTTATTATTATGACGACAATTTTCAAGAGGATTTTCTACCTTCCATCTTTTTTTCATGGACGAAATGTTACCTAACGCCCATGTCACACCGGCGTGGCATGAAGCACGGTGCTCGATGTGGCATTTTGCTTCGTTCAAAGCTGTCAAAAGGGTGTCACACCGGTATAGCAAAATGCCATACGAAAATTTATATATTGCTATGTTCACTTCGTACTTTGAAGGTTTTTGAGAATTGTTTTTGACAGCTAAGAATTAAAATTCATCAATTCTTTGTGTTATTAAATTAATAATTGATAAAAGCTTAAAGTATTATATTCTTATTATCTAATTACTTACTGTTATTATTTTGACATCAATTATTCACCAAATGTCAAAAATTATATTGAGGACTCAATGTGAAATTAGCAATAAATTTCCATGTGTCAAAATGCTCGATGGAATAGCGGCGATAAAAATTTTACGTTATTCAATTGTTCCATCGAGTACCGTGCTTCGTGCCATGCCGGTGTGACATGGGCATAACGTACAGGGTTTTCCAAAAGTCCCGGGACGGAGCTATAAGGTTTGAACGAGTGAAGAAAAAAAAATTTGGAGATCACTAAAGAGTCATAAAAACTACATTCTTAGATAGTTTGGAACTTGCATGCAACGTGGAGTTTTTTTAGGGGATGACCACCCCAACATTTTTAAATAGTTTCATCTTATTTTAAAAGTAATGAAACAAGAAATACATCCCCATAAACCAAAACCCGATATCTTAATTCTTTTAATTTAATATTAATGTTCGTGCACGTTAATTACGATTTTTATAACAAATGTTCAAATTGTCGACTTTCTTCGGTCCCGCAATTAGTTAGTGATCCACAAATTTTATTTTTTTTCTTAACTCGTCCAAGACTGATCCGTCCCGGAATTTTTGGGAAACCGTGCACATACATACCAGAGCCTCGAACCGAACCGGATCAGAATAACAGAAACGAAAACCGGTACAATGCCAATTATTGAAGACCAGAATAATATATAATTCAGTTTATATCGAAGCGGTTTTCTGTTTTTACTTCCTTGTACGGAGTAATAAGGAAGTAGGTATTGTAATCGCGAAAAATTTCGGTTTTCAGATTTTGATGGAAATATCCGTTTTGACCTTTTCTGAATCCATTATGACTAGTTTCGTCGTGACGTCTGTACGTACGTGCGTACGTACGTACGGACGTATGTGTGTCGCATAACTCAAATACGTTTAGACGTAGAAAGTTGAAATTTTGTATTTAGGATTGTTATAGCATCTAGTTGTACACCTCCTATTTTTGGTTTCAATCTACAAACCGGAAGTAGTACTTTTGTCAAATATTTCGATAAATATTTAATTTAAGACAAATTTTTAAATTTTAAATGAAAGATTATGTGATTATTACCTACAATCGGGATTTTATAAATATTTTTGTATCTGGTATCATTTAGGAATAATTAAAGTATATATTTATAATTTAGTATTTCGGTATCTTGTAGTCCATGATCGATTAACATTTGTTACTACGTAAAATTTAAATGATTATGACATGACAGTGACAATAGTAAAATATGCTTTATATCTTCTTCTGCAGTTTAAATAAAATGACTAAAATATATTTGTGAGTATACTAGTATAATAAGTTAAAAGAATTTTTTATATTATTCTACATTTTAGTTATTAAGAAAAGTATGAACACACAAGGCGTACAAGGAAGTCAGATATTTTTTTTGAATATTTATATAGAACATTCGTCTGCGTCAACTTATCTTACAGAAAAATTATAACAATAATTTAACATTTGATTATCACAATGTCTGGTTGGTGATGTATATTTGTAATAATTCCTGCTTGTGTTTTCTTCTTCCGGTGTATAATGTTTCCGTCCCGCGGATATTAGATAAATATCCTATATCCTAGGCTGTCCAGTCTCCGATAGATCGTTCAGAATTAAATGCTAAATGCATCTGTTCTAGAAAGCTCTTCCGGTGGCTATAAATCAACGTTACACTTTCATTACCTCATTGATCTAAGGCTGAGCAACTGAACTCTGATCTGTCGATTATAATTAACCAGAACTGATATCTTGTTTTACGCAAATAGTACCACGTCACTTTGGTAAGGCGAGAGCATTGTCAAATGCATTCACCGAAAAATTTCTAACAAATTAATGACAATAATAACCACAAAAGTACAAGATTGATGAAAGTTAATATTAACCCTTCGTTACTAAAACTTCCACTGTACCATATTTTTACCTCTCGCCACTCATATCTGTAAGAGAGGTATTGTAATCATGCTAAAATTTCGATAGTGAGTTTTCAATGGATAAGCACGTTTTGAGGTCCCTAGAACACGATTTTGATAATTTCGCGATGATGTCTGTGTGTGTGTGTCAGGATGGATGTTGGAGGTACGATAACTCAAATACCACTGAATAAAAAATTTTGAAATTTTGTATACAATATTCTGACACCCTAGATTAGATCTGATTAGATTTTGGTGTTGATCGTGCAACCGGAAGTGGTAGTTTCTTGAAGATCTGAAGAGTTTTTCTGGAATATTCATAAAATTTATGAATTAATAGGAATTGTTTTAATATCATTGTATACTAAATGTTACTATCTACAATATGTATTCAAAACGTTGTTTCTATCTAGCACTATTTTCCAATTACAAGAAGTTAAAAATTCTACAAAGTTACAATTTTGATTTATCTGCCTACCTGTGGAAACAAAAAATAAAATATTTGAGTGTTAATGTCATATGAATTTTAGACTTTTTGGCAAATTGAAATGGAAAATATGAAATGTCATTTAGTATTTATAAGGTCATAATAAACTTTAATAATATTATAAAAACTACAATTCTCGAATTCCTTTCTAGTACAATGGTATATTTGTGAGTAAGTACTACATTATATTAGAAAAATAAAAATAGTAGAGTATGGCGAGAGGTTATGTGTTGGCCACATCGGATTTTTTAAGAGTTGAACTGATTTTAATTAAATATTGTTTTTCTCAAATGAACTATGTTGAATTTAAACCAAATTGTCAAATGTAACATTAACTTTGCTGTCATTATTTTTATACAAGAGTCACTAATAAAGAGACAACGAGGAAATTTAGATGATTTGTAATTAATCTGTGCTTGTAATACATTTTTTAATAGGAGGTAAAAATGGCACACAATATTTTTTCAATCATTGAGATTGAGAGGACTGGATAATTTCGGTGGTTCTATTATTTTTCTGTCATAATAAGTTTTTTTAATGGTATCTAGAATCACGATGAAAGTACTAAAAAAGAAAAGTAACTGAGCAAAAGAGTCTAGTTTTGCCGCGAGACTCAAGACTAAGTAGGAATGGGAAAAATTTCGATATATCGATATGAATATCAGTTACTATCACTTTTCGTTTGTTATCGATGTATCGATACTTCGATATTTGTTGATATGTCGATAATTATCGGAAAATATCGATAATATCGAGATATCGATACATCGATACCAAACGAAAAGTAATATCGACTGATGTTCATATCGATATATCGATATTTTCCCATCCCTACCGAGACTAGTCTCGATCTCGTCTCGTCATTCGAGACGAGAGCACCAGGCAAGTCTCGACTACAGATTCGAGACCGATACGGGACCCAAGTTGATTCGAAACTCTCGACTTCTTATCGAAATTAGACGAGAAATTTCGTGACTAGAAGAGACGAGAGTAACGTTTTATTCGTCAGGCATACTCTCGACTAATCTCGATAAACGGCATCACAACAACATCAAATCGATTGTCAAATAAAGTCATATGGTATTAAATTAAAAGTTGGCAGACATCTTGTGGTGCAGAACAGCAGAATAATCTTTTAATTATCAAACAAACAAAAAATCTAAAGATAGCTTCCATCTTCCCATATTGTCTACTTATTCATTGACAACCTCAACCACAAACAGGCGAATAAAATCCTTCTATTTTGCATTCACCCTCTTGGAAATGTTCGTTTTTCTTCGTTCACTAGGTTTGTTGTTCCTGCTCGGAGTTCAACGTCCTGTTTTGTCCCGGTCGCTGTCAGCTGCTCGCGCCCCTATCGACCGCGGGGTCAATGACCTGCTGGCGCTGTGACGTCAGAAAGCACCAACCCCGAGACCTGGTGATCGATACGAGCGAAACAGAGGCGAGGAGAAAACAAGAGAATGCGGAGAATTAGATAAGGGATGGTGAAGATGTGCACAAGATTTGGAGAGGACGCAGTTAGGAATTAGTAGTTTACTAACTAAAACAAAATCTGCTGTGGCCACTACAATAGATTCCACAACTATAAGTTGCAATAATATATACTATTACTGCATATTAACGGAGCCGCTAAATTGAATCTTCAATGAGTCTTGGAAAAGAAGAATTTCTAATTTATTGAAAACTTAAAACGTCTTATCCAAATATAATCACAAAGACGTCACATACTACGTGTCTTATGTCCTCCATTCTGGATGTTTAAAAGATGTTATTTTCTTCCCTGCAAATGACGTCTATAATAATAAAATAATAAAAGTGATGGATAAGGATATAAAATAAAAGAATTTTAATAAAACAAGAGCAACTAAAATGAGAAAAGGTAGAACTGTCTTTTCTGAAAAATTGTTAGAATTTTGCTTACGCGGTTCGTCTACGTTTTTACCGAATTCCTACAATACTCTCGATTTTACTTTTTTTCCATTCCACTCTTTTCCCCACTACTAGGGTTGCCTGAAACCAGCCCGAAACTCGTACTTTGCCGCATCCTAGCAATGCATAATGTTATTTTGAAGTTGAAAAATACTGTAAAAGTGTTTTCGTTGCGAGTAAACTGTCAGATTATTATTGACTTGAGGATAATGTTTTTATAAACATTTAATAGAGAAAGAATGAATCTACAGATGTGACTTTTTAAAATTTTAATAATTAATTTCTATTATAAGATATAACCGTGTAAAGTTTGCATAAACTAGAAAAATGTATTGCATTTTTCGGAATTTTATATTATTTTATTTTAAATTATAAAAAGGCACATCTGTAGATCCATTCTTTTTCTATTAAATCCTTCCTGAAATAATATTTTACCACAAAACACTCGCTACGTTAGTACATTTTATGCTGGATTTTAGGAAGTAGACGGGCTTCTTAATATTATTATGAAACCGAGCACTGAACTGTTTTGTTAAAAACTATGTGTGTAAACAACATAAAAGTTCTTGAGTTAATATTTCTGTTTCTTCTGAGTTTATGCAATATTTCTGCGAAATAGTAACAGTTCAAATTTGTGACGGCTCATTTTTCATTCCTATTTTGTAACTTTCGACTTGCACGTAAACAGAGCAATAGCAAAACGATTTATTTTGACTAGCTATTAGTTATTATTCCAGCAATTAATGAACCAATTTAAATATAGACATTAGATGTAATAATAGATAAGATAATCTAATCGTGCAGAACTATACCTATATTAACTAATGGATTGATATTCATATGATTTCCCGTATAATTGATTATGCCTTGAAGGCAATTTTAAATTACAGAATTTTTATGTACTTTAAAATCATTTGCATGTAGCGTTCAAATTCGTAGTTTGATACTAGCAACGCATAATTTTATAACTATAAACAGATTAGCAGTTTTTGTTTATTCATGGAAACACTTTCTAATTTTTCTTAAAATAGTATTAAACAATGAGATTTTTCAACCGTAAAACTATAGTTTTTACTATTTGTATTAGAAACGTAACAAGCTCAAATTTTAAATGGAACCGGGGCATACTGCGTGAAATGATAGAAAATAAAACAGTAAAAGTTAATTTAATTATGTTTTTTAATTACAATTATATTATCTAGGTAGATTATCTGCCTTAAATCTATTTAAATTATAGTTATAAATTTTTTAAGAAGTTACTAAGATTTTAATTACATAAATAGCTATCACAGGAAAAACAATTGTGTCTGGCTTAATAGTATATTATATATTGAGGGACTAAAGTGCATGATTTAATCCTGAGGGTGAAGTTTATTTCACGAGCCGAAGGTGAGGGAAATAATCACCTGAGGGATTAAAGATACTTTAGTCCTGTGGTATAAACGCTATTTTTTGCACTTCATCTTCAAACGAATGCAAAATAGTTTAAAAGAATACACATTTTGCAATTTTGACAGTAAATTTTATGACAAATATTTATATTGTTACCATAGATACTCTGTAACAAATAGCACGTATTTACTTGACAACGGGAATAATTAATTCAATTCCTTGACAACGGGATTAAATATGAAAAATAATCCCTTGGGATCAAATTAAGAACCTAAGTCCCTAAAAATAAGGACTAAAGAAGAGTTTTAGTCCCGGAAGTGCAAAAATTAATTTTAGTATACTATTTACAGGATAAATTATTATTGGACATATCGCTTATCATGTTATGAGTATAATAGATTATTACTCACTACCAGACTACCAATAGTTATTAGAATGAAACTAATGTCTTACTAAACAGTCGTAAAAATTTATGTTTAACAATACTGTAACATATTTGACAGATAAATTGACCGGAACTTCATCTGGGCTGTAAATAAAAGATCTGAGTTTTGTTTGCCAACAAGTCAATATTTTGACAATTTAAACTTAAATGAACTCTGAAGCGGTTGTCAAAAGTAAACACATAAATTTTATTTTTACTCCTCGATTCTTAAATTTAAGTTCAACTTTTTTTGCGATAATTTGTGGAAGCGCGTAAACATATTTTTATTTCTCCTAATTTAGCGTCACGTTAAAATAATCTGACGCATGTGTTTAACATTCTCGAGTTTCATCCTCTTGCGTTTTTATATTCGGAGAAAAAAATGAAACAAACGAAAAAGAGGTTCGCAGTGCCTGCTTTGTTCTTTTTCTTCTTCGATGATGGAAAAAACTTCGTACGCTCTGTTTGAAGTATATTTGGCAGATAATCAGCAGAAATTACTTGACGCAGATTTTTTAACCAAAAAGGAACAGCGCTTGAAGAAATAAATTTGCAAGTATACATCTGGCTACCATTTTTAATAACAAGCGTTAAGTATATTCTATTTGTCAAAATTATACTTCAACCAGCCCAAGAACTATTTTTGAAATTATTAAATTTGTACTGAGCTACGAAATAAGTTATACAGTTATAGTAATACCTACTGTATCAATGATTTTTCATATTTTCAGAGGATAAATAATTTTATTTATTAAAATCGATTTTCTTTTTAAATCGAAAGAAAAAAATCTGACGTGGACACCACACACATGGCTTCCTTGTACGCCTTGTGTGTTCATACTTTTCTTAATAACTAAAATGTAGAATAATTTAAAAAATTCTTTTAACTTATTATACTAGTACTATAATACTACTACTGCTACTTACTCACAAATATATTTTAGTCATTTTATTTAAACTGCAGAAGAAGATATAAAGCATATTTTACTATTGTCACTGTCATGTCATAATCATTTAAATTTTACGTAGTAACAAATGTTAATCGATCATGGACTACAAGATACCGAAATACTAAATTATAAATATATACTTTAATTATTCCTAAATGATACCATAGATACAAAAATATTTATAAAATACCGATTGTAGGTAATAATCACATAATCTTTCATTTAAAATTAAAAAATTTGTTTTAAATTAAATATTTATCGAAATATTTGAAAAAAGTACTACTTCCGGTATGTAGATTGAAACCAAAAATAGAAGGTGCACAACTAGATGCTATAACAGTCCTAAATAGAAAATTTCAATTTTCTACGTCTAACCGTATTTGAGTTATGCCATGCGACATACATACGTCCGTCCGCCCGTCCGTACGTACGTACGTACAGACGTCACGACGAAACTAGTCATAATGGATTCAGAAAAGGTCAAAACGGATATTTCCATCAAAATCTGAAAACCGAAATTTTTCGCGATTACAATACTTCCTTTTTACTCTGTACAAGGAAGTAAAAACCCAAAAAATCTAATCAAAAAAATCGATTTTCTTTTTAAATCGAAAGAAAAAAATTGATTTACCAATTATTTTATATTTTAAAATCGACATCCCTACTTAATAGAACACTATTATAATGATTTGAATGCAAAGATATATTTTGTGTTTCCAATGTCAGGTCTCTATTTTTAATTTTCTTTTTTATTTCAATGGCAAGTGGCAAGTAATATATCTCTATTTATTTTCGTGTGATCTTGAATAGACACCTCTGCCTGTAATCCTGGCTAATTCGATCCTAATCTACGTGTGAAAGATCCTTCACTTACTGTCCTGAAGGATGCATTATTCTATTTCTAGATACGAAAGAACATATCAATCCTCAAGAATGATTCAGATTATTTACAGATACTTGGCCTGAGGTGCAAAATAAATTTGACATTGCCTTGATTTATTTCAAAGAAAATTGCGTTTGAAAATAATTACAAAAAATATTTACAATAATCTATTATGTATAATATACTTGTAGTATATATTACGTTTGGTGGTTTGGATACATCCTAATAAGTACATACATAATGTTTTTAAAAATTATTAATAGAGAGTATAGAGCACACGAGAGATATTTGTGCCTTTAAGAGGCTCGCTACCACCTAAAATCCAGCATAAAATGTACTAACGTAGCGAGTGTTTTGTGGCCAGTACAAGAGTGGTAAAATTTTATTTCAGCAAGGATTTAATAGAGAAAGAATGGATGTACAGATGTGCCTTTTTAAAATTTTGATTAAAAAATTGTACATAAATATAAAAATGCCGTAAAATTTAAAAAAATCCTATTTTATGCAAACTTTACACGGTTATATCTTATGATAGAAATTAATTATTAAGATTTTAAAAAGGCACATCTGTAGATTCATCCTTTCTCTATTAAATGTTTATAAAAACATTATCCTGAACCGGAAGTCAATAATAATAATCTGACAGTTTACTTGCAACGAAAACACTTTTACAGTATTTTTCAACTTCAAATGCTAGAATGCGGCAAAGTACGAGTTTCGGGCTGGTTTCAGGCAGCCGTACTACTGGAATGGGGAAAAAAGTTAAATCGAGAGTATTCTAGGAATTCGGAAAAAACGTAGACTTGTACCTACCTGACTAGATTCGAACTTGAATTATCGGTCATCCAATTTACTAATTTAGAAATTGTAAAAATTGAATCGTCATACTTCAGTTTTTACAAAAATAAGTAAATAAACCTGACCTAACCTAACCAAGTTTGTTTTACGCAAAAAACACATAATATAAAAATACCTCAATAGAAATATATAATTATATTTCCTAATCAGATAGTTTGAAGGCAACAAACCTAATAAAGTCCGTAACCCTCAAATTCGATCAGCAAATTTGCAAAATATTTGCCAACCTTTATTCAAAACAGCGCAAAAAAATCCATCAATCTTTTGACTTCCTAATCTTGAGACCCGAAAACCATAAATGTCAAGATCTTGTAGCTAAATAACAAATTTCAGGGTTAATTCACTTTATATAAGATTTAGCGGTGTTGCGTGGGTCGCCATTGGCGTAGGAGAAACATATTTCACAAGGGGCTGAGGATTTTCGCGAAGGATAATATTTCGAAATTGATTTATGATGTATTTTTAGCGATTTATACGAAAGTTCAGATAATATGCTTTTAATGGAGGAAATTACATATTTCATAATGTTTTTGTAAATATGATTTGTAACTCCTTAAGATAATGTCTGGATAAATTAGTAAAATATATTGATATAAAAATTCGGCAGTAATTTATTCTTATTAATCGATATTAAAGCAATACATTTCTTACGTTTCTAGCTAATTAATGCTATTGATTGTTATCGGCAGTAAGCAATAAATTATTTTTGCCATAAAAAAGCTTTATTTTATTTCTACATGTATCACAAAATATAAATACATAGTTTATTAATTTACAACGCATACATAACAATTTATTGTCATATGAAATTTATTTAATGAAATAAATAAAAATAAGTCGTGTAATAAATATTATTACACTACTTCTTGTCTATTCGATTTGATGGCATGAGCTTTTATCTCCACCAAAAGTATAAAAGCAAAAGCTTTTACTATAGGTACCTAACTATAAATTCAAGATATTTAAATAACGTATTGTATTATGAATAAGTTATGTTTATGTAAGATGTTGTTGTAAGAACTACTATATTAACTGGGGTTGTAATGTTGAGTAGTCAGTATTATCTGGTGTCAGTAATAGAGCTTTATAAAGTATTTGATGTTATCTGCGGTCAGATGAGAGTTTCTTACAAAATATTATATTAGTAATTAATTTAGGGGTTTTTAATAAAGTATATAATGATTAATGATTCATCAAATAGGTAAATAATGAAGAAAATAAAATAAAAAATAAAACTAAAAATTAAAAATATAATTTTGATCCGTAAGATCGCTGCAATATTTTGCCCTGGAATAATTCAATACGGAATTTATCCAAAACTTATTTTTGTCAAATCGCAGTTATGCATAACCGTAATCTTGTCAAACGCATTACTCAAATCGTAATGTATGTCTTAAATACAGTTGGAAAGATTACGATTTGACTAAAATACGTTTGACAAGATTACGGTTATGAATAACTGCGATTTGACAAAAATACAGTTTGGCTTAATTATTTTTGGTCAAACTACAGTTTGACAAAACAATATTTGTCCAAATTGTGTGCTCCCAGCTCCCGTACTGTAGTGGCAGATTTTTTTCATCAAACTGTCAATATTTTGAATTCAAATTTTGATACTGGGTTGGGTGGGTGCGTTATATAAGCGAATTTGGCCTTTATCAGTTTTTGCTTATCGACGTACGAAAAGCGCAGAAATTGACGTTATATAAGCGCAGAAGGGAACATTTGAAAAGCACAATGGTTTTAGGGATTGTACGACAGTTTTTCTGCAATATTTTTAGAATTTTTTAAAACTAGAAAATATTCTTGCCTAACATTTTTCTGAACTTAACCCCATCATACTCGAAGACGACCTGGACTAACTTGTTATGGTCAGAAATCTCATTTTCGAAAAATGCGCTTATTGAACGTTACGATCTGCGCTTATTGTACATTACTGATTATATTTCTGCGCTTTTCATACGTTTTGATGACCAGAAATGCGCTTTTACAACTCTCCGGGTTGGGTACTGATGTGACGATGTGAGTGATGTGTACCTACATAGTTTTGGCATTTTGGTATAGGAACGTGTGACGTCACATAATTAGTTTGACAAACATTGACTGTTCATTGAAAAACAACAAAAAATAATTTCGCATCAGTTTTGTGCTACCCTCTCCGCTAATGCCACAGACTCACACTATCGCAGTTCCAACCACACAGTTAGATTGTTGTGTTCGCGAATGGTCGACGCGGCGGTCGCGATGTTAAGTTGGTCAGGGTTTTGGCAGTCGCGACTTACAAGCCGCGTCCAAGGATACAGCATCCGCTTCTAACGCTCGACTAGCGTAGCACTAAGTGCTGGATAGCAGCGCGGTAGTAGAGCGCTAGGAAATGTTAGTGGCGGAGTACCAGGCGAGCAGAATGCTGAGGAGTTGCTGGAGGTTGTAGTAGTTTCATGTTAGATACTATAACCGCATAAAATATCGGTTCAGGTTGTTTTGTTTCTATTATACGCTCAGTAAAAAAACGCACCACTTGAAAATGCACCATAAATTCCGAATTTTTAGACCGCTATTACTTGGTTGAATTTGGTGGAAAATGGATGAATCTACGAGTTCTGACAAGATTGAAGTTTCCTTTTTAAGATCATGCAAGTTAATTTTACTCCCTGCCACCCTCCTTAGAAAAAAAATGTTATTGATAAAAAATATCGCAAATTTTGACAACTTGTACCGGGTGCAAAAAAATCCACTACCAAGGCGATAAAGATCATTCATTTTCCTTTCGGAAAAAAAAATTGGCGCAAAGTTATGAATTTTTGAAAAAAAGTTGCATTTTGTGCCTTTTGGGTCATAACTCGGCTAATTTTGTAGAGATATCGATGATTCTTTGAATTTTGATAAGATTTAAGTTTACTTTTCAATGGTATGAAAATTAATGTGACGCCAAATCCAATTCACCCCCAGGCAACCCCTAAAAAAACAATGTTTTTGACTCAAAAATGTATGGTGTACCAAAAAATGTTTTCAATCCAATTCGCCAACATGGCGATAAAACATATTTATTTTTCGGTAAAATTTTAAAATTTCATTTTTGTCCGAAGCTTTTGAAATTTACTCAGCATTTTGTATGTATTTCATAACTATCTGCTACCTATACATTTGTAGACAATTTCGATAAATGTACAAAGATCTAAAAAAATGCAATTTGTTTTCAAAAATTCGATACGAAATGATTCGATTCGAATTTCTGGCTCGAAATTAAATTGGAGATATTTGGAGTCTGGTTTAGATTTTTTAAATACTGGGTGCCACAGAAATGTGGTACCTACCTACGCCGGAACTAACCTTTTTAATTAATTAAAGAATAACAATGAAAGAGGTCCATAAGGGCACGTAAAAATATTAATTACCGTAAATGCCTTCCGGTGTTCCGGTTACATTTTTTTTTAAATATAATTAACTTTTGCCCTTGTACGGTTGCCAGTCGTCAACTCGAAGGTACTCATGGTTGTTTGTAAGTAGAGAGCACACCACGAGGGCTGTTTTTGTGCAGTTAAACTGAAATTTGTACATACTTTCAGAATTCGGAAACACAGTGAGGCACATAAACCTCTCGATAATATGGCATCCACTTCATTAGCTTTACCAACGCAGTATTTTAATTTTCTTTAATTACCCTACGGGATTAATGACACTCTAAAATAAATAGGTATATAAGAGGATGTCACATTCAGTTTGGGTAAAAGCATGCAATTTTTATGAATTGCTCAAAATTTAAATACTATTTTCTATTTTGAAGCATACCTAATAATCCAATCATTTTAAAAATTGAGTTTTACAATCTTTATAATTAAAAACATGTAAAATTTATACTAGCAATCACTTTTGTGCTAGAATTCGTGTTAATTCTCTTTAACAAAAATTACTTTCATTTTTCGTTTCCTTTCAATATTGTGTTTCTATTGTCTACTGCTGCCTGAATAGGTTCCGTATTTTTTATCTAAATTAATAGATATTTGTTGTATCTAAATTGAGTAGAACAAATAAATGATATATTGTATTTATTAGTTTAAAAATCTACTTGCCCTGCATTAAAAATACATAAACAACAATCAAAATAAATGGTAAGTCTTACTCTGAAATTCAATCCTGCCCTTTTGCCCTTTAAATGTACAATAGTACCAGTACCCTTTTCAATCAATAATGAATACATTGAACCCTTATCAGTATGCTGTACAATCTATTTTAGTACTATATCTAGGTTATTTACGCATATATTTATAGCCACTTTATACCGAGCACTGAATGAATACCGTTTCTCTCAGTAAAGATACAGACTCATAATAAATTATGCTGCACTCATATAAAATTTAAAATACAGCAAACCTACCTACCTAATACATACCTATTAGGTATTGATTTATATTTCTAAAAATATATATAATATTCAATTAATTAATATAATAATGTACGAAGTTTAAATTATGATATTGTTAGCTTCACAATCTCTTTGTTTTGTGATTGCCCAATGTGTCAATGCTCCTATATTTACTACGCAATCAAAATACACGTATATTATTTCATATTTTGACATTGACATGAGAATACGTTGATGAAATTTTAATTAAATGTTTAGGTACTTAAAAATGTGAACAACACAGTTGAAAATATATTGTTACAGTGGTCAGGTGATGTTGTCAGGTAGGATAATTTTAGGAAATGAAGGTAATTTTTTTTAGTTCTAGGTCAAATACCTTCAAAATAGTGATACAGACGAGACGACAATTTCTCAAATTTCGTCTCGGCTCGTCTCGAAATTTTTTCGTGTCGTCTAGACAAGACAAGACTGATTTTTGTAAAAATGAAGTTCGAGACGATGAGTTACGAAAATGTCGAGATTTCTCGAATTTTTTTAATTATTTATACTTTATTCAACAGTTTTTAATTTTTTTCCACCAATTCGACTATTTGTTGTTGTCATAGTCAAACTCAACTAAATCGTCAAGTCAACCTGTCAACATAGATCTATCATCATTTTACTGGCATTGACCATGTAAAATTATTAGATTAAATTTTTATTATTAGGGATGAAAGTGAGATATTTCCGATCGGTTAGTACTTTTAATTCCTAGGGAGGAAAAGTCAATTGGAATCCCGCATAAAGCGGGAGGAAAAGTACTTTTCCTCTCTAGGTGGGAAAGGTACTGACCGGTCAGAAATACCTCACTTTCGTCCGTAATAGACACGAAAGGTGCCGTTTTCGGTGGAGGTATTGAAAAAATAATTTAATAACCTCTAGGCACTAAAAGTGACATTTCACAGACTGTCAGCTGGCAAAAATAGCACTTTTAATGTAAATCGTCGAAAAATTTTCAAGTAAAAATGGTCGAGAAGTCGAGACGAGGTCGAGATCGAGACGAGAAGTGAAAAATCTCGTCGCATCACTACTTCAAAATGAATTTTCTTAGATGAACATCGCACTCTTTTTAATGTAAAAAAAATAAATAAAGTAAAAGTAGTAATAAAAATTTGAAATAATATTCCTGGGGCGAAGCTACCCCCCAATTGCGCCAATCTGCGCCTGGATTGTTACATAAAAATTATTTTTAATAAATAAAAGGGACAAAGATTACAGTACTTTATTAAAAAGTGTACAGGTGTACAGTTTCCAAAACGGCAATAATCGTTTCAATAATAAAATGAATTTAATGTAACTGTTCAACCCACATCTTTGCCTGACCTTTCGTCAAAAGGTTTGGATCAAAATTATTAGGCCATATCGCAATACAATCAAACTTGACAATGGCGATTTTAAACATCGAAATATAAACACGCATTGGACCAGCAGACTATTGTGCATCTTGTACTTGTTTAATTTACGGATGATATGATTGGACGACTGTACTAACGGGCAATGGTTCACTTTCTAAAACGCTCGCAGTTTCGTCAGCGAGAACATTTCCTACTTTCACATGCAATCATTGAACACTCGCTTTATGCAGTGAAGATGGGCGACCTCTGGTTTGTGGACGGTGACCCTCAAACAGTTCGTAAATTGTTTTTTATTTGGTTGTTTCGAAATGCAGACGAGAGCAGGATGCTGGGATTAAGGATGTTAAAAACGAAGAATGCGACAATTTTTTGTGCTCCATTATTTTTGAATTAATTTTTTTATCTAGGTGGCAAAATTGCATGCTTACGCAGAAAGTGTCCCAAATATTATTTATGTCATGCACATTAATTACTCAAGGTGATTCATCATAACTTGCTTTTTTTAAATGCGTGCCATTCAGGCGGTAGGGATCTTAGTGGGGAAAGAGTGATCTCATTCGTCAGTCGCCATCATGCGTTGGAACACGGAGCAGCGTGTGTTTTCAGTTGAGTCGTACTTTTCCATTGGATGTTCTGTGATCGCAACCCAGCGTGACTTTCGAAGGAGTGGCCAGCCCGCTCGCCCGAATTGGCTCCTTGTGATTTTTATTGTGGGGTCTTTTGAAATCCCGCGTTTACGTCAACCGTTCAAGGACACTAGAAGACCTGAAAGCCAAAATCCGGGCCGCAATTGCCAACATACCCGCTGCCATGCTGGAAAGGGTTATGACAAACGCCAGAAATCGGCTTATTCACGTAGATATGATTTTGAAAACTGTGTGAAAAAAACTTTAGAATTCTTTATCGTGCTTTCCAACAACGGCTTAATTAGTTCGAGTGGTACACGAGAACTAATTACGTTGTTGGAATGCACGATAAAAAATTCCCTGGACATGAATTAATGCACGAGTACCTACATATATTCGGTAAGAAAATCTTAATGACACCGCCGCTCTATTTTTGAATTCTTTTTACAATAGAAACTAAAATTGTATTTTACGTTAATAAATACTTATGTATTATTTACCTTATTAATAATTGTTTATTTATACTCAAAATAACAATTTAACCAATTTTTAATTTAATGTCAAAGTAACAGATGACGGTTTTCGCTTTTATTAATTTCAGTTAAGTTACTCAAGCTACTAGTAAAAAATTTCCGAGATAAGTTTTATATAACCATGGTTACTATTATTGTAACCAATTCATCCATTGGTTGTTATTTGTGTCATGCGATTTTCGTTGCAACTCCAGTAAATAATTGTAATATTCTCATCCACCGTTTAAGAACCTGGTTGCTACCAGCAGCTCTACCAGGAACCACAATCTCTACCACTACCACTTCCACCGCAGTCGCAACCTATCGTCCTTTTCGCCAACCGACCGGTTGTCATTGCGTCAACTTCACCTCGGGAACTTCGTCGACGAAGTTGAAGTTGCGCTGCACACTGCAACTGCACCTTGTGGAGAATTAACCGTGATCCGAGCTGACATTCAAGTTCGATGACCTCTTTCGACATTTGCAGGGCAGAGGAAGAAAAAGCGTGGAAATCGATGATTGGGGACAGTGACAAAGACAGGATGTTGGCAATGCTGATTTGGGGATTTGGTGAATTAGAAATATTTTTACTCACTAATGAAAAGGACCCACTTGACATAAATCGTCATGGAATGTTTAAAAATATCACATTCTTCTACTTTTCTACTAACGAAAAAAAAGGTACTTACTCAATCAAACATCTCAGAGAATGTGATGAGATGTGATGCAGTACAGTACCAAATTACTAGAGATTCATCAAGTCAAGTAGCTTGATGTTTTTGTGAATTACTTGACTTGACTTGAAAATCAAGCTTTTAAAAAAATCATTACTTGACTTGACTTGATTTTCTATCGTTACTACTTGACTTGATATCAAGTAATTTCAAGCTACCTACTTGATATTACTTGATAACGAACAATTTTGTTAAAAAGTGAGCAATTCAATCGAATCATTAATTAAAAAGAAATACCGTATTTCCTGACTCAATTGAACGATTTTGTATCTATACCAACGCTGTATTTTTATAATTTTCTTGCATAGGAATTATTTTTTGTAAAAATTTTTAAGATTTTAATTTGGTTTTGTGAATAATAGTCATATTGCCAGATCCATTTGTTATATATTGATACCTAATAATTTGATGTAATGCAATACAGTTATGAAGAATTACTTAATTTTTTTCCTTTTTGAAGTTTAACTATTTCATTGACTTGATTTCAAGTCAAGTCAAGTCAAGTAGCTTGAAAATCAAGTCAAGTAGTGAAACCCTGCAAATTACTAATATTGGGATGTTATAGTACAAATACATTTCATCTATCTAATAATCATTAGCGTTTATTAGGAGGTTATTGCAGTCACACAATGATCAAAACCACAAGCCTCAGATGCGCCAGAGCATACAATACAACCCTGGTAATAAGCTTCGAAAAACTCTTACTCTACCAGTGGAACACTGGGGTAAAATATATACTCGGGTAAATAAACATGACAAATACTGAACTGTTCGACTATATTTCTTATCTGCGGGCTAATCTTAAATGATTGCGGTTTTGGGCACTGTGTGACTGCAATAAGCATTTAACGATTATTAGGTACTTGATGATGGACTATACATAGATAATATTACTAAGAGCGGACATGAGCAATCGCTATATACTTTTTCTATAATTCTTTATCAAACCTGTGTTTTAACGGTATAGATGTACTCGTAGTGACAAAAAAAATCAAAAACTTTTTGTCGACAAGTAAACTTTATTAATAAACATTGTAATTACATAAACTAACGTTCATAATACACACATTATAGGTACTTAAATTAAACATTTCTTTCCTGTATTCGGCAAATTTTCAAAATATTATTTTTAATAGACAATCAGGACATCGAAATGTATTACCTATACCATCAAAAAACCACACTGTATGTACCTATTTTAGAATGATTGTAGTTACTTACATGATATGGCTGTTAGTAAATAATACCTGCACTATACGAGAGCTTTTCGTCCACAGAAATGTGTACCTGAATTGATTCGAACCTGAGTTATCAGAACCACAGTCGGTCACATTATATGGTTATCAAACCTATTCTACATTTGGAGATTAGTTTAAAGTAGTAGTTTTTCTTAGAATTATTGGGTAAATTAATTATTGCGTCTAATGATAAATGTGAAGGCTCTAGGGCTGAAAAACTATCTCGTGCATCTTGCATCATAATATTCAAAATCGTAAAATTCTGGAGGTTACAAAACAATATAAACATATTTATATTGTGTGTTTGAAGACGTGTTTTGTGCGCATTTCTATAGATTTCTCACAACACTCGCACTCAAGGGCACATTCTTTCCTTATTCTCTATTATTTCGCAAATGTAAACAAAGATCGAATCGAAATCTAATCACGATTTGAAGGGAGTTGAAGAAATTGTATTACAGAAGTATATAACAATATTGTTGTTATATTTTAAGACGTATATTTTTGAAGATTGTTTACTGTGGTGTGAGGAGCAAAAGATGAAATCTTAATTCGAACAGTAATAAAACTTATTCTAATTCAGACAGTGAGACCTGAACCAAATGATAGCAATTTAAAATTTCTTTAATAACTTAAACTCTCTTATTTGCATTATCTATCGGGCATTTCATCCAAATTAAGTGGAGCAGCATTATGCTTTACCTTTAGGTATTGAGAATCATCGGTATATTTGACCGTGTTTACAATTACCAGCTGTCAACTCATCGTTGTTAAAAGCCCCGTCTACTACCTAAAATCCAGCATAAAATGTACTAACGTAGCGAGTTTTTTGGTTTTGTGGCCAGTACAAGAATAGTAAAAAATTATTTCAACAAGGATTTAATAAAGAAAGAACGGATTTACAGATGTGCCTTTTTAAAATTTTGATAAAATTTTTTTTACATACCTAAATATAAAAATTCCGAAAAATTCAAATAAATTTCATATTTTATGCAAACTTTACACGGTAATATCTCATGATACAAATTAATTTTTAAAATTTTAAAAAGGCACATCTGTAGATCCATTCTTTCTCTATTAAATGTTTATAAAAACATTATCCTGAAGTCAATAATATTCTGACAGTTTACTCGCAACGAAAACACTTTTACAGTATTTTTCAACTTCAAAATGACATTGCATAGCTAGACTGCGACAAAGTACGAGTTTCGGGCTGCTTCCAGACAGCCCACTACTACGGCTTTTTAATCAAAATTTTAAAAAGGAACATCTGTAGATCCATTCTTTCTCTATTAAATCCTTGTTGAAATAAAATTTTACCATTCTTGTATTGGCCACAAAACACTCGCTACGTTAGTACATTTTATGCTGGATTTTAGGTAGTAGACGGGCCTCTTAAAGTAAGATAAAAGCTGTTCAATATGGTAGTATGGTATAACTTTCACAAATTGTTCTTATTTAAATATTTACAGAGAAACCAAAAATTCTTAATTTTTTTAAGTTTAAACAATGAAGATAAAATATAAAAATAATATTCATAAAACAATTAACAAGTTGATAATATAAGTGAAGCAAAGAAAGAAAATGAGAGATAAATTAATTTGGAAAATAGTGTTTTTAACGTAAAATCACGTGATTCCGATCCAAGATGGCTGAAAAAAAGATAACCGCAAGCGCCAAGCATCAAGGCGGAAGCGATATAAATATCAAAACAAGGAAAAAACACTTTATTGTGTCCATTTCGCTGATGCACAGATGTGTCCCTGAGAGAGATCTGCCGATCAAGTAGTCTGTGTGTGTGCGGATTAGTTTGTTTCGTATGAGAAAGGACTGGTATTTTGAATAGGGAAATAGGGTGTGTGCGTGTGTGTGTTTGACCAGTTGCCAGTTGCAGTTGCACGTTGCAAGTTGAATGAACGCCGTCTTTTGCATGCAAATAGTCAGTGTAGATAGAGACATTTTTAGTTAGTTGTCATAGGGGGTAAATAGGATTTAATACTAAATTACCAGGGGTTCATGCTAAAAGTTTCTGCGGGTTTTTATTGTTTTGAATGGAAATGGTACAGCACTGTTTATTAGTTCTTGAACATTGTAACGAAATTTGTGCAGCAGAAGGAAAATAACATTTAAGAATAGTTTATTTTAATTAATATCAAATACCTATCTTTTTATATTTGTATTAAGTCGTTCGATAGATATGACGACGGCAAGAGTAATCGAACCGAGATCTACAGAACACTATGAACAGTAAGAAACGAGATCCTAACCTAACTTAAATATACATATAATTACATATAGTACTACCTGATTCTTATTATTATTACACATACTTTTGATTTCATGCTCTTTATGCGGTCAATATCGTTTCATTTTTAAAATAAAGTTTACAAAATTTGAAAAATGTCAAATTTCGCTATAATTTTTGTCTGATTTCATGTTTACTGGAATACTTTTTGAAAAGAATAATTAAGCCTTTGACTTAATTAAATAAGGCACATGTATGAAAAACAACGTTTTATCTAACAGTCAAGTTACTCAAAACTTTATCCAAAGACGAAAAGACTGCCCTTGAATATTCATCACTTCTTCAACTTATACGACTAGGTACTTAATACCTAATACAGTGACTAATATACACTATAAAATTACTTGAAAAATCAGTCATACATAGGCATTTATTTTTCTTGTCATTAAATAAAACATTTATTTTTAAGTTTGACAAAATTTTGATCAAGATGTCCAAAAGTAAATCATGAAAATTGAATAGGTAGGTACTTAATTGTGATCGACATGTTGCAAGCTTCCATTTTTTGTCCTATATAATACTAACGTCACAAATAAATTTCCATTTCAATAATTTACGGGAAAACTAATTATTTTATTAAATATATTTAAGATTAATATATTTTATAGAAATAACTTGTTTCCCCCACGATTTCCTCATATGACCGGTATTGATAGATTTTTTTATGACAGCTCCTAGCACTTTCAAGAAACTTTTTAGTAAAAACTTTCCTCGTGTGAATAGGGCATTAGGTATAGTGGTAGAATAAGGTAGAATAGTTATTTTTGTAACAAGTGTGGGAAATGAGTGGCTATTTCCCGCATTCATTTTGAGTGTAAGCATGTCTATTTCCCGCACGATTGCGGAATAATCTCATTTTCAGTACCGTTATACTTTTGTCATTGTCAATTGAATAATATTTCTATAAAAGATTTTGACTACTGCTGTTTTCCTGCTTAGAGACGATGAAACAAACGGTGAAAGCAATCGGAGTGCATTATTAAAATGCAAAAAGTAAAACCATATTATATTTAACCGGCTAAGCACCAGAGCATTCTAAGCATTCACCGAGTCTATGTCCATGCAACGTTATAAATTACAATGAAAGTGAAATTAGCATCAGAGCAGACACCATGCAATTATTATTATAACCGTAACTAACTTCACACGGCTGTAATCTAGACGAGAGAGACAGGTTAGGTAATAGACTACTTCACTTTGCTGCGGGGTTATAGCTATAGTACAAATACATTTCATTTACCTAATAATCATTAGCGTTTATTAGGGGGTTATTGGGGTGCATGTCACTGCGTCAAATTGCCGAAATGTCAAATACCCGCTGTGTCCAATTGCCGCAATGTCAAATTGCCACTGTGCCAAAACGCATCCCCACCACTTACATACTTGTAATAACGTATGTCGAGAGACTACTGCAAATTTATTTCGACACAGAGGCAATTTGAGCCAGTGGAAATCAGGCACAACAGCAATATTTAGACATACTGGCAATCGGGCATAGGTTTTGGTATTTACTACACTAACAAAGCTAACAAAACCGTACTAGAACCCCACAAACTCGGTTTTGGTATTTACTACACTAACAAAGCTAACAAAACCGTACTAGAGCCCCACAAACTCGGTTTTGGTACGTCAAATCTACTGTTGTGCCTGATTTCCACTGGGTCAAATTGCCTCTGTGTCGAAATAAATTTGCAGTAGTCTCTCGACATACGTTATTACAAGTATGTAAGTGGTGGGGATGCGTTTTGGCACAGTGGCAATTGGACACAGCGGGTATTTGACATTACGGCAATTTGACGCAGTGGCGTGTTCCCGGTTATTGCAGTCACACAATGGTCAAAACCACAAGCCTGAGATGCGCCAGGGCATACAATACAACCCTGGTAATAAGCTTCGAAAAACTCTTACTCTTCCAGTGGAACACTGGGGGTCAAATATATACTCGGGTTAATAAATATGGCAAATACTGAACTGTTCGGCTATATTTCTTATCAGCGGGCTAATCTTAAACGATTGCGGTTTTGGGCATTGTGTGGCTGCAATAAGCATTTAACGATTATTAGGTACTTGATATATGCGTTGACTATACTTTCAGAGATGTTAATTTAATTATTTTATTTTATTTCCTTTCGGTTTAGTTTTAGTTATACAATGATCAAAGTTCAACGATGTTTTATTCATTATTATATCGGGTTAATTTCATTCAGAAGTACGTCACATGGAGTAAGAATAAGTTTTATTTCTACTACACGGTACAACAAACGGAAATGTTAACAGAGAAGTTCTACAAATTTTATATATCCTGTTGTAAGAGCAGCTGCCAACATAGTTTTATATAATAAAATTGTCTATGCAGTCAGTTGACTGCAATAAAACTGTAATGAAAATTATTTTATGCTTATATGTTCAATTGGAAAATGTTTATGTACAGAACGATTGACACAAATGAAGAGAGTTTATTTTACTGCTTTCCATTGCATTCTGGTTGCAATGGCGGACTTATTTTATAGAGGAATCCCGCCACTCGTGCAGCTTAGTCCCGGTAGTATTTGACATTTGACGGTTAGAAATATTTTATTAGCAAAAATGTATTTAAGAAATATAGCTTTATTAGAAGAAATTCAGAGAAATCTATCATGTTCAGCCCTGGAATCTTTGAGTATTTATTCATACATCTGAATCCTGAAAAAAAAGGAAATTTACGGTTTTAATTTGAATCTTTCAATGAATTAAAAATTATTCTTTTGTAACACCGATATTACTACAGTTCATGCCAAATAGAAATGGGAATGAGATCTGATGCGCAGAAGACGCATTTGCGTTTGCTCCACCCTCCTTACTTGAACGGGCCAATGCTATTTCTTTGTACGCTGCTGGTGTGAGACAGAAGATGCGCGAGGAATGATTGACATTCCCATTTCTATTTGGCATAAACTCTACCTATAAAAGATTTTTATTAGGATTATTTTCCTCAAAATTCAGTGAAAGAAACCTTGTGTGAACAGGGCTTACGGGATAAAATTGCAATTTACTCTAAATGTAGGTATATATTTTCATATGAATTTAACGATCGAAATTTGGAGACATTTAAATATACAGATTGTTTCTATACCTCTGCACGAAACTTTAATAGGTCATATCATATAATTTTACGCATTTTTTTTCAAAATTCGCAAAAATAAGGGCAGTGAAATTTTAGTGCCACTGGTTTAAAATCCCATTTAACTTTTAATTCATTATGTAATTAATAAAATAAGATCATAAATACTCTCCACAAATAGTCCTTTCTATAATAACAATTTAATAAATAGTTAAATGAACTTTTTAACCAGAGGCACACAAATTTTCACTACCTACCCTTATTTTTGCGAATTTTGAAAAAAATATTTTTCTCTATTATCAATGTATCAAATTATATAAGTTAGTATATAACCTATTAAAGTTTTGTGCAGAGGTATAGAAACACCCTGTATAAATTTAATTGTAATTCTGTAATATTATAATAATATATTTATAAAAGTAGGCTGAAGGTTTGCTTAGTATCTAAAATAAAGGAGGAAAATAGACATTTTCTAAAATTGTTTAAGGTGAAAAATTATTGTGCTTATTAGTAATACAACATGTATTCTTATTATAATAATTATTATTAGGTACATAACATTAAAAATTATTATTACCAGAACTTCCGATTGATGCAAAGATATCTAACCGTCTAATCTATTATATTATTATTCGCTATTAATATTAATATTAATATCAGCACTTATATCTTTTTAGAAAGATAAAATAGATTCTTTTAAAATATTTATTTAAACAATACAGTTAGATTGTTTTCTAATTTATATCTATAATTTTTTGTTTCTAATCTAATTTTAAATAGTAAATTTCTTCTCATCTCTTTGACTCATTTGAATATTGTGGTCCATTTTCTAATTTCTAATGATGACACCTACGAATGAATCGTTATGGTATCGTGTGCACATTCGACTTTGTCTTTCTGTAGTTCATCGCAAACGCTAAGTGGGCCATCACGAACAATCGTCTCATTTTCATAAATTTGCATCACACTCGTAAAGTTGATATAATGAATAAAAACTAACATTATTGTTACATGGTTTTTTAGTCCATGTTATCAATATTTATGGGCACTTTTGCATAGGACATCAGCGGCTATCTGCATGGTTATATATACACGCATTACGTGTAATTATTTGTATATTGTATTGCATTGTTCTCGATGACACGATTGCAAACTTAATTAATATTTACAGAAAAGAAATCACACTTTATTGATAGTTTTCCCATGAAATTACTTTTTTCTAAAATGAAGACAACATTCAAAAATAATAATTATTATTCTATCGTCGTAACCTACAATTAAGTTAGGTAAGTAGTATTTAAATATTTAAATTGTTTTCAAGAAATGTCAAAAATTAGAATTTGTTATGGTAAATAAGACAAATAATGGGCTAGGTAGGTACTGAAAATGAGATTTGTATCACTAAAGTAGAAACCTAATGTTAGGTCTAAAACATTGATAAAAATACAAATTTTATTTTAAAGAATTAAGTTTTTTATTTAGTAAACTGAGACAGAAATTTTGCTGTGACGTCATTATTTTGTATACCTAGAAGATATGGCAGCATTCTACGTCACATCACATATTATTCAATTTTCATTAATTATTTTTAGGCTAGTTGATAAAAAATTTCTGAAAATAAAAAATACGGGTCCCAATTTTTTATCTCTTCTTCAAAAATATTTTAACAAAAAAAATCATGCAAGTAGCCCATTCACTCCATGCTTGAAACCTCTTACAAATTTAAAAAAATCATAATTATGTGTAAATCTTAAGATGAAGAAAGCAGAAATTTATTATCTTAAAGAAAGATTTGCTAAAATTCAGTGTATCAGTTCGAATTTTTTTCAAATTATATAAATATTAAATATCTTTAAGCATTATAAAAGCGCTCTCAAATAATAGTTTTCGAAGATTTAAAGAATAAGAATTAATAAATATTTATCAAAGGATATTATATCGTTATTAAATTAAGGACTTATTTCTGTTTATTACTAGTTTATTTTTTGTTTATTTGATATCTAAGTCAAACCACCATGCCAATAGCAACATATTTTTTAAAAATAGTTCCTGTTATTATTTTATTGAAATTTTTAATTTAATTATTATTTTTATAATATACTTAATATTATTAAATTAAACTTTAATTATTATTGTTTAGTTCTCGATAAAAAAGTGTAATGTTTTAGTAACATAGTTTATTTATTTAGGTACACTTATTTTTAAAATATCAACCACTAATTTATTATATTTTTTGTTTTCTATTTAAGTAATGTTTAAACTTCACAGTTTATTTATTTATGTGTTTAAAAACTACACATGCAATTTAACGTCCACATTAGTGTTGGTTATTAATTCCTTATGCAATTTAAGTAACATTGTTGACGGATATGTGTAATTACACATTTACTATCTTTAAGTAAAATTAAAAATGTAATATCTAATCAACTAACATGCACTATGTCTGCTGTGAAAAGATAATAGTGTTGCCAACCTAACTTGTTTACAAAATTTTCAAATATATAACCAAAAATTTCATTTCCAACATAAACATTTAGATAAGTTTCAAAAAATTGTTAAAATTGTAACTGACACTGATTTACAGAATTGTTATTGTGGTGATAAAATTATTCATTTTGATTATCTATAAATAGAAAAATGCATTATCACTCCTACCGGAATTATGCGTAAACGTAGCGTTACATAATACTTATTTTTGAGTTCACACACCTCGACTTATGTTGAAAAAACTTGGAAATACGGTTAAACCAACAGAGATATCAGTGACCCATATTTTTAACTTTTTTCCTTGATACTGAAATTAAATTGAAGATTGGTATAGTCTGTTTAAACTAGGAGCAAAAACAAAATACTGGCGATTTCTATATTTATGACCACCGGTTTTATAAACACGCCAAAATGTCAGATTAAATATTAAACTGTCATTGTTTATGTCACTGTCAAATAGCCACATTCTATAAAGTGATAATATTCTAAATTTATGATTTTTGTATAATTAAAAACCTACAGTTTAGGTGATTATAATAGTTATTTATGTATTAAGGATCTCGTCTCCGTAACAAAATATTGCGTATTTAAAGGTGTAGCAGTTTCTGCTTTACTCATTGCATATTAAAAATTTGAAGGAAAAACAGATACTAGATTTTTGTGGAAGAATTAATATAGGACTATGTCCAGTTAGAATTCTGAAAAAATCTTTTAAATCCATATACAAAATTAATGAAACAGTGTGTTTTAAGCAATTTTTGACATGCTGTTTCTTATTATTAAGAGATATATTAGAAAATGTAACTCGGCATAATCCTAGTTGCATTCTTCGTCTGTAAATAAATTTATGAAATTTAGCTTTATCTATAAAACTTCGTGAGCATTGTAGAAATTGCTAGACTGCTTTTCCGTATTTTTAGCGAACGTTTCTATGCATTAACATAGGACAAACGCTGTGTTGAGCTACGTGGAGACGATACCCTTAAGGGTGTAAGGAAGCTTTTAAGGCGTGGAGACGTGATTTTGAGCCCGAGCGTCAGCCGAGGGCTAAAAACACGTCAAGAGCCATAAAAGCAAGTTACGCCCGTGGTACATACCCAACTTAATGCACGGTTCAATATTTTCTAACAAATTAATTTAGTATTTACCTTTTCAAGTTGTTCAAATTACGAAAAATTACTAAATTCTTGCACTGTTCTAAAATACCAAAAAATTCCGAAAATAAACAAAAATCTAAATGTCAAAGTTGTCAGTATTGAATTAAATATTTACCTACAAGATAATTTATGTTAAATGTAAGTAAAATTGATGTTATTTAAATAAAAAACTAATACAGAAAATGGTTATTTATAGGATTATTAGTAGTATAAATAAGGAAAATTGAAAAGATAAACTTTTTGCATTAATTTAACGTTATTTTACGGCGCACTGCGCTATAAAGTGACGTTTATGTCAAAGAAATTCGTGTATAACTGTCAACTGACCGTGCATAAATATATTGAAAGTAAAATTTAATGAAAAAAAATCTAGCGGTGTTCTAGATATTTCAAGAGTGTAAATCTAACTTTTGTTTACTTTAAAAACCAACTATAAAATAAAGGTAACCCATTTACAAAACACAATATAAACGCTTATCGGTTATCGTAGTATCGTATCGTAGTAAAAACGCTCGAATCTAGTTAACCTTTGAGAAAAACAAATAAGAGTAAAGCAGTACCAACCTCACAGCGCGAAATTACCCTGGCGTGGACGAGCAGGAGGAAGCACTCGTCACCATAACTACGTTCACTGTCAACAAACCAAAAAACAGCCGAACTCTTGTTCTTGTCAAACAGCGAGAGATGATCAAGATTCCGCGGCGATCGAATATAGCGCATACCTGATATTTGAATATGAAAAACTGTTCGCAAAAAGCCTACGATGGCGCAACAGGCATTCCAAGGTACCAGGCAGTTGCTGTCTACCGCGGACATTCCATTGGTCGTAGATTTGCAACGCGCGTCGGGGAAAACTTGCATCTGATTGGACGTAGGTCGGCGCTCGCTCCATGCTAACAACAAAATCTAATCGCTGCGATGAAAAGTGCGCTTGTACGCATGCATATGCACTTACACATACACGCATTATTTAATAATTGGTGCTGTTTGTGTTGGTGCACTAATACTAATGCATTTAGTGCATCTATGTGGTTGTAAGTGCATGTAGGTATTAATATCACACTTAGAATGCTCTTAATACGTATCGAGATGAAACATGAACAATCTGTGCTTTTATTTTTATTTAATATATATTCCTGATTTTAAATAGAACATTCTTAAGCCTGTTTTACATTATACTTTTTCGGCTAGATTTTAGAAACTTTTTCTGACATGTTTTGTCTAAGTTTTGTACTAGTTCTAGTTTCTTGATCAGCCGGCCTAAACAATGTTACCAACACCAAATTTTTAAAGCGTAATCCTAGTGCACACGGAGAAAAATTTTGACGTTTCCTGAAAAAAGTTTCCGGAAACTATAAAAATGAGGCGTTTTCAGGAAACGTTGTGAAGTGCAACTAACTTCTTATTTGTCAAATCGTCAAATGTGACATGTGATCATAAACATATTTATTGTTTTTCAAAAAAATCTCCATTTTCTAGAAACTTTTTTCAGGAAACTTGTCAAAATGTTTCTCCGTGTGCACTTGGCATTAAATTAACATTTTGTTATTATAATTAGAAAATCATGACTTCTGATTCTATTGCAGCTATATTGCAGTCAACAAGTGTAGATCCTTAAGTAATTTTTTTTTAATCGTAGGTACTTATAACAACAAAAAACAGTACCTACGTATTTTGTCCGCCATTTGCAAAAGTACAACGCACCCAACTGCAATTTTTTTCACGACATAGTGTCAAAAATGTTTACAACATCGTTAATAAAGTGTAAATATCTCCTATTTATTATGTTACCTTGACAATCATTCAAAACCGTGAAAAAAAATTGTTTTCATCGTTAAACGTCTTTTTATGGTTATAAATAACTGTTAGTTATCCTTAGTAAGTAACCAAAATATAATCTTATTTATATTAATTAATTTAACAAATTTTAATCATAATAAAGTTTGAATACATCTAACTAAATATGAGCATTCACAGTGCTTGAAAATGGGATGTGTGAATGCTCGTATTTAGTTATATGAATTTAAACTTTCTTAAACGTAAACATAAATGTACTCCATAACGCTTAGTGCGTTTAAAATACATATATTGTCGTTTGGTTTATCTTGGGTCATAATTTTGGCGCCAAATTCTCGTTGTGTTCGACTATCAATTTTAGCTACTGTACCTACATGACACAAAATATAAATAAAAACAGACATGTGTTTTAATAATTGCCCCATTTCGAAATTGGGTGGTAAAAAATATCTGCTTATTTAGAAAATATTTATTTAATAAATGGAGTTATTATAAATTAGGTTAGGCATATCGGCATAGCAGTTATTTTTATATAAAAACTAAAACAGGATCGTGGAAACTCCTCTTAAAACCTAGTTATATATAATTCAAATATAAGTAAAGTACACAGAAATGTGTAACAATATTTACAAAATTATAATGCGCTATTTGGTTATATTTCCGCGAACTAGTTCTGCGTAAATATATAAGCTACCTACTCTACTGTGTTATCACTACAGTAAACATAAAAATATCATTTATAAATGTATCTACTTCTCCGTATCAAATATCATCATATCACTTCTGTGTGAATGTAAGTATGTATGCGTAAAACGTAGGAGAATGTCAGATAATGATGACAGAACTTGAATGACTTGTATGAATGTAAATTTGTAACAGGAAATGAAATTTGAATTCTATTTAGGTCGTTTACTTCCAGATAACGAGCGAACTTCATTCTAATTGCGGTTTTTTGACCTGATCTATATTAGAGAGGGTAACTTGAATGTGATTTATTTTTTTCTTTAAATGTGATAAGAAATTACGAAAATTTGCAGACAAGGTTCGTATATTATTAAAATGAATCATGAGGTCTACAGTTAAGCAATTCAAAATATTATTAATAAGTAACATTTTTCAAATATTATTTACCTGAAGTTAAAATTTAAAACTATACAGGGTGTTTCTATACCTCTGCACGCAACTTTAAGGTTTTTAAAAAAGATTTTTTCAAATTTCGAGTTCCATTGGTTTGAACGTCCATTTAACTACTTATTTATTATACAGGTTGGTGGAGGTGAAATGCGAACATAGGGAACATACATGACAATCGAACTTTCATGCCAGGTATCTTGATATATTTTGTAGTAGTGTCACAAAACGAAGTAATGTGAATTTGTGTGACAAAAAGAGTAATCAATAACAGAAATAATAATAAAATCTATATAAAAGTGCATGTAAACTTTCTCGTTCTGCTCGTACACATATACATTATTATACAAAGAAAATATTTTAATGAAAATAAAAATTTCAATAATATGACAGCTACTTTGACATTGACAGTACTTATTCCATGTATATCAAGATGCCTAGCATGATAACTCCATTGTCATATATTTCCCTATGTTCGCATTTCACCTCTACCAACCTGTATATATTTTCTGTAATCAATACCTATATAAAATTATATTACCTATTAAAGTTGCGCGCAGAGGTATAGAAACACCCTGTATATAAACCAAACATATCATGATAAATATCACAATTAAATATCGCGATTTTTATTCTTTGATAAAAATCAACGATACATATTTTTTTTAAATTCAGCTAAAATCTCTGTTTTTACTTCCTTGTACGGAGTAATAAGGAAGTATTGTAATCCCGAAAAATTTCGGTTTTCAGATTTTGATGGAAATATCCGTTTTGACCTTTTCTGAATCCATTATGACTAGTTTCGTCGTGACGTCTGTACGTACGTACGTACGTACGTACGGACGTATGTGTGTCGCATAACTCAAATACGGTTAGACGTAGAAAGTTGAAATTTTGTATTTAGGACTGTTATAGCATCTAGTTGTGCACCTCCTATTTTTGGTTTCAATCTATAAACCGGAAGTAGTACTTTTTAAAAATATTTCGATAAATATTTAATTTAACACAAATTTTTTTATTTTAAATGAAAGATTATGTGATTATTACCTACAATCGGTATTTTATAAATATTTTTGTATCTGGTATCATTTAAGAATAATTAAAGTATATACTTATAATTTATTATTTCGGTATCTTGTACTCCATGATCGTTTAACATTTGTTACTACGTAAAATTTAAATGATTATGACATGACAGTGACAATAGTAAAATATGCTTTATATCTTCTTCTGCAGTTTAAATAAAATGACTAAAATATATTTGTGAGTATACTAGTATAATAAGTTAAAATAATTTTTTATATTATTCTACATTTTAGTTATTAAGAAAAGTATGAACACACAAGGCGTACAAGGAAGTCATGTGGTGCCCACGTCAGATTTTTTATATTGGATGGGAAATTATTTTGTCATTAACTGTAGCTCATTTATTAATAATTATAAATATTAATATTTGGGCAGTAATTTCTTTCATTTTCGAATTAAATCTAATTAATCTATTTATAAAGAAAATATACATCCTTATAAATTAATATTATCAGTTCAATTATAAAAATAATAAAAGTACAATAATTCTGTATTGGTTATTTTAATTCAATTTTAATCTAATATGTCATTTCATTTTAATCTTGAATTTATTATCAAAACAAATAGGTATTAGATTAAAATATGTTTTATAAATAAATTATAAACTTAATCTGTGATTATATAATTTATACCTAGTTTCTTTTGAGAAATTTGCTGTAAAAAAAGCGGTAATACAAAAAATGGCCCAACCCAGGTTTAAGGGGTAAGGTTTAAATTAATTATATATAAATATTAATTACAAATTCCGCAATAATGGAGTATTTATCGAGCAGCAAAGCAAACAAATTTCGCTAAACATGCGTCGCAAAACGATGATGCGTTATTAAAAGGTGTGGCTGATGCAATACCACTCAAGGTTGCAAAAGCAAAACACAATTTCTTCGTCGAAACAACAAAAAACTTATCATAGCAACCAATCATTTCCTTAACAACCTAACAAACACCATAACCAATAAAAAATCGAAAGTCGGAACCAAAACGTGGTGGAACCCTCACGCATGCGCGGGAAACTGACCCTTAAGGAGAGAGGGAATAGAGGTTATGTTATCCGCGAAATCTATTAATATCTGAATTTTTTTGAAGTTCAAAGACACTAGAGTCGTCACAGTCGGCGCCCTAGTTTCGTCAAATCGTGGATTAGTTTTGCGCGTGCGCTCTGTTATCGAAATATTGTGCCATCGTAGCTACATTGGTTCTTATGCCTAGCTTTTTGGCCTAGTTTCTGAAACATAGACGTCGCTAAATACTGAGGAAGAGGGGCAAAAGTTTTGCTAAGTTATTTGAAAACCGTGCTAAAAAGTCTCGATACAAGTTGAAAAAGAATACTAGGAAAACTATTTTTAATTTTAAATTTATAACATCGTGTTTACTAGTAAACAATCTTAACAAACTGCTCATAATTAAATAAAAATTCAATGTCACTCAGTATAAAAAACAACTTCGAATTTATATAGATACCTACGAGTGTATAAGAGATTAAAATATGTTTTATAGTTTTAGTTTACAAGTAATAATTTTTCTAATGTTGATAGATCCTGGAAAAATATTATTTATTTACCGCAAACGTGATATTGATTTTTGTTTAATTTTTTTTTTGTAACATATAGCAGTAGCAGATTACGACTTTTAACATTTATTGTACCTAAACCTTTACGAAACCTTTTGAAGCACAGCTTTGAATATTAAAAAATTATTTATTCATAAAGTCTTCATGAATAAATAACAAAATATACAACTTTTGTTTAGTGCATTAGTGTATTATTGATTATTTCCACCTTCCAACATCCAAACTTCAACAGTCTTAATAGTTTTCTTTTAGTTTTAGTTAGGTGTGGATATTTTTTGGTACTACCAAAAATTATAATTTGTAGTTAAAATTTCAGTGGGCCTGAAAATCCATTTGGATGGACAGTCTAAACTCTGAAGTCTAGACCTTTTCATCTTGACTTCAAAGAAATATATTTGAATGAAATACTAATTACTCAAATTTTCATATTTCAGTATTCCTGATATTAAACTAATGTACTATATATGTATACACAATACAAAGTTGGCCATCACATAATATATGAACTAGTAATTACACCAAATGAAAAGAACAAACTTTGCTGGTCTAAATATAAAATAGTAATCTATATATGTGTAGGTACATACAAGATCCTTAAAATAATGTTTAACCCAGCTTATTCTAACTTCGCAATAAAATGTTGACACTTTTTTTATTTCTAGATTCTATAGACAGAAATTATTAATGAAGGGTATAGCAACTTCTTCAGGACTAGTGTTTTATCAAGACAAGAAATCTTATCTTGTCTTGAATTTCAAGTAAAGAAATAAAAAGCTTCTTGTTTTGGTCATTTCTTGAAGGACTGTTTTTTCAAGATTTCTTGAAATTCCTTGAATTTTTACCTTTTCTATAAAAGCAACATTAGCGTTTTCAGAAAAACTAATAAAAATACAAAACCCTTAATCAATGATAAGTTTTCTTTGTATAGACAACTGGCATGTGCCACATAAAATGTAAAATGATAATAAATATACTATACAACTTGTATACTTAACTAGAATTAAGACTTAATGCTTTGCTTATACTTCAAAATATTCATACGTTTTGTTGAATACGAAATGCAGAATAATTGCTAGCGTTTATAGAATCTTACTCAAAAATATAATTTTGAAAACACATATTTTTTTAAACTACCTACAAGAAATCTTGAATTTCTTGTCAGGAAATCTTGATCTTGACACTGATGTACTTGTCTTGTCTTGAAATAAAAATGTACAATCTTGATTTTTTTGATATTTGTGACTACTCGGGACTGCAATTTCAATAACATTTTATTTTTTATCAAAAAGTCGACGTTTCTCCACAATTTTGACGTCGACAGGAAATGTCTATTTAGTATAATACCACTGATAAACAAATAATTGTATAAATTGCATTGGCTAATAAGTAAAATAGGTATTCGCCAAACAATAGCAACCTCTCGTCGGCGTCAATGCAAAGATAAGAATTTTTTCCTCATAATCAGCTCCTTTATCAGTAGGTTACGCACAGCGTACGTATATCTTTTCTTAATCCACACGCACGCCCCCCTCGCACGCCATTTCCCCCTCTCTCCTAGAGCTGCTAATACACAGGTCAGTATCCTCTATTTCGTAACTAGGTCACCAGTGGTTACACATACACTCACAAAAACATTGAATTCACAATCTAAGGTCTATGTTTAGGTTACTGCCAGCTAGATATACTATTCGTTGCAAAAATGTCATGGTCTGCGCTCTGGCGCGGCCGCCATCTTGGATGGAGTACGCATGCACGGAAATGTTTTGAAATATGGTTATGAAAGTTTGGAAAAGTTGGGAAATATGAGATTGGCGTGCTTGCTTTTTGTAGAGATTTTTACCAACGTTGGAAGTCGGATGGGAGGTTGTATAATAATATTAATGAACTTTGGGGCTTATGGTTTACAGTTTTTTATTGAGGAATTTGTCATAAAAACTGTAAACTCGATTAATATTAATAGGTGTTTTACAAAATTTAAATATTTTTCTAGGGTTAGGGTGATGGTGATTAGACTTGTTATCATTGTATTTTAATAAAAAGAAATTAGTTATTTTGAATAAAAATATGTAAGTTAGAAGAAGGTATATTTAGGTTATATGTAGGGAAACAAATTATAAAAATAGGACAAGAATTATCAAGTGTTTTTGTCAAATAAGAGATAGGTATAATAAATTAAGTTAAGCGGCTCGTCTACGTTTTTACCAAATTCTTAGAATACTCTTGATTTTACTTTTTTTTCATTCCACTCGTTTCCTCACTACTATAGGGCTACCTGAAACCAGCCCGAAACTCGTACTTTGCCGCATCCTAGCTACGCAATGTCATTTTGAAGTTGAAAAATACTGTAAAAGTGTTTTCGTTGCGAGTAAACTGTCAGATTATTATTGACTTCAGGATAATGTTTTTATAAACATTTAATGGAGAAAGAATGGATCTACCGATGTGCCTTTTTAAAATTTAAAAAATTAATTTGTATCATGCCGTGTAATTTTTCGGAATTTTTATATTGATGAACAATATTTTAATCAAAATTTTAAAAAGGCACATCTGTAGATCCATTCTTTGTCTATTAAATCCTTGTTGAAATAAATTTTTACCATTCTTGTATTAGTCACAAAACACTCGCTACGTTAGTACATTTTATGCTGGATTTTAGGTAGTAGACGGGCCTCTTAAAAACAACTATAGCTGAAGCAATTACAAATAAATTGTAAGCATCTGTTTTAAAAGTGTTATCCTGCCGTGAAAACTTAAAATGATCTCTTGAATTTTCAAAATGAAACAGAGTGTTAGGTAATGCCGCCATTTTGTTATTATACTAATAATTTGTTTAATGTCGTTCAATTTTTATAAATTAAGCAGAATTATAGGTGCCTACCTAGTATAGGTACCTATACTTTTTGATAAAAAAATTCGAACAACTTTTTATAGAATATAATAATACAATATTTTTGAAAAGGTAAATTTGAAATTATTAATACTATACTACTATTGCTTGCAGTAATTGGAACTATTTTTCATAATTCGATTAATTAATAATATTTGTTGTCCTCAAAAGGGTAAAGTTCAGTTTATTGAAACGTTAATTAATACAAACAAAAGAGTAATTAAACCATAAATATTTTAATTAAATATTAATTTGAGTAAAGTCTTGGGTATTGATTTTTATTTAGGTAGTTATTTTACAACGTTTCTGGAGCGACATGACATGCTTCCCTAATTATTATTTTGAGATTATTTTTCATAAGTATAATTAGAGCCATGAATTTATTGGCAAAATTACGAATAGTAGTTGTGTAGTAACGGACACATTTAAACTACGACAGCGATGTTGTCTTGAAAAAAAACAATTTCGTCGAAAAACTTTCGGCTTATGAGTCAAAAATCCACAAAATGCACTTTTTTTCAAACGCCCATAACTTTCTGCCAAGGTAATTGAACAAATTTCAATTCCCTTTTGGTGGATCGAGTCGACAAATTTTTTCCAACTCGGTACACATCGCCAAAGTTTTTTGGCCCAGGTTTTTTGAAGGGCAGGAAAAGAGATCATCCTAATCTGAGTTTACCCCCTTTAAGTTGGTTTTTTTCCCGAAAGAATCGTCTAACTTGGTTGAAAAGTCGCTGAGTTATGTGCGATAAACCTAAAAATGCACTTTTTTTAAACACCCACAACTTTGTGCCAAATCATCGTAGGAATTTCGTTCTTTGAGTCCTGCACAGGGAATTGAACAAATTATAGTGCTCTTTTGGTGGATCAATTCAAAAAAAATTCAACTCCGTACACATCGTCAAAGTTGGACATTTTTAAAATTAAAAACATTTTTTTTCACAGGGGTGCTAGACGGGGGCGGCAGGGGTTGCGCTTAAGGCTTTTTTTATACGAATTTCAAGTGTTTCATTTTTTTCACCAGTGTATAATATCATAACTATTTCGTGAATAACAAAGTCAATTTTGATACACTATAATTAAATAATATGATGCTAAGGAACGTTAAAATTTTTTCACTTATTAAAATTAACATACCTATAGTTACGAATATAAAGCAGTCCATTGGCTAAAAGGGTGCCAAAAAATTTGTGAGGTTGTTTTGTCAAAATAAAACAAGGTAACTAGGTATAAAATCATGAACTTTTGTTTATTGGATTAGAAATGAGTGGAATAGTCGCTATAAAACTTCCTTATTTAAAAAAATAAATCATTCTAATTGATCAAAACTGACGTGTGCGTTGAAAAAACAAACAAAATATATTTTATTCTGAAAATTGTCACACCAAACTTAAATAAATTCTAAAGTAAAATAATTCTTCAATACATATTGACCCCAAAACATTAATATAACTTCTCTTTCTCATTGTTTATTTCCAAATAATGAATAAATCTTCCCTAAAAATACCACCATGCCTTCTAAAATTACTCGTATGACACATAGACTCCTCCTATTTACAACTACACACACATCCTAGCATTCAATGCACAAACAGCGTAACAAACGCACTTTGCACCGCCGCGCCATTACGAGAGCATTCTAACCCACTCACAGTCACACATGACATTTCTACAGAGAATATTACGCGTCCAACTTGTTATTTATTCTCGGCCGATAGACAGACCTTAGCAATGTGAGACAGAGAGGAAGCTAGCTGGAGAGAATGCGCCCGAAGGAGACAGAAGAGAAAGAGAGAGTGAGAGAGGATGCGTTACGCAATAACTCTCCTTTTCTCGCGTGTTTGTGAGAGTAATAGAGCATGCTGGGTAATTAGAAAATAGGGTTGGGGGGAATTGAATAGGGTTTGACATAGTGGAGATGGGGTTGGTTTTAGTTTTTGTGGAAAGATGGGCCAGAAATTCGTATTATTGTCAATTTATAATGCCCAGTGCACATTTTGACAAGTTTCCTGAAAAAAGTTTCCAGAAAATGGAGATTTTCTTTGAAAAACTATAAATATGTTTATGATCACATGTCACATTTGACGATTTGACAAATAAGAAGTTAGTTGCACTTCACAATGTTTCCTGAAAACGCCTCATTTTTACAGGCGCCGTTAAAACTTTGAAGTTTCTGGAAACTTTTTTTAGGAAACATGTCAAAAAGTTTCTCCGTGTGCACTGCGGGCATAATAAATTTTTTTTACCGAACTTGGAAGTGGTAACCTTATATTGTAAATATCGATATATCGATATGGACATCAGTTGCTATTACTTTTCTTTTGATATCAATGTATCGATAATTCGATATTTGTTAATATTGTCGATAATTATCGGAAAAATATCGATAATTCGATATTTGTTAATATTGTCGATAATTATCGGAAAAATATCGATAATATCGAATTATCGATATATCGATATCAAATAGTAATATTGGCTGATGTTCATATCGATATTTATCGATATATCGATATTTTTATTTTCCCATCTAAGAAATAACATTTAATTTTTCTTTTAAAACTCACCAAGGTCTCTAATTTTGTTTAGGAACATGATTATATAGATTAACTTGTAATGAATTTTTTTACAAATACCTTAATAAATTATTCTTATAAAAGGTTAATTTTCAATGGTTATATAACATAAAAAATAATCCACATTTTATGTGTTTACATTTTTAAATTAGTGAACAAAGAAATGCTAATAGTAAAAAATTTAAATTCATGTGCGCACCATGTTGTATTATGTGTTAATGGTAATGCTCTTGAAATATCAGTTATTACTTTGTTTACTGTGTGAGTTTCAAAATTTGTAGCACAATGATGTAAAAATTATAAATTATTTTACACTTAAATTAGGAAGCTTACAATAAAGGTGGGTTTATGCTCTCAAAATTTAAGAATAAGAACTAAGAATAAGAATAGTCGTAAAGTTAAAACGGTTATAAACATATGGAACGGTTTATGCTACTGGAATAAGAATAAGGTTTAAGAAGAGTAGGTAAGCAAAAGTTAGTTTCTTAATTTTTTTTTAAATTTTGTGTTTGTGTTTTAGTGGTATTAATGTTAAATCGCAAAATAATTGACATTATTTTGTACAATCATACAAACAAATTCAATTAAAGGTTGCCTCACAGAAATATTTCCCTAACAGCTTTATAATTCTCAGGTACGCTGCGTTCTATCATTTCTAAACTGTCAAGTATTGGGTTAATATTCGTCAAATAGACCGTAAAATACAGCGAATCTATGTCGAGGCCCTACACAGTTAACATCATACGCCATTACCAAGTTTTACGCATTGTGGAATGTCATTAAAATATCACAATTAACCAAAGAAATAATATGTTTCTTCACACAGTAATAAGAGTATAACTAACGACATAATACATGATAGGTCTACTATATACGTAAGGTATACTAGAAGGTATTTGACTAAAAATATACTATAGGTACTACTAAAAGCATCAATCGGCAAAGGACTCTTTTAACCCTTTTAATACGAGTTAGTATACCTAACCTACAAATGTAAAAAAAATCACTTTCATGTTTATTCATTTAAATCAGACTGCCATGGCCATGTTTATTTGTATAGTTAGGTATACTTATATTAGAAGAAAATAATAGTTTCTGATAATAAGTGTGTTAAGGGTTATTTAAAAAATAGCCTAAGTCTGCACACTAATATTTCAAAATATAAACGCATAGATTTTAAAATAACTGGAACAGCTTGTTGGCTATGACTGAAAAGTCACATAGTGACAACATGACATAATGAATCAGAATCAATTTATTTATAAATAATAATCAGAAAAATACAAAACGTTTTTATAAAACGTACCTACGTATAAGAATTATGTTACGAGGACTACTAAAATTTGGGTGTGACAGCACAACAGTTACAGATCACCATCACTAAAATTTGTAATTTGCAAATAAATTTACAGATTTATAATATCGACTATAGTTACAGACTTATTTTATTTTTAAATAAATAAATTGAAACATTATTTATCAAGTGCGTAATGCTTACCTCAAAAACAAACGCATCCAACAACGACATTTGAGAAAGCGTGCGTAATTTTAATTTTAGTGTTGAGACCTTCATTCAAATAAAAGCGAAGAATTCCTTACAATGCAATGCTAGATACTACTAGAGATGTCCTTTACTTTTCAAATCCGTAACTGATTTATACATTACGCACTTTATTTGAAACTTGGACACTTGGATATTTTATTGTTCTGTATTGCAAGTCATGGAATTAATATAAAAACTATAAACTACAAGGTAACAAAAGAATAAATTTTCCTTTAAACTTTTCTGTATCGACATTTGAAATAGATGTTTCGTATTTTAAAATTAGGTATTAAAGACCGACCAAAACAACAAAGAAATTTCTCAATAGTTTTTTAAAATAAAAATATGATTTGACCTAAAATATAACTAAGTATATAGGTACCTATTTTATAATGACAGTTAATTTAGATTTATTATCATTTTAACCAGATTAATTTTAAGTTGGCACTACTGAAACTGACTTTATACTACCTTAATAATACGGACAAAGTACATAGTACGTAATAATACACAAAATCAATATAGTAAAGGTAAAATTTTGCTGGAAACAAGTATTTCAACTTTAGTTTTTTATAAGCAGGAAATTTAGGGAATTTAGGATTATTTTATTAAATACCTACTGTAATCTAGTTATGACATTTCATGCAGAATATTGTAGTGATATTAAAAGTGAGTTTATTTGTACCCCTTCAGACATTTTACGGCAATTGTAAATCTAAACTTTTGTCTCTGAAGACAAAAATATTCTGAAAGCTTGACCTTTCAGTAACAGCACAATTTCTAGTTCAGCATTCAGCAAAATGTTTGATGTCTCAAATTAAGTGAAAATCGTCCATTTGAACATTTATTACAGAGATTATAGAACAAATAAAGTGTTAGATATGAAAAATGTACTTTTTGAAAAATGAGTGTTGAAATTATTTTCACAAACTCAATGTTTCAAAAGCCTACTTTTACCATCAATTTTAATATCTGAAAACATGTGAATTCGCATTTTCGTAGAAAAAAATATTTTCTGTAGTATAAAATTAAAATTATACAGTATATACGCAAATAATACCGACCCACTTTTGAAAATTTTGCTTTTATTTAACCTCAGTACACCAGCATGTTTACTTCCACTATCATTCAGCAAACAAACCCAGAACCTATTCCATTCTCAAAAACCGTCTCGAAACCGCATTCGTCGCCATTTTACGCCATCCACCATTTTCTTAGCTCAGCTTGCAAAAAAATCCGCAAAAACTTGGCGCTGGTAGTCAGAAAACTCTCGGCATATGCTGCCGCAAAGATGTAACAACCAAACAGACAGTGGCCGCCGGGATATTGCAACACGGTGGCCGTTTGTCCTACATGCAGGTCATTGCTACATGCGTTACCTTCCATTCAACAAGCGTGCGAGGGGGAGGGGCCAGGAGAGGGCCAATCACGGAGGAGAGACCCCGATCGGAGGATTGTGATTGGTTGAGGGGCAGGCGTAGATGGCAGCACTGCTTGGGTGATTTGGAGGCTTCTTGGGCGAATTTGATGAATTTAAAAATGTTTTTAATAGTTTTGTTTGTTGGGTTCGCAATAGATCGTATTAGAAACTCAGTAATAGTTTTAGTGTGTTAGAATAGATTTTAGATCTAATGTTTTACTAACTATTGTATCAGGAGAACAGCACCTGTTAGAGGTGCAACCATGCAAACGCGGTACTATTCTAAGAACGAACAACTGAATTATGTTTTTAGTTTGAATGTTTGAACCTATACTAATTATTTTTTCTTTTGTTGCAGACTATTATGTCCTCTGCTTATTATTCCACATCAAGGCAAAATGTCAAAAGGTCAGTAAATTAATTTATATAATTTAATTATTAATACCTTTGTACATACAATTACAATCATAATTAGTGTACTGTGCAATTAGTAAAATCTTTAATAATTAATTACGCTAAAACATAATAAAGCAATGTCAAATTGTGCTTGTATAATAATATTGTGGTTCATAATAAATTAATAATCTGCTAAGAAAATTATATTAGTCGCTTTGATATTGACCTCGCTATATCCCAAACTGAGCTTTTCTTACTGCTCTTACAATGTTTATATTTTATATATAGATAGTTGAAAGATGACTCTAGAGTACTATGAAACTATATTTTTGACATACTTAATAGTGTCTTAGTAATAAATTAGTAAAATAGTCTATTTGGCCAATTTTTACTATTTTTTGCGTCAGATGTGAAATTTTTTTGACAAAAAATATTTTCATAGCACTCTTACAAACAATGCAAGAAATCGACTATTTAAAACAAAATTAATAAATATGCAACAATGTATTGTATGAATTTTTCGATTAAATAATACCATGTTGTTACTCATGGTAAATTTTTATTGCAATATAGCTAGAGTCGTTAATTCTGATTCTATTGCAGCAATATTGCAGGCAACAAGTATAGAGGCTTAGTCTTGTTGTTTCAATAAAACAAACAATTTTTTTTTAAATTTTCTTGTTTCATAAATTGGGCGAAAATAATAAACCATTTTAAGATATAATAAACTTGAAATTTCTATTTATATAACTGGGTATACAATAACATAAAAAGATTAATTTTTAAATTTTTCTTAACTATTCTCAACCATGCCTAATGTATGCAGGCAGTCAAATATTCGCTCAAATTTAAATCATGTTTTTTGCAAAAAAAATATTTACTTTGCTCTTATAAAAGAGAAATAATTTTATTATTTTCACAAACCTTGAAATTTTAGAAGTAGGTAGATTGTTTTTAGACCCAAGTGAACTAAAAAATATATAAAAATATTCCGTATATATGCTGAGAAATATCTTGTTGAAATTTTTTTAATTCAATTTTGACGTTTTAAACTGCTATTAACTCCATAGCAACATCTTTAAACAACTGTTTATTCGCAAGTGAATTAGTTTTTTTTTAAATCACTCAACCCATTTTTAAATCACTCTGACGTTTTAAACTGTTATTATTACGTCAAAAATGCATAAAAACAATGACAACTTGCCACTAACGACTACTTTGATTCGTTTTTTTTGTTACCTATGTCAAAATAAATTTATAATTTATATACGAGTATTTGAAATAATTTCGTGAAAATTGAATAAAATATTGTATAGTATAAACCACGTGAGATACGAATGTTTATTCACTGGAAGAAATTATCCCACTCGCCTTTCGGGCTCGGGGGCTAAACTTTCTTCTCTTGAATAAACATTCATGCACTCACTTGGTGTATATCTATTAAATTACATTTTATATTATGTTTTAAAAATACGAATTACTATGTAGGTAACTAATTCAATTTTCCTATAAAATATATTTAGAAAAGTTAATAATTATTGAAAGTTTAAGAGTATATGAGATATTTTGAGCTCTTTATCGGCTGACTTTCAATAAAGAGCATCGTATTTTCTTCTTACAAAATTACGTCTCCATTCCTCTATTGACTACTTGCATCGTTTCTAGGAAATACAATCTAAAATCTAATCACTCGTGCACAAAGTTATCCTTTGAAAGCTTTGCAATAATAAATTAATGTTTGCAAGCAGGCGTGGAGAATCCACCGCTTGCTGTGACGCTTTCAGTTGTTTACAGGTTGAGACTTCAGCGTTGCTGTAGGCAACCAGGAACAGTTGAGTTGTTGTATGACGCTTTTGTTGGGTAGTTTCGTAGGAGGGGATTCATTTGTTTTAAAGTATTGTTTATAGTTGGACAGATTATTATTTAATTAATTAGTGGAGTGCGTATTGTTTTATACTATTTTTTTTTATAAGTAGGTTTGAGTATTACTTACGTGTTTGATGTTTAAGGTTTTTTGTGAATTTATTCGTATTTTTTGTTGTATGGTGTCTGGAACTTACCTGTAAAAGGAAAAAGAATATTAGTAAAACATAATTTGAGCAAAGCATATAAAGCACATTAATTATCTAACGAATGAATCAATTTACAATTAAGATAAATTTACAGTTGATTTATAGTTTTACTTAGGGATTAGATATAAAATGTGTATATTTGTTAGTTTAATAAATAGTTTTTGTGTCAATTTGACTAAATATTAAGATTAATAAATTGATATTTCTTTACTGCCAACAAATTTTTGTTTTCACGACATGTGAAGTTCTTCTCGCAAAATAGTGAGGAAAGTAAGTTTTCCCTGTCTAGAGAGAAAAGTTACCCGTGTTTTTCAGCTGTGTTATTTTACGATGAAATATTTTTAAAATTGTATAAGTAAATTGTTTATTTTATATACTTTATTACTTTATTTTATAACTTAAATGTAATTTGGCATATTGGCTGTAGTGAAACATTTAATTGTTTTTAAACGTCATTCTGACAGATGCCAGTTATAAGCTAACTTCTATAGTTATGTGTTTTACAATGTTTTTAAATACCTATTATGTCGTGCAAAAAATGTTGTGTTTAACACACGAAGAAAGCTTTTTTTCCACTATCACTCGATTGCTGCACTCGCTTCGCTCGTGACACAAACTTCGAGCTTGAGTGGGAAAAAGAAACGCTTTCCTCTCTAGTTGGACAAATAACTATTTATTTCATTCGTAAATAATTTACATTATGTCTTCCTGTTCCTACACAAAGAACTTTTATAAGTCTATACCATTTAATATTGTCAAAGTGAATTTAAGTTTCTGAATTATTATTACTTTGATTTTTATTGTTACTGTTACCGTAACAAACTAGCCACTGTTCATGTAGCATCAACAAACCGATCGATTTCTGCAATGTATTTTTGAAGCGAGTAAGACGCAATAACTTCCTTAGTAAACAAAATTTTTATTGAAAACAATAAAATTATGAAGTGCGTAGGTTCTTTTATCGGTTTATTCATAGGCGCGTAGAAACAAATTTCATTGATGAATAATGATTCATGAATCATGATTCACTAAAGGCTATACACCAGTGAAAATCATGGAAAATTAAAACATTTTATTTTATTATTTTTATTTATTTGCTTGAGTATTAGAAATTAGAAAATAATAAAATATATTAGAAAATGTCTGATGAATAAATCCTTGATTTTACATGAGTACATTTTAATTCCAGCCCCGCATGATTTGAGAAGATTTTCAGGGGTAATACCATAAGAGATGATAATTTTTTGAGAATTGTTTTGTCGTTTCCACGGCAACTTATTTCTAACAATTTCACGACACAAAACATCATCTATCAATAATTTCCCGAAACGAAGTTGAGAGGAATTGTCAGATGATGTTTTGTGGAGTGAAATTGCAATAAGTTGCCGTAGACAAAAATTCTCTCAAAAAATTATTATCTCGAATGGTATTTAGGAAGAATATTTTTCTTGTTAAAAATACTACCAAAACGACTCATTTTGCTAAACATATTTGACGTTTCATGTGACAAATTAATTAATTTTTTGTTACTGACGTAACAAAATAAAACCTAATCTACAAAATTATGTTGTCAGATACATCATTTTACATTTTCAATTCTATTGGTTGCATTACGTCATCATTACGCAATATGATTGGTTAAACCATCTGTCAAAAAATATTCAGCTATACATCTACGTCACACAAACTTAAAAATTAATTACAGCTTTATTAAGCACAATTAAGGCTTATAAGTACTCTCAATCGCTTTCAAATAACATGAAGTTTCAATAAAAAAACTTTAAAAAAGTCAAAATACGAAACGCCACCGAATGGCGCAGTTCGCAATTTCCCTCCAAAACCGCGTTGGCTTCGCACGTGCGAGGGTCACGAATCTAGGTCACGTTTTCACGCTCCCAGGGCCTCTGTTCCACGCCACACGTGCGTGATGCGTTGCGTGAATCAACCTAAATCCTCTCAGACTTCAGCACATTGTGTCGCGCTGCAGATGCAAATGCACTGGGCTGCGCAGCTAAACAAATGCTGCTTGTTTACTATGTTTACAACTTTGCCCGCCAATAGTGTGCGGATTAACGCGCGTGCGCATCACGCGGGGCGCGGATTGGTGGATGCGGAGGGCAGGAGCGGAATAAGGGTTTTTTTAAATATTTTTTTTTAAGGACTTGCTAATAGTTAGGAAGGTTTAAGTGTTAAACAGTGGTTAGCTCAGCGGTAAGGGGTTCGCCTAGCATGCTAGCCAGTTCGATTCCCAACACAACCGACAATAATATCACTGGGTCCGAATGTTTGGATTCCACTATAATCTACCATCCTGTAATTGGGAGTTAAAATCCTGTAGGGTGGTTACCATCAAAAATATCGATAATGTATATTATTAGTAATTTTTGTGGTCGGTATGTATTTTCTTTTTAATTTCAAGCAATTATGCCAGAAACTATAATGTATATGCTAGCATTCTTTGACCCACAAACATTTTATAAAATATTATTAGGTTTAAATTATAGATTACACAATTAGGTACACTATAAATTCAAAATTATTTTATAATTATTAGATAGATTTCTAAATCAAATGATTCTCCATAAAATAAAATGGAAAAAGTGTATTATTTATTATTTCTTTCGAAGATGATTTTTTCATTATTTCATAAAGAGGAATGAGATGGCTGAGGTGGCTACGTGTTGTTTTGTACAGTGTGGATTCGTACAACTAGCTTAATAGTGCTAGTTCGTACGCTCGAACGTCGAACCCTTTTACCTGTAGAACTCTTAATCCATCACTAGTGCTAGTTCGTACAACGTTAATTGCACAAATACCCCTATATCACAATATAAAGATAAGTATTTTTTTATAAAAAATAAATTTAAGAACTTGAGATATGAACTTTTTAATTTTCTGAGTAATTGTAAAAATATGACATAGGTAGACTTAAATTTAGAATGGGCTACTGGCAGGGTTGTTATGTTTAAAACAATTTGTTTTAAACAAACTGTTTTAAACATGTTTTAAACACGGCCTAATGTTTTAATGCATGTTTTAAACTGTGTTTTAAATCAGGTGTTTAAAAATGATATCAAAATCCATTCACGACGCATAACACAAACAAAACAAATTCAACTACTGACCATCGGTGACTCCTAGCTACGCAGCTAGAGTGATGTAAATCCCCGTCCTTGCACAAAAAGTAGCATTGGTGACATATATTTCGATGGAAATAATATTTATTTAAAACAGATATCCTGTTTAAAACATGCTTTTTTGTTGTTTAAAACATGTTTTTTTGTGCAGAATTAAAAACATGTTTTAAACCAAAAAAACAGTTTTAAACAGTAAAAAACAAATGTTTTGTTTAAAATTGAAAAAAACATGTACTGGAATGGTACTGAAAATGAGATTTTTATTATTATGAACCTAATGCTAGATTGTTAGGTCTAGAATATTGGCAAAAATACAAATTTTATTAAAAAAATTATATGTAAATTAATAAATAAATTTTGCTGTGACGTCATTATATAGTATAGGTGATATAGCAGCATTCTACATCACATCACATATTATTCCATTTTCTTTAATTATTTTTGGGCTTATGGATAAATATTTTGTGAAAATAAAAATACCTAGGGGTTTTTATCTCTTCTTTAAAAATATTTAATACAAAAAAATAATGCAAGTAGCCCATTAAAAAATAGGTAGGTCAAAGGTCAATAATTTAATTTGTCTTTGTCTTGTTAACATTTCCTTCACATATACATAAACTAATAACTCATTTCAAACCTGACCTAGCTACAAACAAACAAATTCTAATGTCACTGTCCCAAATCTATTTTTGCGCCCATCAGTGCCCATCGAGGCCAACCGGAAGTTGAAAACGACGCGCCATTTTTCACTACGCACCGCACACCCCACCCTCTAGCGGTCTAACAATGAATTAACTCAACAAATTCCAAAATGAAACAAACGAACGGTCAGGTACGCGGTATTGCGTTAGAACGTTATTTGTTGTTTGTCTATCGCAGTAGCCTTGCAATTAATAAATGCGCAGCGGCGAGATCAAATGCAGCGACATTGGCGTGTGACGTCATCGCGATGATTTGGGGATGCGAAATTGCGATTCATTTCAGGAATGTAATTAGCAAATTAAAATTCTATCGAATTCACAATTCACGAGTGTATGCGGTATACAAACTTTTATAAAATCGTCCTCTACTAAAATGTACTAATCAAAAAAATTGAATTTTAAAATCTTGAGTTAAGCAGCCCGTCTACGTTTTTTTTAAATTCCTAGAATACTCTCGATTTTACTTTTTTTTCCTATTCCACTCTTTTCCCCACTACTACGGCTGCCTGAAACCAGCCCGAAACTCGTACTTTGACGCATCCTAGCTAATGTCATTTTGAAGTTGAAAAATACTTTAAAAGCGTTTTCGTTGCGAGTAAACTGTCAGATTATTATTGACTTGAGGATATTTGATAAAAATTTATTAAAGAAAGAATGGATCTAGATGTGCATTTTTAACATTATAAAAACTAATTTCTATCATGAGATATAACCGTGTAAAGTTTGCATAAATTGGAATTTTTTTGAATTTTTCGGAATTTATATAATCATGTACAAATTTTTAAACAAAATTTGATGAAGGCACATCTGTAGATCCATTCTTTCTCTATTAAATCCTTGTTGAAATAAAAATAATTTTCAAAAAAAGTAGTAATTGTATTTTGTTTATAGGTATTAAATATTAAGCTTTTATAATTTTAAATACCTATACTTCATTTCAGCTAAGAAAATAGCAGATGGCACTGCGAATACCAGTAAGTTTTACACTCACACATTTTATTAGTTTAAAATTAGACGCGATCTTAAATAAGTTATGTTTTGTGAATAAAGCTGTCATCTATAGAATAATGTAGTACTTCGATGTAACTATGAAATTCAAAAAATTCAACAATTCAAGAATATCATTGCCCTATCTAACCCAACGCTATTTTCTTAGCTGAAATGAAATATAGGTACTATATTTTATTGAAAATCGAATAAGACAATAACAGTAAATGGAACAACAAATTACAATAATAGTAACCATGAAACCATGGTAACATAATTTTTTTCCGGAATTTATTTACTTCTAGCCTGCATGAGTAACATAAGGAAATTAATAAATGGAAATTCCTCTGGCTCTGATACATGTCAGTTCGACATTTAAATTAAAAATTAATAAAATTCTCAATTGTGCGAGTGTAAGCAATGATTAAGGTAAATAAAACTCATTAATTACCTAATGTTGAATACACAATTTAGTAAATTTTTCAGGTTACTCATGTAAAAAGAATTTAGAAATAAACTGGTGGTGATTTTCTTACCGAATTAATTCCGGAAAGAATTAATACAAACGTGAGATTAAAACTAAAAATTACCAAAATATTACACACATTGATTTTGCCTTAAATCAGGCAGTATGTGTTTCAAATTTTGTATTTTAGGGGAAAGGGTAATTTTCATTTTGGGGGGTTTATTCCCCCCTCCCCTAGTTGCGCCTATGACGCTTCGTCTCAATTAGTATTAAATCTATTACTCTGAAAGTACTATTTCTCCCATACTAATTAAATGTCAAAAGTCATTGTCGTCCAAGTACTAATTAAACAAAAAATGTCAAACCTAATCAAAAACAACAGAGCAGCAATGATTACAAATAATTCTTTATTACAATATTGGCCCTGAATCAGAAACAATTTCTGCGTTAGACGGTCGCTATGGTAACTGTATAGTAAACAGGAAGAAAGGTTTTTCGATAATAAAATATCTTTATGGATACAATTAACATTAATAGAGACTCGTGCAATATTCATGTTCAAAAAGACTCTCTGAATATTAATAAGACCTTAGACTTTAGCCGGATTCCGCAGAAATTGTATTCACACTTCTGGAGAAAGATTATGTTATAATATAATTACCTTTTTTACTAAAATGTATTTTAATTGATATTAACTGGTAATATTATTTAAAAATGAGAATTTATGAACAGGATTTTACTAAAAAAGGAGTTAAAAGTAATAGTTTTTAATTGACAGTGAAATTTTATGGAAAATTATGTGCGATAAATGCGTGAATATTAATAGGAGCACATAAATATTATTTCATAATTAATCATTTTCATACTGAGGGAATATTTTTATTATATATCCAGGATACAGTTCTGTTCATAATGCTACTAAGGAAATATATAAAAAAAATTAGCAGAACAAACGAAAACTAAATAAAAGAATAGTTATTTGTCCAACTAGAGAGGAAAGCACAAGTAGTACATAATAATAATTAATAATTCAATAATGGTGAACGTGGTGATTTCTGTCGTTTTTCTAAAATAAATAAATAAATTAAAATATTAATAGGAGCACATAAATATTATTTCATAATTAATCATTTTCATACTGAGGGAATATTTTTATTATAATTTTGCTATCCAGGATATAGTTCTGTTCATAATGCTACTAAGGAAATATTTAAAAAAAAATTGGTAGAACAAACGAAAACTAAATAAAAGAATAGTTATTTGTCCAACTAGAGAGGAAAGCGCTTCTTTTTCCCACTCGAACTCGAATTTTGTGTCACGAGCGAAGTGAGTGAGGCAATCGAGCAATAGTGGAAAAAGAGCTTTCCTTTCGTGTTAGACACAAAAAAAATTTCACGACATATTTAAAAACATTGTAAATGTAGAAGAAACACATAACTAGAAGTTAGGTTATAACTGCCATCTGTCAGAATGACGTTTGAAAACAACGAAATGCAGCCAATGAGCCAAATTAAATTTAAGTTGTAAAATCGTGAAGTAGTAGGTAATAATAATTAATAATTCAATACTGGCGATCGTGGTGGTTTCTATCGTTCTTCTAAAAGAAATTATTGAAATGTTTCTACTTTGTATTATGTAAATATATTTGAAATGTTCATAGCCTTTAGTTTTATAATGTAAAAAACAAGTTTAATAATTAAATATTTAATTATCAATTTAAAATAGTAGGTATCTATAAAATAACTTATAATACATAGTTCAGATATTCTTGTAAAACAGATAAATTATTTTTTCTAGGTATTAAAATGTCATTTAACATGGCGCTTAATAACATTTTAAACGCACCTCGACAAGCCGTGGCTTTCTTCGTTTTTAGTCACCGGCTGAACATAGCAACTGACATATTAAGAGGCCCGTCTACTACCTAAAATCCAGCATAAATGTACTAACGTAGCGAGTGTTTTGTGGCCAGTTACAAGAATGGTAAAATTTTATTTCAACCAGGATTTAATAGAGAAAGAATGGATCTACAGATGTGCCTTTTAAAATTTTGATTAAAAAATTGTACATGAATATAAAAATTCCGAAAATTCAAAAAATATGCCTATTTTATGCAAATTTTATACGTTTCTCATGATACAAATTAATTTTTAAAAAGGCACATCTGTAGATCCATTCTTTCTCTATTAAATGTTTATAAAAACGTTATCCTGAATTCAATAATAATCTGACAGTTTACTCGCAACGAAAACACTTTTACAGTATTTTTCAACTTCAAAATGACATTGCATAGCTAGGATGCGGCAAAGTACGAGATTCGTGCTGGTTTCAGGCAGCCCTAGTAGTGGGGAAAAGAGTGGAATGGAAAAAAGTAAAATCGAGAGTATTCTATAGGAATTCGGTAAAAACGTAGACGAGCCGCTTAAGCACGGTGTGAAGTTGGCTCCTATATTTGACATTCAATTTTTGTGAAAAACTGTGTGGAATTAATGATTTCTTTCAATCATTGTAAATTTTTTCCAATATAATATAATATATTCTTGCCTAAGTAGAATTTTGCAGCTATGCATATTATCATTATGATTTAAACTAAAGGATCAAATTATTTTACATATTTATGTTGTTTAATTTGTGGTCGTAGAAAAGGTGTAGTATGTGACTCGTTTATAAACTCTTTAAATACTCGTTTTTTATACACTCGCTACGCTCGTTCCTAAAAAACTCGCAAAAGAATAACGTTTATAAAACTTGATGCATATAAAATAGTACCTAAATTACCTAATATACTATTAGATACTCATTTACAGAGGCGGACTGGTAACATGACGGCCCAGTAGGAAATAAATTTCACCGGCCCAGCCGAAGTTTTTTTTTAAAGAAAAATGCCGAAGTGTTGTTTTACGAAAAATAGGAAAAAAGCGCCGCAGGCGAATTTTTTTGGGTTCAAGGTCAATGGCTGTTTCATTAAAAGTTTAGTTTTTCCATAGAGGGAAAATTATACACAATTTACCCTCATTTACGTAGTGATGCCGTGAGACGAGATATTTAAGTAATCTCGTCTTGGTCATTTCTCGGCTGTTCAATTCTCGTCTCGTCCCAATTTCTCGAATAAAATTTGTTGCCATCAATTTGTAAAACTAGATGTGACATTAAGAACTTTTTTGTACATTTCTGTTAAATCTGCACACAATTCTTATTTTTAAAATAAAAAATATTTATATCAACACAATAAAATGCTACGAACAAAGTATAATAAAATTTATTTTGACATTTTCGAAGAGAATAATATCAAATATTTTTCAGTTTTTATTTCGAGAATTCTCGATTTCTCGAGAACTATTTCTCGTCTCGTTATATTGAATTCTTTTCTCATCTCTCAATCCGAGACGAGAAAATTATTGGTTTTCGTCTCGTAATTTTGAGACAAGACGAGAATGAGACGAGATTTCTCGCCGGCATCACTACTTTAATGAGTAGAAATTAAAATAAATAACAAATTTAAAAATAAATGTAATGAAAATTGGGCAATTTATTAATATGTAATTAGTCTAGCGTTTTCTTAAACTTGTAAAGAACAAAACCGAGCCGAACAGCCGATTCTAAATTAATTACTGAATACAAATCATGAATACAAAACTTAGTTTCGTTTGTTTATTTGTATACAATATTGCAAATAATTGTGAATTTTAATAAAGAAAAACTCAGATTTGGGTTGTTTGCGTTATTTATAAAAAAAAATTATTATCCCTGTCGTGTCGGCAGTCGGCCCAAATTCATCGCGGCCCAGTGGGAAATATCCCACCATCCCACCGGCCCAGTCCGCCTCTGCTCATTTATAAATTTAAAAATAAATTCTAGGAAGTGTTCAATGCGTTTTGTTGCCTGCTAAACATTAATATTTATTTTATTACAGTCAAATAAAATATTTGATTCCGTTTAGTTGTTCACCAGAACTAATGCTTCAATATAAATTGTTGTACTATCTAAGTAGGTACAGATAAATTTTTCTGCAGCTTTAATGAATAAAATATAGTGAAAACCTCTCCAGGAATGTTGGCTCACCAATCGTCATAGCAAATTGCAACACACTCGTCAGCCGTCACCAATGAATCGCAAATAACTAAATAAGCATAATAACCTTTATTTGTTCACAACGGCATTGAAATCTAATTAATGTTTAGTTTCATTTATTTCGCATGACCTACAACAGCAATTAGAATTAGTATCATTGACCAACGCATCAACGAGTGCAGATCGTGGTAGGTATGTCGTTTTATTACTGTGCAATGCTAATTTCAATTCTAAATAACTCATTCATTTACGTGCAAACGGATACATAAACTTCTTTAATGGGGAGAATAAATAAGCTGTATTTAGGCTAATTGACACATCAGATTTAAAAGATTTTTTTTAAATTTGGCATAGTTATGCAGAAATCATCCAACCCACAAAAAGACGGAACCTAATCAAAGACCACTTAAAAAATTCCGTATGAATGTACATTTTATTGTATTTAATATGAAAATATGTCAGCAATATGGTAGTTTACCAATTTTTTTATTATGTTTATTATGTTATTTCTATTTGAAAGCGATTGAGAGTTCTGATAAGCCTTAATTGTTCTTAATAAAGATGTAATTAATTTTTAAAGTTTGTGTGACGTAGATGTATAGTTGAAAATCTTCTCAAACCATGGGGCTGGAATTAAAATGTACTCATGTAAAATCAACTGTTTCTAAATGTTACAAAATATAAAATACAATTTGGTAGTTTCTTTATTACTGTAAGTAAGAATACATGTGAAAACGCATTACTGTGACGTAGATGTATCGATACGTGAAATCTCAAATATTTAAAGAACTATTAACTTTTTGAAAACTTTTTTCATGGAAATAACTCATTTTTGAGGTCTCCATTCAATATAATTGACTGGATTGCTAATTTGCTACTATGGTAAAGTACCCTATTATTTATCAACAGGCTAATTAACATCTAACAGCAATCTTTTATCACAAAGCCAGCGTAGACACCGGTGTCTGTTTTATACTTTAAAAAATCTGCTGTGGCCAGTACACGACCTCTCGCTTAATTCTGCTTATTTTACTAATCTAATAAGTAGGTTTACTTACATTGTAATAGTTTCATGTTCATGTAATATGTAAACGATTAAACGATAACGATGCAAGCAAAATATGTCCACTGTACTGTCACTGTCATAATAATTCAATTTTTGAGTAGAAACAAATTTAATATGATCATGGACCGTCATGGACAACAAGATACTGAAATTTCAAAAAAGTAGAATAGGTACTTTATTTTATTGTTAAATACTACCAGATTCAACAAATTGTATTTAAAATTAACTGTACCCATAGATAATTATATTTTCTTTTATTTTTATTTGTAAAATAAATTTGTTAAATAAATAATGTACCAATTTATTTAAGGAAAACTATATCAAGTTTCAAAAAGTACTACTTCCGGTTTGCGGATTTCTACCAAAATCTTATCCGGTGTTAAGATTCCTATTAAAATCTTAAATATGAAATTTGGTTATTAAAGGCTTGATACTTTTTAAGTTATCGTGGACGAAAAATCGTCACATACGTCCATACACACACACACACACACACACACACACACACACACACACACACACACACACACACACACACACACACACACACACACACACACACACACACACACACATCATCGTGAAAATATTAAATTCGTATTCTAGAGAATCTGAAACGTGCTTATCCACCAAAAACTCATACTAGAAAATTTTGCCCTCCTTACAATAACTCTCTTATAGAATATGAGACGAGAGGTAAAAAAATCAGCTTAGGGATGTTATTTGTAAAAATTGGTAATAGAAAAAGCAGAAATTTGGAAGGTATGATACGGATTTGGTAATGGCCCTGTGATGAAAATTTCAAAATTTGCTTGGCACTCAATATATTAAGCAGATACTCTTCCACTACAGAATAGCATTATCAACCCTAAAGACAGTAGACAACCCATCCAAGTGTACATCTAATTACGTGTCATTACCAATAAGATAACTCAGATAATATTCCAATTACGTTGTCACAGCCAGCTTGAATCTCTTTCTCCCTCATGACTTCAATTCCCATTCACCCTGCGTTGGGGCAGGTCATGCGCTATGCGCTCATTGCACCCTCTCTCCTCTCTCGTCTAGGAGAGAGCGTGAGAGCAACAAGGAGACGCGCGCGCGCTGCATCCGCGTGCAGTGCGCTCTCTCTCTCGCTCTCCTCTCCCAGCGCACGCGAGGGTTCGTTGGGGTAGGACGTGATGCAACTGTGACGTAGCGAGGCCGATGCACTCGTGCACCGTTCAGTCGATAGTGACGTCATCGGGGCGAGGGGCGAAGGGAATTGGGGGTGATGCACTCGGGTGAATTGGATTCGGATAGGTGTGTCGCCAAAATATCTTTATCGATAATATATTTTATTTTACTGGTACCTTACCTATGTTTATTATTTTGCTAAAGCATGCGACAAGATTTACTCTCAATTATAGAAAGGTATAGATGTTATTATAGTGGAATCCAACCACTTTGACCAATTCGTCTTTGGTGCAGTCAAAATCTCAATCCGTACTAGTGATGCAGACGAGACGAGAATTTCTCGAATCTCGTGTCGTCTCGTCGAGACGAGACTGATTTTTGTAAAAAAATTGGAGATGAGATTACAATGTCGAGATTCTTATATCTCGGCATTTTCGTCTAGATTTCTTGAATTTTTGAAATTATTTACTTTATTTTGTACTTAATGTTAAAAATTGGTTTTATACGTTCATTTTCAGTAGATAAAGTATTACTTTAACATCGAGGGTAGATAAAATAAAATTTGAGTAGATAAAGTAAAATTTGAGTAGATAAAGTAAAATTTGAGTAGATAAAGTAAAATTTGAGTAGATAAAGTAAAATTTGAGTAGATAAAATAAAATTTAAGTAAAATAAGAATATTTTTACACAAATTAACATTAAGTACAAAATAAAATAATATATTGTACACGACGATAAAGAGTCTTTATCGACACGTGAAAGATAGCCCACTCGTTCCTTCGTCACTCGTGAACTAACATCTTTCACTTTTCGATAAATGATCTCTTTATCGTCTTGTATAATAAATTACTATTATTCAACAATTTTAAAAAAAATTTCCACCAATTCGCCTATTTGTTGTTGTTATAGTCAATCTCAACTAAATTGTCAACTCAACCTGCCAACATAGATCTATTATTTTACTGGCATTGACCATGTAAAATTATTAGATTAAATTTTTTATTATTAGGGATGAAAGTGAGATATTTCCGACCGGCTAGTACTTTTGCATCCTAGGGAGGAAAATTCAATTGGTATCCCGCAAAAAAGGAAAGAAAAATTCTTTTCCTCTCTAGGTAGGAAAGGTAGGTACTGACCGGTCAGAAATACCTCACTTTCGTCCTTAATAATAAAGACGAAAGGTGGCGTTTTCGGTGAAGGTATTGAAAAAAAATTAATTACCTAGGCACTGAAAGTGACATTTCACAGACTGTCAGCTGTCAAAAATAGCACTTTTAATGTCAATGGGCGAACATTTTTTTTTGTAAAAATGGTCGAGAAATCGAGACGGGATAACAATAATCGAGATTTACACATTCTGACCGCTAGAAAAGATCATTATGTTGGCAAACCTAATTATTCTTTAACCGTGTTCCTCCTACAGTCAACAGTGCTCCTCGTTTCCACGTTACCATGACAACGTCCTGGGACGCTGAATGTCGACAGAGTTGGGATAGGTCGGTGTCGGCACCGGCCCGCGTCAAACGTCGTCATGGCAACGAGGTGCAACGTCATCCCGTTATATCAACACTAGGAAGACGAAGTGAGATAACAGTGTAATAAACAAGGATAAGATATGTTTACGTTGTTTTTAAGGAAGGAAGGAATATAATGGAGGATAATTGAACTAGGAGTTATTCACACTTTTATCTAAAGGTTGTTGTTCCACTTTAGCCATAGGCGCCGACTTTTGAAAATCTGTTTGGGGGCTTTAGAAAGATAAAATAGTTATGTATTAAGGGTGTAAGGAAGCTTTTATGGCTTGAGCCCGAGCGTCATCCGAGGACTAAATCACACCAAGAGCCATAAAAGCAAACGCCCGTGGTACATACCCAACTTTATGCACGGTTCAATATTTTCTAATAAATTAATTAATTTAATTTTCTTGTTCAAATTACCAAAAATTTCGAAATTCTTTGACTGTTGCTAAGATACCAAGAAAATCTAAATATCAAAGTTGTCATTATTGAATTAAACATTTACATGATGTTATTTAAATAAAAAATGGTACAACTAATTATAGAAAATGGTTATTTGTAGGATTATTAGTAGTTTATATGAGGAAAATTAAAAATCTAAATTGTTTGCATTGATTTGACGTTTTTTTATAGCGCACGAATAATTATTTGATGTGCTATTTTACCAATAATTTTATGATAACCCAACATAGAATCTAGTGAAAAAGAATATTAATAAAAAATCAAGTGTAAAAAAATTCATAAATAAATTAGGATATAAAAAGTCAGTTTCTAGCCGCAAAAAGTACAATGTAAAATAAGCTTAATTCTTGTCATCTACTCCGGAGTTTAGGCCGGGTAGTCCTTGGCGCTCCGGAGACAAATGGCGGGCTCGTGCGAAGTCGGCTCCCCTCGGTAACTAATTTAAAGTGGTCGCGTTTATCAGCCGTGCGCGGTGCGGTCGGTCATCAATCAGAGCGGGATCAACTGACACCGACTCCGGGATTCACCGGAGAACGAACCCGGAACAAGCTAATACCCGGAAATTTCACAATGAGCAGGGCTTCATTGTTAGGTTGATAAGCGAAGTCTGTACAAATTATTTAAATAAATATAATTTATTACGTGAAACTCTATAAGAGAGTGATCTAGAGCACATGAATAAGGTTAAACCTCGGCTAACTATCAGTGGAGAAGGGTGTGGGCCTTCGCTAGAGCCATAATGAAATAATAAAATAAGATAGTACATACCACGGTACAAGACACTGAAGGTAACCCAACTTGGCTTGCAAAAGTGACTGCTGAACTGGTCCAGTTTCGTGGTACTGAGGGCTAAAGGAGTAACACAATATGGCAGCCAACATAGGCCATCAAAAACCCGCGAGAATCGCTGATTAACGTGTAAAGTATAATTTCTATGTATATTCTGTAATTTATTATAATATATACAATATTCTATAAGTTATTGAGGATTTTAAGTGAAATTGCTATATAATTCCTAATAAAATGTGGCCTATGCGATATGACACCGCCTAGCGGCGACAGGGCGAACTGTAACCTCTTGAGCAGTCATAAAAGGGGTATGCAAGTTACCGGGGCCTGGTACATACCATGAGCGCCAGTCGGTCGTGACTGGTTTAACCACAACAATATTTAGAGAAACCGACACTCTAAATATCCTGAAAATGGCAAAATGGGGAAAGGAAAAGCCAATTTGTTACATAATCCCAAAGAAATAAAAGAATGTCGTTGGAGAACACAGTGAAACTATTTAATTGAACAATTATTTAACTAAAATCTACATGCAACGCGTAAAGTGTAGTCTATCGGCGAAAACAGCGTATAGGGCGATAACGAAGTTCAATAATAAAATAACCTTAAAAAATAAGCCCTACGTGAGAAAACTTCGTCAAGCAATTTTTAGCAGTTTTTGTTCATAGTTTAAAATTGAATGGTTTACTTGTAACAGAAATTCAAACCGTGTTGTGGTTTGTGCGGTTCGATTCAAAGTTTAATGTCTCGTTACGGTTCGTCTTTTGTATAATATTTATATGTATGCTGGTTGGATTCCACTGAAATAGCATTTGCCATTCTGAATAGAAGTTAATACTTTTAAATGGTTTTATTTTATCTTTAATAATAATAATAATAATTGATTTATTTGGGATGAGTAGCAGAGTGCGAAACATAACCGACTCTGTGGTTCTGACAAGTGACAAACTTAGAATCGAATTCAGTCAGTTACATATTCCAGTTTAATTGCATAAAAATCTCTCAAACAACAAAATAGGTATGTCGCAAGCATCAGTTAAACAATACTTTAACCCCTTAAAAGTTTCGAGTTTATAAGAAGTCATTTAAATTTTACAAAGTATCTCCTAACTAGCATAATATGATGATGCACTTCAAAGGGAAGAATATACATCAAAGAAAACGTCAACGTTTAAAAAACTCACTTCCTTCGTAGCTAATTGGCAAAATGTTTCATTTCAACTAGAAAAAATCATTCATTAAAGCGTGAAATTACTGTGTTGTGTTCGAAACAAGGGCAACGAGGGTCATGTCCATGTCGTATTTGATGGGTGAAAGGTCGTTGGTCTAAAAACCGCGGATTTCGGGGTTAATCTGGTTTTTTTTTGCCGCGTAATTAGGCGTACAATACAATACAACACTCGCGATAAGTAATCACTGTTTTATCAATATCCCAATCGCGATTGATGTTTGTTTACGTTAAACCATGGAACCGTTATTTAAATATGAATTAATATATTTGAACACGGTCATTTCTTTTTAACAAAACCTAAATTATATTTCTCAAAAAAGAATTACAGGTCTGTTTGGGAAGAGTTTGAGTTCTATGGATAATTACGTAGACAACAGCTCAAGAAAATCGAACCCAAAACTTAGTAATTTTTTTTAAAAGGATTGAAGTCAATGGGTTACACCACTCTACCGGTTTCGGCCCCACATGAACACTCCTCAGGAGTTAGTATTACTTATTTATCACAATTTGTAGTGCAATCGTTAAAGATATTAAGACTGCAACTCATTGACTTCAATCCTTTTAATAAAATTTCCAGTCAAGTAAATTCCAACTTCTTTCAATTTTTTTTTCCTTTAAAAATATATACCATATGGTGCATGAAAAGTTGAGAGGCGTAGAAAATAAGTTTTTTGCACATAAGTTATAAATTTATGAGTATTTTACCAGAAAAATGTTTCAGGTATTATACAGAATCTTCTTCTGCACTTGTCTATTAACAAAATTATTCTATATTGATGAAAATAGGTTTTAAAATACTGTGTGTCCCAGCGAAAGTGTGGCATAGGCATTCAACATGTGAAAACAGTTTTTTTATAAATAAAAACTGTCCGGCTAACAACTATGATACCATATTTCACAGGACAATACTACATCCATTCCTACATCTTATTTAATACACATTTCTACAGTTTCATAATGTAATTTCAAGAAATTAATGAAAATAATTTGAAAATTTTGACTTTTACTTTTTATTACATTCGTACAATTACAGCTGTCAATTCAGAGCCATGTGGACGCATGTGGATATGTCATCGGCCAACGGAACCAAAGGTCGTACGTTCGATTCTGACCTGGGGAAGATTTTTATTTTTTTAAATATTTTTTCTGCTTGTTTTGTATGTTGTTAAGGTAAAATCTTATTTGCAGTTGATAAAATGTAGGAGAATTGAATGAAGAAGTATCTGTTTAATCGCTAACAATCCTGAGTTGTTGAGGACAACAAGATAAAATACTCGTTTAATAAGACAATTAAAATGATACCAATTTTTAAGAAATTAATCATCTGAAGTAAACTAATTGAACAATTTTGCTCTCTCTACTCCAACTATGGATTCCTATACCATCTCCACATTTTAATAAAAATTCCTGATCCTTGTAAGCCTCGATCTAACTTCCCCACGTCTCGAGGTTGGATCAATTCCCAATTCCCGCTTCTCTCTAAGTCATCTGTGCGCTCATCTCCACTAGTGTGTAGTTGTAGTGTGAAATGGCGGGAATCTGTGAATCGATATCGCCCCGGGTCGTCGACCCTCGGAGGCGGCGGCGGCGGCGGCGTCAGTGTCAAATCCACCGCCCGCTCGGTCACTGACCTACCGCACACACCCCCAACCGGAGAAATGCTGACGCGAGATGCAAGATGCTATAGATAGTAAAAAGTGTGCGCAGGTGCGGAAAAGTTTGTAAGAAGATTGTATTGTAATGTTGGTAACCCTGTTTTTGTTTGTTAAATAGGCAAACTTGAATTTAAAAAATATTTTTTGGCCTCCTGAAGTGTAAATTCTTAATTTCTTAAAAATTGGTATCATTTTAATTATTTTACCTTGTTATCAACAACAACTCAGCATTGCCACCGATTAAACAGATAGGTACTTCTTAATTCAATTCCCCCACATTTTATTGCAATCAACATTATAACGTTATGATCAACTGCAAATAAGATTTTACCTTCATACAAAACAAGCAGAAATAATTATTAAAAAAATAAAAATCTTCCCCAGATCGGAATCGAACGTACGACCTTTGGTTCCGTTGGCCGATGACATATCCACATGCGTCCACATGGCTACGAATTGACAGCTGTAATTGTACGAATGTAATAAAAACTAAAGGTTAAAATTTTCAAATTATTTTCATTATATTCTTGAAATTATTTTATGAAACTGTAAAAATGTGTATTAAATAAGATGTAGGAATGGATGTAGTATTGTGCTGTACAATATGGTATCATAGTTGTTAGCCGGACAGTTTTTATTTATAAAAAACTGGTTTCAACGTTAAATGAATGTATTTATACACAAAAAACAACAAGTCATTATTTTATATCTAATTCAAAAAATTGATGTCTGACTTTTGTCTATCGTGGGAAAAACACCCGAAAAAACCTTAAACACAGGCTCAATACAATAAAATGTTACATACATAAATACAAGCATAAAAACACGCCAATTATGAGTTCTGAAAACTTCCATCAACTTTAAAAATGTTTATTTAAATTGTAATTTCTTGACTGTTTAGGTAAATGGAATGAAAAAGTAACAGAGTTCTCAATCTTCAAAGTTAAATTTATTTATTAACAGATGATAATCATCACCGACGTTTCGGTAGCAAATCTACCTTCCTCAGGGTTAATTATCAAAATCTTGAAAAATTAAACATTTAGTTATACAAAAATTTAGCAACTTGTCGTCATCATTTAAAACATACACCATACAAAATTATTTAAATATTTGTAGAACAAGCAAAGTTACTACCAAAAATTAACCCTGAGGAAGGTAGATTTGCTACCGAAACGTCGGTGATGATTATCATCTGTTAATAAATAAATTTAACTTTGAAGACTGAGAACTCTGTTAGTTTTTCATTCCATTTAAAAATGTTGATCAAATTAAAGTTGCTACCAGTTTTCATCTGCCTAAAACAATTCAAAATATTCCTAAACAATTAATTAGTTAATTACCGCCCTTCAGCAGGCAATAAATAACCCACACCTCATCTAAATTTAGACTAACCCTTAACTAAGTCCACATTATCCCAACTCCCCCGGGCAGAGAGGGTGCATAGGATTTAATTCAACCCCTATATCTGTGCATTATCATCACACTATCGCCTAATAGATAGCAGATGATCCCGCCTGTCCCCACATACAAGCCATCTGCAACCCTTATTAGCGACAATATGTTAATAAGGGATGATTTAGATAGAGAAAAACTCTAGAGGTTAAGGAGGTTTTATCGCTCAGCGCTGCTAGATCACAAATCCCTGTTATTTCAGGTACCCGCGCTGACAGCCTATGTTTTATGAGCACAAGTTGTCTATTTATCTAATTGATATGTTTCGCTCCATTCTTGTTTAGAAAATACTCAATTTGATTGTCTAGCGCGCATGCAATTTTTAATTTAACAAATTACTCGACTACTATTTGAAAATTTTATATAATAATGTGATACAAACATTTAAATTTACAATGCAATCATAGTTACGACGAGTTTTTCTCAGAATTATTATTATTAATTGTTTATAAATAATAATAATAACAATTTAAAATATTCGACAACGTAGCTAGTTTTTTACTGCCTTTGTCTTTAGAAGGTATTTTTTTTTAGATTCATAGGATTAATAGGTTGGGAGTAAATACTTTTTTTACTGTGATAAAAGCTCCTTAAGAGGATATTATTCTTAACATGAATCCCGAATTTTCATTTTGACAAATTCAGTTTACCCCACCCCCCTCTTAAGTTAAAACCCCACCCTTTTGTGATTGTGACACTATCTTGAGTTACGCCATAAAATAGGCAAAATTTGTTCAAAAGTGATCATTTTCTGGAACAAAATACAACCGCAAAAACAAACTTACAAGCTTGAAATTTTGTATACTTCTAAATAAAGGTTGTGTACAGTTCGCTATCTCAATAATATATCAATACCTATTTAGGTTTTTTATATACTTAATTTATTGTCAAAAATTGGTGTATTTTTTAATGCAATTAAACATTTTGCCAACATTGAAAAATGAATAATTTGGAGTTAGCGGACTATTTTCATCTGTTATGCACATAATAGTTAAAAAATTAATACTATAATGTTGTACCATGCAGTCAGGATTTGTTCCAGAAAAATAGTCTATTTTTCAAGTGGAATTATGTCCTCTTAAATGAAAGTGATAATGAATGACGCAAGTGAAAGTGCCTGGTTGGTATGTGACCGTGTTGACAGTGATGAGTAACTGGTGCAGAAACTGATTACACAATGAGTAATGAGTGTGTAATTACTCATTAACGTTCATAAGTGAGAGATCATTTCATTATTTTTTTATTCAACAGCTCATAAATAATTTCGTGTATTGCATTAAATTTTAAAATAATATATTTTTAAATCCGATATTCATATTTTATTATTTTTGCTTATGAATGGATTATAAGAAACAAAGTTATTTCGATATTTAACTTCACTAAGTATAAATGTATTCGGTGGTAAGATTTTATTAGTTGCCGAGACAAATAATGTGCATGTGTCATAAAATAGGCACTGCAATGCTATGACAATTGATAAATTATATAGATTGTATCATAACTAAATGTAGTTAGTACATACAGTATGATAAATTAATGCTGATTACGAATCCAAAAGCATTTTTAAAAAATTCAAAAATTTTATTTCAACTTTTCAAGAGAACAATTATTTTCGTCTCACTTGTTCGAAATTATTATTTTTAATTGTAACGAATATTGTGAGTAAATCCGTCCGGTGAAATTAAGTAAAATATTCTTTAATTATTTTTAATAATTAATCTCAACTTAGATACTTATAATTCATTAGTTACGAACTTAATATTTAAATACAATCAAAATAACAACAATCCTTCCATAATATTCAAACTGTCAACTAATTCACAGATAAAATTGTTGATTTGTTTTAACCTTGCTGTCGTTGATGATACGATTATGCTTTGAATATAACGCGAATATATGCGATTTAAACCCCCTTGGATGTTCAAAGAGACTCTGTTTCACCTCGTCGCAACAAACATTCTCGGTATTATAAATCGCATAATATTCTTGTTATACTAATAACTTTAAAAAATAAAAATTGGTAAAGAAATGTTTTATTTAAATAGTCGTAGATAAAACATCGTATTTGACTCACGCATAGTGGCTATAATTCAGATGATTATACATTCGGTTTCAGCTCGTGCTATACTATTATTATGTATAAATGATTATTTGAATTTATTAGTTCATTAAATTTTAGCACAATAAAAGTACTAATTAAACCGTGGCTCTGAAATTGTATATTTTATATAAAGTGTGCGAAAAATACCACATAATATTTTTTCGGAAGTATTAAACCACCCTGTAGAATCCCAACAACCCAAAAAAACCTTCTTAATAACCATTACCTAATCCTCATTAACCACCTCCAACTTCCTTATCCTTTCTTTTTATCCTGCACCGGAAATGACATCGGCCCGGCTGTTTGACTCTCCGTTCGCTTCCGCGCATTCCTGCTCGGCTCTCCCGCGCTCTCTCTCTCTGTTGAGAGAGCCGGAGCGGAGCGGAGAGGAGAGCCGGAGAGCCTCTCGCAGCTCGGCACGGCGCGGCCGCTAGAGGACGGTCGTCGACCCCGACTCAATGCACCACATGCGAGAGGACAGCGCTACGTTCAAGCGAGCAAGAGATGCGGAAAATTGTCAACGGGGAATTTGTTTCCTATTGATGGGAGGTGGATGCAATTATGGGGAAGGGCATGCATGGCTATTTGGTATTTGATTACTAATAAGTTGCAAAACTTACTTTGTTTGTTAAATTTATAACCAATAGTTTCTATACGACTGTTATAGAATGTTATAATTCTTAAGGCTGTTTTACACTACGCTAAATATTGAACAAGAAATTGCGCAACAAATTGAACAATATATTGAGCAATAAATTGCTTTGTTTTTAATGAACTATGTTTTATACTGAGACAATTTTATATACCTACATACAATATTTAGTTTGTAATTCTGCGCAGTTCGCATATAATAATAATTTGACAGCCGCGCTTATCTATTTTTTCAGACAATTTACGAAGCAATGCGATATTTCACACAATTTGCTGTATGATACTACACAATTTAGATTGTTTCAAAAATTGAACAATATCTTGTTCAAGATTTAGTGGAATGTAAAACGGCTTTTTCGTCATTTTCAATTATGGTATGGTTACATTCTATCACTTGTTACTGAATGGATTCATATCATCACTTGTGATGGAATGAAATGTGGCGAGTTATAATAATTTAACTTTATTCAATATTTTTGGTTGGTGGGTAGCTTCAAAATGCGTTTAGATTTATTAATTTTATGTAGAATATTATTTTATAAATATACATATATTTTTATTTTAATAGTTTTAGGTTATGTTTTTTAATGCAATAAAATGTATAGTCGTAGAGAAAGTATAGTCTGCAACACGTTTGGAATGGCAATTCCGCTCTCGTGGAACCGTGAAACTCACCTACGGCTCGTCTCACAAACTTTCCACTCGAGCTGAATATGCTTCATTCCACACTTGTTACAGAATATACTATTCAATAAAACGTTATTAAACATTTAGTTTCTTATAACAAATTTTAGTATAACGAAAGGAATTACTAATTATAGGTACTCATGAGAATGAATGTTTAATATATGAGCAGCAGGCGAGTGCCGTAATTAATCGAATGTCTAACTGCCATATTTACAACTCTGTACTGTTTTAAAATTTATTATCTCCGACTGTGATGAATAATTAATTCATTATTTTATAAGGTTAATTTGAAATGACAGTTGACAGCTGTAAGGTTGCAATTGGCTATTTTATTTCTAGATTTATGTAAATTATGGCCGTTTTTACACTACGCTAAATAGTGAACAAGAAATTGTGCAACAAATTGAACAATATCTTGGGCAATAAATTTCTTTGTTTTTAATGAACTCTGTTTTATACTGAGACAATTTTATATACCTACCTACAATATTATTTAGTTTGTGGTATAATATTCACTATAATGTGTATTAATTACCTATTAGGTACCTAACTGAAAACAAACACAAATGTATTTAGTCTATATAATTTAATTAGGTAAAAGTATTTTCGAAAGAGTTAGCTACATAAAGATTCTAAAGTATTAGAGTGGTATAAGGGATCAACAATTTAATAATGTAAAACTCGTAAGTAAATAATGCCTTAATTATGTTAGCTCTACACATAAAGAGGTATGTACCTACATGGTACCAAAGTGAAAATGAGATTTCCATCACTTTGTTCCTAATGATGAACGATTGGTGGGAAATATAGGTAAAAAAATAAATTTCATTCATAAAAAATTATATCTAATATGGTTTCTTAGTATTTATAGAAGGAAATTTTTCTGTGACGTCATTATTTTATATAGGAGAAATGGAAGCTTGCTTTCTCACATAAATAGGTATTCAATTTTCATTATTTATTTTTAGGCTTCGTTAATAAAAAATTGTCCTAAATTTGTAGTTCTTCCTTCTTCAAATAAATTTTATAAAAAAAATTCATGCAAGTACCATATTGGCATATGTTATTTATTATATTTTTGAGATAATTGGATTAATAATTTATTTAACGCAGAGTTCAATAAATTAAAAATATTTTCATAGCGTTTTAAAAGGAATACTTATTGTTTTTATCAAACTGTCGATATCTTCAATAACAAATAAATTAATGTGACGTATTCAAAATTCAACCAAGTTGAAAACCCCTTTTAAAACATGCATACCATACCTGTGTAGGAGGAAGTGAATTCAAATTGAACAAACTGCAGAACAAATCGAGTGTTATGTATAGGTATGTGAGTATGTGTAACAATATAATGGGAAATATATTGAAGTAACATTGTACAAAATGAAACATAAGTGTGGGAAAATATCCAACATTGTACCGGCATAAAAACAAAAGAATAACAAAAATATAGGTCACTTCCAACTATTTGGCAAGTTCCATTAAAATACCTAGAGAATAATGCATCAAATTTACATTACAAATAATTTTCTAATACATTATTCACACGCGCATGTATTAATATCTATCGCTCCTTTTACCCAACTTGGGTGTGGCAGTCTTACATAAAATCGTTATTTTGTGTCTTCGTCTTTTTGGAATTTGGATAATACGCAAACATATAAAAGTCTTAATCTTTCCAACTGTATTTAAGGGTCTCGTCTCCGTAACAAAATATTGCGTGTTTAGAGGTGTAGCAGTTTCTGCTTTACTCATTAATATATTAAAAATTTGAAGGAAAAACAGGTACTAGATTTTTGTGAAAGAATTAATCTAGTTGGAATTGTGAAAAAATCTTTGAAATCCATATACAAAATTAATGAAAAAGTGTGTTTTACGCGCAATTTTTTACATGCTTTTTCTTATTATTAAGAGATTTATTAGAAAATGTAACTCGGCATAATCCTAGTTGCATTCTTCGTCTGTAAATAAATTTATGAAATTTAGCTTTATCTATAAAACTTCGTGAGCATTGTAGAATTTGCTAGACTGCTTTTCCGTATTTTTAGCGAGCGTTTCAATGCAATAACATAGGACAAACGCGGTGTTGAGCTACGTGGAGACGATACCCTTAAGACATACAGTTGATTTGAGTAAAATGCGCTCGGCAAGATTACGGTTATGCCTAACTGCGATTTGACAAAAATACGTTTCGGATAAATTCCGTGTTGGATTATTTCAGTTAGGTATAGTTGCGTTTTGACTAAATTACGGTTTACCTGAAAACGATTTGACAATATAATATTATTCGAAGTTGCGGTTTGGTCAAATTACTGAATGTGAAATTACATTTTGTCTAGAATACAGTTTGGCTAAATTACGGATGGCATATTTACGGTTTGACAAAATTCCAGTTGAATCAATTACAGTTTGACTAAAATATAGTTTGACTTAATTTTTTTTTTTGACAAAACTATATTTGACTAAATAAGCGGACGCCAGATTTTCACACCAAAGAGTAGATTTTCGTGCAAGTATACTTTGTTTTTACTGTCAACTGTTACAAATAGTGTACAAAGTAATAAATCTTTTGCAATTAGAGACCGAAATCCACCATATATCTTAATTCATCCCCTAATCATGATGTTATCTAGCAAGGGGATGTTTCTCTCTTGGCAACCAAGAAACTACAAGATGTCAGAAATAAGATTTGTCTTGATAGAGTTGTAGTTGTGTTTTGTGAGATACGCGACGGGCATTGTAAGTGTGTTTGTGTGTGTTTGTGCGTACACGTGTATTTCAGTGCGTGTCCCGGGAATGACGAAAGGGAGAAGCACTCAGAGGCAGGAGGGGACTCAGGAGGAATCTTAAAAATATCGATTAGGAGGAAATTAAGAGAGGCTTTCTTGGAAATTATTTGACAGTGGTGGTACTGAACTACCTTCAAAAAAATTATTGTGTGTCAAAAATAGCTTCTTACTTACAAGTGTTTAATTTGAAACACGGCCAATAGGCAACATAAGCATGTAAGATCATTTTTTACGAATCCAATTTGTTTACAACATGTTTAACTCTGATATGTTGACATTATTGATTAGTAATGAATAGTAAATAGTGCTGTATCAAATTATTATTATTATTATGTGTAATTTTTGAACGAAAGTTCATACCTATTCAACATTTTACATGCGTTCAGTTCTGACGTTATTTGTAAATATATTATACATTTTTAAGGGAAGAAGTGACTGCCAAAATTCCAAAATTGATTTCCGGTAACAAAAGGCGTTACAGTTACACTAAAGCCACAGGGGTGTCCTCTTAAAAAAAAGTTGTTAACAAAGGACTTACACGATGGCTATTTTGGCTTAATAAAAATCATTCTATAAATAAATACACCTTATACCCTTTTTGATACTCGATCAGCGCTGATCAGCGATTTATTATTTCCCCTTCATTATAAATCTATTATAAATATTCTGTGTTAAGGTGTTAAGTTAAGCGGCCCGTCTACGTTTTTTTTTCGAATCCCTAGAATACACTCGATTTTGCTGTTTTCCCACTCTTTTTCCACTACTACGGCTTCCTGAAACCAGCCCGAAACTCATACTTTGCCGCATTCTAGCTCATTTTGAAGTTGAAAAATACTGTAAAAGTGTTTTCGTTGCGAGTAAACTGTCAAATTATTATTGACTACAGGATAATGTTCTTATAAACATTTAATAGAGAATGAAAGGATCTACAGATGTGCCTATTTAAAATTTAAAAAATTAATTTCTGTCATGAGATATAACCGTCTATTTTTTTGTTTAACTTTTCGGAATTTTTATAATCATAAATGCACATTTTTTAATCAAAATTTTAAAAAGGTATACATCTAGATTCATTTTTTCTGTATTAAATCCTTGTTCAAATAAAATTTTACCATTCTTGTACTGGCCACAAAACATTCGCTACATTAGTACATTTTATGCTGGATTTTTGTTTACAACGTTTACAACACCATTAAACAATTAAAATCTCAACATAATTTGTTAACACTTTGCCCCGTTCATATCCCGAACTCCACTCTGCATAGTGGGTGTACCCCGGCCAGAATTCCCGGCCGCTGCCACTGGGGGGAGCACACAATTTGAACAAATATAGTTTTGTCAAAGTGTAGTTTGACCAAAATAAATTAAGCCAAACTGTATTTTAGTCAACCTGGAATTTTGTCAAACCGTAAATATGCCAACCCGTAATTTAGCCAAATTGTATATTCTAGACAAACTGTAATTTCACATTCTGTAATTTGACCAAACCGCAACTTCGACTAATATTGTCAAATCGTTTTCAGGTAAACCGTAATATAGCCAAAACGCAACATTTATTTCTTTAAGAAAGTTGGGAAAATTACGATTTGAGTAAAATGCGTTTGGCAACATTACGGTTATGCATAACTGCGATTGGACAAAAAAACATATTGGATAAATTCTGTGTTAGATTATTCCAGTTAGGTATAGTAGCGTTTTGGCTAAATTATGATTTACCTGAGAACGATTTGGCAATATAATATTAGTCGAAGTTGCGGTTTGGTCAAATTACGAAATGTAAAATTGCAGTTTGTCTAGAATACAGTGTGGCTAAATTACGGGTTGGCATATTTATGGTTTGAAAAAATTCCAGTTTGACTAAAATACAGTTTGGCTTAATTATGTTTGGTCAAACTACACTTTGACAAAACTATATTTGTCCAAATTGTGTGCTTCCCCCGAATTCCACCGCATAGTGGGCGTACCCCGGCAGAATTCCAGGGCGCCGCCACTGGTTACAGAGTGCGTGTGCGTGAAGGTCATTGACACCGAGAGAGAGGCTTGGTGCGTGCGACAAGGACGCACGCAACGCACTGCCGAAACCATCGCAGCAGGCCGGGCCGGGCCAGGGTTGAGTTCACGGCGCTCAAGGAACGATAGGGAGGGCAAGGGTGGAGAGCAGCTACGCACCTTGAAGAACGAGAGGTGGATTTGCGTGCGAATAAGCTAAAAAACGATTGTGTATAGAGGTGGGGGGCCGGTTTCAGGTGACTAATGGGCAGGTTTCATTGCGTGGATGGTCGTTATTAATATAAAAATTTGTGTTGTAAATTTATCATTAAATTAATGGCCGATTTTCAAATATTAAAGAATGACATTTATTAGTTTTCAAAAGTGTGTTGGGTTGTTATGATATTAAATTTTCTAATCGTTGAGTAAAACTACTGCTAACCTCCATATCCGTAATCCATTTTAGCGCGTTATTTTAATTTTTAGAGAAATGAGTAAAAATCGACATGTTTTATAAACTGAATAATGAAGAAAAAGAGAAACCATCTTCATATATAGTGAAACTATTTATTTATAACGACGATGTCCCTCGTAGAAAATGCAGGATTTTCAAACACGTTTTGTCAAAAATTTTCGATCTAAAGGTAAATTATGGAACATAGCCACTTAGATATTATCTAAATTTCAATATTAGTTACTATTTATAGTATTCAAGTGTATTTTTACATTTAAATCAGTATCAATAATAGTATCCCTGATACAGCCAGAGATATCTAGATCATGCTAGATTCTATTACACATTTTGACCGCTAGAAATGATCATGTTGGCAAATCTAATTATTCTTTAACCGCACCATCCATGGATTTACTACCTTAAAAAATGTTGACAAAAAATCATTTTTGTGTTAGTTTTCAGGCTCACAATGCAATGCATAATCTTTTTACGACTAGTTTAATAATAATTAAGTAGTAAATATTTTATCAACCAAGAAATTTATTTAAACTACCCTGAACGTTTCGACCCTCAATAATTGTAAATAAATAGCTTTAGTAGTAGTAATAGTAAGTAGGTACGTACAATTTCAAAAATAAAATAAAAATAATTATAACTAGACAGCTATTATTTGAAATTTAACTTTAAATTTACAAAAACATTACAAAATTATTTATTGTTCTAAAATTATATACCTACCTAATTATTTAATTTTGTTGACCGTGAGTTCAAATATAAATTCCAATTCCAACAAAAACGACTACATAATTGCTTATGCCGTAATCATTTTCAGTTTTGAACTTGTATTCATAGCAGTTGTTTGGCAGTATTCATTAGTCTGTATGTTACAGTTATGTAGTTATATTTTATCAAATTCATCATTAATCCAAAGAAATCAAGGTACGTTTATTCAATTACTTAAATCCCAAAACAATAAACCAATTTGTGCTTCTTTCACGCTCATAGAGCACATAACGTAACTCACGAGTCAAAGTCACAGCCGACAAAAAATCATTTTTCAATGTCACTCTTTTCTCTCTTTCTCGCATTTCTAACTGTTGCAAGAGGCTTCAAGGCACACGGGTAAAAGCGAAAGTGAACACATACATACACACGCACACAAACGCACACACACGCACCGTTAGACGATGCGTTCAGGGGAGACGAGTGAAAGTGTTAGATGCCACGCCGGCTAGATTGAGGAGTAACGGCGATGGAATGAAAGTTATGAATGGTGGAACGATGGAACTGTAATTAGAAAAGGATAATTTAAAGAGAAATCCATAACAAAAGTCATTTTTATATTGATTTTGTCAATTTTATTGAATAGTGACATTTAACTAGCCGGAATAGTATATTACATACCGAGCGGGGAAATGGTTCATTACAGCCGAGCGTTTCATTAGATGACTGAGGTGCTTGCACCGAAGTCATCTATGAACGCGAGGCTGGAATGAGCCTTCCCGCGAGGTATGTATACTATTTTATTCACAATCCAATTGGTTATTGATATGCCCGTTTTAAATATTCATTTTATTCATATTTTATGACAGTTTTATTATAATTTGTTTTGATACTTCAACGCTCACTTCCCCGCTAGCCGGGAAGTAACGCTCACTTCCCCGCTAGCCGGGATGTTTTTTCCGGGTAGCTGGGAAGTAAAGTAAACAATGACTCGCTTCCCAACTGTTTAGAAGGTTGGAAACGCACATATTACCAACCGATTGTGAATACAAATATTTTCAGCTAGCTGGAAAGTGAAGTGAACAATGACTAGCTTCCCAATTGTCTAGACCTAGAGTGTAGTGTAGAGTGTTTGAGTGTATTTAATTTTGTGAATAAATTTAAAAATATCAACCAAAAACCAAATTATGCAAGTAATTTTGTACTTTTTTCGAAAATATCAAGAAACAACAGTTTATCACTCTACTAATGTAACATCAACACCAATAATAATAAAAAAAATATTTAAGTACCTACTTCTTATTTGCATTTTAATTATGACATTAGCAACTCCAAAAATATAGATTATATTGTGCGATAATCTAAATAATCATAAAATCTAGATATTTTCCGCAAAATTAATTATACAGGGTGTTTCTATACCTCTGTACGCAACTTTAATAGGTTATATAATTTGATATACTGATTACAGAAAAGAAAGATTTTTTCAAATTCGCAAAAATAAGGGTAGTGAAAATTTTGTGCCACTGGTTTGCAAGTCAATTTAACTGTTTATTTATTAATTATTTTATAAAAAGTGATTATTTGTAGATAGTCTGATACTATTTGTAATTTTATTTTATAAATAATATAATAAATATACTGTTAAATGGACGTTCAAACAAATGGAACTAAGTTATTTCAATCAGGAAGCAAACTCTTAATTAACAAATTTGATAACTTCTTCCTATTTCAAAAATTTATAGCGATATAATTAGCATCTTGTATTCATGATATCTTGACGATATTGATGTCAAAACTTTGTGCAAATTTCGAAGTTTTGTTCTAGAATTTCAAGTCATATTTTAGTTACAACTTTATGAATATGTAACGGAGTGTTTAATTAATCATTAATTATAGATAGCAGGGTACAGTTTGTCAGGCATATTATTTTGATATAGAATTGGAATTTGGGGTGAATCTACAAATTATAACTATTAGATTTATGAGAAGAAGGTTCAAATATAAATTCACAAATGTTTATCTGTTTTCTACAGTTCTATTTATTAATTTATTTTTAAAATTTTTACATTGTGAAATATTACACTCGGATATTAATATTTTGTTGATTGCCCACTTTGATTAAAAATTATAATTTTTACTTATTTGCTTGTTGGAAGTCACCATTGAAACGATTTTTTAGGTGGAACTTAATATTTTTTAAATATTTAAGAAGTTATTAAGAGGTGTTGGATAAAAAGTTATAGTTCACACATGGGTAAAAAGAGATGACCCACTCGAGAAAATTATGTCGCTCAGCCTTCGGCCTCGTGTGTTAAGTTTTCCCTCGTGGGTAATCCTTACTTTGCCCACTTGTAAAGTAAATAACTATTATTATTTTGTGAGGTTTTAATTATTATAAATTTTGAAAACTGTGATTTTAGAAAAAACTACTAAATAATTTAAAATTGTATGTACTTAAAATATTTGAATACGGTCCTACTAATTTTAAAAATAATTACGGAACAACAAAAGATAAACCATTAACATTCACATCATAATAACCTGACCACAAATTCACCCAAACATAACCCAATATTCGTCCATTCCATCGACGTCACACTTAGCTCTAATTAACGGCGATCACTTTATCGCTCTCCCCTGCTTCCTGCTACATTCCTGCGAGGTCGCAGGTGAAAGTGAACATCCAGGGGAGTACAACATCAACATGTACAACATACGTTGCATAACGGGAGCATGGCACACTTGATAGCAGAATACCTTCGCTTTCAGCTCTCTGTTGATAATGTAGATAGGGGTTTGTTTGACAAACAAACATAGGGGGAGGAGGGAAATAGGGAGTAGTTCTGTTAGTTTAAAGATTGTAGTGAGGTTGTGGTTATTTTTAGATGGGGAGGTATTTATAGAAGATAAAGTGCTGTCTTTGTTTTCGTTTGGTTGTAAAAATCTAAAACTAACTCAAAAAAATCTGATGTGACAAAACCTCCCGGCATACCCTACTCTTTTTACTGCTATACAAATATATAGGTACTTACAAAAATATTTTAGTCAATTAGTCAACTGTAGAACTGTAGAAGATATATGATGTATCACTATTGGCACTGTCACTCTGACACTGTCATTATCAATTACATTTTTCGTAGTAATTGTTAAACAATCGCATGGTTCATGGATAACAAGATACTGAAGTTTAATTACTCTAAATTATAGATAATATTTTAATTCCTAAAGTACTATGACAGAACAATTTACAAAATGTTAAAAATTGTAGATATGAATATATTATATTTCATTTGAAATAAAAAATATTGCGATAAATTATTTATTTATCAAAATATTTAAGAAAAGTACTACTTCCGGTTTGGGGATTGCTTCTAAAAATAACTGGGTTCTTAAAATTTGTATTACGATGTTATATAAAGGGTCTTTCATTAAGAGTGATAGGATAATAAAACGTCAACGGTTTGACATATCTATTTAGTTTTTGCTTTATTAGGAAGCTTAGACAATGCAGTTATGTTCGGAACAAGATATCGTTCAAATGTCCACCACGGCTTTGTTGACACTGATCACAAGATCGCTCCAATTTGGTAGAATTTGGCTCATTTGCAACACTGGCCGCTACAGCTGTGATTTTCTCCTCACTTCGAACATTTCATTGTCTTCTTGGTGGCTTATTGTCTTAGTAATGTTAACTCAAACTTTATCGCAGTGCGTCTTATAGCCTGCGCAGAGTAACGGTGAGGGCGACCCAATTCTGGGGTGAATAAATGTTGAGCACCCACAACTGAACTCGAACTTTTGTAATATTTTTTTTATTATTTCCAACCGGCCTAGAGGCGTCAAACGCTGCATCATAAAACTGCACACTATACTAAATAATTTGACACCTAGAAGTAAATAAAATATATAACAGAAACCGAGAAATCTTTATTGAAAAAACTATCACTCCTATTGAAAGACCCTATACAAAATTTGATTGTTAAATGTTTGTAACTTTTTGAGTTATAGAAAACGAAAAAAATGTTACATACAACCTAACGCACACACACACATACATACACACACAGACATCATCTCGAAAATACTTTATTCGTATTCTATGGATCCTAAAACGTGCTTATCCACAAAAAACTCGAAAATTTTGACCAATCACAATACCTCCCTTATAGGATATGAGGCGGGAGGTAATATATTAGTGAAAAAACAGCATAACTCATTTAATTCATAAATTCATTTTCCCGAAATTTATCTCTTCCGGTGTCCATTCCCTCGCGCGTGCGCATGTGCCATGTTGAGCAACACGCGCCCGTGCGCTGATAAAGTTCATTACCACTGAATGACAGAGTCACAGCTTGCTACGATGCTCGAATACTTCAATAATAACCACAGATAGCCGGCTAAGTGCGACCGGCAATTTTTTTATTGCTGGCTCAGCAGGCGTATGTAGTCATGACATTGGGTGACGTGGTGACGTCATCAATTGAGCGAATTTGCTGGCGGAGAGAGAGAGAAGAATGCTTTGTTTCTGTGATAAGGTTTTTATGTACAAATTGGCTTAATTGGGGAGCTGGAATAATGTAAGGTGGAAATCCCAATGAATTAGAATTGTAACGATTTTTTTATTTATGTTACTATGGGATTTTTGAGCTGTTTTGTTTTATGATAACATTTTAACTTACATATTGAATTATAAATTGTAAAACTAGTAGGTAATAGTATATTGTACAATAAGAGTGGATGTGATGCCTATATCCCCATAGGGGGAGTGTCTGCAAACGTTCTCGTGCGATATAGGCAATCCACTCGAGTTGTACAGCCTATTTTTTCCACGATCAAATGACGAAATATAGTTTCTGCAATAAAATGGACTCAATATGATGCCAAAAAATTATATAAAAGTAGGGTTACATCAATTATTTTTTGGCATATGACAATTTGAATAATTATTGCCAACGTAATAGTTATTTATGTATCAAGGGCATCATGATAATGTTTATGCTCATCCGAAGGCGACATGTTTACAAGCCCAAGGGCCTCTGGCCCGAGGGTCTGTAATCGCCCTATAACATCAATGATGCCCGTGCATACAATATTTTATGTCTTACTATTTTATTTAAAATATTGCGCGCGTGACATTTCGCTTTGACGTTTCGAATTTTGTTAATATTTTTGGTATCCTAGTAACAGACAGAAAATATATTAATTTCAGAAGAAAAACATTAGTGATGTCTCAATATTACCATTGCAATTTCTTAATGCCCTAGAGTATAATGTAGTATATAACATACCTCGTATCCATGACATAATTAAACAATTACATACTAGGAAGACATAAAAACTCTAAATTTTATTTGCACGTATACATTTATGTTTATAAGTCTAGATATGGCTGAAGGTTGTGTGCTGGCCACATCAGATTTTTGATTCAGGATTCAGTCAATAATTCTTTAGTTAAAATTAAGCTGAGATTAAACCTATAGTTATCACTTTTCAATAGATATATTATCCTTTTACACCACTTACCAAATTCTCACATTTCCTATCGTCCTAAAAATATTCAACCACAGTTTCCTTATCGTCTGTAAATATTTTTATAAATATTCAAGGCTACCACGTTACATGCCTCTATATTTATACACACAGCGATGCTATTTTATTTCAAGGAATCATTCCTCTTCTGTTTAACGAACTTGACATTGAATTTCCAATCTCTTTAAACAAATATACAACGTTCTTTATTATCAACAAATGACGAACTGGTGAGAAGAACTAAGAATAGAGGCCAGAGCTATGTTCGTAATATTTACTTTAAATATTTTCTCAGAATTAATCGTTATTGAATTAGCTGGTAAGATGATATGGTGTGAACGACCCACGCTTATGTAAGAGTGTGAGTGTCATATGATCTCAACTGGAGTGAGATTAAATAAACAAAGAAACAAAAAGAAAACTATAATATACAACATACATCTTTCACGTGCTTTAAACAACGGATCATGGAAAATTCACCATTAAAAATAAATAAAAAGAACCTAATGCCCTTCTTGGCAGAATTTTCTGCAATTTTCCTGCGATGAATTTTCTGCGATTAACTTTCTTGCAATTAATTTGCCGGACACCTGTAATGACTATCACGGTTACCATAAAAAATCAAATAATACCAACTAGAAACATTTAGTATACATTGTAATTAAAAAATTCCTATTAATCCATAAATTTTGAGGATATTCCAGAAAAACTCATCACATCTTCAAGAAAGTACCACTCTCGGTTGCTCGATCAACACTAAAATCTAATCAGATTTAATCTAGGGTGTCAGAATATTATATGCAAAATTTCAATTTTTTTTATTCAGTGGTATTTGAGTTATCGTATCTCCAACATCCACACAGACATCATCGCGAAACTATCAAAATCATGTTCTAGGGATCTCAAAACTCACTATCGAAATTTTAACATGATTGCAATACCTCTTACAGGACTGAGTGGCGAGAGGTAAAGAGTTAAAATACATATTTTTCAGTCATGTAGCAGGAGTAGATCCAGATTAAAATAATATTTTCAGGTGATGTAATGATTATAAAAAAACGTAATGAAAAAAGCGCCGCAGGCGAATATTTTTTATTATTCAAGGTAAAACACCTTAAATTACGATTTTCATTTCAGAGATATAATAGTAGATTATAGATCTTATAGAAATATATAAAATTTACATGAGTCGTATGTTCGTGTGGGGGAGCAGAGCCCCCACGAATATTTTCCTGTGGGGGCTTGAGCCCAGAAGCCCCCACGTAGTTGGCGCCTATGGTATTATGTAAGTCGCTCATTTTCGTGTAGGTACCTTACCCATCCTCCATCCATTTTATGTGTCTAGGGCAATATGAATATGTTTATATTTATGCTTGCCGAGGGCTTATAATTTTTGGGGGAAATATCATAATTTTATGTAATACAGAAAAAACTAGTAAGTTTCGTGCATATACATCTACTGTTTTGTTCCTTAAATGGTACAAATAATGTGTATTGTCAAGCACGTCATTCCGTATTAAAATGTTATTCAACTCTTTGTTATTGTTAACATTAACAACAACAAGGAAATAAATGTTGTGTAACTATTTACAAAAACAGTTCTTTTTAATTTTTGTTTTTTTGGTTGTATGAATAAATGAAATATTTTTATGAATTGATAGTCAGTTGTTATTGATAATTGAGAAGTATTAAGCGACAAATTGGGCGGACATTGACCTCGGAGGATGATTTTTATTTATTGATTTAATTGATTTGATTTTGGCCAGAGATAAGATATACGCAGAGAAAATTTGGCTATTAAAACTTAGAATGCATTGACCGCTTATCAACTGTTTTAGTTTTTAAGCGGCTCGTCTACGTTTTTACCGAATTCCTAGAATATTCTAGATTTTAATTTTTTTCATTCCACTTTTTCCTCACTACTAGGGCTGCCTGAAACCAGCACGAAACTCGTACTTTACCGCATCCTAGCTATGCAATGTCATTTTGAAATACTGTAAAAGTGTTTTCGTTGCGAGTAAACTGTCAGATTATTATTGACTTCAGAATAATGTTCTTATAAAAAATTAATAGAGAAAGAATGGATCTACAAATGTGCTTTATAAAATTTTAAAAATTTCTGTCATGAGATATAACCGTGTAAAGTTTGCATAAAATAGGATTTTTTTTGAATTTTAAAACGGCACATCTGTAGATTCATTCTTTCTCCATTCAATCCTTGTTGAAATAAATTTTTACCATTCTTGTACTGGTCACAAAACACTCGCTACGTTAGTATATTTTATGGTGGATTTTACGTAGTATACGGTCCTCTTAAGATGTTTGACATCGTTTCCGTTTTCACCTTCACCTTCGACAAAAACTGTGGCAATGGCTAAAACAGTAGATGGGAACGATCATCCGCATTTACGTATGTCAAACATCTTAAGGTTATGTCTTAAAACTAAAACAATGTTTATGTTAAGAGGTCTAAACGTAACTTTAAAGTATTACTTATGTACAAAAAATCTGACGTGGGCACCACATGACTTCCTTGTACGCCTTGTGTGTTCATACTTTTCTTAATAACTAAAATGTAGAATAATATAAAAAATTCTTTTAACTTATTATACTAGTATACTCACAAATATATTTTAGTCATTTTATTTAAACTGCAGAAGAAGATATAAAGCTTATTTTACTATTGTCATTGTCATGTCATAATCATTTAAATTTTACGTAGTAACAAATGTTAAACGATCATGGAGTACAAGATACCGAAATACTAAATTGTAAGTATATACTTTAATTATTCTTAAATGATAGAAGATACAGAAAAATTTATAAAATACCGATTGTAGATAATAATCACATAATCTTTCATTTAAAATAAAAAAAATTGTCTAAAATTAATTATTTATCAAAATATTTTTAAAAAGTACTACTTCCGGTTTATAGATTGAAACCAAAAATAGGAGGTGCACAACTAGATGCTATAACAGTCCTAAATACAAAATTTCAGCTTTCTACGTCTAACCGTATTTGAGTTATGCGACACACATACGTCCGTACATACGTACGTACATACATACGTACGTACAGACGTCACGACGAAACTAGTCATAATGGATTCAGAAAAGGTCAAAACGGATATTTCCATCAAAATCTGAAAACCGAAATTTTTCGGGATTACAATACTTCCTTATTACTCCGTACAAGGAAGTAAAAATATAAAACTGGTACCTACTACACATTAGATTTACTGCAATTTATTTTATGGTTTACCGTTTATCAAGCCTTTTATTCAACTTGGTGTGACAATCTCACTTATTGTAATTTATCGGTACCTATAGATACATAATTTATTAGATGGTGTGTGCGGTTACCAGCTATCAACTCACGGGTATTTTATGCAGTTAAACTAAAATGTGTACCTGACTAGATTAGACCTTGACATGTCAGAAATACAGTCGGTTATGTTACCCTCAGCTAGTTCTAAAAAAATTAAAATACAGAATAGTGGCTGGTTTTTATAGAATAATCTTATTTATTTTTGTTCCACGCTAGACGAACACTTAACCTTTGTACCAGCACTGCCCATAATAGTCAAAACAAAGTAATGTTTTGAAAATTAGTAAAAATAATCGTGCATTCAAATGACAATCCTACTTTATCTTATCTAAAAGGCCTGTTAGCCAAGCCAAAATATTTATTTCTGTCAGGTGAAATAACAATCGCAGTTTTATCTGTCATTAACTTCTTAATACCTTAAATTTTCTGTGTTAAAATTCGTCAAAAAACTGAATGTCTTAACCACACGAATGTCTGTCGTCTTAGTTTTGTTTTTTGGACCGTTAGTATTTTATCAGTTCGGTGTTTATCAGGGAACAATGGTTTTGTTTTTTCTGAGATAAAAAATGAAAATGAACAAGTTCATTGCCGCCTGGTCTATTAATAGTGGAATGGTTTATTTGTAGTGTAACTGTAGAATTACTGAATCTGTAATTAATAACTTAATGGCTAATTGCGGTAATTGGTGCTTTTGGGAATTTACAATTCCAATTTTTCGACGAGTATTTACTACAGAACGACGAACCTCAGGAAATCAGTAATTTGTAGATCATTTCTTCATTTCTTTGAATTTCATAATAACCGATTACACTGACGTAACTTTTTTAAATAATGATTTCAATGATTCAAATTGTTTATTCTGATTTTAAAATTTCAGATCTATTGGTGCAAGTGGTTAGTTGTTGTAAGAGGTCTTTTTTCTTGCATTGGCGTGTTATAATAATAATAATAAATACCTTTCTTATTTAGGATTTCAGAAAATATATGACAATACGTTAGTCTTTGTTTCGGTTAATTTATTATTTTTAAGATGCTTTTCTTATTGTACCATTTATTGTATAAATATTTAAACAATGCGGATATAATGTTCAACAATAATATAATAATTTTAAAAAAACAATCAAGATATTGCTTTAAAAAGATAACAATAGAGACGCTTCTTACAAAATAAATAATCCTGTTTTCTTAAGATAGCAAAATTGCATCATGGCAAGTTTTTATTTTTTATACAATATTCTGCTGATTACTTTTACTATGAACATTTTTTATTTAATACCTAAGGATTTAAGAATCTGTTTAACCCATATATTCTTTTCTATTTTACTCATTATAATGTTTTTAGAATTTACCGGCAAATGACGAAATGACAGACAACAAACTAACAAAAGTAAATTTAAATGTCAAATTTAATTTAATTATAAGGAAAGAACCTGTACCTACATAAATTAGCTCAAGAATTATGTTAACAACTAAATTTTTAAATTTTTAAGAGACTTTCTTTCAAAAATCACAACTTTTATAAAAAGTTGTACTAGTACTTGTTCATTTTAATTTATAATTGAAAATTGACAAGCTCGTAGCTCTTAACATATTAACTTATTATCTCTTTTTTTAACAGTCCAACCAATTAATTAGATTAAATTAAAATAACAATGCAGATATGATAAGAAATTTTGAAACCATTATATGTATTAATTTATGCATTAGTACTTTTAGTACCTGATAATAATTAAACTAATCTCTATTTGTAATTAATAATTCAGTAGCTCTGAAGCTTCATTTAGTTTTTAGGTTTAGATTTATGTGTACGTTTAAGAAAGTTTGAACACATATAACTAAATATGAGCATTCACAGTGCCTGGTAGTGGGAAGTGTGAATGCTCGTATTTAGTTATATAAATTTAAACTGTCTTAAGTATAAACCTTAAAATGCTTATGTGACTGAGGCTTTAATATTACAAATTTCAAAACTCAAAACTAAAATAAAACTTAAACTAACCTAATGAAAAATAAACCAATAGGATACTTTACCATAGTAGCAAATTAGCAATCCCAGTCAATTAAGTATATTGAAAGGAGACTCCAAAAATGAGTTATTGCCATGAAAAAGTTTTCAAAAAGTTAATAATTCTTTAAATATTTGAGATTTTACGTATCGATACATCTATGTCACAATAATGCGTTTCACGTGTATTCTTACTTACAATAATAAAGAAACTACCAAATTGTATTTTATATTTTGTAACATTTAGAAACAGTTGATTTTACATGATTACATTTTAATTCCAGCCCCATGGTTTGAGAAGATTTTCAGCTATACGTCTAAGTCACACACACTTTAAAAATTAATTATTACAGCTTTATTAAGAAAAATTAAAGCTTATCAACTCTCAATCGCTACTCTATTTGTATTTATATATAATTCAGTAGCTCAAAATAAAACTCCAACCAACCTTAAATCAAAATCCTCGTATGGGCCTTCAAGGTCACTCACTTCCACTAGCACCATCAACACATAGTTTTCACCACTAACCCTTAACACACCCTCACAGTCCTGTCCTTCACCATATCTTCCCCAGTTTCGCTCGGAGTGGTTCGGATCGCGTTAAGCCCGCTCCGCACTCGGAAAAGAAATGTGCAATGCTTGGCTAAGTCATCGACCCCGCTGAGCACACAAACATTGGCTGCGCGAGCACCGAGCGACTGAGCGACAACGACCACTGACTGATAAGCCATATCGCGGTGTGAATCATGTGGAAATATTTTTATGGGAAGAGGAGAACAGTAGGTGGAAATTTTGGAAATGAGAGGTGAAGACACCCGTTCTATGACATCAAAAATCTGCTGTGGACAACACACGACCTCTTGCCTAAATCTGCATATTCTACTAAATATTAAATTCGTATTCTAGAGACCCTGAAACGTACTTATCCACCAAAGGTTTGATACTTTTTCAGTTATCGTGGACAGTAGGTGGAAATTTTTGAAATAAGAGGTGAAGAGTATTTACACCCGTTCTATGACATCAAAAATCTGCTGTGGCCAGCACACGACCTCTCGCCTAATTCTCGCCTAAATCGTGTTGTGAAAAAATTTTTACGGGAAGAAGAGAACAGTAGGTGGAAATTTTGGAAATGAGAAGTGTTGAAGCAATTGGTGAAGATTGCTTCTTATGGTGGCAATGACCATGAAAACCGTATCAGTTAGATAGCTGTAGTGATGCCGACGAAAACGAGAAATTCTCATTCCCTTCTCATCGAGACGAGACCAACTTTTTTTCTCGTCTCGAAAATTCGAGACGGGACGACAGTTAACAGATCGAGATAGAGAAATCGAGAATCTCGAAAATATATACATAATTTTAATAATGCTACTCCTATGTTTGGAAAATTATGGCTCGAATGTAGCTGTCTGCGAGAAAAGAATAGATTCATACAGATTTAGTGTGTCGAACAAAGGCAGCAATAGACCATATCAATTATTATAGCGCCTCTTCCGGCTGACTTGCGATGTAAAAAAGTGATGCCAGGGATGCCAACAATTTCTTATTTTTCTAAATAAGTTGGCAATGATCAGCCGTTTCGTTGTTAAAAATTTTAATTTTTTTATTTTAAAACATGATTTGAAACACAATTTTTGTAACTAAGCGTATTGATATAAATTATATGACACTACATCATCAGAAAAACACACTTTTAAGTTATCTATCACTCGAGATGTTGGGATCCCGCTAAAAAAATTAAAATTTTCATAGTTATTTTCACATAATAAACTAATGATCATTTATATTAAACAGGGGCAGAATTCGATACTTCGTTATTAAATATAACTGATATTAAAAAACGGCCATGTGATTCTGTCTGCATGAATTACTATATTAGTTTAAAAATTCACTTTTTCCCATAAGGAAACATTAGCTCCATTTCGGTAGTACTCACAGCATTGTGGTTGGTGATTACTGAGCATGCGCATTGAATAATTAATATGGTCTATAGGAAACGCGCTCTCGTGAAGGGATCAAAATTAGTCCTAAATATGAACATATCATCACAAACAAGGGTTCATTTGAAAGATAGAAGTTCAATCTAGATCCGTCTAGTGTTGAAATTTGCAATTTTTGTAGATTTACAGAGTAACAGTTATGTGAAGTTAGCAAAGTTATGACAAGTTTATGGCATTGTAAAGTTGAAACAAAAAATAAAACTAATATTTCAACACTTAATGGACGTGGAGATCATCTATATCTTTAAATTAAAAAAAAATTAAGTCGATCCGACCAAAATTAGTCTCAATTTCATTCCCTATTCAAAAGCATGTTTTTGCTGCGCGCAACTTCACTACATTACGCTCTTATGATAATTTCTTGAAAATATTTCTTGATAGATCAGGTAAATTTCGGAAGCGCGCGCAACGGTGGACAATAGAGAATAGTAAACTGGTGCGCAGTATGCTGTGGATTTGACAATAAATTCTTCTTGAATTTGACAATCATTATTAAAATTCATTTAAGTGCAGAGGAAAGTTTCATTTAATTTAATTTGAATAAACCATATTAACGAAATCGTCGAACTAATAATAAATATCGATTCAAAAAAAAATCCATTTATAGTAACTCTGAATTTCAAGAGTCTTCTTTCATTTTGATGATAACTGCTTCTTTCAAAATTCTAACCAAAAAAACTTGATGTCTTTTGCAGATTGCGAAAAATTGCGCCATACTTTAACATCAGAAAAACTGCTACGGAGTTATAAGTTGCTCTGATTTCTTAAGATTCTGTTGTTGGAGTTAAAAATTTCTTGGAAACGATGGTTAATAAAAAATGAACAAAAAACATCGACATTCGTACGTTAGTTCGTAGTATTTAATTTGAACATAGTTTGAACGTTACTCATGTAATTACTCATAATTTTATTCATGTTGTTTCAAGGAGTACAATCTATTCGAGTTTAAAACAGTCTTAGAAAACTAATAAGTACGTAACATTGTATCTATCAAATCTGAAACCACACAAATATTATAGGTAATGATGTTGGTTGGAAGGTCGGAGGTACTACATCAGTTACAATATTGTTGTAGATTTTGTTATTTATTCATACAGTCGACGTTTCGGCTACTTATTTAGCCTTAATCATAATTATGTTACGCCCTGAACGCCTGAACCATATTTTGTGACGATTTTGTAAATTTTCACTTATAATATCACATATGCATTAATTATTTCCGGATTTTTTTTGAGTGCTTTGTAATTAGCTCTCGTGTACCACTCGAGCTAATTAAGACGTTGGAATGTACGATAAAAAATTTCCTGGACATGAATGAATGCACGAGTGCATATTCGGTAAGAAAATCTCAATGACACCGCCGCTTTATTTTTGAATTCTTTTTACAATAGAAACTTGAAATAATTACTAAATATGTATTTAATATTAATAAATATGTATTATTTACCTTATTAATTGCTTATTTATACTCAAAATAACAATCTAACCAATTTTTAATTTAATGTCCAAGTGACACATGACGGTAAAATTACCGTTTATTAATTTCAGTTAAGTTACTCAAGCTACTAGTAAAAAATCTCCGAGAAAATTTTTATATAACCATGGTTACTATTATTGTAATCAATTCATCCATTGGCTGTTATTTGTGTCATGCGATTTTCATGTAATTAAATTTTGCTGTTTATTTTTTTGTTAATAGTATATTATATATTGAGGGACTAAAGTGCATGAATTAATCCTGAGGGTGAAGTTTATTTCACGAGCCGAAGGTGAGGGAAATAATCACCTGAGGGATTAACGATACTTTAGTCCTGTGTGTATATACGCTATTTTTTGCACTTCATCCTCATATGAATGCAAAATAGTTTAAAAGAATACACATTTTGCAATTTTGACAGTAAATTTTATGACAAATATTTATATTGTTACCATAGATAGATACTCTGTAACAAATAGCACGTATTTACTTGACAACGGGAATAATTAATTCAATTTCTTGACAACGGGATTAAATATGAAAAATAATCCCTTGGGATCAAATTAAGAACCTTAGTCCCTAAAAATAAAGACTAAAGAAGAGTTTTAGTCCCAAAAGTGCAAAAAAATATTTAATTACCTACTTGTTAGTATGTTTTAACCTAACTATATTTTTACAATTGTTTTTGTTGGTCATGTTTCACATTGTATTTAAGCTTTAAATTGTCAAATTTATCATTGTTACAGTTTTAATAAGAATTTGTGTATCATATAAGTCAATAGTCAATCGAAGTTTTTGTAATGTAATACTGTCTCTTTTTGAAGTGTTTGAAATAGCATGTATGCCTGAATATTGTTTCTCTATATTGTAGTTATCCCAATGAAGGCTAAATAAAGTCGCCGAAACAAAATCTACAACATTGTGACTGGTGTACCCATTATTCGATCTTCCAAAATCAAAATTTCAACACTCAAGATTCAATTTATATTAATATATAGGTTATGCTTTTACTTCAACCAAACAATCAGGAAAACGAGCATATTTAAATATCAACATTTATTCTTTTCATTTTTAAAGATTGCGGCTCCAAACTATTAATTCACTAAATTCAATCTCTTTCATAGTTGAATTGGTGAAAATTTTCGACACTGGTGGCGCTAGATTCTATTGACTTCTCTGTCCAGAGTTAGAAGGGGTAGGAATACTAAACCACTTGTTGGATGCTGCAGTTTGTAAAGAATATAAAAGGGTAGTTTTTATTAGTGAGGGTTGCATTAGTGTTTGTTAATTAAATAAAGTGAATAGATAAAAGAGAGATCATGAGTAGAAGGGTCAACACAAAACAGCGAATTGAAATGTCAAACACATTCAATAAGTTTGGTTAGAAGTTCAGTTTTCAATGCGGGGAATATTTTTAAACATGTAAGTAGCTTGAAAACTCAGTAATAAATAAGTTGTTGAAAGAATCGTATCCAAATGTTCAAAGGATCGTCGGAAAAGGATAAATACATTACTGCTAGTTATGTGAAACAATTTCTGAGATAAAACTTTGAATAACTGTTTATGGGATTGTGTAATTATGTTGATTTTGTAGCATTGAAGTTGGTTAAATATTAACCGAAACGTCTGTATCTAGGAGTAATTTATTTATCCTTTTTATCATCCGTCATCCGATCCTTTGAACTAGTAATAAATAAGTAAATTATTTGGTTTGAGTTATGTATAAATTTTCATTTAAATGTAACAACGTTTTGAAAGCGTTGCGCATGCTTTCTTCTATTGATAACTAATCAAAAAGCAATCATTTTGCAAAAATGGTATACATGGGTCTAAAAATATGAAAAAGTGTCAAAACTTTAACATTATTTGTCTGATGTTTAAGCGAAAACCAGATAGAAATTCTGAAACAGGTAAGTATTTTATTTTTCTCCGTGCAAATTATTTTTAAAAACATTGCAATGTTTAATGATGTAACTATGGTGATAGAGAATTGACATGGAAATGTTAAAAATTTTGCGTGTTGGTATTTTTACTTCTAGCCTCATATTCTATAAGAGAGGTATTGTGATGGGTCAAAATTTTGGAGTGTGAGTTTTTGGTGGATAAGCACGTTTTAGGGTTCCTAGAGTAAGAATTTAACATTTTCAAGATGATGTCTGTGTGTGTGTGCGTGCGTGTATGTGTGTTCGTTCGTTTGTATGTTACAATTTTTTCGTTCACGATAACTCAAAAAATATCAAACATTAAAATTTCAAATTTTGTATTTAAGGTTTCAATACGATTCTTAAGAGTCCAATATATTTTTTGTTTCAATCTGCAAACCGGAAGTAGTACATTTTTAAATATTTCGATAAATAATTAATTTAAGACAAATTTTTTTATTTAAAATGAAAGATTATGCGATTATTACCTACAATCGGTATTTTATAAATTTTATTGTATCTGGTATCATTTAAGAATAATTAAAGTATATGCTTATAATTTAGTATTTCGGTATCTTGTAGTCCATGACCGTGTAACATTTGTTATTACGTAAAATTTAAATGATTATGACATGACAGTGACAATAGTAAAATATCGTTTATGTTTTGAAGTTTAAATAAAATGACTAAAATATATTTGTGAGTAGTAGCAGTAGTAGTAGTACTTATATATTCATATACGTATTTGTATAATAAGTAAAAAGATTAAAGTAGGTATGGCGGGAGGTCTTGTGATGGCCACGTCAGATTTTTTTATTTTATTAAAATCTTGCATGTATTATAAAGTCATAGGTAAAGTAAAGTATACAACTCGCTTTGCTCGCTCGTGTTATAAACTTCATCTTCAGGAATAATAGCATACATTATATCGTCGTTGTATAAAATACTATTACTTTAAGTATTGAAATTAAGATAGACAGAAAGTAAACGGGCCCCTGATAAATGCATACACTAAAACACAAAAATGCTATTCATTAATCTTTTCCACAACTAGCCACCAAACAAAGTATCAAACACTGCATCCTTCATTATTCATTTAAAAGTATTAAAAGGATACCTCCCCTAGCCTTTAAACCCGCCATTTTTAAACTCCATACAAAACAAGTTCTATTGACCAATGCCCACTTCCTTTGCGAAACAGAATTCGCAAACCAGAATCCACCCTTTCGCACTGACGTCTTGTGTTTGTTGTCCAGGTGAAGCCAGGTGGCCGCGGCTGCGGTTCTGCAAGAAGAAGAGTTGAACTCGAAGTCGAGGGTCGAAAACCAGTCCCAGCTCCAAAAGATGCCAGGCCCTTTGTGCTGCCCGAGGAAGAGGTCAATGACATCGAGAACATGAGAAGGTGAGTGGATGTGTGGGAAAAGTTTGATTGTTTTTTGGTAGTCGTTCGACAGATGGGGTATGGTAGCGAAATGATGGTAGTGTTGATAGGAGTTTTCGTTTAAATCGATATTTCGAAGAAAAAATATTGATATATCGATATTTTTTATATACTGGTGGAAAAAATAAAACACTTGAAATTCGTACAAATTTCGACCATTTTCAAACCGCCATAACTCGGCGTATTTTCAATTGATTTCGATGAATTTTTGCGGGCGAAAAACTTTGAAGTATCTACTTTAACGTCATCCATGCGAATTTAAGACCATCCCCCGCCCCCTTTGTGAAAAAAATGTTTTAAATTTTAAAATGTCCAACTTTGACGATGTGTACGGAGTTGAATTCTTTTTTTGACTTGATCCACCAAAAGCGCTCTAAAATTTGTTCAATCCTGCCTCTGTGCGTTTCTTCGCCCCAGAATTAATTATGTTGTAATATTTTTAGACTACGAACCTATCCTAATATTTCCCTCGAAAAATTTCAACCAATCAGATTACAGTATTTTTTAAAATTTCGAGCCAAAACAATCAAGTATCAGTGAGTACGTGCACAAGTGCAGTACCCGCGAATTTTTGCACAAGTGCATACCCGAGTATTTTTGACAGCTGTCAACACAAGAATCAATCATCAAGAAATTTGTTATTTATTAAAATTACAGCCTGTACAATGGCTAATACAGGTATTTTTACTATATACATTATATTTTTTATCAAAAAATTGAAAAATTGCATTAAACAATGTGTCAATGTCCTTGATTTGACATTTATGTGGCATTTTATATTAAAAATATCGAATTTTTCTCGAGAAATATTCTACCAAAATACCACTCGTGCATAACAAATACATCAGAATAGTTTCTCTCGTGCACTCGAAAAAATATTCAGGTATTTGCCATATGCACTTGTGATATAACTATTATAATAATATGGACGAGAGCGGAGCTCAAATCTTACTTCGTACCGTTTTTCCCAATGACCTTTTTATGACTTCTTTCATCTCAAATACTATACCTGGGTAATTTGTAAAAATTATACTGTATTTTTTTATAAAATTGAATCGCGTCACCAAATTTATACAATGGCGAACAGAACATGCTATAACTAGGGCTGTACCTTTAATTTGTTATATCGATATTTCGAAGAAAAATGTTGATATATCGATACCTTGATATATCGCTATTAATTCCAAATCGAATATCGATATTCAGATCGGCATATCGAACAGCCTTAATAATCTAAATATAATGTTTATGCATACGTGCGTTAATATTTTGTGCGACTTGTAGACGATATAATTATTTTCTGTTTACTCTTCAACTTCATAATCAGGAAAAACACAGATAACGCGCGAACCTCCTCTAATTCTGTTTGTTTTGATTTCAACATGTCATTCTCAATTATATCTAATAATAAACATATCAACGCAGTCTGCTAGCCACTACACTCATTCCATGTTATAAATAAATCATTGTACCCACTGCTAACGTTGTGTTGGATTTTATTTTTATGTTTGAAGTGAAAAATGAAAATGATTTGCTGAGTAGTGCTCGAATACGGTCATTTACTTCAAATTCGGTCAGCAATTTTGCACTTCATTGGGTATCTATTTCTTCTATTAGTCACATGCTATTAGCTTTCAATTACTGGGGATATAAGTGCAGTACCACTCCATAATTTAGCTATTTGCTGTTGTGCCCGTCAATCATCGAATAAAATCTATACCTACAGGGCACGAAGGATATAACATTGAAAATATTAGGAGATGTTTTAAGAAAAATGTGTTAATTGTACGTTAAATAATGCTTCATTTGCTTCACTTTACCGCCATCTTAAAATGGTGGCGATTTAAGGAAGAATGCAAAGTATGTCAAAATGGTACCAGACAAATAATGACGAAACATTCCGGAGAGTTGTAACAGCGCATTTCTGGTCATCAAAACGTTTGAAAAGCGCAGAAATATAATCAGTAAATTTATGTTCAATAATCGCAGATCGTAACGTTCAACAAGCGCATTTTTCGAAAATGAGATTTCTGACCATAACAAGTTAGTCCAGATCGTCTTCGACTATGATGGGGTTAAGTTCAGAAAAATGTTAGGCAAGAATATTTTCTAGTTTTAAAAATTCAAAAAATCTTGTTAAAAATACTCTTCGAGTATGATGTTAGGCAAGAATATTTTTTAGTTTTAAAAAATTCAAAAAATATTGTAGAAAACCTTATATAACTTCAATTTCTGCGCTTTTCAAATGTTATTTTATGCGCTTTTCGTACGTCGATAAGCAAAAACTGATAAAGTCCAAATGCGCTTATATAACGCACCCAAACATTCCTTACTCGATTAGTAAGCCGCTGTGAAAATTTCAAATCGATTGACTAAGTTTTAGCAAATTTTAAATTATCGTTATTTTAAGTGTGATCTTATGGAAATTGACTAACTTAATGAGTTAAACACATTAAAAATACACCAAAAATGGTACCAAGCATTCACACATACACCAGACATCCTCGTGAAAATAGTCAATATAGATCCTAAATGCGCTAAAACGTGCTTATTGACAAAAATCTCGACATCCATTTTTTTCACGATCCCTATACCCATGGGCGTCGTTAGGATATTTCCTAGGGGGGGGGGGCAAAATATTTTTTGGACCAATAATGTGAGCCTATAAAAAAATAATTTGGCAGGGAGAGAGAAAGAAAGCGCCGCAGGCGAAAATTTTTTTGAGTTCAAGGTCAAAGGCTGCTTCATTAAAAGTTAAGTTATACATACATTTGAAATTACATCTTAATTTACCCTCTATCAAGTACAAAAAATTAAAATAAATAATACATTTTAAAAAAATAATGAAATAAATGTTTTATTTTAGCATTTAGATAAGTACGTAGGCAAAAAAATATATAAATATACTAGTTCGCTGGGGGGAGGTGGTTTAATCCCTAAATCTCGCTTGTTCCGCCAATGATTAGAACAATAAATTTCTGATATCCAGTACATACATTAAAGATTCAGAATAAACCTTCAATACAGTTTCTTGCAAATCTCTATACCTATATTTAATAAGAAATAATAAATTTAGCAAGAAAAGCATATCAAAGCTCGCTGCAACCCAGGTTGCCCATTGCTGCTTCATTTCGATTTTCGAGGAAAATACTACTCTCCCATTAAACTCATTTTCTGAGTACAGGAGCATTATTCTTGAAAAGATTCGCGTATTTCGTACATTGAAATTTCTAAAAAAAATTCCAAGTGTTTGGTCTTTTTTGTCATATAGGTATGAAATTTGAGTTTCTGTATCATTATCTAGGGGGGGGGGGAAGCGCCCCCCCTTGCCCCCCCCTGACGACGCCCATGCTATACCTCTCTAGGCGAGATGTAAAAAACGTAAAAATTTGTAAGTAAGGTATGCAGAATACCTACTTAACATAATCTTGATACTTCATATGAAACATATCGTTAATATTTTCTTTCCAAGCACATAACAACCATAAATCATTTATATACCAACAACATAACCATTATTTGAAACACACTTCTTGTAATACCACCTAGGTAACATTCTCACACACACACACACACACACACTTGGCGGCGGTGCATGTCGTGACATTGCGTCATAGCGCAGTGGAGGGGGGGAAGTGGGGGTGGGGGCGGGGAGGGGCGGCGCTCCATCACTGACCTACATCAACGTGGGGTTGTCGACCGGCCGTGTACGGTGTACTACACGGGGACACGAGGATATTGACTGTGGATGTTATTATGAGGAGTTGGAGTAAGCTATAGGATAAGACGAAATGTAGATAAAGACTTGTATTATTGAGGTGAGAATTACTTCAAATGTTTAAGGTGTTCGTCTACCCTAAAATTTTACAGCGTTACAGAGGTGTACGCCTCCCACGTTTACTTTTACATATGAGTGTATTAACAAAGGATGTCTTAATGCTTCTATATTTTTACCTCTCGCCACTCATATCTGTAAGAGAGGTATTGTAATCATGCTAAAATTTCGATAGTGAGTTTTCAATGGATACGCACGTTTTGAGGTCCCTAGAACACGATTTTGATAATTTCGCGATGATGTCTGTGTGTGTGTCTGTCTGTGTGTGTGTCAGGATGGATGTTGGAGGTACGATAACTCAAATACCACTGAATAAAAAAATTTGAAATTTTGTATACAATATTCTGACACCCTAGATTAGATCTGATTAGATTTTGGTGTTGATCGTGCAACCGGAAGTGGTAGTTTCTTGAAGATCTGAAGAGTTTTTCTGGAATATTCTCAAAATTTATGAATTAATAGGAATTTTTTTAATAACATTGTATACTAAATGTATTGATCTACAATATGTATTCAAAACGTTGTTTCTATCTAGCACCATTTTCGAATTACAAGAAGTTAAAAATTCTACAAATTTGTTACAATTTTGATTTATCTGCCTACCTATGAAAACAAAAAATAAAATATTTGAGTGTTAATGTCATATGAATTTTTCACTTTTTGGCAAATTGAAATGGAAAATATGAAATGTCATTTAGTATTTATAAGGTCATAATAAACTTTAATAATATTATAAAAACTACAATTCCCGAATTCCCTTCTAGTACAATGGTATATTTGTGAGTAAGTACTTTCATACACACTTAGTAAAATAGTAGAGTATACGGCGAGAGGTCATGTGTTGGCCACATCGGATTTTTTTTTTCTTTGGCCTAGGAATTTGAATTTAAAAAATATTTAAAATGACGTTTTTTGCGGTTTTTTGTCATTATTTGATAATATTTTCCTCGGTAACTATAAATGGCTAGAAAAATTTAAAAAAACAAGAAGCATGCAGGTAAGCTTCCTTTTTCGAATAATTTTTGTTTTACTTAATTTCTTTAAAAAATACACAAGTTATCATGGGAATCTGGAGCCATGTTTACAGTCATTTCCAACTTCAAAATGACATTGCATAGCTAGGATGCGGGAAAGTACGAGTTTCGTGCTAGTTTCGAGCAGCCGTAGTACTGGAAAGAGAGTTTACATTCATAGATGTTTTAATTGAAAAAAATGATTATTACAATTTTTAAAGAGGCTTTTTTGACGTAATTGACTTAATGTTCAATTTCAATTTTGGAATAGGAAATGTTCTCAATAAATGTTAATTGTATCTTCACGCTTCACAGTTTCTATAAAATATAAAGTATTCCTGTGATTCACAAACGTCAAATCGTTTGTAATTTTTGTCACTGTCCTTCACTGGTCCACGTTTAGTATTAATTATTGCCGAATTTAATGAATTCATCCCTTGTATCCATCCATCTATTTCCTTTTTGTAGGTAGTTGAGAAAAAATAATTTCCTATTTTGTTGGATTACAGGCTTTAATTATTTATTAAGTCAATTGCGACGTTTCGACCTTGGTTTAGACCATTATCAAGCAAAGTTACATAGTTAAATTGCTTCTTTGCTTCTTTGCTCAATATAATTTTTTTTACAAATTCCGAATTTTTAATTAGGGATTTTGAACGTCTCTTAGCTGCCTACGTATAAGACGTATGTTATGTGGTCTTTCCTCCAATACTTCTTCATCAATTGCAATAAAAATGTCCGCTAAAGCCATTATTTATCCTTAAACAAAATGACACTATAATAAATACAAATATAAGGCGATTTTTATTCACCGGTTGGTTACTTGCGGTCGGTAAGGTCCGATTTAGTTGTGGTATGTTAAACGTCACAGTAATGACGTAATGGTAAGTGGGCGAATAAAATTTGTCCGGTATGCTCCGGTCTTCATAATGACATTTCTACCTTAATCTCAATTTGTGTTTGTTTTCCGAGGGCGACTGTGTTTTATAAATAACACGATTTTTTAAAATTATAATTTAAGTTCTTAATATAAATGCTAATATAGTTTAAATATTGCTCGTATAATTTCTTTAACTTATAAAAAATGCATTTCTAATCTCGAATTGTAAATATCAAGGGTAAATATCACTAAATGACAGCTGACAAAACAATTAATTTTTCTATAAAACGATTTGCTTTTCAAAAGTGTCTTGATTACAAAAACTAAAAAAATTCGTGTTTTTTATAAAACTTCAACCTCTTGTACTTTGTTAATCAGGTGTTTAATGACATTTTTTCTTAAATGACCTCAGGAATAAGCTGTTAAAGATTGTTACACTCGACTTGAAACATCCTACATATAAAATTCGTGTATATTTTTCGGTAGTTATATTACTAAACAATATATCAAAACAAAATAAAATATAATATGTAAACTTGATTAAAATCGATATAAATAAAATAAAGGTGACAGACAGTTTATCAGTATTCCACTTCTACATTTATAAGCATTATTTTTAGAATATATAATATTATTTTTATATTAACCTTCCGTTATATTTATAGTACAGTGAGGTGAGCGCTTAGATATAAAGTAAAATAATAATAATAGCAGTTCCGGTAGTAGAACCGACTACTGATTCATCCAAATGTTTGCGACCGTTCTACGTCTTTTGGTGTCATCCTCATGTGGCACCAAAACTTGTGCTTGGAACAAACCAGCTGCCCTTGGTACTCTGTACAAGAAAACAAATATGAATGTTATCCGGGAATTTCATGAAGTACTGGGAGATATACTTTGCCCAGCTCATGTGAAGGGCATTACCCATCTTCGCGACAACCGTCTCAATAAGGGTCTGGGATTTACATTGGAAGAGCGGCAATTACTTGGCTTCCACGGATTGCTACCGCCCAGATTTAGAACTCAAGATGAACAGCTCGAATTATATAAACTTACCATTTCAAGATATACAAAAGATCTGAGCAAATACGTGTACCTTACTGAATTACATGATCGTAACGAAAAGTTGTTTTTCAGACTATTGTCGGAAAACGTCGAACAAATGATGCCAATTGTCTACACTCCGACTGTAGGTCTGGCGTGTCAGAAACTTGGTTTTATTTACCGAAGACCAATGGGTCTTTTCATCACAATCCACGACCGTGGTCATGTATATAATGTGATTAAGAACTGGCCGGAAGAAGATGTTCGCTGTATCGTTGTCACAGACGGTGAGCGTATTTTGGGTTTGGGTGACCTTGGAGCCTGCGGTATGGGTATCCCAGTAGGAAAACTTGCTCTGTACACTGCGTTAGGCGGTATTAAGCCTCATCAATGTTTACCAATTACTCTTGATGTAGGAACTAATAACAAGGATCTTCTGGAAGATCCTCTTTATATTGGTCTTCGTCAAAACCGCATTCAAGGCCCAGACTACGACGAATTCGTCGATGAGTTTATGAATGCCGTCGTGAAACGTTACGGAGTGAATTGTTTAATCCAGTTTGAAGATTTCGGCAATCACAACGCGTTCCGTTTGTTAGACAAATACAGAGGCACCTACTGCACTTTTAATGATGACATTCAAGGAATTGGCAGCAGCCATATTAGCTTCTTCGAAACGAAAAAGATGAAGATCTCTGACAATCGTTTTGTTTTCTTACTAACTTTGAGTCTAAACTGGACTCTTGAGGTGTACATTTCTATAGCAATTTTTAATATTTTGTTAGTAATATAATTTCAATACTCAATTTAACTATGTAACTTTGCTTGATAATGGTCTAAACCAAGGTCGAAACGTCACAATTGACTTAATAAATAATTAAAGCCTGTAATCCAACAAAATAGGATATTATTTTTTCTCAACTACCTACATATTCTTTCGGCTTAAATAAATAAATATTCCATTCTATTTCCTTTTTGTTTCAAAATAATTAGATGACAATTTACGAATTTGACAGTTGCTCTTGCTTCTTGTCAGAATCGTTCAGAAATACTATTCTATAGAGCGCATTCTACGCACAATGTAGGACAAACACTCTCGGACTAAACGCTCTGCGAGTAACTTTGTTTCTGAACGTACCCCGGCCGTTAAGACACAAATTGATAAGCTCCGTCCCTTATGACATCGTGGTGGATAGAATCTATCTGATATACAAGTAGTTTAGTTGAAGATCTATTTAAAATTGTTCTTCTTTTATTTTAATTATTTACAAACTACCTACTACAAATTATTAAACTTTGAGGTCTGTGTCACTTTTATTTTATTATATTTATATTGTTTTAATAAAATGATTTACATAAAATATATTATATTATATATTATACCCGGAGACAGTTAAAACTCATTTTAACTAGTTAAAACTCGAAGTAACGAAGGCGATTTGTGTAAACTAGTTTTGCTATACCCTGTTCCAAATAAGAGTATAGTAGATGGCGCTGCGGAGCCAGCCCGTTTTACACACCTTAAATAGAAATTTAAACGTAGCGCGGTATTTTTGAAATAGTGTTATGTTCCGCAAGTCACGCGCTACTGACGCTAATCAACGACTCACTTTTTCAACAATACCAGCTGTTACTACTACGGCGTTCGACAGCTAAATGATGCGCGCATATCACAAATTTTGCGCTGATGTAAACTTGGTTTCCGGCTAGACCAATCAGAACGCTCAAATCGTAAGCCCTATCTTGCCCCATACTATATTCTTATTTGGGACAGACTATAGTCAAAACGCGAAGTTGCTGAACGCTTTTGTAAAAACCCGAATAGTTTGTTTTCTTACTTCAATTCAGGTTTTAACTGAAGAAAATAGTAAAAACTAGTTCTTACTAACTGCTCATTTGACATTCCTAGTTTTAACTATTATTTTTCAGTAAAAATCCGAACTAATTCAGGTTCTTTGGTTGCCGCGTTTTACCTCAAAACTTATAGAAATAAAAGATGATTCCAAAGATAATCACTTCACAATAATGACACGTGAAGTTTATAAATCACTTCTAAATGAGGTTAGTACATATACTTTGCATGTTTCATCAAGTATCTAACCAAAAAATTACCCAAGTAGGTACTATTTATTATCTTTTTAATGTTAGTAATTATAAATAAGTTTTTTTAAGTATTTTAAGTAATATAATATATTATATAACTATGAATAAACACATTTAACGTTTGTAACGTTGTTACGCGAGGGTGTTGTCCTTACTAGTTTTTACTGATTTCGGCTTTAAACGGTAACATACACAAAACGTAATAGTGTTTGTAGCACTAACTGTGATAAATGATAACATTAGCTACACAGCAACTTTCCTTGTTCCTTACTAGTGAACCTCTAGATCTAAGCGTTTTGTTTTAATAGCTGGAAGAGTCGGCCATTTCCAAGTTTCGGGCAATATGGACTTGTAACCGTAGTCGTATAATAGACTACGAATGTGTGCACCATTATTTTTAGGTTCTGGAAATACGGTAGCCACATTTTTCTTATATGCATATTCCATTATTCTCATGGCAATTCTGAAAGAAGCATCTTTAATTTTAATTAAAGGAGGATACAAACTGCCCATTGCTAAGTCTTCAGGTGTTATCATTTCGGCGAGTTCTTCGGCCGAAATGATGAAAATATCATCAGAGATCTGAATGATACCGCTAGCTATCACTCCCAAAGCGACACCAGGGAAAATATACGCATTATTTCCTTGTCCGGGTTTATATTTTTTACCTTTGTATTCGACGATTCCGAAAGGAGAACCACTACAGAATATGCAGCGGCCATCCGTATTTTCGTAAGCGGCTTGAGCCGTACATTCAGCTTTATGTGTAGGGTTACTAAGAGCAAAAATAACTGGTTGTTTATTATTCGCAGCCATAGTTTTAAGAACTTCGGGAGTGAAGGCTCCGCCAGCAGCTGAGACACCAATTAAAATTGAAGGTTTCACTTTTTTAACTACATCAAGTAAACTCTTTGTTGGTGCATGTTCTTTAGCAAATCTTTTCTGATTCTGATGTAATTTTTCTTTTGGACGATCAACAGTAAGAAGGCCATCAATGTCTACCATCCAGATTTTAGATACAGCTTCTTCCTCAGAAATACCTTCTCTTTTCATTGCCAGAGTGATCAAGCTAGCAATACCTAAAGCTGCTTCACCAGCTCCTAAGAAAACAAAACGATTGTCAGAGATCTTTATCTTTTTAGTGAGTTTCGAAGAAGCTAATATGGCTGCTAGTGCTGCGGCGCCAGTGCCTTGAATGTCATCATTAAAAGTGCAGTAAGTGTCTCTGTATTTGTCTAACAAACGGAACGCGTTGTGATTGCCGAAATCTTCAAACTGGATTAAACAATTCACTCCGTAACGTTTGACGACGGCATTCATGAACTCATCGACGAATTCGTCGTAGTCTGGGCCTTGAATGCGGTTTTGACGAAGGCCAATATAAAGAGGATCTTCCAGAAGATCCTTGTTATTAGTTCCTACATCAAGAGTAATTGGTAAACATTGATGAGGCTTAATACCGCCTAACGCAGTGTACAGAGCAAGTTTTCCTACTGGGATACCCATACCGCAGGCTCCAAGGTCACCCAAACCCAAAATACGCTCACCGTCTGTGACAACGATACAGCGAACATCTTCTTCCGGCCAGTTCTTAATCACATTATATACATGACCACGGTCGTGGATTGTGATGAAAAGACCTCGCGGCCTTCGGTAAATCAAACCAAATTTCTGACACGCCAGACCTACAGTCGGAGTGTAGACAATTGGCATCATTTGTTCGACGTTTTCCGACAATAGTTTGAAAAACAACTTTTCGTTACGATCGTGTAATTCATTAAGGTACAAGTATTTGTTCAGATCTTCTGTATATCTTGAAATGGAAAGTTTACATAAGTCGAGCTGTTCCTCTAGAGTTTTATATCTGGGCGGTAGCAATCCGTGGATGCCAAGTAATTGCCGCTCTTCCAATGTAAATCCCAGACCCTTATTGAGACGGGGGTCGCGAAGATGGGTAATGCCCTTCACATGAGCTGTGTTTATATGATCTCCTATTACTTCATGAAATTCCCGGATAACATTTATATTTGTTTTCTTGTACAGAGTACCAAGGGCAGCTGGTTTGTTCCAAGCACAAGTTTTGGTGCCACATGAGGATGACACCAAAAGACGTAGAACGGTCGCAAACATTTGGATGAATCAGTAGTCGGTTCTACTACCGGAACTGCTATTATTATTATTATACTTTATATCTAAGCGCTCACCTCACTGTACTATAAATATAACGGAAGGTTAATATAAAAATAATATTATATATTCTAAAAATAATGCTTATAAATGTAGAAGTGAAATACTGATAAACTGTCGCCGTCTGTCACCTTTATTTTATTTATATCGATTTTAATCAAGTTTACATATTATATTTTATTTTGTTTTGATATATTGTTTAGTAATATAACTACCGAAAAATATAGGTACACGAATTTTATATGTAGGATGTTTCAAGTCGAGTGTAACAATCTTTAACAGCTTATTCCTGAGGTCATTTAAGAAAAAATGTCATTAAACCTGATTAACAAAGTACAAGAGGTTGAAGTTTTATAAATAACACGAATTTTTTAAGTTTTTGTAATCAAGACACTTTTGAAAAGCAAATCGTTTTATAGAAAAATTAATTATTTTGTCAGCTGTCATTTAGTGACATTTACAATTCATGCATTTTTTATAAGTTAAAGAAATTATACTCGTACGAGCAATATTTAAACTATGTTAAGCATTTATATTAAGAACTTAAATTATAATTTTAAAAAATCGCGTTATTTATAAAACATCGACCCCTTCAACCTCATGCCCATGTCACACCCGCGTGGCGTGAAGCACGGTGCTCGATGTGGCATATTGCTTCGTTCAAAGCTGTCAAAAGGGTGTCACACTGGTATAGAAAAATGCCATACGAAAATTTGTATATTGCTATGTTCACTTCGTATTTTGAAGGTTTTTGAAAATTATTTTTGACAGCTGAGAATTAAAATACATCAATTATTTGTGATAATTAAATCAACAATTAGTTCATATATTGACAAAAGCTTGAATGGTTTTATTCTTATTATCTAATTACTTACTGTTACGCTGTTATTAGTTTGAGTTTGAGATCAATTATTCACCAACACCAAATGTCAAAAATTATATTAAGGACTCACTGTGAAATCAGCAACAAATTTCCATATGTCAAAATGCTCGATGGAATAGCGGTGACAATTCAACTCATGTGTCATCTGTCAAAAATGGACCAATTAATTTTGAGGATTTATAAATTTTCCACCAATCGAAACGAATTTTTTCGACAATTTATCACTAGTGCTCGCAGCGACATAATTTTTCGACAATTTTCACTAGTGATCCAATCGACAATTTTAAACAATTGAATATATCTTTATTAATCAAAATCCTATTGTTATAACTGTTGTAATGGAAGTGAAGCTATTTATAAATCATTTTCATAAAGAAATAATACATTTTTATTCGGTGAATTGTCCTCCGAATACCATTCGTGTTCCAAGAAAATAGCACTCGTGCTACGCACTCGTGCAATTTTCAATCAAGCGTAATAACCATTCGTGATACAGCAACAAAAATTGTCGACATAACTTGGAACACTAGTGGTATTATATATGAATATTTTTTGACAGATGGTTTAACCAATCATATTGCGTAATGATGACGTCAAATGACGTAATGCAACCAATAGAATTGAAAATGTAAAATGATGTATCTGACAACATAATTTTGTAGATTAGGTCTTATTTTGTTACGTCAGTAACAAAAAATTAATTAATTTGTCACATGAAACGTCAAAAATGTTTAGCAAAATGAGTCGTTTTGGTAGTATTTTTAAGAAGAAAAATATTCTTCCTAAATACCATTCGAGATAATAATTTTTTGAGAGAATTTTTGTGTATTCCAAGCCAACTTATTGCAATTTCACTCCACAAAACATCATCTGACAATTCCCCTCAACTTCGTTTCGGGAAATTGATAGATGATGTTTTGTGTCGTGAAATTGTTAGAAATAAGTTGCCGTGGAAACGACAAAACAATTCCCAAAAAATTATCATCTCTTATGGTATTACCCCTGAGAATCAGTTTCACAATTTTGTCAGCCTTGAGCATAAAATTTAAATAACTTTGGTACACAAAATCTTAATTTAATTTAATATAAATACTTAATATGGTTTAAATATTGCTCGTATAATTTCTTTAACTTATAAAAGATGCATTTTTAACCTCGAATTGTAAATGTCACTAAATGACAGTTGACAAACCAATTAATTTTTCTATAAAACGATTTGCTTTTCAAAAGTGCCTTGATTACAAAAACTAAAAAAATTCGTGTTTTTTATCAAACTTCAACCTCTTGTACTTTCTTAAGCAGAAGGAATAGTAGGACCTATGTTCAATGACATTTTTGCTTAAATGACCTCAGGAATAACTTGTTAAAGATTGGTACACTCGACTTGAAACATATTACTATTTATTAAAACAATATATCAAAACAAAATAAAATATAATATGTAAACTTGATTCAAATCGATATAAATAAAATAAAGGTGACAGACGGCGACAGTTAAATAAACAAAACAAAAATTATTATATATATATATTACCGGTATTCCACTTTTATATTTACAAGCATTATTTTTGCAATATATAATATTATTTTTATATTAACCATCGGTTATATTTATTGTACAAGTGAGGTGAGCGCTTAGATATAAATTTGAATTATTATTTCTTGACTGTTTAGGTAAATGGAATGAAAAAGTAACAGAGTTCTCCAGTCTTTAAATTTATTTATTAACTGATGATAATCTTCACCGACGTTTCGGTAGCAAACTTTTTCATTCCACGTAGATATAAAGTTTAATAATAATAATAGCTGTTCCGGTAGTAGAACCGACTACTGATTCATCAAAATGTTGGTGACCGTTCGACGTCTTTTGGTGTCATGCTCATGTGGAACCAAAACTTGTGCTTGGAACAAACCAGCTGCCCTTGGTACTCTGTACAAGAAAACAAATATGAATGTTATCCGGGAATTTCATGAAGTACTGGGAGATATAATTTGCCCAGCACATGTGAAGGGCATTACCCATCTTCGCGACAACCGTCTCAATAAGGGTCTGGGATTTACAGTGGAAGAGCGGCAATTACTTGGCTTCCACGGATTGCTACCGCCCAGATTTAGAAGTCAAGATGAACAGCTCGCATTATGTAAACTTACCATTTCAAGATATACAAAAGATCTGAGCAAATACGTGTACCTTACTGAATTACACGATCGTAACGAAAAGTTGTTTTACAAGCTTTTGTCGGAGAACGTCGAAGAAATGATGCCAATTGTCTACACTCCGACTGTAGGTCTGGCGTGTCAGAAATTTGGTTTCATTTACCGAAGACCAATGGGTCTTTTCATCACAATCCACGACCGTGGTCATGTATATAATGTGATTAAGAACTGGCCGGAAGAAGATGTTCGCTGTATCGTTGTCACAGACGGTGAGCGTATTTTGGGTTTGGGTGACCTTGGAGCCTGCGGTATGGGTATCCCAGTAGGAAAACTTGCTCTGTACACTGCGTTAGGCGGTATTAAGCCTCATCAATGTTTACCAATTACTCTTGATGTAGGAACTAATAACAAGGATCTTCTGGAAGATCCTCTTTATATTGGTCTTCGTCAAAACCGCATTCAAGGCCCAGACTACGACGAATTCGTCGATGAGTTTATGAATGCCGTCGTGAAACGTTACGGAGTGAATTGTTTAATCCAGTTTGAAGATTTCGGCAATCACAACGCGTTCCGTTTGTTAGACAAATACAGAGACACTTACTGCACTTTTAATGATGACATTCAAGGCACTGGCGCCGCAGCACTAGCAGCCATATTAGCTTCTTCGAAACTCACTAAAAAGATAAAGATCTCTGACAATCGTTTTGTTTTCTTAGGAGCTGGTGAAGCAGCTTTAGGTATTGCTAGCTTGATCACTCTGGCAATGAAAAGAGAAGGTATTTCTGAGGAAGAAGCTGTATCTAAAATCTGGATGGTAGACATTGATGGCCTTCTTACTGTTGATCGTCCAAAAGAAAAATTACATCAGAATCAGAAAAGATTTGCTAAAGAACATGCACCAACAAAGAGTTTACTTGATGTAGTTAAAAAAGTGAAACCTTCAATTTTAATTGGTGTCTCAGCTGCTGGCGGAGCCTTCACTCCCGAAGTTCTTAAAACTATGGCTGCGAATAATAAACAACCAGTTATTTTTGCTCTTAGTAACCCTACACATAAAGCTGAATGTACGGCTCAAGCCGCTTACGAAAATACGGATGGCCGCTGCATATTCTGTAGTGGTTCTCCTTTCGGAATCGTCGAATACAAAGGTAAAAAATATAAACCCGGACAAGGAAATAATGCGTATATTTTCCCTGGTGTCGCTTTGGGAGTGATAGCTAGCGGTATCATTCAGATCTCTGATGATATTTTCATCATTTCGGCCGAAGAACTCGCCGAAATGATAACACCTGAAGACTTAGCAATGGGCAGTTTGTATCCTCCTTTAATTAAAATTAAAGATGCTTCTTTCAGAATTGCCATGAGAATAATGGAATATGCATATAAGAAAAATGTGGCTACCGTATTTCCAGAACCTAAAAATAATGGTGCACACATTCGTAGTCTATTATACGACTACGGTTACAAGTCCATATTGCCCGAAACTTGGAAATGGCCGCGGCTTCCACACAAATAAAATAAAATCTATGGATCCTGGAGAGTTGCCCAAGTACGGAACAAGTTAACTAATGTTTACATGTATCACAGTTAGTTCTACAAACACTATTACGTTTTGTGTATGTTACCGTTTAAACCCGAAATCAATAAAAACTAGTTTTAACTAGTTAAAACTCGAAGTAACGAAGGGGACTTGTGTAAACTAGTTTTGTCTAGTCAAAATGCGAAGTTGCTAAATGCATTTGTAAAAACCCGAATAATTTTTGTTTTCTACTTCAATACGGGTTTTAACTGAAGAAAATACTAAGAACTAGTTCTTATCAACTGACCATTTGACAAACCTAGTTTTAGCTATTACTTTTCAGTAAAAAGTCGAATAAAGGACAACACTCTCGCGTAACAACGTTACAAATTGATTTAAATGTGTTTATTCATAGTTATATAATTTATTATATAAAAAAACTTAAAATACACTTCTGCTAAACTTCAAAAACTTCGGCTTTTTACTGAAAAATTATAGTTAAAACTAGGCATGTCAAATGAGCAGTTAATAAGAACTAGTTTTTACTATTTTCTTCAGTTAAAACCCGAATTGAAGTAAGCAAATAGAAACTATTCGGGTTTTTACAAAAGCATTTAGCAACTTTGCGTTTTGACTAGTCAAAACGAGTTTACACAATTCCCCTTTCTTTACTTCGAGTTTTAACTGTCTTCGGATTTAAGCAGTAATAATTATAATAATATTTTATATAATATAAAATTCCTGTATATTTTATGTAAATCATTTTATTAGAACAATATAATATGTAAACTTGATTAAAATTGTTATAAATCAAATAAAGGTGACGGATGATGACACACACTTCAAAGTTTAATAAACTGTAGTAGTTTGCAAATAATTTAAAATTAATGAGGAACAATTTTAAATAAATCTTCAACTAAACTACTTGTAGATCCAGCGAAAGATCAAAATATATGTGAGTGAAATCAGCACTTTATCGGCCCTCTAACGCATATTACTATTGGATCTCATTTTCAACACGAAAATAAGGGAATAATCATTGTTTTCCAGATGGTCATCTAAATTAATTAAAAATAAGAAAAAACAGGTGTATTCTTAAAATCATAGTTTAATTATAAAGCCAGGGCCAGACATGCGGCATTCGGCGAATCCCGAATGTTCGTGATTTGCCGATCGGAATTCGCCTTTGTGTTCACACATGCGGCATTCGGCGAATGACGAGCAAAAATATGGGAAACTGCCGAACGTTCACCTAGTTGAACATTCAGTTGTCAGACGACAAAATGGCTTTATTTCTTTCATTTATTCATACAAAATAGAGGACTTAACGAGATTATAAACCTTTTGTAATATGAATCAATCAAATTAACAACAAGAACAACAACAAAGAAATTGTTTATAGAAACAATTTGTGCATACAATAATAAAAATTTCTAACAGTTCGCCGAACGATTCGCCAAATATCGATTTCCCCATACACACTGAACGAAGTTCGGCGAACAGGTGCTCGGGATTCGCCGAATGCCGCATGTCTGGCCCCGGCTTAATATGGCACCATATTTTAAATTATAACAGAATTTTTATTTTTTGTTCAAATGTTCTGATATAAAAATTTTTACTTCTAAAGCTAAGTTTTCATGCATGCGTTTCATCCGTCGAGAGATCTGATTCGCTAAATTTAAATTCGTGAAAATCAAGACAGTTACGGATCAACGACGAACTAAGTTCGTCTAATTTCTACTCGATCCGTAGAACGGATACGTTTCAGTACCACGTCATCACGTCGTTTTTTTTGACAATTCAGTGTGTTTATGTAAATTCTACATATAAAATTCCGTGTTTTCAAGGTATTTTAAGTCTGTTTTACATTATACTTTTTTCGCCTAGAAAAAAGAACTTTTTTTAGATACTTAATTCGGCTAGAATCTAGTTTTAAAATTTGTTCTTGTATACTGCCAACTGAAAATTTTAAAAAATGTAATTGTCATTGCCAGTTTTTGAGGTTGTCAACATATTTTAATACCTGGTAAAGTACTGGTTGCATTTCATACAATTGTACACGAGTTTTTGTTATTTCAGGAGTCCATTTATACCTTTTAGGAGCCATTAGGGGTCAAGACTTTACTTTTACTTTTATTTCTGCTCGCAAGTCTGAAACTTGGATGAAAAATTGGACCGGAGCTATTTTTTTAAGTCGGAAAAAGACGTTTCTAGTATGAAACTTGAATGGAAATTTTCGTGTTTTACATTGATATTTTGCATTCTGAAATCTAGTATGAAACTTGTCAAAGTTTCTAGCCGAAAAAAGTATAATGTAAAACAGGTTTTATGATTTGTTATATTATAAATCTGAATAAGATAAAAAAATAAATTTAGTTGACATTAAACGTCAAAACGGATGAAACGTTCAGTATGCATACGAACGTCCGTTTTTACATACGTCATTACGCGTGCGATTGTGTCTGCGCAGTTACGGATGAAACGCATGCATGATAACTTAGCTTTATGCTTTATGTAAGTGTGACGAAAATAGACTGTTATTATACCTACGACTGTTGGATGCCCATGTCACACCGGCGTGGCACGAAGCACGGTGCTCGATGGAACAAATGAATAACATAAAAAAAATTGTCAACACAATTTTTCAGTGTTTATTTTCTGTGATACAATTAGCTGATTATGATCTGGTGTATGTGAGTGCAAGCTGCACTTTCACATCACACAAAACCTTGCGACCTTCACTGTTACAGTAGCGGCACTCGGTAGTATTTCACAACTAGCAGGCGGCATTGTTCACAGCAACATAACACACTAGCGGTTATTAGTGCTGGAGTTGCACTAGTGTGACGGCCTCCACAGTAGAATCATTCACACACTGTGCTGAAGCGAATGGCAACGAAGTTTCAGTGTGTTGTTGAATAAGAGGACAAAACCACAGTACTTCTCCGTTATACGTTTTTATCTACAACAATAGAATCATGTATTCATTATATACGTGAAAGTAGTATAATAAACCCCTCCATAAGGACACATTATGAAATCATGAATTCATTATTTCACACTGTTAAATAATGAGTACTTTATTCTCTCGAACTGTCAAACTGCCATCACATCTGTTACATCAAGTTATCATTTTATGACGTTGTAAGCAGAAACAGTAAAAATAATAAAAATTTGTAAAACGCTGTATATGACTAGCCTATAATAGTTCTAAATTACTCGGATAAATTGTCATGTCATCACACCAAAGTTTGAGGTTAGATTAATATCAATACAAATTTGTAGTAAGAAAATGTTGTTGTATTTAAAAAGTTGTAGATAAAACGTCGTATTTGACTCGAAAATAATGGTTATAATTAATGAGGATGATTTATACACTCGCCTTCGGCTCGTGAACAAACTTTCATCCTCATTAATTATAGCCTACATTATTTACTCGTTAAATAATATACTATTATTCAATTTTGACGTTTTAAACTGCTATTATTAACTCCATAGCAACAACTTTAAATAAATGTTTATTCACAAGTGAATTAATTTTTTTTTAAATCACTCAACACATTTTTGAATCACTCCTGACGTTTTAAACTGTTATTATTACGTCAAAAATGCATAAAAACAATGACAACTTGCCACTAACGACTACTTTGATTTTTTTTTGTTATGTCAAAATAAATTTATAATTCATATTATTTGAAATAATTTCGTCAAAATTCAATAAAATATTGTATAAACCACGTGAGATACGAATGTTTATTAACTCGAAGAAATTATCCCACTCGCCCTTCGGGCTCGGGGGCTAAACTTTCTTCTCTTGAATAAACATTTTTTTCTCAAATACCAACTTCGAAATAAGTAATTTAAATAACATGTGAAAAAATCTGATGTGGCCAGCACAAGACCTCCCGTCATACTCTATCCATTCTTTTTAGTTTTTATTTTTTAATATACTATAAGTACGCATAAATATTTTTTTTTCATTTTATGTAAACTGTGGAAGAAGATATAAACGGCTGTCACTGTCATAATCAATTTAAATTTACGTAGTAACAATTTTTTTTAACGAAGTTGGTTAAATTAGCAAACAATTTCTATTTTATAGGACTACTTTAATGAACGAAACAAGAAATTTTTTAGTCCAGTGGTATCAAATTTGAGTGATTATAAATTTTATACATATAATTTTTTTTTAATTGAAATTTTGGGTTAAAGGGTACAAAATATGCAGTTATATGCATTGTTAATAAATATATGTAAAAAATATTGAAATATGCAAAAAAATTATATCATATTTTGATCTACAAAAAAAATACAATATATGCAAATGCATATAATAATCTGCACTCTTCTAATAATAATACAATGCATTATGGTACCTTTCTCGTAGGTATCCAAATCCAAATAATAAATTAACAGTACCTACTAGTTAAATTTAAAATACTACCATACGTTGTTGTCTTTTCTGAGTTCAACGTTCCACAACAATTTGGCATGCCATATTCACAAATTCATATTTACTAATCAAATATAAACATTGTTCATTCAATGCGCAAGCATTTACTTCATAAAATCTGAATACTTGTTTTTCCATTTTCTCTAAATAGAGTTTTGTAGGATTTCCTTCCTTTTATTTTGTTTTCCGCATATTAATATGTTCCACATACACATTTCATAAGGAACATAAAAGGAACCGGAACTGCTGTTCGTTCACAAAAAAAACATGAAAAATAAAATGAAGAGATTTAAAGGTTTATTTTCTGTTTTGTTCAATTGTCTTTATTTTGTTAAATGCAAAGTATTCAACAATGAATTCTGAACAATATTTAACAAAAGAGAGTTATTATTCTTAGTACCAGTAATTTTATTTAAAAATGCCATAGTCTATCACAGTACCTAGGTCATTACGTGGTATCTATAAAATTTTCACTTATAATACTATAAGTACCTAGTCGTAGTTATATCGATTATTTTTCTGGTAATATTATACAAATGTGCACTCGTGATATTCATATACAAGCACAAGGTACATGAGAGTATAATATACTACCAGAAAAATAATCTACGAGTACTTAACTATGATTACGAATGGTATTCAAGAGATTATTCATTGAATCAGGTTCAATTTTAAATAAAAATGCCAAAAATGCAGTTATCCATTATTTCAGAAAACAAATATTTTGATAAAATTTAGACGTAACGTCAAATGTGTTTTATAACCACCCATACTAGCCCACACTGTTAAAATATATCGTAATCGTTAGTTTTACGTTAGTTGAGTTGAGTTTTGAAGAAAATTGCGTTAGTTTTGAAAGTTTATACGTATTTTTTAAAAATAATATTTGGTGGACTAACTTCACAACAACCCAACCCTTTATTCGAAAGTGCGAGGAAAACACATTAATAAATTTTAATTGATTAGTTGATGTAAGTTGTGAAGTTAGCCCACCCAAATATTATTTTTTTACGTATAAACTTTCAAAACTAACGCAATTTTCTACAAAACTAAACTCAACTAACGTAAAACTAACGATTACGATGGATTTTAACAGGATGGGCTAGTATGGGTGGGTCAACTTCTCATACGTAAAGTTTAAACACATTATTAAAACTAATTATTTAGTGTTAAATTTAATAATTATAATTCTTGTACTATACATTTTGTTGCTATTGAACAAACTAGGTATTTTATACAACTTTTAATTAGCAATTAAAATATAGATGTAAAAGTTAAAAATGAACCTAATATTTGTTTAACATTTTTAAATTAAAATGTTGAGGATTCATTTGAAATAACTCCAAAGTTTGCTTATTAGAAATTAAATTTGCAAAGATTATTTGCAACGTTAATATTTTATTTTAATTTCCTCTGGTATTGAATAAAATAGCATAAACATACTTCAGATGTAGACGATTTAGTTTATTTTGGAATTAAATATGTTTTTGGAATTTTAATGCTGCAGAGCTTAATTTTCGTTTTGCCTTGATTTAAATGTTTTATAAACATAGTTTCTTGGTTCGTTCATTCATTAAAAGTATATTTGTTTATTTTGTACTATTCATTATTTACCTATGACGCTATATGACTCAGATTGAGTTTCATAAATTCCAGAATTTAATTGCTTTTAAGAAATTCGAAATAACACAAAAAACATAAATTATTACGAGTAGATTTTAATATTTACGTACCTATGTAATGACAGCTTGTATACGTAAAGTTATCCATGATTATCATTTTAAGTAATGGTATAAACCACATCATATTTATGCAATATTTAACATAGTCCAATAAGTATGGTTATACACCAGTGCTGCTTGTGCTTAGGTACTACATAATATGATCTTACGTAGGTACATAATATTGTTTATTTTGTACTTAATGTTAAAAATTGGTTTTATACGTTCATTTTCAGTAGATAAAGTATTACTTTAACATCGAGGGTAGATAAAATAAAATTTGAGTAGATAAAGTAAAATTTGAGTAGATAAAGTAAAATTTGAGTAGATAAAGTAAAATTTGAGTAGATAAAATAAAATTTAAGTAAAATAAGAATATTTTTACACAAATTAACATTAAGTACAAAATAAAATAATATATTGTACACGACGATAAAGAGTCTTTATCGACACGTGAAAGATAGCCCACTCGTTCCTTCGTCACTCGTGAACTAACATCTTTCACTTTTCGATAAATGATCTCTTTATCGTCTTGTATAATAAATTACTATTAGAATAAGTTTTTTTTTACTTCCCCGGCCTATACAGGGTGTCCAAGTTAACGTGCTTACCATTGGGATCTCAAAAACCATGAGAGATACGAAGTTGGTTAAAGTAGACAAAAGTTGCCCCTTTAGGGAGCCAATTTAGAAATGTTTTTGTTTTCCCATAAAAATGCATAGGTGACTAGATATATACGCAAAAATGTAAATTTTGACAATTTGGTTTTTCACCTATAACTTTTTTGTTTGAATTAGTACAGTTTCTAATTTGTACGTTCTATAGGCAGTTTTTAACGAGAAATTCACAGCAGTCCTCAAAAAATTTTAATCTACGGATTTCGAGAAATTCAAACCAAATTCAAATTTTCATACCTAGCTCATAGTTGGCTATGACCTGTCGTATTAGAGATTTTTTCTCTCTTTTCAACGATGTAAAACACAAGTTGAAATTAAAATAAAGGCAGAAATTACAGATTCCTTATTTTTTTAACTGGTTTTATTAAGGGGACATAATTCCACTCGAAAAATAGACTATTTTTCTGAAACAAATCCTGACTGCATGGTACATCATACAGTATTAATTTTGTTACTATTATGTGCATAAGAGATGAAAATAGTCCGCTAACTCCAAATTATTCATTTTTCAATGCTGGCAAAATGTTTAATTGCATAAATACCGAAAAAATACACCCATTTTTACCTTCCGCTTACCTGTAAAGGAAGGTATTGGAATCATGCAAAAAATCGGGTGGTGAATTTTTAGTGGATGAGCACGAATTAGGGTCCTTACAACTCATTTTTGATAGTTTCACGATGATGTCTGTGTGTATGTGTGTGTGTATGTGTGTGTGTGTGTGTGTGTGTGTGTGGTCAAGGGTTGTTAGTCGCATAACTCAAATACGAATTACCCGAAAATTTTGATATTTGGTATTTAACATTTGTATATAAATTGGAAGAGCTCCGTAGATTTTGGTACAAATATCTTCATCGGAAGTGATATTTTTTTAAGATTGAAAAGGTTAATTGTCAAAATTGTATATAAATTTGGAAAAATATAGTATTTATTTGTAATGAGAATAAGAGGAAAAGTTATTTGCAACTTACGTTATAAAAAAATTGTCTTTATCTGGTAGCATTAAAGAACTGCAGTAAAATTTAAAATATAAATTTATCAAATAAAACGTTGATATCTTGTAATCCATGACCGGTTGATTTTTGTTTCTGCGTAAAAAATATTGACAGGTGAGACGGGTGACAAGTTGGCATACTAGCGCTATATAAGTCCTAAGTAAGATATTAAATGTAGTAATTGAACGGAAGATGGCTTCAACACAGCAAAGTTTTCCTGTGAATGAATCTTTTTATTCAGGTGATGCAAATTTCTGTGTTTGAATATTTTAGATTTTTATTTGTATATTTTAAACATGTTTAAAGTCTAGATAAGGCGGAAGGTTGTGTGATGGCCACGTCAGATTTTTTTAACTGGTTTTATTAAGGGGACATAATTCCACTCGAAAAATAGACTATTTTTCTGAAACAAATCCTGACTGCATGGTACATCATACAGTATTAATTTTGTTACTATTATGTGCATAAGAGATGAAAATAGTCCGCTAACTCCAAATGATTCATTTTTCAATGCTGGCAAAATGTTTAATTGCATAAATACCGAAAAAATACACCCATTTTTGACAATAAATTAAGTGTATAAAAAACGTAAATATTGATATATTACTGAGATAGCGGACTGTACACAACTTTTATTTAGAAGTATACAAAATTTCAAGCTTGTAAGTTTGATTTTGCGACTGTATTTTGTTCCAGAAAATGATCACTTTTTGAACAAATCTTGCCTATTTTACGGATAAACTCCTGATAGTGTCACAATAGGGCGGGGTTTCAACTTTTGTTTATCTCTGACGTAAATTTCTGACTGTTTTGTTAAGAGGGGGAGGAGTAAACTTAATTCGTCAGAATGAAAATTCGGGTTTCATGTTAGGAATAATATCCTCTTAGGGAGACAACGAATATTGATTTTTATAAAAAGTATCAAATTATGCTACGAGAAATGGCACAAACCGCACTTAAAAATCTCTTTTAGTTTCCGAGATTATTTCAGTCTTTCTATCTCAAATTTTACGAAGTAGAGCATATTAGCAAATCTTACTTAAATTAAATAAAAATTAAAAAGTATCACTTACATTTTTGTAGCGTCTATCCAAGCTCACGGGTGAGACAAATCCACATGAATCTCACTCCGGTAAAATCGTCGCACTCACAGAGTTCCTGGGTTCGAATCCGACTCATTGTCGCTTCACTTTCGAATCCATCATCACTTAGTCACTAACACTGGTTCACACTAAAGTTACCAACCACACACCCTGGTTATTGTCTTGGTACCACTGGTTAAACGGGTAAACCACTGAATAATCGTGACCACCTGAAAAAATCTATGACTGGCAAAACTCTACGGAAAATGGAGAATGAGTGGATCGGTTGGTAGTGAATTGCGAGTGAATCCGAAGGTTGTTTTATGAAATTTCTTGCCAGTTTCGCGAAGATTGTTTGGTATTCTAACATGAGAAAGTTCTGTTTCTACTGAGATAACAACGGTTATGTTGGCGCAACTTTCTCGGTGCAAACTTACTTCGATGAGAATTTGCGGAAAATATTATTACCTGTTGTATTAAACTGATTTAAGCAAAATTATTTTACAAATCAGTTGAAAAATACAATACGTCTAATTTTGTCTTTTTCCTGCGTAAGAAAAATGTGTTTAATTTTAAATGAAAATATACCTTGTATCCCAGCGAAAGTGTGGCCTAGGCATTTAACATGTGAAAACAGTTTTTTATAAATAAAAACTGTCCGGCTAACAACTATGATACCATATTGCACAGGACAATACTACATCCATTCCTACATCTTATTTAATACACATTACTTCAGTTTCATAATGTAATTTCAAGAAATTAATGAAAATAATTTGAAAATTTTAACCTTTAGTTTTTATTGCTACATTCGTACAATTACAATTTTTAGTTATTATACCACAAGAGCTTCGGAAATAATAATAAGAACAATACTACATCCATTCCTACATCATATTTAATGCACATTACTTCAGTTTCATAATGTAATTTCAAGAAATTAATGAAAATAATTTGAAAATTTTCATCTTTAGTTTTTATTGATACATTCGTACAATTACAATTTTTAGTTATTATACCACAAGAGCTTCGAAAATACTGCCGACTGATGAGACGTATTTCCATAGAAACAATTCGAGACCGGAGGTCGAGAGATGTTTTGCGGAAATATGTCAAACCAGGAGGCAAAAGTATTTTCTATTATTTTTGATGATCAAGTGGTATACGCATTGACAATTTCATGAATAAAATAAATTTAACAATTTTAAATAACACAATTTTATTTATTAGCATAATTTTTAATTTCATTTTAAATATTTTGACATTTGGTGAAAAATAAACAAACATTAATTATTGTTTGTTGTGTCATGGTTGCGGTGAATATACGCATACTATGTCAATATTCAAAAATATGCACTGGAATAGTTGTTTAAACAGTTTCTATGGTTTTTGTGAAAAATAGTGCATTTTAATTGGTTAAAATATAATGAGGGAAATAGTCCAACTTTTAACGTGAAACATGGGTCATCATATCCATGGTTACGAATTTGACAGTAATATATTAGAGCGTTCTTTTTAAAATGAAACATAGGGAATAAATTTGAATTTGTTAATTGGTGTCACACTGCTGCTATACTATATTCTTTGAACAATTAAAAGTTTATGTTGAAAGCGTTCCTTGGAACTATGGGGGTTTTCAAGCCTACGGCTTTTAAAGAAATACTTATTGGATATCAATTTTCAGCATGTATAAGTTATAGGAAAGTGATAATAATTGTTAATTTTGATAGATTTATTACCTCTTTATCGAAATGAAAATGTAAGTCTTTTGAATCGTTCATTGAAATGCGCCATGTGTGACGTAGCCAACATCGCTAGCAAACCAGGAGTTGGTTCGTGCAAGTTCGTTTTTTGTCGTTTGGACGACGGACCACCAGTTGATTTTTCGATTTTTGACACGTTCACCAACGTTCACGGGTTCACGTTGTCGAGTTTGGTTAGGTTCAAACACGATTACTTACAGTTTATTGAAGAATTTTTGTGTTGGTTTTAATCGAAATGAAACGGCATGAAACAGTTTGGTTATGTTTTTCTGTTCAAGTTGACAAGATGTTGACTGTGTAAGGTAAGACCTACGTATCGGTCCTTGTCAGCGCGTTGAACGTATGTTCTAGATGTTGGTGACGTCACACTGTTACACGCGGCATCGATTTTCGCGGCACTTATTTTTTTAAACTTTATGATTTTTTTTCTGGCTTATTAGCAACTTTTAAGCGAAAAGAAAAAATACGGGTCTTATATTTTAATGTATAGATTAACATATAAAAAAACCAAAAAATCGTGAAAACCCCCATTGCAGCTACCCAAATATCTTATATTGTTCAATATTAAGTTAAATTGATTCCCTATGTTTCATTTCAAAAAGAACGCTCTAATACATTGCTGTCAAAGTCGTCACCATGGATATGAAAAATGTTTCACGTTTCACTGTATTTATAGACTTTTGTTAAGTTTAAAAAAAAGCAAAAACACCAAACGAGCTGTTTGTTTACAATAAATAAAAACATTAAGCATTTTCAATTATAATACTGTTTACAAAAATAAACACAAACAAAACTTCCTGCTTTAGATATTGGAATACGCTCAAAAGGTTCCTGTCACCGACAAAATAATCTAAATCTTCAATGAAATTAAATTTAAATCTCCAGCTATTTTAAGCGCCCGTCTCCGCGATGGTAATGAAATAAATTCGTGGGCGTGGATCTAAATCAGGAAATGTAGTATGAATATTTCCGGGAAACCGAAGAATGACAACATGATTTGCATGCCGTACAAGCATTTTAGCCACATGACACATTACCGCAAGATGGAGAGATTTTCAGTCTTTACACGACTCGGTACTTTGTAAATGATCTGTTTGTTCAGCGCGAAATTACTACATTTTATAAATATACCCCGGTGACAGATGACAGCAAACGAAATACATCTGGGGTGCGTTCCAAAACCTTACCATGGAGCACAGAGTAAAGTATTGGAGTAAGAGTAGGTTACTCCAGGGTTTTGTGGGGTTTCGGAACGACGTAGAGTAGGAAATATTTTATGGTGATATAACCTGTAACCACATTTATTTGATATACAAAATTGATCTTGCATCAGGGATAATAGAAGGGTGTTAAGTGTTATAACTGCGAATATTTATGTATATTCGCGCCAATTTATAAATGTCGTCCTGGTACGGTTTTCTAATATAGTATAATAATATTAATTTTACACATCTTCAGATGTGGTTTGTTTGCACATAGAATATATTGCACACTTCTGATGTTATGGGAATTTGTACCATTTCTTAATTTTCTGTAATTACATAAGTATATAAAGCAAACATAAACAATTACATATTATCTTCTTTTAGAATACAAATTACTTTATAATCGTTTGCGTCAATTTGTGTGGCTGATTCCAATTCGTTGTCCATTATAAATTAATAATAATAAGATATTATGAAACAGACAATTTAGGTTAGACGTTAGAGTAATAATTTTAGCACTATTTGGCGCCACAGTCACCAGAGTACGTTTGTACCCTCCTATTTCACAGGGTACGAAGAGTATGCTCTTCGAGTAAACTCGAACAGTTTTGGAACACTCCAGAGTTTCCACTGGAGATATACTCAAACCTTTTGGAACGACTTTGAGCATACTCTATACTCTGGAGTATGGTTTTGGAACGCACCCCTGTAAAGAACAGATTTTTTGGAAAATTCCTATGGAGACTGAAATAATATTTCGGTATTCCTATTAGTGCTCACACCATTTTTTTATGTTCTAAAGTGTTCGCACAAGAATTCTTTGAAGATTCTACCAGGATTCTGAATCCTGGAAAAGAAGTTTTCTTCTTTCTAGTGAGAATTACCAGTTAAATTGCGGTGCCGCTAAATTGGAACTTCAATGAGACTTGGAAAAGAAGAATTTATAATTTATTAATTGCTTCAAAACTATAAATAATTTTGTTTCAAAATTCACAATCTTCAAATTTCTTCTTTTCCAGGATTCAGAATCTTAGTGCGATCAGGGCTTAACTAAAAATTTCAGAACATAGATCATACAATATTGATTAACTTAAACATTGGTTCAAATTATGTAAAACTGATTCTAGATCTATACTGCTGTCCTTAGGAAAAAGGTCCTATCTGCAAAAATTTTGTTTTAGCTATTATTTTATATAAAATTATTTGTGGAAACATCTATGCGGATTTTTACTATTAAAATTGCTTTATATAAATATAATAACCATGAATAATAAATTCTACCTTTTCTTAGGGCAGCTGGACATTCTATTTTGGTATATTTGTAATAATTTATGCAGATTACAAAAATCTCAAAATTTGCAGATAGGACATTCTTCCTAAAGAGGGCAGTATAGGTATAAGTACCTTCTTTAGTATCATTGCCCATTAATTCCTAAAACGAATTTTTTTTAATGCAATCTAAGGCATTGTAGAAAAGCTACAATAATAACTATATACCAAGACGTCAGTAAATTGGTCTAATATTGAAGCAACTTTTGTCTAATTTAACCAACTTCGTATCTCTTACGGTTCTCGAGATTCCATGTCGAACGACTTATCTGGGACACCCTGTATTAATATAATCCCGAAGAAACGAATCACGAATCTGGTATTAAAATTTTGGAGTTTTTTTGAAGGCCGTACTGAAAGCAAGATTTTCCAGCTATTCACAAGCAAAAAAAAACGTTAGCTGCTGAAGAGTAGTATTTGACTATAATAAATCTATGTTCGTCTAGTGATTTGTTTGTTTTGTCTTAAATTTAAAAAAAATTGAGAAATCTTTCAAAGAAGTTTGATTTCAATAGCAATTTGTAATATATTACAATTAAAAATTCAAAATTTCAACACTAGTTTAAACCTTAAACTAACTGTAAATATGTTTTTAAATATAAAAGTATGTAAAGTTAATATAAAGGATTTAAAAATAAGCAAAGGCCTAATAATTCTGAGCCTAATAATAATAATTATAGGTGTAAATAATTTTTTTAAACATCTTTTACAAATGAGCCGTAGTATACCAAGACTGCAGTTATTGTTATTTCGAAGAAATACGTAGATTTTAAGTTTATTAATTCAAAAACGTATAAAATGCGTAAGTAGTATTTCATCTAACTAATCATGAACACAACATCATTATTCTCCAATCTCCAATAGTCCAATAGCTTCAAATACCGCGAACCATATTCCATAACTCCGAACGCTTCTCAGATTTCCATTTCCATCATTGCAGTTAAACCATCAACCTCTCAACTCATCATAAGGTCAGTTGAAGGTCAAATTCCTCTCATCCAAACAAAACCAAACAAAAGAATCCGATATGAATCACCTTGGAACGAAGAAGCATAATTCTCATTCCCGTTAGCAGCCGACGATGTTGAGTGCTGGGTTCTCGTTTGTTTCACTTTTACAGCAACACTTTCTAACCGCTGAGGGTTCCGTTAACCGTTACTGTGTCTACCCGCTGTCTGACTGCCTAGACAGACAGCCTAGTTACCTGGTTAGCGGATTCGAACGAGGAAACTGGTTTAGAGGAAGACGGTGTTTGCGAAAAGTGTGTCTTTGGCTTGAAGAATGTAATTATTCAGGAATTATACTAAATAGGTTGCAATCATCGACTAATTTAGTGATGCAACGGATAGTGAATTGATCGGATACCGGATATTCAGTTTATTATTCGGCCAGTTACAGTCACTGTAGCGTTTTTTCTGACGACCATTACTTAGAATTTTTCGATGTATGTCTCTATTTTAAGTAGTTTTTAATTATTTATTTAATTTTTTTAATGAATTTAATATGTACAACAAACAATCCTCCTTTGGATGGCCCTGGTAGGACGAAACGTTGAGGGTAAAGTTTGTACAAAAATATATCGTTATAGCTTTGACTTACTAAGCTTGCGGAATGCCGCACACAGCAGGGAGTAGCACTACCTGTCGCGAGGGATAGGATTAGCAAAATTTGAAATACACTAGGGTTTTTCATTTCAATTCATTAGATATTTTAAAATTTCTATTAGTAATGAATTCCGAAAATCAAATAAGGGATTTGATCTTTTCGTCAAATTAGAAAAAAACAAGATTAGTGAGAACATAATCTTGAAAGAATTAAGATTTTTAAATAAAATAAAATTGGAAAATATTTAATACGTACCTGTTCTTTCAATGCCATAAATCAAGTTTAAATCCGCTTAAATGTTTAACAATAGGCCTGCTGTGAGGGCCATAACGATATACCTTTGGACATACTATAGTTCTCAAATATATTGTTGGCTGATACCCAAGAAAGCTGTTGTTTGATTTATCAAACCTTCCAGCCAAGAAAACTCTTTCACTAACATAATACGGATGTTTTCTTTTCTGATTTTAATTTGAAGATTATGTTTGGGTACTGAAAACCTATCGGTTCATTTTTTAATAACTGTAAATGTGGTACATTGTGTCATCTAATCTTTTATTATATTACGATTGTTTTCTTTTCTGATTTGTTAAGACATTTTTGTTTGCATTTTCAACTGCACAAAATACATTTTGATTTGAAGATTATGTTTGGCTACTGGAAACCTAACAATTAATTTTTTAATTACTTGTTCATTGTGTCTTCTACTTTTTTACGAATGTTTTCTTTTAGGGTTCAGACACTTTTGTTTGCAATTTTTACTGTTCGAAACATGAAAATCGGGCTATTGTGCCTTTACCTTAGATTATTGATTATCAGGAAATCGGAATCAACTAACTCATCATTTGATTTTGACGTTTTAGAGATAATAGCTGATATAATTTTTATTCATCAGGATAACCCCCAACAACAGAATAGAATCCAATCACTCGGACCCAGTGATAATATTTTCGATTACTGGGATCGAATTAGTGGCCGCTTGCATATCAGGCGAAACTCTACCGTTGAGCTAACAGTTTTCAGTTATATTCGTAATCAATATTTTTTTATACGAATACATACATAGATAACCGGTCCCTTTTTAAACCTTCTGTAGTTCTGTAAAAGATAGAAAAAGAAAACGTGCAGTTCTAAGTTTTTCTCTTTGACAAAAATGTGACTTCAAAATTAAATTATTCGACTTGCCTTTTTGCTTTTATTATAAAAGACATCATTTTGGTTAGATATGTCTGTATAAAATTAGTAAGTGATTCATTTTCAAACTGCAAATAATATCGTACCTTCTTTTCCTAGATGGAATATCTGAATTCGCTTCTAGAGAAGATTGCAATTTTAATTTCATTTTGCTTCCAGATTAAAACCTGGAAAAATCTTATTCTTTTGGTAATTGTGTCTTTTTGTGGCTAAAATATTATCATTTGCTTGTCGTTTTCGTTTTCGAGTTTTTAGTTACGAAAATCTATAAGGATCTGTTATAGATACAAATCCAATTTGTTTATAAACTGTAGTTACAAAGTTAAAATAAAAATCCTTCTGTAATGTATAGTACAACAGCATTAGTTTTTACTGTTTTCCCACTTGACATGAATCGTCCATAGGATGTTTAAAAATATCTTATTCTTGTACTTTAAGCGATATTACGTAAGCCTATCCTAGCCACATCCCAAGTGCGATTAAAAATTACATATTCAATACAAACATCTCAGAGAATTACATGGGATGCATAATTGGGATATTATTACCAAATTACTAACATTGGGATATTACATAGATAATGTTACTAAGGGCGGACATTAGCAATCGCTAGGATATTATTAGGATGTTAATGGACGAATATAGCAAGTAACAAGCCGGGATGTTCTGGGGATTTAGTTTTGTTTTGTCAAGTGGGTTAATACAGGCAAAAGATTGCTGGTTTACTTAGTATTCAGTAGAACATAAAAATTCGGTTACCAATATTCTGTAGTTTAAACTGTAATTTATTGTATAACCGACGATGGCGAAGTATAATTCATTTTATTATAAAATCAAAGAAAAATGTTCTTTCTCGTCGTTTATCTGCCAGATAAGATTGCTTATTGCTTGACTGATTGATATGAAAGTATTGTTAGATTCTAGTATGGAAGTATGTAAGAATAAGGAAATAGTTAATGCATAAAAGCATCAATAATTATATTGACGAAGTGGAGGATAATTTATCGGTTATTTCAATAATGAGTAAAAGTGAATTTCCGAGATGAATAACTACGAAAGAAAAGAAAGTCTAAACTCTAACGGGAATGGAAATGAGGTGAAATTATTACTTACGGTAGTACAAAATCATACAAATATCCAAAAATGGCTGCAAAGCTGAAAGACAATAACTGTGAAGGGAAATTGTTGACGAAACTCAAACTCGGTTGCTCGTCTTTTACAATTCGCGTCCGTGCGAGGGAGTACTCCAGTATACAAGTCGGAAAGTAGGCCAATGACCGATACGATGCACGGTGCAAAGAAAAGCCTGTCAAACGCGCATAACCCATATACTCCAACAAACATTGATTTTATTATTAAAATTACCTCCAAAACGATCAGATCAAGATGACTTTCGAAGAAAATTGATAGTTTTTAACTACTGTTGTTGATGTAACGGAGGAAAAGTGAATTTACGAAAGAAAAGATTATTTTAAATGGCCAAAAAACTAATAAGCCAAAGATATTTTACAATAAAATTGATTTTATTGTTAAAATCATCACCAAAACGAACAGATCAAGATGATTTTAGAAGAAAATTGATAGTTTTTAACTACTGTTGTTGATGTAACGGAGGAAAAGTGAATTTACGAAAGAAAAGATTATTTTAAATGGCCAAAAAACTAATAAGCCAAAGATATTTTACAATAAAATTGATTTTATTGTTGAAATCATCACCAAAACGAACAGATCAAGATGATTTTAGAAGAAAATTGATAGTTTTTAACTACTGTTGTTGATGTAACGGAGGAAAAGTGAATTTACGAAAGAAAAGATTATTTTAAATGGCCAAAAAACTAATAAGCCAAAGATATTTTACAATAAAATTGATTTTATTGTTGAAATCATCACCAAAACGAACAGATCAAGATGATTTTAGAAGAAAATTGATAGTTTTTAACTACTGTTGTTGATGTAACGGAGGAAAAGTGAATTTACGAAAGAAAAGATTATTTTAAATGGCCAAAAAACTAATAAGCCAAAGATATTTTACAATAAAATTGATTTTATTGTTGAAATCATCACCAAAACGAACAGATCAAGATGATTTTAGAAGAAAATTGATAGTTTTTAACTACTGTTGTTGATGTAACGGAGGAAAAGTGAATTTACGAAAGAAAAGATTATTTTAAATGGCCAAAAAACTAATAAGCCAAAGATATTTTACAATAAAATTGATTTTATTGTTAAAATCATCACCAAAACGAACAGATCAAGATGATTTTAGAAGAAAATTGATAGTTTTTAACTACTGTTGTTGATGTAACGGAGTAAAAGTGAATTTACGAAAGAAAAGATTATTTTAAATGGCCAACTAATAAGCCAAAGATATTTTACAATACAATTGATAGTTCTGTTACTGACATGTAAATAAGCCAATGAAATTGACGAGGACAACTCGATATTATGGTTTGAAGCTATTATCGCTATACAAAACTTCGGGTACATACGTTAAGGGTATGTTGTTAGACATGCAGATTACGAATCAACAAGAATTTTTTTAAATCGCAAATTTAATTTGTATGTTGCTCAGTCAAAAAATTTTCGTTGCCACTGCCAATGCTATTATAAATAGCTGCTAATAATGTAAATAATTATGTAGGTAATTAATAATTTAGTTTAATAGGAAAGCGAATCCAGTGCAGTACTAAAAAAATGGTGCAGTACCCTTAATTTTGCGATTTAAAAAAAATTATTCTTGTTTCGTAAACAGCATATCAAACAACATAATATCTTTAACGAAGTTATGAAACACCCTGTATGCGCGTATATGGTGGGGGTCGGTAAAACAGTGACCTAGTTAGATCTCGCGAGCAACCAAGGGTAGCAACCTCCCCACAAACAAATCAAGCACACATATAACTTTATCTTTTATCAGCTGAAGAATCACTCAAGTTCTGTTTCCGATGGTCACTGACGGTCTCTTATCACTCACACACACTCACACTTCGGGTGGCAGTCATCGTCATCGATGACGGCGGGTGTCACTTGTTTTTTCGCACGGAACAGTGGATTTGTTGATAGTCTTCACGAAACATCGACGCAGCGGTATATGGTGCGGCTGCTGCCCGAACGGCGCGCGGAGGGTTAATGACCTCGGCACACACGCTCGACGCTGCGGGAGTGGGGGGAGAGGAGAGGAGCGAGAGAGAGAGAGAGAGAGAGAGAGAGAGAGCAGGGAGCGTGCGCAACGCAGGAGCATCAGGGGTGCGTGCATGCTGGGATACTCAAACTGTTATGTAAGAGACACTTCCGTGTTGAAGGATGCGAAGAAGAAGATGATTGAAAACTGCTGACGACTTGAAAATGTGAGGACACCGTTTTGATCGCAATTCTTCTTTGGACATGAATAGCTAATCTACTCATATTTCTCAATCTTAGATGCAGACGAGACGAGAATTTCTCGAATCTCGTCTCGAAATTTCTCGTCCAAACGAGACTGATTTTTGTAAAGAAAGTTTGAGACCGAGATTACAATATCGAGATTCTCGAATCTCGTTTTCGTCGAGATTTCTCGAATTTTAAAATTATTAACATAAAAAATTTCCACCAATTCGCCTATTTGTTGTTGTCATAGTCAATATCAACTAAATTGTCAAGTCAACCTGTCAACATAGATCTATTATTTTCCTGGCATTGACCATGTAAAATTATTACCTAGATTAAATTTTTTATTATATAGGGATGAAAGTGAGATATTTCCGTCCGGCTAGTACTTTTACTTCCTAGGGAGGAAAATTCAATTGGAATCCCGCATAAAGCAGAAGGAAGAGTACTTTTCCTCTCTAGGTGGAAAAGGTAGGTACTGACCGGTCAGAAATACCTCATTTTCGTCCTTAGTAATAGAGACGAAAAGTGGCGTTTTTGGCGGCGGTATTGAAAAAAATAATTTAATTACCTAGGCACTAAAAGTGACATTTCACAGACTGTCAGCTGTCAAAAGTAACACTTTTAATGTCAATCGGCGAATTTTTTTAGTAAAAATGGTCGAGAAATCGCGACAAGATCGAGATTGAGACGAGATAACAATTATCGAGACGAGAAATAATCGAGACGAGATAAAAAACATCAAATTCAAGACGAGACGAGACGAGACGCATCACTAATCTTAGATATCAAATCGTATTATTTTTTTGTGTGGACCTGCATCATCAAATCATTAGATTTTGGTATGTCCGTCAATGCTTCAATATTAAATATAGTCAGTTTTATCTTTAGCTGCCCTTGTATTCACTGGCGTGTCATAAAGAAATTTTGGGAAAGATCCTAGATCTCAAAACGCAATTCTCTTCATGTGTCAAAGATACAAGAGGCGTTGGATCAAAGAAGAAACAATTGCTACAATTCATCAACAAAAAATGTAAATCATGGTCAGCTTTATTGAATTTAATATCGCCCATAATTTCTATTGAGTCTTGAACACAAGTTAAGTATTTTCGACTTAACATTATCCTTATATTGTACGCTATATTGAGTCGGGAACATTCTGTACTTACCTGTATAAGAAAAGTGATTTCTGTTTCTATATACTTGTGACAAATTTAATTATCATGTTTATGTACACCAATGTACACTGTCAAAAAGTCATTTAGAAATTATTCTAAAAGGATTAAGGATTCAAATTTTTAAATTTATGTTCTTTTACTTTGATTCCAGTAAAGTAAAACAACTTCTAAATTACACAGTTGAGAAAATTCTATTGATTTCTTAAAAGAGTAAATCTAACTTTTGATTTTAATTTTAAACTAGGAGATAGTTATAAATAGACTAATGGCCGTTTGTATATTACGTTGAACTTAAGACGATCCTCTACCGTGCCAGAAAACAGCCAAAAACATGGAATTCGCGCGCCACTCCACAGCGTTTATTGTTTTGTTAAATATAATAATCTAAAGATATTGTTGAAGATAAAAGTACAATCTACAAAATGGTCGATGCAGAATTTTAAAATTTTGCTTTAAAATCGAAATATGTTAATTTGAATTTTGACAATTTTTGAACACATATATCTTCTATTTTAAAACGAATTTAAAAAATTTGATCGGTTGTTTCGCAGATCCAATCTTTGTTAACAACATATTACAATTTGAAGTTAATTCACTTATAAATAACAGCTGTACCTACAGTGGCGCGCGAAAACCTCCTTTTTTAAAAATATTGCAGTTTTTTTTACAAATATGGGTCTCTAAATTATTTTTTCCCCTCAAACATAAATTACTTGTTATTATTATTATGTTCAACAAAACAATAAACGCTATAGCATAGCGTGCGGAATCAATGTTTTTGACTTTTTACTGCCATGGGTAGAGGATCACCTTAAGGTGAAAAACTGCATTGCACCGTCTAGAAAATAAACCTGACGTATAACTTACGATAAACCGCAGAATTCTGCGGCTTAATTGAAACTTAAATCGTAACTATGACAATAACTGTCACTCTGTCACTGCTTACTGCAATAAATTTCAACTGCTTTAAAACTCGTCGACAGTAACAATATTTCTTGTGTAGGTATAATACCTAACAATAATTTTTTCTAATAGCTTCTGAGAGTAAATTCAAAATCTTTGCTGGAAAGGGTTACGACAAACGCCAGAAATCAGCTTATTCAGTGTATAGACACCTACCTGATATGATTTTGAAAACTGGGCGAAACAAAACTTTAGATATGTACCTACATTATAAAATTAAAATAAAAAGTTTCTGATTCATAAAATGGGCATTCTTGCTTTTTGAAATAAGTAAGTTACGATGAATCACCCTATAAGGTGTAACTTTTGCATTTGACTTAAAATTACGAACATAAACTCTTCTGATTCAGCATTTGCCCTGTTATTCGCATTAGTGTTTTCGTAAACTTGAAATCCCAATTTTAAGGCGTTAAAGTTACACCTTACATAAACCAGGCTTTAGTAAGCATAGAATTCAATTTAAAGTAAACAAATTTTTACTGTGATGCTTTTCTATATTTTCGTGAAAATGTAGTGTTGCTTAGAACTTCTGAATATCTAGTCTAGCCAAAAATAAATTGCATACAGTAAAGCAACAAAATCACTTACTTAAATCGTTACAGCTTACAGTCATTTGAAATCATAACATCAACATTAAACTATTTTAACATCTCTTTGAACGTTAGAACATGGTTTAGTCTTACAACATAATCTTCATTCTTTCATTTGAGAAGAAGAAACGATGCAGAATTAATTCTACATCACAAATACAGGCTGTCCAAGTTAACGAGTTCATACCATTGGGATCTCAAGAACCATGAGAGATACGAAGTTGGTTAAATTAGACAAAAGTTGGCCCTTTAGGGGGCCAATTTAGAAATATTTTTGTTTTCCCACAAAAACGAATAAGGTGACTAGATATACGCAAAAATGTAAATTTTGAAAATTTCGTTTTTCACCTATAACTTCTTTGTTTGAATTAGTACAAGTTTCTAATTTGCAGGTTCTATAAGCAGTTTTAACGAGGAATTCACAGCAGTCCTCAAAAAATTTTATTTCCTACAGATTTAGAGGAATTCAAATTTTCATTTGTAGCTCATAGTTGGCTATGACCCGTCTGAATAGAGATTTTTCTCTCTTTTCAACGATACAGAAGTATACATTGCAATTAAAATGAAGACATAAATTACATAATCATTATTTTTTAATTGTTTTTATCAAGAAAGACAACGAATATCGATAAAAAATTATAATAATTATTATTATAACACATTGGATTCCTCGAAATTTAATTAGAATAATTCGCTAATTAAAAATATATATAATTTTCACTCAAACAAATGGCAAGTGAATAACAGTTTTGTCGATTTTGGACCTAAATTTTGAACGCTCATTTCTAAGTGCGGTTTTCGCCATTTCTCGTAGTTAAGTTAGCATAATTTGATACTTTTTATAAAAATCAATATCCGTGGTTTCCCTTAGTAAAAGCAGTTAAAAAAATAAGGATTCTGTAATTTCTGCCTTTTAATTTCAAGGTAAGTACTTGTGTTTTACATCGTCGAAAAGAGAGAAAAAATTTCTAACAAGACGAGTCATAGCCAACTATGAGGTATACCTCATAGTTGGCTATGACCCGTCTTGTATACATATGTAAATTTGAATTTGGTTTTAATTTCTCGAAATCAGTAGGAGATAAAATTTTTTGAGGACTGTTGTGAATTCCTCGTTAAAATCTGTCTGTAGAACGTACTTACAAACTAGAAACTTGTACTAATTCAAACAAAAAAGTTATAGGTGAAAAACGAAATTCGACGAAATTGTAAAATTTACATTTTTGTGGGAAAACAAAAACATTTCTAAATTGGCTCCCAAGACGGGCAACTTTTGTCTAATATATGGCCAGTTGCACCGCTTCCACTTAAATTTTAAGTTTTCCTTAAATGAACAATATCGAATCAAAATCAAATTGTCAAACGTAGAAATAACACTGGTATCATTAGTTCGATCCGATATTTTCAACTTCCAACCAACTTCGTATCTCTTACTGTTCTCGAGATTAATTTAATTTCCTCCGTTAGAAAACACCCGTTTCTATCAAACATGGTGTGTCCATTCACACCATATCCCCTAACAAAGCTTCTAGTGTACGTTCTTCTTTCTTCATTCTTGTAAAAGCACCGCGTTTACAATCGCATTCTGCATCTCGCAGATGTGGATTCCCGCGCATAGAGAGCGTATTCAAAGACGCGGCTGCACGTGCCCACAGATTAAATTAACACGCTCGATTATGCTCAGATGTCAACCATCATTGAATTACGCCGCTTGGAGCGGTCGAGATGCTTCACTGCACAGGACTAGGATAGTGGAGTGAAGTTAGCATATGGACAGTAAATTCAGTTGCAATGTGGAACTGGTTAGTGATCTGATTATGTATTTGATTGAGGTTTAAAAATAAGTCTGTTATAATGTCAACTAATTTTTACCTTCCGCTTACCTGTAAAGGAAGGTATTGGAATCATGCTAAATATCGGGTAGGTAGTGAGTTTTTAGTGCACGAATTACAACTCATTTTTGATAGTTTCACGATGATATCTGTATGTATCTGTGTGTGTGTGTGTGTGTGTATGGATGTAGAAAATGTAGATAGGATTTGTCTGTCGGATAACTCAATTATGAATAGGGTACTTTACCAAAGTAGCAAATTGCCAATCCAGTCAATTATATTGAAAGGACGAAAGGAGACTTAAAAAATGAGTTATTGGCATGAAAAAAGTTTTCAAAATGTTAATAGTTCTTTAAATATTTGAGATTTAACGTATCGATACATCTACGTCACAATAATGCGTTTCACGTGTATTCTTACTTACATTAATAAAGAAACTACAAAATTGTATTTAATATATTTTGTAACATTTAGAAACAGTTAATTTTACATGAGTACATTTTAATTCCAGCCCCATGGTTTGAGAAGATTTTCAGCTATACATCTATGTCACACAAACTTTAAAATATAATCACAGCTTTATTAAGAACAATTAAGGCTTAGCAGTACTCTCAATCGCTTTCAAATAACATGAAGTTTCAATAAAAACGTTTTTTTAAAAATGGTAAACTACCCTATTAAACAAAAATTTTGATATTCGGTATTTAACATTTGTATATAAATTGGAAGCGCTCATTAGATTTTGACACAAATATCTTCACCGGAAGTGACATTTTTTGAAGATTGAAAAGATAATTGTCAAAAATTTCTATAAATTTCGATAAATATAGTATTTATCTGTATAATATAAAAATGAATGCCATAACTTGAGAACGACTTGACCGATTTGAATATTTCTTTTTTTTTGTTTTGTTTGCTCTTATACAGGGGTGGTTTAAAAAAAATGAGAATACCTAAAAGAATAGCTGAAAAATCGAAAAATTCAAAATTTGTCCTTAATTGAACAAAATAACAAACAGATTAGATAACCAGACATTTAATTAAACTACTGTATTAGTTGTTGAATAGGAATTTCGAATTTCAGTTGGTCTAGGTATTTTGAAACAGACAGTTGTGGATTGTTAGTATTAATTGACGTTTGGTTCTTCAAAATGCCATCAATTAGACGTACCAACTTAGGTCGCAGAACTCGCAATGCTGCAAGTCAAAGATATATACGAGCAAGTCAAACTGACGAAAAATTTTAGATTTAAGATTTTCAACTAGCATAAAAGTGGACAAGTCTATTTTTGGTTAAGTTGTAAAAAATAATGAAACAAAACATAATGGATATTGCCATACAGTAGTATAATTTTTTTATACCTACTCGTATACAAGCTGTTTTTGTCAAGGCTATACAGCAATAAGGGTTCAAAATTCGTTTCATTTTATTTTAATTTCCTTGCCATACAATTATTCTCCCTAGAATTAATGCATAATCTACACTAGTTAGCTGCTTAATTCCATGTGATTTATTAGTGTGTTGACATCAACTCAACACCAACGCACTCCCAAATTTTATTTGAAAGTTCAAGCATCAACGGTCGCTTTGTCAATGACCTAGTACAGCAATTACTCGGTTTTTTTCATTAGTTCATCAAAGCTCATAACCTTCAGTGTTTTGTACGAAATGCCGAAATACGCGCCACAGTGTTTAATGTAATGAACGGCTATTAGATTAGGCATGTGATAGTGATATGGATATCAATGTATGTGATATTTTGATACGTTCCATGGGATAGTATTCCCAATAGGAGTAATGTGTCACAAAAGGAAAAGAAAGGGAAAATAGTCTGTCGGGAATTAATGGTTAACCTCTGATGCTCAGATTACAGTATTTTTTTACAATCGTTGTACAATATATTTTATTTTATTTTCAGTTCGGATTGGGGTGTCTACACCCAATTCTCGAAAAATCAAGTACAATAAAATTCTTGCGTAGATCATAACACTCGAAAAGTCAGAGACAAAAAATGCATACATAAAAATGTATAAAGAAAATTTAAATCGCATGTAAAGGAATAAGGAATATTCAAATCTAGAAAAAAGAGTTGTGAAAAAATGTTTTAGAAATGATTATTGCCTAGCAACAAACTCGCTGTAGGCTTTTTAAACTATAAGTGACCCTAACATTTTGAACACGCTGCTGCGCGCAGGTTGTAGGACTGCCACATGGGGGGCGACTGAAAGGGGTGCACTATACTCATCGTGTTGGACCGATTTTCAATTTTCTCGAGCAGAACTCGTGAGAATCTAACGCATTAGTAACGAAGGCGGCCATGGTTTTTCCTCGGGGTTTTCTAGTTTTGATTATTATTTTATATGAATTTTCTGGATTTTCTTTTTGTTTTTTCTGTAGTTTTTAAGCATAAAGTTACGCTCGTTTTATGATTCTACATAAGAATGTTCTGTTCATTGAAATTTCTAGTAAATATTCTAGTGTTGAACACGTTCCCCCTTAATACGGGCCAGGTAGCTGAACGTGGCGGATTATGGTTCTGACAAGTTCAAATCCAATTTTGTTTAAATGGAGAAAAATCTATCTTTAGAGGCCCGTCTACCTCCTAAAATCTAGTTATAACGTACTAACGTATCGAGTGTCTTGTGGCCAGTACAAGAATGGTACTATTGTATTTCAACAAGGATTATATAAAGGATAAATTAACAGTTGTGCCTTTTTACACGTAGCAATAATTCAGAATAGGATAGATGTGTGAGAACTCGAGAGAGGACGCATTACTGTGACGCAGATGTATCGATAAGTAAAATCTCAAATATTTAAAGAACTATTAACTTTGTGAAAACTTTTTTCATGGCAATAACTCATTTTTGAGGTCTCCTTTCAATATAATTGACTGGATTGTTAATTTGCTACTATGGTAAAGCCTATATTGCTACATTATATGCTCGTTAAATAAATATACAATCTAAATCTTTACCGAAGGGCTGTCACAGCTGTCACTTCGTCTGTTACACTCAAGTTTGGTAAAAAGAGCGATAAATATTTTATGAAAATACCAATTTCACTATTACATAACCTCACATTCACCCCTATACCTGGCGAGAATCCTGCCCCATGGCAATTTGCTTGCGCGCCGCTGCCGTTCATATGTTTTTGGTGCGGGCGCGCCGCTCGCTTTCTCCACTCTCTCTCATCTCTCTCCCACTCCGCGCGCTCCTCTCTCGCTCTCTCCTCTCTGCTCTCTGTGAGTTCCTCGACCCGCGTGTGACGTCACGGGCGCGCCGTGCGCATGCTAGGAAGTGAACCGCGGCTCGGCACGGCGCGGCACGGTACTGCTACGTTCACACACACCGCGCTGCGTAAAAAATGTAAACAACATTCCGAGTCGCGCGTCTACGGATCGAGTTAGCGTAGATCTGTGTTTTGATGTTTGGATTCGGTGTTTATGGTAGATTGGCGCTGTTTTGGCATGTGTTATGTAAATAAATATAGATTGGAGATGTGGGTTTGTAAATACTAGATAGCTGACAGCGGTGGAGATTTGGAACGGGTTGTGGGGGTCAGTTTTTGCGATTTTTAATTTAAGTTGTGTTAAGCTATGCAGACCTACCCAATTATAAGTATAAGTGCTAAATTAACCAACCAGCGGTTCCACAAAATTCTATTTTCAATTATAAGTGAGAACGCTGAGCGCTGGTTGGTTAAATTAGCCACTTACACTTATAATTGGGTAGGTCTGAATCTAGCTTTATGTTAAATTTGATATTTGGTAATCATAATTTCATTTGGCCTTATTGTGTAATTTTGTTGATGTATTATGTTTGAGTAATTATTATTCGACGAGATAGCGCAGTGGTTAGAGTGCTTGCCACTAAACACAAATTAAATTCAAAGCAAAAAATCATTTTACAAAATAGTATATTTCATAACGAGAATCGTAATCGAGAAATATCATGCGAGTAAAGTTGGCGAACGAGGTGCAACCGAGTGAGGCAACACACAAACAATACGATATTTACTGGGCGAGTCGTGAACACTACTTATTAGACGATACAAATACAACTTTTAAATGACATTTCTATTGTCATTTCAAATAATTAATAAAGCAAAAACTGCCTGGCTAATTTGGTCTCATAATTACGATGACCATTATCGTGCTAGCACGATAGTCATATCATGTTAGTTAATGATATTTTCAACTTACTTAAGTAGGCTGTGCTGTAGGTTGCTGCCGCGATATCTATTATTTTCTGTAGTGGTCCTCTAAAGAATCTTTTTAAGATTTTAGTTTAAAAATCTATGATCTCATGTTTTACATTGACGTTCTTAGATTAGAAGGTTGTGCTTACAAAAATCTAGTTGTATTTTACTATACTGTTTAAAATATTTCGCTATAAGCCGTGTTTCTACTAATATTATCAATTTCAAAGGAAAAATTCAATTTTTGTGTATTAATAAATTGAATACAAGTATACAGAATATTTCCAAATTATTGACAGAAAAATTAAGGGTATAGGTACATATAACTTTTTTTCGAAATTCAATTGGATCAAACATTTTTCGTGCCACTGGTCTAAAAGGTTACAGTTACAGCAATGAATAAAATTTAGTAATTTATTTAAATTAAAGTTGTGTAACACTTTAATGAATTTTAATGTTTACTAATTTTTATTCATTACTGTCACCTATCAGACCAGTGGCACAAAAACTGTAATGCTCCAAGTAATGTGCAATTATTTTTCTGAATTTCTGGAAAAAATATATTGCGTTGTAATCATTACATCAAATAATACGAGCCCCGACTTGCCCTTATTTTGTGAATTGTATAATATAAAGTTAACTAGTTTAGTAACAAATTAATTTGGATGAAGATAAAATATTGTCATTAAAATTAAAATCAAGAAAATGTCGTAATCACAGTTTTAACAGCAAACAAGAAGATACTATAATCATGAATCTAAGCGTTTGCAATACGCAAAACATTTGTGTCAAACTGGTTGCTAAATTGTATTATTTGGCTCCCTATTTCTTTTAATTTATATTTCTAGGACTTAAATGAAATAGCAGGTAACCTAAGTTCCTAATAATCATATGCTTAAGAGCTTAGAATAAGTACCAACGGTATATACCCTTTCCAAACGATTATACCCATCTAGTTTATTTGACATTAAACAATTTCTTGAGTTATGTGCACAAAAAATATGTAACACATTGTTTAATAGGTAAATTGCCAAATTCGCATTTATTAAAAGTAATAAAGAATGAAATTATTGTCTTACCTTTTGGTGATAAGCATGGCCCGCTCATATTTTGACAATCCAGTCCAAAAATCATTGCACAATCACAAAAGTTTTTCTTTGATGTCATTTTCCGCACACAAAAATTACCAGCTGAGTAATTTAATTAAAATGTAATGATTGAATTCTCTGATCGTAAACCCCGTGGAATAGTTCGCGCACACATTTCATGGCTATCTTTCCAGCACATTTCATAAACTTGAACAGAAAAAAATTATCAGTGCAGAAGTTCAATGACTTCAGGTTATCGGTTATCTATAAAAATTACATTTTGAAAGTTTACTTTGTTTCCTTGCTTTGCTATAAATAGTATAATACTATAGTTGCCAATCAAGCAGTTATGCGCCATATTTCATATTTTTAATAAAGAAGTAGAATTAAAAAAGAAAAATGTAATAGTCGAAACTACTTGTATCAAATTGGCTGCAAAATTATATTCTTTATATAATAAATTTAGAATTATCTATATTATTTAACGAAAGTTTAACGAGGGTAATAATTATTACTCACCAGAATCATTTCCAGTCAGTAATTTGCTAGATTTAAAATTTAAGTCAAGGTAAAGACTAATTTGCTTATTATTATTTAAATGTAAGTAACTAAGGTTTTTTTGGGTCAAAATTAAAAAGATATGAGCTCTCAAAGTTTAGATCCAAAATCGAAAAAACAAAGGTTAACCACTTAGTAATTTTTTGGGTTAAAATTAAAATTTCTCTAAAAAATAGCGGATTATACTAAGTAAATTACGAGGAATCCAATGCCACAATCCACGCTTTGATAAGTCTTTTAGTTTTCGATATATATAGCGTCTCAAAGTTTAGATCCAAAATCGAAAAAAAACAAAGGTTAACCACTTAGTACTTTTTTGGTCAAAATTTGAAATATAAACGAAATATTAGTAACACGAGTACTTCACTCTCGTAAATCGAATATAGAACGAATATAGACCGAATTTAGACTGAATTGAATTTTCTCTAAAAAGTAGCGGATTATACTAAGTAAATTACGAGGAATCCAATGCCGCAAACCGCGCTTTGATAAGTCTTTTAGTTTTCGAGATATGAATCATCAAAAACTTACCATACCTTCGTAGAAATTAAGGAGAAGACAATACATTTGAATTCAGAAACACAATAAAAACAACAAACAACCTTTTACTGTTAATTTATTGATACATAATATTGTTTTGTTTTCTACAGCAAATAACTAATTGAATTTTGTTTTATAATTTACAGACGTTTGGGGGCGTCATATACGTACGTAGAGGAATCTTCACAAGTCGTCAGATGATCTCAGTGGAGCTGTCAAATGCTGCAACGGTTCCTGCAGATCCTAGAAGAGTCTACTGTGATCTGCCCTAGAATTTTACCCTAAATTTTTAGTTATAATGGCGTTAAATTGACATAACCACTGTAATTTTGACAATTACAAATAATTTTGTGTAAATAAATGTATACATAGTTAGTAATAGTAGTTAGTTAGTAATTGTAATTTAGTTAGTACCTAATATTCAATTTTGATGTTTTAAACTACGATTATTAACTCCATAGCAACAACTTTAAACAACCGTTTATTCACAAGTGAATTACATTTTTTTAAATCACTCTGATGTTTGAAATTGTCATGATTTCGTCAAAATGACAACTTGCCACTAACGACTAAGTACTTTGAATATATTTTTTGTTATGTCAAAATAAATTTGTAATTCATATATTTGAAATAATTTCTTCAATATTGAATAAAATATTTTATTCAATTTTGATGTTTTAAACAGCTATTATTAACTCCATAGCAACAAATTTAAACAACTGTTTATTTCACAAATGAATTAATTTTTTTTTAAATCACTCAACACATTTTTAAATCACTCTGACGTTTTAAACTGTTATTATTACGTTAAAAATGCATAAAAACAATGACAACTTGCCACTAAAATAAATTTAACTTGAAATAATTTCGTCAAAATTTAATAAAATATTGTATAAACCACGTGAGATACGAATGTTTATTCGCTCGAAGAAATTATCCCACTCGCCCTTCAAGCTCGGGGCTAAACTTTCTTCTCTTGAATAAACATTCATGTATCTCACTTTGTGTATAAATATCTATTATATATTAATGTATATTATGTAGTTATTCATTTATTTACTTTCTGCCCTGAATTAATTATTATTGTTAACATTGACTAAATTATGTAAAAATATTAATAAATGCACATGAAAATGTTATTTAATTATTTATTAAAACAATCCTTTATCATTTTCAGAGAACTGGATGCCAAATAATAAACAGTAAGTATAAATTTTATGTTTTATTTAATCAAATACTTTAATATATTACATAATTTTATAAATAAATTAACTTAATTACACATTTTTATCATAAACACCCTTATTTAGTGTCATATAAGCTCCAAACGAGGTATGTGCTGCCATCTGTTGGTGGTTATTTAAATGTTTAATATATCTTAAAATAAGGGTTGAATGACTAAATGGGGTACATATTTGGATTCAGCGGGTTCGAATTAGGGGGGTAGAGTACAAATTACCCCTTTGAAGTGTTTATTTAGCATTAAAACATATTAGGGATGAAATCGGTCTAAATTGGGTCCAGAAAATGAAGCAAAGTTGCAAATAACTCGAAAACTAAGGGTTGCACGGTAAAATGGGGTGCATATTTGGAGTCAGCAGATTCTAATTAAGGGGATTTACTACCCCTCTTTAGCCTACTACCCTTACCTAGCGTAGTTGTCATTTTACTAGCAAAATCGTCAAAAAAATTGACACTACGCTAGGAAAATTTTAAATTGCTTATAACTCGGAAACTAAGGGTTGCAGGACAAAATGGAGTGCATATTTGAATTCAGCGGGTCATAATTGAGGGGTTAGACTACTCCTCTTTATCCTGCTACCCTTAGTTTACGAGATATAAAGCATTTTAAAATTTTCCTAGCGTAGTTGTAATTTTGCTTCAAAAATCGATGTATATCGTCAAAAAAATTGGCACTACGCTAGGAAAATTTTACATTGCTTATAACTCGGAAAGTAAGGGTTGCACGGCCAAATGGGGTGCATATTTGGATTCAGCGGGTCCTAATTAGGGGTATATGATACAAACCACCCTTGAAATCAACGTAATTTCGGTAGTTTTTGGTGAAATTTTGTTGACTTTAAATAATTATTATCTCGTAAATTAAAGGGCTAAGGGCAAAAAGTTAAATACAAAGGTTGCGTAACTTTTCATTCTCTATCTGCCTGTCTATAGATAAGGCCGTTTTGGCCGATTTTTAATTATTTTTGTGGTCTCTCACCATTCATGTTATCCTGATACAAATTTGGTGATTTTTGTTCGATTCAAATCTGAAGTCGAGTGAGGGTGAAAATTTAAAAACGCGATTACGTAAAAACTGAGGGTTGGGAAGTGATTTACGGGTCATATTCGTACTCTACGCGTTGAAATACACCAGTATGCATATTGCCACCCCTAAAAGTTAATTAGCACCGGAGATATTCAACCCTTATTTGTATCTCCGGTTCTAAGGGTCGTATCGAAAAAATCTACATTGCATTCGATAGGGGATGAAAAACTGAGCATCTTTTGCATTTAACTTTTTCCCCTACGACCCTTAGTTTAAGGGTTATGAACAATCAAAGTGGTGAAAAAGTCGTCGAAACATAGTAATTACCCTTAAACTAAGGGTCGTAGAGGAAAAAGTTAAATGTAAAAGATGCTCAGTTTTTCATCCCCTATCGACTGCAATGTATATTTTTTCGATACGACCCTTAGTACCGGAGATACAAATAAGGGATGAATATCTCCGGTGCTAATTAACTTTTAGGGGGTGGCAATATGCATACTGGTGTATTTCAACGCGTAGAGTACGAATATGACCTGTAAATCACTCCCCAACCCTTAGTTTTTACGTAATCGCGTTTTTAAATTTTCACCCTCACTCGACTTAATTTTTGAATCGAACAAAAATCACCAAAATCGTATCAGGAGAACATGAATGGTGGGAGATCAAAAAAATAATTAAAAATCGGCCAAAACGGCTTTATCTATACACAGGCAGATAGAGAATGAAAAGTTACGCATCGTTTGTATTTAACTTTTTGCCCTTAGCCCTTTAGTTCACGAGATAATAATTATTTAAAGTCAACAAAATTTCACCAAAAACTACCAAAATTACGTTGATTTCAAGGGTGGTTTGTATCATATACCCCTAATTAGGACCTGCTGAATCCAAATATGCACCCCATTTAGTCGTGCAACCCTTACTTTCCGAGTTATAAGCAATGTAAAATTTTCCTAGCGTAGTGCCAATTTTTTGACGATATACATCGATTTTTGAAGCAAAATTACAACTACGCTAGGAAAATTTTAAAATGCTTATAACTCGTAAAGTAAGGGTAGTAAGCTAAAGAGCGGTAGTTAATCCCCTTAATTAGGATCTGCTGAATCCAAATATGCACCCCATTTTACCATGCAACCCTTAGTTTTCGAGTTATTTGCAGTTTAAAATTTTCCAAGCGTAGTTGCAACTTTGCTTCATTTTCTGGACTCAATTTAGACCGATTTCACCCCTAATATGTTTTAATGCTAAATAAACACTTCAAAGGGGTAATTTGTACTCTACCCCCTAATTCGAACCCGCTGAATCCAAATATGTACCCCATTTAGTCATTCAACCCTTATTTTAAGATATATTAAACATTTAAATAACCACCAACAGATGGCAGCACATACCTCGTTTGGAGCTTATATGACACTAAATAAGGGTGTTTATGATAAAAATGTGTAATTTAAGTTAATTTATTTATTTATTTTCTTACCTTTATCACTGATTCACCAATAAATTAAAAGTATAAATTAGAAATATGCTGTAAAAGAAAAATAAGGATACTATTGGTGGAGATAACTTTTAAAAATTACAAGTGAATTCCATATATGTCTGTATATTTTATTAAATCTTTGGCTATATAGAAATATAGGTACTATTAATACTACAAACATGTGACAATACTGAGTTATCAATTTGTAATTAAAAATGTAATTACTTATCTTAAATAATGATTGTGCAGGTCTTAAAAATTAAAAACGTACATATACATATCTACAGTCATGTACACTTGTTGAACGAATGCAGAAATATTAAAAAACTGTAAAAACATTTATATATAAATTGGTACGCAATAACATTAAAATATCTTACACAAAGCTCGCAATAATACACACAAATAGTAAATAAATATTGAAAAACAATAACAATAGCTAAAATGCTTATAATCTAAAAATATATTATAATGCAGGTCACTACAAATAAAACACATGAATATGTCGTGCAACAGTTACCACATAAGTCATTCCACTAAATAAATCACAAGTATTAACTCTCATGTCAGTATTTAATATAAAAATGACTTATTAAGTAACCATGTAACTACTATAACCATCAAAATCTTAGATGATTTGGTTGGGGAAAATAGTTTAGCAAGTTGAAGTCTTCATGTCGCACAGCTCTGTTAACAGAGTGTTGTCGTTGGTGTCGCCGTTGCTGGCCACTGTTGTGGAACTGCTGTTGGATGTGACGCGGTCGTTCGACATGTACCTCTGCTTCAAAGTGCTCAAAGCCGTCAGCAAGCGGTTGTTTGTTGCGTCCAATGCAGCTATTCTATGTTCTTGAGCTTCGATTACGCGTTGTTTGTGAGATAAAGCTAAGGACATCTTCTGTTGCTCTCTGCGAAGTTCTTCTTCCACACTTATCAACCTGCAATCATAAAGAGTATAGTTTTTACCAATCATTCTGTTTGTGTTATATTTATTGGTCAATAGAATTTCCTGTACTACAGCATTATTCAAAATTAATAATTTATTGCTAAGTAAATTAGATAAAATATCAAAAACAAAGTTTTTTTTCTGACAGCTATTATTAAAGTTTACGTTGTACAATGTATTAATAATTCTTTATTATAATAATAAAATAGAGCACAAAGATATAGTGTCGCAAGAGCTCAGAAGTTGACGTTTAAATTATTTTATATGATGCCGCGCATAATGACAACATTATGAACCTCAATTTGAGAACCATAATAGTGTTCACAATAGATCAAGGACCATATGAATGGTTCCCTATCATAAATTTATGTATTCTGCTATAGAGTACAGATTTGTAAGAAATCATATGTATTGGGTTTTTTCCAGGTACTCAGATAAGAACTAGATTTGAAAATTACAAAGTAACTAGTATGCCTAGTTTAAAGTAGAATACTGTACGAAAAGAGAATAACAAGACAGGAGTGTTTGGTTATTCTCATTTCGTACGGTGGTCCATCTATCTTAAGCTGGATTTCCAAATCCTATGTACCTGGAAAATATCCTCAACATTTTTAAAAGATAACCACAATCTTTTTATAATTCAAACGTCGACTTTTGAGCTCTTGCTAGACTATACCGTATACCGATATCACAATGTCAAATTACTCACGTAAATGATAACAATATTCGCTTCTGAATTGTACAGAAACTTTTATTCTTTTGAGTACAAAATTCGTTGAATGATAATACAATTATTGTACCACTTACCGTGCAATAATCGCCTTCATTTTGTTCTCCCCATCCAACTGCGTGACATCGGGACTCGAACCCAGCTCCACATGCTCCAACTTATGCCGTAGCATATCCACACTACTTTGTAGTCGTTCAATCTCTCTCTCGCAGTGTTCAAAAGCCCGATTCGCCTTCCTGTGTCGTCCAGTAGTGTGATATTGCGGCGTTTCGTCCGTCTCACTGGAACTATCGGACAAATCCCTCGCACTTTCTAATGACAATCTTCGGTTAAGTTTGTCACGGCTGACATTTGACTTGCAGTCGAATCGTTCACGGTCATCGTGCGAGAAACTCGTTGTTTCGTAATGGCGAGAATAGAGGTTGTCGTACTGGGGTTTTAAATAAATTCTGTTGTCGTAAGACTCAGGTTCAAGCCTGTGATTTGACATTTTGGTTGATAGATTCTGGTGGGAACCATGGTGGATTTGGTGGTCAACTTCTGGGACTTTTATATGCTGAGGAGGGATTTGGTAATTTGCTTTCTTATCCGGTAGACGATATCCTAACATTGGGTTTGTTCGTGGAAGAGGACCGTTGCTAATCCTTCGAATCACTGGACTTTGGATTTCATCCATGTAGTTGTTATATCTATTAACTTCTTTACTTGAACTTGAATGTCTAAGTTCATGTCCTTCGTTAACATGTTTCACGTCAGTTTGATTTAAATGTTCGTCAGAACTTGAACTTTCTAACTGTCGTTTCGGAACGAAATCCATACTATAAACAGGATTGGCGAAAGCAAGGGCTTGGTTCTTGGAAATGGGAGCATATTTTGTGCCATTTTGAGTGAACCGGTTTTCGAATGAACTATTTCTTGTTATCTTAGCTTTATCGTGCAAGAATTTTGTACTGTTGTGTGGAAGATCATACTTTAAACCATTTTGGTTGATTGTCAATTCAACTGGACTACTTGATTGACTGTAAGCAAAACTCTGATATCCAGAACTTGCTACGTTAGATAATTGACTTATAGATACATTGGACCCTTTATTGTTCACAGTCTCTTCAGTTTCGTCAGCGTAATGGAACAAATCAGAGATTTCGTCCAAATTAGGACTTCCATTCTCATGAAGAGGTATTCTATCATTACCATCTTGGTCTGGCATATTCCTCGGAATTTGTCTCTCATTCGGGACTTTTTCAATTGATACAATATTATTATGTGACCCGTGGTTTTTACGATTTGCAATATTCTTCAAAATTGGTGTTGGACTCTTAGTAATGAAAGCATTTGCTGGTTCTAAGACAAAATCTTCAGTATTATTTTGATGTACAACATTTAAAGTCAACGGATTACCGAAAGTATTTCTGGGTAAAGTTGCAGCTCTTGTTCCTAATCTAGGAGATTTTTTATGTACATCATAATTTAAAGTACTGCAGTTTACCGTTAATTTATTCGGTACTTGTTGATTGCTGTTGTCATATGGAATTTCTGGATTAGGGATTGTAAGGTTGTTGTGGGTATAAGAATGGTTCATTTTATTAACAGGTTGTTGATTGGAATTATTGTTAAAATTGCCTACACTAGGCGACAGATGCAGCTGTGACCCATTCAAATTGGTGTTGCTGTTATGAACAGTTGGGTCGTTAAATCTGAAGATGTTATTCTCGTTGCAATGAACTTCAGGTGGCGAAGAATGTTGTCGCAAGAACTGATGATTATTGCAATGTTGAGCACGAAGTGTTTCCAGAATTTTAACTAAGGTTTCCAGTTCTTGTACCTTAGTTGGAGCAACTTTGGATAAGCATTCAGTGAGTAATGTACTCAAAATGCTTAACTGTTTACCGAGATCTATGTATCCGTCGAATTCTAAATGAGCGGCGATGCTGTCCCGCCTGCAGTTTTTCAGCATCTCGTTTTCGGAAACACGAGACTGTAAACAAAAAATTGTTAGTTATTTTTACAATATACACATACATACATTCATAAAATCACTCTATCCCTAACACACTCTTTCATTCCACACATCAAATATCAATTCACAAGTATTTAACCAGTTATCAATCTTCGCAAAAAAATTATTCTATTAAACCATCAATTATATCAATCCATTTATTCACTGGACGTCCACGCAATATATTCCCGACATTTTTTTAACATGTCCGAACCATCGCAATAGACTTATTCCTACTCAACAAAATTCTTAACTATTCGACATTCTTCACACACCAATTTATTCCGTATTCAGTCCCTCCTTGTATAACTACATACACTCAAACAAGCATTCCTAGAAACATTTACATTACGGGCAAACGTTCCTAACACAGCTAAAGCCTTTTACAATGTAAACCTTGTATTTAACTTACAGATATGTTATGCAGAAATTCTTTCATTGCTGGTGCTTCAGATTCTAGGAAATCATTCATGAATTCCATGAAGTTTTCTTTTCCTTGGAATCGCGTAAAATTCGCCAATGTTTGTAAAGTTTTTGCGACTAGCGTTAAATTCCTTGCAGCTTTTTCGTTTGGATATTCTGTAAAAATAAAACAATTAATAATTTTATAAATAACTCATTATATATTTAAATTACCATGCGTGATGTTGAATAAGCTGGGACTTAAAATAGCAGGGCACAAAAATCTCAAGAAAATGGACGCCGAAATTAAATTATCACTAATATCTTCTCGATTCAACGCAACTAGCCTCTCTCTAAATGTAGCAAAACATTCTCTCAATTCAGGAGGAAAATGAACATGGCTTTGTAGAATTTTATTCCAGGCCATTTTAACAGTATTCCTCAAATTCTGTTGTTGTTTTTCCAGCGCTCCAATACTGATAACTTTTAGTGGATCAACTTCACAATCTTGCTGAGACGACAGTACTTCAGCTACAAGGTCTCCAAGAGTTTCTTGAAGGTATCTATCACCAGTGAGTTTCAGATAAGCTTCCATCGCTTTTGTGGCTAAACTATTTCCGCGGAAAGTCAGCCTTTGATCATCGACGCGAAGAATATCCATCATGACAATGTCGGCTAGGAACTGTCGCGCCAGGCCTTCGCTTTGCATCGTTAGAACAAGCGATGTTGCAATGTCTTCTTTGGCTTTTACACCGATTACTGGTTCTAAGATTTCGCAAACTTTCTTGTAGTCTGATTTGAGATAATCTAAGAACTCGGAATAGACTTTAACTGGTAGGATATCGATTGACTGGAATCGGCATTTTATCCGTAAACTGGGCAGTTCTTTTGCGAGGATTTTGTCCATCGTTATCGGGAACCACTTTTCCGTCAAATAGCGAGATGTTACATCGTGGATTGGAATTTGAACTTGACCTAAAATTAATATCAAATTTATTATCAAGTAATTGGTAAATTAACTATTAACTTACCAACATATACGCTTTTCTTTTTCTTCCTCTCGCCTTCTCTGTACAAGAGAAGGTTGAGGAAATTGACGGAAGGCAGGTTGTGAAAGTCAAAGTGTTCTCCCCAAAAGCAGAGCTCATTCTTGAGTTTGGTGCTTGTCTTTGCGTAGAATGTTTGGTCCAGCATGAGCTCACAGAAGTAGCGCTTTTTGTTCGGGATTCCTTTGGCTTCCAAAATCCATAGCTTCAGCGAGTTGTCAGTGCGTCTAGTGTGCTCTACATCCGGCTGAACGGATTTACGCAGACTACAGAGAAAAAGAATCATTATATTACATTGCTTTATTTTTAAGAAGTTTTATTTATTGCTGCAATTTCATCAGCACGTCATGAAATCTAACAATACTACTAAATATCAAAACTAAAGTTTTAAACATTAATTATTATTTAATTTATGTATTTTAAACTTTGCGTTACTGTGACATACAAAGATTGATGTTTCTATTTTTGTTTCAGTTATATCTTTAGAATTATTTAACTTTTAAAAATAAATAAAATTATTATTCATTCATTAATCAACTCAACTATAAAACTAATTTGTTTATTTATTCAAAGCAGTATAACATAACATGAAAAACATAGTTTTTGCACACTATCACAAATGTTCTAAATATAGTATAAAGTATAGTAAACATAACATTAATATTTTTTATCTACAGCACAATTAAGGAAAGCAAAACATACTGCAAAAATAATGATAGATGTAAAACTGTTATAATATTTTTCGTGCAATATAACCATAACTAATTATAAAAATATCCTGTATATTTCATATATAACTTCAATCTTCGAGTTAAGAATAATTGAGTTTGATATGCTGTTTATATGAAGCAAAAATAATTTTTCAGAAATTTACTTGCAGTGCATTTACCATTTACTTATTACACAAATTCAATTAAATTGTTTGAAGTTATTAAATAAGTAAAATATGTTACAACAATAATAATTATTTATTAATTCATTGGCACGAAAAATGTTTTCTTAAGATACGTTGAGATTTATTTTTGAAAAATTATTTTTTAATTCGTAATCAGCAAATCAAACTATATACAATTAAAGTTATGATACAGCTGTATTTTGAAAGCAGTCTCCAATTTAGTTATTCAGTTAATTTTGATTTCATCTTCACGTCACGCCAAAATGAAAAATCAATCATCGTATAATTAATAAGTGAATGTGTTCAAATACAAAAATCTCGTGATTGTAATTAAGGAAACAGTTACGTGTTAGTTGCTCCAAGTTAAAATTCAGTGTAAACAGTTAACAGGTGAGTGACGCGGACAACGATGGATGGGCAGCATTAGCAACAAGTTGTTGGCGTGGAAATAAAAACCAAACGTACCTGTAGACCCACTTGTCGCGCTCGTCCTGAGATCTGCAGCTGAAGAATCGCGGGTTGTCTTGGTCGGTGGATAAAGTCACTTGGAAACAGTGCTGACGACCTAATACTGATGGGTGGAGGGCTTTTATTTCGACCGCCCCCGGGCTCGAACCCAAATCTACAACAAAATAAATATAATTAGATTAATTTTAATATACAGTGAGTTTATTTTAACGTGAAACATGGGATTTGACGACTTTGACAGCAATGTATTAGAGTGTTCTTTTTAAAATGAAACATAGGGAATCAATTTCACTGTATTATTCTTGAACAATTTATGATATTTGGGCAGCTGCAATAGTTCCAAGGGACGCTTTCAACAGAAACTTTTAATTGTTCAAAATATTTAGAATGGAACATTATTCTTTGTACAATGATATAAAGTAGAAAATGCAAAATGAGTGGTTCTACTTTTTAATCATCGGAAACCGCACATACGGTATTATCAGTATATATTCTTATTCACGATTCACAATATGTGAGTGTTAGTTATGTATAAAAAATGATAAACAACTTCGTGCATATATATAAATGATAGATATGTGTCTACATTATAAAATAAAAAGTTTCTGATTCATAAAATGGGCATTATTGCGTTTTGAAATAAGTAAGTTACGATGAATCAGCCTGTATATACCATTAAAATATATCCACGGAGTTGTGAATCACCTGTGTAATTGTATGTCTCATCCTTATGGCTCCCAAGCAGACCTGAGCAAGTATCGAAACCAAAATACTTAAGTATAAGTACCAGTACTACCAATGGTCAGTATTTGTTGCCAAGTACATTTTCAAGTAAAATTTCAAAGTACTTAAGTAAAGAGTAAAGTATAAGTTTTTCTTGTCATAAGTACTTAAAATATAGTATATTACTTTACTAGTGGGAGAAGTAAAATGCCTCTGTCATGAGTGTCACGAGCAAAGCGAGTGGCCAATCAGAACACGAGTTAGAGCAGCATTTTACTTCTCCCACCTGTGAAGTACGATATTTTTCCTCACTGTGAGGAAAAGTATTTTTCAAGTACAAGTATTTTTAATATTAATATAATTTGCATGTTTTATAATCTATTTTTACTATTATTGTTTTCGATTATTACTTATCTTTTTTTATTGGAGGAAGATTTAATTCACAGTAAAAGTTGGTCGCAATTTTAACAACATAGAACATAATTACTTAACTTTTGAAAAAACTTAAGGGTACTTTTACATGATTCCAGTATTATTGAAATACTTAAGTATTTAAAAAGTACTTCAATATTATTTACGATTATGAAATGAAAATAAGTCACAATAAGTACAAGTTTTTATTTTAGTACTTAAAATTTTAAAGCAATGAGTCCCCAAAATATTTATACTTAAATACAAGTATTAAGTACTACTTGTTATTAAAAATTGATACTTAAGTACTTAAATATTTAAGTAATGCCCAGCTCTGCTCCCAAGTAAAGTAAAAATAAAATTGGGAAATATTTTTATATTGATTCTAGTATTTCTCCTTACCTAGGGTGGTCATGACAGAATGTCCGCTCAGCAGACTCTCATGGCTCCTGGAGGTCCTCAGCCGGCCAGTGGCAGCGGGATCACCAGGTCCAGTGCCGTTGGTGAACGGCCGCTTGCCTCGCTCGAGCTTGGTGACAGACTTGGTGCGCTTGAGCGGGTTGGCGCGGAACGACCTCTTGCTGAAGAAGTTGACGATGCGCGAGGGCGTGATGTCCAGCGACCCTGAACCGGTGGTGCCGGTGGAGGGCCGCGCGCCCAACACTGGCGTCGTGGGGGCGCTTCCCCGTCGGCAAGCTTTCTCGTACGATGTGTCTGGAAGAGAAATCGATGTTAGAAAAGCAATAGTTATTTGTTTAACTAGGCAAAAAATATATGATTTGCTGCCGCGGCTACAGTTTCATAGACGAGGCGCAGCCGAGGCTGTGAACCTAGCTTAGGCAGCAAATCTGTATTTTTTGCCATGTTAAACACATTATTTTTTCGGCGATTGCTATTAATTAATATTAATTTAGTGATTATTTTAAATAGATTGATAGGTATCGCAATCAAATTATGTTGCTATGCGTATGTTGACAGTTGCTATGAAAAACAATAAGGTTAGGTGTGTTGATGAATTTTATAAATGTCAAATTTGTTGATGCACCATTGCTGCCTAGGCTTTTTTAACTATTTTTGCTGCCTAGGCAGCAAATGTGACTGTCAGCTGTCAAAAAACAGCACTTTTAATGTCAATCGTCGAAAAAACATATTTTTTGGCGGGACGACTCAGGTGGTTAAGAGAGCCGGAATCTGTGGGACTGGGCACAGAGATCGTGGGTTCGAATCTCGGTCAGGTCAGGAAATTTTCACGGACTGATTTAGATCGGTACCTACTCCCGTTACCATTCCAAGTTGGGATCTAATTAACTTGGCAACCTCTAGCTATCAGGCACCGGCTAGAGGCTGTAACAAGGGCTTGCGCCGGGTCGACTGGCAACACACATGGTAGTAAAGTAAAAAAAAGACTCGGTGGCAAAGTATATAAAGTAAAAATTTAATACTGTGTGTGTGCCATCAAATCACCCTACGTTTTTTGACCAAAAAACGTCCAACTTTGGGGATGTGTACCGAGTTGGAAAAAATTTGTCGACTTGATCCGCCAAAAGGACATTGAAATTAGTTCAATTACCTGTGCAGGACTCAAAAAACAAAGTTCCTACGACGATTTGGCACAAAGTTATGGGCATTTGAAAAAAGGTGCATTTTGTGTTTTATGATAGGTTATTATAAATATTCATTTTGGCACCCCCAAATTAAAAGTTCTGCGCACGCCTGTTATTTTGTCTTCAAATAATAAAACTTTAAATCAGATTCGAGTCATAACGTTAAGTACCTACCTACTTATAAAACCTAGTTTGTGATAAAAATAATTTAAGTTATGCATAACTACAGTGATCAAAAATATTGTTTTTCTTTTTAGAAAATAATATTAAAATATCTATCCAACTGAAGTGTGGTAGCTTTATGTGTGCGGTAATAGTAGAAAGTACACCACAAGAGATAATTAATATTGTGAAGTTAAAATGGAATGTGTACCAGATTGGATTTGAATCTGAGTCTTCAGAAACACAAGCGATCCACATAACGTACTCAGCTATCTTCTCCATAAATAACAAATTAAAATAGAGCAAATATACTAAGCTAAATATTAACAAACGTTTGTTGGTGTGTTTTTCTTTTATATTTTCCTGTAACTTATCAGATTATTATAAAATTCCTGATAAGATTTTATTGTCCAATTTTATTAACTACTATAATAAATGTACCGTTCAAAATACAACTAGACATTAATAATAATGTAACACAAAACAGTTAACTAAACCACTTATATAAATACAATAATTTAGCCAACAAACAAATTATAGGTTTTAAATTGCATGTTTCGATAATACATAGTGTGAAGCGTGTAAAGTATAAACGATATTTGTCATGTATATTAAAATCTCTTTCAACTATTTCACAATGCAGAGCTTGTTGAATGTGTCAGGAAAACCTTGAGTCAACTAGGAACCAAGGCTCAAAGAGAAAGGAATATTCAAGTCAAAATTTAATAGACACTCATATGAAAGTCATTTTTGAATGTCGTGTGACTTATGTTTTGTGAGAAGTTAATTATAAATTATATTGTCACTGTATACAGGGTGTTTCTATACCTCTGCACGCAACTTTCATAGGTTATATAATTTGATATACTGATACAGAAAAGATTTTTTTCAAAATTTGCAAAATAAGGGTAGTGAACATATTAGTTCCATTTGTTTGAACGTCCATTTAACTATATATTTATTATATTGTTTATAAAATAAAATTATAAATAGTATCAGACTATCTACAAATAGTCACTTATATAATAATTTATAAATTAACAGGTAAATTGACTTGCAAACCAGTGGCACAAAAATTTTGGGAACACGCCACTGCGTCAAATTGCCGTAATGTCAAATACCCGCTGTGTCCAATTGCCCCAATGTCAAATTGCCACTGTGTCAAAACGCATCCCCACCACTTACATACTTGTAATAACGTATGTCGAGAGACTACTGCAAATTTATTTCGACACAGAGGCAATTTGAGCCAGTGGAAATCAGGCACAACAGTAGATTTGACGTACCAAAACCGAGTTTGTGGAGCTCTAGTACGGTTTTGTTACCTTTGTTAGTGTAGTAAATACCAAAACCGAATTTGTGGGGCTCTAGTACGGTTTTGTTAGCTTTGTTAGTGTAGTAAATACCAAAACCTATGCCCGATTGCCAGTTGCTGTTGTGCCTGATTTCCACTGGCTCAAATTGCCTCTGTGTCGAAATAAATTTGCAGTAGTCTCTCGACATACGTTATTACAAGTATGTAAGTGGTGGGGATGCGTTTTGGCACAGTGGCAATTTGACATTGCGGCAATTGGACACAGCGGGTATTTGACATTACGGCAATTTGACGCAGTGACATGCACCCAAAATTTTCACTACTCTTATTTTTGCGAATATTGAAAAAATCTTTCTTTTCTGTAATCAGTATATCAAATTATATAGCCTATTAAAGTTGCGTGCAGAGGTATAGAAACACCCTGTATATTGTCAAATATTCAGCACTTATAAAAAGAGTACAAGCTTCTATAAAATTGACAATATATTGTAAAGACAAAGGCAATAATTATTGTGCAAACAAAATAGAAAAATATTATTCTGAACAGTGACAAAGTAAATTTTGAAAAAACATTAGCTATAATAAGTAATTTATTATCAAAGACTATTTCAAAAACAAAATCACTAACCTCGACTAAACTGAATAATGTAATTTTACAGATTCAACACTTCTTATAGCTAAGATTCCATCAAATAATAAATTATATTCACGACTCAAAATCAATTTTCCATGCTCTGTTTTATTGATATATATGATAGTTATATAAGAAATATTGCGGAACTAAAATTATAATTATACCGTATAAGGAACTTTCGAAAATTAATCGTACCTACAATAATTTTCGAGATATGTAATTTTGATCTACCTACATCAAAAGTAGGAACAATTCTTTGACTTTGTAGTAGAATTAAGATTAGTTTGTAAGATAGGAAATAAAAAATAAAATAACTGTATAGTTATCATTACCTGCGATTGTAGTACCTAACTGTAAGTTTATAGTTTTTAATGGATTTCCAATTAATATAAAAAGTAATAGTATTTTTCTTGGAAAAATTCAATAAAAATTATATTCATTTGTAGATTTGCTACACCTGAAATTCTTTCTCTTATAAAAAATTATCTTAAATCTATAAAATTTTGTACTTTTTACTAACAACCATGAGTACTTGTGAGTTAACAGTTAACAGCTGATAACCGCACACACGGTATAATATATTATTATTTCGATATATTTATAATACTGATAACTCGAAATATGTGAGGTTTTCACACATAAATTGAGTAAAAGACATAATAAATATGTATGTATGTCAGTTTCTTGGTTGTTGAACACGCCATTATGAGAGTTTCTTGTGTCATTGTCTAAACACATAACAGACACAGTGACGCGATCGATCACCCAAGCAGTTCCATTTAATTTAAATCAAATAGTTTAAAATTGATCACTGGTCGTCAAAAAATATTTTTGTAAGAGCGCTATGCCATATAAAATGCCTGCTAGGTATTTATTGAAATGAAATGTTTTAATACACATAATTTAATGAGCAATAGTTATTTGTATGCCAAGGGCTGAAAGTAGCCTTTTACAGATTGAGGCTAGAAACTAGGTAGTCGAAGTCTGCAAAAATACTTTCAGCCAGAAGTATATTTTTTCTACGATTAATTGATTTTTATAAACGATCAACATGAATTTTGTAAATTGAATTCATCATTGGTCATTCACTAGTATTGAATTATCTTGTTTTAATAAACTTATTTTGTTTCACAAAGCATAGTCTTCGATAAATCAGACATGAAAGAATGGAATGTACATCGCGAATTTTTGATTATTACATTTGTTTGTTGTTAAATAAATCACAAACATGTGTGAAGCATGTTTTGGTCATTTAGGTAAACGACACTCTTAAGGGTATCGACTCCACGTAGCTCAACACCGCGTTTGTCCTATGTAAATGCATAGAAACGCTCGCTAAAAATACGGAAAAGCAGTCTAGCAATTTCTACAATGCTCACGAAGTTTTATAGATAAAGCTAAATTTCAGAAATTTATTTACAGACGAAGAATGCAACTAGGATTATGCCGAGTTACATTTTCTAATAAATCTCTTAATAATAAGAAAAAGCATGTAAAAAATTGCTTAAAATACACTTTTTCATTAATTTTGTATATCGATTTCAGATTTTTTCAGAATTCTAACTGGGCATAATCCTAGATTAATTCTTTCACAAAAATCTACTACCAGTTTTTCCTTCAAATTTTTAAAATGCAATGAGTAAAGCACGCAATATTTTGTTACGGAGACGAGACCCTTAAGGTAGTAAATCCATGGGTAGTGACAACCCAAAATATGACTTAAATTAATATACAGCATTCATTACAAGTCGTAGAATTTGAATAAAAATTAAAATTTATAGGTAACCGTTGAAATAACGAAGATAATTGAATTTAAAGTTGACACAAAAACGCGCTAAAATACATTGCGTATATGGAGGTTACGATTAGAAAATTTTATATCATAACAACCCAACACATATTTGGAAAACGAATATGTTATTCTTTGATATTTGAGGTATTTATTAGAAAAATAAAAAATATGAGTCACCGCAATAATGGTTGAGAAATCGCATGCAAAAGGTTCCAGTCTCAAGAAAAATTATGTTTTTGACGTACTACTACTGCATTTCAGTGTAAACTTAAATTTCAATTATATTTTTTATTTAATTGGATACCTATGATTTGTAATTTACATCCAAATCTACGATTTTTAATGATTTATTTCTGATTATTTGACTGCTTCGGTCTCACCTCACACCGAAATCACGCACGCTTATGACCGACGGATTTTCTACCTTAAGTAATGTAAACAAATTTGATATTTATTTATTTTTCAGCAATTTATCGTCTTCAATATCTCAACTTACTAACGGGTTGGTGAAATAAAAGTGTCTGACTCCTACCGCGCAACAAATAAAGCTATTCGGAAGTTGTGTTTCCGCTGCAAAAGAGCTTCATGAATAATAAACACTTCTACAGGCAGGTGTAAAGTCTGTCGCTTAGTTACCAATATAAACATTCAGATGTTGATGCTGCTAACTTGTAACCATAGTAACCGGTTTTCAAAACTACGATGGAATATCACTATTTTTTATTAGCTGTGAGGAGAATTTAAAATCCTGATTTGTATTTTGACGAGATGGTGTATGAATGAATAAATATGGTAAACACACTATTAGATATCAAGGAAAATGTTTAGAATTTTTATTTGGTGTATTATTATTCCATTAAAAAGTAAATAAGGAAATATGCCTGTCATTGAAAATGAAATAAACTTGAAATTACAATGTTATGGACGGTTATAGATGTTTATTTTATGAGTTGAAATGTTGGCCATTATTATGAACAAGTATACTTTGGGTTGACTAACAATTATTATTTTTATATTAATATTTTATACGTTAATAACTTTTTGTAAGTTTTTTAATTTTTGTAATTCTCTAATATTGTTTAAATTATTTCAGTGTATTGAAAATGAGAATAATCATTCTCGAAACGTCTACAAATTTAATAAATATAACGTAATCAAATAATCACCTGCATCAATCAAGCCTTCATCCAATAACCTGCTCTAAAATTAATATTTTATGTTTAATTTATAAGTAATTTTAAAATATAACAGAACTGAATGTATCATCAAATTGAAATGATTTTCCTTGTATTAAAAATAAACTTACAGACATAATTATTATAATAGATTCACGTGCCAGATAATACATTATTAAATATCTACATGAGTAATCGCATATTTCCATAGAAATTTACTACAAACATACTAGAAAAAATTTAATTTCAATGACATATCAATATCATATAAATATGACATTTTTTAAAGATGAATCATATTTACCATCGATGATAAATGAATACCTACCTGAAGAATTCAAAAGAATCTCAGTTTTAGGAACAACTTTTTTAGGAACAATTATTATGACTGGCTTAACGTCAACAAAATGATTATAGGTACTATTTTATGTTTCATAACTTCGAGTAGGTACATACGTAACGAGACATTTTTGACTGGAAAACATGGAAATTAAATTTGCGATTTAAAAAAAATTCTTTTTGATTCGTAATCAGCATATCAAACAACATTTATACACTTAACGTATGTTCCTGAAGTTATGAAACACCCTGTATAATATAAATTTAAAAAAAGATCTACATAATGTTTATATAAGAGGAAGACAAACACTCTAACCTATACATACTCTGTTCCACGAGACCTTTCATTAAAGGGACACAAATTTATGTTGTTTCGAGCGCCCTGATTGGTTCCTGGAGCACGTGTCAAAATCGTAAACCAATCGTAGCGTTATACATCAGTTTGAAGCCAATCAGAAGATACGAAACCACGTGGCTATATGGCCCTTTAATGAAAGGTCTCGTGGAATATAGTATAGTGGTATTACTGGTATTATTATCGTTAGCTGGGATCAAACTAAGAACACTTTACCATGGTATGTTAAGCTGGAATAACCCCATTAGCAGAACCGGCCAAAACCAATAGGAATAATTAGTACTCGATTATTACTAATTAATTAATTACCCTAATCCCTAATTTATTACTGTGGTTTTTTTTTTAAGGAGGTACACTCGAGTGGTGGGGGGTTAGGGGTATCTCCTATACTCGCAATGTATTTCATGTCAGGGTTTCAACTTATAAAAAATAAAAATAATTTTTTTTTATTGTATGTAAACGCAGTCTATTTGAATTTTTTCTAATAAAATGAGATTGAAATTAATTAATTAAGAATATTATTAATTTTTGTTATTTAAAGATTTTAAGATTTTAAGATTTCATTCGGCTAAATACCAGTGTAAACTACGGCAACGCTGTGCTGTACATGTCATTTTTCACGTTCAGATGTCAATCTGACAGATAGTAAAAATTGAAGGTGAAGAGAATTCTGCACTTGAAATTTCATTTAAATCGTTGGGTATGAATTATTTATCATTTGTGCATATTACCTTTCATTCTTGTGAGAAACTTGTGATTATAGTTAGATAATGTCGTTTTTTTCTGGTTAAATTCTAATTTTGCGCTTTTCAACGTTGCCGGTTCTATATTATGTTCTCGCCAATATTCTCCAGTAGGCATAAACGTCAGTCTTTCGATTAAGAATTCTTGTAAATTACGTGGTAAATGATGCTTCTATTACTTTTATTCGGTATATGAGATAATAATGTACGTTTTAAAAAAGCAATTGGAATTTTCTGTCATTTCTGTAATGCTTTTTACGTTGATTTAAAAGTAGTCCCATAAGAGGCCATGTAAAATGAAGTTTTTTAATATTTATTTTTGGATAATCGACGTGGTGAAAAATTATGAAAAAATTCAGGTAACATTTTTACAATGTTTTGATTAATTTTGCAAAGTTTCATTAAACTCTCTCATTATTTCAAATGTCGAGTGTACCTCCTTAAATTAACGAGGGTTTTACGAACCCGAGTTTGTGGGCTCTAGTACGGTTTTGTTAGCTTTGTTAGTGTAGTAAAAACAAAAACCGAGTTTGTGGGGCTCTAGTACGGTTTTGTTAGCTTTGTTAGTGTAGTAAAAACAAAAACCGAGTTTGTGGGGCTCTAGTATGGTTTTGTTAGCTTTGTTAGTGTAGTAAAAACAAAAACCGAGTTTGTGGGGCTCTAGTACGGTTTTGTTACTAGCTTTTTAAAAAAAAAAACCACAGTAATAATTAGGGATTAGGGTAATTTAGTAATAATCGAGTACTAATTATTCCTATTGGTTTTGGCCGGTTCTGCTAATGGGGTTATTCCAGCTTAACATACCTACTTTACCATGGTGGCACGGTACTACTAATAAATGAATAATTTGTTAAATAAACATTTTGGTTTTGTAAAATTATCAGCAATATAATAACTTTCTTGTGACTCATGTATGCTTTTATTTTACTTTCAAACTTCCTAATAAGCTCGCTAATAAGTTATAGAATGCGGATGCTATTAGTGGAATCCAACCACTTGGGCCCAGATATATTTTATCAGTTGCTTGCTGGAATCGAATTTAAAATCACTTACAAACTAGGAAGACATTATTTTTAAAATAAGTTATCAATATCAACAACTATCACATCACGCCTTTCTCAATAAAATCATGACTCACCCCTTTTCCAATAAACAAATCACTCCCCTAAACAAATGCTGCAAAAATCTGCACCGCGTCACCCAGGTAAACAACATAACATTCGTTTGTTTATTTTGCAAGGCATAGGGGCCAACGGTTCGATGATATTAATGGGGATGTATCTATCGATAGATCATAGAGGGTCCTGGACAATGAATTTGTATGGTGTGATTTTCAAATGGACGGTGGTGATGTTTAATTTCAATGGGTGTTATTAGGATTGTGGACGCTGGTTTGTATAGGATGAGATTATAGATATTATTATGATGCGGGTTTGGTCGTTCGGATGGTTAGGGATTCTAATTGTATTAAGATACAGGGATTTTAGGGGAATTTAGAATTTGATGCTTTTGATTTATAAGTAATAGTTAGAATTAAAAGTTTACATTACCTATATTCGGTTGCAATTTGTGTACCATTTTATTTTAACATACCTAGTATACCTATGCTTTAAAATAAATGTAATAATAGATATTTATACTCCAAGTGAGATACTTGAGTTTTTATTCAAGAGAATAAAGTTTAGCCCCCGAGCCCGAAAGGCGAGTGAGATAATTTCTTTCGAGTTAATAAAACATTTTTATCTCTCGTGGTTTATACAATTTTTTATTCAATTCGTCAGTGACTAGTCATTGTTTTTATAAATTTTTGGGGAAATAATGACAGTTTTAAACGTCAGAGTGATTTAGAAGTGTGTGGAGTATGGAGTTATTTAAAAAAATTAAATTCTCAAGTGAATAAACTTTTATTTAAATTACAATTTAAAAGGTTAAAATTGAATAAAACAATAAATGTGCTATTTCAAATTCAATTTATTCAATCATGTACTACTTAGTAAAAGTTTAGGTATGTTGCGTATGCTTGAGTTATAAAACATCACAATTTATTCAGAAATATAAAATATAGGTATACTGGAAAAATTAATTGTATTAATTATTGAGATTTCTCATTATACGTATTATTAACCTCATAACTATGATTCGTACAATTTTTTATTTCGATGTCCCTATAAAAAATAATTTTAATTTTGTTCATTTACAACATTAGGTAAGTGATTACTTGTACCTATTATTTGTAGTTTAATTTAATTATTTTGTTATAATAAAAATAAAATACCTACTACTAAATTGAAGTAGAAAACACTGGCTCTAAAAAGGTGTATACTAACTTTACGTAGTGAAGTACAAAATTGGTAAATACTGAAGCAAATTATTATTAAAAATTATTTTTGATTCGTGGTTAGTAGGTATTAAAGCCCTGTTCTTCTTCGAAGATTCTACCAAGATTCTGAATCCTGGAAAAAAGTTTCAAGATTCTGAATCTTGAAAAAAAAAATGAATTCATGGTTATGAAATTATAAATTCTTCTTTTCCAAGATTCATTGAAGAATTTAGCGGCACCGCAATTTAACAGATAATTCTCACTAGAAAGAAGAAAAATTATTTTCCAGGATACAGAATCTTGGTAGAATCTTCAAAGAATCCTCGTGCGAACAGGGCTTAAAGTATCTGCCTTTCAATTTCTTGCCTGCAGCCCAAAGCTTTTAAAAAATACTTTTGACCAATAAAGTCTAGACCGAACCTCCAGAACTTCAAAAAGCCTCAACCATAATCAGATTAAACCATAAAACCATTACAAATTTCAAAAACCTCGTAAGCCATCTGCCAGTACCTATCTCTACAATCTCCGTCAGTTCTTATCCAAGAAATCAGTGCTTCTTAGTCACCTTACCACGAACCTTACAACCTTAAATCCCTACAAGCCCCCTAATTACCCCCCCCCCCCCCACCCCCGTGTGTCTACCACTGTTCATTCTATCGCAATGTATCATCTAGTGGCCACGGCAGAGGTAAACAATCGACAGAGCTGGGCAGTACTTAAGTACTTTTGTACTTAAGTACCATTTTAAGTACTTCCTGTGTACTTAGTACTTGTACTGAAGTATTTTTATAATTCAATCCAAAGTACTTGAGTTTCAAGTACTTTTTGCAAAATACTTATACTTAGGACTTAAAATGGTACTGAATACTGCCATATAATACTTAAGCACATTTGAAATACTTAAGTATATTTAAAGTACTTAAGTACCTACCGTTGAAGTATGTTTAATAAAAAAAGACCACACAAGTTTTCAATAATGCGCAAAGTACAAGCCTGCGCAAGTTTATAGTATGCTTTTAAGAAATTTAATTTGTATTTCGGCTTTGAATCTGTAACAATAGGTACTGATTATTGCTATTGTGCAAGCATATACTCTCATATTCATAGTTTCTCACCGACGCTTTTACGTATAACAATAAAACAAACAGAGGGAATAAAAAATTCAGACTTGGTTAGTAAAAAAGACCAAGAAACTCAATTAGGAAATATTTTGATTCTGACGGCAACGTTCTCATTTCGAGAAAAGAGCAGTCGATGCCGTTATAAAAAACAATGATTACCTATAATAACAAAAATATCGTAACTTAGCAACAAAATTATTACCTACAATTTTTGTAGTATATTAGGTAGTCATGTTCTGCTGAATATTCTGCTGCCTATATATTACAAAAATTGTAATATTTTGTTACTAACTTACAATATTTTTTGTTATTATAATCTTTATATTTTTATAACTTGTCAATTTCCGTTTTCTCCTGACGCAGTGTCACGTTTAGTGGGTCGAAACGTTGAGTTTTAATAAATATACATAACTTCAATCCAAAAAGTTGTACATTTATTTACAGTTATTAATTTCCAATTCTTAACAAGTAGAATATGGAATTAATTCAGAAAATGTTCTAGGCGCTGCGCTATTGAGTTGCGAGGGTTGAATAAAAATTATTTAAGTGTAGATATACACGCAATTACATCGGTTATACGAATATATTTTAAAAACATGCAAGTACTTGTAAAATACTTAAAAATTACTAAGTACTTTTTATAAGTACTTGTACTTAAGACTGAGTATTTTCAAAATGGCTGGTACTTAGTACTTGATGTCAAGTACTTGGCTGCAAGTACTTGTACTTAATACTTAAGTATTTTTAGGCAAATACTTGCCCAGCTCTGACAATCGAGCGCTGGAATCTCAAGAGTAAGAGCAGCAGGTACAAAAAGAAGTCGAGGAACGCCAGGTGAAGAGGCAGATGGAGCATGGCTGGAGTAGGCAGCTGAAGATGACAATTTAGCGCAGATGGCGCTCTGGGATTGAGAATTGGTGGAATTATCAATTTGGAAGGAATAATTTAGTTGTTGTGATGCAATGCAATCAGGCAGGTGGCAAGATTTAAGACAGATTTTTTGGATACAACATTTTGATACACACAGATTTTATAATAATAATATACATATTTATTTTCAGAGACCAGGTTTACATTAGGTATAGAAAACGTCAAAATACAAAGTAGAAATCAATTACATATCATTACCATTAATAAATTGCTGTACACTGTAGTATGATTTACTAATTTAAAAATGTTTAATTCATTTTTTGTCTTTTAGATATTGCGGTATTTTTTTATTTATTTATGGCTCATAAAATTTGGATTATTCCTGCATTTATCTAATTTAACTCTAGGGTCTAGGTACAACAATGTCCTCTTTCCCACGTGTATTATAATTATAGGAAACCATAACAAAATATGCAAGGCAGTTAGGATTTTTAAAGACTTGTAAAGGATATTGTATGGTATCTAGTCTAATTTATCAGATTTTACAAAAGACTGTAATTACTACTGTACAGTTACGTACCCCATTTTGTATTGTGTAGGGTGTAGTTCTTCACCCCCACTACTCACCCCCACTACTATAGCCAATATATACCCCAAGATTTGTATTAGGAAAGAAGTCGACTCACAGCTATTGAGTGTTAACCATATAACAAGTATATTCGTGTTGATCAATAAAGCTGTTACAAATATCTAATCTTTTATTCAGCAATCCAACAACATTCAGCCTCTCCAGGGGTTAACATATGGTCCTTCGAAGCCGAATCGTAGCAGCCATCTATGGTATTCTAAGTTCACGATCATCAACATTGTTGGGAGTCATCAGGTTAGTGGCTTTCTTTAAATCCTCTTGCAATCAATCCCTGATCGTTATTCCTTCTTCAAGTGCTTTGGTGCGCACTGATTGTTTGGGCATTCAGTTTATTTGGGAGGTGGTTTTTTGCGATCTATAATTTCATTCATATTCTTTGCATTGTGCAAGTATAATTCTTTAATCAGTCGTAATTTGTGTCCGTAAAGTATTCTAAATATTATTTTATTAAGTTCAGTTGTTTTGTATTGAAGATGACTCGAATTGATGAAGTCAGAAACCATCTTGTTACTATTCATGAAAAAATAGCACGTTTGGAAGTCTATATTGCAAATTTTAATAGTGCGAATACTAGTATCAGTCGTTTGAAAGCGCGTCAGGAAATTCTTGAAGCTGTAAGGAAAGAATTCGAAGAAACCCAGTATGAATTAGAAACTCTTGATAACAAGGCGGAAGCAAGAGCCAAATATCGGGAAGATAGGATTGAATTTGAAAATAAATATTGCGATCTAATGGGTGACATAATGGATATTATTCATAAATCTGAAAATAAAAATGTTCTTAACTCTACCGCATCATCTCCAAATTTCGCTAACAAAGAGTCGCTTCCTAATCTGCCAATTCTAAATTTAAAAACTTTTTCTGGGAATTACAAAGACTGGACTAATTTCGAGAATTGTTTCAAATCCGTTATTGACGAGAACAGTTCTTTAAATAATAGGCAAAAACTACAATATTTGAAATCCTGTCTGCGCGATGAGGCATTAAGAGCAATTGAATCTTTAACAATCGAAGACGAAAATTACGGTAAATCATGGGATATTTTAGAAAAACGTTTCAAAAATACTCGATTAATTGTCCGTGATCATGTTATGTCCATGATCAACGCCCCAGTTATAAACAAATCTTCTCATTCCTCGCTCCGCGAACTACTGGATACTATTATTACAAATATAGCTGCACTTAAGACATTAAAAATTCCCGTAGAAGCATGGGATGCTTTAATTGTCCCTATTATCACCGAAAAGTTAGATTTTAGTTCAAAAAGGGAGTGGCAATCTTCTTTAAACAATAGTATTCCAACTTATAGTCAGTTAATTCAATTCCTAGAAAAACGCGTTATGGTACTAGAATCATTAGATAGCATAAAACCAGTCAGTCAGTCGTTTAGTCAAAAGTCTGTAGTAAATAATAATAAACGAACGGTAACAAATGTAGCAACAAATGTAAAATCACCTCTTTGTTATGTGTGCAAAAATTCCGAACACTCAATTCGTAACTGCTCAGAATTTTTAGATCTGGATATCCGAAACAGAATTGAAAAGGTCAAACTGCTTAAACTATGTTCAAATTGTTTGAGAAACAATCACACTACGTCAACTTGTCGAATTACAACAAAATGCCGTACATGCAATAAAAAACACCACTCCTTATTGCATATTATTGAAAACTTAAATGAATCTCAAAATCAGGACAATGTAGTAATTACAATTAGTCAACATTCGTCTTCTAAATCTCTTTTACTCGATAGTGTTTTGCTAGCAACAGCTATAGTGTTAATTAAGAATCGTAAAAATCAATATATTCCATGTCGCGTACTATTAGATCCGGGTTCAATGTCGAATTGTATCACAAAGTCCATGTGTGAAAAATTGGATTTAAAGTGTATTACGGAGAATATTGAAATTAAAGGTTTAAATGGCACCACGAGTATCGCGAAAGAAAGCATTCTTGTCGACATCAAATCAAAATACAATCCTTTTGTTGCAAATCAACTCAAATGCATTGTTGTAGAAAAAATTACCGAAAACTTACCATTAGTTACCGTGAATCCATCCATGTTGCAAATTCCAAGAAATATTCAACTGGCGGACCCGACATTCTACGAATCTTCAGGTATAGATCTGTTACTTGGAAGCGGTTTATTCTGGTCATTGTTATGTATCGGGCAAGTTGTTCTACAATCAGGACTAGTCTTACAAAAGACTCATTTAGGCTTTATTGTTGGGGGTCCTTATCAAATCCCAGAATTATCAAAGTTTCCTGTAATAAAGTCTACAATGTGTAATTTAGTCTCATCTACTGGTATTTCTCTGGCACTAGAGGAAAAGGTCGCTAAATTTTTTGAAATCGAAATGGCTGGAATAGAACCAATTAAAAAACAACTGCTAACTCCTGAAGAATTAGAATGTGAAGATCATTTTGCTATTAATACAATTCGTGATATTAATGGACGCTTTTTAATAAAGTTACCAGCTAGAAATAATCATGTTAATGTCGGTGAATCAAAAAACCTGGCAATTAAACGTTTTTTAAACCTTGAAAGAAAGTTTTCCAAGGATGAGAACTTTAAGATCAATTATTCAAATTTCATACATGAATACCTCTTATTAGGGCATATGGAACGAATAGATAATATTCCGGACAAACATTTATTTCTCCCTCACCATGCAGTTTTCAAAGAGTCCAGCACTACGACCAAGCTGAGGGTGGTATTCGACGCGTCCGCGAAAACATCTAACGGATATAGTTTAAATGACAATCTAATGTGCGGTCCAGTCATACAACGCGATTTATTTTCAATCCTTTTAGAATTCCGTACATTTCAATATGCTTTAAATGCTGACATAGCTAAAATGTATCGTCAAATTCGAGTCACTGACGAAGACGCAAATTATCAATTAATTGTATGGCGTAACAATACAAGTGAACCAATACAAACGTATCGTCTATCAACGTTAACATACGGAACAAAACCCGCTAGTTTTATTGCAACTCGTTGTTTAAAAGAAATTGCTGAAATCTATTCAGAAAAATTTCCAAGGGCTAGTCACGCAATTAAAAATCATTTTTACATGGATGACTTATTGACTGGCGCTAACTCCATTTCCGAATTAATTGACATAAAAAAGGACATAATTTTTATTCTTAATCAAAGTCAGTTCGAACTTAGAAAATTTTATTCAAATGATATAGCTATCTTATCAGAAAACTCCAATGAGAATTCAAATTCTAAAGTTGACTTAAACAAAAATGAACAAACTAAAATTTTGGGTTTAGCGTGGAACTCAAAAACAGATGCATTAAATTTTGAACTAAATCTAGTTGATACTCCGAAAAAGGTTACGAAACGCATTATTTTATCAATTTCGGCACAAATTTTTGACCCTTTAGGCCTAATTGGTCCTATATTAATGAAAGCAAAAATCTTGCTACAGCAGCTTTGGTCTCTAAAATTGGGTTGGGATGAATCGGTTCCAATGTCCATACATACATCTTGGACAACTTTTTTAAGAGAGTTGAAAAACTTAAAATATGCTACGATACCACGTAAAATAATATCTAGTACATCTATAGTAATGACAGAGTTCCATGGTTTTTCCGATGCATCTCTGCAGGGTTACGGTGCAGCCATTTATTTAAGAACACTTGATAATGAGGGTAAATACGAAACTAATTTAATGTGTGCCAAATCGCGCGTAGCGCCGCTTAAAACAATTACCTTACCGCGACTCGAATTGTGCGGGGCACTATTGCTTTCGCGATTAATTGAAAAGGTGCGTCAAAACGTATCAATAAATTGCACGCGCGAATATTTATGGACTGATTCAAGCATTGTACTTGCGTGGATAAATACACCCGTAAATTCATTGAAAACTTTCGTAAGCCATAGAATATCGGAAATTACCTCATTAACGGAAGTCAAAAATTGGCGACACGTACGATCTGAAAATAATGCTGCTGACATTTTAAGCGGGGGCGCATATCCATCCGATATCATACAAAACTCAGTTTGGTATAATGGGCCTGATTTTTTAAAATTACCGGAAATTCAATGGCCGACTTCGCACTTAAATATTAATCATACTGAATTGCCGGAAATAAGGAATCCTACTATTATATGTAGCACCGCTTCTATCTCAATTGACTTCCTAAGCAGATATTCTCAATTCTTTAAATTACAAAGAATCGTGGCTTGGATGATTCGATTCAAAAATAATTGTAAAAACAGCAACAAAATTCTTAATAGTACTCTATCCATTGGTGAGTTGAATAATGCCATGATAACAATAATTATTATTGTGCAGCAATCCGTATTCAATACTGACTGGCATAGTCTAAGAGAAAACAAACCACTACTAAATAGTTCAAAATTGCTCTCGTTAAATCCATTCATGGACGATCATAAAATAATACGCGTGGGTGGCAGATTAAGAAACGCTCAGATTACCAATGATGTAAAATTTCCTATTTTATTACCAAAAAATCATTTCATAACTAAATTATTAATAAAACAAGAGCACGAACGTCAACTTCATGCGGGCCCCCAGGCCACGTTGGCGGCTCTTCGCCAACGGTATTGGATTATTTCAGCGCGAAACGCTATACGTCAAGTATTACATTATTGTCACCCATGTTTCAAAGTCAAACCTACAGAATCAAAATTTAAAATGGGTGACCTTCCCGCACCCAGAGTAAAACCTGCACGTGCTTTCCTTACAACTGGAATTGACTACGCGGGCCCTATTCAAGTCAAAGAATCACGAGGGCGTGGAAAGCGATTGATAAAAGCCTATATTGTTTTATTCGTTTGTTTTGCAACTAAAGCAATTCACATAGAGATGGTTACTGACTTGTCTACCGAGGAATTTCTCAATGCATTCCGACGTTTCATTAGTAGACGCGGATGCCCTCATGATATTCATAGCGATAACGGTACAAATTTTATTGGCGCAAAGAATGAACTTAAAGAGTTATACACATTCATAAACGAACAGGACAAAGTCTTTGTGACCGAATTGGCAAAATTTAATATAAGGTGGCATTTAATTCCACCCAGATCCCCACACATGGGAGGACTTTGGGAAGCAAACATAAAGTCAATGAAAAGACATTTAAAAAAGGTCGTAGGAAATTCACATCTTACTTGTGATGAGATGTACACGCTGTTAGTGCGAATCGAAGCATGTCTTAATTCAAGACCTTTGATGCCCTTAAGTTCTGATCCCAACGATCTCCAAGTCCTAACTCCCGGTCATTTCCTCATAGGAGAGCCACTAACAACTCTTCCAGAGTACGACCTCAAGGAAATACCGTTAAACCGCCTGTCAAGGTGGCAGTTGGTTGAAAGGCTACGCAGTCATTATTGGTCACGGTGGAGTCGTGAATACCTAACCAACCTTCAAAACCGCTCAAAATGGGTCCACGCCGTAGACAACCAACAACTTCTGGGCGCAGTGGTAGTTCTCATTGAGGACAACTTGCCACCCCTATCTTGGAAGATCGGGAGAATTTGCGACACCCACCCCGGAGACGACGGCCAGGTACGAGTCGTAAGCGTCAAGACGGCCCAAGGCGTCGTCAAACGGGCCATACGAAAAATATCTATCCTACCGATTGAAGACAATAACTCACAGTGCAATAGCAGTGTTAGTGTTTAAAGCAAAAGAGAAAATCAGTGCTTCAGTTGGTGTTAGTATTAAAACAAAATTAGTATAATAGTTTAACTTAAAACAAAAAATGTATGTATTGTATTGCAATATGTGTTACATTGAAACTTATAGTTCAAGGGGGGCAGTATGTACAGTTACGTACCCCATTTTGTATTGTGTAGGGTGTAGTTCTTCACCCCCACTACTCACCCCCACTACTATAGCCAATATATACCCCAAGATTTGTATTAGGAAAGAAGTCGACTCACAGCTATTGAGTGTTAACCATATAACAAGTATATTCGTGTTGATCAATAAAGCTGTTACAAATATCTAATCTTTTATTCAGCAATCCAACAACATTCAGCCTCTCCAGGGGTTAACATATGGTCCTTCGAAGCCGAATCGTAGCAGCCATCTATGGTATTCTAAGTTCACGATCATCAACATTGTTGGGAGTCATCAGGTTAGTGGCTTTCTTTAAATCCTCTTGCAATCAATCCCTGATCGTTATTCCTTCTTCAAGTGCTTTGGTGCGCACTGATTGTTTGGGCATTCAGTTTATTTGGGAGGTGGTTTTTTGCGATCTATAATTTCATTCATATTCTTTGCATTGTGCAAGTATAATTCTTTAATCAGTCGTAATTTGTGTCCGTAAAGTATTCTAAATATTATTTTATTAAGTTCAGTTGTTTTGTATTGAAGATGACTCGAATTGATGAAGTCAGAAACCATCTTGTTACTATTCATGAAAAAATAGCACGTTTGGAAGTCTATATTGCAAATTTTAATAGTGCGAATACTAGTATCAGTCGTTTGAAAGCGCGTCAGGAAATTCTTGAAGCTGTAAGGAAAGAATTCGAAGAAACCCAGTATGAATTAGAAACTCTTGATAACAAGGCGGAAGCAAGAGCCAAATATCGGGAAGATAGGATTGAATTTGAAAATAAATATTGCGATCTAATGGGTGACATAATGGATATTATTCATAAATCTGAAAATAAAAATGTTCTTAACTCTACCGCATCATCTCCAAATTTCGCTAACAAAGAGTCGCTTCCTAATCTGCCAATTCTAAATTTAAAAACTTTTTCTGGGAATTACAAAGACTGGACTAATTTCGAGAATTGTTTCAAATCCGTTATTGACGAGAACAGTTCTTTAAATAATAGGCAAAAACTACAATATTTGAAATCCTGTCTGCGCGATGAGGCATTAAGAGCAATTGAATCTTTAACAATCGAAGACGAAAATTACGGTAAATCATGGGATATTTTAGAAAAACGTTTCAAAAATACTCGATTAATTGTCCGTGATCATGTTATGTCCATGATCAACGCCCCAGTTATAAACAAATCTTCTCATTCCTCGCTCCGCGAACTACTGGATACTATTATTACAAATATAGCTGCACTTAAGACATTAAAAATTCCCGTAGAAGCATGGGATGCTTTAATTGTCCCTATTATCACCGAAAAGTTAGATTTTAGTTCAAAAAGGGAGTGGCAATCTTCTTTAAACAATAGTATTCCAACTTATAGTCAGTTAATTCAATTCCTAGAAAAACGCGTTATGGTACTAGAATCATTAGATAGCATAAAACCAGTCAGTCAGTCGTTTAGTCAAAAGTCTGTAGTAAATAATAATAAACGAACGGTAACAAATGTAGCAACAAATGTAAAATCACCTCTTTGTTATGTGTGCAAAAATTCCGAACACTCAATTCGTAACTGCTCAGAATTTTTAGATCTGGATATCCGAAACAGAATTGAAAAGGTCAAACTGCTTAAACTATGTTCAAATTGTTTGAGAAACAATCACACTACGTCAACTTGTCGAATTACAACAAAATGCCGTACATGCAATAAAAAACACCACTCCTTATTGCATATTATTGAAAACTTAAATGAATCTCAAAATCAGGACAATGTAGTAATTACAATTAGTCAACATTCGTCTTCTAAATCTCTTTTACTCGATAGTGTTTTGCTAGCAACAGCTATAGTGTTAATTAAGAATCGTAAAAATCAATATATTCCATGTCGCGTACTATTAGATCCGGGTTCAATGTCGAATTGTATCACAAAGTCCATGTGTGAAAAATTGGATTTAAAGTGTATTACGGAGAATATTGAAATTAAAGGTTTAAATGGCACCACGAGTATCGCGAAAGAAAGCATTCTTGTCGACATCAAATCAAAATACAATCCTTTTGTTGCAAATCAACTCAAATGCATTGTTGTAGAAAAAATTACCGAAAACTTACCATTAGTTACCGTGAATCCATCCATGTTGCAAATTCCAAGAAATATTCAACTGGCGGACCCGACATTCTACGAATCTTCAGGTATAGATCTGTTACTTGGAAGCGGTTTATTCTGGTCATTGTTATGTATCGGGCAAGTTGTTCTACAATCAGGACTAGTCTTACAAAAGACTCATTTAGGCTTTATTGTTGGGGGTCCTTATCAAATCCCAGAATTATCAAAGTTTCCTGTAATAAAGTCTACAATGTGTAATTTAGTCTCATCTACTGGTATTTCTCTGGCACTAGAGGAAAAGGTCGCTAAATTTTTTGAAATCGAAATGGCTGGAATAGAACCAATTAAAAAACAACTGCTAACTCCTGAAGAATTAGAATGTGAAGATCATTTTGCTATTAATACAATTCGTGATATTAATGGACGCTTTTTAATAAAGTTACCAGCTAGAAATAATCATGTTAATGTCGGTGAATCAAAAAACCTGGCAATTAAACGTTTTTTAAACCTTGAAAGAAAGTTTTCCAAGGATGAGAACTTTAAGATCAATTATTCAAATTTCATACATGAATACCTCTTATTAGGGCATATGGAACGAATAGATAATATTCCGGACAAACATTTATTTCTCCCTCACCATGCAGTTTTCAAAGAGTCCAGCACTACGACCAAGCTGAGGGTGGTATTCGACGCGTCCGCGAAAACATCTAACGGATATAGTTTAAATGACAATCTAATGTGCGGTCCAGTCATACAACGCGATTTATTTTCAATCCTTTTAGAATTCCGTACATTTCAATATGCTTTAAATGCTGACATAGCTAAAATGTATCGTCAAATTCGAGTCACTGACGAAGACGCAAATTATCAATTAATTGTATGGCGTAACAATACAAGTGAACCAATACAAACGTATCGTCTATCAACGTTAACATACGGAACAAAACCCGCTAGTTTTATTGCAACTCGTTGTTTAAAAGAAATTGCTGAAATCTATTCAGAAAAATTTCCAAGGGCTAGTCACGCAATTAAAAATCATTTTTACATGGATGACTTATTGACTGGCGCTAACTCCATTTCCGAATTAATTGACATAAAAAAGGACATAATTTTTATTCTTAATCAAAGTCAGTTCGAACTTAGAAAATTTTATTCAAATGATATAGCTATCTTATCAGAAAACTCCAATGAGAATTCAAATTCTAAAGTTGACTTAAACAAAAATGAACAAACTAAAATTTTGGGTTTAGCGTGGAACTCAAAAACAGATGCATTAAATTTTGAACTAAATCTAGTTGATACTCCGAAAAAGGTTACGAAACGCATTATTTTATCAATTTCGGCACAAATTTTTGACCCTTTAGGCCTAATTGGTCCTATATTAATGAAAGCAAAAATCTTGCTACAGCAGCTTTGGTCTCTAAAATTGGGTTGGGATGAATCGGTTCCAATGTCCATACATACATCTTGGACAACTTTTTTAAGAGAGTTGAAAAACTTAAAATATGCTACGATACCACGTAAAATAATATCTAGTACATCTATAGTAATGACAGAGTTCCATGGTTTTTCCGATGCATCTCTGCAGGGTTACGGTGCAGCCATTTATTTAAGAACACTTGATAATGAGGGTAAATACGAAACTAATTTAATGTGTGCCAAATCGCGCGTAGCGCCGCTTAAAACAATTACCTTACCGCGACTCGAATTGTGCGGGGCACTATTGCTTTCGCGATTAATTGAAAAGGTGCGTCAAAACGTATCAATAAATTGCACGCGCGAATATTTATGGACTGATTCAAGCATTGTACTTGCGTGGATAAATACACCCGTAAATTCATTGAAAACTTTCGTAAGCCATAGAATATCGGAAATTACCTCATTAACGGAAGTCAAAAATTGGCGACACGTACGATCTGAAAATAATGCTGCTGACATTTTAAGCGGGGGCGCATATCCATCCGATATCATACAAAACTCAGTTTGGTATAATGGGCCTGATTTTTTAAAATTACCGGAAATTCAATGGCCGACTTCGCACTTAAATATTAATCATACTGAATTGCCGGAAATAAGGAATCCTACTATTATATGTAGCACCGCTTCTATCTCAATTGACTTCCTAAGCAGATATTCTCAATTCTTTAAATTACAAAGAATCGTGGCTTGGATGATTCGATTCAAAAATAATTGTAAAAACAGCAACAAAATTCTTAATAGTACTCTATCCATTGGTGAGTTGAATAATGCCATGATAACAATAATTATTATTGTGCAGCAATCCGTATTCAATACTGACTGGCATAGTCTAAGAGAAAACAAACCACTACTAAATAGTTCAAAATTGCTCTCGTTAAATCCATTCATGGACGATCATAAAATAATACGCGTGGGTGGCAGATTAAGAAACGCTCAGATTACCAATGATGTAAAATTTCCTATTTTATTACCAAAAAATCATTTCATAACTAAATTATTAATAAAACAAGAGCACGAACGTCAACTTCATGCGGGCCCCCAGGCCACGTTGGCGGCTCTTCGCCAACGGTATTGGATTATTTCAGCGCGAAACGCTATACGTCAAGTATTACATTATTGTCACCCATGTTTCAAAGTCAAACCTACAGAATCAAAATTTAAAATGGGTGACCTTCCCGCACCCAGAGTAAAACCTGCACGTGCTTTCCTTACAACTGGAATTGACTACGCGGGCCCTATTCAAGTCAAAGAATCACGAGGGCGTGGAAAGCGATTGATAAAAGCCTATATTGTTTTATTCGTTTGTTTTGCAACTAAAGCAATTCACATAGAGATGGTTACTGACTTGTCTACCGAGGAATTTCTCAATGCATTCCGACGTTTCATTAGTAGACGCGGATGCCCTCATGATATTCATAGCGATAACGGTACAAATTTTATTGGCGCAAAGAATGAACTTAAAGAGTTATACACATTCATAAACGAACAGGACAAAGTCTTTGTGACCGAATTGGCAAAATTTAATATAAGGTGGCATTTAATTCCACCCAGATCCCCACACATGGGAGGACTTTGGGAAGCAAACATAAAGTCAATGAAAAGACATTTAAAAAAGGTCGTAGGAAATTCACATCTTACTTGTGATGAGATGTACACGCTGTTAGTGCGAATCGAAGCATGTCTTAATTCAAGACCTTTGATGCCCTTAAGTTCTGATCCCAACGATCTCCAAGTCCTAACTCCCGGTCATTTCCTCATAGGAGAGCCACTAACAACTCTTCCAGAGTACGACCTCAAGGAAATACCGTTAAACCGCCTGTCAAGGTGGCAGTTGGTTGAAAGGCTACGCAGTCATTATTGGTCACGGTGGAGTCGTGAATACCTAACCAACCTTCAAAACCGCTCAAAATGGGTCCACGCCGTAGACAACCAACAACTTCTGGGCGCAGTGGTAGTTCTCATTGAGGACAACTTGCCACCCCTATCTTGGAAGATCGGGAGAATTTGCGACACCCACCCCGGAGACGACGGCCAGGTACGAGTCGTAAGCGTCAAGACGGCCCAAGGCGTCGTCAAACGGGCCATACGAAAAATATCTATCCTACCGATTGAAGACAATAACTCACAGTGCAATAGCAGTGTTAGTGTTTAAAGCAAAAGAGAAAATCAGTGCTTCAGTTGGTGTTAGTATTAAAACAAAATTAGTATAATAGTTTAACTTAAAACAAAAAATGTATGTATTGTATTGCAATATGTGTTACATTGAAACTTATAGTTCAAGGGGGGCAGTATGTACAGTTACGTACCCCATTTTGTATTGTGTAGGGTGTAGTTCTTCACCCCCACTACTCACCCCCACTACTATAGCCAATATATACCCCAAGATTTGTATTAGGAAAGAAGTCGACTCACAGCTATTGAGTGTTAACCATATAACAAGTATATTCGTGTTGATCAATAAAGCTGTTACAAATATCTAATCTTTTATTCAGCAATCCAACAACATTCAGCCTCTCCAGGGGTTAACAACTACGAATTGATTTCTTTTTGAACTCGTTTTTGAAGTATGTCTGTGTCTGTAGGTACACACTTTTAAAAGTTTATAGTAAACCCAAATTATTGACTAAAGCCTCGTTCCACCGACTGTTTTAGTGCTTAATGCATAATGATTTGTACGTAAGGTGTAATGCATAATGATTATTTATTAGATGGCCATTTCCACCTATTTTGTTTTAAGGACTAATTCGACAGAGATGACATTTGTTGTCGAATATTGTAATTTAATCATTACCGGCATTTTGCGATATTAAGGAATGAAAGAACTGTTAATGTCGTAAGTAAGATATTCAGTTCAATATTTAGAAACAGACAGAAATTGACAACTCGAAACAAATAATAAATATGACACATATATGCTTGTGCATTATTTCTTATGTTTGGAGTTTGCAAAGTTATACAGGTTGGTGGAGGTGAAATGCGAACATAGGGAAATATATGACAATGGAGTTATCATGCTAGGCATCTTGATTTACATGGAATAAGTACTGTCAATGTCAAAATAGCTGTCATATTACTGAAATTTTTATTTTCATTAAAATATTTTCTTTGCATAATAAATGCATGTGTACGAGCAGAACGAGAAAATTTACATGTACTTTTAGATTTTATTATTATTTCTATTATTGATTACTCTTTTTGCCACACAAATTCACATTACTTCGTTTTGTGACACTATTACAAAATATCAAGATACCTGGCATGAAAGTTCGATTGTCATGTATGTTCCCTATGTTCGCATTTCACCTCCACCAACCTGTATAAGTTTTTCTGCACAGGCATATGAAATCTAGTATTGGTAAATTTTTAACAAAATCTCATTGCTCTTGTAAGATTGTGGGTCTAGACTGTGCCTTAATTTATAATGCAAACATTAACGAACGGCAACAAGATTAATACACAAAAAATAGTAATTTGTTTCCTGCTGGACGTTGTTCTTATTTCATTACTAAGTCGCAGCAGTAATTAACGAGTTCAACTAAGGTTAATATCCATTTTTACAGAATCTTAAAACTTGAAAGTGAAATTACAGCCTTCATCTCATATTTCTAGAGAAACTACTTCATAAAAAGGTTACAAATTGAACTTTTAATCTCACTAATTGCTCGTTAATAAAACTACAACTGCAGAACGATTTCTATTGAACAGTTTCTTATTGAATGTTTATATTCACACGATAAAAATAGAAACATAACGCCATTATATTTGTCCAGTAGAGAACAATAAGCAATATATTAGCTTTTATTATCAATAATCAATAAGAGATTTACACTTTACAGAAAATGTTAGCATTTCCTGAAGCTTGCATTTGTTTATTTTTGTCCTGTGTCAACAACCTCAGTGAGTAAAGGTTAATTGTTTTACTTATTCTCTCGAGGAATATTTGAATGTCAATGACATGAAAAGTGAAAACGTACGGCTGAGTTATGTAATGTAAGTGAGTTTTGAGAGCAACAAAGGAACTGCAGAACAATAAGAGCAAAGCGGGGTCTGAGATGTGAGAACAATTACGCTGGCTGTACAGGCCGCATAGTAATCTAAATTGACATTTCATTTAATTCTCATTCACCACTTATCAGACTTCCATTTTTATTCGCAATGAATTGCAAACAAATAACACTGAATGTTGAAAGCGTAAACAAAGGAAATACATGAGAAATACCATGGAATTGATTAGAATAATAGTAACCATGGTTATATAAAAATTTAGCTATCTATAGTTGATTTCTTAACTAAACGGAGCAACCTGAAGTTGGAATGCTAAAACTGATTGCTTTTGATACACCACACAAAATTTGTAATGCCTAGTGCACACGGAGAAACTTTTTGACATGTTTCCGGAAACTTCAAAGTTTTAACGGCGCCTATAAAAATGAGGCGTTTTCAGGAAACATTGTGAAGTGCAACTAACTTCTTATTTGTCAAATCGTCAAATGTGACATGTGATCATAAACATATTTATAGTTTTTCAAAGAAAATCTCCATTTTCTGGAAACTTTTTTCAGGAAACTTTATGAAAAGTTTCCCCGTGTGCACTAGGCATAACGTAAACGAATGTTCTCCATCTAGTCTCGTCAGCTGTTGTCAGTGACTGTATCGAGTTTGCCCGCTGATAGGTCAAATTGAATTTTGCCGTAAAAAAATATAGTGATATTTTTCTCGTATTTACACAGTGTAAATACGGCTCAACGAGACAACTTCAGATTGGTCCGTTTAGTTAAGAAATCAACTATAGTAGCTTGAGAAACCTATAACTGATTAATTAATAAGCGGAAATTTTTCTGTCACATGTCAGTTTGACATTTAAATTAAAAATTAGTTAAATTTTCATTTTGAGTGTAAACGAGTGTAAATGAGCAATTAATAACTAATAATTCTAATGTTAAATACAAATTTAGTGAATATTTCAAGTTTCTATACCTATTGCAAAAAGAATTCAAAAATACGATTTTCTTACCTAATCTGCACTCGTGCATTAATTCATGTCCAGGAATTTTTTATCGTGCATTTCAACAACGTAATCAGCTCTCGTGTACCACTCTAGCTGATTAAGGCGTTGTAGGATAGCACTCAAAAATAATCCGGAAAGAATTAATATGCACATGTGAGATTATGATACAAAAATCTACAAATTCACAACATCGCCTACTGAATAATCATAATGCTACAATATTTATAGACAAATACAAATTATGTTTAATCAGACTCAATGCCAAACATCAATACATTTTTCAAAGACGCTAAGTTGATAACTCAAGATATAATGTAACATTAATTAGTATAAAACAACTGATAATGAATCAAACAAATGACAGTTTATTTAAAACATTCTTCAATTCATCATGGAACCAACTAAGAATTTAAAAAAATTGACGTGACAAAAACAGACAATAAATAAACAGACCACCCAAAGCATTCTACAGATAATTAATTTTTAAACTCCAAAAATTCATTTACTGTTGACATTTTCGTAGATAACAAAACAAATATTATATTTATTAAATCATTACTACAGTAAGAATGATAACCACACACGAAATACTGTTAGATACGATACATTTTAGTTTCATTCACGTCCCAAGTTAAAAAAATATGTTTCATAACTGATTTTTTAATCATACAAAGGATACATAAATGCTAAATGGGTTAGTATAAAAGTCGACCAGTTGGTCGCTTATCGGTCATAATGGCGGCGAGATAACAGTTGATTAGCTCTAGAGAGTGTTTTGTTTTGCCCGAGAACAATTGCTTCGATTTTGTTTTAATATGACGTTGTGCAACCGTTTTTATAAACTTGTAGGTGGAGCATTGTTTAATTTATTTATAGTAGGTGACGCTTTGATTAGATATTCTGACCTTACGGAGTCATTTAATAAATAAGGATAAGGAAAAGAGGAAAAGCTTGTTCTTGAAATCATTTCCCCAATTGTACGTTGTTGTTTTTTATAATTTGTGCGGGCAGTTTACGTCATGTCTTTGTCATACTTAGTAAATATAAATAGATTATATCAAATTTAAATTTGTTTACTAATACTCAAGAAATTCTGCTGACACAGTTAGCTAATAGCTAAGTGGGTTATTCCTTTTAATAAATAAAATTATTGTTCAAGAATTGTTAGATATCAATTCATCAATAAAGGATAAACAAGAAATTCTTAAAAGTGTCACTTGTTTAAAGTAGATATTCATTCCTTTTAGAGAAAACTAGGAAATAGTTCTAAGTAAATTTATAAATTTTTTACGACATGCGGAAAAACACAATTTTCTTCTCGCTAAATAGTGAGAAAAATAAGTTTTCGTTCTCTAGAGAGGAAAGTAAGCCGTGTTACCACCTGTGATATTTTGCGATGAAATTGTAAAAAAAATTGATTATTTTATTTAAAATTCTGATTTTATAGTGATGTAAACTATTTTTTAAATAATTATTGTTTTATACAATTTTACAACTTAAATTTAATTTGGCATATTGGCTGTAGTTGCAGTGAAACATTTCATTGTTTTAAACGTCATTCTGACAGGATAGCAGTTATAACCTAACTTCTTGTTATGTTTCTTCTACATTTACAATGTTTTTGTACAATGTTCACGAAAAAAATGTTGTGTCTAACACGAGAGGAAAACTCTTTTTCCACTCTTGCTCGATTGCCTCACTCGCTTCGCTCGTGACACAATCTTCGAACTCGAATGGAAAAAAGACGCGCTTTCCTCTCTAGTTGGACAATAGTATATTACATTACAAGTCATGAAAATGTTTCATTGCAGACGAGGAGGCGTTTGAAGAATGCGAGGATGCGCAGCGTCCGAGCATTTCTTCAAAGCCGCCGAGTCAAGCAAAGACATTGACATGACGCGTGATGTATTCTATTTTTTTTTAAATCGGCAATTAAGCTTAAAATTATAAAAAAAATTAGGTTTGCATAAATCATCAGAGCTATGACAAATCATCAGAGCTGTGACAAATTTTAGAAAAAGTTGTCATGACAAGTAAACAAAGTTGAAAGTAAAAATGACTAGGCATGAAAATAAAATTTTCATGCCTAGTCATGAAAATCTTACTTTCATGACGCAAATTAGTCTGGAAATGACGATTTTCATGCCGATTTTGAAAAAATAACTATTTATCAAAATTGTAATATAACGAGATACCCCGGAGATACCTAAAGGAGTCCTAAAACGACTTTTACTAAAATTTAGACTAATAAAGAATAAATTTTTAATCCGTAGTAAAGTTACTTTAAGATTTGTTTATTAAAGATATGAGTAAAATTTTCAAGCTTTAATTAATGCAGTGATTCATTTTTTTAAATAATAGAAAGCATAAATATAATTCAGTATTAGTCATTAATAGAAATCAACATTATTTCATAATTATATATTGACATTCTGACATTTATGTATCCCTGTTGACCTATTCAAAATAACTTCCGTATTTCTTGAAACATTAAAATAAAAAGACATTTAATAGGAAATCAATTTAATAAAAATAAATCTGCAAGTTTTTATTTATTAACGAACAAATCGCTAAATTTATCGATTACCTAATCCCACAATCTTGTAAAACTACTAGCCTTTACACCTTTACAGACCAATTATTAAACATCTTAAAAAACTGATCACACTCAGATAATTATAATGCTCATCCTCATTACGAATGTATCATCTGGCATTTTAATAGCCTTGACAATTACACAATTACCACGTGTACTATCTTGCACTAGTCGCATTCATAATAGCGCCTTGCTAACTTTAATCTCGAGCCTCCCACTAGGCCTCTGCTAAGACGCCTGAAGCAGAAGCCGAGCTGAAAAAATGATTCGGTTTTTTCAGACGCCAACTACCCAGAAAAAAATGCTACTTAGTCATATGAAAGTTGGGTGATATCATATACTCTAGCGTGGAGGTTGAGTCACACTGGCGAATTTTTGACTGGTTGTCTGCGGAATATTATCTTTGTGATTTGTGTTTTGACAACAAAGAAGTTTGGTGAAGTTTGTACAACTTGAATTCATTTGTAACTTGCAACTGACGTTTATTATATTGCAAGTTGTTTTAGTTTAGGTACAGACATTTAGAAACTGTAGGTGCATTTAAATAATTAATACCTAATTTTTTTATCTTTGTACTTTGATTTATGATTGTGTATTAGTCTCGGTATGAGTTCCTATTTTTATGATTTATCAAATATGACGAAACATAGGTACCTACTGTATCTATATATTATCTTAAAAATAGATTAGGGCCAGAGTGCAAATTAAAAAGAATAGGTAATACCCGGTAATACCTTTCTTTATTAATAGAAACACAAATATCATATACCTACATAAAAAAAACAAATAATCTCGAATAGACTTTTTAGACGACGTCTACAAAAAATAATAAGCCTACTGAAGAAAGCTGAAAATATCATCAACTAGCATGATTTGAATATCGTGCTAGCACGGTATGATGGTTATATCGTAATTATGAGACCAAATCAACAAAGCCAGGCAGCTTTTGCATTGTTTCTTAATTGTTTGAAATGACAGTACATGTCATTTGAATGTTGTGTGTGTATTAAAAAGTTATAAATTGTGTTTTGTGGTCGTCTTAAAAATAGCGTTCATAACTCGTTCGAAAGTAAATATCGTATAGCTCGTGTGTTGCCTCACTCGGTTGCACCTCGTTCGTCAAACTTTACACTCGCACGATATTTCTCACTTTCGATTCTCGTTATGAAATAGGTACTATCGAGGTACTATTCTTTTATAAATTTTAGAACAAAATAATAATAATAAACTTACGTGCCTATTTGTAAATAAGTAGGTATAAAATATTGGCATGAGCAGATGAGAATGCAAATTATAATTCATGATTCATCGTTGGTCAATATTAAGCTAGATTCAGACCTAACCAATTATAAGTATAAGTGCTAAATTAACCAATCAGCGCTTCCACAAAATTCCAATTTTAATAAAAAGTGCGAACGTTGCGCACTGGTTGGTTAAATTAGCTACTTATATTTATAATTAGGTAGGTCTGAATAGCTCTCACTAAATTTTAAATATTTCCTGAATGTGAAATATTAATAATATAAAAATAATGAGCAATATTTATGTTAAAGTTAATAATTAAGCTTTGATTTGATTTCAAATTGTTCATTAAAGAAAAATTTAAAATTTATGAAACAGTCATTAAAATTTTTACAATTATAAAGAATTAACTGTTTAATTTGATTATAAATAATTCGAAATGTTTTTACTCTTTCAATTTATTTACAGTTGTACAAAAATTATTATCGTCTTTTACTAGAGACAGAGACATCTCCGGCAAACAGGAATGCGTATGATATAAATATCACATTTCTATCTAAACATCTCGCACAAAAAACCATGTTTACTAAGTACGCCCCTGCGTTTTAGCGGTTAAAATGAAAGACAGGATGTCGACTCTAACTCTAATCATATGTAACTGATGCGGGCTTGAAACAAAAAATCCAGAGATACACATTTCACATTTGTCTCCCAGAATATTATGAAACAACAGCGCTTATAATATCTCAAACTCCTTCTTCAATGCCAGCCAAACAAATTAAAATAAACACAGTAGTAAACTGAATAATTCATGAGTAGAGATAAAGAAACTTTGAATATTTACCACCAGATCAGTTTGAATCTTATTCTCAACTGACGGTAACGCCAGTAACGAAGAAAGTCAAGGTAGAGCGAACAATCTGAATGGCAGTTACTCGTACAAAGAAGGAAATAATGCTAAGTTAGGTAAATTTAGAGCTACTAATTTTAGAATTGGAATAATGTGCCGCTAGTCGATAAATTACCAATGATACCGCGAGTTTGAACTGAGTACCTAAGTACCGTAAATGCAAAAAGAAGGAAGTAGACATACCACCCGTTATTTACAATAATTAAAACTTGACATTTCACATAATTTAATTACAAGATTGGATATACAACTAATGAGCAAATAACTCTATCAATGTTTTTGTTAAAATTTCTTTTTTACACGGACGGGAGTAAACGTCATCTTTTTCTTATTAAAATCATGATAGAAGTGATTCATTTAGTCCCTAGGGAAATAATCACTCCCTAGGGAGTTTATATTATTATTATTTATTTGTTTCTGTGGGTTGCTATGTATGATTTACGTTACCAACAACAAATAACATACTTGATAATTTATTACTATATTTTTAAAGTAAATTAATTTGGTCCGTGTAAAAAATAGTATATACCCCTCAGGAGAGACTGCAATTTTTCCCTCGTTGCTTTGTATCCCTCGGGCTACGCTTCGCTTCGCCCTCTGGCTACAAATTGCACCTCATGAAAAAACATGCATTTCTCTCCCTCGATGTATAATATACTATTAATGTGCTACGTGCGCATTAATATTTTTATTAAATATTTATAACGAGATTAAAACTTAGGACACGTATTTTTTATTTTGATAATTCCACTCCTGTATAAAGTAAACCATAACGAAAACACAATTTTATCGCTTTGACAGCGGATAAAAAGGAAGGTAACTTTTTGCAAGTGATAGTAAAACCTTATTTACCTTTTTCTTAGCAACTAAACAATAAACAAAACAACTAAAATGTAATATTGCTTCATATTTCTAATATTTGTCATATATAATATCCCAAGTGCATGTCAAATTGTCGATAATGCACGAGGGATATTCGAAGGACTATTTCCCGATTAAAATTTAGCCAAACGCTGTTTCTCTCATGAAAAATAAAACAAAAATTAAAAACTTCCTTTGACAGCAAGTCAGAATCACATTGCCACGCCGTATCCAAATACGATAATTTTGCACTAGTGCAAAATTATCGGATAATTCTACGTTGAATGGACGACATTCAGAAATGTCAGACTTCTGATTGGCTTAAATTTTATGAGGGAAATAGTTAGGTTAAATTATCTCGTTGAATTACACTCGAGCATTTTATTTCCTCCGAATAAATTTATGTTTGACATCTCAACCTTGTCACCTGACAGCAATTTAACTCCAAAATTGTTTTAAAATAAAATCACTCCACCTACGGTGTCGTGATTTTATTAATTAGGTTTTCTTTTTAAATTGTTGTAGGCAATAAGCTATCCTCCCGTTTATGATTTATAGATTTTAAAACGTCCAAAACAGATTGAAATAAATTATTTATTTGGTTTGGGTTTTGTATATTTTATTTTATAAACAAAGAGTCAAAAAACTTTTGCTTTGTTTGGAATTCCACAGTAAGTGTGAAGTTGAGTGATGAGTACAAACCGAACTGCAAAATACAATTACTATTACGTTATCTTGTTTTACTATCATCCAATGTTTAGAGCCTTGTTTTGTAACATTTTAGTAGCGCTATAAATCTGGCTTAATTAAAATAATCAATCGTTAAAGCTATATTCCGGGTAATCTACATTTGTTCCCGTTCTACAAAAGCCAAACAAAAAACATAATGAAATATAGACCTGTCATCTTCTAATTACGTAATAAAAGAAGCAATAGCTCACTTATGCCAAGAATGCCGTCCCAAACCTTTTCTACGAGTCTACGAGCTACATTATCTTGTAGATAATTCACCAGTAAATTGCATAGTACGTGATCGGTGATTCATCGAAAGAAGTACCGTTGTCTAAATGACTCAACCTGACAGAATAAAATCTCTCACCGGAAAGTACTCCAGGGTCTTCTTCGTCCGGCAGAAGATGCCTTTCTTCATTTTGTACTAACAATCCTACAGCATCTGGACCTTCCGGAGAAGTATTATCCACACACTTAGCAGTCAATGTTTTCAGCAACGACGGGCTTCGAGATAGTTTCGTTGAATGAGTCCGTCTAATAAAATTGAGACCTAGTTTACCGACCGAAGGTTTTGGAGGTTCTTGCGGCACTAAAGCAATTTCACGAGGTCTATGAAGTTTTCTTCGAGGGGGCGAATCAAGCGCTTTCCCAAAATCCAAACACATTTTTCCGGAAACGTTTGTAGGTAGAGTCACACACTTATTTTTATCCGCACTGTCGAACAATTTGGTCGCACCACCACTGTGGCTGTTGCATCTGACCACTTCGGCTCTTAAGGGCGAGGAAGCAACTGAGGAAGCCACTGAAGAAGATGCAGACGAAGTAGATCCGGTTTCCAAGCGGTCTAAAGCTTGTCCGCTTGCGGATTTGAACAGCCCTGACAGAGCTTGAAGCTTACTGGTTGATTTTAATCCAGGGGTTGAGGCTGCAAGTCGGGACTTGTCTTTCTTTTTCAGATCAGGGGTGTCGGTTAAGGATACGTAGAAGGTTGACCTTCTGCGGCCCAAATCTTCCACAGCTGCTGATTCGGTTTCCAACATTGTTAAGACGCACCTGCGGGGGACATCACCTGCTGAAGATGGTTCTAGTCATCAAAGGAGGAATCCGCAATCTTTGTTTCTTTGCCTCTACATCTTTGAAGTATTTGTTGGTTTGTCACGAGGTCCAATCCAATTTGAATCATTTTCCAAGAAATATTTCACATAATACTTCAAGGAAATCTGACCAGACCATTAGTAACTTGCCTTTAACTATTTTTTCTCGACGAAATTGATGATCTCACGTACTAAAGTGGTTAGGAATAGACATCAAACCATCTTCTGGAGGTACTTTTAAAGTAGTTTTTATATCCAGTTCTTGCAATAACTAAACATTGTGTTAGCTAATCATTCATTGTCTCAAACTCTACAAATCACGAAATCCAACAAACGTAGTATACTGTTTGTTGCATTTAGTTCTAGTTTGAACAAAGTAACTTCACAGAAACGTCACTAATTCCGAGAATCTTTAAATATTCTTAAACAAGCAATGTTTTGTGGCAGTAGCTAACCTCTAACCATAATACTGTTGCTTCAAACACAAAAACACATTTTGTTAACAAATAGCACAATATTGAGCTACGTGTTCACTAAGAATTAATCACTTCAACAATAAACAAAGTGTTCAATCCATTGTTGTTCACTACAATCACTGTCTTCACCCACTTCTGTCACTAATAGCACTCACTGAGGGGTTAAGTTCACGGTAAGGGGTTAATATGTGTTCAATTCTCGCTGGCTTGTAGCTCGTGTGTGCACCGCGCCGAACTCGCAGTCACAAGAATTCAAAGACTGGTTTGAGTTTAGTTTCTCCCACCCAAACAAGCGGACATGGAGCTTGCGATAGCCGGCGAGGTTTGCTACACTGCGATGCGGAGTGTTTCGGAAGAAAAGATTATGTAAATTAGTTCTAGTAGCTGGACGATTTGATACGATGGGTTGGACAACTAGTTTTTGGAGTTTGGAATTGTTGAATTGATTATTTGTGGCTTGTTTTTATTTAACTGGTGAAATGTCATATTTTTACCTCTCGCCTCATATTCTATAAGAGAGGTATTGTAATGGGCCAAAATTTTCGAGTAGGTATGAGTTTTTAGTAGATAAGCACGTTTCAGAGTCTCTAGAATACGAATTTAATATTTTCCCGATGATGTATGTGTGTGTGTGTGTGTGTGTGTGTGTGCGTATGGATGTATGGACGTATGGACGTATGAATTATGTGACGATTTTTCGTCCACGATAACTTAAAAAGTACCAAGCCTTTAATAACCAAATTTCATATTTAAGGTTTTAATAAGGATCTTAACACCGGATAAGTTTTTGGTAGAAATCCGCAAACCGGAAGTAGTACTTTTTGGAACTTGATATAGTTTTTCTGAAATAAATTGGTACATTATTTATTTATGACAATTTTTGCAATTAAAAATAAAAGATAATATAATTATCTATGGGTACAGTTAATTTTAAATACAATTTGCTGAATTTGGTAGTATTTAGCAATAAAATAAAGTGCAACTAAGTACCAATATCTTGTTGTCCATGACATGAAATTTGTTTTTACTCAAAATTTGAATTATAATGACAGTGACAGTACAGTTGACATCTTTTGCTTGCATGTTGGTTTACATTATCGTTTACATATTACATGAAGATGAAACTATTAAAATGTAAGTAAAACTATTTATTACATTAGCAGAATAAGCAGAATTTGGCGAGAGGTCGTGTACTGGCCACAGCAGATTTTTTCTTTATTTGATGTAGGTACAAGCAATCATGAGTACAAATGATATTGTCATTTTTCTTATACGAAATAACGGAAAATATTTCTCTGATAGATTTCATTTTAAATTTACCTTCACAATCGTAGAAAAAGTATAAGTTTCTGCTGAAATTTAATAAAGTAAACAAGATTTTTTTATAATATGTTAATCTATACAAGAAAATATTAGACTCGTATTTCAATAAAGTTTAAAAACATAGGTGCTGCGAAAAACGATGCCGTGTGTGACGGTGTGACGTAACCGGCCCTGAGAACATACGTTCACACCGCTGACAAGGACCGAATACGATAGGATACGTAGATCTTACGTTATTATTTCAACACAGGTCCATCGTCCATTCCGTAGTCAAAACAATAACAAACGATCTTACATGAATATATGTACTCACGGTTTGGTTTCAATGTTATCTACGTCACACATGGCGCATTTTAATGCGCGTTTCAAAAGAGTTACTTTTTCATTTCGATTAAAAGGTAATAAATCTATAAAAATAACCAATTATTATCACTTTCCTATAACTTATGCTGAAAATTGATATCCAATAACCAATAAGTATTTCTTTAAAAGCCGTAGGCTTGAAAACTTCCATTGATAATTAATCTATAACAGGATGTTCCTTTATAAAATAATGATAATATTGCATTTTGTTATGATTTAATTTCCTGCAAATTGATTTTTATTTATATTACCAGAAACTGCACGTGCATATATATTTCCTTTAATAGTATTACTCATTTCTCATAATATGTGGCTATCAGTAAGTGTTTTGTAACTACGTACACTTTGCTGATAAAAAACAATATATGGAATAATCAATGCGTTTATCGTTGTTTCCTGGCAAACTGTTGCTACCGACTTTTGCTTTTCATTTTGACACAAAGCAAGCACAATATTTAAGAAGTACTTTGTGTGGTTTGTTCATTTAATTGAAATTTTTTAATCAGCTCAATCTCTACGAAAAGAAAATAAATCATAGACAATAATAGGTATAATAATTTTAAAAAGATTAAATATTAAACCAACCCTTAGATCCTAATGTTTTAATTAAAAATACGAATGCAATTATAGCTTTCTCTTATTATGTTATAATAAACTGTATAATGTTGGGTTTTCCAGTAAATTGCTGATAAAATTTCAGATACGACTAAGTAAAATTTATTGTATTTATGAATGCATCAGGAAATCACAAAAAATGTCCACTTCTACCACAAAAACTGTAAATCCCCTGCAAGCTTTTAGTTGACATATAGTTCCACTCAATGAAAATCAAATCAAATTGTCAATAAAACCGGTATAATTCACGCCTGATGCTTCCTATTCTATAGGCTCAACTCATTCAAACACTTTTATATATTCCTAATAATTCAACAAAATTGAATTCCAATGATAGGCTGGTACATATTTATTATAGTGTAATCCAATCACTAAGACCACATGAAATAATTATTATTGTCCGTTGCTGGATTGAATTAGGATCCATTCATCCAAAAAATGTTGGGAGCACTAAATTTGGACAAATATAGTTTTATCAAAGTGTAGTTTGAACATAATTAACCCAAACTGTATTTTAGTCAAACTGTTATTTGTTCAACTGGAATTTTTTCAAACCGTAAATTCTAGGTAAGTTAAAGTCTAGACTATGTCCGCTTAGTGTCCCTTTTCTACTTTTCATTTTAGTTTTTAAATATTTTATCTTCAAAGTTCTTCAACTTTTACAACTTTGGAGCACAAACAAGTACAAATTTATAATTTAAAAAAAGACACTAGACAGAGCTGGAGACATCTTTTATCTTTAAATTTAAAAAAGAGCAAACAAATCGGACCAAAATTAGAGTCAATTTTGTAGGGGTAGGCATTGCTCTTAATAATTAAGAAGAATACAACAAATCCTTTCTTTCTCTGCTGAAATATTCCGCATCGCAGTATACCCCAACTGTTCCCCACAGTCGCTCAACTGCAGTTGCACCGTGGCAGGCGTCCAGGGCCGCACTGGGCCACTGGCCCTGTGCTTGAACTCCGCGCCCCCCGCACCGCTCCCCCTGAGCCGCCCCTGCCGCCCGGACACAGGGCAGATGCTGCACAGGCCACGTACTGTCTTCGTCTTCAAGAAGACAGCAAGACACGAGACAAGAAACAAGAACAAGGAAAGAAGTTGAAGGTAAGGTTGAGGGGGGGGGGGGTGAAGGTATTTTGTAGAAGGGTAGGTGGTTTAGGAGACAAGTTATTTTGACAAAGATTCAAATTGTGTCACCTGTTTTGTTTTTATTTTATCATTTCCATGCTTGTACTCGTATTATACAGGATGATTCACAACTTCGTGCATATATTTTAATGGCATAATAGGTACCTACTTTAGATTTGCAATTTTAATTTCCCGGTTTTTAAGCAATAAATTTTGAACGGTCAGTGTTTGATTATGAAATTTCATAAGTTTACCTAATTTTTAACTGAACAATAAAACAAAATTTTAATATATTCCATTCATACTTAGTCAGAATAACTATAAACTATAAATCTTTTATATATGAGACTCGATCGATATTTGTTTGAATTTTTTGTGCACAGATTTTTGTTTCTTTTTCACCGCGTAAACACTTTTCCGGTACCTACTAATTTTTGCAGTCCAGTTTTTGATGGTGGACTGACATTGTTATATGCCTATAAATTAAATTAGATCTTTAGCTGTTACTGTACTAAATTTGAACCAGATTGGTGCAGTACATTTTGAGATAGCTAGCTGCCATTTTGTTTCAAGATGGCGGACTAACATTTTAATATAGGTACCTATGTTTCAACGTTTCAAGACACATTCTTAAATATTACTGTACCAAATTTGAACGCAATAGTTACAGTACATTTTGATATATCTGTCCGCCATTTTGTTTCAAGATGGCGGACTGACATTTTAATATATCTATATCATAAGTTACATACTTGGCTATTACTGTACCAAATTTGACGGCATTCGGTACAGTGCATTTTGAGATAGCTAGCCGCCATTTAGTTTCAGGATGGCGGAGAATCTGAAATTTTGCCAAAGTGCATTTTTAGGTGACAAAAGTCTATTTGCAAAATTTCAGCTCGATAGGATCCCGGGAAGTGGGTCAATTTTGACTTTTTTGCCGTAAGTACGTAGACAGAGATGAACTTAATATAAAGGATTTAAAAATGAAGATGTATCCAGCAATGGAAAATTTGTCCATTGATATAAACTATGAGAATTTGATATCTTATGGCGCCGTTATTCTAGCCAAATAGTCGCCGTTTGATTATCACTTACAATAACTGTACAGAATACAATCAAGTAATCAACGTCTCATCAACGATCTAAAATTGCTTGGGAAAATGTTTGGTATTTGCGACTCTAAATGCGACTAAATTTGTCGGGCATGTTGTGAATTTGGCGTTCTAATTTAGAAATAAATACTAAAGGGCGTGTTTGAGTTAAGGGTTGCTCTAAAATATTTTAGGGAGAAACGTGAAGAAATTCTTTTATGGTGAGCGACATTTTTTTCGACTCATTTTGGGCGTTCCAGAGATTAGAATGAAGATTAGAGCAAAAGAGTTTAGGGTTGTAGGGTAAAAATAGATTTTTTGTTCCCAAAACTTTCTCTTTGACCTGAAATTATTTCAAAAGGTTGAAAAATTATTTTTAAAAATGTTACCTATCTCAAGATAAAAATTATGACACGTTCATTGCAACAAAACATTGATAATGAAAATTTATCTATTTAAAGTTTTAACAAATATTTACTTTTTCTAATCTACAAAACGGAAACTTGTATTATGTCAATACTGTTTTGTAATGCTACTTTAATCGTTTTATCAGTCAAGATTTTGACATAACGACATTAGGTTTGTGGAAATTATTTACCTATCTATTTGGGAAAGGTACAGCGTATAGGTAGGTAATTATATTTATTAGAAACGATTATGAGAGTAAATACACAATAGATATCTTCGAAAAAAAAGTAACAAACACGTATTGCAATTTCAATAAGACTAAATGTTAGCTACTTGGCCGAAACTTATTTATTTTAAAACCATTTTTATAAAGGTTTAAAACTAAACTTTTATTTTTTGTGAAAATTGACAATTTAAGACAAATTAATTGAATAGGAATATTTTCTAAGATAAGTAGGTACTTGTCAGACTTAATAATCAAATAAAGGAATACCTAATTACCGAAAATTTATGAAATATTATGATAAATTTTGTAAATAGCTTTTAGATACAAAGGTTTGTACCATAACTTCAACACTTCGAGTAGGTAGGTACATGTTAAGAGTACAGTTTCAAATGCTGATTACGAATAAAAAGAATTTTTCAAAAATTATAAAATATTAAGAGAACATTTTTCATGCAACTGGATTGATAATTATTTTAATATATCGAAAGCCTCACTCACATAAGCATTTAGTTTTAACAAGGTTTATATTTTTATGTTTACGTTTAAGAAAGTTTGAATACTTACATATCCCTAAATTTGAGCATACACAGTGCTTGAAAGTGGGAAGTGTGAATACTCGTATTTAGTTATATGAAATTAAACTTTCTTAAACGTAAACATAAATGTAAATCTTAAAACTAAATGCTTATGTGAATGAAGCTTAACTTCAAATAATTTTAATTTTAAATGAATGTCAATTCTTACTTAATTTTTCGAATTTCTGAAAAAATCTTTTAATTCGTGGTCAACAACATATCAAATTATACCCTTATAACGTATATTTATTCGAAATTATGATACAAACCTTACCCCTTATAGAATCGATCCACCAACACTTTAAAAAATTATGTTACTATAACTGAACACACTCCCAACAAATTTAAGTAGCTAAAAATTTTTTCAGTGGAATGCATCATTATTTTTGAAACAATATTTCAGTAATTAAATAAACAAACATTTAGTTGAAGTCACAATTTTAATAACTGAGCTTTGGTATTTGATTCTAACACAAAACCAAAAGTTTTCTGCAAAAATAATATCCCCCCCTTGCAACGGCCCTGCATACTCCCTCAAACTAATTCCAAATTCTTTACGGTTTCAGATTTGCGTGCATTGGAATACGTGCAAGTTAATAAGTAGGTACACGGACTTCGTTTCCTAGCAAATCAAATTACAATACCTATCGACTTCGACAATCCAGTCAGTAACTTTACAATCAAGTATTGGCTGACGTAGTAAAAATTAACTGGGTAATTTTACCTTCAAGAACTTGAGAGTTGATATAAGATATAATGACGCAGAGCATTATTCATAAATTGTAAATTATGAGATAACAAGAAATATTTTGCAATGTTTATTGTCAGAAATGTATTACAAGATTGTTTCAAAATGTAGGCAGGACTTTCTATTTTATTGTAATTGTTTTATTGTATTTTAAACAATTATTGTACTGCATACAAAGCTGAATTTAAATATTATAATCATAAATAATGATCAACCAGAAGTATTTTTAATTTTTTTAATTATTTGGTTAGGTAAATCATGTTCCAACTAATGTCAATTTAACAACTTTCTTCAATTTTCCCTTTCACTAATTTTTGTTTTTGTCACTCAATCTAACTAACGAGCAAAATTATAAAACATATCATTACGTATGTCACTGTCAACATATTCTTGATAAGTAAAAGTAGCAATTTCGTTACCAAAATTTGGAACCATTGCATTCAGAATGCTATTTAACTTTTTAAGTACCGTAGTTCCTTTCGTTTTAAAAGACCGTCGCCAGTTTATAATCCGAATTCTAAGAATTTTTCGGCAATGTTTAGTTCTCCGCACGAATTTCTATTTGAAGTTCATGTAATATTTGTCATCGAGTAAGTACCCGAATATTTTCTTTCAATGTTAATATTAATGTATTAAGCGACTCGTCTACGTTTTTAATGAATTCCTAGAATACTCTCGATTTTACGTTTGTTTCCATTACACTCTTTTCCCCATTACTAGGGCTGCCTGAAACCAGCCCGAAACTCGTACTTTGCCTCATCTTAGCTATGTTATCTCATTTTGAAGTTGAAAAATACTGTAAAAGTGTTTTCGTTGCGAGTAAACTGTCAGATTATTATTGATTTCAGGATAATGTTTTTATAAACATTTAGTAAAGAAAGAATGGATCTACAGAAGTGCCTTTTTAAAATTAATTTCTATCGTGAGTTATAACCATGTAAAGTTTGCATAAAATAGGATTTTTTTTTGAATTTTTCGGAATTTTTATATTCATGTACAATTTTTTAATCAAAATTTTAAAAAGGCACATCTGTAGATTCATTCTTTCCCTATTAAATCCTTGTTGAAATATAATTTTACCATTCTTGTACTGGCCACAAGACACTCGCTACGTTAGTACATTTTATGCTGGATTTTAGGTGATAGACGGGCCTCTTAGGAACAATTTTAGAAATGACAATGACAGATAAACTATGTGTAACTTTCATATTTCTCAAATAAAATTTGAAATAAATAAATTAACAGTTTATGCTATGTTTTCTGTGGGATATTAATGTATCCACCATTTTCCAAAGTTAGTAAAATTGACCATAAATCAGTTATTTATGGTGTAAGTGAAAGGCGCCATAGACAGTTTACTAGACACATTAAAAAGGCTAAAAATGTGCATCTCAGAATCGAAGCAAAGCCAATGCTGCAATTCTAAAGAAACCCATTTTAAACTCGCATAAATTTTTATCGACTATTAAGCGAAGTTAATTCCAAACATCCTTAAACGCAACTCAAATCTGAAACAATAATACAAAATTCTACGAGTACTTTTAGCTTAAATCATTTTAATCTTTTGTAGATTGTACTTTTATCATTAGATTATTATATTTAACAAAAAAATAAACACTGTGGGTTGGCGCGCGAAATCCATGTTTTTGGTTGTTTTCTGGCGCGGTAGAGGATCGTCTTAAGTCTTTTGCTAGGATAGGTAGCCATTGCCATTATGCATCATTAGTAGTCAAATTCAAAACAACCTTAAAACCACATTAGAAAAAAATTCCATTTCAAAACTAAGGCCAGTGGCCAGTCATATTCTCTATAATATTTCTAAAAATTTCACCTACCTACCTAAGGTATCCCATGAATTCTTACCCAATTTTGCCTGCCCAAGCCCAATCCTTTTATGAACCATTAAGAGCATTCTGTACAGGAAGAATGTACATGTTAAAGCATTTTACACTCATACACCTCATCGACACATGGTTGCACATTTTAACAAAAACAAATTTTTATATGGTAGATAAGGGATATTAGTGCAATTTTTTTCAGCACGTTCAACGGTCGAAATTACTTACTTTCAACCGCTGGCAGGCGTTCGGAAGCACCTACAGATTTTTCTCTATATTTCGCAGAACGTGATATTTTAAACTTGAATCATGTAGTTTAAAGTTTAATCTACGTTGGGGTAGTGTTATTTTTTAGAAAAAACTTTCTGATTTCGAGAAAATTAGAGGTAAAAAATGCGAATTTTTGTAGTTTTCTTTATTTTATAAACTAAAACTTCAGTACAAAACAGAAAAAATGGCACTAATAGAACGAAGTTTTATCCCTTATCTACCATATAAAAATTTGTTTTTGTTAAAATGTGCAACCATGTGTCGATGTATGTATGCGTGTAAAGTGCTTTTTACGTGTATATTCTTCATGTACAGAATGCTCCTAAATATCATTATTATATCCCTAGCGCCCTTAAAAACAACATAAACAATCCACTCCCAAATCTAAACTCTAATATTTTTATTTACAATTTAAAATATACAATAATAACTCATAACATTTTGCATCCTTTTCAGTGTTTCAATTCCTTCGAAACAATTAAAATTTATTATTAAGGCGCCCTTAAAAAAGATAAACAATCGAAACTCTAAATTCCAAAGCAAACTCTGTGTGTTTCCATCAACTATCTAACAACAACTACAACCTCTACTTCACATAGAACGCTGTGGTTCTTTCTGACCCAGACCGACCCACTTACAATGTTTCTAGCCTCGTTGTTGTATCTGACCCTTCGTTTAACCTTTCGTTCAAAACGTGACACAGCGACACGAATAGAGAATCGGGTATTTCAAAGAAATAGTTTAGAAAAGAATAAATAGTTGTTTCCATCGTTCTAGGGGGAATAGCAGATCAAGGGTGTTGAATAACAATTGATAGTGTAATAAGCAAAGAATGAAGGAATTAAGGAACAGGTTTGGGAAGCTGTTTTAGTATTATTTAAATTTTAAAGGACAGTGGACAGTTTAGGAATGGGAATAGAATGAATAGGAATTACAACTGGATCATGTTTGATGTATTTGATTTGTTTTGTCACTCACAGGGGCTCAAACAATTTGATTTAAATTCTATTTCTAGACAAAACAATATTTTAGAACCTTAAAGCCTCATTTCCACCGACTGTTTTAATGCTTAAGAACTATGTTTACCTAATTGTTTAATGCACAAGTACTAAAGCCTGATTTATAAACTTGACGTTGACGTTGCTGTTACGTTGCCGTTGCTGTTGCGGTAACGTTGCGGTTGCAGTTAGAATGTGGCGATTTATAAACTCAAAGTTCAACTGTATGACTTCTATTAAAAGAGCCACCTTCTCTATAGAAAAATAAATTCAGTTATGACATTAATCATTTCATATGATATTATTTATACATTAAATAATTACCTGATTATGTTAAACTCTGTGAATCATCCATGTCAGTTGTCACCAAATTATAAAATTGACATTTGATATGCAAATTCAAAATCACGTGACCCGATCACTCATTTTCATTGGTTAGACGTTCATGTACCCAACGGTGAACTTCAAAAGTTAAAAGTTGGTTATCTCGAACGTCATGCGTACGGAACGCCAACTACGAACAGGAACGGCAACGGAGTTTATAAACGAGTCATATGTTTTTCTAATATTTAACTTTGAACGTCAACGTCAACGGCGAACTGCAACGTCAACGTCAAGTTTATAAATCAGGCTTCAGAGTAACGTATAAGAAGAAAACTTTGTAAACTCCAAACTTAATGCACAAGCATAATGATTGACATGTGTCATATTTATTATTTCTTTCGAGTTGTCAATTTCTGTCTGTTTCTAAATATGGAACTGAATACCTTTACGAAATTAACAGTTCTTCCGTTCTTTAATATCGCAAAAATGCCGGTAATGATTTAATTACAAAATTCGACAACAACTGTCATCTCTGTCGAATTAGTCCTTAAACAAAATAGGTGGAAATGGCCATCTAATAAATAATCATTATGCATTACGCTTTACGCACAAATCATTATGCATTAAGCACTAAAACAGTCGGTGGAAATGAGGCTTTACAGCCTGTATAAATGTGAAAAGATATTAAAATTCAGGAGAAGGAAGTATAAATACTTTTTTGTAATAAATGGGTTAGGCACTATTGTTAGTCGTAATCTAATATACTCGTAGATAGTGAATGTTTATAATAAAACAACAAAACAAAATCAGAAACAAAACACCACGGTGATCCAACAAAACCAAGTTACCATATCGGGCATAATATCATTTACAACATTTCTCAAAACAGAAAAACAGCATCGAACTGAAATACCAACAAATTGTAAAGAAAGCGCTGCCTATGGCAATTGTTTCAGGCAGTAATTTTCCAATTCATAGGCTTCCGGTATTTAATTACGAGTTGGGGTAATTAGCATTATTTGATTTGCTTTTGCAGGGCGGGGTTAAGTCTGAAGCCGTTTAAGTTCGCTAGACTTTGCCGCAGTTAGGATAAGCAAGTGTATAGCGTAGTTGGAGCGTATTCAAAGAGCGGTGGCAGAGTTAGTGCAAGGATTAAAATGAGATAAGTCTGGGCGAAGTCTGCGTTGTTGGAATTCCCTGGAAATGATGCGTGCTGAGTTACCACAAGCGCCGAATGAGGGGAAGATTTTTTGGATTGTTTTTGAAAAGATTTAACTGCATCGATAATTAAATTGGAAGCCCTTCTAATTTGATTAATTGACTTTTTGTTAAATTATATTGTAGTGAAGAATAAACCGAAACATTGCTTATGTTTGTAAAAAGAATAAAAATGTTGTATTACACAATTACACTTAAGTTTTTTTTTAAATAAAATAGCTAGTAAAATAAACAAATGGTATCCATTTTAATAATCATACCCTCAAAAAACGGGTAAAATAAAATTCTAAGATATTCATACACAGGTAAATGTATACACAAGTAAGTTTTAAATCTAGAAAATGTATACGTACCTAATTAAATATCTGTATTAAAAGAGTCATTCACAAAAAAACGAAATTGTAAAAACAAAGAATCGAGACTCGATCGATATTTATTTAAATTTTTGTTTTTGAACCAGCTCAGTGCAGTACATTTTGAGATAGCTAGCTGCCATTTTGTTTCAAGATGGTGGACTAACATTTTAATATACCTTGTTTCAAGACAGATTCTTAGCTATTACTGTACCAAATTTGAACGCAATAGTTACAGTACATTTTGAGATATCTGTCCGCCATTTTGTTTCAATATGGCGGACTGACATTTTAATATATCTATATCATAAGTTAGATCCTTGGCTATTACTGTACCAAATTTGACCGCAATCGGTGCAGTACATTTTGAAATAGCTAGCATTTTTGACTTTTGTTTTTTTTGCCGTAGAGATGACGGACGGATTTAAAAATGCTAATCAAGAATTTTAGATTCGGCATAAATGCAAACACAGAAGATGCAAATCGAGAAAACTAGATAACTTCAACACAATAGACAACTGAACTGAACTAAATGAACCCACACATCCACCATTCTTGAGTCGCACATGATTAGACTATAACTTTACAAGTTTTGCATTATCCTGTTTTGCATTTATGCCTAATCTAAAATTATTCTAAATCTGAATTTTCCTGTGAATGAATCTTTTGATGCAGATATTTATTACCTTCCTGGTGTAACATTTTCCAGTGCATAAACTTTCTAAAATTTTATTTTCTTGCCAACCCATTCTCCTCAAAAACAACATACCCGATCATAATTCCAAACTAACCCTAAACCCACACAACTGTATTATATCTTCATTACACATTTTCTAACCCTAACAGTAACAAATTAAACCCCATTTATTATTAGTTATTAGGACAGTAGTTAGTAAACAGCTGCGAAACCTAACTGGACAATGCTTAACGTTTCTTTGTCTCTTCTACCCAGGATGCAGGACCTCAGTAAGGGTTGCAAGGGTGAAATAAAACCCTAGACATAAACCGCAGATAATCATATATCTAAAACTACCCGGCGAGGTAAAAGCTGTCGTTAGGGTTTTGATATGCAAATTTCGGTGCTCATTATTTTGATATACGGAAGAAAAATTGGTTAAGAGGGGACGATGGTTAATGGAGAATTTAAGAGTTAATAATAAAATTATATGTTGAGTTTAAAAGGATTGATAATTATAGTTATTTTAATTTGAAATTGTGTTGCTTTGGGATTTAAATAAAATGATTTTGGAATAATGTTTTAGCATGCTATATTATATTTAATCGTATCATCAACTGTTATTACCTTTTAATATGCAACATTTATTGATAATTATTATAAACAACATAATACGTAAGTTACTTATAATACGTTAGATGATACTTATAATTCATTAGTTATGGACTTAATACGTTAGATACAACCATAATAACATCAAAACCTTCCATAATATGCGAACTGTCAACTAATTGACAGACAAAATTGTTGATTTGTTTTAACATCGCTGTCGTTGATGATACGATTAAGCTTTGAATCTTGAATATAAAGCCTGATTTATAAACTTGACGTTGACGTTGCAGTTCGCCGTTGACGTTGACGTTCTTAGTTAAATATTAGAAAAACATATGACTCGTTTATAAACTCCGTTGCCGTTCCTGTTCGTAGTTGGCGTTCCGTACGCATGACGTTCGAGATAACCAACTTTTAACTTTTGAAGTTCACCGTTGGGTACATGAACGTCTAACCAATGAAAATGAGTGATCGGGTCACGTGATTTTGAATTTGCATATCAAATGTCAATTTTATAATTTGGTGACAACTGACATGGATGATTCACAGAGTTTAACACAATCAGGTAATTATTTAATGTATAAATAATATCATATGAAATGATTAATGTCATAACTGAATTTATTTTTCTATAGAGAAGGTGGCTCTTTTAATAGAAGTCATACAGTTGAACTTTGAGTTAAATCGCCACATTCTAACTGCAACCGCAACGTTACCGCAACAGCAACGGCAACGTAACAGCAACGTCAACGTCAAGTTTATAAATCGGGCTTAACGCGAATTATTATAGTATTTTTTAATCATCTCTTTTGTTAAACTGGGCATTTGCTAAAAAAGTACAGAAATTTTCAATGAACTGAAATCTGCAATGGAGTAATGTTAAGGTAATAATCCGTTTGAATAAATCAAAATGATTAAATTATTAGTGTAATCAGTTCTAATATGTAGATTTATTGATTTGGATGTTAGTTATAAATTACTACTATTTATTTTAAGACCTTTCAAACTAATTACCAACTTTAATCGTTTCAAATTATTAGTTATACCGTATGAAGTTCAATATATTATGCTTAATTACTGGAATTAGTAAAAACTCATATGCAAACGAGAACTTGTAGCTTAATTTCAAGTTTTCATTAATTTCTTGATTAATTCAGACAAACATTCGTTGCTAATGATTTTAAGTTTTTCAGCTTGAACGATATTTTACTTTTTAGTGTACAAAAAGGTTTGTTTCCGAGTTTCAATTTTAATTTAATTCAGGCTTGCGCAATTACAAATTGTGGATCATTAGACAAACAAAGGATAAGTATACAAGATTTAATTAAAAACTCATTGTTATAATGATAATGATCAGTTTCTTGATTACCTATCATATATTAGAAAGCAGACACAGTTTTGTAGTAGGTCTAAAAAGTTATTAAAGAAATGAATCAAGGAAGGTTTAGATATTATTTTATGCTACGGTTCCGTGTCATTACGAACCGTAAAATGTCTATAGTTCAACTTTACAGAACACAGAATAAGTTACCGGTTACATCCATTATAAATCAGCCTTTAACTAGACTTTATTTAGTACATCACAGGATAAATTTTCGTGCAGTTATATGTACCTGACTGGATTCGAATAGTTCAACTTTACAGAACACAGAATAAGTTACCGGTTACATCCATTATAAATCAGCCTTTAACTAGACTTTATTTAGTACATCACAGGATAAATTTTCGTGCAGTTATATGTACCTGACTGGATTCGAATCAGGTGTCAGAACTTCAGTTGTGGTTATGTTACGCACTGAATACTGTACTATTTAGTATTCGAAGATAAAATATTTACTAATTTTAATAATTTCTTATATTTTTCCTAATTAAATCACCCCGAAAAATCAACCCTCCATCAGCGCTAAACACATTGTATCATAAACATCACGCACGATTATCAAAGGGGTAGCAAAATCAGATGTAACATTCGCGACCCTTAACTTGCAACAGAGTTACAGAGGGCACTGGTTAAGGGTGAATCATAATAGGGAGATTAGTCGAAAGGGTAAACATAAAGCCAGACCGACCGTTACAAATTACAATAAAATCAACTCCAGGCAAAGTCAGCCATGGACGAAAACAAAGGACAAAAAATTCACAAACGTCAAACGAGAGCATGAATATATTTTTTGGATTAAAAGATTAATAAAAACCAAGTGCCCTATTTTAAGAGGAATGTATGCTTAGCTGAACGTGAAATTGACATTAGTTTTGCTCAGATTTTAAGAGGAATAATTGTTTGTCCTTTCTTGGGAAAGATGTACTTTCGGAGTAATAAGTATGTAAAGTTGAACAATAAGTTTAAAAATAATCCAAAAAATTTAAATAAAACTTTATACTAAAGTATGCACATTTTTCTACGTTATTGTATAGAATTTCAAATTTTTAAATGCATATGTGTAGAAATAACAAAAATTTATAGCAAAAATGAGCTATGATTTTGACACATTTTTAGAAACTGTTAACTTTAATGACGTCTACTGTCAATCATGCAAAAAAATAAAATTTTGGTATAGTATAGTTATAAGCTTAGTAAGGTTATTTGCTACTGTAATTTTTTTTAAATATTGATATTTTGTTTATAATAATAAAATAAGTGAACATGTAATATCTTTGTTACTGGTAATCTTATAAGATTCAAATTCAGGTTAGCGATGCCTTATATAATTATAAAAAAGATTTGTTTATAATTTTTATTTAAAAATTATTACTTGAATTTTAATAAATTTTTTTCTGAAATTTATGAATCCTGAAACAATTATTATAATTCGTTTTTCATTTAACAATTTATTTCTAGTTATAAATAAATATTTAGGGTTTCTTTTCTAAAAATTATAATTATATTTTTTATTCTACCAGAAATAAAATAAAACGAAATGATTTAATTATTAATAATAATTTTTTAAGAAAATAAACAATTGAGTAATAAACAAAAAATTTCTTTCCAAAATAATTAACAAATAATCCGAATAAAATGGGTTATTAGGTATTTCCCTTAAAAGATTAACAAAAATATGAAATATTCTATATAAATATCCAGCAGGCTGTTTACATTCTCTGTTTACTCTTTGTCGATTTTGCGGTTTCATATCTATGCAACGAGCCCGTTCGTGTGTATTGTTGGTTGTCTAGCAACAGGTGTATTTGATCACCGCGCCAGATAAGTGTACTCCCATCAGAATAAATTTATTTTTCTGTGTACTCGAGTATTTCAGGTTGATTAAATGTTAAATGAAACATGGTAGAGAACCTTTTATTACGTTTATGTATTGTGTTTGTGTATTTCGATTGAATGCAGATGCATATGACAGCACAAATTGAAGTGTACCGGTTTAACTTGACGAAAAAATCAGTTGGATTATGCAATTGATGTAATACTTTTGTAAATAAATACAATAAGCATTTTGAATATAATACAAGTATGATAACTTTTCATTTTTTGTGTAAACTTGAATTACTGGAAATATTAATATTTCGTCTTTTAGAATTTTTGTGTTATATTTTGTTATGAATAATTAATATTAATGAAATTTTCTTTGTGTTTTATCCTGTTTTGTTTTTGGGCTGTTTAACGGTAAAATTATTTAATTATTTCAACTTGTAGTCAATTTTGAAGATTTGTTGAGGTTTTTAAAAAACAAGATACATTATTAACCCTTATTTCAATGAATTTTTCCTTATATCAATTTAAAAATGTATCTCCTTTATTTGTTAAAAGTTAAGAAAATGGGACAAATTTCGTACGACCCGTTTAACTATGTTTATCAATATTTACATAATATATAAGATAAGTTATAGAAAGAAGTACCTATAGTAGGTATTATAATGTAAAATAATAACTACCTATATTTACGAATCATAAAAAACATAATAATATGACATAAAACATAAAATAATTAGGTATTGAACTTAAAAGTATAGCTTGTCTATTATTTATTTTCAAACAACGATTAGGCATGGGAAAAATACCGATATATCGATAAAAATCGATATGAGCATCAGTTGCTATAACTTTTCTTTTGGTATCGGTAACTCGATATTTGTTGATACATGTCGATAATTATCGGAAAATATCGATAATATCGAGTTATCGATACATCGAAACCAAACGAAAAGTAATATTGACTGATGTTCATATCGATTTTTATCGATATATCGATATTTTCTCATCCCTAACCACGATATTTCAATTAAATAAACTCAAAATAAAAATAATGTTTTATATTTTATTTATTTTATAGTTCTCTTTTAGCAGGCATATCTATTTCTTTCAAAAATAAACACTTCTCGAATCCTATTCCATTCCTTATTATGCAATGACCCAGAAATTAGCCTATATCGTTCATAGATATCGGACACCACGATATAAGCTTCGTGCCGTTCGCCATTACTTCTAATTTACACCTACGCATTACGTTATGGTACGATAACGATACGTCGTTATACTCACGGCAAAGTCAAAGAGAACGTTGAGTAATCTTGTAACTTTGCACGGAATTAACCATTCTGATTGGTGCTAATTCTGTCTAAATTCAAGGATGGAAATGTCCTTCGCAGAAGTAGGACAATAATTACTTTATTAGTTATTTAGAGGAGTAATTTTATCAGAAATATAAATTGGAAACATTGGTCCAGCACAATTGTTAGTCGCACAATTTTGTACTAAAATAGCAATAATTAAGGAAAAAAATTTCTTGACTGATGTGAAAATGAGGATTAGAAGAAAATTACTGGGATGCAGTCAAATATTTTTATTGTCTCACTCTGTAAGTGAGAGTGAGACAATAAAAATATTTGACTGCATCCTAGTAATTTTCTTCCAATCATTAAATAGCAATTTTTGACAAACTGAATTTGTTGCTTTCTTAAATACAACCTAATATAAATTAAAAGGACTTTACTTTACATAAGTACTGTTTAACTTCAATTACAATTTACAAAAAATGTTCATCATTATAAAAAATAAGTAATAGTAAATAATTTAAGTTAATTTAATACGATTTGTAAGAATTAGGTCTTTAAAGAGTTAATAATAATCTTAATTCTTATTTTGTCAATTTAAGTGGCCCGTGTACCACCTAAAAACCAGCATAAAATGTACTAACGTAGCGAGTGTTTTGTGGCCAGTACAAGAATGGTAAAATTTTATTTCAACAAGGATTATATAGTTAAAGGATCAATTAACAGTTGTACCTTTTTCAAATTTTCATAAAAAAATTGTAGGTACATCATTATAAAAATTCCACAAAATTCATAAAATATCGAATCTCCTTATAGATCTATTCTTTCTCAAAATATTTATAAAACTTGAAGATAATAATAAACTAACAGTTTACTCGCAACGAAAACACTTTTGCAGTATTTTTCAACTACAAAATGACATTGCATGTCTAGGATGCAGTAAAGTATGTGTTTCGGGCTGGTTTAACGTTTAAGGCAGCCGTAGAAGTGGAGAAAAGAGTGGAATAGAAAAAAGTAAAATTGAGAGTGCACTAAGAATTCGGAAAAAAACCTAAACGGGCCGCTTAAATAAAACACACTTTTTTATTTGTCATTTTAATATACTTAGTCATGAACTGAAAATAGAACTAATCAAAAACAAATATTACTAAATTATAATTTAACTCTTTTTATTGATCCATCTAATAAACAGATTTACCTTAGTGATTTATGTGAACCAATTTATAAAGAGTAAAATATTTTTATGCTATTATTAGTTCATTAAAACTATGAATCATAATTATAGTGTCTGTACTATTAAATATTAATACACAATTTTAATTAAACCCATAAAAGTGCAAATTAAACTCAATACCCGTAAAAAATTTCAATTTTCATTAGCAAAGTTTACTTTCATTATTATCACTAGCAATTAGCTCGTTTCATCTAAATTGCTTTCATGGCCTATCATGATATTGAAAACCAATCTTGGAAAATAAAATCAATTACCTGTTGCGTTGAATCGAACCTGCGAGGGTTCTTGATACCCGCGGGGTAGGGAGAAAGACTTTAACTCACCTGAAAACAAAGAAATAAATTAGTTAAATCGTTAAATGTCAAGATCAACATAGTGTGGTTAGTTATAATTAGATATAGAATATTTAATTATTATGATATAATTTTCCTTCGAGTAATTAATTAAGAGAAACTAAAATTTATGCTGATTTTATTGGCTGATTAAGTTAAAAATAGATTTAAACTGCTATATAAATGTTTAATAAACATTGTTGCCGCAAAATATTGTTTTGTTGAACAAACAAACAGTTTAATTGTACCTTAAATGTTAGATAAGAAATTATGACCACTTAAATTGTGTCATAACCAGGTATATTTCAAGTCAGAAATTGAAATATCATAATAGAACTTAAAAATATTTCATGTTGTTCAGAATATTTGAATATTTAGTACAATTTTACATTATACCGGGTAATTCACGAAAAAGTTAATTTATATGAAAAATAAATTCCGTCATTAAATCCTGTTCGTACGTGGATTCTTTGTGAATTCTTTCAACTTCTGAATCCTGGAGAAAAATAAATTCACTGATTTGAAGCTATTAACGAATTAGAAATTCTTCCATTCCAAGACTAATTGAAGATTCAATTCAGCGGCACCGCTATTTGACAGAAAATTCTTACCTAATTCTTTTCTCCGGATTCAAAAGCATGAAAGAACTCACAAAGAATCAGTGTGTGAAAAAGATTTAATTGCATAATTTGATTCCCCGTTTTATTCCATCAATCATCTATTTTTGAAGCAGTTTTTGATAAAATTTTATTTCCATATTATATTATTTTTTATAGATTGAACGGTATACAATAATACACAATTTACGGAAAACGTGAATTGTACTTTGAAAATGTAAGAAAAAAACCGTTCCGGAAAACCAATGAATAAATTAATAAATTACACTAAAATTACATCATCTACATTTGGTCATCGGAATACAATTTGTAGTAAATACGGTAAAACCGTAATACCTCATTTTCACCCATACTTTCATTCAGCGGATTCAAGGTCAAATTCCGCACAAATTGTTACTCCAATGAGTTACATCTCTCAAAATCTGTCATCTCATTTACAAATTCCACGAAGTAAGCCATGAAAAAAATAAAAGCGAAACCGAAACAAGTAAACATAGTAGGCTTCGTCGTACGTTGATGCGATTTTGTTTTCAAGGATAAAACGAAACAAGTGATTCATTATCTGAATAATTTTAAAAGGAAGAAACAATAAAATAAATAAGGAAATGCATTTCTATTTGATGTTTATCTATTTAATGCCAGTTTACTTTTAAGGTCTATTTAGGCTAATAGTTCTTTAAATTGCTAGAAATACTTATAATCTAATCTACAGGGCATTATTTAGTATACCAGGGCCGGTTTAAGTTAAAATAACGACGCTATTAAATAAAAACATTTCAGTTACATAAACGTTTTACTGCGCTTAATAAATGTTGGGTAATATAAAATTTTATTTCTGTAATTTAATAAAATTAAATATATCACATTAGTAATCTTATTTTATATGGTAGCAATTTTATAGCAATAATTTCAGCTTAATAAAGATTTGATCTATTTTATAGTAACATTAATTAAGAGTGCTTAAAATTCTTTCACTTAAAGAAAAACGACCAGTTTAGCATTTAGATATTATAAAGTAAAGCGCAGGTAAAAATACAGGGTGTTTCACAACTTCAGAAAAAAATTGAATGACATTCCTACTACTGATCAGGAATCAGAAATATTTTTTTAAATTCGCAAAATACGTTGCATTCTAAATGACGTAGAGGTATACATTTTTAGTGGCACAATAATATAGTAGCCAATGTGTCCAACAACACAAACAAAATTACATTATTATGTACTTATGTTATATTTGATTATATAATTTGATATACTGCTATAGAAAAAAAAAGTTTTTTCAAAATTCGCAAAAATAAGGGTATAGTATGAGACTGGAATTTCTCAACAATTTTTGCGGCGAGGCATAGTTTTATTTTTATAAAAACCTGAAATTAAATAATAACATATTCTTTTTCCAAACATGTGTGTTGGGTTGTTATGATATAATATTTTCTAATCGTTTAGTAAAACTACTATTAATCTCCATAAGCAATACATTTTAGCGTGTTTTAGTTTCAAATTCAATTATCTTCGTTATTTAAACGGTAACCTATAAATTTTAATAATTATCCAAATTCTACGACTTGTAATTAATACTGTATATTAATTTAAGTCATATTTTTTGTTTTACCACCCATGGAGTATAGTACAAATACATTTCATCTACCTAATAATCATTAGTGTTTATTAGGGGGTTATTGCAGTCACACAATAGTCAAAACCACAAACCTGAGATGCGCCAGAGCATACAATACAACCCTGGTAATAAGCTTCGAAAAACTCTTACTCTACCAGTGAAAAACTGGGGGTAAAATATATACTCGGGTTAATAAATATGGCAAATACTGAACTGTTCGACTATATTTCTTATCTGCGGGCTAATCTTAAACGATTGCGGTTTTGGGCATTGTGTGATTGCAATAAGCATTTTATGATGTTACATAGATGTTCTGTACTTGAACTATACTATACTACGCGGTTATAAGGGGCAATGATCTCATTGTCCGAAGTGGGCATACACGAAACTATCGTCAGCATTTTATTAAATATTATTATGTTTTTGCCTCCTAAAATTCCGTTATCATTTCCCCGAAATAATTACCAAATTACCTAATTAATCATCCCCTTCGCTTACGAAATTAATTTTTTGTAGAACTACTAGATTCCTCGCGAAATTAATCAATTACTCTGGCATTTTCTATTCACATCATATCGTCACGAAGTTACTACAACGCCGGTTACAATAACAATTCAAGTTCTGTTGCTTCGTCGATCTGTTCTGTTGTTATTTGAACTATACCGCTGTTAACATAGCTGAGTGTCGTGCAAACTCTGTGTGTGTGTGTGAGTGTGTGTGTGTTTGTGAATTGTGAGTGAGCGAATGAAGAGCAGTGACCCCGAAGTGACTTGAATTTGATCGGTGACTTAAGTAGGTATTTAAGGTGTTGTATTTAGTTCGTTGGAGAATAAGTTATTGTAGGACACAATAGTATATTAAGGGTATCGACTCCACGTAGCTCAACACCGCGTTTGTCCTATGTTAATGCATAGAAACGCTCGCTAAAATACAGAAAAGCAGTCTTGCAATTTTTACAATGCTCACGAAGTTTTATAGATAAAGCTAGATTTGTAGATTTCATAAATTGATTTACAGACGAAGAATGCAACTAGGATTATGCCGAGTTATATTTTCTAAGAAATCTCTTAATAATAAGAAAAAGCATGTAAAAAAATGCTTAAAACACACGTTTTCATTAATTTTGTATATGGATTTCAAAGATTTTTTCAGAATTCTAACTGGGCATAATCCTAGATTAATTCTTTCACAAAAATCTAGTACCTATTTTTCCTTCAAATTATTAATATGCAATGAGTAAAGCAGAAACTGCTACACCTCTAAACACGCAATATTTTGTTACGGAGACGAGACTCTTAAGTATCAAGAACGGTAAGGACAGTTTACCGGTGGAAGACAATGTTTGGAGAATTACCGATGTCAGACAAAATTGGAGACTCCAATTTTAAAATTATATTACTGCATTAAAGTGGAAACTTTTATTTTATTTATCTTTTTCATTTCTAAGGATACCTACGATTTGTAATTTACATCCAAATCTATGAGTTTTAATTAATTATTTTTCAATATTTGACTGCATTGGCCTCACCTCACACCGAAATCACGCACGCCTATGACCGACGGATTTCCTACCTTAAGGGGGTTTTATCGCTCAGCGCTGCTAGATCACAAATCTCCGTTATTTCAGGTACCCGCGCTGACAGCCTATGTTTTATGAGCACATGTTGTCTCTATTTATATAATTGCTTGTTTAGAAAATACTTAATTTGATTGTCTAGCGCGCATGCAATTTTTAAATTTATTTAACAAATTACTCGACTACTATTTGAAAATTTAATATAATAATGGAATACAAAAATTTAAATTTACAATGCAATCATAGTTACGAAGAGTTTTTCTTAGAATTATTATTATTTAATTGTATATAAATAATAGTAATAAGAATTTAAAAAATTCGACAACGTAGCTAGTTCTTTACTGCCTTTGTCTTTATACGGTACTTTTTTATTTAGATTTATATAGGATTAATAGGTTGGGAGTAATTTGTTTACTACTTTTTTACTGTGATAAAAGCCCCTTAAAGAAAAGTTATTATTTATGATACGAGTCACCTATGACGTTTTTTTAACCCAACTTGGAACAAATTGCTAGTATTCCATATTCTTTGTTATTATTTTAAATTTCTAATAAATAAAATGGTTCTCATCTTTTTCCAAGCCAGCCAAACAAATATTAGATACCAAGATTGACACATTGACAGACGTCTGTTACCATATAGACACATGTCTTCTGAAAGATAAAGATACCATAGCTAGTCTACTTCTAAGTACATATTTACCTACACATATCGTTTGTCATTTGTTCAAGAGACTATTGTATAGGCCTTGAGGCATTATGCACCTGTCCAGTGTGAAAGCAACGGAAATAAACTTTATATTTCCGGTGAAATGTTAGAATAAGAGTAGAAGAGTACGAAGACATTCCGAGTATGAGGGTTCAATCACCGAGAAAAAGAAAATTTTTAGTAGGTAGGTACCTACATACAAGAGTTCTTTAAACATGACGCTATATTGTAAAATTATAACCGAATATGAATTCTGACAATTCAGGTTCGAATGGTGTCCGCTAATTTAGTCAAATATAGTTTTGTCAAAGCGTAGTTTGACCAAAAACAATTAAGCCAAACTGTATTTTAGTCAAACTGTAATTTGTCCAACCGGAATTTTGTCAAACCGTAAATATGCCAAACTGTATTCTAGACAAACTGTAATTTCACATTCCGTCATTTGACCAAACCGCAACTTCGACTAATATTATATTGTCAAATCGTTTTCAGGTAAACCTAGCCAAAACGCAACTATACCTAACTGGAATAATTTAACACGGAATTTATCCAAAACGTATTTTTGTCAAATCGCAGTTATGCATAACCGTGATCTTGTCAAACACATTTTACTCAAACTATGTTCAAATATTACAATGTCCATGCGGGAGGTTATGTGTTGGCCACATCAGATTTTTCTTCTGTGTTGTCATAGTTTTATTAGAATTCAGAATCTAATTTTTCCAATTTCATTCGATTCCGCCCTTGGCTTGTGCGATACATCATCAGCTTCATTTCATGTTTTCATTTAGCTACACATGAAACACTCCTTCTCGGATTGGCAATATCATCCCCTATTTGAATTTCAGCATCTGTCCAGCACTGTTTCGCGTTGTACGTTAACCCGGTGTTTCGATGTCAGTATTCGTTGCCCAACAGTAATAAAACCGGCCAATGATTCATATCGGGTGCAGTAATAACACACAAACTTGATTTATTTTAGCTATTAAATTCTTGCGCGTCTAATCGGTTCGTATGTCGGTGATTGGACCAAAGGATAGTATTTTCAGTGGATAGATTTGAATTATTATCCTTGTTACATTTGACTCATATATCTAATTATACGGCAGAATGTTCCTGTATTTAAGACATACAGTTGGGAAGATTACGATTTGAGTAAAATGCATAACTGCGATTTGACAAAAATACGTTTTGGATAAATTCCGTGTTGAATTATTCCAGTTAGGTATATAGTTGCGTTTTGGCTAAAATACGGTTTTCCTAAAAACGATTTGACAATATTAGTCGAAGTTGCGGTTTGGTCAAATTACGGAATGTGTAATTACAGTTTGTCTAGAATATAGTTTGACTAAATTACGGGTTGGCATATTTACGGTTTGACTAAATTCCAGTTGTACAAATTACATTTTGACTAAAATACAGTTTGGCTTAAATATTTTTGGTCATACTACACTTTGACAAAACTATATTTGTCCAAATTGTGTGCTCTCAAACGATCCTTGTGTGAAAAGGGCTTAAAGTCCATATTCTAATAATTTTTTTGGATAGATATAATTCCAAACTAAAATATGAATAATGTTCTTATTATGAAGAGAAGTGTACATTATTAAATCTATTATATATTGCATAAAATAGGAGATTATTTGAACAAATAATTATTTTGTGTAGGTAGGTATAGGTACCTATACAAAAACCGCAGAACTACAAAAATGACATAACGAAAAACCAGGAAAATATAAATGAAAAGTCAATAATAGCACAACAAAATAAACAGAAAGTACATAATCTTAAAAATTGAACAAAGGATTTACAAATAAAATTATAACTTTCGAAACATTTATCCAACACCTCTTAATAACTGCTTAAATATTTTAAAAATATTAATTTTCAACCTAAAACATCGTTTCTATCGTGACTTCCAACAAGCAAAGTAACAAAGTGGCTTTACTCAAAATTATACCCACTTGTGGGTAATTTTTACCTTCCGCTTACCTGTAAAGGAAGGTATTGGAATCATGCAAAAAATCGGGTGGTGAATTTTTAGTGGATGAGCACGAATTAGGGTCCTTACAACTCATTTTTGATAATTTCACGATGATGTCTGTGTGTATGTGTGTGTGTATGTGTGTGTGTGTGGTCAAGGGGTGTTAGTCGCATAACTCAAATACGAATTACCCGAAAATTTTGATATTTGGTATTTAACATTTGTATATAAGTTGGAAGAGCTCCCTAGATTTTGGTACAAATATCTTCATCGGAAGTGATATTTTTTGAAGATTGAAAAGGTTCATTGTCAAAATTGTATATAAATTTGGAAAAATATAGTATTTATTTGTAATGAGAATAAGAGGAAAAGTTATTTGCAACTTACGTTATAAAAAAATTGTCTTTATCTGGTAGCATTAAAGAACTGCAGTAAAATTTAAAAAATAAATTTATCAAATAAAACGTTGATATCTTGTAATCCATGATCGGTTGATTTTTGTTTCTGCGTAAAAAATATTGACAGGTGAGACAAGTTGGCATACTAGCGCTATATAAGTTCTAAGTAAGATATTAAATGTAGTAATTGAACGGAGGATGGCTTCAACACAGCAGAGTTTTCCTGTGAATGAATCTTTTTATTCAGGTGATGCAAATTTCTGTGTTTGAATATTTGAGATTTTTATTTGTATATTTTAAATGGGCACCGGATTGTACGTATACATTTCTATTTAAATTCTAGATATGGCGGAAGGTTGTGTGATGGCCACGTCAGATTTTTTACTTTGCTTGTTTAAAATCACCATAGTTATGATGCTTTTATTAAGAGGTGTTGAATAAACAAAGAAATAATTGTGAAATATTAAAATCTTTTTAATATAAGAAAACAAACTTCTAAAAAATATTTTACTTCTGAAATAGCTGTTTTGTCTATAAATAACTTACTGCAGTAGCGTCTAGATGTGGACCAACGTTTAGACCACATAAATGTTTTGTCACCCAACATAAAACCAATTAGATCCCCTTTGTTTTCATTTTTTATTAAACTGAGTCAACATTATCACACCACGTGTCACATGATATAAACAATAGCATCTGTCTACGAATTCCAAACCACACAAAACAGTTTAACGTAAATTCGTTACATTTGGCAATGTTGCTTTACCTACGACATGCATACTTCAAACCCACAAATTCTTGCTTACCAGACAGAATATTCGCGATAATAAAACAACATTAAAATGTTTACTCCTACGGCGGAAACAAAAATAGAAGAACATGAAAATATTGAAAGTGAATAACCATTTTATGACTAATAGGTTCGGTTTCGCTACTGGTTGGAAATAATTCTATAAAATTGTTTTAATATACCGGCTGATTCACAACTTTGTGCATATATTTGAATTGCATATAGTACTCAACTTACTGATTATAACACAAAAAATTATAGTCCAGTAAAATTGCATAAAATAAAGATTTTTCAAAAAAACTCGGTAACTTTAAATTTTACTATAAAATATTGTTATTATAATATTGTAGAATATAAAATTTTCTACAAAAAGATGCCATCAATTTTTTACATAGAACTAATATTGGTTTACGAGAAAAACGAGAAAATATATTTTGATAGTACGATGCTAATTAAATCATGCCTTAACTTGTTTTCTGAAACAAAAACGGCTGTAACTTGTGAACGGGTATAAAAAACGATTTCCGGTTTGAAGCATTCGATTCTACACACATTTTTTTATCAAATATATTATTTTTATTTTTTTAGGAGGGGCTGATTTAGCCATAATTTAATATAGAAATTTTAAAAAATGTTAGTGTATTATTAAAACTACTTCAATAAGATAAAAGTTGATTTTCTACTCCAATTTGAAATCTCCCGCCGTTACCCCTAAAAATTTACTAGATATCATCTCCCTAAAAGCACCAATATTTCCTGTGTTTTTCTTTATCAACTTAAGTATAAGTTGGTGTGAAAAATTCATGTTCACAATTTCGCTCAAGCGGCAGCGTTCGTACTGCATACAAACGCACCTCACTACGTGCTAATATTCTGTTTCGCGTTGCTGTTGTTAATAAATTTCCATGCGAAGTTGATATTTCACGTCCGCCGCAAATAGGATAGTTTACCATTTAAAAAAAAGTTTTTTATTGAAACTTCATGTTATTTGAAAGCGATTGCGAGTAATGATAAGCCATAATTGTTCTTAATAAAGCTGTAATTAATTTTTAAAGTTTGTGTGACGTAGATGTATAGCTGAAAATATTCTCAAACCATGGAGCTGGAATTAAAATCTACTCATGTAAAATCAACTGTTCTAAATGTTACAAAATATAAAATACAATTTGGTAGTTTCTACTGTAAGTAAGAATACACGTGAAACGTATTATTGTGACGTAGATGTATCGATACGTAAAATCTCAAATATTTAAAGAACTATTAACTTTTTGAAAACTTTTTCATGGCAATAACTCATTGAGGTATCATTTCAATATAATTGACTGGATTGCTAATTTGCTACTATGGTAAAGTACTCTATTGCAGTGGAAAATAAGCCAAAGAGAAACTATGCGGTGACTAAAAGGAAATAGATTTTGTAGATTATTTTTTCAGTTTGTTATGGTTGGCAGCGGATGGAATAATGACATTGTTTTTAAACTTAAAAGGTAGTTTGAGTCATACGTTTAAAGATAAGTGTAATTATTTATTGTATGACTACACTTGGAAATAATATTATTGTTGGGCTTGAATTTTAATTTTGCAATGCGTAGCACAGTTCAACAATAATATTATTTCATTTTGAAGCAAAGATTTATTATTTTTCAGTAAGAATTAATATTAATATTCTCACAATTTACTGACATTGTTATTTGGTTTGAGGTTATATCTAGTTTTACATTTGATATGAATTATTATACTAACTGTACACCAAATGTTGTTCTATTGAACAAGCCTATTTGTATTTTATGTTGTCGTTTACAAATTATTGTACTCACATTTTGAAAATGGTCTATTTAATTATTTTTAAAAACACATTGATTATCTTGCCTATTGCAACACTTCACAGCAGACTAAATTAAAATATAGGTTAGGTAGGTACAATTAGTTTTACAAAATTGCATATTTTATTTAATCAACGAACAATTATTATTTCTATAAATAAATAACAATTTTATTAAATTAAATAACAATGACAATGACGAAATATCTATTCAGGTATGCTGTCAGTACCAAAATCGAGAAAATATTTTTGGGCAAAAAAAACGTTCAACTTTCGCGATGTGTACCGAGTTGAAAAAAAATTGTCGACTCGATCTACAAAAAGGACATTGAAATTTGTTCAATTACCTATACAGGACTCAAAAAACGAAGTTCCTACGACGATTTGGCACAATGACACAAAGTTATGGACGTTTGAAAAAAAGTGCATTTTGTGGTTTTTTGACTCATAAGTCGGAAGTTTATCGACGAAATTGATTTTTCTTCACGAATGAAATTTTCTTTCAAAATTTCTAATATTTCAGGCAATTTGAGTTATTCAGACGAAATATCCAATTTAATTTTTAAAGAAGTAAGCAAATCTGACGAGTTTAAAGTTTACAGACCTGTAAGCAGACCTTCAATATCGAGAAAATTTAAAAATAGACGTCAACGATGTGATTGTTGATTACACTTGCAGGAGGCCAAAAATCGTTTTTATTAATACGGTTTTAACTATATAACATAAGGTATCGTAAAACAACACAAACACACTAGAAATGAATAAGATAGACACGCTAGACCTATTTAATTAATTTTAACAGCGATAAATCTTTCATTTCAAACATTAATTAATTGTAACACCATTCCAAAACATTTACATCCGCTTAAATCTCAAAAAACACTAAAAACTTACTCACGCGTTTAGTTCTAAAACTAAACCATTCTTTAAAGCCATCAACTTCTTCAATCACTTCTTCAACCAAAGCGGCATCTCACAAAGCGCACGGACAATATCTTAATAAATCGTAATTTGGTAAACAATAGATGATTATTCTCCCATCCTAAACAAAATGGCGGCAAAGGTAAAACGACCTACACATGTCAACCCACGTGGTGCAAGCAAATGGTATCCGGTGTATGTAAGTATGTATGTGAGGAGCATATATGGCCAGCTTTGTTTTCAGTGAACGCCCATGCAAGAAGAGGAAGAAGTTTTTTATGTGATTAGTTTTAATTAACATTGAAGAGGAATTGAGCTGAAAAGATTGATTGTTAAGGAGATTTGTTGCTCTTTACTTGTAAGTTTTCTCCAAGATTCCCACTTGACATGAATCGTCCATGGGATGTTTAAAAATATCTAATTCTTGTACTTTAAGTGATGTTACGTAAGTCTATCCTAGCCACATCCTGAGTACGATCAAAAATTACATACTCAATACAAACATCTCAGAGAATTACATGGGATGCATAACTGTGATATTATTACCAAATTACAACATTGGGATGTAACATAGATAATGTTACCAAGGGCGGACATTAGCAATCGCAAAGATATTATTAGGATGTTAATGGGCAAATATAGCAAGTAACAAGCCGGGATGTTCACATTCTTGAAATGTTCTGGGGATTTTATTTTGTCAAGTGGGTTATGTGGCAATTTTAATTAAGAACAGGCTTTCCTTTAATTTAAGTCCCGAAACATCGTATCACAATAGAATAAATTTAAAGTAATTCTGAATGCAATATTGGGAGTAGGAGAAGGTGTTCTACCTTGGGATAAATTTTTTTTGTTCTATATTATTTTTGTAATGAGTTTTTCGGAAAATGATTGTACATTAAGAGCATTCTGTACAGGAAGAATATACACGTAAAAAGCACTTTACACGCATACACCTCATCGACACATGGTTCCACATTTTAACAAAAACAAATTTTTATATGGTAGATAAGGGATAAAACTTCGTTCTATTAGTGCCATTTTTTCTGTTTTGTACCGAAGTTTTAGTTTATAAAATAAAGAAAACTACAAAAATTCTCATTTTTTTACCTCAAATTTTCTCGAAATCAGAAAGTTTTTTCTAAAAAATAACACTACCCCAACGTAGATTAAACTTTAAACTACATACTTAATTCAAGTTTAAAATATCATGTTCTGCGAAATATAAAGAAAAATCTGTAGGTGCTTCTAAACGCCTGCAAGCGGTTGAAAGTAAGTAATTTCGACGGTTGAACGTGCTTTAAAATATTTGTTTTCACTAATAGAACAAAGTTTTATCCCTTATCTACCATATAAAAATTTGTTTTTGTTAAAATGTGCAACCATGTGTCGATCAGGTGTATGAGTGTAAAGTGCTTTAACGTGTACATTCTTCCTGTACAGAATGCTCTTAAAGAAGAACTATCTTTTGTTAATAACTGTTATTTCATTGTGATGATATTTGAAAGAATAATAGTAAAATCTTATATAAGAAATAATATACTAGGGATGGGGAAAATATCGATATATCGATATGAATATCATGTGCTATCATTTTTCTTTTGGTATCGATAACTCGATATTTGTAGATATATGTCAATAATTATCGGAAAATATCGATAATATCGAGTTGTCAATACATCAATACCAAACGAAAAGTAATATTGAATGATGTTCATATCGATATATCGATATTTTTGCATCCCTATAATCTATACTATTGGTTGTTAAATAAAAAATGAAAAATAGACCGTTATAGGCATCAGTTTTGTAAATTCATGCAAAATTTATTAATTGAACATAAAGATTACAGTTAATCCAAGGATTGTTAAACAAGATCCTAGAAAAGTACTTAACAATTGATATATTTAGAAACCCTTTTCTTGCCAGAAACGAACCACTAAACCTGCTTCCAATTCAGACATTAATCTCTCAAAATAATTTATAGTTTCCTCTGACGTAACTAAAACTTCTGAAAAATACATCACAAAACGTGACTAAATCTCGAGATATTGTTTCGTTATTATTGCGAACATTTCATGAATAGCAAGTGTGATGGGTGTGTATATCTCACATAACAATCTCATGAAAAACTGGAGTTCGTTACTAGAGAACGTGAAACCACGGCGTTCTAAGAATAAACTTTATAGTCCTCGCCATGGTGATGAACAAATAGTTGAAGGTTAAAATAAACTGAATGAAAGTTGGGTTTTGTTTCCTTTGATGTGTTGAAATTTGTTTGAAATACGAAAAACAAATGAGGAAACAACTGTCAATTTCATTTTGAACAAGGAAGTTCACTGATTACAAAACGTAGAATAAAAAAATTGAGGGGTATCTAAACTATTATGATATTAAATGGACAAGATTATTAAAATGTTACATATAATATTAATATACCAGCTGTAGACATTTTTTTGTCTTATAGGAAATATAATGTTAAATTTTTTATTTCACTCTAAATTTTTACAGCAAAAGTGTAAATACAAAAGATGTTTAGAATAAAAAACTGCACAAGCAATAAGCTTTTTGTTGTTCAAATAAATTTCTTTCACGAAATAAACAAAAATAGTTATTTGTCCAACTAGAGAGGAAAGCGCTTCTTTTTCTCACTCGAGCTCGAAGTTTGTGTCACGAGCGAAGCGAGTGAGACAATCGAGCGAGAGTGGAAAAGGGCTTTCCTCTCGTGTTAGACACAACATTTTTTTCACGACATATTTAAAAACATTGTAAATGTAGAAGAAACACAATTAGGTTATAACTACTATCTGTCAGAATGACGTTTAACAACAACGAAATGATTCACTGCGGCCAATATGCCAAATTAAATTTAAGTTGTAAAATCGTGAAATTGTAGAAAAAGAAAGTTTAAAATGTAATAGTTGTTAAATAATAGTTTACAGTATATCACTATAAAATCAGAATTTTCAATAAAATAATACATTTGCTTCCAATTTTTGAAATGTTTCATCGTAAAATAACACTGGTGGTAACACTGCTTACTTTCCTCTCTAGAGAGGGAAAACTCACTTTCCTCACTATTTCGCGAGACGAAAATTGTGTTTTCTCCGCATGTCGTGAAAAAATAATATATAATCTAAATGCATTTTACCAAGTTTGATTATTAAATATTATGAGTTATCCGTACAGAATAATAGTATTAAACCGTGTGTGCAGTTATCAGCTGTCAATTCATACTCAATAGTTATATCACACGTGCATGACAAATACCTGAATATTTTTTCAAGTGCACGAATGTGCATGCGAGAAAATATTCTGATGTATTTGTCATGCACGAGTGGTATATTGGTAGAATATTTCTCGAGGAAAATTCTATATTTTTAATATAACATAATTAATATTTGATCTGTCAATCAATGACGTTGGCACTTTGTTCAATGCAATTTTTCAATTTTTTGATAAAAAATATAATGTAGATAGTAATTTACCATTGTACAGACAGTAATTTTAATAAATAACTAATTTCTTGATGTTTGTTTCTTGTGTTGACAGCTGTCAAAAATACTCGGGTATGCACATGTACAAATACTCGCGGGTACTGCACTTGTGCACGTACTCACTGATACTTGATTGTTTTGGCACGAAATTTAAAAAATATTGTCACCTGATTGGTTGAAATTTTCCGAGGGAAATATTCATATAGGTATTACTTATACGCTTCTTGGTGAAGAGTGAAGAGTAGGGCTAGGGAGTAGGTATACCACATGACAGATTTTTTTGCAGTTAAACTAAAATGTGTAGGTACTCAACAACAGTTAAACATAATTTCATGCGACTTTGAAAGAATTTGCTAGAATTACGGTAAAATTAATTCTAGAAAACATTTTAGTTTTTAAACACTACAATACACTAGATTTTTAAGGATTTTAATCAGTGTGTAGGTATTCAAAGATTTTTGTGATTCTATCAAAAAAATTCAAATTTGTGGAAGACGGCTTTCATAAAATTGTCAGTGTTTTGAATGTCAAACTGACTGATTAAAAATTATAAAATAGACAGTTTGATAAAAAAAACGAACAGTTTTTGTATTTGATTCTAATTTGTCCAGGCAACCACAGAAATTAAGGTTATGTGCTGTACCTACAACTTTTTTGTTGGTAAAAAACAAATTAGCAAAATTTGTTCAGTATTAATTACATATTGCTTAGCATAAAATCACATGTAGGTTTTCATGAATAATTAATCCTATTTTTGAAAACAACATCACCTCCTACATATCGTCCAAAATTATACTCCGCTACATCGTTTATAATTTCGAAATTATTGCTGTGCCGATAAAAACAAATCAATCAAGTTTTTAGAGTATGATTCACCATCAAAGAGACCATTCGCGATTTTCAATGCGTTGTTGTACTGCACAGCAGCGCGTGAAGGACACAGTCATTATCAGGTGTCAGAAAAGATAGAATTAAGGCGGGTTTACATTGGTCGTGTAAAAGGTTAGTTACTAGTACTATTAGCTATTAGCTCGCCAGACCGCTACTCATCCAATGTAGCCAACAGAAGCTAGTACCAGTACAAGTACTAGTACAAGTAGTTGGGGTAGTGAAGTACAGTTTATTTTTCTTGTGGTAGGCTTCACGTCATTATTTTCCGAACTAAGAATTAACGAACATAATATCTCCTGTCTTCGTCCTACACGTGCCTACCCCACTTATCTTAAAATTCAACGTTTGTCTAATCTCTTTCTCACTAAAGACATAAAATGCGACAGAGCAACATCAGTATGGCTGAACAGAAACGTGACGCCCAAATTTTCTCCCACTACTGTTGATTTGATTCGTACGAATTTGAATGATGACGTGAAGCCTACCACAAGAAAAATAAACTGTAACTAACCTCCCAGGTTAGCTACTCACCTACTAGCCTTCCCCTTCCACATACATTCTGCACTATCCACTACACTCATCTCTGCACTATACCAATGTAAACAGTCACTGGTGATTAGGGATATACTAGTGTGTTTTGACGTCTCATTTTAAAGATAATTGTTTTATAGTTAAATTCGGTATTTTTACTTTATTAAAATGAAAAAGTGGTCTTAAACGGAGACAATAAAGTTTGGAGAACTATATCGTGATCATGAGTGTTTGTGGGATGTCGATAAATTTTGTTATCTTTACTTTATTTCGTTTAATAATAGATTTTGTACGAGATGATATACAACCACGAAAAGAATTCATTTTGTCACCTACAGAACAACTTGTACTGGTACTAGTCGTCTAAATTGTATTTCTGGTGTAAACACCTACTAGCTTAGCGCTTAGTTGAGTATACTAGTATAGCCCGTTACTTGTACCAGTAACTGTCTTAGTTACTCCTCCAATGTAAACGCGCCTTTATGTTTGGTAACTGATTTTGTACTGATCAGTGGTATATGTATTCATCTGAACAGAAGGACACTTTTTGCATTGCAAATTTTTCTTGTTGCGGGAACGATGATTCACACGGATATTAAGAAACTAATTGCTAAGTTCTCTTAATTTACGGAAGAAAGATATCTGTAGTTTTGTGCAGTTAGATCTTTAGGTACTTAGATAGCCGAGTACGTTCGACTGTAGTCTACTCGCAACTTCCACCCATTAGTTGTCGTGAATTAAGGTTGGTAATAATGGTAAAATGTACAAGACTTTACATAATATGTAAAGGGTACCTATACAGTTTAAGGTAGAAAATCCGTCGGTCATAAGCGTGCGTGATTTCGGTGTGAGGTGAGGCCGAAGCAGTCAAATAATCAGAAATAAATCATTAAAAATCGTAGATTTGGATGTAAATTACAAATCATAGGTATCCAATTAAATAAAAAATATAATTGAAATTTAAGTTTACACTGAAATGCAGTAGTAGTACGTCAAAAACATAATTTTTCTTGAGACTGGAACCTTTTGCATGCGATTTCTCAACCATTATTGCGGTGACTCATATTTTTTATTTTTCTAATAAATACCTCAAATATCAAAGAATAACATATTCGTTTTCCAAATATGTGTTGGGTTGTTATGATATAAAATTTTCTAATCGTTTAGTAAATCTACTAGTAACCTCCATATACGCAATGTATTTTAGCGCGTTTTTGTGTCAACTTTAAATTCAATTATCTTCGTTATTTCAACGGTTACCCATAAATTTTAATTTTTATTCAAATTGTACGACTTGTAATGAATGCTGTATAATAATTTAAGTCATATTTTGGGTTGTCACTACCCCTGGATTTACTACCTTAATATGCTGATTACGAATAAAATAAAATTGTCGGGACCATGATTTTGCTGGAAAATTTTATTTCAAAAGATTGTTGCTTGGTAACATTTCGAGACAAATGACATGATCAAAATCACGAGGTGAAGGCGAGGGATTTTATCATTCAACCTATAGGTAAGCAACAATCTTAAGAAATAATTTTACCTGCAAAATAATGAGACCGAGATATATTTTATTAGACTATTTCCCAAATACACAAAATATGAAGTAATCTAACTACGGAGTGTCCTAATATTATTATTATTATTAAATATTTTCTAATGCCGGAGTAAGCAAAATATGACATTGCTGCAGACCGATTAGAATAATTATTCGTGGTTTTTCGAGTTTTTAAATGAAGATTAATTTTTTGTGTTAAAATTTTATTTTCCTTCATTTCGCAAATTTCATTATTAATTGGTTCCAAAGTAAGGTTTTTTATGTAGGTAACTATGTATTTTTTGACGTTTTAATATTTTTTATATTTCATCGTAAGAAGTTGTCACAAAAAGATTGATTCGACACTTTTAATTTCAATTAAAATTTATTGAAAATAATACAAAATCAATAAAATTGTCATATATGGTAGTCATAGCAATGTAACGGGAAATTTGTCACTTGAACAATCCCTAGGGCATTTTTACAATTTTTGCCGATACATCATTAACCAGAATGAACCTACTCGAAGTTATGGTACATCCTGAATATCTATACCAAGTATTTACAGTATGCAAGACCCAAATTGGGTAAAAGACATGTATGTTTTTCCTGATGCAACACCACTTTCTGCAGTAATCATCTCACCTCATCATTATGAGAAAATAAATTTCTATTTGATCCATTAATTCTTCCTTTCCTGTTATTCCTTTTGGAGCAATTGAAATTTAATTGCTGACTTACAGGAAGTCTTCGATGAAGACTAAGCTTCAAAAGAAATATATCACATATCGTACAAGAAGTCAATGGCAATGCATGCTGATAGATAATGATGGGAGTATGGCTTATTTATGGTTAATTAAGATACACATTAGGATTTAAAGTGCTAAGTCACAGAGAATAAAGTTTGTTTTGAAACAGGAACTTCCGGAGAGAATCAATAAGTGTTGTGAAGGATAATTAATGCTTCATTGTTGCATAAACAAACATAAACGTTGTGCATTCTATTGTAAACTTTACGTAGGTAGTTATAATGTCAAACGCTTTAAAAACTCTACCAGACTATCGGTTTTTCAGAGTTTATTCATCAACTGGCAATGTTTTCAATATCAAAGTTGTTCATGTAGGTAACGTATATAATTTCGACATTGAAATGGTCCACGTCATGACATAAAAGACATATTGACAGTTTGATACAAGTATTTCTAACTAGTTTTTATAAAAATAAATACGATTACCGTGTATATTAACTCATAATTTATTAGTTCATAATTCTAATTCTGGAAAAAAGAAATTCAATTTGTTTTGAACTTATCACTAATTTTTTTTAAGATTCAATATAGCAGCGCCGATATTTGACAGACAATTCTCATAAATTATATCACTATAGAAAATTCTCGATTATATGAAACGTATTGTATGGAAACATTACGAGATAGAATGTCGAGTGGTGTTTCCATCTGGCAATACGTCGAATTTCGAGAATTTTCTATTGTCGAGTGGTATACGGCTGGTCTATATCCTGAGTGATGGTATTTTATTTATAAACCGAAATATTATATTCAAAATTGACAAAATTTGTTACTCAAGTGACGTCAGCGAGGATACAAAGGTTTATATAATCGATATTGTCATGGTTACTGCAAATAATAAATAGATGAGGGATATAGTCAGTTATTATACCACAAGAGCTTCGAAAATACTGTCGACTGATGAGGCGTCAAGTGAGACGTATTTCCATAGAAATAACTCGAGACCGGAGGTCGAGAGGTGTTTTGCGGAAATACGTCGAACCAGGCGGCAAAAGCATTTTCTATTATTTTTGATGATCGAGTGGTATACGCATTGACAGTTTCATGAATAAAACAAATTTAACAATTTTAAATAACACAATTTTATTTATTAGCATAATTTTTAAATTCATTTTTAATATTTTGACATTTAGTGAAAAATAAACATTTATTATTGTTTGTTGTGTCATGGTTACGGAGGATATACGCATAATATGTCAATATTCAAAAATATGCACTGAAATAGTTGTTTATATAGATAGTTTCTATGGTTTTTGTGAAAAATAGTGCATTTAAATTGGTTAAAATATGTGCCGCCGCACACTTTATTTTTATATATTTTATATTATATATTTTTAGGATCAATTTACTATTTGTAAAAATATATGTTTTGTTTATTATGTTTATAATATTAATGATATCTGAATTTCCGAAGTTCATTGTCACAATAATATAAAACAAAATCGTTCCGTTTATGAACTCGTCAATGAGTAATGTATCCAGATTAGTGTATGGTGTAAGGTTTGATACAAAGATCGATCTTTGTATCAAACCTTACACCATACACTAATCTGGATACATTACTCATTGACGAGTTCATAAACGGAACGATTTTGTTTTATATTAATGTTTATAATAGTTACGTAAATAAATCTCAAAAGCAACACGCAATATATTTGCTCCAAGTTTATTTTATTTTTATATTAATGTTACATATGTGATCGTAACAAATATAATGAAGGAAATAGTCACTAGAATAATTATTTCAAAATTCAGACGCATGAAAGCATCCTCGAAGAATTCTTGTGTAAACATTTTTATTAAAGACATATTTTATTTTATTGATATAGTAGCAAAGCATTACTTGGCTTTATTGTTTAGACACAAATGATTAATTCGAGTATTAATTATTATTTATTCTATAAAATTACAATTATTCGCAATTTTCAATAAAATAAGCATAGCATAATCATCGAATAATGTGCAGCAACTGACGATCCAGCATAATTAATACTTGATTATTTCCCGATGTACTGACAAAGAAAATCACGACTGTTTGGTCTAAATCCCCATATCCCCTGACACATCAAAACCAAGAGTTCAAATTACAAAACTAAATTAAACATGCACAACACTCCCATTATGCTCTGCGAGATTCCAGCTATTAAGATACAAAATCCGCACACACATCACATCTAGTAGGCGGCGTTTCCACCCATCACAAGTGCAACACTGTACCACATGGCCACTTGGCAACACCGCATCAAAAGCAAAAATACACCGCGTAGCGAGTGGGTCATCGCGAGGACTGGTCAGTGGCTAATTAGTTAAAATTAGCGGAATTGTGAACTATGGAGTCAAATACAAGCCGCGCAACAACGACTTGTTTCGCTGTTTGGGAAATTGTGTGTGGCGTAGCAAGTGGCAAGTGGCGTGACCAAATGAGCTTAAACCTTGACCTGAGAATCATAACGAACATAAAATGTAACGTAAACTGTAATACTTTCCGGCATTCGTAACTTAAGTCGTAATAATGTAATTGTATTGCAAATTTTATTTCATAAACTTATTTTTAATTTGACGATTTACCAAGAGCTATGTACAGGTTGAGTCAGCTAACTATTCCCTATTTGGATTTTTTATAACTTAGGCAATTTTTATCAGAAAGTGACGAAATTTTTGCAAAACATGAACTATCTAAAGGAATTTTTACTGCCGAAATTTCAAATCGATCAGACAAAAACTTCACGAGTGGTGCACTTCAATGTGAAAATTGGACCAATTAATCCAAAATCTCCAATTGCAGCCCAAACAGTCGTTCTAGGAGAGTGCAAGGATTGTTCAGCAATCCAGTGGGGATTTTCATCTGACCAATACCGATGATTGTGTCTATTAAATCCACCATCAAGATGAAAATGTGCCTCATCAGAAAACATGATGTTATTCAGATGACCAGGGTTTTCATTCATTCGTTCAATTTCGTCTTCTGCAAATTCCAATCGGTTTGCTTTATCCTCTTCAGAAATTGCCTGCAGAATTTGAATCTTATAAGGATGCCACTTAAGGTCCTTTAAAATCCTACAAATAGTCGTTTGACTAATCATTAATTAATTAATCATTATTTCAGTCACCAATTAGGAAGCAATAGAGCAATAATGATAAAACTTTGCGAACAAAAACTCAAGTGGCTACTGTATTTACAGCGGACTTTACACAAAAACTTGAGACTTTACAACCAAATGAAATAGGGAACACTTAGCTGACTCACCCTGTATATTATTCTAATGAAGTCGTTCTTATAGACTTGTTTTTTTAAAATTTTGATGTAACAGTTCAACAGAATTAACTCTGAATTACATTATGGTTATAGTGGAATCCAATCACTCGGACTCAGTGATATTAGGGAAAGGTTGGTCAAACTGACTCTCGAAATAGAAAAATAGAGCCGGGCGTATTTTTCTACACTCGGATAAGAATTTACATTATACTAGAAATAGCTAAGAACTTCTCGGATGAATCTCGAACTAGAATCTAGACGAAAAAAGTATAATGTAAAACAGGCTTTACCCGTGGTATTATTGTCGGTTGCTGGGATCTATGGATACTGGTAGTATGCTAATCGAACATACCGTAAATTTAAACTTATATTCCACCGGTTTCATTGACCAATTTGAGTTTACAAATCGCAGCCTCAATGGACCTACAGCTTAAAGTGGATTTAAAACGACTCAGTACAGTTGTATTCCATTGTGATATCAACTGAATTTTCAAATTGGAGTTGAATAGATTCTATAAAACTTCTTGAGCCACAACTGCTGTTATTAAGTTCTAAGCGTGCCATATTTAGACAAATAATTATCGACTTTAGTTACAGTTAAAAGCAACTCTGAAGTTCTGTAACATGAAATAAAATATCTAAAGTGTTCTGAGATACATCATAAATTTAAATCGAACAGATTTTTTACAATGTAAAACATTTCTCGGCTGAAATAGAAAAAATTTGCAGAAAGCTGTCATTTATTTATGTGACATTTTGACACCAAATGAAAAATGTTATCGAAGTACGATGCTCCCTCGGTTCAACAATACCACAAGAAGCAAACGTATATTTTGAAATCGAAAAAATGCAGAAAGCAATCAAAAATAGGTCACAGGCAATCGATTCTAAAAATATTTAATATTATTCATTCCGTTCAAAACATCCACCGGTATCAAAGCAAAAATATTTATTAAGAAATTCAAACTTTAACCAGTGAGATCAATTGCGTCTGTTGGTAAAGTGAGATTTATTTGAGTTTATAAAAACTTTTCGAAAGAAGTACCTGAATGATGATGGGAGAATTTATACAGTGCCTTTTTACACTATTGAGTTTTTTAAATTTTCGTCTATCCGGTTTTTGAATAATTGAATGTTACACTTATGCTCGTTTTACATGGACTCTTATGGCAATTCACTAATTTTTGTTTTTCTTGCTTTAAACTATGTGATAAAATGACGAAAAACTTGTATTAATATTTTCTGTAAACCTATAAAAATAAGTTCGTGAAGATTTTGTGTACTTTTTCACCATTCGCAAGTTATTTAAAAAAATGTAAGCATGCATTTTTCGATTTGTGAATTAGTAATTATTGTAAAATATATCACCGCAACTGAACGAATTGCAATGATATCAGCCAACGCGCGTTGAGCGAATTTTGTTTTACATTATCAAAAATATTTTTATCTACGACAATAGAATAATGTACTCATTATATATGTGAAAGTAGTATAATAAACCTCACCATAAGGACACATTATGAATTAATGAATTCATTATAACACTGTTAAATAATGAGTACTTTATTCTCCCGAACTGTCAAACTGTCATCACATAATACAATAATTAGTATTAGGTACATGAAGTTATCATTTTATGAAGTTGTACGCAGAAACAGTAAAAATAATTAAATAAATAATAAACATTTGTAAAACGCTGTATATGACTAGCCCATAATAGTTCTAAATTACTCGGATGAATTGTCAATTGTCATCACACCAAAATTTGAGGTCAGGTTAATACGAGGGTTAATATGCATACAAATTTGTAAATAAGAAATGTTGGTCTATATTTAAAAAGTCGTAGATTAAACGGCTATAATTCACTCGGATGATTTATTAACTCGCCTTCGGCTCGTGACTAAACTTTCATCCTCTTGAATTATAGCCTACATTATTTGCTCGTTAAATAATATACTTTTGTTTTCATATCCGCCCCCAAGTCTAATGTCTGGGTACGCTACTACAAGAGTCTTAACCTCCTTAACAAATGAATAAGTTTACAAAATCAACAAACATTATTTTACAAAAATGGTATATTTATCTTTTTACTAAAACGAGTAGGTACCTATAGGTTTTGTCTATGATGAGTGATTGTTAATAAAAATACGAAACAGACAAACATATATATATAATATAGGTAATGAATGTTTTATTCAGATATCACGTAGTAAACAATGCAATAATTTATTTATTGTGATCTTCTCGCGCTAATTATCTTAACATCATTTAATTGCCGCATTTAAATACGCACAATTTCTAATCCTCAATCCACTATCTTGAAATTATTCCTGTGGTTGAACACATTAATATTAAAAATTTATCGGTCTGCTTATTGTACTGTTATAAATGTTGCACTGTACGGACGTGTAGAACGGTATTCTAATTTCTGCAGATTACAATATTAGCTGCATTTTTCAACCGTACAAAGGTCACTAACTGCTTGTTTTCCTCACGTTTCCTCGTTATTTTTGTTGTGGATTAGTCAGAAAGTGTGAGAATGAACTAGAGGATATTTTTAGAGAAAATTTAAAAATAGAAGAACAAAAATAAAGTTTCATAAAATAAAAACGGAAAATGATTAAATAATTTATTAAAGAAGACATAATCTGCACAATTTACTTTAAATAACAATGTTTTGCAGCACTGGGGATAATATTATACAACGTTTTGAAAATATAGTTTTGTTCGACAAAATATTTTCAATACACACTATTTTTTATTCCTGCAAAACAAGGAAGTTAAAAAATACAATACAATACATTACTGCAAAAATTTTAATTTTTTGTGAAATGATACTTGGTATGTTTCGAGTATGTTTGTACTTGTAGTGTCTACCATTTAATTTTTTTCCTGAGTTTGAAACACCCTGTATTATACTAAAGTTTAACCGAAGTTTAACATAGAAATTCACTTTCGTTAAACTGTCATAAAATAATATACTACCTATTTTTAACTGAGCAATTCAACAGAATTTCAGATTTTGAACCTAATCTGCTAATAATAGTTATTTCCAAGTTTTTATAATTATTAGTAATTACACCTTATTGGTAAAATATCAGAAGTAAAAATTTGTTTTAGTTTAGTTTTGAACAAAATAATTATACTCCACAACTAGCACGAAATGCTCAAGCATCACGCAAAAATTCTTCAGCAACTTGTAAACCTCATTTCGAACGTTAAATAAACTTTTCATGATTTCAGCTGTCCAACAGTGTTGAAAAAACCTATTTCTCTTCTCAGTCAATTAATGAAACAGAACTATTTCTACACATCTATAATCCGTGTTTATTTTTCTATCTCTAGGTTTTCAAAACATTTACAAAGTTGCAGTAAACATCCAATCTTCGATCTACAAATCAGACTACTTCCGTTTCCACGCTCAAATAAAACTATTTATATTCCGAACGGCGCGTATCATTTTTCACAAATGTTTTTTTTGCCATGTTTCGGAGGAGGAAATACAGAAAACGCCGTTTTATTACGAATGTTTTTCTCTGAAGATTTGAATAGTACTAGGGAGAATAAAACATATATTCAGTTATTGTTATTAATCAATTAAGTAACCAATGAAATAGCAATAAAAGTGATTTATAACTAGATTTATAAAAAATCTGATGTGGACACCACATGACTTCCTTGTACGCCTATTAAACTGTTCATACTTTTCTTAATAACTAAAATGTAGAATAATATAAAAATATAATAACGTATTTGATTTATGCGGAAAATACCTACCAAAAAAATACCTAGATTAAAGTGCCCTTTTGTCACGGAGGAATATGAGGTGATCAACTAGAGGCAACATGAGTCTCAAATACAAAATTTCAACTTTCTACGACATACCGTTTTTGAATAATGCGAAAAATACCAAATAGTGCCCCTTTGGCACGGACGATCGCAACCAAAAATAGGAGGTGCTATAACAGTCCTAAATATAAAATTTCAACATTCTACGTCTAACGGTATTTGAGTTATGCGACGCACATATACGTCCGTCCGTACGTACAGACGTCACGGCGAAACTAGTCATAATGGATTCAAAAAAGGACAAAACGGATATTTCCGTTAAAATCTGAGAACCGAAATTTTTCGCGATTACAATACTATTTACAAGGAAGTAAAAAGAACATTTTTAAAATTCAATAAATTTGAATGTAAGTAAAATAGAAGTTCAAAAAATACCATGGTGCAAACCGTGGTTTGGAAAATGTACAAAATCGGGATATCTCGAAATCTAAACGAGATATGTATTGAAATTTTGCAGAGTTTAATTGCCTAGGATTTTAAAGAAACATCTAAATATATAGAACCATATTATTAGTTATTTTTGTATTTTGATCCTTTTCTTCACTTTCATCGAGTCCAGTCTAAATCCTGCCAATTTAACAAAAACTATAGATCAATGAAAATCTTTTACATTATAGATCAAAGAAAAAAATAATCTGAAATGCAAACATTCAAAGACAGAATAGGGTAGTTTACCATTTTTTTAAAAGTTTTTTATTGAAAATTCATGTTATTTGAAAGCGATTGAGAGTACTGATAAGCCTTAATTGTTCTTAATAAAGCTGTAATTAATTTTTAAAGTTTGTGACGTATATGTATAGCTAACAATCTTCTCAAACCATGGAGCTGGAATTAAAATGTACTCATGTAAAATCAACTGTCTCTAAATGTTACAAAATATAAAATACAATTTGGTAGTTTCTTTATTACTGTAAGTAAGAATACACGTGAAACGCATTATTGTGACGTAGATGTATCGATACGTAAAATCTAAAATATTTAAAGAACTATTAACTTTTTGAAAACTTTTTTCATGGCAATATCTCATTTTTGAGATCTCATTTCAATATAATTGACTGGATTGCTAATTTGCTACTATGGTAAAGTACCCTATTCTGTTTGATTCGGACGAACCAGAAGGGGCAGAATTTCACGGCTCCAAGTGTTGGATATTGTGAGATATTGGCCATTTTAGGAAGTACTCTTCTCTACCTGGGAATGTACCACTCCACCAGAAGAATTTATTATTGTTTGCGCTGGTTTTTCTTTACCTCTCGCCGTGCCAAGAATGCAAGTCTTACACTTGACTGTAGGGTAGTTAGTTTTGAGATATGAATGTTTTTCTCTAACTTTGTGTATTTCTAGAACTCCAGGGATGCTCCTCGCAACTTAGAGCTTGTTTGGAAAGAGTTTTCGATTCAGATGCAAATAAAGTGGACTTTTCTGTTGCAAAAACTTTGGGGTAAGTGCTTGGAGATTTGCGAGGCCTAGTTTTGGGCTGTCCACCTTTGACGTGATAAATTGAACATGAAATGGGATACAAATCACTTTGTTCATTTGCCTAAATGAATACAAAATTGCGTCAATGGAGAAATCATTTTTAAAGAAGAACTCGAAATTTAAGTAAAATATAAAAGAAGATATAATAAAGACATTTCACAAGCATTATATTATTTGATGATTCAATGATAACGATATCAATATGACAGAAAAATTTATAATATAATACTAAATTCAAAATGAAAGCCTTAATTTAAAGTATGAATCATTGTATTAATTTTACTGAACCGAATGATTCAACTATATAAGTATCTGGTCTAAACTATGATAACTATCAGCTAGCTAGGTATATGTTTCTGTTTCTACGTTTATTTTAATATAAAAAATATATTATTTTAGATCTAAGAGCAGCATTGTTTTAGTTTTCATTCATTCATTTGATCATCTGATACGTCAATTACATCAACCTCAAATAAAATACTATTTTGATATACTACATTATAAATATAATAATTACATATTATGTTAAATATTATAAACAGTTTTATTAGATAATTTTAAATGGTATATACACATTCTTAATTTCACTTCATGTTAATTGTAAAATTATATTAATGATGGAGAAAGAAAATTACTTGATATCACCCTGAAGAAGACGCATATGGCGTCGAAACCGGTCGAGGCAGTAAAATAAAACCGTTTGGCTATAATATCCAGTAATTTTCTTTCTCCATTATCCGTCCAGCCAAGAAAATCTTCCTTCATAATATTAATGATATTATAATATATCGTCGTTGTTTCTGTAACATCTCCTATGTGTTAAAAACTAAGTTTCCCAGGAAATAAGAAAAACTGATTAATTAATTCCAAGAATCGTTTTTTATGCAACAATTAACAAAAATTAGTTCCTCGTTAAGTTTTATCCCGTAAGAAATAGTTAATAAGTGTAAATATTTATATTTTTGCGAATAATTAAACACTGTCTAATTTAGTAACACTTAGGAGATTTTTTATTTTACAAAACAAAAAATACAGTTTTCTTTTAATTTGCAATGTAAACAAAGGTATGTGGTAAAAAAAAACGTTTATTATTATCTATGGACAAAATTAAGAATTGAATAAATGGAAAAAGTACACATAGGAGATATTTTTGCCTGGTATTAAAATATACTGCCACATAGGAGGTTTTTAATTTGTTCACATTTGGTGTTTTACTTTCATTATTCCACATAGGAGGTATTGCTATTACATAGAGCTCAAATTCCTGCATCGATTTCATTCAAAACCCTAAAATCCCCCAACTGTACACATAGGAGATATTACAGAACCAACGACGATATTCAACTTTAATTGATCATTTTGCCTAAAAATGGCAGCAAATAATTCTCTCAAATTCTTCAAAAAATGTTCTGTTCATATAAACATGACCCAACATTACTTTAATTGAGTCATATTCAATTAAGGTGGCCAGTGGTTAGCCTAGTAGCATGCTTGCCATTCCTAGTTCAGACCCAGCAAACGACAATAATACCACTGGGCCCGAGTGGTTTGATTCCACTGTAATAACATCTACCAATTTAGGATTTAATCCTATTGAATCTACCATACTGAAATTGACAGTTAATCCAGATTAATGGTAATCATCAAAATAAAAATCTGACGTGGCCATCACACAACCTTCCGCCATATCTAGACTTTAAACAGAAATGTATACCTACGTACAATCCGGTACCCATTTAAAATATACAAATAAAAATCTAAAATATTCAAACAGAAATTTGTATCACCTGAATCAAAAGATTCATTCACACGAAAACTCTTCTGTGTTGAAGCAATTCTCCGTTCAGTTACTACATTTAATAGCTTACTTATGACATATATAGCGCTAGTATGCCAAATTGTCACCCATCTCATCTGTCAATATTTTTTATGCAGAAACAAAAATCAACCGAACATTGATTACCTACAAGATTTCAACGTTCTATTTAATAAATTTATTTTTTAAATTTTACTGCAGTTCTTTAATGCTACCAGATAAAGATAATTTGTTTATAACGTAAATTGCAAATAACTTTTCCTCTAATCTTATTACAAATAAATACTATATTTATCCAAATTTATAGAAATTTTTGACACTTAATCTTTTCAATCTTCAAAAAATATCACTTCCGGTGAAGATATTTGTACCAAAATCTAATGAGCTCTTCCTATTCGTAAACCAAATACCAAAAAAATATCAAAATTTTTGGATAATTCGTATTTGAGTTATGCGACACACCACACACATACACACACACACACACACACACACACACACACACACACACACACACACACACACACATACATACAGACATCATCGGAAACTATCAAAAATGAGTTGTAAGGACCCTAATTCGTGCTCATCCACTAAAAACTCACTACCCGATTTTTTGCATGATTCCAATACCTTCCTTTACAGGTACCAAATGTACAGGCGAAAGAAAATGTCTTTATTATGATGTTTTATATTTCCTGATAAACACACCAGTTTCCTTATGTAACAATGCCATCCTGGATATAATTTCTAGTTCAGTCTCCAATCTAACGGACATTTCTTCCATTTCTATCTCTACACGTCCATGATTACAGTTGTACGCCATTCAGAGATGATTTACAACAACAACCTTCAATCTCGTAACATCGTGAGATACGTCTTATTACGGGCAGAATTGATATTAATTAGTACTTGAGGCAATTAGCTAATTGTTAATGAAGTGACTTATGAATAATTATCACAGCATTTTGGGAATAGAATACGAAATGTTCGCAGTAGAAACTGGAGCAGAATTAATTGTTATATTATTCATAACCGTTAGAACAACAAATTTATGAAATGAGAATTTTGAAAACTGTTAATATGTAATAAAATTATGAGAGTTCTTGTGTGAGATTGTTAATAACGGTGAGATGTCTATTTCTCTGGATCGAACTTCCGTTTTTCGTTAGAATATTATTAATTTTGTATCGGTATGGCCTTGGATACATCTGTTTTGGTAACACGAAGAAACAATTATTATGATATTATCGTCAAAAATATTAATAATTTATAAACAGGTAGATTGAAGATTGCTATGGTTAAATTATTTTTTCGTTCCTGTATAATGCTTCGATTAAAATGAATGTTTTTTACACTTTATATTTAAAACTTACTGGCCCATTTTTGAGATTACACGTACTATTAAGAAATTTGCGTATTATTTTACGCACGGAGAACTGTTGATATAATATAAGATAAAGAGAACTTTGAATCCTATACTGTTTTTTTTTTTCGGATATTGGAATCAAACTCAGGGCAACTAGGTCGTTAGACGGACACTTCTACAGTTCTTGTAACTTGTAAGCTATACAGGGTGATTCATAACTTGAAACAAACATATTTTTTTTAAGTTTCGTAAATTTAAGGGCAGTTTTCGCAAGAAGCATATTTTTGAAACCACTGGATTGTTGATTGTATAATAGATATCTGCTTTGAATGAAATAAAATAAAATTTTGAAAATAGTGATCCAAAACTGTTTGATTAAAAAACCTGGAAACTAAAATTGCGAATTTTTAAAAATTCGCAATATCCAACACTTGGAGCCGTGAAATTCTGCCCCTTCTGGTTCGTCCGAATCAAACAGAATAGGGTACTTTACCATAGTAGCAAATTAGCAATCCAGTCAATTATATTGAAAGGAGACCTCAAAAATGAGTTATTGCCATGAAAAAAGTTTTCAAAAAGTTAATAGTTCTTTAAATATTTGAGATTTTTCGTATTGATACATCTACGTCACCAGTAATGCGTTTCACGTGTATTCTTACTTACAGTAATAAAGACTACCAAATTGTATTTTATATTTTGTAATATTTAGAAACAGTTGATTTTACATGAGTACATTTTAATTCCAGCCCCATGGTTTGAGAAGATTTTCAGCTATACATCTACGTCATACAAACTTTAAAAATTAATTACAGCTTTATTAAGAACAATTAAAGCTTATCAGTACTCTCAATCGCTCTCAAATAACATGAAGTTTCAATAAAAACTTTTTAAAAAATGGTAAACTACCCTATTCTGTCTTTGAATGTTTGCATTTCAGATTATTTTTTTCTTTGATCTATAATGTAAAAGATTTTCATTGATCTATAGTTTTTGTTAAATTGGCAGGATTTAGACTGGACTCGATGAAAGTGAAGAAAAGGATCAAAATACAAAAATAACTAACAGTTTTCGCAAGAAGCGTATTTTTGAAACCACTGGATTGTTGATTGTAAAATAGATATCTGCTTTGAATGAAATAAAATAAAATTTTGAAAATAGTGATCCAAAACTGTTTGATTAAAAAACCTGGAAACTAAAATTGCGAATTTTTAAAAAGTTCTTTCTGTTCCGTAATAAGTGAATTGAGCACTACATACCATTATAAAATAAATGCACGAAATTGTAAATCATACCCTGTATATGTCAGATTCAGAAAACAAATTAGATTTTACACAATTATTATGTCTGGTTACCTTACTTATAAATTTCGTTCATTTTATTTTAATAATTGCGGAGTGACTATAGTGACAGTGAGTTCTACCAGCAATTTAATTTGATTTATTAATCAACCTTACTTATTGGTATAGTTAAAAAAATTGTACCTAACTTGTTTCGCAAATCTGTACTATAATAACATCTACCATTATGTACTTGGGAGTTAATCCTGTAGAATGGGTATCATCAAAATAAAACTTAAATTAAATACGACTATTATTTCATTTCTTTAATTAAATTAATCAGTTTAGGTAGGTACAACACTAGGTCACTAGGTAAGCGATTACTTGGATTACATTTAGGTTCATTTAATTTAAACATTAAAAATACTAATTGAAACGGTAGCTCTAAAATGGTGTACCTACGTCATTAAAGTGCAATTAATTTAATTAATCAGTAATTTTTAATTTTTTCCTGAAATTATTGTGAAACATTCTGTTTTATGACACGTTACACTTCATTATTGATTTTAAACTGGACAACTTTTAACTTAAAACTCTCTTATTTCACTTAGCGATGAATTACTCCATATTTACAAACAAGCGTTAACTCTATAATTATTTCTTAACGTCAAAATAGCGTTTATCCGTTACAAGTCCACATAATGTTGTAAATGTCTTTCATCCGGCTAGTGACTAGTAACAGAATTACTGTCTTAGCTTCCATCGCTTCTGTTAAAGTGTAAGTACCGAGTAACTAAGTACTGCAGTAGTCTGGTACCTGCCACTAAACCACCAGATGGGCAAGTGCTTCAAATTCGTTTATATTTACAGTACAGGATGTTATGAGCAGGGACGGACTTGGAAATTTATCGGGAATTATTGAAGAATTTGTGGTGTGGCTGCAAAGCTTATTTGGACGAGAACTGGAGCGTGATCAAGAAGAAGAAATAAAATTGTGCAGTAAACTGCTACTGGTACTGAACTCAGTGGTTATAAATTTCAATTTTTATACATTACAGGTGGTTTTATTAATTTTTATGAACTGAGAACTGTCCGCGACCTAGTTTCTAGTTATGCTTGGTGATAAAACCAACATTAATTTTAATTCAATCGGTGTAATTTCTTTAAATATTACAATATTATTAGCATTACATAATTATGAAGTACATAGTTTTTAATATTCTAAAATAATAACAACAACCTATAGACGTTTCAAATCCATATAGGAGTGACGTCATATCAGATAAATTCTATCTACCACGTTCACAAAATAAGCTATCTCTGTTTGACACATTTGACTCGTATATATTTATACGCATATCGTATGTCATAAAATCTCGATTCATACGAATAATTTGCTTTTTATTTATGACGTCACTCTTCTATGGATGTCAAACGTCTATACCCAATAATACAGAAAAATAAATATCGAAATAGGTGGAGACAAAACTGCAAAATATATTATTTTTTAAACTTGATTATTAAACTTAGGTAGCAAAAATAAATACGAAATAATAATCAATCTTTATCATAAAGTTAAATTAAATTAATACGAAATATAGTCAATAGGCTACTTGTATAAATTTTTTATTAAATATTTTTAAAGAGATCAAAACTTGGAACACGTAGGTATTATTTATTTTGACAAAATATTTATTAACAAGCCAAAAAATGTGACATAGAGTAACCCAGAACCATAGCCATAGCAACGACTCAACTTGTGCGGGAAGCTAAAACGACCAACCACAGGTTACATTCTCAATATGCTTCCCTCGTCCTGATCAAGATAATGACGTCACATATAATTTTCTTTCTCAATTTACTAAACAAATATTTTTAAATAAAAATTCTATTTTACATGTTTTCGATTTAACATTTTTAATATAATGCAAATAGCCAATTGGTATAGGTAGATTGAGCAATAAAACATGTATTTTGATTGCAGTTCTATTGTTTGTTTATATACATCAAAAATTCAGCCATATTTTTCAGTTTGACTAGTTTGGTGCACAGTTTCAAGTTTAAATTTTAATGAATCATAATCAAAGTTTCATCTAGATACCCAAATATTAAATTAATGACACATGAACGTTCTCAATAAATATTTATTTATTATATATTTGAGCACCACTATTTTATTTACCTTCTTACTAGTTTCAGCAAAATAAGGTACCTAAAGATATTGTCAATTTTTTATTAACTCAATATTGAAAGTGCATGATAGATATACCGTATCAATATATTTATGTTTATTTATTTGTTTGTATATTTTATCATAGCTCAGTTTTATTTACTAACCTGTCTGATAGTAGATTACTCAATTCAGCGCATAGTGCACATATATTTTTTTTTCTCAAACTCTTGAAAACAATCCAAGAAATAAATAAAATGTGCACGCCATAAAGTACTTATAATTCAGTGGCTACTCGTTAAATTATTGATTTAGCTAGCGGACAATTATTTTTTATCTTTATACTACGTTGAACCATGTCTTTATAAAAATGACATGACCCAGAAAAATCACCCTCGGTTATTCAAATTCATCTAATCCCCCTCTGAAAAATTCTTCACCTACCAGCAATATACGCAGAGATTTCATCTTCAGGGCTTTCTGAGCCCTTCAGACACGAATGAAACCCCCTGCTTCGTCGATCGGTCGACATGACGACAGATAAACACCACACACGTGACGTCACACTATCCTGACCAATCACATCGCTTCATTGCACAAAAGACCCTTTGAAGTACACAATTTTATTCGGTACGCCGCTGAGGTAGAAATAATTCGCACGTCACTGGAAAATTACTCGCATGAGGTGATTGATAAACAATCAATTTTTGACACAATTGCGCAAATAATTATTAAAATTCACCAACTTCACTCTGAATCACTTGTCAACTGTCACAACAACTAATAAAAAACAAGTGAACAATAGCGATTCGCAGCTGTCGGTCAGGTGCGATCGCGTCGGCTACCGCGCGTATACTAGTATACTGACAAAAGCCGAGCGGTTTTCTCGCCAAGCGAAGACGCACGAAGTCGGCAGGAAACTACGAACAGCGCCGTCGAAAAAAGAAAAACGGAAAACTAAACCGTGGAATATGAGGTGTAGGTGTGAATATTCGTGAGTTATGAAGATTTGTTGAGGGTGTTGCACCTGTACGATCAAAATAATACTGATTTATTGTATCATGCACCAAACTAATATTATAATGAACGGAATTTGTTTATAATAACATTTTTATTAAAAGTTACGTGATGGCTATTGCCACTCAAAATGTACACATCAAAATCCATGCCCTAAATTTTAGGATATTTAGGGTGGATTTATCCTCAAAAATTTAAAAAACGATCCCGTAAAAACAAAGTTTGTCACTATAAATCCTTTACATATGAGACTCGATCAATATTTATTTAAATTTTTGTTTTTGAACCAGATCGATGCAGTAAATTTTGAGATAGCTAGGTGTCATTTTGTTTCAAGATGGCGGACTAACATTTTAATATACTTATGTTTCAAGACAGATTCTTAGCTATTACTGTACTAAATTTGAACGCAATAGTTACAGTACATTTTGAGATATCTGTCCGCCATTTTGTTTCAAGATGACGGACTGACATTTTCATATAATTATAAGTTAGATTCTTGGCTATTACTGTACCAAATTTGACCGCAATCGGTGCAGTACATTTTGAGATAGCTAGCCGCCATTTCGTTTCAAGATGGCGGATAATCTGAAATTTTGCCAAAGTGCATTGTTAGATATATTTGCAAAATTTCAGCTCGATAGGATCCCGGGAAGGGGGTCATTTTTGACTTTTGTTTCTTTGTCGTATGTAGACAGACAGACAAGACGATGAAAATTAATATAAAGCAGAGCTGGGCAAGTATCGAAATCAAAATACTTAAGTATAAGTACCAGTACTACCTATGGACAGTACTTGATACCAAGTACATTTTCAAGTAAAGCTTCGCAGTACTTAAGTAAAGTATAAGTTTTTCTTGTCAAAAGTACTTAAAAATAAGTATTTTTCAAGTAGCAGTATTTTTTAAAATTAATATAATAAATTACATGGTTTGTAACATTTGTAACCTTATTACTATCTTTTTTTATCGAGGAAGAATAATTCACAGTGAAAATGTCGTATTCTGTCGCTGTGGTCGCAGGTTGAACAGTATAATACTCAAACTATTGAATAAACTTAAGTACTTTTACATTATTTTAGTATTATTGAAAAACTTAAGTATTTAAAAAGTACTTCAGTATTATTTACGATTATGAAATGAAAATAAGTCTTAAGTACAAGTTTTTATTTTAGTACTTAAAATTTTAAAGTAATAAGTACCAAAAAATATTTATACTTAAGTACAAGTATTAAGTACTAGTTGTTATTAAAAATTGATACTTAAGTACTTAAATACTTAAGTAAGGCCCAGCTCTGATATAAAGGATTTAAGAAGAAATATAAACCTATTAAAATGTATGCAAGTGCTAACCCGTTTAGTGAATCTCGGGGTAATATTCTATAGTAGTTTTGTTGATGTTTTGTTCAAATACAGGTGGCCATGAAACTTAAATTTAGAGCGCTGTTGTGTTTTAAAATTATTCTTGAACATTTGAACAAAAATATGAACAAAATAAATTCTCAATGTAATTATCAATAATCTAATCATTTATCAAACAAGTCTTATCTTTTTCCGTCATTATTAATTAATCAAAAACTTCACTACTGAAATAATCTAGTCACGGTTCTAAATGATACAAAGGGATTCTATACTTTGTAGAATAATTTGCATAACAAAATCCCGTGCAATAAAATGTCAAACATAACATACATATTACGCAAGAAAAAATGACAGCACAGGATAGGGGCTGCTACCGTGCTACCGTTTTCTGGTTGCAACAAAAGTTAATCTTTTCGTTTACCAACACGCAGCAAGTTTACAGCAACCCTTGCTGACCCTTCACCCTTGAGGAACAATGATAGGGGTTGTAAGCAAATAAATTTAATTTTTCACACTTGTTATTTTAGGGGAATGAACTGGATTTGAACATATTTAAATCGGCATTATTTTTGCTGGACAGCTAGCAGCTGCTTGAGTTTTTCTATTAGGTTTGAATAGGTTCATCTATTATTTGAATAAGTTTCTGCTCTAATAGGTGCTTAAAATAGATGGTTGTTAATATTTAAGTGTCGTTTATGATAACAATATACGTCACAGTTGATTGTGCATTAGTTACAGGTATAAAATGTAAGTGATACATATAAAAAGCCACCACTGTTGTCACTCATATTTTATTATGAAAAATATCAAATTAAATAAGGACAGAAATTACTTATTACAAACAATTTTTGACAATTCACATATTTGATTCTAAATTGAATATTTAAAAAATGAAAAGGCAGTATTTCTATCTATTCTTGTGACGTAGCAACTTTAATTTTGCTTAAGAGGCTTGTCTACCTCCTAAAATCCAGCATAAAATGTACTAACGTAGCGAGTGTTTTGTGGCCAGTACAAGAGTTGTAAGATTTCATTCCAACAAGGATTATATACTTAAAGGATGAATTAACAGTTGTGCCTTTTTAAAATTTTAATTAAAAAATTGTACAAAATACCGATAAATTTACAATTTCTGCAAACTTTACACGGGTATATCTCATGATAGAAATATATTTTTTAAATTTTAAAAAGACATCTGTTGATCCATTCTTTCTCTATTAAATGTTCAAAAAACATTATCCTGAAGTCAATAATAATCTGACAGTTTACTCGCAACAAAAACACTTTTACAGTATTTTTCAACTTCAAAATGACATTGCACAGCTAGGATGCGGCAAAGTACGAATTTCGGGCTGCTGCAGTAGTGGGGAAGGGAGTGGAATAGAAGATAAAGAAAAAACGAGAGCATTCTAGGAATTTGGAAAAAAAAGTACTGATGGATATCTAGCACACCTTTGATTAAACTTGGGTGTGACAGTCTCACATGCTGTTTAGCACCAGTATTTTATATTACCGTGTGTGCGGTTACCAGTCGTCAACTCACGGGTAGGTACTCATGCCATGATTTTTTTTTTGAAATTTTCCGGAATTTCACTAAAATAACTGATGTATTCGAACCTAAGTTCTTAGAACCACAGTTATTCACAAAACAAACTCGACCATGTGTTCCATAAATTAAAAAAGAAAATTTCTAATTTGATACAGAACACACTAAAATTGGAAACTTAAACAAAGTAAAACTTCTCATAGTTTTTAAAATTGAATACTGGTCTCATCAATGCTTAAGTGCTCTCTCGGTACAAACAATTAGTTCTCCATTTTGTTTTCATTAAAAAGGTTAATTATTTACATTTAAATATCTCCATTAACCCTGACAAGATTTTTCACTCAGCTTGCTCTCTTTCAAACTGTTTCGCATTTAAAATCTCGTGTTTTGAAACTAAGTTGCTATTATTAATTAATTATTTAAAAGGTATTGTATTCATACAGAAATAAGCGTTTTAGCTAGTTAGTAACTAGCATCATAAAAATATAACTGTAATTTTGTATCACTTTATACCCGCATAAGATATGAGTGTTAACTAAAACAAGGTAACCGTTATTGTAACTACTTTATAATTATAACGTATGTGATATAACTCTATGGGATATGATTTAATAGGGAGTATTTCCTTGTTTATGGTGTTATAGGAACTGGCATACCGGAAATTAAAAATTGTTTTTAAAAGTTTAAAATTACTTTTGCGTCAATTTACAAGTTTCGGATTTTTAAAATGTTTAACTTTTTGTTTGTGTAACTTTTTCATTAAGGGCAACAGGGCTAGTTTTATCTCCCTTGGATACCGAGTTGAGTTAGGTATCTGTGTAGTTCAGAAACAATTTACATCAAATAATGACAGTTACAAATGATATTTTATGTTATAGGCAGGGTGCGAAAAAATCGATTTTTTTTTAGAAAAAAAATCAAGAAATCTGATTTTTTTGATTTAAATCAAATTGGTTTTCAAATCACATACGAAGAATATTGTAATCAATATTAAACTTAAATTCCAAAATTCTATTCGCATTGTTTACTAAATAATTTATAATGTTATATAATATAATAAAACGGAATAGTATAGATTTTCTATATAGAAAAAATAAAAGTAGATATTACTTTTCTTATTGGGTTTAGTTCTGAATTGTATATTTTCATTTATTTATTATTATTATTATTATTATTATATTAAGTTTTGGAAACGGTATAATTATTAAGTGCTGAAAATTTCTATAAACTTAGTAAGTTCTTGTTATTTATTTATAAAATAAAAATTACTGTTAAATTGAAATGTAAGGCAACAAAATTTATAATATTGATATGAAACAATTTAACAGTGACAGAAACATAATAGGATATGAATAAAAAAATAAATGATAATTAATTTTGACATATTATTAAGCTTTTTTGTAAAATGTGATTAAATTTTTGAAATTTTGATTTAAATCATTGATTTTAATTAAAAAAATCATGTGCTTTAAATCATGCACACCTTGGTTATAGGAGTAGAATGTTCCTATATTTTTATGAAATTTTGTTTTCTTATCTGGTAGTAGATAGGCCAGACCCTAATATAAACATTGCATAAAATGTTACCTATACTAAAATAACACACTATAAGTTTTGTTTAAAAAATATTGATATGAAAAAGGGTAGATTAAGTCAATTAGGTTAGGTACATTTGCATTAAAATTATTATTTTTTGAAGCAATTTGGTGTCATGATTGAAATTTATGGTTGTGGTGTTTGGTGCCCATATTAAATTTCTTAAATAATAGCCAAAAATGAGCAATGCAGATATCAAATTACCTAAATAGATCTGGTCGTATTTCAATTGTTATATGGACATAATAGTCACGTTCATGGGCTATTATGACGTCACATATAGGTTTAGTACTATAGTATACAGATCGTTAACTATTCACATGGACGCTATTAAAAATGGAAGCATAGTTTAGAAATATCTGGCTGAAGTCCAGTAATTTTTATTTCCTAATATTTAACTTCAAAACCTTCTTTTGATCTAACAGACAAATAGAAAAAAATGTTTGGTAGCTTTTAAATTTATTTATTTCTGTTATCACCAAGTTGAAATTTTCGAACTAAATTAGATAGAATAATTTTAAATTAAAATAAAACTTTGGTTATCAATGTATAAATTCACAAAACAGTAACGGAAATAAATAGACGGTTATAATGTTGGTACGAATTGAATTAAACCTAATTTGTTACTTTGAATTATATTTAAGAGGCCCGTCTACCTCCTAAACTCTAGCACAAAACGTACTAACGTAGCGAGTGTTTTGAGGCCAGTACAAGAATGTTAAAATTTCAATTCTAATAAGGATTATATACCCTTGCTTAAAGGATCAAATAGCAGTTGTGTATTTTTGAAATCTTAATTAAAAATTGTAGGTTACATGATTATAAAAATTCCGAAAAATTCATAAAAATTGCCAATTTATGCAAAATTTTCACGGTTATGTCTCCTGAGAAATCTGTAGATCCATTCTTTCTGTATTAAATGTTTATAAAAACATTACCTAGAAGTCAATAATAAACTAACAGTTTATTCACAACGAAAACACTTTTACAGTATTCTTCAACGTCAAAATGACATTGCATTGCTAGAATGCGTGATTAGGCGTGATTTAGTTTTTAGTTTTGTGAGCGTGCGTGATCGTGCACAAAATAGTATTTTGTGCACCTAGAGAGGGAAGCGTGCTATTACTCCCGCGGGCGAAGCGGCGGTCCGAGCGGACACACAATATTTTACGTCACGAGGGTTGGATATCAGGCAGGCAACCACCAAGCCCTATGAATATTACAATTACGAACTGCCCGAACATGCAGTTCATTGTTCAGAAATAAAAGATTTATATAATAATCTTTGAATTAAAAAAAAATTGTTTGAATTTTTTGTTAATTTTTGAATTTTTCTTCAATTTTTAATTTATAAACAGTTTCAAAATCACCTTTCTTGCAAGCGGGAGGAACGCACTTGCTTTCCTCCCGCGCGGGAGGGAAAACTCGCTTCCCTCGCTGCATTAGCAAGAGGAAAACACTGCTTTCCGTCCCCGAGTGACATAAAGTTACTTACGCGCCCAGATGAATGCATATTCTAGAATTTTATTTTCTGGTGTTGAGTGACCACAATAACTGATTCGTATAAATCACTCCAAAATTTCAAACTATTCTAAGTTTGGATTTCCTGCACCATTGCCCCATTTCCAAGTTCTGCAATTTCAAAAACACTTCATCATCCATCATCGCAGTTTTCGCTCATAAATTTCACCTTTGTCCTCATAACGCACACACACTCGCACACATCTACTATCATTGTTCTGTCGGTGTCGTTGCGAATTGGGTCACAGTGCACGTTGAAGACTTCGTGACGTCATAAACGCGGTGTGCCGTGTTGTCTGAAACAGAGGAGCATCGTCGCTAGGCCGTTGACCGGCGACATTTCGTCATCGGCCCCGATGCGATTTTGTTGAGGTTTTGTTTAGAAATATGAATAGAATTGGAGCACACATTTGGCCGGTGTAATGGACCCTAAGGCGCTTCAATTGAAAGATGCTTTTAATAGTTGGAATAAGCTCTTTTGATTTCGTAATCTCAATGTTCATAATAGTTATTTATGTTATAAGGATCGTAACCTCGGCATCATAGTACCTACGAAACTTTGTCCCAAAATTTGGACGAGCTTATTATATTTCTCATTGCTCATTTTTGAGCCAGATTTCCATTCGATAATTTAGCTCCGCAGTGTTTACAAAATGTAACAGTTATTTTATAGGTTAGAATTTCTGAGTTTAAATTGTTATAGGTTGGTGGAGGTGAAATGCGAACATATAGAGAAATATATATGACAATGGAGTTATCATGCTAGGCATCTTGATATACGTGGAATAAGTACTGTCAATGTCAAAGTAGCTGTCATATTATTGAAATTTTTACTTCCTTGTACGGAGTAATAAGGAAGTATTGTAATCGCGAAAAATTTCGGTTTTCAGATTTTGATGGAAATATCCGTTTTGACATTTTCTGAATCCATTATGACTAGTTTCGTCGTGACGTCTGTACGTACGTGCGTGCGTACGTACGTGCGTACGTACGTACGTACGGACGTATGTGTGTCGCATAACTCAAATACGGTTAGACGTAGAAAGTTGAAATTTTGTATTTAGGACTGTTATAGCATCTAGTTGTGCACCTCCTATTTTTGGTTTCAATCTATAAACCGGAAGTAGTACTTTTTAAAAATATTTCGATAAATATTTAATTTAACACAAATTTTTTTATTTTAAATGAAAGATTATGTGATTATTACCTAAAATCGGTATTTTATAAATATTTTTGTATCTGGTATCATTTAGGAATAATTAAAGTATATATTTTTAATTTAGTATTTCTTTATCTTGTAGTCCATGATCGATTAACATTTGTTACTACGTAAAATTTAAATGATTATGACATGACAGTGACAATAGTAAAATATGCTTTATATCTTCTTCTGCAGTTTAAATAAAATGACTAAAATATATTTGTGAGTATACTAGTATAATAAGTTAAAAGAATTTTTTATATTATTCTACATTTTAGTTATTAAGAAAAGTATGAACACACAAGGCGTACAAGGAAGTCATGTGGTGTCCACGTCAGATTTTTATTTTCATTAAAATATTTTCTTTGCATAATAATGTATGTGTACGAGCAGAACGAGAAAGTTTCCATGCACTTTTAGATTTTATTATTATTTCTGTTATTATTGATTACTCTTTTTGCCACACAAATTCATATTACTTCGTTTTGTGACACTACTACAAAATATATCAAGATACCTGGCATGAAAGTTCGATTGTCATGTATGTTCCCTATGTTCGCATTTCACCTCCACCAACCTGTATATTGATATTATGTACTTGTCAGTTTCACTGTAATATTATAAAAGGTAATCGTTCTTATTTGATTTGTTGTTAAATCTTATTGAATTTTACGTGATTCAAATTTGCAGCTAAACTACACACTAATTGATTTTCCCTATATAAAAATGGGACATCTATTGTAAATGTTTGGGACAAATTGTCAGACGAGATGAAGCCGAGTTTGATAATACGACACGTACCAATGATTTATTACGATCCGTGTTGCATACAAAATTTTACCTGTTGGCATAAATCAGACAAAAAAATTAATAAATTATTTGGTATAGAACAAAGAAATTTAAATTTTAATAAATCTGTTAGGTATGCTATTTCTGAAGCTTTAGTAGTAATGAGTTGTTTGATACTTTCATTATGATACTGAGTTGGGTAACATAATGGTTTTATTATAGTTCTGTAGGCCTATAATGAACACCATTATGGACCTCAAATTGAGGCTTATAAAATTTATCATGTGCTATTTGTGGATAGCTCAACAGTTACAGGAATAGGTCCAACAATTATCACTGTACAAAATTTTAAAATATTCTGTACTAATACCATAGCATTTCAAACATACATAACGAATGTTGATATAAAGAATTTTCCTCCTTTTTTAATGTAGAATATTGTTGCATTAAAAGTTTGCAGCAGATTATTATATTGTATTGTTCTGAATTTGTCTGAGCGAAGGGTAATTATTTTCTTTTGGAGTCCAAGCTTCCAAAGTCTTCATTCTTTTTTCTTCTTTCTGTTTTGTTGATGTGTGATATTCTAGCCAAGTGTAATTTTAGAATGTATTACGCTTTAAAGTAGTCTGAACTTGATACTTTATGGTCGAAAATGTCTGACGAGATGAGAGAAAAGGCTGTTATCTGTTTGACGTTTTCATCGTCACAGCAGAGCATAAAATCGTCACTTTCGTAAAGCTTTGTTTACACAGACTGTTGCAATGGGACGTGGAGTGTGACAATTGTGAGGTTTACTATCAGCGTTGCTAATTTTTCTTTACGGTTATGGCGTCATGGGGAAAATTTGTATTTGGGTCGGCGGAGATGAAACAAAACGACAAGACACAGATTTATTTTGCGGGTTAAAAGCCAACAGAATTTTCTTAGTTGAAGAAGAAACATCTTATTTTTTTGTAGGTCTTCTTTGAAATTTATAGTTCTACCGCATTAATATTATGCTTTTCATTCATAATAATACTAAACTATTGAAGCATGAATTAATGATCGTGATACATACAATACTTTGTCTAAGTTATATATACATACAGGGTGTTGCATAACTTCGAGTAGGTACATACGTTAAAGGTTTTATGTTGTTTTATATGCAGATTACGAATCAAAATGAATTTTTTTAAAATTCGAAAAATAAAGGATAATTTACCTGCAGCATTTTTTGTAGGACTGCACTTGATTCGTTTTCCTATTAAACACAAACAATAAAAGTAGGTAATCAACATCTGAAATTACATATAATACTAGTAAAATAAACAAAATTTAATTATTTTTAATGAAACAATAATTAATCCACCCAGTGGCAGTGGCAACGAAAAACTTTTGACTGGGAAACATGGAAATTAATTTTGCGATTTAAAAAAAATTATTTTTGATTGGTAATCAGCATATCAAACAACATAACCCTTAAGGTATATGAAACACCCTGTATATTTAGCATATCAATCGCGAGCGCGACTATGATTTTTCACTGTAACAATTTAAAGTTTGTTTTTGTATTTTCTGCCTGATTGCAAATTCAGTAGTAACTCTTAGTGGACAAAGTTAGAAATGTGTCAATAGGTACTTACTAGAGTACTACCATATAATGTAATCATATGGTACAATGTACACCTACTACTATATCATATTCCAACATAATTTTCTGACATCTGCCATTTCAAATTTATCTTCAATACAGTCGTATCCGTATGGCAATTGGAAATATATTATTTGAGATTGTCTCGAACTTCATCATGTTAAATTTTCAATAATAGATAAAATTCTGATGTTACAGCAGTCAGCTTCGTATCTCCAACGAAACCCGATCCCAGTTTTCTCTACATTCGTGATTAGCATATAATTTGCAACACAGCAAAATACCTCACGTTAAAATAATAACATCACTTAGCCAACTAAATATCCCATTTGATGCAGGCTCTAACTTGCATTCCTGCAATGCTAAAAATAGATAAGCAGTGCGAAATGTCGCCTGGACTTCGTCGAATGCCATTCACCGACGCTCTACGCCTATGTCATTTTTCTTGCTTGGTTCTCGGTAGACAGAAGGAATAGTCTCAGTTCCTCAAACTCTAAGCGCACCGGATATGATGCGCTATTTATATGATCGTGCTATTAGAATGTGAAGTTTGTTGCTGTGTAGAGGATACAAACTTTGTGTAGCTATGAAGATGGGAATTATTAATGACTGCAATATATTTTTTGAAAGAAAACTTGGATTTCAAAACGAACGCTTTTTACCTTCCGCTTACCTGTAAAGGAAGGTATTGGAATCATGCAAAAAATCGGGTAGTGAGTTTTTAGTGGATAAGCACGAATTGGGGTCCTTACAACTCATTTTTGATAGTTTCTCGATGATGTCTGTATGTATGTGTGTGTGTGCGTGTGTGTGTGTGTGTATGTGTGTGGTCCGGGCCGATGCCGTCTGTCGCATAACTCAAATACGAATTACCCAAAAATTTTGATATTTGGTATTTTACAATTGTATACGAATAGGAAGAGCTCATTACATTTTGGTACAAATATCTTCACCGGAAGTGATATTTTTTGAAGATTGAAAAAGATAATTGTCAAAATTGTATATAAATTTGGATAAATATAGTATTTATTTGTAATAAGAATAAGAGGAAAAGTTATTTGCAACCTACGTTATAAAAAAATTGTCTTTATCTGGTAGCATAAAGAACTGCAGTAAAATTTAAAAAATAAATTTATCAAATAATACATCGAAATCTTGTAATCCATGTTCGATTGATTTTTGTTTCTGCGTAAAAAATATTGACAGGTGAGACGGGTGACAAGTTGACATACTAGCGTCATATAAGTCATAAGTAAGATATTAAATGTAGTAATTGAACGGAGGATGGCTTCATCACAGAAGAGTTTGCCTGAGAACGAATCTTTTGATTCAGGTGATGCAAATTTCTGTGTTAGAATATTTTAGATTTGTATTTGTATATTTTAAAGGGACACCGGATTGTATACGTGTACATTTATGTTTATAAGTCTAGATATGGCGGAAGGTTGTGTGATGGCCACGTCAGATTTTTTAAGTTCAATTTATATTTTAAGCGACCCGTCTAGGTTTTTTCCGAATTCCTAAAATACTCTCGATTTTACTTTTTTTCTATTCCACTCTTTTCCCCACTACTAGGGCTGCCTAAACCAGCCCGAAACTCGTACTTTACCGCATCCTAGCAATGCAATATCATTCGACGTTGAAAACTACTGTAAAAGTGTTTTCGTTGCGAGTAAACTGTTAGTTTATTATTGACTTCAAGGTAATGTTTCTATAAACATTTAACACGCAGAAAAAATGGAATACCTGCACCGAAAACGCCGCCTTTCGTCCCTATTACTATAGGAACGAAAGTGAGGTATTTCTGACCGGTCAGCAGAAAAAGTACTTTCCTCTCCTCTTTTGAATTAAAAAGATAAAAGATGTTATAACAAAAACTACTTAATTAAATAGAAACACAAACAAACGAAGTTTGCTTCTCTTGGTATAAAATAATTAAGAATGTTTTGCTCCCTCTGAGTAAGCCATTTGTGCAAGATCTCCTAGTTGGTAACTAGAGCATAATACAACAAATTACACCGCACTTTAATTTAAATAAAACGAGAAAAGTTACGTAGTGTAGTGGCATAAGCAATTTGTTAAGCAATTTCTTTCTTCTGCGCCGTCATGGAGCAAAAAGATTTCCGTGTACGTGAAGAATGAATATAAATATTGTATTCTTTGCCGGATATGCAAACTGCATGGAATATAAAAGTTATTTCCTGTGTGAAACATATTAAATTCATTTATTTTAATTTTAAATTTAGTTTACTGTTAGTCATAAAATATTTGGGTTAGTTTTTCATATAATACCGTTTGTAAATAGAAACGGGAAAATTGTGTTTGTTTTATAGTCTATAAATAATGTTCCGGCATTTGTTATTACGTTTTGTAACGCAATTTTGTTTCGTGTAACAAAAATTCAATTCTGTCGGCACAGTTTTAGAATTGGTTGTGGATTGAATTAATTTTAGAATTTAATCTTTCCTACCTACCGATTTGATTTACTGGAGAAATGAATTTTAGATTATCCAATTTTGGTAAATAAATTACTTCTATCATAATTCGCTTTTAAAAAGTATAAGGCATCAACAATTAATTAATTTAATTATTATACAAGTACATTAAATAAAAACTGTTCTAATTGTTATGTGTATAAATAAAATATCTTAAGAAAGCTCATTTAAATGATTTAAATTTTAATATAATTTAATTTTAAACTACTACAAATCAAGTATTATATGTTAAGCTCTGTTCGCACAAGGATTCTTTGAAGATTCTACCAAAATTCTGAATCCTAGAAAAGAAGTTTGAATCTTGACAAAAAAAGAAATTAATGGTTTTGAAGCAATCATTAAATTGTAAATTTTTCTTCCAAGACTCATTGAAGATTCAATTTAGCGGCGCCGCAATTTAAAAGGTAATTATTGCACTAGAAAGAAGAAAACTTCTTCTTTTCCAGGATTCAGAATCTTGGTACAATCTTCAAAGGATCATAGTGCGAACAGGGATTTATATCATGGATCATGGAATAAAACTATTTTTTTTGAAATTCGTAAATTTAAGGGCAGTTTTCCCAAAAAGCACATTTTTAAAACCACTGGATTGTTGATTGTGTAATGGAAACCTGATATTTTTAATTAATTGCGCAACGGCTAGAAATAGTAAATTTATGGAACTCCGTTTGAAAACAGTAACAAAAACTGCGTTTGACTAAAAAAAATGAACCCGTAAAAACAAAGTTTTGCACTCGATCGATATTTATTTAAACTTTTGTTTTTGAACCAGATCGGTGCAGTACATTTTGAGATAGCGAGCTGCCATTTTGTTTCAAGATGGCGGACTAACATTTTAATATACCTATGTTTCAAGACAGATTCTTAGCTATTACTGTACCAAATTTATGCTGCAATTCTGTGCAGATCTTATAAGTTTTACAGATTTGTAAAACTGTAAATATTGAACAAATTCACATCAATATTTATTGACATGTATAAAAATGTTCATATGATTATAGATTTCATTGCGATTTTGTTTAATATTAACAGTTTTATAAATCTGTAGCAACTATAGATTTTCACAGAATTGTAGCATTGCGCAATAGTTACAGTACATTTTGCGATATCTGTCCGCCATTTTGTTTCAAGATGGCGGACTGACATTTTAGTATAATCATAAGTTAGATCCTTGGCTATTACTGTACCAAATTTGACCGCAATCGGTGCAGTACATTTTGAGATAGCTAGGCGCCATTTCGTTTCAAGATGGCGGATAATCTGAAATTTTTCCTAAGTGCATTGTTAGGTGACAAAAGTCTATTAGCAAAATTCAGCTCGATAGGATCCCGGGAAGTGGGACATTTTTTACTTTTGTTTTTTTTGCCGTAGGTAGGTACTTACGTAAACAGCGATGAAGACGGTTGAAGTTAATATGAAGGATTTAAAAATATAGAAATATGCGAAATTTGAAAAAATTCTTTCAATTTCAATATAAATACTAGAATAAGCTAAGCAAGTTGTTATTTTCGTCTCTTTTGATTTCTCCGTCTAAATAATTATAATTCCTCGCTAACAATGATTAATAACAAATATTTTAATCAGCGCTTTCCGCTCAAATTATCCGTGAACAATTACAACTTTTCGATTTCCCTCGCTGTAAATAAACAAACAAACAATTGACAAACTATTTGTATTATTCTCTCGTATCCATGGCTGCATATTTGGCGTAGTTGCATGAGCGAGACTTCAATTATTATTCTGACTCCATTTCACTTGACAACAATGCTCATTCACATTATCATATTGCAATTACAATTTTGTTATTGTGAAGTCAGAGATTTTGTACATGAATTCATATTGTTCATAAATATGAAAATGGGTTTTCGCAAGATAATATATTTTTTTACTACGCAGATTATATGATTATGAGATAGTATTGTACATTACGCTATTGTTGGGTTATGTATTTTTGTACAAGGATTATTTTTCATTCATGCGGTAGGTACCTATACTTATCTATTTGGCACAAGTTTTATTTGAAATATACAGCATTATGTATTTTTTGCAATTCTCAGACCCGTATTCTTTTCATTCGTAAATTATTTGTTCTGGTTTTCACATTATACTACAATACCCTTATTTTTAGAGATGCAACGAATAGTAAATGTGCCGAATACCGAATATTATGCAAGACTGTCTGCCGAATAACCGAATACTCTGCACCCTTTTGGAGCAAAATGAAAAACTATTACAAGGAAGTGACGAAGCTGCTTTGAATGCAGAGAAACTTATTTTTTGTTCCATAATTTGCCACTTTTAAATTTTAATAACGATTATTTTTATTTTTAACAAAACTACAGAATAAAGTTGTTGACCTTATTGTCTATCAATAAAATATCTAAATTAAGCAGTGTTATAAACAATCGCTGTTTAAGTATTGTATGTTATAGGATGTGACGTCAAACTATTCTATATTTAACCGAATAGTAAACTATTATTCGGTGTTCGGCCGAATAATGAAAAACGTGCCGAATAGACAGAATACAGAATTAGTCCAGTCAGGAGAGGTTTTGACTGAAGACTACTACATAGGCATGTGAGTAGTAAAGAACATACAGAAACAAAAAAAAATTCGCTCCACCTCGGTATGCTCCGCTTCCCACAAAAATTTTCAGTTGAAACTCAAAATTTTCTTGTAACGCATTTTCCTCGAAAACTATCAAAGATTTTGGAAAACTGTTTTGACAGGATGAAAGCTGAGGAAATTTGCTATCAAAATGGTCTTTGAAAAATAAGTAGCACCGTGTAGGCTTCAGCCGTTTAATATTCGAATGACTTGAGAATTTTCTGTATAGTAGGCGCTACATTGAGAATGACGTAAAACATTCGCCGCTACAGAATGAATATTGTATAACTTCGTTAAAGAACATCATTTTGTAAAGATAAAAATTGCATTTTATTCGTAGAGGCTTCCACTTTCAATTGCACTAATAAAATTTGAATTTCCGACCCCGTTTATACCGAGAAACTTGCTTTTTAAAGAATCATAACTCAGTATTAGCAGACGTTCAAAGAATTCTCAATATTTTCAATATCTATGAATGAAATTGTAAACTCGTAGAGGATTATCTTCACCAAATCATCCCCAATCACATGCAACTATTTGGAGGGTTGTGTGTTGTACGTCCGAAAAAAAAGCTGAGCATACCGAGGTGGAGCGAATTTTTGTTTTGTTTCTGTATGTTCTTAACTACTCACATGCCAAATTTCATTTGGTTATGTATTAGTCTTGGGTTTCAGTTAATTTTTGACTCTCCTGACTGGACTAAATAGTATTTCGCGTATTTTTTATTTTGACTTAATTTACATAAAAACATATTTTTTTAAAATAAAATTTATATTTTTTACATGTTTTCGACCTAACATTAGGTACCTACATTATAGCGATAGAAATGTCATTTTCTCTAGGTTCCATGCAAGTACCCTAATGCTTAAAAAACTGTATTAATTCTTCGGTAAATTGCGATCTAAACTTGCTCGTCAATTCAATGCCTTATTTATTATTTGTTTACCTGAGTTAAAGTCTTTATCCTCTGGAGAAGAACACGCAGCATCCAACGACCAATCAGCATCAAGCGTATGACGATGGCGTCCAAGTCCAGGAGACAGTGACATCATACGTCGAAATATGGGCGCTAAAATTATCATTACGGTCCTGAACTCTTAGCTTGCAAATAGGCTCTTTTTATTATATTTTATTTTAACCATTGTTAAAACAAATGAGCCATTTGCAAACTTACAATGTTGCAAAAGAATTTTTATATTATTTTGTTGGTTACTTATTTAGTGTTGCATTAGTCTCATTACATTATCACCCCATTAGGCTAGTTAATATTTCCCAAAATTGCAGTATGCGTTAAAATTATTCTTGTTTTGACCGCAGTGGTTCTTCCGTCTAATTTTACTCTTGTGCCATGAATCATGAAAACATGGTTGCACCACACAGGAAACCACATAACAAAGAACAAAAATAATTTCCCCTATGCTTTAATGACAACCAAATGTTCAATAGCTGAAGTTAAACCCATACTTTTTTCGTTAAAATCACAAATAGAATATATTTGGAAATTATTTAACAACATAACATATAACATATAAAAATTAAAGTTTATTATACGAGTCACTACACAATCCTTATCATTCAATTGAGAATTAAGTATAGGTAATCGCCATTGTAAACTCGTGTCTACTTCTATACTTTATTTACGACTACATTGAATTCTTATTTAATTTCATAAGATAAATTTGAAATAACAGCAGCCAAATTACGATTGTAAATGTTTATTTTATAATTGAGATCTATAGTTGAAATTTTTTTGCAGAGGAGTCATGTCATCAAAACTTTACAAAATGAAAAATAACTGTAGTAATGACCGAGTGATGTTAAAAGAATAAAGTAAATACTACTTTTTTGCATACTATAAGAATAGCGCATTTTCATTAAATTTACAATAATTTTAAAGTCGAACATGCATTTTTAATTTATTTAAAATAATTGTAGTTTGTTGTTTCACCACATATTGGCATTACTGAATTAAGAATTGTGTTTTGTGTTGTACGTTTACATGGCATTCATATTTTTCCTGTAACGCTATAGAGCTGTAACTGGAAATATATTAAATTTTACAATGATATTTAAATATTAATCGTCTAATAATTCAATTAAATTGATCGCAAAACTTAGCATCGCATGTAAATTCAATAATACAACACACATTACATTTTTAAAAATTAAATTAGTATACTATGTAAATCTAGTATTCCGTGACGTCATTATCTAGTGACCAACATTGATGACGTGCCTCCTCTCTAAAAAAATTTTTTACTATATATTTAAAGACTGGATATTTTATAGCACACGAAATTTTCTATTGGTCAATAACAATAATACAATATAAGAAGGAAAAAATATCTTGGAGAAGCAGTCAATTTATTAAAATCCAAAAAAACACCAACAGTCATCAACCAACTGTGTGCGTGTGTGTTGTATCTTCTTTTGACGAAAGATTTCTGTAAAATAATTGATATAATTTCTTATATTTTTTAATAACCAATTATCACCTTGATGAAGACTAAATTGCAGTCGAAACGTTGGTGATTTATTGGATTTTAATAAATTGACTGCTTCTCCAAGAAATTTATTTTACTTTATTGAACATCCAGTCGAAAAATCAATCTTCCAACAATATAAGAAGTTTGCTGGTAAAAAAAGTAAAATAAATTTTGACTCTTCTCTAATTTATATAAATATTAAATACTCAAAACAACAAACAAATAATGAATCTATATAGATTTATAGTCGCAGATAAAATAATAAACAGAACAATATTTTTTTCTTCGGTTCACATTGCAACCAGCAACGCAATAATGTACACCGGGTCAACGATCGAAGAAAAATTTTCTTGTTTTTCTATCGCCGCCGCCGCCTATGTGCTGTGCATTCACTGTGCCCTCTATTTACCAAGCCACGTAACCAAGTGTTTGTATTGAAATGATCAGTGGTTCCCAATCAGTTACAATGTGAGCATGTTTCACAAATGATGGTGATTGTTGTTATTGTTAGCCACAGGTATGATTTTGTATTTATTATTTAGTTGAATTATTAATTTTTCCACTAGTTAATAAATTAAAAACATAAAAAACGAACCCGTAAAAACAAAGTTTTTTACTATATAATATTATGAGACGAGTCTCTCGGGATACGGTGTGGCTAGAACCGTGACTCAGCCAAACACATGATACTAGAGTTACAAATACAGTGCTCTCATATAAACCTTGAATGTAAAAATCAGTCTATGATGATATTATGAGACTCGATCGATATTTATTTAATTTTTTTGTGCACAGATTTTTGTTTCGTTTTTCACCACGTAAACACTTTTCCGGTACTAATTTTTACAGCCCAGTTTTTGATGGTGGACTGACATTGTTATATGCCTATATATTAAATTAGATCTTTAGCTGTTACTGTACTAAATTTGAACCAGATCGGTGCAGTACATTTTGAGATAGCTAGCTGCCATTTTGTTGCAAGATGGCGGACTAACATTGTTTCAAGACAGATTCTTAGCTATTACTGTACCAAATTTGAACGCAATAGTTATACAGCACATTTTGAGATATCTGTCCGCCATTTTGTTTCAAGATGGCGGACTGACATTTTAATATAACTACCTATATCATAAGTTAGATCCTTAGCTATTACTGTACCAAATTTGACCGCTATCGGTGCACTACATTTTGAGATAGCTAGCCGCCATTTGGTTTCAAGATGGCGGATAATATGAAATTTTGCCAAAATGCATTGTTAGGTGACAAAAGTCTATTTGCAAAATTTCAGCTCGATAGACAGACAGACGACAGACGATAAATTTAATATAAAGGATTTAAAAATATAATAATCAATAAATACATTAAATATTCGTTATTTAAGTATTTCTAACATTGTCAAATATTTTAATCCCTTTATAATTGGTTAAATCGTTCAATTGATTTAATGTTTTAATTTGAAAGGGTGATTTTCCCCTAATTTCAGCTCTGCCCCTTAACAAGGGTAGTTCATGTCACGACATTTTTAGAAATGCCACAAAACAAATGACGTGTAGTAAAAACAATGTCAACAAAATTATGGGGTAGATAAAACTAGGCCAGTACAGTACTAGTAATAATTCTCAATTTAAAAATATTTTATAGTTGCACAGCAGACAACAGAAAATTTACGAGGCGTAAAAAGATCTACAGAAAAATTATATCTCTACTTTTAGCAAAAGAAACTTCTAATACAATTTTTGAAAGAAAATAAAACAGTTACCTACTACAATTGAAGTTGGATTCAATTCTGATCGACGGAACATAAAAGTTTAATGTTTCAATTTTCTGTTACCCCAGGCAACTCCACAATTGGTTCGCACTATCGAATTTTAGATAAGTTTACAGGGAACTTTGAAAGAAATTTATTAACCAGGGAAACAGAAATTTGAGAAGGTTGAACCTAGGATATTGAGAAAAATGGGACAATCCTGTAAACTAATTTGAGTCACGCCTTGGTGTAAATTACAAGAAAAAATCTGACGTGGACACCACATGACTTCCTTGTACGCCTTGTGTGTTCATACTTTTCTTAATAACTAAAATGTAAAATAATATTAAAAATTCTTTTAACTTATTATACTAGTATACTCACAAATATATTTTAGTCATTTGATTTAAACTGCAGAAGAAGATATAAAGCATATTTTACTATTGTCACTGTCATGTCATAATCATTTAAATTTTACGTAGTAACAAATGTTAATCGATCATGGACTACAAGATACCGAAATACTATAAATTATAAATTTATACTTTAATTATTTTTAAATGATAGCAGATACAAAAATATTTATAAAATACCGATTGTAGGTAATAATAACATAATCTTTCATTTAAAATAAAAAAAATTGTCTAAAATTAAATATTTATCGAAATATTTTTAAAAAGTACTACTTCCGGTTTGTAGACTGAAACCAAAAATAGGAGGTGCACAACTAGATGCTATAACAGTCCTAAATACAAAATTTCAACTTTCTACGTCTAACCGTATTTGAGTTATGCGACACACATACGTCCGTACGTACGTACGTACAGACGTCACGTCGAAACTAGTCATAATGGATTCAGAAAAGGTCAAAACGGATATTTCCGTCAAAATCTGAGAACCGAAATTTTTCGCGATTACAATACTTCCTTACTTCGTACAAGAAGTGCATTTTTGTGCATTTAAACTGGATGTGTATTATACGATATCTGACCAGGTGTATAAATGTGTAAATTACGGAGTAAATTACGAAAAACAAATTACCGTAGATTACCAAAATAATTACGGATAAATTACCAAAAATTTAATAAATTACATTTGAAAATGTTTGGCGTTCTGTGGTGTTGTTGTTTGTATTCTTGTGTATTTATTAAAAAAGTTAACAAATGTTATTTTCTATATCTATATCTATGTATTTTATGTTTGTTTTTGTTGAAATTATATTTTAATTATATAAATATATGTACATTCACGTTAAGCATAAAATAATATTGTTATGAAATGATCATGACTCATAGACTCATGTGTTTTATTTTTATTTTTCTACTTGAAATTTAATTTTATATTAAATAAATAATTTCTTCATATTTTCTATGGTTATGAATTTCCTCAATATTTGAATGGTAATTTATCGGTAATTAATAGTATATTATATATTGAGGGACTAAAGTGCATGATTTAATCCTGAGGGTGAAGTTTATTTCACGAGCCGAAGGTGTGGGAAATAATCACCTGAGGGATTAAAGGTATTTTAGTCCTGTGGTATATACGCTATTTTTTGCACTTCATCCTCAAACGAATGCAAAATAGTTTAAGAATACACATTTTGTAATTTTGACAGTAAATATTGTTACCATAGATACTCTGTAACAAATAGCACGTATTTACTTGACAACGGGATTAATTAATTAAATTCCTTGACAACGGGATTAAATATGAGAAATAATCCCTTGGGATCAAATTAAGATCCTTAGTCCCTAAAAATAAAGACTAAAGAAGAGTTTTAGTCCCGGAAATGCAAAAAAATATTTTTCAGTACCTACCTAATTTATAAGTATTTTTTAATTATCCAGTAATTTATATAAAAATAAAGATCGGTAAATTACCAGTGATAAATAAACAAAAAATAAATTACCGTAATTTTACATCCCTGTACCTGACTGGATTTGAATCTGAGTTGTCAGAACCACATTAGAAGATTAGAAACACATACTGCACTTAGTTTGGTACCTATCCATAATTTATCAACAAATTTGACTCAATGCAGGTTCATAGCTACTCACTTATAAATTATAATTAACAGTTAGTTAAAGAATAAGCCAAAATGAGTTAATGCTTTTATAAAATTTGCGACTTAATAATAATAATAAAAATATTTAAAAGTTGTATTTAAAAATGAAAGAACTACAGAATTATATTTTTATAGATATTTGATTTGCCTCTAGATAGTAGATAGATACCAATTGCTTTCTAAACTGGAGTGAGGGTACTTCTTATCTGTAATTTTTGATTATTAATGTTTATAATTTAATAATAATATAGCTTTGTTTTCACAATACATAGAAGTTAAAAATAAAGCAAATATTGTTCATATTTGTTGGATGCTTTGTTATTTGACACTATTTTTACTATTTGCAAATCCTGTCGATATATCAACAGCTGCTCAATTTAAATAATTTTTTACTCAATCCGATAGCCGATCTCCCAAATTAATTATATCAAAACCACAACAAATTTTTTATTCTTCCGTGGGACGAACCTCGAACCTTCTCGCTCACTCGCACGAAATTCAGTTCATTTTGAATGTGTATCACCACCTCTACCTCTCTGGTTTCGGTTTACTCATAAACTCAGACACAAACAAGAGACTCACAGCTACAGTAAGAAGGAACGAAGGACAAAGTACGGAAAACGTAGACGGCGTAGACTCGGCGACACCCAAACACCAGAAACATTTCACGAGTTATTGAACTTTACGCCTCCCTTGACAGTACAAATATATCACGACGTGAGGTAAACATTTCAACCCGGGGAGGAAAATGAGAGGATCAGGGAGGAAATTATTTCATTTTGTTGTATCCTGGTTTGATTAAGTTTGGCTGGCCCTTAAAATAAATAATAAAACTCTACTATTAGAGGGCGTCCGCTTATTTAGTCAAATATTTGCGTAGTTTGACCAAAAATAATTAGGCCAAACTGTATTTTAGTCAAACTGTAATTTGTTCAACTGGAATTTTGTCAAACCGTAAATATGCCAACCCGTAATTTAGGATGCTAGGCTCTGGTTACAGAGGTCGTGGGTTCGAATCCCGGTCAGGTCAGAAAATTTTCACGGCCTGATTTGGATCGGTACCTACTCCCGTTACCATTCCAAGTTGGGATCTAATTAACTTGGCAACCTCTAGCTATCGGGCACCGGCTAGAGGCTGTAACAAGGGCTTGCGCCGGGTCGACTGACAACACACATGGTAGTAAAGTAAAAAACTCCGTGGTAAAGTATATAAAGTAAAAAATTAATACTGTGAGTGTGCCATCAAGTCACCCTAGGGATATAACCCAAATGAGGTTCAAATCCCGAAATGATAATAATAATAATATAAACAAAATAATAATTTAGCCAAACTGTATTTTAGACAAACTGTAATTTCACATTCCGTAATTTAACCAAACCGCAACTTCGACTAATATTATATTGTCAAATCGTTTTCAGGTAAACTGTAATTTAGCCAAAACGCAACTATACCTAACTGGAATCATCCAACACGGAATTTATCCAAACCGTATTTTTGTCAAATCGCAGTTATGCATAACCGTAATCTTGCCAAACGCATTTTACTCAAATCGTAATCTTCCCAACTCTATTTAAGAGCATTCTGTACAGGAAGAATGTACACGTTAAAGCATTTTATACTCATACACCTCATCGACACATGGTTGCACATTTTAACAAAAACAAATTTTTATATAGTAGATAAGGGATAAAACTTCGTTCTATTAGTAAAAAATTTTTTTTCAGCACGTTCAACGGTCGAAATTACTTACTTTCAACCGCTTGCAGGCCGTTTAGAAGCACCTACAGATTTTTCTTTATATTTCGCAGAACATGATATTTTAAACTTGAATCATGTAGTTTAAAGTTTAATCTACGTTGGGGTAGTGTTATTTTTTAGAAAAAACTTTCTGATTTCGAGAAAATTAGAGGTAAAAAAATGTGAATTTTTGTAGTTTTCTTTATTTTATAAACTAAAACTTCGGTACAAAACAGAAAAAATGGCACTAATAGAACGAAGTTTTATCCCTTATCTATACCATATAAAAATTTGTTTTTGTTAAAATGTGCAACCATGTGTCGATGAGGTGTATGCGTGTAAAGTGCTTTTTACGTGTATATTCTTCCTGTACAGAATGCTCTTAAGACACACAATGTGATGCTACTGAGAGACAAATGTGCGCCTTAACAATTAGTAATTAATTCGTCTCTGCTATTTTCTTCTTCATGGTCGGATTATTCATGAATCAATTTCATTGTTGTTGTTGTGTTCTGTAATGAATTTATTCCACATAAGAAAGACCGGCAGTGGCAGTTAGTACTCGACTCGGCACAGTTGAACAAATCATTTAACTTGGAATGAGTCATCAGAGACTAGTCTTAAATATTAATTAGTACCGCGGTTATTTTTGTTGGCTTCTGAGGGGAAAGAGGGCGTGTGTTGACTCAGAGGTGTTCCTGGGTTTCGTGTATGTGGGTTGTGAGGGTAAACCACGAAAGATAGACTCGTTTTTTTAACCACGAGGCGTCAAAATAAAACATACTTATTTATTTTGTTTCAAAAAATTTGAATATAAAGTTGAATACCTACGAGGGGTGCATGTCACTGCGTCAAATTGCCGTAATGTCAAATACCCGCTGTGTCCAATTGCCGCAATGTCAAATTGCCACTGTGCCAAAACGCATCCCCACCACTTACATACTTGTAATAACGTATGTCGAGAGACTACTGCAAATTTATTTCGACACAGAGGCAATTTGACCCAGTGGAAATCAGGCACAACAGTATTATAATCTAAAAATTGCTAAAAGTACAACTAATCCAAATCTGAATAATTTATAAATTTGTTTGTACGAAAAAACAGCTTAGTACTTTATAATTATTTATTTATTTATTTAAGAAGCTATCCAACAGACAATAGCCCAATAACAGGATAGGAATACACCAATATAAAAATACAAATAATATCTGAAAGTTACAAATAAAATATGAACTATTAAAAATACACAAAAATTATGCACATAAACATTTCATTAATTTTTTTAAATCTAAGTGAAAAATGTCAATATGAGAAAATTGCATTTGATATAAGACACACATCCGATGAATTGGTGAAGTAAGATGTAGATTAGTTCGGGCCACAGGAAGATAGAATAATACGATGTTTCTGGTATGGACTGAAGGAGTATGAAAATTAAGTAAGGATAAGCAACGAGGATCATCGACAGCACAGTGTATGAGTTTGTGAAGATGGATTATACACATGTTTGTACGGCGCTCAAATAGACTCTTCATCTGGAATAGGTTCAGTAGATGTTCATATGGGACTGATTGATCAGGATAGGTTCTATTTGTTTTGAAATAAATGTATCTCAAGAATTTCCTTTGGATGGATTCTAAATGATCTTGATGAGATTCATAAATAGGATTCCAGATTACTGCACAATATTCAAGTTTGGACCTCACATAGGAATAATATAAAGCGAAAATTGCCGAAATATCAGTAAAAGAACGGGTGTTTCTAATTATGAAGCCCAACATACGAACAGCGGCATTACGTACATCATTAACATGACTGAGAAAAGACAAGTTACTGTCAAATCTAACACCAAGATCTTTGATAGAGGAAGTGCGCTTAAGTATCACATTCTGAATTGAATAATCATAACTCAGAGTTGATAATTTTCTAGTGTACGATAAAACCATACATTTATCAAGATTTAGTTGAAGGTTATTGTTAATACACCACTGAGAGAGATTATTCAAATCATCTTGCAATAAATAAGAATCATTCACGGAGGAGATAGGGTAAAATATTTTTAGGTCATCAGCAAACATAAGTTTGTCACAACAGATCACATCAGTGACGTCATTTATAAATAAAAGAAAGAGCAGAGGGCCTAGATTCGACCCCTGTGGCACACCAGAGGAGGCAATGAATGAGTTCGAGTAATGGCCTTTGAAATTAACAAATAGTTCTCGTTGCTGGAGGTAAGAAGATAAAAGTGAAATAAGTGCTGGTGAAAGGGAGAAGGACTGTAATTTGCCAATCAAGATACTGTGGTCAATTCTATCAAATGCTTTAGCAAAGTCAGTATAAATGCAATCTACTTGACCTCGAGCATCAAGAACTGAAGATAAAAAATGTGTAAAATACATTAGATTAGTAGTCGTAGATCTTTTTTGCATAAAACCATGTTGGGAAAATGAAATCTGATTTTTTATTTTTGAGTAGATGGTAGTATAAATTAATTTCTCAAAAACCTTGCTAAAGTTAGACAGCATAGCTATAGGACGATAATTAGTAATTTTTGAGGCATCTCCTGATTTCAAAATAGGCGTGACACGCGTGGTTTTCCATATATTTGGGAAGATGTTACTTTTTATACTGAGATTAAAAATATGATGCAAAGCATTTGACAGAGGATCTACACAGTCCTTAATTAACAAACCCGGAACGCAGTCAGGTCCAGATGATAGAGACGGTTTGAGGCCTTTTATAGCATTCTGTATTTCACATGTAGAAACATAAATTAATGAGATATTATCGTGAGTCAACGGAGTTGGTAGGGACATTATTTGAAGAGGAAGTATAGACTGAGTGAAAGAAAGATGCAAACGTATTAGTAATATCATCAGGTGTGGTCAATAACGAATCTTTAAAAAACATTGAATTTGCAGACGAGGACACTTTTCGCTTAGAATTTACAAAATTCCAAAATTTCTTCGGCTCAGATCTAATTATGTAACTTTATTGCGATATTTTTCACATTTATCATTTTTAACTCACTGTAGTTTATCTGTCGTTTGTAAAATTATCCTTTTAAAAGACCAGATAACCGGAAACAACTATGATACGAATTTATGAATAAAAAATTTGTAAAATATATTTCCTTGCTAAACAAAATTGGAAATTCCAAAAACTGTTCCTTATATCAAAGTTTCAAAACAATTTCCCCATCTGTACAAACTTAGCAATTACTTCCAACTTCCGGTTTATATCGCGTTACTTCACAACCGGAAACCCAGTCTCTGTCTTTGTCTAACCGCCCTAAATTCAAAATAACTCGTTATTTTCCACCACCCGGTATATATGAACTACAACTACTGTTCTGCTTCCTCGGTTTATTTTCACTTTGTTCGTTCTCTTTCATGTTTTTTTCGCTTTTTATTGGTTGGCTTGTCAATCGACGGTGTAGAATGCATCGTAGACTGTCGGCTGTCATGTTAGTGTTTTGTTTCGTTGTTGACTTGGCAACAATGTTTATTTTTACGCATAGAGCGGCCTACATTAAACATTATGATTTTATTTCTGTTTGACGGCGAAGAAAATACAGATTTAGAGCGGATGATGCGTGAAATGCGGTTTTGATAAAAATTCCCAGCTCGTGAGGTCGAAGTAAGGAGAATCAGAAGCTTATCAACGGAAGGTTACGAATAATTGTTTATTATCTGAGGTTCGAAAATGTTAAATTATGGTTTTTTGTTTAAATAATTATTATCTATAAAATTACGGGTATTACTGGGCCTATTATCATTTTCATAAATTTATTGCAAGATTTACCTTTCTTAAAAAATACCAATAATTTAAAAAAAAACTGTGTAATTATGATATATTTTCATTTATAACGTCACACGTGCAATAATTCTTTCCGAACATTTTTTTGGTGCCTTCCAATAACGTCTTAATTAACTAGAGTGGTACACGAGAGCTAAATTACCTTATTGGAACACACGATAAAAAAATTTCCTGTACAATAATATTAATGCACGAGGTAAGAAAATCGCAATGACACCGCCGCTCTATTTTTGAATTATTTTTACAATAAAAACTTGAAATATTTACTAAATTTGTATTTTATATGTATTATTTACCTTATTAATTGCTTATTTATATACTCAAAATTACAATTTAACCAATTTTTAATTTATAATGTCAAATTGACATTATGACAGTAAAGTTTCGACTTATTATAATTTAAGTTCCTCAAGTTACTAGTAAAAAATTTGCGCTAAATTTTTATACAACCATGGTTACTATTATTATAAATCAATTATTTCCATTTGTTGTTATTTGTGTCATTTTCTATTTACTTTATAAATAAAATAACTAAAACTAACCCAACGTAATCATAGAACGTAAAATATTAATTTAAATATTTTTACAATTATTTATCTGCCTGGTGTATATTGCATTTCATTATGACAATGATAAAAAATGTTTTCCTGCTTATTATTTTTTAACTGAGCTATTTAGTAAGTATACAGCAAAATAAAAGTAAAACTAAAATTAAAATAAATAGTTTTCTTTACTTAATGTATTGCGGTTAAATTAAAAGACAGCTGATATCATACCAATAACAAATAATTCTACCCGTTCGAATGCGGTTAAAAAACACAAAATTATCTATTTCCGAGGGTGTTTCATGTACAATGCATCTGCTTACACTTATATATCATTTTACAACTGTCTTGGTGACGTCACGCTCTGAGTAACACATCAGTTGGTGTATTAAAACGCCAGACCATAATGTGAACTTCATAAAAAATGTTTATGAATACCAGAAAAGTGTCAAGTGACTAATTGTTGCACTTGCAATAATTTTTTTCGTGAATGCAACACTTCGTGGGTGGCGTGATAGAATTGTATCCGTTGTATTTTTTTCTGTTGTTTATATACCAAGGTCGGTATAGTGAAGATTTGTATCTGTTTTATTAAGAAGTTATTTATAATTTTACTTAATATGGCAGCGTTTGAAGCGTGAATTGTTTATTGTTTACTGTGTTAATTATTAAGTGTGACGTTTGTAGCAAAACAAAAGTTGCATAATGTTTGCTACATATTTTTATTTGAGACATTGTTGTTTTTGACACTACGAAGTTAGCAATAGCAATATAACAAAGCCAAGTTACGTTTAAAAAGTATTGAATTATAAATAATAATCAATTTTATCGTCAACACGCTCTAGCGCCAAAAATTCAAAAAGCATAGTTTCTTTGTTATTTATAATATAAGTTCATAATTTGTTATTTATTTATTTAGTTTAATATTTATTATTATTAATTATTATAAATTAAAACTACAATTTTGCTTAAGAAATTAGAACAATTATTATAATAGCTGGGATGTTGAGATGAATAACAATTTGTTAAAATTTGATGTATTTTTGACTTGTGGAATGAATGAATGTGTTTAATGGTTCGTGCTTACCCTGTTTAGGGATATAGCTTGATTTGTTATGTAATTAATTTAAGGGCGCGCTTAAAAGAGGAAAAACGTAACATGAAATCTGTAATGGTAATGTTTTTAACTCCATAATAGTCAAAATCTTATTATACGTAATAATTTGATTTAAAAAATGTTTTTTTTTTCTGTAACTAGTGCTACATCAGCGACACTTTAAAACTTTTACATGGCTCATTTTGCACATGATTTCTGCATAAATTTCAAATAAACGATGTAACCTACAATCTACAATAAAAATTATGTTACACAGTAAAAATACATTCATTCCAAATTGCCTTATTCTACAAATTATGTCTATAATAATAGTTCATTTTGCATAAAATTCATTGCAATTTGATGAATTTTGCTTCCTCTTCTACTGCAAATTATATTTATTTTCAGGTATTCTTATTTAGCATAGGGCATCTACAAACTATTCTATTGATATAGTTTTATACCTATTGCTTGTTCTTATTTGTAGAAATTTGTGCAGATAAAGTGCATAAAAATGACTATCTGAAAACGGTTTCAAGCGCAACCTTAAAATCTAAATTTCGTCGCAGTGAACTGCAATTTTGACTCTTGCCAAGTATGTTTATCGTTTGCAATTAAACTAATGAATTCTTAATATAACTGTTTACTCTATAATCTATGCCGGTCTACGATCAAAAAAGAAGCTGTGTACCTATTATTAAATTATGATTTTCCTTTTTATACCTTTTTATCTAGTTACAGTTGTTAAAGATCTTACTGACCGAAATTTCTTTTCATACCTTTTTATCTATACTTCATTTCAGCTAAGAAAATAGCGTTGGGTTAGATAGGGCAATGGTATTCTTGAATCTAATTGGTTGAGATGAGAGGTAGATTTACACTAGCAAACATTTTCATTTCCGTTAACATTACTTATTACTTAAACCTTCTTATTTTGAATTTCATAGTTACTTCGAAGTACTACATTATTCTATAGATGACAGCTTTATTCACAAAACATAACTTATTTAAGACCGCGTCAAATTTTGAACTTATAAAATGTGTGAGTGTAAAACTTACTGGCATTCGCAGTGCCATCTGCTATTTTATTAGCTGAAATGAAGTATAGTTACAGTTGCTAAAGATCTTACTGACCGAAATGGGAAAATACCTTCCATTTTGAACACTTTTACAGTCAGTTAACATATAAATAATATTAAAACCTTTGATATTTTCCTACAATACTAAAAGTTATGGCGCAAACGTCTAAAAACTCTTTTGCAACATTTTCAGAAATATCTTACGACTTAATTCCGTGACTTCTCGCGTATCAGGTAAAGAAACATTTAAATCCTCCTTCTTGTTCTTATTCTTCCTGATAATACTATTCCACATTTTCCGATGCGCCATTTTGATACCACTGTCACATAAACAAACCGAACACATTCACTAGCACAAAAACATCGAACTAGAAGCCATCAAGTCACCTTTGGAACTGTAGGCGAGCGACTACAAACACAAACGATGTTTTTCCATGACTCACTGCGTCATTATTCACAATTAAAACAATCGCAAGATTTTTGTTAGTATCGATTTTACATTAGGTTGTTATCACAAAATAAATAATGTATGTTTTGAGATAAATTGTTATGGCAACGACAAATCGATTGTTTTTACCTTCGCTTTTGTTCGTTTCTAATTCTCTACTGAAGATAGAAACAATGCATGATCTAAGCAAACCCAGCCCGAATGGGTTTCCGGTTTTGACCGCTGACTTCCTGTATCGCGGAGATAAGCGTTCTAGGATAGGCCCGATACGCAAGGGTTCCGATTACAGGGGCGTAATGAATAAAAATGTCACCCAAGATATCTGCAGATCTTTATAATCTACCCAACTGGAATAATATTCTATTCGCGCAGAGAAAAAGATTTTTTTGCTGATAGTGCATAGAAACTAGCTGAGATTTTGAATAGATTATCCTTTTTTTTTTTTTTTTGTTAAATTTGGTGAGGTAATCGCACTGTTGTGTGGTTACCTTATCAGCTGACAATTCATAGATTCATACTTGCTATTATTTACACTCATTTTATTTAAAAAAAATCTGACGTGGACACCACATGACTTCCTTGTACGCCTTGTGTGTCCATACTTTTCTTAATAACTAAAATGTAGAATAATATAAAAAATTCTTTTAACATATTATACTAGTATACTCACAAATATATTTTAGTCATTTTATTTAAACTGCAGAAGAAGATATAAAGCATATTTTACTATTGTCACTGTCATGTCATAATCATTTAAATTTTACGTAGTAACAAATGTTAATCGATCATGGACTACAAGATAAAGAAATACTAAATAAAAAATATATACTTTAATTATTCCTAAATGATACCAGATACAAAAATATTTATAAAATACCGATTTTAGGTAATAATCACATAATCTTTCATTTAAAATAAAAAAATTTGTGTTAAATTAAATATTTATCGAAATATTTTTAAAAAGTACTACTTCCGGTTTATAGATTGAAACCAAAAATAGGAGGTGCACAACTAGATGCTGTAACAGTCCTAAATACAAAATTTCAACTTTCTACGTTTAACCGTATTTGAGTTATGCGACACACATACGTCCGTCCGTCCGTACGTACGTACGTACGTACGTACGTACAGACGTCACGTCGAAACTAGTCATAATGGATTCAGAAAAGGTCAAAACGGATATTTCCGTCAAAATCTGAGAACCGAAATTTTTCGCGATTACAATACTTCCTTACTTCGTACAAGGAAGTAAAAACTACATTATTGTACTGTTCTTAATCTTATTTAATAATATATCTAAATCGTGCGCTTCAAAATATTTTTACAGGCATGTTCTTCGATTATAATATTATGTATGAGTATGTAGTTAGTATACAGAATGTTCCACAACTTTAGGACAAAGAATTAAAGGGTACGACTATACGACGTGCTGATCATGAAACAAAAAGAATTTTTTTTAATTTGCAAAAAATTGCATCGTATTTCAAGCAAACATTTTTCTGCCACTGGTCGGTAGTTATATTTAATATTTTTTGAAAATCTTCTACAATGAAACTAATTGTTTACATAATATATAATACTAATAAATGTCAAATTATCATATATAATACCACTAGTGTTCCAAGTTATGTCGACAATTTTTGTTGCTGTATCACGAATGGTTATTACGCTTGATTGAAAATTGCACGAGTGCTATTTAACTATTTAACTTTGCGAATTTTAAAATAATTATTTTTGTTTCATGATCAGCACGTCGTACAGTAAATACCCTTTAATTTTTTATTCTAAGTTATGGATCAACCTGTATAATTATAATATTACCTATATTTATAACATTTCTTTCGATTTTTATAATAGTAGGTAACTATTTAATTTAAAACATTTTGAGAAATTTTAATACCTGGAAGATTAGGAAGTAAATTATTTTTTTGACATATGAATGACAATCTGTTTTGGGATTCGTGCTAATCCTAATCCGTATATGTTTGAGAAATAATTTTTGTCATTTTTTAATTTCTAAGTAGGTACCTATATGATTTAAATTTTTTTGGGGAAAAAACACCAATAGAACCTTCAACTTTTGTCAAATAGTACCACTATGGCATGTTTCTATTTCAAAATTTAACTGGAATAAATCATTTTTTTAAAATTTATAAAGCCTGTGTCAGACGGCTAATTTTTTAACAAAAAAATGTCATTTTTTGCCTGAATTAAAAAATGTGACGTAGGTACCACATAATTTTGTCATTTTGCAAGTAAGTTTGGAATATGTGACATCATATTAATTAGTTTACATTCAAAATAGTAAATACATGAAAAATTAAATGCTTGCGAAAATATATAATATATTCATAAAACTATGTCAATATTTTGAATCTTAAACTCATTAATAATGTTATGTCTTGTACGCACAGATACGTAAATTTTATAAAAAGAAATGCCATAACTACATACGTTACAGGGTACAGGCATCAAACTAGTAAGCTTGTTATTATTCAAAACATTATTTATAGTAGTTTCAAAACAAAAACTGACCATTTGCACAGACTTCCACAAAATACAGATTTGAATTAGCCAAATTCAAAACAATTAAAGTTTTACTATGATTGATACCCAAATATTTAAATTTGTAACTCTGAAGTAAAAATTCTCTACCTTAGTTTATCATTTAAACAATCTCTCAAATCACTAAACATAAATAACTTCCAAGTGATTTTTCAGCAAATAATTCATTTCCTTATCCACTTTTCCTTAATGAAGTGATTAAGTCTCATGTCCCGTCCACGTTTTCAACGTCTAGAGTCTAGATTGTCAATTACGATAATACGTCTCTGGATCTAACGAAGGACGTCACAGTAGAATAACCACCAACTGTTTTTACATAAACATGAGCTGTACAGAGTATTCGACAAAGTCTTCCGACCAAGACAACAAGGGAAAGAAGTAATTTGTATGCAGCGGGGGTGTAGTTGAAAATTTAGGGATGTAATGAAATAATTTTTGGGGAATTTAATCTTAAAGGAGTAGGCAGGTTTACAGAATAAGTATAATATATTTCATTTGTAGCTTTAGAAAATTGATTGGCTAAAACAAGTACTTTAAATTCAGGTCTTTTTATTTATGGTCTTTCATTAAGAGTGATAGGATTTTAATTTTAAATAAAACGTCAACGGTTTGACATATCAATTTAGTTTTTGCTTTATTTGGAAGCTAGGACAATGCAGTTATGTTCGGAACAAGATATCGTTCAAATGTCCACCACGGCTTTGTTGACACTGATCACAAGATCGCTTCGATTTGGTCGAATTTGGCTCATCCGCAACACTGGCCGCTACAGCTGTGATATTCTCGTCACTTCGAACATTTCGTTGTCTTATTGGTGGCTTATTGTCTTAGTAATGTTAACTCAAACTTTATCACAGTGCGTCTTATAGCCTTCTGTAATTAAAGACTATAGTTTTCTTCTTTAATTAAAAATGGTTTACTGTGCAGTTCAATTTTTAAATTAGAATCAAAATCTGCAATAAAATATAGGGGTTCCCATTTGAAATAACAAAGTTGCCCCCCGTACCCCTTACAAGGGGGGCAAGGAGGGGTTTCATTTGTACGCCACATCCGCACATCCGTATTTGTAAGATCGCCTATCGTTCTGTAAAAAAATCTCAACCCATTTTTTCACAAAAAAGGTGGACGGGTGGTCTGGACCACCCTGTATTGTTTGAAAAGAATGTCAATCACTAAATTCTACAACTGCCAAAAATAACTACGATCAACATTGTTTGACTGTTAGACTGTTCGATCTTTGTTGACTGCTGTCGTTGGCAATGATTTCATTTGTGGTTAATAATGTGACAAGAATTCAAATAATTAATATACAATGGACAATGCATAGTAATTTTAGTTACAAAATCTGTAAATTGTAATTGACAACCTTGTCCTTTCAAAATACGCTCAACCATCGTGAGAAGGTTCTTAATCATTTTGATTGTTGTTTTGAAACCAATTCTGAAGTTTTGTAAACAATAACCACAGAGAGAGAATTTACAATTGCTTTACAGAAATGTTGTAAGGAAATAATGGTTACAAATTTTTATCTACAGGAAATTAAATTGCATTTTATCAAAGCAGTTAACTTGGTAATTAACCAAATGACAAGGATAAAAATATTTATTAAATGCGAGTAATTTGTTCGCATGACATTTTTATATTTTTTTACATTTACAAGGCCAGAATAGTACGCTGAACTTATCAAATTTAGCGCAGAACAGGAAATTGAAAAAATCTAAGCTATAATCATAAAACAAATATCACTTGTTACTTGTTATGTTAGAGATGTAAATTTAAATGAGTTTCAAAAAAAGTTGTTCAAATTATAAATATATAAATAGCCATATTTTTTACTGTATCTTAAGCCTGTCATAAGTATTTAGTTAATATTTATGTTTAAGTTTAAGAAAGTTTAAATGCATCAAACTTAAACGAGCATTCACAGTACTTGAAAGTGGAAAGTGAATGTTCGTAAGTTAAATGAATTTAAAGCCTCGTTTACCTACATTTATGTTTATATGTACGTTTAAGAAAGTTTAAATTCATATAACTAAATAGGAGCATTCACAATGCCCACTTTCAAGTACTGTGAATTCTCAGATTTAGTTCTTAAACCTAAACTTAGATCTAAACCTTAAAACAAAATGTTTACGTGAATGAAGCTTAAATTTTTGTAAAAGTAAACATAAATATAAACCTTAAAACTAAATACTTATGTGAATGCGAGGCTGAACTTAACTTTTGGATTATTTTCATGTTTATTAGAGAAAAATAAAGAAGTATATTAAGGTGTTCGTCTACCCTAAAATTTTACTGGTTTACAGCCTTACAGAGGTGTACGCCTTCCACGTTTACTTTAGTTATAATTATTGAAATATTATGATGCTTTTAAGAGAGTGTATTAACAAAGGATGTCTTAATACCTCTAGTGTTTTATTTTTGGTCTTTGGACTAGGAATTTGAAGTAAAAAATATTTAAAATTGAAGTTTTTTGTCATTATTTGATACAATTTGATATGATTTTTTTCGGTCATTTTTCGAATTTTTGTTTTACTTAATTTCTTTAATAAATACAGAAGTTATTATGGGAATATTGGAGCCATGTTTACAGTATTTTTCAACTTCAAAATGACATTGCATAGCTAGGATGCGGGATGCGGCAAAGTACGAGTTTCCGGCTGGGTTCGGGCAGCCGTAGTAGTGGGGAAGAGAGTGAATTAGAAAAAAAGTAATATCGAGAGTATTTTAGGAATTCGACAAATAGGTAGACGAGTCCCTTAATACAGTACCTACTCAGTACTCAACGTATCTAATAATTTATTGTTTTTATCCACGACTAGCATATTATTTATTTATTAAATAGAGAAAATATGAAATTATCAACAATATTTTATTTTTTATACTTATTTATAGTATACCTTTATAGTAAACAACAAACCTACTACTAGATATGATAAGCAAGTGTAAAAAGCATTACTTATAACAACAATAACTAACACCAGAAAACTACTTTACTGACCTAAATGATAGCATAAATTTCGCTCCGTTTTTTTCTCCTGACCTATTACACAATTCCGCCCACATTCTCTGTTATTTTCCCTCAAATTACAATAATTAATAGCCTGCACAACTATCTACATCTCGCGTTTTTCTGACCACATGTATTCATTTCTCATTCCTGCACTCTTTCCTGAGATCTAGTGCGCCCTGCCAACATTTCACTGCACCGTCATTTGTCATCTCAGTTGGCGCCGTCTCGACGTTGTTTGGCGTCCGGCCACTACTTCCGGTGGCGCTGTAAACGCTGCTAATTGTGGAGAGGTATTTTAGAAGTAAGAAAATCACGAGTGTAATTAATAATTACCAAGTATTCTCAGAAGTAGGACATACCTTTAACTAAACAATAAAATATTTTTTGACGTAAAGTTTGCTAAGCGGCTCGTCTAGGTTTTTTCGGAATTCCTAGAATATTCTCGATTTTACTTTTTCTCCCTTTTTCCACTTCCTTCCCCAGTACTACAGCTGCCCGAACCCAGCCCGAAACTCGTACTTTGCTGCTTCCTAGCTATGCAATGGCATTTTGAAGTTGAAAAGTACTGTAAAAGTGTTTTCGTTGCGAGTAAACTGTCAGTTTATTTTTAACTTCAAGATAATGCTTTTTTAAACATTTAAGAGAAAAAGAATGGATCTACAGAGTTGCCTTTTTCAAATTTTAAAATAAATTTCTATCATGAGATATAACCGTGTAAAGTTTGCATAAATTGGAAACGTTTATAAATTTTTAGAAAAATTGCATGACACAAATAACAGTCAATGGATGAATTGGTTACAATAATAGTAACCATGGTTATATACAAATTTTCTCGAAAATTTTTTTACTAGTAGCTTGAGTAACTTGAATGAAATTAATAAGCAGAAATTTTACCGGCATCTGTCAGTTTGACTGTATATTAAAAATTGGTTAAATTGTTATTTTGAGTATAAATAAGAGATTAATAAGGTAAATAATACATACTTATTAATGTTAAATACAAATTAAGTAAATATTTTAAGTTTCTATTGTAAAAAGAATTCAAAAATAGAGCAGCGGTGTCATTGCGATTTTCTTACCTAATATGTACTTGTGCATTAATTCATGTCCAGGAAATTATTTAACGTGCATTCCAACAACATTTTAATTAGCTCGAGTGGTACACGAGAGCACTCAAAAAAATTCCGGAAAGAATTAATGCACATGTGATATTATAAGTGAAAATTTATAATCATGTAACTACAATTTTTATAATAAAAATAATTGTAAAAAGGCACAACTGTTAATTGATCCTTTAAGTATATAATCCTTGTTGGAATGAAATTTAAGTAGGTACTTACGAATTGCATTTTATTTTCTATAATTTAAATAATCAAATTCATTAAAAAAATTTTTTTAAATTTTTTCATGCTGGTCAGTTCAGACTTGTCTTCATTGAAGAAAAAACCAAATTATTTTTACGAATGACTGATTATTTTCCTGTTCGAAAACCTAGTGTTGATTTGATCTTGTGGTTGCCAGAAAGTGCGTTGAATTCTCTATAAATATTCCCCATGTAAATTATATCGTGCGCACTTACTGCACTTTTGTAATAATATCGACATGCGTAACGTACAACGTCCGTGTTACAAAACTGTTACAAAATATCCGTGCGAGTGAGTAGTGAAGTACAACGTCAACGTATAAGCGCATGATAACCATAAACCCATTGGTAAAACGCTAAAGGCCTGTTTCCCGGAAGACGTCATAATTATAACTCTGTAATTGATAATGCTGTTACTTGAGGTTAAGATAATTCGAAGACAGAAACTTACAACCGGTTGGAGGAGATCGAATGACAGACAATAATTTTGGACGCGGAAATTTGAGCAGTTGAATTTTTTTATACAAAATCTCTTGCGGCTTACACAGGATTTCCACAACCTCAAGTTATCTGTTGATTACTTACAAAAATTATAAGAAGTGGCAGTTACTTAAATGTCAATGTTGTTTTAGAATTTAGACAACTCAACTGCGTTATCTTAAATTTGTAGTATCATACATTTTTAGCACTTCCGGGACTAAAACTCTTCTTTAGTCTTTATTTTTAGAGACTAAGGTTCTAAATTTGATCCCAAGGGATTATTTTTTCATATTTAATCCCGTTGTCAAAGAATTGAATTAATTAATCCCGTTGTCAAGTAAATACGTGCTATTTGTTACAGAGTATCTCTGGTAACAATATAAATATTTGTCATAAAATTTACTGTCAAAATTACAAAATGTGTATTATTTTAAACTATTTTGCATTCGTTTGAGGATGAAGTGCAAAAACTAGCGTATATACCACAGGACTAAAGTACCTTTAATCCCTCAGGTGATTATTTCCCTGCACCTTCGGCTCGTGAAATAAACTTCACCCTCAGGATTAAATCATGCACTTTAGTCCCTCAATATATAATATACTATTATACTTCTATATTTTTTGGAGAAAATTCATTAAAGGTTCATTTACACTTATGAAAAAAATATAAATAAAATTATAGATATAAAGCTAAGTTTACATGTACCGTTGTCACCGGCGAACGTTGCTGCCGTTGAAGCCGTTCTGTGATTTGATTGGTTGACAACCAACTAAATGACAGCTGTCAAACTGCGTCGTTGGTTGTCAAATTTTTTTACGGTGTCAACGAACAACTTAAGTCGTAACTTCGACGTATTGTATGTAAGAAAATATTTAAGCAATATAATCCATGAAATTACTTTCTAATTAAATCCATATTTAAAATTAATTTTATTTGACATTCAAAAAGAGACACATTGAACTACTATTTTTTCCACTCTCTGGTTGACTGGTACTTGCTTATGTTTGTTTAAAATATTTCACATTTGCAAAGTAAACAAAACCATTTTTTTAAGTTGAATATACATAGATTAAATTTTAGATACATATTATTTGCTTTTTATGCAAACATAAAATCATGTTTATTACATACATATCTATTTATCTATCACGCCTTTTACCCATATTATGTGAATCATCAATATGGATATGTATTTGACTTTGTGTGCGGTTACCACGTTACCAGCCATCAACTTACGGATGAGCACACCACATTAGCGATTTTTGTGTAGTAAATTGGCATGTATACCTTACTGGATTTAAACCAGAGTTATCAAATAACGCACTCAACTATCTAATATTTCTTGTAGAAAACTAAGATCAATTTATGGAACAAAAATTATTTTACTTCGTAGTATGTGCAAAGATTTTAATTTTACGCATTAAAAAATACTTAAACCACGATGAATAATCTAGTTAACCGCATTTAGAATTATATTTCAACAAATCTAATAAAACGTCTATACTCTGTCCGCCGAACAGATAAAGTAATAAAACTAATGGGCAGAGCCAAAATTGCGCAGTACAATATGCGCAGAAGTAGGCTTTACAAGCTACAAATTTTAAAAAGCAAAAGAATTAAATAGTTTTATTTGAAATTAATATGGAAGAATTATATATTTAATATTATTATATTTTATCATTTATGTATAACATAATTTTAAAAGAAATATGAAGTACAATTTTTATTTATGAACGATTTTTTTGATGCTTCAATACACGTTATATTTAGTAAATATTCGCTAGTGCTAAGTTGTAGCAACATACAAAACAGGATAAAACGAAATGATTTTGACATTCCCCCATTCTACCTACATATATAGGTATTCACGTAGTATTGATGTATATTTATAACTGTCAAACGTTAACCTAACATATTTGACGTTTAATAAAATTTTCTCAAAATTAAATAAGTACGATCAACGGAAAAATATGTTAACGTTGTTACCGATCTCAGCAGTCGAGTTTGTCAAACAGTGTAAAACTAGCTTAACAATAGCAATACAGTATTTAAATTTCGCGCACATTTGTGGAGCATCTAATCTATCTGTTCGGCGGACAGTCATCTAGTAATCCTTGAAAACAGTTTCCATTCATAAAATCAAGCAACCAGGAAAACAATCGCGCATCGCCGGTCGCCGCTCCAGCCACCTACCGTCGAAGCTGCGAACTACAAACTCACTTTCAGTTCCCGATTTCGCCGCCAGCTAGCAGCACATCTCAACGGTTCAGAACAGCAAAACAGGAATCATAAATTATTCCAGCAGTGGTCTCGAGTTACAAAAACACAATAAGCTGCAATAGTAAGCCTGCTTCTGTATTTCATTCAACAATGGTTGATTGCGGTAAAAAGCCGGTACGCCACTAGGGAATCAGGTTTCTGTTTCGTCGCAAGTAGAACTAATAGCAGGCTGCGGAAAAACTGGAACAATAACAAGGGCGTTTATGTGTTCAATTCCGACATGGATAAGATTGTGTTTTTTTTTGTGTTTTTAGAAGTAGGTTGTGAAAAACACTTGATTGTGCATTGCAAATAGAGTATGTACGAGATAGAATTTTATTGTTTGTAAGTGCAGCTTTTTTAAGAGGATTTATATTGGCGTGCCTTGCATTTTTACTTTTTGTCGGGCGGCTGCATTGATCCTTATTTATGAGGAACACTGCAAATAAATAATTGAGCGTTCTATTTTTTAAGGAATATATTTTTAACTGTCATATTATTTTAAATTAATTTGTCTAGAGACATAATTTATACGATCAAAAATGGGTGCCATGAATTCAGAACAATTTTTACCTTCCGCTTACCTGTAAAGGAAGGTATTGGAATCATGCAAAAAATCGGGTGGTGAATTTTTAGTGGATGAGCACGAATTAGGGTCCTTACAAGTCATTTTTGATAGTTTCACGATGATGTCTGTGTGTATGTGTGTGTGTATGTGTGTGTGTGTGTGTGTGGTCAAGGGGTGTTAGTCGCATAACTCAAATACGAATTACCCGAAAATTTTGATATTTGGTATTTAACATTTGTATATAAGTTGGAAGAGCTCCCTAGATTTTGGTACAAATATCTTCATCGGAAGTGATATTTTTTGAAGATTGAAAAGGTTAATTGTCAAAATTGTATATAAATTTGGAAAAATATAGTATTTATTTGTAATGAGAATAAGAGGAAAAGTTATTTGCAACTTACGTTATAAAAAAATTGTCTTTATCTGGTAGCATTAAAGAACTGCAGTAAAATTTAAAAAATAAATTTATCAAATAAAACGTTGATATCTTGTAATCCATGATCGGTTGATTTTTGTTTCTGCGTAAAAAATATTGACAGGTGCAGTGTACGGAAACTCGTATACGAACCGCTGTAACCATCACGTGACTAAAATTTTTAGTTTTAGTACCCTCGCGTAGAGGGCAGCTGCATTCAATTTCAAAGTAATTTCAAATTGCAAAGAAAAACCGCGTGAAAACTGCAAAAGTGATGACAGTTGTGATGGTTGTGATGTTGACAGATGAAAAAGCTAGTGTGTGAAGAATAAAATGATGTGAAGTGGATGTGATAATGTTGATTGGTCAAGATAAGTTTCGTGCATAATCATTGCTCCATGTTTGTATTATATTATAAATGTGACAATAGTTCATTTGAAATTTTTTGTTAAGGTTATTTTGGATATTGCCCAATAAAGTAATCTGTTGTAGGTAAATAGTTATTAGCAAGTTCAACAAGTTTTTACAGGAAAATAGTTATTTATATCAGATATTTCATTTATACTTCTATTATTTATACAGTTTTATTCCAAAACAAAATGAAGTAGTATTGTAAATATAGGGGACGGTAATGTAATGTCAGCTATATTTTTATTGTCTCAATGTCGATATTGTTGAATTTATGAGTTATTTTATAATAATATATTATGTTTGTTGTTGTTTTAATACTAAATTACTGATATTGATTACTGAAGAAAATTGTAAAAGAAACAGGATTGGATAAGTTTCAACTTAGTTATAAAAAATATTCATCCAAATGTATATTTAAATAAAAAAAATAAATATATGATGTTTAATTTTTTGTTTAATTTATTATTTTTCCTTTATTTTTAAAGTATTTACTGGGCTACAAAAGCCTGGATTTTATATTAGTAGGCGGACCCTCGTAGAGATGGCGCAAGTAGCTCGGTTACAGCTAATATCATTGCAGTCGACTATCTATAGACTCTTATATGGTTTGTGGACAGGTGAGACGAGTGACAAGTTGGCATACTAGCGCTATATAAGTCCTAAGTAAGATATTAAATGTAGTAATTGAACGGAGGATGGCTTCAACACAGCAGAGTTTTCCTGTGAATGAATCTTTTTATTCAGGTGATGCAAATTTCTGTGTTTGAATATTTGAGATTTTTATTTGTATATTTTAAATGGGCACCGGATTGTACGTATACATTTCTGTTTAAATTCTAGATATGGCGGAAGGTTGTGTGATGGCCACGTCAGATTTTTTTTAAATATTTATAGTTATTGGAAAATAAACCAAATCTGTAAAGTTATGAATAGATTCTGAAGATGACTCAATTTGAGTCGAGACGTTAAGCAAAATGAAGGTGTTTTTCTTCTATTTCTCGAGTCCAAATTCCGACAATTACTGATTGAATTATCATTAGTTGGACGTTACATAATCAACATTTTCAATTAAATTGTTCCAAAAACAAAGTTTTTCGTAAGAATTTTTTAACACTTCTATGACAATCGTAATCGATTGTATATGTAATGTATATTATTTTGTGTTCAAAATGGTGGACATTCAATGGCGACCATTTTGGATTTCTTGTCTAGAAAGTCCTTTTCAAATGCTTTCATATGATACCAAACACGACATGATTTGGACAACTTCGTGTTCAAAATGGTTGACGTTAAATGGCGGCCATTTTGGATTTCATTTTTTGAAAGTCCTTTTCAAGGCTTTCATATGATGCCAAACACGACATGGTTCGGACAACTTCGTGTTCAAAATGGTGGCCGTTGATTGGCGGCCATTTTGAATTTCTTTTTTCAATTCCTTTTCAAATGCTTTTATATGATATCAAACACGACATGGTTCGGACAACTTTGTGTTTAAAATTAATTTTAAAACAAATATAGTAACTTTTTTTGCTAAATTTTCAGTTATTAATTAATAACTCTGCTATTATACCACCAATTGTCTTGAAATTTGGCAAAATTATAGAATCAGCCATCCTCTATCAACTGTCCTACGAGTACCATGCCATAATATACAATATTACGTATCATTAACCTCTATCAAATAAAAAAAAGTTCTTCAAAATCAGTTGAACCGTTTAGGCTGTAGGCGATTTGAAAAACGGTTGATAAGCTAGGTACTGAAAATGTAGTATAGTATAAAGATTGATGAAAGAACATTGGTAAACTAACTTGATGCACTATCTTAAACCACAAGTGTCTACTCGTAGAAAATCTAGACATAATTAATTTTGCGTAAAATAAAACTAAAAACAATAAAACATTTATGGCGTGTTTCATTTTCAAATTAATTACAAAGTCAAACACTTCTCCCTATAAAACCTTTCAACCCAGACACTCGCTAATAACCACCATAATTAAACCAAACCCTCGAAGGCCACACCGTACCACCTCATTAACCAGCGTACCACCGGCCAAGGTCACCATGCAGACGAGGCACCACCTGTCTTGTCCTGTACTCTATACTCCACATTTGCATGTTGATGTTGCAATGTTCACTGAGCCTGGTTCGAGCTCGTTACTCGATCAGCCACCATTGCTAATTAAGGCGCGATGTAACAAGAAGAAGAAGAAGAAATGTTATGGTGCATAAGGACAATTAAACCCGAGATCAGATAGAGGGCGAGTAACGAAGGTGGAGATTGTGGTGAAGATTTATTAAGTGAATATTTTATTTACGCTTGGAGAAATTTCTACAGAATTTACTCGTACTTATATGAATAAGTAGACCCAATAGGGTACTTTGCCTTAGTAGCAAATTAGCAATTCAGTCAATTATATTGAAAGGGGACCTCAAAAATGAGTTGCTATGAAAAAGGTTTTCAAAAAGTTAATAGTTCTTTATATATTTGAGATTTTACGTATCGATACATCTACGTCACAATAATGCGTTTCACGTGTATTCTTACTTACAGTAATAAAGAAACTACCAAATTGTATTTTATATTTTGTAACATTTAGCAACAGTTGATTACACATGAGTATACATTTTAATTCCAGCCCCATGGTTTGAGAAGATTTTCAGCTATACATCTACGTCACACAAACTTTAAAAATTAATTACAGCTTTATTAAGAACAATTAAGGCTTATCAGTACAATCGCTTTTAAATAACATGAAGTTTCAATAAAAAAACTTTATTAAAAAATGATAAACTTCGCTATTTATAGTCCAGTCAAATTAGATCATATTTTGTCGTTTAGTGAAAAAAAAATGTAGAAAGCTGGATTGTGGTATACACCTTTCCAGTATCAACAACATAATAAATGTCTGAATCGACTGGACTAAAGCTTCGTCCGCCATTTTGAAAAAATGGCCGCCGTCTACTTTTAATTTTTATCTCGTAAATGATAAATATTACGAAAAAACAGTTAATAATAAATTGTAGAGCACACAATTTGCTATAAAATGATATGCATATTTTTTTATGAAAGTGGTACAGTTTTCGAGAAAATCGTGAAAATGTATTTTGAAAAATACGATTTGATCAAGTGATAGTTTATGTCACATCATACGAAAACGGCTGTAATTTTTTTATGAATACAAATATTGATTTCTGGTTTGCATAATCCAATTTCCTGAATACTTTTCTATGAGTAAAATTATTTTCAAATTTTCTGACGCACGGGTTTAGTCACAATTTAAGAATATTCTTACAAAAGTTTAATTTTTTCTGATTTTACGCATATTATATTTTCGTTGATTTCTATTTTTACTTATTTTAATATTTAAATAGTATAGGTACATGTAAATATCTATCAATATTTGTTCAACTAAAAAATTATTTTGAACCACACATCAATTTTTTGTTATGACACTCTTATAAAATCAATGCTTTCGCAATAATTCATAACAAAAATATGTAGGTACCTACATAGCTTGTACTGTACAGTAGGTACCATTCATTATTTAATTAATATTTTGTATTTTGTGTTTGTACACATACGAGTAGGTACCTATATTATTTCACGTTATAATTTTATACGTATGTACAGAATTTGATTTATATACTTTGTTATTGCTAATTATAATTATTGTTGTACTATTTGGTGTATTTTCTGATTATTATTATTATGGTAATTACAAATTAAAGTGGTATCAGCTTTCAAATTACAAACAGTTAAATATTATAAATAAAGACGATGATCTCAGTCTCAGTGACATTTGATAAATACAAATGCAACAACGCTATCTAAATAATGTGTCTTCAATTATAAAGCATTTAAAATAGTCATTAAATTCTAAACTATATTCTCAATAACTATCTCATTATCTCTGTCTTTGTAAACAATAACATAATTTAACGCGTTCTTCATTAATAAAATAAACTGGCGCTGGAATTATATAATTACATACTTTAAGAGTAATTGCTTTAATTAGTCACTTAAGTCATGTAACTGTAAGCACAATTACCAATTTTACAAAGAAAAACAAACTGCACGCAACCCTTATTGTCGTGAAGAATTTCTCAGAAGTTTGGTTTTCTAGATTATGTAACGGAACTTGATATTATAATGATATATTATGATATGATAATTATTATTGACTCCAGCGCAAGCATATGATGGCTGACGACAAATAATTTGTTTCCGTTAATAAAATGATTTAAATAATATTATTATTAATTAACGAAGATTAAATTATATATCATTCTTATGTTGCGATCTCATGCTGGTGATCTTCAGCATTAAAATTAGAATTATAGCCCATTGCTCAGACAGAACCGTACTAGATGAAAACATTGTAAATATTGTTTGCAATAATTACCGTTAAATTATTTAAATAATTCCAAGTTTCTATTTTCTATTGTAAAAAACAAAAATGGAAAAATAGAATTGATTTTGCATTCAAATAATATTGGTGCGGCTATTAAGCTGGATTTATAACTGCGCACAGCGCACAGAAAATAATTTAGCACAACATAGCACAGTACAGGGCACAGCATTTTCGTCACGGGGGTTTTTTATAAATTGTACAGAAACACAGATTGTTGACGGGTTGTTATGACAGTAATTTTGCAATTTGATTTGGAGGCTTTGTGTATTTCTTAAGCCCATTTTACATTGAGCAAGTGCAACGGGCAATTGTAATCTTCAAGTCAGAGTTGAACAAGAAAATTGCAGAATATATTTTTTTCATTTTACACTGAGCAACATTAACAACATGCAATTAATTATTTAATGTATAAATTTACCAATATTTTGTTACTATATTATGTCAACTTAACCTCTTGGATTTGTTGTATAGTATTATTGGAAAATAAGGATAGAATGGCATTATAACCACTAACGCACTAACTTTCAAACACAAATTAATCTTTTTGACGTTTATGTTCAGTTGGTAGCATCATAACGAACTCAAAATAACTAGAAATAACAAATAACTGTGAAATAACATGTTCTATTCCATGCAACCGTTGCTTCAAGATTGCTTCTGCCTGTTGAGCGTGCAATTTCTGTATTACATTCTTGCAATATTAAATCAATTTGCATTTGCACCTGCAATATTGCTCAATATAAAATGAACTTTACTGTATTTTGCAAATATTTCTTTAAAATAATAGACAACAAAATAATTCAAAACCGTGTTTGACCAAAAAATAACCTTGACAAGAGACTTTGACGCATAATAAATGAATAAATGGCAAATACATAATTCGTGTACTGTGCTAAATTATTTTCTATGCACTGTGCGTCTTATAAATGGATATACTAATTTCCATATGACCAATTCATATGCTATGTTGTGCTAAATTATTTTCTATGCGCTGTGCGTGTTATAAATCCACCTTAAGAATCACACAAATTCAGTAGTATTTTTGTCAACGAATCCAACATCTCCCTCTCATCTAGTACTTTTCCACCCCTCCCCTCTCCACTCACCCATGCAAAGAACCGTGATTCAACTCAGACTCACCTAGGGGACTCCCGCAGTGCGTGTGGGCGGTGCACTCCTCGCGGAGGCTCAGCGTGTCCTCGGCCGGTGCTCGGGCGTCGTCATCGCCGTCCTCTGGTTCTTCAGGAAGCGACGGCGGCCCCAGGAAGTTGCGGACCGCGCGCCCCCCGCCATCGAGACGCACGCGGGGGAGTTCAACGAACACGGCGTCGCTTACCTAAACAGAGGAGGAATGTTAGTTCTTAAGTCTCCCATGTACCGTTGACACCGTAGAAACGTGTGCTGTTACCGCCGTTCTGTGATTTGATTCGCTGACAACCAACAACGCAGTTTGACAGCTGTCATTTAGTTGGTTGGGGGCCGTTCACATAATACGTCACACGATTTTTGGCCATTTTTGAATCCTCCCTCCCCCCTTGTTACCCCCATGTCACATTTCGTCACAAATCCTGGACCCCCCTCTCCCCCCAAGCCCCAAGTGCGTGACGTATTATGTGGACGGCACCTTGTCAACGAATCAAATCACAGAACGGAGACAACGGCCGTAACGTTTCCCTGTTACAACGGTGCATGTAAACTTAGCTTTAGCCTTCAATAGTTTATTTATTTACAGGATGATGATCAACATTGATAGACCGGGAGCCGGCAGGTCAGGTGGGTGTATGATTTGCCACATTTCGAGTCTTTGGGGGTTGTTAGCGAGTAATACCCCCACCCCCAAAACGCAAGTATGGCGCCTCTAAAGTAGCTTTTACACGGAGCGAATTATCAAATGTGTCAAAAATTGACATGCCCATGGGGAATAGGCCACACGATGATTGTTGTTTTATGTTGTTCAGGAGGTTGCCAAAGCACGGAAATGCAATATGGCATACCAATATGGCGTCGCCTAATAGCCGAAACGTGTCATTTTTGTATCATTGGCCACACGCTGTTCTTTGGCGATATTTGTTCGGAATAAAATATAAAACAAGGATATACAAACGCCATACCGCTGGCGTGTCGCTAAGTGCCTGCCATACCAGGGCAAAGATGTCGATTTTTCACCAGGGCCATGTACACGGAGAAAAAGGTTTCTTTGGAATTAACAAATATATTTCTTTAACATTTTTTTCTTTGAATCAAATAAGCATTATTTAAATTGAATAAACACTATTTCATTTCAAAAAAATCGTCTATTTGTATGAAAAAATTAAATTCTTTAAATATTTTCTTTGGTTGGAACAAATATTTTTTTCAATTTACGAAATATTTTTCTGTTCTGTTAAACTCAAAGAAGTAGTTGTTCCAATTTAAAAAACATGTATTTCTTTAAGTTGAATAAACCATTTTGTTGCTATTAATATATTAATTCTTTAAAGTTTTTAAATAATATTATGATTTCTTTTTCTAAAAGAAACCAAATTTTAAACCAAAGTCCAATTTCTTTGAATCAAATAACATAAGTTTCGCCTTTCGCGGCACTAGAAATCATTGTTTACTCACAAGAAAGACACCATACCGAGCACCATACATTTAAGTGGCTGTGGTAAAGATTTAAACAAGTGCATCAATTATTGTTATATTGAAGTTATAATAAATGAATTTTAGAGAATTTCAAACATACATTAATATACATTCAAAGATAGGTAAACATAATGTTGAAGGCAAATTTATAATATAGTATTTATTTTTCTTTTGACCCTTTAACCTACAATGCTAAAATAGATAAAAATTGCGTAATACAATGTAAAGAACTCACATAATGAAAATTGAAATACTTTATTTTTATTTGCTAGGTACCTTTGTATACAAGTACTATTATTTACATTTTATTTTATTTTCAGAACGGTGTTTTGTTTTGTTTTTATCGCCCTGATTATAGTCGATGGTAACCCTTTTACCGTTAAGTGTAGGGTGATTATGATTAAATTAAAATTGGAATATTGGCCGAATTTTTAAAGGAATTTGAAGATTTTAAACTATGGCACTGGTATCGAGACTAATGCAGAAAATATTGTAAGTTAATTAATATTTCTCAAATCTCAAATAAGTATTAAAACATAATTTTCTAGGTATATTATGATGATAGCGCTGATAGGGCTTCGTCTAGTAGGTAGAGCAACATCCAATAAGTGATAAATTTCAATTTCTATTGAGGAGCATACTCCACCTGCTGTTCCAATTTTCCCTCGAATTTTCCACACACCGCAAACTAAAAACTTTTATGGCAAAGATGGGCAATGTAAACTATTTAATCCCAAAAAATATTATTTGTATTATATAAATTGTCAAGGTAATGTATTATACAGAGTGTATCATTACTTCGAGTAGGTACCTTACCTACATATTATGTTACGTTAAAAGGCTATGTACAGTTTAGTATACTGATTACAATGACTCAAAAAAAAAATTTCAGAAATTCGAAAAATTTACGGCATAGTTTACTTACACGATTCATTTCTATAGTAGCACTGGATTTGCATAATTTATATTCAATATAAATTCAATGAAACCAAGTTGATTTGAAAATTGAAATTAATTTCTTGAAAAATTCTTTTTCATTCGTAATCAACACTTCAAACTGTACACATCCTTAACGTACTATGTACCTACTCGAAGTTATGATACAACCTGTATTTATTTACATTAAAGAAATGCGTTATTTATTTTAAAGAAATGTATTATTTATTTTAAAGAAATGTATTATTTGATACAAATAAATAAATGATTTCGTGCAAATAAATGAAGTTTTTATAACAAAAAAATAATTTCTTCCATTTAAAGAAAGTTGGGTTTTGCTTTAAAGAAATGCGTTTTTTTCATTTAAAGAAGAAGATTCTTTTACTGCAAAGAAAATATAGTAAAGAAATAATTTATTATTACCAAACAAATATTTATTTGCCACTATTGAAAGAAATAATTTGTTCGGGTCAAAGTAATTTACTTAAATCCAAAGAAACCTTTTTCTCCGTGTATGATCGGTACCGGTATGGCGCTTTGGTGGTCGAACATACATGGTCCTGGTGAAAAATCGACATCTTTGCCCTGGTATGGCGGGCACTTAGCGACGCGCCAGCGGTATGGCGTTTGTATATCCTTGTTCTATATTTTATTCCGAACAAATATAGCCAAAGAACAGCGTGTGGCCAATGATACATGTCCACTGTAAAAAAATGACAAGTTTCGGCTAGTATGGCGGCCATTAGGCGTCGCCATATTGTTATGGCATATTGCGTTTCCGTGCTTTGGCAACCTCCTGAACAACATAAAACAACAATCATCGTGTGGCCTATTCCCCATGGGCATGTCAATTTTTGTCACGTTTGGTAATTCGCCCCGTGTAAAAGCTACATTTTAGGGGCGCCATACATGGGTTTTGGGGGTGGGGGTATTACTAGCTATCAACCCCCAAAGCCTCGAAATGTGGCAAATCATACACCCACCTGACCTGCCGGCTCCCGGTCTATAATGGCAAACTATTCAACCTATGTTTTGCCGATGATATGGCTTTAATCATCACAACTTCAGCAGAAGAATGATAAATAAACTAGAGAAGCTAAGCAAAGAAATCGGACTGATAATAAATACATCTAAAACTAAAACACTAAAAATAAAAATTAATTCAGAAGAAATACTAGAATACGATAAAGAATAAATATATCTCGGACAACTAGTTAGTTTTGAATATGGTTTTATAATATAAATAAAAAAGCTAACCTTTGGTGTACTCTAACCTCTGAAGATGGTGCATCCTATATAAATAGGTGTCCCAGAAAGTCTTTAAATTGTTTATGGCACTACACTTTCAATTTAAAATAGGTAGTCGCTATTAATTTTATATCATTTTACGCAAAAGTTCAATTACACGCAATTTATAGACATATCTACATTTAAATATATCAAAATATATATACATAATTTTTAATTTAACCTTATAAACATTGACACATGCACTACGACAATCCACGGAATACTGAACTTGCAAACATCGGTTCCTAGTTCAGCGCAATTAAGGTTTCAACAGGTTTAGTTTATGCATGTATAAGAATATTGTGCTCAAAATATATTATATGATTTTAGTTGAATAACTCAGTGATACCCAAACTGTTTTTCTGAATATTGTGTTGCTGTTGACAACATGACTGATTTTTTTACATTCTAGATCCGCCTCTGGTAAATTCGGAAGTAATTTTTTTTAAACTTCATACGTTAAATGTAGGTATTATATACAAAAATGTTTGCTTAACATTACAATATTTGTATCAATAACCTAAATTTTATTTAAAATGTTAATAATTGCATTAAAACAAAACAATAAATAATATGAGTCTGTCAGACTGCCGGTACATCTGAGTTAGTAAAATAGCTTGCCTGGATAAGGGTTAAATTTACTTATTTAGTATACAGGCTGTTCCACAACTTAGGACAAAAAATTAAAGAGTAATATACTGTAGTACAACATGATGATCATGAAACAAAAAGAATTGTTTTTATTCGAGAAGTTCAGGGAATAGTTTACTTGACGTGTTTTGATGGTATATTTGATAATTTGACATTTATTTGTATTAGATATTATGTAAACAATTACTTTCATTGTAGAAGATTTGAAAAAAATATTAAAAATAACTACCGACCAGTGGCAAAAAATGTTTGCTTAAAATACGATGTATTTTTTGCGAATTTAAAAAAATTCTTTTTGTTTCATGATCAGAACGTCATACAGTATATACCCTTTAATTTTGTGTCCTAAGTTGTAGAACAGCCTGTATGTATAGGTTTGAATTTGAATATTGTTTTAGTCAGTTTGTCACAATATTTGAATTTAAAAATATCTCCATTAAATGTTATTCCTAGAAGTATATAATTTCTCTAAACTGTTCTATTTCCATATTCTTCTTGTGTCTCTTCTCATAATTAGTCTAATTCTCCACCAACGCACTCATTCATACAAACACCCAACACGTAATCAGCATTCGCATACAATACATATATGCAGTTCTATGATGAGAGCAGACAATAGATGCACCTTCCTAGCGACAATGTGACATATGTGAATGCATCTAATAGGCTCGCCTCGCCATACTCCGCATGCATTTCATAAACTCATAAATTAAGAAGAGGAAACTGTGAATAAAGCCTGGTTTACATTATACTCTTTTCGTCTAGATTCTAGTTCGAGATTCATCCGAGAAGTTCCTAGCCAGTAGGATACTTTACCATAGTAGTAAATTAGCAATCCAGTCAATTATATTGAAAGGAGACCTCAAAAATGAGTTACTGCCATGAAAAAAGTTGTCAAAATGTGAATAGTTCTTTATATATTTGAGATTTTACGTATCGATACATCTACGTGTATTCTTACTTACAGTAATAAAGAAACTACCAAATTGTATTTTATATTTTGTAACATTTAGAAACAGTTGATTTTACATGGAGTACATTTTAATTCCAGCCCCATTGTTTGAGAAAATTTTCAGCTATACATCTACGTCACACAAACTTTAAAAATTAATTACAGCTTTATTAAGATCAATTAAGGCTTCAGCACTCTAAATCGCTTTCAAATAACATGAAGTTTCAATAAAAAAACTTTATTAAAAAATGGTAAACTACCCTGTTCTAGTATAATGTAAATCAGAAATTCCCATCCGAGTTCCGTTCGACTTCCATACTTTTTTCTAGTATAGAAATATACGTCCGGCTCTATTTTTCTATTCGAGATTCATACTAGATTTGTCTACACATGCGCAGTTCAATCTGGAGTCAGTTTGACCAACCTGTAAAAGTTTTGATATTTTGTTTTGATTTGTTCACGTTGACGTTTATGAGTTTTGCACTTGTACGTGTTATTCTAGTTTTCCATTATAAATTCTAACTCCAAATCTGATGTTGCCACTTGTCAGAATAAGTAAAAATATTATTTATTATTTTGAAGTTGCCAAACTTGGACCATTTCGGAAAAAACCGAAGAATTTCGATTGTATACGAATAGTTTGGAAATAAAGTATGAAACTCGAACGAATCTCGGATGGAAATCAAACGATGAATGAATCTAGACGAAAATAGTATAATGTAAAACAGGCTTAAGAGAGATGGAGCCCACGAAGATATTTTCTTAGAATTAATCGTACAGATTTCTACATTAAATTTTATTTTCTAGATTACAGTAACTCACACAATCTCAACATGTTGTATTCATTCAAATATCAGCAATAATATATTCCTTTATTATGGCACACTTCTTTTGCCTCATTCACATTCATTATTCTTTTCATACTAGCTATTTTATTTTTATCAACATTTGCATTTGAAATAAACCATTCCTAAATTCATCTGACACACTTCTTTTGCCTCTTCCACATTTATTATTCTTTTCATACAGGCTATTTTATTTTTCCAACATTTGCACTTGAAATAAACCATTCCTAATTTCATCTGACACACTTCTTTTGCCTCTTCCACATGTATTATTCTTTTCATACAAGCTCTTTTATTCTTCTCAAATCATTTGCACTTGAAACAAACCATAAAATCTACATTCACTTCACGTTTCCAAATTTCTCTATTCTGACACATTTCTATTGCTTCGTTCAAATTCATTATCCTTTTCATACAAGCTTTTTTATTGTTCTCAACCCAATCATTGGCACACAAAGTCAACGCAAATGCTCAACATCTGTCCACCCGCATATATATTTTTTTAAACGATTATATTTGCAATAAGTCGAAATTTTCTTACATAGTCCATACAAATAGACGAAGTTTGTTTACGAGTTACTAATTTTATCTGTCAAATTAAAAATATAAAAAATCTGATGTGGATAGCACACGACCTCTCGCCAAATTCTGCTTATTCTACTAATCTAATAAATTACTTACATTTTAATAGTTTCATGTTCATGAAATTTGTAAACGATAATGTAAACTAAGATGCAAGCAAAAGATGTCAACTGTACTATCACTGTCATAATCATTCAAATTTTGTGTATAGAAACAAATTTCATATCATGGACCAAGACTGGAATTTCAAAAAAATAGAATATTAATTGTACTTTATTTTATTGTTAAATACTACCAGATTCAGCAAATTGTATTTAAAATTAACTGTACCCATAGATAATTATATTTCTATTATTTTTCATTGCAAAAGTTGTCATAAATAAATAATGTACCAATGTGTAATTTCGCTAATAAATACTGCATAACTATTGTTTAACTTTTTTTTGTATTTAAGTGTGACAACCAGTGGTACCCAAAATGATATTGTTTTGCAAACTACTGTTAATTTTACGAATATCAACAAAATTCTTTTTGATCCATGATCATAGTACGAACAATACTATACACCCTTAAATTTTGTTATACAGGTTGAGTTACACCCTGTATAAATGTTAAGAATAAGTTAGTAATTTTAGGTTTTACGAGGTACGCCGTGCTAAATCTTTTTACACCGTTTTAGGAAAAGACACGACTTTTATGTTTGTTCAAATTAATGTTTGATGCCCATTCACTAAAATCTTTGTTATTAATTTGTAAAAAATACAGGAGGGTGTCTCAAAAAAATGTACTCACACTTTAACATTCGTGATGTTTGCGAATCTCTTAGTGCGCGTTATCAGCGTTGTCTGAACAATAATGGTCATAAATTTGAACATTTACGATCATGATTCTCCAATTACATTTGTCTTCTGTATTCGAATGTATTTCATTTCAATTTATGCTATACTATGTCCATCGAACACATAGAGTAATAAAACTAGTGGGCAGAGCCAAAACTGCGCAGTACAATGTGCGTAGAAGTAGGCTTTACAAGCAACAAATTTTAAAAAGCAGAATAATTAAATAGTTTTATTTGAAATTAATATGGAAGAATTATATATTTTATCATTTATGTATAACATAATTTTAAAAGAAATATGAAGTACAATTTTTATTTACGAACGATTTTTTTGATGACCGATCTCAGCAGTTGAGTTTGCCTAGCAGTGTAAAACTGGCTTACCAATAGCAATACCGTATTTCAATTTCGCGCACATTTGTGGGAGGAGCATCTACTCTATCTGTTCGGTGGACATAGTATAATAAATATTATTTTTCTCGTCATTCCAAGTGTGCGTACATTTTTTGAGACGCCCTGTAGATACGCTACAACAAATTTTCTTAAGACAACCTTTTATAAATTAAATAAGGAAGCAGCCTTCATCCCACAAGTTATACTACTACGACAATATTTTACAATAAAGATCCTATTACACCATGATCTCTATTATTATCTAATACAAGTCATCAGGGGCTATTTCTGTTTGATTGACCTATGACCCCAGGCACGTAAGCCGGGCGAGTGCGGCCAATTAATCACAATTAACTCATGTCATTAGCTCGAGAGTAGTGACGTGACGCTACATTCGTAGCGTCATAACACACGTAACACGTTACATCGCAGTTAACACAAGTGGAAGAGACGATCGGGATCGTTTAGCTAATTGCCAATGAGATGTGTGAGTTGATGATGACTAGGATGAATTTAGAAATTGATAAATGGAATATTATTTTATACCACAAGAGCTTTGAAAATAATCGAAAATACTGCCGGCTGATGAAAGGTATTTCCAGAAACAACTCGAGAGATGTTTTGATATTTGGTATTGAACATTTGTATACCGTGAGTTTTATTTAACGTGAAACATGGGATCTTTCATAACCATGGTTACGAATTTGACAGCAATGTATTAGAGCGTTTCATTTAAAATAGAACATAGCAAATGAAATATGCGTATGTATTTCTAATCATTTTAGATATGAAAAAAGTTACAAGAAATATAAACATTTCATAGATATTTTTTCAGAATACAATTTATAACAAATTCTCAAATACACAAAATAAATCAGATAGGTAGGTACTTATCTGAGGCTAACATCTGCATTATACCAACGTATCATTTGCACCTTTTCTTCAATTGTATAGTACCTTATTTTTAACAACACAACCCTAATTGACAGGTAATATTTACTTGATAATGACAGGCTATGTTCTATTTTAAATGAATCGCTCTAATACATTGCTGTCAAATTCATAACCATGGATATTAAAGATCCCATGTTTCACGTTAAATAAAACTCACGGTATAAATTGGAAGAGATCATTAGATTTTGGTACAAATATCTTCACCGGAAGTGATATTTTTTGAAGATTGAAAAGGTTACTTGTTAAAAATTTATATAAATTTGGATACATATAGTATTTATTTGTAATAAGAATAAGAGGAAAAGTTATTTGCATTTTACGTTATAAAAAATTGTCTTTATCTGGTAGCATTAAAGAACTGCAGTAATATTAAAAGAATAAATTTATCAGATAAAACGTTGAAATCTTGTATATTCCATGTTCGGTTGATTTTTATTTCTGCGTAAAAAATATTGACAAGTGAGACGGGTGACAAGTTGACATAGCGCCATATAAGTCATAAGTAAGATATTAAATGTAGTAATTGAACGGAGGATGACTTCAACACAAAAGAGTTTTCCTGTGAATGAATCTTTTGATTCAGGTGATGCAAATTTCTGTTTGAATATTTTAAAATACCGAAAATACCGAACTCCTGAACTTCAGTCGTCATTTTCAAAGTGAGGCGGGTTCAGGTGACGTCAAGCCCTTTTTTTGCAGTCAATCGAACAAAAAATGTAGGTAAAGAAAACTGAGCATAGCATGTACTGACTAACTAGAGAATCTAGAATTTCAACAGCGAAAAATCATTTTTTCCAAAATCATAAGTTAAAGAAGAAAAATGAAAACAGAGAGACCTTCTAACATCTTTTGGTAACATGTTTATATGTTGTAAATAATGGAAAAACCTCTAAATTCCAAATGATCATGAGACACGCACACCTCTGTTTTACTATAAATTTAACTACCAGACGGACCCCTTAAGTCAAATGACATTGGCACCCAAATATGAACCAAATCTCAAGTCTGCATTGATAATGAACCAGATCAAAGAAATAACCTATTTATTTCGAATACCTACTTACAGATAAAATTATAATTATTGAAAACAGTCCAAGATTATAAATAAAATGTTGAAGCAATCAAGAACATCCAAAAAACCAATAAATCATTGTACAAATTTACATATTTTTATTGCTTCGGCCATTGTCTTATATTTTAAGGCATTTGACCATGAACTATTTACCATATTTGCAAATTTAATTATTTTAATAGGAATGTTTATTATTATTTATTCGACATTTGACACTTTTATTGTTTGTTTATGATTAGCAGTACAAATCAAAACACTATGCTATTATAAATAGAATACATAACATTTAAATATAACTGCTACATTTAAATGGAATATTAAACTTTCGAGAGAATATCATTTATTTCCTAAATTAAGGCCCGAATGTAGCTGTCTGCGAGAAAATGATAGATTTATACAGATTTAGTGTGTCGAATAAAGGCAGCAATAGGGAACGCGCTCTCGTAGAGGGATCAAAATTGGTACTAAATTTGAACGTATCATCACAAACAAGGGTTCATTTGAAAGATAAAAGTTCATTCTAGATCCGTCTAGTGTTGAAATTTGCAATTTTTGTTGTTATACTGAGTAACAGTTATGTGAAGTTAGGCAAGTTATGACAAGTTTATGGCATTGTAAAATTGAAACAAAAAATAAAACTAAAATTTCAACACTAAGCGGGTGCGGAGTTCATCTTTATCTTTAAATAATAAAAAAATTAAATCGATACGACCAAAATTAGTCTCAATTTCATTCCCTATTCAAAGGCATGTTTTTGCTGCGCGCAACTTCACTACAATAGGCTCTTAATTAATATTAAATGTCATTGAATTGTTCTAACCTCAAAAAAACTGGACAACAAATTTGTATAAAAATAATCTTTCTACAAAATAAATTATATAAAATAACATATTGGCATGCCAAGAACTTAATAAACATATAAAAAATTATATCAAAAACAACGTCATGCCATAAATGCGTAAAATATTCTTACCCTTAGTGTCCCACAAAAGATCTGCATGTGAGAATATAAACATAACCATTAATCTCAATTTACCATATGTGGAGTCATAGAAAGTAAGTAAAATGTAGATAAATCGTTTAATTTATTAATAATTTTTATATTATCATTAATGAAAGTTGATATAAATCAAGATCTGGTTCAAGTACATGTAAGAATATAATTAAAACAACCAAGAAGATAAACTAATAAAATTATTAGTTTCAATTTTATGCAAATCTTTCTCAAGAGTATTATTATATCAGCTTTCCAAATTTTAATTAAGTTTTGCAACTGTTTCGCGCAATTTACAAGAATGGAGCTTTTAAAAATGAATTTGCAAGTAATGCGCACATATTTTAACTCGACAAGAACAAGACACTACACTTGCTACGAAATTCAAAGCTAGGATGTTACGATATCTGTTTTGTGACTTTTGAAATCATTCACATTTTACTGAATATACCGAGACGCAATATTTATGAAATAAATAAATTACATAAAAGTCGTCAAAAACTGTATTTTTACCTCTCGCCACTCAGTACCTACTGTAAAGGCGAGTTTACATTGGTCGTGTAAATGGGTTAGTTACTAGTACTATTAGGTCGTCAGACTGCTACTCATCCAATGTAGCCAACAGAAGCTAGTACCAGCACTAGTACTAGTACAAGTAGTTGGGGTAGTGAAGTAACTAACCTCCCGGGTTAGCTACTCACCTACTAGCGTACATTCTGCACTATCCACTACACTCATCTCTGCACTATACCAATGTAAACAGTCACTAGTGATTAGGGATATACTAGTGTGTTTTGACGACTCATTTTAAAGATAATTGTTTTATAGTTAAATTCGGTATTTTTACTTTATTAAAATGAAAAAGTGGTCTTAAACGGAGACAATAAAGTTTGTAGAACTATATCGTGATCATGAGTGTTTGTGGGATGTCGATAAATTTTGTTATCTTTATTTTATTTCGTTTAATAATAGATTGTGTACGAGATGATATACAACCACGAAAAGAATTAATTTTGTCACCTACAGAACAACTTGTACTGGTACTAGAACTATTTATAGCTAGTCGTCTAAATTGTATTTCTGGTGTAAACACCTACTAGCCTAGCGCTTAGTTGAGTATACTAGTACAGTCCGCTACTTGTACCAGTAACTGTCTCAGTTACTCCTCCAATGTAAACCCGGCTTAAGAGAGGTATTGCAATGTAATCATGTTAAAATTTCGATAGAGAGTTTTCAATGTTCAGACGAGGATTTTTTGGAGATTCAAGATTCTGAATCTTGGACAAAAATGAATTCACGGTTTTGAAGCAATCAATAAATTATATATTCTTCTTTTCTAAGACTCATTGAAGATTCATTTTAGCGGCAGAGCAATTTGACAGATATTCTCACTAGAATTATTAGAATTGTTTTTTCAAAATTTTGAAGCATGAAAGAATCTTCAAAGAATCCTTGTGTGGACACACGAATTGATTGAATAATAACAAGAATAGTAAATTTATGAAATTCGACTTGAAAGCAGTGACAAATCTGTTTGATTAAAAAACTTGGAAACCGAAATTGTGAATTATGAAAACTTTCAGTTCCGTGATAATTATGAGTTGAGCACTCGTGCTATTAAATATTATATGCAGGAAGTTGTGCATCGCCCTGTATATCATCCAACTTAATTGATTAACTAATTCATTATTCTTCGAGTTAAATTTCGGTTGTTAATTATCCATAACAAACTCTGACGTTATTGCAGAAACAAGTGTATCGTCTTAACTCTTAAGTGACCTAAATACGTTGATTTTATTTATTTCTTTTACAGCACTTAGCGTTCTGTGGTGAAAGATTAAATAAACATTTTGTTTGAAATACGAGAAACCATTTTTCTCTTGACAATCATCATCTGGTACTGATATGTAAACACATTTATGCCACATTGTTATGCCATGCGTTGAGTTGTTTGAAATTTTACAGCATGAAATTTAAATTTATACGATTTACACGACAACTAAATAATCAAAGAATGTATTACTACAAGAAATATTACAAACGGAAATGTCGGTTTTAAATTTGGTAACAAGAATGTTGTAAATACTTATCTCTTTATACAGTTATGTGAACTAGATTTGGAAAATTCTTTTAGATTTAGTTTATATCTTAATTTATTTATTTAGGCCCAAACTTTTACAAACATAAACCAGTTTTTGGGACAGGCATTAAGAATCAAAATTTAAATGTCCATTAAATTAGTTTACAATTAAATTGATAGTAAAAGTAAAATATAAAATACTATATTTTACTGGAGATAGTACTATTTAAATATTTTTGTTTTGAACTCAAATAATATAAAGGATGATTCAATACATTAGGAAAAAGATTAAATGAATGTTGTATACTCATTACAATTCAAAAAGATATTTTAACAAAATTGCTAAAAAAAACTGCACTTTAAACAACGTAGGCAGTTTTAACGTCATTGATTTTATAAAATTTAGTTAGTCCACTACGTGGCAGCACATATATTTAATTACCTATCTAATTTGTATTTGTAGTGAGTGATTAAAATTTTGTCATAATTAAAATAGTGGCTCTAGAAATGTGTACCTAACCTTTGTAGTGTAACTCATGTAAAGTGCAATTAATTTTGCGAGTGTATCAAAATGTATACAACATTATTATTGAATGTGAATTTTATTTTGTCATAATTAAACATTGGCTCTAAAATGTGTAATTCATTTTAAGTGCAATTATTTTTGCAAGTTTTTAAATAATTTTTTTCCATAGCTGATGTAAAAGTGCTACTTCATCGACTATAAAGTAAAATTTGAGTAGATAATAAAGTAAAATTCGAATTTTTTTACATTTTTTCTTCAAATTTGTTTTCACAGATTTCTGGATCCTCCGTAAAAAGTACGATGATGAAAAGCATTACAAAACAAACTCCGACATTGCGTTTTGATAATAATTTAATTTAAAATTGGGTTTCTTATATTTTTTCAATCATCTATAGAAAAAAATATAATTTTATACACGACGATAAAATTATATGATCGACTCAAGAAAAATAATTCACTCGCCCCTTCGTCGCTTGTGAATTAACACTTTTCTTTCGTCGATAAAATGTCGATAAAAAATAACTATTGATTCGAAACCAGTACCACTATATCATGTTGTACAATACGTCATATAATTTTTTTCTTAAGTATATTAAGGTACCTGCATATACATACTTTCTTATTAAAATTCTTTTTGTATTATAGATTATAGGTAGATTTTTAATATAATTATTTGAAAAGTACTTAGTATTATTGCATAACCAACTAAGAATCAACAAACAATAATGTCCAACTCACCGATAGCTCCTCAGAGCGGTAGGCGGTCATAGTCTGTTCATCTTGCAAAAGAACACAGAAATGCGGTTCCCATTGCGGCTCGTACTTATCAGCTGCTGAGCCATCCTTCCGGTTAGTGGTCCCTGTGCCTCGATCTGCAACCAAACCAAAACAAACCATTAGCCAAGGTTACTCACCTGGTTACCACTGGCAACCGCAACCGCACACATACACTCAGGCCTAGTGACCATTTTTACTAATAAAATTTTTCGCCGATTGACATTATTATTTTTGACAGCTGACAGTCTGTGAAATGTCACTTTTAGTTCCTAGGTAATTAAATTATTTTTTCAATACCTCCAATGAAAACGCCATCTTTCGTATCTATATTACTAGGGACAAAAGTGAGGAATTTCTGACCGGTCAGTACCTTTCCCACTTAGAAAGAAAAAGTACTTTTCCTTCCGCTTTTTGCGGAATTCAAATTGACTTTTTGCACTTCCGGGACTAAAACTCTTCTTTAGTCTTTATTTTTAGGGACTAAGGTTCTTAATTTGATCCCAAGGGATTATTTTTCATATTTAATCCCGTTGTCAAGAAATTGAATTAATTATTCCCGTTGTCAAGTAAATACGTGCTATTTGTTACAGAGTATCTATAGTAACAATATAAATATTTGTCATAAAATTTACTGTCAAAATTGCAAAATGTGTATTCTTTTAAACTATTTTGCATTCATTTGAGGATGAAGTGCAAAAAATAGGACTAAAGTATCTTTAATCCCTCAGGTGATTATTTCCCTCACCTTCGGCTCGTGAAATAAACTTCACCCTCAGGATTAAATAATGCACTTTAGTCCCTCAATATATAATATACTATTTCCTCCCTAGGGAGTAAACGTACTAACTGGTCAGAAATACCTCACTTTCATCCCTAATAATAAAAAAATTAATTTAATAATTAAGTAAATGATAGATCTATGTTGACAGGTTGCCTTGACAATTAAGTTGAGTTTGACTATAGTCATATATGACAACAACAAATAGGTGAATTGGTGGAAAAAAATATAAAAATTGTTGAATAGAGTATAAATATTTTTAATAATTCGAGAGATCTCGTCGAAAATGTCGAGATTCGAGAATTGTAATCTCGTCTCGATCATTTTTTACAAAAACCAGTCTCGTCTCACTACTTGTGTGTGAGGACGAGATTTATGTTCGTTTGTTAAATCACCAAGATCAAGGACACTGATTGGTGCTGGGTATGAATAGTTGACAGGACAATCGCGTGTTTGGATTTGTTTGAGGGCAGAGCAGTGGATAGCAAAATGTTGTCGAATATTGCAGAAATTGTTTTTTAATTTTCTGGTAACCATTCAACAGGATTTACTCACAATTACAGAATGGTAGAAGTTATTATAGTAGAATCCAACCACTTCGACAGTTTCATGTTGATGCAGTCAGAAGCTCAACCTTTGAATTTCAAAGCGGCAACGGAGAGTCTTTGCAAGTAGGACTACATTTAAGACGACCAAGTGGTCAGCTTGACTGTCCAAGTGCGATTGATTTGTAAGTATAAGAAACTCATGCATGAATTTTTGTAAGAAACTCATGGATTTGATCGCAGATAACATCAAATACTGACTGCTCAATATTACAACCCCAGTTAATTATTATACACTGCTCAAAACAATTAAAGGGCTTATCCGCAGCATGCCACATCGTTGCCAAACTGTATTTAATGATAACGTAGGTAATACACGTTATTAAAGTTGTAAATAAGAAATAAATCTAATACAAATTTACTGAATGTTCAATTTTTACACTTTATTTTTCGCAGATTTTCGTTCTGACTGATTCTGTTCAGTGTTACGTATTAATTGAAATTTAAATTAAATAAAATTGTTTTAATAAAGGTTTAAGGTACCTATCTATAAATAAATTTTCATATAAATTCTACGTTTGAGAAAAAAATTATTCAAAAAGAAAAACTTAACCATTTAATTGTTTTGAGCAGTGTAGTAGTTCTAACAACAACATCTTACATAAACATAACTTATCCATAATACATTCTTTAAATATCTGACATAAGATGTTTTACAATTTAACGACATCATACACTGCTGAGATAGTGCGATATTGCATCTCTGTACTAACCTAACTAAACATAAAGAGTTTGAAATTCGAGTTCTCTATGGTACCATAATGATGAATGTTACAATCCTTATAACACATAAAATAGTGGTGCTACTTCCATAGCTCCAATTTTTGTCGACCAATCAGATTGCTAGTTCACCAATCGCTTATGAATATAACTAAAATAGTATAAAGGAATTACTATCCTAAATAACAACGAATGCAAGAGAAAGAATCTTAAAAAATTGACTACAACTTATCGCACGTAAATCTCACAAGTTCATTAAGAATATTAAGATGCAAAGCGTTTATTTTACAAGTAAATTATGGAAACAGTCATAAATTTACTGTTTCTACGCTCGCCAAAGATTTATTACCAAACGATTTATTCCACAAATTCTGAAAGTTATTTACAATAATTTATGAATTCAAACTTTCCATCTACTACAAGGAACCTCGAATAACGAAGATTCAAAGTAGGAAACCAATGCCATTCTCACTGTTCCTTCTAGGTGTAAATGTCCTCAACTGACATCAATTCCAGAATATGAATTACTTTAACTCTTTATCCACCAGCTGTTGCACTCGTTAGCAGAGGCGGACTGGGCCGGTGGGATGGTGGGATATTTCCCACTGGGCCGCGATGAATTTGGGCCGACTGCCGGCACGATAGGGCCGATTATCGATAAGGATAATAATTTTTTAATAAATAACGCAAACAACCCAAATCTGAGTTTTTCTTTATCAAAATTCACAATTATTTGCAATATTGTATACAAATAAACAAACGAAACTAAGTTTTGTATTCATGATTTGTATTGGTCAGTCATTAATTTTAGAATCGGCTGTTCAGCTCGGTTTTACTCTTTACAAGTTTAAGAAAACGCTAGACTAATTATTACATATTAATAAATTTCCCAATTTTCATTACCTATACATTTAATTTTAAATTTGTTATTTATTTTAATTTCTACTCATAAAAGTAGTGATGCCGGCGAGACGAGAAATCTCGTCTCAAAATTACGAGACGAAAACCAATCATTTTCTCGTCTCGGATGGACAGATGAGAAAAGAATTCAATATAACGAGACAAGAAATAGTTCTCGAGAAATCGAGAATTCTCGAAGTAAAAACTGAAAAATATTTGATATCATTCTCTTCGAAAATGTCAAAATACATTTTATTATACTTTGTTCGTAGCATTTTATTGTTTTGATATAAATATTTTTTATTTTAAAAATAAGAATTGTGTGCTAGCTTTACAAATAGATGGCAACAAATTTTATTCGAGAAATTGAGACGAGACGAGAAATGACCAAGACGAGATTACTTAATTACTTAAATTTCTCATCTCACGGCATCACTACGTAAATGAGGGTAAATTGTGTATAATTTTCCCTCTATGGAATAACTAAACTTTTAATGAAACAGCCATTGACCTTGAACCCAAAAAAAAAATTCGCCTGCGGCGCTTTTGTCCTTTTTCCGTAAAACAACACTTCGGCACTTTTCTTTAAAAAACTTCGGCTGGGCCGGTGAAATTTATTTCCCACTGGGCCGACACGTTACCAGTCCGCCTCTGCTCGTTAGTCGATCCCCATCCATCAAGAGTTGTCAACAAAGAGAGGCAGACTTATTGCTTATTAGTTCTTCTGGTTTGCATTTGAGCTTATATCATTCGTATGCAATAGGCGACAGGCTCATTGTTAAGCGTTTTAAACGTCATCGTCTTGTGTTGCTTTGTCAGACGATATTTGCATATCAGTGGCTCTGAATAGAAGGAGATTGCACAATGGGCAAATTGCTGTATTTAACACAATATAATAAAAGAAATATTATTTTAGTTGATGGAACGAATTGCCAATTGCGTTGTGTGATGAGTTCTGACAATAGGTTCCTCCACTGTATTTTTTTACCTCTCGCCACTCATATCTGTAAGAGAAATATTGTAATCATGCTAAAATTTCGATAGTGAATTTTCAATGGATAAGCACGTTTTGAGGTCCCTAGAACACGATTTTGATAATTTCGCGATGATGTCTGTGTGTGTGTGTGTCTGTGTGTCAGGATGGATGTTGGAGGTACGATAACTCAAATACCACTGAATAAAAAAATTTGAAATTTGGTATACAATATTCTGACACCCTATAGATTAGATCTGATTAGATTTTGGTGTTGATCGTGAAACCGGAAGTGGTAGTTTCTTGAAGATCTGAAGAGTTTTTTTGGAATATTCTCAAAATTTATGAATTAATAGGAATTTTTTTTAATAACATTGTATACTAAATATTACTATCTACAATATGTATTCAAAACGTTGTTTCTATCTAGAACCATTTTCCAATTACAAGAAGTTAAAAATTCTACAAATTTGTTACCTACCTATGGAAACAAAAAATAAAATATTTGAGTGTTAATGTCATATGAATTTTTGACTTTTTGGCAAATTGAAATGGAAAATATGAAATGTCATTTAGTATTTATAAGGTCATAATAAACTTTAATAATATTATAAAAACTACAATTCCCGAATTCCCTTCTAGTACAATGGTATATTTGTGAGTAAGTACTACATAATATATACTTATATTAGAAAAATAAAAATAGTAGAGTATGGCGAGAGGTTATGTGTTGTCCACATCGGATTTTTTACTTAGATAAGAGACTATGACGATTAGCGAAAATTCCGCTTATTAAGCGAGATATGATTTTTAGGTCTGGTTTTGCTGATGACGTCGATGGTATCTCCAGTGGCACTCAAACAGTTTGTTTCAGTAACATTTTCTATTTATTTTATATAGAAAAATAGTCTTGCTATGCTAAATAACATATTTTGTAACAGTTCAAATACTAAAACCTTTACTTTTATTCGTAGCTATCGTTTTTTATTACGAGGTACATAGTAAGGAAAATTTCCAGCCAAAATTCATTAATTAATTATATTATGGACGCCTAATGAAACATGTCCCAATAGTACCCTTTTTGTTAGTCCCATTAGTCCTCATGTTACGTAGCAAACATTTTTAAAAAAACTACTTTAACATAAATTAAAATACAAATTGGACATTGGCTACTATTAATATATGGTTCAAATAAAATAATAAAACATGCATATATACTGCACCAACAAATGATGTTATGCGATAAGTTATTTAAAAATATTTACTTTCGACAACTCAAAAACACATTCGTACTATGACTGCCTATTAAAACTAAACTACAAGTCCAATACTTTTTGAAATACTAAAGAACACAAATAGGCATCTTTTAAGACTAATATGAGCTACTATCTTCAAGCAAGAAAATTAAAAACTGCGCTGTCCATTTAGCCCCAAGTCCATTTAGCCCCCAGTCTCCCCTACTATTTTTATTGTAATGAAGTAAAAAATGTACTATTGGCATTAGCCAATATCCATAACAAGTATTTTACTGGTCAAAACCCAGTTGAGTAGTTCAAAACATAAACAGTAGGTACTAAATATTTTATGACATTAGTAAACTAAAAATAAGCGTATAATGAATGCATTATTTAATAGCCATAGATAATATAATATATTTCCTGAACATAATTTCATATTTTTATCTAAATTTAATATCAATATTTTACAACCATCATAAATCTGGATACCGCGTTAGATTCCCACGTACCTACCATAAAAGTCTTCCTCGCAAATATTCATTTTTCTTTCAATATGATCTAGAAACCTCAAACCAAACATCTGCAGTTTTCCTGCCATTCCAAAACAAAACCACCGCGAAAACCGATCTGTTTATGCGTTGTTTCAACATCTGATCGCATAAACAAAAACAAAACTTCATGACAGGTACGCATGACAGGCGTTTAAGCCTGCAGTGCTGCAGTGCACTTCAAAGTGGAACAGATGAACGTGGAAAAAAGGAACATCGCGAGTGGATTTTCCTCCTTTTGCTTCGTGGTATTCGCGAGGCAATTATAGATAATTTTATAGATATTTTCATGATTCTAGTTTCACACCCTCCAGATAAATGTTACTCTAGGGATATTATGTGAGATTAGGTTGGTATAAAACGGTAATAATAGAGTAAAATAATTGAAAAACGATGAAATTGAGCGTAATAAGCTGTCTTGATAGAGTTTAATAATTATATCAATTTCATTAATAACATAGTACATTTAAATACATTATCACGTCATTATGTTTTACTGTTTACTTAACTACCCTAAAATTTTACAAATTAGGGCAATTTGCGGCGTGAAAAATTGCTGCATTTACGTAAAGTTTTACTTATTTACTTTCGTTTTATGGGAAGAAACCAATTTATTTGTGCGCACCTTTTCAAGCTTTTACTTTTCGAAACAATAGTACCACTTTCTTTAAATTATTTGAATAAAATATTGCACAAAACAACTGGGAAGAACAATGGAGAACTTTAAACATTGAAAAGTAATTCCAAAAAAGAACAAGAATTATTTATCACTTTAAATATAATTATTTCTCGCTCCAACACAGGACAATTTATTCTTTTTGCAACGTAGTTTCCTAGGATCTTGTGTTATACAGGCTGATTTATCGTACCTTACTTATTTTACATATTTCAAAATGCAATAATGCCCATTTTATGAATCAGAAACCAAAAGATTTTATGGACGGTCTCTATAAGTACTAACTTTTTAAGATAATTTTATTCTGATGTTGGAAATATGAAAAAATTATATTTATTTGGATGACTGGCTTTATTGTAAAAAATAGTTATATTAAGTTTGGCGACGTTTCGATCAGGATCTTAGTCATTTTCAAGCAGAAGTTAACATGCTGATAATTTGAAAAGTTAGTTGAGTTACATTATATGAAATATTACTTAAAACTAAAATTAATTTGGAGTGTGTACACACCCCAAGAGTCCAACAGTGATTCCGTGTGAAGTTGGCACCCCCATGTTGGAATTTGAAAACCACAACTATTGCATAATTTTGCCCAAGTTATGTCCAGTTTTGCCCAATAGTCATTTCGTTTTGCCCAGCCACCGTTAACCCATGAGTCAATAATCGAATTTCTATGGTGCGACTTCGAAAAAATGACATGCCAAAGTTTTGCCCAAGTTATACCCAGTTTTACCTAGTAGTTTTGACATAAACCAATCTATGCTAACAAAACCCTTCTTGAGTCCAACAGAACTCCGTTTTTTGACATAAACTAATCTATGTTAACAAAACCCTTCTTGAGTCCAACAGAACTCCGTTTTTTGACATAAACTAATCTATGCTAACACCATAGAAATTCGATTATCGATTAACATGGGATAACGGTGGCTGGGCAAAACGAAATGACTATTGGGCAAAACTGGGCATAACTTGGGCAAAATTATGCATTAGTTTTCGTTTTGAAATTCCAACATGGGGGTGCCAACTTCACCCGGCACAACAGTGACAATGTTTTACAATAAAGCCAGTCATCCAAATAAGTAGGATTTATTCATATTTCCAACCTCAGAATTCCAATATCGCAATAATTAACAATTCAAAAATAATTTTATTATTTCTCGATCGGCCAGCTTTTTTGCAGCCAGCTCTCCCTCTATTAGGACATTCTTTTCTTTTCCTCCCTTATTTTCGCCAACTCTGACTGCACAGATAGTTCCATTAAGGTTATTTGTCAATTTTCTTCTTCTTCTTAAATGTGAAGTAACAAAACTAACTCACAGTTAAGAAAGTAATATATCAATGTAAAACTGTTATAATACATTAGTAAACCAATGATTGCTTCTGCCTTTCTGCAGTTCACTTCCAACGATCGCATTTCACTTTCGTTGTACCATAATTTTAAAACTGCTTCATTCCGTAGAAAATTAATAACATCTCCTTTGTATGATGTATGGCTGCGAGGTATAAAATTACTTATTTCTCCACATGCAAATAAGGAAGAAAACAAAACGTCTAATCCATCAAGTTTGTAATTCACGGTACACAAACCAGATGTTGATATGATCCGTCGTCCATAGCCTCCTAGCGTGCAATTACCAGACGAGTACCAACGCTGAGACCGCAGAAAGTCATCTGTTACTAATTTTTCAACATTGTTTCAATGTAAACAACAAACAAACCATGACAACGACCGAGTGCGTTAGTGCGTTTCACATGTCCGCTAACGATGTGACGTGCGAGAAACATGCGAAAAGATTTTATATTAAGAGGCTTAAGAGGCGCGTTCGGAAAATACCGAACTCCTGAACTTCAGTCGTCATTTTCAAAGTGAGGCGGGTTCAGGTGACGTCAAGCCCTTCTTGTTGCAGTCAATCGAATGAAAAATGTAGGTAAAGAAAACTGAGCATAGAATATACTGGCTAACTTAAGAATCTACAATTTCAACAACGAAAACATAGCGTCGTTGTCCCATCATATATCATTTAATTTATAACACAGATGAATGAAAAAAAAACTTCTTGTTAACAAATGTTCAATTTATGTCCCTCTGTTTTCAGAAATTTAATATAGCTTCTTGTTTACCAGAAAAAATTCTTAAAAATCAGGAAAAATGGCTGATTTCAAAGTCATGTTTTTTCAAAATCATAAGTTAAAGAAGAAAAATGAAAACAGAGAGACCTTCTAACATCTTTTGGTGACATGTTCATATGTTGTAAATAAAGGAAAAACCTCTAAATACCAAATGATCATGGGACGCGCACACCTCTGTTTAAAAAAAAATTAACTACCAGACGGACCCCTTAAGAGGCCCGTCTACTACCTAAAATCCAGCACAAAATGTACTAACGTAGCGTTTTGTGGCCAGTACAAGAATGGTAACATTTTTTTTCAACCAGGATTTAATAGACAGAATGGATCTACATATGTGCCTTTTTAAAATTTTGATTTAAAAATTGTACATGGATATAAAAATTCCTATTTTATGCAAACTTTACACGGTTATATCTCATGATACAAACTAATTTTTAAAAATTTAAAAAGGCACGTCTGTAGATCCATTCTTTCTCTATTATATGTTTATAAAAACATTATCCTGAATTAAATAATAATCTGACAGTTTACTCGCAACGAAAACACTTTTTCAGTATTTTTCAACTTCAAAATGGCATTGCATTACTGATGCGGCAAAGTACGAGTTTCGGGCTGGTTTCAGGCAGCCGTAGTAGTGGAGAAAAAAGTGAAATGGAAAAAAGTAAAATCGAGAGTATTCTAGGAATTCGGGAAAAACGTAGACGAGCCGCTTAAGCTGAGAAATATTTGACTAATATAAAATAATCCATATCGGATATGTTTATAAATTATAAAATAAGTAAAAAAATTATGTTAGGTTAAGTACAAAAAAATTACTAATATTTTATAACTACTTACACCATGCACACAATAAATGCTCCGTTATTTTCGTTTCCCCGTTGAAAATACAAGAATGGTCTTGAAATTGTTCAATTGTTGTAATAATACTGCCAACATTTTCTCAAATGAAACCGGCAAGCGTTTAATAGTTCAATTATGATTTGACAAATGATACCAATAGAAGAAAAACAAATGACTAATTATTATACTGACAATTACTGTATTGTAATATAATTTAGCTCTCTACTGAAATGAAAAAAAAAAATCTGATGAGGCCAACACATTATCTCCCGCCATACCCTAATTTTTTTACTGCTACAGGGTGTTTCTATACCTCTGCACGAAACTTTAATAGGTTTAATTTGATATATTGATAATAGAGAAAAAGATTTTTTTCAAAATTCGCAAAAATAAGGGCAGTGTGCCTCTGGATAGAAAAAATCTGACGTGGCCATCACACAACCTTCCGCCATATCTAGACTTTAAACAGAAATGTATACGTACAATCCAGTGCCCATTTAAAATATACAAATAAAAATCTAAAATATTCAAACACAGAAATTAATATCACCTGAATCAAAAGATTCATTCACACGAAAACTCTTTTGTGTGGAAGCAATCCTCCGTTTAGTTACTACATTAATTTAATAGCTTACTTATGACTTATATAGCGCTAGTATGCCAAATTGTCACCCATCTCATCATCTGTCAATATTTTTTATGTAGAAACAAAAATCAATCGAACATGGATTACAAGATTTCAACGTTTTATTTGATAAATTTATTTCTTAAATTTTACTGCAGTTCTTTAATGCTACCAGATAAAGACAATTTTTTTATAACGTAAATTGCAAATAACTTTTCCTCTTATTCTTATTACAAATAAATACTATATTTATCCAAATTTATAGAAATTTTTGACACTTAATCTTTTCAATCGTCAAAAAATATCACTTCCGGTGAAGATATTTGTACCAAAATCTAATGAGCTCTTCCTATTCGTATACAATTGTAAAATACCAAATATCAAAATTTTTGGATAATTCGTATTTGAGTTATGCAACAGACGGCATCGGCCCGGACCACACACATACACACACACACACACACACACACACACACACACACACACACACACACACACACACACACGCACACACACACACACATACATACAGACATCATCGAGAAACTATCAAAAATGAGTTGTAAGGACCCTAATTCGTGCTCATCCACTAAAAACTCACTACCCGATTTTTTGCATGATTCCAATACCTTCCTTTACAGGTAAGCGGAAGGTAAAAATCCATTGTCCCGAAATTTTTAATTTTTATTTGAAGCCAATAGTAAAATTATGTAGGTAGTAAGGTACGTTTAATTAAGAAAATCATATTTCTTTATCAGATTTCGGTAAAAAATTATCATGGCGACATGATTCTTATAAATAATTTAATACACATATTTTTCACAGAAAATTCATCAATTTCTAGTCAATACCCCATAAATATTCAACAAATCTTCACAGTTTAATCACTGCACGTACTCCATTCGACTATATATAACTAAGGAGGCAATGCACCATCAGTGCATCTTCTTGACACATAGTAATTTATGTCTATTGCCACTCGAGTTCTCATCCAAGCCACACAAGTTCTACGCATGAGGAGAAGATCTGCATAGCGCTAAGCGGTCATCCATTATAGATAGAGAAACGAGAAACCAAGTGAAGATGGTGATTTTTACTTCTTTGTAAGTCTTTCACTAAGATTCAGAGATAGCTTAGGCTGTGGTTTGTTCGTTTGTGGTCAGTTTGCAGTAAAAGTGGAAAAGGAGATTTACTAGTAAATCATTTGGACTCCAAGGTAGCTGACTACCAGCCGTTAAGGGTATCATCTCCAAGTAGCACAACACCGCGTTTGTCCTATGTTAATGCATAGAAACGCTCGCTAAAAATACGTAAAAGCAGTCTAGCAATTTCTAAAATACTCACGAAGTTTTATAGATAAATATAAATTTTATAAATTTATTTACAGACGAAGAATGCAACTAGGATTATGCCGAGTTACATTTTTAAATAAATCTCTTAATAATAAGATAAAGCGTGTAAGAAATTACTGAAAACACACTTTTTCATTAATTTTTTATATGGATTCCAAAGATTTTTTCAGAATTCTAACTCGGCATAATCCTAGATTAATTCTTTAACAAACATCTAGTACCTGTTTTTCCTTCAAATTTTTAATATGCAATGAGTAAAGCAGAAACTGCTATACCTCTAAACACGCAATATTTTGTTACGGAGACGAGACCCTTAAAGCTGTATTTACACTTTGTGCTCGCGAAGAAGAGCCCTATCTTTTTACTTTATATACTTTGCCACGGAGTTTTTGTTACTTTACTACCATGTGTGTTGCCAGTCGACCCGGCACAAGCCCTTGTTCAGCCTCTAGCCAGTGCCCGACAGCTAGAGGTTGCCAAGTTAATTAGATCCCAACATGGAAATGGAATGGTAACCGATCCAAATCAGGCCGTGAAAATCGGTGAAAATCTCCTGACCTGACCGGGATTCGAACCCACGATCTCTGTAACCAGAGCCTAGCATCCTAACCACTATGCTATCCCGCCGTTAATTGTATTATATTAAAAATTGTTGTTGAAAACAGGCTTTTATTAAAGATTTCTCAATTTTTTTCTTCGATTTAAGGCATAGTAAACAAAAAACTATCACTAGACGAACATAGATACATTCTTTAACTTTATCATAATTTCTGAATGAAATTTATATGTTATGTACCTAGATTCTGACACTTTTGGAAGTCAGAGAACGGGAGTAAATACTGCTCTTAAGCGGCCCGTCTACGATTTTTCCGAATTCCTATAGAATACTCTCGATTTTACTTTTTCCTATTCCACTCGTTTCCCTACTACTACGACTGCCTGAAAACCAGCCCGAAACTTATACTTTGTCGCATCCTAGCTGTGCAATGTCATTTTGAAGTTGAAAAAGACTGTGAAAGTGTTTTCGTTGTGAGTAATCTGTCAGATTATTATTGACTTCAGGATAATATGTTTGTTATAATAATAATAGTATTCAGTTAATTCAATCTACATTCAATCAATTTATGTTTCATTCGTAACCATGAGGATACCAATAATATTGAAATAAATAAATAAAAAATAAGTTTGATTCTGTCATTATCTATTATTTTATGTAATCAAAAAGTACTTTATTGCGCGTTGTCATAGGAGACGCGCAATAAAATGTTATTTTGCTTGGTCCTCAGTAACAATCAACTTTACGTTGACAATTGAAAGCATAAATATAAACTTTTTATAGTAGTCGTAGATGAAAATAATTATGTGACGGTCAGTAGGTATTATTATATTCAGAACAGTAAGTACAATAACAGTTTGTCCAGTTTCTCAAAATTATGACTTAACCGTTTAACTAACGGACAAATTACTGATAAAAACTTAATGTCCACTTACTAATTTGTCATACTGTAATATAATCAACTCCAGAATCTTTCAAGTTGGAAAACTAACAGAAATTTTATCTTTCCTCTGTTTCTGGTTAGACTCAAAAAGTTTTAATTTTTCTTTGTACATAGCCAACTATAATTAAAAGATTAAAAATAACACATAATAAGTTCTCTTGCGAAAATTTCAATCACGCAATTTCCAAAAACCAGATAACAATCGAATAATTACAAGCCAAACAAATCAAGACTGTCAACATGTCGCAGCCATAACTTATAACTTCCGGTTCGCAGATTGTTTGTTGATATTTCCCAACCGAAAATACGAAATAGTATCGCTAACTCAATATTTGTTTTGACTTTGAGACTTGAGATATTCGCAATTCGAGCGAAGTAAAGTATTGATATCCGTCTGGACTATACGCATGGAAGGAGTTGCTTTATAAATAATATTTGATCAAATATCTAAAGCTAGATTCAAACCTACTCAATTATAAGTATAAGTGACTAATTTAACCAACCAGCGCTCAACTTTCGCACTTCTAGCTTTATTCATGATAATTTGTAAATAGTACTAATGAAAATTAGGAAAACATGAGAAAGTTACGTACAAGTGTATAGGTAGCATTTAACATTAAACAAAAATCCTTGAAAAAATTTATAAAATAATATAGTACAGGTTGGTGGAGGTGAAATGCGAACATAGGGATATATGACAATGGAGTTATCATGCTAGGCTTCTTGATATACGTGGAATAAGTACTGTCAATGTCAAAGTATACCTGTCATATTATTGAAATTTTTATTTTCATTAAAATATTTTCTTTGCATAATAATGTATGTGTACGAGCAGAACGAGAAAGTTTACATGCACTTTTAGATTTTATTATTATTTCTGTTATTGATTACCTACTCTTTTTGCCACACAAATTCACATTACTTCGTTTTGTGACACTATACTACAAAATATATCAAGATATCTGGCATGAAAGTTCGATTGTCCCTATGTTCGCATTTCACCTCCACCAACCTGTATGTACAGTCTTGTTTCGTTACTCATATTAAATCAAATTTTATAATATCTCTAAAATTGTTAGGCGGTTGCATAATCAAATTCTGGGTTTCGGCAATCCGTCTGCATGTTTTTTATTAATTTTAAATAAATACACTGAGTTATGGCGATATTTTTACAAATTTCAAGTGTTTCATTTTTTCCGCCAGTGTACTTTGCAACGAACACACTTGCGACAAACACCTGCTTTCAACATTAAAAACAATGTAGAGACATGATCTTTTAGAAGCAGGCGTAGAAAAATTATATTTTATAAATTTATTGGTCGATCTTGGAATAATCTAAAAAACTCTTACAAGGAATTGATCGGAAATGAAAAATTATACGAACATCCTGCCGAATACCATTTCCACCTCGCTACACCATCCTCCATCCATTCTTCTTCCTGACCTGTGACCATCATCTAACATATTTCTCGTTGTTCTTGAAGGTAATAGCCAGCCAGCGGTCTGCTGGCGCCGCTTCCCTCGCAGGTCAAAGGGCACATCGCAGTCATTAGCGAGACAAAGTCTCTCTAGCCATAAAGCAAGGATTCCGCCATAACGCACAAAGCATAGCTAATACAAAATCACACGGTGCGGGAATGTTATGTGGAAAATGCTGTCCGGTAGAAAGTAAGATGGAAAATGTGAGATCACTGCCGTTATGACATGACATGATCGGAGTTATGTCATTTCAGTGATGTTCGGACGTGGAGCGGGTTTTAATTTGATCGGTTGCAAGGTTGATGGGAAATCTGTTTCTTTATGAGACAATATACGATACGATATACTATGGAATTGCAAAATATAAGTCAATTTAGAGCCAGTCTTTTCTCTTTTTATTTACGAATCAAGTTCTGAACAAACTATTGGAAAGGTAAATAAAAGCAATAATTGTGATGAAGCTAGCTGATATTTTAAACAGAAAGTAAAAAGATCAAACTACAGTGAGTTTATTTTAACGTGAAACATTTATCATATTTATCATATGGAATATATGTGAATTTGTTAATTGGTATCACACTGCTGCTACCTGGAAATACGATTTAAGCTAGATTCTGACCTATCCAATAATTATAAGTAGGTATAAGTCGAGTATAAGTGTTAAATTAACCAACCAGTGCTTCCACAAAATTCCAACTTGAATTAGTCACTTATACTTTCTTATAATTGGGTAGATCTGAATCTAGCTTTATACTTTGAACAATTAAAAGTATGTTGAAAGCGCCCCATGGAACTATTGCAGCTTATATTGATCATTAATAATACAGTTAAATTTGTTCCCTATGTTTCATTTTAAAAAGAACGCTCTAATCTCTCTGTAATACATTGCTGTCTAAGTCGAAATCATGGATATGAAAAATCTCATGTTCACGTTAAAATAAACTCACTGTATATCATGTAATGACAAATTGTTTTAAACAACACTCATTTAAAAATATAAGAAAATGGTTCATAACCCTATTCACAATGTACCTAGATGTAGATACAATTAAAAATAATATTAGTATTTTCGAATCAATTTTAATTAACAAAATGGGACACGTACACTTCTCATTACTAGAATGTTTAACAAATTGTAGAATACAAAACGATATATCTTCAGAGTTTCAGTTTCTAATTGATTTCTGAGTGCTTCTCTTCAAAGTGAAGACCCACATGATCTTCTCTCTTCTCTATCTTCATTAGGCTCACCAATTACTGCACAAAATAACGAAGAAAACCGCTGAACCTTTCACTGCGCTTCTCAGCCATTAAATCGCCACAGAATATCGCCACATAACATCGCCACAGAACATCGCCACAGAATCGCCACGATGTTTCACAAGCTAATACACTATGCATGAAATTTAATTTGCTCGAGTACTACACACAGACTTGACTTGGACTATGAATATGTGAAAGAAAAGGAAGACTGGCTTGTTCACTTAATTGTGGCTTGCGCCGACCTTAATTTATTTTAATTTGGAGTAGAACGCGCCAGACAATATGATGCAATTGAAGATGGAAGCGATGATTAAGAGTTTGATTGCAAATGAAAACAGAATGAAGAAACATATTTTAAAGTGCACAGAAGAAAACGTCAAACATTTGGAATATTATAATGTGTACCTTCCCTACCTAATAAAATACTCGAGAAAATACTTTTTTCATGACATGCGGAGAAAACACAATTTTCTCTAGAGAGGAAAGTAAACAGTGTTATCATTAGTGTTATTTTACGATGAACAGTTTTTAAAATTGTAAGTTAATTTATTATTTTGTTAAAAATTCTGATTTTACAGTGATATACTGTAAACTATTATTTTGCAATTTTGGGTTTTATACTTTCTTTTTCTACAATTTCACAACTTAAATTTAATTTGCCATATTGGCTGCAGTGAAACAATCATTGTTTTTAAACGTCATTCTGACAGATGAAGTTATAACGTAACTTCTAAGTTATGTGTTTCGCTTCGCTCGTGACACCAACTTCGAGCTCGAGTGGGAAAAAGAAGCGTTTTAGTTGACAAATAACTTTTGTTTGCTTATCATTTTTGCATTTGTGTAAATTAAAAAATTACAAACATTTAAAATAGTAGGTATAGTAGTGTAGACCTGCTGACATTCACTAGTATTAAAATAGTGTTTTAGTACACTATAAAAAGTAATGTAAATTTTATTAACATTTTGCTAATGTCCTAGTTGGTCCGCTCTACACTATTATAAGTCTATTTTTGTGCTCATTGCAATTTCAATTTCTCAATAGAACAGATTTATAAGTCGAAATACCATACCAAAGTTATGTTGGTAAGTCGGACAACGATACAAAGCCCTTTTGTTTTAAAATTCTTACTAAAGTAAATACTTCAAAAACTGCAGGTATTTAAATTTTTGTAAAAAATATGAAGTTATCTACTGATGACAATAAAAAACTATTTGAACTTCAAGTTACAACATAGAATTGCACTCCAAGTCGTAAAAGCAATTACGGAAACAGCTCAGGCAGAATTTTTACAACGGCGCCAAGTAAATAACAACAAGTCCAAGTAAAAGTAAAACAATAAACTGCCCAATACGGCAAACCCGCTGTAAAACTTCCAGGATTTCAAACTATTTCAGCATCGGCATGAAGTAAACATGTTTAAAATGTAATCGGCGATAACGAAATCGTGGAATGAATTAACGAGATCGGGTCGACATACCGTTAATTTCATTCATGCGACACTTTTACACATCGTGGAGGCACTTACGCCGGCTATTTCCACAGCTAGAGCACGACGAACGTGATCATCTATAAGTTACTAGGTGGAAATATGGACCGATATAGATTTTATACTGGGAACGAAAATATTAAACATGTTATGTTTGTTCTAGCGCAACGTATACACAAAACATAAAGCGGAATGATAATAGTAATTTACATTATAATGTGCGGTAGGTTCAATTTTACAACGCGAGGTTCTATATTAAAGTACGACATGAAGTGCTTTTGCAAAATACCAACGAGTTAAAACTTTTATATATTTCAAAATATAAAATAGTAATATATAGTTCCGTTTTATATTAATTTGCAATAAACATTAAAAACCAGTAAATCTTCCGATTGCCTACTTGCGAATATTTCCTCCAATTTTTACTTCCTTGTACGGAGTAATAAGGAAGTATTGTAATCGCGAAAAATTTCGGTTCTCAGATTTTTACGGAAATATCCGTTTTGACCTTTTCTGAATCCATTATGACTAGATTCGTCGTGACGTCTGTACGTACGTATGTACGGACGTCGTACGTATGTATGTCGCATAACTCAAGGTTAGACGTAGAAAGTGGAAATTTTGTATTTAGGACTGTTATAGCATCTAGTTGTGCACCTCCTATTTTTGGTTTCAATCTATAAACCGGAAGTAGTACTTTTTTCAAATATTTAATTTAAGACAAATTTTTTTGTTTTAAATGAAAGATTATGTGATTATTACCTACAATCGGTATTTTATAAATATTTTTGTATCTGGTATTATTTAAGACTAATTAAAGTATATATTTATAATTTAGTATTTCGGTATCTTGTAGTCCATGATCGATTAACATTTGTTACTACGTAAAATTTAAATGATTATGACATGACAGTGACAATAGTAAAATATGCTTTATATCTTCTTCTGCAGTTTAAATAAAATGACTAAAATATATTTGTGAGTATAGTAGCAGTAGTAGTAGTACTTATATATTAATATATTTGTATAATATAATTCTACATTTTAATTATTAAGAAAAGTATGAACAGTTTAATAGGCGTACAAGGAAGTCATGTGGTGTCCACGTCAGATTTTTTCAATTAAAGTGCAGTTACAACCGCTATAGTTACATTTAAAATTTGGGTTTATTTGCTATTTGCTCCCTTTTCTTTCATTTCTACTGAAAATTATATTTATTTATTTTCTGGTATTCTTATCTAGCATAAAGCAATCTAGAAACTCTAATGATTCAATTGATACATTTTTAAGCTTATTAATTGTTCTTATTTGCAAAAATTTATACAGATAAAGTGCATAAAAATGACTAAGTATATCTGAAAACGGTTTCGAACGCGATCTTAACAAGGTATCTTGTCGTATAGAAATGTACAATTTAAAAACTTTTATAACCAAGTATTGTCAACTTTGTCTTTAATAATAAACAGTATTTATAATTATTAATAATTGGCAAATACAATAAAGCACGTCGTCATCTCAAAGAATTACAAAAGATTGTAAATTTCGTTACGCCCAACGGGAAAATAAATGCAATGATTCAAATATACTCAATTAAATATTAATTTGTAATAAATATTAAAGGCCAGTAAATCCTCCGATTGCCTACTTGCGAATATTTTTCTCAATTAAAGTGCAGTTACAACCGCTAGCTACATTTAAAATCTGGGTCCATTTGCTATTTGCTCTTCGGATTCTATGTCGCTGCACTGAATACACACTGCACTGTACACAGCACACTACCTTGTAAAACATACACTGAGTCGGCCAGTGTCGCTATTTCTTATTGCTTCTCGTGACACCGTAATTATAAGAAATTAATTAACGTTTCAAACGCTGCTCTGCCAAGACTGGCAGCTGTCTAGGGCGAAATGATGGGAAAATAAAATACGAAATACGAGTTGTAATCTGAAATGTGATATACAAATAAGGGAATATGGAGCAATGGACAAGTATAGCGGAATTAATGGAGAATGCATTAAGATATTTTGTGGGAAATAGAGACTGGGATTATTTTTGTTTGTTCAGATGGCTATCTATCTAGGGGTGAACTACTTTGATATAAAATGTTAAACAAATAATTATTTAAAATTTTACTTGAAATAATAATAATATGGTTTTCGCATGACTCAACCCAATTAAGTATTTTTCACAATAAAAAAAATACATTTATAGGTGTATTTGACCTTAAACTCACGTAAAATTTACTTTACTGTTTCCTATTTTATTAATGATAATTATCGTAGATAAAAAATATTTATGGATGCCGAAAATTTCTTATTGCCGAAAAATATAGAGCAATAGGTACCACATAATATGAGATATTATGTTTTCTACTGTTTAATATCTCGGCTAAATCAACTTTGGGTTTCGATTTCTAGATAACTAAGCGAATCATTGAATCTTATACTGCGGTATTGTCTTTAGGACACTTTAATTAGGTTAAAACAAAATTTTTAGAATATGTAAATTTTTAAATTTTATATAGATGGTACTGTTTTGTTTTACCATTTTATTCCACGCATCGAATTATGTGGATGTACAAATTTTTAGCAAAAAATCGGACTCGTACTGCATATTTTTATCAAATATTGTTAAAAATTGATACCTACCTATTATACTAATCGCCATAAAAATAATTATTATTTCAATGCCTGTAGATCGTGAATTAGATCGTTTTTTCTGCAATTTTATGAACGCTATAAGAAAATTTACTTATTTTGCTACAAGATGGTACTAAAAACTCATTTTTTGATCTTTTGGACTTCGTTCTTCCAATGTGATGGTACCCGTCCGAATTTTTGCTGAAGATACCTGCACTATTTCTAAGCAAAACTACCAATATTTCTGAAATAGTTCTTTATTGTAAACTTGTTCTTGTGTTGATAATTTGAAGCAGGTAAAGACATTTTACGGTAAACAACAAGTTATCTACCGGGATCTGCAATTGCACAGTTCTATCTTGATTTCCATTTAAACTGAGATAAGATAACGGAATAAAAGAAATAAAGGAGAAACACTATTTTTTAAGAAACTTAATCCTCGAAAGAAAATATTTATAAATATTTAAATTCCTCTAAGAAAAACTAGATCCAATTGATCTTATCATGAATTTCATCAAGTATTCAAGTATAAGGTAAATTAATTGCACATTAATATCACTCTCCTTTTAGAGAATTAGTGTCACATACGGCAAGTGATAGTACAACCTATCAACTGTCACTAAGTGACAAAATAATAAATTAAGTTTTAATATAAGAAATCGTGTGAAAGCATTGGATGCGTATAAACAGGGACAAATTAATATAACGTTAGAGATTGCAAGTTATTTATATTCTGGACCGCGCGGTAAAATAGCAAAAATACTTTACTACTAGTTCGGAGTTTGCTGTTTGTACTTTTACTATCAAGAAACTTTTACCAAAATTACCAATTTATTTGAGAGAAAAGAGATGATAACAAAATTAAAAACATTTCGAACATAACAATGGTTAAATACACTAGTAAGTACTAAAAAAATTAAATTTAAAGTTGTTACAATTAAGAGGTAAAATTATTTGAAAGATATTTACTTAGGTTATGTTCCAGTTCCGTCAATAATAGATATTTATACACCAAGTGAGATACATGAATGTTTATCCAAGAGAAGAAAGTTTAGCCTCCGAGCCCGAAGGACGAGTGGGATAATTTCTTCGAGTGAATAAACATTCGTATCTCACGTGGTTTACATAATATTTTATTCAATTTGGACGAAATTATTTCAAATATATGAATTATAAATTTATTTTGACATAACAAAAAGGAAAATCAAAGTAGACGTCAGTGGCAAGTTGTCATTGTTTTTATGCATTTTTGACGAAATAATAACATCAGTCAGAGTGATTTAAAAATGTGTTGAGTTATTTAAAAAGTTTTAATTCACTTGTGAATAAACATTTATTTAAAGTTGTTGCTATGGAGTTAATAACAGCAGTTTAAAACGTCAAAATTGATTAAAAATAAATATTGCAGTGATACGAATTTGTTAATCTATTTCTGTTGAAAATAAAATAACAATTTAAATAAAATGTTAGCGATTTCTAGGGGTAAATGACTTGTTCATAAGTTCACACTGCGTAATTATGTAAGTAAAATGTATCTACAATGTCAGGAGGATATTTTTAAAGGTCACTTGAAAAACAAAAAGGTAATAAAAACTCGAACTGGTCCCTCAATTAAATACCTACATCCTAACAGACTTCCGTCTATATGTCAACACTAAAAATAGCTGACCTGCTGTATTTGGCAACACTGCCAGATATAATCAAAACAAAAACAAACCCCAAGAAATACCCTACGAAATATTTCCTCAGGATATACAAGTTTTAACCATAAAATATAAGTATAAACATAACTTTTCAGGTAGGAAGGGAAGATAGTTTATCTTACTTGGCGCCAAATCTTCGAAAAAGATAAATATATCTTCCGAAAGTTTGTTGCAAAATTGTTCACAGTTAAAAGTATTCAGGTAAATATTATGGTTTAGGGATGGTTTCATCACCCTTGGATAAGTCAAAGGTAAAAATTTTTGTCAAAAAGCCTACTAATATTTGTGAAAAATTTATAGAACTACTGATAACAATAGTTAATTACTTTACAAGTGGGCAAAATAAAGAATTACCCACGAAGGAAATCTTAACTCACGACGCCGAAGGCTGAGTGAAATAATTTTCTCAAGTGGGTCATTCCTTTTTGCCCACGTGTGGAGTATAACGTTTTATCCAACATGTCTTAATAACTGCTTAAATATTTTTAAAATATTAAGTTTCAACCTAAAACATCGTTTCTATGGTGACTTCCAACAAGCAAAGTAATAATTTACCCACAAGTGGGTATAATTTTGATCAAAGCCACTAAAATCACCATAGTTATGATGCTTTTATTAAGAGGTGTTGGATAAAATATTAAATGCATAGGTAGTATTCATCATAATGTTTGCAACATGTAGGTAAATTTAACAATTTTCTATAAATTATTAATGTAACAAAGCATGAACGTCTGAATGGTAATTTGAAGGAAATGTAATTCATTCGATTTTGCAATGTTCAATATAGTAATTATTATTACCTAAATTAAATAATTAAATAATAATTATTGAATGACTGAAAAATCCTATTAATTATTAAGTTTATTGGAATTTTATCTGGAAATGTAAATGTAAACTTCAAAAAGGAATCTAAATAAATTAAATTAGGTACTAGCGACGAAGAAAGAAATAAAATAGTTATATGTATATTATAAGGAACGTAACGTCAATCATTATGGTACTAGTCGTGAAGATTATCAAACGAGGCTAAGCCGAGTTTGATTCACGACGTGTATACCATATGATTGGTTACGATCCGAATTGAATATTGGAGGAAATTAATCAAAAAGTAAAATTAATTATTTGGTATTGAACAAAAAAATTAACTCTAAAAAATCTGGTATGCTATGCTTCGCCTTACTCACTTCCTTAGTAACGAGTTGTTTGTTATTTCATAATGGATTCATTAGATATGGTCCTTGGCCTATAATGGTGCTTAAATTGAGGCTTATAATATTGTCATTATGACACAGCATCAGATAAAAAATATAATAATTTTTTAGAATTTTACAAATTTAAACAGTCTCTAAATCAATTACCTTAATCGTTGGTTACGAGTTGGTTATCTCTGACTTCGTGACGTCACAGTCGGAAATAAATTCGTCCTCCAACCGGATATTCAGTCGACCGGGCCGAATAATAGCGGAAAATGTCGGCGCTCATCGAAAATCTGACCGTAACCTTGCGCACTCTTTACATTTTCTCTGTTGTTTTATTTACGTTGTTATTTCATTATTACAGCTCTAATGGTAGTCATGGTGACTCATAGTAATTAATATGATACAAAATAGCGAAGGTAAGGTTTTATTGTTTCTAAGAAGTTTTTAAAAGTGAAATAATAAAGCAGTTTAAATGTTTCCTATGTTTCTTAATAAAGCGATAATAATTAAGGAAATTTTAAATGATAGCATAATTTCTTAAATAAATAACAAATTTAAGTGCTTCCTGGAAAGGTGCTTCAATATCCACTTAATTATTTTACAAATATTGCGGAAATAAGAGGCAACTTTTACTAAACACACTTACTAACTAAAGTAGGTATGTCTTCCTTAATATAAAGTGCCTTTTAATATCACCTATCAAATTTCAGTTTATCGTGAATGTATAACATATTACGCAATGAAAACATTGAAGTATATTTGATATGCATTAAAATCAACTAAATTTTAAAGCAAATATTCGCAATTTTAAAAGGAGAATCATGTTGAAAACTCTAAAAAGTGAATGTGAAATTTGAGTCGTAAAATCAGATTGGAACTTTTACCATCGACGTTATTTAATGTGTGGCATATGTGACATAAAAATGTTACTTTCATATAGAAACAAATCTACATTAATTTTTTGCCATAAACATAATTTAATAACTTAATATATTATGAGACTTTTTCAATAATATTTACATATTTATGATACGCGGAATTAAAGAGAACTGTTTCTATTCCAAGCAAAAGTGTCAAAATCTATATTATCATTTTAATACTTTTGAATTATAATAGTTACGATTTCAGTTCAATGGATATTTTGTGAATCTAAAGTCCTGTTCACACATGGACACACAGAAGACACACATGCGACACACAGGCAACGTGTGGAACGTTTGTGACCTCAAAATTGACTTTTTCTTACATAAAATCCACAAAATAACGGCGCCTCTGTTTCACAAGCAACACACACAGTATTTCATACTGTTCCTTGTAGTGATGCGTCGAGACGAGACAAGACGAGATTTTTCACTTCTCGTCTCGTCTCGTCTCGAATTTGAAAATTTTGATCTCGTCTCGATTATTTCTCGTCTCGATTATTGTTATCTCGTCTCGATCTCGATCTCGTCTCGATTTCTCGACCATTTTTACTAACAAATTTTTTTGCCGATTGATATTAAAAGTGCTATTTTTGACAGGTGACAGTCTGTGAAATGTCACTTTTAGTGCCTAGGTAATTAAATTATTTTTTTCAATACCTCCACCGAAAACGCCACCTTTCGTCTCTATTACTAGGGACGAAGGTGAGGTAGCTCTGACCGGTCAGTACATTTTCCACCTAGAAAGAAAAAGTACTTTTCTCCCGCTTTATGTTGGATTCCAATTTTCTTTTCTTCCCTAGGGAGTAAAAGTACTAACCGGTCGGAAATATCTCACTTTCATCCCTAATAATAAAAAATTTAATCTAATAATATTACATGGTCAATGTCAGTAAAATAATAGATCTATGTTGACAGGTTGAATTGACAATTTAGTTGAGTTTGACTATGACAATAACAAATAGACGAATTGGTGGAAAAAAAATTAAAAATTGTTGAATAAAGTATAAATAATTTTAAAAATTCGAGAAATCTCGACGAAAATATCGAGATTCGAGAATCTCGACATTGTAATCTCGTCTCGAACATTTTTTACAAAAATTAGTCTCGTCTCGACGAGACGAGAAATTTCGAGACGAGACGAGACGAGATTCGAGAAATTCTCGTCTCGTCTGCATCACTAGTTCCTTGTATGTGTCTTCTATATCTCCTAATAAGCCCTGTTCACACATGGACACACAGAGACACACACAGACAACAAAAACAAAATGAAGAACGTGTGGATCGCTTATAGCCTCAAAATTGATTTCTTCTTTATTTACAAAGAAGGCACAAAACAGCGGCGCCTCTATTTCACAAGCAACACACACAGTATTTTTTTTACTGTTGCGTGTGTGTGTCTTCTATGTGCCCATGCGTGAACAAGTCTTAAAGGATCCTCTCCAACAAAGCAACATTGAGCAAACTATAAGTTTTTCCTTGTTACCGCAACAAAAACTAAAATTTGCGCTGTGTTCCATGTTCCGTTCTGGAACCGATGAACATCAAAGAAGAAATAGGAACAAATTTGAGTTGCGACTTTTTATTCCTTTGGTGGAGACATAAGTTGTCTCTAGTTACTGTTTGTAAAGGCGGCTACACATTACATGGTAAACTAGGCCAATGGCAAACGTTGGTGATTTGTACATTTTTTCATGTCGAATGACATTTACCGAGTACTCCCTACACATTACGTGTCGAATCATCCCATACATATGACATAAACTAAATGCTAGATCGCGTTTCGTATAGACAAGTGGCCAACATTTCTTTGATTCGGGTCTCATATACCGACTTCTATCCGAACGTAGACGAATGCAAACGTTGGAAGGAGTTTGTCATTTGTGGTACCGTACACACTATTCGGCAAACTTCACATATCACAAACGTTTGCCTAGTTTGCCATGTAATGTGTAGCCGGCATTACAGGTTGTATAAACAAGTACCTACATTACTTTAATTTGGGTTTTTACTTTAGACCATGTTGACTGAGTGAAGACACCCTGTTCCAACAACTATTCATGCAACATGAACAAAACTTAAACATGGTTATCTTTTTGTTGCTTTGGAGACAAAATCTTTTTGAACTAATGGCAACATACACCAAGTTGCTCTCTGTTGCTTTGGTCGATACATTCCTTAAAATCCTTTAATCGAAATAATTGAAGATTATAAAATTGTATCATTCACTTCACTTGGGTTTTATCAACTTTAAAATTATGCTTCAAAATCTGGACACATTGTATATTGTATAGAATTTATGCTACTAAACAAAACATAGGAACTAACATTTCATTATTTGAATTGCAAAATATTTCATAGTTCTCAGTCCAAGCCCAGATATGTTCTCGTATTTGTGACATTCGTAACCTTGTTGCAAACAATGACTTAAAATTTTCACAATTTTCTCCTCATATTTCATCAGTATCTTTGTCCCCATCACCTGTAAATCATTTTTACTTCTCATTTCCCAATTGTAACCTTAGTATCCTAAATTTTCCCACATTTGTAATGCTCTCTATTTTCCCATGAGTCCTACAATGATCAAATCAATAATACATTAACAACAAAGAACCGTAATGATAACAACAATGGATGCATTAGTAGTACGACCAGCATCTACAGTCGAATAGCGATAGCGATGTTCACTTGTTGTACAGCTCGGTTGTTCTTCGTGCAGAACAATCGAATAACGCGAAGACAAAACGTGAGCAAGAGAGGAATAATTTAGACAGATTGGAGTGAAATACAGTATTTACTGGGTTTCTTCATGTATACAGTATACTAGCTGTTATTACAAGTCGAACTATCTATACTTGTGCATACTATTTATTTTCTTGAACAATAAACCCTCATTCACAATACGAAATTAGTAGATATTGTCAGTAGTTATGGTTAATCAGTTAGTTTTGACTACTAACTTCACAATTACAAAATTAGTTTTGTTAGCCGAGTTGTTAGCCTATAGTAAAACAAACTAGTTACCTTCCGCTTACCTGTAAAGGAAGGTATTGGAATCATGCAAAAAATCGGGTAGTGAGTTTTTAGTGGATGAGCACGAATTAGGGTCCTTACAACTCATTTTTGATAGTTTCCCGATGATGTCTGTATGTATGTATGTGTGTGTGTGTGTGTGTGTGTGTGTGTGTGTGTGTGTGTGTGTGTGTGTGTGTGTGTGTATGTGTGTGGTCCGGGCCGATGCCGTCTAATAACTCAAATACGAATTACCCAAAAATTTTGATATTTGGTATTTTACAATTGTATACGAATAGGAAGAGCTCATTAGATTTTGGTACAAATATCTTCACCGGAAGTGATATTTTTTGAAGATTGAAAAGATTAAGTGTAAAAAATTTCTATAAATTTTGATAAATATAGTATTTATTTGTAATAAGAATAAGAGGAAAAGTTATTTGCAATCCACGTTATAAAAAAATTGTCTTTATCTGGTAGCATTAAAGAACTGCAGTAAAATTTAAAAAATAAATTTATCAAATAAAACATTGAAATCTTGTAATCCATGTTCGGTTGATTTTAGTTTTTGTATAAAAAATATTGACAGATGAGACGGGTGACAAGTTGGCATACTAGCGCTATATAAGTCATAATTAAGCTATTAAATGTAGTTCCTAACTGAACGTAGGATTGCTTCAACACAGAAGAGTTTTCGTGTGAATGAATCTTTTGATTCAGGTGATACTAATTTCTGTGTTTGAATATTTTAGATTTTTATTTGTATATTTTAAATAGGCACCAGATTGTACGTATACATTTCTGTTTAAAGTCTAGATATGGCGGAAGGTTGTGTGATGGCCACGTCAGATTTTTTTGAAATTAGCGTCAGAAGTGTCAGTTTGTTCGCTTATAGGTATATTTTATGTTTGGTTTATTAAAGTTGCCTTTCATAATAATCCTTTACTATTAAATGGCTGAAGAAGCATTTTTAAACATGATACCAAATTGTAAATGTCCCTATGACAAAGGTGATCTCGAATATTAATGTCATCTTAGACGTCAAACGCCAAATGTAATTTTCATTCTAGATTCTGATTGGTAGTTCATCTTGATAATAATTAACTAATATCAGTAGATAGATGAAATGAAATAGTAGTTTTTGCTTTGTTCCTGTCCACATTCCGACAATTCCTTTTCAACAATTTATTTTTGGACGCAATTGATATATTAATTAACTACTAACTACAGGTTTGGAATTTGCAAATCCCTGCACTAAATGTAATTAGCTCAGCGCAACGTGGAACTCAAATCACTAACGTTTACTATATCAACTGACTATAACTACTAATTTCGTATTGTGAAGGTGGCTTAACAAGTATGTTGAAGAATATCGCTGTCTAATTTAAAATAACAATATTTATCTATATTCATACGTGGAAATCCAATCAGTAATATAATATACTAGGCTATCCGCCTTAACAAATTAGAAAAATCTGTTGTGGCCAGCACATAACCTCCCGCCTTGACACTGTAATATGTGAATTTGGTTTTTGTTAGACTACTTTTTGTAATTTTTTTTATAGTTCTTCAAGCAACGTACCGATTCCGATTGACATTGAAATCAAATTAGCTCTTTGTGGATACAATTTTTATTTTATTATTACCTTATTACATTATATCCAGTTATTAATGAATCGATGATGCTTCTTGACTGGATACGTTTAATGGAAGGATAAATACTTACTAGAATTCAGTTTATTAATTAAATTTCAGGTCCTAGGTACCTACTAGTTTCAAATCCAGTTATTAATATATTTATACATTTCTTTATAAATGGTTCAACCAAAATTTTAGAAACTGTCACATTGACATATTCATTTTTGTTTTTAATTTTTTTCCTATATTGTGATTTACAAATCGTGATAGGTAAAATTATTTATCTTTGAAAAATAATTTTCCTTTATTGGTAAGAGATATAGACAAGATGGTAAATAAATATTATAAGATATAATTTGTTCTTTGAAATGTCGTATGACAAATTGTAACTATCGCAGAATTTTCTATATTTTTTGCAAAAAATGTTAAAAGGCTTCAAGAAAATACCATTTCCGGTTGGCAGATTTTTACCAAAATCTAATCAGCTCTTCATTAACATGTAGAAATATATAATGCAAAATATTAGAATTTTATGTTCAATAGAATTTGAGATAATGAATAAGAACGAAAGAGCATAGTAGGCACACATACAGACTTTCATACACACACACACACACAAACACACACACAGACATCATCGTGAAAATAGTCAAAATAGGTTCTAAAGGTGCTAAAACGTGCTTATTGACAAAAATCTCGACATCGAATTTTTTCACGATCCCTATACCTCTCTAGGCGAGAGGTAAAAAAAGGTCATATTGTATTATATACCTACATAGTTCATGATATTCTCGTGATAATTATTTAAACATCTAAATTCCTTTGCGCAAAATTACGGCCAATTATTTTAATTTCTGACATCAAACGAACCCAATTAAAAAAACCTTCAACTCTAGGATAAATTCTTGGGCAAAATTGTCAACTTAGTTTCACCAAATTATCTTTCAAGACCAATTCACCATTTTCTAACTACATTTTAATATTCTAGACCTCAAAATGTCATACAGCATTAAATATCATCATTGTATATTCGTGACAAAATTTATGTAATACTTATAACAAAACATTAAAACAAGCGATTTATTTCCGCATCATGGATGACTAGAATAACGTATTATTTGATCGCCTGTTATTTTTTCAGCTTACAGCTAAAATTACATAGACAATAATAATAGATTTTCTGCGTAAATATACGTTATTCGCCCATTGTTTAATACTGTACGCCGTAATTATTTTAAGTTTGATTTGATATAACTGTTACTGCTAATAAATACAGTAAGGCTGAACACACTATAGGTCATTTGAATCACAACATTATTTTAATTGTCTTCATAGAATTGTTTATTTACACTTTTTTCCTGTGGTAAAAAACGAAAGTTATCTGTGTTTACAGACATATCGTAATTCAATTCAGCATTATTTATATATGACATGATTCATTTTTAATTGAATTGAATACAGATAATATACATTATGGCATCACGCCATTGATAAACAGAAACATGAACAGTGGTTTCAAATTTTATTTTCGAAATACATTCCAATAAACTATGCATACGCAATAATTATATATGTCATTATGAGTCAATATGATCTAGCAAATGAAAATATTCACTTATAATACCATAAGTAATCGTAGTGTTGTCGATTATTTTCTGGTAGTATTACGAATGTTCCTTGTGCTTGGATATGAATATTACGAGTGCGCAGCACGAATAATATTCGCAAGTACAAGGTTTATAAGTATAATATACTATCAGAAAAATATTCTACTTAACTATGACTACGAAATACGAATGGTATTCCAGAGATTTTTCATTGATTCAGATCCAGTTTTAAATTAAAATTGCCGAAAAATGCAGTTATTCATGATTTCAATAAACAAATACTTAAGTAGGGTACTTGAAAAATGTCAAATGGGTTTTAAGTTTTTTTTTATAAAAAATAAAATAGTGAATTCTAAGTGAAAACTGTTTTAGAACCTTAATAAAGAAAAACCAAGGATATATATTGTGCATTAAAACTAGAAATGCAGATTATAAATAAAAATGTCCATTTGTTAAATAGTCACCTAATGGCCAATTGCACCGCTTCCACTTAAATTTTAAGCATTCCTTAAATTAACAATATCGAATCGAAATCAAATTGTCAAACGTAGAAATAACATTGCTGTCATTAATTCGATTCGAAATTTTTCATTTATGTGGAGGCGGTGCAAATGGCCATAAATGTACTAGTACACAGATGATGTGAATAAACAGAAAAATTTACCAAATGTTTAAAATTTGACTAGAAAATTGAAATATTATGCAGTAAAGTTGAAAATGTTATGCAGGCAACCAAACATTGTAAAATACTTCTCATTTTTAGAAGAAGTATTTTGTAAATTGCAAAACAGTTTAGCGAAATAGCGAAATTAAGCATTTGTCATTTCCTTTATATAATATTTTTTGTATCCAATAACCTTTCAATTATGTTATGTCAGATCCTTTGCTACACCACACGCCATGCCATTTCTCCTTATGGCACGACAAAAATAGCTTTAAAAAACTCAACACATAATCATGCGTAAGTACTCTTCAACTCAAGCATGTAAATAGCAAAAAAGTCGACAAAAAAAGTTTCATATCAGTTGTGATATTTTTTAAAAGTCTAATCTAACCAAGCCCGCTATTATTTACATATGGTTTCGGTTTGTGAATATGGGCCACCGATAAATCAACATAATCGTATTCAAATTAGGCGTGCTACATCTATCAGAGATACTAAATATCTACCTACGTAATAGAGCTAAGATAATAACTAGTTTTTATTTTAGTCATTTAAAATAAATTGTAATTAGCAAAATCATTATCTAGCACACCTTCTCCCAACTTGAGTCGTCGGTTAGATATAAATGTTTGGATGTGTGTGCGTTTACCAGCCGTCAACTAAGTTAGTACCAAGAATAATTCAATCGAATTTTGTTAGTAAATAAAATAGACATTTTGATATATACCAAGATGTACCATATCTTGAGCCTTGAGGCACACATTGCAATGGCATATAGAATTTAAAACGTTCGCGGACACTAGCAAAAATTGTGAACTTTCATAACACATCTACCTACTTATTTTTAAAATTTTAAAAGTTCAATATATCCACAAAGTCGTATGCTGGGACGTTGATAATTTTTTTTATGTGTTCTTCAGGGACAGTAGACTTAGATTAAATGAAAATCCTATATTTTGTCGGCATTCCTATAAAATACGGATAGTTTTCTTAAGAAGAACATTTTTAGTACCACTGGATACTGTTTATATTGAATAAAGAGAGAGTTATACAGGGTGTTTCATAACTTCAAGTACATACGTTAAGGGTACCTATATGTTGTTTGATATGCTGATTACGAATCAAAAAGATTTTTTTTAAATCGCAAAATTAATTTCCATGTTTCCCAGTCAAAAATTTTTTGTTGTCACTGCCACTGGGTATGGAGTAATTATTGTTTTATTAAAAATAATTACATTTTGTTTGTTTGTTTTACTACTATTAATTTGAGATGTTGATTACCTATTTCTATTGTTTGTGTTTAATAGGAAAACGAATCCAGTGCAGTACTACAAAAAATGCTGCAGATAAACTACCTACCCTTAATTTTTCGAATTTTAAAAACATTCTTTTTTATTCGTAATCAGCATATCAAACAACATATACCTACCTTTAACGTATGTACTTGAAGTTATGAAACACCCTGTATAGCCGGCTACTTGAAACTAAATTTTTTTATGACGCAAACATTAGTTATGAATTAATTAAATATTTAGCTACTCAACCAGTGGCCCAAAACTGTGTCCTTCACAAACCTCAAAAATTAATATTCCAATTTTTTAAAAGACTGTTTGTTCTGTGATTAGTACGAGGATTAGTACCTACGTTGAATACCATTATGCCATTCTAAAATGTACTTTAAGTTATGGTACACTCTGTATTTTTATACCAGTCACAAACTAACAGGTTCCTGTGGTTGTTAGTGGAAAGTACACCACAGGGAAGTTTCATGTGCAGGTAAACTGAAATGTGTACAGAATTCTAAACAAGGCAGTCACATTACGCATTCGATTATTCGTCGATTATCTAATAAATAAATAATAAATTTTTAAATGCTCAATTTGTCAAAGCGACCCGACAAGGATTTATTATAAATTATTTATAGATCATTTTTATGTCCTCTCCTGATGGGTAATCAAATTTTTTGCAATTACCAGCTGGTAAATAAACTAAAACCTGTTATAAACTTGATTATAATTAAACAAAAACTTTAATCTCCTGTAAGGTCATCGCATCTAACTTACTAAATTAACAAAAAATTTGTAATTTATATTGTAATTCCATTCTTGAAAATTTTTCTCACAACCAGATACAGTTAAGGCTCAATTTTTGGGTTTAATTTGTTCCGTGAAAATTGTCTAATCTTTTTATTATCGCTAATTTGGAGATTTTTGGGATCGTCAAACTTTGACAGGTATCATCAACCTTTTTAAGTGGATGTCATTTTTTAGAGAAAAAATTGTAAGCTATAATTAGCTGTTTTTAACTTGTTATCTGCACTCTTATAAAAATATTACTACTAATAATAATAATAATCATAGTGATACCATATTTTTCTTGTTTACTAAATTAAATATGCATTTGCCTTTTCTCATTAAAAATATTTTGATCAAATCTGTAACTGATACCAGTCTATAAAACTCTCGATAAAACTTAATGAAGAAAAATGCAATTTCGTGAATATTTTTGTACTGTCAACAAATTTGATTCTTTATCCATTAGGTAGGTACCTACTAGATTTTGTACTTAATGCAAAAAATTATTCATAATATTTAATTACATTTAAAGGTTAGGTATACACAATTTCTTACTTGTCAACAAAAATTGTAGGTACCTACTTAATTTTGCAGACTGGTACAGAAATTTATAACTATATTAATTATTAATTAATTAATACCTATACGTATTATTCGAAAGAGTAAAATATTACTTAGCAGCGTTTAATTAACTTAGTAAATCTATCGAATTTCTTTTCGTTGATTGGTGCACAAGTGAAAATTTGACAGTTTTACTAGCAAATTATGTCAACAGAGCTAGCAAAAAAACTACTGCTTTTGCTGCGCTAGTGATATTAAAAAAGATAGACAAACCATAGTTACATTATTAAATTTACACTCTTGTACCAATCAGCATATAGGTGAGCGGTTCACCCCTAATTTGAGAACATGGGGGGTACTAACCTCATTGCTCCTGTATGAAACCAATTTTTATTGGTGTATTGGTGTGAGTAATGTATTTCCGTAACAATTTTTTTGCCAAAGCGAGTGCACATTAATTTGTTATTAACAATTTAAATAAACAATTGCTTGTAACTCGAGAAGTAAACATTTTTTCGAAAAACTTTTCGGACAAAAGTTGTTGCATTTTTTAATTCTGAACAACTTTGTAAGAAGGTATTTTTCACGAAAACTCGATATTTTTCAAGATATTTGCAAAAAACTTATTAGAATGCCTTTTCCGCAATTTCTACGGGGATATCGGCACTTATTCCTCTTCGGTCACGGACAAAACCATTTTCTATTAGTGTATTTATGTTATTGGTACATTCCCGTAACAATTTTTTACCAAAGCGACTGCACAATAATTTGTTATTAACAATTTAAATAAACAATTGCTCGTAACTCGAGAACTAAACATTTTTTCGAAAAACTCCTCGGACTAAAGTTGTTTTATTTGTAAGAAAAATGCCTTCTTACAGAGTTGTTCAGAATAAAAAATGCAACAACTTTTGTCCGAAAAGTTTTTCGAAAAAATGTTTACTTCTCGAGTTACAAGCAATTGTTTATTTAAATTGTTAATAACAAATTAATGTGCACTCGCTTTGGCAAAAAATTGTTACGGAAATACATTACTCACACCAATACACCAATAAAAATTGGTTTCATCCAGGAGCAATGACGTTAGTACCTCACCCGTGTTTTAGGCCGAATTTTAGGGGTAAACCGCTCACCTAATAAGGAAACGTGGTAGCTTCATTGAACGCAGCTATTATTTAGTAAATAGAATTGACACACACGAAATGTCACATTGATTTATTAGATACAACTAGAGAAACCCTGAAAACCTGTAGATTCAATATAGATACAACATAAACATAACCGACCTTATAAATGTCACTTAATTGTCATATACATTACTTAATTAATTTCTTCTTCATTTAAAGTTTCTTAATCAATAAAATAAACTAACTAATATATAATTATTAATATTGCTACTTCACACGCAATCCTGAGAGACAGATAAACAGCGGATACATTTATCATTTATCAATTATCACATTATCAGACTAGAAAATGTGTGCAATAATTTTAAAACAGTTTTATCATTTAGGTACTCCTTCAGATAACAGTTAACAAAAATCTAAACTGAGATGTTCTTGATTAAAACAACCAGAACAACCTTTTGAGTTGCCGGCTGGTAACCGCACACACAGTGTAACATATAGGTATATTAATTTTTAACTTTTCCTATCGAGGATTGTCAAACCCTGGATATAAATATGCGACATGTCATGTGTTCGTAAGCAATTTATTAAACTCGTATCTTCAAACGTCTTCAAATAACAAAAAAATCCTATTTACCATTCACGAGCAAATGCAGCTCAGCCGTGATGACAGATCCGGGTTTCGGTTTACTTTTCCGGGCCGGTTCAAACAAACTCCAGTCCAACACCTCCATGTCTGACCCACTGGAAGGCGAGTAACACCCACACCCATTGCACTCCGCGATATCATCCGAAAACGGTTCGAATTCACATCCAGCACTGCAAACATCACTTCCTTCCGAGAAATCCGAATAAACCGAACTTGCCGTGCACATCGGGTTCACGTACAGGTCCTCCGATGGTAGCACTAGGTCGCGCCAATTTGGCATTATGAGGATTTATCAGCAAACAATGAATTGTTGACTACTGTTGGTATCAACTGTTTCATTGTTGCAATCAACTGGTTCGCCATTCACAATAAACTATTGTTGTAATCAACTGTTTCATTGTAAATTTAACACTGCCACATCAAGTTAGTTTAATGCACTGCACTGTTTCGAACACTTTTAGGTTAGGTATATGTCAAAATCGATGGAAACATGACAACAAACTAGCGCGTGCTTTTTCACTGACAGCCAAACCGCGAGTGAAACAAGTAAACAAGTGAAGTTCAAATCTCCGAGTGCAGCCGATGACGGACGAACAGTTCGCGCGATTGGAGTTAAACTTCTTCGTGATAAGCGAAGATGCAGCACCAACTAACGGTTTTATACATAGCAATAGAGGTCCAAAACATTTACTGGTTTACCGCTACGATATACCTGCAGTTGTATTTGAGAATTGATCATAACTAATAAGAGTTTATGAAAGGTAAAAGGTTGTTGTTTGGTAGTGAGTCGTTGCTAGGCAACCGGCAGGTGTGAGTGACCGTTAACTCGGGACAGACATACTACTGACACATTTTACCACCAGACGAGAATCGTAAAAATGGTACGGCGTTTGGAACGGTGATAAAAATATGATAGCACGGCGGTTAGTGGAACAAAGAATGGAATGGATTACTTGGTTATTGCTAATACCGCTAGATAAACGCAATTACCCATAATTTATATTTTATTTTGCTACTGAAGCTAACACATTTATTGGTTATTGCATATTGAAACTAGCATTAACATTACGTTTACTCTATTCTCCATATAGCTATAGATAAATGTAATTTATGCTTTTGATTAATATTTGTTCATCTTATTTACCAGTTTATCTTTTTGTCTGGAACATCTTTGATCTTATTCGATATTACTTATGATCATATCAAAGAAATTCACATAAAATTATATGTGTCACTAATGCCTATGGCACACCGGTCGAGGAGCATCGAGGACCATCGAGTAACTCCTCGATGAAACGAAAGAACGCACCCGTCCGCGATGGATTTCTATTTAATCGGTGACAAATACATCAAAGTTTTGCGCGAAATCAAATCCAAAGATACGTCTGAAATGAGATACATTCGTTTCGACGGGGTGCGTTCTATCGTTTCATCGAGGAGTTACTCGATGCTCCTCGATCGGTGTGCCATAGGCATAAGAACCGATGTAACCGCACACAAAGTATGTGAGACAGCCTCATCCAGATTGAATAAAAAGTCGTGATAGATAATAAAGGTAGATGGAACAATCCTAGAACCTAGAACAAGTAAAAGAAAAATATGAGAGAGTCGGAATAACGAATAAGTCCAGAACTATATTAAGGGTATCGACATCGACTCCACGTAGCTCTACACCGCGTTTGTCCTATGTTAATGCATAGAAACGCTCGCTAAAAATACGGAAAAGCAGTCTAGCAATTTCTACAATGCTCACGAAGTTTTATAGATAAAGCTAAATGTCATAAATTTATTTACATACGAAGAATGCAACTAGGTTTATGCCGAGTTACATTTTCTAATAAATCTCTTAATAATAAGAAAAAGCATGTAAAAAATTGCTTAAAACACACTTTTTCATTAATTTTGTAACTATATGGATTTCAAAGATTTTTTCAGAATTCTAACTGGGCATAATCCTAGATTAATTCTATCACAAAAATCTAGAAGGTACCTGTTTTTCCTTCAAATTTTTAATATGCAATGAGTAAAGCAGAAACTGCTACACCTCTAAACACGAAATATTTTGTTACGGAGACCCTTAATATTCATACTTCCCTCACACATCATAATAGACAAATTATAATAAATAATGCAAACATTTATTTGGAATTATATAGTGGTGCGCCACAAAAAACGAATATAACTGCTTCAGTTTTAAAATGAGTTCATTAGCTTATGATTAGTTATGGTTAAAGTAAGTCACCTATAAAGATAAAAAAACTATGAATTTAACATATTCGTCTTTATCTTTTACTGTCACCTGGCAGTCATCGAATTATTTATGAAATTCTAATTCACGTATTAAGAATTTTTCGAATTTATGCATACAAATAACACTTCACTTATTTCCTTAATCGGGGTTAGGTTCAACATGAATAAATTTAACCAATAACTTAACATATATTTTATTACCATTAGGTACTGCGACGAGTAGGTATTAGTTATTAACTTAACTCGTCTATTTATATTTAAATACTCTCGATTTTACTTTTTTTTTCATTCCACTCTTTTCCTCACTACTAGACTAGGGCTGCCTGGAACCAGTCCGAAACTCGTACTTTACCGCATCCTAGCTATGCAATGTCATTTTGAAGTTGAAAAATACTGTAAAAGTGTTTTCGTTGCGAGTAAACTGTCAGATTATTATTGACTTCAGGATAATGTTTTTATAAACATTTAATAGAGAAAGAATGGATCTACAGGATTTGCTTTTTTAAAGTTTTAAAAATTAATTCGTGTCATGAGATATAATCGTGTTTTTTTATATTCATGTACAATTTTTTAATCAAAATTTTAAAAATACACATCTGTAGATCCATTCTTTTTCTATTAAATCCTTGGTGAAATAAATTTTTACCATTCTTGTACTAGTCGCAAAACATTCGCTACGTTAGTACATTTTATGCTGGATTTTAGGTAGTAGACGGGCCTCTTAACTTTAATAATAAAGTAATTTCTCAAGTTTAGTAGGTATAGGCACTAGGTAGGTACGCTCAAAAGTTACTATTCATAAAAGATTCAATTTTAATTTCATTTATTTTTGTTCGATACAACATAGTAATTCAACCAAATTAATCCGCTCACAAAAAATGTAATATTCGATCTTCCTGTAACGTCTAATTTGATTTGAATTATTTGTCATGTACGTCATTTCCCGTATACAAACAAATATGACGAGTTTTTTTCCTGTATTACTTTTACAACTCAAACACGTAACTTTCTCGGGAACAATCGGAACATAATTATTCTTCAGGCATCCTCGGGTGCTTCAAATGAAAGTTCCTGCTTAGCAAGTTTCGTACTTGGAAATATGCACAAATCATTAACGAGACCATTAGATTTGCCTGATTGACCATTCATGGAAAAAGTAATTAAAACTTACATGAAAACGTTACATAGGGTAATCATTGTTGTAAGAACTGATTAATAATTGGGTGACTACGTCCACTTCGGACAGCACAAATAATTTGGACCTGCTTCAAACAGTAAGATCATAAACCCAATGCATACAGCAGTCCATGTATATCATTTATTGTTATTGTTCTGTAACTTATTATTTATTTGATTGTAACAAAATGAATAATTTTGCAGTATCTGTAACACTGTTCTGATGATGGTTTTATAATAAACCAAAACGTTAACGTCTCAACTTTAATAATCTTTTTTTGATGATGATCGGGCCAAATTCCGACTAATCTCCTACCTAAATTCTATTGCTGGACATATATTTTTTACTTCTTTATGTAACACCTTTACTCCCTTAAAGTTAAAAACATGTTCTTTAGTTGTTGCGTGTTCCACTTACGCACATTTTTTCAAAATAATCTAATAAATTTGAACCAAACTTTATAATAAAGTATGAACATTTTTACGTTATTATAACACACTCGAATATCGACTATCTGCTCCATCGTTGTGCTACATATTTACCATTCTATTTTTACCACTCCAACTTTTACCACAGCATTTTTACCACCATTCTTTTTTACCGCTATCCTGTTTTACCGTTAACCCATTTTTTACCACTCAATTTTTACCACTCCAACTTTTATACCTCTGCATTTGTACCAATATATTTTGTTAGTGTAGTAAAAACAAAAACCGAGTTTGTGGGGCTCTAATACGGTTTTGTTAGCTTTGTTAGTGTAGTAAATACCAAAACCGAGATTGTGGGGCTTTAGTACGGTTATGTTAGCTTTGTTAAAAAAGAGACGGTGGTAAAAATGGATTGGTAAAAAAACACGTTGGTAAATATGTTGGTGGTAAAAATAATTAGTGGTAAAAATAGGGACAGTGGTAAAAATGGATTGGTAAAAGAATACGTTGGTAAATACGTTGGTGGTAAAAAAGAATTAGTGGTAAAAATGGACGGTAGTAAAAAATTGAATGGTAAAAGTATAATGTTGGTAAAAAATGGATTGGTAAAATAATTACGGTGGTAAAAAAGGGACGGTGGTAAATAGGGATTGGTAAATATGGGGGCAAATCCTGCTCCATTATTGATCGTAGGTGCTGTCCAAAGTGGGAACTAATTTTATTACTATATACACCAGCGAAACAAAACTAAATCAAGTGAAATTGTTTTCTTTTGTTTTGAAGTTTCCTAAAAAGTAAAATCCCACCAGTGATAGTGATACTTAATTTTTGGAGCATCTCAAGTAAAATCTCTGTGGCAATATCAACAAAAAATAATCGCAGATTTCCAAACCGCGTAATTCATTTGTTCGTTGACAATTGGTTTTGAATACATTGCACTTCACGCTGAGTAAATCTAGATATCCATGCACCATTGTCAACTTGACAAATGCGTATATTAACCGCGGATAATTGCTTGACATTAATTACTGACATGATTACAATTTGTTAGTAATTAAAAGATTAAAACATTAGTTATAAACGATCGCAATTTGCAAACACTGCGGAGAAAATGAAGAATGAAGATATAATTATCGGGATTTCTCACTAAGTTGTGAGATTTATTAACGTTTAGCAAGACTAAAATCGTAATTTTAAAGCAATTAGGTATTGCCATCAAAGCACAACGCTTATTTAATTTGTGTTCCTACATAAGTTTACAATACCTGGTTCCTGGTTCAGTTTGTGAAGTAAACAGATTTGTTGATGAATCAGTACTTACCTGAAATAAAAGAAATATTATTAGTATTTATCATTTATAACCACATCAAAATATATAGAAATAAAGGTATAAAACAGGTTGATAATTATAACATAATAAATAAATTAGTACCTATTATGATACCATACTATATTTTCTCTACTGCATAATCACCAAAATATAAGAAAAGGAAAACTTAAAATAATAACTGGGCCACGATGGCTCATAATATTTAAAAAATAAAAATTTGGTTGTAAATCCAGAACTTAAATTTGAACGATTCTGGCTGTATTATAAAAAATTTAAAATTGCAATTTATATTATTAATTGCTGTGACATCAATTAGCAAAATTAATTTTTATCATTTAATAATCCATATTATACGTTGATTATAATGCACAAAAATAAAAAAAATTTCTTTTGAAATTGATAATCGAAAACGGGTATTCTTAGCGAGATTTCTTAAAACAGTGAACCCATTGATGGAATAATTTATGTAGGTACACTGTTTAAAAAAAGAGCACTTTTTTTACCCTTATTAATGTTTATATAAGACCAAGGCCATATAACGCTCTATGATAAGGGTAAAATAAAAAGGGCACTTAATTCAGTAATATAAATAGGGTAAAACACGAAATAATACTTTTTTGTATAACAATATAGTAAACTAAAAGAGGTTCTTTAAATTAAACTAATATGGGTAAAATGTAATTCTTTTAATGTAATTATTTTTAATCAATTATAGGTACTTTGTATTCTTAAAAATGTATAAAATTTGCACTTATTCGAGTAATAAGTTTCTTTATTAAATTACAATTTTAAATTTTTTAAGATTACATTATTATACATGAAAGTTTACTACACAAGAATATCAATATAAGTAGATTATTTAATAACATTACAAAAATATGTACCTTGGGCACTAAATATCGAGCTAAATATAAACTTTTGCTTAATAATTTAGCACCGTGTAGTTCAAATGGTTCTCTTTATAACATTTTTTGCAGCATATGAAGTTCAGTGGAAATATTATTATCTTTAACTATTTCAAAGGCGTGCAAATTTTCACAAAAATTGAATTTAGTTATATTATACCAGAAACACAATAACTATTTCACTATCAATATTAGTATGGTTACAACGCTGTCTGTATTTAAGTATAGGTAGGTCAGTCACACTAGTTCCAGTTCCTTTGCTAGACTAGATCTGACCAGGGGATGCTTTGCTTACTAAAGGAATTAGTACCCTTTCATGGTGCACATTGTGCTGTTTTTAGTGTTTCTCATTAAACATAATACATTTAAAGGGTACCAATCTACGCCAAAAGTGTAACATATGCACTAATTTGGGTAATTTAATATTTATATTAGTATACAATAACCAAAATTATAATTTAAAGGGTAAAATCAAATACTAAAAAGTATAATAAATACTCAAAAATTAGTACTCAAAAAAATTCAATAAAATATTACTCTTGCCCTTTTATAAGAATACATTTTTGAGTAATGTTTCTTTTATAAAGTGTATTATTTTACACTTATAAGAGCAAAAATTAGAACGCTCTTTTAAAAGGGTACCAACAAATACTCTTATTTTAAACAGTGTATAACTCGCATTATTAGTAATTTTTAGAAATTATTTAACAAAATACAGCAAGGTTTTTTGTAAATTTTATTCTATAGCCGCATGTAAGCACAACCTATAAGTACATCATTGTAAATTATGACGTCATCGATTTCAAAATTAAAGTCACAAAATGATTTATTGTAACATGCTTTTTTGCTTTGCATTTGATAGCAAGAGAGATTTATAACCAAAATGGAATTTAATGTTTTTTTAAATATCAGGATCCAAATAATATTTTGCGCCGAAGGTACTTGCATGGTACTGAAAATGAGATTTTTATGACTATGAATCAAATGTTAGGTCTAAAACATTGGTAAAAATACAAATTTTATTTTAAAAAATTATATATCTTTTCGAGTAACTTGAGAAAGAAATTTTGCTGTGACCTCATTATTTTGTATAGGAGATATATGACAGTTTTCTATATGTCACATAACATATTATTCAATTTTTGAGCTTTTTGATAAAGATTTTGTGAAAATAAAAAATACGGGTCCAAAGTTTTTATCGCTCCTTCAAAAATATTTAATAAAAAACCGTGCAAGTAGCCTATTACATTATTTTTCCTTATGTATTAAAATAATAAAATACCGAAAATACCTTTACTTTCCTATAATTATAATTAACTGATAAAACCTCTACCAGGAAATAAAAACAAAAAAACATTTATCGCAAAACATATACAACGATAAACTATCTTCAAATTCTTTGCAGGATGTAAACAAACTTTAAAAAACAAACAAGTGTGCATTTCGTTTTGGCAACTGTCTAACTTTGTAACAGCCTACTGTGACTACGACTATTTTAATCTGACCCAATGACCCGTGCAAAACTAAACTTCCGATGTAGAAATGATCAACACAGAGCCAAATTGCATAATCGCTGGTAATGCGATCACGTAGGGGCATTGGTTTCCTGTCTGTTTATGTAAGGAGCCGTGACTTATCTTCAATGAGCGATGATATGAAGAGTACGCTTACACTTACTAGATTTACTACGAGACTGGTATCAGAGGAGATTACCAAAAAAGGTGGCATCTGTGTTTACTTTAAATATAGGACGACAGGACAGAATTAGTGTTGCCGTCTAGACAAGACAAGACAAGACTTTGCAAATCTTGTCTTGTCTTGAAATTTCAAGACAAAACTTTAGTAAGTCTAAGTCTAGATTAAAAAGTCTTGTTCTAGTCTTGTCTTGATACAAGACTCTAGATAGGTTTTCAAGAGTCTAGATTAACCTGCGCATGCGCGTTATTATGTTTAAATGCCCGGATTATCAAGCTATTCAAGCTCGAGTGGCATGAGCTTCGTATTATACTATACTTATTTTGTATTGTTGAAAGATATATGTTTATTTTTTACCGCTATTTTCCCCTGTATTTTGGTGATATGAGCCTATATCAAAACTGTTTGAGCTGTAACGCATTTACGCATACTAATAATGGGCTTTTCTTTTCAAATTTTATACATTATTATGTTTTTCTTATACCCAAGGTCTATCACTATATCTATAGTTTCTTAGTTTTTGTTCACACAGATTTTGAAAGGATTGTGTTACCTCTTTTGAATGGTACCTTCTTCATATATTTTATCAAAATTGCAGTAAGTATATTATTTTTTAATATAACAATTTTCTCGAATTATAGAATTATTTCTAGAATATATTCTGTTGTATCTATTATTATTACATTTATTGAGTAGGTAAGTACAAGGAAATTTTCTTAATTTATATTGACAACAATACTTTCAATTTTGGTTGAAACTTTGTACTTATAATGTACCTATATAAATGGGAGTAAAAAATTCATATTACCTACAACTTTCTCGTTAATCTAGAGTCTTGAAAATTGTCTAGAATTTTGGCAAGAGTCTTGATCTAGAATAACAAGACAAGACTTTTGCCAGTCTAGTCTTGATAATCTAGACAAGACAAGACAAGAGTCTAGAAAGTCTTGATCTAGGCGGCAACACTAGACAGAATTGTCAGCAAAGTAGAAATTGTATTAGCACATACAATTTTTCTTCGATATCTCGATAAATAATAATTAATTCATGTATCACGTGGTACATATTTGACTAATTTGATTGGCTGAAATAGGGCAGTAAGAGGCTATCAAATCGAAGATTTTTTATCACCGCTGTTATATGTCAACTGTTTTGTTTATTAGTTACAAACTGTCAGTTTCTCAATCTGAAATTGCTGTTTGTCAAAATTCAGACTTAAAATGTGTCAGGATAGACAACACACCAAATTGAGAAAGGTAAACAGAATTTAATACGTTTTGGACAGCTATTGCATTTTTGTCTCAGAAAATTGAACTCGTGCTGCACACTCGGTCAATTTTCATCGACCAACTCATGCTATGATAATCATAGCACTTATTATATTTCTCCGACAATATTTTTAAAATAATTATGTTGGTATCTACAATCGTTTTTAAACTTTAGTACCTATCTTGTAATCCATGATCGTTAAACATTTGTTACAGTGTCAGTTTAAGTTGGTGATACTGTCTTGTTCTGTCATTTAAATCAGGATGTGAGTATTTTACTGTGTTTTTATAATATATTTTGGCAGCAAATTGTATTTACGTATTTGAGTCTTAAGATGATCCAAATTTAAAGGTCGAAACGTAACATGAAAATAAATCCTACATTTATTAAAACCTTTCATATCTATTACTTTATTTATATTTATAAATCGGGCTTGGTATTTTAATTTAATTGCTAAATAAAATATATTTGTACCTACTAGAAGGGGTTGGCAGGTTTTAAAAGCGTTTTTATAGGAAAATGTACCAAAAATATAGGAGGTCTGGCACATCAGATTTTTTAAAACATTGTTCCCTTTCAGGTTTCAGCGCAGCAGTTTGAATTTCGTCTTTCGCATTTCCCGTAACTTCATGCCATTCAGTTACAACAGACAAAGGTAAAAATGAAATATTTGACGTATGCATTTCTTGTAACTACTGTAACATAAAGGTTGGTGGAGGTGAAATGCGAACTTAGGGAAATATATGACAATGAAGTTATCATGCTAGGCATCTTGATATACATGGAATAAGTACTGTCAATGTCAAAGAAGCTGTCATATTATTGAAATTTTTATTTTCATTAAAATATTTTCTTTGCATAATAATGTATGTGTACGAGCAGAACGAGAAAGTTTACATGCACATTTAGATTTTATTATTATTTCTCTTATTGATTACTCTTTTTGCCACACAAATTCACATTACTTCGTTTTGTGACACTACTACAAAATATATCAAGATACCTGGCATGAAAGTTCGATTGTCATGTATGTTCCCTATGTTCGCATTTCACCTCCACCAACCTGTATGTCACGTGTAATAAATTGTGTGTACATAAACATAATACAATACATTTTATAGATACTGCAACTGCACAACTGTGGACAAAATTGACAAGAAAATTGGATTTATTGGCGCTGGCAACATGGCAACTGCAATTATTGAGGCACTTGTTGGCACAGGTTATTCAATTCACTAAAAATCAGTAGTCAGTGGAGGATTTAGAAAATTAGACAGAGGGGGAGGGCACAAATCTAATACTTACATTGAAAAATGGTGTATTAAAATAGGTATACGGCTGTCCGAAAAGTATCCGACCTTATTTTTTTTTGCGAAAACCTGATGGATTTAAATCAAGCGCTTTTGCATGAGCCGACCTTGCACCTTCGTGCGCATGCATGAATTTTTTCCCGCCTGTCGATAGCGTCTGTTGCATTTGAGTGAGGTAGTGTTTATTTCTCTCGTCGCATTTTCCTTGCTTCCACTGTGACGACTGGGATTTGGCTTCCGGGTCATACCCGTACACCCAGGACTCGGCACCAGTGATTATGGTGTTCATGAAGATGAGGTCACTGTTTGTGGAGTCCAGAATGTCCTGTGGCCCTGTGGGACTTCAACACGAAGTTGCTCCGCCGTCAGCAGCTTCGGCACGAATTTTGCCGCCACTCTCTTCAAGTCTCACAGGGCATGCTAGACTCCACAAACAGTGACTTCATGAACTCCATAATCACTGGTGACGAATCCTGGGTGTACGGGTACGACCCGGAAGCCAAATCCCAGTCGTCACAGTGGAAGCAATGAAAAACCGACGCGAGCACTGACACTACCTCACTCAAATGCTGTTTGTCAGCAACAGACGCTATCGACAGTCGAGAAAAAATGCATGTGCACGAAGGTTCAAGGTCAGCTCATGCAAAAGCGCTTGATTCAAATCCATCAGGTTTTCGCAAAAAAAAAAAAAGGTCAGATACTTTCCGGACACACAGTCACAGTGGAAGCAATGAAAATGCGACGAGAGAAATAAACACTACCTCACTCAAATGCTGTTTGTCAGCAACAGACGCTATCGACAGGCGGGAAAAAATTCATGCATACACACGAAGGTTCAAGGTCGGCTCATGCAAAAGCGCTTGATTCAAATCCATCAGGTTTTCGCAGAAAAAAATAAGGCCTGATACTTTTCGGACAGCCTCGTATGTAAGTTGAATAAAAATGTTAGCTAATATTCAAAAAAATATTACTTCCGGTGAAGATATTTGTACCAAAATCTAATGAGCTCTTCCAATTTATATACAAATGTTAAATACCAAATATCAAATTTTTTGGGAAATTCGTATTTGAGTTATCCGACTTACACCCCGGTCTTGAAGAACCCTAATTCGTGCTCATTCTCTCTACCTGATTATTAGCATGATTCCAATAGATACCTTCCTTTACAGGTAAGCGGAAAGTAAAAAATCTGACGTGGCCATCACACAACCTTCCGCCATATCTAGACTTATAAACATAAATGTACACGTATACAATCCGGTGTCCCTTTAAAATATACAAATAAAAATCTAAAATATTCTAACAGAAATTTGCATCACCTGAATCAAAAGATTCGTTCTCAGGCAAACTCTTCTGTGATGAAGCCATCCTCCGTTCAATTACTACATTTAATATCTTACTTATGACTTATATGACGCTAGTATGTCAACTTGTCACCCGTCTTACCTGTCAATATTTTTTACGCAGAAACAAAAATCAATCGAACATGGATTACAAGATTTCGATGTTTTATTTGATAAATTTATTTTTTAAATTTTACTGCAGTTCTTTAATGCTACCTGATAAAGACAATTTTTTTATAACGTAGGTTGCAAATAACTTTTTCTCTTATTCTTATTACAAATAAATACTATATTTATCCAAATTTATATACAATTTTGAAAATTATCTTTTTCAATCTTCAAAAAATATCACTTCCGGGAAAGATATTTGTACCAAAATCTAATGAGCTCTTCCTATTCGTATACAATTGTAAAATACCAAATATCAAAATTTTTGGGTAATTCGTATTTGAGTTATGCGACAGACGGCATCGGCCCGGACCACACACACATACACACACACACACACACACACACACACACACACACACACACACACACACGCACACACACACACATACATACATACAGACATCATCGGGAAACTATCAAAAATGAGTTGTAAGGACCCCAATTCATGCTTATCCACTAAAAACTCACTACCCGATTTTTTGCATGATTCCAATACCTTCCTTTACAGGTAAGCGGAAGGTAAAAAGAGTGATTATAAATAATGTAATTGAAAATGAGCCGCAGACGAATTTTTTTAGTCAGAATCCTTCATATTATATTGTATTTATTGTAAAATAAACATAAAACCGATTTTTAATATTTTACAGAATTAATTACACCTGATCAAGTGTATATAGGTGAACCAGATGAATCTAAGGTATCAAAATGGAACGAAAGAGGAACGAATGCTTCTAACCATAATGGAAAAGCAGCAGAAGAAGGCGACGTCATTTTCTTAGCAATAAAACCACCTATATTATCACAAGCAGTTGCAGATATTTCCAAAACGTTGAAGAATCCAGAGAAAGTAAAAAATAAACTCTTTGTTTCAATTTTAGCAGGTGTTCCAATTGAAACGATAGAAAAAGTTATATGATTAACCAGTTATAATTTTTTGGAAAATAAAGTTTTGATAGGCTTTAGCAGCGTTTGAAGGCAAGAGGGTAATCCGAGTGATGCCTAATATTCCAATGATGCTAGGAGAAGGTTGTGCTGGCTATTGCTCAGGGAAAACTGCGACTAAGGAAGATATTGCGCTTGTTCACCAGATTTTTAGTAGTTGCGGAATTTGTAGTTTAATACCTGAAACTATGATGGATGCAGAATGCGGTCTTGCTGGATCCGGTCCTGCTTACGTAAATGAAATATTGTGTTATAGTATAGTCCACGCATACATCAAGTACCTAATAATCGTTAAATGCTTATTGCAGTCACACAATGCCCAAAACCGCAGTCGTATAAGATTAGCCCGCAGATAAAAAATATAATCGAGCAGTTCAGTATTTGCCATATCCGAATATACCCCCAGTGTTCCACTGGTAGAGTAAGAGTTTTTCGAAGCTTATTACCAGGGTTGTATTGTATGCTCTGGCGCATCTCAGGCTTGTGGTTTTGACCATTGTGTGACTGCAATAACCCCCTAATAAATGCTAATGATTATTAGGTAGATGAAATGTATTTGTACTATACAATGTTATAGTCCGGTCTGTTAGCTGTTTGGTCGTGACAGAGTGGACTAAAGCATGAAACTTGGCAGTGATAGTATTGACGGTAATAAACTATATTATGGTCGGGTGCCAAAATTTTGCGTCCACCATCTTGAAATACGACGCCATATTGGGTTACTTGTATGTTCTTCCTTTAACACTTATTTTCTCGTGAAGTTTTGGATCGAATTCGTCGGTTTTTTAAAAATTACTCATAAAATAATGAGGATTATGATTTATGTACCTATTAAACTTTGGGAAATTTATTTATTTTATTATTTTTTAATATCTTTATTCGTTTAGAAATTATAGTTGATTAAACACAATAAACAATTTTTTTACCTCTCGCCTCATATTCTATAAGAGAGGTATTGTAATGGGTCAAAATTTTCGAGTATGAGTTTTTGGTGGATAAGCACGTTTTAGGATCTCTAGAATACGAATTTAATATTTTCACGATGATGTCTGTGTGTGTGTGTGTGCGTATGGACGTATGGACGTATGTGACGATTTTTCGTCCACGATAACTGAAAAAGTATCTAACCTTTAATAACCAAATTTCATATTTAAGGTTTTAATAAGTATCTTAAGAACGGATAACATTTTGGTAGAAATCCGCAAACCGGAAGTAGTACTTTTTGAAACTTGATAAAGTTTTCCTTAAATATATTGGTACATTATTTATTTATGACAATTTTTGCAATTAAAAATAAAAGAAAATATAATTATCTATGGGTACATATAATTATAAATATAATTTGCTGAATCTGGTAGTATTTAACAATAAAATAAAGTACAATTAATATTCTATTTTTTTGAAATTCCAGTATCTTGTTGTCCATGATATGAAATTTGTTTCTACATAAAATTTGAATGATTATGACAGTGACAGTACAGTTGACATCTTTTGCTTGGATGTTGGTTTACATTATCGTTTACATATGTTTAATATGAAACTATTAAAATGTAAGTAAAATTATTTATTAGATTAGTAGAATAAGCAGAGTTAGGCGAGAGGTCGTGTGGTGGCCACAGCAGATTTTTTACTATATTCTCTCGGGGAAAAACTTTAAATTTCAGCCCAACCAAGGCCATTGAAAGTTTTTGACATAATGTATCTTATAGAAAAAAGTCCGAGGAATTCAATGCTGCAAACCGTGTCACTATCATTATTCGTTCAGAAATTATAGTTGATTGAACACAAAATTTAAAAAAATTATGTCAAGATTTGTATCACGAATAAAACTCAAGTCTTGATTTTATTTGTAAAAAGCGCACCGATTTCATCTATCAGAACTTGTAAACAATTGACCTGAGAAGATTTTCTAAAATACAGAAGTTGTAGGAAATTATATTCTCTACAAAATAATGTATTCAAATAGTTTTGACGAAAAGCTATTGTTAGAAACTGAAACAAGGAAGTAAAAAGGTCAAAAATTTTGCTGTTTTTTGGATTTTTGACAAAGATCCGGTGGTCTGTCGAGGTAGAAAACTTGGATTTGCATTTCAGGCATATCCCGTACAAAAAATATCGAAACTTACAACCCCCACCTGATGCAATTTATGATGTAGTGTTGAAGGAAAGACCTACAAGTAACCCAATATGGCATCGTATTTCAAGATGCTCACATTTCAATACTATCACTGCGCCAAGTTTTATGCTTTAGTCCACTCTGTCACGATTTAGGTATATTTTTGCATTAAGAGACCGTACTATTAAACAATGTAGTTTACACTGACACTTTCTTAGATATACTTGGTAATCGAAGCACTCTCTGATGGCGGAGTAAAAATGGGCATACCCAGGGCAATGTCGACACAATTCGCTGCCCAAACAGTATTAGGCGCTGCGAAGATGGTCTTGGAAACTGGTAAACACCCTGGCACTTTGAAAGATGAGGTTTGTTCGCCTGGAGGTACTACTATTGCCGGAATTCACGCTTTGGAGAAAGGAGGTTTAAGGTAGGAATTTAAAGTTTTAATTATTGCAATATAATCGTATTTGCTAAAACATTTTAGAACCACAATGATGAACGCCGTAGAAGCAGCAACTTTAAGGTCTATAGAATTAGGAAAAAAATAGGTTAAATATAAAACCATAAAAATTGTACTTAAATTAAAGATCTGGTCTTGCAATATTTAATGTTATTGATACAAGTTATGTAATAATTGTAAAAAAATATAGACATTTTATTTTAAAATATTTGATTAGATTTTTTAGTATTTATCACTTTATTTGCACATTTCTGTATTCAAATTAGGCAAGTTGTTGCAACAAAAAATCTGATGTGGCCAGCACAAGACTACACGCTATATACCCTACTCTTTTACTCTACTATACAAAAATACAAATAGATTTTGTCATGTAGTCAACTAGAAGAAGATATAAATGTGTCACTATTGGCACTGTCACTCTGTCACTGTCATAATCAATTAATTTTTTCGTAGTTACAAATGTTACAATCATGGACAACAAGATATTAGAAATTATAAATAATACTTTAATTTCAGAAGTACTACTATGACAGAACAATTTATAAAATGCTAAAAATTGTAAATAATAATATAATCATTTATTTGAAATAAATAAATTATTATCAAAATATTTAAGAAAAGTACTACTTCCGGTTTGGGGATTGCTTCAAAAAAATAACTGGGTTCTTAAGCTCGGAATGTATCCGTCTACGATTTCGTCGAGAAAAAGGAGAGATATATACAGATTTAATGTATTAAACAAAGGCAGCAATAGCAAACGCGCTCTAAAATATTGTATTTATAAGACAAACGAAATAATCAAACGCATTATTTATATATTGTATAACATTTTAGATTTTACCTACATTTTGTTTTTAAACTAACATTTTAATATACCTATGTTTCAAGACAGATTCTTAGCTATTACTGTACCAAATTTAAACCCCCCACAAATCACTGTACATTTTCGTCATAAGAAGAAACACTTTTGATTTTTTTTTTGATAGTTTAGCTGCCCAACGGTGAAAGAATTTTTCAAATCGCTCCAGTAGTTTCGGAGCCTATTCAATGCAAACAAACAATCAAATCTTTCCTCTTTATTATATTAGTATAGATGAGGGAGAGGTAAAAAATAATGTAATAACTCCTTATACAATAATAATAATACGTACGTCATATTCATCTCAGAGTATCTGATAACAATTTCTCCTGCTCTGTAAGCGTGAACAAACTATTTGTATTCCCATGTAAACTTGCATGTTAACTAGTATATGATATGAAGAGATTCAAATTCAAGCAAAGCATCTCGTAATGTTGTAATTTCATCTCATATTCACATGGTGTCGTGTTGCGACTCGCGCCATCTTTACACACATGTTATGTAACACATCAGTTAGTTCACAATGACATCATAGATGGCGAAGAAAATAGTAGGAGACTGAGTCGATACAAGGTATAGTTACAGTGGGCGCTAGGGTATTTTATTTGAACTATCCACTAAAAGTGAACAGTCAAAATTGAACACATGAGGTTCTATACAGGGTGTTTCATAACTTCAGGTACATACGTTAAGGGTATAGTAGTTTGGTATGCTGATTATGAATCAAAAAGAATTTTTTTTTAAATCGCAAAATTAATTTTCATGTTTCCCAGTCGAAAAATTTTCATTGCCACTGCCACTGGGTGAAGTAATTTATTGTTTCATTAAAAAATATTAAATTTTTATTATACTAATATTATGTAATTTAAGATGTTTGATTACCTATTTCTCTTGTTTGTGTTTAATAGGAAAACGAATCCAGTGCAGTACTACAAAAATGCTGCAGGTAAACTACCCTTAATTTTTCGAATTTAAAAAAAATTATTTTTGATTCGTAATCAGAATATCAAACATTATACCTTTCACGTATATACTCGAAGTTATGATACACCCTGTATAGTGAAAACGGTAAAAAATTGTAATAAAAATGGAAAAATATTGTAATTTTTTTTTACATACCTAAATAATAAATGGTTGCATCATAAATGGATGCACTAATTTATATGACCAATTTTTACTAAATCTGACAGATATAAGAATTCAGTAGATTATTTTGGGAAAGTAATCTAGTAATAATTGAGAGATATTTCTCTTATAATTATTATTTTACATATTGTTGGCACATATGCAATAATAGTTTATTATAACTCTTAACTTGTATTACCAGGAATGGTTTAGGTAGGTATTTAGTTTAAAATTAAATAAATCACATATAAAATAATGCAATTTAGAATATCATAAAAATATTAGATAATATTTAAATAAATAATCATTAACATCAATTAATTAATTATTATAAAATCAAACAAGTTTATTCCAGCAGCTACGAAAATCCCCTGCAAGTAGGCAACTAACGCAACAAGTAGACATGGTGAACAGTTGAATAACGATTCTGCTACACCAGCGCCATCCACGAACGAACTGTGAACTAACCTAGTTCGGAAAACCGTCGCTTGGAGTCACTACCAGTTCACAACTGAACATATGCGCGGTATCTTTTAATTTCATGGAAATTAAAACAAACAAGAACATTGTTCATTATTCGGTGTTTACCTGCATTTTACATTGTGCAAGAACATTTTAGATGTGGAATAAAATAGATAGGGTAATTAACAACACCTGCAGCAAATGCAATTACATAATTTATAGCAAATTATACATGCATTATTAATTATTAGCTAATGTTTATGTTTAAACAACATTGAATGCTAATTTCCAATAATTACCTTTCCAATTATTGTTATTTTTACTAATTTCTACTTCTTGTTGTTACGACATACTTAAACAATTGATATCTAGGTAATAATAATAGTATATTATATATTGAGGGACTAAAGTGCATGATTTAATCCTGAGGGTGAAGTTTATTTCACGAGCCGAAGGTGAGGGAAATAATCACCTGAGGGATTAAAGGTACTTTAGTCTTGTGGTATATACGCTATTTTTTGCACTTCATCCTCAAACGAATGCAAAATAGTTTAAAAGAATACACATTTTGTAATTTTGACAGTAAATTTTATGACAAATATCAAATATTTATATTGTTACCATAGATACTCTGTAACAAATAGCACGTATTTACTTGACACCGGGATTAATTAATTCAATTCCTTGACAACGGGATTAAATATGAAAAATAATCCCATGGGATCAAATTTAAAACCTTAGTCTCTAAAAATAAAGACTAAAGAAGAGTTTTAGCCCCGGAAGTGCAAAAACATACATTTAGTTTTTGTACCTGAACTTACAGGGTGTTTCTATACGTCTGCACGTAACTTTAATAGGTTATATAATTTGATACACTGATTACAGAAAACAAGTATTTTTTCAAATTCGCAAAAATAAGGGTAGTGAAAATTATAGTTCCATTGGTTTGAACGTCCATTTAACTGTTTATTTAATAATTATTACGTAAGAAGTGACTATTTGTAGATAGTCTGATAGTATTTATTATTTTATTTTATAAATAACATAATATATAAACAGTTAAATGGACGTTTAAACCAATGGAACTATAATTTTCACTACCCTTATTTTTGCGAATTTTGAAAAAAATATTTTTTTCTGTAATCAGTATATCAAATTATAATATAACATATTAAAGTTACGTGCAGAGGTATAGAAACACCTGTATATTAAATTCAAATAAATATAATCAATTAAGTTCTAGGTTCTAAGTAAAATTGAATTGATTTTAGTTTGTGATACTACTATTACTAACTAGTAAATAATTAGCTTCTTTTGTGTATACTGAACTAATTAGAGCTATTAATTTACTAATTACAATTAACAATCAGTTGGAGTACACATTAGATTAATCAAAATTTATGAACATTAGTGCCAGTATTTTGTTACTAATAATTTGTTAAAATGCAGCCTTAAATAAAAATAACTTTTAAAGCTAAATTATAAGTATTAATTTTAATTGTAATTACACATAATTCAAGTCAGTGTCTTATAAAAAAATAGAACATATTTTGTAACATTGTCCAATAATATTTTAATTCTAGTTTCTGTTTGACGCCTCTACACCGGTTGGAAATAATAAAAAATATTACCAAAGTTTGTGGGTGCTCAACTTTTATTCACCCCAGATTTGGGTCGCCGTTACCGTTACTCTGCGCAGGCTATAAGACGCACTGTGATAAAGTTTGAGTTAACATTACTAAGACAATAAGCCACCAAGAAGACAACGAAATGTTCGAAGTGAGGAGAATATCACAGCTGTAGCGGCCAGTGTTGCAGATGAGCCAAATTCGGCCAAATTGAAGCGATCTTGTGATCAGTGTCAACAAAGCCGTGGTGGACATTTGAACGATATCTTGTTCCGAACATAACTGCATTGTCCAAGCTTCCAAATAAAGCAAAAACTAAATTGATATGTCAAACCGTTGACGTTTTATTAAAAATTAAAATCCTATCACTCTTAATGAAAGACCCTATATAAAGCTAAAATTATATTGTTTTAGATTGTCACTTGCACTTTCGATTTGCAAAAACTTGCTTTCTCATGAATACCAGGGTCGAAACTTACTCTACTGACTACTATATTTTTATTGACTTTTGATTAAGGGAATGTGTATCCTTTACACAGTGACCCATGTTACAAATCACTTCACAAGAAGTCAAACAAATCAAAGATTAATTTATGCCGGTTTAACAGCTCAAATGATTTACCGATTATGGTCCTCGATTAACGTAGCGAGCCTGCAATGAAACTCAATTAATGCAGTGTAGTTATGACTATAGAAGATTTGATTTAATGGTATGTTCTAAATTTGCTACCATATTTAATTTAATTAAAGTTTAATTGAATTTGCTGGTCTTGCTTTTAAATTAATTTAATTAATTATAAACCCAAGCTTTTATTTAGCTTCAATTACATTTTATGCAAGTAGGTATTTTAATTTACGTTATATTTAATTAAAATATTTCAAAAACGAAGTATAACAATCAGGACAAAAATTCATTGCAAATAAATCGTATAGATTTAGAATGTATGGTATATGGACAATTTGGAAAATTGGGCTTCCTAAACTTTTACAGGTCTCTTAAGCGGCTCGTCTACATTTTTACCAAATTCCTAAAATACTCTCGATTTTACTTTTTTTCCATTCCACTCTTTTCCTCACTGTCTGAAACAAGCCCGAAATTCATACTTTGCCGCATCCTAGCTATGCAATGTCATTTTGAAGTTGAAAAATACTGTAAAAGTGTTTTCGTTGCGAGTAAACTGTCAGATTATTATTGACTTCAGGATAATGTTTTTATAAACATTTAATAGAGAAAGAAAGGATCTACAGATGTGTCTTTTTAAAATTTTAAAAATTAATTTGTATCATGAGATATAACCGTGTAAATTTTGCATAAAATAGGAATTTTTTTAAATTTTTCGGAATTTTTATATTCATGTACAATTTTTTAATCAAAATTTTAAAAAGGCACATCTGTAGATCCATTCTTTCTCTATTAAATCCTTGTTGAAATACAATTTTACTATTCTTGTATTGGCCACAAAACACTCGCTACGTTAGTATATTTTATGCTGGATTTTAGGTATTAGACGGGCCTCTTAAATAATATGTAAAGTGGGGGAATACATAAATTTTTGGTAGGTGGTAAAGGAACAATTTTCAGGAACCGCGTTCCAATTTTGTCAAACCATATCAGGACGTATTATAACAAAATTGGCCAACGAGTCAAACCGGTACATTTTTACACAGATCCCATAATAATTTCTCCACTAATCTCATTCAAATCAATCCTCCACATCTTCGTGTGAGTTCCAGACACTTGTCACACCGTCTCCGCATCAGTGCGTCACAATCAAGTCCTCATCCTCACTCTTCATGTTCACGGTGTTCATGTCTTCCTCAACTCAGCCGCGGTTACAAAGTGCGACGGTGTCGCTTGTTTGGAGGCTGACACCGACCGGTTATAAATAGCCGTTATTTTTGACACGTGCCCAGCGAAGTACGAGCAAGAAACGTGAGTGCTCTGGATCGTAGAAGATCTGGAGGATCTAGTGGATCTAGACATCTAGAGGTTGTAGATGGGTGGCCACTCAATAACAGAAAATAAAATTCTAGGATATTCATACTAGATAAGAAAATTATAATCTAGAAAATGTATTACGTAACAAAATCCTGCAATATTCACAGGAAAATGCAAATCTGGAATTTTAGATTCGGCATAAATGCAAACATAAGAAGATGCAAGATGCTAATCTAGATCTATATAAGTTTGTTTCATCAACATAATGGGGAGACACAAATTAGAACTTGAACTGATGAGCCATCCAATATAGTGATGCGTCGCGAGACGAGATTTTTCATTTCTCGTCTCGTCTCCATTATAGTTATCTCGTCTCGATCTCGACCTCGTCTTGATTTCTCGAAAGTGCTATTTTTTGACAGCTGATAATCTGTGAAATGTCACTTTTAGTGCCAAGGTACTTAAATTATTTTTTCAATACCTGCACCAAAAACGCCACCTTTCGTCCCTATTACTAGGGACGAAAGTGAAATATTTCTGACCGGTCAGCACCTTATAACTAGAGAGGAAAAGTACTTTCTCTCGCTTTATGCGGATTCCAATTTACTTTTCCTCTCTAGGGAGGAAAAGTAGGTATTGACCGCGCGGTCTCAAATAATAGGTCTGCGCCACGTCTATGAAACTCCAGCCGCAGAAGTATAATTCTGCCATATTTGAACCTAGTTAAACAAATAACTATTGGTTTTATTGACACGTGTATTAATAATTATTATTATTTTCTATAATTTATAAGTTTACTACATAGGCTGCGGGATGCGAGAAATATTCGTACATATTGGTAAATTATTGATATATAAATTAAGTCATATAAGTTCTAAACCTAGTTAAAATTCATAATTATGATATGAAATAGGTATAGAATAAATTAATTTTTGGAAATTTACGGATTGATGTAATAAACTATATTATTATCTATAAAAAATTTAATCTAGGTTGACTTGACAATTTAGCTATCTATGACAAACAAATAAAAATTTGGATCCTACAATTTCACTTTTCTAGATTTGCATCTGCCTGTGTTATGTCGAATATAAAATTCTAGATTTGGATTTTCCTGTAAATAAATCGCTGATGCAGATATTTTATTCCATATGAACTGTCTAAATTTGCATCTTCCGGTGTTGATTTTTTTCTGTGTATGAAAATTCTTGAATTTTATTTTCTGGTGTTGATCCCAGAGTTTACCTAGAGGTAGAGGTGAAATGTGGAACGAATCAAACGTGAGCTGCATCTTAATACAGGGAATTATAGAGTAGATACGAGAGAATAAAAAGAATGTGGATGGAAAGATAGTTTGTAGTTGTATCAGATGTACCAAAGGAATTTTTTTAAAGATGTTTATATTTATGTACCTACACACTGTAATTCTTCAAAAGAAATTTAATACGAAGTCTATTTCCTTTCCGTCACTTTCATTTGAAGGACCAATCGGTTCTTTTCTAGTATAATAACACATTTTATAATCGTCAAAAATATGAATAAGCTGAAAACCAGTATTAGCTGAGTCGTATGCATTTGTACTTTCTTGTGAAATAAATATTATTATATTAATATTTCTATTACATATTATTAAACAATAATCTTGGGGTAAGGATTAATTTATTCTTAAGCTAAATAGCAACAATATATAATTGAAATTTGGTAATTAAAGTAGTAGGTACCTACCTATAAAAACACGATATTTTTCAATTCGTCGTTTAAAGGTCTCGTCTCAGTAACAATAATTATATTACGTATTTAGAAGTTTCCACTTTACTCATTTTATCAGTCAGAATTCTGAAAAAATCTTTGAAATTCATATAAAAAATTGACAAAAAAGTGTGTTTTAAGCATTTTTTTACTTGCTTTATCTTATTATTAATAGATTTATTAGAAAATGTAACTCGGCATTTTTCGATTGTAAATAAATAATTATTATTTGTTCTTATAACATTTTATATACCTATTTTAGTTTAAACAATGATTTTTATTTTGTATGTTTCATTTTTATGTGACGCTTTATTTAAAAAAATATAATACACAAGTCTATACATTCTATCATCGGTGATACCTATAATAGATAATAATTCAATAATTGACCTGAGGAATAAATTTTATAAAACTGCAATTATTTTTACAAATATCGTTGCTAGATATTACATTACCATAATTAATTTTTGCAGCGATCCAACCGTAATAAAAATTAATGTTCCTCATTCGGTTTTGAAGTAATCATTAACTGGCGAGAAACAAACAAACAAACCCACAATTTCATTTTCATTCATTGCAAAATTGAAACAGTAATCCTTCTGGAATCCCCGTTGTTTTGCCAAAATATTTCATATCTCTCATCCCCCCCCAACCACCCATTTCATTTCATTCACGAAATGGGCGCCTGGCACGACAAAGAAAGATGACGGCTTCTATCATGAAAATTTTCATTATTTATGTGGCGTTTGCTAACACGTGCAGAAAGAGGAAATAAAATCAAGTAGAGAATCCTTGTGCAGTGAGCAATAAAAACTGGAAAATTCGTTGAGTAATCGCAAAAAGCGTAGGAGAATAGTTTTCTCGACACAGGAAAAGAATAATGCAGGAAATGTTTCATACATATTTTATTCTGACAGATTCTACAGGGTGTTAGAACATTTTAAAAATAGGTATAGTGCTCGCCAGAATATACAGGTTGTTCATTTTAAGTGGCGCACCATTGCTAACTCGAGAAGTATAAGAGCTACGAAGTTGGTTAAATTAGCAAACAATTTCTATTTTTCTATTTTGCATGACTACTTTCATGAACGAAACAAAAAATTTTTAGACCAGTGGTTCTCAAACTACGGGGTGCAACTTTCTTATTTTAAATGGGGACCTATTTTTAAATCTTTTATATTACTTCACCGTCTTGTCGTGGTCAAAAAACAAAAGTCAAAAATGACCCACTTCCCGGGATCCTATTGAGCTGAAATTTTGCAAATTGACTTTTGTCACCTAACAATGCACTTTGGCAAAATTTCAGATTCTCCGCCATCTTGAAACGAAATGGCGGCTAGCTATCTCAAAATGTACGGCACCGATTGCGGTCAAATTTGGTACAGTAATAGCCAAGGATCTAACTTATGATATAGATATATTAAAATGTCAGTCCGCCATCTTGAAACAAAATGGCGGGCAGATATCTCAAAATGTGCTGTAACTATTGCGTTCAAATTTGGTACAGTAATAGCTAAGAATCTGTCTTGAAACATACGTGTATTAAAATGTTAGTCCGCCATCTTGAAACAAAATGGCAGCTAGCTATCTCAAAATGTACTGCACCGATCTGGTTCAAAAACAAAAATTTAAATAAATATCGATCGAGTCTCATAATATAAAGGATTTATAATGAAAAACTGTGTTTTTACGGGTTCGTTTTTTATTTTCCTTATTCGATTCAGTATTTTTTTCTGAATTCAACGAGATATTAGTTTCATACCCTTGCATAACAAAAACATAAGAAAAACGCTATTGAAAATTATGATAATTTAATTAAAATCTGATTGTTAGTTAGTGCTATGGAAGAAACCTATTACTGATTAATTTTTTATAATTGAAAGCACGGTAGTAGAAAAAATAGTGTATGCAACTCGTGTATAATCACTTTTAATACACTTTTACGACACTCGCTCGTAATCTTCATGCATAGGTATCATTATAAACTCGTTGCATATACTAAGTATTAAAAAATATTACCTATTATTTTAATGCCACTTGCCACTATAATAATAAATGAGCTCACTAGCCGAAATAGGAAATGAACAACATTTTAATGCTGTTGAGATACCTGATTAAACTCTTGAAGAATCTGTTATAATAAAAATTCTTCTCAAATTTTAATCCAAACCAAAAATTTACAGAAAACATTATTAAACCACTTTAGCTTCTTCATGTTAGACATGAAACCAGCCGCCACGTAAAACTCAGTCGTCTTTGACTAACAAAAGACAAATCCTTAGATTTATTATGTTCCAAGGCTTACTGCGTGACTTTTAAGTAATCCTAAACTTGAAGAAATTCTCTCGGCATTCTTTGACAATCCAAGTGAGAAATTTCTAATGAAAATGTTTACCTACACCGGTCACTAAATTAGAAAGAGTTTGACACCTGTAAATTAAACAAATAAATCCATTTTTACAAAATTCTTTTCGTAGAATAAATTATTACATTCTTTATATTGAAAAAATTTTCAGAAGTCATATTATTAAAATGATAAATAATTTATTTGGGTTGCGTTCAAAGTGTTTGAAATATATCTTGTAGGTAATCTTTGAAAACTATTGTCCTTAGAGAGATACTGTTTTCAAATTTGTATTAAGTATAAGTAGGTATTAAAATATCTTATTTGAAATATTTTTTTAAATGTTTATTTATTAAATACCTACAAATATATTTATATTTTTATTCGTACTATTGCATATTTTGTTTACAAAATCATATTTATATACTTATACAACTATATAATATGCTATTTGTTGAGATCCCTTGTTTTTTACTCGAGTAATTTAGTTATTATTATGTAAAAAATAAATAATAAAAACTGTTACATATAGTGACACAGATATTATAATACTAAGTACATATTTGAAAACAGAATCTCTCTAAGTGCAATAGTTTCCAAGAGTTATTTGCCTAAAATTTCAGACACTTTGAATGTAGTCATATTTAGTATGAAATATATTTATTTCCGGTAGCGATGTGCTTCCTTAGACAAAATGTTACAGGTATTTAATTTTTTTGGATCAATGTAGGTAGGTACTTAATTTTGTTATAAAATAATTACTAGTTGATTTTGTAAACAAATTCATTTGTTACCAGAAACAAACATAAAATAAAAGATACATTTTCTACATCAGTTGTTTATGTGACTGTCATTTTAATTTTTTCAAGAATGGCCACTCTGACGTCACAGTGGCACTTGTAGCTATTGTTGAAATGACGCGTTTTCATGTCATATTTTTTTGTTTTGTGTTTTGTCCGTTAAAAATTGCGGCATTCCGTTGTGTGCGCTGGACGAGGTAACGGTTTTTATCTTCTATCTTGTAATCAGAGAAGCAGCAGAATTGTACACAGGTGATTACGTTTTTTTGATTGATTTAGATTACGTGATCGTGCGATTGTTTGGAAGAAAATTTGGAAACTTTTTACGACTGTAACTTTTTGGTTGGAGCATTAGCTATTTTTTGTTGGAATATATTAGATGTTTTTCTGGTTAACAAGATTATGATTTTGTGGTGTATAGTTTATTTAAGCCTTAAGAAGATTACTGTGATTCGATTTAAATTTGCTGAACATTACACATTTTTTGGGTCAATCTTTCACGAATTTTTTTATTGGTTTTATTAAATTAAAAGATTAGAATAATAAACGGTATTTCTAAAGTAGGTAGTTAATTTTATTTTTCACATAAGTTATTCCGGAATCTTTAAAAATTCAGTGATAACTTGAGTTAAATGCTATGCTAATTTAACGGAATAAAATTACCTATACAAAATGTAAAATAAAATATACTTTTGCTTTTAAAATGATGTAATTAAATGAAATTGAAATTAAAATTTATGATCATTTGTTCCGAACTTAAATAAAAATAAATTCTATATATAGGTATACTTAAATATAATAAGTAGGTATCTATACTTACTATGCCTGTTTTACACGATCCAATTTATTCATATTAACCAAGTTTTGTTTTCAATTTATTGTTGTGTGTAATACAGAACATTTCGTCAATTTCTTCACCAATAAATTGATGAATTTATTGACGGAATAGAACGTGTTCTATTTTTCTACATTATTTTAGGGAATTCTAGGGATTTTTTCTCAGTATTGTCGTTGCCAACCTTTGTGTATACCATTTTCATTTTATTATAGGTTACGTTTCCAATGACGTTTCTCACGTTTTATACAGTTTCATTTTATTTAGATAGCGTTTAGTTAATAGGTAATGTAACAAAAATGTTGTTGGCACTGTTGACAGTAACAGTAAAGTGTCAGCTCATATGAAAATTTTTAGAATATATTGAGAAAAAATCGATGTGTGTAAAACAAATAAAATTACTTGGCAATTTATTGATGAAGAAATTGAAGGTCAACTTGATCAATTTATTGGTGAATAAATTGGATCGTGTAAAACAGGTATTAGAGTTATTATTCTAAATTCGAGATATTCACAAAAAAATTACCAGGAATATTACCGATTTCATTGAATGGTATTGCAAGATATTTATTTAAAATTGTCTTAATTATGTCTATACCTACTTTACAAAAATATCAATGAATTAGTAGTTCGGGTAGGTATATTTAATTATGTTCTTTGATTAAATTTATTAGCAAATTAAGTTTATTTTTTCATTAGTGAAAAACACTTTAAAGTTGTGACACATAAGTTTTAAAGTTCAAAAGATGGAATTTATTCCTAGAAACGTAGCAAGAAGCGCCAAAGTGTCTAATGTTAAAATGTCAAGTAGATAAACTTGCTTTTCTTAGATCCAGAAGTCATAGGACAAAATAAACAATCATCTGTTGTATTTCTGACACTATTAAACAATTTTTCGCAGCTAACTAAGACTTTAATTAAATATTTGTAGAGAATTTGTGCTGGCGTTATTGTTTACGTTCTTATCGCTTATCAAATTAGATCATTATTTAATAAACTGACTTATAGGCCAAATATTATTATTTCTAATCTATGAAATATTCACATTTTTACCAGGTCATTTGGCGTCATTATTTACAAAGTAATGATTCACATATGATACCATACACGAGGTAAATTATAGCCATTGCCTTGATTAGTAATTATTTGATATTTTACGGGCTTGTGAACAGTAAACTGAAAGTGAACGTTGATATGTTGTTTGTATGTTCCACTTGGCAGAGTTAAATTCAATGACACGAAATTGTGTTTTAAATGTCACCCGCCGATCCTAGATTTTTTAATTAATTTGTATTAAATACGGACGTAGATATAAGAATAGTAGAAGCCGTTTGCAAACTATTTTTAGAGACTAGTTAGTTAAAATTCATGTAACTAACATAACTGCGTTATACGAATAAAGCCAATAATCCAAATACCAAGGAATTATTTCTATTTTCTAACCTCTATATTTCTTAGCTATTTCGTAAAATAATTTTGTGTGTGAAATTTCTCCAGTGACGTAGTAACAGCAAGGGCGTGAGGGCACCAACAAGTGAATTTTCCCACGGCTGAACAATGATGAGCGCCATCTAGTAGGCCAGGTATTCTGAACCGTTAATAAAACATAAACAGAACACACCCAGTAACGCACATAACACATAACTTTGTGTTAAACTCACGAAAACACAATAAAGCCAAATAAGGAAAGTAAACACTAGATGCTAACAAACCCACAAAGAGAACTAAAATTTTAATTAAAATGGAAGACAGACAAGACAAGTTCAACTTTATCAAACAGCACTGAAATAATTAAAAATAAGTTAGTATGAAAATAAAATTATAAAATTTGTCGAGATTTTTAATGCCCAGTGCACATGGAAAAACATTTTGACAAGTTTCCTAAAAAAGTTACCGGAAATTGTTTTTTTTTTTGTAAAACAATAAATGTGTTTATGATCACATGTCACATTTGACGATTTGACAAATAAGAAGTTAGTTGCACTTCACAACGTTTCCTGGAAACGCCTCATTTTTATAGGCGCCGTTAAAACTTTGAAGTTTCCGGAAACTTTTTTCAGGAAACATGTCAAAATGTTTCTCCGTGTGCACTAGGCATTATGAATTTTTTAAAGAAAATACCACTAAGTAATTACATTCATTATACACAGAAAATCGCAGAAAACTAAATCTAAAAATATTACCTATACCTAGTTAAAACGTAGTGTGAAATTTTCCGGTAAATTCTTATATAGGTAATAAAATAACCATGGTTACTATTATTGTAATAAATTCTTCCACTGACTGTTATTTGTGTCATGCGATTTTCTGTCAAACCTTACTTATATTTATTAATTTACTTATTTGCTAAAAATAGTTATTTAAATCAAATGATCAATTAAGATTTAAAATTATAAATAAATATACAATTTATCTTATTTTACAATCCTTAGTCATCCAATTATAAAAGTAATCACTCGTTTCCGCTAAATTCTTATATAGGTAATAAAATAACCATGGTTACTATTATTGTAATAAATTCTTCCATTGACTGTTATTTGTGTCATGCGATTTTCTGTCAAATCTTACTTATATTTATTAACTTACTTATTTGCTAAAAATAGTTAAATGAAATGATCAATTAAGATTTAAAATTATAAATAAATATACATTTTATCTTTTTACAATCCTTAGTCATCCAATTATAAAAGTAATCACTCGTAATATTAATTATTCAAGGCTGCAAACTATTTCAAACAAAGACTAACTCCTCGTAGTCTTTTAAACCCTGCCTTAAGTAATTTCCTGCCGGCCATCCCACGGCCCTGAACTAAACTACAAATCATTTATCAATTATTACAATCCGTGCGAAAACGCCAATTCTTTCCTTTATAGTTTACAGCAACACTTCGATAATATTATGTAATAGCTCTAAACACTCGGCAATTACCACTAAGCACCCACGTTAAGTCTCCTTCCCGTCACCTGTTCTGCGAGAAATTTAATCTTGAACTTATTCAATAACTTTATTTTGTCCCGCCCAAAAGTTGATACTTTTAGAGTATTAAATTTGTCTCTTATCCTTGACATCGTTCGATGTTTGTTTTGTTTTTAAAGGAGATAGACTTTTATGGAAATTTTTATTGTCTTTATATCATCGAGTTTAAATGCATGTTCATTTAAATATAATTGAGTATTTTTACCAGTCACATACTTTCTATTTTGTTGGGATTTGTTTAATGATACCTGTAATATGCAAATAAAAAATGCGAAAGTGATACCACAATGAAATGAAAAAGTATTCCTGTTTTCACAATTTAACATAAAATATTTTTTATTACTGAAACTGAAAGTAAACAGTGGCAAAACATCATTGACATGACAATAAAATTAATCATTCATATTATTGCTTATTCGATTTTGTATAATTATTCGTTATTTGTTAATAATCGACAACTGTGCTTTGTGCTAAAATAAGTCTTACAAGGCTTGCTTGAGAGGGATTTCTGTGAACTTAGAGATTATTTTGTAGAAAACAAGTACGGAAAAATAAAAATATAAGTTTTACGCTTACGTATGAAACAAATTACGGTAAAACAGTGTAATTTGGCACCCGCAATCTACTTTGGCACCTAACTGATTTTTAATTTTTTTTTATATCCCGCCTCATATTCTATAAGGGAGGTATTGTGATGGATCAAAATTGTCGAGTGTGGTTTTAGAATCACTTTTCGATAATTGTAAATGAAATTCATAAACTTTCCCTATGAAAGAAAAAATGAACCCGTAAAAACAAAGTTTGACTATAAATCCTTTATATATGAGACTCGGTCGATATTTATTTATATTTTTGTTTTCATTGTAACTCTTTCTTAGATAGTGTGTTTCAAGAACGAGTTAAGAAGAGTAGGGTATGGAGGGAGGTCTTGTGGTGGCCACATCAGATTTTCTCTTGTGCCAAAGTAAATGTTTGGTCACAACGAGTCTATGTACCAAATTTCAGATTGATTGGATATGGGAAAATGGGTATGGCGGGAAGTCTTGTGCTGGCCACATCAGATTTTTTCTTATGCCAAAGTAAATGTTTGGTCACAACGAGTCTATGTACCAAATTTCAGATTGATTGGATATGAGGAAATGGGTTTGGGGTATGGCTGGAGGTCTTGTGCTGGCCACATCAGATTTTTTTCTTATGCCAAAGTGCATTGTTAGGTGACAAAAGTATATTTGCAAAATTTCAGCTCGATAGGATCCCGGGAAGTGGGTCATTTTTTACTTTTGTTTTTTTTGCCGTACGTACGTACGCACGACGATGAAGTTAATATAAAGGATTTAAAAACATCAAAAAGGCACTTTTTTTTCAAAAATTCATAACTTCGCGCCAAATCATCGTAAGTACTTGAAATTGCGGACCTTGAAGGAAAAAGTCTGATCTTTATTACCCTGTTGGCCAATAAGGTCCACGATTTTTTTGGCACTGCGTATGAGCTGCCAAAGTTGGATCTTTTTGGACATCAGGTACATTTTTTTTCTTAGGGGGCGGGAGGGGGTGGAGTGGATTTTTTGTCACATTGGCTATCATCACACTAAAGATAAGACTTCAACGTTTTCAGAACTCGAAGATTCATCCAATTTTGTCGAACCTTGAAATTTTGCCATTTTTGGTGCATTCATTGCGTTTTCATTTTCATCGAGTGTATAAAGGATTTATAGTGAAAAACCTTGTTTTTACTGGTTCGTTTTTTATACTAATAATTATTGAGATTACCGTATTTTTCATAATAAATACAATTCTGTCAAACCATTACAAAAGGGTGTGTCATCCCTAGACCACTCTCCCCTTTCAACGGTCATCAATTCCAATCAATTCAACAACTTCAGCAGCTCATTAGCAACCTCTGGTGACCTCCTGCACGGGGAATGTAGGTCACAGGTCAGGTGTAGGGCAGGGCACGGCGCCGTCACCGGCGGCGGTACTCCGCCTACGCCAGCTCGACTCCCCCAGGTGTCGTTCGCTGGATTAGCTCACGGGAATGAAATCGAAATTGCGATACACGAAATAGAACACGAAAGTGGAGGCGGTGAATTGAAGCGGTGAAGAAGGGTTCGTTTAATACGAGAGGGTTGTGTAAGTGGAGGGAAGGGGGCACGTTTTTTAATTTAGCAAGAGAATACCGTAATCTCAATTTGTATTAAGTATTAAAATAATAATATAAAACAAAATCGTTTCGTTTATGAACTCGTCAATGAATAACGTGTCCAGATTAGTGTTTCGAATCAGGTTTGATTCAAAGATTTACAAAAATAAAATTGTATCCTCAATATTCTGCAATTAAATATGGCATTCTCTATTTTAGTCTCGTAGAAAATGGTTTTGCGTAAATGGTAAATAGGTACTTTCTTCAAATAGGTAAATAATTTGTGGGATGAACAATTTACAATATGAAATAGTTATATTTTACCGACGAAAGAGAAGTGTTAATTCACAAGCGATGAAGACGCGAGTTAATTATTTTTCTCGAGTCGTGTATAAAATTCTATTTTTTATAGCTGTTTTTGAATTGAATTATTATCAAAACTAAATTTCTGAGTTTATTTGTAATGTTTTTCATCATGCTATTATTTTCAGAGAGGGTGCAGTAATGTGTGAAAACGAATTTGAAGAGAGAATGTAAAAACATTATTATTCTATTTTATCTACTCAAATTTTACTTTATCTATCTTTGCGATTAAAGTGACTCAAAATAGTCGATAAAGTAGCACTTTAACATCAGCTATGAAAAAAGGGAACATGCCACTGCGTCAAATTGCCGTAATATCAAATACCCGCTGTGTCCAATTGCCGCAATGTCAAATTGCCACTGTGCCAAAACGCATCCCCACCACTTACATACTTGTAATAACGTATGTCGAGAGACTACTGCAAATTTATTTCGACACAGAGGCAATTTGACGAGTTTGTGGGGCTCTAGTACGGTTTTGTTAGCTTTGTTAGTGTAGTAAATACCAAAACCGAGTTTGTGGGGCTCTAGTACGGTTTTGTTAGCTTTGTTAGTGTAGTAAATACCAAAACCTATGCCCGATTGCCAGTAGTCTCTCGACATACGTTATTACAAGTATGTAAGTGGTGGGGATGCGTTTTGGCACAGTGGCAATTTGACATTGCGGCAATTGGACACAGCGGGTATTTGACATTACAGCAATTTGGCGCAGTGACATGCACCCTGAAAAAAAATAATTTTTTTGAAAAACTTCACTTTTCGTAGCCATTTTAGAACGTATTGCCGTCTATTACAGTACCAAAAAATATCTGAATCACATATTTGAACTACGAAGAACAGAGATTGCACTATAATTGGGTAATTGCAATAAATCTGAAATTTTATCTTGACCACACATTTCAAGAACTAGAAATAGTACCTATTTATCCATTTGTCAATATTTAGTTATTAATTTTACGTACCTATACTAGATACAGAGCAAACACTTGAAAAACATGTTAAATGGGTCACAAACTCCTAACACATAATAAATCGAACGAACTTCAGATAAAACATAAATAACAACTGCATCTAGCAACCATAAATCATTCATAAAATTAATAATTCCACAAAAGTCTAATTTATCTCCAGTATAAATCAGCACATATCATCCATATCAGTCACAATTTAGTCCGCGTCATGTTGAACTCAACTGACAGAGCTTCGTTTGCAGAATCGCGATATAGTGCGATACACGATACACCTGACATAAATATTTAGCGGCTGATATCACGAGAGAATATCGCACAAGCTTCACCAAGGATGGCCTAGTTTCGCAAAGAGATTCTGTCATGATATATCTGCATTATCGTGTATATGTCCCGTGAAATGGAAAATGATGTTGCCAAAGCCACTGGATAGATTGTAAATCTTATGGAATGCTGGTATCGTGATCGTATACCTGTGAAATTATGTATTTATATTTGAAATAATATTTCTTCTACTTTATAGTATTACTTTTTACCTTCCGCCATACCTAAGGTATTGGAATCATGCTAAAAATCGGGTACTGACGTTTTAATTAGGGTCCTTACAATTGTATTATTATATTAGGTACCCGCGCTGACAGCCTATGATATTGAGCACATGTTGTCTCTATTTATCTAATTGCTATGTTTCGCTCCATTCTTGTTTAGAAAATACTCAATTTGATTGTCAAGCGCGCATGCAATTTTTAAATTTATTTAACAAATTACTCGACTACTATTTGAAAATTTTATATAATAATGTGATACAAACATTTAAATTTACAATGCAATCATAGTTACGAAGAGTTTTTCTCAGAATTATTATTATTTAATTGTATATAAATAATAATAATAACAATTTAAAAAATTCGACAACGTAGCTAGATTTTTACTGCCTTTGTCTTTATACGATATTTTTTTGGATTTATAGGATTAATAGGTTGGCAGTAATTTGTTAAATACTTTTTTACTGTGATAAAAGCTCCTTAAAGAGCGAATTATTATTTCCTTCCATGGACCTATTGCCATTAGAAATAGCTACATTACCAGTCAAAAATATAAAATACTTTCCTTCCATTATTAACCATGTTTACAATTTACCATAGTACCCTAAAAAATACCTGCACTAACTTTAAAAATATTAATAGTCTGGAGGTACACTAAGATTCAATTATGTTATATTTATTTTTAATGATATCTGAATTTCCGAAGTTCATTGTCACAATAATATAAAACAAAATCGTTCCGTTTATGAACTCGTCAATGAGTAATGTATCCAGATTAGTTTATGGTGTAAGGTTTGATACAAAGATCGATAAAATGTATGATTCAATGCAAAAAACAAAACACAACACTAACTGGGATACAAGACTCGACACTAAGTTGATCACGACGCGTTTCGATCTTTCGATCATCATCAGGTGACTGGAGAACTCCAGTCACCTGATATTCATAAACGGAACGATTTTGTTTTATATTATTGTTATATTTATAGTCGTTGATGGAACTTCAGAATTTAAACAAATAATAAGTCACCAGAAATTTATCTTCATTTTTCCATCTTCCATTCTCTTTTGTTTTCCCTCTTATCTCTTATTTCCGTTCCCATGTTCCATTTTGTTTTACTCTTACGTTTTATCTCGCGAATTTCAAATTCACGTTCACGTTTTATGTTTCCGTAAACCGGTAGATCTCGATGTGTTCTGAACTTTGTAGCAAAATGCGTAGCGTAGGTGTGCATCCATAAACATATTTCGGAGAATTTCCATGCGTAAGCAAGATGTGACGGAAAATTTGTGATACGTGGTGGTTTTCTGTTTTTCTTTTTATACGAAAGACAAGAACTGTTAAGGGGCTTTTATCACAGTAAAAAAAGTATTTAACAAATTACTCCCAACCTATTAATCCTATAAATCTAAAAAAAATACCGTATAAAGACAAAGGCAGTAAAAATCTAGCTACGTTGTCGAATTTTTTAAATTGTTATTATTATTATTTATATACAATTAAATAATAATAATTCTGAGAAAAACTCTTCGTAACTATGATTGCATTGTAAATTTAAATGTTTATATCACATTATTATATAAAATTTTCAAGTAGTAGTCGAGTAATTTGTTAAATAAATTTAAAAATTGCATGCGCGCTAGACAATCAAATTGAGTATTTTCTAAACAAGAATGGAGCGAAACATAGCAATTAGATAAATAGAGACAACATGTGCTCATAAAACATAGGCTGTCAGCGCGGGTACTGAAATAACGGGGATTTGTGATCTAGCAACGCTGAGCGATAAAACCCCCTTAAGGCGGGCCACCTCCAATCAACAACCATCTCAGGGTTTGTAGGTGTACAGGGGGAAGTAGCAAGTAAGCCATCCTACAATTGTTCCTCCGCTTCTAAAGGAACATGTCCAGTCTGCTTTGTATAGTCTGAGACCAAAATATTACAAAAGACAACAGGCGTATTGTGTCATACAATTTAGACACGATAAATTTTCTTTACATAGGAGTGTACTACGTCTCATAGAGGTGGAGCTTATATTGGTTCAGGAATCTCTATCGTATTTGAGGGTGATAATTTCGTGAAATATTACTTTCAAAATCCTATCAAAATTATGGTAAATATTGAGATAACTGTACAAACTTTGTAATAATTTGGTAGAAAATTGATCACACTATGCTTCTCTAATTTTTCAAAAAATTAGTATCAAATCTATGTTATATCCGTAATAAAAATGACATTTTTAATGGAGTAAATAAAAAAATGTTGGTAAAAAATGATAAATCTGCATTAATCAAGCATAAAGAAATCTTTTATCTATCGATTGATATATTAGTTTTAATAAAAAAATTTATTTAGAGTTGATTTTAATAGGAATAGTAACAAGCAATATTAAGTGTTTAGTATTTAGCAGTGAATCGCCTTAAGGCACTATTAACTACAACTCAAATCAAATTTTTCTGTTTATTATTATAAATATTACAGAAAAAATAATAAATATTTAGGTAGATCGAATAAACTTGGACGATGCATTTTTGCGACACCTACTGAATTTCAATATTAAAGATTAAGATTCTGTAATATAAATTTAAATTGCCTGTGATTGTCTAACATCTCAAATAATTATATTACTTACCTACTCTTGTATTTACTTTACTAACTCTATACTTATTCGAATGTGGAACTACGGAACTAACTTCTAAATATATCAATTAGTTCTATTTTTAATTCTAAGGAAACAGTTTCCTCTCTTTTATTTGCTTCCTAAAGTCTCTGGTTCAAATTTAAAGCAATACATTTTTCTTTCACTCCAACTGTCAATTAATGGTTCGAAATTATTTCAGATCATGTAGCTTTACAATTTATGCCGAAAACAAAACTATATTTGTTACAGATTACATAAATAAATCCCAAAGAGCTTTGGTTTAAATAATGATTTAGGTCGTGTTCAAAGTTTGGAAGTTCCTAAGATTGAGGCCTGTTATCTAAACGTTTAGCAATGAAGGAAATTTGCATACAACACGAAATGATAATTAGCTAATGAAAACTAAAGTAACATACGTTCCAAACCAATTTGACTTAGTCTGTTTGTCTATCTTCATCTCTGTTTATCTCTGCTTAAGCTTCTGTCTCCCGCCTGTTAATGAAGATTAAAATATTGGAGTTTGAAATAATCATATTCTGAGAGAATGTGCGGAGTTGCCATTACCAAATTGGAATAGCAAATGAGACCTGAATTAGTAATACGTAATAAGCTAACTTAATATAAGTAATTTGTTTTGTATAATAGATGAATAAAGATATCAGTGTTATTTAATTTTACATGTTTTGGCTTTTAAATTTTCGACATGACATGCTGACATTATCATTAAAGTGTGATTAGAGTTGAGGAAATGATCGTTATATAAAATTATGAAAAGCAATACTATGCTAATTTTACTTTCAACTGACATTCGATTTCTTGAGCCTTTACTACATTTCTTTGTTTATATCTAGGACACTCAGATACTTTTGTTCAGCAGCAAATCCACACATAAGCTTATTTTTGTCGACTACTTTAAGTCCACAATTTTAGAGCCTCCGTTGTGAACATCTTGGTTACTTATAAGGACATGAGAAATCTAATGCCACAAACCGCGTTATTTTTGTTATCTTGTTTAACTTTTAAGCTTTTCCGGGTTTTCACATTTTCCATAATTTGCAACTTTGAGGCAGAGTGACTGCATTAAAAATTTCTAGTTCAATTTCCATCCGACATTCGTCAGAGTTTCATACTTGATTTCTGAACTCTTATATTCATATTTTTCGTGCCAAAACTTTTAAAGGTTGGTCAAACTGATTGCACACTGAACTGAGCATGGATAGACAAATCTAGTAGGAATCTCGAATATAATACTAGAAAAAAGTATGGAAATCGACGGAACTCGGATGGGAATTTCTGATTTACATTATACTAGAAATGGCTAGGAACTTCTCGGATGAATCTCAAACTAGAATTTAGACGAAAAATATTTGTAGTTTGAATTACATTATACTTTTTTAGGCTAGAAACTTTGACAAATTTCATACTCAATTCTAGACTTGGATAATGTACCTAAATCAAGAAAATTTCGATCCAAGTTTCATACTAGAACCGTCTTTTTTCGTCTCGGGACCTATATTTCATCCAATTTCTCTGAGAAATTAAATTTAAACCCAATCGGTTACCGCCATTTTATTGTGCTCATGTCATATGTTACATCTGAAAGTAGTTCGGTCTTCAATTGAAGTCTTTGATTTTGTATTGAAAATGGTCTGGTTGAATAGAAAATTTAATATTATTTTCAAAAGTGCCAAGAAAACATGCCCTTGCGGTACTCGTTTTTGAGAAAAATGAGTTTGAAGTTCACTGTTTTTACATGGGCTCTTATGGAAAACGACACATTTGGTTAAGAAAAATTGAAATTGCGCCGTAAAAGTTCGTTGAATAAATAGTGGCAAATTGATATTTGGAAAGGTAATATATTAAGGCTTCGTTATGCATAGTCAAAACCCTACGTTGCCGATGTAAATAGCCCAAAAAATGGGAAAATATATGACAAAATCACGACCAAGCGGAAGCCGATCGGCCGTCACGTTCTGCAGGGTTGCCAACTGCTGAGCGTGGGAAATTTAAACGCAGATTTGAATGTTAACCTTTTATTTCTTGAAACAGATTGGATTGAAAAATCAATGATTTTCATGATTTTAAGTCATTTATCAAGAACTCGTTTTTATAAACACACTATCGTATTTATCATTTATCATTCCTGTGTTTACAATGCCTCGGACAATGCTGCCAACTGTGCCGACGCCATAACCTGGCCCGAGTTATAACATCGGCTGATTGACTAGTCAAGTTGCGAATGAAATTACAAGATTTGTAAAATACGACTATTTGTTTGAGAACCAGATGCATAAAAATTCGTAATAAAATATTAAAAACCGTTACAGTCGAATTTCACTTCATAAATTGACAACAAAAAACGGACTGAATTTGACTAGCGTCAACGACGACCGAACTACTTTCTAATACCAAATTTGAACTGAATCGGTGCAGTTAACTCTGAATTACATAGCCGCCGACAACAATGCAATTTGGCATCGTTATAAACATCAAATAAATTAAAAAAACAACTTATTACTAACCAATACTAACAATCCACAACTGCCTGTTTCAAAACACCTAGACCAACTGAACTCGAAATTCCTATTCAACAACTAATACATAATAAAAGTAGAGAAGTTCTTGGAGAATTCAGTCAATTTATTAAAATACAATAACACACCAACGTTTCGACTTCAATTAAGTTCTCTTCAGGGTGATAATTGTCAAAAACTAGAATTTAGTTAGTTAGTTGTTTGTACTTGATTGAATGATGTGTGTGTGTTTCAATTTATTTTATCTCCTTTGGACAAACATTTTCTGTAACAAATTTTATATAATGACAATTTCTACATTCTAGTTTTTGACAATTATCACCCTGAAGAGGACTTAATTGAAGTCGAAACGTTGGTGTGTTATTGTATTTTAATAAATTGACTGAATTATCCAAGAACTTCTCTATTTTATTCATATATCCAGTCGAGTAATCTCTTCCTCATTAATACATAATAGTTTAATTAAAATCTGGTTATGTAATCTGTTTGTTATTTTGTTCAATTAAACGACAAATCACTGTACATTTTCGTCATAAGAAGAAACAATTTAAAAAAATATATAGCCTATGTCACTCGGGGTAGTGTAACTTCCCAAAAGTAAAAGAATTTTTCAAATCAGTCCAGTAGTTTCGGAGCCTATTCAATGCAAACAAACAAACAATCAAATCTTTCCTCTTTATTATATTAGTATAGACTATACCGACTATTTTTCCTCCAGAACGAACTAGTTTCCTCCCACGCTGCGCATGCGCATTCCGCCCGAATTTCGCAACAGTTCTAATTAATTAATCTTCGTATTAGCAACAATTACATGACGCGTGGTGGGTTGAGTTTTATTCTCCGACCGGCACGCGGTATTAGCATGACAATAGCGCATGACAACCGGATGATATACACCTATTAATTAATATTTCCATTTTGATAATTCGAAGCTGCCAAACCCACGTGACTTCTGGTAAACACTGCGAATAAGAAGAGAGGGAGACGGGAGATGTGGTGCTGACAAGAGGAGGAAGGATTCTGCAAGAGGAAGAGGATAAGGGAATGAGATAATTATTTATTCTTGACGATGATGGCCTGTTTTTAAGACACCGAATATTGTTTGACACATTTGACCTCCCGCTACATGTTCTATAAGGGAGGTGATGGGTCAAAATTTTCGAGTGTTTTTGGTGGATAAGCACGTTTTAGGGTCCCTAGAGTAAGAATTTAACATTTTCGAGATAATGTGTGTGTGCGTGCGTGCGTGCGTGTGTGTGCGTGCGTGCGTGCGTGTGTGTGCGTGCGTTCGTTCGTTCGTTACGCCGTGTGTTAACTCAAAAAATATCAAACATTAAAAATCCAAATTTTACAATTAAGGTTTTAATACGAATCTTAATAACCCAATATAATTTTGGTTTCAATCTAAAACCGTAAGTAGTACTTTTTTTTAAATATTTCGATAAATAACTAACAATTTTTTTAATTTAAAATGAAAGATTATGTTATTATTATTTACAATTATTGGTATTTCAGAAATTTTTCTGTATCTGGGTATCATAAATGGTATCACTTAAGAATAATAATTATAAAATACGTACCTATACTTATAATTTAGTATTTCAGTAAGTAGGAATCTTGTAGTACAATATCGTTTTACATTTGTAACTACATTAAATTTAAATGATTATGAGATGACAGTGACAATAGTAAACTATCGTTTAGGTATATCTTCTTCTGTATTTTAAATAAAATGACTAAAATATATTGTGAGTAGTAGGACGTAGTACCTATATAATAATTTATTAATATATTATTTAAGTAAATAGAATAGAGTAAGTATGGCGGGAGATCTTGTGTTGGCTACATCAGATTTCTTAATTACATTCTTGAATTATAATTATTGCAAAATATTCGCAAAATATGCAATGCGAAATAAATCATTACAGCAAGTAATTCGTGTACCGATTGCCAAATAGTTGTTTTTCATTTATAAAATTATTGTATTTGATTTTTATAGCATTTAAATAGCACCCCTAGTAGCACCCTTTAAATATGAATTTCCACATGTTCGGAAACTTGCACTTTCCCGTCAAATTCTGTCAACTCTGGGCTAATAGCATATAGTTCGGGCCCAAATTTCTTCTTATAAATAATATTTTTCAGGAAGGATCTTAGTTTAAATATTTCATCAAGCTATGAAGCGTTTAAACTAAAAATAAATTAATCTAAAGCATCATATTTTTAATTACACTCATTGTAAAAAGCTTATCCTGTATACGTAGCCACTGAAAACGACAAAATGAAAAATTTCATTCAGGAACGATGCATAATGCGCAGACTTGCATGAAAATAAACGTCAGCATATTGTAGTTTCCTTCATTAAATTCACAAAAGGACAAATTACCAGGGATGTATATACGAGTATACGATTATCAAACACATTGTTTTCAATTTCAATACAGCTTAATTAATATCTTTTACCGCCGCTCCATTTATTTTGTTGCTAATTCTTGCTGACACAAAAATACTCGGACAAAAATGATAAATTACTCATCGTAAAAATTTTCTCTTGTGAATTTGCAGAATCCAGCGGTTGATGAGTGGGTAGAATATTGTTAATTAATTAATAACTCTGCTAAATTTAACGCGAGAAAAACTATACGTGGTAATCAGTTTTTTGTTCAGCGTGCTTTGTTCTTACTTTGTGCTAGATGTTTAATTAATATTTATTAAAATTAAAATTATATCAAATTATGATTCTGAAACTAAGACGAGTAGAGCAACTTTTTATGGGATACAAATTTGTATGGCGTATTAAATTAATCTAATTTAAGTGCTGCAAAACACGAACAGAAAATTAGAATATTATTTAATGTTTTGAAAGTTACAAGATAATAATTTTGAAAACATTGCAACATTTAAGTTAAACAGGGTCCTTTACCCAGTAAACACATTACCTATATTCAATGCATAATTATACTTTTGTTCTAAAATATATATACCTACCCACTTGACAATATAGAATCCCCAGAACATTTCAAGAATGTGAACATCCCGGCTTGTTACTTGCTATATTTGCCCATTAACATCCTAATAATATCTTTGCGATTGCTAATTTCCGCCCTTGGTAACATTATCTATGTTACATCCCAATGTTGTAATTTGGTAATAATATCACAATTATGCATCCCATGTAATTCTATGAGATGTTTGTATTGAGTATGTAATTTTTGATCGTACACAGGGTGTACTTACGTAACATCACTTAAAGTACAAGAATAAGATATTTTTAAACATCCCATGGACGATTCATGTCAAGTGGGTACAGTATATTATATACATGTCACATGTATATTCTAAATTTCATACGATTTTCTGAATATACATAACATAATATATGAAATTGATTTTAATCTACATTATATTTTCTTGGATGTACATGCTATGGATATACATATGGCACATATTTTATGGACATACATTATTTTAAAAATCCACAACTTAGGACAAAAAATTAAAGGGTATATACTGAACGACGTGCTGATCATGAAACAAAAAGAATTTTTTTTAAATTCGCAAAGTTTAAAGGTATAGATTACTTGACGTGTGTACATTTTAAGTATCACTGTTTTGATGGTATATTTGATAATTTGACATTTATTAGCATTAGATATTATGTAAACAATTATTTTCATTGTAGAAGATTTGAAAAAAATTATTAAAAATAACTACCGACCAGTAGCAAAAATACGATGCAATTTTTTGCATACGTCGTACAGTATATACCCTTTAATTTTTTGTTCTAAGTTCTGGAACATCCTGTATATACTTCAATATACTTACATGATACATACTTTCATGTACATACTCATACCTTATATAATGTTCTTCCAGAAAAGTAATATGAAATGAATCTCAAATGAATATGATTGTGTTTACTTATCCTATTATTTCTTTTTCCTCAAATTTCTTCAGTCGACCAAAAATTTAAAAATATTACTATAATAATTAGAATTATTAATATTCATATTCATATTCAAATGTTTTCCTCGCATAAACAATTCTTTTCTTGTGAGTTTCACCTACACCAAATCCATGATTAATACCCGTGTCATATTTCAGAATACCGAGGCCAGACATAATTCACATTAAATTATATCGTTGTTCTAAACATACAAACACAGTCCATCCCATTAAATGATGTCATACATCATGGCACACTGAGACCAAACTTCGGTGACGTTTGTCAACGTAACCCATGTACGTAAACGTAAACTTCGTAACCGTTAGGATTTATTTACACGTTGGTGACTTCCCGTCCTTCCGGAGTGTTGAAGCGCGGGGATTTGCATTTAACGTTAACATTTAACAGTTCTTTTAAAGCAGACATACTTTTAAGTGGAACTCGAAGGAGGTTTATTGGTGTTTTATTGCAATTGCAACTGTTGGATCGTTGACTTATAAAGATAAAAATGATTGCGAGTGTAATATTTGTCATCGTTATCTTTTGAGACACAAGTCATAAAGTTGGAGAATGTATTCACACTTTTTTGATTTATTTTTCAATTTATTTGGAACTAAATGATTTGATGGTACTAGTTTATAATAATAATAATAATAACTTAATTGATTTACATCAATAGCGAGGTTCTGCCAAAGACTGATCTTCCACCTAACCAGTACAATTAAATACAATACAAGAGAAAAATAATGTCAACAGACAGCGAATTTAAATTAAATGAATCACATAGAAACATTTCAAATAAAATAATTTTAGACCTGAATTTACAAATGAGGCTTAAATAAAGACAATATTATGTCAGAATGTTTCTAAGCTGTACGATTTTAGATTGTTTGGAACATTTAACCGGTACCACCAATTTTTCGGTTACAGGTTCTCCTAAAAATAATTTTGACACAAATAGTTGGAAAGCGATTTAAAAAAAATCCAAAACGTCGTATTTGAAATAAAATTGTATACAATAGAACTAAACCCAAATAAATATCCAAGAAAAATCAAAAGGACCATATTTTCATTCCGACTTTTTTCGGGCTTTTTAAAAATGATACCCCACAAAAATTATTATTATTATTTGCGCATGACTGCTTTTAAATTTGCAGTCTGCGATCTATAAATTCGAACTAAAATACTTAACAGTAAGTAAGTACTAAAAAAATAATATATTACATTCAAGTTTTATTTTTTTTATTTCTTAAAGCCGAGTTTAAATTTAGAAATTTGTGATACAGTGCAACTGACAATAATTAGCCTTTTATCTTACTTCAATATCTAAACTATTATATTAACAGCAGTAGGTTAATATATCATTTCGATTATAAATCTGATTAACATAAATTTTTAATGAAAATGAAGTTTTTGATTGACTTAATAACTTTTTAAATCAGTTCCCTTTGTGGTCATTTTGTTTTCGGAATGTATTAATTTAGGTCATATAGGAATCAATTAATTTAGTTCTTATTATTTAAGAAACAAACTCAGTTTGCTCAATTAAATAAGTAAAGCTTTGCAACTTGCAATGTTCCAAAACATTTTTCCCAATTTGATTATATATAGTGGCTTAACACTCCCGTGGCAGTAGCGCCGCTTCTCATGAATCTTTCTAGATCCTTTTATCGCAGGGGATCAGTCTCCATCCATTCATCTTAGTACAGTGAGAATCTCAATCCGTGCGGCGATCTGTGGTTTCAACCACAGCGGCAGCGGAGATATTCTTTGTGCAACCAGGACTACATTTACGGTGAACAAGTGGATAGCTTGTAACACCCGAGTGTGATTGAATGCCAAACCGAGGGCATTTTTAGTTTTACGACAAAACACACATTGTCGCCCGACGGAGACTCGAACCATCGATCTCACGTTGACTGACGTCACAGCACGTTAGTCGGCGATAGCCAGTTAACACACTGGACCACGCTGTCGTGCCAATTCGACTACGCTTTCTAAACACGCCTCCGTTTTTCAGTTGCATCATCCCCATCTCTGTCTAGCCAACACACATTGCAACTCCGCTTAATATTGATCACATTGTTGCCAAAAGTGCCCTCCGTCGTCGGCATGGCAACAAGCACGAGATGCACGAATTGCGAGGGTGGATGCCCCCCTCCACCCTTCCGTCACTACATTCATCTCGTCACTGTGTAGTACAGCGCGAATCTCTCTCGGAGAGAACTGTCTCCTCTCTCCCTGGTAACGTGACAGGTGAATGAAAGAGAAAGGAGAGAATAGATAAAGATGCTAATTGGTGTAATGATTACTAGGGTCTAGACTATGACTGATGGATTTGTTAGATGCATTTTTTATCTCACTCGGAGAAAACTGTCTCATCTCTCCCTGGAAACGTGACAGGTGAATGAAAGAGAAAGGAGAGAAGGGATAAAGATGCTAATGGGTGTAATGATTACTGGGATCGAGTAAATGCCACACCACCGAAAACCACAGCGTATAAAAACCACACCGCATAATAACCACACGTCCGAAAAACCACAGCGTATAAAAGTTCTCCCACCACAATGTCCAGCTACACATATACCAATTTTCACACTTCGATTTGCACATTTGTACCCAAACTAATCAATACTAACAAAACCCTAATTGAGTCCAACAGATCTCCGTTTTTTAAAAATAAACTAATCAATACTAACAAAACCCTAATTGAGTCCAACAGAACTCCATTTTTACCTTCCGCTTACCTGTAAAGGAAGGTATTGGAATCATGCAAAAAATCGGGTTGTGAGTTTTAAGTGGATGAGCACGAATTAGGGTCCTTACAACTCATTTTTGATAGTTTCTCGATGATGTCTGTATGTATGTGTGTATGTGTGTGCGTGTGTGTGCGTGTGTGTGTGTGTGTGTGTGTGTGTGTGTGTGTGTGTGTGTGTGTGTGTGTGTGTGTGTATGTGTGTGGTCCGGGCCGATGCCGGATGTCGCATAACTCAAATACGAATTACCCAAAAAATTTGATATTTGGTATTTTACAATTGTATACGAATAGAAAGAGCATATCAGATTTTGGTACAAATATCTTCACCGGAAGTGATATTTTTTGAAGATTGAACAAGATAATTGTCAAAAATTTATATAAATTTTGATAAATATAATATTTATTTGTAATAAGAATAAGAGGTAAAGTTATTTGCAACTTACGTTATAAAAAAATTGTCTTTATCTGGTAGCATTAAAGAACTGCAGTAAAATTTAAAAAATCTGCTGTGGCCACCACACGACCTCTCGCCTAATTCTGCTTATTCTACTAATCTAAAATCTAATATATATTTTTACTTACATTTTAATAGTTTCATGTTCATGTAAGTAATATGTAAACGATAATGTAAACCAATATGCAAGCAAAAGATGTCAACTGTACTGTCACTGTCATAATAATTCAAATTTTATGTAGAAACAAATTTCATATCATGGACAACAAGATACTGGAATTTCAAAAAAATAGAATATTAATTGTACTTTATTTTATTGTTAAATACTTCCAGATTCAGCAATTTGTATTTATAATTAATTGTACACATAGATAAGCACAATTTCTTTTATTTTTAATTGCAAAAATTGTCATAAATAAATAATGTACCAATATATTTAAGGAAAACTTTTCCAAACTTCTAAAAGTACTACTTCCGGTTTGCGGATTTCTACCAAAATCTTATCCGGTGTTAAGATACTTATTAAAACCTTAAATATGAAATTTGGTTATAAAAGGTTTGATACTTTTTAAGATATCGTGGACGAAAAATCGTCGGTTCATACAAACGCACACACACACACACACGCACACACACACACACACACACACAGACATCATCGTGAAAATAGTAAATTCGTATTCTAGAGACCCTGAAACGTGCTTAGCCACCAAAAACTCATACTCGAAAATTTTGACCCATTACAATACCTCTCTTATAGAATATGAGGCGAGAGGTAAAAATAAATTTATCATATAAAACGTTGAAATCTTGTGATCCATGTTCGGTTGATTTTTGTTTCTGCGTAAAAAATATTGACAGGTGAGACGGGTGACAAGTTGACATACTAGCGCCATATAAGTCATAAGTAAGATATTAAATGTAGTAATTCAACGGAGGATGGCTTCAACACAGAAGAGTTTGCCTGTGAACGAATTTTTTGATTCAGGTGATGCAAATTTCTATGTTTGAATATTTTAGATTTTTATTTGTATATTTTAGGGACACCGGATTGTATACGTATACATTTATGTTTATAAGTCTAGATTTGGCGGAAGGTTGTGTGCAGGCCACTTCAGATTTTTTTTAAATAAATTAATCAATACTAACAAAACCCGAATTGAGTCCAACAGGACTTAAGTTAAGTAGGAGTAAATTATACGCTGTAGACATTGTGGTGGGGGAACTTTTATACGCTGTGGTTTTTCGGACGTGTGGTTATTAGGAGGTATGGTTTTTACACGCTGTGGTTTTCGGTGGTGTGGACCGCTTCGCTGGGATCTACACTGTGACTATGATATAGGTGGATTTGTTAGATGCATTTTTTTATCTCACTCGGAGTGAACTGTCTCCTCTCTCCTTGGAAACGTGACAGCTGAATGAAAGAGAAAGGGGAGAAGAGATAAAGATGCTAATGGGTGTAATGATTACTAGGATCTACACTGTGACTATGATTAGGGCTGTTCGATATTCCAATTTGAATATCGATATTCGATATAAAATTAATATCGATAATATCGATATATCAATGTATCGATTAATCGATATATCAATGTATCGATATATCAATGTATCCATATATCAATATATATCGATATCTTGCATTTTCTTAAATTTTCTTGCTTCTTATCATTTCCACATGATGAGAAAAGGAATGTTTGGTTTTTAAATATACAAATTTTTATGTGTTGCCTTTATTAGTTACGATTTTATGCAATGTATGAATTGCGCAGACTTTTCATCGAATCTGTCAAAATTTTCCCACACAATACTACGTTTACCACTCATGTTTTTAATTAAAATTAAATCTCAAAAGAAAAAGTGTGAACAACAATGTGATGTTACTTCTTCACTTACAATATCGAATGACTTTACGACGGGACACAACTCGTAAACGAGTATAACTATTATTTAAGAAGTAAACAGAAACATAAAATTAGGTATTATTCCAATGAATAAGTTTTCAAATTTAAAAGATTTTATTGCCAATGTCCCTATTTCCGTCCCTCCTAGCTAAGTGGCATAGTTAGTACAGCTACATAGTACAGCAGAGAACACAAATGCAGTCGACAATTCTGAATCTTTAATTTTACTTCAATTATTTGATATTATTCGCGGAATATCTTTGTATAAACAGAAAACAGATGTTATACCTATGTTATAGTATGTTCTGTTCGCCCTTTATTTTATTTTTAAAAAATACAGTATAATTTTTACAAATTACCCAGGTATACTATTTGAGATGAAAGAAATCTGAAAAACGTCATTGTGCGGAAGTAAGATTTGAGCTCCGCCCGTACCCATAAAGTAATACACAAATAAAACAACATAGGTAATTAATTCTGGAACGAAGAATCACACAGAGGCAGGATATATCGATATATCAAACATCAATATATCGATACCTACATCAAACACCGATATATCAAACATCGATATATCGATATATCAGTAAATCAAATATCGATATATCAATTATATCGATATATCGATATTTTTTCTTCGAAATATCGTTATTTGATATATCGATTTAAACGAACAGCCCTAACTATGATATAAGATGGATTTGTTAGATGCATTTTTTTATCTCACTCGGAGTGAACTGTCTCATCTCTCCTTGGAAACGTGACAGGTGAATAAAAGAGAAATGAGAGAAGAGATAAAGATGCTAATGGGTGTAATGATTACTGGGATCTACACTGTGACTATGATATAGGATGGATTTGTTAAATGCGTTTTTTCGTGCTTTGTACATTACAGTTTTTATAAAAACTGTAGGTACTTACATGTATGGATTATTTTATTTTTGGTAGGACGCACGTCAACACTCAATTTTCGAATAAATACATTTATTAGATAAACGTGTTCATTTTACTTGATTATTTTATATTTCTGTGTATATTTTCTTGAAAATTATTCTGTAATTGGGACTGATGTCCTGTTGAATAATAAACAATTATTATTATTATGTATTATTATTATTTTTGTAAGCCATGCAAACACAATGCAGGACAAGATGTTTCTATACTTCTATACTATTTTATAGGTTATAGAATTTGATATACTGATTACAGAAAAAAATCTGCTGTGGCCAGCACACGACCTCTCGCATAATTCTGCTTATTCTACAAATCTAATTATACGATTATAATATATTATTACAAATTATGTTAATTTTGTCTACGCCTTCCATCGAAAAATAACTTTATATTTTCAAGCAGAAATCTCCCATGCCGCTCTTGCATTATTATTAGACTACATCACCTTAATTATCAATATTTTATGCGTGAGCACAGAATATACCGGATGTTAACAAATATAGATTCGATACCTAACAAGATTTTGATGATACAGTTAGGTATTCAATAATTCAATGATACTACTGATTCTTCTTCTAATTAATTTTTTTTTACTTCAGGTATATTCGAAAAAAAGCCACTGATCGACAGTAAAATTAATTCCTTTAATTTATAGTTTTGTTAGAAATATTAATTTGTTGTTCTTACAATTTACCATTTTAACCTCGATTTTAACAAAATGTTATTCAAAATCTGTAACGTTCAAAATAATAAATTATTGTTAGTGAGTACCTTTTTAAAAACTAATAATGCGAATATATAAATCAAAATGTACTCGTAATAGTAATAGTTAACAATCTTTATTATTAGAATAATATTTCAGTTCCTGCTCTTCAAAAACCTCGTACATCAAGAAATAATACGAAAATGGCAATGGAGACTTACATATTTTATTTAAATTTTCGTAATAATTATTGGGCTTCAAAAACTCTAGATTTAATTAGGATACCTCATAGGTCGGGTACCGCATTTTTTGTAAACTATAAAATGTTTAGGTACATTTCCTATTATTTTAAAGAAAGGCACTACTCGAAATGTAAATAAATTTTATCCTGAATTTAGCATGAATGCAAAAAGCTTTCCTGATTATTTCGTTTTTCAATTTCTCCTATTTTTAGTTTAAAATGGCTAGCATAGCAATGCACCTGCATCGCTTCACTATTGCTGCTTCTATCGGAAATTCCTTTTTTAAAACGTTGTGAATCGTTCATGCCTCACTTCCCCGTAACTGGGGGAATGTGCAATGTCGCTTAATGCACTACAACCCCGTACGCGTATTTCCAAACCCTCCCTTAGGGCAGACCAGTTTGTCTTGTTAAGGGGCTTTTATCACAGTAATTAAACAGAAATGTATACGTACAATCCGGTGCCCATTTAAAATATACAAATAAAAATCTAAAATATTCAAACACAGAAATTTGCATCACCTGAATCAAAAGATTAATTCACAGGAAAACTCTTCTGTATTGAAGCCATCCTCTGTTCAATTACTACATTTAATATCTTACTTATGACTTATATGGCGTTAGTATGCCAACTTGTCACCCGTCTCACCTGTCAATATTTTTTACGCAGAAACAAAAATCAACCGAACATGGATTACAAGATTTCAACGTTTTATCTGATAAATTTAGTTCTTAAATTTTACTGCAGTTCTTTAATGGTACCAGATAAAGACAATTTTTTTATAACGTAAGTTGCAAATAACTTTTCCTCTTATTCTTATTACCAATAAATACTAGATTTATCCAAATTTATATAAATTTTTGACAATTAATCTTTTCAATCTTCAAAAAATATCACTTCCGGTGAAGATATTTGTACCAAAATCTAATGAGCTCTTCCAATTTATATACAAATGTTAAATACCAAATATCAAAATTTTCGGGTAATTCGTATTTGAGTTATGCGACTAACACCCGGCCTTGACCACACACATACACACAGACATCATCGTGAAACTATCAAAAATGAGTTGTAAGGACCCTAATTCGTGCTCATCCATTAAAAATTCACTACTCGATTTTTTGCATGATTCCAATACCTACCTTCCTTTACAGGTAAGCGGAAGGTAAAAAGTATTTAACAAATTACTCCCAACCTATTAATCCTATAAATATGGAAAAAAAACCGTATAAAGACAAAGGCAGTAAAAATCTAGCTACGTTGTCGAATTTTTTAAATTGTTATTATTATTATTTATAAACAATTAAATAATAATAATTCTGAGAAAAACTCTACGTAACTATGATTGCATTGTAAATTTAAATGTTTGTATCACATTATTATATAAAATTTTCAAATAGTAGTCGAGTAATTTTTTTAATAAATTTAAAAATTGCATGCGCGCTAGACAATCAAATTGAGTATTTTCTAAACAAGAATGGAGCGATACATAGCAATTAGATAAATCGAGACAACATGTGCTCATAAAACATGAAATAACGGGAATTTGTGATATGCAGCGCTGAGCGATAAAACCCCCTTAATATATGATTGCTTCGACGAGGAGAGAGAGATCCAGAAAGATTAATAGTTAATTAAGTTTTATGAATACCGATGGCTTGTAAGATTGAATTACGGTATTGAATTCAACATACATCGATCAATGTAAATGTCATGTTTGCATTTGTGAGAGTACTCGACAATCTACTAGTATATTTGCTTTTCTATTCGGTCTGTTGCGTTATGTGTGTTAATGATAGTTTGACAGTAAAATACAATATTCCATCAGTTTAATCCAATCTGACATTTAAAGATGTTGGGGTAAAAACAAACACAGAAAGCACTGTAGAATTCTTGCTCATTTTAGTTAAAACAGACTATAATAACTATAACAATTCTCATGATCGTTTTACAACATCCCTCCTCATTTCTCCGTACTCAAAGAGCCAGTGGCAACATTTTAAACTCCGCTAACAATATTTACATATGCATACATACGACCTCTATTTATATTCTCCTGCGGTCTGCTCTATGCTTTATCCACATCCACATTCAAGTAAATGAAATTCGTTTAATGTATCACGAAGCTTTATGTCAGAACTTGGTCTTTGCAAAGTAAATAAACACTTTCACTGACTTATTCGCTGCTGATTATTTATCTGTAAATTGTTTTCTTACTTGGAAGTTGGCAGAAGAGTTTGTTTTTAGATTAAGAAAAGCCGGAAAAGCGAAAAGGTAAAAGAACAAAGTGGAGTTTTTCAATTTTCTACCTCTTTGAACTTCAGTGTAATTTGGAGTGTTTGTTTGCGCCTTCGGCGATAAAAAGTTTGTCAAAGACTGCGAAATATTAATTGCTTTTTTACACATTTATAAAGTGTGTGCGGTTACCAGCCGTCTACCGTTAGTGGAGAGTGCACCACTGTACCACAGAGGAGATGAACCATCTTCTGATAAATAAATAAATAAAACCTTAATTTTTAAATCCTTTATATTAAGTTCACAGTCTACGCGAAAAAAACTAAAGTAAAAAATGATCCACTTCCCGGGATCCTAACGAGCTGAAATTTTGACTGACAATGCACTTTGACAAAATTTCAGATTATCCGCCATCTTGAAACCAAATGGCGGCTAGCTACCTCAATATGTACTGCACAGATTGCGGTCAAATTTGGTACAGTAATAGCCAAGGATCTAACTTATGATATAGATATATTAAAATGTCAGTCCGCCATCTTAAAACAAAATGGCGGACAGATATCTCAAATTGTACTGTAACTATTGCGTTCAAATTTGGTACAGCAAAGCTAAGAATCTGTCTTGAAACATAGGTATATTAAAATAATAGTCCGCCATCTTGAAACAAAATGGCAGCTAGCTATCTCAAAATGTACTGCACCGATCTGATAGTACAGTAACAGCTAAAGATCTAATTTAATATAATAGGCAAATTACAATGTCAGTCTACCATCAAAAACTGTAAAAATTAGCACTGGAAAAGTGTTTACGCGGTGAAAAACGAAACAAAAATCTGTGCACAAAAAATTTAAATAAACATCGATCGAGTCTCACATATAAAAGATTTATAGTCAAAAACTTTGTTTTTACGGGTTGTATTTTTCTTCTCTTCAAATGCACATTTGAAAATATTTGTTCCTTTCGGAAGTGACAGAAATTCGCCGCGTAAAACATTTTCATTGCACTAGATTTGCCCGACTCATAAATAACACAAAACTAGCCAAACATAAGTCTTAAATCTTGTGCCAAACCAAAGAAAATCAATAACAAGATTCTAGGAAGCATATACGGAAGGAAAACTCAACAAAACAAAAAGGTAAACTCAATTCTCGATGCAATTTACAATAAATTACAAAATAGAGAAAAGAACAAAGAAAAAAACCATCGGAGAAGCATATTAAATTATTGTTTATGAATATAGAAAATCCCGACAAATCTAACAGAGAAAATAAATTGTGTTTTACGGTTTTTCTTTCAGAACTCGAATCAAATTCCGACTGCAGTAATATCCGTAACAAATAAACCGGCAATACAAAAGAATTTCTATCAACTCTATCGTGTAATAACGACTTTATTGCATGCCTTGTAATGTGGCTCTACAATAACAAATGACTGTAAGGTCCATTAAAAGCTGCTGACTAAGAAGGGTTGACAAAGCAACTCGTAGAAAAACTGCTGGGAAAAGAGAGATTTGTAAAAATACTTTAGGGCTTTTAGGGCAGAAAAGAACGCTTAGGTTTAGGCTCTACCTGAAGGTCTAATAATAACGTATCAAATGTCGAACATATTGCGATATTGACGAAATACGATGCTCCCAAAATGGGGAAAATGTTATACAGGGTGCGGCACAAAGGACGGATGGTTTTTAAAAAATCATAAAATTGGTAATTTTTACTCAAAAACAAATTTATTTACGGATTCGGGTTCGCAATGAAATAGCATTTGTGACAATTAAGTGTGGAAAATCACATCAGTTATGTGGTGACCGTTTTTGACGATGCATTGCTGGAGGCGTTCTTGGAAGTTAGCGTAGACTCTCTCCAACATCGCTTCCTCAACTTGGGCGACTTCCACGCGAATTGCCTCCTTCAACTCGTCCAGAGTTCGGGTCTTGTTTTAGTTGTGCTTGTGCACATGTTAATCATCTCTAATAGTTCAATTTTAAAATATTAAGGCCCATCTCTTGCTATCAAATGCAAAGTTAAAAAGCCTGTTACAATAAATCATTTTGTGACTTTGGTTTTGAAATCGATGACCTCATATTTTATAATGATGTACTTATAGGTTGTGCTTACATGGCTAAAGAATGAAATTTACAAAAAAAACCTTGCCGTATTTTGTTAAATAATTTTATAAAAATTACTAAAAAAGCGAGTTTTACATAAGTTATCAGTCAATGGGTTAACTGTTTAACAAAATCTCTCTATACCCGTCGTCCACAAGCCCCGAACCCTGGACGAGTTGAAGAAGGCAATTCGCGTGGAAGTCGCCCAAGTTGAGGAAGCGATGTTGGAGAGAGTATATACGCAATGCATCGTCAAAAACGGTCACCACATGACTGATGAGATTTTCCACACTTGTCACAAATGCTATTTCATTGCGAACCCGAATCCGTAAATAAATTTGTTTTTGAGTAAAAATTGCCGATTTTATGATTTTTTTAAAACCATCCATTCTTTGTGCCGCACCCTGTACTACACTATTATGACTCATAATTTCTTTCCTATTTCAAATACTACAAGGAAGTATTACAACATATATGTTAATGTCACTAGAAACTAAAGAAAAACTGTGATGAATTTACGACAAATAAGAAAGTAGGTAGTACGAATTTTAATGCGAATAACAAATCGCTGAATTTGTGTTTATCTTTTGAAGGCAGTGGGGCAACACAAAACTGTTGCAAATACTAAACATTTGACATTGCTGTAAATTTATTCTACGCGATAAACTGTAGGTGTGACTATTTAAATTTTTAATCTTTGCAGTGTTACCCAGAGTATATGAATGGATTATTTGAATAGTTCATTTTAAAATGTACAATACCAATCATTAGTATGGTCCTATGTCCTATGCTATGGTCCAATCAGTGAGTATAAAGGTCCAATTCAAGATGATTATTTGGGAAGCATCGGTACTTACCTAGAAAAGAAAAATACATCATTAGTATACAAGAAATAATTAAAGAAGTCATTATAATAACTTGCTCGCGAAGAAGAGTCCTATCTGTTTACATGCATTTCTGCTTGAAATACAATGTTACAGAGGTTTCGTTTTAAGTACAGATTTTCGTGTAATTTACATACTTTTATATTTAAAAACATATTTACTGTTAGTTGAAGGTTTAAACTAGGTTCGTCTAGTGTTGAAATTTTTAAGTTTTAATTCTATTATATTAAAATTGCTGTTGAAAACAGGATTTCTCAATATTTTTTTTCGATTTAAGACAAAATAAACAAAAAATTATCACTAGACGAACATAGATACATTCTTTAACTTTGTAATAGTTTTTGAATGAAGTTTATATGTTATGTAGATTCTAAGACATGATTTTATTTCTGTAACACTTTTTGAAGTCATAAAACGGGTGTAAATACTGCTCTTTTTATATACTCATTTTAAGTGGAACATCTTTTGCTAGATCCACTTTAACAAAGTAAAATATTTCAATAAAAACCCTCTTTGGAATATAATAGTCCAATGAACTAAAGTCAGCGATATGGAAAATTATTTTAGGACAAATATGCATTTTGTTTAGAATACTACTACAACTTTTAAAACAATTTAATGTCATTTTAACTACATATTATCTTACGATTAAGATATTTCTAATGTGTTGCCAACTCAAAAATATCTGTAGATATTAGTTGAAAATAGTAGGGAACCATTACAAGATATTTATATCCACTTTGATAGTTTGATATGGATCCTTTATCCTTTAGTGTTTGCAATACGATCATTGTAACCACAACACTATTCTAAAAATCCGATGTGGCCAACACATGACCTCTCGCCATACTCTACTATTATACTGAGTGTGTATGAAGGTACTTACTCACAAATATATCATTGTAGAAGGGAATTCGGGAATTGTAGTTTTTATAATATTATTAAAATTTATTATGACCTAACAAATAATAACATTTCATATTTTCCATTTCAAATTATCAAAAAGTCAAAAATTTATATGACATTAACACTCAAATATTATATTTTTTGTTTTCATAGGTAGGCAGATAAATCAAAATTGTAACAAATGTGTCGAATTTTTAACTTCTTGTAATTGGAAAATGGTGCTAGATAAAAACAACGTTTTGAATACATATTGTAGACAGTAATATTTAGTATACAATGTTATTAAAAAAATTCCTATTAATTCATACATTTTGAGGATATTCCAGAAAAACTCTTCAGATCTTCAAGAAACTACCATTTCCGGTAGCACGATCAACACCAAAATCTAATCAGATCTAATCTAGGGTATCAGAATATTATATACAAAATTTCAAATTTTTTTATTCAGTGGTATTTGAGTGATCGTACCTCCAACATCCATCCTGACACACACACTGACACACACACACACACAGACATCATCGCGAAATTATTAAAATCGTGTTCTAGGGACCTCAAAACGTGCTTATCCATTGAAAACTCACTATCGAAATTTTAGCATGATTACAATACCTCTCTTACACATATGAGTGGCGAGAGGTAAAAATATTAACAATTTGTTAACTAAAATTATTTAATAATCCTAATTATGATTTTCTCAGTCTCATATTATAAAATATGAAATCAGGTTTTCAATGTCCATAAAAACATAAAATATTAAATATCGGTGGTTTTCCCCTCGTGGAAAATACACCAGCACACGGGAAATTTGGAAAGATTGAAATAGTCATTATATCAAACACTTTTCTTCCTTCCCCTAACACAAACATTTCCATACTCCCATTTATTCGCCTCCCCTAATTTCATATAAAATTCCAGTGCAATCATAACTCAAACCTCCAATTTCATCATGCCCCACAAGTCCGTAACTCTACACTCTGCACTTCAGAATCTATTCACCCTCTGCTTTTCTATCCAAGTCCACCCTTTTCTTAAATCCTTAAAAACGTCCCCTAGTTCCACTGTCAGCCACCAGAGGCAGCGGAGATAGGGGTGAATATTATATTTTTCATGAAATCCCAGAATTCATTATACTGCTTTGAATTTACCAGTTGTGGTTATCTCGACATAGTGTCTGTCTAGCATACTTTCGGCTCCTAGTTCGATCCCAGCAACCGACAATAATACCACTGGATCCGAGTGGTTGGATTCCACTAAATAACGAGAAATGGATTTGTCGACTGGTAGAATAATGAAGGATGGAATAATCGGGAATGCAGTCAATTAAGTTTTATTTAACTAAAAAACCGACGTTTCGCCACACCCTTGTGGCTTCTTTAGGGTGAATTAGTTGTTAAATTGTTAAATAAAACTTATTTGACTGCATTCCCGATTATTCCATCCTCCACTAAATAACATTTACCATTGCAATTTCTATAATGCTCACGAAGTTTTATAGATAAAGCAAAATTTCATAAACTGATTTACAGACGAAAAATGGAACTAGGTTTATGCCTAGTTACATTTTCTAATAAATCTCTTAATCATAAGATAAAGCATAAAAAATTGCTTAAAACACACTTTTCATTAATTTTTTATATCGATTCCAAAGATTTTTTCAGAATTCTAACTAGGTATAAACCTTGATCAATTTTTTCACAAACTAAGTAGTACCTGTTTTTCTTGCAAATTTTAATATGAAATGAGTAAAGCAGAAATTGCTACACCTCTAAATACGCAATGTTTTGTTACCGAGACGGGACTCTTAAGGTATACGTCTACCCCGAGGTCTACCCTAAAATTTTCCAGCGTTACACAGGTGTACGCCTTCCACGTTTACTTTAATTATAATTGAAATATATGATGTTTTTACATATGAGTGTATTAACAAAGGATTTCTAAATGCTTCTATATTTTTATTTTTTGTCTTTGGCCTAGGAAAATAAAAAACTTTAAAAATGGCGTTTTTGCGTTTTTTGTCATTATTTGATATTTTTTCGGTAACTATAAATGACAAGCAAAATTTAAAAAGCAAGAACAAGAAGCATGCAGCTAAGTTTCCTTTTTCGAATAATTTTTATTTTACTTAATTTCTTTAAAAAATACAGAAGTTATTATGGAAATACTGGAGCCATGTTTACAATATTTTTCAACTTCAAAATGACATTGCATATAGCTAGGATGCGGGAAAGTTGGAAAGTACGAATTTCGGGCAGTCGTAGTAGTGGGGAAGAAAGTGAAATAGAAAAAAAGTAATATCGAGATTATTCTAGGAATTCGAAAAAAGGTAGACGAGCCCCTTAATCAAAATTTCGTAACATGAAACATAAATGATTGTTTCTAGGCATGTTTGTCCCCGAGTGCAAAAATCTGTTATTTTTATCCCGTGTCTGTAATACAATATTTTTTTACAACCAATAAATATTAAAATTAAAATAAGTAAAATGTGCAGAACTCTTTGAACAAAAATATGACATTTCAGCAACTGACATCACCAGGTACGAAATGTCATCACTTTATACGGTTTATAATAAATACATTTCTTTATTTACTCCCCTTCTGTATAATTTAGCGTACGCCTATGCCCATCGTCTGAAGCTGAGTGCCAAAATGCAAATGAGAACATAGAGGGTGACGAAGAACACTGTGGAAGATTCTGGAGGGATGCAGCGCAATTGAATCGTGAATAATAAAGATAAAGGACGAGAATAATGTGATCCAGGATAGGAATTTGCATGGCGAGCGGTTTTATGATGCTGTAAAAATAGGGATTTTTACGCTCGGCAGCAGATGAAGAATGGATCTTACTTTATAAGGCAGATGTGGAGATTATGGAGGGTATAAAGTTTTTGCAAAGTGCGGAAGAATTTTATATTTTTTACACACTGAATTAAAGGGAGGTATTGTATTGTAATCGAAGATTTTTATGATTCTACAAAATGGAAATCAATAAACAAAATGCCAGGTTGACTTTTTGTTCCAAAGTTTGTTAAGCAAGGTGTTGATGTCAGCAATTTTCTTGAGTAGGTATTTGATTCTCATGTAACGAGGGTACTTTACCATAGTGGCAAATTAGCAATCCAGTCAATTATATTGAAAGGAGACCTCAAAAATGAGTTATTACCATGAAAAAGTTTTCAAAAAGTTGATAGTTCTTTCAATATTTGAGATATTACGTATCGATACATTTACGTCACAATAATGCGTTTCACGTGTATTCTTACTTACAGTAATAAAGAAACTACCAAATTGTATTTTATATTTTGTAATATTTAGAAACAGTTGATTTTACATGAGTACATTTTAATTCCAGCCCCATGGTTTGAGAAGATTTTCAGCTATACATCTACGTCACACAAACTTTAAAAATTAATTACAACTTTATTAAGAACAATTAAGACTTCTCAGTACTCTCAATAGCTTTCAATAAAACTTTTAAAAAAATAGTAAACTACCATATTAGACCCAAAAGCTCATTTGCCATTCCCATCGGCTCAATTTTATAAAACTTGTTAATACCCTCACATTTATGGCAAGACAACTTGACTGTGTTAACTCATCCTCATCCTGTCAGACGACAAATTCAATATTTAACAATACTGTAAATTTTCAAATGCGTTCTTGAGAATATAAGCGTGTTCCACAACTTTGGACAAACTATTATAGGGTATATACTGTACGACGTGTGCTGATCATGAAACAAAAAGAATTTTTTTAAAATTCGCAAAAAAATGCATCGTATTTCAAGCAAACATTTTTTGCCACTGGTCATTATAGTTATTTTTAATAATTTTTTTCAAATCTTCTACAATTAAAGTAATTGTTTACATAATATATTATAATACTAATAAATGCCAAATGATCAGATATACCATCAAAACAATGATACTTAAAATGTTCACACGTCAAGTAAACTACCCTTAACTATTCGAATTTAAAAAAATTCTTTTTGTTTCACGGTCAGCACGTCGTACAGTACATACCCTTTAATTTTTTGTTTTAAGTTGTAGAACATTCTGTATAAACTAAGTATAGATATAGCAATTTCAGAAATCAAACCGATATTTATTTATTTAGCTGTCACATTCGTTATGTTAATTTCTAGATATTTCATTTTATTGTATTTTCATTATACATGTTTGATGCTCCAAATAAACAAACAAAATGTTATGCAAACAAATTCCCGGATTCTAAATTTTTAATTAACTTTGGAACTATATTTAATTAACATTCAATGTATGAAAATGCTTCATTTCAGGAATCACGAACAACATATTAAATTATACCGTGCATGAAATGTATATTTCCTGTTCCGGAATTCCTAATAACTAAAAACATTGCAAAACTTTATTTTTACATGATTTCGTAAATTTGGACATTTTCCATTCTACACAAAATTTGTAAAGAAAAAATATAATTGTTTAGCTTTTCGTTTTTCGACATTTGAGTCATTTCAATTTCATATGTAAGTACCTACTGTACATTTTTATTTTTTTTGATAGTAACCAACCTACAGGATTAACTCAACTCCCAATTAAAGGATGGTAGATGTTATTATAGTGGAATCCAACCACTCGGACCCAGTGGTATTATTGTATCACGCTTTTTATCGAACTTGGATGTAGCAGTTCCACATATTGTGAGTCATTAGTAGAAATATACACTCACACTATGCATGTGCGGTTACTAACTAGCCAACTCTCGAGTACTCATGCGGTTATTAGTTGAGAGTATACTACAAGGAAGATATTTGTACCGTTAAGCCGCATTCACAGTCCGAAATTTGACGAAATTTGTGGTCTGTCATATATGGCAATGTGTACTTGCGTTCACAACACTGAAATTTAGTTCACTCGAATTTCAGTTTGTAGAGGTTTGCAACTTTGGTGTATTTTAACGAAATTGTTTGACATTTGAAGTTTTATTATCGCTATAGGTAATTCTTGTGACAGTTATTAGAAGCTGTCAAATAGAAATTAAATCTTGAAGAACTTCCCGTCTGTATGGTTATATTTATCAATATTATCCAAGTATTTAAAAAATACAGAAAACTAGTCAACTACCACCTTCGACCATTATATAGGAATAGACAAACAACGCAAGCCTTTGTTGTGAAGCAAAGAACTCTCTTAGGGGTGTGAAGAGGAGTATGACCTGCAGACACCTTGAAGTGTTTGACAACAAACCAGAAGTCAGCAATGTGCAACACTCTACCGTGTCCTTACTTCCTTTCCCCGCCTATAGCTGCTGCTCCCAGCTACCGTACTTCTTGTCTTCACAACATTGTATACTACAACATTGAGTGTTATCTGTCTATACCTATATATGGTCGAAGACTACCACAGTCTGTCACAGTGTACGTATTGCAAAGTTTGGTACGTACGAGTATACTATATAGTACCTATTAGGCGGTTTGCACATATCGAGCATGAGCGCCTCTAGTGGGAGATTCGGCAAAAGTATTAGGTATACAACACGTTTGAATGTTTAATTAAATAAAATGAGCACTGGTTCCCAGCGCTTTTCGTCAATTCTCAAAATACAATTAATAAATAGATTATAAAACGTGATAAAATATATTTACAGTTATGTAGGTATCTACTTACGAAATTCGTTTTACTCTGTGAATCCAAATTTTACATCTCTCGTCTTCATACCATCTTATTATAGAACCTTAGAACTTAGAACAGAACTGGTTGAATTGAAACAGTACCTACAACTACTGTCGAACTGTCAAAGGGTTTACCCTAATATTAATGCATTTTTTTCCGCCAGGGCCCAGGGCGGCGCTGACTACTCATGTGCAAACCGCCTATACAGATACAGCAGATTTAAGGAAAATATAAATTTCTACATATTCTATTTATATTTACGCCGCCCGCAACAAATTTGTAAAGATTCCTGAGATTTAATTTCCATGAAATGAGTCAGGAAGTGGCTCTCACACTCGATGTCTTGCAGCACAGAGCACAGCATCGGTCGCTGTTTAGCGTTAAAATTTAATTTTGGAAATCAGAGCGAGCGTTGTACGTTAGTTGCTCCAAATATACGTTCCTGCCGTCGTCGTCGCCGCCGCCGCCGCCGTCGATGTTCACATGTTGGAGATTTTATTCTTCAGATATGGAATTGCCAAGTTAGCGGAAATTGAAGATAAAATTAAACGAACTTGGGTGATGCAGTCATAAAGGCGACTTTCGATGTGCGTCTAATGGTCATTTGCACCGCTTCCACTTAAATTTTAAGTTTTTCTTAAGGGGCTATACTGCTTGAGTGCAATAAGAATCAGAATTCACGATTCTGGCTATATTGCTCAAAGTAAAAATCTGAAATTTTACATTAGTAACGACAAAGCATTGTTGATTTGAAAAATTCAAACTATATATTGTTCCGACAACAATTAAAGATAAAAAGGAATTAAACACTAGAATTTCGTGAGGATCTCATGAATAAACTATAAAAGTTATCATTGATTTTAAAGACAAAATGAGTAGAACATAGATGTAAAAAGGGCGGAAAAACAATAAAACTATAATTTTATCAACAGAATTGCCATAAATTATATCTAAACTTGTACAATTTTCGCCGATTTTCGCATAATTATTAAAGCCAAACTAATTACATTAATTAAATATTTTGAAGATTCCGCGCTTTTAGTATGCTTCCTTAATCTACATACAAAAATTCAACATCATACGTATAACAGTATTAGATTGAGATCCTCACAAAAATTACTCGTTTTTCAATGCGTATTATTGCCACGCAATAGGCTCTTAAATGAACAATATCGAATCAAAACCAAATTGTCAAACGTATAAATAACATTGCTGTCATGAGTTCGATTCGATATTTTTCGTTTAAGTGACACTTAAAATTTAAGTGGAAGCGGTGCAAATGGCTATAAATGAGTAATATGCCATGCACTCGAATATAAAATAGTATATACTAGGTATGTTAGGTATAGAACTATTCAATATAGTCTGTTGCTACACAACATATAAATTTACAAAAATGTATATTTCTCTGACAGCGTGACATCTATCATTTTAAGTTTAATTTATACTCGAATTTATAAAATGAATTATGTGTTGAGTAGTTGTTGATAAAGTATAGAATTCTAGTAAATATGGCAATTACTAGTGTTTCATCAAAACAAGAAATCTTGTCTTGGTACATATTTCTTGTCTTGAAATATTTTTTCATTCAAGAAGTATTTTTATCTTGACTTGATTAAAATTTGAACATTCATATTCTTGACTTGAAATCAAGATTCTTGATATTTCTTGATTTTCGAGTACGAACATAGTAGTTAGAAGAACGGTGATTAATAATTAATTAATTTCTTATATCTTGACAAGAATACTTGATTCTTGATTGCATCTTCTTGTCTTGATTAACAGTTCAGATATCTACTTTGTATACATCTTGTCTTGATTTTTATCAAGATCAAGACAAAATCAAGAATTGTTTCTTGATTTTCGTGAAACACTAGCAATTACTTACTAGAATGATTACCTACCTACAACACTCGTTTGTATTATGTTGTGTGTATCAATTTTTTATAAACATAGAATATTTTTTTATACAATGTAATATTACCACCTACTTCCGTAATTTATTAAATTAAATCTCTGTTCAATTCGTACTTGAGAAAGATAATCTTGGAATTCCAGAAATGTGTCAATAACAATTATTCTTACTGTTATGTAAATGCGAAACATTGTGTTTATGTATAATGCATGTGAATAATGAAGTATATTTAAGATAAACACTCTTGTGAAATCTACCTGTTGTTTAGAAAAATTACAAGAAATCTAGTTTTATGATAAAAATAATTATGATACTACATTCTTCCTGGCATTGTAAGATCTGAAATAAGATATATTGCATTCAGTTTGATATTTAGATTTCAAAGTAAATGGGAAATTTATTTTGTCTGGAAACATTCTTATTGAAATGAGTTTCATCACATGCGAAGTATAAACTTTACTTCTTAGGGAATATGAAATGTAATTTATTACTACAATTTGATGAGCTGTAAACAAGAATTGATATTTAAGTTGCATGAAACATGAAATATAACTTTCAGTTAATTATTTTGCAATTTACATTTGAGAAAGTAATGGAATATGAAAAAATACCTACAATGTTAATGTTTAAATAATTATTGAATATAGAAACGGTAAAATTTAATACTTGAAGTAACTTACTTTGACTGCTCATCTCAATTTTAAATTCATTGTGTGAAAAATAGTACATTATACATCAAAGGAGAGAAAATATACAGTTTTTACCTTCCGCTTACCTGTAAAGGAAGGTATTGGAATCATGCAAAAAATCGGGTGGTGAATTTTTAGTGGATGAGCACGAATTAGGGTCCTTACAACTCATTTTTGATAGTTTCACGATGATGTCTGTGTGTATGTGTGTGTGTATGTGTGTGTGTGTGTGTGTGGTCAAGGGTTGTTAGTCGCATAACTCAAATACGAATTACCCGAAAATTTTGATATTTGGTATTTAACATTTGTATATAAATTGGAAGAGCTCCCTAGATTTTGGTACAAATATCTTCATCGGAAGTGATATTTTTTGAAGATTGAAAAGGTTAATTGTCAAAATTGTATATAAATTTGGAAAAATATAGTATTTATTTGTAATGAGAATAAGAGGAAAAGTTATTTGCAACTTACGTTATAAAAAAATTGTCTTTATCTGGGAGCATTAAAGAACTGTAGTAAAATTTAAAAAATAAATTTATCAAATAAAACGTTGATATCTTGTAATCCATGATCGGTTGATTTTTGTTTCTGCGTAAAAAATATTGACAGGTGAGACGGGTGACAAGTTGGCATACTAGCGCTATATAAGTCCTAAGTAAGATATTAAATGTAGTAATTGAACGGAGGATGGCTTCAATACAGCAGAGTTTTCCTGTGAATGAATCTTTTTATTCAGGTGATGCAAATTTCTGTGTTTGAATATTTGAGATTTTTATTTGTATATTTTAAATGGGCACCGGATTGCACGTATACATTTCTGTTTAAAATCTAGATATGGCGGAAGGTTGTGTGATGGCCACGTCAGATTTTTTCCACTAGGTATATACCTTAGTATTTTATAATATAATTTTTTAACTTTTCATAGCTTATAAGCTACTATAGTTGCCTGATTTATTTTATATCATCTCTATTTTATTTATAGCTCATTTTGCTGACAAAATTAAAATAATACGATATTCAAATAATATACACTGAGAAAAAGGAATTGTTTGAGTCAAAACGTATCAACGTTTCGGGTTATTATATTTTCACTCAAAATATTATTTCTTCAAAGAAAATTTAATCTATTTCAAGCAAAATTTAAAAAGTTTCAAACTTTTATATTTCATTTAAAATATTTAAGTTTTAAATCAAAACTTTTTAGTTTTGTATGAAATAATTTGTTGGTTTTGATTCAAATTGTAAATGTATTTTAAACGAAATAAATTAACATTTATATCAAAACTAAATTTCTTATATTAAAATACAAACATTTTTCTTAAAATAGCGTTTTGACTGTAGTAATACAAAATATTCAAACCAAAATGTAATATTCTACATGTAAAAATTTTAAATTTTGAATACTGATATGAATATCTTCAACGTTTAATTTGATAAATTTATTTTTAAAATTTTACTACAGTTCTTTAATGCTACCACACAAAGACAATTTTTTATAACGTAAGTTGCAAATATCTTTTCCCCTTATTCTTATTTCAAATATATACCATATTTATCCAAATTTATAGAAATTCTTGACTATTAATCTTTCAATCTTCACAAAATATTACTTCCGGTGAAGATATTTGTACCAAAAGCTAATGAGCTCTTCCAATTTATACGAATTTATATATGCAAATGTTAAATACCAAATATTATAATTTTTGGGTAATGCCGGAGTAATTCGTATTTGTGTTATCCGACAGACAGAAATCCGGCCCTCACGACCACATACCTATACACACACATACATATACAGGCATCATCGTGAAACTATCAAAAATGAATTATAAGGACCCTAATTCGTGTTCATCCACTAAAAAAACGCACTACCCGATTTTTAGCATGATTCCAACACCTGGCGGAAGGTAAAAACTAAAAACTAAACTATTTACGTATAACATTTATCATATTCCCGCCTTCATCCTCCACCTTTTCTCATCATTCATATTCTTCCCTTTCACTTTACCGTTGTCCACCTTCTGGTCCACGCGATCCCCGTTTAATATTCTCCATCACGCTTGCTTTGTCTGCTCGCGCTCCGTTACCTCTTGTCCTGTGACCGGAAGTAAGCCTCCCGCGCCCCGGAGTGGACAGCGCAGCTTCCGGTCGTGAAGGGTGGAAGGGCGGTAAGGACCCTAAGGGAGGTAATGAGCTGCAGCGGTCGCAAGAAGGGTGCATAGAGGAATAGAGAAACTCCGAGACTCGAAGAGAAAGAATTGTGGGAATGGTTTTTTCGGGTTGGTGCAGTTTGCTGAAAGGATGTAATTAGGACGCTAATGGTGGTTTAATTTCTGTTTCCGGAGGGTTTTCGTTTACTTCATTTCGTGAAATAATTTGTTAGGTGCATTTTTTTATAACGAGCTGACTAACAGATGTAATAATTAACCACCAACTTTTGAGAAAGGTAGGCATGAAACACTATGAACTATGGGAATATTTTTAGTTCAACCTAAATCGTCTATGTACTTACCCATCAGAATTTGTTTATTAAAACAAGACACATTTTGTTTCACAAAGCATAGTCTTCCATAAATCAGACATGAAAGAATGGAACGTAGATCGCGAATTTTTGATTATTACGTTTGTTTGTTGTTAAATAAATCACAAACTTGTGCGAAGCATGTTTTGGTCATTTAGGTAAACGACACTCTTAAAGTGTAAGAGACGTAATGGTACAAACAGGTCAAAGCACAGTTTGACATCGGGCGAATGTTTTGATATAAAGCCGGGGCCAGACATGCGGCATTCGGCGAATCCCGAGCACCTGTTCGCCGAACTTCGCTTAGTGTGTATGGTGAGTTCGTGAGTTGACGAATCGTTCGGCGAACTGTTCGCCTCTTCCCGCCCAAAGTCGGTAAACTAGCACACATCAAAGTTGGCGAACGTTCTTTTAGAGGGGGTTCGGACAACCGATCACACATTCAGGATTCGGCGAACAGCGAACTGTCGAATCACTCACTTCAGTTCCAGCTCAGTAGCGAGTAATTAAGTTATCAAACTTATTTGTAGTTAGAAATTTTTATTATTGTATATACAAATTGTTTCTATAAACAATTACTTAGACTCCCACACGGCCTCACTCTATTATCTTTGTTATTGTTGTTGTTGTTAATTTGATTGATTCATATTACAAAAGGTTTATAATCTCGTTAAGTCCTTTATTTTATATGAATAAATGAAAGAAATAAAGTCATTTTGTCGTCTGACAACTTCATGTTCAACTAGGCGAACGTTCGGCAGTTTCCCATATTTTTGCTCGTTATTCGCCGAATGCCGCATGTGTGAACACAAAGGCGAATTCCATTCGGCAAATCACGAACATTCGGGATTCGCCGAATGCCGCATGTCTGGCCCCGGCTTAATATTTAGTCGAGTATTTAGCCTAGTTTCTGAATTGGAAAATGACAAAATTGTATTGGATTTCTTATGACGATCGTCATGACACATAAGGAAACTATAAAATTTAGTTAATTTTTCATTTTTGACGTTTTTAATTATAACTTGAATTGTTACTATGCAGGTACAATGGGTTTTCTAGTTTTTAAAAGATTTTGAATTTAAATATATTTGACATTGAAACAAAATCAATGATTTTGCTTGTTACGTTTTTTACTAGATACGACAACATATCTGATTTTTTGTTTAAATTATACAAATCTTGATGAATTAATCAAAGGTTAACTTTACAAACATTAATGGACTCAACTGAAGTCAACCATCAAATAATATAAAAACATTTAAAAACAATGCGAACATTAAAATAATAACCTGTAAAAATGTGACTAGTACGAAATAATGGTATATAATGGGTTTTAAGAAAAACAGTTCAAATGATATCACTGAACCGTAACAGCTTATTCAGACATTTCCCAACATTTTTCACATTAAAAATTGTCGTCAGAAATCTAATTATAAATCACAAATTCAAATAAAATTTTTCAGAATCATGAATCACTTTTAAACAATAACATTCCTTCAGTTCAACAGAACATCAACAACAATTAGCACTTAGAACAATAACACTACTCTTACATCATGATTCATCAATGAAACTGTAATTACTCTATTTGCAATCTCATTTCTTGAAACTGAATCATGTTGTACGTAATATGAAGGATTATGTATTGCATTTTCCGCGTTTCGATGTCATATTAATAGAGTGAAGGCTCGTTCGCAGCTAATGTGTATGCCAGACAAGTGCAACAAGCAATTGTGAGCCATCCTCAATTTGACGGTTTGAGTAATCTCATTCGCAACGTTATTTATATGCACGACATGTCTGCTTGCAAATTGAGGCCCACGAATTTACGTGTACATGAAGCAGGGGTTCTCAAACTAAGGAGATATTGAAGTTACTTCCTGTAAAATTTAATATCGTGTGTGTAATTAGTTTCACAAAATTTTATAAAAAATGAACCCGTAAAAACAAAATTGTTGACTATAAATCCTTTATATATGGTGGGCCAACTAGTGGTTTCCTTTTAAATCATAGATTATTTTGACAGTGACAGCTTTTTCCCACTCGAAATCTTGATAGAAAGTAAGTATCATACCTCCGCGGTACGAAATGAGTCGCTTTACGCTTTAGCAACGTTGGGAAATATTGCAAATTTATTTTCAAAGTGAGTGCTGTGTAGCCCAAACAGTGCGTTTGTTGAAAAGAAGATTTTTACAGAGCCATGGTATCCGACTTATTTTTTTACTGAAATTGAAGACATGGATTTGGACTACCTCTGATTCATGCAGGATGGCGATGGCGCGCCAGGCCACACAGCCCATGCCACAATCGATCTTTTCGGCACCAAATTCCCAAATCATGTTATCATCCGTCTTGGCGATGTCAATTGGCTGCCTCGGACCTTCGATTTGACCCCTTTTTTGTGGGGAACCGTGAAGGACCGATGTTATGCTAACAATCCAGAAACGATTCAGGCCAATATCATCCAAGCAATCCGTGAGCTACAGCCCGAAACAATCAACCAGGTCTTGGAAAATTGGGTGACAGAATGCGCTACTGCGAAGCCAGCCGAGGCAGCCACTTGAACGAAGTTGTGTTCCATAATAAATGGGAATGTTTGCTCTTACTAATGAAGCCATAACACATGGAAAAAAATTTAATTTTGTTCATTTGATTGCATTTTCAAAAAAAACTTGTATTTGGCCCATCCTATATATGAGACTCGATCGATATTTATTTAAAAAAAATTTGCACAGATTTTTGTTTCGTTTTTCACCGTGTTAACACTTTTCCGATACTAATTTTTACAGCCCAGTTTTTGATGGTGGACTGACATTGTTATATGCCTATATATTAAATTCCACTATACGTTTACGTCAAAAAAACAAAAGTCAAAAATGACCCGCACTTCTCGGGATCCTATTGAGCTGAAATTATGCTAATAGACTTTTGTCACCCAACAATGCGCTTTGGCAAAATGTCAGATTATCCGCCATCTTGAAACGAAATGGCGGCTAGCTATCTCAAAATGTACTGCACCGATTGCGGTCAAATTTGGTACAGTAATAGCCAAGGATCTAACATATGATATAGATATATTAAAATGCCAGTTTGCCATCTTGAAACAAAATGGCGGACAGATATTTCAAAATGTACTATAACTATAGCGTTCAAATTTGGTACAGTATAATAGCTAAGAATCAGTCTTGAAACATAGGTATATTAAAATGTTATTCCGCCATCTTCAAACAAAATGGCAGCTAGCTATCTCAAAATGTACTGCACCGATCTGGTTCAAAAACAAAAATTTAAATAAATATCGATCGAGTGTCATATACGAGTATAAAGGATAATTATAGTGAAAAACTTTGTTTTTATACGGGTTCGTTTTTTCTATATTCAAAAGCATGAATGAATCATCAAAGATCCATGTGTGAATAGACATGGGCGTCGAGAGGGGGATGCAGAGGGAGCGACTGCCTCCCTGGAATCAGTTATGATCAAATGTTTTTGTTATATTTTAAAATAAGTTATAAAATTATAATAATTTCAAAAGCATTATTTTTTATTGGTGCCCCTCTACAAAAATTTTGCCGACTCCCATGAACAGGGCTTCAAATTGTCCGTAGCTCAAGCCACCATGCTAGTTTTTATTATTAATTTCTAATTAATCTCACGACGTTCAAGTTCAACTTAAGCGGTTCGTCTACGTTTTTACCAAATTCGTAGAATACTCTCGATTTTACTTTTTTTCATTCCACTCTTTTCCCCACTACTCCTGCTGCCTGAAACCAGCCCGAAACTCGTACTTTGCCCCATCCTAACTATGCAATGTCATTTTGAAGTTGAAAAATACTTTAAAAGTGTTTTCGTTGCGAGTAAACTGTCAGATTATTATTGAATTCAGGATAATGTTTTTATAAACATTTAGTAGAGAAAGAATGGATCTATAGATGTGCCTTTTTAAAATTTTAAAAATTAATTGGTATCATGAGATATAGCCGTGTAAAATTTGCATAAAATAGGAAACTTTTTTGAATTTTTTGGAATATTTATATTCATGTACAATTTTTTAATTAAAATTTTAAAAAGGCACATCTGTAGATCCATTCTTCCTCTATTAAATTCTTGTTGAAATAAATTTGTACCATTTTTGAACTGGTCACAAAACACTCGCTATACGTTAGTACATTTTATGCTGGATTTTAGGTAGTAGACGGGCCTCTTAATTAATAATTTTGTTACTTGCATTCTAAAACACCATACGGAATTCTAGGCTAACAAACAATTCTTTTAAAACCCAATGACATAATCCCGTAATGTCAATGTCCAAGCACCGTTACTTCTCGTGTAAACATTTTTCGAACCGCTGGTCCTTGTGCAGTTTGCAGGAATGAATTGTTGATACCGAACGTCCGGTTCCAGTGTTCCGGATGATGTAATGCAACTGCCAGTCGGTTCTAGTTATGTAGGACGTCGAAGGGCTTACGCAGAGGTGCATAAGGGCGGCTTTGAATTGAAGGGCTTCGCGTGCTTAAGGGCTGTGCTGAATAAGCTGAATTATTCAGCGGTTTGATTTACATTTTATATTAGGTTTTGAGATCTGATTTTACGATTTAGCGAGATTTGTTATCGTGGTTTGTCAGAGTTTCCGACAAACGGTTTTTCGTGATTGAGGCAAATTTGTAATTAACAATGTTATTTATGTACATATTTAGGCCCACTTACTTCGTTTTCAGTTAAGTTTTTAGCAAAATGTAGTTGTTTCCTTTTACGAGCTTTGGTTGAAAATATTTTCAGATTTGTTGCCTAGAGTAGAAATTTATCAAGTAATTACCTCTCGCCTCATATTCTATAAGAGAGGTATTGTAATGGGTCAAAATTTTCGAGTATGAGTTTTTGGTATATAAGCACGTTTCAGGGTCTCTAGAATACGAATTTAATATTTTCACGATGATGTCTGTGTGTGTGTGTGTGTGCGTATGTATGTATGGACGTATGTGACGATTTTTCGTCCACGATAACTTAAAAGGTATTAAACCTATAATAACCAAATTTCATATTTAAGATTTTAATAAGGATCTTAACACCGGATAAGATTTTGGTAGAAATCCGCAAACCGGAAGTAGTACCTTTTGAAGCTTGATATAGTTTTCCTTAAATATATTGGTACATTATATATTTATGATAATTTTTGCAATTAAAAATAAAAGATAATATAGTTATCTATGGGTACAGATAATTTTAAATACAATTTGCTGAATATGATAGTATTTAACAATAAAATAAGTTGCAACTAATATTCTACTTTTTTGAAATTCTAGTATCTTGTTGTCCATGAACATATGAAATTTGTTTCGACATTTTGAATTATTATGACAGTGACAGTACAGTTGACATTTTTTGCTTGCATCTTGGTATACATTATCGTTTACATATTACATGAACATGAAACTATTAAAATGTAAGTAAAACTATTTATTAGATTAGTAGAATAAGCAGAATTAAGCGAGAGGTCGTGTACTGGCCACAGCAGATTTTTTTTTCATGTCATAAAATAATTTTGCAACAAATTTTCAGAACGACCAAAATTTTTTGCTACTGAGCAAAATGTAAAATACAGAGTGATTCATCGTAACTTACTTATTTCAAAACGCAATAATGCCCATTTTATGAATCAGAAACTTTTTATATTTATTTTATAATATTGGTATATATCTAAAGTTTTGTTTCACCCTGTTTTCAAAATCATATCAGGTAGGTGACGTCCCCCATTGTCTATACACTGAATAAGCCGATTTCTGGCGTTTGTCATAACCCTTTCCAGCATGGCCGCGGGTATGTTGGCAATTGCGGCTCGGATGTTGGCCTTCAGGTCTTCTAGGGTCCTTGGAAGGTTGACGTAAACGATGAGGCGCCCCGGGAAGTGTTCCCTAAAAACAGCCATAGATGCTGCTCCGTGCTCCAACGCATGATGGCGACTGACCGGATGGGGAACAAAATTTTAAAAGTAGATACACCTGTCGAATGAGATCACTCTCTACCCACTACGATCCCTACAGCCTGAATGGCACGCATTTTAAAAAAGCAAGTTATGATGAATCACCCTGTACTAGCAAAAACAGGTAGTATTATTTAATTATTTTAATACTACCTATTGCTAAAATAATTTTGATAACAAATAAATAAGATATTTTGCTCAAGAAGCTAACATGCTACAAAATTTACAATAATATTAATTAATAATTCCAGATAAATTAGTAGGACATAGAAATGTTGATCTTCAAATTATAGTGTTTATCAAACTCATTATTTATTCAGCAAGCAGTGAATGAAATAATTTTTGAAATGTATTTCATGACATCATCTTTAGAAATTGAAATTTTATATGACTCATTTCACTTGCTTGTTGCTCTAGATAATGTATCTACACCTATTCAATGCTTCAAAATTGATTATTGACACTTTTATCAATATGTATCGCTTTCAGCAAGAATTGAATTTTAATAACATAATTATATGCCTCAAAGAAATTAATTAACAGTTATAACAATATTATGAAATATATCGATCAGTGTTAAAAATTTATTGAGGAAAATAATAAAATAAATGATCTATAGAAAGCTGCACCTGCAGTGTCGTTTACTTCGAAAGTAGAAAAATAGCAATAATAGTATAATGTTAATTCCTTGTAGTTTTATCTTGTAATCTCTTGGTTTATTATTGCACTGATTAACTACAGGATAAATAATGTTAATCTTGATTACTCTCTTGTTAATAATTAGGTTAAACTTTAATGGTTAAAGCATTTGACAATAATTGTAAATTATTATTATACTTAGAAAGTTTAACATGAAAATGTCGCGGTTTTAATTAGAGTTAATTACATTTTTTGCGTGAGCTTTATTAATTTTTCAGGACTGAATAATTTATTATAGAGATTGTAGAGCCTGAAATAAGTTGAATTTGAATAAATGCTTTTTTTAAATATACCACAATGGTGATTTGTCACTTGCTTTAATTTATGATATGAAATTCGCAGAGTAAAGAATTAAGAATAATGATAATAAATGTATTTTGTTTAAATATACCGTGTGTCTCAGGCATTTAACATGTGAAAACAGTTTTTTATAAATAAAAACTGTCCGGCTAACAACTATGATACCATATTGCACAGGACAATATTACATCCATTCTTACATCTTATTTAATACCACATTACTTCAGTTTTATAATGTAATTTCAAGAAATTAAAGAAAATAATTTCAAAATTTTAACCTTTAGTTTTTATTGCTACATTCGTACAATTACAGCTGTCTATTCATAGCCATGTGGATATATCACCGGCTAACGGAACCAGAGGTCGTACGTTCGATTCCGATCTGGGAAAGATGTATTTTTTAAAATATTTTTTCTGCTTGTTTTGTATGCTAAAGTAAAATCTTATTTGCAATTGATTATAACATTATAATGTTGATTGCAATAAAATGTGGGAGAATTGAATGATATATATATATATATATATATATATATATATATATATATATATATATATATATATATATATATATATAATGCATGATAGATATGTTGGTATGTATATGAGTGCCTGTAATAAAACAAATAGATCATTTTCTTTTTCTTGTGCAATAAAATATTACATTAAAATTTTATTTTTATAAGGCATAAAGTGCATTTACTACCCTTTTTGTTGTGATTGTACCTCACGACTGCGCTTTAGTTTATTACAACTTCATATTTCCGGCTGTAAACAAGCATTTTACGCCCTGAATATATAATAAAGAAACAGCAAAGTTATTGTACCTACTTAATATCGTTATACGTATTACTGACTAGTTCATGATTCAGTCGTTAAATTATTGAGATTGTTGAAAATTGCATGACAAAAGAAAATAAAACTATTATGTGCAACAAAAGTATTGTGCTTCTGTGCTTCACAATAATTATAAAAACATGAATACATATTTCAAATTTTATTATTTCTATGCGTGACTTTTTTCTGTAAAAAAATTGCAAATTTATTACCAACTTAAAAATGCTTCGGTTTAGTTTATTACAACTTCATATTTCCGGCTGTAAACAAGCATTTTACGCCCTGAATATATAATAAAGAAACAGCAAAGTTATTGTACCTACGTTAAATTATCGAGATTGTTGAAAATTGCATGACAAAAGAAAATAAAACTGTTATGTGCAACAAAAGTATTGTACTTCACAATAATTATAAAAACATGAATACACATTTCAAATTTTATTATTTCTATGCGTGACTATTTTCTGTAAAAAAAAATTGCAAATTTATTACCAACTTAAAAATGCTTCTGTTACAGTATAGCAAAACCGCAGATAATTCCCTAATGATTGTTTCACAATTATCGTAATTAAGACCGCGACAGATAAGTCCATTACCATCTTAGCCACCCGCGAGAAATATAAATAATTCTAATTAATGAGTTCCCAGCAAGAATGTACTCGCACGCGTTAATTAGTGGCCTCATTAACGCCTCATTTTGTAATATCATACGAGGGAGTCGCGCTACGTGGAAGAGAGATAGAGAAAGTATGTGTTGTTCTTGGCGTCTTTGTTTAATTTACTGTGTAAACTGCACTTACGTAATCTCGGAGCGTGTAACAGGGACTTTAGTTTTTATTTGCAGAGGAAATTATGGGAAAATTGTGTAAATTGTTGTGAAAAGTTATGAGCACCTAGGCTTTGAAGTATTTACATAATTAATTTTGCATGAATGTTGTAGTTATTTATGTACCATGGGCAGTATGAAGATTATTACGTCCGACAGCTAAAAGTTTATAAAGTCGAGGGCCTCGAGTCCCAAAGGCTTATAAATCCCTCGAACGGTATAAATATATAGGCTGATTCACCACTTCGTGCATATATTTTAATGCCATAGTGCTCAACTCATTTATCACGGAAGTGAAAGAAAAAAATCACTACTTATTTTAGTTTCCAGGTTCCATTATACAAGCAACAATCTAGTGGTCTCAATGCGAAAACTACCCTAAAATTTACGAATTTTAAAAAAATCTTTATTCCATGATCAGAAAGTTGAGTACTTACCTACCTATATGATATTAAAATATATACACGAAGTTATAAATTACCCTGTATACAGTAAATATTATGCCCGTGTACATACAATATCTTCCTTATTTAAGGTAAGTACACTCGACAGAAAAAAACGCACCACTTGACAAAGCACTCAAAATTTCGAAATTTTAGACCGCCATAATTCGGTTGAATTGGCTCGAAAATGGATAAATTTTCGAGTTCTGACAAAGTTGAAGTTTCCTCTTTAAAGTCATGTAAGTTAATTTGATACCAGGTTCATTTTATCCCCTACCACCCTCCTTAGAAAAAAGTTCTTGATGTTAAAAAATGTCAAACTTTGACAACTCGTACCGGGTGCAAAAATATACGTGAATTCCACCCACTACCAAGGCAATAAAGACACAAAATGTAATTATTTTTCAAAAGTACTCAATTTTTTTTCCGACAAGAAAATGAATGAACTTTATCGCCTTGGTAGTGGCTGGAATTCACGTATTTTTTGCGCCTGGTATAGGGTCTTTCAATTGGAGTAATAGTTTTTTCAATAAAGATTTCTCAGTTTATGATATATATTTCATTTACTTCTAGGTGTCAAATTATTTAGTATAGTGTGCAGTTTTATGATACTGCGTTTGACGCCTCTAGACCGGTTGGAAATAATAAAAATATATTACCAAAGTTCGAGCTCAGTTGTGGGTGCTCAACATTTATTCACAACAGAATTGGGTCGCCCTCACCGTTACTCTGCGCAGGCTATAAGACGCAATGTGATAAAGTTTGGGTTAACATTACTAAGACAATAAGCCACCAAGAAGACAACGAAATGTTCGAAGTGAGGAGAAAATCACAGCTGTAGCGGCCAGTGTTGCAAATGAGCCAAATTGGAGCAATCTTGTGATCAGTGTCAACAAAGCCGTCGTGGGCATTTGAACGATATCTTGTTCCGAACATAACTGCATTGTCTAAGCTTCCAAATAAAGCAAAAACTAAGTTGATATGTCAAACCTTTGACGTTTCATTTAAAATTAAAATCCTATCACTCTTAATGAAAGACCCTATATAATTTTAATAGGAACAAAAATTAAATAAGCGATTGTAAGAAGACGTAGAAAATATAAATTGATTGAGTTAATATATTATACTCGTAATTTATGATTAAAATATTACAAATATTTCTAGTTCTGGTGTCCTTGCAAGGTTTCTTTTTTACTCGATCTTTTCTTTATCCTTGCCAGTAGCAATATATCCACGTGATATTTAACCAAACCACAACTTCTTAGTGAATGTCTACAATCATATTACACTTTGAAAAGCGAGAAGTATATTTTTTCTTGTCTATCTTTTTGCCTCTATTGCTTGAAACCATTAGATAAATTTTTATGTTGTCTTTTGTCATTTATAAACTTAACGAGAAGGCAATTACTTTCTCTGGTAACGTGATACTTTGGCAGAGTTTAGAATGAAGAGAAATTTGTCAAGTTGTAGAAGTTCTAGTATTGATTATCAATTTGCATAACGGATGCGATTTGGCAGACAACTTTTTTGCGGGGACTTTAACTTGATAGATTGTAAACGCAGTGTGGGTGGAATCGTCTTAAAATGGTTGACGCATAATTTAGATGAAGATAAATTTGATTTTTATAATTTGATTTTCAACGGAATATTTCATTTAGATTTATTTTTCAAATACAGTTACCTACTTTAAATTGTGTTATATTATATTGAGTTTTTCTATTTATCTCACAAAGTTATAAACGTAGGTATAGGTTGTATTGAAGCGGCAAAAGTTCTATCGTTTTTAAGATTCTTCACTAAAAATATGTGTTGCGGATTATGTACTATTTTCTTTAAAAAAATTATTTCAAAATTGTTTGCCATATTATGCAATTGTGTTATAATAATAGGTATAATATTATTATTTAACTACTAAGTGCATAATACCTACATATAATTTGCTGTTAGAAAGAACTTCGATACCCTGATTATGTTTGCAACTTTGAGAAATACTTGTTTGTTACTTACCTATTGTTTAAAAACATACTGTGGAAAATATGTTTCATATTATACTACCCACTTGAAAAAATATAATCCCCAGAACATTTCAAGAATGTGAACATCCCGATTTGTTACTATATTTGTCCATTAACATCCTATTAATATTTAGCGATTGCTATAATGTTCGCTCTTAGTAACATTATATATGTAACATCCCAATGTTAATAATTTGGTAATAATGTCCCAATTATGTATCCCATGTAATCCTCTGAGATGTTTGTATCGAGTATGTAATTTTTGATCGTACTCAGAATATGGCTAGGATAGACTTACGTAATATCACTTAAAGTACTAGACTAGACTAAACATCCCATGGAATGCACAATTCATGTCAAGTAAGATGTAATTAAAGTATAGTAACAAATTAAGCAGAATATATTAAAATGTATAAAGTAAAATAGATACATCATTGTCACAAATATTGAAGTGAACAAAAAATTGTAGTTATACATAGGCACTAAAATATTATACGAGTTCTTGTTAAATGTCAATTTATCAATTCTCAAGATTTATCTGAGTATTTCCCGTCCAAAACATTTTCTTAATTAAATATGCATATTCCAGACTCTTTACTATGTTTACATCCGGTGTCCTTGAGCGACTTAGTGACGTCATTGTGCGAAAGTTGATTGATTGATATCTCAGTTAATTTTATCCTTTGCGTTAATTTTTCCTAATATCTCATATAATTGTCCGCTATTATGCAAACTTACGAAGTTGTTTTGCTAAACGATGTAATTTAATATTTCCTTACAATGTCTTGTTTTGTGGCAAAACTGCGAAAGTAAAGTGTTGGTTATTAAGATTTAAAACCGGTATTTTTTATTATTGAACTGTTGCGAATTGGCTTCCTTTGAGACTTGGAATAAGTGTTTTTCTTAATCTTGTTATGCGTTTCCTTTTAGTTGCGAAATGTGCACTTATTTATTTATAACGTAGTTAGTTATTAAATTTATTTAAAGTTTATATTGCGAAAGGGAAAAAGTAGTGACAGTAACATTTACTGAAAATTATCAATGAATGTTTTATTTATAGATCTGATTTTGTCGGTCTTGACTCTAATTTCTGACTGAGAAATAGGAAACTATTGACAAATACTGAAACATTGAAAGTGATGTAATTGATATTTGCTGTATAATTACATGTTGGCTCTAAGTAAACAGAAGTATTTAATTACCTAATTTATCGAGTAATTATCTTATCTTTGTTTAAATAATGATGCATCACACTTACTTTTCTCATATTTAAGTATTTTCTAGTATTTTTTTCGACCTTGCTGACTGATTGATATATGCCGACAATATTCTAAAATTGTCATATAGGGCGGCCATAATAAGTCACTGACCATTGTATTTTTGATATAATTTAAAATGATTAATTTTGATTACAAAAGATAATTTAAAAAATTAAATTAAAATTTAAAAATAATATCTTTTAGATGCCTGCCATCATCCTCTTCGCAAGCTGCTGCTCTTTGCTGTACCTGGTCCATAACTGAAGCCAAAACTGGTTGATCAATCGCAATAATTTAACATCTCCAAATCGTGAAACGATACGGTTACCAAAAACCGTTCGCAGCAAATTCATTGTTTCCCTTGCAGTATGGGACGTAGCTCCGTCTTGTTGAAACCACATTTCATCAGTTATGGACAGGTACAGCAAAGAGCAGCAGCTTGCGAAGAGGCTAATGGCAGGCATCTAAAATATATTATTTTAATTATTTTTTAAAAACTCTCCATGATTAAAACTATATTTTGTAATCAAAATTATTCATTTTCAATGAAATTTATAAAAAATATACCAAAAATACAATGGTCAGTGACTTATGACCCATCCTGTAGTATCACTATAGTTTTGTCTACGATATTAAATGGGCGTTGCAATTGATTTTAAGTTAAGTTATGCATCAGTGCTATTTTTATTAGTGATACAGTCTCAAAAATCGTCTATCTATCTATATAGTTTTAAATACAATTGAAATTTGTGAGTTGTGACACAAAAAAATTAAATAGGTAGCAATAAGTAACAACAAAAACAACCACATTCTATGAAATATTTATATAATTTTTTTAGAGACAATAATAATCAACAATAGCATTAAAGTATTAAACTTTATAGCAAATTGTTTATTCCCATACTTTTTTAAAAGATTGATTCAAGAAAAATACCTACTAATTTTATTAACTGATAGATCAAGAGTAAAATTAGCACTAGTACAATTACAATATATCTATCAATGAATTATGCTATATTCAAGTTGGGTAAAATATGCGATATTAGTAGGTATGTATTTTTATTTTTTAAAGAGAATTTATTTCTTGTTCTTTATTCGAATGTGCGCCAAGCAATTTTTTGTGTATTGTCTAATATTCTTTCAATATCACTATCGTTGACATACTTTCCATGGTAAGCATTAAGATAAAAATTCTGTACCTTTCTGTTGTGAGACATAGCTTATAGCTTTACCAGCGATAGTTCTACGTTTTCTGCATAAGTAATCCAAGTGGCGCCCATGTAGTGTAAGAAAGGAAGAAAGTTCAGTGCCCCCAGACTAGAATCCCCAGTACGCCACTGAGAGAGATATTGATCATACATTTGTGGATTTCTGCATTTGATTTACGCGAGTTTTGATGTAGTTTTGAATGGAGATTTGAAATAGGAGAAAAAGAAATAAAAATGTGGTTTGAGTTAAACTGTTTGCCATGTTTTCATGCTATATCGCAGAAGTTTGAAATACAGATAACGCTTTGGATTTGAAATGCTGTTTGTTGTATGTTGTAAACGACATTTTTAAAGTGGACTGTTACATTAGAGGACGTTTTTTGAGATACCGACTTGAAAACCTAAAACGTTTCATTTTTCTTAAGTGGTCATTTCCTAGAATCGACGAAAAGTAAAAGAACCTTTGTTTCTAGACTTAAAATGACACTTTTTAAAGATAAGAAACCTTTTTTATATCCATGGAACCAACTTGTTTTTACATCATGCTCAAACAAATTTGAAGTTTACGTTTAAAAAAATTGGCAACATTTGACAATCAATATTTTAGTTCGATAGGCAATATGCTTTTATTTATTTAATATGTGGTGATATTGAATAGGTATGGATGGTTTGAGTAAACATAATATTTATAATTTTATTTATCATTTCAGTTATTGCAATTTAATTACACTTAGGTTCAGATGCTTCAAACTGACCACTTGATTATCTTAACCTTAGTCCTGCTTGCATAAGAAGCTCTCCGTGGCCGCTTTGAATTACAAAAGGTCGTCGCACGGATTGAGTTTCAGATAGCACTAAGTTAAATCGATCGAAGTGGTTGTCAATCTATAATATTATCGGGGGTAATATAACTAGTGCTATGATTATCATCGGTGATAGCATGAGTTAGTCGATGAAAATTGACCGACTGCGCAGCACGAGTTCAATTTTCTGAAGTTAGTCTTCAGAAAATTGAACTCGTGCTGCGCACTCAGTCAATTTTCATCGACTAACTCATGCTATCACCTATGATTAATCATAGCCCGAGTTATATTTGGGGAGAATATATAATGAATGAGTCCAAAATGTTTGGTTATATTTTTTCAATAGCTGTCAAGAACGATTTAAATTCTGTTTAGATTCCTCAATTTTGTCTTCACTGGCATTTCCCCACCGAATACAATCAGGTTCATTCAATTTAAGTCTTATTTTTGACAAACAGCAATATTTAAATAAGAAACTGACAGTAGCAAATTAATTGGCAAAAACAGTTGACATGTAACAGCGGTTATAAAAATATCATCGATTTGATAGCACCTTACTACCCTATTTCAGCCAATCAAATTAGTCAAATATGTACCACGTGATACATGAATTATATATTCGAAATATTAATAGAAAAAAAAACTCTCTCATGATAGGTACCAAGAATATGAATAAATGAATATTTAATTTAGATTTAGTTTTGCAATAATTTTTTTCTGTTATGTAGTACATCATTTAAATTTATTTTATTATTAGTTTAGAATAATTTCACTTTGCACATTTATTACAGCATCAATAGTAATATAAATTTGTAAAGATATTACAAAGTCTTATTTACATATGAATTTTAGTACTTGATACGATACGTGACTATGAATATCGTTCCCGACTTACCTACTATTGTAACATGGTGTAATATACAGTTAGAATTTATATTCATAAAATTATTGTGTAGCAATATTGTAAGCCGGTTGTAATATTTATAAAACTTCTCCATCTCTTATTCATCATTTCCTGTTATAGTTCATCTTCCAAACTTCTATTCCTTCTAGTGTTCCATCAAGACAAGAAATCTTATCTAGACGATCAATTATTCTTGTCTTGTTTTGAATTTCTAGACACGAAATAAAAAGCTTCTTGTCTTGACCATTTCTTGAGGAACTATTCTTTTCTTGAATCAAGATTTTTTGAATTGTCTTGAAATTTTTACTTTTTCTATAACAGCAACATTAGCGTGCACAGAAAAACTAATATAAATACTAAACCCTTAATCAGCGATAATTTTTAAAATAAAATAACATGTAAGATGATAATAAATGTTTCATTTGTAACTAGACTTATACTGTTTTAATTCCTCAATGTATTCAAAATTCAAATAGGTAGTACGTTTATAGTTGAATAAGAAATGCAGAATTTTGTGTAATTCCTTGCGTTTATAAACATTTTATTCCAAAATTTAACTTTGAAAATAAAGAGATAACAGTTAGGTACCTACCTAATTTTTTAAAGAATTTTGAAAAAATATAAGGTTTCAAGAAATCCTGAATTTCTTGTCAAGGAATCTTGATCTTGACAATCATGTTCTTCTCTTGTCTGGAAATAAATATGTAGGTATAGTACAAATATTACATTTCATCTACCTAATAATCATTAGCGTTTATTAGGGGGTTATTGCAGTCACACAATGGTTAAAACCACAAGCCTGAGATGCGCCAGGGCATACAATACAACCCTGCTAATAAGCTTCGAAAAACTCTTACTCTACCAGTGGAACACTGGGGGTAAAATATATACTCAGGGGTAATACCATAAGAGATGATAATTTTTTGAGAATTGTTTTGTCGTTTCCACGGCAACTTATTTCTAACAATTTCACGACACAAAACATCATCTATCAATTTCCCGAAACGAAGTTGAGGGGAATTGTCAGATGATGTTTTGTGGAGTGAAATTGCAATAAGTTGCCGGGGAATAGACAAAAATTCTCTCAAAAAATTATTATCTCGAATGGTATTTAGGAAGAATATTTTTCTTGCTAAAAATACTACCAAAACGACTCATTTTGCTAAACATTTTTGACGTTTCATGTGACAAATTAATTAATTTTTTGTTACTGACGTAACAAAATAAAACCTAATCTACAAAATTATGTTGTCAGATACATCATTTTACATTTTCAATTCTATTGGTTGCATTACGTCATTTGACGTCATCATTACGCAATATGATTGGTTAAACCATCTGTCAAAAAATATTCGAGTTAATAAATATGGTAAATACTGAACTGTTCGACTATATTTCTTATCTGCGGGCTAATCTTAAACAATTGCGGTTTTGGGCACTGTGTGACTGCAATAAGCATTTATCGATTATTAGGTAGGTGAAATATACTTGTACTGAAAGAATTTTGAAAAAATATAAGTTTTCAAGAAATCCTGAATTTCTTGTCAAGGAATCTTGATCTTGACACTCATGTTCTTGTCTTGTCTGGAAATAAATATGTACAATAATGTCTTGATTTAGTCTTGATTTGACGTCAATAAATGTCAAGATCAATTTTTTTTCTTTAAACACTAATTTCGAGACTAATTCCTTCCCAAGAAATTTCCTTCTCCAGCAAACTGACTACGATTATGAATATCAAGATGCTGATGCGTAGGCAATCTTAATTTCATTATCTCAACGTTCATCAGTATGCAGCGCGGACGTTTATATAAAGCCATTTAGACAGCGGGAGAATTATTGCCGTCTGCAGCAAGCTTTATGGCCAGAAGGGGAGGTCTTGGTAATGATTTTATGGTTATTGGTGATTTGGTAACCTGATAACGTTAACTGAATTGTGCTCATTTGAGATGAGAGGCTCATTAGGGAGACGGAGATTTCTTCGGTTTTGAGGCTATTTTAAAACTTAAGAAGGAGATTTTGCAGGAATTATAAGTTGCTTTCTAAGTTGCTTATCTTATTTCGTTATTTCTTGTTTTATTGCTCGGATAAATTACGGGAAATTGTTGTCAAGCAGTAAACAACTACCGTATTTCTTGCATAATAAAAACTTATTTTTACCGTTTATATAATGTGAAATTATGCTGCGATTTCTACAATCGGTGACCAGGTGACATCTTTGCGAACTTTGACTCACTTGACTATAATAATCTTGAAGATATTTTCATTCACATGTCAAATAGAGTAGTAATTCCTATTTTCATGCTTCTAATAGTTTTGAAAAACGAAAAAGGATAAGTTCTTATATAGGTATATTGATAAATTTATACCTATACCAATATTGTCAAGAATTTTGGTGTTCTAAAATAACCACGTTTTTTAAAATAAAATTTTACGAAAGCTTAGAAGGACCACAGAAAAAATTTGTTTAATCTTGAAATTTTAACTTTTAATTAAAATTAATTAATCTAGTAATATTTACTTTTTATAAGATTATATTTCAACTTAAATATTGAAATTTCAAGTTTCATGGTGAAATTTCAATTTACCTAAATGTTTATTAAACTTTTAAAAATGTGCAATTGCAACATTAAAGTTGATGATTTTGATAATGATAATCAAAATTATTATTATTTTTATTTAGTATAATCTAAATTATTAGAAATGCAATTTTGAAATAAGGTGTGTGTGTTTAATTATTATTCTCTATAGTTCAAGTATTTAAATCAGTTTTATTGTATTCCACTTTTTTCATCTTAATTTATAAATGTCCAAATCATTGTCAGTCAAATAAAAATATCTTAACAATGCTGTTTAACATTCAAATGTATGTTAACGACACTTAGATATAAATATGACATACATAGCACAATCAATCACTTCAATTAATATTCTACATGAGTAATGACTTTCAAACTTGCATTCAGAATCAGATTTGACGAACGAGATCATGGAACTTCAGAATTGATTTGGAATGGAAAGTAAAAACAACGGAGATATATTTGGAGGGAATATTTAACCTAGTTTCGCCTATTTGGAAATTTGACGCCAAACAAAGCTTGTAGGTATTTTAAAATAAAGTAGGTTTCATAATATATAATGCTTGTCGAAAATCAATGACATCTAATTAAATATTTTTTATTATACGAGTATATACAAAAATCTAATTGCAGTAAGTATAGTAAATTATAATTATGTACATCTATACATACGGCTATTTATTAAATAATATTTTCATTTTAAATTTGACATTTCAAGTTCAAATTGTCTTATTTTAAAAGTTGTTTTTTCCTTTTTAAAATTGAAATTTCAACATTTTAGTTTGAATTTTCATCTTTTGAAAGTAAAATTTCAATATTTAAATTGGAAGTTCACCTTTATAAACTTGTAGTTGCAATAGTATATTTTTTAGTTGAATTTGAAAATTACTCGTCCATTTCGATTGCTTTAGGAACCAAATTCTTGTAATATAGTCGTACAGTATGCCTTTTTCTTATTTTCCGCACTTCTTTTGAATAATGAAACTTCGAAGATTTTTTAAGACCTGTATAGTGTACTATAGTATTACAATTTGCGGAACTAATAGTATATAATTTGGAAATAAATATAATAAGGCGTGATATTTTTTGGTAAAAACTTCAATATCTTTTCTTCGCGAAAGTGAATTTAATTCCACAGTAGAATTTAGTAACAAACCTTTCATTTTTTGTGTTTAATCGACCAGACACTGTCCATAGAAAGTGATTTATACTAAGTTGAAAACAACTTTCCCAAAAGTAAATTTACTTTTGTTTTTGTCGACAATGTTACATTGTTTTTATATTTTATATATTATTGTTAATGAAGTTTCAATTGTGCAAAATATTTCACATATAGACTGTGATATGTATCACTTAAGTTTAATTACAATGAGTGAGAAATAGAAAAAATGAAAGGAAATTCAACTGACTTTATATTTTAATGAAATGGCGAATCATGGTGAGAACTGAAATATTTAAAAAATTCTTTATTCAAATGTTGAACTCAAATGTAAAATTTGGAAATTATAGTTACAAGTAGGTATTTACTTTAGATAAAATGTATTCTTTACAATATTAGGTACCTTATTATAAATCTAAACATCCAACTATCCAACATGCCGTCATTGAGATTCAATCTTGTTGAATGTTTACTAAAAATATAAAAATAATAATATGGTAATTAGATTATTATGTACAGGTGAGTCAGCTAACTATTCCCTATTTGGATTTTTTATAACTTAGGCAATTTTTATCAAGTGACGAAATTTTTGCAAAACATGAACTATCTAAAGGAATTTTTTCTGCCGCGAAATTTCAAATCGATCAGACACAAACGTCACGAGTGGTTCACTTCAATGTGAAAATTGGACCAATTAATCCAAAATCTCCAATTGCAGCCCAAACAGTCGTTCTAGGAGAGTGCAAGGATTGTTCAGCAATCCAGTGGGGATTTTCATCTGACCAATACCGATGATTGTGTCTATTAAATCCACCATCAAGATGAAAATGTGCCTCATCAGAAAACATGATGTTATTCAGATGACCAGGGTTTTCATTCATTCGTTCAATTTCGTCTTCTGCAAATTCCAATCGGTTTGCTTTATCCTCTTCAGAAATTGCCTGCAGAATTTGAATCTTATAAGGATGCCACTTAAGGTCCTTTAAAATCCTACAAATAGACGTTTGACTAATCATTAATTAATTAATCATTATTTCAGTCACCAATTAGGAAGCAATAAAGCAATAATGATAAAACTTTGCGGTCAAAAACTCAAGTGGCTACTGTATTTACAGCAAAAATTTGGCGGACTTTACACAAAAACTTGAGACTTTACAAACAAATGAAATAGGGAACATTTAGCTGACTCACCCTGTACATTCTTCATAATGTATTTCAATGATTTGTCGTTATTTTAATTATTATTTAACTCACGTTATCTTCAAGGCGTTAAGTTATTATCTGTGAACAAGTGGATACAACTACAACGTGATATAAATTAAATTAAATTCTATTAGATTCATGAACATAACTTGTCACTATTGAATAAGCGTTAGAATTTTAACCCGATCAAAGTGTTTACGTTTTGAGAGCGCTGAGTAGTGGTGTCAAGCTGTCAAGCATTTTTCATTTCTTGTTTTATAGTTTAAAAGATCAACTGACGAACTCTTGTGTCAGCAAAAATTTCTACAGCTATAAACTTATAATGAGGAGGCAAGACTGACTTGAAAGATTTATTGGAATCGATGTGAACGATAATAAAATTCGAATAAAATCAGAACGCTCAAATCGAAAATGTATTTTATAGTAGAGCATTACTGAAGTTTTAAATAATGCTTGCGGATTTATCTACAAGAATTTAACAACACTTAAAAAATGAGTTCACTTAAATCAGTTTAAAAACTTCATTTATGAACAATCCACTATACTGAACAGTCAAAATTGGATAAACTTTTAGAACTCCATTTTTAATTTTTAAGCCATGGCGAAAATAATATTTCTTTATCTTGATTATTTACTTGTATTGCGAAAATGTAGAGATTTGATATCTCGACAAGCCGTGGCTTTCGCCGTTTTGTGAAAAACTGAGGCAAATTAATTATTTCTTCCAATAATTGTTAAATTTTAACCAGTGAAATACACTTATCTAAGTAGAATTTTGTAGCCATGTATATTATCATTAGTATTTAACCTAAAATTATTATAAATGAAATATTTCATATTTACGAATTTATGCTGTGTAATTTGTGGTCGTAGAAAAAGTATTGTATGTGACTCGTTTATAAACTCTCTAGATATCTACTTACTCGTTTTTTATACACTCGCTGCGCTCGTTCTTAAAAAACTCTGAGGTTTATAAAACTTCATACATAATATACTATATCTTAGGTACCTAATGTACTATTAGAAAACATGAATTTTGACATAATTTTGACTTTCAAATTTTAATTTATAAAATTTTGATTTTCAAATTTTGATTTTTAAATTTTGATTTTTAAATTTTGATTTATTAAATTTTGACTTTTAAATTTTAAATAATTAAACCACAAACAAATTCTGCAATGATTACATTTACAATGTACGCTGTAGTATAGTGAGCAACCTTATTAGTTTTTCTAATTCGTGCTAATTGTTACCTCAATCTTTAATCTTTCCCAATAACATCATTGTTCTCCTACTGAATAGAGTTTCAACACACGCCTTCGGATAAATCGTGCGTGCACTTTACGATAGAGTTTATGCGCTCGTTTGTGCGTTCTCCCATTAGAAAAGTGTACCAGTCGTGATCCTTGAACGCCTGAACTATGAGAACACGAACAGCGAACTAAACAGTCGTCGAGAAGTGAGAACCAAGAACTTCGCGGACTCACGAAGACGCGATTCTGGGCCGTAGGCGGATTATAATTAAATTGGAGTAGTTATACAATGTTGCGAGCAATTTTACGATCGACAAAAAGCCTGGAGATGAAGAGATGGAAATTAAATTTAGTTGTAGATGGGTAACGAATTTTGTCGTGATTGGCATACTAGCAAAGTTTATTTAATAATATAAAATACTGACACAATATTTTTTGCTCTATTTTATTTTATCTTTCTCTGCATGTCTAGATTTAGATGACAGATCTTAATTTATTTACAGATAACTGCAGCCCTGTTCAAGGATTCTTTCGGATTCTTTCATTCCTGAGAAAAATAATCCTGGTGCGAAGTAGTATCTGTCAAATCTTCAATGAGTCTAGGAAAAAAAATATTTCTAATTCGTTGATAGCTTCAAAACGGCGAATTTCTTCTTTCCAAGATTCAGAAACATCTGTGAACGCAGGGCACGTCTACATCTTAAAATCCAGGACAAAACGTACTAACGTAGCGAGTGTTTTGTAGACAGTACAAGAATGGTAGTAAAATTATATTTCATCAAGGATTATATACTTAAAGAAGCAATTAACAGTTGTGCCTTTTCTAAATTTTTATTAAAAAATTATACATGATTATAAAAATTCAGAAAAACTAAAAAAAAAATTATTTTTAAAATTCTAAAAAGGCACATCTGTAGATCCATTCTGTCTCTATTAAATGTTTATAAAAGCATTACCTTACACTCAATAATAAACTAACAGTTTACTCGCAACGAAAACACTTTTACAGTATTTTTCAACTTTAAAATGACAGTGCATTGCTAGGATGCGATAAAGTATTCTAGGAATTCGGAAAAAATCTACACGGGTTGTTTAAGAAATTTTTGTTCGTTGCATTGATAGATTACAAACTTTAACGTAATTTTTACCTCTCGCCTCATATTCTATAAGAGAGGTATTGTAATGGGTCAAAATTTTCGAGTATGAGTTTTTGGTGGATAAGCACGTTTCAGGGTCTCTAGAATACGAATTTACTATTTTCACGATGATGTCTGTGTGTGTGTGTGTGTGTTTGTATGAACCGAGGATTTTTCGTCCACGATAACTTAAAAAGTATCAAACCGTATAACCAAATTTCTTATTTAAGGTTTTGATAAGTATCTTAACACCGGATAACATTTTGGTAGAAATCTGCAAACCGGAAGTAGTACTTTTAGAAGTTTGGAAAAGTTTTCCTAAAATATATTGGTACATTATTTATTTATGACAATTTTTGCAATTAAAAATAAAAGAAATTGTGATTATCTATGTGTACAGTTAATTATAAATACAAATTGCTGAATCTGGAAGTATTTAACAATAAAATAAAGTACAATTAATATTCTATCTTGTTGTCCATGATATGAAATTTGTTTCTACATAAAATTTGAATTATTATGACAGTGACAGTATAGTTGACATCTTTTGCTTGCATATTGGTTTACATTATCGTTTACATATTACATGAAGATGAAACTATTAAAATGTAAGTAAAACTATTTATTAGATTAGTAGAATAAGCAGAATTAGGCGAGAGGTCGTGTGGTGGCCACAGCAGATTTTTTTTATTGTTTACTTTTTATAAACATTTGACACATTATTTGCAAGTGGAAAAATTACCAATAATACCATTTTGTCTCATCAAATTAATTCAGAGAGAATTGAATATCACAGAAAGGAAATAAATGCATTCACTGAATTTTTATTTACGATTGAAATGGAAAAATGAACATATTTGTTTTTGTATGAAATGTATTATATAAATACAAAATATGTAGTATAATTTTATTTTAATATGTGCTATTTCATCGTTATGCATTATTTATTTAAAATAACAAATTGAATCAATAAGTAATTAATTAAATGACATTTATAAACGTCAATTATATTGCAAATATAATGTCTCGATTTAAAATATATACCTACTTGTTTATCTGTTTAAAAACAGATCCTTGCAAATAACATTTATAATTATTTGAAAAAAGTAGGTACTGACTAAAATTGTGTCAACGGAAATTTTTATTTAGTTTACTCATTTACGCATAATAAATTTTTTATGATTTTTACTTATTTACGACGTTTCGGAAACGATGTGTTTCCATCATCAGCATCGGTTTCGAAACGTCGTATAAATAAATAAAAATATACAGAACTAAACACGTAAATAAAAAATTTATTAATAATTATACACTGACGTTCAGAAATTTTCTTGCAATCTATCATTCACGAATGTTTTATTTAAGGTAAGTACCTACGTTACACTGAATAAAATGGTAAAAATTGATTTCGGAGCAGGCTTTTTTCTGACAAATTACAGTTTATATTTTTTTTAATAGTCGGAATCACATGTTTTTGTTGCAACTGGTAATCCATGTGTATAATTAAATGTAAAATTTCTCGTGATAGCGAATTTTATTCTGACTTCTTCTGAACATTTGAAACACCAATCCCTCACGCAACATCTAGTGCCTTAGGTGCTTGAAAATCAAATCACAGAACAACTGAATCTTCAAATCTAGACAGTAGTAATTACTTCTCGCCTTGAACTTTCATTGGGACTTGCCAATCTTAGTAAAACTCAGAGTTCACATCGAGCAATTAAAGCAAAATTTCAGCAATTAGTTGTGGGTCGCTGCTCCACATTGCAACGGAATGAGTTAATTCCACACGTTCGTCAACGTATCCCTTTGCTAATCACGCACTAGTGATCGAGGCGGCTGGTGCTTGCTCAGCAAAAACATAACAAGAGTGGTTTAGTTAGCAAAGCGTCAATTAACTTATTAGATGTGTTGTACAGTCAGATTGGTTTACTGGAAGCATGAGTTGGAAATGTCAAACGAAATGGTATTGTAATCAAAAGGTTTTGCAGAAAATGTCGTTTTGGAAATAGTTTTGCCGAACGCGAACGAAAATTGCAGCCCGAACGAAGGGAGGGTTGCAATCGTTTAAGTTTGACAAATTCTACTCCTGCAAAACAAGGAAGTTAAAAAATCTGACGTGGCCATCACACAACCTTCCGCCATATCTAGACATTAAACAGAAATGTATACGTACAATCTGGTGCCCATTTAAAATATAGGTACAAATAAAAATCTAAAATATTCAAACACAGAAATTAGTAGGTATTACTTGAATCAAAAGATTCATTCACACGAAAACTCTTCTGTGTTGAAGCAATCCTCCGTTCAGTTACTACATTTAATAGCTTTCTTATGACTTATATAACGCTAGTATGCCAACTTGTCACCCGTCTCATCTGTCAATATTTTTTATGCAGAAACAAAAATCAACCGAACATGGATTACAAGATTTCAATGTTTTATTTCATAAATTTATTTTTTAAATTTTGCTGCAGTTCTTTAATGCTACCAGATAAAGACAATTTTTTTATAACGTAGATTGCAAATAACTTTTCCTCTTATTCTTATTACAAATAAATACTATATTTATCTAAATTTATAGAAATTTTTGACACTTAATCTTTTCAATCTTCAAAAAATATCACTTCCGGTGAAGATATTTGTACCAAAATCTAATAAGCTCTTCCTATTCGTATACAATTGTAAAATTCGAAATATCAAAATTTTTGGGTAATTCGTATTTGAGTTATCCGACATCCGGCATCGGCCCGGACCACACACATACACACACACACACACACGCACACACATACATACAGACATCATCGAGAAACTATCAAAAATGAGTTGTAAGGACCCTAATTCGTGCTCATCCACTAAAAACTCACTACCCGATTTTTTGCATGATTCCAATACCTTCCTTTACAGGTAAGCGGAAGGTAAAAATACAAAAATAACCATTAATTTTTTGATATTTACTGTAGAAATTTTAATTTTTTGTGCTATATCAATGTTCTTGCAAATGAACATTAAAATAAAAACAAAACTGAGTTGTAAAGTGCTCAAAAGTGTGCGACAAAGTACTAATCGGTGCAGTAAACTCTGAATTAGATATCCGCCGACATCAATGCAATTTGACATCATTATAAACATCAAATAAATAAAAAAACTTAATACTAACCAATACTAACAATCCACAACTCTCTGTTTCAAAACACCTAGACCAACTGAATTTGAAATTCCTATTCAACAACTAATACATAGTAGTATAATTAAATGTCTGGTTATCTAATCTGTTTGTTATTTTGTTCAATTAAGTGACAAATCACTGTACATTTTTGTCACAAGAAAAAACCATTAAAAAAATTATTTTTTTTGAAAATATAATATAGCCTCTGTCACCCAGGGATAGTGTAGCTTCTCAACGGTGAAAGAATTATTCAAATCGGTCCAGTTGTTTCGGAGCCTATTCAATTCAAACAATAAAATCTTTCCTCTTTATTATATTAAAATATAGAAGTATAGATTAACGCAACTTAAGCTAACAGAACCCATTGGGAAGAATTACTTCAAATCATATGGAAATTTAAAGGCCAATTAAAGCTGCCCTATTTCCGTATTTGAGGATATTTGTTATTTATTTAAAACATCATGGATGTTGCCAACTTTGAGAATGGCAAAAAAGATTTATTCTTCAATAAAAATAATTTAATATAATAAGATACGAATAAAGCCCCATAATACTATAATAGACACAGTTAATAGCATCATGCATGTCAATATAAACGTTAAATCACGTTTCCATACTTTCTGACGATAGTTTTGGGGTTGCAACTATAATATTATTCTTGTCATAACTATTTATGTGCACTTGTGTAATACTCGTAAAGATATTTGTGTAAAGTGTAACAACTGTGTTTGTTCGGCGTTCGTGGGTTGCTCGATTAGTTTGTTTTCTTTTCTGGCGACATCTCGACGCTATGAACGTAATTCAAACACGCCGAGATTTAGTAAGCAAACTTCGAGAACGGGTGCTGTGCTTTTGTAATAGAAACAGGAAATCATAATACGCGCTTTCAATGTGCAATATTTATACTTAGTTTGTGCTGCTCGTACTTTAAACTCCAAAACAAAACTTCTGTGTTTGTTGGAAACAACAAAATAGGGAAATAAAAATTTCTGGAAGTATTATTTACCTGACTGTTTAATTGATACTTGTTTTAAGGCGCTACGCTTGCTACGGTAGTAGCATCAGAATTTCATCAATTCTGGCTTTATTGTTCAAAATAAAAATCTGAAATTTAACATGAGTAATGACAAAATATTATTAAATTGAAAAAATCATAGAATACATTAGAGAAAATAAGAGTTAATTTTTGCATTATAATATTCAAGATTCTAACTTTAATAATGCATACAATTGAATTTTGTTTGATATAACCGTTTTCTTATGATGTTCTGAAGAGTGCCACAAGAAGTTTTTTTTTAAACTTCAAACAATAAGTTTAAAAAAAAAAATTGACGAAATTGATTGATTTCACCGGTTTTCACTAATTAATTACCAGCAGACTATTAAGTATTTCAAGAAAATCGTCATGTGGCATCCTAGGGACAGTCTTTACAAACTTACATTTTAAATATGAGTTCAAAAATTTCAAAAACAAAGTCACAATCTTGAATATTGTAGCACCCTATTTTGCTCTGAATTTCATAGCAAGTGTATAGCCTTAACGTTTTTTATTTATTTTCTTTTGTCATTATATTCCTTGCATTTTCTGCACATTACTTGCATCAAAGTAAAATAGTAATAATAATAATAATAAATACATAAATAAACTATCTTTCCATGACTATAAAATAATCACCAGATGAATAATCAAAAGTAATCATCATTATCAGCCCACAGTGCTTGTCCTTGTAGTGTTTCAATCAAACTTCTCCAAATCTTCTACCAAAATTATCACCCTAATCTAGGTTTCTGGCCATCAAACCCTGCCAAACACACTATAGTCCCTTGTAGCGCCTAGCCGTATCTTACGTCCCCCATCTGCCGTATATTACAAGTTCTCCATTGAAGGAGATTCTCCACAGCCTCCTGGCTTCTGTTTGGTCTTGGGGAGGCTAACTCTTGAGTCCTGATTACGTCCCGTATTGATTGAGTTGCTCCCGCTGGCAAAGTTACGGATCCCGAGGGATAGCGACTGAAATATCACGTGTCATAATCAGGGAGACAATTATTTACAGAATGAGTTGAATCGGAAATTTTAAAAATCGAGAGGAATAAGAATGCTGAATTAAGTTGTAATCATACTAAGGGCTGGTTTACAATGGATGTAATCGGTTACTTCTTCTGTATTTTTGACGACATAACCTTTCTTATAACTGTCAGAAATAGATAGATCCGTTTGTTGAAAGTTATATAGTTGGATCTGCAATGTTTATAACAATAAATATTCATCATAATGTAAACAAAGATCAGCAAAGAACAAATAGGACTTGCTTGCTATTTGTTGGGAACGAATGTAGAGTGGCTTTATATTGAGTATGGCTGACTTCAGTAAAATTGTATTTGAATAAAATAATATGTTTGATAATACATGAAGAGTTAAAAAGTTAGATACTGAACTAATAAACTAATCATATTGTTTCAATTAAACATTAATTAATTCCACATTTTTTAAAAGAATTAAACCATGGCTACTTATTTGAAATATAGCGCCTATGGCCACACTCTTTATATAGTGATACCTACTCTAGGAAGTTATCTTAAAGTTGGCGAACACAGAAGAATTTTCCTGCGAATGAATCTTTTGATTTAGGTGATGCAAATTTCTGTGTTTGAATATTTTAGATTTTTACTTCCTTGTACGAAGTAAGGAAGTATTGTAATCGCGAAAAATTTCGGTTCTCAGATTTTGACGGAAATATCCGTTTTGACCTTTTCTGAATCCATTATGACTAGTTTCGACGTGACGTCTGTACGTACGTACGTACGTACGTACGTACGTACGTACGGACGTATGTGTGTCGCATAACTCAAATACGGTTAGACGTAGAAAGTTGAAATTTTGTATTTAGGACTGTTATAGCATCTAGTTGTGCACCTCCTATTTTTGGTTTCAGTCTACAAACCGGAAGTAGTACTTTTTAAAAATATTTCGATAAATATTTAATTTTAGACAATTTTTTTTATTTTAAATGAAAGATTATGTGATTATTACCTACAATCGGTATTTTATAAATATTTTTGTATCTGCTATCATTTAAAAATAATTAAAGTATATATTTATAATTTATAGTATTTCGGTATCTTGTAGTCCATGATCGATTAACATTTGTTACTACGTAAAATTTAAATGATTATGACATGACAGTGACAATAGTAAAATATGCTTTATATCTTCTTCTGCAGTTTAAATCAAATGACTAAAATATATTTGTGAGTATACTAGTATAATAAGTTAAAAGAATTTTTAATATTATTTTACATTTTAGTTATTAAGAAAAGTATTAACACACAAGGCGTACAAGGAAGTCATGTGGTGTCCACGTCAGATTTTTATTTGTATATTTTAAATGGACACCAGGACACTGGATTGTAAGTATACATTTATGTTTATAAGTCTAGATATGGCGGAAGGTTGTGTGTTGGCCACATCAGATTTTTTTCCTTTATTCTTTTATTCAGTTTGTTATCATACCCAAAAAATAATGTAAAAACCATGTGAATCAATGGATTCGTTTCGATTTAGTTTTAATTTTTAATAATTTAATACTTTGAAATGCATGGAAGTGAACTGAATTTGTAAGTGCCAATTGGAATATATATTTATATAAACTGCAATTTGACTCTCTCTCATAAACCACTCCACATCAAACCAGAACACATGGCATAAAGCAGCCTCTCTGCAATGGCATTATGCTAAATATCAAATATATTTCCTGTGGTCAGAATAATTCACACAAATTATCGAGAATAAATTTCATACTTGACTAGCAAATCTGCCTGCCAAAACCGAACAATACAACACAAAAGCTCCCATTTTTCCGTCCTGTTAAGCGTATTAACCCACAAATTAATTCCTCACGAACATGAAATCATAATTCAATATTCCCTTTCCAAACTACTAGTGCCCTATAATTCCTTTGTCACTCTCCCTCGCTGGGAAACAGTGGAAAATCAAGTTGTTTTCTTTCCCATAGCGACAAGCGTTAATCGAGTCCTTATGCCCTTAATAGCACCACTCTGAGCGTGATTCATCTGTCTGGAAAGGAATTTCGATGGAAGAATTTGTTGAGTACGTGAGGAATATAATGAACTTGTAGAAAGTATTGCTGAATAGGTAATAGGTGGTGTTTTGTTAAGTTAGGTGCTATGGTAACAATAGAGCTGGGGTTGTTGTAACAATGGAAAATCGATAAGTCAATGGGTGCACGGGTTTCTTTGTCACTTTGTTTCGTTACAGGTTACGGAGCTACTTTTTTTTCAAAGCTTTATCGGATAACTGATAAAAAGTCATTTGTATTCTGCACTAGGTAGTAGTTAAAACACGCTGAATTATGTAGCGTCAACTTTTTACTTCTTTTTTAAATTACTTTATGCAACAGTTTAAAGCAGCATTCACAGTCCGAAATTTGGTGCAATTTGCGTCCGTTCGCAAATCCAAATTTTGGAAGCAAAGCGACCGATCTACTCGGCTGATCGCCTCGTGATTTAACATCACACACGTTTCATTACCTTGTAAGTATATCATTAATATCTACAAAGTATAAGATTTAATCACAATTACGAACGAAAATTGCAATAGTGTTCGGAAAGGTTCAAAAATTATGTGCTGAAATTTGTAGACGTTTACGTTAAATATTATAGGAGATTAATCGTTGTTTCTTCTTATGACGAAAATGTATACAGTGATTTGTCTCCTTTAGTAGTTTAATATTCGTAATATAGTTTCATAATTTGAGGAATCCAATCATGCATATTTTAAATTACTTGATATCCAATAAAAAAAACTTCTCGAATAATTTTTATTTCCTTCCGTGAAAATTTCTCGCAGTTTTCTTTCATTTCCGCGATAAATTCATTTAATTATATTCTTTAAAACTCCGCATTTTTCGATATTAGTTTTCATCAGAATAAAATATTCAGAGCCCAATTATAAATCTGGCGAATTGCTTCAAATTAACTTTTAAATTATCTAACCATTCACAGTTGATCTTTCAATAATCCTTTACCCAAAAACAAATATCAATAACAAAGATGTAACGTCAGCAGCGGTTCACATAATACTTAATAATTATAAACTTTGACTAATCTGAAATCTCAGAAAGGATAAATTTTGCAATTCCGGGAAAACGTAGACAAAAACAAACAGTGAATAATACTTTTCTCATTGTGTCCTTTATGCTAAAATATTAAAAACAATTCTGTAATAAACAATGCACGCCTATACAATACTAAGATTAAATCAGCTGAGATGAGCGTATTACACTAACAGGCGCTGACTTTGATCTTTTGATGTCTGGGAAGAGGAATTTGTTTTTAAATTAATTTAATTACAAACAGAAAACCGACCGCATATTTAAATATTCAACGTGGATACAATTTCAAGCAAAATATACCAAGAAACACATTTATTTAACTTGATTTTCCTTTTGAGTTCGTAAATAATATTATTAGTAGAAATATTTACCTAATGGAAATAATAAAAATATTCGGACAATATTAAACACACGAACAGAAAAATATAGGACATCTATACCGATATGAATCACGCAGTATGTAAGGCTGCCACAATCAAAGGTCAAAGGTCGTGGGTTCGAATCCGAATCAGGTGTGAAATTTTTATGGCTTGACTCAGATTAGTACTAACTCTCGTCACCATTCCAAGTTAGGATACAATAGGGTAGTTTACCATTTTTTTAAAGTTTTTTATTGAAACTTCATGATATTTGAAAGCGATTGAGAGTACCGATAAGCCTAAATTGTTCTTAATAAAGCTGTAATTAATTTTTAAAGTTTGTGTGACGTAGATGTATAGCTGAAAACCTTCTCAAACAATGGGGCTGGAATTAAAATGTACCCCATGTAAAATCAACTTTGTTTCTAAATGTTACAAAATATAAAATAAAATTTGGTAGTTTCTTTATTACTGTAAGTAAGAATACACGTGAAAACGCATTACTGTGACGTAGATGTATCGATACGTAAAATCTCAAATATATAAAGAACTATTAACTTTTTGAAAACTTTTTTCATGGCAATAACTCATTTTTGAGGTCTCCTTTCAATATAATTGACTGGATTGCTAATTTGCTACTATGGTAGGTCTAGTGTACCTTATTAACTTTGCATACACAAAGCTATCGGACACACCGGCTAGTAGTTGTAACAAGAAGGTTATAAATCGGGTTAGCCCATTGTCAGGTGGCAGTAAAAGCAAATGAAATAAATTTACAGTAGGTAATCTAAGATTCTCCAACTCTCTAGTGTAAAACCGGCTTAATTCACCTCTCCACACATAAAATGACATAATGCAAGTTACAAGTATACGTGAAATCCGCGATCTACGCAATGACATCACGTTGAGATATGGCGGGTCACCCAAGGTGCACAGATGTCGTCACCTATAGCTAGTAAGAGTCACCAAGTACAAAATTAAATAGTGTTTTTATACATCGTACGATTCTACCTGTGATGTAAATAAACACCTCTCACACTAACAACAAAGGTCGTATTACTCACAAGACAGAAGAAAAAAACCAAATTTATTGTAATCTTGAACAATTGTATAAATAAATTTCTATCGTTCGTTGTTTTGTCACAAAACTATGATTGAAAACAAAAATACAACGTAAATTGAAATAAATTTCACAACTCCAACTCATAATAAATTTGTTTTAAATACATTTCAAAAGTTTCAATATTGGAAAAAGTATATTGAAAAGGTTGAGTGCTGTTTGATCCTTGCTTATTCGTCCGAAGGCGAAAATTCATTTGTAATCTAATAGTAAGTAATCCTAATCTACAAAGTAGGTAATTAATAATTATATGACAGGAGTGGCCACTGGGGCGGATGAAATGTAGCCTTTCTGTTTACCTTTAGAAAGAGACAGAAAATACGGGTCAGCTCGTCAATGCATTCTATGACGATAAACAACGGATGAAAGTGCACTATTTTCGTATTCGGACGAATAAGCACGACACCATTGAAAGGTCAAATAAAGGACGTAGGTAAATTCAGGTAAATCAGTTAGCCACCATGTTTTAGTAAACAGGAAAAACGAAAACAATATAGCGACTCAACTTCCAAGTTTTTACCTCTTCTTCAAAAATATTCAATAAAAAAAATCATGCAAGTAGCCCATTTTCGAAAGTATCAAAATTAGAAGTAATTTTATTTAGGTAGATATGTTAATGTTTTAATCGTATCATCAACTGTTATTAGCTTTTAACATGCAATATTTATTGATAATTATAAACAACATGATACATTCGTTACTTATAATACTTTAGATACTTATAATTCATTAGTTACGAGCTTAATACGTTAGATACAACCATAATAACATCAAAACCTTTTATAATATTCAAACTGTCAACTAATTGACAGATACAATTGTTGATTTGTTTTAACATCGCTGTCGTTAAAGATACGATTTAGCTTTGAGTATAACGCGAATATTTGCGATTTAAGGTGGTTTCAGCGTGCCTCCGTGTCCATGTAAAATTAACGAAATTTTCAGAATATATAACCAAAGTACTAATATATTTATCTTAAAAATTTCAAGCAGATTGACCATGTAGATTCCGAGATAATTGATATCAAAGTTATTGACTTTTACACTGCTAGGATATGTTGACCCAGCAAAAACATCTTAATTTCTGAAAATACATATTGTTCCCTCCATGTAGGTTGTATGAAAAACATTTTCTAAGGTAGATTAAACTATTCAAAAATCAAATAAAAAAAAATTGCAATTTTTCACCACATGGTTATTGCGTAAAAAATTATTGAACATACGACAAACTTGAGTTCTTGTATATTTCCCGAAAAACTTGGCAACGTTGCACTTGCAAAAATCTCCCTGTACTAACTTAGATACTTTGAACTTGAAGCAAAATAATCTAAACAAACTGTTATTTTGTAGATACTATTAAATTTAATACTTAATCTTAATTAATAATGATAAATAATCAAATAGTACAAATAACGCTCATTCATATTCGACATCTTACAAAAAAAAAACTTAACCTAAACGTCAAATGTCAAATCTGACGTAGTGCAGTAGTACCACGTTGAAAAACACAGTGCTGCGTTGCCACGATTATCATCTAACTACGCATGATAGAAACCATTCATAAAATTAATATTTCTCTAAAAAATCATATTCTAAAATATAAAATTATAATAAATAACCTATATGAACACAGTTCTGTGTCTACTTTTATAATATATAATGAATTTTCTAAATAAAATTTTTTATGCGAAAAGTTGGTATTGGAGTCAAATGAATGACTTTATTCGACTTTAATTTAATGTTTTAGGTTTTATTTAATAAAATATATTTCTTTTAAATGGAAAAAAATCTGTTACGGTATTCTTCCAACCTTTGAAATAATTTTCTACGGCAGTATTATATGTATTTAAGTTCATTTTTCAATTTTTCATGAAGACTGTCAATTGATTTAAAAGTATCGCTGCAACCACCTTAAGCCCCCTTGGATGTTCAAAGAGACTAGGTTTCACCTCGTCGCTTTGCAACATCCTCAATATTATATTCTAGTTATATTAATAGCTATAAAAGCTTTGGTACAAAATACGTTAAAAACTAGGATTAAAATAAATATTAGAAACATTAAATTCAAGTCAAAACTTTTTTGGTCAAGCTGTCCACTAAATTAACATAATGGCTTCTCGATTACTTGATTCGTATCTATTTATAGCGCAGTAATTTGATAAATAAAAGGTAATATAAGAACTTAATTTCCAAGAAAATTCTGATGTGATTTTCTATTTTTAAGCAGCCTTGAAGAAAATGAAGACTCATAAAATTGTTAATTAATATTTTCAGTAACTTTATATTAGTCTCTAGCGGTATACTAACAACTTTTTTGGTCTCCTTTTAATGTACAAGTTGTGCATAATTTTTAGAACAACAATTTTATAAATATAATAATATAAATAATGGAGTTGCATTTAAGACCAGTCATAAGTTAAAATTGTTTACTTACCTGACCAAACATGTGTACTACAGTTATACTGAAGCTTTACGATAGTAATTTACAGATAGTAAAATATTTATTACTGGCGGTAATCTCTGAACTCTTTTAAAAAATACTCATTTTGAAAGGTTACAAAAGGTTTTACGTTAAAAGTGACTTTTAAGTAGCCCTACCCACCACATAAACATGAAGTAGTAGCTTCATTACAATTGAAATATTCCAAAAGAAACATTAAAGTGAAAAACTGTTTTCCATTTACACAGAAAATTACACGCATACAGAAATATGTTCTGTGAAAGAGTAAAGAGATATTCACGTCTTCATTACTTTTATCCACGACTATTGAATATTAATTATAGATTTTTAATCGGAGAAGATCTGCACAAGATTAACTTACTGCATTTAAAACAGTAGTTAGCAATATGAATACAAAAGATTCATAGGTAATTAATGTTTTGCAATTATTTTACACATTGTTCTCTTTACCTGTTGAATTAATTTTAACAAGTTTATAGTTAAGTAGTTACATTTAATTTTAACATAATATAACATTATACAAGTTGGTGGAGGTGAAATGCGAACATAGGGAAATATATGACAATGGAGTTATCATGCTATCATGCTAGGCATCTTGATATACGTGGAACAAGTACTGTCAATGTCAAAGTACCTGTCATTTTTATTTTCATTAAAATATTTTCTTAATAATAATAATGTATGTGTACGAGCAGAACGAGAAAGTTTACATGCACTTTTAGATTTTATTATTGATTACTCTTTTTGCCACACAAATTCACATAACTTCGTTTTGTGACACTACTACAAAATATATCAAGATACCTGGCATGCAAGTTCGATTGTCATGTATGTTCCCTATGTTCGCATTTCACTTCCACCAACCTGTATACAGAAAAACTTTTCCATTTACACAGAAAATTACACGCATACAGAAATATATTCTGTGAAAGAGTAAAGAGATATTCACGTTTTCATTATTTTTATCCACGACTAATTATACAATTGTTTGCAGTGAGTAATGTGCCCCATCATTCACTAGTGAATTTGATATAATTATTTATTTGGCTCTAGAACCAATAACACTTCACGTATTAGGGCTTTTGACCAAAGAACTTTTTGTATTATAGCATATTCAAATAAAAATAAAATAATTTTGACAGCTGTCAGTGCAAAATTTATCTTATAAAAAATAAAATAGATGTATTATTTAGTATAGCATCGGTATAGCAGTATTCTACTAGAGTTAAACAAGACTTCAATTACTCACTCGAATGATTATGACACTCGCCTTCGGCTCGCCAAAAAACATTAATTCTCTTGAGTAAATTATCATCGATAAACTCTAATCGAATAAAAAACTACTTTCTATACTACTGTTATAGAATCATTCTTACATCATTTTCCTCATTTTCAATTATGGAATTATTACATTCTATCACTTGTTACTGAATGAATTCATTCCGTCACTAGTGATGGAATGAAATGTGGCGAGTTATAATAATTTAACTTAATTCAATGTTTTTGGTTGGTTGGGTAGCTTTAAAATACGTTTAGATTTATTAATTTTATGTAGAATATATTTTATAAATACAAGTATTTTTATTTTAGTAGTTTTAGGTTATGTCTTAATGCAATTAAATTTATAGTCGTAGAAAAAGTATATTCTGCAACAAGTGTGGAATGAATGAATGAATGAAACATATTCAGCTCGAGTGGAAAGTTTGTTCCACGAGAGCTATCCTCATACCATATTGAACTTGTGATTATAATTCAGTAGGTAAATAAATCATATAGAATCTCCGTGTTAATTTCCTACGTTTGTGGATAGTTCATTCAACTGTTTCGCAACAAATAAATGAATCAAAGAGCGCCATCGCCATGACACCCGCATACAAACTCAACCGTAACATTAATCCGTTCAATTAATTCTACCACACAGAATGCATAAAACACAGACGTCTGTCGCTTCATTTACAACTAAATACTTACACTTCATTCTCAGAATACAGAAGCGGCAGAAACTGTGTACTCTGATGCAGACTTGCACTAAATTGAAATTCTTACATAGGCGTACGTCAAAACGAAACACAAACACACAAAATGCCAAAAATATAAATAACAAACAAATACTCTTGGTTGACAGGGTCAAAAAATCCGATGTGGCCAACACATGACCTCTCGCCATACTCTACTATTTTACTAAATTGAAATTCTAAAATCTAAATGTGTATTAATACCATTGCAGAAGGGAATTCAAGAATTGTAGTTTTTATATAGGTATTATTAAAGTTTATGACCTTATAAATAATAAATGACATTTCATATTTTTCATTTTAATTTGTCAACAGTTAAAAATTTATATGACAGTAACACTTAAATATTTTATTATTTGTTTTTTTTGTTGTAGGCAGATAGGTAAATACAAATTGTAAAAAATTTGTAGAATTTTTAACTTCTTGTAATTGGTAAACGTTTTAAATATCTACATATTGTAGACAGTAACATTTAGTCGAGCATTTAGTATACAATGTTATTTAAAAAATTCCTATTAATTCATTAATTTTGAGGATATTCTAAAAAAACTATTCAGATCTTCAAGAAACTACCACTTCCGGTTGCACGATCAACACCAAAATCTAGTCAGATCTATAATCTAGTGTGTCGGAATATTATGTACAAAATTTCAAATTTTTTTTCAGTAGTATTTGAGTTATCGTACCTCCAACATCCATCCATCCATCCACACACACACAGACATCATCGCGAAACTATCAAAATCATGTTCTAGGGAACTCAAAACGTGCTTATCCATTGAAAATTGACTATCGAAATTTTATCATGATTACAATTATACCTCTCAGGACTGAGTGGCGAGAGGTAAAAAGAGCGAATGTTTAAATTGCGGTACGAGCCAAAAACTATATGCGCATTAGGGCAATCTTACTTACTCGTACTTATTTACAGGTCAAGTAATGGTACTTATTTACATTAATAAATTCTAAATTGTAATGTACACCATACATGGCATTTCACTCTGGTAATATTTATATACGATTATTGATTTGCAATTAACAGATAGGTAAACGTGCATTCTTGCACTTTTCATGCATGGATACATGCATATTCAACACTTCACTAGCATTGTAACGTTATAATGCATGTAATTTTAAATTTTCGAAGCAAGCAATGAATGCTAGAAATGCAATTTTCAGTAGATGACAAAAGACTTACATTTCCTACATATTTAGGTACTTCAGAAAGAACAGTTCAATCACTGAAAATATTATTAAATTAGATCATGCACGATCATTTGCACCGAAAGTTTTAAAATTAAAAACGATGGAAAAGAAATAGCCCAAAGTAAATATCTAATTAAGTTAACATTTTCAATTTTGATTTAGCTACCTACTACATAATATTAAAAACTATAAATGTGAATGCATACTGCACAGTAAATATTCTAGATAATTCCAAGAATAAAATGAGCCTCCCGGCGCCCATGCGGCCAATTAAAACTGTACCATAATTACAGAATTAACCACGAGATCGACTAATTATTTTTTCATCTATGAGAATACGTTGTGCGTGCGAACAAAAATTTCTGCACGAGAAAATGATTTCTTCAGTGTGATTTGTGCTTCTTTGTAGCCAGGAAAGATATAGTGTGTATTATTTTAATTGAATGACGTAATTTTTAATTTTTAATTGAGTTAATTAGGATGTTTAGGATGCTAACGATCTGTCCGGATTTTTAATCGGAGAAGTTCTGCACAAGATTAACTGACTGCAGTTAAAACGGTAGTTAGCAATATGAATAATTGAGAACAAGATCCATAATTAATGTTTGCAATTATTTTACACATTGTTCTCTTTACGAGTTGAATTAATTTTAACAAATTTATGGTTGTACGTACATTTAAATTTTACATAAAATATTGCACTACTCATACAGAAATTAATTTAAATTAATTTCGATTGTTTTATTGTTATAGGTACATTTTAATAATTATTATTTTAGTCTGTTTTAAAATCAAGTGGGATTTACACTCTTAAAAAATCCGGAATATCACGACTAGCAGGATTTCTTTTTATGTTACGTATCTTAATTTGAATGACGGAAAATCGGTCGTAAATCACCTGAACTCTGAAGTGTTATTCACATGATATTTTTAATTCTACTGAAATAAAATTAGAAGAAGAAATTTCTAATGAAAATCACCAAAAAGAACTTTTCTATTTGGCGTTCACAAAGTTAACTTTGTGAAACGCAACAGAATATCACAAAAGTTCACTTTGTGACACGCAACATATTTTTTTAGAAGGTTGGTATTGGTAGTATTAGATGATGACATTTACTTTAATTGTCAAACGTCAAACCTCAAAAAATACAAATTTCAGTACAACCTCCAATTTGCTTAATAAATTAGTTTTTCTATTTGGCGTTCACAAAGTTAACTTTGTAAAACGCAACTGAATGTCTCTAGAGCTCACTTTGTGACACGCAACATATTTTTATAGAAGGTTGGTATTGCTAGTATCAGATCAGTATCAGATATTTCAAAAAATATGTTAAACGTCAAACTTTAGAATTGACAAATTTCAGTATAACCTTCTAAATATGTTTTGCTTAATTAATTACTTTTTATTCAATAAAATTAATGACTCCAGAAATAGAAAACATATAAGTTCAATATTTTCTATAATATATATACTTATCACCTAGAATAGTTCAGTAATTATATACTTTTGCAGTGACAGTGACAGATAAATAAATGACAATATTAATATCACCAACCAAAACGTTACATACATAAATTTCCCTAAATCGACTTGTGTATATTATGGCAGTATAGGCGGTTTGCACATGAGTAGTCAGCGCCGCCCTGGGCCCTGGCGGGAAAAAATGCATTAATATTAGGGTAAACCCTTTGACAGTTCGACAGTAGTTGTAGGTACTGTTTCAATTCAACGAGTTCTGTTCTAAGTTCTAAGGTTCTGTAATAAGATGGTATTAGGACGAGAGATGTAAAATTTGGATACCTACATAACTGTAAATATATTTTATCACGTTTTATAATCTATTTATTAATTGTATTTTGAGAATTGACGAAAAGCGTTGGGAACCAGTGCTCATTTTATTTAATTAAACATTCAAACGTGTTGTATACCTAATACTTTTGCCGAATCTCCCACTAGAGGCGCTCATGCTCGATATGTGCAAACCGCCTATAATTTAAATTTTAATAATAAAAAGACACCAAATAGAAAAAACAGTATAAAGAACTCGTATTATAAGACTTGATTTTTTCGCACGAGTCCAAATTTAGTTAAACGAGCCTGAGGGCGAGTTTACTAAAGGACAAGTGCGAAAAAAGTCTTTTATAATGAGTTGTTCTTTAATATTATATACAACGAATATTCAAATGACATTTTGACAGTTATTTGAAATATTATGTATTAGGTACTTTGGTTTACGGTTACACCAATTTCCCCGAACAAGCTAAGAGTCTAGACAAGGTCTAGACAAAATGAAAAATAATAATAACTTTTATATTTTATAATTTAACCCTATTACATCATTTAACAAAAATCTGTTGTCTCATAGCCCACTATTAGCCAAATTAACACACAATGATGATCTTCTGTCTCTAGACAAATTATTGCTAACAAAATGCTAATATCTCTGTATGATCTCATGCAAAATTTCGCCCACAAAATCATATCAAAAAATTCTCAGGTGCATTAATTAATTGGCCATATATTTGATGTACCTAAAAAGTCAGATATTATGTAGGTGACAATCCATATTTGCTAAAGGATCTCACATCTTCATAAAACAAAAACATGTGTGATAACCTTGAGCATGATCTGAGCGGTCTATAGATCTTTAAAAATTGAAAGTGAGTAAATTATTAAAGTTTACTTGAACCGGTGAAGCATCCTTATATGATGAAGATTGTTTTAATTCGTTTCAAAAAAAGTGTAGTAGGTAAAAGTTAAAGTTTACGATTATGTACAGGAATCGGTATATTGATAAAAATGTAAATGTTTATAAAAATTAATCGTTAGATGAATAATACTGAATTTTAATTAGGAATGTATGTTGTCATTTTTATTTTCAAATTGTGCATTAAAATGTTATTTCAAATTTCAAAAATAGAAGGTAAAATATATCTACACGATACAAAAACAAAATAATCATAATAACATTGTTATTGTTAATTACTTTTATGTAGCAATTTAGTGCAAGTTCAGGTAAATTTGGCAGTTGAGTAAAAATCTCGGTAAAAATTGTGGCAAAAGTGTGAAAGTTGTGGAAGTTCAGAGGAAGTTGTGGTTGTATTGGCAATTGTGTGCTAGTTTTGACAGTTAGGCGGCTCGTCTACGTTTTTACCGAATTCCTACTCTCGATTTTACTATTTTTTCCATTCCACTCTTTTCCTCACTACTAGGGCTGCCTGAAACCAGCCCGAAACTCGTACTTTGCCGCATCCTAGCTATGCAATGTCATTTTGAAATTGAAAAATACTGTAAAAGTGTTTTCGTTGCGAGTAAACTGTCAGATTATTATTGACTTCAGGATAATGTTTTTATAAGCATTTAATAGAGAAAGAATGGATCTATACAGATGTGCCTTTTTAAAATTTTAAAAATTAATTTGTATTATTCATGTACTTAGGTACAATTTTTTGATCAAAATTTTAAAAAGACACATCTGTAGATCCATTCTTTCTCTATTAAATCCTTTTTTAAATAAATTTTTACCATTCTTGTACTTGTCACAAAACACTCGCTATGTTAGTACAATTTATGCTGGATTTTAGGTAGAAGACGGGACTCTTAAGTGGAAATTATGACAGTTGAATGGAAAAGATGTGTCCATTTTAGCATTTTGAAGTATCGTAGAAGTCGAGGTAGAAGTTGTGGCAGTTGACTGGAAGATACAGCAGTTGAGTGGAAGTTGTTGCAGTTAAAATAATGGGAATGGCAGTGTGGTTTACAAATTTTTAGGTCGCGGATTATCACTCAGTTTAAAATAAAATAAGCTTGAAATAAGCATAATCCTCGCAACAATCTATTTAAAAATGCACCACCTAAAAATGGTAAAACAAAACAAAAATGACTCACAAACAAAATTTGAATAATCCATCATTAGCTTCCTCAGTCTTTATAAAGCCACGTCTTCACCTACGCGGCACGTGCACAGAACCGTACTTCCTTTTCCAGGGGGAGGAATAACAACAATGCAACGTAAAAGTAAACGTGGGACATGATTCATCTGTTCAGCCAAGTGCAAATGTTCTCTATTAGTCACTAACAGCTATTCCACTACGGAATCAAGTATGCTGATCACGTAAACGAGACAATTGAATTGTTGATGTTGACGCTTCGATTGTTTATTGGACATTCTTGATTATGTAAGCGGGGAAGACTTCGTGATTGGGGATTTTTAAAACACTGAAACGTGGAAATCAGACGTGAAGAAGATACTTTTTAATTTCAAATTATTTTTATTCAATTTTGACGTTTTAAACTGCTATTATTAACTCTATAGCAACAAGTTTAAACAACTGTTTATTCACAAGTGAATTAAAACTTTTTAAATCACTCAACAAATTTTTAAATCACTCTGATGTCATTATTTCGTCAAAAATGCATAAAAAAAATCACAACTTGCCACTGACGACTACTTTGATTTTTTTTGTTACCTATATCAAAATAAATTTATAATTCATATACCTATACCCGAGTATATACCTATTTGAAATCAAATAGTAAATGTTTTGAAGTTTTGAATGTTTAACTTACTGTCGCCTCTACTGATGTGACATGTGACATACCTAGTTTTGTTTTGATATTTTCGTAAATTAGGTTGGAATGTGTGACGTCACATAAGTGAGTTTGACATTCAAAACATTAACAGTTGCATGAAAGAACAGTTTTAAAATTGACTCGAAAATTGACAAAGTTTAAATAAGTAATAAGAATACTGAATTTTTCCAGGATTTTTTCCAAGTATTGAAATTTCTTACAACAAACTGAGCAAAAACTATCCAGATAATAATATAATTCGAATATAATATACTACCTACTATAATATAAAATACTTAGGTAGGTATATTAATATTTAAAAGGCAGAAATGGGCAGTAGACATACAGGCACGTATTAAAAAATAGGAAACGAAGAACTTCGGAAAAACTTGCGAACATAGAAATTTGAGACTGTTTTGAATACCTACTAAGTATGTCAACTATTTTAATAACCATAAAAAATGAGTCCCAAAAGCTATAATAAGTGGGTGGTCCCAGGAACCCCAAGGGTAAAATTAAGTTACGTTTTCAAAACCATTAATCATTTTGCGTGAAAAGTTGAAATAAAAATATTTCTTATTGTAAGATCTCATTATACTTAATTTACTCTTTAAATGTTTAAATATTGGCCAAATAAATTCATGTCAAATAATAGCTTTTTATCTTATTTGCAGAACGATAAATAAAACGATAAACTAGTGTGAACGAACATGCAAAACGGAAATATCATAAACAAAACGATTTTAATCCTATTGTAATCTAGAATCTTTTTATCCATTCAAGTTATAAAAACCGCACCTAGCTAACAATTTAACGCACCTATCTGGTTTGTTGACTGACTTAATTGGAGTTTACACAATTGCGATTTGAAATTAAAAGTTAACGGATTTCAGATTTGTAACTGTGTGAATAAAAATACAAGTAGTAGTAAAGTAAAAAATGTCATTGAAAATTGAACGTGTTAAAAGCTAATTTAAATAATAAGTATATTGAAGAAAATAATTAATATTTATACTGACTGGCCAGGTGTTTAAATTGTAATAAATATCTTACAGTTAAAAAATTACTCAGTAAAAAACATGACCGAATGTCAGCTACTGCAAAAAATCTATCCTGTGGTGTGTTCTCTACTAACAGACTAACAATCATGTGGAGTACCAGTAAGGGTAACCACTAACCAGTAACCGCACACAAAGTATAACCGATAATACACAATATAATATGTGAGGCTGCTCTACCCAAAACCCAAGTTGGGTACAAATTTTCCCTCAGGTGTGTTCTCCACTATCAACCATGAGTAGCCGGCAGTTGTGTTGAGGGCTGGTAACTGCACACACGGTATAATATGATTTACAATGTATGTGTAAGGCGACCCTACTCAAGGTGCTTTTATTTTCCCTGTGGTGTATTCTCCACTAACCATGAGAACTCGTGAGTTGACGGCTGGTAACCGCACACACAGTATAATATATAACCGATGACAATAAATAAGTTGGGTAAAACAGTAAAAGACATGTAAAAAATAAATTCTAAAACCTATTCAAATATTGACAAGACAGTAAACCAACGAACGGTTTCTGTCCGGACAAGACCATGCGTTTGGTTATTTGTTTGTTGCTATAAAAATTCTTTCGGTAAAGTTTAACGAACTATCAATAACTTATTGATAACCAAATTACTAACAACCCAGCCAATCATTAATTCCCATTCAGTAACCGGTTTTTTAAAACCCAACTGCCAAAAATGATAAAAATCTCGACTTACCACTCATAAGTAGCCATCCCTCAACCCGGCAGGGGTAGACGATTTTTTGTCTGCGGACCATAGTTAAAACACTTCAACAATCACTATCACACTGGCATCACACGCGCAACAATCAATTACAACAATGCGGAGTACACAAACATGCGATACATGTCACTCGGGAACTGTCACAGAATCAGCTGAATGTCAGATAAATAAACAGAGATGTAACGACACTATATATACATTCCTCTTCTACAGTCGGTCACAAACTGATGAATGGAAGCCGGCGAACGTGTGTGAAACGCAAGATCACGACAGGTGGCGCCGAATTGAACTGTGCTGACATCTCGCGGGAAAATGCTCAAAGAGCGCGAAACAAAAGATGGTGGCGAATGGAAACTGTAACTGTCAGATCGTCAGATGTTTTGGAAGTAGATTGCTATAAACTGGCTGTTGTAGTTTTGTACATTTTGTGTTGTAGTTGTGTTCAAAGTAACAAAATAATGTACAAATTTCGTCTTAAGTTTTGTACTGAAAGTTGTTTAAACAACCTTCATGTGGAATAGTGGATGGTATAGTAACAATACAAACCAAAGTGTACAATAATGTATATCAGATAGAAAGGTAGGTACATTGTTGGATTTGAAATATGTTGGTATTATTTAATCTAATTGTTGATTTATACAGAATCTTCGAAAACGGACAATCTTCTACTGACCGATAAAGATTACTAATGAAGATGGAGGAATCAAAATCCACTTTTCACTATATAGTTTGCAGTTTGAGTATGCTGTAAGAAGTAAGTGGACAAATTTATTAAATTCTTGTATCAGGATCGCAGCATTGACCAATTGTTTTTACGCAAAATTCTACAGCTTATTTTTTTTAAGTATAGACCGAGTATAGACATTTTTATCATCAAAAATATATATCACATAGCTACATAATTAGGGATTTGATCTATTGATTACAATTACAACGCAAAAATAATTGCACATTTATTATGCCACTGGACTGATAGGTTAAAAATTAGAAGTAATGAAAATTAGTAAACATTAAAATTTATTTAATCTAATTTAACTTGTTTAACGGTTTATTCAATATTGTATAACATTACTTTTCATTAGTAAAAAACTTATTCTGAATTATTCTACTCATTACCAATGAAAATAAATAATTCAGAGAATAATTCAGTATGCAGTCCGCGATATTGAGAGATGGCCGGACTAAAGAATTACAAATTGGTATACAATATTAATCGAGCGGGCATAGATTATCATAAAACTTTTTGGCAAAAACTTCTTCGTTATCTGAAAATACAATAGTGTATTATACAGAAGCCGTCCAGTTTGAGTTTTCTCTTGGATCAAAATATGAAAATGCCATGAATATGGTTGCTCCAATACAAACAATTATTTATTTATATTTCGTAATACATCGTGTACAATACTGAATGTAACAATGAGTAGTAACAAAATTAAATTATTAAAACTATAACAACAAGCATAACATTTATCCAATGTTTTACATTGCCGAACATTAATTGCAAAATTAGACCATCTATCGTTACAAGAATACTTATGTAATCTTACAATCTTAGGTACATTTATATCGTATTAAAACAAATGATATGACTGTTATGATAGTATACGTTGTTCTCACGAACTGTCGAAAAAGTTGGTCCACATGTTAATTCGTGATTCAACTGTTTAGTACCTTAGTTTACGTAAAAATAATACAAAATTCTAGAAAACATGCGTTACGTAGTTACATTTACAATAGTACCATATATTTTTAGGTTAATTTGTTATTATCTAAATAAGCTTTTTTATATCTCTGATAATGCAGAATGACCGTCCATATTTGTACCAATTTTTTATTTGTAGTACACCTATAGATTTTACAAAACGCAATTTATTCAAAAATTGTGTGAATTATTTAATAACTGTAAAACTATAATCAATTACTTATAGTTTGTTCAATTTAACGTTATATTTGAAATTTAAATTTATATGTTTTTCTTAATTATCGAAAGTAATATCATGAATATGATCCGAAACATTTTTAATTATAAATTATGTTAAGTAAAAAATATCGTTAAACCCACAAATAAATAAGGTATAGTCGGATTTTCTATAAATTAATTAAGTACAAAAATGAAATATACAAAAAAGGTCTTTATATGACAACTGCTGAATGTATTTCTTTGTATACCAGAGGTACATAATAACTATTTTGTATGTTTCATATTTTGTACTATGCTCATTTATAAATAAATTTGACTATACTTAATAATTAGTACAATTATTTATTTCTTAGATTATTTAGTTCTGTGCACACATATTGAACGAAAAATAAACTTAATAACAGGCTGTATAGAATATGATCAGAAATCTTTGTTACTGTACTGTGCATATTGAAAACCGTATATTAAATACCGGACATTTTCTGTACAGCCTAAAGTATAAATTATTTTTTGTCATACCTGCACGAAAAGTAACCGATTTCGTGTCTGTTTCGCGTGCGTAAAGTGGCTCATTTCTTAATTATGCGGATATGCGAGCGCAAAGTAGAAGTGTGGGAGAATAGGCGTGCAGAAAAATTCACTGTGCCTATTATCGCACGCTTCTACTTTGCGCGCGCATTTTCGCATAGTTAAGAAATAAGCCACTTTATGTACACAAAACAGTCACTCAAATGGTTATTTTCTGTGCACGTATGACAAAAATATCGTGTGCAACTTGTGCGCAAAGGACTTGCATCGCGCAGTTGCCTCCTTTGCGCACTAGATACACAATAATACTACAGGGTGGGCCATAAGTCACTGAACATTGTATTTTTGATAATTTTTTTTGTTTTTTTATAGAAAATGAATAATTTTTATTACAAAAGATAGTTTTAATCATGAAGAGTTTAAAAAAAAGCTTGCGAAGAGGCTGATGGCAGGCATCTAAAAGATTTTATTTTTGTTTAAAACTCTTCATGATTAAAATTTTGTAATCAAAATTATTCATTTTCAATAAATAATAAAAAAGTTATATCAAAATACAATGGTCAGTGACTTATGGCCCAGCCTGTATAACTGATCGGTATCTTATAAAGCCAAAATAACTGTCAATACAGTTACAACTATTCTGTTTTTAACTTAGCGCCTATACAAGATGGCTGCCTATTTGACAGTTCACACATGGATACACAGAAGACACACACACACACACACACACATGTGACACACAAGCACAAAAGCAAAATGAAGAATGTGTGGAACGTTTGTGGCCTCAAAATTGATTTTTTCTTTACTTATATAGATCTATTTTACAAGTAACACACAGTATTTCTTACTGTTGCGTATGTGTGTCTTCTATGTGTCCATGTGTGAACAGGGCTTGATACCAATCAGCTGTAGTATTGAACTGTCAGTAATCCAAAATGAATCCACAGATCTCAATAATCGAACGTATACAGACAGTATAAAATTAACGTAAGCTCTTCAGATGCACTGACCTCTAGTAAATAAATAACAAATTTGTAGTTAACTTTGGTGCTTCTGGAAGAGTCCTAACCTAGTTTTGGTGACATCAGACTTTTAACAACAATATCAACAACTTTATAATATAACACAAGTCTTCGAGACCCGTTTGAGGGAGTTCTTTCTGTGGTGCCTCTTTTCACTGCCCGCACTGTGAATGACCCTGTCGTTATTGTTCCCTAGCAGTTCGAGTTGATATCTGTTTACTATTATCCTATAGATCCCGATCACAGCACTCTTCGAGCTCAGAGCGATATTATCACATAACATTTTGCCGCTGATGCCGTAGGTTTCCAGCTTTTTTCGAGCTTTGCTCTCGAGGGGGTTGAGTGGGGTGAGGTCTTGGCCATGCGTTGGTTGGGTCATGAAGCGCTCTTGAACGAAGCAGTATTGGCTTGGGTCCACTGTTGACAGCCATTTTGATTCCATTATTTCTTCTACTGATATCCGGTCGGAAGGTACTTGTTGCAGGCAGGATTCTGAAATTTTTTTTTTTATTATAATTGTTTGTAAATGGTAGATTGGGGTTTGGACAGCCGAGTGTGATATGTGATTGACTGGTAGTTTTGACTCAAGTTCGAATCCAGTTAGTTACATATTTCAGTTTAACTCTTTCAGGACTACAGATTAAAGTTGAATTTTCTAGATTAAAATTAAAATTTCATCTTTCTAGAAATTATTAAAGTTGAAATTTCACCTTTTTAAGTTAAAATTTCAAAGATTAATGTTAAATTTTTTATTAATTGACTCGAAAACTACTGTACCGATTGGCGATTGAGATGAATTTTTTTTAAATAACTAAGTTTCTTCCTCGTAGGTTTTAGGCTATTTAAACCTTAGCACGCCATCTTCGGAACTATTTGATCAATTTGAAAGAAAAATAGCGACCAGCTATCTCAGAAACTACTTAACCAAAACTACTCAACCGATTGAGATCAATCTTTTATTATATAATTAAGTATCTTTCCTTGTAGGTTTTAGGTTATTTAAATCTTAACCCGCCATCTTGAAAACAAAATGGCGGTCATCTATCTCCGGAACTATTTGATCAATTTGCAATAAAATTGAAATTAAATTATGTCTGTAATAATATACTTAAATCAATCTATTTCAAAAATGAAAAATCACTAAAAAGTGTGAAATAAAATATTTTAAATAAAAAAATAGAACCGACTTCTAAATCCCCACCTCTGAAAAGTATAAAATAATATTTTGTCACCTATTTTTGTAGGGCAATAATTAAATATACCTATCAATTTAATGTTGGTGCCAAATCTCTGCGCCGACTTCAAATTAATATGTATATTTAATTATTGCCCTATAAAAATAGGTGACAAAATATTATTTTATACTTTTCAGAGGTGGGGATTTAAAAGTCGGTTCTATATTTTTTTATTTAAAATTTTTTAAGACTTTAAATTTCACCTTTTTATTGGATAAGATTAAAGTTATACAATTTCATCTTTTTAAAAAATTTAAGTTGAAATTTCATCTTTTTAAAAGTTGATCTTCAAAATTTAAGTTAAAATTTCACCTTTTTAAATGAAATTTCCAAATTAAACATGAATTTTAACTATGTCATAGTCAGTAGTACCGCTTCCACTTAAATTTTAAGTTTTCCTTAAATGAACAATATCGGATCAAAGTCAAATAATTGTCAAACGTAGATATAACATTGCTGTCATTAATTCGATTCGATGTTTTTCATTTAAGTGACACTTAAAACTTAAGTCAAGGCGGTACAAATGGCCATTAAAAGTTTAAATTTCAAGATTAAAGTTGAAAATTCAAGGTTAAAAGTGGAAATACCACATTTTTATAAGTTAAATTTCCATGATTAAAGTTGAAATTATTATAATATTTTTTCCACCACTTACCAATGATGTGTGCGCAGGCATCAGTAACATGAGAAGGGATGTGATACTTTCCTTCCAGAATACAATTTTTTAAAGCAACAACAGTGTTCGCCTTAAAAGGCATAGTTCCCGTCACTATGAAATACAACAGGACTCCTAGCGCCCAAGTATCAACTCGGCGACCTATATAGTGCTGATCCCGGAACAGCTCTGGCGCTGCGTACGGCGGTGACCCGCAAAAGGTGTTTAGGTGCTCGTCGGGTCCTGAAAACACGAGAACCGTTACAGTGGAAAATATAGTACAGGCTGGGCCACAAGTCACTGAACATTTTTTAGTTTTTATTGAAAATGAATAATTTTGATTACAATAGATAGTTTTAATCATGAAGAGTTTAAAAAAAAAATTAATTTTAAAAATCAGCCTCTTCGCAAGCTGCTGTTCTTTGCTGTACCTGATCCATAACTGAAGAAATGTGGTTTCAACAAGACGGAGCTACGTCCCATACTGCAAGGGAAACAATGAATTTGCTGCGAACGATTTTTGGTAACCGTATCGTTTCACGATTTGGAGATGTTAAATTATTGCGATTGATCAACCAGTTTTGGCTTCAGTTATGGACAAGTACAGCAAAGAGCAGCAGCTTGTGAAAAGGCCGATGGCAGGCATCTAAAAGATATTATTTTATTATTAAATAAGTGAAACTAAACAAAACAAGAAAAACACTATAGCAATAATAGTATTCAAAAATCTGACGTGGCCATCACACAACCTTCCGCCATATCTAGACTTTAAACAGAAATGTATACGTACAATCCGGTGCCCATTTAAAATATACAAATAAAAATCTCAAATATTCAAACACAGAAATTTGCATCACCTGAATAAAAAGATTCATTCACAGGAAAACTCTGCTGTGTTGAAGTCATCCTCCGTTCAATTACTACATTTAATATCTTACTTAGGACTTATATAGCGCTAGTATGCCAACTTGTCACCCGTCTCACCTGTCAATATTTTTTACGCAGAAACAAAAATCAACCGATCATGGATTACAAGATATCAACGTTTTATTTGATAAATTTATTTTTTAAATTTTACTGCAGTTCTTTAATGCTACCAGATAAAGACAATTTTTTTATAACGTAAGTTGCAAATAACTTTTCCTCTTATTCTCATTACAAATAAATACTATATTTTTCCAAATTTATATACAATTTTGACAATTAACCTTTTCAATCTTCAAAAAATATCACTTCCGATAAAGATATTTGTACCAAAATCTAGGGAGCTCTTCCAATTTATATACAAATGTTAAATACCAAATATCAAAATTTTCGGGTAATTCGTATTTGAGTTATGCGACTAACACCCCTTGACCACACACACACACACACACACACACACACACACACACACACACACACACATATACACACACACATACACACAGACATCATCGTGAAACTATCAAAAATGAGTTGTAAGGACCATAATTCGTGCTCATCCACTAAAAATTCACCACCCGATTTTTTGCATGATTCCAATACCTTCCTTTACAGGTAAGCGGAAGGTAAAAAGGCTAATTGATCAAAACAAATAAATTACAAAACGCTATATACCGGGTGTATATTGAAAATTGAAACATAGGCGTTTAACATGGTAAATCAGTTTTTCCGTTCGCATTGCTTCCCTAATTATTTTAGACAAAAATGTTTCAAATAAATGTTGTTGAGCATAAAATTCAAATTATTAGTACCTAGGTATAAATGATTTTGACAATCTATTATTCTGACATTGACGTTTAAAGCGTTACGCATTTGTTCATCTCCTGTTTTTAATTCCATGGCTGTTACTATTAATTCGCTATTCCGTGTATTTTCAAATTTGATTTCTGCAGTTATAAAGCAACCAAAATAAATTTTGTTTACTGATCCGGATGTAGAATTTTATGCTCAACAACATTTATTTGAAACATTTTTGTCTAAAATAATTAGGGAAGCAATGCGAACGGAAAAACTGATTTACCATGTTAAACGCCTATGTTTCACTTTTCAATATACACCCGTATATACACAGACAAAAGCCAAACAAATAAGCCGAATGTTTCATATTTTGAAGGTATTGCCAACCTAAATGCGTAAACCTAACCATTCAAAAGAAACTAAACTATCACATTTAAACTACCACCGGCTGACGTCATCAACGTATCACAATTGATAGTGATAATCTACCTACTATATATATATATATATATATATATATATATATATATATATATATATATATATATATATATATATATATATATATATATATATATATATATATATATATATATATATATATGCCATAAAAATATATGCCGAAGTTGTGAATCACCATGTATGGTTAAAAAGTCTATGCTTTGCGTATTTGTGTAAATAAGAAATTTAATTTACTTCTTATAAAGTGCTACCATATTTAAGAACTCATAACTTTAAAAATGTTTTATACTCTACCTTTTAGTAGCTGCGTGCTGAACCCAAAGTCGCCCAATTTTACGTAGTTCGGTCCTGAGTAGAATACATTTTCCGCTTTTATATCCCGGTGTATAAAACCTTTACTATGCTATAAAATACAAAATACAATTTTCCATTAAAACCCTGTATTGCAAACAACATTTCGATCAGCGAGAATAAGAAATAAAAAAGAAGATTTACTTTTTAAGCAAAAGTAACCTTTTCTAAAGGGTCGGTTGCACAAAGTAAAGTAGGTATAGTACAAAAATACATTTCATCTACCTAATAATCATTAGAATTTATTACGGGGTTATTGCAGTCACAATGGTCAAAACCACAAGCCTGAGATGCGCCAGGGCATACAATACAACCCTGGTAATTACCTTCGAAAAACTCTTACTCTACCAGTGGAACACTGGGAGTAAAATATTACTCAGGTTAATAAATATGGCAAATACTGAACTGTTCGGCTATATTTCTTATCTGGGGGGTCATCTTAAACGATTGCGGTTTTGGGCATTGTGTGACTGCAATATACATTTAACGATTTATTAGGTAGATGTTCTATAATCGTAGTATACATATTGACCATATATATTTTTTGTAGTTTAGTTTTTAGTTTAGTTCTGTATTCCTGTATATTTTTTTTATTTATTAACGACGTATCGGAAACGATATATATTAATAAAATAATGTAGTAAACAGAATGCAGAATCAAATACATAATTAATTAAAAGAAGATTTTTTCAAGAAACATAAAAGAACATCTTACATTATATTTTATGTTTTAATTGCCAATTATGTAATTCTATTTATTTACATGTTTATTATTTTATTGTATGTTTTGTATTGGTTCTTTTAACTGGCTGCTTTTCCGATAAATCTTCATTTGACTTCAATACAAAAGTTTTATAATATATTATTATATAACAAGAGTTTAATGTTCAAAATTTCTCAAGAGAATGATACTTAACTAACCAAACAAAACATCGTTGTTAGTAGTCAGTAGATAATTACCATATTGAACTCAAGTAAAATACAATATCTCTATAGAATAATTAATTCATTTATATCGAAACGTATATTTGAAATGACAGCAAGCTGTCAATTTGATGATAGATTCGTTATTTTAAAATACACTCTAGTGTGTATTTTATAGTATTACCATTGAATAAATTTATAACAAGCAAACTGTTATCTCAAAACTAATTTTGTAAACAAATTTTAGATAAAAACATTAAAAATATATACCATAAAACCCTAAACCTTCACTACTTTTAAACTGCAACCCTTTGAAAAATATTTACTACCACAAAATAAAAGAAAAGTCTCAGAACTCATTATACGTGTTACGTCTCTTACCAAGTGCTGGACAGCGGAAGCGACTTGAAAGAAGAGGGGTTTCGCTTCCGTTTCTGAGAGCTTCCCCTCGGAGGAGATCTTGTTGAAGAGCTCGCCCCCTCGCGCGTACTCCATGACTAGGTGGATCTTGCTGTACGTCTCCACCACCTCGAATAACCTGGGGGAGATGAGAAATGAATAACTCAATAACTGTGAAATACGTTCATGGGGAGAGAGGTCCGGGAAAAGGTTGTTCCATTCATACGGTTTTATGTTCTCAGAAGCTGATTTAAAGAAAGCATGTATGACGCTATATATGGTATATTTTTCAACGATTCTGACAGAAAAGAATATTTTATTGATATGTTTTTGAGATTTTATTGCAAAAAAATTAAATTCACATGTTATTTTATTTGATGGTAACCATTCAACCTGATTTACTCCCAATTATAGAATGGTAGATGTTATTCAACCATGTCTAGACCGATTCGTGTTGGTGCAGTCAGAATCTCAATCCATGCGCGACCTTTGAAATTCAAAGCGGCAACGGAGAGATTATTATGCATCCAAACTACATTTAGTTTGAAGCGTCCGAATCATAGACCTTAACCGATTATGATGTTTTTACTATTTAACGACAATCACACAGTGCTGGCCGAGAGACTTAAACCACGGAACTCCGAGTTCATACGTCATCAGATGCAGATGCAGAGCGCATTTCTTTATTTTTAATGATTCTATCATGGATAAGGTTCTTTCATTAATGTTTTCGTTCGTATAGTTAGTTTGAAAATATAGGTTAATACGTTTAAAACATTTATACCTATGTAAAATATTAGTACTTAAATTTTAAAAACAAAGAAACAATACTATTCTGCTGTAAAAAATAAAATTTTACACGATGATAAGTAATTAATTAATTTAGACGATGCAATGGTGCATCATTCATTATTCTAAATGTTGTATTTTAAAGAAGCAAACAGTACCTAATTTTTTATTTTATATTGGCCAATGAGAAGTATAATATAATATGATATTGTAATAATTACTTAAAGACAGGGACTCGAACCGAACCGGATCAGGAACTAAAACCGGAACGAACCAGTAGTATTTTCGTAAACCGTGAACGAGAACTGAACCGTAAAAATTTAATTTTTAAAACCGAAGAAGGAACTTGAACTGGCTGTTGCGAACCGGTTCGAACCAGTTATTTAAAAAAAATATATATTTTATATTTACAATTCAAACATCGAATTTTGCAGATCTACCCTTTACGGCTCTGAGATTATATTTTTGTAACGCCACTGCCTCGCCAAGGTGAGTTATAAGACTGAAATATAGGTACCTGATTAATGTAATTCTTTTGTAATTATTATATAGTGTACGAAATATTAAATTATCAATATATTTGTAACTTTACTTGTGTGATTTTTTATTTATTCATTATTCCTTTTCTGTTGAAGATAAGTGTAAAAATGAGGCAAAATTTTTATATAAATTATAAATTTACTTAAAAATTTTGGAACCGGAACTAAACCGTTTTAATTGAACCGATAACCAATCTAACTAAATTTTCAAATAAATGCCCGGAACAAGGAGCGAAAAATTATCACAATCTAAAACCGGTAACCGAAATCGAACCGGATTTTCTAGCGGTTCGAGTCTCTGCTTAAAGATGATTGAATATTGTAATATTATATAAACATCAATTGCAACATAATCATAAAATACGAGTAAAACAAATTATTAAAAAATGTCCCTTGATATGAATCCACTGAGAGCTAATATCTTTTACTTAAATTATCATTTGACGATTTTTTTAAATATTGCCTTTTATAATTGACTAATTCTACGGGGAACTAGAGAAGCAAAATATGAATTTTACAAGTCGCAAAACTTAATTTTGTATAATATGAGTTCCAAAGCAAGTAAAATTTATAATTTAAGCTTTTAAAGTACGAATTCCGGAATAAATTCAGTATTTTATTACGTTCGTCAAAACTCCAAAGCCTACTTTTGAAAATACCTCCGCCACATCGTATAAATTATAAATGCTTCCATAAACAGTAGCAGACGCTCATATACATTCATGACTGGAGTGGTACGAAAATACGAGATATAATGTTCGTAAATAATTAGTAACCAAGCACTTTGTGAGTTCGTTCACCCGACATATTCGTTTCGAATACTTAAATCTATTACTGAATGAAATTCGTTTTGATAACATACTAATGATCGATGTTCGTTTGTGGGCAAATAAATTGCTTCCGAATTTGTGCGAAGCGAAGATAATTGGAGTTAAAATACTTTCTGAAAGGGAGGGAATCAAATTCAATAATAAGGTGTATTTTTCGTGTATTCAAATAAACAAACAAAACAAATTACTTGGATTTAGGCCGGGATAACTGGAATATCTGGAAGGCATACAAATTCTGACTGACATATTTTTTAGAAAACAAGAAAAATACAAATATATAAGTACAGGTGAAACTCCTGCTTCTTTTTGGAAGTCGCGGTTAATAAGAATATTATGAGCACATAATGTAGGCTATAATTCAAGAGGATAAAAGTTTATGCACGAGCTGAAAGCGAGTGTATAATTTTTCGAGTGAATTATAGCCATTATGTACGAGTCAATACAACGTTTTATCTACAACTTTAAATCAAACCACGGTTTACAAATTTTTATTCATTAAAATATTAACGCTGACATTTTGGTGTGATGAGAGATGACAGTTGTATTGAATAATGAACTCATAATACAATAGTGTTGAATTATGAATTCATAACACAATAATGTGTCTTACAGATGGGTTTATCGTACTTAAGTTTCCTACATTATAAATGTATTATTCATTACTCGTAGATAAAATTTATTTGCCGAAAAATGATGCTTTTCAGAAATGGATCATACTGAAAATGACCCTAAGCAATGCGTTAAAATATTATTCTCATAAGCACTTGGCACAAAATATCTATTAAAAGCTAATATATTTATTTTTTTATAACAACGAAATTTAATAATGAACAACATCATTAAATTAGATACCTATAATGTAATTTAATTGCAAGCTGTTTTTGTAATTTAACGATAATCACACACTGCCGGCCGAGAGACTTGGACCACGGTACTCCGGGTATAATAGTTATTTATGTATTAAGGGTGTAAGGAAGCTTTTATGGCTTGAGACGTGATTTTGAGCCTGAGCGTCAACCGAGGGCTAAAAACATTTCAAGAGCCATAAAAGCAAGTTACGCCCGTGGTACATACCCAACTTTATGCACGGTTCAATAGTTTCTAATTATTTAATTAATTTAATTTACTTGTTCAAATTACCAAATATTTCGAAATTCATTGACAGTTGTTAAAATACCAAAAAAATCCGACAATAAACAAAAATATAAATGTCAAAGTTGTCATTATTGAATTAAACATTTACAAAATAATTTATATCAAATGAAAGTAAAAATGATGTTATTTATATAAAAAAATTGTACAACTAATTATATAAAATGGTTATTTGTAGGATTATTAGTAGTTTATATGAGAAAAATGGAAAATCTAAATTGTTTGCTTTGATTTGACGTTTTTTTATAGCGCACTGCGTTATAAAGTTGTTCGTAGACTATACAGTGACGTTTACGTCAAAGAAGTGTCAAATTATGATATTATGTCCGTGCATAAAAGAAGTTTATTCTATAGGCAAATTAATATTCTATACCCATATAAAATTTGTATGTAACGTTCAGTAATGTTTAATTGCGTTCAATTCAAAAATAGTTGCGGTAATCTCTTCGTAAGAATCAAATCAATTTTGCTGATATCAAACTGGAACAACGGATAAGGTTTCTGTTATATACGTTTCAGGGTTTTGTGGTTTAAATTTAAATTCTCTACGCCTTACCTGATAATATTGGAGTGATGAATGTTTTCCATCGTTGCTATCTCTCTCGTCAGCATCTTTCTTGTTTTAGCATCTAATTTACTTTTATCGATTATTTTTATTGCTACTTTATCTGAAACGAGCATCAAGAATTTATATTAATATATTATAATACGTCAAGAAGGAACAGTTAACATAATCGATTATGCTTTGAAATTTACTGAATTGAGGTTTTGATTGATTGAATTGTCTACAAAATAATAATTACTTAGTAACCTATTCCATTATTAATTCCATCATGAAATATACATCACAATATAACAACTATAATCTATAATTAAAAATTTAATCTAAGTAAATAAATTAAATCGGATTTAAAGCTGCATACATTTTTTGACAAAACTAATACCAAGTGTTTTCTCCACTATAACAACTAGTGATGCCACCAAGACGAAAAATTTCTCGACTCATTCTCGACGAGAACCAGTAAATTCAAAATTACGAGATGAAAAATGTTCTCGAGAAAACGAGAATTTTTAAACCTATAACTTTCGAAATGTCAAAATAATTTTTTATTTGTCTTTGTTCGTAGCATTACCTACCTTATTTTGATCGTTTTATTTCTAAAACAAGAATTATATTATGCAAGTTCATCAAAATGTAGGTACAAAAAAGTTTCTAAATTAACTTCTAAGTTTTCAATTAGATGGTAAAATTTGTTTCTCAAGAATTTGAATTTGAGACAAGACGAGAATCGAGTTCTATGAGACAAAAATTTAAAGTCGACAAATGCCCGAGACGAGAAAACTAGAAGTGACTATTTCTCGTCTCGTCTCACGGCATCAACTAACAACCATGAGTACCCGTGAGTTGACAGCTGGTGACCGCACACACAGTACACAGTATAATATTTATGTCTATGTCGTAGGCAGATTGTAAAATTAGGCTTTTTATAAAAAGCCTAGACGTGTAGACATATTATAAAATACAATTATTTAAACATATATGTGCATTAAAATAAAAAATATTTAGCATTAAATAAACAATCTATTTAAAATAAGGAATTTAAAATTGAGCAATATTTTATTTATAGTGTGCTTTAAAACGATTTTTTGTGCATTAAAAATTTAAAAATGTACATTAAATAAATATTTTTACTTTAAATAAAAATACTATAAATAATAATTAATCCCACATACTCCAATTTTTGGTAAAAACACATATTTAAACTAAACTAAATGGAAAAAACCGTTTACCCTTCATGAGTCCCACATACTCCATTTTTGGTAAAAACTCTAATTTCAATTAAATAAATGAAAAAACTCTTTATCCCTTTTTTACTCCCATACATTCTCAGTTTTTGTTAAAAACTCTTCTTAAACTAAACTAAATAAAAATACCTTTTACCCATATACTCCATTTTTGATAAAAAATCATCTGAAACTAAACAAAATAGACACTTTTTACCCTTCTTGAATCCCACATACCCTGTTTTTGGTAAAACTCTTAAAGCACACTATAAATAAAATATTGCTTAATTTTAAATTCTTTATCTTAAATAGATATTTTTATTTAATGCTAAATATTTTATCTTTTAATGCATAAAGTATTAATTTTAATTCACATATCTATTTAAATAATTCCCAAATTGTAGTCGATATATATTTATGTACGTAAACAAATTCTTATAGTTATACGAGTACATTTTGTTCCGTCCATATCTCGTTTATTTAACCTGAGATTAAAATTTAAGTTGTGTAACCACGCATAATAATTTTAAAAAGTGGTGCTTATCAGATTCGTTGATCTACGTTCATGGGGTAATTGCGGGTAGTAGTTGTTCAGAGCAAATAGAGTAATTTTTTAATCAATAATAATCACAGGTTGTCATGATGACAAGAAAATTATATTTTGTCAAAAGAAATCAAAGAAAAAACGTGCAAAACGGTATTGTAAAAGTCGAGAACAAATTTGCATAAGTTGTTGTATACTTTATTTGAATTATTACATGTTTTCTGAAATATAACGCTTGAATATGAAAAACTATATTCAAATTGTGTGAATTAATTTTCTACTCAACTGCTTGTAAAATATTAATCTCTCATTACATAGCTAAAATATTTGCAAACTGAAAGCTAGTTCGGAAAATAAACGTTTTCACGCACGTGTGAACGTGAAATGCACGACGAAATATCATAAAATGTGTTCAATTCAGTAGAATTTAATTAATGTTAGACCTTTTGCCTCATAAAACATGTTGTTTTTGTTTGTGCGCATAAATTTTCACAACTAACTTTTCTGGCATAGAGAAAAGTTTCATGATTTCAATTTAAATAAATTATGAAATTTGATTAAAATTTCACAATGCGGCAAGTTTAAATTTTAACTTAGGCTCGATGCCGATATTTTGTACTATACTTTACAGGCAGATAGAAAATTCACAATAATTTTGATTTAATAAACCAAGAGCAAGAACCAATTAAATACCAACAAATTAATGTAAGGAAGCACTGATTGGTTAATTTTGATTTTATACTTGTAATGGGATCCTCCAATGTAGTTTTATTATTATTATTTACATAACTACATAAGAAAGTATGGCGATTAGTGAAAACTAAATAAAGAAACCTATAGGAACCATTCTTGAATCCCACATACTCGGTTTTGGTAAAAACTTTAATTGAATTGAACTAAATAATGAAACCTTACATACCCTTCTTGAGTCCCACATACTCGGTTTGGACTGATTTTATCCTCTTACGTGCATTTCTTCGCAGATCAGCGCGTTTCGAAAAAAATAATTTCGAAACGAGAAATTTAAGTATAGCTGTTCAATTCTCGTTTCAAAGAACTCGATTTTTGCTGCCATATATTTAAAAAGCTAGACGTAAATTTAGGAACTTTCTTGTACGTTTCTATTTACACTCAATTTTTGTTTTACCAATAAATATATTTATATCAAAATAAAAAAAATTACGAACAAAGTTAAATAAAAAATCTGACGTGGACACCACATGACTTCCTTGTACGCCTTATGTGTTCATACTTTTCTTAATAACTAAAATGTAGAATAATATAAAAAATTCTTTTAACTTATTATACTAGTATACTCACAAATATATTTTAGTCATTTTATTTAAACTGCAGAACAAGATATGAAGCATATTTTACTATTGTCACTGTCATGTCATAATCATTTAAATTTTACGTAGTAACAAATGTTAATCGATCATGGACTACAAGATAAAGAAATACTAAATTAAAAATATATACTTTAATTATTCCTAAATGATACCAGATACAAAAATATTTATAAAATACCGATTTTAGGTAATAATCACATAATCTTTCATTTAAAATAAAAAAATTGTCTTAAATTAAATATTTATCGAAATATTTTAAAAAAGTACTACTTCCGGTTTGTAGACCGAAACCAAAAATAGGAGGTGCACAACTAGATGCTATAACAGTCCTAAATACAAAATTTCAACTTTCTACGTCTAACCGTATTTGAGTTATGCGACACACATACGTCCGTCCGTGTACGTACGTACGTACAGACGTCACGTCGAAACTAGTCATAATGGATTCAGAAAAGGTCAAAACGGATATTTCCGTCAAAATCTGAGAACCGAAATTTTTCGCGATTACAATACTTCCTTACTTCGTACAAGGAAGTAAAAACATTAAGTTTTCGTTTAGAGAATTCTCGATTTCTCGAGAACTAGTTCTCGTCTCGTAATTCTGAATTCTCGTCTAGAAAATCCGAGACGAGAAATTTATTGGTTTTCGTCTCGTAATGTCGAGACGAGACGAGAATGAGTCGAGCCACACCTAAGTTGAATAAAATTGAAAGATAAGATTTAAAAATTTACTAAGTAATATTTTTATAGATTTTGGTAAAGTTAATAACCAATATATCGTGCATCTAAGTATGCCTAATGACGAAAATTGCTATGCAAATTTCCGATTTTTTCCTAAGAATCAATAACCCCAAACCGCTCTGTCACCCTCTAAAAGCTTTCACCCGTACATAAATATCAGGTGTAAATTCTCAGTTTACTGACCTTTGGTAAGTTGGTGAACCGCCAGCTTGACCTGTGAGAAATTACCGCTTCCGATGTCCCCGGAAAACCGGTACAGTCCAACGCGGCGGCCCAGGGAAATCTACAACAAAGGTTTATTTCCTTTTAGCAACATTCGCCGCCAAATGGGCTCTTGCTGGGTGGAAAAATGTGCCAGGGAGGTAATTAGATGCTTTACGGCGGATAGAACGGAAATAAAAAGGGGAAGAAGTAAACGAAAAAAGGGGGGAGGGGTGGAAATGTTTAAATATTTTGTGTAAAATGAACTGAACAGCAACTTTTACAGTTACAGTTACAGATAAATTAAATACTGCTGAATCAATTTTCGTAATCATGTTTAATTTGTCTCTCCTGATCTGTGAGTTTATCGGTCTTAAATCTTATCTTATGCTGCTAAATTAATTTTTCCCTTAAGAAGCCCGTCTAGCTATCCAAAATCCAGCATAAAATGTACTAACGTAGCGAGTGTTTTGTGGCCAGTACAATAATGGTAAAATTTTATTTCGTCAAGGATTCAATAGAGAAAGAATGGATCTACAGATGTGCCTTTTTAAAATTTTGTATGAATATAAAAATTCCGAAAATTAAAAAAACTATTATTTTATACACACTTTACACGGTTATATCTCATGATAAAAATTAATTATTAAAATTTTAAAAAGGCACATCTGTAGATCCATTCTTTCTCTATGGAATGTTTATAAAAACATTATCCTGAAGTCAATAATAATCTGACAGTCTCGCAACGAAAACACTTTTACAGTATTTTTCGCATAGCTAGAATGCGGCAAAGTACGAGTTTCGGGCTGGTTTCAGGCAGCCCTAGTAGTGGGGAAAAGAGTGAAATAGAAAAATAAAGTAAAATCAAGAGTTTTTTAAGAATTCTGCAAAACGTAGACGGGCCGCTTAATAAGCAATTCAGAGGTTACCGCGTTTGACAGAAACATTTTTATTTTAGAGACATTTTTGGTAGACTGGTAAAAGGTGATTTTAACCATTTTCAGAACTTTTACTTTAAAATTTGTGTCCGCAGTATGAAAATTGCTATACTTAGGTACTGCAGATCCATAGTATTTTAGGATTTTGAGAGAAGAAAGAATAAATTTTTAAATCTACATGAGTAGTTAACAAAAACCTACTGCAAAACGAATAATGACACTAAATTTAATTTCAACATTTAGATTCTACACAAAAAAATTAATTCTCAATGTAAATAAATAATATTGTTGAAAATTATAGTTTATGTATTTGCCGGATTCCATATATTATTAAAATTAATTACTACTTACTTATCAGATATAATAAAACATCAGCATTTGTGTCCTAAAAAATTATTGTAGGAATAAACAATTTAACAAATTAATGAAACACAAAACACAACAGCGTAAAAACAAAACATATAGGTACTAAAAATTAACAAAGTAGGTGTATTATTTTATATAAATATACAAAGATTTAAAAATCCTCGTCAAAATCAAAGGATTCTCTGAAAATTCTTTTATCTTTCATATTTCAGAATCCTGGAAAAAAATAAATTAACGAAATGGGAATTCTTTTTTTCCTAGACTCATTAAAGTTTCAATTTAGCGCCACCGCTATTTGTCAGGAAATTATCACCAAGAATATTTTTCTCAAAATTCAGAAACAAAAAAAAATTCTAAAAAAAATCTATGTGTAAAGGGGGAATATTGCAGTCCTTACACTACCCTTTTCTTCCTAATGAAATTATTGGGTATGGGCGCTCAAAATCAAAGACGATATACACAGAATCATCCTGCCCCCTTGCCAACGAATTCCACCCAACAGTCCCCATTCACCCCTATCCCCATCTATCTAATTGAGGAATCCGATATCGAATTCCAAGTGAAGTTTGATAAGCGACTCCAGCTCTGGTTCGGCTAAGAAGTAGCAATCAATCGGAGTTAATTAACACCTCTAAGAGAATCTGAAGCGCGTAGATCAAAGGTCACGTGCTAGGGGCGCAGGGGCAAGGTGACTCACCTCGTGCGCCCATCGCGGGTCGTGGTGCGCGTTGTGGTTCAGCTGGTCGTAGGGGGAGGCTGGGTTTACTGGCACTGTGAAAAGAAGAAGAAGATAATTAATATTATATTTAGTTACAATGTAGCAATGGGCAATTACTTATATGCCTGTCGATGGCTATGAAACAATTCTATGTTTTAAATATTTCCAAGAACTTTCTTGTAAGATAAATATTTTTTTCTAAATCTAATGATACATTTGGCACAACATAATATAAAATATTTTAAAACGAATTATTTTTAAAAAACGTTAGTGTGGTCTTACTGAGAGAGTCTTTCACTCTTATGCCCAGTGCACACGGAGAAACATTTTGAAAAGTTTCCTGAAAAAAGTTTCCAGAAAATGGAGATTTTTTTAAAAAACAATAAATATGTTTATGATCACATGTCACATTTGACGATTTGACAAATAAGGAGTTAGCTGCACTTCACAACGTTTCCTGAAAACGCCTCATTTTTATAGGCGCCGTTAAAACTTTGAAGTTTCCGGAAACTTTTTTCGGGAAACATGTCAAAATGTTTCTCCGTGTGCACTAGGCATTATAGATCTGTATCACTGTAGGTACCTCAAATTGAAATAGATATAAAATGTAAGATTAAAGGGTAATACAAAGTTTAAGTTTGTACTATACAGATTCCTGTTTAATTTAGGTTTAGTTAGATTAGAAATTAGAATGTTATGTTAGCAGAGTTGCAGTATTTAGTACTTTAGCAAGAATGCTGAAATGGTTAGAAGTTTGAAGTAGCAATTATTTCTTATTAGAATCATTAGCAATAACGTCGTTAAACTTTAAACTAAACGTACAAATTATTAATTTTATGCAGACTACAAAAGCTTGAATCCTTGAATACACACACACAAGTTAAATTAATTACTTATACAAGTTAAAAGCTGACATAACCTGGCTACGGCCCTGTATTCAAATTAGGTACACTTTTTGTTTAACAAACTGTAAAAAATCTCCTATATGGTGTAGGAATTGACGGCTGATAACCGCACACACGGAACAATGTATCTATTCTACACCGTGTACAAAAAGTTCCGGGATGGTAAAATATCTCGAGAAATACGCATCTAATCGAAGAAAAAAAAATCTGACGTGGGCACCACATGACTTCCTTGTACGCCTTGTGTGTTCATACTTTTCTTAATAACTAAAATGTAGAATAATATAAAAAATTCTTTTAACTTATTATACTAGTATACTCACAAATATATTTTAGATATAAAGCTTATTTTACTATTGTCACTGTCATGTCATAATCATTTAAATTTTACGTAGTAACAAATGTTAAACGATCATGGAGTACAAGATACCGAAATACTAAATTATAAGTATATAATACTTTAATTATTCTTAAATGATAGAAGATACAGAAAAATTTATAAAATACCGATTGTAGATAATAATCACATAATCTTTCATTTAAAATTAAAAAAATTGTCTAAAATTTATTATTTATCAAAATATTTTTAAAAAGTACTACTTCCGGTTTATAGATTGAAACCAAAAATAGGAGGTGCACAACTAGATGCTATAACAGTCCTAAATACAAAATTTCAGCTTTCTACGTCTAACCGTATTTGAGTTATGCGACATACATATGTCCGTACATACGTACGTACAGACGTCACGACGAAACTAGTCATAATGGATTCAGAAAAGGTCAAAACGGATATTTCCATCAAAATCTGAAAACCGAAATTTTTCGGGATTACAATACTTCCTTATTGCTCCGTACAAGGAAGTAAAAAAGAAAAACACGTATTTAATATATTTTTAAAATCTATCTAATGACACCTAACACGACCCCCACCCCACCCTTGGAGGCGGGCTGAGGGGTAACTTTTAAATCTTAAATGGCAACCACCATTTTTTATTGCAGATTCGTATTCTACGGAAAAAAATAAGTAACTTATATCTCAACATTTTTTTAAATTCGCGTCAGATCGAAAAAATAAGTTCATAATGCGAATACAGCGCCATTTGTTGCAAATCGGAAAAAAGTGTCATATGAAATTAACTTAATCGTAGCCGTAGAATAAAAATTTGTGATACGAAATAAAGGTTCCCATGTAAGATTGAACACGTATTTTTATGTTTTTCGATCGGATGCTTATTTCTCGAGATCACTGACCGTTTCTGTAATTATTCTACCCGATGTGTAGAGCGCCATCTGTCGCGAATTAAAAAAAAAGTTTTAGATAAAAGTTACTTACTTTTTCCGTAGAATACGAATCTACAATTAAAAATGGTGGTTGCCATTTAAGATATAAAAGTTACCCCCCAGCCCGCCTCCAAGGGTAGGGGGTGAGGGGTCGTGTTAGGTGTCATTAGATAGATTTTAAAAATATATTGAATACGTGTTTTCTGTTCTTCGATCAGATGCGTATTTCTCGAGATATTTGACCGTCTCGAAACTTTTTGTACACGGTGTATATCAATGGCTAACAATATGTGAAGGTTCTCAAACTCAAGTTGGGTAGAAGGTTTTATAGATGACAGTTCATCAAGTTATAATAATAATAATAACCTTTATTTACTTCAGTTAAAATATTTAATTGGAATGCAAAATCCTTTTGAATGGTTCTTCGTAAAATAAAATAAAAATCTGCTGTAATTATTATGTAATAAAGTTGAGTTGCTCCAAGTTTAGTTGTTATAACTGTTAGGTAATAGACAAGAAATTGAGTGTATATTACATCCCCGTTGACCTTTAAAAGGTCTAACTCTATAAAAGTTATTTCATCTCTTTGTAATACTACTCCATTGTCCAGCACTACATAACACAATTACTGCTAGATTTCTATTGCGTTATTAGTTTGAAATCAATACTTCCCTGATAGTGACATTACTTCACATTGTTTGCCTGTAAATGAATTATAGATTTCCACCGAATCGAGTGACACTATTTCCTAGCCGTGCTAGACAGGAAGTCGAAACTGTGACCGGCTAACGCCATTAAATATTAAATGCAGCTTCCGGTAAAGCTGTCAATTTAATTGGAGGTATAGATGACCGCCAGACTAAATATTCAATAATGCAACAACGGTGACATAGAATTTTGACCCGCTTTAATAGTTTATAGAAGAATAGTATATGTATCAAGTTTTATAAACGTCATTTTAGCCACGAGTATTTTTTTAGGAACATTTTTTTTTCACAAAAATTAAATGTCAACTCGTGACTAAAACGGCATAAGTCACGGCTTGTCGAGGTGTTTAAGTAGTATTATGTGTCAAGTTTTATAAACGTCATTTTAGCCACGAGTTTTTTAGGAACGAGCGCAGCGAGTGTATAAAAAACGAGTATCTAGAGAGTTTATACACGAGTCATATTATACACAAATTAAACAACATAAACTCATTAATATGTAAAATTTAATTTATAATAATTTTAGGTTAAATCACTGATATTATACATAGCTCCAAAATTCTACTTAGGATAGTTTATTATATATAAAAATTACTTTTTTAAATTCGCAAAGTTAAGGATAGTTTACTTGACGTGTGTATATTTTAAATATCAGTGTTTTGATGGTATATTTGATAATTTGACATATATTAGTATTAGATATTATGTAAACAATTATTTTCATCGTAGAAGATTTGAAAAAAAATATTAAAAATAACTACCGACCAGTGGCAACAAATTTTGCTTGAAATACGATGCAATTTTTTGTGAACTTTAAAAAATTCTTTTTGTTTCATGATTAGCACGTCGTACAGTATACCCTTTAATTTTTTCTCCTACTTTGTGGAACACTCTATATAATATTTTCCATTAGGTACCTATACACTATACAGGCTGATTTACAAGCATAATATCTTTTTTCTACTCCTGTTACTAAAACATCATATAACGAACTGGTTTCCATGGCGCTAAATAACATTTTAAACACACCTCGACAAGCCGTGGCTTTGGTCCTTTTTAGTCACATATTAAGCACGGGGTGAAGTTGGCTCCTATATTTGAAATTTAATTTTTGTGAAAAACTGATGATAATTAATGATTTATTTCAATAATTGTCAAATTTTAACCAGATAACAGTGAAATACACGAAGAATTTTGTAGCTATGTATAATATCATTATGATTTAACCTAAAAATATTATAAATGAAATATTTCATATTTATGAATTTATGCTGTGTAATTTGTGGTCGTAGAAAAAGTATAGTATGTGACTCGTTTATAAACTCTCTAGATACTCGTTTTTTTATACACTCGCTGCGCTCGTTCCTAAAAAACTCGTGGCTAAAATGACGTTTATAAAACTTGATACATAATATACTATAACGCACTATATTAATTACGGCATTGGAAGAATTTTTTCAAAATTCGAAATTTTAATTTCCAGGGTTTTTAAATCATACTGTTTTGCGTCATGGAATTTCATACATTTACTGAGTTTTCAACTTTACATGTAATCATATTGCACAATTAATTAAAATTTTATTTTATTTTTCATAATTAGTCAGATATCCATTATGTAATCTTCAACCCAGTATCAAAAATGTACTACTTGCAAAAAATGCCCTTAAATTCACGAATTTCAAAAAAATTCTTATGTTTCTATGATGTGAGACGAATAATATTATGCGAATGCTATTAATATATGTACGAAGTTGTGAATTCATATTCCGTCGTTATTTCGTCAATGAAAGTCTTGCCATTTTCAGTTCAATTAAACAAATAACTATTTAATTACCTAACTAATTAATTGCGGTGTTATAATTATTATTTCTTGAAAGTCTGAAGAACCTCAGTAAATTGAAGGCGTTACATGCAAAGTAGGTAATTTTCTCCACCCCGACAACAAAATCAATTAAAGATTGTTCCCAAGAACGAAGGAGCACTTAATTGCAGCATTTTACAGCGCACAATGACTTTCAACGTGATAAAAAATTTGTTCCTTTTTACTATGCAACATGCAACCTTCCCACACTAATGTTAGTCTGGTTGTATCCAGACATTCTGAATCGATCTGAATTTTAAAACAGTTAATTTGATGATGATCCTCTACCCATGACAGAAAACAGTCAATTACAATGATTCCGCAAGCTATTCTATAGCGTTTATTGTTTTTTACCTCTCGCCTAGAGAGGTATAGGGATCGTGAAAAAATTCGATGTCGAGATTTTTGTCAATAAGCACGTTTTAGCACCTTTAGAACCTATTTTGACTATTTTCACGATGATGTCTGTGTGTGTGTGTGTGTGTCTGTGTGTATGTATGAAAGTCTGTATGTGCGCCTACTATAGCCTTTCGTCCCGGTTCATTATCTCAAATTCTACTGAACATAAAATTCTAATATTTTGCATTATACATTTATATGTGTTAATGAAGAGCTGAAAAGATTTTGGTAAAAATCCACTAACCGGAAATGGTATTTTTCTTGTAGCACTATAACATTTTTTGCAAAAATTGTATAAAATAATGCGATTGTTATAATTTGACATACCACACATAAAAGAAGAAATTACATTGTACAATATTTAATCTTACTTGTTTTTATATCTTTAACAAATAAAGAAATATAATTTTTTTAAATATATAATTTTACCTACCACGATTTGTGAATCCCGAAATAGAAATAAAATTTAAAACAAAAACAAAATTGTCAATGTGACAGATAAACAGATGTCTGTGGCAAGGAGGTTTCTCTGTGGTGTAGGGCATGTGTAGAGTGTGGTGTAGAATTTTGAAATGTTGGATATAGTATAGATATTAAATGGACATAGTATTATGTAAATATGGTATTTATAAAATAAAATAATATATTAAACTAAGAGCTGATTAAATTTGTGAAATATGTTATTTATTTACCTACATAATTATTATAAGTCCATTATGCATTTTAAAATAATATAATGTATGATTATTTTATATTATTATATCAAATGTTATACGGTGTTGTTGTATTTTATTTAAATTAAAGCTTAATATTTGGTTCAATACGAGGTTAAATAATAATACTTCAATGTCAAGGCGAGAGGTATTGTAACGGCCACGTCAGATTTTTTAATTATAAAAATAACATATAATTTATGTTTGAGGAGGAAAATAATTTTATATGCCTCCGGTCGGCATCGCTAGTTTTCCATATCTCAAAATCCGCCAGAAACTCTTTGTTGCCAGCCTAGGCCGGCAAACAACCGGAAGTTATAGGTTGGCATCTTGACATTACTACAGTTGTCAAGCAGATGTTAATTTTATGCGTTGAATATTTTTTATACGAGAATTAACAAGATTTTGACAAATTTTAGACGTAAATCGTTAATAGAAACTGCAATAAATATATTTTAAGATCAAATGCAAGTATTCAGTGCACAATTTTTTAGGCTATGTATAATAAAATACAAATTAAATTCATTTTATATTTTTGTAATGAAATTGGCACATAAAATATTGTGTATTACACGTCCAGAAACTGTTATGCTAGTGCTCGTAATTTGCAAGTCTCGCCTGTGGCTCGGCGTGTCAAAAATACTCACTCTTGCAAAAGGTCAGTTTCTGGCCTTGTGATACAAATAACTATTGACGTCCATATTTGTAAAAAAAACTGCAATATTTGTATAAAAAGACGGTTTTCGCGCGCTACTGTACAGCTTTTATTTATAAGTGAATTAACTTCAAATTATAATATGTCGTCAACAAAGCTTGGATCTGCGAAATAACCGATCGAATTTTTGAAATTCGTTTTAAAATAGAAGATATTTGTGTTCAAAAATTGTTAAAATTTATCATATTTCGATTTTAAAACAAAATTTTGTAGATTACACTTTTATCGTCAACAATATCTTTAAATTATTATATATGTCGGAGTACGAGCGGAGCGGACAATAGATGATCAGTTACGTGATCAATAAAACTACTAAAAGGCGCAATTATTGAAATAGTTAACTAATCGAAACACCAAATAAATCACACATTCACCACTCATGTCATGAACCAGTTAAACGTGATCTACAAACTATGACGATAAGGAAAGATGGCAATTCCCGGGCAAGTGCTACTCGTATCAAAGCATTTTCAAGACTGCCGATAACCGACTCACACCTAGCACGTAATCCCAGACTTCGCCCAAGTGTACTAACATAATCGAACAAACAAACACGATCATAACTTCATTAGCACACTTGCATTCCTATCATTAATTATTATTACAATCAACATGATTGCTAACCCCGACATATTTAACAAAACAATAAACGCTGTGGAGTGGCGCGCGAAATACATGTTTTTGGCTGTTTTCTGGTAGAGAATTGTCTTAAACATAATTAAATTAAATTTTAAAAGGGTGAATAGCCGTGTGTAATGTGGTGAAGGCAATGACATGAATTTATGTTCTTACTTCTTTATAAATATTTTTACATCAATAAATGAAAATACTTAGAAGATCAGAAATGGTACTAAAGTTAAAATTATTATTGTACAATTATATACAAATTTAGTTTATCTTTTCTGTAAATTGTATTAAAATCCAAGTTCACATTTTTAAATACTGTATAAGTTTTTAATTTACGGCGGTTGCGCAGTCAAATTATAGGTTTTGCTGAACGCTCTGTATTACTTTAATAAACAAAGATTTAAATTATATATCTGAATAAATAAATTAAACACTTTTTGAATTTTGTATTCCAGAAAATTAAATTTCAAATGGATCAACACCAGCCGTCAAAATAGCGAAAAACAAAATGCAGTTTTCCCCATAAAACCAATAAGATTTTTTAAACAAATAAGACGTTTTCGAAAAGCTTGAAGTTGCCCTCTTTAAGCTCTAATGCCACGTTTTTGAATTTTTATGTAGGATTGTATTAAAATACACATGAAATATTCACAAAATTGGACATGTTTATCCATGCACATAAAAAAATTGAAGAAAAAACTAAACTTAAACTTTTCAAAAATATCTTAGTTAATTCGAAAATTTCAATTCTTACTTAAATTTTAATGGGAAAACTAAACATACTTTTCACCATTTTAACGGCTAGAAGCCAACCACTTTAAATTAAACATAGACTTGACATATCCCTTAACTCCGGCATTTATCGTATAATCCTCCGTTTGTCCAATTAAGTTACAATGCATTTTGTGATATTTTAGGAATGCAAACTATTTAATAAGTTGAAAATTTATTGCACGTTTAAATTTTGATAAAGCACAACGTTGTACATTTAATAGTATTCAAACGATAGAATAAATTTAATTAAAATAGTTTGCACGCTAATAATAGTTGGCTCTAATCGGGTATGTGTATATTTATTCAAACAAATGATAAATGAAAGAAAAATGGGAATTAACAACTTGAAATAAACCTTTTGTCGTTCTTTTTTTGTGTTTTAGAAAATTAATTGGCTTATAATTTATTGCTAATCGTATGAATATTAATTTAGCGAAAGAAAAAAGAATTATTATAAACAAATAAAGCTCAAACAAATGTCAAAATTTAATATAAACTTCAAATAACATAAATTTACAGTTTGAGTATATTTATTCTGTTTAATATTATAATTTATTGCTGATCGTATGAATAATAATTTAGCGAAAGAAAAAAGAATTATTATAAACAAATAAAGCTAAAACAAATGTCAAAATTTAATATAAACTTCAAAGTATAACATGCATTTACAATTGAGTATATTTATTTCGTTTATTCTGTTAAGTATAATTATTTAAAATGCAACTTTTCTTATTTTAATAACATTTAGCACCAAGTATATACTTTTTTGTTGATGGTTAATTTAGGGAAACGGTACTAATTAAATTTGTCCTAGTTTGTTAATCTCCGTTAATTAAAAATATAAAGTTAAAAATGCAGTGTGAAAGGTTTGAAAATTAATTTGCAGTTTTGTGGACAGTTTTACGTAAACAATAAAAAATGAAAATTAAAAAATAAAAATCTGACGTGGCCATCACACAACCTTCCGCCATATCTAGACTTTAAACAGAAATGTATACGTACAATCCGGTGCCCATTTAAAATATACAAATAAAAATCTAAAATATTCAAACACAGAAATTTGCATCACCTGAATAAAAAGATTCATTCACAGGAAAACTCTGCTGTGTTGAAGCCATCCTCCGTTCAATTACTACATTTAATATCTTACTTAGGACTTATATAGCGCTAGTATGCCAACTTGTCACCCGTCTCACCTGTCAATATTTTTTACGCAGAAACAAAAATCAACCGATCATGGATTACAAGATATCAACGTTTTATTTGATAAATTTATTTTTTAAATTTTACTGCAGTTCTTTAATGCTACCAGATAAAGACAATTTTTTTATAACGTAAGTTGCAAATAACTTTTCCTCTTATTCTTATTACAAATAAATACTATATTTTTCCAAATTTATATACAATTTTGACAATTAACCTTTTCAATCTTCAAAAAATATCACTTCCTATGAAGATATTTGTACCAAAATCTAGGGAGCTCTTCCAATTTATATACAAATGTTAAATACCAAATATCAAAATTTTCGGGTAATTCGTATTTGAGTTATGCGACTAACACCCCTTGACCACACACACACACACACACATACACACACACATACACACAGACATCATCGTGAAACTATCAAAAATGAGTTGTAAGGACCCTAATTCGTGCTCATCCACTAAAAATTCACCACCCGATTTTTTGCATGATTCCAATACCTTCCTTTACAGGTAAGCGGAAGGTAAAAAAGTTTGCTTTTACAGAGTAGAGACCAACACCTGAAATTAACGAATATGACTTTATGCAAACAACCGAATTTTTATTTCACATTTATTATTGTAGTTGTAAGTTAAATTTTAATTAGGCTAGTGCCAATTATTTTTACCATATATTAAGAGCATTCTGTACAGGAAGAATGTACACGTTAAAGCACTTTATACACCTCATCGACACATGGTTGCACATTTTAACAAAAACAAATTTTTATATGGTAGATAAGGGATAAAACTTCGTTCTATTAGTGCAAAAAAATTTTCAGCACGTTCAACGTTCGAAATTACTTACTTTCAACCGCTTGCAGGCGTTTAGATGCACCTACAGATTTTTCTTTATATTTCGCAGAACATGATATTTTAAACTTGAATCATGTAGTTTAAAGTTTAATCTACGTTGGGGTAGTGTTATTTTTTAGAAAAAACTGTCTGATTTCGAGAAAATTAGAGGTAAAAAAATGTGAATTTTTGTAGTTTTCTTTATTTTATAAACTAAAACTTCGGTACAAAACAGAAAAAATGGTACTAATAGAACGAAGTTTAAGTTAATTAGAATAAATTAAAGACGAAATAATGAAAATAACTAATTTTTGACTGTGTTCATAGTTACTCAATTAAAAATTACAATTAATATTAATCAGTAATCGACATGTCGCTGAAAACGATGATATTGACTCTCATAAGCAAAAGTATGTTATTTATTAAATTATGATTTAAAACAAAAGTATGATTTGGTATAAGCTGTAGTACAGTTTTAATCTGAAATTTCAAATTATGTAAAAGAGTATAAATTATTTTTTACTCACCAATAGTAGATTTCTGCACCATCATATCTTCTTTCTTCAGAACAGTCTAACTATTAAACATCTTAAAAGTTTCCATTGTTGTTTGATATTTGGCGTGGTCCATCTGTAACAAAATTAACACTATTAATAACGCGCCAACCTCTCCAATCTTAATATAAACGAAAAAAGAAATTAAAAAATCTTACAGAGCTATTAAAAACCTAGATATATAAAAACACGTAATCTTTACAGACAAGTTTAATATAAAAATTATTCAATTTGGCAATATAAATAATTCGCGAACGAATCTGGCATGAATTAAATTTTTACGTCAACACTCCTTTACGTTTCAGAGTCTCCTAGCGTCACAATAGATTATTTTTAACTTTTAAAATTTGTGTTTACAAGAGAAAACACAATAATATAAGAGATTTATTCCTAGGCGATGATGCAAGGAGGTGAAGACAATATTTCATTCATCTCGGATGGAAATAGATTGTTTTGACGGTTGTAGAGCATTTTTGACAAACGTTTTTGATCTGTGATAGTAAGCAGCGGTGTCATTGTTCATTGCCAGTAGAGTATTCAAGGATAGCGAAAGGAGCTAATATTTCTGTTTATTTTTAAGTTATACTTTTTTAATGGGCTGCCAATGTGACGCAATCGGAAATTGAGCGGTACTCACACTACATAGAAAGAAGAGAGATTAGAAAATTGTCAATATGTATATTTATAAAAGAACAAGAATAGATTTTGACACTTCTTTCCCTTAGAAATTTGAATTATTTAATTTTTTTGCTAGGTAATCAATCACTCAACAGGATTTACTCCAAATTATAGAATTGTAGATATTATTATAGTGGAATCCAACCACTTCGACCAATAATGATGTACTTAAAATTTCCGGAAATATATTTTTTTGAAATACAGGCTGTTTCAAGTCGAGTGTAACAAACTTTAGCAACTTATTCCTAAAGTTATTTTAAGCTAAAAATGTCCTTGAACATGTCCAATTCCTTCTGGTTAACAATATACAAGAGATTGAAGTATTATAAAGTAAAGAAGATTTAAAATTTTGTAATCAATATAATATAAATCGTTTTATAGAAAAATTAATTAGTTTGACAGTTGTCATTTAGTGACATTTACAGTTCGAGATTAAAAATTTATTTATTAAGCCCATTTTACATTGAGCAAGCGCAAGGAGCAACTGCAATCTTCAAGTCAGAGTTGAACAAGAAAATTGCAGGACATTTTTTTCATTTTACACTGAGCAACATCAGCAAGATGCAATTACTTATTTAATGTATAAATTTATTAATAAATTTACCAATATTTTGTTACTATATTATGTCAACTTAACCTCTTGGATTTGTTGTATTGTATATTGTTGGGAAATAAGGATAGCATGGCATTATAACCACTAATGTACTAACTTTAAAACACAAATTAATCTTTTTGACGTGTATGTTCAGTTGGTAGCATCATAACGAACTAAAAATAACTACAAATAACTGAATTGCTTTCAACCCTTACAAAAATTAGAACATGTTCTATTCCATGCAACCGTTGCCTCAAAATTGCTTCTGCCTGTTGAAAGTGCAATTTCTGTATTACACTCATACAATATTGAAGCAACTTGTCAAAAGTTGCACTTGCATCTGCAATATTGCTCAATGTAAAATGGGCTTTAAAAGTTATAAATGCTTAATATAGGTAATTTAAATATGGCTCGTATTATTTCTGTAACTTAAAAAAAATACATTTTTAATCTAATAATTTCAAATGGTTAGCTTGAAGTTTCCGAATGCTATTTAATTGCAAGATGTTTTACAATTTAACGATAATCGCGCACTACCGCCGAAAAAAAAAATATATGGGCAACTATACTATATTTGAGAATGACTGGCAGTAATAAATCATTCTGCCAAAGACATTCCAGTGGCGCGCCAATAATTGTTTGCACAGGGATAGTCGAAATGACTAAATTCGGTAGAGAACTATCGTTTTAGGTCTAGTTGATTTTCAGGGAAAAGATTTATTTTAATAATAATTAGTGAGAAAGTTATATTTAAATATTTAAAACATTAGTTTTTAGTAAATGTATAAACAGATCACTCTGACAAATCCTATCTACGTCTATGACACTATGACACAGTCCGACGGGGATTATCGCTCGTTTATGACGGCATTTCTATTCTTCGAGAAGTAAGTTTCGTTCCAGGTACAAAGCGTGCGGCTTATTTTTACCATCCTAGTGTAGTTACAACTGATTTTTCTGGTAGTTTTATTGGCCGCATTGCTGGCAAAAATCCAATACTACTCTTGCAAATAATGATTTATTACTGTCAGTCATTCTCAAATGGACTATAAGTATTTATTTATCTGCATTTTGTTACGTAGATACATAATGTACAGTTCTAGGTAGAGGTTGTTATCGTAGATAAATAAAATGGTAAATGGTTTCCTTGTTCAGTTGATTGATAATAATATTTATTTATGTTCCTACCCACCGACTTTATGATAATATTATCCTAGAATTTAAATGTGATTAAATGCATTTGTGCCTATTTGTGCAATTAGTTGAAAAAATATGGCGTACAAGTCATTGCAAAGTTTATTTTTGTTTTCAAAATACCTTTTAAATTATTCAATAACAAACTAAAAAAGTCGTGGTAATATTTATTCAATTTAATGCATTTACCAATTTACCTTAACAATAAATAAACTAAAAATGTAATGTGTGTTTATTTGAAATGTGAAGAAAAACAATGTATTTTTTATTCGACTATTTCCCACATATTAATTAAACCAATCATTTGCTTCAATTTTTCAAATTCTGACCAATGACGTACAAAATATATCGGCAAAAATTGAAAAAATTCCCTAGGAATTGTTCAAGTGAATATTTTTTGACAGATGGTTTAACCAATCATATTGCGTAATGATGACGTCAAATGACGTAATGCAACCAATAGAATGAAAAATGTAAAATGATGTATCTGACAACATAATTTTGTAGATTAGGTTTTATTTTGTGACGTCAGTAACAAAAAATTAATTAATTTGTCACATGAAACGTCAAAATGTTTAGCAAAATGAGTCGTTTTGGTAGTATTTTTAACAAGAAAAATATTCTTCCTAAATACCATTCGAGATAATAATTTTTTGAGAGAATTTTTGTCTATTCCACGGCAACTTATTGCAATTTCACTCCACAAAACATCATCTGACAATTCCCCTCAACTTCGTTTCGGGAAATTGATAGATGATGTTTTGTGTCGTGAAATTGTTAGAAATAAGTTGCCGTGGAAACGACAAAACAATTCTCAAAAAATTATCATCTCTTATGGTATTACCCCTGACAATTTACCCGTTACATGGCCATGTATGACAATTTTATTGATTTAGTATTGTTTTTAATTGAAATTAAAAGTGTCAAATGAACCTTTTTGCGACAACTTCTTACGATGAAATAAAAATATATCAAATATAACGCCAAAAAATACAGTTAAGTCAAAAACTTTAGTTTGGAAGCAATTATTAATGAACTTGTGAAACGAAAGAAACTAAAATTTATAATTTTGACACTCAAAGGTTAGTAAAAAAATTAAATGTCAAAATAAACAACCGTTTCGCCACAAAAAAATTAGTCTATATTTAAAAACACGAAAAACCACCAATAATTATTCTAATCGGTCTGCAGCAGTGTCAAATTTTACTTACTCCGGCATTAAAAAACATTTAATAATAAAATATTAGGACAGTCCAACGTAAATTTATTAGTTCATATTTTATGTCTGTTTATTTGGGAAATTGTCTAACAAAATATATCTCGGGTCTCATTATTTTGCAGGTAAAATTATTTCTTAAGATTGTTGCTTATAGGTAACATTCCTCGACAAATTGAATGATAAAATCCCTCGCCTTCAGCTCGGGATTTTGATCACGACAATTGTCTCGAAATGTTACCAAGCAACAATCTTTTGAAATAAATTTTACCAGCAAAATAATGATCCCTTGATATATTACTATTGACAATTAATTATATAAATGTAAATGTAAATGTTTAAAATTTATTTCAACAATGTAAGTAGGTACATAATTTATTATTAATATTAATAATGAATTATATATCTAATATTCTTATCTTTGTAGTCTGACATTCAATAGTAAAACAATTTTAATTAAATAATTTAGAGTACATTTTCTGAATAATTTAGAAAATGTCAGATGTCAGTAAGAGTCAGTGCTTGTTGAAATTAAATTCCTCTTTGATAAATTATCACTCAGAATATTAAAAATTTTATGGATTTATTCATAAAATATTATACCATAAATTAAATATTCCTAGCAATTTCGTTATTATGAATACTAGACCACGATAAAACATACAATTATATTTCTGAGAACTGTTCAACTCATAATTTTTTCATTCATAATTATAACCTCTTCAGTAGAAAATAACATACAATTATGTGTTTCATTTCCAATTCATTTAAATATTTACTATAGATTTGCCATGAATTATCTTTAATTGGTCTAAAGAATAAATTTTCTTTGATATATTCGTTTTCTCCTTTTTATGAGTTATGGCCCCCGCTAATAAATGGCAATCGTCATTTGCAGATGTAAAGATAAATAATTAGCTAAGCTATACTCGTGTAATCTAATTCCAGGCTAGTTATGTGTAGATCTAGTGTTGTATAATTTAGATTGGTATCAAATTAGAATTCTGAAAATGTAATTTGAATTTCTGGTGCTGTAGTTGTTATTTATTAGTATAGTTACACAGGGAAGTTGGTGGTTTGTTGATTAGTGTAATTGGTTCACGACGGTATTTAATTTAACAGGAATAAATTAAATAACGTTTAAGGATTCGGAAAATGGTTCGTTTAAAAATTTTACAAGTGCACTTGTTATAATTTCTCATTGGGAATATAATTATTGTAGTTGCTAAAATAATTATTAAAACGTTGAAATCTTATAATCCATGTTCGGTTGTTTTTTGTCTCTAAAAAATATTGACAGGTGAGACGGGTGACAAGTTGGCATACTAGCACTATATAAGTCATCTCATAAGTAAGATATTAAATGTAGTAATTGAACGGAGGATGGCTTCAACACACCATAGTTTTCCTGTGAATGAATCTTTTTATTCACGTGATGCAAATTTCTGTGTTTGAATATTTTAGATTTTTATTTGTATATTTTAAATGGGCACCGGATTGTACGTATACATTTATGTTTATAAGTCTAGATATGGCGGAAGGTTCTGTGCTGGCCACATCCGATTTTTTAGCAAGTTTTTTATTTTTTAAGAAAAATGGATATATCTACATATTTATTTACGCCTAATCATTATAGTAGAAATATTTTTTAAATAATTTATATAGGTAACTACGTTACCTAGCCCTCGTGTTATATCTATAAATATTTTGTATATACGCAGGTTGTGTTATAATTGGCTAAAATGTTAACTCAGTAATTATTATTCACTAGGGAGTAATAATTAATAGTAATAGTGAACTAAGCACAAACATATTACCTATGCATGAATTATGTAATAGTACGAGTATTAGTCTTAGATTATCTACCTATACCTACCTACCTATCTACCTACTCAACCAAAATATTAATTGTCACGATAAAACCTAACTGCACACTGTGACAGAATTAAACATTAAAATATTAACTTTTTTCGCATAATTAAATATTAAAACCTGAAATTTTTTTCATATTATTATATAATAATTAGTTACAATGTTGGAGATTTAAAAAATTCGTTTTTAATAATAAAACTTTGTCACGAAAAAACTTCTAACATGTACGAGTAATTTAAACAGAAACCCAAGGTTTTGCAGTGAGAGTCGTGAAATTAATCTAATAAATTTAAAGCTGCGTAAAACAAAGCGCTAATGTATACCTGCCAAAATAAACTTTACAGTTTAACTCGGTGTAATAAATTCTGGCCCATGAAATGAACATTTCAACAAACTTTAGTCAATCTTACAATTACAGCCAAATAAATAATAGACTTGATTATTTATTGGATTATGCCTTGGCACGTACGAGAACTGAATACGGGATTACTTCAATGCGAGATATTCAAACATGAAAACATAACGTATTATTCAACGAGAATTTAAGAGTCTAATATGTAGTGAAGTTGCGCGCAGCAAAATCATGCTTTTGAATAGGGAATGAAATTGAGACTAATTTTGATCGGACCGATTTAATTTTTTTTTCATTTAAATATAAATCCGCATCCGCTTAGTGTTGAAATTTTAGTTTTATTTTTTGTTTCAGTTTTACAATGCCATAAACTTGTCATAACTTGGCTAACTTCACATAACTGTTACTCAGTATATCAATAAATATTGCAAATTTCAACACTAGACGGATCTAGATTGAACTTTTATCTTTCAAATGAACCCCTGTTTGTGATGATACGTTCAAATTTAGTATCAATTTTGATCCCTCTACCAGAGCGCGTTCCCTGTTGCTACCTTTGTTCGACACAGTAAATCTGTATAAATCTATCCTTTTCTCGCAGACAGCTACATTCGGGCCTTAACAATGAGAATGCAAAATTTGAGTCATAAGTTACACGATTTTTACTATATTTGCTTATTCAGTTAATTGAATTTAGGGCTGTAGGAGAAAAAAATTAATGAAACATTAATTTTTTAAATTTTATTGCGTAGACTGTGACGTTTTGATTCGACTAGTGTTTTGGTCATTATCAAACACTAAAAATGGAAAATTACAAAAAGAGTAAAACCATACAATCAAAAGAAAATCTTTTAGAAAATACATCAAGTAAGTAAACTAAAGTAATGTAATTAACAAACAAGTCCAAATTATTTTGAAAAAATTACAACAAAAAACAAAATTTTAATTTTCCAGTTTTAGTGTTTGACCAAAACACTGATCAAAACGTCACAGTCTACGCAATAAAGTTGGTTCATTAATTTTTTTTTTCCTAAAGCCGTAAATCCAATATCTCTTCAATATAATCATTTTTAACTTTGAAAAATACATCAATTATTATTACAAAGTATTTATATAGGAACACAAAAAATTGTAGTGAAAGCAATGTTTCGGTCTAATCGACTTCAGTTTATTTGCATTTCAAAAGGAAAACTCTGACATGAAAAATCAATTGATCAAATATGGGTGTCAATATTTGAATAGTCAATTACAGCGCACAAACGGAAACATATATCTTATCCGTTTCCGTCTAACGAACTGCAATTTATAGTCAAGCGAATTTAACTTTGATAATAAATCTCCCAATTCAGATAACCAGATAAATCACCAATCAATTCTCATGCTTCATTTGTCAAAATATATTTATTATATTTACGAGGTTCGCATTTAACTGATGAATGTTGACAATAAAAGTTAATTGCGATTTGATAAATTAATCACGGCTTGTTGGTGATTATCTTTATGAATTTATACTGTAATTTTTGCATGTAAATTAGGTAAAGTATATGTTATTATTTTCGCATTGCATTATTGATATAATTAAAAGTCAATAAAATGATAGCGTGCATGCGTGCGGGTTTTGAAGTTTTATTAATTAATATTGTATTAAATGCTGGAAATTTTCCATTGTTATTATTTCACAAGATGTAAAGGGCAGACAAAGGAGGAATTATAATTTTAATAATTTTCCTATTTGTATGTGCATGAAATAAATTTATATTTCCATGAGTAACATAGAAGAAAATTTCATTATTCATTTAAAAACAAGACATGGTATTAAATTAGTTAATTATTTTATTACATAGAGAAAAAATTGTAGAAAATTATAAAACAATTGTCTATTTCTGCACTAAAAATTGTAGTACCTAAGTAATGTTGTAGTTTTTAATACCATTTGAGATAATAATATTTTGAGACAATTTTTGTCTATTCTACGGCAACTTATTGCAATTTCATTCCACGAAACATCACGGAAATTTTCCCTCAACTACGTTTCGGGAAATTGTCAGATGATATTTTGTGTCGTGAAATTGTTAGAAATAAGTTACCGTGGAAACGACAAAACTATTTTCAAAAAATTATCATCTCATGATATTACCCCTGACAATTCCACTCATAGTTTTTCAGTCAATCAAAACACAGTATTTTGCTGAATTGAACCAATCACAGACGAATTATACTGACAATTTTCACTCCACGAAGCGTTGCTATAGATATTATGTCAGTTGACTTTATTTTGACATTTCAGTAATAATTTATAAACTAATATTTCTGGAAGAAAAGGTACTAAATACCAATTCGAGAAATTGTCAAGCCGAATACCATACGTGACTATGATTTTTTGGTAATTTTTGCCGTCTGGTCACTCCTGCTTGTTGCTTTAGAAAATAAACACTCGTGCTACGCACTCGTGTTTATTTTCGACGCAACAAGCAGTCGTGACCAGACGGCAAAATTATAGTCACTAATGGTATTATATATGAAAATTTTATTGCACAATGAAAATATATGTATTACTAATTGGCATATGCTAAAAATTAATTTCAATTTTCAATTTGATGAATTTTGCTCCTCCTTCTTTCATTTCTACTTTAAATTATATTTATTTTCAGATATTCTTATTTATCATAGGGCAAACTCTATTGATTGTTTTGATATATTGTTTATGCCTCTTGCATGTTCCTATTTGCAGAAATTTATGAGGATAAAGTGCCTAAAAATGACTGTCTGAAAACGGTTTCAAGCGCAACCTTAAGACTTAAAAATACTTCTATTTGGTATTTGCTTTCAAAAAAACATCAAGTTTCATAAAATATAATAATATAAAAATGGTGGAGGTCCCTGTTCTTAAACATATTTTCTTGTTTTTCGCTTTCATAATCAATAAATAAAAACCAACCCAACTATAATTCAGTCTCTATCGTTTCCATCATGTTCCGTCTCTATTCATAGTCCAATCTTAAGCGGCTCGTCTACGTTTTTACCGAATTCCTAGAATACTCTCGATTTTACTTTTATTTCCATTCCACTCTTTTCTCCACTACTAGGGCTGCCTGAAAGCAGCTTGAAACTCGTACGTGCCGCATCGTAGCAATGCAATGTCATTTTAAAGTTGAAAGATACTGTAAAAGTGTTTTCGTTGCGAGTAAACTGTCAGATTATTATTGACTTCAGGATAATGTTTTTATAAACATTTAATAGAGACGAATGGATCTACAGATGTGCCTTTTTCAAATTTCAAAAATTAATTTCTATCATGAGATATAACCCTGTAAAGTTTGCATAAATTGGAATTAATTTTGAATTTTTATAATCATGTAGGTACATACAATTTTTACCTTCCGCATACCTGTAAAGGAAGGTATTGGAATCATGCAAAAAATCGGGTAGTGAGTTTTTAGTGGATGAGCACGAATTACAACTCATTTTTGATAGTTTCCCGATGATGTCTGTATGTATGTGTGTATGTGTGTGTGTGTGTGTATGTATGTGATCAAGGGGTGTTAGTCACATAACTCAAATATGAATTACCCAAAAAATTTGATATTTAGTATTTTACAATTGTATACGAATAGGAAGAGCTCATTAGATTTTGGTACAAATATCTTCACCGGAAGTGATATTTTTGGAAGATTGAAAAGTGTCAAAAATTTATATAAATTTGGATAAATATAGTATTTATTTGTAATAAGAATAAGAGGAAAAGTTATATGCAATTTACGTTATAAAAAAATTGTCTTTATCTGGTAGCATTAAAGAACTGCAGTAAAATTTAAAAATAAATTTATCAAATAAAACGTTGAAATCTTGTAATCCATGTTCGGTTGATTTTTGTTTCTGCATAAAAAATATTGACAGATGAGACGGGTCACAAGTTGGCATACTAGCGCTATATAAGTCATAAGTAAGCTATTAAATGTAGTAACTGAACGGAGGATTGCTTCAACACAGCAGAGTTTTCGTGTGAATGAATCTTTTGATTCATGTGATACTAATTTCTGTGTTTGAATATTTTAGATTTTTATTTGTATATTTTAAATGGGCACCGGATTGTACGTACACATTTAAAGTGTAGATATGGCGGAAGGTTGTGTGATGGCCACGTCAGATTTTTTTCATATTTTTTTTATGATGAAAATGGAAGTTATGATGAATCATCCTGTATAATTCAGTCTCTATCGTTTCCGTCAGGTTCCATCTCTATTCGTAGTCCTTTTAAACCGATCTTAATGGCCTCATACTCATAACGCGATAACAGTTCGACTGTTCGACAACGTATGTTAGCCTTTTGTAATTCGATAACGCAAAGCTAGTTGCTCGGCACATCACAGTCGCAGTAATTTTTCAATTTGTTGCGTCGTTTGGCTTTTCCGCTTTGCTTTTGAAGTACTGAAGTACGTCAAATCAAGAGAGAGAGTGGAAGCAAAAGCAAGAAGATCGTTTAAAATATTTACAGGACACTCGCGGAGATAAATGTCAATAAGTTAAGGGTTGTTTTCGCGAAGCAGCGTAGGTGGCTAGGATAACAGTTGCGAGATAATATTTGCTTGCAAATTAGGACACTGCTTTGCTACGGGGTTGGTATAAGTTTTGTGCTTTTGTTATTAAACTTTTCTGAAATTGCTCAAGCATGAAATGTGTTATTATTATAGAAAACTACGTGAATTTTTATTAAACTCTATTATCATTACCAATTGAATATTACTGTGAAATTCACAGTGTGAATTAAGGAAATTAATCATCTTTTGAGGTTATGAGTTTTAAAAATTGTTTAAAAAAAGATGATTAAAAGTAGTTGATTGGTATTAATTTTTAATATTTGTCTTGTATGTTCCATTTTGTACCTCTCGCCTAATATTCTATAAGGGAGGTATTGTGATGGGTCAAAATTTTCAAGTGTGAGTTTTTGGTGGATAAGCACGTTTCAGGGTCCCTAGAGTAAGAATTTAACATTTTCGAGATGATGTCTGTGTGTGTGTGTGTGCGTTCGTATGTTACAATTTTTTCGAACGCGATAGGTAACTAAAAAAATTAAACAATTTTATATTTAAGGATTTAATACGAATTTTAATAATCCATTAAATATTGGTTGGTACCAATCCAAACTCCGGAAGTTCATTTTTAAAATATTTCGATAAATAATTAATTTAAGACAACAAATTTAATTTTAAATGAAAGATTATGTGATTATTATCTACAATCGGTATTTTAAAAATTTTTCTGTATTTGGTATCGTTTAAGAATAATTAACATATATACTTATAATTTAGTAGTTCGGTATCTTGTATTCCATGATCGTTTAACATTTTGTTACTACGTAAAATGTAAATGATTAGGACATGACAGTGACAGTAGTAAATTATCGTATATATATATATATATATATATATATATATATATATATATATATATATTTGTGAGTAAGTAGTAGTACCTATATATTAATATATTTGTATAATAAGTAACAAGAATAAAGTAAGTATGGCGGGAGATCTTGTGCTGGCCACATCAGATTTTTTAGAAAACAAATCGTCCGGTCTAGATAAACTTTTAAGTTTTTATCCAGTTCATAGAATCCTTTAAATCAGATTTTAAAACCGATTTACACAAAATTTTCAACCAAAATAGTTGAAAATTATAAACTTAATTCAAGGGACAAAATAGTATATTATAAAAGAAGTTTACCAATATAAATCACTGATAAGAATGAATTAAATGTAATACAAAAAGTTTTATTTATCAGTAACTTGTATTGCATAACTGAATAAGAAACAAAAATAATAATAAATTAATTATTTCGAACTCTGAGATAAATATAATGTTTTCTTCTTACAATTTTTTGAAGGAGGTTCTATTTTATGTAAGTCGATATTTCAGAAATCAATTATGATTTTAAGTTTTGATTTATGATTTATATTTAAACATTTATAGTCACTTTAAGTTGTTTGAGTTTTCCAAGGGTGATTTTTATGCGATTAAACAAATTTGACATACTTACTTACATGTCAATATAAAAGTTTGTTAAGTGTACAGCCGTGAAAAAGTTTCTTAGAATAAACAGTATAATTTAGAAAACTAGAACACCAAAAGTGATTTACTATTGCTAAATTGGAGCAGTTTTGTTTACTTAAACTTCTTCGAAAGAGTTTTGATTTTTGTAAGAATTACAAAACAAATGGAAATTTTTTAACGCCTCTATTTATTTACATTATTACAAGATAGAAAACCCATTTTATCATAAAATGTGTTTGACTTTCAGGTTTCAGGAGTATGACTTTATATTTTTAAAGACTGCTGAAATCATTTCTGCCCACGGTTGGACATTGGTCAATTAAACAAAGTTCACATAGGCAAACCAAAAAATTCCATTACTTAACTGTCATAACTATTATATTTGCATAAACTATTATTTACCTCGAAAATTGCAAACCGGTGCTTAAAAAAATGATGCAATTATAGCAGGCACATTATAAATCTATACAAGATAATTATTCTCATTAATTAATATAATGTCTAGTGCACACGAAGCCATGTTTCCTGAAAAAAGTTTTCGGAAACTTCAATGGTTTAACGGCGCCTATAAAAATGAGGCGTTTTCAGGAAACGTTGTGAAGTGCAACTAACTTCTTATTTGTCAAATGTGACATGTTATCATAAGCATATTTATGCACGGTCATATCATAATTTGACAGAGTTATACACGAATTTCTTTGACATAAACGTCACTTTATAGCCCACGAACCACTTTATAGCGCAGTGCGCTATAAAAAACATCAAATTAATGCAAACAATTTATATTTTAATTATATTATAATTCTATAAATAACCATTTTCTGTAATTAGTTGTACAAGTCATTTTGTTGTACATCATTTTTACTTACAATTAACATAAAAAATCTTGTAAATATTTAATTCAATATGACAACTTTGACATTTAGATTTTTGTTTATTTTCGAAATTTTTTTGGTATCTTAGCAACAATTTGAACAAGTAAATTATTGAATTAGTTAATTTATTAGAAAACTATTGAACCGTGCATAAAGTTACTTACACCCTTAATACATAAATAACTATTATTGTTTTTCAAAAAAAAATCTCCATTTTCTGAAAACTTTTTTCAGGAAACTTGTAAAAATGTTTCTCCGTGTGCACTGGGCATTAGAATGATTTACAGAAAATAAGTATACATGTTTCTAGTTTGAAATAAAACTAGTAACTAACTTCTCAATTTCATGTAAATAAGCTCACTTCTCGGTAAATTCTAATAAACACCGTTGTAATAAAATCATGTCACAATCACAGCAACGCTGATAATAATCGTGACACAAATAACAACGAGCCGCGATGAATTTTGTTCGCACGAACACTGCATTTCGCGGTGTTCCAGCCGCCCTATTAACCCAATTTAGTTGGCTGTGCTCTTAATAAGGTCTCTTAGTGACCCCCCTGAATACGTGCCTGGCCGGAAATCAAATTGCCACGCAGGGTTTTTATCCGCCATGAGCAATAGCAGTGTTCTTGTGTTCACAAAAAGTCATTTTTATAAAATTAATAAAAGTTAAACTGAAACGAATTGTTAAATACCTCATACATTAATAATGTTTCTATACGACTGTTATAAAGTCTTCAACACAATTAGGGGAACACTTGAAATGAGGTGAAATTTCACCCATTTTTAAATCGTCATAACTCGGTGTTTTTTCAGCCAATTTGATAAATCTTCGAGGGCGAAAAACTTTGAAGTGTCTACTTTAAAGTCATGCATGCGAACTTTAGCGTCACCCCTTCCGTCCCCTCCAGCACCACTGTGAAAAAATGCTTTTAAATAGAAAAAATGTCCAACTTTCACGTGTGTACGAAGTTTTTTTCGGCTCGATTCACCAAAAAGGTACTAAAATTAGTTCAATTTCCTGTGCAGGACTCAAAGAACGAAGTTCCTACATTGATTTTACACAAAGTTATGAGTGTTTGAAAAAAAGTGCATTTCGAGGTTTTTCGCGCATAATTCAGCAACTTTTCAACCAATTTTTTTCACCATTTAAACCAATTCTAGAAAATAAAAGAATACATTTTTTCAAAAAATTGACCAATTTTGTTAAAAAAATCCGAGTTATGAGTCAAAAAACCACAAAATGCACCCATAACGCCATAACTTGGTGCCAAATCGTCTTATAGGAGCTTCGTTCTTTGAGTTCTGCACAGGGAATTAAACAAATTTTAGTGCCCGTTTGGTGGATCGAGTCGACAAATTTTTATTCAAATCCGTACACATCGCCAAATTTGGAAGTTTTTTGGTCCAAAAACGTGTTTCTTTTTGTTCGGGGATTGAAGAGTTAGAACAGAGATAATCCTAATCAGAGTTTAGGATAATCCAAATCTGAGTTTAGCCAAAATGGGTTTTTTTTCCCAAAAGAATCGTACAATTTGGTTGAAAAATCGTTGTGTTATGCGCGAGAAAACCTCTAAATGCACCTTTTTTTTCAAACACTCATAACTTTGTGTGTTCCCCTAATTGTGTTGACGAGTTTAGAATGTTATCATTCTTATATGATTTTTAGTTACGGAATGGTTATATTCTATTTTCTATTACTTATGACGGAATGGTTTCATTGTATAATAATATAAAACAAAATCGTTCCGTTTATGACCTCGTCAATGTATCCAGCATAGTGTACGGTGAGAGGTTTGATACAAAAATCGATATAATGTATGATTCAATGCAAAAAATCAAACACAACTCTAACTGAACTACAAGACTCGGCACTAGGTTTCGTTTCGATCTTTCGATCATCATCAGGTGACTGGAATTGAAGGATAGGGGGTAAGGTTCATTCCATCAGTAGTGATGTACCGAGTAATAATAATTTAACTTTATTCAATATTTGTGTTGATTTAATGAGTTACGTTTAAATTTTATAATTCATAATTTTTATATTTTTATAAATATATGTTTATTTAGATTTTGTAGGTTATGTTTTTTAAATGCAACTAAATTTATAGTCGTAAAGAAAGTAGGTATAGTCTGTAACACGTTTTGATAGTTATTCCACTTTCGTGGAACTATGGTACTCGCCTACGGCTCGTGTACAGAATATACTATTATCTGTTTTGATAAGCGGAGAATTCACCATAGAAGAGATTTTTGTACAGTTAAAAACTGAAATGTTTACTTGACTAGATTTGAACCCGAGTCGGTCAGAACGTAATAATTGCTGACAATATATACCTATACCAACTTACGTAATTAATTACATTAATGAAATATTGCGTTTTTTATATAAAAACTGTAATAATAGTATTTTACTTACAAACATACAAAAATATATTGTCTTAATAGATGAACATAAACATAATATCCAAGTAAATGTTTCCTTGCCCCTAATACTAAGTACTATTGACAAAATGATAAAAACATGTAATATTATTCCATGCATTTTTACTCTACTTACATGAATAAGTTATAACGTTATACATATTATAATGTAATTCAATAATAATTTTCATATTGCTGGCTTTTGCATGAAATCTATACTGCAGTATCATAATTTATTCACTGATAAATCAATGTAAGAGTATACCAGTTGTTGTTTCAGCAATAAAAATGTTTATTTTGCTTTAATTAATGTGAAATGGAGATACTTTTTATTGCTTATCGACTGTAAATAAAAACATGGAGAGAAAAACAATGAATACAAAAAAATGTATTAATTGAGATTTTTACTAAACATAGATGTTTCAGCCTCACATATTTCTGTGAGTCATTGTAATATTAAATTTATTGTTTTTAAGTTGAGTTTAAAAAAATCTCATGTGGACACCACATGACTTCTTTGTACGCCTATTAAACAGTTCATACTTTTCTTAATAACTAAAATGTAGAATAATATAATAACCGTATTTGATTTATGCGGAAAATACCTAGAGTAAAATGCCCTTTTGGCACGGACGATCGCAACCAAAAATATGAAGTAATCAACTAGATGCAACATGAGTATCAAATACAAAATTTCAACTTTCTACGACATACCGTTTTTGATTAATACGAAAAATACCAAATAGTGTCCCTTTGGCACGGAAGATCGCAACAAAAAATATGAGGTAATCAACTAGATGCAACATGAGTCTCAAACATAAAATTTCAACTTTCTACGACATATCGTTTTTGATTAATGCGAAAAATACCAAATAGTGCCCCTTTGGCACGGACGATCGCAACCAAAAATAAGAGGTGCACAACTAGATGTTATAACAGTGCTAAATACAAAATTTCAACTTTCTGCGTCTAATCGTATTTGATTTATGCGACACATACGTCCGTATAGCCGTACCTACGTCCGTACGTACAGACGTCACGACAAAACTAGTCATAATGGATTCAGGAAAAGTCAAAACGGATATTTCCGTCAAAATCTGAGAACCAAAATTTTTCGCGATTACAAACTTTTTACTCCGTACTAGGAATAGGAAGTAAAAACCAAAAAATCAATGAAGTATATGAATGTAATAAGAAATGTTCCTTAATAATATGTTTTAAATTTTGTTATCCTTATAAATTTTAAATTTAATTCTAACTAAAATACACAAGTAACAAATTAACGTTTGAAATAAATTTAATCTTTTATAACACAAAGCGAGTTTAATAATGAGTTTGGCGGAAGTACAAATAGCAGAACATACGGTACAATTTATTATCGAGCACCTGATATCATGAGTTTAAAATTAAATTAAGATTAAAGCGCTTTACATACACAGGTAATTAAATTTCTGTTTTAAAACTAGCCGCATAACAATAAAATTACTTTTATTAGCATACTATATAAAATTAGAATAGAATGCGCTAAAAATATTTTCAATTTTAAATTAACTGCACAGATAATTGAGTGCGTAACGTGACCAACTGTGGTTCTGACAATTTAGGTTCGAATCCCCTCTGTAGTGTACTCTCCACTAACAACCATGAGTATCCGTGATTTAAACGAACACAGAATTAGGCAATAGTGAAAACTCACAATATCCAGTTTGGGTGAAAAGGCATAATAATATTATGCCTGTATAGTATAGGCAAAGGACTCGAACCGCACAAAATAACAGTTCAGGTTCGGTTCACGATTCACTGTGCTTTAAAGGGTTCAGTGTTTCTTCTTTCTTTTTCTTTTCGAAATTAACCAAGTTCTGGTTTTGGTTTAAAATTTAAAAAGTAGCAATAAATTAATTTAAAATATTCCGTCTGCAATTTTAGACTAAAATACAATAAATTTCAAAAGTCAAATAAAATTTGATTAAACTAAAGAAAATAATACGACAATTTTCACAAAAAAATCATACAATTTTTACGAAAATTCGTTAAATTTTAATTAATGTTTTGAACCATTCTGAACTGGTTAAAAACCATCGGTTTGATTCCGGTTATTTCCCAAAATATTTTAAAACGGTTTTGGTTTGATTCCAGGTTCACTATAATAGCTGCTATTCGTTCCGGTTTTCATTCCTGTTTCGGTTCGATTCAAGTCCCTATAAGCTATGTAAAATTGATTTATTTTTGAATAACACGTTTCAATCTTGCAGATTCGGAGTAGTTTTTTAAAGAAATGTTTCCAGAATTTAATTTAAGCTCGGCATTGACATATTCGAACTATTTCCTTTTCTTTTCAGCTCAGTTTTCCATTCAATGTGAAAAGCAAAGCGACACTTTCAATTTACTCTGAAAATAAACTAGCAAATCAATCGCCGTCCACACATCAATATTACAGTCTAAATCTGTATACAACATAACGAATCAAGGAGCTAATGCTAAAAAGGAAAACAACTGAGTGTATATACAACAAGTGAACAAACACAAACTGTTTACACACCTTTGAAATGTTGATAGAAATTTAATTTACAAAGTTGGTATGATTTATTTCTAGTTTCCAGGGGTTGCTTGCAAGCAGTGGTATAGAATGATGGAAGTTTATAATAGTTTGTAATGAATAGCGTTTTGGAAGGTTCACCTTAAATTGATGATTATTCAAGTATAATAACAAGGCATGAAATTCTAAGATTAATTGTGGCTGTATTTGACAGCACAAAAGTATCTACACCATATTTTTAGATATTTGTCGCTCATAGTCACGTTATTTTACATACAAAAATAATTAATTGTCAAATATAAATTTACAATGGCACCTACCAGGAATATTTTATTTTTACTACAAAAAGTTTTATTGACGATAATACAGAAAATTGTATTGGTCAAAATAAAACGCAAATTGCGTAAAATTACTCAACTTCAACATAATACTAAATAAATTACTACCTAGAAATTTTAAGTTCTATTTCAGTAACTGAAAAAAATCTGACGTGGACACCACATGACTTCCTTGTACGCCTATTAAACTGTTCATACTTTTCTTAAATGTAGAATTATATTATACAAATATATTAATATATATATATATAAGTACTACTATTGCTACTATACTCACAAATATATTTTAGTCATTTTATTTAAACTGCAGAAGAAGATATAAACGATATTTTACTATTGTCACTACCACTGTCACTGTCATGTCATAATCATTTTAATTTTACGTAGTAACAAATGTTAATCGATCATGGAATACAAGATACCGAAATACTAAATTATAAATATATACTTTAATTATTCTTAAATGATACCAGATACAAAAATATTTATAAAATACCGATTGTAGGTAATAATCAAATAATCTTTCAATTAAAATAAAAAAATTTGTCTTAAATTAAATATGTATCGAACTATTTTAAAAAAGTACTACTTCCGGTTTGTAGATTGAAACCAAAAATAGGAGGTGCACAACTAGATGCTATAACAGTCCTAAATACAAAATTTCAACTTTCTACGTCTAACCGAATTTGAGTTATGCGACATACATATGTACGTCCGTACGTACAGACGTCACGACGAAACTAGTCATAATGGATTCAGAAAAGGTCAAAACGGATATTTCCGTAAAAATCTGAGAACCGAAATTTTTCGCGATTACAATACTTCCTTATTACTCCGTACAAGGAAGTAAAAATATCACGGAATTATAATTCTATCGACTAGGCCACCAAAATGTAAAGAAATGAAGTAATTCATTATGTAGATACTAGTCAGGGCTGAAAGAATACGTAAAGTCGAACACTCCGGCTTCATAAAGAGGTACTAGTGCTGTACTAATGATATCAAAAATTCGCGAGTTATTTAAAAAATAATTATTTGTCCAACTAGAGAGAAAAGCGCTTCTTTTTCCGATTTGAGCTCAAAGTTTGTGTCACAAGTGAAGCGAGAGTGAGGTAATAATCATGTTAGACACAACATTTTTTTCACGACATATTAAAAAAAACATTGTTAATGTAAAGGAAACATAGAATTAGAACTTATAACTCTCACCTGTCAAAATGACATTTAGGAACATGTTTTATTGCAGCCAATGTGCCAAATTAAATTTAAGTTATAAAATTGTGAAATTGTAGAGAAAGAAAGAAATTAAAACTGAACTATACAAAATTTCCAGGGATCTTAGTATTTGTTTTTACTCCTAAAAGTTTAAAAACGAACTACTGAATAGTACCATACTCATAATACTACATAATTTGATTGAATAACACGACAGAAAAATAAACTGTTTCCTCCCGCGCCCCGCGGGCGGTATTTAATGCCCGGAAAGTAGAATTTTAGTGCGAAAGTAGTAGTATTATTTGACCATTTTTGTGACATTTAAATGAAAACATGACATAAATGCTGACCGTTCTTACCGCAATTGTACAGCACCAAAGGTAATGAAGAAAGGCTTTCTTTCCTCCCTAATGGCCGTTTTACACTACGCTAAATATTATACAAGAAATTGCGCAAAAAATTATACAATATATTGAGCAATAAATTGCTTTGTTTTTAATGAACTCTGTTTTATACTGAGACAATTTTATATACCTACCTACAATATTTAGTTTGTGATTCTGCGCAGTTCGCATATAATAATAATTTGACAGCCGCGCTTATCTATTTTTTCAGACAATTTACGAAGCAATGCAATATTTCACACAATTTGCTGTATGACACTACACAATTTAAATTGTTTCAAAAATTGAACAAGATCTAGTGTAATGTAAATCGGACTTTAAACTAAATATGCCTTATAATATCGCCACACTCGCATACGTCTGCAATTAGCTAAACTTCACGTTTGCCAAATAATTGTTTGTTCCAAATGAGACCATCTCGCTTTCAGTCCTCTTTCAAGTCGTAAACTGTCATTAGGGCTAAAGTTCCGGCATTGCTGATGAAGTTGACGAATAAAACTTGAAATTGACGGTGTCCACACGGCCACGAAAACATGCGAAACATGAATTATTATACATTCAGAAGAAATTACCTTCGTGCTTGCGAATGTAAAAATCTTCGATAATTTTTCTGCAAACGGAAAATGAAAATGCGCCGTAGAAAGTAGAATACACTAAATTGTTTTATGATTGAGGGAGGAATAACTCGAGAAAATATTACAGTTTAACTTGGCCCTACTTTCAAAATACAGGTTCATGATTATAATTTTTGTCACGTGACTAACTTATAATTTAAGAGGGTAAAATTTATGTACGTATTATTTATCATATTATATAAAACTTTTCTTTAATAGTTATTTACTTTACAAGTGGGCAAAGTAAGGCTGAGTGAGATAATTTTCTCGAGTGGGTCATTCCTTTTTGCCCACGTGTGAAGTACCTATAACGTTTTATCCAACACCTCTTAATTAATGCTTAGTATATTACATTATTAAAGGACTAAACTGCATGATTTAATCCTGAGGGTGAAGTTTATTTCACTAGCCGAAGGTGAGGGAAATAATCATGTGAGGTACTTTAGTCCTGTGGTATATACGCTATTTTTTGCATTTCATCCTCAAACGAATACAAAATAGTTTAAAAGGATACACATTTTGTAATTTTGACAGTAAACTTTATGACAAATATTTATATTGTTACCATAGATACTCTGTAACAAATAGCACGTATTTACTTGACAACGGGATTAATTAATTCAATTTCTTGACAACGGAATAAAATATGAAAAATATGGGATCAAATTAAGAACCTTAGTCCCTAAAAATAAAGACTAAAGAAGAGTTTTAGTCCCGGAAGTGCAAAAGAAATATTAAGTTCCAACCTAAAACATCGTTACTATGGTGGCTTCTAACAAGCAAAGTAACAAGTTACCCACAAGTGGGTATAATTTTGATCAAAGCCACTAGTGGGTAATCTTTTACTTTGCTTGTTTAAAATCACCATAGTTATGATGCTTTTATTAATAGATGTTGGATAAAAAGATTTTATAAGTATGTATTGGAAAATCATATTTTTTATTATTACCAAACATCTTTGAGTATTTTCTTTGCTGGTAACCATTCAACAGAATTTACTCCCAATAATAGAATGGTAGATGTTATTATAGTGGAATCCAACCACTTCGACCGGTTCGTCTTGATGCAGTCATAATCTCAATCCGTGCGATGACCTTTGAAATTCAAAGCGGCAACAGAGATATTATTTTTGCAAGTAGGATAAATTTAAGACGTTCAAGTGGTCAGTTTAAGTATCCGAGTGCGATTTAATTGCAAGATTTTTTACAATTTAACGACAATCACACACTGTCGGCCGAGAGACTTGAACCACGGAATTCCGAACTTACGGCGATAGACAAAATAGACTGCTTAATGAAGTATTGTACTAATTAATATATAACTAACAAAATTGGTCGTAAATACATATATGTATTCATCTAATGATCCTTTCTTAGTGCCTTTCTTACGTATGACAAAATTATATGTTTCAAGCTAAGACATAATTTTCATAATAATACCACCTCGTTTACGTGACATAATGTCAAAGACGATTATCTTTATATAAAAAGATTTTGCTTCGTTTCAACATTAATAGACTATGAAATATAAGATGAAATAAGTAGAATGAGAAAGAGCAAAAACATAATGATCTTCTTTATGTAATCATAAAAAGTAGGTACCTATTAATTTATCACACATTTTGCGTCAAAATACTGTTACAGAAAAGAAAGCACGTTTTTTATTATTTTCTGCTTTTTAGGAACTAAAACCTGTTTAAATTTCGTGCGAGTGTTTCCAATTAGTTTCATTTTGTAAAAAATTAAAGTGTTCTAACAGAAGATTGATTTCTCAAACAGTCCGACAGCATTATACTTTTATTTTTCAGTTTTACTTTAATACAATAATGTACTTACATAAAGTGCAAAAAGTGTTAAATGAATTAAAATCGATCTTGCTTTAAAAAAGTTAAAGACTATTGTAGTTAGATGGTGCAAACAAACTTTATTTTTAGTAATTACATTTTATATAAAACATTCATATTTTAAATAATTATCAAAACATTAAAACGATTTTAATATTTAATATAATAATAGTTAGTATAAAATTAATTCAATTATTTTATTTTAAAAATAGCTGAATATGTTTTTAAATTTATATTTCATGTTATTAGTTAAATGCTCATCTATTTTAAATACCTACTTATAAAAATATTTTAAATAAAAAATGTGTAGTCTAGTCAAAGAATGGTTTGTAGGCGGACTTTTTGATCCCAAAGATTTTATTTATGGGATGTATTTGGAGGTCTTTGGTGATGATTATACCAAAAGTCCCCGGCCCTACGGTGTGTGCTAAGTCCGTAGCGTAGCAAAATGTGTTACTGTTTTTGGTTTTTTACATTTATCGTGTAATTGGTTAATGATACGCAAAAAACTATTACATATAATTATAGAGCACTAAATTCTCTACAGAAAAGGTCATTAGCAATTTTCTTGTAAGTGGCACAGTTTTCGAGAAAATCGCTAAAATGTATTTCGAATATTTAAATCATTTTTAAAAAGTCGAAATTTCGTCTCCTCACACAAAAATTAATGTTATTTATAAACTGATAAAAATAACGACCCCTGCTTTTTGCACTGAATTCTCCGAACATTTTTCTATGAAGTACATTATTTTAAAAACTTATGAGGGCATTACTTAAGCCAAAATTTGAAGATTTTCTCCAAGAGAAAGTTGAGAAATTCTAGCATTTTTTTGTATTTCTTGTGTTTCATGAACTGTAACTTCTGAACGAATAAAAATAACGACTTCCGCTTTTTTGCATTAAATTCTACGTACAATTCTCTACAATATGCATTATATTAAAACTTTACGAGGGCCTTAGTTAAGCAAAAATATTAAGATTTTCTCCGAGGGAAAATTTGGAAATTTTAAAATTTTTCATATATACATTGTTTTTAATGAATTGTAACTTCTAAACCGATACAGATAACGACTTCCGGTTTCTTCCATTAAATTCTACGTACAATTCTCTATAAGATACATTATATTTAAACTTTACGAGGGCCTTAGTTAATCAAAAATATTAAGATTTTCTCCGAGGGAAAATTTGGAAATTTTAAAATTTTCCATATACATTGTTTTTAATGAATTGTAACTTCTACACGGATACAGATAATGACTTCCGGTTTCTTGCATTAAATTCTACGTACAATTCTCTACAAGATACATTATATTGAAACTTTACGAGGGCCTTAGTTCAGAAGTTACAGTTCATGAAACACAAGAAATACGAAAAAACGCTAAAATTTTTCAACTTTCTCTTGGAGAAAATCTTCAAATTTTAGCTTAAGTAATGCCCTCATAAGTTTTTAAAATAATGTATTTCATAGAAATATGTTCGGAGAATTCAGTGCAAAAATGCAGGGGTCGTTATTTTTATCAGTTTATAAATAACATTAATTTTTGTGTGAGGAGACGAAATTTCGACTTTTTAAAAAATGATTAAATATTCGAAATACATTTTAGCGATTTTCTCGAAAACTGTGCCACTTACAAGAAAATTGCTAATGACTTTTTCTGTAGAGAATTTAGTGCTCTATAATTATATGTAATAGTTTTTTGCGTATCATTAACCAATTACACGATAAATGTAAAAAACCAAAAACAGTAACACATTTTACTACGCTACGGACTTAGCACACACCGTAGGGCCGGGGACTTTTGGTATAATCATCACCAAAGACCTCCGAACACATCCCATAAATAAAATCTTTAGGATCAAAAAGTCCGTCTACAAACCCTTTTTTAGCGTTTGTTGACTAGACTAGTGGGACTATTTGTTTATACAATATTATTAATGTATTCATATTTTGCTACAAATATTACCAATAATAATTTATTGTTTGTAGGGTATAAACAAAAAATATGAATTATACATTATTAATTAATTAATTAGCTAGTACCAGTTATTGTAATAACATTTAAATTATGTAGGTATATGAATAAATTATTTATAAGGGATACAATTATTTGATTCACGTAGTCTTTTAAAAATTCAGCTTACAACAGCAGGGCGTAGGAATATGCACTAGTTTAACAGTTGCAAAACAGAACATCGCACCGGTTCAATTTCGTTTAGTTTGTGGTTCAGTATATAAAAAGTGATCAAAATCGATTGAAATATTATGAAATAAGTGTTTGGAAACGTTTAACAATAACTTATAATAATGTTTGTACCGTGATGTTCATGTTTGTTGTTTGTAACAGAGTTTGAGTCAAAATGAGGTAATTTTTTCTTTGTAGTTTACTATAATAATTATTGTACATTCATTTAATCTTGAAAGTATGATGTGTATTCTCAATATAACAATGTTTTATAAATATTAACAAAAATATGCACATTTGTATCTATATGTTATTACCTTTCATGTAATAAATACTATCGTTTTCTGTTCTAGGACTCAAGAAATAACCTAAAATATACGTACAAGTGTGGATATGGAACATTTTTGAACAATTCCTGAGATTCCTGTTCGAGCTCCTCTAGCTGTATAATGGAGTCTAGTGCATATTATGGAACTTAAGGTTAGTAAAATTTACCTTTGTTTTTTAGTTTTTAATACATTTAAGACAATTTTTTTATTTTCATTAATAATTACAAGTCAAATAGTAATAATAATTATTATACTTGATGTAGGTTATGTAGAGTTAAAATTGTTTATTGGATGATAATTATTCACAGTTAAAGGTTTGCTTATTAAAAATGCAAGTCTATCTATCTATATTTTAATTATTTCATATTATCGGGGGTAATATAACAAGTGCTGTGATTATCATCGGTGATAGCATGAGTTGGTCGATGAAAATTGACCGAGTGCGCAGCACGAGTTCAATTTTCTGAAGACTAACGAATGCTATCACCTATGATTAATCATAGCCCGAGTTATATTTGGGGAGAATATATAATGAATGAGTCCAATATGTTTGGTTATATTTTTTCAATAGCTGTCAAAAACGTTTTAAATTCTGTTTATCTTTCTCAATTTGGCGAGTTCTTCCCTATTATCTCTATCCTGACACATTTTAAGTCAGATTTTTGACAAACAGCATTTTCAAATTAAAAACTGACAGTTTAGGACTAATAAACAAAACAGTTGACATGTAACAGCGGTGATAAAAAATATCTTCGATTTGATAGCCTCTTACTGCCCTATTTCAGCCAATCAAATTAGTCAAATATGTACCACGTGATACATGAATTATATATTCGGAATAGTAAACAATTAACTGGTAAAATATACAAACTTTGTTTTAAAGAGCATTGAAAACTCTTCCTAACTGTTAACTTTTCCTGTATTTTAGTTAAAGTTTTATGTATCGTTGTATCGCAACCTTTTCAAAGAAACGGATATCCTCTGGCAAAATATTTAACTTCTCGGAACAAAATTAAAACTTCCTGTTTAATATAAAATTAATGAAGCATACCAAAGAGAGAATAGCGCACATTATAATAAACCACATTATTATTCTATTCAACTCAGATTAAATTTCCGTTGCGAATAATTTTTCTAGTATCAAAATTTCATGGCAATTTGCCAGAGCCAGGTAAACTCGCCACGATTTACGGCAAATAACAGGGAATTTTTGCAATTTTATACACTTTAATCTCAAAAACAAGCGATAGATTTCACGCAACATTCACCGGAACGAAAACGCAAACATTCCGCGCAAATATTAAAATACATACGGCAGTGGCGGCACGAGGGTTCGTGCCAGAGAGCTGGCCCAGCTACTTGGAAATAGTACATTATGCACCAAGGGAGGAAAACTCGATATTGCTCCCGCGGCAGCCCTCGATTCAGTCTTGTGCTGTCAATTCACCCGAGAGAGCAAAAGCGTTCCTCCCGAAGTGCATACGATAATTTTTGTAACGAGTGCACAGAAATATGAGCTGAAACGTGCTTGTTTAGAGGGAGCAAAACGCGTTTTTGCTTCCTCTAAACAAGCACGTTACAGCTCATTTTGCCTGCACATGTTACAAAAAAGTAGCTTAGCTAAGCTACTCGCTTCTTTACAAAAAAGTAGCTGAAGCAACTGAACAGCTTAGCTACTTCACCAAAAATGTAGCTAGGCTACAAGCTACTGAAGTAGCTTTTAAAGAATATCGAGCTATTTTTTATAGCTACTTTCCTTTATTATTATGTAGTATCATAACATAATTGAAATTTCCATTCATTTATAAAGGGTGTTTCTGTACATGGATCAAACTTTAAGGATATATGTAACATGTTCTACTGATAACGGAACAAAAAGAATTTTTAAAAAATTCGTAAAATTAAGGGTGGTTTACTTAAAGAAAACATGTTGAGTGTCACTGGTTTCATTACTTTGAATGAAACAGAATATTAATTACACAATATCAACGTTGGATTAGATAATTACGTGCATTGTTAATATTTGAATAAAACAAAACAAACAGCTATGAAACCAGTGGTACTTAACATGTTTCCTTTAAATAAACCACCCTTAATTTTGCAAATTTTTAAAAAATTATTTTTATATGCCTCCGGTCGGCATTGCTAGTTTTTCATATCTCAAAATCCGCCAGAAACTCTTTGTTGCCAGCCTAGGCCGGCAAACAACCGGAAGTTATAGGTTGGCATCTTGACATTACTACAGTTGTCAAGCAGATGTCAATTTTATGCGTTGAATATTTTGTATACAAGAAATAACAAGATTTTGACAAATTTTAGACGTAAATCGTTAATAGAAACTGAATTAAATATATTTTAAGATCAAATGCAAGTATTCAGTGCACAATTTTTTAGGTTATGTATAATAAAATACAAATTAATTAAATTCATTTTATATTTTTGTAATGAAATCGGCACATAAAATATTGTGTATTACACGTCCAGAAACTGTTATGCTAGTGCTCGTAATTTGCAAGCCTCGCCTGTGGCTCGGCGTGTCAAAAATACTCGCTCTTGCAAAAGGTCAGTTTCTGGCCTTGTGATACAAATAACTATTGTTCCGTACTGATTCAAATACTGATTGTATCAGTATTGATTCGTAGAAGTGATGACTTCTACAAATATGTATATATTTTAAATATCAACATCTACGCTAGGTTCATTTAGTTGACCAGACCTGAAGATGGTCATAATCATGACCGAAACGTTGTCATAACTGAATATCAATTAATAAAACTAGAGCCATGTTATCCAAAAACTTGAATCAAAAATTCTTTAATTCGTTCCTTAACATAACCAATTCTAAAACTAAATTATTATCAGAACCACAGTCGGTCACATTACACATTCGACTATCCAATCCATCAATGAAGGCAACAAAATAAAAATAAAAACAACCTTCCTGATAGTGTCACCCACCTACGCCTGTGCATAACATTACGTTGGTTTCACGCACAACGTACGATGCAAATTACCTGCGGCTGTTATATAATCCACGCACTAAAAATGCTAATCGTTTTCCGCGCGACACGCTTGCGATGCTCATTTGAATTTTTTTAATGAATGAAGTTGTGGCGCCCATCGAAAAGGTTTTAAACTTTGCGAGAAATTCGCGAAGATGCAGCAAATATGATGAATGGGAAAATAATGAAGGATGAACAAACTTTATTTTTAAAGATTCGACAAGAGAAATAATCTAATCTGTAGAACAAGTTTGCTGGTATTGGAAAACAATTTTCTTTCGACTGCAAGTATTTACAAGAGTGATGATTTTCATTTTGCGGTTACAATTTTACAGTTTGTTATAATGGAGTTCATCAACAAATTTTGTCTTGTTTTTTTATTAGATTGAACATAAAAAATACTCGTACATACCTTACCTAGGAACAACCAGGTCTGGCTATTTCAAAACCATTCAAATTTCAAATTAATCAGACATTTTTGTATCTTGCATTAGATTTTGCACCAGATTTTCAAATAATACAAGTCTTATATTTTCATTTTCGCGTACAAAATAATGTCTGATCGGTGTAGTCCATTTTAGATGAACTGAAAATTAACCCCCAACCCAAAATAAATATGAATATATCAAACATGTCTTACAATTTGACTCTGATCAAAAGAGACCTGCATGCAAAATTTCTTGATCTAGAAATCTAGATGTTTAACTTCCACCCCGAATTAAAATACCATTCCTAAAAGTTCGATTTTGTTGATTTACGGAAACTATAATATTTCTTATTTTATTTCAATGGTATATTCCGAGTTTTGTTGCGAAAAAAATAATATTGCAGTCGCAAACATCTATCTTAAATTTGACTCTGGTCAAAATGTCATAAGGATCAAACAAATGGTCTAGATCTAGATGTAGATACAAACAGACAGACAGGCAGACAGCTTTTTACAGGGTGATTCACAAATTCGTGCATATATTTTAATGACATATAGATAGTTTAACTTACTTCTCACGGAACTGAAAGATTTTTTCAAAATTCGCTTTTTGAGTTTTCAGTTTTTCTAATCAAACAGTTTTGGGCCACTGTTTTGAAATGAAATTTTATATGTTTACTATTATTGCCACTGCACGATTAATTAAAATTGTATTTTAGTACATTCATTACTTACTCAAATATTCATTATACAATCAAAAATTGTTTTCAAAAATGTGCTTTTTGCAATAACTGCCCTTAAATTTAAGAATTAAAAATAGATATTTTTGTTCCATGATCAGTAAATTAAAATATATGCACGAAGTTGTGAATTGTCCTCTATATAAGATAGCATAAATGCAAATACGAGAACAAAACAATGTTTATGCCGAATTTTAAGAGGCCCGTCTACTACCAAAAATCCAGCATAAAATGTACGAACATAGCGAGTGTTTTGTGGTCAGTAAAAGAATTTTAAAATTTTATTTCAACAAAGATTTAATAGAGAAAGCATCTACAGATGTGCCTTTTTAAATTTTGATTAAAAAATTGTGCATTAATATAAAAATTCCGAAAAATTAAAAAATCCTATTTTATGCAAACTTTACACGGTTATATCTCATGATACAAATTAATTTTTAAAATATTAAAAAGGCACATCTATAGATTCATTCTTTCTCTATTAAATGTTTATAAAAACATTATCCTGGGTGCCTATTCTAATTCACATATCAACTTGATAAACCAAGAGTATCTTGTTATCCCTCTAGCGGATTTTGTTAGGAAGTATCATGTGACGTCATTAATGACGTACTTGTGTCGCTATCCATAACGAGAGAGCTCTCTGTCTCGCTATCGTCGTATCAAGTTGTTATTTCGTTGCGTTTGTTGTGACAGTTTGAAAAGTGAGGTTTTAAATACTTAAATGAAGTCGTAATAAAAAGTACTGAGTCAAGCTGCATTGTTGAATATTTTTAATAATTTATGTATGTTGCTTGTATATTCTAGTTTACATTTAGATAAAATGATAACAAATTTACAATAAATAATATGCATCTATATTATTTACTTTTTCACTATATTTTAATTTTTATAAAAACGAGACTTTGATGAAGAAATTTTAATTATCCAAATTTTGAGAGACTTGAAATAATAATTAAATATTACGAAATTGCGAGTTTTTTTAAGACCAATGAAAAAATTTAATATGAAATTTAGAAAATTAATTATATTTAATCAAATCAATGAAAACGATTGTATTATTATTTTTCACAATTTGACATTTTATTATTTTTAAATATTCATAAAGTTGTAGGTACTACTTGTCAAACTTCCAGGTGGCCAACACAATATCTAGTAAATCTCTATTATGGGTACCAACTATTAGGAAATGTTCCTAGACCTTGATATAGTTACAAATTTGTTATGACGTCATCAATTTCTCAGCAGATAGCGACATGAGACCTTGCTATGAATTAGAATAGGTACCCTGAAGTCAATCATAATCTGACAGTTAACTCGCAACGAAAACACTTTTACAGTATTTTTCAACTTCAAAACGACATTGCATAGTTAGGATGCGGCAAAGTACGTGTTTCGGGCTGGTTTCTGGCAGTCCTAGTAGTGGGGAAAAGAGTGGAAAGGAAAAAAAAGTAAAATCAGGAAGTATTCTAGGAATTCGGTAAAAAGTTGCAAATTAATTCTCGACATAAAAATTGACTATTTTTACGCCATCAAAAACATCTTGTTTGTAAAACTATAAAAATTAAAATAATATTTTTATCCAATTCGAGTATCTCACAGATAAATTACCAGAAAGTATATCCAAGCCAACAATAGAAAGACTTAATTGCAGTATAATAATACCTTGTTGAACTAATTAATAGCTAAACAAATTAACCTCTTCAGTTTCCATCTCAGATTACTTGACAGTATCAAAATAACACTTTGTAAATTGTAAACAATGAGAAAAAAACCTTGAACGCGAATTCCTACAGGCGTTAACCACTGGGTATCGGTTCCACAGTCTGTGGTTGGATGCTGGATATCCTATATCTAATACCTTTGGGTATAACATGACAGTTTCACAATCGATCTATAAATAGCTGGAGATACGAACGAAGAGCTTGGAAATTGGGTATGAGATTTACCAGAGAAGAAAGAATTTATCGCCTTGCAGACAATTTACAAACGTACAAAGTGTAGATATTCTAATCTATTTTAGATTTTGGTAATTTTATCTTATCTGCGACTATTAAATGATGCAGTTGTAGCTCATTGGTAGAATGCTTGCTTTCAGTCAGAACAAGAAGTGTAAAATAATTCGTAACTAGACTCTAGTTTTGAAATAGTTATTTGTTTAACTAGGCAAAAAATATTAAATTTGCTGCCGCGGCTAGAATTTCATAGGCGAAGCGCAGCCGAGGCTATGAATCTAGCTTAGGTATCTGTATTTTTGCCATGTTAAACACATTATTTTTTCGGCGATTGTTATTAATTAATATTAATTTAGTGATTATTTAAATATATTGATAGGTATCGCAATCAAATTATGTTGCTATGCGTATGTAGACAGTTGCTATGAAAAAACAAAATAGGTTAGGTATGTTGATGAATTTTATAAATGTCAAATTTGTTGATTCACCATTGTAACAATTATTTTTGCTGCCTAGGCTTTTTTTACTATTTTTGCTGCCTAGGCAGCAAAAGTGATACTTTGCTGACTGTGAGCTGTCAAAAAACAGCACTTTTAATGTCAATCGCCGAAAAATATAATAATTGTGCTGATGCTAAGTGTATCAGAATCCAATGCAAGTAAAATCGTCAATGAAACTGGTGTATAATTTTATCATGCATTCATGCATAATATCTAAAGCCGCATTCATAGTTTGAAATTTGGTGATATTTGTGAAGTTGTTAGGAGACAATTAAAGTAAACTAAGTAAAATAAACAGCTGATTTGTTCTGAAAAGTGTTTGAATATTTTTTGTCTTGATTGTGATAGGTACTACTCAAATTTCGAGCTGTGGATAGTCAAATAAATTTCTTCAAACTTCAGTGATACGAATTACACCAAATTTCTACGACGGCGTAGAAAGGTCAGGGTAAATATTTTTTTATATTGAATTCCCGACTTTTAAACTCGGGATCCCGACTTTTAATCTCGGAATCCCGACTTTTAAACTCAGGATCCCGACTTTTAAACTCGGGATCCCGACTTTTAAACTCGGAATCTCAGCTTTTTAATCCCGAGATTAAAAGTCGGGATTATATTTTTTATATTGAATTCCCGACTTTTAATCTCGGGATTAATTAACTGAGATCCCGAGTTTAAAAGTCGGGATCCCGAGATTAAAAGTTGGGATCCCGAGATTAAAAGTCGGGATCCCGAGTTTAAAAGACGGGAATTCAATATAAAAAATATTTACCCTGACCCTTCTACGCCGTCGTAAATTTCTGATTGTGAATACGACTTTTATTGTACGAATTTAGTAAGTAATAAAAACTAAAGGTTAAAATTTACAAATTATTTTCAGTAATTTCTTGAAATTACATTATGAAACTGAAGTAATGTGTATTAAATAAGATGTAGGAATGGATGTAGTATTGTCCTGTGCAATATGGTGTCATAGTTAGCCGGACAGTTTTAATTTATAAAAAAAATGTTTTCACATGTTTAATGCCTATGCCACACTTTCGCTGGGACACACGGTAAAGCTCATGTTAACAGTTACATCCATTAAAAACCAGTCAGCTTTGTTTACAGCATCCAATAATTCTCAACATGTGATTCTATGATCTTCCTCGTATGCCTGCACAATATCTGTGGCCCAGTGAAGCAGTGATTCCTCTACCGCCGCGCCGCGCCGATTCTATATTTAGTTCGTGTTTGTTCTCATCATCTCATTAATTAGCGCTCAGCTCGCGTACTTAGGACTTGGCCCGGTGTTAGTTCTGCATTAATCCACCAGGTGACGCGTATGTCAACTGTCACCGACGTTAAATGCTTCTGATTGGCACGCAGGACGGTTGGAAGGATTCAGGATGCATTTGTTTACACGGATTTGAGAAGACACTGATTGGCATTGCATGGCATGAATTCACGTTAGATATTAGCAGTAGTTATTTGTGGATTACACATTTTAGTTTTCTTTACCGCACACATGGTAAAGTTTTTTATCGAGTCGTATCGAGTCGCAGGCGAGTGTCGTAATCATTGCTATAAACTCGCTATAAACTCTATTAGCTTATTATAACGTTTTCCACAACTACTTATATTGAATTGTTCATTATATAAAGTGAAATAAATCATTTCAGAAATATTTTATTTTTGAAATTTATGTAAGGAACCTTAGCAACAGGATTTTAAGTTTAGTAGCAACTATGCTTACAAATAACAGCCAATGGATGAATTGATTACAAATAATAACAACAACAATAATAACCATGGTTATATACAAATTTTCTCGGATATTTTTTATTAGTAGCTTGAGTAACTTAACTGAAATTAATAAGCGGAAACTTTACCGTCATCTGTCACTTTGACATTAAATTAAAAATTAATTAAATTGTTATTTTTCGGAATTTTTATATTCATGTACAATTTTTTAATCAAAATTTTAAAAAGGCACATCTGTAGATCCATTCTTTCTCTATTAAATCCTTGTTGAAGTAAAATTTTACCACAAAACACTCGCTACGTTAGTACATTTTATGTTGGATTTTAGGTAGTAGACGGGCCTCTTAAGTTAATTTATATACAACTTATTTGGCGCAAAAGTGGTAACTTAGTATACCGATTTCACTCATTTAATGACTACTTTTCTGTACTATGACGGTATCAGAAAAATATTTTATTTTTATAAATAGTAAACTTATAAACACATAAACATATATTTATGCAAATTCTTTCCTGTTATCTTAATTATGTGACAAAATTTAGATTAAAGATAACGTAATTACCCCTTTAAGCTCTCGTTATATACCTAATATTTGCCCTTGAGTTTTGACGAAAAATAATACTTTAAAGATTACTTTCTCGATACGAACTTCGTAAACTATAAAAAAACTTAGCTACTGTTGTAAGTTTAAATATAAGCACTACTACACGAATATCTTAAAGTTTGAAAATATAGCATGATCAATTTTTTTACAAAAAAAGTTGTACGTTTTTTATAGTGTGACTCACGATATAAACATTGCGGCACTATTTGTAAAATTAATGAGTTTCTTATAATTAATTTGTTGTAAACTGTTTTTTGATTAATTATTTAATTAATGTTTTGGTTTTACTTTCTACCTCAGAAATTAAAAGTAAATTAAAGTAATTTGTGGAATACGTCATTGGAGATAATTGTTTAGAAATGAATCGATAATTTTAATAATATAATAATTTACTTGCTTTCCAATCGAACAAACGGAAACATTAATTTAATTTTGACGTGCATTAGAAATTAATAACACTGCATTGTCATTAATTTCTGTTACCATGTCATACATAAAAGGAAAAAGATAAAAATAAAATATTGAATTGAATTAAATTACACTAATGGCCAGTTGCACCGCTTCCATTTAAATTTTAAGTTTTCTTTAAATGAACAATATCGAATCAAAATCAAATTGTCAACCGTAGAAATAACATTGCTGTCATGAGTTCGACTCGATATTTTTCATCTAAGTTACACTTAAAATTTAAGTGGAAGCGGTGCAAATGGCCATTAGGGTCTTTGGAAAAAAGCAAGCCGGGAGCGAGTTTGGTGAACTCAGCTAATAGGTTATAGAAAATTGCGTCATTACTCCAGTAATATTTTAAAAATAATAATAAATAAGTAAACTACTTATAAAATAATTATCTTTTTCGCAGATTGACATTAAAAGTGCTATTTTGTTGACAGCTGACAGATTGTGAAGTGTCAGTTTTAGTGCCTACTCAATAAAATTATGTTTTTGCACTTCAGGGACTAAAACTCTTCTTTAGTCCTTATTTTTAGGGACTTAGGTTCTTAATTTGATCCCAAAGGATTATTTTTCATATTTAATCCCGTTGTCAAGGAATTGAATTAATTATTCCCGTTGTCAAGTAAATACGGGCTATTTGTTACAGAGTATCTATGGTAACAATATAAATATTTGTCATAAAATTTACTGTCAAAATTGCAAAATGTGTATTCTTTTAAACTATTTTGCATTCGTTTGAGGATGAAGTGCAAAAAATAGCGTATATACCACAGGACTAAAGTATATTTAATCCCTCAGGTGATTATTTCCCTCACCTTCGGCTCGTGAAATAAACTTTCACCCTCAGGATTAAATCATGCACTTTAGTCCCTGAATATATAATATACTATTATTGCCTCGGCAAATAGTAATTGTTGCTATGGTGAATCAGTAATATCATGAAAATATAAATTAAAAAATTGTTCAAAGCATAGCAATCGAGCACCAATACCTGTCAAAATATTGAAAATAATCACTAAATTAATATTAATAATTAATAACAATCTCCGAAACATAATGTGTTTATCATGGCAAAAAATTTAGATTTACTGCCTCAGCTAGATTCATGATCTAGATTCATAGACTCTAGCAGCAGCAGTGAATCTATTATTTTCTTGCCTAGTTGAACAAATAATTATTTTCGCCTTTTAGGAAACTTGAATTAAACAGGCTCGTAGAAATCTGTGGGTTCAAAGTTTAGACATATAGATACCTACTTAGATGTAATGTAACCAGGAGAAGAAAAAGTTTGTGGGTTTATTATAAACCTCATCTTGAAGAATAATATCTATTACCTACATATTTTAGTAATATCTTTTTCTGACATGCCAACTAGACAGTTGAATAATTTTTGAGGAAGAATACTAGAGAAAATGTCAAAGTTTTTACAGCTGACTTCCTCAAAAACAATATAAAACGAAAATATTGGCTTTTGAACGAATGTCTATCTTTCATTCCACATGTTTAACTTGAATAAATGTTTGATAAAAAATTCCGATATTTCATCGACTGCAGAGAAATTGTTCTCGCTTAAATATACATTCAAGGATATCGCCCCTGGCTGTGGAAGAGAAAGGTATCAAAATTTGTGATTAGTTGGCGAACAAATGCAAATCGCCTTGGCTATGGCAGCCTTCTTCGCTTGTTTCCTGCGCTGTCGTTTGTGTGTTGTTCCACATTCACATCCTATGCACCACATCTTTATTTATGAGCAAATTTAACGCGAAACAAAATCGCAAAATCGATTTTTGAATATTTGATGAACTGATAAGTGCATGCTACTCGCCTTGCGCGAATGCAAAACGGGCTGCGGAATGCAATCGGGCGAGAAATTCTTATAAATTTTCATACTCACACACGATACATTTCGATGAAAGATTTTATCGTGAATTTTAAAGTGAAATAGATTTAATACCAGGGACACAATGAATTATTAATAGTTCAGAAAACCTCGATGTCTGTAATTTCTGAGCCAGGCGGATATAAGACCATCAATTTTTACTGCCTTGTACGGAGTAATAAGGAAGTATTGTAATCGCGAAAAATTTCGGTTCTCAGATTTTGACGGAAATATCCGTTTTGACTTTTTCTGAATCCATTATGAATAGTTTCGTCGTGACGTCTGTACGTACGGACGGACGGACGGGCGGATGTCGCATAACTCAAATACGGTGAGACGTAGAAAGTTGAAATTTTGTATTTAGGACAGTTATGGCATCTAGTTGTGCACCTCCTATTTTTTGTTTCAATCTACAAACCGGAAGTAGTACTTTTTTCAAATATTTCGATAAATATTTAATTTAAGACAAATTTTTTTTATTTTAAATGAAAGATTATGTGATTATTACCTTCGGTATTTTATAAATATTTTTGTATCTGGTATCATTTAAGAATAATTAAAGTACCTATATATTTATAATTTAGTATTTCGGTATCTTGTAGTCCATGATCGATTAACATTTGTTACTACGTAAAATTTAAATGATTATGACATGACAGTGACAATAGTAAAATATGCTTTATATCTTCTTCTGCAGTTTAAATAAAATGATTAAAATATATTTGTGAGTATAGTAGCAGTAGTAGTAGTACTTATATATTAATATATTTGTATAATAACTAATAAGTTAAAAGAATAAAGTCAGATTTTTTTTTATTATTCTACATTTTAGTTATTAAGAAAAGTATGAACAGTTTAATAGGCGTACAAGGAAGTCATGTGGTGTCCACGTCAGATTTTTTTTACTTTACCACAGTTTGTTCTACCCTGACATTTAAAATATTTCCTCAAAAATCTTTATTTAAATTCCCTCTCAAAATTATTTTTAAATTCAATTAGGCATCTCTAACCTTTATTAAATATTGAAATCCCCACATTGTTCCCACGTACAAAAACATAAAATATTATTCAAAAACCCTTCCTAAAAAGTTCAAAAATGCAGAATTAAATTATTTGGAATAATTCTCACCAGAAGGGTTCGTTTTATAATTAGAATAATATTGGGCGATTTTTTGTTGATCGCCTTTAACCCTTTAATTACCAACCCGGGGGCGGACGCATTTAATCAACCCACGCATATTGGATTCCGCATTCGCAGCGGTACTCAGCGATAGAGCTTTCAGTTCTACAAGTTTCAAGTTTGTCACAATGTGTTGTTTAACTGTTTCATGAAATTGTTCAATTTATCACTTTACTTCCTGGATGCCAACTGAATGCTTCAATGAAATGGGGTGTCACAAAATGGCGCTCGTAAAATTTATGACAGAAATGTTAATAGAAATAGAGGATGGACCGGATGGTTTAAGTATTATTTTATAATAGTGATTGTCGATTTAGTTCGCACTAAATAATTATTGCAATAAATGACATTATTTAAATATAAACATATTATACACGGTATAATACCAAAGGTATAAAAAATACTTATACCAATATGTGCGGCTGGATTACCTATATACAGGTGTCTCTAAAATGAGTGTACATGGCTTAACCACAGCTTTCTGGGCCCAAAATAAGATGATTTAACCAAACTTACCTATATCCAAAAGTGTACCGTTAAGCCGGAATTCTGCTTCAAAGTTCTTGCAAAAATAACGAATTTTGCTTATAACTAAAAATTGCTTTTAGGCAGATTTAGATGAAGTTTTGTATGACATGAAACATGGCTATGAGTCATTTTTTGAAATGATATTTGTTGTTTTTAGTGCACTGCTAGTGCGTAAAACTTTAGTGCTAGTCCCTTAATTAGACTGTAACTTTTTAATGGTCAGGCTGAGAACTTTTAAAAACAAAATTTTAGAAAGAGACTTTCATAAGTAAACTTTAATTTCTTCGTTCAATTTTTAATATCTCTTACGGTTTAGACAGAAAAAAATCAAATCCGTGTGCTTGCACCGTGTATTTCTCAAAAATACAATTCCAGCTTAACGGTACACTTTAGGATATAGCTAAGTTTGGTTAAATCGTCATATTTTGGGCCCAGGAAGCTGTGGTTAAGCCATGTACACTCATTTTAGAGACACCCTGTATAAGTTGAGGAAAAGGTTTGATCTTGATAATAATTAGCATATTTATAAATACAGAGTGATTCACAATTTCGTGCTTATATTTTAAGGGCAGTACTCAACTCACTTATCACGAAACTAAAAGAATTTTTTCAAAATTTGCAATTTCAGTTTTCAGCTTTATAAATCAGTTTTCAAATGTAATTTTATTAATTTAATTTTTTTGCCATTTTACAATTTATTAAAATTGTATATTTTTATATTTATTGTTAATCAGATATCCATTATACAATCAAGCCCACTTGACAAGAATCGTCCATGAATGTTCAAAAATATCTTATTCTTGTACTTTAAGTGATATTACGTAAGTCTATCCTAGTCACATCCTGAGTACGATCAAAAATTACATACTCGATACAATCATCTCAGAGAATTATGGTTATGGGATGTATAATTGGGATATTATTACCAAATTACTATCATTGGGATGTTACATAGATAATGATACCAAGGGCGGACATTAGCAATCGCTAGGATATTAGTAGGATGTTAATAAACAAATAGGTATAGCAAGTAACAAGCCGGGATGTTCACATTCTTGAAATGTTCTGGGGATTTTATTTTGTCAAGTGGGAGAATACTGCCCTTAAATTTACGAACTTTTAAAAAATTGTTTTTGTTTCATGATCAGTTGATCAGTAAGTTAAGTAGGTACTACACGAAGTTGTGAATCGCTCTGTATACATTGAAAGAATAAAATAAAATTACATGTCTACCATTTCATAATATTATATTCTTCAGCTTCAGCATAAATTCTTGTATTCATTCTATTACGTGATTTCAGTAGGTATATTTAATGCTCTATTTATTATTTCTATTACATTTGTTCAATGTATAGTTACTATAAGTATACGTATACGCGTGTGAGACGTTTGAACAAACACAAAAATATTTATCAAATAGTTTGCTTATTTATATAAAACAAATATTTTAAAGTTATTTACTATATTTTTGATGTTTGGATTGCAAGTACGATAAAATTATTAAGTTGTGACCAGAAAATTGAAAGAGAACTTAAGAGGTCCGTCTACTACCTAAAATCCAGCATAAAATGTACTTACTAAAGTAGCCGGTGTTTTGTGGCCAGTACAAGAATGGTAAAATTTTATTTCAACCAGGATTTAATAGAGAAAGAATGGATCTACAGATGTGCCTTTTTAAAATTTTGATTAAAAAATTGTACATGAATATAAAAATCCCGAACAATTCCAAAAAATTTTCTATTTTATGCAAACTTTACACGGTTATATCTCATGATACAAATTAATCACTTTTACAGTATTTTTCAACTTCAAAATTACATTGCATTGCTAGGATGCGGCAAAGTACGAGTTTCGGGCTGGGTTCAGGCAGCCGTAGTAGTGGGAAAAAAAGTGGAATGGAAGAAAAAGTAAAATCGAGAGTACCTATTCTAGGAATTCGGTAAAAACGTAGACGGAGCCGCTTAAATAGAAGTTCCTATAAATTTTATTATAATTTAAAATTATAAATAAATAAACTGTATTTTTTGAGTTAAATTAATGCCAACCCACTTTAATAAGTTTTCCTCCATTTAAGTTGGTACCTACTTATGTTCTGTTCTTACTACCTACTTGCTACTTAATCAAATCGCAGATTATTTTAATATGCAATTTACTTAAACAGTTCTTAGAACTGAACGTGCTATACTTTAAAATTAACTTTTATAGTTTATAGTTAATTACATAATCAAATGCGAGGAATTGTGTAAGCAAACATATTTTTAATTTATACCATCCGTTTTTGTTGGCTTGATAACATTTCACACTCAAAAATTAATAACAACCAAACCATGGATTAAGATTTAATACTGTCACTTATTAAAAATATATAACACTATATTTTTTATTAATATACACCATAGATAAAAACTAGCCAAATTATTGAACCATAATTTTAATTTTGTATTGTATTGGTGCATTCCTGTTTTCCTTTACATTTTTTGAATTCCTTACTTTTTAAATTTCACACCTGTATTTTATAATATTTTATATACTTAACATTTATTTAAAATATTAAAAGCCCAGTTTACACATGAATTCTTTGAGGATTATTTTATGCTTCTAAACCCTGGACAAAAGAAATTCACTGTTTTGAAGTTCTCAATAAATTATAAATTCTTCTTTTGCAAGACTCATTGAAGATTCTATTTAGAGGCGCCGCTATTTGACAGGCGATAAGGTAGTTTACCATTTTTTTAAAAGTTTTTTATTGAAACTTCATGTTATTTGAAAGCGATTGAGAGTACTTAATTGTTCTTAATAAAGCTGTAATTAATTTTTAAAGTTTGTGTGACGTAGATGTATAGCTGAAAATCTTCTCAAACCATGGGGAATTAAAATGTTCTCATATAAAATCAACTGTTTCTAAATGTTACAAAATATAAAATACAATTTGGTAGTTTCTTTATTACTGTAAGTAAGAATACACGTGAAACGCATTATTGTGACGTAGATGTATCGATACGTAAAATCTCAAATATTTAAAGAATATTAACTTTTTGAAAACTTTTTTCATGGCAATAACTTATTTTTGAGGTTTCCTTTCAATATAATTGACTGGATTGCTAATTTGCTACTATGGTAAAATACTTTATTATCACCAGGATTATTTTTCTCAAAATTTATTTTCGATTAGTAAAAGACCAGATATAAACTCGACAAATTGAACCATAAATAATTTAAAATATTCTCTGAATTCCAAACATTTTACAATATTGAATTCTCTACGGGCATCGACGTTAGTTATCTTTCTTCCTCTCAACTTGAGGGGTAGGTGTTCGATGCCAACTTGTCGAACGACCTGACGTGACGTCACAACCCTATGAATATTACATTGACCATGCCTACGAAAACAGAAGAAGGCAATACACTCACGCACCATTGCCATGGCAGCATGTATAATTAAACACTAAGACGATGACAACGACATGAAAATAAGAATTGTTTGTAAAGTTTGTTTGTTCGAAATTTTTTAGGTTAACTAAATATCCAATGAAATTCTTTCATTTCTGATCACGTGTACGAAATTAACCAATGAATACAACATTTAACTGAAAGCAACCCATGGGACATTATCACTTATGTCAAATATGTTGCTAGGTTACAATTATTTATGTTCATTTTTATGTATATAATAATAATTGAATAAAAATGTCATTTGCACGTTTTGGTAATGTAAATGATACTTCAATTAATAAAATTTTCTGTACGAATAACCCTCGACCATTGATAAATACTTATAATTTTGTGACAGCTACCTCAAGCACGTTGCTTTTAGGTTAACAGCCCTCCGCCTGCGGCGTCGGGCGGTTACCAAGCAACGTGCTTTCGGAATGTCACAAAATTATTTCGTAATTATCAATGTCCTTGGGTTATTATAGCTGATAATCATTCGCAAATACGAATGAAGCGAATACCAAGTTCAATTCAGATTCAAATTTCAGATAAACTGCCTGCACAAGAATCTCATCCCCATCAATGGTGTAGGTACTTTTGAATTTTACTTTTGTTGACTCCTGCCAATGGGTGAAATTCGCCTTAACCCTTTCAATACTGCGGGGATATATAAGTCTCAAAATATGTTCAAAAAATTCTGTACTCAAATTTGCTCATTTAAATTACATTGGGATGGGATAACTTAGTAGTTTATGGTTTATTTAACATTTTTGAATGGATAGTACTAAACCACTAACACATGCGTCAGTGAAAACCAGTCGTTTATCACACGTGGTTGCTTTGATTGTCATATAAGACTGTATTTTGATAGGGTAGAGATAAATCTGACATTATTTTCTAATTGTAGTACATCATATTAGTGACAGGTAAGTTGTTTATACAGTATTTTGCAAGGAAAGCTTGTCTATACAGTAAAAATTAGGGTTCTGGGATAAATATATCCCTGCAGTAATATTGTATGGGATATATTTGTCCCAACAGTACTATGAAACTATAACAACAAACATTCTGATGTGTCTTCTTAGTACTGCAGGGACATTATTGTCCCAGTAATCGGTTCACATTAATTACTGCAGGGACAAAACAGTCCCAGGCCTTTTTTCAAAAAAGAATAAAAAATAAAAATTTCAAACTATGCTTATAAGTATTGCTTATATAATAGGATGTGATTTCAGTTATATTTACGTTGTTAACTTTATTAGCCAAAAGTCGTATTGAAGGGGTTAAGGCTGTTCTTCCATCTAGCCCTCTGGTGCAAGCCCTTATTACAACCACCATCCGGTACCCGTTAGATTTGTGGTTGCCAATGTAATTATTATATCCTAACTTGTTATGGTGTAAAAGCTGTATTACATTATATTTTTTTCGATTCATGCTAGATTTCTAATTCAATTCGTATCCGAAATTCTTTTATTTCCGTGCTATTCATATTCAATCGGAAATCTTCATTTTTTCCGAGCCACAACTTTTGAAGGTTGGTCAAACTGACTACACACTGAACTGAGCATGCATAGACAAATCTAGTACGAATCTCGAATAAAAAAATAGCGCCAGGGGTATATTTCTATACAAGAAAAAAATATGGAAATCTAACGGAACTCGGATGAGAATTTCTGATTTACATTATACTAGAAATGGCTACTAGAATCAAGACAAAAAAAGTGTAGGTAGTGTAATTCAGCCTTAAGAGTGAATATCAATCCAAGTCAAAAATTTCGCACCTGACCCGGATTCGAATTCACGATCACTGCGTTCAGAGGCAAGCACTTTAACCACTGCGATATCTTGCCGTATTTTAACCCTCTAACAACCATGAATGCATGTGAGTTGCTGGTTCAAATACAATATATAACATGCCTCACAGTATATAAGACAACTCTACACCCAAGTTGGGTAAAAAGAATAAGTAATAATGTATGACTGTGTAATGTGTGCGTACCTGTTGCTAACAGTTTAGAAATAAAAAATATTTCTTTAATTTGTTTCGAAAATATCAGTTTGTTGTTTATTTGAACGAATTAAACTGAAATTTCGAGTAAACAAACATTAGTTAAATGTCAGTCAGTTTATATTCAACTGTTCTTTTATAATTTCATCCTTTCCACGCCCATATATGAATCAGGACAAAAGAAAAACATGTAACATAATGGTTCTGTTATTTCCTATATTCATTATTGACTATAATATGTAAATGTTTTGTTTTAAAAATATGTATACATACTGTTCTAGAATACGATAAATTTTAATAATTAATAAAACGACTACAGATAATTTTTGTGAGATATGTTTTAGAATTATTAATGCAACCTTGATGGTTGATGTTTAGTTCCAAGTTTATTAAATATTAATAAATACTTTTGACAGTTCATTGTATATCCAACTACAAAATAAGTATTACGAAAAATCTATTAATCAAAATTTCCATAGCTTAATTAACTAAAACAATGAACGATAAAACATTTACATTTCTTTTTGGCAAGATTAATAATCTCATCAAAGAAATTTTTAACAATAGGTTGTCATCATTTACATACAAAAATTATTAATTACAAGAAAAATTGCGTTCGATGCAAATTATTTTCACGCAAAATTATTAATGATGTTTCATGAATGTACGTAGATGTGTGTTTAGAGTTGTTAAATACAGGCTGTCTCAAAAAACTGTACTCACTCTTCGAATGACGAGAAAAATATTATTTAATATTAGCATAAATTGAAATGAAATACATTCGAATACAGAAGACAAATGTAATTGAAGAATCATGTTCGTAAATGTTCAAATTGATGACCATTATTGTTCAGACAACGCTGATAACGCGCACTAAGAGATTCGCAAACATCACGAAAGTTAAAGTGTGAGTACATTTTTTTGAGACACCCTGTTATATTTATATGAAGAGCGTCTAAGTTAGATTTTAATGACACAAAATAAACTAGATTACCTAATTTTTCTGTATTTATGATCCACACCTTTTTTATGAAACCAAAACAAAATAGTTATTTGTATAACAAGTTTTGAAAATATAGTTTTATCGAACGCGAACGTAAATTGCAACCCGAGCGAAGAGAGGTTTGCAATCTTTTAAGTTCCACACAATTCAATACGTGTTATATACACTATTGTTTCTACTCCTGCAAAACAAGAAAGTTAAAAAATACAAAAATAACCATTAATTTTTTGACATTTGCTGTCAAATTTTTAAATTTTTGTTAAATATCAATGTTATTGCGAAAACAATGGACATTCAAGAAAATGCAAAACTGTGTTACAAAGTGCTCGAAAGTAGGTACTTTGCAACACACTTGCGACAAACAGCTGCTTTCAACATTAAAAACAATTTATAAACTTTCAGAAGCAGGCGTAAAAAATATTATTATCTGTAATTTTCGTTTACCACAATCTGGGAATCATATTTTTCTGAAACTGAGGCAGTTCTAAACAAATATATCATCTGAAATCCAAGTACACCAGCTATTTCACTTCGAGGTAGCTTCAGCTTCGGCCGCTTTTAAGCATATGTTAAATATTTATTCTGTGATGCGCCGTAACCAGCCAAACACATTACAGCACTCAGATGATAATGGGTTACGACCGCCACGGAAGGTTCCCTGGAAAACTAATCCAAAATTCATCGACGGTGGTTTGCAGATTTTTGAGCCTGAAATATTAAAACTGCTAAAGGTGTTGCAAAAAAGAAACATTCCTGACGTTTTATATCACAGGGATATATAGGATTTTCAATCCATCTTTGAAATAACTGAAATTTTGTTTCAAATACAATAGCGACAGAATTTTAACGATATTATTGAAAAATTAATAGGTACTTAAATTTAAGCTTCATTGACAGCAGTGAAAATAAATATTAAATTACACGTAAAAGTAAAAATAAGAATAAATAGATTCTTATGAAAGTGTTCATAACAGCCTAAATAAAAATAAACATAAATACATGGATATGCAAATGTCAAATATTTTACACAAGCATAAGCATAAACACGTACGTATCTGTCAATCAGAAAGATTGGGAAAAAATTGTTACATCTGTCTCTTTGAGAAATTATCAGAATATCGAATAAAATGTATATAAATGTGAAATTAATTTTTAAAAATAGTTTTAAGGTGAAGGATTGCTTACATAATTGCGTACAATAAGAGTTTTATTTTAGAAGTCATGTAAACCCAAGTCATAAGACTTTATATTATACAGGGTGATTCATCGTAACTTACTTATTTCAAAACGCAATAATGCCCATTTTATGAATCAGAAACTTTTTATTAGTATTTTATAATGTAGGTACATATCTAATAGTATATTATATATTGAGGGACTAAAGTGCATAATTTAATCCTGTGGGTGAAGTTTATTTCACGAGCCGAAGGTGAGGGAAATAATCACCTGAGGGATTAAAGATACTTTAGTCCTGTGGTATATACGCTATTTTTTGCATTTCATCCTGAAATGAATGCAAAATAGTTTAAAAGAATACACATTTTGCAATTTTGACAGTAAATTTTATGACAAATATTTATATTGTTACCATAGATACTCTGTAACAAATAGCACGTATTTACTTGACAACGGGAATAATTAATTCAATTTCTTGACAACGGGATTAAATATGAAAAAAAACCCTTGGGATCAAATTAAGAACCTTGGTCCCTAAAAATAAAGAGTAAAGAAGAGTTTTAGTCCCGGAAGTGCAAAAAGTTTTGTTTCACCCAGTTTTAAAAATCATATCAGGTAGGTGACGCCCCCCATTGTCTATACACTGAATAAGCCGATTTCTGGCGTTTGTCATAACCCTTTCCAGCATGGCAGCGGGCATGTTGGCAATTGCGGTCCGGATATTGGCCTTCAGGTCTTCTAGGATCCTTGGACGGTTGACGTAAATGCGTGATTTCAATAAAACCACAAAAAAATCACAAGGAGCCAAATCGGGCTAGCGGGCTGGCCACTCCAAATAGCCCTTTATTGAGGTGAGGCGCCCCGGGAAGTGTTCCCTCAAAACAGCCATCGATTCTGCTCCGTGCTCCAACGCATGATGGCGACTGACCGGGTGGGGAACAAAAATTTAAAAGTGCACCTGTCGAATGAGATCACTCTCTCTCCACTACGATCCCTACAGCCTGAATGGCACGCATTTTAAAAAAGCAAGTTATGATGAATCATCCTGTACAATAAATTTCTACTCGTTTGTAAAACGTTTTTCTTTTTTGCACAGTTAAGATAATCTTATAAACTAAACATAACTTCATATAGATTTGAATAAACAAAGTCACAAACCGAATATTGTTTAGATTGCAGTAAATTTAATGTCTGTACTTCAAGAATATCAGGATCTGAAATAAAGTTGTTTAGGTCTGCACAAAAATAGAACTATTTCTTTTTCTATAAACATCGATCTTGTTCACGTGTATCCAATAAATAAAATAACAGCCCATAGACACATTTACGGCTCTTTTAAGTGATCTTTCTCGTTTTTCTTTAAGCCAATAAATCATTTACTCCTTTGAAACGCCAGAAAACAGGATCAATAGCTTATGCGTGAACAAGAAACAAATTTTAATTGACCTGATTAGAAATTAATAAATTCTTCGTGAGTATAACAAGTCAATAGTATCCCAACGTCGATTATAAAACACGCGAAGTCAAGCAACCCATGAAGAAGACGTTCTCTTTCTATAGGGTTCGTGTAGCGCGAAGCAAAAGCTCGCTGAATAAAATATTAATAGGGCAACTCGCGTTCTAGTTTCGAATAACAGCCGCTCTTTCAAGGGTAGACTTCGGGTAGCAACAAGTGATGAAAATAGCACGGAATATTTATTCGTGAATTTAGATTATATTTTAAATAAATATGAGTGTTTCATGAATATTTTTCGCGGATATATACGAGGTTTTGACGTTTTGAGGTAGCTACCTTATGAACTAGATTCATATCTGTCACATTTATTTTATATATTAAAAATCTGCCACCACAGTACTTCCCCGACTTTAAGATTTATTAACTTATTTTTGTAAAGGCTTTAATTTTATACTTTATTCAGCAAAATTTAAATAAAGCTTGATAGTTGATACCGCAACTTCGGCATTATTTGAATAACATGTGAAAAAACAATTGCACCATCGTTTAAATGTTGTTTTTGATTGTTCAACTAGAATTCTTTCCCAGAAAGCTTTAATTTGATAATAGGTAAGTACCTACACGGTACACTTGACAAAATTTGAATAATTTTTTAGTCCAGGAAAATTGCATAAAATAAAGAAAAAAGTAGGAGACTTCTGAAAGTTTGCAGAGTTATAAAAAAAATATAACATTCAAGATTCCGATGAATGTTACATATTTTTTTATAACTCTGCAAATTTTCCTTACTTTTTACTTCCTTGTACGGAGTAAGGAAATATTGTAATCGCGAAAAATTTCGGTTCTCAGATTTTGACGAAAATATCCGTTTTGACCTTTTCTGAATCCATTATGACTAGTTTCGTCGTGACGTCTGTACGTGCGTGCGTACGTACGTACGTACGGACGTATGTGTGTCGCATAACTCAAATACGGTTAGACGTATAAAGTTGAAATTTTGTATTTAGGACTGTTATAGCATCTAGTTGTGCACCTCCTATTTTTTGTTTCAATCTACAAACCGGAAGTAGTACTTTTTTCAAATATTTCGATAAATATTTAATTTAAGACAAATTTTTTAATTTTAAATGAAAGATTATGTGATTATTACCTACAATCGGTATTTTATAAATATTTTTGTATCTGGTATCATTTAGGAATAATTAAAGTATATATTTATAATTTAGTATTTCGGTATCTTGTAGTCCATGATCGATTAACATTTGTTACTACGTAAAATTTAAATGATTATGACATGGCAGTGACAATAGTAAAATATGCTTTATATCTTCTTCTGCAGTTTAAATAAAATGACAACAATATATTTGTGAGTATAGTAGCAGTAGTACTAGTATAATAAGTTAAAAGAATTTTATATATTATTCTACATTTTAGTTATTAAGAAAAGTATGAACACACAAGGCGTACAAGGAAGTCATGTGGTGTCCACGTCAGATTTTTTTGTTTATTTCTCAAATTTTGTAGCATTCTGCCTGGACTATTGGAGAAACAATAATTAAAAATCGCATAAATGTGATTTTTAACATTTCTATTAAACTTATCTATTTGAATAATTTATTAAAATAAACTATTGACGATCGTTTAAATGTTATTTTTATTCTTCTACTAGAATTCTTTCTCCGACAGCTTTAATTTGATACCATAATTAAATAAAAAAGTATTTATAATGTTGGTACCACTGGTCGAACTTTAAGTCAGTTTTTGGCTCAAGATTTCAGTCAAAAATTCCAACGCGTTTTAAAATTATCTAACGTCCAGACCAGACTAACAGCCCCACAGACTCACAGATCTATTGACCGCATTTTTTATTCTTCTATTAGAATTATTTTCCCGAAAGCTTTAATTTGATACCGATGATACCGAGTATAAAAGAAATTCAGTTTATAAAGTCAAAATCTCGAAATGTCAAAAAATCACGATTACAATACTTCCTCCTATTACATAGGTCGGGGAAATAAAAATGATGAAGAAGTGTACTTTAACAATTATTAGAAAATTTAAACTTATATTTAAACCTTTAAGTAAGAAAAGTAAAAATATTATTATTTATCAATAAATTATCATATCTTTTACTGTAAAATGTAAAATTGTTCTTTTATAAATTTGTATAAATATTTATTCTAATTTCAGTAAACTACTATAATACGTGTTACTTTCTACAAAATTATATAAAGAAAAACAGTTTTATCTAAACGAATGATAAGTTTATTTACACGTTCACGTTTGTGTTTGATTTCATATCGAGAACTGCAAATTATATACCTTCCGGATAAATATATACCTACCGTATCTGAATTCACGTCTATACGAGCTAATTTTTTAGCTAAAAGTATGTAAATACTGTTATTTGATAAAGTACTTCTACCAGTAAAGTACAGTTGAGTTTATATTATAATGAAATATGGGTGAACAAGCGGATATATAATCAATTTATTATAGGTACTGTATAGTATAACAGTTTCTTTGCAATATATGCAGGCATTTTATTTGTAATTACTAAATATTTTTTCATTTGTAATTTTTTATTAATTTTTAACAAAAACTTGGTTGCCTATAGTAATTTGACGAAACAAACTGTATCTGATAAAAATTGCTGTCAGGGGACAAGATCGAAATGCCAAACAGAAATTTATTCGGAGGAAATAAAATGCTCGAGTGTAATTCAACGAGATAATTTAACGACTCATTTGGTTCTTCTTCACAAATATTCCCAAAATCGAATCATTTCACTGTCAAATATTAGAAATATGAAGCAAATGACATTTTAGTGTTCTGTTTATGATTTGGTTGCTAAGAAAAAGATAAATAAGTTTTTGTCACTTGCAAAAAGTTACCTACATTTTTATCCGCTGTCAAAGCGATAAAATTGTGTTTTGTTTATGGCTTACTTAGGGTATGTTCCAAAATTAAACCATGTTTACCGTGGTATTATGTTACGGTAATTCTTTGGTAACTGAATGTGACGTTTCTCTCAGTAACTTGTGAAACGCTTTGGTAAAATTTTGACATTTAGGTTAGAATATTTATTGAAATGGAAGCACATAAGTCACAAAAATATACCTTTTCATCCTTAAATAAAAGCATAATATAATATTACACAAATAAAACATGCTTACATACAATTTCGCAAATTTTTCGAATAGATAAATCTGTTTGAATATAATCATTTCCAACAGAGAAAAATCAGCCATTCAACAGCAAAACAAACCAACGTTTTTAAGTTAAAACTGTGAGATCTCGATACACAAATACAAATTTACCACAAATATCGTGCTCCCTAGCACGGTGATCGTGGTAACGAATATGTGCGAAAATTTACCTCAGTTTTCAGTTACCGCGTTTCAAATTAGTACAGACATCCTGAAAAAAATTACCATGGTACATGTGGTTTAATTTTGGAACATACCTTTAATGCAGGAGTGGAATTATCCGCCGTAATAGCGAAGAAAAAGACTGTTTTCATGGCTTTTTTTATATAAAAGTATAATCATCATAAAAATCTGTATAATATTTTGATTTTTGATAAAACATAAATATACAAGCACTATATTCTTATAAACTTTTATACAATTACAATTCAAATTTAAATATCTTTGGAAATGCTAGTACAATCCACGAAATCGTTCCCTCTTTGTCATACAAAAACAGTGAGCGTTGAATTTAAATTTGTTCGATCTTGTCGAATTCCTAAATCAAACAAAATATCAGGACTCAGTTCGTTTTATCTGCCACTGGAATTGAACGCATTGCATGTAACGATGTAACAGTGATACAGTGTGATAAAAAATGAATTATTTTGTTCTTTTGGGGTTCAGTGTGCTATTTGTAAGTTAAAATAAGCATTGTGATATTAAAGTATTAAAGAGTGTTATTTTGTTATAGGAACGAATAGGACGTATTCAACTGCCTCATGGGTCCATGTCCATAGGTGATTCATTTTTATGTGATGGTATGTACATTTTTGATAAAAATATTATTGCTTACAGTGTAAGATGTTTTGTACAGTATAAATTATAAAATGTTGTACAGAAAGAGGGTTTTAAATAGATTAGGTCTTATGTAAATTGTTTCTTTAGTTTAAATTTATTCATTTATTATTTTTATTTAAAACAATTTTAATATTATGAGTTTTTATTAATACATTACTTACAAATCAATACGAATGATATTACAGCATTATAATAAATGATAATCGCATACCTAGTGTAAAAGTTTCAGACAGTTTCAAAGTTAAAACTGGTATAGGCAAAATTATTAAAACATTTTCTGATTTAATTAATAATTACTCATATAGAAAGTAATCTTATTGTTGTTTTTACAAATTTTTTATTGCACACATAGAAATCTGCGTGTTATTATTATTAGTGAAATTAAAAGTAAAATTTAACTCTTACTCAAAACTCAAATACCTAATAACTTTACCAAATAAATATTAAATCTAACTAACTAAAAAGTAAAACTCTAAAAATAAAAATCTGACGTGTCCATCACACAACCTTCCGCCATATCTAGACTTTAAACAGAAATGTATACGTACAATCCGGTGCCCATTTAAAATATACAAATAAAAATCTCAAATATTCAAACAAAGAAATTTGCATCACCTGAATAAAAAGATTAATTCACAGGAAAACTCTGCTGTGTTGAAGCCATCCTCCGTTCAATTACTACATTTAATATCTTACTTAGGACTTATATAGCGCTAGTATGCCAACTTGTCACCCGTCTCACCTGTCAATATTTTTTACGCAGAAACAAAAATCAACCGATCATGGATTACAAGATATCAACGTTTTATTTGATAAATTTATTTTTTAAATTTTACTGCAGTTCTTTAATGCTACCAGATAAAGACAATTTTTTAATAACGTAAGTTGCAAATAACTTTTCCTCTTATTCTCATTACAAATAAATACTATATTTTTCCAAATTTATATACAATTTTGACAATTAACCTTTTCAATCTTCAAAAAATATCACTTCCGATGAAGATATTTGTACCAAAATCTAGGGAGCTCTTCCAATTTATATACAAATGTTAAATACCAAATATCAAAATTTTCGGGTAATTCGTATTTGAGTTATGCGACTAACACCCCTTGACCACACACACACACACACACACACACACACACACATACACACACACATACACACAGACATCATCGTGAAACTATCAAAAATGAGTTGTAAGGACCCTAATTCGTGCTCATCCACTAAAAATTCACCACCCGATTTTTTGCATGAATCCAATACCTTCCTTTACAGGTAAGCGGAAGGTAAAAATAGTATGGACTTGCTGGAACACTATCAGGATGCCCAATGAAACTGTTTAAACATGGTGATCTCGAGAACCATACGAGATACGAAGTTGGTTAAATTAGTCAAAAGTCTCTAATAATTATTTCTCTATTAAGACGGGTTATAGCCTACTATGAGCTCCATATGAAAATTTGAATTTGGTTTTGAATTTCTCGAAATCTGTACGATATAAAAAAAAATTGAAAACTGCTGTCAATTCCTCGATAAAAAGTGCCTGTAGAACATGCAAATTAGAAACTTGTACTAATTCAAACAAAAAAGTTATAGGTGAAAACAAAATTGGGAACACTTACATTTTAGTCACATATGCATTTTTGTGAGAAAACAAAAACGTTTCTAAATTGGCCTGTAAAGGGACAACTTTTGTCTAATTTAACCAACTTCGTATCTTCTATGGTTCTCGAGATCCCCATGCTAAAACAGTCTCATTGGACACCAGTATACAGGTTGGTGGAGGTGAAATGCGAACATAGGGAACATACATGACAATCAAACTTTCATGCCAGGTATCTTGATATATTTTGTAGTAGTGTCACAAAATGAAGTAATGTGATAATGTGAATTTGTGTGGCAAAAACAGTAATCAATAACAGAAATAATAATCAAATCTAAAAGTGCATGTAAACTTTCTCGTTCTGCTCGTACACATACATTATTATGCAAAGAAAATATTTTAATGAAAATAAAAATTTCAATAATATGACAGCTACTTTGACATTGACAGTACTAATTCCACGTATATCAAGATGCCTAGCATGATAACTCCATTGTCATATATTTCCCTATGTTCGCATTTCACCACCAATCTGTAGATGTTAGAAAAAAATTTATGTGCTTATTTTTAAAATTTTAAGAACAAATGTTACATGATCCATATAATTTATATGTTTCATAACGTAAACAAAAAGATTTCTTTAATTACCTACTGAAAAACGTATAAAAAAACGTTATCATAATATTCTTATATCAGCAACCCTTGGGTAATTTTATTACTTCACTGATATAATGATCAATTTATAAATAATACGAATTGAGCTCTCCTTGAAATCTTGAAAACAATTTTGTCTTCAACAACTGCGTTTCTGTCTTACAGTCTCGTTAGTCGTTAGAATAATCTAGGTTTCTCTAGTTTATTCAAAGACCTAATTATATCTCAACAATGGACTCTTCCTTTTACGTACGTGTCTAAAAAGGATTCCACACTTCAACTACTAGACGATTCTCTATTTTGTAGAGAAACACATGAATCCAACGATCGATGCAACATGCTAAGCTAGAACTCCGCAACGATTTTTAACGGAATTCCAGCGTTTTATAGACTACATTTGTCACCAATTCGCAGGAATGTTACCGAATTCTTTGCCGCATAAATCAAGCAAGAATGCTGAGAGTTTATTGAAGACCATACATCTGGTTTTTTGTAGAAATAAACAATGAAGTTATCAACAAGTGATTCTGTTCTTCGTTACGAATTGGAAAAGTTAAATCAGAAATGTTTGCAATCATAAAGGAGTGGTGATATATTAACTGCCTGCAAAAATGTTTAACGATTCTTTTGACAGTATTTAATGTAATGAAAAATCTGATGTGGCCAGCACAAGACCTCACGCCATACCTTACTTTTTTACTACAATACAAAATGCAAATATATAGGTACCTACTTACAAATATATTTAGTCAACTGTAGAACTGTGGAAGAAGATATAAATGATGTGTCACTATTGGCACTGTCACTGTCATAATCAATTATATTTTTCGTAGTAACAAATGTTGAACAATCATGGACAACAAGATACCTACTGAAGTTTCATTCTCTAAATAATAAAATAATACTTTAATTCCTAAAGTACTATGACAGAACAATTTATAAAATGCTAAAAATTGTTGATAATAATATATAATCTTTCATTTGAAATAAAAATATTGCGATACATTAATTATTTATCAAAATATTTAAGAAAAGTACTATTTTCGGTTTGGGGAACAAAACTTTAAAAGTGCACCTGTTAAGGCCCGAATGTAGCTGTCTGCGAGAAAAGGATAGATTTATACAGATTTAGTGTGTCGAACAAAGGCAGCAATAGGAAACACGCTCTCGTAGAGGGATCAAAATTGGTACTAAATTTGAACGTATCATCACGAACAAGGGTTCATTTGAAAGATAAAAGTTCAATCTAGATCGTCTGGTGTTGAAATTTGCAATTTTTGTTGATTTACTGAGTAACAGTTATGTGAAGTTAGGCAAGTTATGACAAGTTTATGGCATTGTAAATTTGAAACAAAAAATAAAACTAAAATTTCAACACTAAGCGGGTGCGAAGTTCATCTTTATCTTTAAATGAAAAAAAAATTAAATCGATCCGACCAAAATTAGTCTCAATTTCATTCCCTATTTAAACGCATGTTTTCGCTGCGTGCAACTTCACTACATTAGGGTCTTAAATGAGATCACTCTCTCCCCACTACAATCCCTACAGCCTGAATAGACGCATTTTTTAAAAGAAAGTTATGATGAATCACCCTGTATTCTACGACGGCGCAGAAGGGTCAGGGTAAATATTTTTTTATATTGAATTCCCGACTTTTAAACTCAGGATCCCGACTTTTAAACTCGGGATCCCGACTTTTAAACTCGGGATCTCAGCTTTTTAATCACGAGATTAAAAGTCGGGATCCCGACTTTTAAACTCGGGATCCCGACTTTGAATCTCAGGATCCCGACTTTTAAACTCGGGATCCCGACGTTAAAAGTCGGGATCCCGAATTTAAAAGTCGGGAATTCAATATAAAAAAATATTTATCCTGACCCTTCTACGCCGTCGTAGTATTCTGATCAATTGTTTAGGAGTTAAAATTGTAGTTATCATTTTGTACTACCTGTACCTATACTCCTCAAGTTTAAAGTTAATAATGCATACTTAAAAGCTTAAAACCAATTATTCGCGCACATTTGTCACATACGAAAACTTTCATAGTAAAATTCATAAAATATATCGTAAATTGCAAAGTTTAAACTTGGGGCAAAAGCTAATACCGCCCGTAGTGCTCCATTCAAACTTTAAATTTTCCATTAACTTTAAAAACTAACAAGGAAAGAATATTTTATCATACAGCTCAAGTTACATAAATTATTTCGCTATCAGAGTATCAACGGTGCACCACAGCGTAATATGCATGTTTAATTAAATAATTTACGAGAAAATAACGTTTAAGTTTACCTTGCTAGTGCTGGTATTTTTTTAATTGATCCTTATCGAATGCGCATAATTATAGCAAAGAACGACGTTGTATTTTCGATATGTTTATTAGCAAATACGTCATTTGGTCAATAGAATTTTTAAGAAAGTAATTTTATAATAAGTAAGAACAAGAAGAAAATATGAATAACTGTATTTTGAAGTACTTGCTTTTTATGTTGATAGAAAATATACAGTATTGAGTGAAATTATAATCAGGTAATCCTTAAACTTAATCAATGGGTTACAAGTTTATGTTTATATTTAATTTCAGAAATATTGTTAATCTAAGATTTAAAAAAGTTACAATTAATAAATGGAGTAACCGTTAACACATTTCGAGAATTAAGAATCAAAATGTCGATGAAATTAATATAAATAGGTTAATTCAAAAATAAAATAGGGATCCGATATGAATATGTAGTTCTTAAGGATCTTAAGGATCCAATTATTCAATTATTTTATGTCACAATATTACATAATAGCAATAATAGGGTACTTTACCATAGTAGCAAATTAGCAATCCAGTCAATTATATTGAAAGGAGACCTCAAAAATGAGTTATTGCCATGAAAAAGTTTTCAAAAAGTGAATAGTTCTCTAAATATTTGAGATTTTACTTAGGTATCGATACATCTACGTCACAATAATGCGTTTCACGTGTATTCTTACTTACAGTAGGTAATAACGAAACTCAAATTGTATTTTATATTTTGTAACATTTAGAAACAGTTTAATTCCAGCCCCATGGTTTGAGAAGATTTTCAGCTATACATCTACGTCACACAAACTTTAAAAATTAATTACAGCTTTATTAAGAACAATTAAGGCTTATCAGTACTCTCAATCGCTTTCAAATAACATGAAGTTTCAATAAAAAACTTTTTTTAAATGGTAAACTACCCTATTATGTATAAATAGGTTAAAAATTATTGTATCTTGTTTTTAGCTACACTTACGTATACCTATCTAATTTATAGTCAGGAATATTAATATAAAATATAAAAATGATAGTGAAAGAATATTTTATTAGCTTAGTTTATATTTGATACAAAATTAATGACGAAATTTCGTGAATTTGATTCAACATTCTTAAAAAAGAAGGTAATCATAAAAAATTTATCTCTCAAGAATTGAACGGAAATAGGTATTCGTTTTAAGCATTCGTAACTGCTATAAATGTAAACCCAAAAGTATTATTCGCCCATATTTCACCCATTTTATGTGTCGTTAAATATTTTTATTTCTTGGTTTCTATTGATTTGGTTTTAGTACCTATATGTTATATATTTCTATTTCCTTCACCAGTTCCCGGTATTGGATTTACATCATTTGCAAACTATAAAAGTAACTTTTTATAACAGTTCTTATTGTATTTCACATGCAACCTAAAGTATGCCTTTGACGGATTTGAAATCGATTTAGAAAACATACGAGATCATTTTTTATCTGATTATAAGATTAGGCAAGACGCAAGGTCGAGACAAAAATAAAAGAAAGAAATTTATTTTAAATCGAAATAAAAACAATATAACTGGCATTAAGGGGATTTTATCACATTAGAAAAGTATTTAACAAATTACTCCCAACCTATTAATCCTATAAATCTAAAAAAAAAAATACTATATGCTGACAAAGGCAGTAAAATACTAGCTACAATGTCGAATTTTTTAAATTGTTATTATTTTTATTTATAAACAATTAAAAAATAATAATTCTGAGAAAAACTCTTCGTATCTCTTATTGCTTTGTAAATTAAAATTTTTGTATCACATTATTATATAAAATTTTCAAATAGTAGGTACCTAGTCGAGTAATTTGTTAAATAAATTTAAAAATTGCATGCGCGCTAGACAATCAAATTGAGTATTTTCTAAACAAGAATGGAGCGAAACATAGCAATTACGTAAATAGAGACAACATGTACTCATAGCACATAGGCTGTTAGTGCAGTTACCTGAAATGGCGAGGATTTGTCATCTAGCAGCGCTGAGCGATAAAACCTCCTTAAATTAAGGAGGTTCCCTAGACATTTTAAAAAATGTTCTAATGCAACCAAACTTTTAATTTATGTTGTCTGTGTCATAAAAATGATACCTGAATTTTTTGAAAATTTTTGACCACGTAGTTTGAACGAAATTAATTGTTAAATTTTAATATTTTACATGGGCTCTTATGGCTTTCCATTAATTGATTAAATAAAAAGATGTTAGAAATGTTCTATTTACTTAATTTTTGGTATATAAACGTATGCAAGCACGGACATCAATTTCCCAGAAGGTTGACCACATAGTTGTAACAATATTGTCGATTGAAAAAAAATCTTCAAGCATTTTTTGATTAGTGAATTAGAAATTATTGTAAAAATATATCACCGCAACTGAACGAATTGCAATATCAACTAACACCCGTTGACCGAATTTTGTTTTACATTAATAAAAATATTTTTATTAATTAAAGGCTGATATCTGAGTACGCCACTGCATGTGTAGGGAACCTCCTTAAAAAGTTAGTAGGAACGTTAGTTTGTATAAGTTTGTTCAACAAGAACTATACTAAATAAATTATCTCTTTTAGAGTACAATACAATACTATGTTGCTACAAATTATTTATGTAAATCTATACAACAATAAGAAAATCTCTTTGACACATTGTACTAACTTCTTCAATAACGTGAAATGCACAGCGTATAGTCTCTATTTTGTTAATAAAACGCCGTCAGTCTAACATAATTTAATTTTAAAATGCATTTGTTCCACTAACTTCATGTAAATTTACTAGAAACATACGCAATTTTATTATAAACTGTTTGAGAGTTCAGTTTGCGAGCATTAAAAACGCTATATGAAAATGGAAATTTTAATTGGGATAATTAACACACTTTTGATAGGGACTCTTATGAGTAATCGAATCACATTTGTTTGTGCTGAAAAACCGCTGTTCTGATAAAGCAATGATAATGTTAATGTGACGGATTATGAATACAACATGCGAGATTTTTTGTGATACTTGCATCATTTGTTGTTATTGTGTGTTTGTTTTTCGCTGATGTTTTTAATTTTATTGGACTGATATTGCTTCTAATTTTAGCGTGAAATATGAACAGATTGATTATAATATATTTATTTTTAGTTTATGAATACAATAAACTTGTAATAACTGTATTTAATATCACACTGCACTGGTATCTTATAAAGACAAAAACTATTTAAAAAACATTTCTATAATTGATTAGGAAGGTAACTATACAACATTATTACCGATTATTAAATAATTATTAATTATATTCTAATAATATTAGAATATTCTATACTAACCGACTATGATAACATAAGTTAGAATCTAATTAGGTACACATTTCAGTTTACATGTACAAAAATCTCCCTGTAGTGTACTATCCACTAAGTAACAACTATGAGTACATTATGTACGTTAATTAACTGCTATTAACAGACTGTAACAAGTAATACGATTATAATACGAATCGATTTGCCCCCATATTTACCAATCCCTATTTACCACCGTCCCTTTTTTACCACCGTAATTCTTGTACCAATCCATTTTTTACCAACATTATACTTTTACCAATCCATTTTTTACCACCGTCCCTATTTTTACTACTAATTCTTTTCACCACCAACATATTTACCAACGTGTTTTTTTACCAATCCATTTTTACCACCGTCTCTTTTTTAACAAAGCTAACAAAACCGTACTAAAGCCCCACAAACTAGGTTTCAGTATTTACTACACTAACAAAGCTAACAAAACCGTACTAGAGCCCCACAAACTCGGTTTTTGTTTTTACTACATTAACAAAGCTAACAAAACCGTACTAGAGCTCCACAAACTCGGTTTTGGTATTTACTACACTAACAAAGCTAACAAAACCGTACTAGAGCCTCACAAACTCGGTTTTGGTATTTGCTACACTAACAAAGCTAACAAAACCGTACTAGAGCCCCACAAACTCGGTTTTGGTATTTACTACACTAACTAACTAATGGTAAAACGGAATAGCGGTAAAAAAGTATGGTGGTAAAAGTTGTAATGGTAAAAACGGAGTGGTAAAAATGTATTAATGGTAAAACGGAATAGCGGTAAAAAAGTATGGTGGTAAAAGTTGTAATGGTAAAAACGGAGTGGTAAAAATGTATTAGTGGTAAAACGAAATAGCGGTAAAAAGTATAGTGGTACAAATGCAGAGGTAAAAGTTGGATTGGTAAAAATTGAGTGGTAAAAATGGGTTAACGGTAAAACAGGATAGCGGTAAAAAAGAATGGTGGTAAAAATGCTGTGGTAAAAGTTGGAGTGGTAAAATGGTAAATATGTAGCACAACGTACGAGTCATGTCATGAATTTATCGGTAAAATTACGAATAGTTGTTGCGTAGTTGGACATACGAAGTGTAAATCCGATTTGTTTCTACGCAACAATTATGAGTAATTTTACTAATTTATTTATTTTATTTATGGCTCAAATGCTCAAATTATATTTACTTCATTATTTACATCATCTGTCATCTGTCAAAAAAAGACCAATAAAAATGCAGAATATTGAATTTCACAGCCAATCAAAATGAGTAGACTTGATTATTTTGTACTAGTAAGGTTGTGTGTCGACTATTCACTACTAGTACTTTTAGGTGACTATTTAACAAATGAACATATTATTATAATCTATATTTTCCATTTTTATTACTTACACCATTTCTATATCTGGGTTTTCTTCAAAGTCATAGTTAAGTAGATTATTTTTCTGGTAGTATATTATACACTTATATCCAAGCACAAGGAACATTCGTAATAAGTACTACCAAAAAAATAATCGACAAACTACTACTTATGGTATTATAAGTTATAATTTTGTTTTATTTCCTCCGGATAAATTTCGGCTTGTATTGAAAACTTGTAACCTAGCAACAAAATTGTTTAATAAAATAACGACACCGTAGGTATGGAGTGGTTTAATAGACGAATCCATATCAAATGAATATAATACAATTTTATATGCAGTTTTATAGGAAAATATTATTTAAATTACGTTTTGACAAAAACTGTTCAAAATTTAATTAAAAATATGCAAAAGGAGGTTTGAATAGTAGGTTGCCTCCTGGCTATGACATCATTCTGAATTTCTCTATATTAAAACCATTTTTCGAGTCAAATTGTTATCAAGTTAAGATGTCAAACAAAAATTTATTTGGATGAAATTAAATGCTCGAGTATATTCAACAAGATAATTTAACGACACTTTTAGTTCTTCTTCACGAATATTCTCAAAAGCTAATCATTTCGTTGGCAAATATTAGAAATATGAAGCAAATGACATTTTGGAGTTTTGTTCGGTTGCTAAGAAAAAGGCAGGTAAATAAGGTTTTATCAATTGCAAAAAGTGACCTTCCTTTTTATCCACTGTCAAAGCGATATAATTGTGTTTTATTTATGGCTTACTTTATACAGGAGTGGAATTATCAACATTAAAAATTAGTAAACATACCTACAGGGGTTTTATCAAATTTTATAGCTAAAAAACTGCCTTCTTCGAACGAGTAGATAAAGCATTTTAATTGGTCAAAAATGACGCGTGTGAAATAATCAGTTATTATACCACAAGAGCTTCGAAAATACTGCCGACTGATGAGACGTATTTCCATAAAAACAACTCGAAACCGGAGGTCGAGGTTTTTTGTGGAAATACGTCGAACCAGGAGGCAAAAGTATTTTCTATTATTTTTGATGATCGAGTGGTATACGCATTGACTATTTCATGAATAAAACAAATTTAACAATTTTAAATAACACAATTTAATTTATTAGCATAATTTTTAAATTCGTTTTAAATATTTTGACATTTGCTTAAAAATAAACAAACATTTATTATTGTTTTTTTATCATGGTTGGTTGCGGTGAATAGGTATACGCATACTATGTCAGTATTCAAAAATATGCACTGGAATAGTTGTTTATATAGCTAGTTTCTATGGTTTTTGTGAAAAATAGTGCATTTTAATTGGTTAAAATATATTGAGGAAAATAGTCGCTGAAAAACTCTTCCTCGTTCAAATAAAATATTCTGATTGGTGAATAGACGTGTGTGAAATAATCTGAAAAAATATCTAATCTCTAAGCCTAACAATAAAAAATTATTTAAAAACCCACCGCCAATCAAAATAATCAATAAACTTCCTAAAATAAAAGTGTCAAATAAAAGAATAACCTTGACCGATGAAAACAAATCAACGAAAGAAACAAAATCGAAACTCAACTGACAGAAGAATTCTAATAACACCAAATCGTATTGTCGCTAAAAAAAGTCCTCCGCCTCGTCCTCCGCTAACTTCACGCAAAATTTCACAACTTCAGTGATGCTATCTTCACAGCGGAAACGCTACGAAACCGGAAGCTTCTCCATTCAACGAACGGTAAATAAGGAATCGGTGGTGTGGATGGACAAACGGTGCGATGAATGATAATTGCAATTGTGACCTGAATTTTTCCTCTTTGTTATTGTGAATACTAATACCAAGAAATTGTAGAAACGAAAGGAATCATGTTTTGTTTGACATTGATATTGGATATTTGCTTTACATTATCACGAACTTGTTTCCTTAGTGCCGAAGGCCAATTTCATTTATGAAATATTTTCAATGAATAAAATGTAAACTGCTTTATTACTGTTTACTGTAGGAAACTTTTATACTGAGTGATTCACAACTTCGTGCATACATTTTAAGGATATCGACTCCACGTAGCTCAACAACGCGTTTGTCCTATGTTAATGCATAGAAACGCTCGCTAAAAATACGGAAAAGCAGTCTAGCAATTTCTACAATGCTCACGAAGTTTTATAGATAAAGCTAAATTTCATAAATTTATTTACAGACGAAGAATGCAACTAGGATTATGCCGAGTTACATTTTCTAATAAATCTCTTAATAATAAGAAAAGGCATGTAAAAAATTGCTTAAAACACACTTTTTCATTAATTTTGTATATGGCTTTTAAAGATTTTTTCAGAATTATTACTGGGCATAATCCTAGATTAATTCTTTCACAAAAATCTAGTACCTGTTTTTCCTTCAAATTTTTAATATACAATGAGTAAAGCAGAAACTGCTACACCTCTAAACACGCAATATTTTTTTACCGAATTCCTAGAATACTCTAGATTTTCCTTTTTTTCCATTCCACTCTTTTCCCCACTACTAGAGCTACCTGAAACCAGCCCGAAACTCGTACGTGCCGCATCCTAGCTATGTAATGTCATTTTGAAGTTGAAAATTACTGTAAAAGTGTGTTCGTTGCGAGTAAACTGTCAGATTATTATTGACTTCAGGATAATGTTTTTATAAACATTTAATAGAAAAAGAATGGATATACAGATGTGCCTTTTTAAAATTTTAAAAATTAATTTGTATCATGAGATATAACCGTGTAAAGTATGCATAAAATAGGATTTTTTTTTTAATTCTTCGGAATTTTTATATTCATGTACAATTTGTTAATCAAAATTTGTAAAAAGCACATCTTTAGATCCATTCTTTCTCTATTAAATCCTTGTTGAAATAAAATTTTACCATTCTTGTACTGGCCACAAAACACTCGCTATGTTAATTCTAATAATATTCCGAAGAGGCTGATGGCAGGCATCTAAAAGATATTATTTTTAAAATTTATTAATTTTCAATAAAAAATTATATCAAAAATACAATGTTCAGTGACTTATGGCCCAACCTATATTATGATTATGAATCAAGTTACCAAGTTAGTGAATTATATTTAACTTGTGACTAACAAGTTATTGCTTACAATAGTATATATATACGAACAAAAATAATGAATAGCATATAAATAATAAAGCAATGAATATTTAGAAAATATGCAAAAATAAAATTATAATAAAGCATAGTTGAAAATTATTGCAACATTCATATTTAAGCATTATTATCTGAGTACCAGCATCACAAATTGCCCTCACGTCTCACGTACAAACTTAAACAAAACATCTTCATAAATAAAATAAAAACTGTCACAAACTAGAGCACCTGTGTAACATCTAACCTCTGACATTTGTCTCTGCACTTTAGAAAAATTTTAACAAAAACTTCTCATGCCGGTCTCAAGTGAGCAACGTGGAAAGTTAAACACTAATTGAATTGATAATAATTACATTATTGATCTATTGGCTTTTGAAATTTTGATTGGCGATATATCTGGCTGGCACTAGAGGTCGATAAATTTATTAGCGGTTTCTTTTTTGAGAGGACGGCTTTTATGTTTTGATGTGTTTGTTTGAAACTTTGGAAGAGAATATTATATTGATATTGATGTTTATTTCTGACATTTTTCATTTAGAATTTATTAGATGGAATTGAATAAAAATTTATTGGTATTTGGTTTTCCACTTTTGCCAGTTCTTTATATTGTTGTAAGAAGAATAAATCACATCTCAAAAGTAAAAATGCTATTAGGTACTTATTTTTTAGGTACTTATTTATTAAACGAACACTTACTAAAGGATTCTTTAAAGATTGATTTGGTATTTGTTTTTCTACTTTTTCCAGTTCTTTAAATTGTTGTATGAAGAATATTTCACATCTCAAAAATGAAAATGTGATTTCTTCTAGTAATTTTTAATAAATATACAGATACATTGATTCATAACACTTTTTCAACTTACACTTACTAAAGAATTATTTGAGGATTCTAAAATGATTCTTTCATGCTTCTAAATGTTTAGAAAATATTCCTGTTAAGAAATGCCCGTCAAAATGCGGCGCCGCTAAATTGATCCTCCAATGATGAATCTTGAAAAAGCAAAATTTCTAATTCATTGATATCTTCAAACAGTTAATTTTTTTAATAGACAAAAGCACATCATATTACTTCATTAGTGAGGATATATAACTAATTACCTCACTAAAATGGATAAGTCTTTATAATCATCACATTATTTTTATCATTTGAGTGAGGTAATTTGTTATAATACCTCACTAGTGAAGTAATATGATGTGCATTTGTCGTATTACCTCTCACATTTATAATAATATAATTGTCTACCTATTTATTCCTTAAATATTCTTGGAATAAATCAATTTTAAAATACTGTCCCATAATAAATAATTTATAAACGAATACCTAATAAATAAATATCACTTATAAACTTATACAAATTTAGAATTTGTTTGTATATAAAAGAGAGGTTATTTCGAACAAATTGTATGTACTATGTACCCTGTTGCTTTGATTTGAAAACAAAATTATAGAAACTGACATCAATCAAAATAGGTATATAATTTTTAAAATTACAAATCTGACTTTTAAACAAAAATATAAATTTTTATTAATTTTGAGCAGTCGTGGATAAAATTTTGTATATCACATGTGGTCTAAGCATATTACAGCACTCATGTGATTACTTCGACTGCTGTAATATTACTCTTATTCCACTTGTAACATAAATAACTATTACTCATTATACGCTAGTGAAATACATCATTATCTAAAACTATTTTAAATGAAACATACTTTCATATTTGTATTTTATTTAATCTTGACATATTTATTTTACAACAAACTGTTTATGTTAACAAGTTGCTATTTCATTATTAGTCAATAGGTCAAATTTCAAGTTATTGTCACGAATCATGGGCGCCGCACTAACAAACAATATTATTAAATAATTATTCACTTAATTAAACCACTCTTCCCAAATTCCTCATCCTGTCAAAATTCTTACAACACGCAACTTTTATATTTCTGTAATTAAATTTAAAATAATGAACGGTTCCTCTTCTAATAGATTGAGTAATCCGCACGGTTGTTTCTTGTAAGGATCTTGTGCTAGGATCAACTGTCTAGCGACAAACTAAAGGAAGTAGAAGTTGCCACCGTCACGCAAGAACTCATCCTTGTCCCAAATACAAACACTTAGCAAAGAGTTCGTGATGGTAAATTTAAGGCGGGCGAATTTTGGAGATTGTCGATAATACGATAATTTTTGAGGTTTATTATACTTGATGAAATAATGAGATTGTGGTTTATGGGGCTTGATTATTGTTATTTATGTTTTAGAGTTTGTTTGGACAGAATTTTTGGAAGTTGTAATTAAAATTTAATAAACTAGCTGCTAGCTTATCAAACAGTTAATGTAAAAATAATTTTATTTGATAGCTTATCTAGATCAAGTTTAAGTACTTCTTGAAAAGATCTCTGATATAAAATATATCGAAATATTAGAACAGATTAGATATTTTTGAATACTGAAGTTTCGAAACTTTTGCTTGCCACGGTAGTAGCATCAGAATTTCACCAATTCTGGCTTTATTGTTCAAACTAAAAATCTGAAATTATTATTTCAAAATTATTTAATCGAAAAAATCATACAATACATTGTTCAACAATTAGAGAAAATAAGAGTTAATTTTTGCATTTTAATATTCAAGGTTCTTACTTTATTAATGCATACAATTGAATTTTGTTTGATATAACCGATTCCTTACGATGTTCTGAAAAGTGCCACAAGAATTTTTTTCAAACAATAAGTTAAAAAGTATTTTAATATTGACAAAATTGATTTATTTCACCGATTTTCACTAATTAATTACCAGACTATTAGGTATTTCCAGAAAATCGTCATGTGACCCCCTAGAGACAGTCTTTATAAACTTACATTTGAAATATGAGTTCATAGATTTTAAAAACGAAGTCACAATCTTGAATATTGTAGCACCCTATTTTGCTCTGAATTTCATAGCAATTGACTAAGAGGGAAACTAAATATGAAAAGTTTATTATTTTTATTAATTGAGAAATTGATGGTCAACAATTTTAACAAACTTATGCACTTTCATCGAAAGCAGAATAGATTGAAGAGATTTAAAAAGAAGTTAAACAAAAAATTATTCTTTATCAAACTCCTATAATAATTAAAAACCAATTATATGCTAAAAGTAAAAATATTCGCGTATTCTTAAGGTTTCGAGCAATATTCAAATTTGTCACATGAGCTAAGCTCCAACTCAATTTATTCCCCAACAAAACCAAAATCCCTAGAATCCCCAAAAGTTGCTGTAATATAATTACACTATTATATTACAAACTGCAGGTTTCCCAACCATCATTTCTCATTTTTAATGTTTTGGATCGTGAGACATTTATTGTCCATGTCTTCATTGTACGACATAATTTAAGATAACACCTCTTTTTGCTGTAGTAATTAAGTAAAAAGTACGCACAACATACTTAGGTAGTTATTATGCAACTGTGTAAATGAAAATTACATGTATTTAATTAACTTTCACGGGGTTACACTGTTACACAAATATGCAAATGTCACTTTAACACCGGATAAGAACGATTATAAAGGACGGTTTACACCTTGAAGTGTGAGGAAACTACAAAGAAAAAAGAAATTTATGTTTTTTGTCACTTGCAGAAAATATACAGACTTCTCTATGTGTCTTTGTAATATAATAATAATGTTTAGTTCATATTGCAAAAATAACTTTCTTGTACATTTTCTAAAACATACAGGGTGAGTCAGCTAAGTGTTCCCTATTTCATTTGTTTGTAAAGTCTCAAGTTTTTGTGTAAAGTCCGCCAAATTTTTGCTGTAAATACAGTAGCCACTTGAGTTTTTATTCGCAAAGTTTTATCATTATTGCTCTATTGCTTCCTAATTGGTGACTGAAATAATGATTAATTAATTAATGATTAGTCAAACGACTATTTGTAGGATTTTAAAAGACCTTAAGTGGCATCCTTATAAGATTCAAATTCTGCAGGCAATTTCTGAAGAGGATAAAGCAAACCGATTGGAATTTGCAGAAGACGAAATTGAACGAATGAATGAAAACCCTGGTCATCTGAATAACATCATGTTTTCTGATGAGGCACATTTTCATCTTGATGGTGGATTTAATAGACACAATCATCGGTATTGGTCAGATGAAAATCCCCACTGGATTGCTGAACAATCCTTGCACTCTCCTAGAACGACTGTTTGGGCTGCATGGAGATTTTGGATTAATTGGTCCAATTTTCACATTGAAGTGAACCACTCGTGAAGTTTTTGTCTGATCGATTTGAAATTTCGGCAGTAAAAATTCCTTTAGATAGTTCATGTTTTGCAAAAATTTCGTCACTTTCTGATAAAAATTGCCTAAGTTATAAAAAATCCAAATAGGGAATAGTTAGCTGAATCACCCTATACAATTCATTTATTAAGTTTTCTTAATTTTAGAAAAACAATAAATTGTACACGCAAAAGTTAAAATTTTTAATCTTATATTATCAAATAGGGTGGATAGCTGAGTTATGTATAACTTACTGTGTGGTTCTATAACAACTCAGGTTTGAATCTATTAACTATCCAAATTAATTAATGCGAATTAAATAATATGTGATGTGACGTAATGCTACTATGTCTCCTATACAAAATAATGACGTCACAGAAAAATTTCTTTCTCAATTTATTAAAAACATATTTTTTTTAAAATAAAATTTATATTTTTACGTAAGTAAAATGTTTTAGACCTAGCATTAGGTTCATATTCGTAGTGAGAAAACTCTATTTATATGAGTAGGTATGCGATAATTGGCGGCATATAACAAAGATTTGATATGATATGGAATCGGTTAGATTGTCAAAATGTTTTATTAAAATTTGTTTATTTATACAGGATGTTCCATAACTTCAGGTAAATACGTTAATGGTATAATGTTGTTTGATATGCTGACGAATCAAAAATAATTTTTTTTAAATCGCAAAATTATTTTCCATGTTTCCCAGTCCAAAAATTTTCGTTGCCACTGCCACTGGGTGGAGTAATTATTGTTTCATTAAAAATAATTAAATTTCGTTCGTTATTTTACTAGTATTATGTAATTTAAGATGTTCATTACCTACTTCTATTGTTTGTATTTAATAGGAAAACTAATCCAGTGCAGTACTACAAAAAATGCTGCAGGTAAACAACCCTTAATTTTTCGAATTAAAAAAAATTCTTTTAGATTCGTAATCAGCATATCAAACAACATAATATACCATTAACGTATGTACTCGAAGTTATGAAACACCCTGTATTTAAACATAAACTCAACCTGAAATTATAAATTTAATTTTCTATGGTATACAGTGCGCACTAAAAGACAATCAACGTAAAGGAAAGATAGGTATACCTAGATTTTGGTAAAGTTTTTCATGATTCATTGGGTTTCAACTATAATTTAAAATAAATTGTAATTGAACATTTTTTGAGTAATCCCAGTTCCTATTTTCCTTTCTTCATTGTTTGTTTTTGGTTGAATTTTTCCTGCATTTGCGGGTACTACCTACTATAATAATATTCCTCCAAGAAGGAGATGATTCATGATTCAGATAATGAGGTCTACTAAAGTGACTATACACTTATAGTAAAATTTTCCAGTTTTGCGTTACAATTTTATGCTTCGTAGAAGGTATTAACCATAGGCGTGCGCACGGCGGGTGCCATGGGTGCCACGGTACCCCCTAATATAGTAATAATGATAATATTAATAACGATATGTAGATATACAAATTTCGGCCGACGACGGGGAAAAGAGATATTTTTTATTCCCGCCTTATTGATAAAATTTGTTTTGTAAGTTTTCAATTTGAATTGGTTGAAATTCGTAATAATTTCGACCATTTTCAAACCGCCATAACTCGGCGTATTTTCAATCGATTTCGATGAATCTTTGCGGGCGAAAAACTTTGAAGTGTCTACTTTAAAGTCATGCATGCGAACTTAATTTTAAAAATGTCCAACTTTGACGACGTGTAGGTACGGAGTTGAATTTTTTTTTAGTTGATCCACCAAAAGGGCACTAAAATTTGTTCAATTCCCTGTGCAGGACTCAAAGAACGAAGTTCCTGCTATGATTTGGCACAAAGTTATGGGTGTTTAAAACAAGTGCATTTTTAGGTTCTTCGCACATATATAACTCAGCGACTTTTCAACCAAATTAGACGATTCTTTCAGGAAAAAAACCCATTGTGGCTCTACTTTAAGGGGGTAAACTCAGATTAGGATGATCTATTTTCGTACCCTTCAAAACCCGAACAAAAAAACACGTGTTTGGGCTAAAAATCGTCCAACTTTGGCGATGTGTAGTGTACCGAGTTGGAAAAAAATTGTCGACTCGATCCACCAAAATAGCATTGAAATTTGTTCAATTACCTGTGAAGACCTCAAAAAACGAAGTTCCTACGACGATTTGGCACAAAGTTATAAGCGTTTGAAAAAAAGTGCATTTTGTGTTTTATGATAGGTAATTATAAATATTCATTTTGGCACCCCCAAATTAAAAGTTCTGCGCACGCCTGTGGTATTAACATTAAGTAATTTGTTCGTGGTTTTCTGTTGATGTTGTGTAGGTATACTTTGTTATGAATATGCTGATATGTAATAAGTAAGTAGTACAGTAAGTAGAAAAGTTTGTTACAATGTTATACAAATTACTTTTGTCATACAAAATTTGCACTCAGTGAGATTGTTATGATAAAAGAGATTAAGAAGCAAAGCAAGTAGGTACCTAATTTTATTTGGAAATTAAGAATTCCTAACAAAAACTAAAAAATTCTGAAGTAGGTACTAGGTACTACTTATACCTAATATATTTCTACATATTATTTGACACACGTTTAAGATACCTATTATTTATGAGGATATCTTTGAATATTAAAAAATATATTTATTACCTATTCAAATGTTTCATAGATATTAATATAACAAAAGAAAATACCGAGGATGTTGCTAAGCGACGAGGTGAAACCGAGTCTCTTTGAACATCCAAGGGGGCTTAAATCGCATATATTCGCGTTATATTCAAAGCTTAATCGTATTATCAACGACAGCGATCAAAAATTGTATCTGTCAATTAGTTGACAGTTTGCTTATTATGGAAGGTTTTGATGTTATTATGGTTGTATCTAACATATTAAGTTCGTAACTAATGAATTATTAAGTATCTAACGTATTCAAAGTAACTAATGTATTATGTTGTTTATAATTATCAATAAATATTGCATATTAAAAGGTAATAACAGTTGATGATACGATTAAATAAGTAATGGGACTGTTTAAATTACACAGTTGGCTTTTTGATCAATAATTTCTTGTGTTAGAGCTTTTGCCTTTGGCAAAAAATAGAAATTATTATTATTTTTGCAACCAGGAGTACATTTAAGATATTCAAGTGGTCAGCTTGACTGTCCGAGTGCGATTTCATTGCAAGATGTTTTCACAATTTAACGACAATCACACCGAGGTATTCGAACCACGAAACCACGGGCACGGAACCACGGACACGGATATTTTAATATTAAGGGGGATCGATACCTAAATGCTGGATTTCACTTGTTCAGCTTGTAAATAAACAAAGGATAAAATTATTAATTTAAATAAATAAATACAACTATTTATGAACTATTTAATTCAGAAAATTAATTTACAAATGGTTCAATACAAGCCGTCAAAAGGCAAAAAACGATATTCAGTTTTTCCATTAATACTTGTTTCAATATTTTTCAAACAAATGAGATATTTTTAAATAGCTCATGGCCATTTGCACCACTTCCACTTAAATTTTAAGTGTCACTTAAATGAAAAATATCGAATCGAACTCATGACAGCAATGTTATTTCTACGTTTGACAATTTGATTTTGATTCGATATTGTTCATTTAAGGAAAACTTAAAATTTAAGTGAAAGCGGTGCAACTGGCCATAAGGTTGTCTAATGCCAATTTTTAAATTTTTACCTCTCGCCTCATATTCTATAAGAGAGGTATTGTAATGGGTCAAAATTTTCGAGTATGAGTTTTTGGTGGATAAGCACGTTTCAGGGTCTCTAGAATACGAATTTACTATTTTCACGATGATGTCTGTGTGTGTGTGTGTTTGTGTGTTTGTATGAATCGACGATTTTTCGTCCACGATAACTTAAAAAGTATCAAACCGTTTATAACCAAATTTCATATTTAAGGTTTTAATAAGTATCTTAACACCGGATAAGATTTTGGTAGAAATCCGCAAACTGGAAGTAGTACATTTAGAAGTTTGGAAAAGTTTTCCTTAAATATATTGGTACATTATTTATTTATGACAATTTTTGCAATTAAAAATAAAAGAAATTGTGATTATCTATGTGTACAGTTAATTATAAATACAAATTGCTGAATCTGGAAGTATTTAACAATAAAATAAAGTACAATTAATATTCTATTTTTTTGAAATTCCAGTATCTTGTTGTCCATGATATGAAATTTGTTTCTATATAAAATTTGAATTATTATGACAGTGACAGTACAGTTGACATCTTTTGCTTGCATATTGGTTTACATTATCGTTTACATATTACATGAACATGAAACTATTAAAATGTAAGTAAAACTATTTATTAGATTAGTAGAATAAGCAGAATTAGGCGAGAGGTCGTGTGGTGGCCACAGCAGATTTTTTGTTTTAAATATGTGATAAAATACGTACTCGTATAAAAAACCTACAAAATAGCTAATATTGGCCATGTTTAGCCAGGAATATAAAAAAATAGAATACAAAAATAAAAAAAGTGGCATTAGACGCATTTGGAGACAACCTTTATCTATTCAAAAATATATTTGTTATTCTAAAAATGTGAATTTTTATTTCAATTTTAAGGAAAAAACTAAACATACTTTTCAGCATTATTACCGGTAGTGACCCGCCTTAACATAAAACCTCTTTATCTAATCTATGACGTCACATCCTGTTTCGGAACATAATATTGAATCGCCGAAGAATCTCTTTATTTTTGATAGCTCACAAGCACAACATTTATTTCCCTTCACATTTATTTCCCTTCGCATTTACCTCAGTAATCCTAGACACTCTGTGCTTGCCTGCTTCTGTTTCTCCAGTTCATGACGTCACATCCGGCGTAGGTTCGCGTCATTTGATTATCTCGATGGTGAAACAGAAGCCAGAAAGCACAGATTTCCGAGCTATTCTACTGGAATCGATACACACAGCATGTTTGTGGTTACATGGGTATGTGACGGTTACGATGGTAGAATGCTAGATGTAGAGATGAATCTTGTGTAGATAGCGGATATAGGGCTCTAGTGTGATGTGATTTGACGGATACAAGTTTGTTAGACGGTCTTGTCATCTTGAATTATCGGTTTATGAGCGAAGAGTGGAGTTATGTGACGGTAACAAGATATTTGAGATGTTATTTGTCGAATTGATTGGATTGTGATTTTGACGTCACATGTTTGCTGGCTAGGAAGTAAAGGGAGAAATAACTGAAAGATTACGATTATATTTTGTAAAGGCTGTCTTAAAGGAAGAGCTATCAAATAAAATATTCAAATATAATCTGTGACATAAATACAACATAATAGAGTACTTCCACGTTTCATAATTAAGCAACAGCTGATTTCAGGCAAACCAAAATTTGACATTCAGGTTTCAGGAAATTAACTACAGTTGTCTCGCTGACAATATATTGTGCAACAATTACAAATTACAAATATCTGTTATAGACAATCGCTGCTCCTTAGGGAGGAAAAAAAATTCCGCCCGCTTTATGAGGGATTTTACTTGATTTTTCCTCCCTGGGGAGGTAACGTACTTTTCCTCCCGCTTTATGCGGGATGCCCAAATTGATTATTTAGATTATTTTTATTTTTTTTATAGAATTATTATACATTTTTCCAATTTTATCATCTTATCATCATCGGTTCATCCCTTTCTTCAACTTCTAATTTCTTTTCGGTGCAGGTATTGCATCTTGAGACAAAATAAGTTAGTCTTCTCCCGACTCAGCACTCGTCGGAAAAACGCCACTTTCATCCCTAGCAAGTTATCAATCAAATAAGTTAAAAATTATAGTATAATATACTTAAATATAATTTTTAATAAATTGTACTTTTAATTAATACATCTGAATTTGAAGATAATTCATCTGTTCCCAGTGAAAAAATTATTACAAAACAAAATTTTAGTTCACCTGATGAAATATTTTTGCAACGCAGACGATATTAGTTGATTTATATATTTATTTATTTCTGTATTCGTTAGCATACGCTAAATAAATCTCTATTATTATTATTATTACACTGGGTGAAATTGATTGTAAATTATTTTATTAATATGACCGAAAAAGATACCTACGCTACACTTCTTACTGTTACTGCAATACAATTGCGAGGATTATGACTTTGTCTAGTATTAAAAATTATAACAATTTAACATGCTAATTGATGAATCATTAAGTGATATATTTCTGCGAACTAGATATAACTGGACTTAATTTTTGCTATTAAAGTATTTACGATTATTCCTTTATTAATGCATAAAGTTCAATTCTTGACCATACAATTATCTTCAAAAAACTAAATAATTGTATTTAAATAATAATATTTTACCAATCTTCTAGGGTCAATCTTGGAGCATACTATTTTTACCTTCCGCTTACCTGTAAAGGAAGGTATTGGAATCATGCAAAAAATCGGGTAGTGAGTTTTTAGTGGATGAGCACGAATTAGGGTCCTTACGACTTATTTTTGATAGTTTCCCGATGATGTCTGTATGTATGTGTGTGTGTGCGTGTGTGTGTGTGTGTATGTGTGTGGTCCGGGCCGATGCCGTCTGTTGGATAACTCAAATACGAATTACCCAAAAATTTTGATATTTGGTATTTTACAATTGTATACGAATAGGAAGAGCTCATTAGATTTTGGTACAAATATCTTCACCGGAAGTGATATTTTTTGAAGATTGAAAAGATTAAGTGTCAAAAATTTGTATAAATTTGGATAAATATAGTATTTATTTGTAATTAGAATAAGAGGAAAAGTTATTTGCAATTTACGTTATAAAAAAATTGTCTTTATCTGGTAGCATTAAAGAACTGCAGTAAAATTTAAAAAATAAATTTATCAAATAAAACATTGAAATCTTGTAATCCATGTTCGGTTGATTTTTGTTTTTGCATAAAAAATATTGACAGATGAGACGGGTGACAAGTTGGCATACTAGCGCTATATAAGTCATAATTAAGCTATTAAATGTAGTTCCTAACTGAACGTAGGATTGCTTCAACACAGAAGAGTTTTCGTGTGAATTAATCTTTTGATTCAGGTGATACTAATTTCTGTGTTTGAATATTTTAGATTTTTATTTGTATATTTTAAATAGGCACCAGATTGTACGTATACATTTCTGTTTAAAGTCTAGATATGGCGGAAGGTTGTGTGATGGCCACGTCAGATTTTTTATCTTTCATAACAAAGTTATAGATTCCATTATCCAAATTTGTGTGGTGACACAAAACCACACCGTATCGAAATTCACATTGACATGACTTGTAAAAATGATAATGCATAATTTAAATATATCTTTATATTTATTTTAATATTTTATTGAATTTGATTAAATAATCACTTAAAACCATGTCCATTGTACGAGTAGATTAATACATAAACATTTAAAAATAAACAACTTGCATCATTTTCAATATTTATTATACATTCGATCAATTTAGTTCTTAAGTGCATTAATTTAATTTATATCCATTGCATGCGCAAAAGACCATCGTTTAGATAAAATTTAAAATGCATAACAAAACAAAATTTCTTGGCTGATCAACTTAAAATTATCATTCTAGTTTCAAACGAATTGGATAATTTCTGAAGCATCTTCACAGGCTTAAGAATATTTATGTAACATATCAAAATATAAAAATATATTTGGACCACTCTATTCTACGCCCAATTGAATCAGGCCTACACTAAAAAATACACATTTAAAAATAATCTTAAATTCTAAAAATACTTTATAGGCATTTCAATGTCAAAAATCGTGATGAATTTTCATTTTATTTACTACAGGTTAGTAGTAGATCTTGGACAGTATAAGTAGCTTGCAATTTAAAAAAAATACTTGTAAGTTTTTGCGTCAAGTGACGTCACAAGATAATATACGTCACCCGGTATACGAACTGTATCAAAACCTACTCAAAATTTAAATTCGGATGCTGTTTATAATTTTAGACTAGGCACCTGCCCACTTTAACTGTGTTTACATTATTTTAACTACTTTATCAATAAAAGTAGATTATTTATTTTTTATTCCAACATTTGTTTAAATTATTACCCATAAATAATATAACATTTTACTGGTTTTCTAATTTTAAATCAAATTAGATAATTAGAAACACTGGCAAAAATTAATTAAAACAAAATGAAATAACTTTACGAGCAATTTACTAAAATATCAATTTGTTGTGGCTAAATGAATAAAGTTAAAATTAGGTTCATAATTAGTTCAATCTTTCCTTTGAAATTTGAAGACTTGAATATTTAATTAAAAACAACAGTCAACAAAAATAAAGTTTTTGTGTCTAGATCTTTCTCCTACACAAAACACAAACACAAGTATTAGTGTTGACATATTATTGCAAGATGTTCCTCTAACTTTGCGACAACTTGGAAGGTTGAAACTTCGTCACGAGAAAGGCGAAAACTCTATCATTGTAATGAAATTACAAATTAGAAACATAATTTTAATTTTGCGCCGCTACTGTTAGTTTGTTCCTACTAAATTTGTTTACAATTACTTAACATCTATTAGAGCAGACAGCAAAGTATCTTGTCTGTGCTGATTAAAATTTATACCTCGTGAAAAAATTATCTACTATTGATACTAAAAATACCTGTTTCGCGCTCAATTATCGTTTCAATGACATTAAGTTTTTCTTGACATTTTAAATTTGCTATAGTTGCTAAAAGTTTGCAGTTTGAACTGTATTACACACAAAACCGGTAATGCGTACTTTAATTATTAATTATTGTTTTGTTGATTTAATAACAATGAACTAATTTTAATTTACAAGTTGTAATAGTTATCTAGTACATAAAAAAATCTTGTTATGATTGATAATAAAATATAAATATGTAAACATAGCTACAAAATAATTCCAATAAATAATAAAAACATTTCTTTGATAAATAATTAATTATAATATAGATTCTGCGGTATTAAAAACTCGACTTACATTTTATATGAGCTGATAGTTTGACGGCATGCAAGATTGAATGAATGACACAGGAATTAATCAGTTAATAAACCTCGCACAACGAATATCAAACACCAACTGACGACTGAGATAACCGACGAAAGGCAAAGCATGCTGCCCGCCTTTAGGCCGCGCATGTGTGTTATATTTCCTGCGCGGTTGGTTTACGCCTCTAACTAGGCAAATCATACGTGTAGGAGCTTTGAGAGCGGCTGACTCTACCATTATATTACTGCAGTTCATAGCAGGAACCCGGAGTCGAACTGGAACGTAGCAGGAAGAAACCTGCTATTCCGGATTTAGAACTAAGCCGGTTTTTTCAAGGTTCAAGTGTGACTGTACTATTAAATATTACTGGTTATTTAAATAATAATTGTTAGGGATTAATTGAATTTTATATAATTTTCAAATTTATTATATTGCTAACTTTAAGCTTCTCCACTGTATTTTTTACAAATCTACGACGATTATCGACAACGCGATGTAAAAATTCCGCTTATTAAGCGAGATATGATTTTTTTAAAGTCTGGTTCTGGTATTTAGTGGTGACGTCGGTGGTACTTCCAATGACACTCAATCAGTTTGTTTCAGTAACATTTTCCTTACAACAAATTATTTTTTTATATTAAAAAGTTTTGCTATGCTAAAAACATATTTTTTCTATTTGGCGTTCACAAAGTTATCTTTGTGAAACGCAACTGAATGTCGCTAGAGCTCACTTTGTGACACGCAACTTATTTTTATAGAAAGTTGGTATTGCTAGATCAGATCAGTATCAAATGACATTTATTTCAATTGTTAAACGTTAAACTACTTAGAATTTTATAAAATAGTTTCTGTAATTATTTATCTTGTTATATTGATTTATTTTATAACTACTGAAATAATAGAAAAAAATCTAGTTTTTGTTATATAACTTAATTCTCTCGATAGACTCAATGTCATATTAAAACTAGGTCCGCCATCTTGGAACAAAATGGCGACAAACAATCTCAGATCCTGCTCGAACGATCTATTTGTATCCATCTAAATACAAGCTAAATAATACTAGACTCCCCTATTTTAAACTAAAGATAAATAAAATAAAATAAAGAATTTTGTAAAAGTTTGCCCACTTTCTGGTTTAGACATTTAAATACTATTTATTTATTTTAATTTCTTGAATCTCGAACTAGAATTTAAACGAAGAAAGTAGGTATAAAGTAATTCAGCCTTTAATGCATGGAAATCGGACATGACGTAAAAGCAATCTAGCAATTTCTAAAATGCTCATGAAGTTTTATAGATATAGCAAAATTTCAAAAATTTCTTTACAGACGAAGAATAGAATTGACTCATTGAGGATTCAATTTAGCGCCGCCGCTATTAGACAGATATTTCTCTCCAGGATTATTTCTTTCAAAGAATCCTTGTGTGAACAGGGCATAAGAAGCAAGTCGTGTTTTAATACTCACTTTTGGATCTTAGTGTATAGTACGCCATAGAGACGATTTTTGCGCTGTTAAACTTTATATACCTATGCTAATAGCGGCGGAAATGACAAAATGTAGCTACATGTGAAAAAAAATTGGCGTGGAAGGGTCTTAGGATTTTAACTTTTTTCCGAAAAAAATTACAAGTCCAAAAATCCCAAAAAAAATTGGCGCGGGACGGTGTTAGGTTTTTGACTTTTTCCGAAAATTTTTACAAGTCCAAAACCCGACAGCCAAATGGAGTTCTGAGCGTGTAATATTTATGTGTATATAATTTTGAATGCGAATTGATATATTTTATAAATAATAGAATATTCTCGTACCTTTTGAAGGGATGTTCTCTGCAGACCATATTTTATTTCTTACCATATCTTACCTTCAAACTCTCTTCTAATTCTTTCACTCAACACTCAACATTTTTCCACAAAAATGTTATTTACCCCAAAATAATTAGCACCAACCAACCTCCCCCCAAGTAGTATTTTTTTATTCAATATAAGAAGTATAACAGATACAAAAAAATTAATAAATAAGTATTGATAATAAATACAACTATAGCACATTCTTTCTCGTACGCCAACATATCTGGGAGATAAAGTGCTGGACCTAAAACATACTCAACTAAATATTAATTTAATATCGAAAATTTTGTAATATAAAAAAGGATACATTTTATAAACTTCTAAACCTGGAAACATAAATCACATTATAATTATTTAAATGTATGTTCCAATACGCATAGAATTATAGACAATTTTTATTTCAAAATAACGTAATTCCAAATTTATACAATATAATATTAAATCGACATTAATTGTTCACCTGGCTGGGATTTTAAAAAACAACCAATGTCGATAATACTGTAGCATTTAATTTGTATTTTAAAATGTTTTCTGGAAATTCTTGTTATAAAAATACAAATCGCAAAACAGCCAAAATATTTAACACTAGTTCGCCTAGCTGGGTTTATTTAAAAAGTACTACAAATGTTAAAATTTTATACTTATTAATTTGTATACAAGATGTGCCCATCATCTTATCTACAAATTATTATGCATATTTAATTACTTGATTACATTTTAAATGCGAATTTGTATTTAAATATAATTTTTATTTGAACCTTTATGAAGATCTCTGCTACGGAAACTCAGTAAATTCGGCGATTCCAATTTATACACTTTTCCGCAAAAACGGTAGAACAATGTTTAAATCAATGTTTTATAACATATTTGAGTAATATTTTATAGTTTTTAAGTGATTTTTGATAATAATTAGATGCAACAATACGATCGCGACCGCACTTTGACAATCAATAACAAATGAATTATGACAAACACGGCCGCTGAGTCTAGCAGTCACTGCTGCAATGTTTATCGTTATTCATTTGTTTTTGATTGTCAAGTTCGGTCGCGGTCGTATTGTTGCATCTAATTATTATCAAAAATCACTTAAAAACTATATAATATTACTCAAATATGTTATAAAACATTAATTTAAACATTGTTCTACAGTTTTTGATAATAATTTGCATGTAATTAATAAAATATTTCCGGAAAGTGTATAAATGTGAATAACCGAATTTGCTGAGTTTCCGTAGCAGAGATCTTCATAAAGGTTCAAATAAAAATTATATTTAAATACAAATTCGCATTTAAAATGTAATCAAGTAATTAAATATGCATAATAATTTGTAGATAAGATGACGGGCACATCTTGTATACAAATTAATAAGTATAGAATTTTAACATTGGTAGTTCTATTTAAATAAACCCAGCCAGGCGAACTATTAATGTTTATGTTAAACAATTTGGCTGTTTTGCGATTTGTATTTTTATATAGAAGAATTTCCCGAAAACATTTTAAAAGGTAACCGTTTCTTATATTAAAATCATATTTAAAATTCGTATTCAAAATTAAGGCAATAATTCATTTATTTTGAGATCCATATTATAATATAAATGACAAAAAATTATTTTACTTAAAATAGGAAAGAATAGAGACAATGTGATATTTATTTTAAATACGTGTTTAAATTTTATAATATTTACAATATTTATTTTGTTGAAAGGGTGGATTATTGGGCCCCAACTTGGATACAAATTAAATGCAGAAGTATTATCGACATTGGTTGTTTTAAAAATCCCAACCAGGTGAACAATTAATGTCGATTTAATATTATATTGTATAAATTTGGAATTACGTTATTTTGAAATAAAAATTGTCTATAATTCTATGCGTATTGGAACATAAAAATAAATAATTATAATGTGATCTATGTTTCCAGGTTTTGAAGATTATAAAATGTATCCTTTTTGTATTACAAAATTTTCGCTATTAGATTAATATTTAGTTGAGTATGTTTTAGGTCCAGCACTTTATCTTCCAGATATCTTCGTGCACGATAAAGAATATGCAATATTTGTATTTATTATCTATACTTTTATTTATTAATTTGTCTTGTATCTGTTATACTTCTTATATTGAATAAATAAAATACTACTTGGGGGGAGGGAGGTTGGTTAATAATTATTTTGGGGTAAATAACATTTTTGTGGAAAAGTTAATGAGTGTTTAGTGAAAGAATTAGAAGAGAGTTTCAAGGTAAGATACGGTAAGAAATAAAATATGGTCTGCAGAGAACTTCCCTTCAAAAGGTACCAGAATATTCTAATATTTGTAAAATATATCAATTCGCATTCAAAATTATGTACACACATAAATATTACACGCTCATAACTCCATTTGGCTGCCGGGTTTTGGACTTGTAAAAATTTTCGGAAAAAGTCAAAATCCTAACACCGTCCCGCGCCAATTTTTTTTGGGATTTTTGGACTTGTAATTTTTTTCGGAAAAAAGTTAAAATCCTAAGACCCTTCCACGCCAATTTTTTTTTCCCATGTAGCTACATTTTGTCATTTTACACATTTCCACCGTTATTAGCATAGGTATAAAGTTTAACAGCGCAAAAATCGTCTCTATGGCGTACTATACACTAACAACCAAGAGTGAGAATTAAAACACGACTTACTTCTTATGTCCTGATCACACAAGGATTCTTTGATGACTCTTTCATACCTCTGAATTTTGAAAGAAATAATCCTGGTGAGAATTATCTGTCAAATAGCGGCGACGCTAAATTGAATCCTCAATGAGTCAATTCTATTCTTCGTCTTTTTTCCAAGATTTAGAAGCATGAAAGAATCATATTTTGATATGACAGCCTCATATTCTATGAGTCATCGGTATTGGTGTCGTACGCTGATTGTAAAATTAGACTTTTTGTAAAAGCCAAGGCATACAGGCATATTATAAAACACAATGTTACATAATTTTATTTCACTTAAGAAGGGTATTGTTAAACTAAATTAAAATACAAACTTAATATTACACTTTACTTCGCCATTTAAAAACAATAATCTTAAAAACCACAGGACATATTTCAATGTAATAAGCCTAATATTATTTTTTGTATTAGTTTTTTAAGCAAATATACATGCAAATTAAATAAAGCATAATAATAATTTCGTTCTCTTGCAGATTGTAAGCAGACTACTCGCTCCACTCAATGCAAGTAAAATTATCAATGAAACCGGTGAAAGAACTAATGTAAGTATTATTTCATTCCAATTTCTTAAAACAAAATGACAAGCTGTCAGAAACTGCGTTACCATTTTGGTAGAAAATATATCTTTAACCAACTAAAAATATGTAACATAACTCCTTATAATACAATTATACAACATTCAAAAAATTTAAATGACAATGACAATAAAATAGAAAAAATCTTCGCTGGTCTCCAAAACTCTCGCGTGTAAGGCCTTATTGTGAGCATCATTTGCCTATTAATTTTGCAAACTTGAATGCCAATTCAATTTACTTTGAGAAAAATAGGTTAATAAGGTATTGATTCTTTACAAGTTTTAAATTCCTCTCACGAAATGACGTTAAAATTAAATATTCACCGACATTTGGTTTTAAAACAATTCAATGCAAATTCAAATTATGTTAAAAATCAAATTTGCAAACCTTTAACATAATTATTCATATTTCTAACATATTTATATTTATTAGTTCCTTACGACACTGATGACTCATTTATAATCGTTTATGTCCTGGTCTTGAAATAAATTGTTGGTAATTAAATAGCAATTTGAAAACATAGTAAGTATACGTTTACCGGGAGTTACAAGAAATATATTTAAATATGAGAGCAAAGGTTGAAAAGACAAATCTTTGACCTTAGTGTCAGCAATCGTACTATCCAAAATTTGAATATTTACTTTAAAAATACATCAAAAGTTAAATAGGTTAAGCGACTAGAATAAAAAGACTTCCATTTCTTAAAATAAACATTTTAATTATTTGAAGCGTTTCTCCATTGGTCAAAACACATCATACAAAATTAGTTGCACTTATCAGCATTTTTAAAAATAATGCACCATACATAAAAATTCGTTGAATATCAAAAATTAAAAACCAAACGACCTGACAATGATTTAATTTGTGACTTGATTGGAATGGATAAATAATTAAATGCCTTACAAAATTCTCATTCCTACGCTAGAACCAAATAATTGTGCTGATTCACTAACTAAAATAGTAAAATATTAACGAAAGATTACATAATTTCTGGTCAACAGAAACAAAATTCTGTGGCTAGTTTAAAAAGAACAGTATTTAACTACAATCGATTTAACAGTGATATACAATCATTCAAAAGTTTATATTTTCTTAGAAGTACTTAACATAAAAACAGCATGAAATATAAAATACATATTCTTTTAAAAATGTTTTCATTATTTAGTTAATATACAAATGTAGCACTGAGTTATTCTGGTGATTTGTATTTAGTGACTTTGAAAGTAGAAACGGTATATTACTGTGGCGATGATTCCCAGCGCGACTGGCACCAACCATTGCGTTATGGAGCTGAAATCATAAAATTATTATTAGTTGTTTTACCAAATAAATACCCGCTTTTATAGCATTTCTTATTAATTACTTGAAATTGTTATGTTTTGAGTTAAACTGCAAACTTATTGCCGCCAAAGTGTAAATATGTTTATTTAACAAGTAAATTATGTAAGATATATGGGAAACTTAAAATAAAATTTATTGTTGTTATTATACTGTGTTTTCCTGGATTGCTATCAAATTCAACTAATTACGTAAGTATTAAGTAATTTAAAGCTTGTATACACTTATTTAACAATATAATTTTCACATTTGCATCTCACAAACAACATACTTGATTGGTCTACAATAAATTAAAGTTTATTTTTAGTCAGTTATTCGCATAAAGATTGTATTAGTAAATGAGCACATTACCAGATAAAGAAAATTAGCTTATTAGTTTATTAATCATTTTAAAGACAGATAAACACTTATAACAAAGGGCAAAAGTAGATAGACATTGAAGAAAAATATTATTTCAATGTCATACCTTTGTAAGAACAAAGTTTACAGAATTTGGCAATGTTTGGTACTAATTCTTCCACTACAAAAAAAAGTATCTGTCAAAAATTAAAAGAATAGTTTCTTCAATAGTGCATAGATATTTTTACGACAATTAGCAAAATCATTAATGACTTTCTACATAATTATGCAGGGTTATTACAAAACCTTCAGCTAAATTGCATACTAAACAAGTTAAATATAAACTCCTGATTAAAAATACGCTATATAATATACAAACCTCTTCGAACTGTCGTCTTGGTTGGTGTTCCAGTTGATATTGGATTTTTCGTTGACGGGTTTCCGTTCGCTTTCGGTGATCTCACCGATTTTGTACTTGGCCATTAATTCTCTGGCATCGGTCGAGTGGCCAACATCTTCAAAAGCTTCGCTGGCGTCTCTTCCAGCTTGCTCCAGCAGAACTTCTTCACCACCAGGGTGCTAAGAATGATTGACATAAAATATGAATATTAATTACAGAAGGACACATGTAAAAATGACGCAAGTATGCGTGGATGATGCGGCAATTTTTATAATTTTGCATATAAGTATGTCATAAATGATACCACTTATTATTAATGGAAAACAACGCATTATCGATAATAAAACGTTATGTAACGAGTCGTAAGTGTGACAGTATCTAATTTGAGAAATGATAATATGACTTATCAAACATGCAATTGTAGTAACATCATCGTGAATCTTGTAAATTGAAAAGATAATTATGTTTGTTTTAAATAGATTTTTTAAGTAATTAATCTAAAAACAACACATATCTACTATCTAAATAAAGTATTCTACTAATTTTTATTGTAAAAATTTTTGCTGAATAATGTAGCACATAAATTATGACTACTAATATTTTATAAGATATTACGACTTGGTCAAAGTACTCGAATGATTTGTAATAACCTTGTGTATTCAAACAACTTATTATTAATAAAAACAACTCCAAAAAAGTAATAATTTGCCAGACATTTTCTAAATTACGAGTTAAAGAAAATGTAAACACATCTGATAAACTTGACCAAATTATATAAACTCAATGCAAATAAAAAGCTTATTTAAATAATAAATATAGTAATTATTCTGTACCTCATTTAAGAATTCAGTCACATCATACACGTTGTTGTGAATAACTATCCAAGTTGATTGTTGATCGAGATGTTTTTTTACTTCGGCATATGTATATTGTTTGGTTGCCATTGTTTTATATTAGTATTATAGTAATGTGGGCACCAGTAAAATAATAATTCAACTACACACGTCTTCTATCTAACTAAATACCTCACGGAAACTACAGTGGTCTCTAGCACCAGCTTTTATAGAAACGACCTTGATATCTCAAATGCTGACGTATATCAGCTGGGAGAAATAATGAAAGTCATTTAAAACATGACACTCGTAAATATCCCTAAATTAAGCATTTTAAAATAGTACAATATACTTGCGTTGGTAATACTGCTGCAAACATTTGACATTTGTAATACATTTCCAGTGCTACAACAAGTAAAACTCTACAAATAGCCTAAATTTCATCAACATTCTAATAAATATTACGTCTTATAAGTATTTGAATATTTAATTTGTAAGGATATATAGTGTTTGTATATAATCTTCTGCAATTATATTGTGTTAATATTTCTAATTTTATCATCTTCCAACACACAGTCATTCATGGTACAATGCTGGCAACACTGAGAAAACGCGCTACACAGCTGTTATTTTATAATTCGCGAAAAAATCAAAATGTAGAGGCGCTGCGATCCGCATAAAATTAAAATAAGATAGTTTATAGACTACCGACTCTTGTGACAGAAACTGTACACAGAGTTTATTTGTTACAACCACAATTATTTTTTTATTTTTGTTATTTTTCGAGTTATTTTCATTCGGTTTATAATTTACTATTTTATTGTTGTTTCAATTCATTTAGCACAGTATCAGGGTTATAATAATAATAATAATAATAATAATTTATTGTCTGTCTATAAAGTACAGTACAGAATGTATATACAAGACACTGTCAAAACAAATGTTTCCAAATGTCAGATTGACAGTTGTCATTTACTACATTATATATGACAGCATACCTATCCGCTGTATGAACTTCAAATATATTACATATACATGCTACAATAAACAATATTGAATAGAATAAATATAACAAAAAGTAGGTACGAAAGTACAAAATAATAAAAAATTAGGTTTTCTTCTTTCGTAAAAAAAGTACATCAGGTACAAAAGTTAGTATAATTTATATGAAAGAAATTGCGGAAAACTAAACTTTCTACCCTATTATTTTGAAGTTTCATTATAGCGCACTGCGCTATATAAACAAATAACTTTAAAATATACCTCATAAGCATTAAGTTCACAGTATATAAGATATATCTTTACAATGATATCCTAGGGATCGTTGTTAAGATGATATCTTTCGAATAACTTTAAAAGATTTTAGGAGATATCAAACATCAAAGGGATATCTTCATAGGGATTACTTTAAGTTCACAGTACACGAGATATCTTCAAATTGTTATCAATAAGATATCTTTCGAAATTATCTTACAGATATCTTTAATAAGAAATCCTAGAGATATCTTCTGGATAATTGTGCTATATCTGGGTATACATCCCCTATTAAAAAAAAGGCGCATATCCCAAAAATTGTATTTTTAAATTTAAACTACATAAATAATGAATTTTTATTACTTCCTGTTTAGTCGGAAGTGACATCAATTTCCTTATTTTAAATGGAACATACCGTATATTTGTTAAGATTTTAATTATACATAAAATTCTGAATACAACCATGTAGGTACTTTTTCGTTTTAGATTCATAAATAAAATAATAATCCGCTACTTTTTAGAAATATTTAAATTTTAACGAATAAAAGTAGTAAGAGGTTAACCTAGGTTTTTTCGATTTTGGACTAAAACTTTGAGACGCTATATCTCGAACTCGAAAACTAAAAGACTTATCAAAGCGCGGTTTGCGGCATTGGATTCCTCGTACTTTACTTAGTATAATCCGCTACTTTTTAGAGAAAATTCAATTTAGTCTAAATTCGGTTTACGAGAGTGAAGTACTCGTATTACTAATATTTCGTTTATATTTCAAATTTTGACCAAAAAAGTACTAAGTGGTTAACCTTTGTTTTTTTTCGATTTTGGATCTAAACTTTGAGAGCTCATATCTCGAAAACTAAAAGACTTATCAAAGCGCGGTTTGCGGCGTATATTAATTATTTATTTGTGTGTTCAGGTTTTCTATCCGTGGAGGCGGTTATCTTCTTAGGAGGAGACCCTACTTACCATTCTTCAATTGACCACTGGCCTCCAATGAAGAAATGTCTGCTATTTATTGTATTTATTGATAGAACTATGTTTTTATATCATAAAAATTAAATAATCGAGATGAAATAGCTGTATATATTATTAATAAAAACAATTAAGTAATACTTACATCATTGCACTTATTTTATTTTTTAAACAACCCTTGGTATACTTCCTAAACACTTACAGGACTTCTACGGTGAGAGTACACGGCCCTAAACCTGAAAATGTACTACGATACGAAATAATAAACAGTAAGTATAAATTTTATGGTTTACTTAATGAAATACTTCAATACAATACACAATCTGTGCTGCCATCTGTTGGTGGCAGTTATTTAAATGTACAATATATCTTAAACTAAGGGTTGAATGACTAAATGGGGTTTATATTTGGGTTCAGTGAGTTCGAATTAGGGGGTACAGTACAAATTACCCGCTTGAAGGGTTTATTTAGCATTAAAACATATTAGGGGTGCAATCGGTCTAAATTTAGTGTAAACGAGATTAGTCTTGTAAAATTTTAAACTGCAAATAACTCGAAAACTAAGGGTTTCACGGTAAAATGGGGTGCATATTTGGATTCAGCAGATCCTAATTAAGGGGATTAACTACCCCTCTTTAGCATACTACCCTTACTTTACGAGTTATAAGCATTTTAAAATTTTCCTAGCGTAGTTGTAATTTTACTAGCAAAATCGTCAAAAAAATTGACACTACGCTAGGAAAATTTTAAATTGCTTATAACTCGGAAACTAAGGGTTGCAGGACAAAATGGAGTGCATATTTGAATTCAGCGGGTCCTAATTGAGGGGTTAGACTACTCCTCTTTATCCTGCTACCCTTAGTTTACGAGATATAAAGCATTTTAAAATTTTCCTAGCGTAGTTGTAATTTTGCGTCAAAAATCGATGTATATCGTCAAAAAAATTGGCACTACGCTAGGAAAATTTTACATTGCTTATAACTCGGAAAGTAAGGGTTGCACGACAAAATGGGGTGCATATTTGGATTCAGCAGGTCCTAATTAGGGGTATATGATACAAACCACCCTTGAAATCAACGTAATTTTGGTAGTTTTTGGTGAAATTTTGTTGACTTTAAATAATTATTATCTTGTGAACTAAAGGGCTAAGGGCAAAAAGTTAAATACAAACGATGCGTAACTTTTCATTCTCTATCTGCCTGTGTATAGATGAAGCCGTTTTGGCCGATTTTTAATTATTTTTTTGATCTCCCACCATTCATGTTCTCCTGATACAATCTTGGTGATTTTTGTTCGATTCAAAAACGAAGTCGAGTGAGGGTGAAAATTTAAAAATGCGATTACGTAAAAACTAAGGGTTGGGGAGTAATTTACAGGTCATATTCGTACTCTACGCGTTGAAATACACCAGTATGCATATTGCCACCCCCTAAAAGTTAATTAGCACCGGAGATATTCATCCCTTATTTGTATCTCCGGTACTAAGGGTCTTATCGAAAAAATATACACTGCAGTCGATAGGGGATGAAAAACTGACCATCTTTTATATTTAACTTTTTCCTCTACGACCCTTAGTTTAGGGGTTAATTACTATGTTTAGACGACTTTTTCACCACTTTGATTGCTCATAACCCTTAAACTAAGGGTCGTAGAAGAAAAAGTTAAATGTAAAAGGTGCTAAGTTTTTCATCCCCTATCGAATGCAATGTAGATTTTTTCGATACGACCCTTAGAACCGGAGATACAAATAAGGGTTGAATATCTCCGGTGCTAATTAACTTTTAGGGGTGGCAATGTGCATACTGGTGTATTTCAACGCGTAGAGTACGAATATAACCCCTAAATCACTCCCCAACCCTTAGTTTTTACGTAATCGTGTTTTTAAATTTTCACCCTCACTCGACTGGAATTTTGAATCGAACAAAAATCACCAAGTTTGTATCAGGAGAACATGAATGGTGGGAGACCAAAAAAATAATTAAAAATCGGCCAAAACGACCTTATCTATAGACAGGCAGATAGAGAATAAAAAGTTACGCAACCTTTGTATTTAACTTTTGGCCCTTAGCCCTTTAGTTTACGAGATAATAATTATTTAATGTCAGCAAAATTTCACCAAAATCGACTAAAAATACGTTGATTTCATGGATTATTTATATCGAATTCCCCTAATTAGGACTTGCTGATTCTAAATCTACCCTCAGAATTACATATTTACTTATCCTTTTGATATATTTATACATAAATACAATATTGCAACTACGCTAGGAAAATTTTAAAACGCATATAACTTGAAAAATAAGGGTTAAACGACAAAACTGAGGGCATATTTGGATTCAGCAGGTCCTAATTGAGGGGGTAAACTACCCCTCTTTATCATAATACCCTTAGTTTACGAGAAATAAGCACTTTAAAATTTTCCTAGCAAATAATTAGAAGAATATTGTGATAGTAAATTTTTAATTAACAGCTTCATTTTCTAGGCCACTGCTCAAAAATATTCTGTGACGTCACACCAAGAGATGGCAGCACTAGTCTCGTTTTGAGTGATTTCACCCCTAAAAAATTAAATTAAACGCTATATAACGGGACGTAGGACAACGATAAGTGGTTTAATAAATATAATAAAGCAAATTTTCTATTCTGACTAAATTATTTATTTATTTTAAAAAATTTACATTTCATTTAAATAATTCATGCAACAATACTGCATATTTACTCATTTTGAAAGGAAACATGAGGAAAATAAATAAAAACTGTTAATTTTTCTTTCTTTTTATATACAACACAAATACATAAGAGAAATATATACTTTCATACACATAATACATGCAATAATATCACGCCATTTAAACTCAACATGCAGTCAAACATTTCCATCCTGACACACTTCTTTCGCGTCATCCACATTTATTATCCTTTTCATTCAAGCTCTTTTATTCTTTCCACTCAAATCTTTTACATTTCTAATACATGATCAGTCATTCCAATCAACATATTCACCGAACGTCTAAACAAAAGCTCATCTCAACCGCACACATTCTCTTTAAAACACACATAAATGTGTCATTTCCCAAGTTGGGTAGGCACACTTCATTTGCTTCGTTCACTTAAAATCATTTGCACTCGCAATTAATCATCAATCATTTTAATCCACTAATTCGCAGAACGTTCATGCAAACGCACACTAACTATTTCACAAACTCATTCGCTCACAGAATCATTCTTTCAAACATCAACACATTTACAAATAAAATATTCAAATACAATACAAGTTTTTGTAATTTTATTACAATATAAATTAATTAAATGACTTGCCCTGAAAGAAATACAATAAATGATTAGTTACACTTTGTTACATTGCAATTGAATTTTATTGCCAAATGTAATTACAAGTCAATATTGTAATAACTGCATTTATATTGATAACTCACAGTGTGTGAAGCTGCCACATCCAAGCTGGATGATAGGCAAAATAGATACGTATGTTTTGTATACAATTGTATCAAAGATTTAGTTACATATCATGGCAATGTCTAAAAAAATAAAGGAGTGGAGAAGAGAACCCAACGCGCAACCAACCAACACGATTCTTTTCTCCACGTAAATGGCCCTGTACACAATTCATAAATGACCATTAAACAAGGAATAAACCGCACACATATTTTATTAGTGACATTTCCTATCTGAGCTTAATATTGACTATTAAAGTAATAGTACAGTTAAATGTGGACGGTTTATTCCTTGTCAACTTTTTACTTACTTAAACCTAAGTTTGAAATATGATAGGTGAAATACTAGTGACCTAAGCCATTTCCACCCAATATTTAACATTTACCGCGCGCGCTTTTTGATTCTAACCCAAAAAACAACCGATTGTTGTTCTTATGCAAATGTCGTGAGATTTCTTGCCGATCCCCGGATGAGTGCTTAGAGCCCGGTAGACAGCCAGGGAAAGACTTTCCACGGTCCATCACCACCTTCATGCTCAGGATTGCCGGGATGGATTCAGTTTTGCATTCTAGTGACTCAATCCATCCAAGCTATCGAAGGCTGACTGACCTAAACCCTACGAACTGCTACATCCCGACTCCCCGTGGAGTGCACCGGATCCCTCGTCGATCCTTAGACGTGCAAGGACGTACGGTTCGAAGTCATCTGCGACCAAGTACTATACTGCCCGCCAATGACTCACCGACCACAACATAGACTTATTGGTTCCATCTTGCCCCCTGGCGTCTAAGTCATCCGAGGCACGATGACGAAGGCGCCAGGAGGTTGGGGTGCCAAAAGCGGTCTATGCAGGGTGTACCGTGCCCTCGTCGGCCCTTCAACGGAAGGACATGCATACAAATACTAAAATGCGGTTTAACGGTTCCTATTGGCTTTAATCCATTCCCAGCCTCCAACCCACAGTTGAATTTACTGTGTGGCATTGTCCTAAGTACATGATTGTACATATTTTTGAGTTACCCGGTCGCTGATTGATTCAAACCCTGAAGAACAAGCCGGCCTAGTGTTGTTCTTATGCTCAAAAGTTTACGTGGGACGTCTTATCCGATTCCCCGTTGTTTCCGCCTAGTTAACCGCTATTCCAGTGTTTACCATTACGCCTGGCCCACAACGACGTACGCACCATGTCCTGGTCAGATTTAGCATATTCGCTAGGCGGACTACGACTGCCTTTGACATACCTAGCGAATGAACCTTCCGAAAGCGCGCACCGGCTCGATAGCCGCAGGTAAACATCGACTGGCTTCCCGTCACCACATCCGCTAATACCGTACATACACTAAGGAGTCGTCCATCACTGAAGCAAGGGCGAGGCGTCCGCTTGCAGCTGCGCTTGGATTCGCTTAGATATGCATAGAGTATGGTAGGGTACCGTGTCCAACGTTGCCCCCATACACGAGTATGGGAGGGTATACAAAACTAGACCTGCATGCTGCCGTACACATGTCTAGCAAAGCCAAAAAAGTTCTAACGTCGTCAAGTTAAAAGCAAGCTATATAAGATAACAAGCCCCTAACTATACTAGTCTCAATTTAAATTTCAAATTCAATTCAAATCAATGCCACACCCAATTGCAAAAGAATAATTCGCGAACCGAAATGTCACTATAAGTTATTTCACCTACCAAAATTTCCTAATTCTAAATGGTCCTGTACATAATTCATTAAAGAAAGAGATGCATGCTGTCTGGTGTTTCGAAGCTGCCAGTTACTTCAAATTAATTTATTTGTTATTATTCAAAAGTCTACAACATTCAACTTAATTAATTCTGCTCAAATTGTCATCATTATGTTTGCAACTTAATGTTAAGTATCTGGCAACAACGAATTTATTCATCACTTCTTGTTCTTTATTTATTGTATTGTCACATTAACATCTTCAATTTTATTTGCAGTTTCAAATGCATCTCTTTATTTATTTTGTTCGTTGAAAAAGGACCATTGAACAAGAAGTAAACCACATTTATTTTCACTAGTGACATTTCCTATTTAAGTTTAATATTGACCGCAATTGATTTTAACTTGAAACCCAAGAACATGACAAACAAAACAACCAAAGGCAAAGCTATCACCTCAATTAAAATTATTTTAAAATCAATAATAATGTCACTAGTTTGATCAAAATTCCCTTGATCCCTTAATCTGTACTACCAAAGTACTAGTAAAGTAAAGACGATGTGGTTTACTCCTTGCTAACTATTACCTAAGTTAAAATTAATTGTTGAGATCATATTCACATGGTCATTGGGAATTGAACCCAAGACTGTGCCGCCTGTATTCATTCCAATCTCAACATTATTATCATAGATAGAAGATTCGTCTTTATTATTTATGTAAAGTATTATTTCGAGTTAAAGAATGATTTACGCAAAGGGAAAAGACTGGCAAAACTATCTTTGATAATTCACTTATCACTAAGTCTCTGGAAGGCTGCTGGAGTTGATGTCGCCTGCAGAAAGTCCCACGATGGATGTTGAAGTTGTTCAGTGTAATCCCTCGACGACTCTCGTAGTTGTCATGTCATGTACATATAATTCTTCCATGTTCTTCGACGACTGCTTGGCTTGTTCGCATTGCTCGTTGCATATTATATGCTCGATTACCTAGGAACCACAAATAATTTATTTACATTTGATAAACACTATTTGCTTATGCTGAAAATATTAAATATTTATAAAAAATGAATTATTTTATACAGGAAGTATCCATCAGAAGACGGCTGGTAACCGCACACACGATAAAAATATATATATCTATACCGATTCTCACAATATGTGAGGCTGCCGTACCCTAATTGGGTGAAAAGCGTGATAAGATTATGTATGTAATTAATATTTATTATATTTGTTTGACTTTATTTTCTCGATTTAATCTCGGTTTAATATCTGTATTTGTATTCAATTTTTTTTCTATTTTGTTCACTATATTTAGTCAATGTACAAATGCAATGTTATAATATTATTCTGTAATTGGGTTCTAAACCTGTTGAATAATAATAATAAATAAGTAAATGTAATGATTTAAAATTCAATATTGAAATTAAAATAAAATAGTTTAAATTTGATGCATATCTGAATGTGTTAATGACCGACTGTGGTTCTGACTGTTCAGTTTCAGATCCAATTTTAATTTACTGCACAAAAATCTGGCCTGTAGTGTACTCTCCAGTCATGAGTAAGTTACCTACCTGCTGGTAACTGCACACACGGTAAAACATAATATCCATACCGATGACTCGCATGTGACGCTGCCGTACCCAACTTGGGTAAAAGACACGACAGATATGTATGTATTACAAAAAAAGTAAAGAAACTTACCGAAAAAAATTTCCCCCATGTTTTTTGAAGGCCTTTAAAACTGCTCCTGCTTCCTTAGAAGATAACACGGCACTTGTACAAGTCCTCTATTCAATTCTCGAATACCTAGAAAACACAAATTTATTAGTAACATTTATCGCACAATTTATGCTGTCACACCCATATTAAATAAGAACAATAAGTTAAACATCCATTTCACAAAATAAATGCCAATAATTCTCTTATTTAAGTGATTTGTAAAATAAATTATTATATACGAGCCCCGTCTCATAGAAATTGGCCCAGACGTAAAAAAAGTCGTTTTTTGTTGTACAAAAGTTTAAATAAAAATCAAAATACAAGTATAATGTACTGTATCTAATATTTATTGAAAACTGCAATACATTTTACACAATATCAAATCAAATCAATAGTCGAAACTTTATGGAACTGAATAAATAATTATTTTTTAAAACTGTCCTATGCAAGATCAATGAAAGAATTATGACACAGACTGTACAATATTTTTGATTTTTTCTCCAGGAAAGTATGTTTAGGACTTGTAGATACTATGCCGCAACTAATTGAAACAGTTTTAAAAATATAGGTGGAGATACACAGGGGTAAAGTCGTTTGTAGTAATTACAACAAACAATATAATTTTAAATGTTTCAATTCGTTGTGTCATAGTATCTACAAGTCCTAAACATACTTTTCTAGAGAAAAAATTCCAAATATTCTACAATCTGTTTCACAATTTCTTAATTGTCCTTGTATAGGACGAAATTGTTTATTTGATTCGGTTCCATCAGGGGGTGCGCACTTGTAGGTTATCTGTCAATTTTCGAAATTAGTTTTACCTACAATCGCAAAAATCACAATGAGCGCTGATATAAGTGTTTTTATTATGTTGCATAGTGAGCTTAGAGTCGTGTGTCAAAAAAATTTGAGTGTTATGCCCTGTTCACACGTTGCTACTTTGAAGACACATTCGTGCTACTGTAGCAAGAAAAAATCTGAGTCGCTTGTCAAATAGCAGCGCTGCTAATTTGTAGCATCAAATTATCAAGAACTACTCGTTGATAATTTCACATCGTTGATCGTTGTGTGTGTAGATAGCGATTTTTTGCGGTAATTGTTTCGATTTCAATTTCTTTTCATGCTACAGTAGCACGTATGCGTCTTCAAAGTAGCAACGTAGTAGGGCATTATATTAATGACAAATCCACGTGCCATTTTATTTTTCAAATGCCTTTTAAGTATTGTGTGTTAAGGATGTAAATTCTTAGCCAAATTACATCGATTTCTTACTGACAAAAAGGTGAGTAATTCTATATTAATAATTATATAGCAAGACTCTGGAATTATTTATAATTTAAATTTCTTAAATTTCAGCGTCTTATAATTTGGTGTATAATATAAGAAGAGAAGATCTTAATAAAGAAGCAAGAATATGAAAAAATATATTGTAAAATAGGTACTTATAACTATTTATTATCTATATATTTTGTATTATGCCAATATATTAAATTTGGTTCAATATTAATGTAATTTGTTTATAATTTATTACCTTTTTACCTCTCGCCACTCAGTTGTAACGTGATTGTTGTTGCTGTACCGCATTGTTATAATTTTCAATCAATGAAATTAATTTTATTTCGTTTCTTGACTTAAACTGTTGAAAATTATATATAAATAGATTCAGCAATAATAATCAAGTTACTTAAAAATTGCCATATTTCTTTTCATTCAGCTACGATTACAGCGCCATTGGCGGTTGTAGGTTGATATTATAAAAATGACAGAAATTATATGGAGTCGGCTATCTACACCAGTATTAGTTATCTTTAGTCTATGGGTTCCATAAAGTTACGACTGCTGACTTGATTTGAGATTATTTAAAATGTATTGCAGTTTTCAATAAATATAAGATACAGTATAGTCCGGGGGGAGCTGGCGTCAAATTTGACCGGACCATTTCAACAAAGCTGATTTTTGTAATATAATTAATTCTATAATAATTAATGAAGAATTACAGTGTTATGCATGTAACAACATTTTCACTAAATTTTCTACGATAAATAATATAACAACGAAATGCCTCATATGTACTACCTCTAGGGGCAGACAGCAGCGTAAAATGGGGCCCAACAGTGGAGGAGGATAATGTTTGAGCTCAGAATCGGCTTCTCCAGAAAATTTTACCCCAGACTACAAATTTTCGGGGCTGTATTTAAAAATAATGGCGGCTGAACAGATTATAACAACCATTTTAATTATAAATGTTAAAATATCTACTCTATAATCCCAAATATAAAACAAGAGTACCCGTGACTTTTGAATCACTCATTGAGCTGCGATTGTTTAGACTTAGACATTGAAAGTGTGGTTCTTAATATAGAAATGTCAGAGGAATGATGATTTAAAAAATGCTTACATGATTGCTTGAATATCTGAAGATGTTGATTCCAAGTTGACTGTTGAAGTTAATGTTTCCCGAAGGCTGCTGCAGATGAATGTTGAAGTTGTTGTTCAGTGAAGTCTCTCGTCGTTGATGTCAGGTGCAGAATATTCTTCTACGGCCTTCGAAGACCTCTAAAGTCATTGTCAAGTTGCCAGTTCACTTTGCTCCATGCTCGAATACCTAGGAACCACAAATCATTTATTTACATTTGATAAATATCATTTTATACAAAAATATCTGCACAAATATTACATCTGTGGGGTATTTTTCACTAACAACTATCAGTTAATCTAAAATAACTATTATTGATTCAACCTTGTAAAGTTTAAACTGTAAACAGAATAATTAAGTTCCAAGTTGGTTTGTAGAATTACATAATATTCAATAACATGGAATAAATAATGTTCAATATGAAAGTTTGAGCTAAAAATGTTAATAATTATATCTGAAGCATGTTACCTTCCATGTTTGAGGGCAGAGCACTTCGTACTGGATTTCCAGGATGATGAAATGGTAATGGACTGCAAATCTGTAACAAAATAAATATTTTCATTATTACACAACAGTTTTACAACTTTAAAAATGTGGCAGACAACTCAACGTACTTCATAAATGTAAATAAACACTTATTCAACAGTAAAATCATGTAGATATCGGAGAATATTATTTAAAAACAGCACTAAACATCACAGTTTTAACTATGAACTGCTTCAAATGGCGTCTTTTCTACTATGAATAAAACGACAAACTTATTCCTACAATGCGTTAACAAACAGATTCGTGCAGGCAGTGTTGATGAACACCTGTGGTTACGAAATACTATGACGAGGTACTACGTCATCGCCTTAACCTATCTGTGTTGGTAAAAAAAAATATTGTCGAATATTTTTTGACAGATGGTTAACCAATCATATTGCGTAATGATGACGTCAAATGACGTAATGCAACCAATAGAATTGAAAATGTAAAATGATGTATCTGACAACATAATTTTGTAGATTAGGTTTTATTTTGTTACGTTAGTAACAAAAAATAAATAAATTTGTCACATGTAACGTCAAAAATGTTTAGCAAAATGAGTCGTTTTGGTAGTATTTTTAACAAGAAAAATATTCTTCCTAAATACCATTCGAGATAATAATTTTTTGAGAGAATTTTTGTCTATTCCACGGCAACATATTGCAATTTCACTCCACAAAACATCATCTGACAATTCCCCTCAACTTCGTTTCGGGAAATTGATAGATGATGTTTTGTGTCGTGAAATTGTTAGAAATAAGTTGCCGTGGAAACGACAAAACAATTCTCAAAAAATTATCATCTCTTATGGTATTACCCCTGACAATTAACGCGTTCGCTTCTCTCACGCGTTAAAATGTCTCAATTATTAATCGCCCTCATTAACACACTAAATTGTTAAATAACTGTTAATTACTTTATACTGTTATTTTTAAATGTATGTATTTTCGTATCAAAAAATGAAATAAAATAGAGATTCGGTAATTTTTCTTGCTAAATAACTAAACAATACAATGTAAAATTTCTATCATTACAGCAAGAAAAATAGTAAAATTTAATATTAAATTTCGTGTTAAAAATAAAAATAATAAAGAAATTTACCATTCATTCTTGACGAAGTAACACTAGTACTGAAGTTCCAAAATGATGAAATGATATAGGGCTGCAAATCTGTAACAAAATAAATATTTCCGTTATTATACAACATTTTTACATCATGAAAAACTGTTAAAAGATCGCAACATACTTTATAAATATAAATAAACATAATTCAATGGTAGATTCATGTAGATTTCGGTAGATATTATTTAAATTGTAGTTAATATTGTAGTAGTAATAGTAAAGTGCTTCAAACGAAGTATATTTTGAGACTGATTCATCGAGCGAAATTCAACAAAACTTAATTATTCCAATCGCAGCAAGTAGTCATGTTATATAATCCTGAGACTCACCGACACGAGATGTGTGGCTATGCTTTAGTAGTCAAAAGTTCATCGATTTTTAGATTTTATTTGCACTAATACATGCACATAATATAAGCGTATTCAGTGCATAAAAATTATAGTTTATTATTATTAAAAACGCGAGTATTATGAACTGGGCTGTATTGCTGTAAATACAAACTATAACAGTTATTTTTGCATATTTCAACATTCATTTACATTAATATAAATAATCTAAATTTAAATACACCAAATTATACTTATTTTGTTATTTTATACATGAGGAGCTTCTTTTCAAAACGCAATTTCTAGAAAAAATTCATTTTTGAGTTATATACGGCATTGCAATCGGGTGGCATCAAGCAGTGTATTGACATCAAAATGTATGTTCAAAACGAGTTTTATCAGCTGGAAAAATGCGATTGAATTTTGCATTTATTTTCAAAACGCAATTTCTGGAAAAAAAAAATTTTCAAAACGTAATTTCTGTAAATCGGTGATGTTCTGTGCCTTAGATCAATGATGTTTTGATATTTTTGAGTTTTTTTTTTAAATTATTGTATGTTATTTGATATGGGAAACAGTTTAGAGATAGTTAAAAGACAATTAAAGGACAGTATCTGTGTCTAAGAAGAAAAAAATTAAAACTGTAATTTTTCAAGCAGATTGTGGTGTGAAAGTAAAAGTTTGAACATTTAAGAATAATATTTTATAGTTTTGTCATTCATCAAGGCGTTTTATATTTTTTAATTTGTTTTTTTTTATCTTTTTTTCAACTAATGATAATAAATTTACATTTCAAAATGCAATATATACAAGTAATTTTGTTCAAATAGCATTTTATATCAATTTTTCTCTTCAAAATGCAATTTCTTCTTTTTGTAACGTGAATTTCTGCTAAACTATGTAATTTTGAACAGGGATATTTAGGGAATTCTACTTTCATTACCAATACTTCAATTTAATAGCTTAACTTTTAAAAAAAATTGATTAGTTAAGCCTGTACAGACAATGTCGATTTTCTCAGAATATGCATTTTAAGAGAAATTGCGTTTTGAAAAAAAGCTCCTCACATGTCTTACAAGGTCAAGATGACGCAAACAGGAATTTGTTGTTAATAAAATAATTGGTAATAACAGTAATGAAATTTATATTTATTTTGCACAGTTTAAAATAAAAACATGCAACAACGTTAGAATTTAATAATGAAATGATGATTGTGCGCATTAACTGCCCGAAATTTGGTGAAATTTGACGAAATTTGTGAAATCTGTCATTATGGCAATGTGTATGCTATTTTCTTCCATCTAAATTGCACCAAATTTCGAACTGTGAATGCGGCTTAATAAGTAGGTAATTATGAAAAAGAAAATTTTTAATGATATGCATTTTTAAATGTAGTATTTATTCAGTATCCAAATATAATAATTAAAATGAGCAATTTACATTAAACAATGATCTGACACGATAAAAAATTATTTTAAAATAAAATACTGACAAAATATTTAAAAAATTTATTTTTTCTTACTTTTCCCCCAAATTTCGATTTCTGAGGTTTTCCAGGCTCCAGGAACCACAAAAATAGGTCAGCTTTCTCAGAAACGCAACAACGTTAAAATTGTTTTCTATGAACTCGTAGGGCAACTTGTTTCTTCGGATTAGTTAGTGATTGGTGTTGTTGCAAATAAAATGCAGGTATAGTTTGACAAAGCTATTTCGACCTTTAGATTAAATAAATTTGCCAATTTAACTAACCATTAGGGACAGTATACTTAAGCCCTGTTCGCACGGCGATCTTTGGAGATTCTACGGAGAGTCAAAATCACGTCAAAATCCTGGCAAAGAAGAAGTTTTTTTCTTTCTAGCGAGAATTATTTGTTAAATTAAATTGAATCTGCAATGAGTCTTGAAAAAGAAGAACTTATAATTTATTGATTGCTTCAAAGCCACGTAAAATATCACTAGAATGAAAAAAACTTCTTCTTTGCCAGGATTTTGCCGTGATTTTGACTCTCCGTAGAATCTCCAAAGATCGCCGTGCGAACAGGGCTTTAGAAGTGCCAAAAAGGGATGTTTGAAGACTCGAATTTCTCAACATATCCCAGATATTAAATAAATGCAACGTTACAATAATTGTTGACATGTTTTGTTGGATTGGTATTTAATTATAAAGTTAGATAAAGTGACGTTATACTATAAACAAATTTGGTATTTAAAACAGTAAAAACTTAATAATGATTATAAGAATACGTAATAAACTAAAATTAATATTTGTTTTATAACTATGTATTATACTTTAAATAATAATAATTAAATATTGCAGTTGTACAGCGGTCACTTGATAAAGGAACATAAAATTTGTAATTTGTAAAATCATAGTGGCAGTGGCAACACTGGCTGATAGCTGACAGCAGCTGATTTTGTGGTTGAACTTCGTATTGTGGTGGTTATGATAATAAATAATGTTTTACAGATTCTACAATAATTTTAAGGATAAATTGTGCAAACTTTAATTAACAGATTCCGTGATAAGCATTAAAATATATTAATTTACGTACGTAATTTTTACTAACCTCATAATCCATATTACAAATAAAAGCTCATTTTCGAACTCATTCTAAAGAAACAAATATCTAGAATCTCATCATGAAGTAGTAAATTTTTTGTCTTGAGTTATTAAAATTAATGACTCATTATATTGGGTTCTGGGGTTCCCCTTTTTTATACATTATATTATTGAAAATTCCTTATCATACGTTGATAATTCCGTGTTTACGTTATAGACATTACTCTGGTATATATTCGTAATACATACAAAGTACGTAGATTTATTACTCATTCGTTAGTATCTTTAGTTCGTTTTGTGTGTTTGCCTAAATATTACAATGGTTTCTAACAGAGGTAACATCCATTCAATTTCAATAATTTGTTTTTGTATGAAATGTTATAAATTAACATCTAATAAATTATTTAATTTTCAGACAGAAAGAGGCCAAGAATATGTCTACTATGTTCTCATGAAATAATATTGTTAAATAATGATGAAGATTTCAGTTGGGATATGCATAAACAGGAAGAAATTCATAAGAACAGTAGAAAATTAAAAAATGAGGCAATAATGTCTGAAAAAGCTGACACCCACATGTGTAATTAAAAATATATTGAACAAATCGGAGCTAGGTATTTTAAATTAAATGTGTTGTAGGTATTCAGCGAATGAAAACATTTTTTGAATCAGACGCAAACATTAACAAAAGAGCAACCGAACTCATGACTCTAGCTGATAAAGAATTAGCAAATTCTGAAAGAAATAAAGAAGTTATAGCATCAGTAGCTAAAATTTTTGCAAAAGTATATCCAGGAAACTTTTCTGTAAGACCTTTTGGTTCTAGAATAACAGGACTTACCACAAGAGAAACTGGTGATTTGGATTTATTTGTTGACACGAGTAGGAAATTTAAGCTTTGGTTGCATTTAAAATAATATTAATAAATTTAATGATTCAGGTTCTGAAGACCCAAAAAGAACACTTGTGGAAAGTCCTGAAATGGAAAATCATTATTTAAGAAAAGTGGCGGACTATATGGAAAAAAAGGAAGGAGACACATGGGTCAATATCAATAAAGTTCTAACATGTCGCACGCCTATTTTAAAGGTTTTGCATTATGATACAAAAATGCAATGCGATATTACTGTAATGAACGGACTGGGCAATGTAAATACTGAGCTTATGTCTATGTAAGTAATCAATGTTTTTTTGTTTAATATTACAATGATATCAGTTATTTTAATCTGATAAATTGAACCATTGTTCAAGTTTTAAAAAGCTAATTACCAATAATGATAAAATTATATCTTATTGTAGGTATATAAACAATATACATAAATTTAGACCAATGATTCTAATGATCAGAGAATGGTCATTAGAATGCGATTTTCTAAAGGAAATGAACAATTACGCTTTATCCCTATTGGTATTATTTTATTTTCAACAAGAAAATTATGCACCATCAGTGTATGCGTTTGAATTTGAAAATAGCAATAAACCTAGAACAAATATAAGCGGTAAAATAATATATAATAAAAAATAATCCGGTATTATTAATATTTAATTACTATAATTTCAGGATTTGACTGTTTATGTTACAGTCAAGTAAAATTTGATTGGACTTCAGTTAAAAGTACAGAAAATGTGAAGATGAAAGAATTGCTGCTAGGATTTTTTACTTTTTATGCTAATTTTGATTTTCCAAATCATGTGATTTGTCCATTATTAGGTAAATCTTTAAATAGAAATATATTTACAGATAATGGAAAAAAACTGCCTGCAGAAATGATATCTTACGTTATAAAACTTAAAAATCGTAAGTTAGTAGCTTAAGAATTTTATTAATATTATTTGTAATAATGTTTTCTTGTATTTAGGTAATAGTGAAATATTTAAGCTGAATCATATGAACATACAAGATCCAATTGATTTAGCTCATAATTTGACCAAATCAGCTCGAGAAGCTTTTGTGAAAAATTTTATTGATATGTGTGACTCAACTAAACGCGCATTGAAAATGATCACTTAATCTTCCTAATAGCAAGGAGCAAGGAAATGATAAAATGAATAATTATTTATGTTTATTTGTCAATGAATTTACAATATTACTCTCTAACTGAATATACAGTATTATTACCAAAATTAATTGTTCTTGCTTATTTTTTAATGTAAAATTGAAAGAAATATATTACAAATACAGATTATTTCATAAATATGTATTAAAATTTAATTTGTATGTCTGCCCTGCAAACATGAGTATTTTGCTAAATAATACAGTATTGCTAAACTCTGCAGAACTAGGGAACATTACAAACTACAAATATTCAATACACCATAAGAAAATATAGTTTATTTAAAATGGACGCGATAAATAAAAATATATGTTAATCTAAAAATAAAGACGAATGCATGTTCATAGCTTCACTTACAAATACCATAAAATTCAACAAAAATATATTTTATTTACAGTATATTTATAAAATATATGATCACATGATATATTTGGGATCTCAAGAAAACTCATAAAAAACAATAACAATCACGAAGGAAATTAATAAATTTAAAACAAGCTCTAGAACACTTGCTATTATTCGTACTTTCCATAATAAATTATAATAAAAGCAACTTTAAAATAAATGGAATTCTGAAATAGTGTTTGTACAACACTGTGCTAAAGATCAACAGTGTTACGAATGAAACTTTGATTCCAAGAGACTATCACTACAACCGCGATTACTAAATAAATTATTCAGCTTTTGCAAACACTCTACGTTTTCATAATTTTCTAAATGCAAAAAATAAATGTCTAACAATAATAAAAATGGTTCAAATTCCATAATCTTCTCTTAAACTCTATAAAAATCTCCACAGTATGGAAATCTACTAAAATTTTAAAACACTTTCAAAATTAAAGCTTCATACTTTTAAATTTCATATAAGGAAATATGTGAAACTATGAAAAATTGATTATTTAGTAACCGCGAAATCATCAGCCGCGGCCCGATGTGAAAGAAGTAAAGAATTACGTAGTTACGCACCTGGGTTCCACTTCAAGATATCAGTCTGTATACTCCATGGTTTTGATGAACTCAACGGACGCACAAAACTGCGTCCACCAATACTGTTCTTCGCCACACAGGCGATTACCGTAAAAACAATTCACGTACTGTATGGTCGACAGCAGTGACTGCGGATTGGCCTAGCAAGAAATAAATACATTGTTTACATTCGACTGTCGGTTTGTATTACGAATAATAATGTATGATATTGTCAATTAAAATATTTATCCTCTGATGTAGTATCAACAAAAAAGTGAGTAGAGGTTCATGCTTATGCTCTATTTAGTTTGCGTGTTTTTCTATTCATAAATGCGTGTTTTATTAAATAGAACACTTGATGCATGTTGCATGTACATTTCTTAAGGGTCACTACCGGTGTGAAAAGTATGTAAAAATTCACATTTTCAGAATAACTAATTTTCTGAATGAAAACGCCACATACCGAAATCCAGCATTTAGCTGTAGTAGTTAACTACGGAATAAAATTTTCTAAGTAATAAATATTAAATTGCAAAGTTCAATCATTACTACATAATACATAATTGTATTTATCGAATTATCATAATATCTTGAAAATAGTCTTAAAAACGATTTATTTTTAATTTTCATTATCAATCTGATGATCGATAAATTATTTTTAGCAACTATCTATTACAGTTTTTCAAGTATCTTTATAAATTCTTAACACAAAAAATGTTGAGCTTATCGAAATTTTTTATAGTTTCAAGTTCAGAAATATTAAGGAACAACATGGCCTTAAAAACGCTGTTATTACAAGGGGATCGGACAACACATTTCACATTCTCCTATCATACACTTAATTTTAAGGTATTTTCTTACCTTAATGAGGACATAAACCAACACAGGTGTAAAATCGTCCGCTGTCGGAACACATCTCTCACTAGACATGGACAAGAGGTCCATGATACAACAAGCACATCGCACAACACAGCGAACTTTATCCCGAGGTGTTTTGTACGCAGCCATGACCGACAAAGCTTCTTGAGCACTTGGCCAAGGACATTCATATTGCAGAGTTTTGTCGATTTGTAAGTCTTTATGACTTGGTGTTAGTGCGCGGCTTAGTTTACGTATATGTTCGCTTAGCACCCTACAAACAACTAATTAGAAACAGATATTTTAAAAATATAATTAGCACTTACTGGTCTCTATAGTTGTCAGCGTCCCCGTTAGGGTATAGAGCATGTAAATATACTCGACTCATCACAGTATGTTCGATTGCTGTCCTTGCTTGATCTAATTGTACTGGACTTGCAGCTAAACACAAATTAAAATTAATGATATCTGAATTTCCCAAGTTCATTGTCACAATAGTATTAAACAAAATCGTTCCGTTTATGAACTCGTCAATAAGTAATGTATCCAGATTAGTGAATGGTGTGAGCATGATTCAATGCAAGAAATTAAACACAACACTAACTGGGATACAAGAATCGGCATTAGGTTGATCACGACGCGTTTCGATCTTTCGTTCATCATCAGGTGACGTCACCTGACGTTTTGTTTTATTATATTATTAAACAAAAATTATTATCAGTAATAATTTAAATTGAAGTATTGTTTACCTTGCCAAATTAGATCCTTCTCGAGATCGCTAGCCAAAGTTTGAAGAAAACTCTCTAGAAGATCTGTCTTTTCATCAGAAACTTTTAGTTGACCAAATTCGTCGCAAAATGATATTACGTGCGATTCTTGTCGCTCTAAAAATAGTCGCACGCAAACTGCTACTAGACAAGTGCTGGATAATTCTAACTCTGACTTAATTTGTAACTGCAAACTAAAATTAAAAGATGTTATTAATGAAATATTTTTAAAGATGTACAAATTACCTATCAAGGTATGATAAAGTGCTTAGCAATACCTGCCGGCATCGTAATAAATACTGATTATACAGTGACCTCTTACAATAATCTTCCTTCAGAGCAAGACATAGTTTTCGACAGCCCTCATCGTCAAACAAACGTACACATCGCAAGGTTTCTGTGACACGGGCCACCAGTGGCCAGTCTTTCAAATTCTTTGCTCGTGCCAGTTGCAATTGTAGAAATGCAATCAACTCGTTCATGTATTGCCCTGACCCTCGCTGTAAATGCACATAAATAATCAACATGGTAAATATTTTATAATTACTAAATACCTTTGCAGATTCTAGCGGTGCGTACTGAACATCAGAAGTGCTGAGAACTAGCCGTAACTTCTTCTTAGCATCAACAAAAGCAAAACTTCCTTCTATGTTAGCAGGATCGATGTTTAATCGTTCATCTTCCATCTCAGCGCCCTTGGATTTTACGCTACTTGCAGCTGAATCTGTGGTGTTGGTATCACTAGCTGTAGATGGTTTTCTGCGGTATTTTGCCAATATATCTTCGGAAGTTTCATTATTCAAAGATGAAGAAGCATGAGCTCTTGTCATATTAGGATCAACACTGATGAGTCTTCTAATTCTGAGACCTTCGCCGTCGCCTGCATCAAATCTTACAAGATCTTCGCCCCCTCGGATAGATTTTCCTCGCCGATTTCTAAAACCCATTCTCAGTTTTCCAAAGAATCCTCTGTTGTTTTTTTTATCATCATCCAGTTCTTTGTCTCCCTTTTCTGCAGTCATGTCAAAGCTTATACTTTTCGGGATTGCGCCTGTAGAAGTGGAAGGTTTAATTGCGCTTGGATTGCTGTTTTTGTTAGCAATTGATACTGGAGAAAGCTGTGTATTCGTTGGACTTAAAACCGATAGTTCACTGGTGCTTCCAGATGGAGTTGAAGTAATGTTCAAACTGTTTTCTGAACCATTGCTTACCCATTGTTTACTATCTACTGTCCACTGAACTCGAGTGTCAACTGGCTCTGGGTTCAAACCATTGCAAGTTTTGTTACGAGTTTCGGAACCGCTGCTACTGCCGCTAGACATAGAATTTAAACTTGCGTTGCTGGATCGAATCATATCGGTATCGTTTTTATTTATTTTGGGGATAAATTTTTGTGCTCCAACATGATTAGCTAGGAGAAAAGCTGGTGAAACTGCAGCCATAACAATATCACTGTTCAATCCACTTGCATTGCTGGTAACTTCTTCTGAAATAGAAGTTTCAACAGACCTTCTGTCTGTTAATTGGAATCCGTTAGAATTTAACACATTAGGATCAATTAAAATTGCCTCCCTACGGGATGCAATATTTTCTATAGTGTGGATATTCGAAGTACGAAGAATACTGCGTTCAATTGTTTCAACATGGTTTACTACTCCATTCGCTATATTTCGCGCCATATTATTTTCACTAAATGCAACGGAATTATGTACTACATTATTTGCATTACTGTCCACGTATTCAACAGTACGTCTGCGATAATCAGATTTTCTTCCACCACGACCAGTTACGTTAAAGTTCGGCTGTTGGAAATCATTCCTAGTAGGAGAATTTGGAACATCATCTCTGATTGGTCGAAACATATAACTGACAGTAGGACTTTGAGGAAATATCACTGGACGATTATTATCAATTGGAGGATTGATGAACGGGTTGGTGCTAACTGGGTGAACAATGGGAGCAATTGGGGGATTCACTGGTACTGGAGGATTTTCTGGAAGATTAGAAGCAGTAGGAGGAGTTTCATCAACTTCTGACCGCGCTGTATCATCTGATCTTGCTACACTCGCGGTATCATCAGTATCAACTTCTGTCATTCGTTCTGAATCTGATGCTAGAACGTCAGTCGACCACGCGCTCTCACTTGCAGTTTCCGAAACATCCAAGAGTTGTTGAACCACTGGCTCAACTACTGGTTGCTCAATAATGGGTGGAGGCATATTGTTGGTTCTATCAAGAGCTTCTATTATTTCGCTATCTGAAGCCAAGACATCAGTACTCCAAGTGTCTGAAATTATTGATATAGTTTCATCTCCTTCCAATAATTTCTTTATCTCAAATTTGCAGAATTTATCATCAATTTCGGATCTAATTTGCTTTCCAATTAATGATTGTGGAGGAGGCAAATAAACTTGTCGAACTTCAAGTTGTCTTTCTTCTCCTTCAGTTACTTGACTACTTGGAGTATCTCTTCCAGATATATTAGGAGTTCCTCTTCCTGAAACATTTGCTGAAACCATGTCCGATAGATTATCGTTATCATTTTGATCTTCATTCTCTAATTCCAAGCTTGAGGCAACTGAGTGGTTGCTAGCAGCCTCGGAAATAGCTTCTAAATTATCCGAAGTATTTCCAATTGAGCCTTCATCATGGGAATGCGAGAATCTTGTTCGCTTTTCTTGTCCAGAATTTAAATTCAACACTCCAGGATCTGGCAACCTGTCGCGTTCTTCACAATCTTGGTCTGGAATTAAGTTCTCTATCGAATTGCTGATACGAAGAGTTTCAATTCCGTTGGTAAGCTTTTCAACTGGATTCATACTCAACACCTTTTGTTCAGTTAAGAGACCGATGTGCTCAATTTCCTCGACCAGCAGGGGAATTATTAAAACTGTGTCGGAAGAATCGTTATTAGAAATGTTTTGCTTATGTGAGGAATTGTGCGGGGACAATGAGTTCTCTTCAGTATGATTAGTGAACCCTGGTGAAGAAGATGCCCTATTTAAGCGAGATTTTGACACTAAAAACATAGACAATAAACAAAAAAAACACATACACAAGCAAATAAACAAAACAGTGCATGAACTAAACACAATACACACGAAGCAACATAAATAATAACTAAAATGTTTAGCACATACCTTTTCCGAGAATCGCAGAAACATTCGCTTTCTTAGAAGACCCGTTTTCCAAACAAATTCCATTTTGTTGTACCTCTTTTTTCGGGGAACTTGTACCATTCATCACAGATGATGGTAACGTGGAAATTAACATGCCCAGTTGATCACGAAGAGCAATTGGGAATCCGGCGTCTGACCCACTGCAAGAACTAGATTGCGAGCCTTGTTCATTCGCTATTGCTTGTTCTTGTGTCAATGAAGAGTATACATTTTGTAAAAATGCAACCAAAGACTGCAGTTCACTTGTAGTAAACAAAGCAGAATTTCTTTTCACGCCTTGAATTGCAGCTGCATTAACCGAAATTGGTCCATCTTCAGGATTTTCAGAACCATTTATCAAACTTTCTAACAAAGATGAAACAGCATTTTGATCAAAACTGTTATACAAATCCATCAATTTGTGATCTGTTTCTTGATATTTCAGCAATGATAACATCTGTAAAATTCTACCAACTTGCATTAAATTGAACCTCGCTACAGGTGAAATTGGTGCATCACAAACTCCGTACACTTCAGGATTCACAATTGCCAGACAAATAAAATGCGTGAAAACCAAATCAGTGATCATAGAATTTACTTCTTTTGGTTCAAGTGTTTTGTTCAGCATGGTTGCTATGTGACGTACTAGCCAGCATACTGATTTTGGAAAACAGTGAATATTTTCCTGAAGACTGGCAATAAATCTATTTGTGGTGTTTACTAAATTCTGGATGATCCATTTGCGGTATTGTTTTACTTTAGCTGCGTATTCTGGTGTTCCTTCTCTTCCAAATTTTTTTATTCGTTCGGCGGCTGTTAATCTGTAACATATTCTTTTTATTTTTTGTTGTAAATGTAAAATCTAGGTAGTTACCGTATGACTGCTTTTGACGGATCGATTTCAAAGTAATGTTCTGTTTCTGTTAATAAATGCATAATAGGGCCCTGTAATGTAGCCGTAAGAAATAACTTAGCGGAAAATAGTCCTTCATGGAAAGTAGAATAAAGTCGAGAAAATGCACATGATCCATTTCGTAAAAGCCTAAAATAATAATTATTAATATTTTATCATTTGAATCAAGTGAAATATTTTACCGTCGTGGATTATCACTGGAAGCAAGTTGAAGATTGGCCAACTGCCTCAACAACTGAAGAACGAGTAAGGTATCATCTGGATAAATAAGATTTCCATATAATCCTGTAACTAAACACTGAACTACATCTGGTAATAGTTTGGCACTTTCTGGAACGCGTTCGCCTACTACTAAACTTTGTGCTACTAATTCTGGTGCTAAACGTAAAGCCCGTAGAAATTCAGCGTAAGCCACTACATCCTGGAATTTAAATTGCATTATACTTATTGTTATGTAATAGTTATTTACGTATAGATGTCCAAAAGAAAAAGATTACGCCTGCGGACGAAGTTTAAGGCCCGATAGCGGAGGGCCTTTATTCTTCCAAGGGTGTAATCTGTCTTTCGGCCTGAGGTAGGTACAACGTTTTACGCACAACTTTATCAAAGTACTTGTGAATTTCTCGTGATTAGTTTTTAAAAATAAGTAAAATTAATTATAAGATGGCGTATGATAACAAAAAAATTCATTTAATTTTGATTGGACGAATTCTTTACTTTACGCCCTTGGGCGGCAAAGTGGTAACTAAGTTAGAAACAAGCAATTTTGATACAGTTGTGCGTCAACAAATTTACAAACAAGCCTACTTGATATTGCAGTATCTTATTTGCATCAACAAAAAGTGTAGTTTCTAAAGAATTGGCTCGCTGACAGCATGCAGCTGGCGAGCAATCTGGTCGAGAAACGATCAATTTATTTAGATTCACTCTCTGCTGTGTTGTTACCCACGCATTTCTTGAAATCCTAGCAGTATCTTCTGCCACCTGTCAAAATAAACTTCGTTTACATAACACATGACAAATCAGAATTTTAAAAAAAATGTACTAAACAAAATATCTTCAAAACAAAAAAATTAGCAAAACAAATGTCACCTTTTCATTCAAAGATTGTAATTCTTGTTGTTCCGAATTAACAAACAATCTCTCTTGTCGAAGTAAACGTACTATCTCATTAATATCCCATGTTGAAGGCACTGAATTTTGCAAGGTTTCATCACATCCATCCATTGTGTATATTAAAATCTGCAAAATTACAAAGCATATTAATGATAAACCTACATTAGGCATAAAAAGAAAATGAATAGTAAATAAATTATGTCATGACATAAAAATGTTAATGTTACTTACATTTCTATTGGAATTAAAATAAAGCGCCTCGCAAAATTATTCTTATTAAGATCATTGACACTAAAATAAGAACACAACTAAGATCAAGATTTAACACAATATTGATGTAATAAAACACCTACTTTGATTAAACACCCCTCATAATTCACAACAGCTGACTGCTGTCTGCAAAAGCTGCCATTGCATTCAGTGTACGGAAACTCGTATACGAACCGCTGTAACCATCACGTTTAGTTTTAGTCCCCTCGGGTAGAGGGCAGCTGCATTCAATTTCAAAGTAATTTCAAATTGCAAAGAAAAACCGCGTGAAAACTTGGTGATGACCACCACAAACCGTGATGGCCGTGATGACAGTTGTGATGTTGTGGTTGTGATGTCGCAGATGAAAAAAAGTGTGTGAAGAATAAAATAATGTGAAGTGGATGTGATAATGTTGATTGGTTGGTCAAGATAAGTTTCGTGCATAATGCATAATCATTGCTCCATGTTTGTATTAGATTATAAATGTGACAATCTTTGATAGGCAATTGTCGTTACGGTTATTAAGTAAAGTAAACTGTTGTAGGTAAATAGTTATTAATTAGCATCTGTTGACTATTGTGATGCTATTGTAGGTAAATAGTTATTAGCAAGTTCAACAATTTTTTACAGGAAAATAGTTATTTATATCAGATATTTCATTTATACTTCTATTACTTATACAGTTTTATTCCAAAACAAAATGAAGTAGTATTGTAAATATAGGTAATAATGTAATGTCTGCTATATTTTTATATTCTCAATGTCGATATTGTTGAATTTATGAGTTATTTTATTATAATATATTATGTTTGTTGTTGTTTTAATACTGAATTACTGATACGTAAGAAAATTGTAAAAGAAACAGGATTGGATAAGTTTCCGCTTAGTTATAAAAATATTCATCCAAATGTATATTTACATAAAAAAATAAATGTATGATTGTTGTTTAATTTTTTTGTTTATTTTTCCTTAATTTTTAAAGTATTTACTGGGCTACAAAATCCTGGACCTTATATTAGTAGGCGGTTCCTCGTAGAGATGGCGCAAGTAGCACGGTTACAGCTAATATCATTGCAGTCGACTATCTATAGACTCTTATATGGTTTGTGATTGCATTATTTTCACATGTTGGCCAACATAATAAAATTGAAATCTGAAACAAATGAAACGGGATAGCAAATCATGACGTCATATTTATGTATCTGTCACTTGTCAAAAATATGGTAAAAAGTCAGTTATTATAATTATTTCAAATAATTATAATAAATGCTGTTTACGAGCATTATTCAGATTATTAATGATAGCAAATGAACAATTGTCAGGAAAAATGAGCCATCTATTGAATTTTTTTGAAGTAAAAATTATGTTCGTCTTTCAGCAAGTTCATAGCTGTCAGTCTGTCAGTAGAAGATATTTTAAAAACTGTGATTGTGTTATATGTTTATAAATATAAATTCTAAAAAGACGTAAGTTACACTACGTCTTTTTACATAATGAAAATAAACGACAATAAAAAAAATAACAGCTAACTACTATGAAGTTAGATCTGATAGATTATGGGGATTATTATTATTATTATTATCACTAACTTCAACTTCACGACGAATAAAATATGTCTCACTTTGATTCGATTCGACACTTTAAAAAAATATTGGTTTTGATTGTAATAAAAGAAATTCAAAATGTCAAATTGTCAAGTTGAAACGGGATATCAGTTATTTGCAAGATTAAATACTGATTCGCGATTAGTAAACATATACCCAAAATTGTTTCCAGATAATGGTCCAAAACAACGAGAAGTAATCGAAATTTCAGGAGATTCTTCAACGGGAAAAACTTTTTTCATCACCGAAATTATTGCTAAATGTTTACTACCAGATTCAATCTATGGCGAACTAGTTGGAGGAAAAAATGCTGGAGCTGTAATAATAAATACAGATCACCATTTCAATATGTTTAAATTGACTCGAATTATGGAACATATATTACAAAACTTCAGTTGCAGATATAAATTACCTGATACAAAAATAAATGATTTGATCTCTGAATCACTAAAAAATTTAGTTATACTAAATTGTTACAATAGTCATCAACTTAATATAGCAATACACAATTTAGAAAACATATTTTCAAACAACAATAAATTATCGCTGTTGGTGCTAGACAGTATTTCAGCTTATTACTGGACTGATAGAATCAACGGCGGACCGAAACAAATTGATTCATACCAGAAAAGTATTTTGAGATTGCTACAAAACGCAACTAAAGAATATAATACCGTTATTATGTTTACGAAATACACTGAATTTTCTTCGAAAAAAGTTTACGTTGAAAGATGTTGTGAATGGCCAAGTCTAGAAAAGATCAATTATAGAATATTTCTAGAAAAAAGTCTGGAAGAAGATTGTTTTATCGCTCAAATAACTCCCCCATCTAATGAAAAAAACTCGAGAAAATATAAAATTCGTGATGTAATTGAATGGATTAGATAAAAATATGTATTTTTGAAATGTAATAAAATTGTATTTAATTTTCTAATATATTTATTTACTACACAGTACACAACTAAGCAATGATATTTTAGTATAAATAATCACATAATATAATCAGTCTACAGATTCCTTTTACAAATAATACAATCAATTTATATTTTACTTATTTAGTTTCTTCCTTGTTTTCTGTCTCGGTTTTCTTATTTTCAATCCTCTCAGGCCCTGTATGAGTGATTGGAATTTCTTTCTCCATAGCTTCTGGATTTTTTGGTGCAGTAATGGTCAAAATTCCATCGGAGGACAAACTTGAGACAATTTGATTAACGTCATGTCCTTCTGGAATCAAAAATCTTCTCACAAGTTGTCGAGAGATAAATCCTTTTTCGTCTGGCTTTTCTTCATGTTTAGCTTCAATTGTTACGGTGTTGTCGGACATTTTTACTGTGATTTCATTGGGCTGGAAGTGTTGTACATCCATTTTAACTTGGAATTTATCCTTGTCCGCAGAAACTGTTGAATCTGTATCAGCTGTTGGGCATTCTAGTTTCCAGAGTCGTTGAAAACTTGGACTGTTGTATATTGTTGGAAAAACACGAGGATTCATCAACTCTTCTTGCATCACTCTCATTTGCTGCTCCATCATTCGCATTGGGCGAATCATTTCGCGAAACATAATTGGCAAAAGAGACATTCTGAAACTATAAAAATGCATTAGTACTATATCAAACTAGGTAATAATTAAACAGAAAACTAAAATAAATATTTACCTTTATAAATTTGCCCAGTAAATAATAGAAATGATCACTTTTCTTCGCAAGTTCGCTTGGAAGTTGCTTTGAGCACTGTTAAATTTTATCTGACGCAATAGAATCGAACGCGCGCTTATTTATACTGTAACTTGACTACGACACGCAAGCGTGTTATGCTCTAGAATATTTCTAGAAAAATGCCGGAAAGTTTCTAGATATAAAGTTCTCTAGAGAAATTTTAGATATTTACTTATTATTATAAGACCTAATTAAGAATAACTTAATTATTACAATATATATTTTTTCTAGAACAGTTATAAATAAAATAAAGCGTAGTTTGTAACGCATGCGTAATGTTCTAGGTTTATTCTGGAAAGATGCTCGAATGATTCTAGATTTAATGTTTTATAGACTAGTAATAGAATATTTACACAACATACAAATTAAGTGATCTTCCAAATAACTTTTTAAATAGATCTTTTTCTAGAATATAAATAAAATTTAACGCATTTATATTGCTTACTTGTGAAAAGATGTGAAAACATTTCCAGATTTATTGTTTTCTCGAATATGTAGTTTTAAAATGCAAATATGAAGATAAAATATTGTGTAGCAGATAATATAAAAAATAAATGTTCTAAAGAAACGGGAGTAATAAGGAACAATTAAACGTTATTGATTTTTATGTATACTTTAATACTTATGCTTTCATAACAAAAAATATATTATGAATATTGTAACAAATCTGCATCTTATAATAATAGCATCTTTTTTAGTAGTTCCCTGTTATAAAATCACATTTAAAGTAGACTTGACTATTATTAAATAATATTTAAAGTTTGGATTTAGCGCATTGAGGTACTAACAAATTCACACCATCTTCAAAAACAGTTTCGATGATTGTATGCATATCAGTAACTAGCACAAAAGTCAAATCGTCTTTAATACTAGAAGGTATATCATAAAGATTTTTATTATTATCTCGTGGGATAATAATTTTTGTGAATCCATCTTTGTGAGCTGCAATTACTTTGCTTTTTATACCACCGACCTAGGTTCAATGATTAATTAAATGACAATTTTTTATTACACAAATTAAATTTAACTTACGGGTAAAACTAAACCTTGTAAAGTTATTTCTCCCGTCATTGCAATATCAGGTAGCAATGGACGATCAAGAAACAAAGACATAAGAGTTGCAGCAATGGTTATACCAGCGGAAGGACCGTCTTTGTTAACAGCCCCTTCCGGAAAATGAATATGAACATCGATGGATTTCAATCGTTTGCCATTTAATTGCACTCCATACTGTCAAGATTGCAATTTATAAAAAGAATTTAATTTATTTTGTGTTTGACTTACCATGTGAGCGTTGGATCGCACCCATCCCCAAGCTAGTTGTGCAGATTCCTTCATAACGTCGCCTAAAGATCCTGTAAGCACCAATTTACCATCTCCGGGCATCATACTACTTTCTATAGCTATGGTGTTGCCTCCTGAGTCATTCACAACTAATCCAATTGCAACTCCTGGTCTACCGAGACGTGGAGTCCATTTGTTATTTTCTAGTATCATGGGCTAAAATTTTGATACATTCAATTTTGATTAACTGATGAATAAAATAGTTACCCCTAAAATATCTTTTGCTGCTTCTGTATGAATAATAATTGGAATATTTGTTTTGTTATCGTCAACAGATTCATTTAACGCAATTTTTACAGCTACTGATCGACAAAGTGATCCAATTTTACGCTCTAAAGATCTAACTCCCGCTTCATGAGTGTAATTGTTAACTAAAATAATTTGTATTTAATGTGAATCATAGCAATAAATTTATAGCGTACTTAATAATTGAAGAGTTTCATCAGGTATTTCAACTTGTTCAAAACTTAAACCTGTATCGTCTAACTGTTTTGGCAACAAATATTTTTTTGCAATTTCTAACTTTTCAAGCTGTAAAACAATTAATTAAACAATATGTAGAAAACATTTTCCACATTTTTCTTACATAAGTATATCCCGATATGCGAATAACTTCTAGTCGATCATAAAGAGCAGAAGGCATTTTATGCACAGAATTCGCTGAGGCTATAAACAAAATTTGTGATAAATCGAAGGGAATGTTTAAGTAATGATCCAAAAATTCTTTATTTTGAGCTGGATCTAAAACTTCCAAAAGAGCTGCGGCTGGGTCTCCGTAAGAATTACGGGTCTGTGAAACAAAACAATTTCAGAATGTTAAAACAAAGTATAATATGCATTACCATTTTGTCGATTTCGTCAAGTAGAATGACAGGATTTTTCACCCCGCTTCTTTTAATTGCTTGAATGATTCTTCCAGGCATTGCTCCAATGTAAGCTCTTCTATGTCCTCGAATATCCGACATGTTGTTTATTCCTCCTAAAGAAACTCTTTCAAAAGGACGATTTAAAGTTGCGGCAATAGATCGACCAATACTAGTCTTTCCAACTCCTGGCGGACCGACAAGACATAAAATTGGGTTTTGATTTGATTTTTTAGCAATGATACGCAGTTTTCTAACTGCCAAGTATTCTAAAATGCGTTCTTTGACTTTTTCTAAGCCATAGTGATCAATTTCTAGATCATTCTTTGTCTTGCGCAAATCTAAAGTTTCTTCGGCTAATTTATTCCATGGTAATTCAGCTACCAAAGTTAAGTGGGAGAATAAAATACTGTATTGCGGATTCATAGGTGTAATCATGGATAATTCTTTTAATTCGCTTTGAATAAGAGATTTGATTTTATCGGGAAATTTGATTTCATTAATTTGATCCTCCAATTTTCTAATTTCTTCATTTGGCAAATTCATGGACCGCGACTTTATAATTAATTTAGGTTTTTTGATTTCTTCTATAACATGAAAATATGTTTGTAAAATAGTGAAAAATTTAATATTAATTTGTACCTTTCTGTTTTGAGTTCAATAATCTTAAAGTTATTTTCAATCTTTCAGCAATATCTAATGTATTCAATATGTCTAATTTTTCATTTAAAGAAAAATGCATTAAATGGGAACACATTTCAGCTAAATAACATGCTGGAATTTTATTTAAAGTATCCTGCAAATATTTCGTAATTAAAAAAATAAATAAAAGTAAAATAAAAATTCAAATCTTACAGAAACAAATGTTGTCGAAGTATCGCAATCGAAATAGTTCGATATAATTTTTCGAATATCATTGACTAATGGACTAAGAATTGGATCATAATTTAAATCTGAAAATAATATTTAAAATAGTCATATAACCGTTCTATAAAATTGAAATATTAACTAACAAACCTTCACAATCTTTATGATCATCAAGCTGTAAAGTCTCAGCTACAATGTATGGATCATTACTAATTACTTTGCAAATACGGAATCTACATATTCCTACTAAAGTTATCCCCAACTAAAATTTATTCAATCAATTATTTGTAAAAATATGGGGCCACGGTGTCTAAAATAATGCCGTATAATTTCTATCCCCACTACAAGATCCATGTGTCGACACCGTGGTTTTAGACACCTTGGCCCTCAATGCTTTTAGACACGGTGAAATTATTCGCCATGGGCTGTGATGGGGAAAGAAATTATTCGCCGTGTCCCCATGTGTCGACACCGTGATTTTATAAGCGGTGGCCTGCTCCGATAAAAAACATTTAAGTACCCTGCTAAAAGAATGAAGAGATGCTGCAGTGCCAACAGTTCCTTCCTTAGAAGAATGTGCTACTCCAATGACAATAGGAGAAGAATGTGGTTTCTTCTTGAGCTTTGCTTGTAGTAAAGCTTTTCTGTATTTTAAAATAACAATATCAGTTATAATCGTCAAAAACATGGATATAACCTTACATCTTGTTGTCCTCGATTGGATAATCTACCATACAACCTGGCAATAAGATTTTATTATTGTTTACAATCACTGAAAGCTTTTTCGGTAAATCTGGAATGTTGTCTACTTTGTATGACATTTTGTCTGAGCTTAATAAAACGAACTTTAAACTTCAGCACTTCACTCTACACAGCCATACTTTGTTGACAAATAAACGCGAACGCGTGGCAGGCTAGGGAACTTTCATACCACAGATGTCCTAAAGTTGCATAATATCTTAGCAAGTTTTAAGATATCGTAATTAATTTAATTAATACAGAGAATACATAAGCACCACTATCTTTTAACAGTTGATTGATACCTCTACACAACAAAGTTACACATAAATATTTTCTAACTTAAATAATCAACAAAATGGGGTGCCTATTCAAAACCAGAAAATAAAAATCTAGAGTAGTCATACGGGCCGCCATAGAGTCATACACAGGAAAAGTAGAATATATGCAAATCTAGAAAAACAGATTGTCTCTACAACACAAGGGAGTACTTAGGTTGAAATTAATGAATCCTACATACTCGGTTTTTAAAATAACTTTCATAAAGATCGCTCGTGTAAATAAATGCAGGTGTATGAATATTCTAGATTTATATTTTCTGGTGTTGAAGCCATTCCCAACAAAATGACTAGAACAGCGGGGTATACAGACTAGTTTTAAAAATTATATAGCGTATATTAGAAATAGTCTAGACCAGAATTCGTCCGTAAAACTCCGCATGAAAACAAAACACTTATTTGGTTTTATATTATTTCAGACAGTTGAATTATAAATTGTATTATATCTGGAATGCTTGTGCATAGACGTGGTATTTCCAGAATCCGGTAAATAGCTATGAAGATGTTGGTAAGGTCGGGAGTGTGCGAGACCGCAGTTGTACAGGTTGAGCATATCCGAGTACGCTAGATGGTGCTTTGGCGGCTCTGGAGAGCGAGCTTTCACGCTCAAATTTTCCGCGCGGGAGCTTAAAGCTGTGCGCACGCCGCAATTCTCGCTCGAAGCTCCGTATGCCATGTTGAACAGAGCTTCTGGGTCGCAGACGAATTTGTATACGTACCTTTCCCCTATAAAGTTATTATTTCTTTAACTGACTTTAAATAAGTTGATAAAAATAATATAAACTGGTAGTGTCAAAATAAAACTGGACAGGGGAAAGGTGCGATTTTGAATAAACATTGTAAAAAAATAAAATAAATAAAATGACTTACCAGCAACTTTCTGCATAATTCCTTTTTCATAATAATACCGCAACGATCTGCTTAGCTTATCATAGTTCATTGCTGGTCTATTTTTTTGTGCTCCCCATCTTCTGGCTACCTGAAAATCATAGATTATAATATTACAACAATTCTTTTAAAATGCTACACTTATCATCAGAATTTTAATGACTCTATATTATTGAAAACCAAGACAGAATTATAAGTTAATCAATAAACTCAGGCAATTCATTGATGCTACATGAAAAAATCAATTTTCAATTATTCATGTCATGAGACAGGTACAGAATATTAAAAAAGTTTATTAGTTAGATAACAATTTTACAAATTAATTAACTTCATACACTAGTTCTTTGTAAACTTCATTATATGAGTATACCAATCTTTAAGAACTTTGTTGTACAAAATTAGAATTAAATTAATTCACAAAATGAAACATATGATATATTTTTAATGGGTAACTATTTAAAGGTAATATATGTAACTCACCTCCTCGGGTTCGATTAGTTTAAACTCCATTCCACGTCCAGTCCAGGCAATACACCCTGCACTAGAATCTGGAGCATCTAGAAGAGCGACTAAAAATTGCCAAAGTTGTAGGGAACCTCGACGACCGGTTTGAGGAGAACGAAGGTCTTGCGTTATTTCATCGCGTGGTTTATCTTTAAAAAACATTAAAAGCTAGATTGAATATTAAGAGGAAATGTGAAAAATATTACCAGAACACCTCGGGTGGGTCTGCGTTGAAATCTTCCAAGTGTTTTTAGTAATTTGCAGTGGTGATACGGTTCTATTTCTATCATATCTGTATGTACCTACAAAAAAAGTAAAATTAAGAGTGCAATTAGTTTCAACACTTTACTCTAGCCAAATATATAAGTTCAACAACCAACCAAGGGATATTTACAAATATAACACGATCATCTTGTTTGTCTATAACATCAGCTACTACAGTAGCTTGGGGCAGGCAAATGTGGTTCCGAAATTTAGTTTGCTGCAAACGCCACGAAGATTTTAATTTTGGAGGATCGATAAGTCGTCGGCAACATCACGAGAGCAAGGCGGGCGTTTGAGAGTGTGTGTGTGTACATATGCAAAGATTAAAACGATAATCTCATACCGCTGATTAAACTAATAGACGGTGAAATTAATGGCGATGTTTCGACAAATCGCCGGGAGACCCAAATGGTCATTACAACGCGGGGAAATTATTTATGCTGGACAGGGACGGACCCGAGATAATATTCCACGCAAAATAAGATATTATTTTTACTTAAAACATTTTACTTTTCTTTAGTTTATGAAATTATAGAATGGTAGATGTTATTATAGTGGAATCCAATCGCTTCGACCGATTCGTCATGGCGCAGTCGGAATCTCAATCCGTACGACGACCTTTGAAATTCACAGCGGCAACGGGGATTCTTATGTAACTAAGTCTACATTTAAAACGACAAAGTGAGCAGCTTGAAGTATCCGAGTGCGATTTAATTATTGTAAGATGTTTTCTAATTTACCTACAATCACACACTCACACTGCCTGCCGAAAGACTAAAATCACACGGAACATATTTTATCATTTTCAAGATAGTGCCATTTAATTTTAACATTACTTAAAACGTATAAATAAAACAAATTTCTACTTTCATGAAACCAAACCCAAATATAACAAATTAGTAAATTATGTAGGTAGCAGAAAATATATAAAACTAGAGTTAATTTTCTTAAGTAAAAGTTTATATTTAAAGCAAATTAAAAATTGTTTCATTTGAAAAATGAGTTTAAAATTTATTTTCTAATCATATTATTTAAAATTTTGTTTTGCAAGTTTCTTTCATTATGCAAATTTTCTTTATTCTCTTTTTTGTCAAATAATGTCATATTTCTATTACTTCTTTATGTAACAAATGTATAGCAGTATGTCAACAAGACAGTGAATCATACTATTGATTTATTTTATATTTATACTGTCTCTATATTGTTATTAATGAATCGCGGTGTGAATTTATTATCGAGGATACAGGGTGACTTCTGTTTTCATCCCCTATTACAACTATTGCGCTCATCATTCAATGAACTACCGCATCACCCCTAGTAAAATTATGTGAGAAAAACTATTTGTAATTATGCAAAGAAAAGCTCACTTTTTTATAAGAAGAAATCATTGCGGACAATGTACCTAATTATTTTAAAATGTACAAATTTTAATTTCTGCAAAAGTACTGTAAAAATTTATAGGTAAATATAAATTAAATTTGCATTAATTTGTAAACAAATTTTATAAGTAATGAACTATAATTTTAATTATTTTATCGATTGGTGGATTGTTTTTTCTCACTGGTAAAAAATCGTGATACCATTTTGCGGTAAACTGTATCAAAATTCAGTGGTGAGGGTCGCCAGGGCCAAGGGTTAGCAAAAGGGATGATGTTTGAAAACAGGGGGTGAAACGGATTATGATTATTACAAGAGTAAACTTTGTGGTGCATCTGCTTTCAACCCTAACAAGCTAAATAATTGATATAAATTGTTCCACGTTCTGTTTAATTACGCAGTTAATTAATTACTTGTAATATGACCGTTGATCATTAATGCTCATTAATAGTAATACAATAATTCTGTTCTGTTTTGGATCAGAAATCAGATACCAGAACATGACACGAAAGTTATCTCAAAATCTCGAGAAAGATATGATTAATTTAAATCAGCAATCGAATACTATATAATATCGCCCTAAATAAAAATAGGTAGATACGTACATAATAATAATTAGAAAAAATTATTGCACTCGGATTCGACAGATCTTGTTTTGTAATATTTTTTTTCTTGCATAACTAATTTGGATCATACCTAATACACTTTAGTCTGTTTTTAAACAAGCAGGTTTAAAACCCCGAAAGTCATAATCACAATGTATGTATTGTATACTCTTTAAAAGCTCCGAAAATTTAACCAATTAGATACTACAGTAGTTCACAAGTTATTTGATTATATTGAATCACATCTACTACATGCATATAGAAATTACCTAGGTACCCTACAAATTAATTTTTACTCCACCTAGTTGATAATACAAATACTTGGGTATAAGATCCGTTTGAGTACCTTTTTATAACATTGCAATAATTTTAGCTAGCAATTCTAAATTATTTCAACCTTCATTTTCATTTTACTATGAATTAATCTTTCATAAATTCAACTCTCGTCATGAAAAAATTAATATATAGTTAAAGTTTTTAGTGGTGGATTATTGAACGAAAGATTTTATATGGGAATTACTCCAAACTAAACGAATGAAACATAACCTTTCGGGATTAGATCAGATTTATATAATTTTGAATTACTGACTTTATCTACAGCAATACTAAACTAAAAATAAGCCCATGATGAATGGTTTACAGTCGTAGATACATGTAGTCTTCCACTTAAAAACGTCGCCAATTCATAATAAGAATTACGGCGCTCACACATACCACATACGTGTTTTCAAGAGTATACTACGTATAACAAATATCTCGAATACAATTTCCTGTGTCAAGCAGCGTGCGTAGAGCAAGACGTGATGAAAATTTTAACACCTTATTCTTATACAAAATCAAAATTGATTCTTCTTAGATTAAAATCTGCATGGTACAGGGTGCACTTTCCAACGCGCGACGGATAAACACATTATTAGGTTTCCGACAAAAATTCCAATCAGCAAACACGACATCTAGATCGGATTATGTAAATTCTCAAGGAGAAATATCACGATATAGGATTTTTGAATATGATTTGATGTTAATTTAAAAAAATGTTTTTGTTTTACCTCGGTTGTTATTTGTTGTTTCTGTTTTGGAATGTGTGACGAACGGATATTGTGTTTTGTGTGTTGCTATTCTTACATTTCGGAATCAATTTATAATTTAAAATTAAAAATTATATAAAATATAAGAGCTCCAGATACACGAAAAGGACTATCTTTAAAGCCTTTTTTTTTAATAAAAGTAGATTCCCAAACTAAAGTAAACTTACATTCATGGTGTTTCTTTATTTATTTATATTAAATATAAACGTTATCTTCTGTAAGTTAGATTTACGTATAAAATAAAATATAAGTTTCCGCTAAACCGTTTTGTTAAAGTAGGTAATAGAATTAATTTGGAAATCTGATGTGGCCACCACAAAAAAAGTAAATAAAATATTTTAATTAATTGTTTGTAAACAAATTTAGGGGCACAGGTATAGATATTTAAATTTCTTTCAAAGGTGACAGATTTTCCAAAGATTCTCATATGTTAGTATTAGTAGTTAATTTATCGAAAAATAATTGTTGCGATAGTTTCATATTAAAAACAATAAAAAGTACACTCATACGAGATATTTTACTCAATTGTTTGTAAAAAAAATTCAAGAGCACACGTATATAAATTTAAATTTCTTTCAATTCATTTTCCTAAGATTCTCTATATTTATAATTTAAATCGATAACTTACAATCAAAATCTCGATCAGTAGGTTCCTGTTTGATGGGCAACTGTGTAGGAGTGGCGGGATTTCCAAGATGTCCTTGAAGTCCTGTCTCCCTTGAGTGTGGCTGATTTTGTGCTGACATTTGTCGAGGAGATACAGACCTACAACAAGACAAAATACATAATTAGATAATATTCATATACAAAAAATATGATTAAATAAAATATAGACTTGCATCTTGCTTGTATAAAATATAAATACGGAGTAAAAAATTTACGTCGATATAAATTTTAAGATCAAGAATATGATTGAAAATTCAGAGATATTATAACTTGAAAAATTAGTCAGGGATAAAAATAAGATCTTACATAATTTTTATAAAAAAATAACTTCTCTACCTTCCATTTCATAACTATTGTGGTTTATTGACCAATTACTAGTTAATGATGGATAATTAACAAAATGTGCTTTCCGGTATTTTTGAGCAATAACACGCGAGTGGTACCATTTGAAGGTTTGCAAAATTAATTAGATTGTTTTTTCATACACATAAACCAATTTTCACTACGTTTACGTTTATTTACAGGTACCCCTAAATTATGAAATATTGGAAACTATTCGACCTATGATTTCGGTTATATCAAAGCAAAAATTTAACATGTTGAAAAATTGAAAAATACATTAGCGAAATGGAACTTTGTATTGCAATACAAAAATTTCCTGTTCACACGAGGATTCTTTGAAGATCCTTTCATTCCTCAAATTTGTGAGAAAAATAATTGTAGTGAGAATTATTAAATTTTGGTGCTGCAAAATTGAATCTTCAATCAGTCTTGGAAAAGAAGAATTTATAATTTATTGATTGCTTCAAAACTGTGAGTTTATTTTTTTCCAAGCACACACTGCAACTGTCTTACTAAAGAATATTATTTATTACTAAGAATTAATAATAAAACTTATCACCAACATGTTCCGAAACACGTGCGTATTTGAACACTGATTAAGCGGAAATTGAAAATTATTTTATTATTTAGTACCTATGACATTTTAAACTTAAGCCACTTTTTAAGCAGATTTTAACATGAATTTAGAGGGCTTTGTCACAAAATTTTCGAAAAAATGCATTTATTAGACTATAGATAGCATAGATACTATATTTACTAGATAAATGTGTTCATTTTTTTAGCGATACAAACACATGTAGGACTGATACAGGAGATAATAGTACTTGCTATTTGTTAGTTCGATAAATAATTATTTGCATTCTACGATTCTACCATAATAAAAATGAACTAAACGAGTACTTCAATACAGAATATAAAACGGTAGAGAATATTTGTTGCACGAACATTTTAGTTTTTGATCCTAGATGATTAATTTGTGTGATTTTGCCGCAAAAACTAAAGTAATAACTAGCACACTCATCCCCTATTGCAACAACTATTCCTCCAGCTCTAATTAGTCCTGCTGGTGACTTACCTACAATAGGTGGGCGGGGAGTAAGAGAAACAAGTGACAGGCGGCTGGTAGGCGACGGCGGGGGTGTACAGGCCGTCGTACACGTCGGGGGCGGCGGCGGCGTACGGCGTCGCGACGCTGTGTGGCGGCGGCGGGTACGGCGTGCTGCCTCCGGAGCTGTGAGACTTCGACAGGCATTGCATTAGCTCTGACATCTCCGACTCTGATTTTACCTCTGGAAGAGAAGAATGATTATTATTATTAATATTAAAATGAAATTCAACGATTTTTTCAGGTCAGGACAATTTCTAAAAAATTACAGGTGATTTTATACTGAACAACTGAACTAAATAAATAACCCATTATCCCTTGAGTGCCACACATACTCAGTTTTGGTAGAAACTTTGAACTATGAACTGAACTAAATAAAGAACTTAATACCCTTCTTGAGTGTTCTAAAATGATGTAACATTGTATTTCATGAAATGTCTAGGCTTTTCATAAAAGTCATAATAATCAGTCTACAACAAAAATATACCTAATACAATCACGTTTCATGATGTAAAACATGAATCATTTTATTTTTAACGGTCTAAATTAAAAATGATATAAAATATATAAAAAAATATATATATTGATAAAATAAATAATAATTGAAAGATTTTCAAGAAAATCAAGGACCACTTTTAATACAAGAATTTTTTCAGGTCGGTAGACGGACACTTGTAAGCACAGCAGTCCAGAAAAAAGTTCTGGAATTTCCATATACAGGTACAATGCAACCAGAAGATGCAAATCTAGAAAATTCATAAGTAATAAAATACCTGCATCAAAATTTTAATCGTCTTCACATTTCATTTCTGCACGTTTTATAAACAACTACATAGGTAACAATAATTATTTTATTTAATTAAATATCTTTAATTGTACATTATATTAAAGTTATTAAATTAGTCCGTTACTTTTATGTAACATTTGGAGTTCTTCTCAATATTTTTTAATTCCCATAACTACAAAGCATATTTGCAGAAGGTGTAAAGAACTCCTAACTTTTAATAATATATAAAGTATCAGAAAGGTAAATCAATTTCTCGGTAATATTTATTCGCCAGTTTTATTAAAAATTCATGCCCTCTCCTTCGCTTATTTCAAAATTAATAAACACACGTTCAACATAAAAACAAAAGGAAAACTTGGAAGATAATAAACAAAACATAAGCGTTGAAGACTAGCCTGGCGCGATTAAATCCGATAATTTTTAAAATCTTAAACAAACATTGCTTTATTGACTTTGTTATAGAGCAGGGGACGATCCCAACAATTGATTAAAAATTATACCCGCGGGATGATGGCACACAGTCGCAGTTAGCAGGGGGTACATTATGAGGCAGGGGCGTAGAATGTAGAATTCAATGCATACAGGACATCTACCAGCCAACCTCAGTCGAAAATATTACAAGTTAATTTGTTTAAAACAATCCTAATGATATCATTTTGATTTAAAGTAATTATAAAAAATAAAAATCATCATTTATAGTGTAAAGTAGAGGAATTTTCTTGGCATTTTGGATTAGAGAAATAAAACTCCTGAACGTCAGTCGTCAATCGTCATTTCCAAAGTGTGGTGGGTTCAGGTGACGTTTAGCCTTTCTTTTTGCAGTCAATCGAGCAAAAAATGTAGGTAAAGAAAACTGAGCATAGAATGTACTGGCTAATTAATTCAACAGCGAAAACATATCATCGTTGTCCCATCATATATCATTTAATTTATAATACAGACGAATGAAAAAATCTTCTTGTTAACAAAGTTTCAATTTATGTCTCTCTGTTTTCAGAAATTAAAAATTGCTTTTTGTTCATCAGAAAAAAATCATAAAAATCTAGAAAAATGGCTGATTTCAAAGTCTTTTTTTTCCAAAATCATAAGTTAAAAAAGAAAAACAGAGAGACCATCTAACATCTTTTGGTAACATGTTCATATGTTGTGTTTTCTACGCCACTGTCAAGAGTTCATGCCCTATGATGTTTGTGATGAACTGAAGGGATGTTAGAATGCTACTCTATTGAAAAACTAGATGCACTATATTAATTTGACATGCTTGACGTTTTTATTAAAAACAGAGGTTTTTAAGCGCTCAATGTTCAATAAAATACGATAGATTTTTTCGGTTACCAAACACGACAAAATATATTTTATTATTTAATGATACATATTGTCTAAAATATTTTTTCTACAAAAGGATTAGAAATTGGAAAGCAACGGCAGTCAATAAATTGATTAGGTATTACGTGCCCATATCAATCTCTTATTTCTGCACTGATTTCTGTAATAATTGTAACAGCAATGTATGTTCTTTGTTTCTCGGAAGATCATCTTTGTAGTAAAAGCTCATTAAAATAGTTAAAGAGAACAAAAGTAGCTGATTAGATGAGCGCAATCAAAACCACGGGAAGACAATATTATGAAGTGGCCTGTGTTTTCCTTGTTCCTGATTCTAACACGGGATAGAACAGCGAAGAGGGAACCTGTGTTCGCGACATTGGAACGCAGGAATCCTCCAAGAGGGATAAATTGCAAAAAGCAAAGAAGAGAGCACATCAACCAGGACGGTAACAACGAGGGTTTATGTTAAGAGGCCCGTCTACTACCTAAAATCCAGCATAAAATGTTTTGTGACCAGTAGGTACAAGAATGGTAAAAATTTATTTCAACAAGGATTTAATAGAGAAAGAATGGATCTACAGATGTGCCTTTTTTTAAATAATGATTAAAAATTGTACATGAATATAAAAATTCCGAAAAATTCAAAAAATTCCTATTTTATGCAAACTTTACACGGTTGTATAAACTTTAATAATAAAAATATTTTTATGAAATTGAAATCGAACCGATGTTTATGAACCGGTTTGAAACGGTTGAGTTCCACAAGAAGTTTTTTTTTTTAAAACTTCAAACAATAAGTTAAAAAATATTTTAACTAATTAATTACCAGCAGACTATTAGGTATTTCAAGAAAATCGTCATGTGGCATCCTAGGGACAGTCTTTACAAACTTACATTTAAAATATGAGTTCATAGATTTCAAAAACAAAGACACAATCTTGAATATTGTAGCACCCTATTTTACTCTGTAGCCTTCAGGTCCCAGGTTTCTAGTGTAATGTTCGCTTCTTCTTCTATAATTTAGAATCTCTTCCCCTGGAGTTCGCTCCTGAGCACGCTGTCGATCGGCACCCTAGACATCCCGGCGCGCGACTTTAACTTGAGAATACACAACCGCTAAATGGATATTTTGCGAACAGCAGAGGCACGACGCTTCTGAAAGAACCGCATGACGCTCTGACAGCCGATCTCTTCGCGCAGCGTGCGACCGACCGACGATTGACGGCACAAACGCCACAGTTTAGTTTTTGCTCATCAGGAAAAACTGACATACGAGAAGTTCAGTCAGTATTAGCGAAATTGTCAAGGCATTTCTCTAGTTTACTTGATTACTGGATTAAGGTGAAGTCGACGGTGTGGTTACCGACATTTGCAGTTTTGAAAATATTTCGGTTGGAAAGCTAAATCAACTACTGCAACTGATTCATTAGATTTTCTCCCTTTCGGAGCATCTATTGAACTCGCATTTTCGCCACCTCGCAAACGTGTTCCCTAACAGTGTCCACAATACTAAAAAATATTTGCGTTAAAACGAGTAAAGGCTTGAATTTGTTGAGCATGAGTTCAATAAGCTAACGTTTGTACCACTAAAAACTAATATATTTGTTCAAGCTATGACCGTTTTAGTTAAATTTGTTCTTCAACCAAATATTTGAAACTTGCCTAATTACTATAACTATTTCAATATGCTGCTTAGTTCCTATAATAAGCTGCAATAAATTATCTGAGTAACTCGTAAGTTTGTTTTTCGTGATAAACGTCTCCTGAGTTCCACTTAAAGCGAATAAGCAACTTTTAATTCTAACCGTTTGGTCTTCAACCATTTGTTTGAAATTTAGCAATTACTGTTTTAAGGTGATGTCGACGGTCTGATTCCACGGAGTTGAAGTGTTTTTATTTATTGACAACATAAGATTAAGTAAACATTCCAGATTGATTCATTAGATTCTTTAGTCATGGGAGTATGTATTACAATAAGAAAATTATTTTTTATAAACAAACGCGTTCCCTAACAGTGCCCACAATACTTTACAAATGTTAACCTGCCCATGTTCAAAAGATGCTCCGAAAGGGAGACAATTTAATGAATCAGTTGCAGTAGTTGATTTAGCTTTCCATCTGAAATATTTGCAAAACTGCAAATGTCGGTAACCACACCGTCGACTTCACCTTAAGTCCTATTCATATTTCTAAACCTTTGATCCAGGAACTCGAACCGTTCAAAATAACGGTTCGCGGTTCACTGTGCTTTATAGCGTTCGGTTTTTTCCGGTTTTTATATTGCTTGAAATGAACCGGTTACCGGTTTTCTAAAAAGCGGTTCAAGTTCCGGTTTCAGTTCAATAATTATATAACGAGCAATAAATTAAAAGAATTCGTTCTAGTTTTGGACTAAAATATAATAAGTTTCTAAAAAAAACTAAAAACTTGACCAAACTATAGATAACACAACAATTTTTATAGAAATTTAATGGAATTTTGAGGACAAATTTTAAATTTCAATCATTCTATAACCGGTTCACAAACATTTTTAACGATTTAGTTTAATTCGCGGTTCGCTAGAATAGCTACGGTTTGTTTCTGTACCGGTCTGAGTTCCTGCCAAAAGTGCAAAAAAATCGGCGCGGGACGGTGTTAGATTTTGACTTTTTTCTGAAAATTTTTACAAGTCCAAAATCCCAAAAAAAAAATTGGCGCGGGACGGTGTTAGGATTTTGACTTTTTCAGAAAATTTTTACAAGTCCAAAACCCGATAGCCAAATGATTCTACTAGCATGTAAATTTATAGGTAAATAATTTTGATTGCGATTTCTGATTTATCTCATGAAATATGAAATATTTCATACCTTTTGAAGGGAAGTTCTCTGCAGACCATTTTTTATTTCTTACCATATCTTACCTTAAAATTCTCTTGTAATTAATTCACTTTGCATTCACTCACTTTTATTATTTATTCAATAATAATTACTAAGCGACCCCCGACCCCCAAGCAGTATTTTTTATTCAACATACACATAAAAAATAAGTAATATTATAGATACAAAGAAATATTAGAAAGTAAGTGTGGATAATTTGAAGAAGAAAGCATCATAATATTTCGTCTTATTAGATATAAATTGAGCTCCTGAAAAAAACTACAATACCATAAACAAAAATGTAACGTGTGTTTTTAAAAAATATATAGATACCTGATTTTTTTCATTTTTAGTTATTTACAAGATATGTGGCAGATGAGAGACTGGACACTGGACCTAAAACATTCTAAACTAAATATTAATTTAAAATCGAAAACTTTGAGACACCAACAACCAACAAGGATCATAAATTTGTTCTTCGAAAGTCGCATTGACAGCTCGAATTGTGGTGAAATTTGTGAAGTCTGTCATATGGCAATGTATACTTGCGTTCACATAACTGAAATTTGGTATTGTGAACGCAAGTACATATTACCATTATGACAGACTTAACTATTTCGTCAAATTTCACCGAATTTCGGTACCTAATCTTAAATCTGTAAACATGGATTATAATTATTTGCATAAAGAATGGTGAACAATTTTTATTTTAAAAGCGGAGTTACTTTGTATGAAACATTTTAAATCGACATTAATTGTTCGCCTGGCTGGGGTTTATAAAACAACCAATGTCGATAATACTATACCATTTATTTTTGTATCCAAGTTGGGGCCTACCTAATCCACCCTTTCAACAAAATAAATACCATAGTTCATAATTTATAAACATTTAATCGCGAATTTAAAATTTGTGTTATATAACAATACAAATTGCCCGTATTCTAATAAACAGACACTATTTTTTCTCATTTATAATCAATAATAATTCCAAAGTGACTAAAATTTTACCTTAATTTTGAATACGATTTCAAATGTAAATAATATAAAAATAATTATTACCTTCTAAATAATTGTTTAGACATTCTGGTGTATGTAAATACAAATCGGAAATTAAACTAACCTGTTTTTTTAAATTTTACAATATGTTTATTAATTTGTATGCAAGATAGTGCCCTACTATCTTATCAACAAAATAATAACCATGTTTTATTACTTAATTAAATATTAAATGCGAATTTGTATTTACATAGAATATCGTATTCACCCTTATGAGAATCTCTGCTACCGAAAATCAGCAAATTTCACCATTCACCTAATATACTCATTTCCGCTAATTTTTTGTTAATTAAATGAAAATTATTATCAAAAACGTTAGAATAATGTTTAAACTAATGTTTTATAACATGTTTGAGAAATATTTTATAGTTTTTAAGCGTTTTTTGATAATAATTAGATACAACAATACCCGACCGCACATTAACAATAAAAAACAAATGAATTATGATAAACAAAGCTGCTGGGTCCAGCGGTCGCTCTCGAGTAGCCAAGCGACTTTGATCTTTATCTTTACGGACGAATTTTCGGTGATTCAAATAATAAATTGTTATTGATGTGCATAATCTTAATTTATTATGTTTAATTGCATTGTTCTGTTTAATTAATTCGTCAGCACTATTTAATTTTAAATCAAATAGAAATTAATATTGAAGTTCTTTATTTTAATTATTTTGATTTATTTCATTAATTATATTTTGATTTCGCCTGCCCTAAAGCTAGATTCAGACCTACCCAATTATAAGTATAAGTGCTAAATTAATCAACCAGCGGTTCCACAAAATTCCAGTTTCAAATTATAAGCGCGAATGTTGAGCTCTGGTTAGTTAAATTAGCCATTTAACTTATAATTGGGTAGGTCTGAATCTAGCTTTAGGGCAGGCGAAATCAAAATATAATTAATGAAATAAATCAAAATAATTAAAATAAAGAACTTCAATATTAATTTCTATTTGATTTAAAATTAAGTACTGCTGACGAATTAATTAAACAGAACAATGCAATTAAACATAATAAATTAAGATTATGCACATCAATAATAATTTATTATTTGAATCACCGAAAATTCGTCCGTAAAGATCAAAGTCGTTTGGCTACTCGAGAGCGACCGCTGGAGCCAGCAGCTTTGTTTATCATAATTCATTTGTTTTTTATTGTTAATGTGCGGTCGGGTATTGTTGTATCTAATTATTATCAAAAAACGCTTAAAAACTATAAAATATTTCTCAAACATGTTATAAAACATTGGTTTAAACATTATTCTAACGTTTTTGATAATAATTTTCATTTAATTAACAAAAAATTTGCGGAAATGAGTATATTAGGTGAATGGTGGAATTTGCTGATTTTCGGTAGCAGAGATTCTCATAAGGGTGAATACGATATTCTATGTAAATACAAATTTGCATTTAATATTTAATTAAGTAATAAAACATGGTTATTATTTTGTTGATAAGATAGTAGGGCACTATCTTGCATACAAATTAATAAACATATTGTAAAATTTAAAAAAAACAGGTTAGTTTAATTTCCGATTTGTATTTACATACACCAGAATGTCTAAACAATTATTTAGAAGGTAATAATTATTTTTATATTATTTACATTTGAAATCGTATTGAAAATTAAGGTAAAATTTTAGTCACTTTGAAATTATTATTGATTATAAATGAGAAAAAATAGTGTCTGTTTATTAGAATACGGGCAATTTGTATTGTTATGTAACACAAATTTTAAATTCGCGATTAAATGTTTATAAATTATGAACTATGGTATTTATTTTGTTGAAAGGGTGGATTAGGCTCCAACTTGGATACAAAAATAAATGGTATAGTATTATCGACATTGGTTGTTTTATAAACCCCAGCCAGGCGAACAATTAATGTCGATTTAAAATGTTTCATACAAAGTAACTCCGCTTTTAAAATAAAAATTGTTGTTGTTATACAAATAATTATAATCCATGTTTACAGATTTAAGATTAGGTACCGAAATTTGGTGAAATTTGACGAAATATGTTAAGTCTGTCATAATGGTAATGTGCACTTGCGTTCACAATACCAAATTTCAGTTATGTGAACGCAAGTATACATTGCCATATGACAGACTTCACAAATTTCGTCAAATTTCACCACAATTCGAGCTGTGAATGCGGCTTTCGAAGAACAAATTAATGATCCTTGTTGGTTGTTGGTGTGTCAAAGTTTTCGATTTTTAATTAATATTTAGTTTAGAATGTTTTAGGTCCAGTGTCCAGTCTCTTATCTGCCACATATCTTGTAAATAACTAAAAATGAAAAAAATCAGGTATCTATATATTTTTTTAAAACACACGTTACATTTTTGTTTATGGTATTGTAGTTTTTTTCAGGAGCTCGATTTATATCTAATAAGACGAAATATTATGATGCTTTCTTCTTCAAATTATCCACACTTACTTTCTAATATTTCTTTGTATCTATAATATTATTTATTTTTTATGTGTATGTAGAATAAAAAATACTGCTTGGGGGTCGGGGGTCGCTTAGTAATTATTATTGAATAAATAATAAAAGTGAGTGAATGCAAAGTGAATTAATTACAAGAGAATTTTAAGGTAAGATATGGTAAGAAATAAAAAATGGTCTGCAGAGAACTTCTCTTCAAAAGGTATGAAATATACCATATTTCATGAGATAAATCAGAAATCGCACTCAAAATTATTTACCTATAAATTTACATGCTAGTAGAATCATTTGGCTATCGGGTTTTGGACTTGTAAAAATTTTCTGAAAAAGTCAAAATCCTAACACCGTCCCGCGCCAATTTTTTTTTTGGGATTTTGGACTTGTAAAAATTTTCAGAAAAAAGTCAAAATCTAACACCGTCCCGCGCCGATTTTTTTTGCACTTTTGGCAGGAACTCAGACCGGTACAGAAACAAACCGTAGCTATTCTAGCGAACCGCGAACCAAACCGAATCGTTAAAAATGTTTGTGAATCGGTTTATAGAATGATTGAAATTTAAAATTTGTCCTCAAAATTCCATTAAATTTCTATAAAAATTGTTGTGTTATCTATAGTTTGGTCAAGTTATTAGTTTTTTTAGAAACTTATTATATTTTAGTCCAAAACTAGAACGAATTCTTTTAATTTATTGCTCGTTATATAATTATTGAACTGAAACCGGAACTTGAACCGCTTTTTAGAAAACCGGTAACCGGTTCATTTCAAGCAATATAAAAACCGGAAAAAACCGAACGCTATAAAGCACAGTGAACCGCGAACCGTTATTTATCTTAAGATACAAATATTTCTTAAAAGTATCTGATACATCTACTTAGATACAAAAATGTATCTTAAATGTTTTAGCTACTTTTATAAATATTTTAGATATTTTTATATATCTAAGATACTACCTAGGTACTTTAAAAGTATCAAAATACTTAAAAAATATCTAAATACATTAAATATATCTAAAGATAAAGTTTCTTCATTTTTAAGATAAAAGATACAGATATTTATAAAAAGTATTTTAAATAAAGATACATTTTACCTAAAATAAAAAGTACCTATCTAAGATAAAATATCTTAGATACTATCAAGTATCTTTTTTCGTAAGATACTCCCAGCTCTGTATGTAATACTATTATGCAATAATTACTGTTTACCTGTATTATTTGATTTTGTTACCAGATTTGATATCATTTAAACTTTTTTTGGAAAATTATTGGCAATGGCAATCGATTAAAAATTATTTTAATACATAAGAAGTTCAGTTACCTATATAAAATACAAAATTTCTTTTTCATTCCTAAATTAACTGTGTTTTAACTATCAAATTAACAGATCGTAACACAGACCGCCGTTAAAAAAATTGTTTTCAACGCAATTATTAAAAAAATTCTTCTGTAAGATACAAATAAACACACAAAAACAATCATCATAATATTTATAAGGCACTCGGTAAAGTATCTCAACAAACATAAATGGATTCACTTAACCAGTAATGCACTTGTATCCATATAAATAAGTAATGTAAATGCAGTGCAAGTAGATGATGCATGTTCTAGTATACTTATATTATGTTATGAATAGTACATGTACATGTAGTGTAGATGCATTTACAACTCACCTAGGGAATTCTGGACCTGGTAGTCCGAGTCGGGAACGTACTGCTCGCCGTCATCCGTGCCGCAACTGTTTCCTACGAAAAACAACATATTTTTATTTGTTGTTGTTTTAAAAAACATAGTCTGTAAGATGTAAGAACAACGTCTTGAAATATGCAAACTTGAGAATAATAAATTAAACTAACATTCAAATGGAATAGGAACGGATTTTTCATCCAGAGACAAATTTCACTAATAGTTTGGCATTTGGTACAGCAAAAATAGAACAATTTTAGAACAAGTTCTCTGAAAAACGGTTTTAACAAATAATGCAATATTTGACAAAAATGTCAATTAATATTTATATTAGGGCATGAATATAAAATTAAATGTTGATATTAAATAATAATTAGTGTAAAAAACACACGTTTTATTTTATAATATAGAGGTGTTTTTCTGAGTTAATAGTAATAAAAAATATGTAGGTAATGTCTAGTTTATAACGTATATTTTTGAAATATGAAAAGAAAATGTACTTATTTGTTTACCTTAGTTTTTTAGAAAATTGCTATTAAAATTTTTGACATAAGTTCTGAAATTGAAAGAATTTTAATCGCTTTTTTCTGAAAACTAACTAAATATTGATATCACTTTCAGATGAAAAATGTTTTAAGCAGAAAAACTCATGTGGCCGACATCTAGCGAGCGTACTTCGATTGTTACGAAAAGTTCATATTTCAAGTTTGTCATTTCGCACGCACCCTTAAAGAAAATTGCGATATAAGAATTATTTTGGTCGTTCGGTAGAAGGTCACAACTAAAATTTACTTTCTTCTAAGGAGGCCTTAATTTTTATACAGGGTAACTAAAAATAAAGATAAATATTTATTTGTTATAAAAAACTGAGATATTCTTAATAACTTTGTTGATGCTAATCAACTAATTTTAAAGTGTAAAAATTTACTGTGAAACATTTAAAAATTATAATAATAATTATTAAGGAACGCAGAGGCAATGTATGCTTGACTGTAACTGTACCAGAATTTTTTTCTAGTACCTATACAAGCCTATTCATAAGCTGCGCCTCAAATACATTTTTTTTTGCAAAATTTCGAAAATAAGTAACCGTAAAATGGTATTGAATAATATTTTTGTATTTATATTGACCATAATAATGAACTATATGTATTAATTTTTGATATGCTGGATTTATGATTAAATAAATTTTGGCAGGAAATTATAAATTATTTTGTGTTATATGTAATTGGGATTTGTTGTTTTAATATTTTATTAACAATATTTTGGTATTATTGAGTTCCGATTAATTTTTATAAAATTAAAATACTCAATTTTCATGTCATTTAAAATTTATAGCCAATTTCAATAAAATATTTTAATAAAAATATAATAAATTGTAAATTATTTTATACACGATTTTAATAATTAACAATTATTTTAATGGAAACTTGGAATAATGTATTTTAAAATAAAATTTATTTAGTTGCCTAAAAAACAGTAAATTATAATTGTTTTGTATAGGATTTTAATATAGCTAACAATTATTTTAGTGGAAGCTTTTAATTAATTTTCAAATAATAAATTAAATTGTTTTTACTTGTAGGATTTAATAATAATTACCAATAATTTTAGTGGTATCTTCTAATTAATGTATTTTACAATACTGTTCATTTTGTTTGGTACATAGGATTCTAATAATTATTATTTTAGTGGCAGGTTTTAATGAATGTATTTTTCATGTTCATTTTGTTGTTGGCTGAAATTAAATATGAAAATCTTTAGTATCGCAAATAACATAACACAATTGTACCCTTTCAGGTGTGTTCCCAGTAGACTGTCCTCCACTCACACCCTAAACCTTGTTCCAGGGTTCATGCACAATGAAAGAATTCCCTATGCACTTATTCCGGGCGGGATGGCAGAGGGCCGTGCTCGGAACGATCATTTAGCAGCGTGCATCATTGATGAACTCTACTCTCGTCGGCGCTTTCGCCCTTACCTTCCCGCTGCGCAGGGGTGAAAGTCGCGTGGCAGAGCTAAGCGCGGGCTTATTTTACACCGTAGTTAGTGGAGGTTAAATGTACGCATTTCGCGTCATCAATAATGGACAGCGAGGAGTTGAGAGCTGGTGGTGTTAGTGTTGTTATGTTGGTATTACTTACCGTCTTGCTGCTGCCACGGGTCTCGCCACTCGGGGAATGAGGCAGCGGGCGCTGAGCTCACCTCCGATCCTGCAACGAGATGCAACTAATCAACAGCAGGAATTTATACTTTCTGAATGTTTTTCAGGAATACTACGAGTTTCTTAGTTAGTTTTCTAGCTCTAGATAATGCTGAACAGTATTTTTGTTAGTAAGGAATTTCTTGACTGGTGTATTATGGAGAAGACAGAATTTTTATCTGAAAAGACGCTGTGGCGTCAAAACTAGTATAGAAGTATATGACTGTATATCAGAATTTTGTTTCGTCTTTTCAATATTGAAATAGTTACATTGCAGGATTGTTAAATATGTACCTAACTTATCCAGGGATGTATGAAGAGGTGGAAAAGTAATCCAATTTATACAGATGGGCCATAAGTCACTGAACATTGTATTTTTGATATTATTTTTTTATTTTATTTTATTGAAAATGAATAATTTTGATTAGAAAATATAGTTTTAATCATGAATAGGTAGTTTAAATTTTTTTTTTTTTAAATAATATCTTTTAGATGCCTGCCATCAGCCTCTTCGCAAACTGCTGCTCTTTGCTGTACCTGGTCCATAACTGAAGAAATGTGGTTTCAACAAGACAGCTACGTCCTATACTGCAAGGGAAACAATGAATTTGCTGCGAACGGTTTTTGGTAACCGTATCGTTTGACAATTTGGAGATGTTAAATTATTGCGATTGATCAAGCAGTTTTGGCTTCAGTTATGGACAGGTACAGCAAAGAGCAGCAGCTTGCGAAGAGGCTGATCGTACAATAATGAGTTACTTTAGTTCCGCTAAATCGTAGTCAGAAGTGCAACTTTAGCTCCGCGTTTTTCGATTGTGTGTTCACATTTTGCTTTAATTAATGTTACAAATTTAAAATAATTTTGCGATTTTATAAAAAATATAATATAATATCTCGGCTGTAAAGATATTTTTTATTATAAATAAAACACAATGCTGGGATGCAGTCAATTTATTAAAATTTAATCAAACTATTATTATATTATATTTTTGATTACTTACGTGGTTATTTTTCTCGTCTAGCGACTGGAAAAATAATATTCCACATTCGTAATAAAAAAACCTTCTTGTTCTTTACAGCCTAGCTAACTAAACTATTATGTTCTCAATAAAGTTCTCACCTGTGTTGAACTGCTTGCAGGATTCAGACGCAACAGATGATTGCTGGTAATACGGCGGTCCCAACGAAGTCGTAAACACAGTTCCCTAATAAAAAACAAAAACAAATGTTAAGAGATTGCTGAGGAGCAGCCAAAACTACGATTATAGCTTAAGAGTGTCGTTTACCTAAATGACCAAAACATGCTTCACACAAGTTTGTGATTTATTTAACAACAAACAAATGTAATAATCAAGTGAATGACCACTGGTAGTTTTAAATTATCTTGTTTTAATAAACACATTTTGTTTCACAGAGCATAGTCTTCGATAAATCAGACATGAAAGAATGGAATGTATATCACGAATTTTTGATTATTACATTTGTTTGTTGTTAAATAGATCACAAACTTGTGTGAAGCATGTTTTGGTCATGTAAACGACATTCTTAATAGTCAACACAGATTTATACACTAAATTTATATTTATTAACGGTCTATCTCTCCTAAGAATTATTTTTATATTAGAAATTACAAATAATTTTTAAACGTTTATAGAAATTTCGGAGAAAAGTCTAAAATACCTAAATGGACTATGAAAGATAACTTTAATACCATTAGGTAGGTACCTACTATTAATTTTTTAGCGTTTAAGTTTTGTCTATTTATATGAATGTCTTGTTAATCTTCAAGTTATATTATATTTCTCATCAACCACCGTATTTACATTACATTTCATCTGTATTTTCTATTAGTATGATGCATAAGGCATATCTGTCTAGCAGATATAAGAGCTTATAGATTTCTGTAATCGGGAAATGAATCAATTTGAAGACGGAACAGTGACATTTGCCGCAGTTACCAAAGCCACAACTTGACTAGAGATCTTTACTTTTCAATCATTGTAATGTAATTGGTTGGTCTGTAGTCGAGATTCAGCTACAAAGAAAAAGTAACAAGAGAAGGTGCCAGAACAATAGACGAACGGCTTTTTGGGTTCGCACCTTAAAACAGAAAGTCTGCAAATATTACTTTTTACTTTAAAAAGAACAAAAAAAGCCAGGAAAGCAAACTTTTTGGAGGGTAATATAATTAAATTACCTGATCTCTTCCATAAAATATAATAGTATATTATTTAATGAGCACGTAATTCAGGCTATAATAATTCAAGAGGATGAAAGTTTATGCATGATATTTATCTACGACTATTTAAACAATACATTTCTTTACAAACTTTTATTCAATAAAATTATAACCTTACTTCACGTTTTGATGTGATGATTTTTTTTAAGTTTTTTTTTTGAAACTTCATGTTATTTGAAAACGATTGAGAGTACTGATAAGCCATAATTGTTCTTAATAAAGCTGTAATTAATTATTAAAGTTTGTGTGACGTAGATGTATAGCTGAAAATCTTCTCAAACCATGGGTCTGGAATTAAAATGTATTCATGTAAAATCATCTGTTTCTAAATGTTACAAAATATAAAATACAATTTGGTAGTTTCTTTATTACTGTAAGTAAGAATAAAATCTCAAATATTTAAAGAACTATTAACTTTTTAAAAATTTTTTTCATGACAATAACTCATTTTGAGGTCTCCTTTCAATATAATTGACTGGATTGCTAATTTGCTACTATGGTGAAGTACCCTATTCATCATTATAAAATAGTATTGAATAATTGACTCATAATTCAATAGTATTGCATTATGTGTCTTATGGAGGGGTTTATCTTACTACAAATACCTACGTAATGAATGTATTATTCAATGGTCGCAGATAAAGGAATATTATTAAACGTGTAATTCTAATATGTACTATTGTGCCCAATTTAATATATTTATGTAACCTTTTCTGCCGTTCAGTTCGCACCAAACAAAAAACCATCTAATAAATCAATGTCTGTTGACTTTTCAATAACAAACAAAACCAATCGTTACCTAACAACACCACCGACGCTTGGTTTAAACAAACATAAAAACAAGAAAGCTTCGAAGGTTTCTTTGTCCCGCGAATCGAACTTTCAATCAATCAAAGATCAATCGGGCTAATTCAACGTCACTGTCAAGGCTTAAAGCTAGGGGATGATGTCTAAAGGTGTCGTCGCCAATTAACGTAATGACACAATGACTTGTGTAAACACCGCACACAAGGTGTATTGTGTGGAATAAAGGCAGAGGAGGGTAAATTGTAAATGGTTCTTGTTTCGGGGTTGGCTGTTTGCCGAGGTTTTGCCAATTGTTATTTGATGACAATATAACAAGTTACATCTGTAATGGATGGCAAATTTTTAAAAAATTAGGATAACTTCAGCCGAGATTGCAAAATGATATTAAAGCATAGAAACAAAAATAAGATTTTACTTCAATAAGTACAAAATAGTGTGGTCTACTCTAAAAATAAATATTCGGTTATAATAATTATTTGTAATTCCAATAATTCGCAAAATCCTTTAAAATTTTTTTTTGCAACTTTCCCATAACTTTCTGCAAGTCCTATGATTCTTACTTAAAAATATCCACAAAGCTTTGAAATTTCTACAGGTTTCAATCATATATTTTGCGATTTCTATAACTACTTAATACGAGTATAATTCTTTAAAATTTTCATAATTCTTTAAATTCCTGTGCATGATTTTTCACAATGGGGGTTTTCACGATTTTTTGGTTTTTTTATATGTTAATCTATACATTAAAATATAAGACCCGTATTTTTTCTTTTCGCTTAAAAGTTGCTAATAAGCCAGAAAAAAATTCATAAAGTTTAAAAAAATAAGTGCCGCGAAAATCGATGCCGCGTGTGACAGTGTGACGTCACCAACATCTAGAACATACGTTCAACGCGCTGACAAGGACCGATACGTAGGTCTTACCTTACACAGTCTACATCTTGTCAACTTGAACAGAAAAACATAACCAAACTGTTTCATGCCGTTTCATTTCGATTAAAACCAACACAAAAATTCTTCAATAAACTGTAAGTAATCGTGTTTGAACCTAACCAAACTCGACAACGTGAACCCGTGAACGTTGGTGAACGTGTCAAAAATCGAAAAATCAACTGGTGGTCCGTCGTCCAAACGACAAAAAACGAACTTGCACGAACCAACTCCTGGTTTGCTAGCGATGTTGGCTACGTCACACATGGCGCATTTCAATGAACGATTCAAAAGACTTACATTTTCATTTCGATAAAGAGGTAATAAATCTATCAAAATTAACAATTATTATCACTTTCCTATAACTTATACATGCTGAAAATTGATATCCAATAAGTATTTCTTTAAAAGCCGTAGGTTTGAAAACCCCCATTTCCATTATTCTCCGGAAATTCCAAATACTTCAATAATTAAAAACCTGCCTGAAAAATGCCTGTTCCATACTTATTTGGAATTTCTACAATTCTTTGCAGTTCTATTAGTTTGTAATATACGAGTAAGTATAATTTGAAGGTTCTGCCAATAATTCTTTGTAATCCTTACAAATTTTCTGGGTACTTATTTTTAATTCATTTAATTTTTTAAGTTCTAGCATTCTTTGCACATTATTTATACCAATACCAATCCTAATACTTTGTACGTCCTGCAAAATTCTTCGTCAGTCCAGCAATACTGATTTTAAAATCCCATATAATTCTTTCTATGATATTAATAATTTAAACTTGTCTACCATCTACCTATTATTTTAAGCAAACACAATTTCAATTTGATGTGTAATATAATTTGTGCATGGTCATATCATAATTTGACACTTATACACGAATTTCTTTGACGTAAACGTCACTTTATAGCCCACAAACTACTTTATAGCGCAGTGCGCTATAAAAAAACGTCAAATTAATGCAAACAGTTTAGATTTTTAATTTTCCTCATATAAACTACTAATAATCCAATAAATAACCATTTTCTATAATTAGTTTGTACCATTTTCTGTGTAAATAACATCATTTTTACTTACATTTATAGTAAATTATCTTGTAAATGTTTAATTCATTAGACATTTAGATTTTTGTTTATTTTCGGAATTTATTTGGTATCTTAGCAACAGTGAAATAATTTAGTAATTTTTGGTAATTTGAACAAGTAATAGTATATTATATATTGAGGGACTAAAGTGCATGATTTAATCCTGAGGGTGAAGTTTATTTCACGAGCCGATGGTGAGGGAAATAATCACCTGAGGGATTAAAGATACTTTAGTCCTGTGGTATATACGCTATTTTTTGCACTTCATCCTCAAATGAATGCAAAATAGTTTAAAAGAATACACATTTTGCAATTTTGACAGTAAATTTTATGACAAATATTTATATTGTTACCATAGATACTCTGTAACAAATAGCACGTATTTACTTGACAACGGGAATAATTAATTCAATTTCTTGACAACGGGATTAAATATGAAAAATAATCCCTTGGGATCAAATTAAGAACCTTAGTCCCTAAAAATAAAGACTAAAGAAGAGTTTTAGTCCCGGAAGTGCAAAAATTATATTAATTAATTAATTAGACAATATTCAACCGTGCATAAAGTTAGGTATGTACCACTGGCGTAACTTACTTTTATAGCTCTTGACGTGTTTTTAGCCCTCGGCTGACGCTCGGGCTCAAAATCACGTCTCAGCCATAAAAGCTTCCTTACACCCTTATACATAAATAATTATTGCGCTACGATTACAGTCCATTATTTTCATTTTACAGACAGTCTCCTTCAAACTCTAAAGCCTCTCCTACCGTTGAAATCTAGGATAATGTCATCTCATTTACGTCTAATTGAATTGTGTCTATGAGGGCGGCGCTGATAATTTCATTAGCCGTGTCAACAGCGTGTCTCAGGGCACATATCGAGTTACACCCGAGTACAACTCGTTACAACGGGGGTGGTATGTGGCTGTCCATCTCCAACCGCTAACTGCAGGTTCAACAGACACCCTAAGAAGGGTGAAGTTGTTTGTGTTTGGACACTTAATAAATTAAGTGAGTGAGAATTATTACAAATGCGATTTCGATTTGTGTATTAATGTGTTGAAGAGATGAAACTAAATTTTTGGACTTCCATTATCTTTATTTACGAATAACACAAATATAAAAATAATATTACACAACGTTTCGGTAACTAAGATCTGTTACCGTCATCAGGTGAACTGATACTACTGTATTGAAGTTTTTATATTTGTGTTATTCGTAAATAAAGGTAATGGAAGTCCAAAATTTAGTTTCATCTCTTCAAAGTGAATCATTATCTAATAAATTCAAAGTTAAATTAATGTGTTGTTAACCGCATAAAATAAAGGTTCACTGTGACTGTGCGTTATAGGGTAGGCTTAGATTTTACTTTTTCTCCTCGAAATAAAGTGGTTCAAGTTCCTGTTTAGGTTCAAAAATTTATTAAGTCAGCAATCAGTTAATTAAAAATATTTGGTCCAGTTTTGGATTAAAATATAATAAATTTCTATAATCAAATAAAATTTGACTAAACTTAAGCGGCTCGTCTACGTTTTTACCGAATTCCTAGATTACTCTCGATTTTACTTTTTTCCATTCCACTAGGACTGCCTGAAACCAGCCCGAAACTCGTACTTTGCCGCATCCTAGCAATGCAATGTCATTTTGAAGTTGAAAAATACTGTAAAAGTGTTTTTGTTGCGAGTAAACTGTCAGATTATTATTGACTTCAGAATAATGTTTCTATAAACATTAAATAGAGAAAGAATGGATCTACAGATGTGCCATTTTAAAATTTTCAAAATTAATTTCTAAGATGAGATATAACCGTGTAAAGTTTGCATAAAATAGGAATATTTTTTAATTTTTCGGAATTTTTATATTCATGTACAATTTCTTAATCAAAATTTTAAAAAGTCACATCTGTAGATCGATTCTTTCTTTATTAAATCCTTGTCGAAATAAAATTTTACCATTCTTGTACTGGCCACAAAACACTCGCTACGTTAGTACATTTTGCTAGATTTTAAGTAGTAGACGGTCCTCTTAAGACAATATTGTGTATTTTGAATAGTAAGCCATGAACTACATCCAATATAATAATATATTACCTATTAAGACAATATTATCATAAAAAATAAATCTAATTTTAACGAAAAATCGTTCAGTTCTAATTAACGGTTCAAACCGATCCTATCGGTTCGGTTCCAGTAATGGCTTTGTCAGAATATTTTATAACGGTTCAGATTTGGTTCTCAGATCACTAGAATAGCTGGGGTTTGTTCCGATTTTCGTTTTTGTTCCGATTTGGGTCGAGTCCGTGGGTTGTTGTTATTGTACTGAATTATTTATTTGTTGTTTATGTGCGTATCGCTATCGTGGTTAAATCGAATTGTTTATCGTAGTATTTGCTGATTTGCATGATAACTTTTTATTTATAAACATTTATGATGTTTACTAGTATATTATTTATACTGATAAATCAATGGTAACAAATATCCAGGCCGGTAAATTTGAAATTTGGGAAATGAAAATACATATTCTTTCATTATTTGTGTTGTCATACTGTTCCACATTTAAGCTAGATTCAGACCTATCCAATTATAAGTATAAGTGCTAAATTAACCAACCACGGCTTCAACAAAATTCCAATTTCAATTATAAGTGCGAACGTTGAGCGCTGATTGGTTAAATTAGCCACTTACGCTAATAATTGGATAGATCTGAACCTAGCTTTACGCACAAGTATTGTTGGTTGCTTTCTTACATTTTCTTAGCGCAGCAGGAATTTTGCAGGATTTAAAATTTATCTATTCATAATAATTATGTAAAATAGGTTTTTACCCAAAGAATTAAATTAAATGTCTCAGATTTCAAGAAACATTTTTTATCTTCACTGACAGAGATATTTTTATCGAATGTTACAAAATATTTGAAAATTGCTAAAAGTAGGTAATAACTGAGTTGGTACTATTGGTATACCATGAATGTACCTACATAGTAAATAAAATAGATATATAAATAACAGAATTCATGAATTTATTTCAATAGTTACTTATAGTAGGTACCAAAATGTTACAGATTATGATTCAATTTATAATAATCATAAACAAAACTGTACTAAGTTGGTATCATTAAATAAATTGATTTAAATTTTACAATACATTTATTATTATTAATAATATTCAGTTTTCAGTACATAAATTACAATTACATGACTACTATTACTTACAGAATTGGTTTAATTTAAATATTGAAGTAGATGAGTTTATTAAAATTATAACAACAGTTAATTGATAAAAATGTAACAATTCCAACTTACAACTCTGAGTAATTCAGCAGCGACGGCCGGAACCTCCTGATCCTGATTCATTCCTTCATGCAGTCGCAAAAACAAATTCCCTTACAACCGCGCTTTCAGTTCAGTTCAGTTCAGTTCGGTTCACTTGTCACACACAACCCCTTCAAAAACAAACCCCTGTCGCAAACAATCAACAACCGTCATCGCCTACTCGACGTGTAACGCTCGATCTTCACCGTGAGGAGACAATTGCCGATCGTTCACAAATCTGTTTCATGTCACGGCACAAGTGATTGAAAATTTCGGGCAGGAACTGACGGATGGCACATATAGTGCCGTGCGTGCTGGGGTAGTGCGCTTGCGCGGATTACCTGTGGATGTGGGCGGGGTGGAGGTAAGACACGCCTGTTTTGTAATATTTAACATACTCTTAAGGCAGGATTGCAGGATACTATTCACTGTGCAGATTTGTTGAGTGTGCAGAGCTATTTGGACTGGGGTTTATTTTTTTGTGTTTTTACCGGCCCGTTTAGAACATTTTAATTAAGGTGTATGTTGGTATGTGCGATAATCTTATCAGCTATAAGTCATTTAAGAAATTTAGATTTATCATTATACTGTGAAAGACAAAAAAAACTTTTCTATTTTTCAATTTAGTTATAGTTACATTTCATACAATCTTCAAACTGTATCCAATAAAAGCTCAAAGCTCAAATCATAAAGCATAAGAAAACAGACTAGGTACCTAGTATAATATTGCAGAAGTTTTTTGTAAAAAGATAAGATCGAAAAAGCCAAAAAACCAAAAACAAATTTATAGCGAATATTATATTGTCGCAAATAAATTCAAAAATTGTTAGGTATAGGTAGTCAATTTGATTTCAAAGTTATTTGTTCACATGCATATGGCTCAACATAACATTTATAAATGATTAGATACGTTGATTAAACTGTTTTTCAAAGAAAAAGCTTTTGACAGACGAAATTTCGAGCAATTTAATGGTTCGACAAGAATTTAAGAATATTTATTTATTTTTCATATAATATTTCGTCACCCTAGAATTGTTTGTTCAATATTATATTTTTAAGTCTCCAAAAATAATAATTTTTTTTATGAATAAAATAGCAAAAGTGTACTAAATATTTTAATTAAATAAATTGCATAAAAAGTTAAAAATCCATGTTTATTTCACAGAATTATTACCTTAACAGATTTCAACCAGTCCACCTTAAATTTGATTTTCGGATAAATTAACTTTGATAAATAATTATCGGGATTTAAGTTTTAGGAGAAAAGTCGAAAAGGCAACGGTAAAATATTTGTCTATATAGATGACTTGCTGTTTGTGATGCTTTCACATCAATGCCTGTTTTACACGACTTAATAATATTGAGCAATAATTCGCCAATTTTACTTTCAATTTATTTACAAACTAGAAGACTGGACCACATCCTATTTTTCAACAATTTTTTTAAATAATAAAAAATAAACTTCATCAATTTATTGGTCAATAAATTGAGTCGCCTAAAACAGGCATAGGTAAAAGCACATTTTTGAAATTTATAATATTGCCTCAAAATTATATTTAATTATTAGGTACATTATCTGAAGGTGTGCATAGCAGATCTGAAAATTGTTCAAAATAATAAACAAATTAGCATCTCCGTTCCTCAAAACCCCATAATAAAATCACTCGTTCACAATCCATCATCCTCATCCTTTTATTTTATTTTCTCCACGGTTAAACAACCCCGACCACGGATTCCACCACACAGGCACACATTGTTTCAGTCTAAGCCCCGCCCACCCAGCACGTGTCATTGGCTCGGACAGACCCCCTGCCGTCCAATCGCATTTCCGGTCGTACGGCCCGGAGTTCTCACTGCCCGGAACACGCCGAGTCTCCCGCCCTCGAGATTCATAATTACCCGGATTTAATTAATGCCGGAGAGAGATGCAGTCGGCAAGATCGAGAAGAAGGTTATTCAGAAAACGAAAAAGGAGTTGTAGTGTTCGCACCAAGATTCTGAATCCTGGAAAAGAAGTTTCAAGATCTGAATCTTGAAAAAATTTCGTGGTTTTGAAGCAATAAATTAATTATAAGTTCTTCTTTTCCAAGACTCATTGAAGATTCAATTTAACGGCACCGCTATTTAACAGGTAATTCTCACTAGAAAGAAAAAAACTTCTTCTTTTGCAGGATTCAGAATCTTGGTAGAATCTTCAAAGAATCCACGTGCGAACAGAGCTTAAGAGAGTTTATTTATGCTGATATTTTTGTTACTGCTATCGTGTGTTCCTGCTATTTTTTAAAAATATATTCTATTTTTAATCTACGAGTAGTTTAAAAAAATAAAAATATTCTGTATCATGTCTATTTGGACATCTTTTTTTTTAAAGAATTCTGTATTTTAAATACTATTTTTCTATAACTGTCAAAAATATTGCCATTTTTGAATTGTTAACAGAGCGAAAAGTTGGTGTTTTTACAATCGTCTTTTTGTTATGGTACCGTGACAACCAAGATTTTGATAAACGTTTTTTCACAGAATTTTAATTAATTTAACAAATTTTAATTCGAATTTAGAAGTAAAATACAGTTGTAGACAAATGTTGTTTCTATTTCGAGCCCGAAATGTGTTAGCGCGTTCGACTTATTTCACTCGACAAACCTCATCAACCTCATCAAAAAAGTGACATACTAATATTTAATACAAAAATAAATATTTAATAAAAATAATTACATTCCCCATAGAGACGGTATTTACAGTTTTTTTTTATTACAGCTCCTAGCACTTGTTTTACTTTGAATTTCAAGAAACTTTTTTTTAAAGGATCGACAGCAGACCTGAATATTTACAAGAATTTCTGTTTGTATGTGAATCTGGTTTACCATTGACAAATTAATATAGGATAGCAAAGTTTAAAATGTGCGAAATTCTTAAAAAAATGAAGTAGTTTGATTAATTAATATAAAATAATATATTATTCGCATACACACATTATCTAGCACACCGTTTTATCCAACTTGGGTGTGACAGCTCCACATATTGTGAGTCATCAGTACGGATACATATTATATACAGTATGTGCGGTTACTAGCCGTGAAGTGGAGAATACACCACAAGAGAGATTCTTGTACAAGTAAACTTGAATTTTTATTTTGCGTTTGTATCTTTTTAAATTTCACACATTGCATTTAATATAATAAGCATTAATAATCGCTAATGGCTGGTACTTTATAGTTTTCAAGCCGCAGGCGAGTCATGAAATATAAAAGTATGAGTTCAATTCCATATTTAACACTTACTTTATTTATGAGATCAATTTTAAATGGCAACTAGATATAATATTATTTCTTTATGTTATGCAACGTTTTGCTGCAATTTGCTTTCGCAGGAGAAAAAAACAACTTTGTTATTGACTAAAAACCTGGAATAATTATTTATAACTCACGGTAATGAATTATGTGCAACATAATGAAATAATAAATGATTTTTTATTCGTAAAAAGTTATAAATCAAGAAAAATTGAACTCTTCAGGAAAAATGTTTAAAATTGAGTTAAAGCTAGTTATAAATTTTGCCCCATCTGAAAGTGGCGCTAGCTGTCAGACAACTGAACAACCGTACCAGCAGATTCATTCCTGCTACAAATATAAAATTTTAAATTAATTGATGAATTTAATTATATTTGGTGATCCAATGGTAGGATCAACAACAATAAAAAATGTTTTGACAGAATTATGTAAATTTCTTGTCAAATTCCTCTACCAGATCTAAAAATTTGATGAATTGAATTTGAACAATTCAAATAGTTATTTATCTCGAAAAAACGTAACTTAATTTGAGTATAAAATATATCTAACAATTTTAGTTAATGAGCTAGATTCAAAGGACACCAAATTTCATACCAAGAATATTTATATGATTTTACTTATTAATTAATATTTTCATTGTCTTACCTTTTGATGCTATTATGTTTGCTGTGCTAAAAGAAATAAAATAAAACATCGTTATAATAATACACAATAATATAAATCACTTTATTAACATTACAATTAGGTACATGATTAAATCTAGAACTTTATATGGCAAGTCATATTTATAAATTATTAATAAAATAAAATAATATAATAAATGCTTTATATACTTCGCAATAACATTAGCTTTTGTACTAGGCTTAAGGAAAACTGTCTGAATATTAAATTATTCGTGACTGTAGTTCTACAGAAATAAATTAGAAGAATTAGTACTCCTAGTAGCAACTATATCTTAGTACGTATAGCTATGTAATATTTGGGCGCAGAATGAAAACTGACATAGACACAAAGAGCAAAGTACTGAGTTACTGTTTTGTTTCTAATTTCGTACTAATAACCAGTAAAGAGCTACAGGACGGTTGTAGTATACAGATAAATACTGACAGTTTCATAGATCTCTAAACACAAATCAATAAATAATTTCTGCAATATTTGGTCAAAAAAGTTGTAAAACCTTTGCATGTGTTGCTTATTTTATTGCTGTTTTAATTTGAAAATTAATATTAAGTTTACAGAAATTATTTACTTTATTCGTGCGTCTAACACAATTATATTTAGCTTCAAGATTGATGACTTGTTCGTTAAATAATTTAAATAAAATTGTATGAAAATAAATGTTAATGTTTTATTGTACATTAACTACAGAAATGTTAACATTAACAAGTTACTGTGGGACCTATCTTCAAATTTGTAGTCAGCCTTTGGCATGCACGATACTTTCATGATATCTTTCAGTTCTGTTTGTCTTCATTCAAATGTAAATAAACCAACTTCTTTTTGTAACAGGTACTAACATAGCCTTCATTCTTCCCAAATATGTGGCGCATTTCTCTCATTATATAGAATAAATTGATCATAAACTATAGTCACCATCACCAAAATTCGATACAACGTCATAAAATCATTAAACGGATTATAAAACAAATATATTAATAAGTATCATTAAAAATATTCGTAAATAGAAACGCAGTTTAGCTTAATAAATTTTCATACATATTATAAACTATGTCAGACTAGTTCATACATTTGGTTCTGTTCTGTTTAAAGTATCTTTAAATTATGATCGATTGAGTTTTACTAAAATATTAATAATTCGTTTTAGTTTCACTTATGACTTTATGTAAATAAAGTGGTAGAGTTTAATCATTCTATACTCTTCTTGTTTTGGTAATGGTTACTATAAATTTACTCCAGTCAAAATACGGGGGAGGGTTGTATTATTACTGGCAACTACCAGATTTGGTCTAGTATAGGTTTTTTGGGTCGCTGATCACGAATTTCGGGGTCATTTTGTCAAGAAATGTGCGGAACACCCTTAAATTTGCTAAAATTACCCCCAAATTGGGTATTTTTTTATATATTCGCACTTTGAGTGCTCAGATTTGGCACATAGGAGTTTTTTGGGTCGCTGATCAAGAATTTCGGGGATTTTTTTTATAAAAATTAATATTTCACCCTTAAATTAGCACAAAGTGCGAAAATAACAAAAAACACCCTTTTTTGGAGGTACTTTTAGGTAATTTAAGGGTGAAATATTAATTTTTATAAAAAAACCCGAAATTCTTGATCAGCGATCCAAAAAACCTATACGGACTAAATCTGGACGCGCGAAAGCAAAAATACCCTTTTTGGGGTTAGTTTTAGCTAATTTAAGGGTGAAATATTAATTTTTATAAAAAATCCCCGAAATTCTTGATCAGCGACCCAAAATACCCCTTTGTGCGAAATCTGGGCACTCAAAAAAACCATTTTGGGGGTAGTTTTTGTAAATTTAAGGGTGTTCCGCACATTTCTTTACAAAATGACCCCGAAATTGTTCAGCGACCCAAAAAAACCTATACTAGACCAAATCTGGTAGTGGCCAGTAATAATACAACCAAACCCGTATTTTGACTGGAGTAATTGTCTATTCTGATTGAAGAAAGCGCCGAGATTCCAGTTTTCCAAAAACCTACCGGTATCTTACAGATCAAAAACTTCAGTCAATAGCTAGGTAAATTAACTATTTTCATTCTAATCACAGCAATGTTCATGTGGTGCATTGTAGCGATGGCGAGAGGCAACGACGAGTTACGAAAATATCTGGACTATTTTCTTTACGTTTACGTATTTCATGCACAATCTACGATCGTACAGTGGTCAGTTGGGTTGTAAAACCATTTATTCAAAAGCACTAACAATTGTTACAACTCTAGCAACAATCATCCTCCAAGGAACTCAATTTCATTATTGCGGAAAATATCTTTCTCGTGAGAGTGAAATGAAAAGGTGTAGTTTGATTCAATTTGTTCGTATTTAGACCTGAGATTAAATTTATCCTGTTAAATTTAAGCTGAGATAAATAATTATTAAACCAGTACAATGCTTATTATCTTATTTGTTCAATTCAAAACGGTTTATATCTTTCTGTACAAAATCACACTCGTTGTTTCCGGTTACTAAATTGATGTCTCGGAGTTTCCGGAACTGTTGATGTGGTGAACAGGTGCCTCTAACGTCGCTATGCGCTGTTTGAGGGTGTCAACCTATTATAGCTCAAATTAGATGAACTTTTATAAATATTTTACGGCATAGTTACCTGTGAAGAATGCCTGTCGACTAGAGTAAGCATTTGATGCTCCATTTTCTTTAAGCGGTTTTGATATTTGCGGTAGTTCCTATCTACTGTCTCGACCAAGACACTGAAATATTATATTTTGTGAATATTTTTTTCTATTTATAAATTTAATAATTACTCACTTGTTGTTAGAAGCATATTAATAAGCGTGCAGAAAGTATTTAGCACTTGCACTAATATTAAATAAAATCACTCAACACATTCCAAAAATCCAAAAATAATTTTTTTTATCACATATATACATTTGTAGTAAATGCTTTCCAAAATCGATACTTTGCGAATCTTTTAGAATCCGCAAAATAATATTTTAGCGGATTCTGTTCTTTAAAATGATGTTATCTAAGCAATGAGCTGTTATTTACGATTTATAGGATTATTTTCACCTATTTTCAAAATTTATAAAGTTATATTTTTGAATAATTTCTTATAATTACTAAACAAATTTGGAGAGCATACACTAAAACATTTTGTATGTAGCACATACACAAACTAAGTTTTAGAGGACTCACCTAATTTTAAAGACTCGGCTTGCGCCTCGTCCTTAACTACGTTTGTCCTCCAAAACTCTATTTTGCGTACTTGTTACATAAATAACTTTTATTAATTACTTATTTGTTGGCAAGTATTTAAAAAATATAAAATAATGTTAACAAGCGTGCAGAAAAGTTTAAGCATTGTCACTAAATATATCACTAAAACACTGAAACAATAAATTATATCATTAATTTTGAGATAAAATAAAATAATTCAGCTGTATTCGCAGATTCGCACACGAAAGCACAGTAAAGCTCGATAAATAAATTATCACTATTCAATAATTCCTAAAAAATAAAGAAAATATAAATAATAAATATTGATTCATCAGTGATGATTGCTGCGGTTATTGCTGATTTGATTAAACATGCTTATTTTCATGAAATATAACACTTTGTACTTAATTAATATGTTAAACTGTTTCGCGAACCTTTTTTCGGACTGTATAATTAGTAGCGCAAATAAACTTTACTTCCGCAATAAATAGCAAACATAATAAACCATATTAAATCATGCATTATGGGTATAATAAAATGACTGTTTATTTTTGTACCTGTTGGTCTGGTTAAGATCATGCACCAACTCTCGTCCTTCGAGTAATCTCTGCTCCGCATTTTTCGTAACTTGCTCCAAGGTCGAAACAAGCTCCTGTAACCTAAGTTTTAATCTAGATTCTCTGGCGAGCGCTTGCATTAATTCTAATTCCACTCCTTGGGCATGCTCAGCATCGGAATAACCACGCTCCTGAAATTAGAAATTTAATTTATATTTTCTTTGTTTTAATTTTCTTGATTTATTTACCTTATTTTGCGTGGCAAGCACAAGTAAAGCTTCAGTGTCCTTAAGCTGCCCTTGAAGATTTTTCAAAGCTGCTGTTTGCGCTCTTTGTTGCCCATCTACGTATTTTAGTTTGAGTTCTGTGGAACCTTTGTCCTTCTCTAGCATGAATAACTTTGTTAATAATTCTGCTTTGTCTTCCCTAAGGCTCATTAGTTCCTGGAAACATTCAAATGTATTCACAAAGAAAAATTAAAGGGATTATGAACTTACTTGCATGAGAACCGCCATTTCTAAATCCATTTTTCTGGATTCTTGTGTGGAACAAACCCGAGGAAAGTTTTCTACATGAGTTGACTCTAGAGTTACATAGGTGCCTTGGATGGAACTTCGTTCTTGTTTTAAACGACTTACGTGTTCTCGAAGCCGCGTTTCGTGTTCTGCCGTCCATGGTTCACTAAAAGATGCAAACATTTCAGTACCATTAGGGGTAATTTCTTTATAAAATATTACCTATTTGTGGTAGAGTTAGGGTAAATACTATGCTGCCACGGAGACAATAAAACATCTGAGCTTTGATGCATATCTAAATGGGCAAGAAGTTGTTTTGCAACTCCTTCCGCTGCCGCGCGATTTTCTATCGTATCTTGTTCGTTTTGGTCTATCGTAAGTTCAGTTTCTAAAAGAGCTAGCAAAACATCGTAGGCCTCTATTGCTCGATCACTTATTCCTAAGGCTAATCTAAGAGCTATGGCATTTGATTCGTACTTTCCACACAACAATGCCAATCTATCACAATGTTCTTTAGTTTCAGATAAAGTTAAAGCCAATACAGTGTTTTGAGCTCTCACATGTTCCAGCTTTGCGTTAATTCTTCTCAGTTCCATTTCAAGAGCTTGCTTTTCAGGCTGGTCACACTGCCTTAATATATCTCCGACCAGATGCTCTGCAACAGCTGTCGACAAACCCGAGTTCACCAGCTCTAAAGTGGAAACAATTCTGTCATCTTCTGTCGCCCGCCGCAAACGAACTCTTTCCGCCATTTTAGCCACCGGAAGTGTTGTACTATTTTTCTTTTCTAAACTAGTTGATTTGTGGATTGGAACGATTGTAGAAGATTTGATGTTCAGTTTTTCGTCGCTGAGGAATACAGCAACATCTGATTCCTCATTATCTAAGTGCTCGTCGTTTTCTAAAGGACTTTCGGGGATTGTTTCGATTGTTTTGGGGAACAAAAGAGGCTCGGGTGTAGCTGACTGCGCCAACTTTGTTTGAGCTTCAGCTAATTGGGCTCTAACTAGTTGTAGCTCTGATTTTAGTGCATCGATTTCATCTCTTGTCGAAATGTCGTTTGTTTCGTGTTGTGATGTATTTAATTTTGGGTCTGGTAGTTCTAGCGGACTTTCAGCCAACTGAAAATGGTTCAGATTAATCAAGAACGCATTTGATGTTATATTAACTTACTGGAAGTTTGGTTTCTGTGTCAGACAGATCGTTTTCTAAAGGCTCCAACTCGCTAACTTCTAATGGGCATGTAATCGAATCTTCGTGGGCACTTGTACAAATTTCTGTAATTACAAAGCAAAAATAAATACTATTATCAGACGTTTAATCTGTGTAGCATCAACAGAAAGTGAACATAATTTAAAATCGATAGTACAAGTGCCGTTATATTTACTTGATTTAATTCTTAAATTGAATATAAGTGGAATTAAATTAGTTCAATCTTGAAACGCAAATGGTGTTGTTTATTTATTTACTTATGGGATAATGGTCGTTATAGTTACCGGATGCTTCATCTTCTTCGGTAATGGCCATGGATCTCTGCTGATGCAACTTTCTCGTCAACTCAGCGATCACAGAATGCAGTTCAGTCAATTGCTCTTCATACCTTTGTGCTTGTTCTTCTAGTTGTTGCTTCACCCTTTCCTGCAATTCAAAAACACTTTCAGTGATTGTGTGATCTCAGTACAGTCGTGAAACGGTATTGTTCAAATTACAAAAGTAATGATACCTCAAAGGACAAAGGAAAAGTTTGTGTACAAGCAATTTAACACAGTATGATACTCACAAAATAAAATCGTACAAATTGCTGTACATAATATACAATTTATGTGAGCAATAAAATGCCATAAAAATAATGATAGGCAATGCAGCTGTCGTTTAAAAATTTATGAGCAATGATATTTTTATTTCCGCGTTCTATTTTCATAAAGACAAAACAATCAATAAACGTTAAGTTATTGATGAACCGATAAGATAAATGTCTTTTAAAAGTATAAGTTATTCTGGTCAATTACTCTTTACAAACTTTTTCCATTAATAAAGAAAACAACAGAAGGTGGCACATTTTCCAGATGAAATTTTTTACGAATTAATATTTCGCATCTGATAAGGAAGAAGTTGTTTTCGTGTAAGAAACTTGTTCAAAATTTTCGGAAAGTTTATCTGGTTAATCGAAAGGAAGTTTGGAGTACCTGGCGTATTTTAAGGCACAAATCGATCTTGAAATGTCACTGGAGACGAAGAGGGTTACATACTGACGAAGAAATAATTTGTTGGAAAACATTCATATACTTTTTGCTTTTAAAAGTTGACGGGTAGAATCTGTACCCACGCCAATTCAGTGATCTATAAATCTGTTCACCAAATTTGGACAAAAAGTGATAGATATTTAACTTAAAAAGCAACAGGCAAATATTCTACACGAAATATATCGCTTACATTTTTTGTCGCATTGTAATCCATTTAAATGTAACTTAAAGCGATCCATAAAATTTACTTTTAACAACTAAAATGTATAATAAAATTAATTTAACGATACATTGATAAGGGCGCAACATTCAACAGAATAATTTTATTTTTTCGTGCACGCGATCTGAGATTTTTTCATAAACTTCTGTGTAAATCACGGAAAATCATGAATAACCGATTTTATAACCGAAATAACAATGGTTGTATATCTGTATTAGGTCAAACGTGAACCGTATTCGAATCAATACAATGAAAGCTGCTGAAAAACTACCGCTCTACGTTTCAAATTACGAACAAAAGCTGAAAAATCACATAAACTTCAGCAACTGCCGGAAAATACATTAATAAAGATAATGTACGCTATGTTTGCATGAAACCGATTTGTATAAATAAGTCGCGAACGTGAAAGTTATTTCGTTTGATAACATTTCGCTTTAATCTACATTATTAAATGTTTCCTTTGACCATTTTTCTGTGTTGATGATAATTATTGTTTTCATTAATTTTTTGCGTGTTTCTTTACAATTATTTTCTTCCATTAAAAAGTATGACAGATTTTACGGTAGCTTTGCTGGCGGGACGATGTATTTCTACGGGCATTTTTGACCAAATCGGGCGACAATTTTTTTAATGATTCTGTTCTGATATCTTTTATTTTTTAAAGATTTTATATAAAATATATTTTTAGTGGAACTGAACTAGTTTTTACCTAGACTAGCTTTGCTCACATTTTTAATAAACAAATCCTAAGCCCCCTTAATTCAAGTCAATAAAGTTAAGTTGTGAAATGCATTTTAAATGGAACTTGTCTATAATTTACTTTACTCGTATATCAAATCAAATACGGATATTATTTAATAAGTACGCACAAAAAAGCATATAATAAAAAAGGTAGATATAATAAAAAAGTGTGTAACAAAATAACGCAATAATTTTTTCTAACTTATTTAATTTATTATTATTTCAGATTTGGTTTCAGCTTATTGACTATATATTTAGAACTTAGAGATTTGAACACAAATATACAGGGACTCGAACCGCACAAAATAACCGTTCAACGGTGCACTGCGACTGCGTCTAATAAGGTTCGGTATTGTTCCGGTTTTTATATATCTCCTCGAAATGAACAGATAACCGTTTTTCAAATTCTGGTTTCAGTTCAAAAATATATTAAGTATGCTGGCAATAAATATTAATTAAAAATATTCATTATAGGTTTGGATTAAAATATAATAAATTTATAAAATCAAGTTTAAAATGATTAAACTATTTTTAATTGAATTTTAATTTAAAAACATTTTAATTAATGCCTTAAACCATCGATTTGGTTCCGGTTATGGGTTTGCCATAATATTTCATTATAGTTCAGGTTTGGTTCCCGGTGTACCAAAATAGCTACGGTTCGTTCCGGTTTTGGTTCGTGTTCTGGTTCGGTTCGAGTCAATGAAAATAAATGAATCAATATTTTGTCTAAGCTTCTTCGAGGCACAAAATCGCAAGGGGCGAATGTGGAAGACACAGTTTGGTTCGTATTGTGTCGTATAATTTCAATCCTATTTTCCGCGGTGAATGGAGAATGAATCACAGGGAGAATAACAGAATCACCCTCAATAAAAAATAACAAAGCGGTGCATGTTCCGGGAAATGTCACATGGAGCTTGAATAACTCAAAGCATTTCTGTTTGTCTGTTAGGTACTTTTATTAATGAACTTTCAACATATCAATTTTGCTATACCTACTGTACAAACAAATGTCACTAGCACAATAGAGATAGAGCAATTCATTTTTGTTGAATGTTTTATTTTTAGCGTGATAATTTACACGTAATTGTATGGATAAATTACTCGAATAATATAGGTCGTGTAATTTACACGAATAATACACGTGAAATTTACTGGATGCAGTAGGCAGCTGAGCATGTTTAGGTGCAGTAAATTGCATGTTGTAGCACACAGGAATGGAGCCCGAATTGAGATTGAATAATACAAAAACATCTTGCAATTTAATCACACCTATATAGGTCATCGCAAGGATTGCTCTTCGAGGGAGGAAATTTTGTTATAAATTTTAGTTATATTTAAAAGATACAACATTCTAATAGCTTAATCCACAACACAAACTAAAATTCCGGTTGATGCAATTTCCATTAAAATTTTCCAGAATCGTGTTTTAAACGGTACTAAATTGCCCTTTTTCTCAGATTTAGAAAATACTTCACAAAAAATATAGATACCTATATTTTTTTTGCTAAAAATTGGCATAGTCATGAAATTCGGTGCGAGGAATGCAATGGTGAAAAAATTTAGGCAGTATTGTTTATCGTTTTGTAATATGGAGGATAGTTAATTTTTAAGAACCCGAAAATTAAAATTCAATGAAAGTCAATAAAAGTGTGAGAAACACAATGCTGAAAAGCGCAGTTCAATATCTCACTTAATCTTTGAGAAATGCAGTCTTTTAAAATTCTTTATAGGTAACCCCATTCTAATATCATTTTTTCTCACGACCATACACGAAACAAACAGTTTCCATACATAGGTACGAAACTAAACAATATAATATATATATATATATATATATATATATATATATATATATATATATATACGACATTAAAAGTGATTTATTCACATAAATTAAAGTTGTACTTTTGCTGTATTTGGTATAATTAAATTTAAATAGAATTTATATTCTTGTTATTAAAAATCTTGTATCATGTATTCCATGATCGTAGTATATTTGTTTCTTCGTAAAATTAAAATTATAACAGTGACAGTTGACATTAAAATATATTCATGAATAAAATGGATAAAATGTTTAATATTTATGACCGTGGGAAAAATAGTGTACCTACACGACTCTCCGGAAAGTGTCTATCGAATTCTCGTAAGATTGTCGAACTCGGCAAGCCTAGTGCGTCAACATTCTCACTCACACGATATCATTCACTTTCCGTGCTCATCATGTAATATACTATTATGCCACTTTAATGTTTGTTGCCAAACCGTTGCAGGTTTTATATAATTTATTAGTATCTGGTAGCCAAAAAATTAAATCCTAACTTAAAATAGTGATGAGAGTAGGTACCGATTTATCTCAGGTTGTAAAAATTTCAACCTAAGTCGGATTCGAACCCACGACTTCTCATATTTAGAAACTTTACTATTGCGCTATTCCGCCTGTTTCAAATCGTCAAATACTTATTTAAATTTTTATCTTCCGTACAGGGGCGAAGTATAATCGTAACTAAAGAGTAAAATACAAATCACGCAATCCTAACTTATCTCTTCCGGAATTTATCTCTCGTATAAAAGTGCCATCCGCACGGCTCGGGGCGAGCCGTGTACGAATCTCACTCGTCATAATGTAATGTAAAGCAGGCGGGTGCAGGAAAACGACGGTCATTTGTCCTGGGATGACGGAACATTGTCTGGCGTTGAGTTAATCCCCGGTAAGTAGTTTTCTCCACGTACGGGAAGATGTTTCGACGCGTAGCGCGGATACGACGCCCGAAGGAAGGAGTTCTTTCTTCGTAACTGATCCTGCGTGCGCGAAATTATAAATGATTCGCTAGGACAATCGATACCGGAGGCTAGACGCACGCCGGGATGCGGCAGAGGAAGACATCCACGGAGAGAAACCGTAACAAAATATTGCGTGTTTAGAGGTGTAGCAGTTTCTGCTTTACTCATTGCATATTAAAAATTTGAAGGAAAAACAGGTACTAGATTTTTGTGAAAGAATTAATCTAGGATTATGCCCAGTTAGAATTCTGAAAAAATCTTTGAAACAAAATTAATGAAAAAGTGTGTTTTAAGCAACTTTTTACATTTTTTTTTATTATTAAGAGATTATTAGAGAATGTAACTCGGCATAATCCTAGTTGCATTCTTCGTCTGTAAATAAATTTATGAAATTTAGCTTTATCTATAAAACTTCGTGAGCATTGTAGAAATTGCTAGACTGCGTTTCCGTATTTTTAGCGAGCGTTTCTATGCATTAACGTAGGACAAACGCGGTGTTGAGCTACGTGGAGTCGATATCCTTAAGAGGCTCGTCTACTACCTAAAATCCAGCATAATTGTACTAACGTAGCGAGTGTTTTGTGGCCAGTACAAGAATGGTAAAATTTTATTTCAACCAGGCTTTAATAGAGAAAGAATGGATCTAAAGATGTGACTTTTTAAAATTTTGATTAAAAATTGTACATGAATATAAAAATTCCGAAAAAAAATCCTATTTTATGCAACATTTACACGATTATATCTCATGATACAAATTAATTTCTAAAATTTTAAAAAGGCACATCTGTAGATCCATTCTTTCTCTATTAAATGTTTATAAAAATATTATCCTGAATTCAATAATAATCTGACAGTTTACTCGGAACGAAAACACTTTTACAGTATTTTTCTTCAAAATGACATTGCATTGCTAGGAGGCGGTAAAGTACGAGTTTCGGGCTGGTTTGAGGTAGCCCTTGTAGTGGGAAAAAAAGTGGAATGGAAAAAAGTAAAATCGAGAGTATTCTAGGAATTCGGTAAAAACGTAGACGAGCCGCTTTTAACTAGTGATGGGACGGTTCTTACATATTCCGCCATACCCTTATAATGTTCTTTTATGTAAATGTAGTTAAGTAGATTATGTTCAGATAAAATACAGATGAAATGATGGTGGTAAGATATTTCAGTGCCCCAGATTGCTAATTTACTTTAGTTGAAAATAAAGTATAAAGACATTTAAAATAGTGAATTAACGGTACACCGTTAAACCCTTTGTGAATTTCCTCGCAAGAAAAAAAACTTTCGAACATTAGTGGGTTAATTTGCAAGTCCCCAAAAAGAAATACAATCGTGGAAACAAATTCCGCGATGCAGAACAATGTAATTACCCCTTGAGAAACTAGATGAATCTAATTTAAGTTTAGTTAGTCTGCGCCGGAGTGCGTCTCCCCAGTTCACTTCCGGTCGTGAGTCGTGATCCACCGCTAACCTTGTTCCAGTGTCACGGCCTAGTCCTTCCCCCACCCCTGCATAGCCTACGTGATCCCGATCACCTCCAGGAAAAGGTCAATCTCAACGAATTGCAGTCGCAGTTAGAGAACTCAATGTTCAGCAATTTGAAAAGCCCAGTTTCTTTATTATGGAACAACTAAAATCAATTTTGTTTTAACGATAACATATCTATCACGATTTTCATAACATAGATGTAGCAGCCTCACACGTTGTGAGTCATCGATTTAGATATAGATACAGTACATGACAAAAATAAATAATAAAAGTAACCGCACTCATAGTCAAATACAGGATTTCCCAAAAGAAAAATATTGTTTCACCTTATTTTAAAGGTAATGAAAAAAGAAACACATCTCCATAAACTATAACCCGAAATCATAATTCATCAAAGAATTTAATTTTAATATTTATGTTTATTCACAATCGGTTGGTAATATGTGCGTTTCCAACCTTCTAAACAGTTGGGAAGCGAGTCATTGTTTACTTTACTTCCCAGCTAGCCGGAAAAAACTTCCCGGCTAGCGGGGAAGTGAGCGTTACTTCCCGGCTAGCGGGGAAGTGAGCGTTGAAGTATCAAAACAAATTATAATAAAACTGTCATAAAATATGAATAAAATGAATATTTAAAACGGGCATATCAATAACCAATTTGATTGTGAATAAAATAGTATACATACCTCGCGGGAAGGCTCATTCCAGCCTCGCGTTCATAGATGACTTCGGTGCAAGCACCTCAGTCATCTAATGAAACGCTCGGCTGTAATGAACCATTTCCCCGCTCGGTATGTAATATACTATTATTACGATTTTTGTAACAAATGTTCAAATTGTCGACCTTCTTCGGTCTCGCAATGACCCAAATTTTCAATTTGTTTTCTTCATTCGTTCAAAACTTATAGCTATGTCCCGGGACTTTTGGCAAACCGTGTATATATTAATACCGATCACTGCCACATCTAAGTTGGGTAAAGGCGTGTAAATATGTACAATCCCGGGACGGGATTAATAAACGTTCGGTTTTTGAGTAATTGAGTGTTGAAATTACGCTCGTATTACATGGACTCTTATGGCAATTCACTAAACTTTTGCTATAAACCTTTAAAAATAAGTTAGTGAAGATTTTGTGTACTATTTTTTCCAAAACAAGTTATTCGAAAAAATGTAAGCATGCCAAGCATTTTTTGATTAGTGAATTAGTAATTATTGTAAAAATATATCACCGCAACTCAACGAATTACAATGATATTAGCCAACGCGCGTTGAGCGAATTTTGTTTCATATTATCAAAAATATTTTTATTTTCATATTCGTCCAAGAGGCTAATGTCTGGGTACGTCACTGCAACCTCCGTAAGGTATTTTTAATAAAATGTTTGCTTATGAAATGACGTCGTAGCTTTTAATCTATTACATGTGAGGCTGCCACACCCAAATTTGATAAAAAAGTATCATAAAAACCTGCTATTTATTACAAGAGCAGGCCACCAGAGAACTTTCTATGAAAAGTCCTGCTTGACATTGTCAGCTTTCGTTGCGTCGTGCGTAGCTTCGGGTGCATTTTCTGCGTTGCAGGAATCTCACGCTCACGCTCTCGCTCACGCCCCAGTGCAGTTTTGCACGGCATGCGCACGCGCACATAAATGGAATGCTCATTGATTTCGCGACGACTACGATCAAGTTGGCGGTGTACTGCTGAGGTGGAGATAGGTCACACGAGTTACCCACTTACCAACGACTTATTTAAATTTGCCATCATTTATTCATAACGTAGGTAGGTAGCTTTAGAGGAGTTGTGATTGAGAGAGTGGTCATATGGGAAATATTTGATTTGGAGGGTGAAACAATCCTAAATTATTATTTCTGGACTTTGGGTGTAAATTAGATTAATCGAGGAATATTTTTATGCTTTTGTGGACTGCAATTATGCAAATTATTGTAGATAAAAATAAACTCAGTGTCTTTTTTGTATTGGCCAGAGACACTGCCGTGTCTCTCGATATCAGGTGTCTGGAAATGAAATATTTATTTACAAAAACGAGACTAAAGTAAATATTACTTAGCAGGAATAATTATGTCATTACAATTTTACTAAAATCGGACCAAATTAGCGTCAATACTACAACAAAAGCGTGGTAGTATAGTATAGGTAGTGGAGATATGGTTATTTAAAAAAAATATCCTGGATTTGCCAGGCTAACTGAGACATGCTTCGAACCAGAAACCAGACATCCCAAGAACTAAAGATGTCTTCTGGCAGATCACTTTGTTAACAAGGTAAGGAATTTAATTAGTCTAAACTTGACAGTGATCCTCCAAACTTGCAAAATGATGTTTCTATTTTGAATGGAATGATCTTCAAATTTAAATATGATGTAAAAAGGATTGATATAATCGGACAAATTAATTATTATTTCTATACTACCTACCTACTTGAAAGAAAATTAGTTGTTTTTAAGTTTCACTAAGGGTAAATTTCAAAATTTTGTTTGGTTACTTCACTGTACTTAATTTAAATCTTTGTGTTATGGGACAAATTTGGTTTACACTGCGCCCTTTTTATAAAATATAAAAATGCATATACTCCCGACTAGAGATAAGCGCTGGGCGTGAAATTTAATGGGTCACGGTGGGTCACGGCGTGACCCACCGGGAACGTGAACAAAATTTCTAATTTGGGACGTGAGTGGACGTGAACGTGAACGTTGTTTTTTGTGCAGGGAGTGAATAGGCGTGAGCAAAATATAAAGATGGGTGCTGGGCGTGAAATTTAATGGGTCCCGGTGAGTCACGGCGTGACCCACTGTGAAAGTGAACAAAATTTTTAATTTAGGAACTGAGTGGACGTGAACGTGGACGTTGTTTTTGTGCTGGGAGTGAATAGGCGTGAGCAAAAAAAATAATTAGGGAAATTAAAAATTTTAATTTCAAGTAATAACATAAAATAAAAAATATTCGCGAAATACAGAAATAAAATTTAAAGTTATTCCACACGAAAGAAGATAACCCACTTGACATGAAACTTCCACGGGATATATCAAAACGTCTCACCAAATCTTCGTCACAGAAAAAACATTAAAACATATTTTATTTGCTACATTGTAGTACTAAATTAGAATTATAACCGTGACCCAATGGGCGTGAAAAACTATTTAAAACTGTGACCCAACGGGTGTGAAAAATATATTGAAATCCGTGATTCAATGGGCGTGGGAAAATATTGAAAACCGTGACCCAACGGGAGTGAAAAAAAAATTAAAAACAGTGATCCGATGGACGTGAAAAAAACATTCTAAATCGTGAGTGGGCGTGAACGTGAAAATTAAAAAAAATAACGTTCGTGAATGGTCGTGAAAAATATTTTCAATTTCGTGAATGGGCGTGAGCGTGAATCAAAATTCACTCCCACGCCCATCTCTACTCCCGACACGTTAGCACTGTGTGTAGGTGCATCATACTAAAGCTTTCAGCAATTTAAAATTTCTGTTTTGTTAAATTCTTCGATCGTATAGAATTTCAGTAATAGTTATTTTGTAAAAAATTGCAGAACGTCAAAATTTGAATACAAGTAAAGTGCATGAACGTTACAAGGTAAAAAAGTGTCGACGAACATTCAAGGGTAGTGTTCCATCGAAGTAGATAAAAATAATTCAAAACGTCGTCTCGTTCATAAATCGTCGCCGCGAAAATAAAATCGACCGGATGTCGTGTGTGAAGAATGTAACATCAAATAATTACGTAAGCAAAAACAGGAGATAAATTGTGATAAAATACAGCAAGGGCTCTTCGTGCTGTCCTCGATACGATAGCGCAGTGCACGTGTTAAACGCCACCGATAAATAACACAAAACGGTAAACGAACCTTTAGTGTTTCTCTTTGAATAAAACATTAAACATACTTCCGTTTTAATCTTTTTCCGATAGCCTACATTCCGTTACAATTATATTCATATTAATTTGCTGGCACACAAGGGTAATTAAATTTGTTTCATTCGTTATAAAATGAGAGATGAATTTTCTACTGAGATAATTGCGAAATTTGATTTATTTGGACGAAATTAGCAAAATTTGTTAATTATGTGAAATTGAACTATAAGTTAATATCACTTTTGGGACACATTCATTATAAAAGGTTTGTTCCAGTGTAGAATGCTATCAATGATTCATTATAGCGAGTATAGTAATAATAATAATTTACTTGTTTTTGACTAAAATAGTATATTACATTACAAGTCATGAAAATGTTTCATTGCAGACGAGGAGGCTTGTTTGAAGAATGCGAGGATGCGCAGTGTCCGAGCGTTTCTTCAAAGCCTCCGAGTCTAGCAAAGACATTTTTATGACGCGTGATGTATTTTTTTTTTTTAAATCGGTAATTATAGAAGCTTCAAATTATAGAAAAAATTAGGTTTGCATAAATCACCAGAGCTGTGACAAATTTTAGAAAACGTTGTCATGACATTTTATTTTCATGCCTAGTCATTTTTACGTATTTATTTTCATGCCTAGTCATGGAAATCTTCCTTTCAAGACTCAAATTAGTCAGGAAATGAAGATTTTCAGGCCGATTTAAAAAAAAAAATTTCTTATATTGCATTATGGCTTTGACTTTAATCTCTAAAATTATTATTAAATACAGTCTTATAAAGTATCTTCTCATACTATTCCACCCGAATAAAAAAAGCAATTACTCATTTGAAAGGTCAGGACACTTAAGGTGGGTTTATGCTCAAAAATTTAAGAATTCGGAATAAGAATAATTTTAAGAATATTTTTAATTTAACCGAAGTGAAACGTGATTATATTTATTAATCTGATGTTGTTGCGATTTTGACAATTGACATTTATGTTTTTTATATGCAGAAATGTATCCATACCCGCAAAATCGATGATTTCAGGCTATTTTAGGTTATGTCATGTAAAAAATTTGACATGTCTGTCAGAATCAGAAATAAGGAATAAGGCGTAAAATTTTTGAGCATAAACTAGCCTTTACTATTAAATTATTTTTGAAAATCATGACCGCCGCCGGGAATTGAACCCGGGACCTTTACCCGCCTTTACCTTGCCGGGGAAACACTCTACCATCTGAGCTACGTCGGTCCTGCCTTCAATTCTCGTCGGCTATCATGATTTTCCATACACCATTGTTGACTCTTATTTTCAAAAATAATTTAATAATTATTCACCATTTCTCTAATTCCCTTGTACTTCAATAGCCTTTACTAGTTTGTGATTTGTGTAATAAATTTTAGTTGTCATAAGTAACTCCCATCGTTAAACATTTATTGAAGAAAGTGACTACTGTAATTTCTTTATTTATTTTATGTTTATCGTTAACTTTGGTTTCATATTATTTTACTGACTTAATACAAAAGTTGTATAAAACCTTTTAAAAACACAAATTTTTCTTGTGTAAAAAATGTTCCAACCTTTTTATGCGTCAAAGAAAATCAACTGATTAAATTATTGTCATACCGCCACCGTCTCCAATTTCCTTTTCAGTTCACTTTCTTCCTCTCTGAAATGAAGAAAGCGCCAACAATGCCGCAAATCTAAAATTAGCTCAACCCGCAATGTAGTAAGTATGTCGTATAAATGCAGATAAACACTAAACTTTCGATTAAATATCGTATGCGCTTAGAAAACAGAAGACAGAAAGTATGACCTCGATATACGCGCCGGTATCAGTATCACGACCTTGTAGTTTCGCTCATAGATTATCCAAGTGCAAACGGTACACATTATTTGCTCCAGACGACAAGTTTTCTTTTGGAAAACCACCGCAGGTGAGAAAAATAACACGAAATTTAGTTTATCTACGACTACTATGAAAAGTTTATATTTATGCTTTCAATTGTCAACGTAAAGTTGATTGTTCAAGCAAAAAACATTTTATTGTACGTCTCCTATGACAACGTGGAATAAAGTACTTTATGTACGACTGCATTATAAAGTACTGTTTATAACATAATTTTGCAGCAATAAAGCAGCTCTTTATAATACTAGTAAAATAAAGTTTCTTTATTTTACTAGTAAAATAAAATAATAGAAATAATAAAATAATAATAGAAAAGGCACACTTCGCTAGAGATTAAATTTTAATTTGTCATTTGTCATTTGTCAAATGTGTCATTTTGTAAATGTCATTATAGATAATAGAAAATCTTGCGTATAGGGCAGTCAAACATAAAATCTTGTATGCAACACGTATATAATAGGGTTTTATTGACTCGCCCATTTATGTACCTCGCTTCGCTGCGCTCGCTCGTCCCCTAACTGTCTCGCCAATAAAACCCTATATTATATACTTGTTACATAAATAGCTATTTTGATTACATAAAATAAAATAAAATGATTTTATGATTTTATTTATTTATTTCGATATTATTGGTATACGGTTACGAATAAAATATAAATTGATTGAACGCAGATTGAACTAACTGAATACTATTATTATTATAACAAATAATTTTAGTCGTAGATAAAATTATGTGTGTATTACGAGCGTAAAGTGTATTTGTACCTCTTGCACTATTACAGCTCTTGCCTTCGGCTCGCGCTGCAATTACCGTGCTCGAGTAACAAGGAGTCACTTTACGCTCTTAATACACAAATAACTATTATAAGAACAGTTCATTCTTTATTACTATGAGCCAAATTCATAACCATTATTATTTAAACTAATAAATTGTACTTTAGTCTCTATAAGGCTAGATTCAGACCTTCCCAATTATAAGTGTAAGTGGCTAATTTAACCAACCAGTGCTTAACGTTCGCACTTATAATTGAAATTGGAATTTTGTGGAAGCGCTGATTGGTTGATTTAGCACTTATACTTATAATTGGGTAGGTCTGAATCTAGCTTAACACACCAGTACCTATAAAATAAGTATTTATAACGATGACTCATAATTTGTGAGAATGCCACCCAAGTTGGGTAAAAGGTGTGATAGATATTTCTGATTGACCTACGTAAATCTTACTTTTATTAATTTTAAAGAAGATTCATTTATGAGCAGATTTTAGCCCTTTGCCTGTAATAAAATGCAAATGGCAAATAATGTTATTGTAATAATGTTTTTGTCTCATGTTCTTACACTTATCTAATAGATATCTTTAACTTTATCGATATAAAATTGATTTTTAATCATTTTAAAACTCTGAAATTAATTTTCTATTTTTATCTGAATTTAGAAATTTTTTAAATTCTATTATTTTAATCTTATAAGTACAAAAGTTAGTTACCTTGTTTCATATTGCAAAAATAACATATTTAAATTTTATAACATAATTTCAGCTTATTAACATAAAATTAGTTATGACTAAACGACTAAAAAGAAGTTGAAATAAATGTTTGCGTTAAACATTTATTAAACATGTGTGAAATGATGACAATCGAGAAGTGAAACCACACATCATTTTTATTTCAAATAAATGACAGTACAATTTTCGTGTCATTTCTTAGAAGATAATTTAAGTTTATCATCAATACAAGTAACAAATGTACCATGACTATCAACATTCCTAAAAATAACTGCCTCATTTTAAACTTGTTTACAGATAAAAATGAGCGAAGAAGAATTTTCCGGAAAAGTCGTTCTGATCACAGGAGCAAGTTCAGGAATTGGTGCATGCATTTCCATCCATTTTTCAAAACTAGGAGCCAATTTATCATTAACCGGCCGAAATAAAGAAAACTTAGAAAAAACAGCACAACAATGTAACAGCTCTCTATTGTTCCCCGGAGATTTAACAAAAACAGACGACTGCAAGACAATAATTGAAAAAACAATTGACCATTTCGGCAAACTTGACATACTGATCAACAATGCCGCGGTTTACGAAACAGATACAATCCAGACAGCAAATCTAGATACCTATGACCGAGTTTTCGACATGAATGTACGATCAGTCTATTGTTTAACTCATTTAGCAGTACCGCATCTTATAAAATCAAAAGGCAGCATCGTGAACATTTCTTCTTTGACAGGACTTCGTCCTTTTCCTTGGTGTTTGAGCTACACGATGTCTAAAGCCGCGTTGGATCAGTTTACACGTTGCATTGCTCTAGAACTCGCACCGAAGCAAGTTAGAGTGAATAGTGTCAATCCTGGATCGGTTCTGACGGACTCAAAGATGAAACTGGAAGGAAAACAGTTGGAAGAGTTCTTTAAGAAATGCAAGGAAGTGCATCCTTTGGGAAGGGCGGCCAGCATGGACGAAGTTGCAAAGGTTGTGGTGTTTCTTGCGGGAGAAAAAGCGAGCTTTATTACCGGGGCCAATGTGCCTGTGGACGGCGGAAGGCACGCTGCCTGTCCTAGATAATTTAAAGACAAAATAACTCATTGTTATTTCAGTTAAATTGCACTTGTGCACTTTGCAAAAATAGCAAAGATTTTATATTAAAAATTTGCTAGGTAACCTGATGTTTATAAATAAGAATATTAATTATTTGCATGAATGGCAAAAAATATAACATTAAAAGTTGTTGTTGTTATGATAATGTACGTACTGTTCTTTTTGTATGTCATATAAATTAAAATATTTAAGTACTCTCTATTGTTGTAATTATTACGCAATTAACAAATAATAAAAGCAAACTATGTTCATCAAACTGTTATTATATTTTATATTATACGTTTTTCCCGAATTCCTAAAATACTCTCGATTTTACTTTTTTTCCATTCCACTCTTTTTCCCACTACTAGGGCTGCCTGAAACCAGCCCGAAACTCGTACTTTGCCGCATCCTAGCTATGCAATGTCATTTTGAAGTTGAAAAATTCTGTAAAAGTGGTTTCATTGCGAGTAAACTGCCACATTATTATTGACTTCAGGATAATGTTTTTATAAACATTTAATAGAGAAAGAATGGATCTACAGATGTGCTTTTTTAAAATTTTGAAAATTAATACCTATCATGAGATATAACTGTGTGAATTGTGCATAAAATAGGATTTTTTTTAATTTTTCAGAATTTTTATATTCATGTACAATTTTTTAATCAAAATTTTAAAAAGACACATCTGTAGATCCATTCTTTCTCTATTAAAGCCTGGTTGAAATAAAATTTTACCATTCTTGTACTGGCCACAAAACACTCGCTACGTTAGTATATTTTATGTTGGATTGTAGGTAGTAGACGGGCCTCTTAAAAATGAAAATTAATTGACATAATACCTATTATAATATTAATAACTGGAGCTGCATGTGATATAAAATTGTTAAAAAATCACCAAATCTACTCAAAAACAATAGATTATAAATCAAATCTCGGCGTGGTTTGAGCCAAGAACAAAGATACTATTTAAAAAGTTTAAATTCGAAACTTAATTTTTTGAACAACAATGCCGACAATTACGAATAAGGTTCTTTCTAAATCCCCTCAACAATTTGACGAAAAAAATCAGCATAAATTCTCACACTGAGTAATTATTATTTAATATAAGGGTAATGATAATGTACTTAGTACTCAACTTACTAAACAAGGAACAAAAAGAAATTTTTTTTAATTCGTAAATTTCAAAAGCACCTTATTGAAACCACTAGATTATTGATTGTCAATGGATATCTGATTAACTATGAATTGAATTATTAATTAATTGTGCAATGGCAAGAATAGTTAATTTATGAAATTACATTTTACCGTTTTATTAAAAAAACCTGGAAACTAAAATTACGAATTTTGAAACAAATCTTTCACTTCCTAAGAGCACTATATTCCATTAAAATATATGCACGAAGTTGTGAATAAATAGAAACTTTAATCTAAGGTAACATTATCAACGTGTCTAGAATTCTATTCCTTCAGGATTAGTCTATAACTTATCCGTTATCCTAGGGATTTATTGATCACCTCACCAGGAATTTAGCCTTGGAATTAGCGCCTAAGGACGTCAGGGTAAACAGTGTTAAAGTGTTAATCCTGGAGCAACTGTTACGAATTTATGCTAACATGCTGGAGGGAATGGAAAAGAATTTCTAGAAATTTGAGAACACAATTTGGAAGGCAGGTTTGTTGCTAAATAATATGACTAATTAAATATACTAATATAGTTATATTTAGCGATGTATTTTTACCGATAAAAGTTCAATATCACTGATATGAAATCAATTAATGCAAATAATTATAATTAATTATGGCAATTATTGAAAGATACCAACATGTTTTGTGACAAAGTAAATATTATTAAGTAAACAGATAAAATATTTTATCTATCTTAGTTCTACAAAATAAAATAATAAGACATTAAAGTGTTTACTATCCTACAGTTGACTTTAATTTATTGTAAGTATTTTTTAAATTACATCTTCAATTAAAGAAAACAATTTAATTTTTTTATGTATGCCAATTAAACAATACATGCAATATAATTTGTTTACAACTGAATAATGCTATAAATTACACTTACTAAAGTAATACTTAATTATTCAATATGTCTCTTGGGTAATATTATAGTTTCTAGCAAATAAAACTCACTTTTTAATTTAAAATAGGCTGTCGCAATGTAACGTACATAGTATTTAAAAAATAAAATAGGAAATTCAGACCTGACAGCAATCATTTCGAATTTATTATAGATAAATACGTTTTCGAAAAGCTTGATGTTGCCCTCATTTTGATCTAATGCAATTTTTTAGAATTTTTATGTAGGATTCTATTAAAATACACAAGAAATATTCACAAAATTGGACATGTTTAGCCATGCACATAAAAAAAAATTGAAGAAAAAACTAAAGAAAAAAAACTGGTATTAGAGCAACGAGGGAGCATCCTTAAACATTTCAAAAATATCTTAGTTAATTCGAAAATTTCAATTCTTACTTCAATTTTAATGGGAAAACTAAACAAACTTTTCACCATTTTAACGACTAGAGGCCAACCACCTTAAATCATACATTATAGCTGTAGATAATGTATAGTATTCTATTATATTTAATATAAATACTCATTTCAATGATCAACTACTTCATTCTAAGTGATTAACATACTATATTAATTTCTTGATTTTAGGAAAATGAGCGCAAAAGAATTTACCGGAAAAGTGGTCCTAATCACAGGTGCAAGTTCCGGAATAGGAGCAGAAACCGCTATCCACTTTGCTAAACAAGAAGCGAGTTTAGCTTTAACCGGCCGAAACACAGAAAACCTTCAAAAAACAAAAGAACTATGTTCCCAGTCTCCAAACATTTTACTAATCAAAGCTGATTTAACAAAAGAAGAAGACATAAAACAAATCATACAAAAAACAATCGAACATTTCGGAAAACTTGACGTTCTAGTCAACAACGCGGGAATTTTAGACAGCGGCAAATTTGAATCCACAACTTTAGACCAACTTGATCGAGTTTTCAACACCAACGTTCGAGCTGTTTTCCAGTTGACCCAACTGGCAATTCCTTATCTTAAAACCACTAAAGGTAACGTTGTAAATATTTCCAGTTTGGCTGGAATTCGCTCCTTTCCAGAGTTGTCAATCTACTGTATGTCTAAGTCAGCTTTGGATCAGTTTACACAATGTATTGCTCTTGAGCTTGCACCGGATCAGGTTAGAGTAAATAGTGTAAATCCTGGAGTAATCGAAACTGATATCTTCAAGAATACAGGAATGACTGAAGAACAAATTCAACAGTTCTTGGAACATGTTAAGAAGAGCCATCTTCTAGGTAGAGTTGGGCAACCGAATGATGTTGCTAATGCTGTTTTGTTTTTGGCGAGCGAAAGAAGTAGTTTTGTTACTGGAGTGCTTTTGCCTGTTGATAGTGGGAGGCATTCGGCTTGCCCCAGATAATACCTATATTATGTCAAATTTGAGAATAAATTAAATAAAAACAGATTAATTTTTTAATAATTGAATTATTGTATTTAGGTACCTATATGTATTATCTGTACTGCTTGAACATAAAATGTCAATAACTTGCAATTAGTTATTTGTTATCTTTTATTTTCGTGACATTATAATACAATACCTACTGCTCAAAACTTATGAACATAAATGTAAATCTGTATGCTCATTTACTAGTTTGTTAAAATGAAGATACTACTATTTATTCGTGTTTACTTGAGTATTAGTGCTTATCTGTGCCACTGTGCCCTCCGAATTTATGAAAGTAATGTTCCTAATTATATTTCGTGATACTTAACTGATAACGTATAATAACGATTTCATAAGTAGAGTGTGGTACTTGTTAAATAAATAAATTAAAAACTGTATTATTTGTATAAGAAAATTTGTTGTTTAACTTAACTGTCAATGTTTTGTTGTCAAACTTAATAATTCAAAATATTGATAATTACAATTTCAAGTAGGTTATATTTTTTATTTATATCCTGTTTAAGAAATAAACACAAACAACTGATAATTGAAGCATCAAATATATAAATGAATTAAAATTAAGATTATCTACAAATTATTTATATGTTTATCTGCGATTAAATCATTCCGTAGTAATCTTGTTTATGAATTGCTAATAAACGATCATTTTTAATTAGATGAGTCGATTATAAAGTAAATGCACACTACCAAAATACATAATGGTGGGAGAAAGACTATAAGTACTAGTTTATAGCTGTAACAAATATTGCGTTATCATTTTATAATCAGTTCACACTAAACATCGGTTTCAAACGTGTAGTTTACAAATTAAAATGTCGCAAGAATTTTCTGGCAAAGTAGTGTTAATAACTGGTGCAAGTTCTGGAATAGGGGCAGGTACAGCCATATATTTCTCAAAACTAGGCGCAAGTTTAGCTCTAACTGGTCGCAACGTAGAAAACTTACAAAAAGTCGGTACTCAATGCGCTCAAAACGGTATTGAACCACTTTTAATCCAAGCTGATGTTACAAACACAACCGATCAAACAAAAATCATCACAAGCACAATCCAAAAATTCGGAAAATTGGACGTCTTGGTCAACAATGCCGGTATATTCGAAAGAGGATCATTGGAAGAAGTAAACATATCTCAACTTGACAAATTATTCGATACCAACGTTCGTGCAGTGTTCCAATTAACAAAACTAGCCATACCCCATTTAAAATCAACAAAAGGCAGCATTGTCAACGTCTCAAGTTTATCAGGACTGCGACCTTATCCAGGAATAACATCCTACTGTATGGCAAAATCAGCTTTAAATCAATTTACCCAATGCATCGCTCTTGAGTTGGCACCAGATCAAGTTAGGGTTAACAGTGTCAATCCGGCGGTTATTGTGACGGATATGTCCAAAAGAACTGGTATGAGAGATGAAGACGTTCCACTGTTTATAGCAGCTGAGAATGGGAAACATCCGCTAGGGAGGGTTGGACAAGTGCATGAAGTTGCAAGTGCGATCGCGTTTTTGGCAAGTGATAAGGCTAGTTTTATCACTGGAGTGCTTTTGCCTGTTGATGGAGGAAGATCGATTGTTTCTCCACGATAATTAAGAGTTGTTTTATAAAGTTATTTGTTACATTGTTAATATAATAAAATAATATCATAATAAATAAATAAATTTATTAATTATTTGTTCATTGTGTATTGATAAATAATACAGATATACCAGGTGAAGGTGTCTTATCTACCAATATCTTCAAGAATACAAGAATAACTGAAGAACAAATTAAACAGTTCTTGGAACATGTTAAGAAGAGCCATCTTCTAGGTAGAGTTGGCCAACCTAATGATGATGCCAATGCTGTTTTGTTTTTGGCGAGCGAAATAAGTAGTTTTGTTACTGGAGTGCCTTTGCCTATTGATAGTGGAAGACATTCGGCTTGCTCCAGATAATAAATTATATAAAATTTAAGAATATAAAATAATATAAAAACAGCTTCATTTCTTAATAATTGGTCTGTATTTAAGTACCAATACGTATAATTTTTCTACGACCACTACGGAAAATTGCACTTTTCCCATGCTTTACATAGCCCGAAAGTTATTCATTTCTCACAGTCGTGGGATAAAGTGTGAGAAATTATTTCTCACACAAGTTTCCAACTGTAATATAATGTTAATTTTTATATAATGTATTTTTAGGTTTATAAATTACAAAATATTATTTGCTAATTACTTAAATGTTTATATAATATAATCTCAATATTTCATAAGAATATAATAAATAAACTATAATAATATTTCAATATATTAAAATCTAATTTTCGCTTTTACATTTTAGAATTTAACTGTTGGCAAGATTGTTCTTTTTTAAAAAAAATGAATTATTTATCTTACCAAAGAGTGTGGTCGTAGAAAAAGTATAGTGTGCCACTTGTGCAGAAACACCTATTGCCCACTTGTGTGATTCCAGCCCTCGACTTCGTCTCGTGCTGGAACTCTCACACCTCGTGGGCAATAGGTGCTTTTCTGCACTAGTTGCACAATATACTATTGTACTACTTGAACATAAAATGCAAAAACTTGCAATGAATTATTGTTTGTTATCCTTTATTTTCGTGACATTATAATATACAATGTATCTGCCTACTGCTCATAACTTATGAACACAAATGTAAATTTGTATTTTCATTTACTAGTTTAATTTTGAAATGTATTACTTCTTATTCGTGTTTAATTGAAGAGTGTTAGTGAAGTGATTATCTGTGCTTTAAAAATTTATGAAAATAATGTTCCTAATTATATTTCGTGATACTTAACTGATAAGATTAATAACGATTTCATAAGTAGAATGCGGTAACTGTTCCATTTGTGTGAGAAAATGTAATGTTGTTTAACTAAACTGTCAATGTTCTGTTATAAAACTTAATAATTCAAAATATTGATATTTATTTTCGCTCTACAATTTCAAGTAGGTAAGTTATCTATTTTTATTACATCCTGTAAGAAATAAACATAAACAACTAAAAATTAAGACCGTTTTTAAAAGATTACTATATTAACTTTTTATTTATTTCCTATCATTAATTCTAGACATTAAATACATGTTTGTTTTTTATTATTAAAACGTAATAAAGCATCAATTATATAAGATGAATTTAAATTAAGACTATCTAGAAATTATTTTCGTGATTTTTTGCGATTAAATAACTCCTTAGTAAAACTAGCCTTGTCACTTGCCCAACACGAGATTGCACTTGCAACTTCATGCACTTGTCCAACTCTCCCTAGCGGATGTTTCTCATTCTCATTATTTGTGGTATGTGCGGTTGCGAATAAACGATTATTTGTTATGAGATGAGTCGGCTATAAAACAAATAAACACTAGTCAGTAGTCAAGTTCAAATGGTGGGAGAAACCCATACAGAGACTATAAATACTGATTTGTGCTGTAACAAATTTTATCATTTTACAATCAGTTCACAGTAAACATCAGTTTCAAACGTGTCGTTTACAAATTAAAATGTCGCAAGAATTTTCTGGCAAAGTAGTGTTAATAACTGGTGCAAGTTCTGGAATAGGGGCAGGTACAGCCATATATTTCTCAAAACTAGGCGCAAGTTTAGCTCTAACTGGTCGCAACGTAGAAAACTTACAAAAAGTTTGTAATCAATGCGCTCAAAACGGCAGTAAACCACTTTTAATCCAAGCTGATGTTACAAACACAACCGATCAAGCAAAAATCATCACAAGCACAATCCAAAAATTTGGGAAACTGGACGTTTTGGTCAACAATGCCGGAATATTCGAGACAGGAATATTAGAAGAAGTAAACATATCTCAACTTGACAAGATATTCGACACCAACGTTCGAGCAGTGTTCCAATTAACAAAACTAGCCATTCCGCATTTAAAATCAACTAAAGGAAACATTATTAACGTCTCAAGCGTAGCTGGACTGCGACCATTCCCAGGAATAACATCCTACTGTATGACAAAATCAGCTTTGGATCAGTTTACTCAATGTATCGCTCTTGAGTTGGCAGCAGATCAAGTTAGGGTTAACAGTGTCAATCCGGCGGTTATTGTGACAGATATTTTCAGAAGAAGCGGCATTAAAGAAGAAGATGTTCCACTGTTTTTAGAAGCCGAGAATGAGAAACATCCGCTAGGGAGGGTTGGACAAGTGCATGAAGTTGCAAGTGCGATCGCGTTTTTGGCCAGTGATAAGGCTAGTTTTATCACTGGAGTGCTTTTGCCTGTTGATGGAGGAAGATCGATTGCTTCTCCAGTTTATAAATAAATAAATAAATTTATTAATTGTTTACTTTTGTCATTTATAAATGCAAATACCAAGTGTATAAAATAGGATAGGTAGCGTAACTGGAAAATTCAAGGTCTGAAGACAAACTTAGTTAAATTAGGTAAAGTTGTTCAATTTTAAATAACAAAAGTTCTTCTTTTTCCGAAAATTTTTTTATATAAATAATAGCTATGTACTTATTTGTTTATATTTGAATAATAAAATTATCTTCTTTACTAATGACATGATTTAATATCTCCCTGAATGATTTTCCATTTAATTAAAATTAATAATTACAATTTAGTGTATTAACTCTCTTGATTTAAAATATTTCATTCCCTAATAATAAACAAATAAATATTTTTTTTCATAGCTACTTTATCGACTATTTTCAGTCGATAAAGTAATACAAACTTCTGGCGCTACCTCTAAATTTTATATAGATTCATCTGTAGTTATGCATAGATGAAAATTTTAACAAACAGAATTTAATACTTAACTTACTGATTTGACATAAGAAGTTATGAAATTCAAAACATTGATAATAATTTGTCTTACAATTTGAAGTATGTATAACATATTTTTCTTTTTATATCCTGTTTAGAGATATACATAAAAGACTAAAACTTTAAAAAAACAAGCTATTTCAATACTTTACCTGGAATTCATCCGAGAGTAACATTCCGTTTCACAAAAAAATGGAGGTCGTTTTTTCAGATCTTTGACAATATTAACTTTTATATGTTTCTTCTTGTTTTAGATATTAAATACAACGTAATATTTAAATTATTGACGGTTACCATTAACACAAAACATAAATTAGATATACAATAAAGATGAATTTAAAATTTTGTATCTATAATTAAATTATTACATTAAAATTAAAATAATGATCATTTGATAGATGAGTCGGCTATAAAATAAATGCCCACTACTACTACTACATAATGGTGGGAGAAACCCACAAATACTATAAATACTAGTTTTGAGCTGTAACAAATATCATTTTATTCAGTTCACACTAAACATCAGTTTCAAACGTGTCATTAACATATTAAAATGTCGCAAGAATTTTCGGGTAAAGTAGTGTTAATAACTGGTGCAAGTTCTGGAATAGGGGCAGGTACAGCTATATATTTATCACAACTAGGCGCAAGTTTAGCTCTAACTGGTCGCAACGTAGAGAACTTAGAAAAAGTTGCTACTAAATGCGCTCAAAACGGCGTTAAACCACTTTTAATCCAAGCTGATGTTACAAACACAACCGATCAAACAAAAATCATCACAAGCACAATCCAAAAATTCGGAAAACTGGACGTTTTGGTCAACAATGCCGGAATAATGGAGACAGGCCCATTAGAAGAAATAAACATATCACAATTGGATAAAATATTCGATACCAACGTTCGTGCAGTGTTCCAATTAACAAAGCTAGCCATACCACATTTAAAATCAACAAAAGGCAGCATTGTCAACGTCTCTAGCGTAGCTGGACTGCGTGCTTTCGCAGGAGTAACATCCTACTGTATGACAAAATCAGCTTTGGATCAATTTACCCAATGTATCGCTCTTGAGTTGGCAGCAGATCAAGTTAGGGTTAACAGTGTCAATCCGGCGGTTATTGTGACGGATCTCTTAAGAAGAACTGGTATGAAAGAAGAAGATTATCAACTGTTTATAGAAGCCGAGAATGAGAAACATCCGCTAGGGAGGGTTGGACAAGTGCATGAAGTTGCAAGTGCGATCGCGTTTTTGGCCAGTGATAAGGCTAGTTTTATCACTGGGGTGCTTTTGCCTGTAGATGGAGGAAGAACGATTGCTTCTCCACGATAATTATGGTTGTTTTATAAAGTTGTTGTTAATATTATGTAATAGTTTATTAATAAATAAATTTATTAATTGTTTGCTTTTATCAATTATAAATGCAAATACCAGGTGTATAAAATAGGATAGCGTAAACTGGGAAATTCAAGGTCTGAAGACAAACAAGGTTAGTGAAATTAGGTAAAGTTGTTTAATTTTAACTAATATAAAAGTTTTTCTTTTACCGAAAAAGAATTTATGTAAATAATACCTATGTACCTATTTGTTTATATTTTAATAATAAAATTATCTTCTTGGTAATTAGGTAGGTACATGATTGTTTATTTATTTACTAATGATATGATTTAATTTCCCTGAATGATTTTCCATTTAACTAAAATTAATAATTACAATTTAGTGTATTAACTCTATTGATTTAAAATATTTCATTCCCTAATAATAAACAAATAAATAATTATTTTCCATAGCTACTTTATCGTCTATTTTGAGTCGATAAAGGAACCCTAACTTCTGCCTGTAAATCTTATATAGATTCATCTATAGTTTTGCATAGATGAAAATTTTAACAAACAGAATTTAATATTTAACTTACTGATTTGACAAGAAGTTATGAAATTCTAAACATTGATCATTTGTGTCCTATAATTTCAAGTAGTTATAACATATTTATCTTTTTATAACCTGTTTAGAGATATACGCAAAAGACTAAAACTCTTAAAAAGCTATTTCAACTCTTTACCTAAAGTTTATCCGAGTAACATTCCATGTCACAAAAAAATGGAGGCCGTTTTTTCAGATCTTTAACAATATTAACTTTTTTATATTTTTCTCCTTTGTTTTAGATATTAAATGCAACGCAGTATTTAAATGATTGAAGGTTACTATTAACATAAAACATAAATTAGGTACACAATTTAAAGATGAAATTAAAAATATGTATCTATGATTAAATTATTACCTTACACCTTAGTTATCATGGTTAATTAAAATAATGATCATTTGTTATTAGATGAGTCTGCTATAAAATAAATACACACTACTTAAGTTAAGTACTACATAATGGTGAGAGAAACCTATAAATACTAGTTTCGAGCTGTAACAAATATTATCATTTTACTCAGTTCACACTGAACATCGGTTTCAAACGTGTCGTTTACAAATAAAAATGTCGAAAGAATTTTCGGGCAAAGTAGTGTTAATAACTGGTGCTAGTTCTGGAATAGGGGCAGGTACAGCCATATACTTCTCAAAACTAGGCGCAAGTTTAGCTCTAATTGGTCGCAACGTAGAAAACTTACAAAAAGTTGGTACTCAATGCGCTCAAAACGGCATTAAACCACTTTTAATCCAAGCTGATGTTACAAACACAACCGATCAAACAAAAATCATCACAAGCACAATCCAAAAATTCGGAAAACTGGACGTTTTGGTTAACAATGCCGGAATATTGGAGACAGGGCCATTGGAAGAAGTAAACATATCACAATTGGATAAAATATTCGATACCAATGTTCGTGCAGTGTTCCAATTAACAAAGCTAGCCATACCTCATTTAAAATCAACAAAAGGCAGCATTGTCAACGTCTCAAGTATAGCCGGATTGCGATCTTATCCAGGAGTATTAACCTATTGTATGTCAAAATCAGCTTTGGATCAGTTTACTCAATGTATCGCTCTTGAGTTGGCACCAGATCAAGTTAGGGTTAACAGTGTCAATCCGGCACTTATAGTGACGGATATCTTCATAAGAAGTGGTATGAAAGAAGAAGATTTTCCACTGTATTTAGAAGCCGAGAATGAGAAACATCCGCTAGGAAGAGTTGGACAAGTGCATGAAGTTGCAAGTGCGATCGCGTTTTTGGCCAGTGATAAGGCTAGTTTTATCACTGGAGTGCTTTTGCCTGTTGATGGAGGAAGATCGGTTGCTTCTCCACAATAATTATGATTATTGATTGATATTTGTTATATTGTTATTATTATGAAATAGTTTATAAGATAATAACATAAAAAATGGGATTTCATGATCTGAAGAAAAACAAGGTTAGTTAAATTAGGCAAAGAATTTATGTAAATACAAATTGTTTAATTATTGTAAAACATTTTTAAATATATAATATATTAATAAATATAATCCAGATATAGGTACCTATTTGTTTATATTTTAATAATAAAATTATCTTCTTGGCAGTCAGGTATATGATTGTTTATCTCTGAATGAATTTCCATTTAATTAAAATTAATAATTACAATTTAGTGTATTGAATCTATTTGATTTAAAATATTTCATTCTGTAATAATAAACAAATAAATAATTATTTCCACAGCTGATTAGTAAAATTAGAGTAAATGAAGTAGAATTTGAGTGGATAAAGTAAAATTACAGTTATTTTTACAGTTTTTCTTCAAATTCGTTTTTAAACATTTCTGCACCCTATTTGAAAAAAGTAAAATGATGAAAAACATTACAAACTCCGAAATTGCGTTTTGATAATAATTTAATTTAAAATTGGCTTTCTTATATTTTTTCTTTAACATCAACTATAGAAAAAATAGATTTTTCTACACGACGATAATAGTATATTACATAATGAGCGTGTGAGTGAGAATGTTGACGCACGAGGCTTGCCGAGTTTGGAAATCTCACGAATATTCGATAGACAATTTTGTGCGAGTTATATTATACACTATTTTTTCCATGGCCATACATAAATATTAATAGAATATTACAAACCAAGGAGGAAAGTATATCATTGCAGCGGAGGGCTAAGATAGCTAAACCAAGGCGCATGGCTCCGAGGTTAGCTGTAGCCCGAGGAAACAAAAAAGCCGTTATTTTAGATCTTTTACAATATTAACTTTTTACCTTCCGCTTACCTGTAAAGGAAGGTATTGGAATCATGCAAAAAATCGGGTGGTGAATTTTTAGTGGATGAGCACGAATTAGGGTCCTTACAACTAATTTTTGATAGTTTCACGATGATGTCTGTGTGTATGTGTGTGTGTGTGTGTGTGTGTGTGTGTGTGTGTGTGTGTGTGTGTGTGTGTGTGTGTGTGTGTGTGTGTGTGTGTGTGTGGTCAAGGGTTGTTAGTCGCATAACTCAAATACGAATTACCCGAAAATTTTGATATTTGGTATTTAACATTTGTATATAAATTGGAAGAGCTCCCTAGATTTTGGTACAAATATCTTCATCGGAAGTGATATTTTTTGAAGATTGAAAAGGTTAATTGTCAAAATTGTATATAAATTTGGAAAAATATAGTATTTATTTGTAATGAGAATAAGAGGAAAAGTTATTTGCAACTTACGTTCTAAAAAAATTGTCTTTATCTGGTAGCATTAAAGAACTGCAGTAAAATTTAAAAAATAAATTTATCAAATAAAACGTTGATATCTTGTAATCCATGATCGGTTGATTTTTGTTTCTGCGTAAAAAATATTGACAGGTGAGACGGGTGACAAGTTGGCATACTAGCGCTATATAAGTCCTAAGTAAGATATTAAATGTAGTAATTGAACGGAGGATTGCTTCAACACAGAAGAGTTTTCGTGTAAATTAATCTTTTGATTCAGGTGATACTAATTTCTGTGTTTGAATATTTTAGATTTTTATTTGTATATTTTAAATGGGCACCGGATTGCACGTATACATTTCTGTTTAAAATCTAGATATGGCGGAAGGTTGTGTGATGGCCACGTCAGATTTTTATTTTTTCTCTCTAAATTTTAAATATTAAATACAACGTAGTACTTATATTATTGTATATTGCTGTTAACATAAAACATCAATTAGGTATACAATAAAGATGAATTAATAGATATTTATACACCAAGTGAGATATATGAATGTTTATTCAAGAGAAGAAAGTTTAACCCTCGAGCCCGAAGGGCGAGTGGGATAATTTCTTCGAGTGAATAAACATTCGTATTTCACGACGTGATTTATACAATGTTTTATTCAATTTTGACGAAATTATTTCAAATATATGAATTATAAATTTATATTGACATAACAAAAAAAACTAATCAAAGTAGTCGTTACTGGTAAGTTGTCCTTGTTTTTATGCATTTTTGACGTAGTTAATAATAACAGTTTAAAATGTCAGAGTGATTTAAAAATGTGTTGACTGATTTAAAAAAAAGTAATTCACTTGCGAATAACAGTTGTTTAAAGTTGTTGCTATGGAGTTAATAATAGCAGTTAAAACGTCAAAATTGAATAAAAGATATTTATCTATGATTATAGTATATTACATTACTAGGAGGGTAAAACAGTTTTTACTGCTGAAAAGAGGAAATGACCGGCGAGCCGATTAGGCGAGCCTGTCACCTCCTTGAAGCAGTAAAAACAGTTACCCTGTGTGTATTGTACAACATTTTACTTGTTACTCATCTGTAAACCAGAATAAAATTAAAAAATTGTAACCAAATCCTGTCAGTTACACACAACTGTTTTCTCTTAAATAATATCTCATAAGCCTTGGAAGTATGATTGCTGTGCCAACGTACATTGTTTAACACAACAGTAAAACTGGGCACGCTTGTAAAGAAAAATATATGCGCAGAACTAACAAGTAAAAAAAATTTACAAGCGAGTAGTTATAGTGACTTGTTCAGATCTATTTTCAAAGGCAATAGAAGGGTTTGTAAAACAGTGTTAACATGTGAGTAACAAGTAAAATTATTACCTTCTTAGAGCTGTTATCTTGTTTGTGAATGACTAACTACAGATAATTTGTTATTAGATGAGTAGGTGGGAGAAAGCCATATAAAGTTTTAGTCACAACAAATGTTGCGTTTTTAATCAGTTCACACTAAACATCGGTTTCAAACGTGTCATTTACAATTTAAAATGTCGCAAGAATTTTCTGGCAAAGTAGTGTTAATAACTGGTGCAAGTTCTGGAATAGGGGCAGGTACAGCCATATATTTCTCAAAACTAGGCGCAAGTTTAGCTCTAATTGGTCGCAACGTAGAAAACTTACAAAAAGTTGGTACTCAATGCGCTCAAAACGGCATTAAACCACATTTAATTCAAGCTGATGTTACAAACACAACCGATCAAACAAAAATCATCACAAGCACAATCCAAAAATTTGGAAAACTGGACATTTTGGTCAACAATGCCGGAATAATGGAGACAGGCCCATTAGAAGAAATAAACATATCACAATTGGATAAAATATTCGATACCAACGTTCGTGCAGTGTTCCAATTAACAAAACTAGCCATACCTTATTTAAAATCAACCAAAGGAAACATTGTCAACGTCTCAAGTATAACAGGACTGCGGTCTTATCCAGGAGCATTATCCTACTGTATGTCAAAATCAGCTTTGGATCAATTTACTCAATGTATCGCTCTTGAGTTGGCACCAGATCAAGTTAGGGTTAACAGTGTCAATCCGGCGGTTATTGTCACGGATATCTTCATAAGAAGTGGTATGAAAAAAGAAGATTTTCCACTGTTTTTAGAAGCCGAGAATGAGAAACATCCGCTAGGGAGGGTTGGACAAGTGCATGAAGTTGCAAGTGCGATCGCGTTTTTGGCCAGTGATAAGGCTAGTTTTATCACTGGAGTGCTTTTGCCTGTAGATGGAGGAAGGTCGATTGTTTCTCCACGATAATTATGGTTGTTTTATACAGTTGTTGTTAATATTATGAAATAGTTTATAAATAAATAAATTTATTAAATGTTTGCTTTTGTCATTTATAAATTCAAATATAAGGTGTATAAAATAAGATAGCATAACTGGGAAATTCAAGGTGTGATGATGACAAACAAGGTTAGTTAAATTAGCTAAAGTTGTTCAATTTTAAATAATATAAAAGTACTTCTTTTTCCGAAAAAGAATTTATGTAAATAATACCTATCTACCTATTTGTTTATATTTTAATAATAAAATTATCATCTTGGTAATTAGGTAGGTACGTGATTGTTTATTTACTAATGATATGTGATATGATTTAATATCTCCCTGAATGATTTTCCATGCAATTAAAATTAGTAATTACAATTTAGTGTATTGAATCTATTTGATTTAAAATATTTAATTCCCTAATAAAAATCAAATAAATAATTTTTCGCCAACCGGACGTATTTGATGCAAAAGTGTCATTGTTTTTTGTAAAAAAAGGAGGCCATTTGGGGATTTTTTATGATCACCATAGCAATATTGTACAAAAAGTAAATCTATTCTTCCCTCGATTCTTCCTAATACAAAAAACATTGTTGATGTCATGGTTAGTATGTTTACATTTTAATTGTTACGTAATAAGAGGATATGTCAATTTAAATGAAATTATGAAATTACATCTATTTAAGCGGCTAGCGAAAAAATATTATGTTTCATTCATACAAAAAATGCTATTTTGGGACTCAACCGTCTCACTCGTCCCAAAATCATACATTTTTTGTATTAATGAAACAAATAACTATTTTTTCATAGCTACTTTATCGACTATTTTGAGTCGATAAAGGAATACTAACTTCTGACCCTGTCTTTAAATCTTATCTATAGTTATGCATAGATGAAAATTTTAACAAACAGAATTTAATAGGTACTTAACTTACTGATTTGACATAAGAAGTTATGAAATTCAAAACGTTGATAATTTGTGTCCTACAATTTCAAGTCGATATGACATTTATCTTTTTATAACCTGTTTAGAAATATACACAAAAGACTAAAACTTTCAACACTTTACCTGGAGTACATCCGAGTAACATTCCGTCTCACAAAAAAATGGAGGCCGTTTTTTCAGATCTTTAAGATTATTAACTTTTATAATTTTCTTCTTGTTTTAGTTATTAAATTCAACGTAGTATTTAAATTATTGAAGGTTACTATATTAACATAAAACATAAATTATGTATACAATAAAGATGAAATTAAAAATATGTATCTATGATTAAATTATTAAAATAATGATCATTTGTTATTAGATGAGTCGGCTATAAAATAAATGCCCACTACTACATAATGGTGGGAGAAACCCAGAAAGGCTATAAATACTAGTTTTGAGCTGTAACAAAAAATATTATGTTATCATTTTACAATCAGTTCACACTAAACATCGGTTTCAAACGTGCCGTTTACAAATAAAAATGTCGCAAGAATTTTCGGGCAAAGTAGTGTTAATAACTGGTGCAAGTTCTGGAATAGGGGCAGGTACAGCCATATATTTCTCAAAACTAGGCGCAAGTTTAGCTCTAATTGGTCGCAACGTAGAAAACTTACAAAAAGTTAGTACTCAATGCGCTCAAAACGGCAGTAAACCACATTTAATTCAAGCTGATGTTACAAACACAAGCGATCAAACAAAAATCATCACAAGCACAATCCAAAAATTTGGAAAACTGGACGTTTTGGTCAACAATGCCGGAATAATGGAGACAGGGCCGTTAGAAGAAATAAACATATCACAATTGGATAAAGTATTCGATACCAACGTTCGTGCAGTGTTCCAATTAACAAAGCTAGCCATACCTCATTTAAAATCAACAAAAGGCAGCATTGTCAACGTCTCAAGCGTAGCCGGACTGCGACCTTATCCAGGAGGATCAATCTACTGTATGTCAAAATCAGCTTTGGATCAGTTTACTCAATGTATCGCTCTTGAGTTGGCTCCAGATCAAGTTAGGGTTAACAGTGTCAATCCGGCGCTTATTGTGACTAATATCTTCATAAGTAGTGGTATGAAAGAAGAAGATTTCCCACTGTTTTTGAAAGCCGAGAATGAGAAATATCCGCTAGGGAGGGTTGGACAAGTGCATGAAGTTGCAAGTGCGATCGCGTTTTTGGCAAGTGATAAGGCTAGTTTTATCACTGGAGTGCTTTTGCCTGTAGATGGAGGAAAATCGATTAATTCTCCACGATAATTAAGAGTTGTTTTATAAAGTTATTTGTTGCACTGTTTATATTATAAGATAATAATATAATAAATAAGGTGAAGTGAGGTGATTGTGAACCAAAAAACATAAAATTGTAAAATAAAAAACATAACATAACATTTTTATATGACACAGTAAGTTAGTAAACAACCTTAACCAACACACTTTCATCATTTCTGAATAAAAATAGATTCAGTTCAACTTCCAATGTGTATATATTTATATTATATAATATATCTTTATTAAATATTCTGTGTACTTTGTCTCTATTTTCGTCTTCGAAAAAGTTCGAAAAATCTTCAAGCTTTATTTTCTTTCGGAATGTAATTTTTGCCTTTTTTTTGTTTTCAAAGTTTCTAAATTTATTTAAAATATTTTTTTAGTTATAATATCAGACTTATCCATTTTTAGAATTTTAGTATGCCACTTGCTCTTCGTTTAACTTTGAATTTTTAACTGCCACTATATTATTCGATATTATTTATGTATTTGTTTTTTCAAAGAATTTATACTAATTGTGGCTTAATCCGAAACTTCCAATTTTTTAAAAATAATGTTCCTCATAATATATCGCGTGATAATACAAAGTTACAACGTAATTTAAATAAATAAGTATGTCATTTGTAAAATAAATTAATCAAATACTGTAGGTGCTATTTCTTTACTGTCATTGATATTTTAATCGAACTTACTGATTTGACATAAGAAGTTATGAAATTCAAAATATTGATAATTTGTGACCAACAATTTCAAGTAGGTAAGTATAACATAGTTTTTCTTTTTATAACCTGTTTAGAGATAAACACAAAATACTAAAACTTTTTCAACAGTTTAGCTGGATTGGTTTACATTCGAGCAGTAGCAGATGAATATGAAATATGTAAAATTTTAAGGTATTTTTCACACAATTCAAAGTTGTTTTCTCTATAATAATAATAATAATAATAATAATAATAATAATACACCGAACAATAAATTTTTTAAATTTTCATATCTTCTCCAAAGCTAATGTCTGGGTACGCCACTGCATTCGAGTAACATTCTCTCTCACAAAAAACTAAAAATGAAGGTCGCTTTTTCAGATCTTTTACAATATTAATTTTTTATATTTTTCTGCTTATTTTAGATAATAAAACGTATTTCTTATAACCTGTTGAAGGTTACTATTAACATAAAAATTATCAATTAGGTATAAGTACAATAAAGATGATATTTATCTAGATTAAGTAATTACCTTAGACCTTAGTTATATTGTTTGTGGATGGCAAACTAAAGATAACGTTATTAAATAAATAAGTTGGCTTTAGAATAATTGTATACTAATGAAGTCATGATGGTGGGAGAATACATAAATGCTAATTTTTAGCTACAGCAAATTGCGTTATTATTTTACAATCAGTTCACACTAAACATCGGTTTCAAACGTGTCGTTTACAAATTAAAATGTCGCAAGAATTTTCGGGCAAAGTAGTGTTAATAACTGGTGCAAGTTCTGGAATAGGGGCAGGTACAGCCATATATTTCTCAAAACTAGGCGCAAGTTTAGCTCTAATTGGTCGCAACGTAGAAAACTTACAAAAAGTCGGTACTCAATGCGCTCAAAACGGCATTAAACCACTTTTAATCCAAGCTGATGTTACAAACACAACCGATCAAACAAAAATCATCACAAGCACAATCCAAAAATACGGAAAACTGGACGTTTTGGTCAACAATGCCGGAATATTCGAGACAGGATTATTAGAAGAAGTAAACATATCTCAACTTGACAAATTATTCGATACCAACGTTCGTGCAGTGTTCCAATTAACAAAACTAGCCATACCTCATTTAAAATCAACTAAAGGAAGCATTGTCAACGTTTCAAGTATAGCCGGATTGCGATCATTTCCAGATATCACATCCTACTGTATGACAAAATCAGCTTTGGATCAATTTACTCAATGCATCGCTCTTGAGTTGGCACCAGATCAAGTTAGGGTTAACAGTGTCAATCCGGCGCGTATTGTCACGGATATCTTCAGGAGAAGTGGTATGAAAGAAGAAGATATTCCGCTGTTTTTAGAAGCCGAGAATGGGAAACATCCGCTAGGGAGGGTTGGACAAGTGCATGAAGTTGCAAGTGCGATCGCGTTTTTGGCCAGTGATAAGGCTAGTTTTATCACTGGAGTGCTTTTGCCTGTTGATGGCGGAAGGTCGATTGTTTCTCCATGATAATTAAGAGTTGTTTTATAAATTTATTTGTTACATTGTTAATATTATGAAACAGTTTATAAGATAATAACAATAAAGTTTGCTCATTTTTCATTTATAAATACCAGGTGTAAAAAATACGATGGCCTAACTGAGGATTTCAAGATTTGTAGAAAAATAAGGTTAGTTAAATTAGATAAAGTTGTTCAATTTTAACTTATTTAAAAGTTATTGTTTTTCCGAAAAAGAATTTATGTAAATGCAAATTGTTGATTTATTGTATAATATTTTTAATAGTTATTTAAATATCTAGTGTGTTAATAAGTGCGATTATAATTGAGACATTTTAATGCGTGAGAGAATCGCCTATTATCACATGAGATAGTTACAATATTTTTCCGTTGATCATTACCTTTTTAATTTGGAGAAAATTTAATTTTTGTTCATAATTGTGCTGAGCACAATGTTACGTGAATATTATTTAGCTAGAACGGTCTAAAAAATTTCGTTTTATTCTGTTTGTCATTTTTCTAAAACTTAGCACTAGCTAATATAAACGTGAAACCTATGTTCAACGCAAACAAAAAAAATCGTTGATTAATAAAAAATCATGCAGTTATAGGGGGTCATAAATGTATAATTTTTTTATTTACTTATTGGATCAACGGAAAATATATTTTAATAAATATAATTCAAATGTACCTACCTATTAGTGTACCTACATTTTAATAATAAAATAATTTTCTTAGTATATGATCTTGAATTTATTTTCTAATGTTCTGATTTATATCTACCGGAATGATGTTCCATTTAATTAAAATTCATTACAATTTAGTGCATTGACTCTATTGATTTAAAATATTTCATCCTCTAATAATAAACAAAGAAATACATTTTCAATTTGATTAAATTCCTAAAAATACCTACCGTTGATATTAACTTAAATGTTTAATATATACAAACAAAACAATAAGTTTGAATATCATTTTATCATGAACATTTTGTTGAGACTTATCAATTGTGCACACTTGTGGTATTTCATTCCAAAAATTTGCAAAAATAGATTATTTGAGGTTGGGGAAGTCTTACTCCAGTCGCAGTAAAGTATAAATTAAGATATCGGTTGTTGATACTAATTACAAATATCTATGTAAATGAATTGTTGACTTGAATCAGTAGTTATGTATAATTAATTTATTCTTTGAAAAACATAAAACTCTTTTACCTACATGAGTTCAATTATCGATGAGAGATATATACAATACAAACACATAAATATTATTTTTTATATATCATATCAATACATTGTCTGAGTTTAATTTTCATGTTACATTTCGTTTTAATTTTTAATAATGAGTGTATCTCTTCATAACAAAATATTGCTTAATAAAATCAATTATAATTATTTATCAATATCTATAAATATCAGAGTTTGTATTTTGTTATTACTTACCTACCTATCAAAATGAGTTTCATTGTTATCAGTATTATTTGTTATTTATTTATCTAAATTATTCCACAATTCATATCATCTATCATACACACTTACAATTTGATTATAGGCTTATCTAACTACTCAATATCCATTCTGATAAAAAATATGTTCCTAAATTGTTAGTGCACAAGTAGTAGTAGTAAGTGTGTAAACTCATCCAACCTAGTAAAATGTCTGATTTTTCGGGAAAAGTCGTTTTAATAACAGGGGCCAGTTCTGGTATTGGTGCTGGCACAGCAATCCATTTATCAAGTTTAGGAGCAAGTTTAGCTCTAACCGGACGCAACTTAGAAAATTTACAAAAAGTTTCTGCCCAATGCACGAAAGAAAAAACACCGAAACCTTTTTTAATCCAAGCTGACGTCACCAAAAGTGAAGACCAGAAGAAAATTATCGATTCGACGATTGCACATTTCGGAAAATTAGATGTTCTGGTAAACAATGCCGGCATTGCATTGAACGGGAATTTGGAAGCTGCCAATTTAGAGCAACTAGACAAAATATTTGACACCAATGTTCGAGCAGTTTTTCAACTAACCAAACTGGCAGTACCTCATTTGGTATCAACAAAAGGTAACATTAATATATTATTTATTTAAACTAGTTATGTTTATTATATACATTGTTTATCACGTCCTTTACCCAACTTGAGTGCGGAAGCCTGATGACATATAATTTTTTTACTTATTCAATTTATTGATCATGGAACTTAAAGTATTTTATAAAAATTTGTAAATATAAGGGCAATTTTCAAGCACATTTTTGAAACCACTGGATAATCTATAATAGATATTTGATTAACTAGGAATGAAATAAAATAAAATTTTAATTAATTGTGCAATGGCAAAATCGGTGAGTTGTAAAAGCGCATTTTTAGTCATTAAGACGTTGGAAAAGCGCAGAAATATAATCAGTAAATTTATATTGAATAAGCGCAGATCGACACATTGAATAAGCGCAGATCGTAACATTGAATAAGCGCATTTTTGAAAATAAGATTTCTGACCATAACAAGTTAGTCCAGATCGTCTTCAAGTATGATGGGGGGTTAAGTTCAGAAAAATGTTAGGCAAGAATATTTTCTAGTTTGAAATAATTCAAAAAATCTTGTTAAAAATACTCTTCGAGTATGATGGGGTTAAGTCGAGGTTAAGTTCAGAAAAATGTTAGACAAGAATTCGGCAAGAATATTTTCTAGTTTTAAAAAATTCAAAAAATATTGTAGAAAAACTGTCGTACAATCCCTAAAACCATTGTGCTTTTCAAATGTGCACTTCTGCGCTTATGCAACTACAATTTATGTAATTTGTTTTATGCGCTTTTCCAATGTGATAAGCGAAAACTGATAAAGGCCAAATGCGCTTATTTAGCTCACCCGGCAAAATAGTAAATTTATGAAATTACATTTGAAAACAGTGACCCAAAACTGTTTGACTAAAAAAACTGGAAACAGAAATTACGAATTTTCAAAAAATTCTTTTAGTTCAGTGATAAGAGAATTGGCATTAAAATAATATGCACGAAGTTATGAATCACCCTGTATACATAACTGGATTTGAACGATATGGAACCTGAGTTGTCCACTTCACAGTCGTTCACTTTACGCACTCAGCTATTATTTTACTGGTAAATGAATTTTAGTTTACAAAATCAATTTTTTTCTTTTTCAAAAGGTAACATTGTCAATGTGTCAAGCATAGCCGGACTTCGAGCTTTTCCAGATTCTCTAACCTACTGCATGTCAAAAAAAGCTCTGGACCAGTTTACTCAATGTACAGCACTTGAGCTTGCTCCAAAACAAGTGAGAGTCAACAGTGTCAATCCAGGAGCTATTTTTACGGAAATATATAGATCTGGAGGATATACTCAAGAGCAATACAAGGCGTTTATGGAACAAGCGAAAGAAACTTACCCCCTTTTAAGGGTTGGAAATGTACAAGAAGTCGCAAATGCCATTGATTTCTTGGCTAGTGATAAAGCTAGTTTTATAACTGGGGTGCTTTTGCCGGTGGATGGCGGCAAACAAGTGGCTAGTCCAAGATAGTGTAAAAAAGCTTTATAACTCAAGTTATCTTATCAGTTGTAAGTTTATTTTACCATGTTTTGATTTATATCTACCTGATTGCTTTATTATTTAACCGAGATTATAAAAAAAATGTGTATTAGCTAATTCTATATAAAATATACCTACTGCCTTCAAAAATATTTGTTCTTTTTCAAAACAAACAACAGAGTAAATTTTTAATTTGGTTTGGTTCATAACAAATTTCGACTGATGTTAAATTCATTGCAAATTACAATAATAATTGTGAAACAAGCTAATTCTTAAATGTAACGTGCTTTAAATTCGTGTTGTTTAATTAAGTATTGAATATTTCAATAAATTTTTAATTATTTATTATGCAAAGAATGAAACGGACAAAACAATAATTAAATTTTGCTTCTAGCTTTATAACCACTGTATTTATTACAATTATTGTGCAACATATAATTATTTAATTATTTTATTTTATAAGAATATAGAAATGCTTCCAAAAACAGATTATACATTATTCATTTTGAAATCTCTAAGACAGATGTCTGAAATAATTATTTCCAAGTCTAAAATTGATACGTCTGAAATGATACACATTCGTTTCCGAGTTCGTTTCATCGAGGAACAACTCGATGAAAATAGCGGCGCTCCTATTTTTCGTCGTCGAGGGTGCGTTCTATCGTTTCATCGAGGAGTTCCTTGATGCTCCTCGACCGGTGTGTCATAATGATAATGATTCTATTGATATATTATTTATGCCTATTGCTTGTTCCTATTTGCAGAAAATTATACAGATTAAGTGCATAAAAATGACCTTAACTTAAATGTGTAACAAACAAACAAATTAAAAAGTCGGTGTACTGTTTTACTAATAATGTCTACAAATTTATCATGAACCATGAACATTTAGTTTAGACTTATCACTTCGGTATTTTGTTCCAAAAATTAGAAAAAATATATTATAATTTGAAGTTGGAGGAGAAGTCTTGTTCATATACAACAACAATACATTCCATACATAGAAATAACATTTTTAAAATCTTCACATTAATGCATTGTCTGAGTTATTGATTTATAAATCTTCAAGTTAAATTTAATTTTTAATTATAATGCTAGCACAATCAATAATAATAATTTATCAATACTCGTATCTATAAAAATCAGAGTATCTTTCTATTTTGTGATTAGGTAAACATAAGTTTCAGTTTCGTTATCAGTATAATTTGAAATATCTAAATTTTTTCACAATTGTTTCCAACCTTCATCAAATAATATACATTTACTATTTGATAGTAGACTTATCTAACTAGTCATCAGTCATATGATAAACAAACTAAGTAAACTGCTAGTGTACAAGTAGCAGTCAGTTTGTAAACGTATCCCACCTAGTGAAAATGTCTGATTTTGCCGGAAAAGTCGTTTTAATAACAGGAGCTAGTTCTGGTATTGGTGCTGGCACTGCAATCCATTTATCAAGTTTAGGAGCAAGTTTAGCTCTAACCGGACGCAACTTAGAAAATTTACAAAAAGTTTCTGCCCAATGCACGAAAGAAAAAACACCGAAACCTTTTTTAATCCAAGCTGACGTCACCAAAAGTGAAGACCAGAAGAAAATCATCGATTCGACGATTGAACATTTCGGAAGATTAGATGTTCTGGTAAACAATGCCGGCATTTTCGAGTACGGAAACTTGAAAGCTGCCAATTTAGAACAACTAGACAAAATATATGACACCAACGTTCGGGCAGTTTTTCAACTGACCAAACTGGCAGTACCTCATTTGGTATCAACAAAAGGTAACATTAATATATTATTTATTTAAGCTAGTTATGTTTATTACATACATTGTTTATCACGTCCTTTACCCAACTTGAGTGCGGCAGCCTGACATATGTCATTATTTTTTTTACTTATTCAACTTATTGATCATGGAACTTAAAGTATTTTATAAAAATTTGTAAATATAAGGGCAATTTTCAAGCACATTTTTGAAACCACTGGATAATCTATATTAGATATTTGATTAACTAGGAATGAAATAAAATAAAATTTTAATTAATTGTGCAATGGCAAAATCGGTGAGTTGTAAAAGCACATTTTTAGTCATTAAGACGTTGGAAAAGCGCAGAAATATAATCAGTAAATTTATATTGAATAAGCGCAGATCGTAACATTGAATAAGCGCATTTTTGAAAATAAGATTTCTGACCATAACAAGTTAGTCCAGATCGTCTTCGAGTATGATGGGGTTAAGTTCAGAAAAATTATAGGCAAGAATATTTTCTAGTTTTAAAAAATTCTAAAAATCTTGTTAAAAATACTCTTCGAGTATGATGGGGTTAAGTTCAGAAAAATGTTAGGCAAGAATATTTTCTAGTTTTAAAAAATTCAAAAAATATTGTAGAAAAACTGTCGCACAATGTATAAAACCATTGTGCTTTTCAAATGTGCACTTCTGCGCTTATGCAACTTAAATTATGCGCTTTTCCAATGTTGTTTTATGCGCTTTTCCAATGTGATAAGCGAAAACTGATAAAGGCCAAATGCGCTTATTTAGCTCAACCGGCAAAATAGTAAAATGAAATTACATTTGAAAACAGTGACCCAAAACTGTTTGACTAAAAAAAACTGGAAACTGAAATTACGTATTTTGATAAAATTCTTTTAGTTCAGTGATAAGAGAATTGGCATTAAAATAATATACACGAAGTTGTGAATCATCCTGTATACATAACTGGATTTGAACGATTTGAACCCGAGTTGTCCACTCCACAGTCGATCACGTTACGCACTCAGCTATTATTTTACTGGTAAATGAATTTTAGTTTATAAAATCAATTTTTTTTTTCAAAAGGTAACATTGTCAATGTGTCAAGCATAGCCGGCCTCCGAGCTTTTGCAGTTTCTCTAACCTACTGCATGTCAAAAAAAGCTCTGGACCAGTTTACTCAATGTATAGCACTTGAGCTTGCTCCAAAACAAGTGAGAGTCAACAGTGTCAATCCGGGAGTTATTGTCACGGAAATATTTCGAACTGGAGGATACACTGAAGAGGAATTCCAGGCGTACTTGGAACGGGCGAAAGAAACCCACCCCCTTGGAAGGGTTGGAAATGTACAAGAAGTTGCAAACGCCATCGAGTTCTTAGCTAGTGATAAAGCTAGCTTTATAACTGGGGTGCTTTTGCCGGTGGATGGCGGCAGACAAGTGGCTAGCCCAAGATAGTGTACAAATATAAAAGCTTTTATCTTATCACTTATAAGTTTATTTACCATGTTTTGATTTATATCTACAATTTTATGTATTACCTAATTGTATTTAAAAATATAATGCCTTTAAAATATTTGTTTTTTTTAAAAATAAACTGAATACATTTTTAAATTGGTTTGGTTCATAACAAATTCGATTGATGTTAACTTTGTTACAAATTTCAATAGTTAATTGTGAAACAAGCTAATTCTTATTATATGTAACGTATACTTTAATATTCGTCATGTTTAATTGAGTTTTGAATATTTTATTAAATGTTTACTAGGTATGGAAAGAATAAAACGGACAAAGCAATAATTAAATTTTGCTTTTAGCTTTATAACAACTGTATTTATTACAATTGTGCAAAAAAGCAGAATCCATTTTTATTTATTCTTTGCAAGTCCAATTTTTTTTTAAATATGTTAATGACAATTCAACTCATGTGTCATCTGTCAAAAATGGACCAATCAATTTTGAGGATTTATAAATTTTCCACCAATTGAAACGAATTTTTTCGACAATTTATCACTAGTGCTTCGCAGCGACATAATTTTTCGACAATTTTCACTAGTGATCCAATCGACAATTTTAAACAATTGAATATATCTTTATTAATCAAAATCCTATTGTTATAACTGTTGTAATGGAAGTGAAGCTATTTATAAATCATTTTCATAAAGAAAGAATACATTTTTATTCGGTGAATTGTCCTCCGAATACCATTCGTGTTCCAAGTTATGTCGACAATTTTTGTGGCTGCATCACTCATGATTATTACGCTTAAGAAAATAGCACTCGTGCTACGCACTCGTGCAATTTTCAATCAAGCGTAATAACCATTCGTGATACAGCCACAAAAATTGTCGACATAACTTGGAACACTAGTGGTATTATATATGATTATTTGCAGATCTAAAATTTATTGCAGTTTCCATAATGAAATTCCTACAATTTCTTACATTTATTTTTAATTTTCACTTGTTTCAAGTGCTTGGTTTAAATCCGAAAAACTTTTCGAATGCATAGACGAGTAAAATTGTATTGCAGCAATGCACGACAATAAAATTTTGTTTTACAGAATTATTTCCGGAAATAATGCTACTAGACAATATTTCCAGAAACAAATGAGATTTTCACTTGTAATATCCCATGTGCATGGATTATAACCCGCAAATATTTTCGAGTGTATTATTTCACGAGTCGAAGACGAAATTGTATTGCAGCAATGCACCATAATAAATTTTCTGGCCGAGGGGTATTCGGAAAGAAAATCGTATTATTTCTTACTTTTATAACATGACGTTAATAAATGTCTACAGAAATATTTCCGGAAATATTGCTACTAAAAAAATTCAACAATAATTATATTTCCATAATTTCCGAATTTTTTTACGATGCGAGATTTAATAAGCAATAGCAAATTCGATTTAAATATTTGGATTACATAATGGATTTATTTATTTCAACCGAGCTTATTATATTTTAAGACCTACTGTTGCAACTTGTTAAGAGTTGCATACCTAATAAAAATTCTTTTTCAAAATTGCCTAACTCTCTTATAACACCTTATTGCATTTTAAAGTTCAGCAACTCAATTTACAGAGTACAGACTGCACTTGATGTGTGATAATCTTATATCCAGCGAATGTCGCTAACTTTTACCCAACTACTTGTTCTTATTCTTTTCCTATGATCTCAAATTGAACTATAGTTAAACTGGAAGCGGAAGTGAAACGACAGAAGGTGGCCTGACACAATACATTTGTTGAGATTCGGTTTGTAGGTTGAATATTTAAAATGGTTTCCGCAGTAATTCCACAACCCGTTTGCATATTTGATATGTCGGTTGCGGAAGAAGCAAAAAACATTCGCAGAGGTTGCTATGAAAATCGAACAAAACAATGACAATAACTACCGTATTTTGTTTTTACTGGTTACAGTATACCATAAATTGTACTTTTATTGTACCTACAAGAGATAAAAATGTTTCCATTTAAATTCAAAGTCATGTACTGTATATATTCCTTTTTCTCTTCCCGTTTACATAGCAGTTAACCACAATTACCCCCCTTTTCCCCCGACTTTTGTTGTATAATACTTCCCAGTTGCGTCATAACAGAGCAGGCGTGTCCACTGACGTCATCAAGAAAACAAAACACGGTCTGTAGTCCTTGTAACCGCCAACTATACCGCGCGAGGAAATTACACGAAACAAAAACGGAGCAAAACAAAAGCGAAACGATGTGTTTCAAAGGCGTCTAGGATATTTATATCACTCCATGGTGGATTGCATGATGGTGAAGTTTAGCGATTGCCTGCTGTTTTATTATTTCCGTGATTGTTTAACTTCAACTGACTTCTGACTCTTGGAGGGCTGGAATTTAACCCTTCAAGCGAACAGATGTTCGATTCTGCGCTCAAGTTTTAATAGATTTGCTACAGCGGTTCTCAAAAGTTACGCAATAAATCTTGAGAAATTCATTAAAATTGAATGAATAGTTTCATCACCAAATGAGATTTTTTACGGACGTCTAACAATTCAATTTATCTTTCAGATAACTTATTTGTCACATAAGTATAAAACATGTGGCTAGTCAGTCAATTTTTCCATCCAAACCGTTAATGTTTAAATGTCACTCACTAAAGACGACATGCGTTCCAATCTTATTCACAAAATGTAAAAACTATGTACGTTACAGCAGTAAGTTTGACACTAAAACATTGACAGTTTATCTGACAAGTCTAATAGGATACCGCATCAAAAGATGATATTTAGAACTAATAAATTACATAGAAAATGATTTAGAAGCAATAATTTATTTGGTTGTTGTCTGAGATTTTATCACGAAGTTAATAAACTTAACTTCTAGACATCTAGACAAATATAAATTTTTTTAGCAAAACTATTTATTTATTTATTTGCTGGGTAACCATTCAACAGTATTTACTCCCAATTGAAGTATGGTAGATGATATTATAGTGGAATCCAACCACTTCGACCGATTCATCTCGGTGTAGTCAGAATCTCAATCTGTGCAACGACCTTTGAAATTCAAAGCGACAATGGAGAGATTATTTTTGCAACCAGGACTACATTTAAGACGATCAAGTGGTCAGTTTGACAGTCCGAGAGCGATTTAATTTATTGTAAGATGTTATTACAATTTAACGACAATCACACACTGCCGGTCGAGAGACTCGAACCACGGAACTCCGGGTTCATACGTCAAAAATACCGCAGTGTATTAATCTACTTAGATATTTTTCATGGATATGTAGCGAGCTGTCACATATATTTTATTTATATTTACATTTTAATCTAGTTTCCTTTTATATTTTATATTGTATTTATTATATTGTTTTATTGTTAAAATGTACATAACATACATATTAATATACAAGCATTTTATTTATACTCTAAACTATTTTATTATTTTATTCTATTTTATAAGTAAAAGTGTTAAGTGTTATTTATTTTATTAACTTTTACAGATATCTGAATATCTATCGTAAAAGCAAAAGTTTCTCCTGGATAACTTATCTACCGCACAAATGAAAATTACAAATTGAATTTAAGCACTACATTTCGATGACATTTTTTATATTTATCTACCGAATAAATTCTCCATGGTTTACTCGAGCATATAAATTTCTTCGGTAATAGTTTTCGTGATAAAATATCGTAGAAAAAGATTATAACTCCCTAAAACCTCGTTATGTACGATATCCAAGCAAACTGCGTTTTTTATTTCCGTCCTCGTTCTATTTTATTGATGCTTTCCGTCGATCACAGCATCAATTTTTCCGTAATGTCGGGCAGTTTTTCAACCCTTACACGACACTTTGTCCTTTGTGACGTCAGCTAAGATTAACAGCGGCTCCAGACGTCTTCAAGGGCGCATTTTTCACTTGTTTTTCTAAATTTCTTCCGGTGTGAGACAAGCTAAGTTTAAGTTTGAAAAGCGGCGCTATTTTGCAAAGCTATTTTGTCTTTAGAGAAACTTCTGAAGTTCATGTTATTAATATCACTTTTCCTGAAATTTCTTTGAATGTTTCAGCACTCGGGAACTGAATAAAGTCATTGTACTCTTGAATAAAGGATGCTAGACTATTGTGCAAATTTTCTAAGATTAAATATAAAACTTTACTTTCTGGTGTACTGTGGTTTAGTTGTAATAAAACGGTTATTAAATTTAATCGTGAAACATAAAAGAAAATGGGTTATATTTAGCAATTTCACTTGCAAAATGTAATTTTATCATCTTGTTTCGTAGTTTTATGTAAACATTTAAAGATAAAACCACAGAATAATAAGAGATGTTTGCATTATAAAATTTTTGACTGTTTATTATTATTAAAAAATCTGACGTGGACACCACATGACTTCCTTGTACGCCTTGTGTGTTCATACTTTTCTTAATAACTAAAATGTAGAATAATATAAAAAATTATTTTAACTTATTATACTAGTACTACTACTAGTGCTACTATACTCACAAATATATTTTAGTCATTTTATTTAAACTGCAGAAGAAGATTATAAAGCATATTTTACTATTGTCACTGTCATGTCATAATCATTTAAATTTTACGTAGTAACAAATGTTAATCGATCATGGACTACAAGATACCGAAATACTAAATTATAAATATATACTTTAATTATTCCTAAATAATACCAGATACAAAAATATTTATAAAATACCGATTGTAGGTAATAATCACATAATCTTTCATTTAAAATAAAAAAATTTGTCTTAAATTAAATATTTATCGAATTATTTGAAAAAAGTACTACTTCCGGTTTATAGATTGAAACCAAAAATAGGAGGTGCACAACTAGATGCTATAACAGTACTAAATACAAAATTTCAACTTTCTGCGTCTAACCGTTTTTGAGTTATGCGACATACATACGTCCGTACGTACGTACGTACAGACGTCACGACGAAACTAGTCATAATGGATTCAGAAAAGGTCAAAACGGATATTTCCGTAAAAATCTGAGAACCGAAATTTTTCGCGATTACAATACTTCCTTATTACTCCGTACAAAGAAGTAAAAATGAATAGCCTTTTTAATTTAATTTAAACAAAATTTAATTTTGCATTTTATGATTTTTATTTAAGTTTGTAAGAGTAATATTAATTATATACCTATAATTTTCTTGTCCGATTTGAAATCAGGCATTATTAAAAAGTTTTCTTAAAAGAAAAACAAGTGCTAAAACTGTCATGCCCGTTCATATGGTGAATTATAATTATTCCTGTAATAGTTAGGTACCTATTTACGTGGAGAGCGTAGTAAATTAGTCTTTACGGGTGAGCTGAAAGTTTGGGGGGCGAGCGACGAAGGAGCGAACCTCCCTGCATACAAAATTTTATTTCCACCTTCACATCGTTTTTTTGACAAACTAACTTTATAATTTAATAAAATGATACATTGTTACATTGAATTTTGTAATCAAAGGTTGTTGATAGTAAGACAATTGAGAGAATAGACCTGTAATGTCACTTCTATGACTTATAATGTATTACAGGTCTAACCTTGTAATAACTCTTTTACTTAGTTACCATAATAACCGTAAAGAGTCATTTACACAGAAGATGGAAATAGAATATATTAAGATCACTATATAGTTTAAATATATTTTATAGAAATAATTAGATACCTAGTACTTATTTCCGTAAACGGTAATAAAAAGATTTTGACGACTGTTTCGAGCACTTGCTTTTTTTGACGAAATACTTTTTAGGAAAAACTTTCCTCGTGTGAACTGAGCATTAAAGTTTTTAAACTAATTTATAAACCTAATGTTTTGTGAAAACAGTGTCACGCCAATTGGAGTGTGGCAGCCTCAACTCATGGGTACTCATGATTGTAAGTTAAGAGTAAACCATAGGGTAGATTTTTGTGCAGTCAAATTACCAAATTTCATTCTCGATTATAACACTTATTGATTATTTCATGTTGTACTTGTGTATATCTTAATGCATCTCCAAATTAGAAATTAAAGTGATAAATATCTCCGCGAGGTGAAAATTTATGAGTCTATTTCTCAGTTTGAAATCTAACGACTAGAATCTGAATCAAGATCTGTAGTAGGTCATTAGGCTGTCGGGTTATACAGGCATCCAGCGTTGCGTGCCGGTTTACGAGTTGCATGCGTTGCGTTCCAAAACGCTTAGAACTGGAGTGCCCTTATAAACGTTTAGGAACGGTAGGGCATTTCAGTCTTTGTAAAAGAACAAGTAACAGAAAAATTACTGCAATTATCTTTGGCAAAATAACGCCTTGGCTGCAAACTGCAAATAAAGTACAGATACAGATTCATCCTTGTGCAGGAATCTCAGTCAGACAGTAGTCAAAATTGTAACTAAATCACATTAGATAGATTGTTATGCAAATTAAGTCAAACAAGTCGTCAGTATGAAGTGTTCGAGCGTGATTTGTAAGATGATTTTGTAATTTTAAGAGTAAACCCTTGATATTTGGGATCATAAGTCAAAACCTGGAGTAGACTGCGATCACTGTTTTATCACTTATACCTAAAATAAAATAAGCAAACTCAAACTTCGGTACAAAATTCTGAATTAATGTTATACAGGGTGTTTCCTTTAAAACAACCAGCACTTTTTTGAGCGAACTAATGACTGTAGAGAAAAATGTTGTACACACAAAATGGCCAGCAAAAAGGGCCTCATTTAATAGGAATAACAAACAAAAAAATCAAACAGTTAAAGTTGTAGCATCTAAAGTAAAAGGCCTCTATAAAATTCCCAACAAAATCTCACGTATTCAGATTTAATTCGTCTTATCTGTCAAGCATCTTGAGCACAGGCTGTCAAGTGTCAAGTAAAGTAGGAAATTTACTATTCACTCTTCGTCGTTGTTTTTTGCGTTGTGTATTTACATCCAAGTCGTAGTTTTTCGTCCTTTTTGTGAAATAAAAATTCTGTTGGAATGCGCGGATTCGTCGCTTTGTACTGTCAGAAAAGCGTTATCAAAGGAAGGCAGATACGCGCACATTATCAGAAAATGCTTAGCTGGCTTTCAGCGCATAAGCTGCAAAGTGGCTTTTAAAGATGATTGGGATAAACATTTCAAGGAGGAGGTGGTTCTAGTCTTCTGTCACTTACACTTCCGACTTCCGATTTCACTCTCACAGGAAAATGATAAAGAAGAATATTTAAAATAACGTATACTAACTATTAGTAGAAAACATAGGGTTTGTATATTATTCTGTAAGTAAATAAATATACAAGCTCTCATGATCCAAATTTTGAAATTGGTGCTGTTGAAAAAATTGTATTTGATCTTAAAGTCCGTACACAGATGGTCCCTTTTTGTTTGTCTTAGATGCCCATCTTACTAATACGCCGTTCGTGGCTTTGAAATTATTGTTGTCATATTTGTGAGTTTTTTAAATCAAAGCATTGACAGTTTGATGAGAAAACTGGTAATATTATGGAAACAAGTTATGTAAATAAGTAACAAATAAAAAAAGTAAGGGACTATGTTATTTTAATTGAATAGTATATTAACACATTTTTAGATTAATATGATACTTTTTAAGTCAATTAGAATAAGACTGTTAACTATTAAACTAATAAGGAGAGATTCAATTTGTGAATTACAAATTTTAAAAATAAAGCAGTCTATTTCCGTTCTTGCTCTTTCATAAATTTGATGATTCAGATTAAAGCTAGATTATAAGTAACCAACCAGTGCTTGACGTTCGCACTTTTTAAAAATTAATTTTAAATTTTTAAAAAAGGCACATCTGTAGATTCATTATTTCTCTATTAAATGTTTATAAAATCATTATCCTGAAGTTTACTCGCAACGAAAACAATTTTACAGTATTTTTCAACTTTAAAATGACATTGTATAGCTAGGATGTGGCAAAGTACCATTTTCGGGCCGATTTCAGGCAGTCCTAGTAGTGGGGAAGAGTGGAATGGAAAAAAAAGTAAAATCGAGAGTATTCTAAGAATTCGGCTAAAACGTAGACGAGCCGCTTAAGACATAATATTATGTATGTAACAGTCATACAAGAGCAGCAAATAAATTTCTTGTTCGAAATATATTAGGTAGGTGCTTTATTTTTAAAACTGCTAAAAAAATATAAAAGCTACTTTAAAATGCTTCAAAAATAATTAAAAAATATATAATAATTCTCAATTTTCCTAGTTGTTGTAAAATTTGGAATTTAGCCATAATGTAAGATTACTTGTTCAAGTCAAATTCAGGAAAATTCATTTTCCGCATGTACAAATATTTTTGTCCGTTAATTTCTTAAACAATAGTCTCAATTTAAATTGTACAAAAATAGCTTCTAGTATAATTTATAAGCTCATTTATTTAATAAGTATTTCTATTCATCGAACACTCTTCGAAATTTCTAAAATATCTCATTTCAATCTATAGCCTTAAAGCATCCCTCTTCAACAGCAAGGGTTCTATTAAAAGTTTTCTACGTGATGCGTAGTGGCTGGCCATCAAATCATGCAACCATTGATGCTAATAGAGGGTGAAGCGTATAACCACAAGATCGAACTAGATAACTAGGTTATGAAATTCAAATTAGATATTTACAGCTTAAACCAAACCCATCGATTTCAACAGTTTTGGCAAATTAATTCGTAATAAAAAGATTAAAAACGTACTTCGTGAACGCTAAATTATCGTTGGAGCTTTTTTCTTTTGATTGTTCGTTTGAAATATAACGAGCTAATGAGAGTTTCTTTCTCATGTTAATTATGGCTTTAGTATTCAAAGCTTACGTGTTCAATAAAAAGTATGAATTCTTTCTTTTGATAATGGAGCTGTGAAAGAGTTCTCAACAAAGTGTTGTTGTTTCGTCATTAATTTTACAGTTGACACTGTATTGTAATTTGAGATGAAATCGAGAAGATATTTCCTACGAGGATTGTGAATGGAAAGAAAAGGTGAAATGTAATTGATATCGTAGTAAAAGTTGAGTTGGCTGTTTATGGAAATCTTGTTAAAATTATTTCCTTTCTATTTGTATTCCCATATGGTTTACTTGTCATCATTCAATTGTGAAATTAGAAATTTAAAAAGATTTTTAGAGACTTATATCTAAATGGTCTAATAATTTTCAGATTCTTAAAATAATTTTCAGCTTCCAGAGCATCTCAAAAACTAAGCGCGATATGCAACTACGGTTTTTGGTGTTGTGTTTCTTGCACTTACATAGACATTATTTATAATATTTTTATTGATAATTTTAAAAATTTCTGGTTCCTTAAAATCAACTACCCTCGATATCTCGAACATGGTAAAAGAATTATAAAAGTATACAAATTCTTAGCTAAAACTTTAACTAGGTGTAGGTACCAGTAAATCCATTAAAAAATTTATTCAATTAGAAATAGTTATTTAACTAACTAGTGTGTTACTGAGGGCGATTAATAATTGAGTTATTTTCACGCGTTCGCTTTTTGCTTCTCTCACACGTTAAATTGTCGAGATTATTATTATTAACATATGAGTTAGTATTTTGAGAAAATCTCATTTTATTCCATGAAATACTGCCAAAATAATTTCGTTTTATTCTTTTACCATTTGTTACAACTTGCGCTAGCTAATATAATTCTACATTACGTCTGTTGTACGCAATCAAAAAAAATCGTTGGTTAATAAAAATCATATATTAATAGGGGTCATTCATGTATGATATTTTTACATAAATAATACTCATTAATAAATGATCAACGGAAAATGATTAAAATACACACCGAACTATAATCGACGTTATGCTACGTATTTATTACGCATTTTACCCATTTTGGGTGTGGCAGCTTCACATATTGTGAGTCATCGATAAAGATATAAAATATTTTACCATTATTTGTTTTGCTACTTCCACCATTATTCATTTATATATTTAAGCGCAGTTAATAATAAAATTTTAAATATTTACATCAAACACATATTTCACGCGTTTTATCTACTAACATATCAATAAATAATAAACATAAATCAATATGATCCGTGACAGAGCTGCGAATTAATAGTTTATATTTTTGCGTGTAGTTAACAATAACGGCCTATGTTTCGAATTAAATTAAAACAAAATAGTACATATTTTATGCATTTACACATTGGTTGACTGTCCGTCTAACATGCTACTCCGAGTGGTTGGACTCCACTATAATAACATGGCCATTCAGCCATTCTGTCATTGGATTTTAAGTTAGTTGAATGGCTACCAACAAAAAAAAAAAAATAACAGAGATCAAACATGCTTCGTATTTAACACGCATTTACCCATCTTGGATATGGTAGTGGTAGCCTCACGTATTGTGGGCCTTCAGAATATACCGGGTGTTGAGCCTGTTTTACATTATACTTTTTTCGTCTAGATTCATGCTAGATTTTTCATTTGATTTTCATCCGAGATTCGTTCGGGTTTCATACTTTATTTCCAAACTATTCATATACAATCGGAATTCTTCGATTTTTACCGAAATGGTTCAAGTTACTATCGCAGCAATTAATTAATATCATATGAAAATCTTAAGAAAACCTAAATGCTGTGAAACGAGCCCGAATGTGCATCAACTGTGGCGGCGGATATTTGATCGATATGATTTTCACGACTTAACAGGGGGAAAATCACATGTTTAAGTAAACTTATTCAGCAAACATAATAATTTTTTGTTATTTACAAACAAAGTTACTGCCTTAAGCCCTGTTCGCACGTGGATTCTTTGAAGATTCTACCAAGTTTCTGAATCCTGAAAAAAAACATGGTTTTCAAGCAATCAATAAATCATAAACTCTTCTTTTCCAAGACTCATTAAAGATTTAATTTAGCGGCACAGCAATTTAACAGATAGTTCCTTCGACACTTCGACCATATATACGAGTAGGTATAGACAGATAACACTCAATACTGTAGAATACAATATTGTGAATGCAAGAAGTACGGTAGCGGGGGGCAGCAGCTATAGGCGGAGAAAGGAGGTGAGGACACGATAGAGTGTTGCACATTGCTGACTTCTGGTTTGTTGTCATGGAACAGAGAATGAAAATAGGCAAACTACAGCACTTCAAGGTGTCTGCAGGTCATACTCCTCTTCACACCGCTACACAACAAGGAAGTGACTATTCGCACCTTAAAACAGGAAACAGGAAACGGGAAATACAGGAAAAACAGGAGAACAGCGTTGCCGTTGTTTTCTGTTGGACTCAAGAAGGGGTTTGTTAGCATAGATTAGTTTATGTCAAAAAACAGAGTTCTCTTGGACTCAAGAAGGGTTTTGTTAGCATAGATTAGTTTATGTCAAAAAAACGGATTTCTGTTGGACTTAAGTAGGGTTTTGTTAGTATAGATTAGTTTATGTCAAAAAACGGCAACGTTGTTCTCCTGTTTTTCCTGTATTTCCCGTTTCCTGTTTCCTATTTTAAGGTGCGAATATCCTCTTCCACACAACAAAGGCTTGCGTTGTTTGTCTATTCCTATATATGGTCGAAGGGTGGAAGAAAACTTCTTCTTTCCAGGATTCAGAATCTTCAAAGAATCCTCGCCCAAACAAGGCTACAGGTAATCGGTGATTAAGTTTAGTAGTAACCAAACAATACATACACATCCACTAGCACAACCCACAACAGGCGCCTTGGTCACCACATCCTCCGGACTGGCGCCTCCTACACTCAGCGGTACCACATCCACGCCGCTGTGGCTGCCAGGACAGCACAACCAGGACCTGGAGCGCGGGAGGTCGTCGCCGACGCATGGCTCGTCGTACGTGCGCTCCTGCGCGTCGCCTCCTGGGGCGCTGATGGTGTAGAGGTGGCCGTAGCCCGGCAGCGCGTGGTTGTCCAGGTGACCGTACCCCCGGACGTACTTGTGGTCCAGCGGGAAGTTGTCCGTGATGAGGACCTACGGGGATGGTGTCGGGAGATTAGGGGGGTGGGGAGGGAGTTTGATGAGAGGTTATAGTCATTTATAGATTCTTGATTCAGTCAATTTTATAATTTTATCAAGCTATCATATTTTTAGATTTTCAACACATCCTCATACTAATGTTATCGCATATTTCTAGGCAATAGTATAATAATTTTTATTTCCGGCTTCTGTGTAAATGACACTAACAGGTATTGGTAACTATAAGTACCTACCTAAATTAGTAGGTAGTTGCCATCGATCTTATACTGTCTAGATACCGCATGACTGTCCATAGCATTGTTGTAAAGTGATCGCAACATATAAGAGTGAGAGGGCATAAGAGGTCGGATCTTGAAGTGTATTGCGGGTTGCATTCTGATAATAAAAACGCGTATGTAACGTCGTAATAACAGCTGGTGCACTAAATATGCATTACTTTGTTCGTTTTAATTAGTCAAACATCAAAACTTATTGTGTTATTACAAAATAATTTGTTATTTACTAAACGCACTGACATTACAGATTAACTAAATTTCGATTTATGTCAAATCTATCAAATCTATATCAATTTATTCGTTACCGTAATCAAAATTTTACGTGTCTTACGGCTCGAATTTTTTTTTACAATGTCACTAATAAATTACCGGGGAACAAGCGGAACAACAGTCGTAACGGTCGTAACGATCTAAAAATTTAATCGTAAATATTTTTATTATTCATCTAATATAGGTACTACTTTATTGGAAAAATTTAAAACCGATTTTTAAATGGGTCCTATTTTCCAAGTATAGACAAAGATTAAAATGAATTTTCAATTTAGAATTAAAAAACTATACTTAGTTAAAATAATTAATTATTCTTTTAAAACAATTCATCAAAGTAAAGCTACTTATATAATAATGGTAATTCATTCCATAATACTTTACATAATTAAGTGCCTATCGCATAGGTCATTTTTAGATTATTATTTTTGCATTGATATGAAAATGACGCAACTTGAAAACATTGTTTTTAATAGCTATGACTAACAGAAATTTAATATAAAATTTATATTCAAAATTATAACAATACCTATTTACAGTTTGCGACAATGAAACAAGAAATTTCTCTAAATTTTCTTCTCTTTAAAAAAAAGCATCTCGAAATTAATTGGAGTCATATTCCCTCGATAGAACATATTTCTCCACTGCTGTCATGAAAATTTTAATTAAAACTCGTCACTAAAAACTAAAATTAATCACAATTGAAATATAACTTTGTGAAATATGAGAATGGAACAATAAAATCTAAAATATAATTAAAGATTTTTGTTCAAGAACGAAATGATTAATCTACTTCCTGAGGAGGTCAACGGTCTTGACCTTTTGATTAAGAATAATCTTTGAATAAATTCGACACTCGAAAAATATTATGAATGTTTACATTTTTTCAATGAAGTTTCCTCAACATCGTTTTTAATTAAAAAGAGAGTTTGCCTTTCGCTTGAAGTTAATTCATTTGCAAACAACATTATCGTAATAAGGCTTTGCATTTTTCATTAAATTCGTAAAAAAAATTAGAAGTTGTAAAACATTAAGGTTTTTGACCCTTTTTAATCAAAATGGAAATTAATATTTACTCTACGTTTAGAAGTAGTTTAGATGCAAGTTGAAAATTAGTTCTGATTTAATAATAAGGTTATTACAGAATCTCAAATTTCAGCATAATTTCCCTAAAAGCACAGCGAGTATGCATTACGAAAACATCCATTAGTCGCAAGAAGAACACACACGCCGTCATCTTGATAATTAAATTTCTTGTTGAATTAGTTGAATACGTAAGTGAAAACAATGCTTTATGTTGAATTAATACGAAAACCTATTTGCAAAGTATCGCAGACAAATATTCTTTTGATGTTAAAATATCTTCAACAAACTTGCAAAGTTTATAATTACGGCTAACTAAAATAAACTCCCGGTTAGAAATATAAATAAAGCCGAAGTCTTTGCTAGAATCTTCTTAATAACTTGCTAATTGGAATAAGTAATTTACTTGCCAGTAGTTAAAAAATACTAATTACTGTTGAACAAAAAATGTTATTAAAAAAGCTTGACTTTGTCTCAAGTTTTTCTGTTTACTTTTCAAAATTAATGAAATTTATTCTCGCTCATTTTGTTCATTAAACTTTCTTTCTTGTTTTAAAATCCAACTATTTACATCCGTTTCCGTTTCGGATGTCTTTAAATTATACAAATTAACTGGAATCGAGAAGATACTCAAATACTCAAATTTAAATCATTTATTTTTTAAGGGCGAACGATACTTGAAAAATCAGTCATACAACATTTATTCTTCTTCTTACATACAAGGTGTATCCAATCTTCGAATAGGAACATATGTTAATAATAATAATAATAATAATTTAACTGTTTATTTATTAATTATTCTATAAAAAGTGACTATTTGTAGATAGTCTGATACTATTTATAATTTTATTTTATAAATAATATAATAAATATACAGTTAAATGGACGTTCAAACCAATGGAACTAATATTTTCACTACCGTTATTTTTGCGAATTTTGAAAAAATCTTTCTTTTCTGTAATCAGTTATCAAATTATATAACCTATTAAAGTTGCGTACAGAGTATAGAAACACCCTGTATAAGTACCCTAAACTCGAAATTATGACACATCCTGTATAGACGTTTCGGTTTACACCTACTTCAGGGTCTGGAATCTAGAAACATGCATTCAGACAGCTTCAGGATCAAATTTGTAAACATACATTCAAGCTCTGAACATCGGTTATGTAAGAAGAAGACTAAATGTTGTATATATAACTGATTTTTCAAGTAGCAGTCGATAAAATAGCTATACTTTATTACACAATTCAGACTTTCCCTAAAATGACTATAACCTTTCAAACTCAAAATTTTCTCGTCCTACCTTCAAGTCATCCGGCGGTATATTCTTAAACAAAATCTGTCCGTACGCATAGCTCTGGTTCTCAACTTCCCCGTCCCCTAGGTCCCTGCCTTCCGGCCAGGCCCTCGCTGGCGTAGTGCTCGAGGTGATCGACGCATCACGCTCTGGAGAAGGTGTTCCGGTACACCTCTCCGCTGCGTCGGTGAAGACGTACGTCGTGTGGCTGTTACCCGCAGACGGGGTTGGCGTTACACGGAGACCGGTCTCGTCGAGGTGCTCGTTCACTTTCATTTTGGGGGAAGTGACATTTTTTGAGGGCAAACACTCATATTGTATTTTCTGATTTCATCGATGAATTATTCTTGAATACTGTTGCATGTATTGAATAGTTTTTAGACACTTTCGATTTCCTGATTTCATCGATGAATTTCCGAAGAACGCAACTAGCAATACAGTGAAGTATAGCAGGTTTCTTTTTAAAAATCCTGCAATTATTCAGGATAATGTATGGACTCCAGGATTAATGTCCTTTAACTGTTTTATTTGACTGTACAAACTCACTCACTTGTAATTAAACGAACAGCTTTACTCACTTATCTCGAGTAGTAGTTTCGGTTGTTTGTTCACTTCAATGCACAGTAATAAAATTTAACAGGATATAAATTTAAAAGATACTTTCTGTATTTTTTGTAATTACTTTTATTGTTTCGGAAAAGAATTCGTTCTATTTCGGTCTGACATTGATGGAATTGTTTTCCTTGAAGTTATTGTGATGAACATAACAGATGTTGTAGTGAAGGATTGTCCTTCTAAAAGAAATTTTGATAGTTTTCTAACAAAATCTCTTCGTAGTCAATCTATATTATTTAAGTGTTGAAACAATCTACATCATCAAGATTCATGAACTCAATCTGAAGATGTTTATTTCCTGTTGGTTATTCAATTTATCCAATTGTTTATTATTAATGTACCTTATCCAAGATGGGCATTTGTTACTGAGTTATAACTAAGATATGTAACAGATATTTGAATGCTGTTTTTATTCCCAAATTAATGTTATGTCTATCTATCGTGGATTCTGTTATCACTTCTAGTATCTTTTCTCTCAGTTGAGTCGTAATGTGTCTACTTATTTTTATCTAAATCGTCCCAATTTTTCAGACTTCTACTTCGAGATTTATCGTCGATTACAGTCTTTTCATTAACCCTTTCTTCTGTGAGTTTTCCTTTGAATCTGTCGAAGGTGATTAATTATGAGATTAATTTATGCGTTAATCTCGTTCGTAAAGTTGCCGTAGCTTTCAAGAGAAATTTCCCTTACAGAGTTTAATTAGCTCACAAAAGTTACGACGCAGTATGTGATATGTTTGTTTATAAAATATATTTTAAACACAACCGCTAAATTTTTAATTAAAATTTCAATGAAAAATCTTACAGGATTATAATTTAATTAGAAGCATAAAATATTTTGTAGTAACAATTTACACGGGCTGTTTCAATAAATAAACAAGGATTCTAATGGCAAAATAAGACCGTCTCCTTGTATAATCCGTCACTAATTTCATTCTGATGACAACAATGATAATCACAACAATGGGCACTGGTGAACAATCGGCGGCGCACTGATTTGATTAGTCTTCACTTGTTTGATTCCTGTCAATGTGGGTCACAACGCACGACAGCACGACGCACGACACGAATGCACGACAGTACGACACACAGACAAATGAGAATGTAAAAGAGTGCGAGGAGTTGTCATTGGAGGCGGCGAGACTGAGCCAGCGGCGGCGGCGTTGCATAACCGCGATGCGTCGCGACGGCGCTACTACGACGGCGCGAAGGAAAGAGGGGGGAGGAGGAGAGGTTGAGTGCTGTGCGTGGAAATTGGAGCAATATTTCGGTATAGTGATACTAATACGAGGTATGTAAGTATTAGCAAAGACGTGTTTAATAATGGTTGGACTATATCCATCGGATTTTCTGTTGGGCCCTGGCCCTGAATTCGGAGTAAGAAATTTTATCTATGATAATTCCACTCCTGTTTAAAGTAAGCCATAAACAAAACACAATTTTATCACTTTGACAGCGGATAAAAAGGAAGTGATATAACCTTATTGACGTTTTTCTTAGCAACTGAACAATAAACAAAACACTAAAATGTCATTTGCTTCATATTTCTAATATTTGTCAGTGAAATGATTAGATTTTGGGAATATTTGTGAAGAACCAAAGGAGTTAAATTATCTTGTTGAATTTCACTCGAGCATTTTATTTCCTCCGAATACATTTTTGTTTGACATCTCAACCTTGTCACCTGACAGCTATTTGACTCAAAATATTGTTTTAAAATAAAATCACTCCACCTTGTATTGTATTAAACAATTTTTCTTTTCAAATTGCTAAGCAACAAGGTTTCAATACAAACAGAAATTTATCCGGCGAAATAAAATGCTCTTGTGTAATTACAGTTGACTTTTAAACACTCCATGGGGGATAGAAAACGGTTTGAGTTGAAATACGTACCATCTTTAAAAAATATCTGATTTCCCTTTCCTTATCATTATCCGTTCAGAAAGTTTTTCAATTCATTAAATATAAATAATACATTCATCAGTCAGCATATATTTATTTTTAGTTTAATAATGTTTTAATAATGAATGTGTACTGAACTTGTTTATTATTCACGAATAAAACTTTGTATTATGGTTATTGACCAATAAAACATCGTGTACTAATACCTATAGCATTATTGTCACACATAAATAGGCCAAATATAATATTTTTATCATATAAAACGAACTAATTAGTAAATATAGGCATAGATTGTCCAAATATTATATTTATAATATTTCATTTAAATGATAACATCGCTCGCCTGCGGCTCATGTAATAAATTAAATTTTCAAGAGTAATTTTCGTCGTTAAAATCTCGTTAAATAATATACTAAGCACTTCAGTCTTATTTCTTTCTGCATAAAAGTGAAACAAAACAAGCAGGTTTTCTTCATTAAAACAAATGCTAATAAAACAATGTCAAAAAAATTGGCAAACGCCTATTAGATTAAAATAGTTTTCTTGACCTTGTAACTCATATAAAATTATGAATAACTAGCACATGTAGGTGTAAGTATACAAGAACTATTAGTTTCAAGTTTAACATTATGCCAACTTATGATTTAAGATATTTCATAACATCATAAGAAACAAAATATCGATTTAAGAGGCTCTTAAATTCAAGGTTGTTACTAAGAATATCCTTTTAATTAGGAATCTTTATCTAGGCGAAAATCACCCCTGTCGTACCTACTCGATACTCAAGTCTTTACTCATAACTGCACGGAGTTTTTGTAGGTGATAAAAAAATCTGTTAATAATAAAGATCAGTACAATCAGATTAACTAGTGGGACGTGATGAAATATAATACTAAAAATAAGTCTTATTTATTTTATTTAGGCCCGGTATTTCAGTATCCTAGTAAAATAACAAATAACTAAGACATAAAAATTACCATAAATTATTGTAGAAATTACGCTACTCGGCTAAAAAAAATGAATATGCTTTCATCGATAGGTATCTATAATATATAGGTAATTTTATTCACAACCATAAATATTCTCAAGGTGACGGCTGATTACTGCACACACAGAAAAATACCGATAATCTGTAGGTAATAACTGCATATGAGTATGTAGGTATATTTTTTAATAAGAACCATAAAGTTTTTTTCAGAATTCCTAAAATACTCTCGATGTCTCGATTTCACTACCTAGTGCAGCTGCCAGAAACCAGCCTGAAACTGGTACTTTGCCGCATCCTAGCTATGCAATGTCATTTTTAAGTTGAAAAATATTATGTAAACGTGTTTTCGTTGCGAGTAAACTGTCAGTTTATTATTGACTTCAAGATCATGCTTTTTAAACATTTAATAATGTGCCTTTTTAAAATTAAATAATTTTTATCATGAGATACGAGTATACCCATGTAAATTTTTTCGGAATATTTATAATCATGGACAATTTTTATTCAAATTTTAAAAAGGCACAACTCTTAATAATTCATCCTTTAAGTATATAATCCTTGTTGGAATGAAATTTTTCCATTCTTGTACTGGCCACAAAACACTCGCTACGGTAGTACATTTTATGCTGGATTTTAGGAGGTAGATGGGTCTTCTTAACTAAAAATCTATACATCCATCTTCATACAAAGTTTCGAACATTCGAACTAACGACCTGTTCACACATGGATTCTTTGAGAATTCTTTTATACCTTGTTAACACATGGATTCTTTGAAGATTCTTTAATGCTTCTGTATTCTGGAAAACAACAAGAGCACTATTTTGTAGCTATCAACGAATTATTTTCCAAGAATTTGACAGACAATTTTTACCAGAATTTTTTTCTTCAAATTCAGAAGCATGAATGAATCCTCAAAGAATCCTTGTGTGAATAGGGTTATATGCTTTTGAATCCTGAGAAAAAGTATCATGGTAAGATGGTGCGAATCGCCTGTCAAATAGCGGTGTCTTGGAAAAGGAGAATTTTTGTAATTCATACTCTGATAGCTTCAAACCAGTGAATTTATATTTTTCCAGGATTCAGACGTACGAAAGAATCCTGCAAGAATCCATGTATGAACAGGACTTTAGGTAACGGATTATTATTATTATTATTATTAATTACAATACCCAATAGGCGTAAGCCCAATTATAGGGTAAGGGACAAACATATAGGTAACAAACTTTATTCTTAATGTCACTCATGTTGTTATTATCAACAAAATGTAAAGAGGAAAATAAAATAAAATAAATAAAGAGGAAAATATCGCCTAAATTAAAGCATAATTTTACGGACTGTTATTCTATGTAATAGACTGTTAATAATCCAAATTACTCGACGGTAAAACATCGTCCCTAAATGTAAATAATGTTTCATTATAATCAAAACAAAGTCTGAAAGCTTTTTGCATTGTTTAAGTCAAGTGAGATTTCTCGTTCCATTCGAGAAAAAATTCCCGTCCGCTGCTGCAGTCTTGGCCGTACCCCTTCCCCCCTTTCCGGCATTTTAAGGGGGAATCTGAGCTACCACTACGATCTCCAAGCGCTCCAAGAGCACTCGGAAACGTCGACAACTCGTTGAAGAGTATTTGATTGCAGTGGTAGAGCCACATCATTATGCTCCGTTCCAACGGACGAAACTAATTCTCCCAGTTTTGTTTGATTTCAGAAAAATGTGACAGAAGATTTAATATCTGACCAGGAGAGATATTTTTAAAATTGGAAAAATGAATTACGCGCGCTGAATTCCAATGAGAAGGAGAAAAAATAGAGCAACGGAACCGGAAGAAAGTTTTTCAAGACTTAAAAGCACAATTGAGTTTAGTTTTCCTGAGACGTTTATCTAGTAAGAACTTTATCCTGGATATGCCAGGACCATTCCGGGCGACATTAAACTATGCAGAGACCTTAAGATAAAGTTTCGGACAGTTTACCGGTTAGGTCAAAAAAGTTTAAAATATCGTATCTAAATCACCACAAATGGAAAAAATTATCGACCTTCAGTCGCAATATTTTTCACTTATCTTATATCTGGCAGAAAAGTTATGTTTTGTTTTTAAACTTTACAAAAGATATGCCCATGATATCTAGGGGGGTCAGATGAAGTTTATTATGTAACCAGCTGTGGTTCTGACAACTCAGGTTCGAATCCAGTCACGGAAACATTCCAGTTTAATTTTAATTGCACAAAAATCTCCCCTGTAGTGCACTCTCTACTAACACGACGGCTGGTAAGCGCACATAATGATAATAGTTATTTACTTTACAAGTGGGCAAAGTAAGGAATTACCCACGAGGAAAATCTTAACTCACAAGGCCGAAGACTGAGTGAGATAATTTTCTCGAGTGGGTCATTCCTTTTTGCCCACGTGTGAAGTATAACGTTTTATCCAACACCTCTTAATAACTGCTTAAATATTTTAAAAATATTAAGTTTCAACCTAAAACATCGTTTCTATGGTGACTTCCAACAAGCTAAGTAACAATTTACCCACAAGTGGGTATAATTTTTATCAAAGCCAGTCTAGTGATGCCGCGAGATCTCGTCAAAACGAGATCTCGACTCGAGATTCTCGAAATTTCGAGACGAGAGTAGCTTTATTCTCGTCTCGATTTTTCGAGACGAGACGAGAGTAGCATCATTCTCGTCTCGATTTTTCGAGACGAGACGAGAATATAATTCGAGATCTCGATAAATCTCGATTTTTTTACGTAACGTAAGATCTACTTAGTTACAATATATACGAGTACATACGAGATTAAAGATTTACCTACACAAAATGTTTTTTTAAAATATAAATAAAATATGCTTAAATCTGATTTAAATTAACAAGTTTTAACATAATTTTTGCGTTTATTATTCTATTTTATTTGGCAATAAAATGTATTTACAAAAAATCAAAATAACTTTAATTCTAAATAATATAAAAAATGGTTGATTCTTAAACAATGAACATAGGTAATAGGTAATGCATTTTTTTAACTTGAAAAACCAGAAATGCAAGCATTTTGATGAGCTGGAAGAATAATGGCTTTTCCGAGGGCTTTTCCATCTAGGAGGTGCATGTTCTTACCTCCCACCTTATAGAATCTAATATTCCAACTATTTTCACAAGGATGTTTCGCTGTGTATGTCAGCGGCGTATTTAGGTGCATACATACTTAATATGAAGAGTTATCTGATTTAGAATTAGAACTTTAAAAAATTTAATTCATTTTGTATTACGTTATTTATAATCACCCCTTTTGTCAATTATATTAACTACATATTTGATACTTACGTAATTAAGTCATACCAATTGCGCTAGAGTAAAATAAAGCTAATATTTTACATAACAGATGACGTATTTAAATTTTCGAGACTCTCGAGTCGAGATCGAGATTCTCGCCTCGAGATCGAGACGAGATCGAGAGTAACCGTGTCGAGACGAGAGTTGTTTCAATCTCGTCTCGAAAATTCGAGACGAGACGAGAGTACACTAATTCTCGTCTCGTCTCGTCTCGCGGCATCACTAAAAGCCACTTGTGGGTAATTTTTTACTTTGCTTGTTTAAAAGCACCATATAGTTATGATGCTTTTATTAAGAGCTGTTGGATAAAATTATTTACTTGAAGTATGCTACACCTAAAATTTATGTAAACAGTAAACAGGTATTATTATGTTCCTATTAATTTTATTTATCTACGACCATTATGTAGATAACTTTCTTTCAAGAATCTGAATCTTGGAAAAAAAATTAATTCACGGTTTTGAAGCAATCAATAAATTATAAATTATTCTTTTCCAAGACTCATTGAATATAGTACAATTTAGCGGCACCGCAGGTAATTCTTATTAGAATTATTTTTCTCAAAATTTTTAAGCATGACAGAATCTTCAAGGATTCCTCGTGTGAACAGGGCTTAAGATAAATCCCTTCAAAAGACATACTAGTGTATTATGAATTTATAATTCAACACTACTGTATTATGAGTCCATTATTCAACACAACTGTCATTTGTCATCACACTCAAAATGTGAGGGTAGGTATTTTAATTAATACAAATTTGTAAAGAAATGTTTGATTTAAAAAGTCGCAGAAAAATGCCGTATTTGACTCGCACATAATGGCTATAATTCACAAGCATGATTATACACGAGCTGCATTATAGCCTACATTATGTGCTCGTTAAATAATACACTATTAAAACACTACTATTTAATTATTTATTATTAAAATGTGACCAATTGAAATGTAAATTTTTGGTAGTTAGTTTCGCTCATTTCCCCAAATTTTAGTCGATGATTCATCAACAAACATATAATTAAAACTACTTAATTATAAAGTTCATCAACATATCAAAACAAGCCTTTAAATATTCATGAATATTTTAGGAAACAATAACCTTCCCAGTTACCTACTTTTAAAACACTACATTCCATTTCGGTTATCAAACTACAAGAAAAACGTTTCCCAAAAAAATAACATTAAACCAGAATCAATGTTCCGAACAATTTTCTGGTCATCTGGCCAGTGTACCGCGATTACCATCAATATTTCCGCTTCCGTTTTGCAGAATTCCGCTAAAAGATCCATCAATCTCTGAGAAATAAACATCATTGTGCTCACGTACATCGAATCTTGCACTTCGCGTATGTTATCAATCATAGTCTATCCATTTATCGTTTATAAGGCGCATTATTATTCAGTCACGCACCGAGGAACCTAGTTTTTACCTCCTTAATCATTTCGTCATTCTGTTGACACCTTCGGAGGAATTTCACGCGGAAAGGCAAATAAAAAACGACAAGTTTGTGGGTTAAGCCTAAGCGGCTCGTATACGTTTTTACCGAATTCCTAGAATACTCTCGATTTTAATTTTTTTTCCATTCCACTTTTTTCCCACTACTAGATGCCTGAAACCAGCCCGAAACTCGTACTTTGCCGCATCCTAGCAATGCAATGTCATTTTGAAGTTGAAAAATACTGTAAAAGTGTTTTCGTTGCGAGTAAACTGTCAGATTATTATTTAATTCAGGATAATGTTTTTATAAACATTTAATAGAGAAAGAATGGATCTACAGATGTGCCTTTTTAAAATTTAAAAAATTAATTTGTATCATGAGATATAACTGTGTAAAGTTTCATATTCATGTACAATTTTTTATCAAAATTTTAGGCACATCTGTAGATCCATTCTTTCTCTATTAAATCCTGGTTGAAATAAAATTTTACCATTCTTGTACTGGCCACAAAACACTCGCTACGTTAGTAAGTACATTTTATGTTGGATTTTAGGTAGTAGACGGGCCTCTTATGCAGGATGCTGATTGAGAAATATTTATATAAAAATGTTAAAATCTATGTCTGCTAAAATTATTTAACTAATAGTTATTTGTTTAACTAGGCAAAAAAGAATAGATTTGCTGCCGCGGCTAGAGTTTCACAGACAAGGCGCAGCCGAGGATATGAATCTAGTTTAGAATCTGTATTTTTTGCCGTGTTAAACACATTATTTTTCGCTGATTATTATTAATGAATATTAATTTAGTTATTTTGACAGGTATCGCCATCAAATTATGTTACTATGCGCGTTTGTTGAATGGTTGTTCAATTATTTTTATTTTATTTTGAGCTGCATTTAATTTACTGAATTGAACTAACTGAGCAAAAAGTGTGTTTTCTGAAAAATACTAAATAAAATTCATCAATTTCTTTTTAAAAATTAATATTTGTATGTACGCTTTGTGTTATTTTTAAAGAAGCTTCTTAGTCTGACCTACTATATTTATATTTAATGAATACTCCCCTAATGTCTCGTGGTAAAATTATTCTAAGATCCTCCTTTTATATTTCCAGATATTTTTAAACCCAATTACAGTTCCACATTCATAATTCAAGCCTATCTGGGTAAAAGACAAAAAAAGTTCCTATCTCTGGCCGTATTTCATTTTTAAATTTAACTCATTCTGTGGAGAACATTTTGTGAAAACTCACGCGTTTGTTGATAATAAACTTCGTATTTTAAACTCTTGTTATTTTTTATCGACGGGCGATATTATTGGAATTTTGTTTTTGTGAGTAGAATTTTTCTTTTTCTGTCATAACCAGTTATTTTTATTTCCTTTTCCCTTTCTTTCGTAGCTTTAAACTTAGGTAATTTACATTTTGGAATATTAAATCTGAGGTTGTGTAAAGTTATTGAATTTACTTAATGACTTAATTTAAAATCTGTCCGGTCAGAATCTTACTTCTTCTTTATGTTCTACCAAGTTTTGTTATTATTCTGTTATGGTAATTTGTACTCTGCTGTTTAATATTTAAATATGTCAACGATTTATAAACCGTATTTGAATTATGACACATGTATTTTTAGATATGAAATCAGTATTGTACAACTAAAGAACATAAAATAATTTATAACTTAAAAAGCATAAAATATTTAATATTCATTCGGAAAGAATGTCATAAAAAGAAACACACTGAAACAAAAATGACATTTTTATCGGACAAGGTAGCGAAAACATTCTTATCACGAAATTCAACAGAAATTAATTCTTGATTATAAATTAATTTTTCAATTTCCTTATCTTACGACAAACAAAATATCAATCTCTATTGACAAAATAAGAATTAAAAGACGTCAGAAAATGGTCATAAAATCCATATGGATTTTCCGAATAAGACCAAAACAACTGCATCAAATCGAATTAGTCTTGGATGAACAAATTTATTATCTCCTTAACAAGATAGATGATACATAAATTGGTTTCTAATAGTCCACACATCTTTCTTAAACCAAGCTCTAATGGTAATTTAACACGGATCATTTGACCAGTAAATTCGATCGGTGAGGTCACCCTGACCCTGACCTTAAAGGTGATGGGTCCGAAGTGATCATATTCCGTCATACCAGAAGGGAAATAGCATCATAGCATCAACATACCAGCAATATAAATACATCGATAGTTCTAATTATAAACTGGGCGCGGTAACACAAATTAGTAAAAATATTTTACTATTATATATTTTCACATGCGACATATTTACAAACTAAAAAATATATATTTCGCACTACCCTGGGCACTATATTTCTATTTAGCTACATTATTTTTAAATATAATCTGTAAGTTAGTTAAAAAGGTACGTAAGTAATTTTCGTGAAGAAAAAAGTTAGTTTTAGTACAACTTTTAACGATGACTTCAAACTGTACAATAAATTTTATGTCGTCTCAATCAGTCGATGTCAAAATTTCTCCGTTGCCGCTTTGTACTGAAAGGTCGTCGCACGGATTGAGATCCTGACTGCACCATCACTAAGTGGCCGAATTAGTTAGAATCCACACTATAATAAATAACATCTACTATTCTGGTATTCTGTAATTGGGAGTAAATCCTGTTGAATGGTTACCAACAAAATAAAATAAAAATAAAATTTGTTCTTGTAGTATGTATATTGATTTCGGGATTAAACCACACAATTATATTATTATAATTTTACTAACATGCATGTTATCATTTTTTTACAGTTTACTGCCATTAGTGCTTGATTAATTAATTGTATCCCAACTTGGAATGGTAACGACTAACGAGAGTAGATACCGATCCAATCCATCTGTGAAAATCGTGAAAATTTCGGACCTGACCCGGATTCGAACCCATGATCTATATGCCCAGGACCAGATGCAAGTGCTTCAACCACTGCTCTATCTCTACGAGTTTATTATTTGCAATATAACGAGTATTTATTGTATGTATATTTAATTGATTGTACCTATGTTTTGTATGTATCCGCACCCTGATGAAGACTGATTTGCAGTCGAAACGTTGGTGTTTTATTGGATTTTAATAAATTGACTGTTTTTCCGTTTTATTCCATATTAGATTATATTTGTTGGGCATAAATGCAGCGAATTAAGAATTTATTTATTAGAAGTTATTTTAATTCGACTTCTCGAATTCGAACTGTTTTTTGCAGTTTGTAGGTTACAGTTAGGTGGTGCTCAATAATTAATTATTGTCATACTGTATTTTAATCCAATAATTTGGTGCACGTTTAAAAATATTAAGTTTTGTTTCCTGTTTATTTATAGAATAGTAGACGGAACAACCTCTTTGTAAAACAGATTTCCAAAAGCTGTACAAATAAAATAAAATTTAAATTGATTTTTAAGATGTTTCTGACTTATTAATAGGACAGTCAGTGTCGGAACGACCTTTTCATTAACGGTTTTACTTCAAAACTGTCTCTAAAGTCCCGATTAGTCTGCCCCTATAGGTTGAGAGAAGTAAAAACAATCGAAAAAAAGACGATCGGCAGATCAATGAACTTGAATCTGACGTTTTACCACGCCCCTGTGAAACAAATTCACATCTCTCACTATGACAGATATAAACCAGATGCGTCACACGGTCGCAAGGCCTTTATTACATTCTTCTGCATCTAAATTCGTCCGAAGATGCATTCGTATTTGTCCAAGCAGTCATTTATTTCAACACGCAAGCGCGACCGGAACAGGAAGTTGCTGAATGCGTTTATTAAACGCAATTTGAATGACAATTATTCGAGTTTTAATTGTCGGCCTGAAACAATAGGACGTCAGACAGTTTGGCATGTTGAACGTGGTTTGTGAATAAATACTTTGAGGTTTCTTAGAATTTATTCTGTCTTATTTGGGTCAGGAATTTGCATTTACAAAGACATAAATAGTTGATGCTGTTAACGCGGATTGTTTGACAGAATACGAGTGTCAAAATTTGTATAACAAGTTTTTAGGCTTGGCGCACAAGCCCACATTTATTTTAGAAATTATCTGCGGGAAGATCAAACGTTTCGGAACGTAAAATATTCTCACAGATGTTTCCACATTTTTTCCTGTAAACACGCTTTCAAGAAAATTTAATTTACAATAATTACTAATTGCATACACATACATAAAATTATATTTGTGTTTGTTTGTTATATAGCGAAAACTACTTGCATGATTTTAATTAAATTAAAAAGATAGTTTTATCTTTATTCAGTTTAAAATATAGGCTTAACAGTATTTCATGTCATCATGTTAAAACAAAATGGTTAGATTTATTTTTTCCGACTTATATTATAAAACATTAGTCTGCCATCTTAAAACAAAATAGTAAAAATAAATTCAGAAATAGAATAGAAATTAAAACATAGGTATGCAGATATTATTAATAATTATAACTTCAAATTATTATGTAATATTTAAAAACCATTTTATAGTATGCCCGAGATAATGCGAATGGTATTAAAATGTTTTATTTGTAGTGTTATCTTGAAGGCCACAAGGTACCAATAAATTTAAAACGATTTGCTTTCTAACGAAGTGGAAAACATAATTTAAGTAATTTCATGTTTTAAAGTAACGTACTCCCAATATGCTTCCGTGCTTTTAAATTCAAATTTAGCACATTCATCTTGTCATTTCTGTAAAACTAAAAATAAAAGCGTCCCATAAACCACGATGTGAAATATTTATGAACCATTTTCCAATTCCAAATAAAAAAGTCCAGTCCCAATAAACTTTTTATTATTTTTTGCCGCGAACCTAGTTATCTCGACTTTAAAAGTGTCCATTTCTCGCCCCGCCCTGCAGAATCTTTCCGGAAGTGGAAATGACGTCAGCAGACGTCTCCGAAAACGCACGAAATCGAGTTGTTCACCCTTCAATAATTATCAATACTCCAACAGAAACATAATTGCTACATAGAACATTACTAGACGAAACCTTACTTGTTGAAATGATACTTTTGTGTAATGTTATATCCTTGATTACGAATAATCAATAATTCTAACCACTATGTTTGCAATACGTTAATGCAATTAGTATTGTGTTTATGATGGTTGTAATTTCAACCGTAATGATCTAATCAATATAAAGTAATTGTTTGTTTTACAGTTCACTCGAAACTTTAGACAGAAATTTGCAAAGCAATTCAATTTACATAGGTGTATACAGGTTGCAAATTTCGGGCGCATTTTCAAAGTATTTAAAAATAAATCATACCTTATATCTCACTACAGTGAGTTTTTTTTACAATTATTGTTTAACTGGCTTTTCTACCAATAAATCTTCTTGTATTAGGCCTTTTGACCAATAGAACTTCTTGTATCATTATCATTCATTCAAACATAATATTTTGCTGCTACGTAACGTACATATTTTTTTTTAATTGACAGCTGTCAGTGCAAATTTATCTTATAAGACTAGTATTCTACATTAAACATTTCTCATTCGAATGATTACGACACTCGCCTTCGGCTCGTGTACTAAATTTGCATTCACGTTAGTAATGACCATCGTTACACTCTCATCGAATCATATACTATTATTATGCTATATTTGAAAAAAATATAACCAGAATTACGTCTCTATAACTTTTGACATTTTATATAATGATATAGGTAAGAAATATTTACAAGTATATTAGGTTAAGTATGTAATAAATATTAGTTTTTCATGAAATGTTGATCAACTTGACATTTGACGTCATGTTTTGTGAATAATCATACTTTTAAAGCTAATAATTTATGTTTTAAATATATTTTCTGATTAAAAAATTGAAATAAATAAGTTTAAATTTATGTAAGACTAAGTATAATGTCTTGAAACAAAATATATGTCTTGCGCATGTGAGTTGGCGTGAGATCCCAAAACAAAAATAATAAAAGTGCAAATCCTACCTGAATCATCGGCTCTAAGAAATTGCTACTGGCAGTCTTTCGGTTGAGTTGAGGCACAGGACTTAAATCACGGGCTCCAGAATCCCATTCCCAGCTATCTAATTTCCCTGGAACAAATAACAAATGTCGAACAGTCTATTGTTTACTGATCGTCTTTTATCTATTTACCTTGACTATTTTCACTAGCAGTATCACGTAAAGTTGGTCCTTTCAGTGCATCGATTTCTGGTCTCAAAGCCAGTCGTCTTTGTAAAAATTGTTCGTAAGAAATTCTACCTTGTGCGTCTGCACCTAATTGTAGCATTAGTTCATCTAGAGAGTCTTCTAGACTCAGCTCTCTGCACACGGCCAGTAAATCATGACTGAAATAAGAAAGGTCTCGGTCAGTGCATTAAAAATTAATAAGATGATTGCAAATCAATATTTTAAACACGAATAGTGATATTGAATTATCAGGTTTATTCATGGTATGATTCTAAGAAGTTTGACCCACTTTTATGGGTTTAGCAATAGGGTAGAAGTAGTTTGTGATTGTTTGGTCTAGCTTATTTAGTTTGTGGCTAAAATAATCGATGTTCTGCAATGCATTTTATTCCTGCATATTGTAAACAAATACCTATCAATGTAGCCATCTCCGTCAGCATCGCAAGCTTGAAAAAGCTTTCTCACTCGCTCTTCATCGCAAACCGAGCTAGCGCTCTCGCTTGCACAATCCGTATCGGCCATAACCTCACTACCTTCTACTAACTTAGTTTTATAAACATACTTCATTAATTAAGCTATTAATAACACTTTATAAGTAATATTTAACATCCTATGTGACCAGAGCTTTGAAAAATATAGTTGCAAGGTCACATTGTACTGAGGAAATTACAAAAATCAACAATTCTTAAAAGATTTGACGTCAAACGATGCTAAATGACAACAAATGATGTATGTTTTCTCTGGAAAATAGCCAGCTGCTGCCATCTCTGAGAAGTAACACTAAGCAGAAGATCTAATAAGGATTTCAAAAATGAAACAAAGGATTTATTAGTTTGTAACAAAAATATAATTCAGTTAGTACTGAACAAAATACAAATTATCCAAAATAATACCAATTCAAAGTGGAATTTTACAAAACAAATCAAATGTACACAAAATGTATTAAATTTATTACACAAATGCATTCGAATATTACGAAATCACATAAAATGATCACCCATTATGTAATAAGCAGGTTCTTAGAGAAAGTAAAAAAATTTGAACACATTATTCTGTTGCACGCTTCTTTTCGGGTGATGGTTCATCATCCTCAGAATCGGATGAATTTCCACTGGATTTTCTCTTGTTGGACTTTTTAATATTTCCATTATCATTTTCTGCTTTGGAATCATTTTCCGCATCTTCATTGTCGTCCTTATCATCTTGGAATTTTTCGAGCTTCTCCTGGAAGCTACTAAGATTCTTTTTGATCCTGCTGGCTTCAGGGCTGTAGCCCCAAAGGATGAGTTGAGTATGGATTTTCGTTGGTAAATCGTCTTTATCCCATAGATCAGGACTTTCATCATCGACAATTTTGATTAGTTCTCGAAGTTCGTTATTTCGTAAGATGTCCCAAGTAGGCTTATCTTCTCCACTAGAGACTGTACGTAACTTTTTGTAATCACCATCGACCTTTTTGTAGGCGTCCAAGAATGGTGTCAATTTTTCATCGGAGATATCGAAATTTTTTCTCAAGACCGAGAATGACTGCACTGTTGCCAGAGGCAAATAAGACCAGTTTGGAATATGTAGCTTTTCGAAATCTTTTAACCACTTTTCAAATACTTCAAGAGCTTCTTTGATGTTTGTGAGCTTGTCCTCTGCCTTAGTTACTAAAGAAACAATATGTATTTAAATTAATTATGGTATCCTTGACCTAGTTATCGCATTATTTCCGTTTCGATAATAAAATAAAATTTATTTTACCTTGCAGTGTACGTTTTGCGCGACCTATTAATCCTTTTACAGCAAGTTTTTGGTAATCAGCATCTCTGCCTTCTAAATTTTTAATTGTATCTAACGCCTTTTCCTTATCCTTAAATCCTAAGCCAGGTACAGTATCCTTATCACTCGCCATTATTGATCTATAATTAATCAATTTGTTAAAAATAAAATTAGCAGAAATCTTACGTGCGCGTTAATTTTATCGTTAAGCGTGCGTAGCAACAACGCTAATTACGAACAATATTAAAACAAACAATATAATGATATTTTACATGCAATAATAAACGACTAATAAAAATAAACATGCGTTGCCAATGTAACTAACGCGCAAAATAAAATCACAACAATCAAAAAACGTGGTTTTACTTTTATAACAATAAATGCATTGTAGAAATCAAACGGAAATGCAATTTAGATTATATTATTAAGTAAACATGCAAATATATTAAATAAATACTTACTTGATAAGTATCTACAAAGAACTATACTATAAGATATTTTCTAAGTGTTGTCACCGCGAAAGAACAGCGAATATTAAAGTAAATGCCGAAAACACAAATTTAGAAACACAGTTTCACGTACGCCGGTAGTTCAAACCACGGTTACTAGTAACCGCTTACCGGAATTTGTAGCGTTTTGCATACTATGCTACCTATACTACCTTCTCGCATCCTACTAATGGAGAACTAGATATGACTCCATTGCTAAATATAAAAGTTCGACATTACATCATAGCCTTGAGTAGAAATGATCATATTCATGAGTTTGCTGTTTGCAACATCTTGTTAGTGATCTGTGTACACACGCACATGTCTTTTAGATGACGTGTGTTTATTTATTCATTATAATAATATTGGTTCATTAGAATATTTAATATTCTTTATTAACTTTAATATCTAAAGATTCATTATTTTTTTCTTTAGCTTAAAAAACAACCAAGCAAATTTAAAACATCAATATGCACTCGACAATATTGATAAAACAACTTTATGTAAATTAGTTTATTTTTAAAATTTTATTAATTTATGAAATACACAGGAGTTAAATAAGTTGTCTAAAAACAGGCTGATATACACCCCCTACTTTTACTTTGTCGTTAGTAAAAGATAGTCTTATACTAGATGTACAAGATAAAAAGAGATGCCACAAAAACAATTCAAGAATTCGCATCTGCGCATGAAATAAGTTGTGGCATTTTCTGACAGAAACGAGGGAAAATGCCAGTGGGTGGTGAAAATTTCATATTTATAAATGACTGCAAATAAAGTTTGCTTATTTTTTAATCGGGGAGTGTGTGAGAATGTGAAACTGTATTTTTAACTAAGATTTTAGCGCACTTTTCATATAATATAGTTGAAAGAGCGCTAGTATAACCTAAGATAGCTTTTATTAATAAAAATCTATATTATTTTAATATATTTATCCTGTTAATGGAATATAATAAGAATATAAAGACTGCTGCATAATTTAATCAAGCAACATGCCTCCAGCTTGGTCTCCAGAGAAACATAAAGGTACGATTATTGTTCACACTGTTGATTTATTATTAAACGATTTCAACAATAAAACTTATTATTTTACAGGTAATGATTATGAAAACTTCAATCAAGAAGTCGTCCCAGAACCTGGCTATGTTACTCCTCCAAGAAATTCGCCTCCAGAAGGTGAAGAAAGACACAGGCCAGCAGAACGTAATTTGTGTTCAATTCTTTTCCAAAAACCAAAATATTAAAGTAAACTTTTGTTTTAAGGAGGACAAAAACACATGAAATGGATCCTGGAAAAGCTACCAAAGCTTGCAAGTATATTCAAGCTTCATAAACAAGTTGGTGAAGGTACTTTTAGTGCAGTTTTTGTTGCAAGTCTACTAAATGACTTGGAAAAACGAAAGCTTTTTGCTGTTAAACATTTGGTGCCCACCACACATCCTAAACGAATTCAAGTTGAATTAAGCTGCTTAAAATTAATTGGGTATGTTATCATACTCATAAGACTTCAAAATTATCTAATAATTAATAATTTTTTCACAGAGGGCAAGACAATGTTGTGGGGATAGATCTCTGTATGAGAGAAAATGAAACTATTGTCTTTGTTATGCCATATCTTAAACATGAACAGTTTATTGAATATGTTGGTGATATGGATGCAAAAGAAACAGCTGTATACATGAAAAATTTGTTAAAAGCTGTAGCTAGAGTTCATAGTTTCAACATTATTCACAGAGATATAAAGCCTAATAATTTTCTCTACAATCGAGAAAAGCAACAGTAAGATTAACCATTTTATACTTTCATGTTTCATATAAATAACTGTTTATCTTTATAGGTTTTTATTAGTCGATTTTGGTTTGGCACAAGTATGCAGCTCAAGTACATCAGATTCGAATTCTACATCTATCTCAAACACAGCTAAACGTAAACGTGAAAATGATACCGTTGTGGAAACTGGAGCCATAAAACCAAAAGACTTTTTTGAACCAGCAGCTAAAAGACCAGCGTTACAAAAACGAAATATGAACGCACTTAGTACCACAGTCTTTCATTTGCAAACAACATTAGATAAAACGCTTCCATCTTTAAGTTCAAAAGAAAACATTCGTGATAATATCCCACAGATTGCTAAAAAATCTCCATTTAAATCACCAATGAAGAACATGGCAACGAAAGTTATGAAATCACCTTTCAAATTTACGGGATTAGATTTACCTCCTACTCATTCAAAATGTAAGTGCATTTTTGAGTGTTTTGTAATTTGTATATTTATTAATTTTCATATTCTTAGTTCAAGGGAAAATGCCTGGACAAAGAAGACTGTTCATGGACGATGAACCACTGAAAACACCAATAAAATTTCAAAGACCACAAACATCTGTAACGATCTCATCAAGAATGCCAATGAAAACTATATCACCGACTGAAAAAAAATCCATTCAAATAAAGCAGAATTTACATCAAGACTGCAAATGCTTTAATAGACCTTACGTTTGCACAGTTTGTTTACTTCGCAAGGGACAAGAGGCACCAAGAGCTGGAACTCCTGGATTTAGACCTCCGGAAGTTTTACTAAAATACCCAAACCAAACTACAGGTACCTAATCAAAATAATTTTTATTAATATTTTGATTAACTATCGATTTTTTTAGCTGTTGATATGTGGGCAGTTGGTGTAATAATGCTATGTGTTCTAAGTGGCACTTACCCATTTTTCCGAGCTCCTGATGATGTTACAGCACTCGCAGAAATGATTACTTTGTTTGGAGATCAACAAATTAAGAAAATTGCGAAAATGTTTGGTCGACATTTTATTTGCAGTGAAAAGAAGCCACCGTTGGATTTAAGAAAAGTTTGTTATAGATTACGAACTAGAGGAAAGCATAAGGACGTTACATCGACTGAAAGATGTAAACAATGTGAACAGTTTGTCCATAACTGTCTTTGTGTTGGCGAATCTTTAAATGTATGACAATAATTTTAATTTAGGAGTTGAAGTTGTTAATTATTATTATTTCGCAGGTTGAAGACGATATTTTTCCGGACACTGCATATGATCTATTGAAGAAATTACTGGATGTTGATCCTTTCACAAGAATTACAGCAGAAGAAGCATTGAAACATCCATTTTTAAATACATTTTAATGTTAGGAATACGAATCGTGATTATTTTGATCTATAAATTAAATAATATTGGGACGTAAGAATGTTTGTAAGATGAAGGAGTGAATAAAGTTTTATAATTAGACGCAAATACGTAAATTAGTTTCCGAAGAATTTCAATATCAAATATCACAACTGTATAACAGGTTGCATGTGGTTGGGCGCTTATTATGCTGCTACAGCCTAATAAATACAGAATCCTTGAATTTCTCCGATAGATTGATGGCAGTTTTGTTGTGAAAGTCCCGTTATAAAACGGATTTGGTATTTCTGTGCAGTATTTTTATCAATAAATGTATTTATTTTAAGTGCGCCTAAATACAAAAATAGAATGTGGACATATTTATCATGCGTTGTGTGAAAATTAAACATTTTCATAACATCTTGTGCTCTGCTTAATATATTTGACATTCCTTTTATGTACAGTCTTTGTGAAAATGAAATAGTTGTGTTTAGTGAGGTTAAGTGGTTACTTTTTCAAAATAAATCGAAATAATGCCTCCGCCAGTGGTTAATTCCACCCCAATTACATCTGAAGGGGATACAGCAGGTTGGTATATGTAACAATTCCATGAAATGTCAATATGTCACATATGATTGGACTTTGAATTGTGGTTGAGATTATATTAAATTTCCATTAATAAAACCATTTAAATGACAATCGTTAAAGAATGAAGAGGTGGCAATAAGATAGCTTGTTCAAATAAACATACACTTATTGTTGATTCACGCGTTATAAATATTATACTGTCTACATCATGGTTTCAGTGGAATGTCGCAGTGTCACAGATAGTGTTGGGAGTCATTCTGATTTATCTGGTATAACAGTCCAGGCAGGGACTAGCACAGGAGGTACAGGATCTACAAGACCCCAAATGGATGTTGTTTGTGTTCTTGACCTCTGTCAGCCAGAAAATGCATCCCATCGAAAACGGTGCTACGAAGAAGTGAAACAAGCCTGCCTTGATGCTGGAGCAAGTTGCAATCACATTCAAGTAAGTTATAATATCTTCATTAATTGACATCAATAATACTGGAAATCATTTTAGTTTGAGAAGCTTGATTTTGGCGAGACAAATGTCCTGGACTTATTTTACAATGCAGATGTTGCGATTGTTGATTTATCCATGCAATTCCAACAGAGTTCATTATTTTACCATCTAGGTGTACGAGAAAGCTTTGGTATGAAGGAAAATGTTTTATTGTACAATGATATCGACCCTGAAATTACAATGAGGTTGAAGGTAAATAGATAAAATGCTGTTCAAATATTTATATTGCAATAAATTGTATCATGTCACGTAGTTATCTTGTGGAAGTTATACATTCATCACCTATCGACTTTTGCCTGATTGGGGAGCATGTACTATAACAAATCCAAGTGCCAGACAACCAAATGAAGATAACATTGACCCGAAACAATTTTTGAGCGCGAAATTAAAGAAACTTTTCCGGGACGTCGAAATTCAATCAAAGTATTTTTAACATATTTTCCTGTTTGTTTTTTAATTAATACAGTCATGTTTATTTATAGAGCTCATATGAAAGAAAAATTCCTATCAGATCTTCGCAAACTTCGTGAAATGTATTCTGGAGATGAATTAGCAAAAGCCTTACACAACATTCGTAAACGTTTGGATGATCCGAATGTACTTTCCGGAGAAGTAGTTCTAAATATGCTAATTTCGTTTAGAGAAATCCAAGGCTATGACGCTATGGTACAACTTGTTGATGACTTAAAAACTATTCCAAACAAAAAGAATTACATAAATTCAGCGGCCATAAAATACCTTTATGCTTTTGCCTTGAATCGACGAAACAAAGAAGGTGACCGAGAAAATGCGCTGCGAGTATGTGTAAAAGCGTTGGAGAAAAAAGAAAATCGATACCCGGATATGATTTGTTTGTGTGGGCGAATATACAAAGACAAATTTGTTGAATCGTTACACAATGATCAAAACAGTTTAATGGAAGCTATTCGTTGGTACAGAGAAGGATTTACCGTTCAGCCTAATGAATATGCAGGAATTAATCTAGCTACATTACTAGTCATCGCTGGTAACGAATTCAGTAAATCTGAAGAACTGCAACACATAGGCATGGTTTTAAACAATTTAATAGGAAAGAAAGGAAGTTTATATTCTTTGCAAGATTACTGGGACGTTGCAACATTTTTTGAAATATCTGTTTTGGCTCAAGATTATTCTAAAGCTATTCAAGCAGCTGAATGTATGTTCAAATTAAAACCACCAAATTGGTATTTAAAATCAACAATAGGAAATATTGCACTAATCGACAGATTTCGAAAAAAGCACGATGATGCCGACAGTTCACCAGAAGAACAAGTCTTCCAGTTCTGGATAGACTTTTTTGTTGAAGCGACTAAATCAGAAGTTGACGACAATATTAGATTTCCGATTTTAGTTCTGGAGCCAACAAAAATTTTAATGCCTAGTTATGTAAATGTAAATCTAGGTGCGGAAGAAAAATCACTACAAATATGGAATTTATGTCTCGATTTTATGAGAAATAAATGCAAACAAGTTCATGATTGGCTATTCACCGCGAACTCAATTCGAAGTGTTAGTTTGTATAAACGTGACGAAAGATGTCTGTTTCTTTATGTGCATCAAAATTCAGACGATTTTCAAATGTTCTTCCCATCCGTCCAATGCAGGCAGCGATTTTACGACTTTATCCTAGAAATGACCGCTGACCAAGAAGGAATGGTCACTGATTTAGATTCTGATCAAACATCAGACCAAATTAAATTTGAATATGAACTCGACGATCAAAATAAACGAATAATTCTTGGAAGAGGTACATACGGAACCGTATATGCTGCTCGAGATTTAAATACTCAAGTTCGAATAGCTGTAAAAGAAATTCCAGAAAAGAATTTAGGAGATGTACAACCATTACACGAAGAAATCAAATTACATTCGCAGTTGAGACACAGAAACATAGTGCAATATTTAGGATCAATTTCAGAAGATAATTATTTCAAAATATTTATGGAACAAGTACCTGGAGGCAGTTTATCAAGTTTATTACGTGATAAATGGGGCCCGTTAAAAGAAAATGAGACTACAATTAGTTACTATACCAAACAAATTCTTGAAGGTCTAAAATATTTACACGATCAAAAAATCGTACACAGAGATATCAAAGGCGATAATGTTTTGGTGAACACGTACAGTGGAGTTGTAAAAATTTCTGATTTTGGAACATCAAAAAGATTGGCTGGATTATGTCCCAGCACTGAAACATTTACAGGTACTTTGCAATATATGGCTCCTGAAGTAATTGATAAAGGGCAAAGAGGCTATGGTGCTCCTGTAAGTTTTTTTTCCCTTTAAAGTAGAATATATTCTGTAGTAATTGTTTCTTGTAGGCTGATATTTGGTCTTTGGGCTGTACTATCGTAGAAATGGCTACTGGAAAACCTCCTTTTATTGAACTAGGATCTCCTCAGGCTGCTGTATTTAAGGTATTTCTTTCTGTGCTTTTCATTCAATTATATTGTTTCTTATATATATTTCTTAAGGTTGGATATTACAAAATTCATCCAGAAGTCCCTGCAGAATTATCCGAAAGGGCGAAAAGTTTTATTTTAAGATGTTTCGAGCCAGATCCAGATAAAAGAGCAACCGCAGCTCAACTTCTAGAAGATCCATTTCTTACTGAGTAAGCTATCAATTTCCATGAATCATAAATTGTATCACTGGTTTTGGGAAAGTTATTTTTGAGATTATTACTTATTCAGTTATGTCATTTTTATGCGAATAATTAATGAACAACAACATTTTTGTGGTTTATAATTTGCTAACCGCAATATTAGAATTAATTTATTAAAATGATGAATGATTTTTAGGAAAAAGAAAGCGAATCGATCCTTGGCAGCTGCAGAATTCAATCGAAGTGTATCTATGCCCGCTGATCGAGCGATTATTAAAGCCAATGCCCAGAATAACAACAGTATACAGACTCCAACTTCTCCGGACGTAGAGTACGTATTTTAACGATTTTCTGTTTGGCATGCATTGCAAATGCATGATGCTTTGGATAATAAATATTAACTATTTTTAAACTTTTAATGTAGAGGAAATCTGCCTGTTTTATTTATTGATTTGGGTAGAAATTTATTTACTATAATATGTCGTATTGTAAGTTTTCCCACTATTTATCTTGTGGCTTTTTCAAATGGTATCTAAATGTTGGTTTCCTCTGTTGTTTGATAATATTTATTTATGCAGGATGTATTGGATTGAATGTTTTGTTTATAGTTTCATTTTAGTACGTTTGTTTTGTGTGTAAACATGATTTTTAAAGGAATTGCTCTTATTAACAGTGATGACTGGTTATTTCAGTATCGGTGGTGAGTTCATAATATTTTAAGATCTTTTCTAACCTGCCATGCAGTTTTATTATCTGAATTTAAAAAAACTAATTCGAACTAATTATTTTATTTATAATGGTAATAGATTTTGGTGTGCTGAATTAAAATATTTATTTATAATTTTATATCCCCTGCCTTACATTAATTGCTTCAATTATATCTATCATCTTTTTATTTCAAAATATTATAAAGAAATATAAAATTTCAATATTATTTAGTTAGAAGGGTAATACAAATTGAAACGTAAATGGGTGAGAGGTTTGGTTTTATTTGTGTTTATGATTTTCCCTCATTGGCATTGTTTTGCTTGAATTCAGCGGGGCGGCTGGATTCAGCACTCAGTCGAACCCCGTGATTACTCGAGGTCCAGCGCTGCTCGCGCCAATCACTATGCCTGCAGCCCTCTCCCTTAACAGGTAACCTAGCGTTTATGTCTTTCTAACTCATCTTCAACAGTCGTGTCCGTCTTTCTGTATCATCCGTTCTTGTGCGTAACAGTTAATTCATATGTCCGCATGATTTCACATTGTCGCTGTTTTAGATTCAGTTGCTCAGTAGATTTTTCTGTCTAGTCGCGTTTTTTAATTTTTATTTGCATAGTTTAAACAGGGTGATTCACAACTTCGTGCATACATTTTAATGGCATATAGTACTCAACTTACTGATCATGTTTGATTGGAAAACTTGGAAACCAAATTGCGAACTTTGGAAAAATTCTTCCAGTTCCGTAATCAGTAAGTTAAGTATACTATATGCCATTGAAATAATGAACAAAGTTGTGAATCATTCTATTCATGCCTTTTTTAACATATTTTTTGCTTAATTTGTTGAATATTCTTGCAGTAGTCTAGCATCAACTCCATCAATAGACCTAGAACCTGATTCGGATTCAGGTTTAACAATAACTCGAAGAAGTTCTTCTGGAGGCCTATTGTCACCAGAAGTAGAACTCGGAGACAGTAAAAAAGGACCAGTAGGAGCTCCTTCGCTGGGCGAAGGAGAACTCGACGGATTTTATTTACTCAAAAAAGATTCGCAACGTCGAACGACTTTATCTAGAGTTCTTGCACAAGATGGTGCAAAAATATGTGAAGTTTGGATGAAAAAAATTCGAACAAAATACATGGGAGAAACCGTTTTAACTTCAGCGCATTTGGATCTTCTAATGGGAGGTTTGAAAGACTACATCATGGAACAAAATGCAGAAGTTATTGGAACGGCGATCCGAACATTAAAAGAAGAGCTCGACTTTGATTCCGCCGCTATAAATCAGTTACATTTCGCTATTTATTTTTTCCAAGAATCGGTAAATGAAGTTTTACGACTGCACTCAATTAAACCTCACTGGATGTTCGCCTTGGATAATTTAGTACGCACAGCTGTCCAGGCTGCAATTACTGTTTTATCACCAGAGCTGGGTGCTAACTTAGCTGGACAAGATTCGAGACCGTCTGGAACCGATGTTGGAGATGGTGAAGGTAGCCCTTCTGAAGTTAGTACAGTTAATTCAGTAAAATCGAACAAAACAGTTGATAGTTTTCATCATGTTAAATTGCGGCAGACGTATCGAGAACAAATCGGAATGCTCAAAACCGAAAACATGAGGTGAGAACTATTCATCTACTAATATTTTCCATTTTTGAAACTGATCTTACATTTGTTCACTGTTTTCTCAACTTCTTTAAAGTTTTCAGTGTGCAACTACTCAACAATCTCCGACGATCACTAACACGTATGGTAGGTTTATGCAGACAACTAAATTAGGAAATTAAATTATAAAAAATAAAAATAGACATCATTATTTCCTATATAACTAAAGTGACAAAATAAACTATCGTCATTAGTTGGTTATTCAACTTTTTAGTTTAATTTCCAATGTTATAATTTAGTTGCTACATAAACCCACCATTAACTAATGAATGATAAATGGTAAATATTTATTTATCATTACAATTATGTATGTGGTATCAAAATTAATATTTAACGATTATCGAACGATTATATTATTATTTAATATTGTTTCAAACGGTTTTGTCGAAATAAAATATTTACAATTTGATTTACGTTATTAAAATATTTGCATCAATAGAAAAATTATTTTATATCAATTCAGTTCTATTTTTTAAATTATTTTTGCGATAAAATCCACAAAATATCCAAGAACTTGTAACGACTGCTTTTGTTGCGCGTTGCTTTAATTCAATTGTTTTTATCACACACCCATTCCAAAATTATGGTTTTTGTACTTCCGGGACTAAAACTCTTCTTTAGTCTTTATTTTTAGGTACTAAGGTTCAATTTGATCCCAAGGGATTATTTTTCATATTTCATCCCGTTGTTAAGTAAATACATGCTATTTGTTACAGAGTATCTATGGTAACAAAATAAATATTTGTCATAAAGTTTACTGTCAATATTTTAAACTATTTTGTATTTGTTTGAGGATGAAGTGCAAAAATAGCGTATATGCCACAGGACTAAAGTACCTTTAATCCCTCAGGATATGATTTCCCTCACCTTCGGCTCGTGAAATAAACTTAACCCTCACGATTAAATCGTGCACTTTAGTTCTTTAATATTATAATAATACTATTTATTTTATCGGGGCACTCTGCCATTCAAAAATTGTGTTTTTATTGTATCAGCATGGTCTAATTTTCTTTATTAAATAATTAAATTTTCTATTTTTAATTGTATAATTTTATAGATTAATGCAAGAACTGCTAGAAAGTCAACGCCAATACCAGCAGCTTCTTCGTCAAGTGATGGACGAACATCGTCAACAAGTAGAAGCCGTGCAGCAACTTCTAGAGAGTCGCCGAGTCCTCTGCCCTCGTTGTGACTCTCTTTGTTACTCAACTTCGCTTGGATACGCTTCACAAACTTCTGTCAATTCTCCTACGACAGATTCTACCGGTGCTCAAGTATCTAGCAGTCAAACAATGCTTACACAAAGCCATGATGGTAGTCGACCAGCACCAGTTTTTCCACAAATTAGCGTTTCGAGTACCAGTTCCGACAGCAGGTTGATCAAATGGTTGCAAGGTCTAGGACTTGATAATTTTTCCATCGATAGAGTAATGAGCGAAGAATATTGTCTCGAGGATATTTTGTTTCATGTTACAAGAGATGATTTAAGACGATTACATCTTCGGTAAGTTTTCAGAATAGTTGTAATGATGTAGTTTGAATTGTGTATGTTTTAGGGGTGGAATAGAATTAAAAGTTTGGAAGGCTATTCAACAACATCGAAGGGAAAGAATGTCGCCAAACGATTTGGATCGCGATCCGGAGCCCAATATGGATTTGCGAGGAAATTATGATTTCGATGAAACGATTTGTAAGTGCGTGAATGGAGAGACGGTGAATAACATGAGCCTATAGCAAATAGCATCTTCCGAAGTAAATGCATCACAACCACAAGCGAATAATAATAATTTTTGCTCGTTTTCGATAGCAATGATTTTGTTATATTTTGTTCTCTATTATGCAGATAATTATTTAGACTATTTTATTTTTTAGTGTTCAAAAAGTATTAATTTTAAATTACGAATTTATGTTGATGAACAAAGTTCAGATACGGTAACAAATAGACTGCATAAGTGCCTTGCCATATTTTTATTTACTTAAAATGCCAGTAATTTTAATTCGTTTTTAATTTTGTTCCCGAAACAAATAAATTTTCTTCCATGACGAAATAAATTTTAGGTGTACAAAAAGATTCGGAACTGTTTTATTATTCAGATGTATATTTTGTTATTCATTAATTAATTGTAGCTATTTTTCATTGTTACGAACTAAAAAGGTAACTAAATGTTAATTTATAGTTTACATGGTGCTTTATGTAAAAATGTTTATTGCACTGTATATATTTATTAAACCTTGAGATTAGTTCTTTAAAATACTGTTAACTAGTGTTCCGTTAAAATAACTGGATTTTAAGTTATTGTTATTTAAATATAACTCCATGAGGATATTTTTTCGACTGTTTCTAAAGATTAAACAATTAAAAATAATTGTACTTTAGTGTAGACCATATTGGTAGAATTTATTATATTAACATTGTCGAATTTATGTTTTTGTGTGAACTGATATACTAATAAAAATATTTATGATTCAAACTTTTGCCGTAATGTGCGTTTTAAGTTATCAGCCCTGTTGAGTTGAAGTTTTGAGTCACTTTATCAAGGTCGACTCACACAGTTTGTAAATCACCGTCTTTCTTGTAATAATTTAAGAGACTGCTATGTTGTTCGCTGTTCCAGAAGTATAGAATATTACCATTTTATCTTGAAGATAATCAGTGCCAAAGTAGAATGTAAGTACAAATTTAAATCAGTAATAGTTGTTTTTATTGTTCTTGAGTATGATTTGAATGTTGACGATTACAAACACGAAGTCGTACAAGCATGGTCGTAAATATTTTATATTTATTAGCGACAAAACTAAAAGCTATCTTATAGGAATAATATATCAACTTTAAATAGTAAATATAAAGAATTATGTTATTATTGTGAAATATTTTTAGGGTTAGAAATGTAACCGGTTTTTTAAAAAGTAGAGCAAAGTTTATTGCATCAATTTTATAAATTCAAAAAGATATTCTAACCATAATTAAATGTGAAAAATATAACTCCACCCAGTTATTTAATTAATTTGAATTATAATTCAATTCAGAGAAGCAATTCTTTCAATATGTTCATAGTAGATGCCACTAGTTGCACGTTTTTGAATGTATGTTCTGAATTTATTATTCTTGATGTAATCAGCTGATAATATTGTTCGTCGACCGTATCTCAATTTAGAATAGAATGAACTAAACAAAAAAGGAGAAATGCTCACGTCAAATAATGGTTTTGTTTCCTTTATTTTCCCTTTTTGGTTTCGTGTCCACGTTCGTCACTGTCTAATGCAGGATTGCAAGCACAAGCATAAAAACTGCATTAAATGTTTTAGCGTTCTGTCCTCTATTGATCCGCATTTATTTTTGTCCACTTGTCTGTCTACGGTTTTAGTTTTTACTCATTTCAGCTTAATTCGCGTAAATTATTTATGACGCTCGGTGGCTAGAGGTAAACCCGAGAGATTATCAAAATAGATCAGTCAGAACTTATTAACTTGTTTATAGTTTATGCATTGATGAAATTATTCGCTACTATACCTCATTTTAGTTAAGAAAAAAGCGTTGGGTAAGATAGGGCGATGATTACTTGAATCTGATTGGCGGAGATGAGAGGTACATTTACACCAGCAAATATTTTCATTTCCGTTAACATTACTTATACCTATCTTATTTTGAATTTCATAGTTACATTTAAGTACTACATTATTCTATAGATTACAGCTTTATTCACAGAAAAATACCTTCTTAAAATTCGAGCAAAATTTTGAACTAATAAAATGTATGAGAAAAAAACCTGTGGACTGTAGATGGTATAATATTTAAAAATGTAGAATCTTACCTTTTTCTCAGATTTTCTTAAAGAAGTTAACATCAATCTTGATCATCTTGAAAAACAATCACTTAATGCACAAAATCAAATTTATCGATTATTTGTTATTTAAGTCAATATTAACTAAGACTGTCAAATATCCATTACCTATTGTTTTGAAACTATAGTAATAAAGTAGACAACGATATTGTAGATAAAATTTTGACATTATACATACTGCAGCCATTTTGGCTTTAGGCGCCACTAACTAGATATTCAATTGTTTTGACTTGAGACAACGAACTTACGCATGCATGTTTTTATGTTTTAAAAACAAATATTTGTAATTTACGATGAAAAAACTATTGAGATTATTAGTAAATCGATTAATCAGCGTAATTTTATCTAAATTTTGATTGATTTATTATTATTTTCGTGAAAAACCACTTAAAATCTCGGCAGTTATGCGACAACAACGTTTGCAGCGCGTTACTTTATTCAACTGTTTTCAAGGCACACTGCAATTCCAAAATTCTGTTTTATTTTATCAAGGCACACTGCCATTCCAAAATACTGATTTTATTTTTATATATCGTATTTGGATTTTATTTTTGTATGGAACAACATAAACAAACATATGATATTGACATTGTATTCGGGTCATTACACCTGTTACGACGGCAAAATCATTAGCTGAACGTCGTCTGCTGCTCTGACAATTATTATCGGAGAATGAAAACATACGTCACTCTCAGGAATACTGCGATATAAAATCATACGCTTTAAAGCCCCCTCGACGTTTCCTAAATTTAATATCTCCGCTGTTTTTATGAAAAATGAAGTTCTAAGTGTGTTACGCACACTTGATATTAAATTCAAAATACTCAAATGTAGTTTAAATTAGGAGATGACATTAAAAACACAGAATGGACACATCCATCACTGGTTCCAGGGCACAAGTCGATATTTATGGCTTCAATATGTTGCATGATTTATTATAAAACCTCTCTGGAAAGAGGTCAGTAGATAGATGATTTTTTAATAACTCGTTATTAAATCTGTCTATGACATGCATGTGTGGTGTCCCTTCAGGCATTGAAAAATCTGAATTTCGGGAGCTGTCAATGCCAACTTGCATACAAGCACAAGCTTCGAATTTATCAGTTGGAGTATAGGTAACTATTTCTCTCATTATATTTTAACCAATTAAAATGCACTATTATTCACAAAAACCATAGAAATTATCTATATAAACAACTATTTCAGTGCATATTTTTGATTATTGATATAGTATGCGTATATTCACCGTAACCATGACACAACAAACAATAATAAATGTTTGTTTATTTTTCACCAAATGTCAAAATATTTAAAATGGATTTAAAAAATATGTTAATAAATAAAATTGTGTTATTTAAAATTGTTAAATTTGTTTTATTCATGAAATAGTTAATGCGTATACCACTCGATCATCAAAAATAATAGAAAATACTTTTGCCTCCTGGTTCGACGTATTTCCGCAAAACACCTCTCGACCACCGGTCTCGAGTTGTTTCTATGGAAATACGTCTCATCAGTCGGCAGTATTTTCGATTATTTTCGAAGCTCTTGTGCTTGTGGTATAATTACTGAATATATGAATGGAATTTATAATAGTTAATGTTAATAGTTAATTTATGAAATTCCATTTGAAAACAGAAACCAGCAAAACTGTTCGATTAAAAAACCTGGAATCTAAAAATGCGAATTTTGAAAAAAATTCTTTCAATTCTGTAATAACTAATACCTATATCCTATTAAAATATATGCACTAAGTTGTGAATCATCCTGTATGCCTAGGCTTTAAGTAGGTATAGAATTTTTTTAATTTCGAATGTCGATTATTTTTTTCGAGGCATTAGCATTAGCGGAGATAAATAAACACGTGAGGTGTACCTATAATATTTTATTTTAAAAATCGCAGAATTATATTAAGTTAGTAGAACTCAATCAGGTAGGTAAGGTACTTGAGTTAATTCGGTTATAGTATTTATAATTCATATAAGTGATTAGTGAACCGACAGTTCTCTGATTGGTGGACAAAAATCGGAGCTAAAATAGTACTTTTCACTACCATATTTTGTAAAAAATATGTATGGAAGATGGTACAAATTCTTAATGCTACCACGAGTGCTATCGCTACCTTAAATGTTAAATTCGTTCCACTGCTGAATATTTTTGTCATTCCGGGACTGATCAAATTACAGTGTTTCATTAATTATTAATATTCCGAGAATTCAACTAACTCTCTGAAGATATTTTACTTCAAAATCCAATTCTACTAACAAATCCAAGGTTTGTCTTTGTAAAATCGTTTCAATAATGTCCTTCCCATATGTAATATTGCCATTCCCCAAAAATAAAGTAAAGGAAATGAACCGAACTTAATAAAAAGTGAAAGTAGGCCCGGTACATAGTATTTTGTTTCCATCGTGTTTTGTTTTCCATATGGTTGGCTTTATATCCGTAACTTGATAAAGCAAGTAGAGGGGAGAAACCAGGAAACCTCCAGCCAATTTCACCGACGTTTGAAGTTTCTGCATACGAATATCAAATCGAATCTGATGCCGTTTATGCTCCCTTTATGCGAAAGAAAATTGACCAAATTTCAGCGCTGATAGAGGAATTATTATATCGGAGACATCTCCCAAACTTGGGATGTATTTTGTAAGGAAGCGGAATAGAGAATTGACTAGGGAATGAATGTAATCAACGTATGGAGGATGAGAGATTTCTTTTATGTTTTGAAAGCCAGATGGATCTAGGACTTCGTTTAATCTTTTTGCTGTATGTTTATTTGCGAAATAAATTTGGTCTTGAGTTTTGAAAGACAAGCATCCTTACGGGACATAATCATCAAATTCTTATATAACAATTGCTGTGCTTCTACCTATACTTGTTATTTTATGTTTTTTAATACCGTGTAATATCTTTCATTACCGTACTGCTAGCAGAACGGCAATAACCCTATGTATTACCGTCTTTTATAACAACCAAAACATTCTTTTGAATCAGTAATAGTTATTTTTGTAACGAGTGTGAAAGTAAAGTAAAGTAAAGTAAAGGTCATGCACGGGAAAATGCATGCACATGCACATGAAAATTCAAATCTAGAAAATTTATACGTAATATTACTTGCAACAAAAGATTCATCCACGGGAAAATTCAAATCTAGTGATGCGTCGAGACGAGACGAGAAGTGAAAAATCTCGTCGTTTTTGACAGCTGACAGTCTGTGAAATGTCACTTTTAGTGCCTAGTCGGTGCCTAGGTAATTAAATTATTTTTTTCAATACCTTCACCGAAAACGCCACCTTTCGTCTCTATTACTAGGGATGAAAGTAAGGTATTTCTGACCGGTCAGTACCTTTCCCACTTAGAATGAAATAGTACTTTTCCTCCCGCTTTATGCGAGATTCAAATTGACTTTTCCTCCCTAGGGAGTAAAAGTACTAACCGGTCGGAAATATCTCACTTTCATCCCTAATAATAAAAAAATTTAATCTTACGTGGTCAATGCCAGTAAAATGATAGGTCTATGTTGACAGGTTGACTTGACAATTTTGTTGAGTTTGACTATGACAACAACAAATAAACGAATTGGTGGAAAAAATTTAAAAATTGTTGAATAAAGTATAAATAATTTTAAAAATTCGAGATATCTCGACGAGAATGTCGAGATTCTAATCTCGATTGTAATCTCGTCTCGAACATTTTTTACAAAAACCTGTCTTTCGGGATGAGACGAGACGAGATTCGAGAAATTCTCGTCTCGTCTGCATCACTATTCGAATCTAAAATATTATATTCGGTATAAATGCAAACACAGGAAGATGCAAATCTAGACAAGTTATAATCAAACCCAAGTATGGTAGTTCAGTTCAATCTAATTTATCCACTAGTTTTCTGGATTTGCATCTTCCGGTGTTAGCAACTTCCTATGTTTGCATTTTTGCCGAATCTAAAATTCTAAATTTGAATATTCCTGGAATGAATCTTTTGATGTAGATAATTATTTATGCATAATATATTTTCTAGATTAGAATATTCTGCATTTTCCTGTGTAATTCTAGAATTTTATTTTCTAGTGTTGAATGGGAACCCGTGCTACACCACACCCAATTTGGGTAAAAGGCGTGATAGGATATAAAACAGACATGTGTTTGTGTTTGTATAGTTAAACTTGCGGCTAAACCAACGAACACATCTTCAATTCTACAACAGTCACCCAAAATTAATTCCTCCGCAAAAACAACCTCCAGCAGACAAACATTTTACATCACAGTATCTCAGAATTAAGACCAAACAAGCATCCAGCCACCCATGGACTCATTATCCTTTCCTCTTTATTATCCTGCACAACTTCCTTGTTCAACTGTTCGAGTATCGCGGCGCAGCCAACGCGGATCTGTCGTAGATATCGCGCACTTAGGATGCAATTCTATGTTCCTGCAGAACGAATCCTGCAGGAATGCCAGCAGGATTCGCCAGACGTTTTAATGGTTAAATATATCCGGAAGGATTACTCCGCTGCTACGTGTAGATTAAGTTTCAGATTGGGTTTTAACCAGCCGTGAATTTGTTTTCAACTTGGGAGATTGCCCGACAAAAATAGAGGAGCGTGAGTTAAGTACTTGTTCAATAAATAGTTATGTATGTATTTACATCTCGCTATTTTCTTCAAAAGCGCTTTTAGACTTCACGGAGTAACTGGTGGTAACAGAGTGGTTGATTTTCATAAACACAAGTTATAGCATGTGTGAAAAAATTCAACAAATATGAGAATATGACAATTCCAAGAGAATTTTCGATAATTGATGATTATACAATAAAATGCGATATTGAACTGTGGTTTGCGGCATTGTGTTTCTTGCACTTTAATTGACTTATTACCGAATTTTTATATATCTCCTCGAAAATAAGTAGAGATAATAACTTGATTTGACTACATTATACTTTCATTATGACAATGACTACCTTCGATATCTCGAAAATGATTAGATTATATGAGTAGGTAAACAAATTTTCAGCAAAAAATTTAATTCTAGCTATTGCTTTCAATTAGGTACCTATTATTTTTATTCAACACCTCTTAATAAAAACATCATTACTGGTGATTTTAAACAAGCCAAGTAAAATATTTAAAGCCAAGTTTTATGAAAAGACGATATCTTAAAGATGAGTTTTATCTAAAGACGAGTATAAACTAAAGACGAGTTCTACCTATTTCACTGGTAGGAAGTCATCAAATTAACGATATTTTAGTTTAGAACTTAATATTTTTTACTTATTTGTTACCTATTTGTTACTTTGTCCACTTGTAAAGCAAATAACTATTATTGAATGTATTTAAAAATCAACTTTTTCTTGGAAACCCAATTTTTATTAAAAATTGTAAAAATTAATGTGCCCGAGAATCATATAATGTTGCTGCAACATTGTTGCAAACCGCATTTCGTAAAAAAGTGAGATACCGAAACGCGGATTTTATTTCTCGTGGTTTGGATCACCTAGGAACAATTTTTTCTTGGATTTTTTTTACGAAACCACATTCAATTGTAGAGGGCTCTGTTCTCTGTTTGGCAATTTTTTTAATGTTCCAATTCGTTATCGTTTCAAGTTATTTCCTTCCATTGTGTTCGGAATGAAATATTCAGTATTCAGTAAATAATTAAATCAAGTTCATTTAGATCTCACAATTATTTAATAAAGTTAGATAATATAACTAGGCAAAGATGCCAAATATGTGCTCACACAATCTTGATCTTGGCAGGAAAATGTTAGTAAATCCAATGATTTTACTGAATTAAGATACTGGCATGTTTACCGAAATTATTTGCCAAAACCTAATGTTCTTATCTTATAAACTGCAGATTAATTTATAGATTCATAAAACAAAGATAACTTTGTTGATTGAATGAAACTTTATTTTAAAAGTTTGTGTTTCATTCTCAAATAAAATAACTTACGTTGTAATTAGAATATCAAACCGCCATTCGCAATTCGCAAATTAGCAAATTCTCCCAAGAAACTAAATTATAAAATTTGCAACGTACCCGTCAGAGCAAACTTACAAGCACATTACAAGCGAAACAAATGCGAGTGCATACTACACATACTCTAATTATTACTAGATTTAGGACTTAAAGCATTATTTCATTACTTGGATAATTTTGCTCAGGGGAAGCAATTACTATTACTAATTCATATTAATTCTGTTTCCTGTAGTCCATGGGAGTTGTGTAAGATTCCACATACAACGTTGAGCACACCGCAAACAACCCTACGTTGCTAAAATTTGTTGTTTTGTACTACATTAGTTTAATCAGAATTGTGTAGCAGACTTATTTGTGATCTGTGGTTTTCGTCTAGGATTCTATGATTTTGTCTACTCTACACGATGATTATTTCAATCTTTTGTTAAAACGTTGGTTTTATTAAAGATTATTACTTTTATATAGATCCATATAATTTATACTTTTTGTACAATATTTTATAATTCATTTGTTAAATGAAGAACGAGCTGAAGAAAAGCAGATCGCTTACGAAATGTCGTAATTTTTAAATAAAATGAACAGAACCCTAACCCAAAGCTCTAAAATGGAGTAAATTTATATCAGAAAATACTTAAGCGGCTCGTCTACGTTTTTACCGAATTCCTAGAATAGGTACTCTCGATTTTACTTTTTTTTCATTCCACTCTTTTCGTCACTACTAGGGCTGCCTGAAACCAGCCCGAAACTCGTACTTTGTCGCATCCTAGCTATGCAATGTCATTTTGAAGTTGAAAAATACTGTAAAAGTGTTTTCTTTTTTAAAATTTTTACCATTCTTGTACTGGTCACAAAACATTCGCTACGTTAGTACATTTTATGCTGGATTTTAGGTGATAGACTGGTCTCTTATCAAGAAAAAATTGAATACCTAGCCTTTTAATTTTTTTAAGTCATCGTAGAAAAATGAGTGAATTTATTTCGAGTTAAAAGCGTCTATCCCAGTTCTTACATGATTTCTGGTATCGATTATATGCACGAGCGGCTGTAAATTTTTAAATTAGCAATTCTGGTTTTCAGGTTTTTTAATCAAACAGTTTTGGGTCACTGCTTTCGGAATTTCATAAAACTATCCTTGCCATTGCACAATCAATTACAATTTATTTTTTTACATTCACAGTCAATCAGATATCCATTATACCTACAATTAACAATTCAGAGTGCTTTAAAAAAATGAAAACTGTTCTTAAACTTACAAATTGTAAAAACAAATTTTTGTTCCACGATCAGTCAGCTTTCTGTTCTTTATAAAATAGCACAAATAACTTGGTATGTTAAGCTGGAATAACCCCATTAGCAGAACCGGCCAAAACCAATAGGAATAATTAGTACTCGATTATTACTAATTAATTACCCTAATCCCTAATTTATTACTGTGGTTTTTTTAAAATTAACGAGGGTTTTACGAACCCGAGTTTGTGGGCTCTAGTACGGTTTTGTTAGCTTTGTTAGTGTAGTAAAAACAAAAACCGAGTTTGTGGGGCTCTAGTACGGTTTTGTTAGCTTTTTTAAAATAACCACAGTAATAAATTAGGGATTAGGGTAATTAATTAGTAATAATCGAGTACTAATTATTCCTATTGGTTTTGGCCGGTTCTGCTAATGGGGTTATTCCAGCTTAACATACCTCAAATAACTACAATATAAGAGATGTTGATTTAGGTATAAGTTACTCATGAATTTAATGAAAATACTTGATTTTCAATCAAGTTTTCAGTTTCAGTTTTTCAGTTGTCCTGAAGAAGTGGCGAAACGTTGGTTTCTATTGGTTTAGAGATTAAAGTAATATTACTTATTACTAATTCGGTTAATTACTTATTTGAAAATATAACATCACAAAAATAAATATATCTATATAACCAACGATTAGCGAGAATTTTTTTTGTCTGTGTTTATAAACCACTTTTAAAAATCCTTGTTTCTATAATGGTAAAATAATAGATTTATGTGCCATTTTAAATTAAAACTATTTTATATAGAAGTCACAAGGCGCCATAAATCATAAATATCTCTTTACATTTAACGATATTTCATTATTCCTTTTCCTCCTGTGAGATAAAATGCGTCTCTTCCTTAGTTTCGCGCTCATCTGCATATGCAAAACTCTGCGTTTATCTTCATACAAGTCTGCAATTCAGACGTCGTAAGACTTTAACATCCAACAATACCCTCGTTCTGATGTGAACGGCAGTTGGAGACGCCAAATGAGCACTGACAATATTTCCTTATTTCCTTACTTCTTAACCCTTTCAATAAGAAAGAAAGTGCGAAGCAGAACAGAACTTAACACATGAATGAGACAGAGGAACATTTGCACGCAATAGTTCGGGATTTTCCAAGAGAGAATATTTATAATTTGTTTATGGTTTTGTCAACAAACTATTTTTATTATTTAATAGTGAAATTTAATGTTTGTATTGTTCTAGTTATATAGCCTGGGCCATAAGTCACTGAACATTGTATTTTTGATATAATTTTTTTATTTTTTATTGAAAATGAACAATTTTGATTACAAAAGATAGTTTTAATCATGGAGAGTTTTTTTTAAAATTAATTTTTAAAAATAATCTTTTAGATGCCTGCCATCAGCCTCTTCGCAAGCTGCTGCTCTTTGCTGTACCTGTCCATAACTGAAGAAATGTGGTTTCAACAAAACGGAGCTACCATACTGCAAGGGAAACAATGAATTTGCTGCGAACGGTTTTTGGTAACCGTATCGTTTCACGATTTGGAGATGTTAAATTATTTGCGATTGATCAACCAGTTTTGGCTTCAGTTATGGACAGGTACAGCAAAGAGGCTGATGGCAGGTTGGCAGGCATCTAAAAGATATTATTTTTAAATTTCCATGATTAAAACTATCGTTTGTAATCAAAATTATTCATTTTCAATAAAAAAATAAAAAATAATATCAAAAATACAATGTTCAGTGACTTATGGCCCAGCCTGTATTATTTTCATTATTTCATAATTCGTTTTGTAAAACAACTGTCAAGGATAAAATAATTAATAAACAGTTTTGTTCAATAATCTATTGTTTATTTGTCATTAAACTATTGGTATTATTTTCAAAACTGGAACTTAATTGTAGTTTTGTTCTACTTATGTTGAAAAAAATTGTGAAGGATAAAAAACAATAAATTGTATTAAAAAAAAGCTTTTTTGTTTTACTGTTGCTCTACTCAATATTGAAGGACAAAAAATCAACAAATTTATTTGTTGCTGCAATTCTGTATCAAAACTGTTGTAATAAATTAAAAACAAAATCTAAAAAATAATCTTAATATTAGTTTTGCTCTAGTTCTAAGAATTAGTTGCGAAATTTGTGCTACTAGACGGAAATTTCAAGTAAAGGTTAACCAAATATTTGTTTATTCTTATGTAATTTTTGCACACCAGACAAATTATTTATCATGAAATTTAAAACAATGTAGGTATATATTTGCTATATTCTGAGATAATAAAATATCTAATTACTTCACAAGTAGATAACTATTGTTTTAAGTTTTTTATATACGGATTATTTTTATCTTATAATAATTAAACTAAACATATTTTTAGATGATAAATAACGAAATATCTATAAACAATTTGTTATCTTCCGTATTACTTTCATATTGATAACGTGATAATTTTCCGTAAACAATTTAGACAATTTCATGATGATTAATCAGATTTTAATATAATTTTTGATTTTGATTACCGCAGAATAAATAAATTTAGTTAAATTTATTTGATGTCGCATATATAAATCCTACATAAGCGTAAATATTTTTCGTATTAGAACATTTTATTTACTGATTATTATTGGTTCTTGTTGTGTCAGCTGATGAATTTTTTTAGTAAAATAAACTAGAATGTGTTCCTGACTGGATTCGAACTTAAATTGTCAGAATAATTTAAATTCAATAGAAGTAGAGAGTACACCACAGGCCACAGGAGATATCTTTATTGCAGTTTAAGAAGCCCGTCTACCTCCTAAAATCCAGCATAAAATGTACTAACGTAGCGAGTGTTTTGTGGCCAGTACAAAAATGGTCAAATTGTATTTCAACAAGGATTTAATAGAGAAAGAATGGATCTACAGATGTGCCTTTTTATAATTTTGATTAAAAAATTGTACTATAATATAAAAATTCCGAAATATTCAAAAAAATTGCCTATTTTACCTTTACACGGTTATATCTCATGATACAAATTAATTTTTAAATTATGAAAAAGGCACATCTGTAGATCCATTCTTTCTTTATTAAATCTTTATAAAAACATTATTCTGAAGTCAATAATAATCTGACAGTTTACTCGCAACGAAAACACTTTTGCAGTATTTTTCAACTTCAAAATGACATTGCGTATCTAGGATACGGCAAAGTACGCGTTTCGGGGCTGGTTTCAGGCAGCCCTAGTAGTGGGGAAAAGAGTAGAATGGAAAGTAAAATCGAGAGTATTCTAGGAATTAAACTTAAACTTAAACAAACTGGAATGCGTACCCAGCTATACAAAAACCAAAATTTACCAACTATAAAATTCAATATCCCTGTTCCCTGGCATACGTTCCTGATATTCCTGCTCCTGCTGCCGATTCCCAAGCGATGTCCTCGCTTTTTGGCTTTGTCCTGCTCCTGCAGACAGGAGCGTAGCGCGGCGTGAACTCCGCACACATCAAAGCAAGCCGTGGCGCCCGGTGTAAAGGCCAAATCTCATTGTGTGATATGAGGAGAACAAGAAGAACACATGCCTCGCCAGGACACAGACTGGATCATGGCGGCTTTGAGCTTGTGCTTGTTCAGCGATTTTACATACATTTACACCTTTAAACACAGAGGGGGTTCATTATTAATTTCTAGGCTGAATCATTACAAAATTTATGTTGAATGTATTTTATAGTTGGAGGTGTTATCTGCAACAGGAAAATATGGAGTGAGATATTCGATACAAGTTGAAAGTTTTCAAAGTTTCAGAGTTTGTTGCAGAGTATCTACTACAATAGATTGCAATTTTGGCTTGCAAACCAATAAAATAATCGTCCGTTTGTAACTAGCTCCTAATGCAATGATCAAATTTAGTTTCTTGCAAAGCTTCAGATGAAAAACCCAGAGAACAAATTCATATAAAATTCGAGCCCCACTGTAAAAAAAATGTGTGTAATTTTAAATAAGAAACTTAGGCAACTAAAATGCCTAAGTATTAACTGTAATTTTACATGTACTTGTAATTTTACAATGAATATGTAATTTACTTCCAGAACTATTATGTAAAAATATTAATAATTAATTTAGTAATATTACACATAAAATTTGGAGTTTTACTTAAGTATAGCAAAATGTCATTTGTGTAAATATACATATTTTCTGTAATTTTCCATATGAGATATGTTAATTTACACCCGTAATCTAGAAATACTACATAGCACATTACAGAAATATTTATTGCAAAAATTTAGTATTTTTTACCGTAATTAGTAAATATTTCCTAAATTTTGTCTGTATTCATGTTTTACATAAATATTGTAGTAATGTATTAATAAAACAGTAGTAAATTTCAATAATAAATTATGAAAATTACAGTAAGATATTAATATTACGTAACTACTGGAAATTTACTATGTAATTTCTGTTGTCATTTGTAAAACAGTAGTAATTTTACACAATATATTAAGAAAATTACAATTAATGAATAATATCACATAATTATTGCCAAATTACAAAGAAATATTCGTAAAATAGGAATTACACATTTTGTATGTAAAATTTTTACTACAATATGTATGTAAAATCGCGATTTTTTTTACAGTGCAAAATCACATGAGTTTTTTGTTCTACAAAAGTTTAAATAAAAATCAAAACACTATACTTGATGTCAGCTTAGAAAATAGCGTTGAGTAAGATAGGACGATGATATCCTTGAATCTGATTGGTCGAGACGAGAGGTGGATTTACATCAGCGAACATTGGAGAGATTCGCGATTTCATTTCCGTTTGACATTTCAAGTTTATATAACTTGAAAATAGTAAAACAACGTGTGTTTCTTTTTTATTTTGACAATTTTTATTCATCTATAGGTAAGTTTAACACTCTTTATGATAGCAATACGTTATGTCTTTGTAGTTCGCGCCAAAGTTTAAACTAATAGAATGTTTGGGTGTAGAACGGACTGCATTCACAGTGCCATCTACTATTTTCTAAGCTGAAATAGAGTATAGTATAATCTATAATGTACCGTATCTTATACTATTTATATTTATTGAAAACTACATTTTTATACAATCTCAAATAAAATCAGCAATCAAAACTTTATGGAACCGAATAAATAAATTTTAAATTTTCCTGCAAGGACTATCAAAGAATTGTGACGCAGACTGCATAATATTTGGGATATATTTCTCCAGAAAAGTATGTTTTGGACTTGTTGTGCCAAAACGAATTGAACCAGAGTTATAAAAATACATGTGGAGTTACACAGTGGTAAAGTCGATTATAGTAATTAGAGTAATCAATAAAAAAAGTTCATGTAACTTTAAATATAACTTAGATAATAAAAAAATATACAACTGATAATTTTTTTTATTGTTTGCTCTAATTAATAAACGACTTTGCCACTGTTTAACAACTACAACTGTTTCAAAACGTTGTAGCATAGTATATTTTCAAGTCCTAAACATACTTTTATGGAGAAAAAATCTCAAATATTCTGCAGTCTGTGTTACAATTCTTTGATTGTCCTTGCAGAAAGATTTAAAAAAAAATTATTCGGTTGCATAAAGTTTCCATTTCTAATTTTATTTGAAGTTGTATACAGGGTGATTTTGATAATTTTGAGGAGGAGGACCAGAACTCGAAGATTTATCCATTTTCGAGTCAATTCAACCGAGTTATGGCGGTCTAAAAATTCGAAATTTTGGATGCATTGTCAAGTGGTGCGTTTTTTTGCCCAGTGTATAAATCCCCAAAGATTTTTGAATAAAAATGGTAAAATATTGGGGTCCAACATTGTCTAATTTCTCCATTTCGTGTATGAATCGAAGCACCCGGAGTTTCCCGGAGTCTGGGTAAAGTTGTGTAAAATGCGACGCAGTTGTGTTTCAACTTCCACTTTCACCCGTCAAGGAATTACATCCCGACATCTCTGTTGCGTTCATATCTACGCATCTACATTGCTAATTCCTTAACGAATCCTTACATCACAGGATATTACATCACTGAGGGGAAGGACAAGACCGCAGGAATCATATCTAATATAAAGGGGCTGATGCCTTATTTGAAGATGGACGCTTTGACGGTTGTTGATATATGAACGTTTGATTTAGAACTTGAAGATGAATTTGATGTTTGAAATATAAACAACAAACGTTTTGTATGAAATTTTCTAGTACTTGTGGGTACAATTGTATGTATATCTAATTATTTAAGGCGCAACACTAAGTAGCTTCACAATTTCAATTGATTCTGGCTGTATTTTGAAAAATTTGACACTGAAATTTAACATGAAGAATAATGAATCATTAGTTAATCGATAAATCCAAATTATAAATATCCGTAACATCAATTATGTAGTAAAACTTTTATCCATCCGTTTTATTCGTTTATTATTAATACGCAAAATAAATTAAATTTTATTTACCTGTATGTACCTCTTAAATAATAATTAATTCATTTAATAAGGTAAATTTATTATGAGATTTTCAAACATCGAAAAAATACCTCCTGTAACCTGGTCCTGTTGCTATTTTCTCAGATTTTAAAATACAAAATGAATGCATATCTATAGTAAAATTTTTTTTGGAGAGGAGTCACGTCATCAATGTTGGTCACTAGATAATGACGTCACAGAACCAGATAATGACGTTACGGAATACTAGATTTACATAGTATACTAATTTAAATTTAAAAAAATGTAATGTATGTTGCATTATTAAATTTACATGCGATGCTTATTTTTCGATTAATTTAATTGAATTATTGGACTATTAATATTTAAATATCATTGTAAAATTTAATATATTTCCAGTTAGAACTCTATAGCGTTACAGAAAAAATATGAATGTCATGTAAACGTACAACACAAAACACAATACTTAATTCAGTAATGCCAATGCGTGGTGAAAAAACAAACTACCTACTTACAATTATTTGAAATAAATTTAAAATGCATTAAAAACATTATGTTCGGCTTTAAAATTATTGTAAATTTAATGAAAATGCACTATTCTTATAGTATGCAAAAAAGTAGTATTTATTTTATTCATTCAACATACTAGGTCATTACTACAGTTATTTTTTATTTTGTAATGTTTTGATGACGTGACTCCTCTGCAAAAAAATTTCAACTATATTAGAATTTTTCTGTAAAAATATACTAAACATAATGACATTTAATAGTCACAAAATCAATCTTTTACTGTTTTCGAGATTAAGGGTAGTTAAATTTTGGTAGCCTACAAATTTTCAAAAATAAAATTGTTTAAATTTGGTTATAAGTTAATTAATCGATACCGATCTTAATTTATGTGATATGTAATACATCCTCAAAAAAGCAATTGAAAAAATATGAAAAATGATGACAGGTATCTCGAAAACTAAATGTGCTATCAAAACGTGGTTTGCAACGTTTGGGTTTTGGGTTTATTTTATCTAAAACTATATTTCAAAATATGCGTCTATAAAAACTCAAAATTTTTTAGTGTCAAATAGACTGCTATTAGAGTTGCTATTGCAGAATCCTGTTATTATGCAGTAAAAATGCTGCTTCTCGAAACCCTATACGTGATAGAAATAAATGTCTGACTAAATGAAGTTCCCTAATTCGTATCGTTTTGTCCACTCCGCGATTTCTTTACAGTAAATTTATTTCCGTTCGTCCGTAAAATGGCGATGCCTTTTTTACCCACACCTGACGTGAATTCTTAATATTCATAATCGATTGCGGTCGTTGCATATAAAGTAAGCTAGATATGTTATTAGCATTTTTAAGGGCAGGACAATTTGATTATTTTGTTGCAGACAGTTTTTGGGTTTAATTGTTTCGGAGTTTTAGCTTTTTAATTAATGTAATTAATTTTTGACAGGGGTAAATTTTTATCCACGGTGAAAAAGTTCGTTTAACTTTTGTTGGACGTACTGAATTATTGTCTTGATTTTATAATTAGTTCGAATTAAGCCTCACTGGCTATTTGCTACGACTGACGCAGTCTACTAATCAAATAATTTTATCATTAGTTACATATCGTACACTATTAACGTACATACATATACTTGATACCAAGTACATTTTCAAGTAAAGCTTCACAGTATTTAAGTAAAGTATAAGTTTTTCTTGTCAAAGGTACTTGTCTCGTCAGCTGTTGTCAGCGAGTTGTCAGTGAATGTATCGAGTGTTTCCGCTGATAGGTCAAATTTAATTTTGCCGCAAAAAAAATCTAGCGATATTTTTCTCATATTTACACAGTGTAAATATGGCTCAGCGAGACAACTTCCAGTTTGTCCGTTTAGTTATTAAATCAAGTATAGTAATATTTTGATTTATACATTACAATATGAGTTATTATTTGAATCGAAATTTAAATTGTTATTTTTTTTTCTGTGTCTCATACTTATTGTTGTGTCTATTATTTTAATAATATACTTTTATCTTGATTACATAACTACTGTCTAAATTGCATATTTTTAGTTTGAGGTCAGAATAAAGGTAGGGGATTCCCCTATTTTCCTTTCTTGACACAACCTTTAGACTCTTGTAATGTTGTAATTTTTATTTTTCTCTAGATTGATTTATAATTTTTTATTGTTCAGTTTTGATAACCAAATAAATTTCTTGGTATATGCAGTTAATCACTGTATTTTTCCTGCGAATATACCTATATAATCCACGTAGGTAGAATGTAGATAATAAAATCAAATTTTCTTACAACATTTATTCTGCATTCTTATGGAAGAGCAAGACTACCTATAGAAGAAATTATGTATTTATTTCTGACTTTGAATTTATCACTGTTCTCTTACTAACGAAAATAAAGGTAGTGCTAAATTTAATAATCTCGAACAACTCCAAATAAAAAACTATTTGCTAAATATAAATTGGAACTATTTCAATTTTCAAGGCAACTTTAAATGACAAACATGTGCTGCATCCCTGTCGTCATCTCACATTTCCTCCACATGTTAAAACAAATTATTTACTTAAGGGGCTACACTTGTAAATTCAGAAGATTAACAATTTGAACGATTCTGGCTGTATTATAAAAAAATTAACATGAAGAATCATGACCCATTAGTGTCTCAATAAATACAAATTATTAATTGCTGTGACATCAATTAGCAAAGCTTGGAACTAATTTTTATCATTTGAAATCGATAATATACAGGGTGAGTCAGCTAAGTGTTCCCTATTTCATTTGTTTGTAAAGTCTCAAGTTTTTGTGTAAAGTCCGCCAAATTTTTGCTGTAAATACAGTAGCCACTTGAGTTTTTGTTCGCAAAGTTTTATCATTATTGCTCTATTGCTTCCTAATTGGTGACTGAAATAATGATTAATTAATTAATGATTAGTCAAACGACTATTTGTAGGATTTTAAAGGACCTTAAGTGGCATCCTTATAAGATTCAAATTCTGCAGGCAATTTCTGAAGAGGATAAAGCAAACCGATTGAAATTTGCAGAAGACGAAATTGAACGAATGAATGAAATAACATTAATAACATTAATAACATGTTTTCTGATGAGGCACATTTTCATCTTGATGGTGGATTTAATAGACACAATCATCGGTATTGGTCAGATGAAAATCCCCACTGGATTGCTGAACAATCCTTGCACTCTCCTAGAACGACTGTTTGGGCTGAAATTGGAGATTTTGGATTAATTGGTCCAATTTTCACATTGAAGTGAACCACTTGTGAAGTTTTTGTCTGATCGATTTGAAATTTCGGCAGTAAAAATTCCTTTAGATAGTTCATGTTTTGCAAAAATTTCGTCACTTTCTGATAAAAATTGCCTAAGTTATAAAAATCCAAATAGGGAATAGTTAGCTGACTCACCCTGTACATTAGTCGGAAGACGGGTATAGAGAAATTTTTTTTAAACAGTTAACCCATTGACTGTATTAATTTATGTAAAACTCGCATTTTTTTTAATTTTTAGATATTATTTAACAAAATACGGCAAGGTTTTATGTAAATTTCATTCCATAGCCATGTAAGCTATAAGTAGGTACATCATTGTAAAATATGAGGTCATCGATTTCAAAACCAAAGTCAAAGATTTATTGTAACATGCTTTTTTGCTTTGCATTTGAGAAGGGCCTTAATAATAACCCAAAAATATCAGGTACACTCTTTCTAATTCATTTCTTCGAATCTCTATCTCTGTTAGTGATAGCGTTATCATAAACGATATGAGATCCAGTACAAACATATATACGATGTCACGTTCGCTCTAAGATAACAATAACAGTCATGCATTGAGATTTTTTGTAGGACTTGTGGTTAGTTGGATAGTTGAGGCAGTAAAGAAAGCATGGCGAGTTGTAGTCGGAGTTGTAGCACTTCTTCAGCTGGTGAAAATGACTGTACAAGTAGTGCTAAATTTAGAAAAGGGAGTGATAGCAAAAAGAAAGATAAAGGTATTGTTTATCAGTGATTGGTGATTACAGTGTTGAGTGATTGTTCAACAGTTTTCAAGAAGAACAAAGGATATTGCAATATTATGGAATATAATTTATTCAAAGTAATATAATAAGAGCCATAAATTTATCGGTAAAATTTACGAATAGTTGTTGCGTAGAAACGGACAAACGAGTGTCAAAATTGACATATTAATCACGACAGCGAAGCTGGAGTGATTTAAGAGTCAATTTTGACCCGAGTTGTCGTTTCTATGCAGGAATTATGAGTAAATTTTACCAATTAAATTTATGACTCGAATTATATTTGCTTGATTATTTCACGAACGATAATTATTATTTTATTTTTGACGTTTGCAACATTAAAAACATTTAATAAACAAAATGTAACCGGTTACCATACTGTGGTTTTATCAAATTTTATCGCTGAAAAACTGCCCTCTTCGAAAAAGTTATGCATTCTTATTGGCCAGAAATGACGTGTGTCAAATAATCAAAGTAATATAATAGGAGGTATAAATTTATTGGTAAAATTACGAATAGTTGTTGCGTAGTAACGGACAAACGAGTGTCAAAATTTATATGTTTAAAACACGACACGAAGCTGGAGTGATTTTAAGCCTCATTTACATAAGCATTTAGTTTTAAGGTTTACATTTATGTTTACGTTTAAGAAAGTTTAAATTAATATAACTAAATACGAGCATTCATACTTCCCACTTTCAAGCACTGAATGCTTAAATTTAGTTACATGTATTCAAACTTTCTTAAACATAAACATAAATCTAAACCTTGAAACTAAATATTTATGTTAATGAGGATTTAGAGTCAATTTTGACCCGAGTTGTCGTTTCTACACAGGAATTAAGAATAATTTTACTAAATTACTTTATGGTTTGAATTATATTTGCTTGATTATTTCACGAATGTCAAAATAATACAGTTTAAGTTGCTGCGTTCAATGAACTTAGCAAATCTATCGAATTTCTTTACGTTGATTGGTGTACAAGTGAGAATTTGACAGTTTTACTAGCAAATTATGTCAACAGTGCTAGCAAAAAAAACTGCTGCTTTTGCTAGCGATATTAATAAAGATAGACAAACCATAGTAACATTATTAAATTTACACTGTTGCACCAATCAGCATAAAGAAACTTGCTAGCTTCATTGAGATATTATCAACATTTATAATATCAACAAAGGGTAACCATGGATAATACGTCCAGTGCTTATATTGCTAAAAATCTGCCTTCGAAAAAATAAAGCGTTTTAATTGGTCAAAAATGACGTGTGTGGAATAATCCTATAAAAATCACGCTATTTCTCTAATCAGGGTTAGCATGAACCTCAAAACACATTAATTCATTCATTCCGCACGACAATCAAATACAAAAAGAAAAATAATTAAAATTTAAACGTACGAGTTACAATTAATTTCCTAATCATTGTATTTATTGGAAACGATGATATATATTTCAGGGCCTTAAATTGGGTAATGCTCGACACGAATTTTTTTTAAATATTTTTGAATAAAAATAAAAATATCTAAAATATGAACATATTTTTGTTATTTATTAATGATTCTCTATATGTAAACTCAACAATTTATTATATTCTTCTTTCTTGTTCTTGGCATGTAAAAAAGCTGATTGGAATGGCGCGATATTTTGCTATCGAAAACGGAAACAAATATAACAGTTGGAGGGATGGAATGTGGATTAAATTTTGCTTTAAAGTCATGTGACTAATTTTTGGAATGAATAGATAATCTGTTTATGGGTTCGTGCTAACCCTGTTAAGGCGGTTGCGCAATCAAATTATAGGTTTTGCTGAACGCTCTGTATTACTTTAATAAACAAAGATTTAAATTATATATCTGAATAAATAAATTGAACACTTCTTGAATTTTGCATTCCAAAAAATTAAATTTTAAATGAATCAACAACAGCCGTCAAAATAGCGAAAAACAATATGCAGTTTTCCCCATAAAATTGGTTTAAACAATAAGATTTTTTAAACAAATAAGACGTTTTCGAAAAGCTTGAAGTTGCCCTCTTTTTGCTCTAATGCCACTTTTTTGAATTTTTATGTAAGATTGTATTAAAATACACATGAAATATTCACAAAATTGGATATGTTTAGCCATGCACATAAAAAAATTGAAGAAAAAACTAAAAAAACTGGCATTAGAGCAAAGAGGAAGCATCCTTAATCTTTTCAAAAATATCTTAGATAATTCGAAAATTTCAATTCCTACTTCAATTTTAATGGGAAAACTAAACATACTTTTCACCATTTTAACGGCTAGAAGCCAACCACCTTAAGGGAGTGTCATTTATATGGAACTGAATTCGGGAATTGTGTCTAAAATAATTTGGGGGTGTTTATACATTGTTTTATGTTGACTTGACTCTTTTAGTTTTAATGAAGCGAACTATAATATTATTTGTTACTACTAGTTATTTATTTCAATGAACTAGCATGCTAGACTAGGTAATCTTTCTATTTTATCTATGTGCATTCCTAATCTAAATCTGCAAGTAAGAGTAAATAAATGTAATATTTATATATTTGTCGTGAACTTAGGAATAATTTATTAGATCTCTCTCCACGAAAATATTGCAGATTTGTTTAAGACTAAACTTCCGGATTTAACATAATTTACAGCCGCTTCAAAAAGATGTAACCGGTAAATTTGTTTCTTATCTTGTCTAAATATTATTTTAAAGCTTTATCTTTGTCCTTGAAATTAAAATGCATGCTGCATCAGCATCAGCTGTTTAACTGATGTTTAGAGCATAGAAATTGTACAAAGAACTTGCTAAGTCTAAATTTAATCTTCCCATATGCAAAATGTTCATGAGTCAAGTCAACAAGTAGCCACACAGTGTGTTTACAACATCGGTCGAAGACGTGTGAGATTTAAAACCGGTGAATTTATTTGGCGTTGTTTACTTTTATTTACCTATTAGTGCAATGACTTAGTTTTTTGATTGTTGACAAATCAATGATTATTCATTGTTGGGATTATTATTTGTACAAAAATTGAATTTAAATAAACTGTATAATTTAATTCGTGAAGGTACAATTGAACTTAAATTGTAAACTATTTTAATAATGAATTAAAGATCAGTGGCAACAAACCCAATTCTTTAATTGTTGCAATTTTGCAATTCTCTTTTCGATTGGTTACTGTTTCGAGTAAGATAACAATTGTTGAACTTAATTGTTAATGTGACTTTGTTTTTATTGATTTGTGACAATAATCTTTTAATATTTTTGAAGAATTCAACAAGAATTAGTGCTGAATCAATTTTTTTTGTTAAAGAACTGTTGAACTTGAATTTAAAATGTGAGACTGTTTGTATTGATTGTTTATTTGACTTGTGAGGTATTTTTAGAGTTAATTTTGCGCGTAAATTGCTCGAAAACCATGGTACAGTGATGTTGTGATGACCTTAGGATTATTTATATGTCAAGTGTAGATATGTGTTAAAATAATCTGAACAAAGAAGTAAGCATTTAGAAATAAATATTGACGATTTTTGATGAAAGTATTGAGAATTAAACGACAAATACAATAAAAGTTTGTAGTGTTTAAAATTTGTTTACAACGCGGAACATGAAATAATGTTATATCAACTAATCAACTTGATACCATTTCCGGCGTTGATAGTGCACAGTCCCAGTACCGTAATTACAAATTTTTACAGATAATTTTATCTTCAACATTGGAACTTGTTTGTTAACTCACAAGCCTCACAAATACTCATAGTTGTTAGTGGAGAATAGCTATACCACAAGGCTTACAACGCAGATTTTTGTGCATGTATTTAAACTGGACTGTATACTTGATTTAATTTGAACCTGAGGATTTGCCCCCATATTTACCAATCCCTATTTACCACCGTAATTCTTTTACCAACATTATACTTTTACCAATCAATTTTTTACCACTGTCCCTTTTACCACTAATTCTTTTTTACCACCAACGTATTTACCAACGTATTCTTTTACCAATCCATTTTTACCACCGTCCCTATTTTTATCACTAATTCTTTTTACCACCAACATATTTACCAACGTGTCTTTTACCAATCCATTTTTACCACCGTCTCTTTTTTAACAAAGCTATAAAACCGTACTAAAGCCCCACAAACTCGGTTTTGGTATTTACTACACTAACAAAACCGTACTAGAGCCCCACAAACTCGGTTTTTGTATTTACTACACTAACAAAGCTAACAAAACCGTACTAGAGCCCCACAAACTCGGTTTTGGTATTTACTACACTAACAAAGCTAACAAAACCGTACTAGAGCCCCACAAACTCGGTTTTGGTATTTGCTACACTAAAAAAGCTAACAAAACCGTACTAGAGCCCCACAAACTGTGTTTTGGTATTTACTACACTAACAAAACCGTACTAGAGCCCCACAAACTGTGTTTTGGTATTTACTACACTAACAAAACCGTACTATAGCCCCACAAACTATTAATGGTAAAACGGAATAGCGGTAAAAAAGTATGGTGGTAAAAGTTGTAATGGTAAAAACGGAGTGGTAAAAATGTATTAGTGGTAAAACGAAATAGCGGTAAAAAGTATAGTGGTACAAATGCAGAGGTAAAAGTTGGAGTGGTAAAAATTGAGTGGTAAAAATGGGTTAACGGTAAAACAGGATAGCAGTAAAAAAGAATGGTGGTAAAAATGCTGTGGTAAAAGTTGGAGTGGTAAAAATAGAATGGTAAATATGTAGCACAACGGAACCTGAGTTGTCAGAACCACAGTCGGTTGCGTTACGCATGTTGAAATTTAAAATTAATTAATAAAGCCACCTCTTAACATAGTTACTGTTTTAGTCTTTGTTTTTGGGTTTTTGTCTTAGTTTTACTCAGACCATTTCCAGCTCTTAACATAAGCATAGTTTTAGTTTTTGTAAATAAAATATTTGTTCACGTAAATTGATAGTAGGTACAATTTTATAAAAAAGATTAGAGGTGTTTTTAATAATTTTATTATAATGAATACAAATAATAATTACTACTATAATTGAGGGAGTGAGAAGTAAAACGGTTCAAGTGCTTTAAAAAAAAAATGTTTTAAGTGCAGGTTACCATAGCTAAGTGTTACTAATATTTGGTGGTAAAATGATTTAGGTGCATATTGAATAAGTGGCGTCATCAATTACAAACAAAATAAACTTAGTATAAATATATCTCAATTTCATTTAGCGGGAAAACGATTCAAGTGCGCTTGGAAACATTTTATTTCCAAAGTAATATTTGTGTGAAGTATAAACTGTGAATCAAGTGATCACTTGTCAATACTGACACCAGTGATATTTAATTGATTAATAATTTACGCAGAATGGATAGTGACGCCGATGGTGATGATAATGATGAACTTGAAATAATTGGTATGATTGTAATACCAGAAATTCCAAGGAAAAGGACAAGAAAAGGACAAGAAAGGAAAGACAACGAAGTGAAGAAATTGCGAACAGAAGGTAAAGAGTATGTTGGACGTAAAAATAAGGAAGTGGCTAATCACACTTAAAAAACGCAAAAACGCGAAAACGCGAAATCTCGAAAAACGCGAGAAAAACGCGGAACGCGATTTACAGTGTTGCCACTTACTCCGACACTCGAAAAACGCGAAAAACGAAATGGGATGAAACTATTGCGGCAAGAGGTTCGCAGGCGATAAAATCCTGTTTAGTAAAGTTTACAAAAAATTTGCCCTCCAAAATAACCAAAATTATTGCCTATAGCGATTCTTGCGGAGGGCAAAATAAAGACAAAAGTATAACAAAACTATTCACATTCTTAGTTCAAGTCACAAACTTATTAGAAATTCAACACAAATTCCTTGAACCGGGGCACACTTATATGGAACGCGATCGTAGTTTAGGCTTAATTGAAAAAAAGAAGAGGCAAACCCCACAAGTTTTGTACCTTCAGACTGGCTAAACTAAAAGTTATCAAAAATTCATCCTCAAAATTTGTCGTGTACATTATGGCTCTGGAAGAGTTTTACTCTTTTTCGCAACTTCATGAGATTATTATATAAAGAAGGATACCGATGGTCATGTATTAAGGCGGAACTTCAAGGGTCTAGAAATAGTGGTATCATTTATTCGGAATTCTGGGATTATTTTTAAAGATATTTAAAATTTTTTTGAAGTACTGTAAAGATAAAGGATGGTTCTAAACCCGTCTTAAAGTTTTAATAAAAATATCAATTGTTTATATATATATATATATATATATATATATATATATATATATATATATATATATATATATATATATATATATATATATATATATATATGTACAGTTTGTTGAAAATGGCCTATTTTCAACCATCAAATTTGAATATTTGTATTATTTTGTTCGATTTATAAATTTACGACTGCTTTAGAACAATTCCTTTGTAAAAATTATTAAAACTTATTAATAAAATTAGCCAATATTTCGTAATAACGAATAAATGACACATATATTTTGACGAAAATCTGCATCTGTTGTCCAATACAAGACATACTTTCCTTCTACCCAGGCTAAGAAATTTTGTAGTGAACTGCACGTCGCTGCGTAGAACATATGGTATAGGTTTCGAATGCGGAAAAATTTGATGTTCCGCCTTAAAGTGGAGAGAGATTCGCCGGTTTGCTTATTGGAAAGGAGAAAAACTTTCTTTTGGGTATAAGAAGACTTTGGACAATGAAATAGGATTTTGCATGTGTTCAATAGCCAAACCAAAAGTCGGACGCCCAACTTTTCATCTCTCAACTATGAAGCCCATTAATAACTCAACATTAAAAATTAAAATCGACAAGTACCGTATCTACTGATTCTCTTGGCATACATTCCACCGATTCATCATGCATTTTATAAAAATTTGAAACATCATCCACAACTAACAAAGAAAAAATGCCGGTTGCAGTTGCTTGCGGAGACGAAGGAACTAATGAAGAGGAAGACTATGAATAGTTAGTTGATAATAATAGTTAGTTGATAATAAGTACTAGGTACTTGTTAATTTGACGTAATTGTACATTTAAAACCTTTTCTTTTGTAAACATAATAAAGTTTTTCACCTGAACCGTTTTACGATTAACATTTTTGAAATTGTCTGTACGATGCAAGTACATTTTTGCAAAAATGTCTTGGAAATGAAAAGATAATGAAATATACCTTTTCCCCCTTAAATTGTAACAACTTAAATATATTTATGAGACAAAGTTAAAACAGGTAAATATTTTCTGTAATTTACTGAATTCATTCAACTTTGAAGCTCATTATCTAAGAAACATCAAAAACGCACTTAAATCCTTTTACTTCTGACCCCCTCAATTATAACAAACAAGAATTTATTAAATACAAAAATTTAAATTGCAACATTATTTTTTTAATTAATTACATATTATTAGGATTGCTGTAGTATCTACTTATAAAAACAAAGAGAAATAATATTAAAAAGTTATTAATTCAACTTGACATTTTGAGGTATTATGTCCAAAGTTTGGAGTTTAATACTTTTGTGTTTATGCGCTACGACAAACAGTAGCTGGAAACGCTCAGCTATATTCTCGTATGTCAAACTCTCAAGGTTATGTTCAAAAACAAAAACTGTGACTATGTCAAGAGGTGGAAACGTAGTCTATAAAAATAAAATCTTGTTATTATGACTACAAAATTTGCTAAAAGATTATTTCTTTTTTTGCAGAAGCAATGGCTCTTTACGACATTCCAGACAACCTCCTCAACAAGCTAAAATGCGCTTTATGCTACGAATATCTTTCCTACCCACCCATCACCCTCTACGCGGAAACCGGAAGTGTGTGCGGTCGTTGTCCAGTCCTAGAAGCAGAAAAGAACGTCCAGCCTATTCGAGAAAAATCTTACGAAGACGTCGCCAGTATCTTAACATTTCCTTGTCGATATAAACCGAGCGGATGTGTAGAGAACCTTCCAATGCAGCAGATTCCAATCCATGAACAAGCTTGTCCGTTTAAACCATACTTCTGCCCAATTCTTCCACTTGGAAGCTGCGCTTGGCAAGGCTCTCCAACTGAGTTGCATCATCATTTTGCGATGAACCACCAGATTATGCTTCTGGAGAACCCGATGTTCGAAATGGATATTGTTAATAGCTATAAGGAGCATTATTTGATTCCAGTTTTAGAAGAATTGTTCTTATTGAGAACAGAATTTAATCATTCTGATAAAATATTTAGGTGTACCATACATTTGATTGGAAAACCAGAAGAAGCTCCCTTTTATGAATATGAAATGTTGTTCAGCACTGGAGAGAATTCTGATAAAACCTGGACTCATCCGAAAAAGCCAGTCGAATCTGATATCAATTTATTGGACCGAACGAACGAATGCTTAGTTGAGCTTCCAATGTTAAAAGCAGTTTTAGAAGAACCCACTATTATTATTTGCAAACTAAACGTAGTTAGACTTTTGTCATGTCTGGATTTGAACGACGAGAATTCAGAAGAAGAATATTATGAAAATTCTGAAGAGGAGATAGAAGAACTAAAAAAACCTGAAAGCAGCGGTTTTAAAACCTCCAGAAGCAAATTTTTAGACGATATAGAATGTCCAGTGTGCCAAGAATACATGGTGTCTCCAATTTTCCAATGTGTTACCGGTCATAGTGTTTGCGGGATCTGCAAACCACAACTTAGAGAATGTCCTACTTGTAGAGGGGAAATCGGGAACACACGAAACTTCACTTTGGAGAAAATCATCGAAAATATTGATTACAATTGCAAGCACCATGATGAAGGTTGTCCATTCGAAGGTACAAACGCAACAATCCGCAAACATGAACTTGAATGCAAATTTCGACCAAACCGTTGTCCATTTGCCGAATCTTTGACTTGTGATTGGATGGGACTGCTGAGTAAATCTTACGCACATACCAAATCAGCTCATCCTAATTATGTACAAACCAATTCGGCTTTTGAAACAGTGTACAATCCAAACTGTTCTAGATTCGAAGAGTTTAGGCTCAAAAGCGATCATGGGCAAATCTTTAGGATTCGATATTCCTATTGCAATGATACACAACAAGTTTCTTGTACTGTCCAAAGTGTTTTGCCCATTGATAATGGTGGAAGGTTCATGTACGAAATAAACGTAGTTGATTACAACAAAACTGGAATGGAATTAAAATCGAAGAAGTTTTGTGGAACTTGGAGTGATAGTAAGGACGACATCAAACATTGCACCCTCTGGCATTTGGACATGGTGAAGCCCTTCTTCGGACCGAATCAGATGCTCAAAATGAAATGTGTCATAACTAAAGGCTGAATTTTTAGTTTTATAATTTGTATTTACATTTTTATCAGCTTGAATTTAAGTTAATTTGCATTTAGTATTAGTAAGATAATCTTGTTAAGTTTAGTTGGAGATTTTAAAACATGTGATTTATAATTTTATAATGTTGTATAAGTATTTTTAAGATATTAAAACTCTCTTGTGTATTTTCTTATGACTTGTTCGAAATTGTAATGTTTCTATATGGGATATTTCCAAAAATAAAATTACATATTATAAATATATTGTTTTTGTTACACAAAAACAGGGTACTGAAATCCGATAAAGGTAGGTGAAGGAATATGCTTTGAATATGTTTATAGTTATACAAAGTGATTGACAACTTCGTGCAATATATTATATTAATTATAATTCTCAACATCTCAACTTACTGATCTCGGAATTGGAAGAATTTTTTCAAAATTTGTAATTTTGAATTTCCAGTTATTTTTTTAAACAGTTTTAGATCACTGTTTTCATTTTCTTTTCAAGATATTCTTGCCACTGCACAATTAATATTTAATTTTATTCCATTTATATTTCATGTCTGCCCCTAAATTTACGAATTTTGAAAATTTTATATTTGTTCCATGATCGGTGAATATAATTAAAGTTGTGAATCAATCTGTATATTATTATGAAGATTAAGGAAGATAATATTTATAAAGTAAAGTGTTACGTTCGGTATATTGTTTAAGTTGAATTTAATAATGTAAGAAATATATAAGATGGTTCACAACTTCCTGCATATATCTTGATGACATATTCGTTCATTTAAGGACAGTTTTTTTTATAAAGTTCATTTTTGAAATCACTAGATTGTTGATTGTATAATGCATATTTGAGTATCTTAGAATGGAACAGAATTAAATTTTAATTAATTGACAATGGCAAGAATAGTGTTTTAAGGAGGTTTCCTAGACATTTTATAAAATGTTCTAATGCAATCAAACTTTGAATTTATGTTGTCTGTGTCATAAAAATGATACCTGAATTTTTTGGAAATTTTTGACCACGAAATTATTGTTAAATTTTAATGTTTTACATGGGCTCTTATGGCTTTCCATTAATTGATTAAATAAAAAGATGTTAGAAATGTTCTATTTACTTAATTTTTGGTATATAAACGTATGCAAGCACGGACATCAATTTCCCAAAATTTGAAGAAGGTTGACCACATAGTTGTAACAATATTGTTGTTGTTGTAAAAAAATCTTCAAACATTTTTTGATTAGTGAATTAGAAATTATTGTAAAAATATATCACCGCAACTGAACGAATTGCAATATCAACTAACACCCGTTGACCGAATTTTGTTTCACATTAATAAAAATATTTTTATTAATTAAAGGCTGATATCTGAGTACGCTACTGCATGTGTAGGGAACCTCCTTAAGATGAAATTCTATATGAAATCAGTGACCTAAAAGTATTTGATCAAAAATTAATATTGCGAAAATTGAAAAAAATTCTTTCAGTTCCATGAGAAGTAAGATGAGCACTATATTCGATATTCCATTAAAATATAAGCACGAAGTTGTAAATCACCCGGTATAGAATAATGTATGTAGCATGAGCTTTAACAAATTATAAACCTTCTGGCCAAAGCTCTTCAGCCTTATAAATTTGTCGCCCTTGGGTGTTATAAATGCGTTTTCTGAAGAAGACATGGCGTCAAAACTAGTCTACTAGAGAAATAAAATTACAAGACTGCATCCCAGAAAATTATCATTTCATTTAATTATGCCTACGAAGTGTGACACATAAAATCGAGCATAAAATACACTACATTTTGTACCTCTTTTCAATGTAACAAAAATCCTAATTAAAAATCCATGGTCCCTTGACAATTTGAAAGTTTCAAGCTACCTGCTGCACTTGCGCGTGCACTCAGCACTAAATCGAAGCGTGACGTCACGTTGCATCAGAAACTAGGTCAGCAGAGTGCAGCAGATGCACGTCGTCGGCGTCGGTTCGCCAGTCCGTCTGCCGCTGGAGTCGAAGCGCTGACTCGCGGCAAAAGCTCTCTGAACACGCTGTCCACGGACCTCCAGGTGACACAACGCGTGTGCAGTGCAGTGTGGGTGATCAAGACTGCATTGAGGATTAGATTCAAGGATGTTTTTGTTTCTCATTGTTAAAATCATTTTCTTTGTTTTGTTTCTGATTAATTGTTAAAATTTATCATACCCTATTTTGTTTTTTATTAATTGGCATTTTTCTTTATTGTTTGAAAATGATTTTAATGATTGTTGTAATTAGGTAATTGGAAGAACAATACAAATTTATGTTTCGAATGCAAACAAACAAAGGAATGGTAGAAGAATATGTGAACCAACAAAATGTAAACGAACAAACTTTTAAAATTTGGAACATTTACGAAAAACAAAAAATACATTCCATACGATTTAAAATGAGAGATTCGGAATGGACGTGATAATCTGGTAAGTTATAATATAAATATATCTTGTGTTCAAAATAATTATGAAATAATTAAAACTAACATACATATAAAATGACGCTTGAAAGGATTGGTACGTTCCTCACAAAACAAAATAAACATTGCACATTTTCAATATAAACTCATTAATAAGCTCAACTAGCAATCAATTTTCGGCAAACATTATTATTTTGACACAATTCTTTTGCCTCGTTCACAATCAACTACACAATTCATGAGACATTTTGAGCCTATATTTTCATTTCCAAGAAAAATATTGTGATCTAAGTATCCTTTTTCAGGAACAGATTTTCGTAAAATGTTAAATTTTATGTACCCTCCCGCGTGGCTATTCATGATAAAATGTTAAAAAATGTCGTCACTATTTCCCACCAAAGAATTTGTACATTTTCTACTATTGTGTCTTTTAAAATTTAAGATTTTTGAGCATCTGATGATGACCGTTGTGCGGTCGAAACGTTATGCAAATAAAAACAACATTAAAATGTGAGTGAAAAAACTTCCTAAATTCTCCCGACTGATTGCCGAGTAGTTGTTAATCAGTTAAATTTTAAAAAAGCGGCAAATAAAAATAAATTTGATGTTAACAATATAAAATAAAATATGCTAAATAACCATTATTTTTATCTTAGCCAACAATTATTGTAATTATCTGAATCGTATAATAATGACTAAAGATAAAACAAAACTACTATAGTGTCGTGTGCCTTTAGAAACAATAGATTTCTCGTTTTGTCATTGTCTCATCTCTCATCTGTCAAGTTTTGGCGAGTCCAATCTAATATTTTACGTTTTAGCTGTTAGTTTATTTTAGTTAGTGCAGTGCAGTGGTGTGCAGATCATGGTGTTATTATTATTATTATTCCGCTATCATAAGTTGATGAAATACTTTATTATACTAATGTTCCTTTCTACAAGAATATACTCAATGAGACAGTTTTATCTGGACTATTTAAAGTTACTCGAAGAAGTAGACTTGATGGAAATGGAGATGGGTAAATGGAAGTGGGCCGATCTTATAGACCAAAAGTAGATTATCGGTGAGTCTTATTTTTTATACTGGGAGTTTGCAAAATTAAAATTGATCCTCTTTGGAACATAAGCTGGCCATACACGTACGGTTTTTACCCACAGACTTTAACCGCCACAGACAAGTCTGCGGGTCTGGATCGCCACGGACCAAAACTGTTGCTCTCCACTAACGTGTAAAGAAAACTGCAGACAAACCTCACAGTCCAGATCCGCCACGGGTAAAACCGTGCGTTAGTGGGCAAAAACTGTTGACTTACCTGCAGATTTTGCCAGAACTGTGGACTTTTAGATCGGCGAAAAGTTTTAGAGACAGTCCGGCAGTTTTCACTTCTAGGTTGTATTAACGAAATATAATGCATGATAATTTTGATAGACATCAGATATTGAACTAAATACGCAGTAATTGGGTGAAAAATTACTTCTTACAAAAAATTTATATTTAATCATATGACGTTACATAGTAAAAAAAATAAAGAAAACGATCCATTTGATAGCTCTACTGTTTTGATTTATTTTTCTTAGAGCAATATGGTCCTCATAAACGTATATTGAATTAAAAATGCAAAAGATTTGATGCGCGGTCCTGGACTGTGTGTATGTGGGCTCCATACATTTTAGGATCGCGGTTCAAGTCGTTGGACAAATCTGTGCCGGTTTAAAACTGGCGCGGGGCTTCCCATTAACGCACGGATATATCTGCGGTCTTATACCGCCGCGGTTAAAGTCTGCGGATAAAACTGTACGTGTATGGCCAGCTATACACTGGTGTCAATTTATAGTATCTAAAAAGTTGTTACATTACAACGAACACTGTCTTTACTTTAGGGTTCCGGTTCCGGTAAAAATAGAGCCCTGTCCAGCTACTATATAGGGTTTGGATCAAGGCTCACACGATATTGGGTATCGTGTGAATTCGTACGTAATAATAAAATAATAATTTTAGTACATGCTCTCTAAAATCGAACTGTTTTGAGTCCGCAAAATAAAATTTTAGGAGATCCAGTTCTTTAAAATAACGTAACCTAGACAATGAGCTGTTATTTACATTTTATAGGATCATTGTCACTGATTTTCATTGTTTCATCGCCTACGTTTTTCAAAATTTTCTTTTAAAGTTTAAAGTTATATTTTAGTATAATTTCGAATAGTTACTAAACAAATTTGGAGAGCATTACTAATTTTTTTTGTATGTAACACGTACACAAATTGAATTTTAGAAGACTCACCTAATTTAAAGACTCGGCTTGCGCCTCGTCCGTAAATAGGCTCGTCCTCTGAAACTCTATTTTGCGTATTTGTTAAAATAACTTTAACCGCAAGGATACATAAAGTAAAATTTGAGTAGAATAAGTAAAATAAGAATATTTTTACATTTTTTCTTCAAAATCTTTTTCACACTTCTGCATCCTTTGGGAAAAACAGTAGGATGATGAAAAACATCACAAACAAACGCCGAAATTGCATTTTGATAATAACTTTTGAATTTTATAGACGACGATAAAATTATATTATCGACTCAAGAAAAATAATTCACTCGCCCCTTCGTCGCTTGTGAATTAACACTTTTGTTTCGTCGATAAAATATAATTTTATCGTCTTGTATAAAAAATAACTATTTCTTATAATTATTATAATAACAATAAATATAATGGAGATATAATAATAATTTTAATGAAACCTTATGAGTATGATTATTCACGGATTCGCGCCCATAAGTCGTTTGCTAGTCCCAATTTTTACAGGAATTAGAAATAATAAAACGGTACGTTTGAGTAGGTAAATTAAAAATTTGTTACTGATCTGCTCTTTAGAGAAAGTTATTTTTAAATGAAATTACTTAATAAATATAAATTAAAGTAAAAGTTTTTAAAATAATATTTATATTTTTGTCAGAAATATTGAATATTTGTACTCTTTATACAGGCTGTTTCATAACTTCGAGTACATACGTTAAAGGTATATGTTGTTTGACATGCTGATTACGAATCAAAAATAATGTTTTTAAAATTCGAATAATTAAGAGTAGTTTACCTGCAGCATTTTTTGTAGTACTGCACTGGATTCGTTTTCCTATTAAATACAAACAATAGAAATAGGTAATCCACATCTTAAATTACATAATACTAGTAAAATATATAAGCAAAATTTAATTATTTCTAATGAAACAATAATTACTCCACCCAGTGGCAGTGGCAACGAAAAATTTTTGACTGGGAAACATGGAAATTAATTTTGCGATTTAAAAAAAAATATTTTTGATTCGTAATCAGCATATCAAACAACATAAACCATTAACGTATGTACCTGAAGTTATGAAACATCCTGTATAATATAATGAATAGATTAACCCACATAAAATAAATGAAAACCCCAATTTTCGGTTGTCTTTTATCACTAAGTTATTGTTTGGGGCATTCGATCAAAATATTTTGATGTATAGGGTTGTCGACTCCATAGTCAAATTATGTTTTCCCAGAGGCAATTAGAGTATAGGTGAGCTCACCTGGTGTGTTTAGAATAAACTTGGTGTATTATCCGTGGATGAATAATTTGTTAGTTGATCGGGCGAGGCATTCAAGCTGTTTGTAAAAATTAAATTACGGAGTTGATGGCCGATCGATCATTATTTTCTGGCGTGGAAAATATTTTCGGCAGCTCGAGTGATTACTGATTATATTACCGGATGTCAGGAGTATTATTGGTGATTATTTTAGGATATGACGCGGGGGAGTTTATATTTATTTTTCGAAAATTGGCGGCATAATTAAATATCTACCTATTTTTTATATCCCGTCTTATATTCTATAAAGGGAGGTATTGTGACGGGTTAAAATTTTCGAGTGTGTTTTTAGTGAATAAGCATGTTTTAGGATCCCGAGAATACGAATTTTTTACTTCCTTGTACGGAGTAAAAAGGAAGTATTGTAATCGCGAAAATTTTCGATTCTCAGATTTTGACGGAAATATCCGTTTTGACCTTTTCTGAATCCATTATGACTAGTTTCGTCGTGACGTCTGTACGTACGTACGTACGGACGTACGTATGTGTGTCGCATACCTCAAATACGGTTAGACGTAGAAAGTTGAAATTTTGTATTTAGGACTGTTATAGCTTCTAGTTGTGCACCTCCTATTTTTGGTTTCAATCTACAATATCTGGTATCATTTAAGAATAATTAAAGTATATATTTATAATTTAGTATTTCGGTATCTTGTAGTCCATGATCGATTAACATTTGTTACTACGTAAAATTTAAATGATTATGACATGACAGTGACAATAGTAAAATTTGCTTTATATCTTCTTCTGCAGTTTAAATAAAATGACTAAAATATATTTGTGAGAATAGTAGCAGTAGTAGTAGTAGTAGTATATTTTGTATAATAAGTTAAAAGAATAAAGTAGGTATATGGCAGGAGGTCTTGTGGTGGCCACGTCAGATTTTTTATATTATTTTTCATTTTAGTTATTAAGAAAAGTATGAACAGTTTAATAGGCGTACAAGGAAGTCAAGTGGTGTCCACGTCAGATTTTTTCTACATGATGTCTGTGCGTGTGTCCGTATGTTACAATTTTTTCGTTGACGATAACTCAAAAAATATCAAACATTTAACAACCAAGTTTTATATTTAAGATTTTAATAAGAATCTTAAGAGCTTATTAAATTTTGGTACCAATCCACAAACCAGTAGTACTTTGTATAAATATTTCAATAAATAATTAATTTATCACAATATATTCTATTTATAGTTTTATAGATCTGTAGCAACTACAGATTTTCACAGAATTCTACGATTAGACGCTCTTCATATATATTTAACAATTCTTTACATAGGTACCTCATTATTGATTTTCTCTTGTTTTACATTATTTTACGTACAAGATAAGTTTGTCAGACAGTAAATAATTTAAGCTAAGAAATTTTAAACAACCAAATAAATAATTACAAAAAATGGGTTTCAGTGTGTGTTTTTCCCAAAATATTGTTGTTCAATTTTAATTTATTAAGAAAAATAATTTCTTAAACAGTTTTAAGAAAAGCTCTATACCTACTAACCAAAAATTTTCATATACGAAGTTATTAAAATCATGTAACAATATTCTACAATCAACCCTTAATGCTAATTAATAATTTCCACCCCATTTGCCACAATTACGTCTTCAACTTCCCCGCCATAAACTATCCAAACAACAAACGAAAACACAAAACAACACAACACACTCATCCATCTCGCATCATTTCTGTCAGCTGCGTAGTCTCACACATCTCACGTAATCCTTCCTCCGTGCATTACGCACTAACTTGTCATAGTTCCGAACCCCCACCCCCCTATTTCCGGTTAGAGGGAAAGTAAGTCTCAAGACGCGCGACTGCAAGTGACGAGTCCACCGAATGCGGTGTTGCGGTATTCATTGTGTACCGGAGCGGATGTATTGTTTTGTTTCCGGTAATTACGACACGCGTCACGTGACTAAGATGGCGCTGGGTTAGGGGTGACAAGCACAGATGGAACTTCTTAGATAATTAAGATTTGGGAATTTGGAAGTCCTGCAGCAGAGATCGAAGTTTTTTAAATTTCTAGCTGGTGACATAATTTTATAAATATATTTATTATTTACCGACATTTGACAGTTATTATAAAAGTAGCATGCTAGGCAGAAACTCAACCATTGTCTTACTATACTTACTATTTATTTAAATTGACTATAACCCAAAAAGTTTTTACATCATTAAAATAATGATCAATAGATTACGATTTTATTTTAGAATAACTAGGTGCTGAATATATTTTCTATTTCAAATTCCCCAACAAAACTACTGAAAATATTTGCATAAACCAATAGGGTACCTACTTGCATGATGCTGAAATAATATAGTACTTATTACATAATGAGTAAAGAAACTTAATGATATCGTGTGAGTGAGAATGTTGAGGCACTAGGCTTGCCGAGTTCATACATCTCACGAACATTCGATAGACACTTTCCTACGAGTTATGTATACTTACACTATTTTTTCAACGACCATAAAAAATATTAACCATTTTATTAATGAATAGCTCACTGTCACTGTGATAATTTTAACGTAGAAACAAATATAGGTACCACGATCATGGAATTTTTAGAAAATTTTAGGAAAATGATGATATAAGATTTTCAATAATAAGAATATAAATTATATTTTCTATTTAAATTCTTGAATTATACCAGTAGGTACTGCAAAAGTACAACAAACTTTAATTTATGCGAATAAATCAATTTTAATGTCGTGTTTGTCCATTTTTAATGAAATAATGCAATTTATCGCGAAATGCTCAATGACAAGAAAAATTATTTAATGTCAGAAAGGCAACACACATTTAGAAGTGAAACCAAAATTTAAACCGTGTAATAAGACCTGTTCGATATAATATCGAACGGAATGAACGGATGCGTGATATTGTTTATTTTCGTAGCTAGGTAACTGTTCGTTTCATATATGGTCGTGGGAAAATGATATTTATGTACCTACCTACCTAATGATAAGTGGGAAACAGATAAAAATGTAAATTTTATTTTAAAAAAATATGTTTTTTTAGTAAATAGAGAAGGAAATATTTCTATGACATCTTTATTTTGTATAGGAAAAATTAAAATTTTCCACTCCACATATTAAACATTCAATTTTCATTATGTTTTTATATAAAATACGTGTTCCATAAGTTTTTAAAATAGTTATATAGAATCTCAAAAATATTATTTTATTTATTATTATTATTATAATCAATTTATATTGCAGCCTTATTTAAACTAGAACCATATATTTAAAATTGAATAGGGCAGATAGTTGAGTACGAAACGAATTCGACTGTGACTGTAGTTCTTACAATTTAGGGTCGAATCCAGTCAGGTACATATTCCAGACTAACTGCACAGAAAATCTTCCCTGTGGTGTTCTGTACACTAACCATGATGACTGGTAACTACACACACGGTTATACCTATACCGATAACTCACAATGTGTGGCTGCTACATTAAAGTTGGGTGGGATAATGTTTGAATAATATAATAATAATTACGGAAAAATAATACCAAAATTTTATTGTACTATGATTAATGAAGAATCTGGAAAAAATAGAGCAAATTTTCTTGTAGGAATTATTAAAAAAAAAACATTCCATTCTAAAAAGGTAGAGTAGATATTCTATCTCACACGAATGAAAGAGGAAGGTGCTGATCTAAGCCTACGATTGAGGAGCAAAACAGATTCTCGATCAAATCGTTGTAGAGAGAGATATCTTTATAGCCCGCTATAAAGTTTGAGTGCGACGGAAATACAACATTGAAAATAACTCCCAACTTTCACAGATTCCCCGAGTCAGATTCTCTGCGCATTGATATTGTTTTATAAGATCTTAGCCCGCTTCGGTCTAAGTTTGCGAATTAAGGAAATTAATTTGTTATCTGTTTTGTTTGAGTTTCTCTACCACTGCTGCTCTTGCAATACGATTAGAGGTTTTGGTTATACAAATTGCAGATCTGTTAAGATCGGGACACTTAGAAATGCCAATTTTATTTCCTCCTGTAGATTGTAAATTAATTTCTTTTTGGAAACCCGATAATTTAATCGAAATTTGAACTAAAGACAAATCTGTTTTGTATTTGCAATGATTGTTTTCTTTGTAACCAATCAATAGAATTAAATCCTAATGATGTAGATCTGTGAAAATTTTGCAACAAAATGTAAACTACATTTGAGGAAAATAAAAACGCACGCATAAAAACGCACGTGCGATATATCACACTTTGAAATTTTGCAATTTTTGGTGCATTTTCGAGTGGTGCGTTTTTATTTTCCTTGAGTGTATATGTCAACGATCTGCTGTCACTGTTATAATAATGTTTTCAATTTTTCGTAATAACAAATGTTTCGATCATGGATTACAAGTTACAAGATAAAAGTTTCAAACAAAAAAGTTTAAATTGTAATATAATTTGTAAATGGTACCTACTTGATACGAAAAAAATTACTTTAATCCGATTGTACGAGTAGATAATAACATTTTACCACAACCATATACCTAGCTACGAAAATAAACAATATCACACATCCGTTCAACCCGTTCGATATGTTATCGACCAGGTCTTACGCCACAGTTTAAATTTTTGTTTCACCTTTTAGTAAGCGTGTGTTGTCTTTCTGACATTTTTGATATTTTTTTCCTGTCATTAAGTATTTCGTGATAAATTACGTTATTTCATTAAAATGGACAAACATGACATCAAAAGTGATTTATCCACATAAATTAAAGTTATTCTTCTGCTGTATCTGGTATAATTTGAATATTGAAATAGAATTTATATTCTTGTTATTGAAAATCTTATATCATGTGGTATAATTTGTTTATTCGTAAAATTAAATTATGACAGTGCTAGTTGACATCAACATTCAAAATACATTCATAAATAAAATATTTAATAGTTATGGCCATGGGCAAAATAGTGTACACAACTCTTAGCAGTGCAGTGGCGTACTTATGGGTGGAGGGGGGTTTAACGGGGGATATATCTCCTCCCAAAGCTCTCAGAAAATCTATTCTAATATTTTTTATTATTATATAAATAATTCATCATAAAAATGTACAATTTATAAATTTATTTTTATTTATTTTGCATATATAAATCTTTGGTGGTGGCAATTTGACCTCAAACAAAAAAAAAAATTTTCAACTGCCAAACTTACAATTTTTCACATAATAGGTTTTTTTCCGAACAACGACGATATACTATTTTCTGCCAGAAAAATTATAGACGATATAGTATCGCACTAGTGCGTTATGCTTTCGCACTAGTGTGTTATGCTTTCGCACTAGCGCATCCACAATTTTAAGAAGATATTACACAAAACAAACTTCACTTTACTACCACTAAAACAAACACCCTTCTCTTCCTCTTCACCCTTCGCAGTTGTAACACTAAATTCTAATACCCGGTCCCGTCGTGTCCTGAAGGCATGGTTATCCCGAAGCTTCCTCTGGATGTGTGTACGTATGTGTGTTTACAGGACGTGCACATGTCGTGTTCGTGTGTGGTGTGTGTAACATTCATGTGACTCGAACGTTAACGTTCATTACTGACTGCAACTATGTGTAGACACATTTGCATAGTACAATACTGCCGTGTGATGTGCAATCGCGATATTGCCAACGATACTGCGATAGGTGAAGGAGGAATCAATAGTTGTGGTCGAAATTGTTTTATTTACTGAAGGAAAGATATTAAATAATTTTTCTTTCATCCTATCAAAATGTAAAATTGTTTGTCTTAAATTGTTTCGTTTCTAGAGATATTTAGAGCACAAGTGACAAAACAACTCTAGACCCATAAAATTCTAATTATTCATAAGAAAAGCATTTTTTCTCAAGAGATTTTATACATTTTGAACGGCATCTGCATTTACTGATTACCGAATTGAAGGATTTTTGTCAAAATTCCCAAATTGAATTTTCAGGTTTTTTAATCAAATATTTTTGGATTACTGTTTTACTTAATTTTTAACTGTTCCAGTCAAATTTAATATAATTCCGTTCAGTGACATCAAAAATGTACTTCTTGCGAAAACTGCTCTTAAATTTACATAATTTAAAAAGGTTATTTTTGTTTCATGCTCAGTAAGTCGAATTATATGCCATTAATGGCCATTTGCACCGCTTCCACTTAGATTTTAAGTGTCACTTAAATGAAAAATATCCAATCGAATTTATGACAGCAATGTTATTTCTACGTTTGACAATTTGATTCGATATTGTTCATTTAAGTGACACTTAAAATTTAAGTAAAAGCGGTGCAAATGGCCATAAAATATGTAGGTACCACGAAGTAAAATATAAACACAGGAGTGGACACTCCGGATCTTAGCAATACTGTAGATTTGTGGCATTTTTGTTTACCCTGTGTGAGAGAGAATGATCACTACCGGGCCCGTGCGTTACAATCGATACTGTTGTTTATCGTCATAGAATGCACAAAATGCATGGCTCGTCCAGGCACGTAATTTCTGTTTCTCTCTAAAAGGTAAACAAAAAGGCTACACCTCTTCCACCTAGTGTCCACTCTTGTCATATAATATTATACTTCGTGGTAGGTAAAGTTTGTACAAAAATATATCGTTATAGCTTTGACTTACTAAGCTTGCGGAATGCCGCACACAGCAGAGGGAGTAGCACTACCTGTCGCGAGGGGTAGGATTAGCAAAATTTGAAATACACTAAGGTTTTTCATTTCAATTCATAGACATTTTAAAATTTCTATTAGTAATGAATTCCGAAAATCAAATAAGGGATTTGATCTTTTCGTCAAATTAGGAAAAAACAAGATTAGTGAGAACATCTGGAGAGAATTAAGATTTTTAAATTAAATAAAATTGGAAAATATTTAATACGTACCTGTTCTTTCAAAGCCATAAATCAAGCTTAAATCCGCTTAAATGTTTAACAATAAGCCTGCTGTGAGGGAAATAACGATATACCTTTGGACAAACTATACCTACGAAGTTGTGAATCACCTTGTATATTTCGATTTAAAACGATAACTTTATGAAAAAATGTTTCAGATTCTGTCTTTTATTAACAAATCTATTTTTAAAATAAATTTAAATGAATTTCAGTTATATGTTACGTTAGTGCTCCACCTGGTTCTGAAAATGTACGCCTGAAATAAAAATCACAATGCGTTTAAGTTTAAAACCTAAAGCTGTCTTAAAATCCCGCAAACATTGTAATTGTATTTCGTCGAGTGCGAAAAGCAACAAAGCGTTTAAACCAAAGCAGACGACAATTCTTGAATATTCTGTTTGTAATTAAAATATTTTAATGAGCAGACGTTACAGTTGAAGTGGCCACTAGGTTCTGTACATACGACCGCTCGGTCGTTGTCGGTTCACAATTAGAGTTAAATCTGAAGGACCAGAAACCCTTTAACGCATACATTGTCGTACTTGAAACATCAACACTTAGAACCGCGATTTGATTTTGAAGAAAATGGGAAATCGACAGAAAATTATTTAATAAAATGCCATTCAAATAAATTTGTTATTATACAGAGTGTTTATATATCTCTGCACGCAACTTTAATAGATTATTTATAATTTGATATACTGATTACAGAAAAAAAGATTTTTTTAAAATTCGTAAAAATAAGGGTAGTGAAAATATAAGTTCCATTGGATTGAACGTCCATTTAACTGCTTATTTATTATCTTATTTATAAAATAAAATTATAAATAGTGTCAGACTATCTACAAATAGTTACTTCTGACGTAATCATTAATAAATAAATATTTAAATGGACTTTAAAACCAGTGGCACTTTTCACTACCCTTATTTTAACGAATTTTGAAAAAATCTTTTTTTTTCTGTAATCAGTAGGTATTAATTAAATAACCTATTAAAGTTGCGTGCAAAGATATAGAATCACCCTGTATAAAATAATTCATTTTAAGCGTATCTTCTACTAGTAGTCAATTTTGATTTATTGCATTTTTATTATTGATACGATAGCTGATGTTAAAGTGCTATTTTATCGACTATTTTAAGTCGATAAAGAGACACTTTAAAACCGCAAGGGTAGATTATACTAAAATAAGTGTAGCTAAAGTAAAATTTAAGTAGGTAGATAAAGTAAAATTTGGGTCGATACATTTACATTTTTTCTTCAAATTCGTTTTCACACATTTCTTGGTTTTGTTATATTGGTAACATCAGCTATAGAACAAAATAGAATTTTATACACGACGATAAAATTTTATTATCGACTCGAGAAAAATTATTAACTTGCTCCTTTGTTGCTTGTGAATTAACACTTTTCTTTTGTCGGTAAAATATAATATTAACGTCTTGTATAAAAAATCTGATGTGGCCAGCACAAGACCTCCCGCCAGTCTTACTTTATTCTATTTACTTATTGGACAAATATATAGGTACTACTACTCAGAAATATATTTTAGTAATTTTATTTAAACTGCAGAAGAAGATACTTAAAACGTGCTTATCCACCAAAAGCTCACACTCGAAAATTTTGAGCCATCACAATACCACCTCCTTTATAGAATATGAGGCGGGAGGTAAAAATAACTATTTTTCAAATTTTTGCTATAGGTAAATCAATAAATACACATACCTACCTACTCAAAAACTAGAACGATGACATGTTTTTCAGTTTACATGAAATTTATATTTTATAGCAACATTAAAAAGCCAATCAAAATCTTCGCCAACCACTTCGTAGTTGCGTACTTGTCAATCAATTATATGTATTCAGTAGATAAGTAGATATTCAAATTATTTTAATACAGAATGTTTCATATGCTGATTACGAATCAAACATAATTTTTTTTTAAATCGCAAAATTATTTTCCATGTTTCCTAGTCCAAAATTTTTTGTTGCCACTGCCACTGGGTGGATGATTATGTTAAAGTTATTAATTAAATAAAATTCTATTATAAATAACTGCTACTAATTGAATTGTGTAATTATTTTTTCGCAGTACTTTGATAGGAAAGCAAATCTAGTGCAGTACTACAAAAAATGTTTTAGGAAAACAACCCTTAATTTTCCGAATTAAAAAAAATTCTTTTAGATTCGTAATCAGCATATCAAACAACATATACCATTAACGTATGTACTCGAAGTTATGAAACACCCTGTATAGGTACCTATTAGCTATTACATTTAAAAATCCGAGTTTAGTCCCCTGATTTTATTTAGAATTTATGTTTTGTACAATGTTACAATAAATATTTGTTGTATGGGTACCATTTATCATATAAAATATTGGCATTTTTCCTTTGTAATATATTCACCTCCAGGCAAAAAATAATTATTCATCGGTGGAATAAATTTCCACAACGTATTCATACCTACAGTTCACTCATGTGGCAAAACAATTTTTGTCATGTTGTGCGGCAACACTGGGTATGGAGCGTCGTTTGGATCGTCCTTGCTGTACAGGCGGCAGGATGAAAGGGTAACGAATGCAGGGATATTTGTTTTTGCATATTTAGTGGTATTCAATTACTGTCTAAATATCGTACAATAAACGTCAAACATGTGGCTCACTTCATTACGTCCTATACAGGGGAAGGACCATCTTTAGCGAGCGGCAAAGAGAAGTATTATATTTGAGGATAGGAGATAGAATCCTTGTGATTATATTATTCTCACTGACTTTGTGCAAAGTTATTCCTATATCTATTTAACATTTATATAAAATACTTATACTTCTGGACTGCGTTAAGCCCTGTTCACATATGAAGACCACATAGGAAGAACGATCAAAATCCAAAAAATAAAAAAATAAGTTTTTGGTACCATCTTGTAGCAAAATAAGTAAATTTTCTTATAGCGTACAGAAAATTGCAGTAAAAATGATCTAAGTCACGATTTTCAGGCATTGAAATAATTGTGTCCACTGGAAGAACGATCCAAATCCATTTTGTTCACCGGAATACCGATTTTAATTAATTGTTTATAACAAATTAGTTTATTTTACAAGAACATTAATGTTATTATTTTTTATTATCAATACTTATAACTGTAAGTTGGAATAAAATAAACCGTTATTTTTAATAAACTATAAAATATTACCTATATACGAGTCTTCAAATCTTAAAATTCAATTATCTCGAAACTATCAAAATGTTACTTTGATAGTTTTTTTTTCCTAGACTCATTATCACCATGGATCTTATTCTCAGTATTCAGAAGAGTGAAAGAATTCTCAAAGATTCAATGTGTAAACAGGGCTTTAAACTTAAAAAGAAATTTACTCAGTTAAAAATGTACAGTGGCCAACACCTAATCACTACAGGAAAGATTTTTATGTAGTTAACCTTAAATGTGTGCTTGATTAAATTTGAACCTAAATTCTCAGAACCACAGACGGTTACATAAAGCACTCGACTATACTTCCATTTATTCGTAGCATTGTACAGTTTAATGTTTATTTATAAATATATTTGTAATATAAAACTAACAATTTTGCATAAATAAAACCAAAAATATTTACTGACCTTGTTTGAAGATCTTGGGGCATCTTTCTTCATTGAGAGTCCTTATACGGAAATAATTACAAATAGTTTATTTCGTATCTTGATATTAGTAAATGTCAATAGTTACTAGCACTACACAAAACACTGTTAACTGTATAATTCTTTACACAAAACTGAGAGTTTTTAAGAAATTAAATTCAACTCTTTATAGACGCTTGCACTTGCATTGAGGTAAATGAACAGGTTCGATATTGCTCGACAATGTTTTCGCTCTACTGCTCTACACTGCAATGCAATTTTGAGATCTCGGAATATGGGTATAGTTCAACCAGTGATCATTAATCAGAAGTTTGACTAAATATAGACAAATAAATACTAAAAGTATTATTATTCGTTAAGTCAGAATTAAAATAGTTCGTAAACAACCTGCTGTTGTAGAAGTCTAATAATATTTTAATTATTTCAGTCTGCTTTTAAAAATAATTTTAATTCAGTTTTAACCACAATTATTATGCTAAGTACCAAGGGCCGCGGAACGATTTTTTCATAGGGTGGGCTCAACATTATTATCTTTCTTACCAAATTTTATGTAATGTCGAGTTACAGGATATTTTATAATTTCTTAGAAAAAAGTCTATAAATTTCGACCTAACTAAAACCTACAAACTTTTAAAACTCATATCATCTTTTGACAAATTTTATAGAGAATCGTATGCCGAAATCCCGATGTCAATAATTTTATTCAATCAGAAGTCACGGTAAATTAAACACCAAAATGTAAAATAAAAAACAAATTTTTTGTTAACCTTTTGTAAGAATATCCTTAAATTGTGACTAAACCCGTGCGTCAGAAAATTTGAAAACAATTTTACTCATAGAGGAGTATTCAGGAAATTGGATTCTGCAAACCGGAAATCCATATTTTTATTCATAAAAAATTACAGCCGGTTTTGTATGATGAGACATAAACTACAACTTGATCAAAATTTATCGTTTTTTTCAAATTACATTTTCACGATTTTCTCGAAAACTATACCACTTTCATAAAAAAAATATGTATACCATTTTATAGCAAATTTTGTGCTCTACAATTTGTTACTAACTGTTTTTTCGTAATATTAATTATTTACGAGATAAAAATTAAAAACAATAGATGGCGGCCATTTTTTCAAAATGGCGGACGAAGCTCTAATCCAATCGATTGAGACTTTTAGTATGTTGTTGATAAAGGTATTGGGAAGGTGTATACCAAAATCTAGCTTTCTACTAATTTTTCGACAAAACGACAAAATATGATCTAATTTGACTGGACTATAAATATTTTTGTGAGATTTAAAAATTCTGATTATTCATGTAAATTTTTATTCCTAAAATCATTTATCTCCGAGCAGCCGGGGTGGGCTGGGCCCACCCTGAATTATGTCAGGGTGGGCTTGAGCCCCCTCTGCCCCCCCGGCTCCGCGGCCCCTGCTAAGTACTAAGCAACATAATTTGAAGATTCTTTGAAAGTTAGAGCGAGATTCTGAAGCCTGGAAAGGAAGAAGTTTAAACATTCTAAATCTTGAAAAAAAATTCATGGTTTTGAAGCAAACAATAAATTATAAATTCTTCTTATCCAAGGGTCATTGAAGATTCAATTTTGCGGCAATTTAACAGGGAATTCTCACTAGAAAGAAGAAAACTTCTCCTTTTCCAGGATTCAGAATCTTGGTAGAATCTTCAATGAATCCTCGTGCGAACAGGACTGTAGATTGTAAGGTACCTTATTAAAAATATCAAATAGGATTTTGTTGTTTTCAAATTGATTTTGTAGTAGGTATTGTATATTTGCAAATACAATATAAAAAATATGTTAACCAAAATAAACATTAGCTTTTAAAATACTACGATTGTGGTTCTGACAATTCCAGGTTCTAATTGAGTCAGATATATATTCCAATTTAAGTAAGTACACAATAGCAGAGATTAAAAACAAAAATTAGTCGTTCGTTTTCTATCGCAACAAAAACTGAATATTTTGTTTGTTCTCTCCTAAAAAATTATGATAGTAAAAATGTCAGTTTATTAACAAAAATAAATAATAATTCAGGTTACTAATAATGTTATTGTTTTGTTTAAACATATTCCTATCATTTATTTCATAGCTAACTAGGAATGATTCGATTTGTTTCTGTAATATATTAATTAGTATTTTACTTAAAAATCAGCAATGAAAAAATAGCTTATTTTACATGGTTGTATACAGAATTTTATGTAAAATCAAGAGCTTATAAAATATACGGGGTGATCCATTTAAAATAAGGAATTAAGTTTCGTCGATGGGTGAAAACGGTTTCAATTTTTTGATTTATTTTCTATATCCTTATGGTTTAGTAAATATTTTGAATCCAGACGACTTCCATATGAGAGCATCAAACCTACAAGCAAATTTGTATTATTTATTACATGTAACAAATTATTACTTTTAATCTCATCTCCTGAAGAAGACACATATAGGGTGTTGACTGTCGATACTAGTTGAGTGAGACAATAAAAATATTTGACTGCATCCCAGTAATTTTATTCCAATTCTCATAGTCACATCAGTCAAGAAAAATAAGGAAGTTGATGTCACTTTCGGCTAAACAGAAAGTAATAAAAATTCATTATTTATGTAGTTCAATGCGCCTTTGAATGTAGTTTTTAAACCTATAATATAAATGTAATTGCCTTAAAAATACAATTTTTTTCAGTTTCAGGAAACATCCGGTGTACCATAATTAATAACCAAAATCTAATCAGTAGTTTTAAAGATTACAATAAAACCAATCAACACATTAATGCAAATCTTCGATCACCAGTTCAAATAATTTCAAATTTCCTAATTACAATTTCTGTTCCACCGAGCGCTGCTACTTCCAATGTCACTTGTCATCCGATGTGACACATTTGTCATGATTGTGGTACACGTGGCACTATGTCCTTACTATGTACCGTGACGTGCAGATGAGGGATTAGACTAAGCATTAATTTATAGAGCGGGAAGTTTCATGTATGCAAATGTGTAGAACGACATCAGCGTTCCAGCGCTGGAACTGACGCTGCCATTGAGGCGATGAAGTAAAGTGCACGGAGCAAAACATAGAAAACTTGTGAATACATCTTTACGATGAAGGTCTGGATGGTTTATTTGCTGGATAAGTAAAAAATATCTGAAATATCATGTAATTTACATAACTTGGATGTGGCAGCACCATGTAAAGTTTTATTTTTAACACCCTCCCATAATCCTATAAATAAATTCGATTCCTGGTACATGCGAACTATACAATTATATGTATACAGGTTGATTCACAATTTCGTGCACATATTTTAATTTAGTATGCGATTTACTAATTACAGAACAAAAATATTGAATAATTTAAGGGCAGTCTTCGCGATGAGTAATGAATGGAATAAAATTTAATTTGAATTTATTGTGTAGTCCTATAAGTAAAAATCTGATGTGGCCAACACATGACCTGTCATCATACTCTACTATTTTACGATAATATAAGAGTGTATGAATAATAAATGACATTTCATATTTTCAATTTATCAAAAATTTGACATAACACTCAAATATTTTATTTTTTGTTTTCATTGGTAGGCATATAAATCAAAATTGTAACAAATTTGAAGAATTTTTAATTTCTTGTAATTGGAAAATGATACTAGATAGAAACAACGTTTTGAATTCAAATTGTAGATAGTAACATTTAGTATACATTGTTTCTATTAACCCATAAATTTTAAGGTATTCCAGAAAAACTCTTCAGATCTTCAAGAAACTACCACTTCCGGTTGCACGATCAACACCAAAATCTAATCAGATCTAAAGTGTTATAATATTATATACAAAATTTTAATTTTTTTATTCAGTGGTATTAAGTTATCGTACCTCCAACATCCATCCATCCATCCACCCATCCACACAGCACACACACACACATCGCGAAACTATCAAAACGTGCTTCAAATTGAAAACTCACATCTCTCTTGTACTGAGTGGCGAGAGGTAAAAATTTATGAAATTCCATGGAAACAATGACCTAAAACTGTTTGACCTGAAATACCTGGCAATAAAATTTCAAATTTTGAAAAAAATTATTCCGTAATTATTACCTAAGTTGTGTAGGTACCTCCTGTATCTATACCTCCTATATATATGCACGATGTTGTGAATCAGCCTGTATAATATTTTAATATATCACATCGTTTACTTAACAAGAGCGTAGCAGCCTTTAGGCCTATTAACACATGAATTATTTGGGGATTTTTTCATGTTTCAGAATCTTGAGGAAAATTATCCTGGGTGAGAATTGCCTGTCAAATTGCGGCCCCGCTATATTGAATCTTCAATGAGTTCGGGAAAAGAAGAATTTTAAATCATTGGTATCTTCAAAACAGTAAATTTCTTTTTTTGTAGAATTCAGAAGAATGAAAAAATCCTCTTTCAAATAAAGATATATTTATCAGTCTGACCGGAATCGTCAACTCATAAATTGACTGGAGAGTATGCCATTGGGGAGATATTTGTACAGATAAACTAGACTGAAATGTGTACCTGACTGGATTTGAACCCGAGTTGTCTGAACCATTTAAATATATCGATTTACATTCAATACTACCCTAATTTTTCAAATCTAAAACACCCCATGGTTATTCAAATTCCCTTAACCCCATCTCTTTCCCGTTTCCCATGCATGTACCCAGCCCCCCCCCAGAAGTGGGATATAAACTGATATAAACATCATAACCACGTCAGCTAACGAGTTCGTCTAAAATTCAAATCTGGTGACGTGCCAGTGACATCTGAGTGTGAAACTTCATATGCGTAATCAAAGTGACTTAATCGAGTTAGCCTAGGCGTGATATACACTCAGTTAGTGACAGGAGGAAGGAAAGGTACAAACCGAAATGGGAAATGCGTGTAGTGAGAAGAAGGGGGTGGGCGTGAGTACATGAGGTACGTGAAGCAGGAGTGAATTTGTCAGAAACTTACTGACTTATTTTGTAAGGAAATGTTAAACCTAATTTAAATTTCGTGTTCAGATTATCTTCTTACAAAAAACCCAAAATTATTTAAGTATTTTGACAGTTTATCTATGGAATTAAATAATTTTACTCATTATTATATGCAAAAATAGAAAAAAGTAAAAATATTTGGGCAAAATATGCTTCATATATTATGTATATGCAATAATATGTATATAAAAAAATGTTATACGAAAAATAATGTATATATTTTTAAATAATTTTCACAAAAATTATTCTATAACAAGCAAATAATATGACAAAATTTTACGAGAATGCGTTATTAAAATTCAAAAATTAATTAATATGCAAAAATTATGCTTATCGCTTTATTTTTCCATGAGACGAAAATATCTGTAAAAAGAATTGCATTATGCTCAATAATATATCAAATATGCATATGAATAATGAATATTATAACTTATAACAGTTATTAAGTATCAAGAACGGTAAGGACAGTTTACCAATGGAAGACTGAGCAAAGCGAAGGCTCCAATTTTATCTGATATCGGTAATTCCTTGACGTTTGTGATGCTTATATCATTTTTTGCACTATTGGTCTTTATATCCATATTTCTTTGTAATTAATATTAAATTTACTTACCGTTCTAGAACGGTAAGTTAATTACTTACCTACCGTTTTGTTTAGCCTAGCAACCGGTAAGATCAACATACTATGTTGGAATCAGGCACGGTAAGCTGATAAAAAAAACCAATTGTGCAAAAAAGTGTATAAAGATCAAGAAAAAATGCTAGTCTTATATTGAATGTTTCATGTCATACTTACACTTGACGTAATTAATAAGATAAATGTAAATTTTGTATCATACAAATTTTATTTTTATTTTTAGTGTCCTAGCAAAATTTTCCTGTTGAAAATAATAGGGATGTATCAAGATTATCATAGCAATTTTTTAATGATCTTATAAGCCTAGGTACCTGATTAAAATTTGTAAATATTATATTTCCAAATTCTTTAAATTAATTTTAATTTTGAATATTTCCCACTTTCGTAGAAAAAATTGTATCTGCACTATGCACACTTGCGGAAAGGATTATTGAAAAACTCGTTATCGCTCGTGCTCCAACTGTCATACTAGTTTTTCAATGAATCCCTTTCCACACTTGTATTACAATATACGATTTTAAAATACCTATTTTCTTCTTCATGTAGAAGGGCCCTAATTTGTTGTAATGTTTTTTATAAAAATTTGTTATAATAATGCATATTAATGCGTTCTTATTTGTTCTAGATTATGGACACAATGGTTCATAATTGAAAGAAAAATGGAAAAAGAAAATGGGATTACGGAATGTATCTTGTAATTATTAAGAAACCAAGTTCTTATTAAATATACTTAGCTAAGAATATTTTATAATTTAGTTTCAAAATAAATAATTAAATTTACGTGCCTAAGTCAATGTTTAGAATCCACTGTTCTAAAAGCTGTCTAATTGAATTAACTTCGCAAAATATGTACCACCTTTGTTACGCGTCAAATTTCTCCATATCCAATGTCATTTACAATTTACACTTTACACATTACGCATCTTCCCCTGTGCGATTCAGTTAACATAACGAAATTAAGAAATATTTACTTTGTCATCGCGCACTGACGGTGAAATTCTCCAAATTTTGTCTTTGTAAATAAACCAAACAAAACACTGCAGATTAAAATTCGCTGCGACAAAACCCGCCCGTGGAAGGGTAAATAATTTAAGGGTTGAATCGCGAAATCCAAGGGTTGAAATTTCAGAATCTTAAACACGGCCGTTCTCATGTGACTAACCAAATAAATTGTTTGCTTCAATCAGAGAGGAGAATTTTCTATGGAGGGAAGAGGGAGGAAAAGGACTTTTAATTAACTGCAATTACTTAAATTACAGTTTACGAGGCGACGGAACGGTTGCTTTCTGATTGAGTCGTGAAGAAACACTTGCTGTTTGAATGTTTGTTTTAAATTTTAATTGGTCTGATTTATATTATCAAATCAACAATATTTTTATATGATTAAAATAAATGTAAAAATAATAACAAATTGTGTCTATTGAAGATTGAAGATTTTGAAGTTCTGGCTTCCTAAAGTTTACTTACCCTCGATTCCTGAAAAGGAGCCGTTCACATAATACGTCACACGATTTTTGGCTATTTTATACTCCCCCCTTGTCACACTACGTCACAAATCGGTAACCCCCCCACCCCATGTGACGTGACAAAAATTGTTTTATTTTCATATGAACTGAAAAGTTGTGACGTCACATCATGATAACCCCCCCCTTCCCCATGTCACATTTCGTCACAAATCCTAGACTCCCCCCTCCCCCCCAAGTGCGTGACGTATTATGTGAACGGCCCCAAAACGGTAAATTTTTGCAAAAAATTCCGATGGGTATTACATTTTTTAAGAAGACTTTTTTGACATCTGAAAAAATGGCTATATGTTCTCCATAATAGTTACGTAACAAGTGCATAATTTTGAACTTTCTTGGACGAGCCCGAGTTTATTGCAGAAATTAACTTAATTTCAAGATATGCAATCCAAGAAATGGAACAATATTCTAAGAAAGTAAAAGAAATATATTTAATTTAATTTAATAAGATGCATTAAATTATAACATTTATTTTGACATAATATTGACAGTAGTACAATTTTGCGTTCATATCGTACTAGTCCAATAAAGTACCCATTTATTGACAGTAAACAATGTCATAAAACAAGGTAATATGATCGAACATAAATATTCTTATCGAATAATTATTAAAATCTATACATTTTTAAAGAAGTACCTATCTATTACCATTTTCTCAGATGTCCAAAATTCTTCCTAAAAATGCACAGAATTTTGGCAAAAATTTTGTATATCTTCGACGAGAGGAATAAATAAATAATAATTAATTTGGTGCCTTTATGACATTATTCATATTCTATACATATATATATATATATATATATATATATATATATATATATATATATATATATATATATATATAATATACAATAATAAATGTTTGATAATGTAGATAAAACTTAGTCGAATTTTAAAGCAAAATGCACAACTCTCAATTAATGTTGGTTACATAACCAACTAGGAAATTATTAGAGTACCTAAATAGACTAAAGCTAAGTTTACATGCACCGTTGTCACCGGAAAACGTTACGGCCGTTGTCGCCGTTCTGTGATTTGATTTGTTGACAACCAACTAAATGACAGCTGTCAAACTGCGTCGTTGGATGTCAGCGAATCAAATCACAGAACGGCGTCAACGGCGAACGTTTTTCCGGTGTCAACGGTACATGTAAACTTAGCTTAAGAGTACGGACAAGGAGTCCAAAATGGTTTAGCTTTTGTTTTCAGTTGTAACTGTATTTCTGATGTATACAAATATACAGCACTGTCAAGATGACATAAAAAATTAAAAATTAATTCCTAAGACGGTTTAAACTTAAAAATATTGATAGAAAATATATCTACATAGTTCAAAATAATGAATTATGATTACCAGAGCGCAATTATTTAGTTCCACAGGTAAAATATTATACCGTCATTTTTGACAACGTCAATCACTTAAATAATTTATAAAATAGTAACCAAAGAGCAACATTAGAAAACAATATGTAACTAAATATTGACATAAAAATATTAAATTCTGAGAGTTAAGTAAGCTCAAAAACAAGTGCAAACACGATTTGGACTACCAATAGAAAATTACCAGTGCCTTGTCCGTACTCTTAGTCTATTTAGGTACTCTAGAAATTATTATACTAATTTTGTGGTTAATTTTTAACAATATGAATCAAATAATGTAGTCTGCTCTTCACGAAGCAAAAACATTTAAATGCTAAACCGTCTTTGCATTTTAATAGTTTTCGTGAATAAATGAAAGAAAGTAATCATCTAATTTGTATGGTAATGGACTCGACTATTTATGTGTTTCACTAATACGAAAATTGGTTCCTTGCTTGGTTACAATTACGCTGAACTGACGACACAAAAACTAAATTAGATTCTGATTTATTGTAAATCATTTTGCAGGATTTTAGAGAGTAAAACGGCCACCACATTGGCGATTTTGTGAGGTGATTTACCTCCATTCCGCTAGCGGTACCAACTCACAAAAAAATTAAAAACCTATGGAAAGTTATAGGCTAATTATAGGCTAATTAAATGCCTCATTCCCCAATTTTAGGCTCTTTAATTTTTTTTGCAATAAAAAGTTCCGCTAGCGGAAGGAATGCCAGCGGAACTTTCGGTAGTAACAACATAAACTTACTGGAACTTAGTTGATAATTAAAGGCTATTTATAGGCTCCACAATTGAAGTCTCGCTATCCCAGTTGGGCCTTGTCCCCGATTAACGGCTCACTGTAGTCCCAAAGAAGTTAGAGCGCGGAGCGCGCAGTCCTCAAGTTATTTTTTAAAGTGCGCCGCAGGCTAACCTAAAAACATGGTTGTACCAAAACCATTGTTTCAGTGCCACTGACAATTTTTCGTTGTCGGTACTCCATGTAATCTCGGCTACTTCCCCTCAACAAGTATCTTAAATATTTATTTAAGACAAAGTTTATATACCATTCTGGAGCCTATAAATAGCCTTTAATTATCAACTAAGTTCCAATAAGTTTTTGTTGTTACTATATCGTAAGTTCCGCTGGCATTCCTTCCGCTAGCGGAATTTTTTATTGCAAAAAAAATTAAAGAGCCTAAAATTGGGGGATGAGGCATTTAATTAGCCTATAATTTTCCATAGGTTTTTTGTTTCTTTTTGTGAGTTGGTACCGCTAACGGAATGGAGGTGATTTTGTGTTACGGTTTACTATGTTAGGATTACGTTGTGCTACGTGCCCTTTCAGTAGCGGGGTGATGTTCCGATTGTATTAAAGAAGAGAATGGATTCTGATTGAATTGATTCAACTGATTTCCGCACGTTGTGATCCATTGTGTTGGTCTACCCCGGAGGCTTATTTTCAAACATTCCCTGGGTGTTTTTGTTGGAGCGAAAATTGCAATAGACCATATCAATTATTATAGCGCCTCTTCCGGCTGCCTTGCGATGTAAAAAAGTGATGCCAGGGATGCCAACAATTTCTTATTTTTCTAAATAAGTTGGCAATGATCTACGACGGCGTAGAAGGGTCAGGGTAAATATTTTTTTATATTGAATTCCCGACTTTTAATCTCGGGATTAAATAACTGAGATCTCGAGTTTAAAAGTCGGGATCCCGAGATTAAAAGTCGGGATCCCGAGATTAAAAGTCGGGATCCCGAGTTTAAAAGTCGGGAATTCAATATAAAAAAATATTTACCCTGATCCTTCTACGCCGTCGTAATGATCAGCCGTTTCGATGTTAAAAATTTTAATTTTTTAATATTAAAACATGATTTGAAACACAATGTTTGTAACTAAGCATATTGATATAAATTATATGACACTACATCAACAGAAAAACACACTTTTAAGTTATCTATCATATGTTCATTTTTTCACTAGTGTGTCCCTTTAAGAAAATGAAATGTTAATTGTCAAAAAACATCACTAATTCCTTAGCACTCTGTAATAATGTTATAAATGGCTATTTTACGTTTTTATCGAGAACTCACAAATCAATATGATCATTGTGTAGTTTTTAATTTTTACCGTTTTTTCTGGTAGAAAGAAGGGTTTGTGTTTTCGCACCAGGGTTCCTTCAAAACATTCGAACATCTGCCCGACCAATGCTCAGCCTCTTCGTTCCAAAATTGTTTCGCTTGATAAAAAATGATAATCGAAACTGCCACTCGGAATGAATAATACATTTATGATAATGAGTTCTTATTCATTTCATCCGGGTGGGGACGGACTATCATTTCGATGTGAAAGTTTCACCGCCTCCGCGTTGTTCCGTTCGTAAGCCGATGAATTAGACGAGTATTTGTCAGGTGTATGTCTGCCTTCTTTCCGATTGAATTGATTGCTAACGTAAAGCGTCTAAAAAGTTTCTTGTGAAAAGAAACAGAGTTTGTTAACAATTGGCTGGGGAATAATGTGACTAGAAACTTTAAACAATGGGCGAGGAGGTGCTTACATTCTTTTAAGGATTTTTGGTTCTACCGTTTTCGGCAGCGACATTCGTTACAATTGTTTATTTAATTTTGTATGCACCGTTTATCAAGATTTGAATCCTAATTTTATTATTGTGATTTGTATATGACATAGTGGAATCTAATCACTCGAACTTGCGAATATTTTGTTGGTTGGTTGGTACTTTTATATTTTGATTTTTTTAGTAACCATTCAACAGGATTAACTCCCAATGACAAAATGGTAATAGCTATTAACATACCTAAGAATGTTATGAGTATCATTACAGCCGCAGATGTCAGTTTGAAATCCGAGCTCGTAGAGCGAGGATTTTAAGACATCTAAGGCCTGTTATGACTCATAACATCCGTGGTTTGTTCAATAGTTTATCGGTTTCAGAATAACACGTTAACGTCATTAATAAATATTAGTTTTTGAAATTCTTTAATGAATAACGTCATTGTCATCATTTTAGAAGATGATCAAGTAAGTCTGTTGTCTTTAAGTTTTTATTTAACGTCATGGTTTCAATTGTTTTGTATCATATTTATAAATAATTTTTTTATTTAATATAATAAATAATACAATTAATATATATTATGATAAGCAGAAGTAATTTTTGTATTATTGTTGTTTTGAGTTCCGTTTGTATTAATAAATAGTGTTATATTATCATTGTTTTATTTTCATTTTCTTGATTGTTTTGACATGTCAGTATGGTAATATTACCTTACAGAATACAGTTATTACTTACTTACCAGCCTACTTTTGTGCATGTAAATATAGATTTAATATCCTGAAGCCGGTAAATATTATTATAGTGGAATCCGACCACGCGAACCACTTGTGACATTAATGGTCCACTGGTCGTTATATAAAAATTTAATAATTCAATTGCATTGTTCCGTTTTTCAATAATTTAGGCTGCTTTTTGTAATTTTATTTCAAGATGGTTGGTTTCTAATCTAGATTGAAAAGTAAAATAATAACGAACATACCTATATATATTTTACATTTTTTTAAAAACTATTTTGGAATTTTTAGGATTCCGATCAAAGTAATGATGTCATTTAACCAGTGTCACTTTTACAATTGTCATTTTGAAATTGACACTTGTCACTTTAACAGCGCCTACGTTATTTCAAAATTTATTCCAATTTTGCGAATAAAACATAAAATGAAAGCCTTTATGCAAGCATGTTATTAAAACTTATAGCCGTGGAAGTACTGTAGTGGCCACAGCAGATTTTTATTAATTAATAAGTAACAAGTCGTTTCTGAAACTAGAGATAGACAGATGATCCCCTGACAATGCTACCGTAAGATGCAACAGAGTAAAAATAACTGTAGTACCTACACAATTTTTAATTTTTGTGGAGCAAGAACTTTCGACAGGTCTTATTTTGCTTAGATATTAAGTTCTCAGTCTAAACAACCATTTAACATTAGATTCCACATTTATACCTAAATATTGTATTTTAGTTCCATTTTGTACTTGTTTATATTGTATTTACTTGCCGAAGTTAAATAGAATTGAATTATATGTTCGTCTTATCAAAATAAATGTTTAACTTGTTGTTAACACACCATAGCTCCAGATCATTCAATCTGATCAATACACGCACTTTGGCTTACGAAAATAATGCTTGCGTTCACTAGGGCTGGGAAAAATATCGATATATCGATAAATATCGATATTATTTTTAAATATCGGATATCGATATTGAAAATAATTTTTATCGATATATCGACTTATCGATATTTATCGATATAAATCGATATTTATCGATATTTATCGATATAAATCGATATTATATCGATATTTATCGATATAAATCGATATTATATCGATATTTATCGATATTATATCGATATTTATCGATATAAATTGATATTATATCGATATTTATCGATATAAATCGATATTTATCGATATAAATCGATATTATATCGATATTTATCGATATAAATCGATATTATATCGATATTTATCGATATAAATCGATATAAATCGATATTTTATCGATATAAATCGATATTATATCGATATTTATCGATAAATATCGATATTTTTCGATAATATCGATTTTCGATGTATCGAAAATTATCGATATTATTTCGATATCGAATATCGATATTAAAATTTAAATATCGCGCAGCCCTAGCGTTCACAGTGACAAAATTATACATCAACGTGTTCGTGTTCTTAATTATTGCAATTTATAATAATTCAGTAGATATTTTGGAATACAGCTTATTATTTGAGAACTGATACAATTTTGTAACTCATTTCGAACAGCTAAGGTTAAAATAAAGTAAAATTATGGAGAAGTATTGTTACTAGCAAAAGTGTAACATTTATGGAAGATATTGTACTCTCGTCAAACAAAGATAATTAAAGCAATATAGCGCGAACTCTGCATCCCTTGTGTCAAAGTTCGTCAACTCTTTGAAAAACCGTTGAAATTAATTCCAAAATGCACCCTTTCTCTGACATCTGCTGCAAGAGTGTCGTATCTAGAGCAATTACACGGTTTTATAATTTAAAACGATTCATTTCTGCCGATTAAGATTCACTTTGAACAGTTGCATCGCGAACAAACGGCCGTAGATTATACAAAGTCAATATATTAAACAAAGTTGATTCATTTACAATACAATGGAGATATCCTCGAAGCTCCCCGAAAGCTCGCGAAGGCTGCCGAAGGGGCGGCAGTAATTACTGTAAGTGGAGCTTGATTGAGCTTTGCTGAGTGGACAGTGCTACCAACTGCTGACGATTGTTACTAGATCGTCTAGAAAGGGAAGTGTTAGGGTGGATTGGATGAACCATTCAGGAATCTGCATAAATAATTCGAGGGATGGGAAGCGAATTGATTTAAGATGTGTTTGATGTCTGCAGAAATTGATAGTGCGATTTTTGACAAGATTTTTGATTTCTTTGAGGGTGAGTTTAATTGGCTTGAAGAGGGGTGAGAATTGGGGCACTAGGAAAAAATTATACCCTTTACACTGTCTCAAAGCAGAGGAGAAGCATTTCATTTTATTACTGATAAGCGATTGTACGGCCCAATACTGTAATTATTGTAACCAATTCGTGTTTTATAAATTTGTATAAATAATTTATGAGCTATAAAGATAAAACTATGATTTAACGAGCAGGTATGATAGTTATCATCACTAGTAAAACAATTCACAAAGAAAATGGCGAATAGGGAGGAAAATGTACAAATAAATATAAGTGAAATCTGTAATAATTTAATAGAAAATATGTTTTAGCGAGATTTAATAGGTTCCTATATTTAATTATTGTGTATCATTATTCAAAAATCAGAAAATTATAAATTAATAGTCCTGTATATAGGTAATAGATACTTTTACACCAAGCATGAATGATTATTCAAGAGAAGAAAGTTTAGCCCCCGAGCCCGAAAGGCGAGTGGGATAATTTCTTCACTTGCGAATAAACAGTTGTTTAAAGTTGTTCCTATGTAGTTAATAATAGTAGTTTAAAACGACTAAAATCGACTAAAATTGACTAAAAAAATGTATAGGTATTTTTTTGAAACATTCATAATTATTACACCTACCTAATTTGAGAGTGGTAGCCTTCTACTGTAAGTCAAGAGCATAGATATTATATTTAACCGTGTGTGCGGTTACCATTACCAGTCACGTGAAATCTAAATTTAAAGTGACAGGAAGAAAATGATTTATATCGATTATGAGAATATGACTTACTTTTGTTAAGTATTGAAATTTCTTTTATTGCAGAAAATATGATATTGTATTTAACAAACCAAAAACTCGTAGAAATAACAGATTCTTAGGTAATTATTAAAGAAATCCTATTATTTTACTTTTATTGACTCTTGTTAATAGCACGAGATTCATGCTCAGTTTCTTCTGTCTTATCTTTTGGTGCTATTCTTTAAGAGGCCCGTCTACTTCTAAAAATCCAACAAAATGTACTAACGTAGCGACTGTTTTGTGGCCAGTACAAGAATGATTAAATTTGATTTCAACAAGGATTTAATAGAGAAAGAATGGATCTACAGATGTGCCTTTTTAAAATTATGATTAAAAAATTCGAAGAATTTAAAAAATATTCCAATTTATGCAAACTTTACAAGTTTATATCTCATGATAGAAATTAATTTTTAAAATTTTAAAAAGTCACATCTGTAGATTCATTCTTTCTTTATTAAATGTTTATAAAAACATTATCCAGAAGTCAATAATAATCTGACAGTTTACTCGCAACGAAAACACTTTTACAGTATTTGTTAATTGCATTGCATATCTAGGATGCGGCAAAGTACGAGTTTCGGGCTGGTTTCAGACAGCCAAGTGGAATAGAAAAAAATGTAAAATAGGAAGGAACAATCTTTTTATTCCACAACTCACAACAGTTTTAATATACCCTTAAAAGTACACACAGTACATACAATTACAAATAAAATAAAACCCATCTTCTTCACTTCCTCTTATCAACCTCATCGAAGTCAGTCTCAACCCCAGTTGGGGCAACTGCCCCACCGGACCCAGCACTCCTGCCCTGGATGGAGAGACCGTCGACAGAGTCACCCACGGCGCCGGCGTTGTCCAGGGAGCAGAACTGGAACTGCCCCACGGTGCACACGGCGCCCACGATGGGGATGATCTTCTTGATCACCTGACAGATGCGGTCCACGGCGTTGGTGAGCTTCACCGCGTACCCGCCGACCCCGCTGCCCACCCGGGAGGCCGCCTCGCCCGCCTTCATTAGCTGCCGACGCTGGGGGGAATAAATCAGTACTTATTCAACCAAATTGTAATAAAAAGTAGCAAGGCAAATTCATCTATTTTAAAATTAATAATTTTTATTCAATTTTGACGTTTTAAACTGCTATTATTAACTCCATAGCAACAACTTTAAATAAATGTTTATTCACAAGTGAATTAAAACTTTTTTTGTACTCATCACCTAGGAAATGACATAAAACACGCAATTGACAATCGGAAATGTCAATTTCCCAGTGCAGTCAATCAGGAAAAATGCAAAGAACACTAGCTTTTCTAGACATTTCAGAGTAAAATCATCTTAAAAATAATAAAATTTAGTTTATAAAGTGTTACTTTCGGGAATTATAATTAGTGAAGACCACCGAATACCGCCAATATTTAAAAATAAAACTTGTGTGCAGCGCACCATCTGTCGTTAGTAGTGAGAAGTAGTGATTAGCAAAAAACATCGTAACCTCAAATTTAATGATCAGACTACAACCCTACAACTAACTACAAGTTGAATGTATTTGATTATAGTTTTATTCGTTATAAAAACATTGTACAAACCTCTTGCGGGAAGACACCATCCCAGCATTCGCGTAAATGAAACCTTCGCTTCGCTCGTGTTTCAAAAGACCGCTCATGTGGTGGGACCAAAATAATCGCGCATTAGGTTCGTAAATAACTATTACAGTATTTTTCAACTTCAAAATGACATTGCATAGCTAGGATGCGGCAAAGTACGGGTTTCGGGATGGTTTCAGGCAGCCAAGTGGAATAGAAAAAAATGTTAAGTCGGGAGGAACAATCTTTTTATTCCACAATTCACAATAATTTTAATGTACCTACTCTTAAAAGTACACACAGTACATACAATTATTACAAATAAAAGTAAAACCCTTCATCTTCACTTCCTCTTATCAACCTCATCGAAGTCAGTCTCAACCCCAGTTGGGGCAACTGCCCCACCGGACCCAGCACTCCTGCCCTGGATGGAGAGACCGTCGACAGAGTCACCCACGGCGCCGGCGTTGTCCAGGGAGCAGAACTGGAACTGCCCCACGGTGCACACGGCGCCCACGATGGGGATGATCTTCTTGATCACCTGACAGATGCGGTCCACTGCGTTGGTGAGCTTCACCGCGTACCCGCCCACCCCGCTGCCCACCCGGGAGGCCGCCTCGCCCGCCTTCATTAGCTGCCGACGCTGCGGGGAATAAATCAGTAAATTATAATAAAAATGAGCAAGACAAACTTATTTATTTTAAAAACAATAATTTTAAAGTTATTCTTCTATTTAGGGAGCATGGAAAAATGGAAAAGTAAATACGAAGCGTTGTGAAAATGGAAAAAATATCAGAATCTCAGTCCTCAAATCTTAATTTAATTTAAAAGATGATAATCATCACTGACGTTTCGGTAGCGATTCTACTTTCTTCAGGGCTCAGGGTAAATTATCAGTTATTATACCACAAAATCTTTGAAAATACTTAATCGAAAATACTGCCGAATGATGATACGTATTTCCATAGAAACAACTCGAGACCGGAGAAAGTAAAAGTATTTTCTATTATTTTTGATGATAGTGTTATTCGCATTGGCTATTTCATGAATAAAACAAATTTAACAATTTTAAATAACACAACTTTATTAATTAGCATATCTAATTTTTAAATTCATTTTAAATATTTGCGCCGAGCTCAAAGCTAGTAATATTTTCTTAGTTGAGCAACTGTTAAATTAGTTAACTTTAAAATCGCTAGTGCGCGGTACGCCTTAAATTAAATAATAAATTCTGTCATATGTAATTCTGTCATTTTACTTGAGTGATGTCCCATGAGTTGCTGTCAGTTTAATGTTGGTCTCATTATTTGTCAAATTTCGCACACGTGATCAGAAATGGAAGAATTTCATTGGATATTTTTTGTTTAACCAAATTTTTTTCAAAATAAATATTAAAAAACATTAATGGCCATTTACACCGCTTCCACCGTATCACTTAAATGAACAATATTGAATCAAAATCAAATTGTCAAACGTAGAAATAACATTGCTGTCATAAGTTCGATTCGATATTTTTTATTTAAGTGGCACTTCAAAAAGTGGAAGCGGTGCAAATGTTATATAAATAAAAACATACGACCAAAAATATTTCCGAATACACAAAGCAACTACCAAGAAAAAATTTATTTAATTTATCATCTTTTAAATAAAATTGACTTTGGAAGACTGAGACTCACCGCGTAGCTTCCCACTCTGCTCCTTACGCGGGACGCTGCTTCACCGGCTCTTATTAGCTGGCGACGCTGAAAGTGGTAAACAAAGGGGGGAAATAAATAAGTATAAAAACAAATTATAAAAAGGAGCGAGAGAAATAAAAATCTGTTCTCTATTTTAAAAATATGTATTTTTATAGAAATTCAAACAAAAATTTATTCTTCTATTTTGGAAGCATGGCAAAATGGAAAAGTAAATACAAAGCGTTATGAAATGGAAAAAATATCAGAGATTCAGTCTTCAAAACTCAATTTAAATTAAAATATGATAATTATTGCAATTGTACTTTCCTCAGGGTAAATTATCAAAATAAATATTGAAAAACATTACATTACAAATTTGTAGCAATTTATCATAAATTATTTTAAAACATAGAACTAAAAATATTTCTGAATACACAAAGCAACTACCAAGACAGAAAATAATATATATATATATATATATATATATATATATATATATATATATATATATATATGATAAATTAGTAATAGGTAGGTACATTCAGTACTGCTTTGAAAAAGTTATTTTCTTCTGTTCCAGAATTTAAATTTCGGCAAATAAAATATTCTCTTTGAATTTAAAATTATTATTTAAAGAAAAATGCAAAACAAGAGATTGGTCTTAGATAGAAGCAGTAGGTACATATTTAATTCAATTTTTTTGTAAAAAAAAAACATCTAAATAATCTAAATTATGCAAAAAAATTCATTAAGAACCACTAGGAATTTCTTTCAATAAAAAAACTGAAATTTTTTTTATTTAAGGCGCATCTTTTGCTATGAAATTCCAGCAAAAAAGCATGTTACAATAAGTAATTTTCATTTTGTGACTTTGGTTTTGAAGTCTATGATCTCATATTTTGCAAAGGTTGTGCTTACACGGCTCGGCTATAGAATGAATTTTACAAAAAACCTTGTTTTATTTTGTTAAATAATTTTAAAAAATACTAAAAAGTTTTACATAATTTTGTGTAAAAACATATTAATATGAAGGCATTAATCGATACTTACGACCCAGGACTGATTGGGTTGTTCTCCATCAGCATCCCTCTCCACCAGATCTAAATCTTGAGGTCTGGCAGTAACAAACGTACTAACAATTAAAACTATTAAGAAACTAGCGAAAATCTTTTTATTCTCCATTGTAGAATATAATAACGTCTTTGTTAATTATAGTTCAATCAATAACACTTCTTTATGAAAATGTATCAAGCCACGTGTCACGTCTACCTTAGAACTCAGAACTAAGTCAAATCAGGTGCTACCAACAGTATTATGTTATATTTTGGTTCTGTGGTTGCTGATTAATTGTAAATCTTAAGAATGATGTAATTTCCCTTTAGAACAGTAGGTCATTTGTATGGTGAGATTTGAGGAAAACCACTTCCTTACGATATTATGCATTTGCGATTTTATAACGGAATGGAAAATTACATTATGCGCAATTGTTGTATAATCTGTTGGACTTTAGCTCTTGCTTTTCAATACTTGTACGACGAATAAGTAAAGATTAATACATAAATGAAAAAATGGACATTACGTTGCGGCAGAAGCAATGGTCAAAAATTTAGAAGATGATTGATGAATCATTCGTTGTGACTTTAGAAAGAGGAAACATTTTTTGAGGATCATTCAATTTAATTAAAAGACTAAATATTTCGTTTTGACAATAATTATAGTATTATTTCTTTGATACACATTCAAACAATAATTCAATGTAAATATAAAATTTAAGTATATAAGTAGATAAATATGGAAATAAATATTATGAGAATAAAATCTTTATCCTGTCCAGTCGCGCCATAAGTCCTTGTATCCTTGAATAACTGGACGAGCCTTATCACGAGCTCTGTCAATCCTTCCTTTAACTTCTCGCTGTAAAATAATTATAAGAGAAACTTTCAAAACCTACATATTAAACTACATTATAGTTAACTAAATATTCTGTACCTATACTATTTTATTAAAATTTAAGCAACTAAATATTTCTCACAAAGTAAATCTAATATACCGTGAATTTATTTTAACATGAAACATAGGACTTTTCATATCCATGGTTACGAATTTGACAGCAATGTATTAGAGCGTTCTTTTTAAAATCGAACATAGGGAATCAATTTAACTGTATTATTCTTGACTAATATAGCATATTTGGGCAGCTGTAATAGTTCCAAGAGACGCTTTCAACATAAACTTTTAATTGTTTAAACTATACCTACATCGTATTTCCAGGTAGCAACATTTGAATTTGTTAATTGGAGTCAAACTGATGCTACCTGGAAATACGATGTAGGTATAGTTTAAACAATTAAAAGTTTATGTGGAAGGCGTCTCTTGGAACTATTACAGCTGCCCAAATATGTTATATTGGTCAAGAATAATACAATTAAATTGATTGCCTATGTTCGATTTTAAAAAGAACGCTCTAATACATTGCTGTCAAATTCGTAACCATGGATATGAAAAATCCCATGTTTCACGTTAAAATAAACTCACGGTATTATTTCTTATCCAACACCTTTTAATAAAAGCATCATAACTATGGTAATTTTAAACAAGCACAGTAAAAGATTGCCCAATAGTGGTTTTGATCAAAATTGTTACTTTGCTTGTTGAAAGTCACCATAGTAACGATGTTGTAGGTTGGAACTTAATATTTTTAAATTATTTAAGCAGTTATTAAGAGGTGTTGGATAAAACGTTATACTTCACACGTGGGCAAAAAGGAATGACCCACTCGAGAAAATCGTTTGACTCATCCTTCGTCCTAGTGAGTTAAGATTTCCATCGTGGGTAATTCTTTACTTTGTCCACTTGTAAAGTAAATAACTATTATTTATTATATTTTGTTTAATATTGTTTTATATAGTAGAGGCACAAAATCAGAACAGGTGGGGATTGAAAAGAAATGGCCTATAAATGTAATTTTTTTGTTTATGGCGACATAGATCATAGTCATAGTATCATAGCAATTTATTGACTATTTCTTTTGAATCCCCACCTCGTCTGATTCTTTGCCTCTACTATTATAATATACGTACGCCATGCGAAAGGGGTGATTAATATAAATATATTCCTAATTCGAATTTTGTACTACTACTTTCAACACTAGATATCTATGCAATAAATAACAAGCTGTTTCATAACTTCAGATACATACGTTAAGGGTATATGTCGTTTGATATGCTGATTACGAATCAAAAAGAATTTTTTTTTAAGTCGCAAAATTAATTTCCATGTTTCCCAGTCAAAATTTTTTCGTTGCCACTGCCACTGGGTGAAGTAATTATTGTTTCATTAAAAATAATTAAATTTTGTTAATTTATTTTACTAGTATTATGTAATATAAGATGTTGATTACCTTTGTGTTTAATAGGAAAACGAATCCAGTGCAGTACTATAAAAAATGCTGCAGATAAACTACCCTTAATTTTTCGAATTTTAAAATCATTCTTTTTGATTCCTAATCAGCATATCAAACAACATAAACCTTTAACGTATGTACTCTAAGTAATGAAACACCCTGTATCTTGTACTATTTTGTACTTTATTTTCTGTAAGCATTATAGTACCTACTTAATTTTTTAATGAATGTATGCATGCCAAAATAATTATTTAATTACTCTTACCCATTTTTGTCTAACAAATTCTTCAGGAGTTAAATATTCATCGCTGTCATCGTCATCATTTTGTCCTTTAACCAAAACGGCAGCAAGGCATAGACCAATAAGAATAATTGTCACGCGTTTCATATTTAGTTGGTCAAAGAAAACTAGATATAATTTCAATTTGATGATTTGTAACTGTACTACGAATGTTCTGTCGTTGTCGTTGTGTATTTATATGAAACTAAATTAGATTAAATCTCGGATTAAATTATCTACTTTGGAGGGGAAGTGCAAAATTTTGAACTAAAATAATTAAAATTGTAAATTACTTTGACCATTTTATAAGAGAAAATTTTTAACGAACATTATCATAATTGCAATACAATTTTAAAGAGATCAGTAAGGCTATCAATAATTGTAATTATCATTGTTTGTAGTAAGATGTTAAATATTTATGATTAAATTTCCTACACAACTGATAATAGGAATCCCCTTGTTGGATATTTGAATTTATTCCAAATTTTGATAACACAAAGAAAATGAAAATAATTTGCTACTGCTAATTTCATTCACTTAAGAAATCATACAATTTTAACTGTTCAAATCCAATAAATTCTATTTAGAATTTAGATCAATCTAAAAATATTTCATCATGAAATTTGGAGCCATTTTTGTTTATATCCCACGATGCTGCAGAAATTGGTAATTTTTTATTAGTACCTACAGGTAGATATTGTGAAAGGAATAAGCTAATTGACATTTTATGTTTAGGAAAAATTGGGAAAAAATGTTTTTATGCTGCCAAAAGGTCATGCCTGTTGTTACTGGATACAATGATATCTGAAGATCTGGATAAAAATGTAGAATGGAGTTGAATTTTTCACTGTATTCAATTTATATCGTAATATTATTACTACTGTATATTTATTTTATGTTTTTGTTATTATTTCTGTTAAGTAAATAGTATAATCTTATAATAAATATTATTTTCTTAAACACCCATAATTTTATATGATTTAAACAGCGCTACTTAAACTACAAAGTTTCAAGTATTATATTTAATATTTAATGATAACAATATTCAACAAATTAAAAATAACTCAATATTTTAAAGTTGCTATTTAATTTCGATGCTGTAAGAATAAGAATATAAGCCTTTATTAAATTTCTTATTTTTCATTACAATAGCTAGTACCATTCTGTAACTACATATAATTATTTTGAATAATAAATTGGAAGTAGTGTCCAGCAATAGAATTTAGGTACCTAGGAGATTAGTCGGAATTTGGAATTTGAATGTTAAAAATTTGTGAAATGTGACAATTATACTCAATCTACTGTAAAATAAAAGATAAAAATGTAAAATTCGCAATCGTGTACAGATTTTCAATAATAAATTGCATTTGTGATGAATATTTGCGTATTTGTCATTTTGCATTAGTGCATCATAATGAAAATTTATGAGGTTATGTACAAATTGCATTCATCGTTTTGTATCGTTATATGAAATACTCGATAATAAATTGGAAAATAATGCACTTGAATTAATGTGAAAATTATTCGTTCATAATTATTGTTATTTGTTCACTCGTAGAGAAATGTTTTTTATTATATGAATTTAATTTATTGCGTACGTGCAAATTTTAATTACAGATTTTATATAATTAATTTGTCGACATGCTCATCAAATGAAATCAAATATTTATTTATTTTGCTATTAAATTTTATATTATAAAAATGATTAAACATTGAATTTAATTATGCTGAAACTGAAATAAATTTCTATATAATCAAACATTATTGAAGTAGTTATTTATTTGCAGAATAAGATTAACATTGATATGATTTCAACATGAAATAACTAGGAATCCCGTTTATTATTTGCGGTTTGTTTGTTTGTTTATAAACATTGTTCGGAGATTAAAATTTAACATTTGCGGTATGAACTACAAACAAACTACGTATTTTACATTTCTCTCTTGTGACAGAGGCGGACTGGTAACGTTTCGGCCCAGTGGAAAATACATTTTTCCGACCCAGCCGAATTCCTATAAAAAGTATTCAGCTACTGGTTCTGAAAAAACGATGTAGCGCCATAGGTAAAATTTTGTTTGGGTGTAGGGTCAATGGCTGTTAAAAGTTTAGTTTTTCCCTAGAGGGAAAATTACACACATTTTACACACTTTTATGAGTAGTAATTAAAATAAGTAACAAAATTAAAAATAAATGTAATTAAATTGTTGCCTGTAAATTGTAATTATGTAACGTTTGAGAAAGGAAAGACAAGGTACAAATTTAAATATTTGATGTTAGTTTAAGAACTATTTATTAAAATCATTACAAAAATACAAAATAAATATTTTAAATAAAATAAAATAAGAATATATGAAAATATATTTCTTCTTCCTCTTAACCAGATTTTCTGATGTCATTGTAGCCAGTGATAACGGGCAGGGCCTTATTAGCAGCGTTGAATACATTCTTTCCAATTTTTTCCTGATAAAAACAGAACAAATGATTAATTATTTACCTAACTTATAATAGTTATTTACTTTACAAGTGGGCAAAGTAAGGAATTACCCACGAGGGAAATCTTAACTCACGAGGCCGAAGGCTGAGTGATATAATTTTCTCGAGTGGGTCATTCCTTTTTGCCCACGTATGAAGTATAACGTTTTATCCAACACCTCTTAATAACTGCTTAAATATTTTAAAAATATTAAGTTTCAACCTAAAACATCGTTTCTATGGTGACTTCCAACAAGCAAAGTAACAATTTACCCACAAGTTGGTATAATTTTGATAAAAGCCACTTGTGGGTAATTTTTTACTTTGCTTGTTTAAAATCACCATAGTTATGATGCTTTTATTAAGAGGTGTTGGATAAAATGTATTATACTTACGAGTCTTTTGCCAAGTCCTGGAGCAGCTTGAGATTTTCCCAAAATGGCGGCGAGGACGACCAGAACAAAAACAAAGATGGCGGAGAATTTCATGGTGATAGAAATTGCTGTTTTACTCAGTAGTTGATTCAAATACTGATTATTGTATTTTGATTTCTTTTCTGAACAGGATTCTTTATATACTAAATGATTATTGTTTTATTTACATTATTAATAAGTAACTGATAAATGCAAGTAAGTAATTCCTTGCGGGAAATAAAACTTCCCAATGTACCGCGCTGAATATAAAAATCACAGAGTTATTGAACTCTGGTGATAACCTTTACAAGATGCAATAAACATTTTTTTATCGTTGTTGATAGTTTTGGTTTATGTATTTTACTTTCCTCTAACAGTGAATATATGGCAATTTTTATTTGTTATTATTTCTAACTGACTATTCTACTTAAAATTATGAATTTTATACGAACTAGTTTGTCGATGAACTAAGTTGATACAATATTTCGGCAACAGTTATCGTTTAAAAAATAAGAGATAGATTTTACGTTTTTATTCAAGATTTCTTTCTGAATGTCTGAAATTATATTTGTGCATAAACAGTGAACTAAAATAGGATTTCATATTTGATCTAATACCAAATTCATCAAAAAATTCATACCTACTGTAAAAATTAAAAAAATCTGATGTAGCCAGCACAAGACCTCCCGCCATACTTACTTTATTCTTTTTACTTATTATACAAATATATTAATATATAGATACTCCTATTACTACTAACAAATATATTTTAGTCATTTTATTTAAGCTGCAGAAGAAGATATAAACAATATTTTACTATCTGTTATAATCATTTAAGTTTTACGTAGTAACAAATGTTAAATTAATATATTAATATAATTAAGATATACAAGATACCGAAATACTAAATTATAAGCATATAGGTACGTTAATAATAAATGATACCAGATATAGAATACCTATTGTAGGTAATAATCACATAATCTTTCATTTAAAATAAAAGAATTTGTCTTAAAATAATTATTTATCGAAATATTTTTAAAAAATAGGTAGGTACTACTTCCGGTTTGTAGATTGAAACCAAAATTATATTGCGTATTCGTATTAAACCTTAAATATAAAGATAATAAGTTGAACTCGTGACTGGTAAGGGAGATGAATAAAAAGCAGAATAACTGGATTTTCAGTCAAAATATAAAATTTAAAATTTTATTGTTTGATATTTTTTGAGTTATTTCCAAAAAAATATTGCAACACACGGCTTAACGAACGAACACATGCAGATACAGATTAAATTTGTTCAACTTGTTTTATTTTAATTCTTGGTAATGATAGTACTTCGTACATCAAGTTATCTTAGTTAAATATAAGTTCATTCATTCCTTAAGATTCATTTTTATGCACTTAAACAACACAGTACTTAGATATCTTTATCACTTTAGCAAGGCTATTTAAATAGTTATCATGTTGTGGTTGTAACAATTCTGTATATTTATGCAATCAAATATTACAAAATATATCAATTAAAAATCAATCTTTTGGATAGATTCCGTATACTAAACTGCGCATTTTTCTGTTTCTCTTACTTTTATTGGGTATTAAAATAAATATAACTTGCGGATAACAAGATTTGAATGACATGGTCGTCAATAAAAATTAATCGTAAACCAAAGTCGTAAAATACAAATCATAAAGATATATCTCACAGTTAGGTATAAAAGAAGATTCTACAATATTCAAATCAATTGAAAATTTGTGACTATAGAGCATTGTTTGTTTAAAATGAAAGTTTTTTACTTATTTCTAATTGCTTTTGTGATTTTCTCTGTGGCAATAGCCGCACCAGAACCTTCGCTTCGAAGATGGAGTAAAATTGTAAGATTATTTAATATAATTTATTATCTTAATTATTGATTAATTTTTTTAATTAGGGAAAAATTATCGATAGAGTAAGAAGCAGTGACAGAAGAACCATTGTTGGAGTAGGTGTTATAGCTTCAGTGAGAAGTTAAAACTCTGTTCATCATTTTATTCATTTTATTTATTGAGTACCATCCAACAGTTATTCTTTAATCTTAGAAATGTATTTATAAATAAAGTATTTTGTATTAAATATATTATTTTTTATAATTCACCAAAAAAGGACCGTCTACCCCGATCCTGAAACAAGTACCTACCTAACAAGTTTCGTTTCATTTAACATCGTATTGGATTTAGAAAGTAATATTTAAAAGCTTAAAACTGGAGATTGGTTTTCAGATTTTAAAAATTTGTATAATTTTTTAAATTCAATTTTGATGTTTTAAACTGCTATTATTAACTCCATAGCAACGACTTTAAACAACTGTATTCACAAGTGAATTAAAACTTTTTAAATCACTCATCACATTTTTAAATCACTCTGATGTCATTATTTCGTCAAAAATGCATAAAAACAATGACAACTTGCCACTGACGACTACTTTAATTTTTTTGTTATGTCACAATAAATTTATAATTCATATAATTGAAATAATTTCGTCAAAATTGAATAAAATATTGTATAAACCACGTGAGATACGAATGTTTATTCACTCGAAGAAATTATCTCTCTCGCCTTTCGGGCTCGGGGGTTAAACTTTCTTCTCTTGAATAAACATTCATGTATCTCACTTGGTGTATAAATATCTATTATTAAATTGTGAAATTTAATATTTAAAAAATTTATCCGATCCGATTTTAATGTATTATATGGTTATTATCAAATGTCTATATAAAACTACTACTAACTACAGAATGTTGGACAGGATGATACGAATTAGAGTAATTATTACCTATATCACCAAATAAAAATTTGATTCTTCAAGTAATAAAAATAGACGAGTAAATACAGTAATAACAATAAGTAACTACACTTTAAACTAATAACGTGAGTTAAAAAAGACAGAATTTTGGTTTACTGATTTATAATTTGTCCTTCACACATTATTGACCATGAATACCTGTAAATACACTTTATGAAATAAGTAGATATGTTAGTAAAAAATGTTTATTAAACCATTTGACAAAATACAAAATTAAATATGTTGGTAAATATGTTATTACAATAAATTACAAATCTTCTTCAACATTCTTGATTAATCGTCTTAACCAGATTTTCTGATGTCGTTGTATCCAGTAACAACGGGCAGGGCCTTATTAGCAGCATTGAAAACGTTCTTTCCAATTTTTTCCTAAACAAAAATAAATTATTATTTCCAAAGGTGGATTAAAATAATGCTGCGATTCTGTGCAGATCTATAAATTTTACAGATTTGTAAATTTGTAAATATTGAACAAAATCACATAAATGTTTGTTGACATGTACAAAAATGTTCATATGATTATAGGTTTCATTGCGATTTTGTTTAATATTTACAGTTTTATAAAACTGTAGCAACTACAGATTTTCACAGAATTGCAGCATAAACTGTGTGGCTGAATTAAAGTAGTTTTATTTTTATATTATTTCCAAATTTAACACAAAAGAAAAAAATACTTACAAGTCTTTTTCCAAGTCCTGGAGCAGCTTGAGATTGTCCCAAAATGGCAGCTAGGACAACGAGGACGAAAACAAAAATGGCGGAGAATTTCATGTTGAATTTTGTTGTATTGTAAACTCAGTAGTTAACTAAGACGATGGAGACTGTGGTATGATTTCTTAGGTGAAAAGATTTCTTTATATACATCTCAAGATTTTGATTTTCTTAAGTTAGTTTTGATTAAGATGTCAAATTCGGGTATTTCTATTTCCCAGTACGTGTGTTTAAATATGGATTCATAATTTCATGAGTCAACTTCGTTGATAATTCTTATCGCTATATATACTTTATGTAAATTACATAAATATTAATAATGTTTTTATTTTTTATGATAAGGTTTGTAGAAGAAATACGAATAAATTTTGTGTGAAATATTATTTATTACATATTTAAAAGCGTAATAGTTTTCAGTAGGTACACATTTTTGGTTAGATTAAAAAATAGTCTAGATTATTTGTATTTATAAAATAATTACCGATAATTACTTATATAATTTAAATAGTGTGTTGTGAACAGAATACTGGAGTAGTTCATCCTTGTTTATTTTTTAATACGTTACTGTATCCTTGAACAACTGGAAGGGCCTTATTAGCAGCTCGAAAAATATTTCTTCCAATTTTTTCCTGCGAAAAAACATTTTGAAATGGAATCAATTTATTTAAATATTAAATATTGAATGATCAGCAAAAGAATGAATGAAATTCGTGTGGATTTAGTTCAGTTGTCTCAGGGTTTGTTTAAAAAATTAAAGGTTAGTTTAACTAAAAATGAACAGCGTTACAGAGGTGTATGCCTCCCATGTTTACTTTAGTTATAAATGAAATATAAATGATGCTTTTACATATGAGTGTATTAACAAAGGATGTCTTAATGCCTCTAGTTTTTTATTTTTTGTCTTTGGCCTAGGAATTTGAAGTAAAAAATATTTAAAAATGACGTTTTTTGTCATTATTTGATACGATTTGATATTATTTTTTTCGGTCATTATAAATGGAAATAAAAATTTAAAAAGCAAAAAGCCTGCAGCCTTCCTGTCTCGAATAATTTTTGTTTTACTTATTTTCTTTAAAAAATACAGAAATTATTATAGGAATACTGGAGCCATGTTTACAGTATTTTTCAACTTCAAAATGACATTGCTTAGCTAGGATGCGGCAAAGTACGAGTTTCGGGCTGGGTTTGGGCAGCCGTAGTAGTGGAAAAGAGAGTGAATTAGAAAAAAAAGAAATATCGAGAGTATTTTAGGAATTCGAAAAATAGTCCGGTGAGTAAATGAATTTAAGATTGGTGTGATTGAAAATACTTAGCGCTTATTTTTTTATGTATCCCGAGTAAATAAATAATGTCTACTTACAAGTTTCTTTCCGAATTTCCATTTTGCTTCAGTCTGCCCCATCATAGCGGCCAATGCCAACAAAACAAACACAAAAATGACTGAAATTTTCATTTTGAATTTCACCCTTTTACGACGAAGTGAATTACAATACAATTATGTGCATTTGCTGCAGGATCATTTTATATAAGAGATTTCAGTTTATCTTCATGGTTTCCGTAGAATTTCTATCCGCAAAAATGTTATCGTGGTCATATTGCCTTGTTGCATTCCGAGCTCGGAATTGATATTTTAAATATTAGTAAAAGGGGAATCACAATTTGATGTTTGGGGATAGCTGACATTTAAGAATTTAGTCATTTCCTGTGTCTATTTATTCTGATAGCTAAACAAATTTAAAGGAAATCATTGACCTGTTTGAGATTAAGGCCCGAATGTAGCTGTCTGCGAGAAAAGGATAGATTCATACAGATTTAGTGTGTCGAACAAAGGCAGCAATAGGGAACGCGTTCTCGTAGATGGATCAAAATTGGTACTAAATATGAACATATCATCACAAACAAGGGTTCATTTGAAAGATAGAAGTTCAATCTAGATCCGTCTAGTGTTGAAATTTGCAATTTTTGTAGATTTACTGAGTAACAGTTATGTGAAGTTAGCCAAGTTATGACAAGTTTATGGCATTGTAAAGTTGAAACAAAAAATAAAACTAATATTTCAACACTTAATGGAAGTGTAGCTCATCTTTATCTTTAGATTTAAAAAAAAATTCAGACGATCCGACCAAAATTAGTCTCAATTTCAATCCCCATTCGAAAGCATGTTTTTGCTGAGCGCAACGTTCCTACATTACGCTCTTAAGAATCCCCAGTGGTTTGTAAAACATGGTTTCGTATTATACTGATAATTAGTTACCTATATTAACATTCTTAATTTTTTTCTGAAATATAGCAAGTTTAATGCTTACTGGGTCTTTCTGTTGTTTTGAATATATTTTATAAATTCTTATTAATTAAATAATAACATCCAAAATAAGGCATATTTTACGATATTTTAACTAAATGTAGATATTTTATTAAGGCTTAAATTAAAATTTTAAAACAATAGAAAGTAAGTATGAACCTTATACTTCAATGTAGTGCAAGTATTTTTTATGAAATTTGCACGTAACTGCAAAATTTAGTATAAAACAAAACCCCTTTTTCGGTACAAAGTGGCTAAATATGGTTCATTCCTCGAATCAACCGATGTCGTCACAATGGATAACAATGGTTTGTGACGGCATCGCTTCATTCGTTAAATGGACCTTCAAAGCTAGTGGGGATTCCTCTTAAGAGGAATGCCCACCCCTACAAAATTAAGCAAAAATATGTACTCGTTGGGCCCATGAAACTGACTTTAATTTTGGTCCGATTTGTTTGCTCTTTTTTTAAATTTAAAGATAAAAGATGTCTCTAGGTCTGTCTAGTGCCATTTTTTTAATTTAAATTTTTACATGTATATTTTAAGCTCCAAAGTTAGTAAAATTTGAAGAACTTTGAAGATAAAATATTAAAAAACTAAAGTAAAAATTAAAAAAGTGACACTAAGCGGACATAGCCTAGACTTTAATCTTTCATTTAAAAAAAAAATTGTTTAAAAATATGTAAAATTAGTGGTAATTTCATGTGCCCAACGAAACCCCTTTTGTAGTAGAAAATGGCTAAATACAATGGGTAACAATGGTTTGTGACGGCATCGCTTCATTCGTTAAATGGATCTTCAAAACTAGTGGGGATTCCTCTTAAGTATTAAATAATTATTTCGTTTAAATTTGAAGTTTACTTATTGTCCAAATTTCACAGAAATCAGCCATGCCATGCCATGTTGTTACACACAATCGAAATAAAATTTAAACATTTAAAAATCAACACAACCACTGGGTTATAAAATAAATGTTTCTAAAATTATTTACTATGCATAGATATATTTTGCAAATTAGAATACAGCTGTTTGATGTTAGTAGATTTACAAATTTCATTGAAAATTGTTAGCCCTTCTTGTCCTTCAATTTGTCGAAGATTGACGGTTTCTTAGTAGGCTTTTCGGTAGTGGTGGTAGTAGTAGTAGTGGTGGTGGTGGTTTTTGGTTTCTCTGGTTCTTTATGGTCGCAATCTTTGTCATGATGATGATCGTGTCCACCGTATCCTCCGTGATCATAATATCCTCCTCGTCCCCCATACCCTCCGTACCCTCCATACCCTCTCTAATGTAAACAATTAAATGTAATCGCATAATGTTCTATAGTACATATTAGTTTGTACTATTATATTGTACTAGAATAGGGTACTGTACCATAGTAGCAAATTAGCAATCCAGTCAATTATATTGAAAGGAGACATCAAAAATGAGTTATTGCCATGAAAAAAGTTTTCAAAAAGTTAATAGTTCTTTAAATATTTGAGATTTTACGTATCGATACATCTACGTCAGAATAATGCGTTTCACGTGTATTTTTACTTACAGTAATAAAGAAACTACCAAGTTGTATTTTATATTTTGTAACATTTAGAAACAGTTGATTTTACATGAGAACATTTTAATTCCAGCCCTATGGTTTGAGAAGATTTTCAGCTATACATCTACATCACACAAGCTTTAAAAATTAATTACAGCTTTATTAAGAACAATTAAGGCTAATCAGTACTCTCAATCGCGTTCAAATAACATGAAGTTTCAATAAAAAACTTTTTAAAAAAATGGTAAACTACCCTATTGGTTATTATTGATCCGAAATGGATGTTAAGGAAAGAATTTATCAGTATTGATTCGTAGAAGTGATCACTCCTACAAATATGTATCTATATTAAATATCAACATCTGTGCTAGGCTCATTTAGTTCACCAGACCTGAAGATGGTCATAATCATGACCGAAACGTTGTCATAACTGAATAGTGAATACCAATTAATAAAACTAGAGCCATGTAATCCAAAAATTTGAATTGAAAATTCTTTAATTCTTTCCTTATTATATTGTACATTCAACTGTCCAATAATGACACACATGATACTGTTTGCAATATTTACAATAAAATACCACTTTATTGAACATAAATTAAATTAAATTTAATTTAATGTACTATTTCTGAATCTTCTTCCAATTATTGCATAAAATCTCTTAAATCTGTGACTACAAGAAGCAGGAAAACTTTTACCACAATTTTAAACAATTTAAAAATTGTTAAATAGCAGAACATTCCAATTTTGAAATTTAATTTTAAAGAATAATCTTGTCAAAAGAATTACATATCTGACAAAATTAAAAAATCGACCAAATAGACTATTTTTACTAATTTATTACTAAAAGCCTATTCAGTATTTCTAAAATATAATTTCGTAGCATTCTCGAGTCATCTTTTCACTATCTATATATAAAATATGAATAGTCTAGGTGTATAAACAAGAGCTCAGTTTGTATTATGGCGAAGTCACTTTTTCACTGTATTTTTGGCACAAGTGTAGCTGTAGCTCCTTAAAACCCTAAGTTATGTTATTTGTCACAAAAATTATGTTTATATTTGTAGTTTATACATACATACATATCATGCCTTCTACCTAACTTGGGTGGAGCAGCCTTACATATTTAACTAAATTAAATTAAATTAAACTTACTTGAGGACTGGAAGTAGTTTCTTCCAATAAGAACGCACTAAGTAGTAGCACGACTAAGGCAACTTTAACTGCATTCATTATTCAGCTGTGTAGATATTCCTATTCATATTATAGCAATTTTCAGTATTTATACTAAAGTCTGTAGGTATCATTTTTATTTATGATATTTATAAAAATGATGCATTGCATTTTTATATCGCATATGTGTAACAAATGTGAATTATGTCAAATATTAGATAAAATTGTAACTACGGGTATACCTGTAGGTATGTAAAAAATATGAACATAAAAAAAATCATAAATATTTTGCTCTAAGCACATAAATATTTCAGGGCTGTGGCAGAAAATTGTCGATATAAAAAGATAAATTTAATAATTTATGTAAAAGTTTCTGGAATTTATGTAATTTTTTTAATAACATAATTTATTTAGAGATAACGAAAATTGGCAGGAACAATAAAAATGCATGACATACAAGTAAATTACTTGTAAAAAGTAATATATTTACAATTCATTATTTTGCCACTTGGTAAATACATAAAACTTAAATCATCAACAATGCTTTTATTAGTACCCCATTATATCGTACCTATGTTATATGTATACATCATTGTTTCATGTTGTACTTCTTATAGTATTTGTAGCATTTGTAGACCATTTGTCCTTTGTAGTACTAGTAATTATTGTAGTACCTACTAGGAGTACTAGGAGTACTAGGAGTTGTAGTACTAGGAGTTGTAGTACTAGGAGTTGTAGTACTAGGAGTTGTAGTACTAGGAGTTGTAGTACTAGGAGTTGTAGTACTAGGAGTTGTAGTACTAGGAATTGTAGTACTAGGAGTTGTAGTACTTACATAACCTTCTGTAGTTATTGAAGTACTTGTTTTAGTTTCAGTATTTGTAGAATCTACAGTTCCTTCAGTAGTGGTTGTAGTACCTGTATTAGATGCAGTACCTGCAGTTCCTGCAGTAGTAGTTACTGTACTACTTGTAGTAGTTTCTTCACTATCTCCATTTTCATTTGTTGTACGATCGAACCACCAATTGTCCCAATATCTGTCTGGTCTCCACCAAAATCTATCCGATGGTCTGTAGAGCTAAAGAAACAAGTTTACAAAATAGAAATTATTAAGCTCAACATCAATATTTTATTCTACAGGGTGTTTCATAGTTAAGGGGCTTTTATCTCTCAGCGCTGCTAGCTCACAAATCTCCGTTATTTCAGGCACCCGCGCTGACAGCCTATGTGTTGTGATTACAAGTCTGTATTTATCTAATTGCTATGTCTCGCTCCGTTCTTGTTTAGAAAATACTCAATTTGATTGGCTAGCGCGCATGCAATTTTTTTAGTTTATTTAACAAATTACTCGATTACTATTAGAAAATTTTAATTTTATACATACATTTTAATTTACAACGCAATAAGAGTTACGAAGAATTTTTCTAAGAATTATTATTTTTTAATTGTTTATAAATAAAAATAATAACAATTTTAAAAATTCGACATTGTAGCTAGTTTTTTTTACTGTCTTTGTCTTTATATGGTATTTTTTTTAGATTTATAGGATTCATAGGTTGGGAGTAATTTGTTAAATACTATTTTTACTGTGAGAAACTTTAAATATGAATGTAGGACCACAAAACAAGAGATTTTCTCGAAAACGCTTCGTTTAGGAAATATTGGCTTCCGAAGTTACAAATAGGAATTTGAACAATTTTGTAAAAATAAGAGAATAAATATTGCTCATTATCTACTTTATTACTAAATCAATATAAATTTACAAAAAAAATGTAAACCTACAGTCCGAAGGCGATTGTTCCGTTAAAGTGCCATTAAATTGTATGTACCTTGAACCTTGTATTTAATTGTTCACGTCTTATGCTTTATTTTTAAATAAAATTATGCCATGCAAAGTAGGTCTTTAACAATCGTACTTACCCAATTACGATGAAATGATTGAGTATTAGTGACCAGAACCACTGACAAAACCAATAGAATGCAAGTAAATTTTATAGAACTCATATTGAGTTGGAAGTTTTTAAAAATTGTGATATTTTAAAGTTTATGTTCGGCTTTTATACAAAAATTTGTAGCAATTGTCAGGTATGATAAATAAAATAATAAATTATTTGATTCTTACAACACATTTTAAAGAAAACCCATTTGAAATACCTGATAATAATACAAATTTGAAATAAATTTTAATTATGTGACTTTTTAATACTTTCCGATTTTTTGTACTCGTAATAGGTTTGTTTTTGGGGACAATAATTAATATATTTTTACTTATATATTTATTTACAAGGATTTGTCACTATACATTTAAATGACTGACTATAAAAATATGTGTACGCACTTAAATAAATAATACTTATATTGGTTATATACAAATAAGTTAAAAATAGAATACAATAATTTTATAAAATAGTTTTACTTCTTTCCTACTGCAGCAATGGCGGCATATCCTGTCGCAACCGGAAGTGCCTTTTCTGCAGCTTTGAACACTCTTTGTCCAGCCTTTTCCTACAACATAACAAATATATTACTTACACATTTCAAAAAAAATTTCAATTACAATATCACATGTGCATTAATTCTTTCCGGAATTTTTTTGAGTGCTTTCCAACAACGTCTTGTACCACTCAAGCTAATTACGTTGTTGGAATGCACGATAAAAAATTTCCTGGACATGAATGAATGCACGAGTAAGAAAATCGCAATGACACCTCCGCTCTATTTTTGAATTCTTTTTACAATATAAACTTGAAATATTTACAAAATTTGTATTTAACATTAATAAATATGTATTATTTACCTTATTAATTGCTTATTTATACTCAAAATAACAATTTAACCAATTTTTAATTTAATGTCAAAGTGATAGAAGATAGATGACGGTAAATTTTCCGTTTATTAATTTCAGTTAAGTTACTCAAGCCATTAGTAAAAAAATTTCAAGAAATTTTATATATAACCATGGTTACTATTATTGTAATCAATTCATCCAATTGCTGTTATTTGTGTCATGCGATTTTCTCATAAAACATTACTTACAATTTTCTTCCATCCCTTCCATCTTGGTGCAGCTTCCCCCTGTCCCAAAATGGCGGCCAGGACGAAAAGGACAGCAACGAAAACAATTGATAATTTCATGTTGTCAAATAATAATAATAATAATTGTTAGAACAAGTGAACTCTAGCTCTGCTAAGATGCGTCTGAGATGCGATATCAACTGATGAAGTTTATAAATGCGCTGACAGGTCAAAAGAGTGGCGGACTACGTCCGGTGGGTTTTGATGCAGATCTAGGGATTTTACTTATCCCAGCGGAAAGGAATTGTTTATAGTGAGAAGAGCTGGTGAAAAATGTTTGTTTCAAAATGCGCAATTTTTATGCGATAGAGATAATTCTTGGTATTTTCGTTTTATCGTAATGTGGGAGACAGTCCCGGACTGAGAAGTTTTGGAACATTCAGAAATTAAGCGTGCTTAAGAATGATGCCGAAATTATTAAACGTTTAACACGTAGGATTTAAATTTACCATCATTTGAAATTTGAATTATATTACAAAGTAAGTATATTTATTAATTTAATTTGGCTCCCATTTGTTAAATCGGGCTCGATTGCCCCCCGTACCAGTCCGACACTGGTAGGAGATAAAATTTTATAATATTGGATTTTTAATATTTGCAAGTTTAATGTTAATTGCTATAATTTTGATGGTTTTTAAGCTATTATAGCTCATAAAAAATGCAAATATTATTATTATGTTGAAATACTCGCATAATTATAAAAATAGTACATATTACATAATTGCCGGCATTTGAAATTGTGGGACTTAAATATTTAAACCTTTTGAAAAAATATCTATGTAAATATAAATAATATGCACAAGATTTTTTTTAACAAAGTGTAATTTTTGTCAATCTCAATGAGATACTGAGTCTTTCTTATATTTGTTTTGTACCGGGCTTAAGCCTCTAAGCCCCTTTTTAGCCGACTTCTATGAAAAATTGTAGTAAGAATCTAAGAATGTATGAAGAATTAAATTGGTATACAGGAATGGTTAGCATGAAGGCCTTTATTTTAGAATTATTATAATTATTTTTCGCCGGACGTTTCGATGTCATTTACGAGCATCATCCTCAGCGGCTTGTACAATACGTAAAATATTTTGCGAGTCATATTAATAAAAAGTTACAAAATATAAAAGTAACAAAAGGAGGCATTTAGATGCCTCATGTCAGAAACATTGTAAAATATTTTGTAGGTGAACCTACATAAAAATAAATATAATAATTCTAAAATAAAGGCCGTCATGCTAACCATTCCTGTATACTAAATTACTCATAAAAGAATTAAATTGGGTTAGTTCCCAATGTCCCAATTTATTCTTGAAACTAGAAATTAGAAACTACGTCTATTGACTTGAAAAATATATTTTTCTACACCTGCTTCTGAAAGTTCATGTTTCTACATTGTTTTTAATGTTGAAAGCAGCTGTTTGTCGCAAGTGTGTTGCAAAGTAGGTACCTAAGTGTGTTGCAAAGTACCTAAGTGTGTGACAAAGTACTTTGTTGCACACTTATGGGCACTTTGCAACACAGTTTTGCTTTTTTTTGAATGTCCATTGTTTTCGCAACAACATTGATATTTCACAAAAATGTAAAAATTTGACAGTAAATGTCAAAAATTAATGGTTATTTTTGTATTTTTTAACTTCCTTGTTTTGCAGGAATAGAAAAAATAGTGTGTAGGTATAACACGTATTGAAAATATTTTGTCGAACTTAAACGATTGCAACCCTCCCTTCGCTCGGGCAAAATACACAAAATATTCCCAACATTGGCATATAATAAAATTGATGAAAAAATTCAAAAATTGGCATTAGAGCAAAAATTCAAAAATAATGTCTTATTTAGAAAATTTACATTTTTATTGGTGCATAACGTGCACAATATGAATCATATCACAGTGCATTTTTGCAAAAATTCAATTTTCACTCTAGTTGCAGTTCAAAGAATTATTAAGACTCATTTGGAAAAAATAATTACATCACAGTAATCATCATAATGCGTCATTTCATATTCTAATATTTACAAAAACTATCTTATTTAATCTCTACAAAATCTCTAACCTATTAATCTCATTTGTGAGGTTTCTGTAAAGTCCCTCACTGCAAAAGAGGGCACCTGCGAGGTAGGGAATTACCTCAGATCATTGGCCGATGAGAGTAGAGAGTATAAAACCTGTAGATTCGTCAGAGACACCATCAGATACATCGTGACAATCTTCGACATCATTTATAACATTATCAATTGTTTATTAGTCAACTATTTATTAATAACAATATGAGGTTATCAGTTGTTTTCTTCGCTGTCCTTTTCGTCCTGGCCGCCATTTTGGGACAAGGACAAGCTGCACCCAAGTGGAAAGGGTGGAAGAAAATTGTAAGTATTTGTTTTATATTTTAGGTTAGGTATCTTGTAAAAGTAAAATGTATAATTTTTAAATGTTTTTTTAGGAAAAGGCTGGAAAACGAGTGCTTCATGCTGCCGAGAAGGTGCTCCCTGTGGTGACAGCTTATCAGACTTTAGGGAAAGGAAAATAGATTCAAAAAATAATTGGATATATTTTGTTTATGCTTGTATTTTAGTTTGCAGTATTTTGTTATTTCCTTTGATACTCAAAATGTTATTTATTTTTTATTTATACTAATAAAACTAAAGTTTTTAATTATTTATGTTTTTCATTCCATTTACCTTCTTATATACAGGGTGTATCATAACTTCGAGTACATATGTTAAAGGTATTATGTTGTTTGATATTGTGATTACGAATCAAAAAGAATTTTTTTTAAAATTCGAAAAATTATGGGTTGTTTACCGGCAACATTTTTTGTAGTACTTCACTGGATTCGTTTTCCTATTAAACACAAACAAGAGAAATTGGTAATCAAACATCTTAAATTACATAATACTTTACTACTAAAATAAACATACAAAAATAGTTATTTATTGTATAAGTGTTTTAGATGGCGTTTTATCCACGAAAAAATGTTTAAATGCGAGAACGAAGTTCGAGCGTTTAATTTTTTGAGTGGACAATGCGCAACTAAAACACGAATACAATATAACGTTTTATCCACAATAAAAACTTTTATTCAAAATTAATTCGTTTTACAAAATGTCATTTTATAATTTATCAAATTCTAGATCAAGATTGTAAGAAATAAATGCATTGCTGTGATGCTTTGGTATTTGTTGCTATGAACAGTGGAATAAAGTAATTTTTTTCCACTAGTAGATAATAAATCACATTATATAGTTGCAATGAGCACAAATAAATGCTAATTATGAGATGATTGTGGATAAATTATTTTTAATGAAACAATAATTACTTTTATGATTTTGATTCGTAATCAGCATATCAAACTACATATACCCTTAACGTATGTACCTGAATTTATGAAACAGCCTGTATAACTAAAAAACCTGAAGGGCGGTTAATAAATCATTTGGAAATAAAATGTTTTTAAATAATTGTCCGGGAGAAAGGATAAATAATTGTACGATTTACTGTTTTTTATTGTACCTGCCTCACTAAATAACTTTGCTAATGTATTAGTACACGTTTGAATGAACTAAGAATTAAGATTTTAATTAAAAAATTGTGTATCGTGTTTTACTAGAACCCTGTGGTATGTTTTTGTCGGTTACTGGGATTTAATTCGGAATCGCTAGCTCGCTAACAAGCGAACAATAAACCATTATGCCACTACTGGTCGTTATTACAAATAAGTTTTAAAAGTACTAATAAATAAATATATATAGAGAACACTATTCTATTTTAATTGACCTAAATAACCAATTTTCCCAATTTTATGTTTAAGTTAAAATTATGTGGAAAGCAATCAAACTATTAACTTCTCGCTTAATAAGATCTAAAGCAAAAATGCACAAATTAACAGCACAAACGTGTGTCCAAACAATTGAACAGTCAGTGTGTCTAACTGCACAACAAGTCAACAATCATGTTGCTAATGACAACTGTGATTCAATGCCCCGAGGTCATAACGCATTAATTCTACTGCACGCACTGCATACCATCCACATTCTTTACTCTTTTCTCCACTGCTTGACTCTCAGGTCTGCAAAGCGATTTGTAATTCTCTCTGGGTTCTTAGGGAAGTCCCTGAACCCCAAAAACGCATCAAAAGATACATGATGATCGGCATTTTGCCAGCACATTCATTCATAATATGTTGTGATGTTCATATCCTTACGTCATTGCTTGTATGAAGTCAGTTTTTGTATGATTTTTTTGTAAACCTGTAAAACTGTTCGTATAATAGTTGCTTGATTCGTGTAGTAGGTAAGTGCATTTCGTAGAAGTGGTTTGTGATGGAAATGGTTTTAACACTTTGGGATTTATGATTATTTAGTAATTATTGTTATTATCTAATTGGTAAGATATTACTAATGTAGTTGCCGGTTGTGATTCAAAATTTTAAGGAAATATGACTGAATCGGAAATTGTGTTTTTTGTTTTCTTTTCTTTGATTATTTAAAGAAAAATAAGATATTTACTTACGTAGATTTTTTATCATAATCTTGTACGCGTCGGAAAATTGATACATATATGTAATTCGGCGCGAGGAATTAATTGGTGAATAAATAATTAAGTCGATATATTGAACCATTTTTTAAAAAAATAGAGGCTGGTTGGTTTTTGGGTGGTCAAAAAATTTCAAAATTCTGAAAATTTGGTTATAGGTTAATTTAAGTGTTAGAAATACAATGCTGCAGACTAGAGTTTGATTTCTCGCTTAGTTTTTGAGATATCGGCCTTTAAAGTTGGAAAAAGGGGAAAACGGAACATCAATTTTTTTTTTCAACTTGTACGAAGAGATTCATCTACACTTTTTACTTCCTTGTACGGAGTAATAAGGAAGTATTGTAATCGCGAAAAATTTCGGTTCTCAGATTTTTACGGAAATATCCGTTTTGACCTTTTCTGAATCCATTATGACTAGTTTCGTCGTGACGTCTGTACGTACGTATGTACGGGCGTACGTATGTGTGTCGCATAACTAAAAATCGGTTAGACGTAGAAAGTTGAAATTTTGTATTTAGGACTGTTATAACATCTAGTTGTGCACCTCCTATTTTTGGTTTCAATCTACAAACCGGAAGTAGTAAATTTAAAAAAAATTTCGATAAATATTTCATATAAGACAAATTTTTTTATTTTAAATGAAAGATTATGTGATTATTACCTACAATCGGTATTTTATAAATATTTTTGTATCTGGTATCATTTAAGAATAATTAAAGTATATATTTATAATTTAGTATTTCGGTATCTTGTAGTCCATGATCGATTAACATTTGTTACTATGTAAAATTTAAATGTTTATGACATGACAGTGACAATAGTAAAATATGCTTTATATCTTCTTCTGCAGTTTAAATAAAATGACTAAAATATATTTGTCAGTATACTAGTATAATACGTTAAAAGAATTTTTTCTTCAACCGTCTTAAAAGTTGGTTCTTTTAATACTGTTTTTAGTATTAAAAGTTGACGTTTTTGTTATTAATAAAAAAATGTAACTGTTGCTAGGTAACACTTTTAATCCTAGGCTTAAAAGTACTTTTAATCCTAAGCTTAAAAGTAGATTCTGTATTTCGACTAGAATCTTGGGAGCGTAATATTTCTTGAGCTTGATTATCACGCACTTCTTCATTTTTTCTACTGGTATTATCATCACGAATGGAGGATATTATACTTTTACTAGTGCTAGGTTCATCGAACCGTAATATTTTTTTAGCTGTCTACCATGTATGTTTACCAGTAAAGCTGATTTGACGTCTTCAATAACATCAATCTTTAAACGTACCAATTCATCGCAACGGCATTCACCCGAAATTTCCAGTATTACAACAATCTATAAAAATTAATAATATTTAGATAGTTATATTCTCATTCCTCATATTTAAACACTTACTTTAATCATCAGGTATGTATTATCAGGAGCATAATTCCAGAAAAACTCTTGATTTATTTTAGTTTGACAGAACAATAAAATTTGTAAACAAAACAAAAGTTAAAGCAAAGCTACCTTCTTAGTTTCAATCATATTTCAACAAAATATTTCAATAATTTAAAAAGTAATTTTCTTGGTTGAAGAAAAAATAGTATGTGTTATTTGGATTAAAAGTGTCTTTGTTTGATTCGCAATTTTTGCATCCGCTCGGCTTCGCTACGCTTCGCCTCGCAAATGTAAATTAATTGCTCATCAAACAAAGTATCACTTTTAATCCTAATAACACAATATACTATTTTATATTATTCTACATTTTAGTTATTAAGAAAAGTATGAACACACAAGGCGTACAAGGAAGTCATGTGGTGTCCACGTCAGATTTTTTAAATATATTTAAGTAATAGATATAATACTATTATTAAACTGCAATTAAAAGAGTAAAATGCACTATAATACAATTATGCAGATGCATATAATCCACACTCTATATATAAGTAAAGTATACTGATCAATATAAAATGATTTAATTGCGTTAATATTATTTATGATTTTTAGAGAAAAATTAACAAGTTGTACTATTGTCCTATAATTTTTAAAATATTGAAAACAATATAATCATTATTACATTGACAATTTAGTTTAGATTTCATAGTTCATTTATAAAAGTTAAAATGAGAACGGTTAAACTGCCAATAAAAATTAAAGATTTGTACAATTCCACCATATTTAAAAAAAATTAAAACTGCAATATTGTCACATGGAATTCCCTACAATTTTCGCAACTGCAACATCAACTCAAATAAAAAATTTCTCCGATCAAATGTTTACTACCAGTACTTTCTTATCTCCACGAGCAAAAGTCACATAAATAAGACGTGATTAGTACCGTTTATTTTCAAACCAGTTGCACTCTTTTATTTCTTCTCGCGAAGATAATTTCGCGGGGAAGTCCCAAGCCCCTAGTCTTCATCAGAGCAACGGTTCCTTATCATTTATTTTTCCTTAGTTACACTGACAACATGATTCATATATAAACCGCGGAGTATCAGTTAGTCCGTCAGATTACACTATCTGGTAGCTAAGAAAAGATATATAAGTTCTCAAAAATTGTGATACATTCAAATTCAAAATGAAATACGCCGTTGTGTTACTTGTCGCTATATTGACGGTGGCTGTTTTTGTGGAAAATTCTGAAGCCGCCCCTGCTCCAGAATGGGAAGGACTCGGAAAAGAAATAGTAAGTTAATGTCTTTATTATTAAATTATTTTCACTCCTTTGATTATTGCCAACTAAATACTCATGTTCTGTAACGTATGGTATACGTAACGAATAAGTTTCATCATTTGCGATTGTTTTAAATTAGAAAAAATGTGATGACTAAATTTTGAATTTTTCTCAATGACAAACTTTTTTTTATAAGTTAAGTTGCTACATGATTGATAATTTATCTATGATTTAAAAAAAAATTATATACGACTGTTATAGAATGTTATCATTCTCACATCATTTTCTATTATGGAATGGTTACATTCTGTCACTTGTTAGGGAATGGATTCATTCCGTCACTATTGATGAAATGAAATGTGGCGAGTTATAATAATTTAACTTTATTCAATGTTTTTGGTTGGTGGGTACCTTTAAAATACATTTAGATTTATTAATTTATTAATTTTATGTAGAATATTATTTTATAAATACATTTATTTTAATTTTAATAGTTTTGGGTTAGGTTGGCGTGTGGAATGGCTATTCCGTTCTCGTGGAACCTTGAAACTCGCCTACGGCTCGTCTCACAAACTTTCCACTCGAGCTGAATATGCTTCATTCCACACTTGTTGCAGAATATGCTATTATTCAACAATGTATCGTATTCTCTATTAAATTGCTTTTATTATTATAATACTTTCTTAGAGATTTTTTTTGCTAATAAATTTCTTGTCATATCATATCGAAATAATAAATAACAAACATAATTTTTAAATAAACTTTTTCTGATAACTGTTATTTACCCAAGTTTGGTGTGGCAACCTCACAAATATATAAATATTTTACTTTGTTTATTTTTCTAGGAAGGACTAGGACAAAGGGTATTCGCAGCCGCCCAAAAAGCTCTTCCTGTCGTACAAGGATACGCTGAGTTGTTTGACAAAAGCAAAAACAAGGACAGCGACGAACAAGAAACTGATTAATTTTGTGAATTTATAAATTTGTATACTTATTTTAAATACCATTACTAAATTATCATACAAAACATCCTATATTATCATCATTAGTATTATTATTTGTAGTTATCATTATTTCACTATGTATATCTTTTTTAGAAAATAAATAATAATTTAAGAAAATGGCATTTTGTATTGTTTCCCTACTAAGTAGGTACTCTAACAGGGTATGCACGAACCTTTAAATTTTTTTCGGGGGTAACATAACAAGTGCTATGATTATCATTTTTGATAGCATGAGTTGGCTAATTTGAAGACTAACGAATGCTACCTATGATTCATCGTAGTCCGAGTTATATTTGGGGTGAATATAATATAATGAACGAGTTCAAAATATTTGGTTATATTTTGTCAATAGCTGTCAAAAACGTATTAAGTAAGTAATTCTGTTTACCATTCTCACTTTGGCGTGTTCTTCCCTTATCTCTATACTGACACATATTTCTGTCTAAGAAGAAGGTCTGATTTTTGATAAACAGCAATTTCGATTGAGATACTGACAGTTCGTAACTAATAAAACAAAACAGTTGACATAAATAACAGCGGCGATAAAAAATATCTTCGATTTAATAGTCTCTTACGAACCTATTTTTAGCCAATCAAATGAGTACGTGATAGTAATACAAGAATTATATATTCATTATTTCCACCATCATTTTAAAACAAAAATAACTTACTTACATCCCAACCTCCTAGCTGTTATAATAGTTAGTTTAGTTTTCGGTAGTAAAATATTGCACAAATTCATTTCACGTTTCAAACTTATCAACTAAAATTTATAATTGTAAGCATTGTTATTAATAGATATTTATACATCAAGTGCGATACATGAATGTTTATTCAAGAGAAGAAAATTTAGCCCCCGAGCCCGAAGGGCGACTGGGATAATTTCTTCGAGTGAATAAACATTCGTATCTCACGTGGTTTATACAATATTTTATTCAGTTTTGACGAAATTATTTCAAATATATGAATTATAAATTTATTTTCACATAACAAAAAAACTAATCAAAGTAGTCGTCAGTGGCAAGTTGTCCTTGTTTTTATAAATTTTTGACGAAATAATATAATGACAGTTTAAAACGTCGGAGTGATTTAAAAATGTGTTGAGGGATTTAAAAAAAATTAATTCACTTGTGAATAAACAGTTGTTTAATAATAGCAGTTTAAAACGTCAAAATTGAATAAAAAGAAATATTGCAAAAATGGGTCAAAATTCTAACAAGAATTTGAAATTTGGGTTTAATTCTTTTTATTTTATTAATTACTTACGACCTTTTTGAATCCTTATGACTATGAGTGTCTCATACAACATACAATGGTAAGAAATGAATTAGTTTATAAAATCAACGCCTATAAATTATTTTAAATATTTTTTTACAAATTTCTTAAGTATAAGTAGTTCATTATTGTAGGATTTCATAAAATATAATGACAATTTTTGTGGCAGTGCCAGAAAAATTATTATTTCAATTAGAGCAATGTCTCAGTGTCAAAATTAATACAATTCCCGTTAAATTGAAATATTACGAACTTCCTAAATTTATACCCCGTGTCCATCTTGATAAATGCCTCAATCGTTGCTTAACAACGCGTGTCAAACATTGCACGAAATGGCCTTCTGGATCAAAATTCACATTGAATTCTTCCAGCTAGTCTTTTAATCACACCAAATCTCCCCAAGGAAAAATGTCTGATGTCTGATGTCTGAATGTCTCTCTACGCAGTTACAATCTAAGACGCGGTCATACTACTTCATTATCGGGAAATTAATTAGGCAATTAAGCCGTGGGGTTAGAATGTACTGCATGCTCCGATGAAGACGAGACGGCGGTTATGATTTATCTGGAGGATTAAGTCAGATGTAGTAGATGCAGGCTTCATACGAAGGGATTACTGTGTGATTATGGTATTCGTGGTATTAATTTGATGCTTGCTTGTATATGATGGTTCATTCTGGCGAGCATTTTATTAATTGTAATAGCTGTCATTTAAAAAAATTAATAATCGATATCGATGACTTAGAGAAATGTGAGACTGTCACACTTAAGTGTAAGAGGTGATAGATAATTATGTTAACGGAAAGGAAACAAAGTCATTATATTATTGTGCTCAGTTATATTGAAATCTAATATCCAATCTGTACCTCGTACATTAATCTCAAATGTAAAATATTTCTAAAAGCTCTTGCAGGATTGTTGCTTTTTATCTGAGCCTTGATTTTATTTTATGCGCGAGAGGATGACAAATTTTTGTTTATAATTCCTACCTATTAACCCATTTGAGAGTAAAATTAACTTGCGGTAATTCTAATGCCTAGTGCACACGGAGAAACTTTTTGACATGTTTCCTGGAAAAAGTTTCCGGAAACTTCAAAGTTTTAACGGCGCCTATAAAAATGAGGCGTTTTCAGGAAACATTGTGCAGTGCAACTAACTTCTTATTTGTCAAATCGTCAAATGTGACATGTGATCATAAACATATTTATTGTTTAAAAAAAAAAATCTCCATTTTCTGGAAACTTTGTGAAAAGTTTCCCCGTGTGCACTAGGCATAACGACTAGCATAATATTTGTAAATAACGATAAAAGTAAAATGAAGCATTACGAATTTGTTGAGAAATGGAAAATTAGCAATTTGAATTTTAAATAGATATTTTACTTTGTTTAAAAAATTGCTTTGTAATAAAAAAGAGAGCCTACAAAACGTTATACTTTACATAATATTGTTAAATTTTAAATGTGACACTTACTATACTAGATTTAATAACTAAACGGACAAATTTGAAGCTGAACCATATTTACACTGTGTAAATAGGTACGAGAAAAATATCACTAGATTTTTTTAAGGGCAAAATTAAAGATCTATCAGCGGGCAAACTCGGTACAGTGACTGACAACAGCTGACGAGACAAGATGGAGAACAGTCGTTTGTTTACATTACAAAGTTTGTGTGGTGTAAAACTGGTATTACATCAGCCAATCAAAAATGATCAGTTTTAGCATTCCAACTTCAGATTTGTCCGATTAGTTTTTAAATAGAGTATAGTTAGCAGTTGTTTCACGGCTACTTGACAGAAGGACATTTTAGTGCCAATGTTAAATGCATCTGACTTAACCTCATAGAAAATTTTAAATAAATAGATATATCGGCCAAAAAATATAAAACATATTAAGTGTGCGTTAGGTATTTGATATTTGTACATCGCTCGGTTTTATTAAAACATTCCGCTTCGCGTCGTACTTTAATATAGAACCTCGCGTTGTATAATTAACCTTACCACACTTATAATGTAAACAAATATTTTATTTAAAATTCAGATTGCTAATTTCCCTTTATTTTTTTTAGAGAATCACAGTTTCGTCTGCGAATCATGAAATAATAATAGAAGAATGTTTGTATTATCGTTTTATATGAAATTGAATAAGTTTCATCATTGCATAATGTGATTGTTCAAAATATGCACTTTGTGCTTGTTTCCAAATAGTGATCCCACTTTGAACATAATATTTAGGTCCCCTAAGTTTTGTGATCAGTTGTAAATCCCATTTCGCTTACGTCCTTAAGTGTACCACCAAAATCTTGTCAGAAACTTGCATAAAGACATTAAAACTTCCCCAATAAATAGCTAATCACCGTAGAATAAAATCCGCTATAAATATCAATCAGAAACTATAACTCCCTAAATCCTATCATTCCCCACTCCCCCCTCCAGATGGCACCAGCGTAGCGGTTAGCAGAGACGCAAACCATCTTTCAGTCTTATTACAAGGCATAAATCCCCTGGCGTTCGAAAATCAAACCCAATAACAGCGGTAATATTCTTTAAGTCGGAAGCTCGGGAGAATTACTCCCCGATAACGGGAAATAAGACACTAAACTTGATATACGACGCCATATTTGCATAACGACAGCGCTATCCCTACAAGGGCGGCGCACACACGTACTTAATTTAAAGTATACACATGTTGATCGCGGTTGGTGACGCCTCCAAAGATTCGTGGGCTTATAATGGTTTCTTGGCGACACGTAGAAAATTATTCGCGGATGGAATCAAAATGGATTTTTTGCTGAAGAATGTGGGAAATGACTGTGAAGTGTGCTGAAAATGGCCTGAAAAAATTGTTTACTGAAGTAGATTTGGAAAGATACTTTTTACGTCGTTGCTTTTCGAATGAACTTCAGGAATTTACTGAAATATTGCATGAAGCTTTTTATTTTAATTTTATGAGATATACAGGGTTTAACAAAAGTCCCGGGACGGTGCTATAAGTTTTGAACGAGTGAATAAAAAAATTGAAAATTTGGGGATCGCTAAAGAGTCATAAAAAATACATTCTAAGATAGTTTTAAACTTCCATGCAACATGGAGTTTTTTTAGGGAATGACCACCCCAACATTTTTAAATAGCAACCCCTGTCGAGTTTCACCTTATTTTAAAGGTAGTGAAAAAAGAAACACGTCCCCATAAACTAGAATCCGATATTTTAATTTTGTCAAGAATTACTTTTAATGTTTTTTGCAAGTTTATTAAGATTTTTATAACAAATGTACTTCGGTCTTGCAATGACCCAAACGCTTTAGTGGTCTCCAAATTTCAATATTTTTATTCATTCGTTCAAAACTTATATACTTATACTTAAAACTTATATGGGAAACCGTGTATAGGATTTCACAAGACTCAAACTCAACCAATAATTTTAATAATTTTTTAAAACTAGATATTTCCTATTCTCATATTTTACATGATGTACTTAAAGGTTGTGCTTACACGGCTGGACAGTGTTGTAGGTAATAGACAATATATGTATGTTATCTAGATAAAGATAACTTACTTTTTTATTTATCTAGATAAGATAATAAATAACCATTGATGCAATTATCTAGATAACAAATAATAGATAAATCATTATTATCTAGATATTAATTAGATCATTTATAGATAACAAACAAAAATAAGTAAATTTTTGTGTATTAATAAACAAATAATTTGATTATTATAGCTGTTAATATAATATGACGACGAGGTGAAACCGAGTCTCTTTGAACATCCCAGGCGGCTTAAATCGCATATATTCGCGTTGTATTCAAAGCTTAATCGTATTATCAACGACGGCGATGTTAAAACAAATAAACAATTTAATCTGTCAATTAGTTAACAGTTTGCAAATTATGGAAGGTTTTGATGTTATTATGGTTGTATCTAACGTTTTAAGTCCGTAACAAATGAATTATAAGTATCTAACGTATTATAAGTAACTACCGTAATATGTTGTTTATTATCAATAAATGTTGCATGGAAAAAGGTAATAACAGTTGGTGATACGATTAAATAATAAAACTTAAAAATTTGCTAATTGATGTCACAACAATTTAAAACTTGCATTAATTGATTCACTAATGATTCATGATTCTTCATGTTTAATTTCAGTTTGAAATTATTAATAATATAGACAGAGTTGTGAAGCTTTTAGATTCACATCGCAAGTGTTGTGACGGTGAAATGATCAGCCTTAAATTATTAAGAATACTTAGTTAATTATTAATTTAACAACATCCTTATATCCTTATACAGGTTGGTGGAGGTGAAATGCGAACATAGGAAAATATATGACAATGGAGTTATCATGCTAGGCATCTTGATATACGTGGAGTAAGTACTGTCAATGTCAAAGTAACTGTCATATTATTGAAATTTTTATTTTCATTAAAATATTTTCTTTGCATAATAATGTATTTGTACGATCAGAACGAAAAAGTTTACATGCAATTTTAGATTTTATTATTATTTCTGTTATTGATTACTCTTTTTGTCAGACAAATTGACATTACTTCGTTTTGTGACACTACTACAAAATATATTAAGATACCTGGCATGAATGTTCGATTGTCAAGTATGTTCCCTATGTTCGCATGTCACCTTCACCAACCTGTATAGCCAGAATTGTGAAGCTTTTAGATTCACATCGCAAGTGTTGTGTCAGGTGAAATGATCAGCCTTAAATTATTAAGAATACGTAGTTAATTATTAATTTAACAACATCCTTTATACGTACTACTATTGTTCCAAAAGAAACCAAAACAAACTTATATTAATCTTGACTCCGTCCAAATCTCCTGAAAAAATTAACGACCCTAATTCGCCATTAGCCCAAAACCGTTCCTGACGACAGCCAGGGGATTTCCTTCACTAACAGAGTTAGCGGCCACGGTCAGGAAAGTAAGAAATCTTTCACGTTCGCCTCGTCCACTGCTTTCAGGATCATTTCTTTTAATTATCGCGACTTTGGGCGGAGCTCATTTTCTCTGCACGTCGATCGACGCGATAATTAACTATTGCGCGGGATTCGCAGGACTAAATCGTGAAATGGACTAATGGGTATGACGGTGGACAGCTGTTGGTTCTTGCCAGTGGCGTAACTAGTGCTTGGTGAGCTCAGTGTTGCCACACACCCGGCTGAATCTCAGGTAGCCTTTGCTGAAACACAGTTGTAGTTCCCCTCGGCAAATATAGATGACATTCTTTCATAAATTATCGGTAAAAAGATAATTATTTTATCAAAAAATGCGAAATAATTGTACAGTAGGCGATATAATTTTTGTTCATTTTGACTACAAATGATACACTGTTAGTAAATATTTATTATAAATAACAAAACTACACATTAACATTTCCTTATTAAATTATAAAATTATTCATATGGTTACGATTTACGAAAATATATAAATAAAATAAGAATGCGAGATTGAGAAACTGACAACTCGGAAGAAAATTCATTATAATCAGGCTTCGCTACATATGAGTTTGTCAATATTTTAAAATTGTATTTTGATTATAAAATTATCCCGAACAACATTTGGTGAATATACTTTTTTATTATATTTACTTACTTTAGATTTGTGTGTTTAATTGGTGGAAGGTGGAGAATTATTTGACGGAACGCCACAAATTTGATAGCATTTTATTGTTTGAATGTGGAATTGAATGAAACAAGCTCTTGCTCAATGGTTAATGCATCATGTAGCTAAATATCTATCCAAAGTTTGATACTACGTTATAGAAATTTAAAACTAGTCGTCCATATTTTGTAGTTTATTTTGAATCATACAAATTTTACAGGATTGTAATCAAGAAATAAATTAATGAATTTGTACTAGGATTTATTGCATGGGTGACTATATATTCGTAGATAAAAAGCATATGGTTATGGTTGATGTCATCCTTATCTATTTTTTAAAATTTATTTTATACTAACTGTAATATGAATGAAATAAGTAAGTTCTACAGTAACTTATATATGTACAATAATTTATGAGACAATTGATTAGATTCTAGGTATATCTAGTGCATTAACTGCTTACTATTTTTGGCAAACTAAATATAAGTTATGGTACCTAATAGTTAAAATTTGATTATCTACGATTTTCTTTTTGCCATGTTTTTTTTCCATAGAATATGTCTGCTCATATCTTAGTTATTAGTACGTGCGTTTTTTTTAATGTTACCTACTCGGATTATAGGTACATATTAAATTAGTGTTTTATCGTCCTATCGTCGATTGTCAATTCTTACTACAAGTGAAAAAAATATTTTTTCTACGCCTACCGCCGAAATTTGCACTTCTGAGCTTTCGACATTCACTGCACTTTTCGAAAATGTCATCTTACAAACGGTAGAACGACCGTGTGGGAATGTTAATCGAAGACGCAGCATGAGCGTATCGTAATGATTTTAACATGCATGTTTCGTATCTGTTGCTATGATACCGCGTTATTTATCAAAAATAAATAATGTCAATGTGTCAAAGAGAAATGTCATACAATGCATGTGAATTAATGAATATGTAAGTAAATATAGAGTTGTAGAAAAAATATCTGCAACAATTATTGTCGAAATGCTCATTGTTTCTTTTGAAACTATTTTCTACACCTACCACAGAAATTTGTACTTCCGATATTACCTGTAGGTAGGTCACTGCAAGGCCCGGCCCGGCCCGGACGGGCCACGGGCTACCCGACCCGTGGGCTGGGCCTGGGCTTTATTTCTTTTAAGTATAGTGGGCTTCGGGCCTAGCCGGGCCTACCATATCACGGGCTTGGGCCTAACCTGGCTTACTATCTATTGTACTATAACGGGCTTGGGCCGAGCCGGGCCTGTTATATGCTACGGGCTTGGGCCGAGCCGGACCTGTTATGCTCCGGGCTTGGGCCGGGTCGGGCCTGTTATGGTACGGGCTTGGGCCGAGCCGGGCCTGTTATGGTACGGGCTTGGGCCTAGTCGGGCTTGTTATGCTACGGGCTTGAGCCGAACCGGGCCCGATATGCTACGGGCTTGAACCGAGCTGGGTCTTTTATGCTGCGAGCATAGGACTTATTTCTAAGTTATATATTACAATAATTTCCTACAGTTACTAAACAAATTTGGAGAGCATTATACTAAAAATTTTTGTATGATATGTTACACGATAACACGTACACAAACTACATTTTAGAGGTTTAGTTAGACCGAGTCAAGTCGGGCCGGGCCGGGCCGGGCTTCAAAAAATCATGAGCCGACAGGGCCGGGCCTTAAAAAATCTCGGGCTGGGTAGGGCCGGGCTTTGTTTTTATTTTAAAATATCGGGTCGGGCCGAGCCGAGCCAAATAGCAGGTGGGCTTCGGGCTGTCCGGGCTTTGGTAAAATTTGAAATTGTCGGGCCGAAAATGCCATCTTACAAACAGTAAAACAGCAGCGTGGAAATGTTCATCGAACACGCTGCATGAGTATTTTCTACCCTTCATTCTAATTTATTCTACATAAAGCTCTTATTTGATATAATAGCATACATATATTTGGTAAAAAAAAGCTTGTCGATCATTCTCTGTTCATCTTGCCCCAGTTTCCCCGCCACTGGCAATTCTCTCGTACGTGTTCTTGGGCGAAACACACTGATTATTTTTCTCGTTCGTTTCGACAGAAATCTGATAATCCGCTCACCACTGCAAGAACTTTTAAGGGCGTCTTTTATTAACGCGTTCCATTAGCGAGTTATAAATGATGCAGCCACAACGACATTTGCTCTGCGCCCTTAACAAACTCGGATTAAAATTAAAAGGTTTTTTCCGGCTCCGAAAAAATGTATCGGCAGGAAATGAAATAAATATGTTTGTTCGGTTCGGAAATAGTTAATTGCTACATCGCTATCGAATTACTTTTTTCGTGGGCGCCATTAATTATTCTGTTTCGGATTGAGATGTAAAGCGTAGTGATTTATTTATTAATGATGTGGTTCGGATTTCAAATTTGTTTTCCGATTGGCGATCCCAACCTTGTTTGAGTTTTTTAGAGTTTTAAATTTGGTGTGCAAATAAGCTAAATTTTAGCGGGCGTGTTTATTTGCTGGTTTCTGCTGAGCAAATAGTTGCCCTCTTTTGCCGTTTTCGTTTTTGATGTTGCACAGTTTAAACTTTTTACGTAGCTATTTGCGAATACAGTTGCGTCAAGAATATTTCAGATTTTTTGTATTATATGAAAATATAAAATCCCAACAGTTTATTATATAAAAAAATTTGATTAAAAACGAAGTAGGTTCTTTACTTTTATAAACGTTTATAAAATAAATTCAAAGAAAAATATTTGCTTGGCGTTTGACATTTTAATTTATCACTATCAGAGAAAAAATATAACAAAAAATTTGTTAAAGAAATAAGAAATAAGCTATTATTAAATACATGATTTAAGTAAGTAATAGATTTTAATTTATTCTCTCCAAAAATTATTACCGCAAATGGTATTTATTAAGAATATTTTTACTGTTATAACCGAACCTACATGTATGTTGTCAGTTGCATCATTTGATATATTTCTATTGGTTACTACATTACGTAATCATTACGCAATATCTACCTGATTCGATCCCGAGTTGTCAGTGCCACAGTCGAACATATTACGCAATCAGTTATCTGCCCATAAATTATTTATTTTTTGCACTTCCGGGACTAAAACTCTTCTTCAGTCTTTACTTTTAGAAACTAAGGTTCTAAATTTGATCCCAAGGGATTATTTTTCATATTTAATCCCGTTGTCAAGGAATTGAATTAATTAATCCCGTTGTCAAGTAAATACTTGCTATTTGTTACAGAGTATCTATGGTAACAATATAAATATTTGTCATAAAAGTTACTGTCAAAATTACAAAATGTGTATTCTTTTAAACTATTTTGCATTCGTTTGGGGATGAAGTGCAAAAAATAGCGTATATACCACAGGACTTTAAGTACCTTTAATCCCTCAGGTGATTATTTCCCTCACCTTCGGCTCGTGACATAAACTTCACCCTCAGGATTAAATCATGCACTTTAGTCCCTCAATATATAATATACTATATGACAATTTTTGCAGTTAAAAAGAAAAGAAAATATAATTATGTATGGGTACAGTTAATTTTAAATTTGCTGAATCTGGTAGTATTTAACAATAAAATAAAATGCAACTAATATTCTACTTTTTTGAAATTCCAGTATCTTGTCCATGAACATAATATGACATTTGTTCTACATTTTGAATGATTATGACAGTGACAGTACAGTTGACATCTTTTGCTTGCATCTTGGTTTACATTATCGTTTACATATTACATGAAACTATTAAAATGTAAGTAAAACTATTTATTAGATTAGTAGAATAAGCAGAATTAGGCGAGAGGTCGTGTGGTGGCCACAACAGATTTTTTCTTTTATCTTTTATAAATGCAAAATCCGAAGAAGTAGCTACTAAACCATCTCCCTCATCTGTTAATCTCAATCTGACAAATCTAGAACTCCTCGTTCGCGGCTCTCCTTAATCTCGCGTTAATTAAGTGACACGTTCAATTCCTGATGCTATCTAAGAAGCCAATTTGTCACAGCCGCAGAACAACCAAAAAGAGAAACACAAGTCGAGGTACGATGAAAATTAATGGATTTCATTTATATCGAAACGCTGACGCAGCCTGAAGATGTCTGCATTGACTGTACTTAATAGAACGTGATTTTCCATTGAATGTACTCGGAACGTATGTTCCGATAAGTGATCGCCCCCGGTCAAAAAAAATATCCCGATGTGCAGGTAATGAAAAAAATTAGAATTAAAACTCGTTTCTGCAGCGGACAGCTCAATTTGGCTGGGGTTGTTTTAATTCGGGGTAGAGTTTAATTCAAAATAAACTATTGCCAGTTAATGAATGTTTGAAGCTGATGACAGGACTACATTTACACGTTTTCTGGGATGACGTGGAATGTATATTTTTTTACACTTTTCAGATAAACGCTACAGAAATAATTGTAATATCATATAATATACGAGCGCTTTGTCAAGCCAATAAAAAATGTTTACATTTCGTAATAGAAAAAATCTGCGCCTATGAAGTTTGCAGTCAGTACATTAATTAAATAGTGTAAAATAGTAAACAAACTTTTAGAACTCAATTTTAATAAATAAATAATTTCCTGGTTTACTTAAATTTTACAGCGTTACAGAGGTGTACGCCTCCCACGTTTACTTTAGTTATAATTGAAATATATGATGCTTTTACATATGAGTGTATTAATAAAGTATGTCTTAATGCTTCTTGTTTTTTATTTTTTGTAAAAAATATTTAAAAATGACGTTTTTTGTCAGTATTTGATACGATTTGATATGATTTTTTTCGGTCATTATAAATGGAAAGAAAAATTTAAAAATCAAAAAGCCTGAAGCTAACCTTCCTTTTTCGAATAATTTTTGTTTTACTTAATTTCTTTAAAAAATACAGGTTATTATGGGAATACTGGAGCCATGTTTACAGTATTTTTCAACTTCAAAATGACATTGCATAGCTAGCATGCGGCAAAGTACGAGTTTCGGGCTGGGTTCGTACTAGTGAGGAAGAGAGTGAATTAGAAAAAAAAGTAATATCGAGAGTATTTTAGGAATAGGAAAAGTAGATAGACGGGCCTCTTAAATTTCAATTTCTAGACGTTTCAATCTATTGAAACGTTTAATTTAAATAAATATATAGAACTAGGTATTTATTTATGAAATTATGTAATTATCAGGGACTTACACCGAACCGCTGCTATTTTAGTAAATCGAAGCCGAACTGATGATTTTGAACCGGTTCGGAACAGTTTAAAGCATTAACTAAAATTTAACATTTCTTGGTTAAAACTCTATTAATTTTTTTAATAAAATGTAGTATTTTCTTCAGTTTCATTTAATTTCTTTTAATTTTAGAAAATTGTTTATATTTTAGTCCAAAATTGGGACGAGTATTTTAATTAATTGATTATAATTTAATAATAAATAATTGAACCGAAACCGGAATATGAACGGGTTTTTGAAAACCGGTTATCGGTTAACCGAACCATTTATAAAACAGTCGCTGTTAATTATTAGTGCAAAACACGGTTTAAATTTCAACAAATACTACATCTTAGTGAGAAAATTATATTTTAATCAAAGTTGTTCTAATAAAACTCCTCGAAAGCAAACAACAATTCCTGCGGAGTTTATTTACGCAAATTTGTTTTTCATATGTGAAGCGAATTTATTATGGTATTTCCTGTTTATTTTATTCCGAGAGGATTCCTGGTGAGTTCTGCAGGATTGTACAGGGATATTTTTCGTTTTTGGCTCCCACTGGGGACGGAATGTTCAGCCATATTTGTAAATCTCAGCAAATGTGACAGGATGACCTTTTTGTGACACAAACTGACTTCCAGAATTGGTGATTTTTCTCTGAATGCTCCGGGAGTTTTATTAGATAAACCTGCAACTTTATACACTGTATCCTGAATTTATAACAAGTTTTTTTATATTTTACAAATAGACAAAATACTCTTTCAATTTCAACTTATTCGAATTTAGAGAAGATTGAGTAAAAGTGAATTACCTTAATATAAGATCAAGAGAGCTTAACGATGAGACACACGATAAGTCACAGAGGAGTAATCATACTTATCTAAATGAGTAATTGCTTTTTTAAATTAAGTACTATGTTTTGATTGATTATTGTACCAAGCAATTTTAATGGCAATAAAACAGAAGTAGGTAATACAAAAACTTGGTCGAAAAGTATTTATCGTACCATAATCATACCTAATTTACAGATTTGTAACATAACTAAACTGAAAATAAATTAATATTAAAAACGTAATATTTAATAAATTAAGAGCAGAAATGATTTTTTAAATAATAAATTGTTGCAAGTCAAAAATTAACTATCTATGGAAAACACAATAATTGCATGAGCTGAAAAATCTATTGTTGCGATGGATATCCGGTTACTATCTGGTTTCCGGACATCCGGCTACAGTTTTACTATCCGACCGAATACCGGATTGTGATCTGATATCCGGCATTTACCGGATAGATAAAAAATATTTAAATACGAAGTATGAAGTTACATGAAAATTGTTATCAGTATATTTAAAGTTTAAAATTAAATTTATTGTGATTAAAACCATAAATTATGTAATAAATTTAAAAAATATAGGTTGATGAATCTGTAGTCTATTGCGCATTACCCCCAAACAAGTTTGTTCTTGAACGCCGAATATTCGACTGCCGGATATTCAGCTATCCGACCAAAGAATAATCCGAATATTTTATGTGATATTCGATATCCGTTGCATCACTATAATAATATAGAAGAGTACCTATCTACTAATTGAATATATAGTATTTATTTGCACAATTAAATTAACAATAAATAAATGATCATAAAATATTACTTGTTTGTTCCATTAAACAAAAAATTACAGGCTCATAAAATAAATAAATAAAAACAGCGCGAGTTTTTGAAATATTTAAAAATTTGATTTGATTTTTAAATTTTATAATAATATTATTGAACATCCGTAGATAGAAGTCATTTAACTCTGATTTCTGCGATATAAACGAGGTTAAATTCAAACAAAAAAGAAGCAAAATATCCTGCAACGAAATAAAAATCTGATCGTCGTCGCAGTTGGCGCTGTGCTGATGCTGACACAGCAGCCGACTTTATCAGCAACCCTAAAATTATTCAATCTTCCCGGCTGTTATCGCCCTCTCGAGTGGGGTGGGGGAAACAGCAGACTATCGGTAGCCGATTTCCGATTGCAGCGCATGCTAGATTTTATGAGCACTTTGTCGCGAGGAGAAACGTTACAGAAAGTGTTCATTAAAGACACTTGTTGGCCTGAAATGTCTTCTTTTCGATTGCTCTGTGTTACAGTAGCGCAATATATTGCGATTTGGAGTAATACACGAAAAGCTTTCTTGAACTCTAGCAGAGAGTAATATTGAAACGGAAGTTTTATTAAAGATTCGAAATATATTTAGCTTAATACAAAATAGCGTATATTTTCAATTAGTTTTTATGAACTTTTCTCATAGGTACAAAAATGTTATAAACAATGTGTTTTAGTTAAATAAATACATTTACAGGTAGCTTTCTGCACGTGATAACGTGGAACTCAAATGGTTCAAATCTTTCGGCCGGCAAAAACATCTTGTAATTAAATCGCACCCGGGCGCTTCAAACTGACCACTTGATCATCTTAAATGTAGTTCTGGTTGTATAGATTCGTCGAGACATTTAGTTGCGCGTGTTTAGGTAGTACGTGCTGACGTATGAACCCGGAGTTTCGTGGTTCAAATCTCCCGGCCGGCAGTGTGAGATTGTCTTTAAAATTGTAAAAACATTTTACAATTAAATCTCACTCAGGCATTTCAAGCTGACCACTTGAGAGTCTTAAACGTAGTCCTGGTTGCCTAAAGAATTACCCCGTTGCCGCTATCAAAGGTCGTCGCACGGATTGAGGTTCTGATTGAATCGATCGAAGTGGTTGGATTCCACTATAGTAAAAATCTAACAGTCTGTAATTGGGAGCAAAGCCTGTTGAATTGTTACCACCAAGAGGGTCTAGAAGTGGTTGGATGTTGGATTCCACTATAATATCATCTTCCATTCTGCAATTGGAAGTAAATCCTGTTGTCTGATTACCATAAAAAAATTAAATAAGTAATAAGTACCTACTAGGAAATTGTGCCTTATAAGAAAAAATCTGATGTGGCCAGCACACGACCTCTCGCCTAATTCTGCTTATTCTACTAATCTAATAAATAGTTTTACTTACATTTGAATAGTTTCATATTCATATAATAATATGTAAACGGTAATGTAAACCAAGATACAAGCAAAAGATGTTAACTGTACTGTCACTGTCATAATAATTCAAATTTTGTGGAAAAAAAATTATAACTGTAGGTACTCATAGATAATTTTATTTTTAATTGCAAAAATTGTCATAAATAAATAATGTAGGTACCAATTTATTTAAGGAAAACTATATCAAGTCTCAAAAAGTACTACTTCCGGTTTGCAGATTTCTACCAAAATCTTATCCGGTGCTAAGATCCTTTATTAAAACCTTAAATAGGTTTGATACTTTTTAAGTTATCGTGAACGAAAAATCGCCACATACGTCCATACATACGCGCACACACACACACAGACATTATCGTGAAATTATTAAATTCGTATTCTAGAGACCCTGAAACGTGCTTATCCACTAAAAACTCATACTCGAAAATTTTGTCCCGTTACAATACCTCTCTTATAGAATATGAGGCGAGAGGTAAAAATTAAATAAGTAATTAATAAGTAGGTACTAGTAAATTGTGCATTATAAGAAAAAAAAATTGCAGAAAAAATGACCCAGTGAAATAAAATAATACAGACTTTTTAAACAGTTCTGTAATACCTACAGCAATAAAAAACATTACTTATAATATTAGTATTAATTTAACAAAGTATTTAGTTCAAAATCAAAATCAAATAAAAACTCATACGAACATTTACAACCTCTCAACCTTCTTAACAAATAATAACACTTCATCTGCTTCAATTTATCATCCTCGTCATTTTCCTTTCTCCCTTGTTCTCTTTCTTCCCTACGGGGTTGGAATGGCCCATCAGGAAGATTTTTGTGCGGTTTTAACGTCGACAACGCACTCTAGATTAAAACGAGAAGGGCTGTAATGTTCTAAGAGATGAGACCCTGCGATAAACCCGCATAAACAATTATGTAAACGGTCCCGTAATTTTATATGTAGATGATGTGACTGTTACCCTGACACATACTATAACTTTGCGCCTTTTTAAAATATTATACTTATTTTTGAAGAGAGAAATGTAGGTATTCGTTGACGTTTATGCGTAGATTAACTTTGTAAAGAGTATTGCATTGCAATATTATACTACTTACCTTCTCGTATATGTTTTTGTTCACTTTAGAAAACACAATTATAATTTTAAAATTTTATGCCCGTGATACTTTTGCTACCAATACCTAGTCTGTCCTAGTAAGTTCAATATTACATTTACATACATACATATATCTACAGAGAACAAGGACCTACTATAATTTTTACAAACACAAAATTTCTTGGCTTGTCAAATTATTGTCCAACGAAACAATGAAACATATAATATGTAGTAACTAAACTACAACTAGAAGGTACAAAATAAAGCAGTAATACGCCGCAGGCAATTTTTTTTTCATTCAAGGTTATATATGCACGATATATGCATTATAATAAATTGAAAGATACATTTTTTAAATAGAATATTAAGCTGCACGTTTGTCGCCCATTTCACGTGCAAAAACAATTGACAGATCAAAGAAGCATAGAAACATTAGTGGTGCCGTGAGACGAGACGAGAAATAGTTAATCCTCGTCTCATCTCAAATTTTCGAGACGATAAATTTTAGTATTCTCTTCTCGGTCATTTCTCGCCTATTCAATTCTCGTCTCAAGGAACTCGATTCTCGTCTTGTCTTTCCCGAAAAAAATTGTTGCCGACTATAATAAACAAGGGTAGTTTACTTCAGGAGACCATTTTTAGTAAATTTATTTTGAATAAAGACAGAGTTATGTGGCCGGCTACTTGAAACTATAAATTCAATAATTATTGTATTATGTAAACAGTTATTAATGAGTTACAACGTAAAATTTAATATTAAACCTACCTATGCAACCAGTGGCCCAAAACTGTTTCCTTCACAAACATAAAAAATTAATTGTCGTCAAGTTCTATATGTCATTCTAATATGTACCTCAAGTTATGGTACATTCTGTATAAAAACAGTGATCCAAAACTGTTTTATTAAAAAACCTGGAAATCAAAATTGGGAATTTTTAAAAAATTCTTTCAATTCCGTTGTAAGTAAGATTAACACTATATGCCATTAAAATATTTATATGCACGAAATATGTGAATCTCTCTGTATATTATTTATCGTATGGGAGACATCCAAGTTGAGTACTTATTTACTAATTCGAATATATTTATTTATTTCTAATATAATTATGTATGAAATGATATAGTTTTTATTTTCAGTAGATAGTAGTACTTTAATTATAATAAATACTTATTGGTTAATATTTATGATACTAATTATTACTATAAAACAAAAGGGTCCAATTTCATTATTAATTTAAAAAAAAGAAGAAAGCGAGAATTTTTTCCATTTTTTGTGTACATTACTTTGTGTTATTTTCTACTAACTTAATACATTTCGTGGCAATATATCCTTGGTTATTCTTTGGGCACCGTCCAAACAAAATTACGTATCTTCGGCAGAAATAAATAAAATTATCCATGTAATTAACTCCGCAACGACGTATTAATAGCCCCAATAAAAATGTTCTACACGGCAAGTAAAATATATCGTCTCAATAATAGTGTCTTCCACCATAAACTCTCTTCTTACATTGCACATTTCGCAATGAAATCGGAATAAAAGCTTGCAGGTTCGTAGCTTATCCCCGCGCATTAAATTACTAGAAATGCGCGTACAGAAGTGCACATTCCGGCCAATAATCGGGGAAAATTCACTTATGTCGGGATAATATAACATCTTTATCGCCCTGGGCACACTGTGCAGTCGGTGTGCTATTGCTGCAGAGACATATTGCTGCGGAAGTTCGATTTTATGCTTACGGAGAATATTGGAGAGATTTAATTATGGAATTAATTTGTGATCACTTTGTAAGCATTTAATGCGAGCTTGCGGAAGCAGACACTGGGATTGCAACATTGTAAATTTGTTTTTGTTGGATTCTAGTTTTAATAATTAGCTTTATATCGTTTTATGGAAATGAAACAGATGTTATTAATTAATTCCTTAGCAAATTAATACAATGTCAGTTAGATAGTGTATATTGTTAAATAATTTAAAAATTAATTCAACAACAATTTTTTACACTACTACTTTTCGCTATTGCTGTATAGTATTATCCTGTGATGTACTCTTCAGTTGTATTGTAAATGTCCGTTTGTTCGATAATTTTATCTCTATATCTTACACTGTGCTACTTGATATCGAAAAAAAACTTTTTTGTACTTCCAGTACTAAAACTATTCTTTAGTCTTTATTTTTAGGGACTAAGGTTCTTAATTTGATTCCAAGGGATTATTTTTCATATTTAATCCCGTTGTTCATATTTAATCCCGTTGTCTAAATACAGTCTATGGTAACAACATAAATATTTGTCATAATGTTTACTATTGCAAAATCTGTATTCTTTTAAACTATTTTGTATTCGTTTGAGGGATGAAGTGCAAAAAATAGCGTATATATACCACAGGACTAAAGTACCTTTAATCCTCAGGTGATTATTTCCCTCACCTTCGGCTCGTGAAGTAAACTTCACCCTCAGGATTAAATCATTCACTTTAGTCCATTAATATATAATATAGGTACTATTATTTCTAAAAAATAATCGCTTAAAACCAATTATTTTTCTTTTATTCGACATCTCGAACAACTACTATTATTTGCTATAACTGTGTAGTATAGTTTAATATACAGGGTTTCCCAAAAGTCCCGGGACGGAGCTATAATTTTTGGACGAGTAAAGAAAAAAATTGTCAAATTTGGAGATCACTAAAGAATCATAAAAACTACATTAGATAGTATACAACTTCCATGCAACGTGGAGTTTTTTTAAGGAGATGACCACCCCAACATATTTAAATAGGAACCTCTGTTGAGTTTCACCTTATTTTAAAACAGCAATGAAAAAATCTGATATGGCCAGCACGAGACCTTCCGCCATACTTATTTTATTATTATTATTTAAGTTACGCACTTAAAATTTAAGGAATAGCGGTGCAACTGGCCATAAATTTAAAACAAAAATTTATTAATGTACGTCTTCTGTTTTCTCATTACGGATGCAGCTCTTCTTTAATGTAAAATTTTATTTTGTGTAATGCTGTTCGATTAATAAAATATAAATTCGCAGAACGAGTGTTCTAAAACGTTTTCTAATGCTGAATATTTAAAACATTGCCGTTACGTTTTAGCTTTGCTGCAAAAGTCCATAAAGCTTACAGGTTCCCTAGCTTACAGTATTAAAAATTGCAGCGAATTTTAAATTTACTTCTCTGAAAACGTAAAACCAAACATTAAATATTTAAAATATTGAGTGTAAAAATGAAAATGGTAAATAAATAACATGCAGAGGTCTTTTCGTTAAGAAGGAGAGAACAGACGGAATAATCGTTTGGAATATTATGTTTTTTAAATTACTTAAAGCAAGATTTTTTATTCAGACTATAATTATCTATAAAATAGAGCAAGCACAGAGATGTCATGACAGCAAGAAAAGAAAAAGAAAACGGTTGTTAATTTTTATCAAATCCTATTTAAATTGTATTGAGTATTGTACAAATATTTAGAAACTATTTAATTTTTATTTTTCCTATTTTATTTTGATGGTAACAATTCAACAGGTCTTACTTACAATTGAATGGTAGATGTTATTACAGCAGAATCCAACCACCTATAGATCGATTCATCTTAGTGCAAGTGCAGTCAGAATCTCAATCTGTACGATAAAGTTTGAAATTAAAAGCAACATATTTAAGTAGATCAAGTAGTCAGCTTGAAGCATGAGTGCGATTTAATTGGAAGATGTTTTTTATGGTATCCAATCTACAGGATTAACTCCCAATTACAGGATGGAAGATGTTATTATAGTGCTCGTTATAGTGGAACCCAACCACTCGGACCCATTGATTTTTATTGTCGGTTGTGCTGGGAATCGAACTGGGGACCACTAGCATGCTAGGCGGACCCCGTACCGCTGAGCTAATCACTAACAACTTAACTACATTTACACTGCCGGTCAAGAGATTTGAACCTCAGAACTCCGGGTTCATACATCATCACATGCAAAGAGTTGTGCTTAAACCCGCACAACTTATGCCTTTAAAAGCTAATAAAAACTACTTTAAAGTTGGTGAAATTTTGTTATATTATATTATATGATATCAAACTTAATGTCCAGTTCATATGAGGTAAGTTTTTTCCTAAAAAGTTTCTTGGAAGTAAAATAAGTGCTAGGGGCTATCATAAAATAATCTGTCAATACCGTTCATACGAGAAAACTAATTATTTTTAATTTATTTTAGATCTCTAGCTTTAATATGTTATAGAAATAATTAGTTTTCGCTACGGTTTCTCTGTATTGACAATTTTTTATGACAGCTCCTCACTTGTTTTTCAAGAAACTTTTTTGGAAATATTTTCCTCGTGGGAACTGGGAATAAAGAAAAGCATCCAATGAATTTGGTTTAAAGTCTTAAACATAAACTTTTCTAAATATATCAGCACATTAACGTTCCACTTAACATTTTGCAATCCTTTGTGAACACTTCCTCTCGATTCACTGAACTATTCCTCATCCTCATATCTTATCGTTCCTGCTCCAGCGTCGTCGATACCGCATTAGCGAGGGGGCGTAGCACCCCTTAATAAATACTCATAATTATAACACATAACTGATTGTAATTAAATTGCCAGACGCACATTCGAAGACGCACTGCAGCTTTGGCGATCGGTGGAGCATAGCAGAGGAAAAGCCAAACATAAATTACGAAGATCGCAGCGCTCTGCAATTACACGCGTCGATGGAGCCGTGCTAGCAGCTAAGACCCGAGAAGAAGAGATCAGAGAAATGCTAGATATTAATAAGAATTATGGAAGCATATAACTAAATAGTTATTTATCTGTTAAATATGCTAATTGGTATTTTGAAGATCAAGCATAATGGATGAACAGGCGCCTGCCCTGGACATACGACCATAATACCTTAACTTTAAAAAAAAGATAGACCATAATTTAAAAAATCTGACGTGGACACCACATGACTTCCTTGTACGCCTATTAAACTGTTCATACTTTTCTTAATAACTAAAATGTAGAATAATATAAAAAAATCTGACTTTCTTCTTTTAACTTATTATACAAATATATTAATATATAAGTACTACTACTACTGCTACTATACTCACAATCTCACAAATATATTTTAATCATTTTATTTAAACTGCAGAAGAAGATATAAAGCATATTTTACTATTGTCACTGTCATGTCATAATCATTTAAATTTTACGTAGTAACAAATGTTAATCGATCATGGACTACAAGATACCGAAATACTAAATTATAAATATATACTTTAATTATTCTTAAATGATACCAGATACAAAAATATTTATAAAATACCGATTGTAGGTAATAATCACATAATCTTTCATTTGAAATAAAAAAATTTGTCTTAAATTAAATATTTATCGAAATATTTGAAAAAAAGTACTACTTCCGGTTTATAGATTGAAACAAAATATAGGAGGTGCACAACTAGATGCTATAACAGTCCTAAATACAAAATTTCAACTTTCTACGTCTAACCGTATTTGAGTTATGCAACATACATACGTACATACGTCCGTCCGTACGTCCGTCCGTACGTCCGTCTGTACGTACAGACGTCACGACGAAACTAGTCATAATGGATTCAGAAAAGGTCAAAACGGATATTTCCGTAAAAATCTGAGAACCGAAATTTTTCGCGATTACAATACTTCCTTTACTCCGTGTACAAGGAAGTAAAAAACCACAAAAATTATAATTTAAAACAAAGCATAACAAAATTCTGTTCACACAGTTTATTGAAAGTAAGTCAACTATCCGCAAAATATATTTGTTCTATAATTTGTTGAGTGGTTGGAGTCATTTTGTGTAATATATTTAAAGAATGTATTATGAATAAGTTATGTTTATGTAAGATGTTGTTGTTAGAATATAAACTTTTTTCGATTAATTGCTGACAGAACTTACTTTATTTCAATAATAACTGTGCGTGACATAATATGTTAGTATTGCATTCGATTAAATTCAGTGAACTGCGTGTAATTTTTGTGCTGTGGTACTGTTCAGAATCTTGGAGTTCTGATTTCCTGAAGGTATAATTAAAATTCAGATGAATAAAAATTAATTAAAACCGAATTCACAAATATTCCAGTTTATTATTTCTTTTCGCAGATCTCGATTCTTACAAAACTGTAGTTCGTGTAGCGTAAATAAATTTCTTTTAATTAAAGGTCTGTTTGATCTACATGCACAATGAGGCATTGCTGCAACATTTATAATATCAACGTTTTAATTAACGTTCATTTGAAATCTCACCGTACAAATAAATTCCTATCCAGTGGGAGCAAAACGAAACTATAAGTCATATTTTAATATTTCTGTTGCTGTCACGATGCCTTTCTTGCAATGTTCGCGAGAATTCGAGACAGTTTTTTGTCGAGTGTTGATTAAAACAAAAGCAAAACGCCAAAATGGCGACGTATACAATTCTCTAACGGAAAAATGCAAGAACTATTCTTAATTAAATATTCAAGATTGAATTCACTCGCCGAATATTCGTAATTAGAAGAAAAGAACAAAACGGTAGGTCTTAGGAGTATAAAATTGATGTTTATTACCTCTCGCCTCATATTCTATAAGAGAGGTATTGTAATGGGTCAAAATTTTTTGGTGGATAAGCACGTTTCAGGGTCTCTAGAATACGAATTTACTATTTTCACGATGATGTCTGTGTGTGTGTGTGTTTGTGTGTTTGTATGAACCGAGGATTTTTCGTCCACGATAACTTAAAAAGTATCAAACCGTTTATAACCAAATTTCTTATTTAAGGTTTTGATAAGTATCTTAACACCGGATAACATTTGGGTAGAAATCTGCAAACCGGAAGTAGTACTTTTAGAAGTTTGGAAAAGTTTTCCTTAAATATATTGGTACATTATTTATTTATGACAATTTTTGCAATTAAAAATAAAAGAAATTGCGATTATCTATGTGTACAGTTAATTATAAATACAAATTGCTGAATCTGGAAGTATTTAACAATAAAATAAAGTACAATTAATATTCTATCTTGTTGTCCATGATATGAAATTTGTTTCTACATAAAATTTGAATTATTATGACAGTGACAGTACAGTTGACATCTTTTGCTTGCATATTGGTTTACATTATCGTTTACATATTACATGAAGATGAAACTATTAAAATGTGAGTAAAACTATTTATTAGATTAGTAGAATAAGCAGAATTAGGCGAGAGGTCGTGTGGTGGCCACAGCAGATTTTTTTTTTCGTCAATTTAATGGATTTCTGATGATGAGGAAGAATAAGGGTAGCTTGAAGAGGTCGTGTGAGAATTTTTTAAATAATTTTATGTGTTTAAGCACAGCGCTTAGCTCTCTGCATGTGATGACGTATGAACCCGGAGTTCCGTGGTTCGAGTCTCCCGACCGCCAGTATGAGATTGTCGTTAATTTGTAAAAACATCTTACAATTAAATCGATCCACGCAAAATAAAAAGCGACTAAAATAAACAAAATATCGTGAATTTGATTCTTGTACTATGTTTATTTATACTGGGTGACTCACTACACTAGGGCTGCGCGATATTCAAATCTTATTATCGATATTCGATATCGAAATAATATCGAATATTTTTTGACAGATGGTTTAACCAATCATATTGCGTCAGTAACAAAAAATTAATTAATTTGTCACATGAAACGTCAAAAATGTTTAGCAAAATGAGTCGTTTTGGTAGTATTTTTAACAAGAAAAATATTCTTCCTAAATAGTAAATACCATTCGAGATAATAATTTATTGAGAGAATTTTTGTCTATTCCACGGCAACTTATTGCAATTTCACTCCATCTCTTATGGTATTACCCCTGATAATTTTGGAAACGAAAATTTTTTGACTGGGAAATATGGAAATTAATTTTGCGATTTAAAAAAAAATTGTAATCAGCATATCAAACAACATATAACCTTGACGTATATACCGGAAGTTATGAAGTTATGTGCACGAAGTTTTGAATCACTCTGTATAAATGTCGAACTGATATTATTGTGTTGTTTGTAATAGTGCAGGTTAAAACTAAGCTTCTTCCCAATACATACTCATGCAATTCATATTCCTGTCTCACTCTCACTTGAACTTGTATTTACAAAGATCTGAATTTACTTGTCTAAATTCAGTTTGATTTTTATTGTGATATGACGCTATTTTTGCAATGAGATATTTGCTGTGTAGGTACGTTTAACTCATAAATAATTTGAATAGTAATTATTGTTTTGTGTTCTGTGTATAAATTAGGATGATAAATTTATTTTGAAGGTAAGTGAAACATTTATAATTATAACGGGACGTAGAAATGTGTTATCAATTTTATTGCTCTATATGGAATATAGTATTCTAGAACATTTTTTTAGTGTGTTATAATTTGATTTATTTGTTCACGAAATCCTCAAAATAATAATTGTGCTCTGCGTTATATTGGATTTCGATTTCATAACCTTTTTCACGAGGGTGTAATAATATTTAGGCTATACACTTGCTATGAAATTCAGAGCAAAATAGGGTGCTACAATATTCAAGATTGTGACTTTGTTTTTGAAATCTATGAACTAATATTTGAAATGTAAGTTTATAAAGACTGTCCCTAGGGTGCCACATGACGATTTTCTTCAAATACCTAATAGTCTGCTGATAATTAATTAGTGAAAACCGATGAAATCAATCAATTTCGTCAATTTTAAAATATTTTTTAACTTATTGTTTGAAGTTTTTTTAAAAAAAAACTTCTTGTAGCACTCTTCAGAACATCGTAAGGAATCGGTTATATCAAACAAAAGTAAGAATCTTGAATATTAAAATGCATGATTTTTTCGATTAAATAATGTTTCGTCATCACTCATGTCAAATTTCAGATTTTTATTTTGAACACTAAATCCAGAATTGATGAAATTATGATTCTACTACCGTTACAAAGCGTAGCGCCTTAATAAAATCTAATTTATATGCTGACGAATTACAGAAAATCAAAGAAGATTAATATTATAAGTTCCAGTAACAAGTAACAAGTGTGGCACCTTAATGTTCTAAGTGGCGGTTTAGAAATAGTTGCATGACTGCAACTTAACTGGTTGACATGCAACCGAGTTTGTTTTAGTGTCGCGTGTGCCGTGTGAATGTGTCTAATGTTAGGCAGACAGTAGTTCGTGTTTTTATAGAGGAATAAATGTCTATGGCAATTATGAGTTTTTATGATGATTTTTATCACAGATTAAATTTATTTTTGCGTTTATTGGACATCTGATGAATATTAAATGATTTGTTGGTGCTTTCTATCTTTACTGCTAATTTATTAGGTAGCAGTTGTACGTATAGTTGTTGTCTTAATAATTGGGCTGCCAGTAATTACAATGACATACTCAAATTATGTGTGTCCTGCTCATTGTCTTATCATAAATAATTATTATTTCTTTTTAATTGTTTTACTGTCATGTCGTAAATTATGTAGTTTAGTTATGATACATAAGTTTATTTAACTCATACTCACAATCAACTGGTATTTAATAATTTTATTTATTAATCTAACAATAATTCTAGAGCTTTGAATATGATATGGTGATATTTTTTTAGTCAACTACAATGAAATACGAAAGACTGCGGAACATTATTTTTGCGTGCTAGTTCTTAGTAGGTATTAAAATTATGCTTTTTTAAGTAGGTAGTTTTTCCAGAGTCCTACATACAAACAAGGTTATTTAGTTTGTGCTTATTAGATTTAAGGAAAAATAATTTAGATATTAAATGAATAATGTATTATTATTTATACAGAGGGATTCACAACTTCATGCATATAATATAATCGAGTTACACAATTTTCCCCACTACTACGGCTGCGTGAAACCAGAACGAAACTCATACTTTGCCATATCCTAACTATGCAATCTCATTTTGAAGTTGAAAAATACTGTAAAAGCATTTTCGTTGCGGGTAAACTGTCAGTTTATTATTGACTTCAGGATAATGTTTTATTAAACTTTTAATAGAGAAAGAATGGATCTACAGATGTGCCGTTTTAAAATTTTAAAAATTAATTTCTATCGTGAGATATAACCGTGTAATATTTGCATAAATTGGATTTTTTTTAAATTTTTTTGAAATTTTTATATTAATGTTACATGTAAGTACAATTTCTAAATTAAAATTTTTAAAAGGCACATCTGTAGAACCATTCTTTCTCTATTAAATCCTTGTTGAAATTAGATTTTACTATTTTTGTACTGGCCACAAAACACTCGCTACGTTAGAGTAAAATTCAGATATCTTGGACCCTAAACTGCGCGAGAAGGCAAAACTTGTCATGTACTGTCCGTTTTACAAAAGTGAAGTTAGCGAGTATATGCTACGCTGCACTTCACTTAATTTTCATAGAAAACTAAAATATAACTCAATCACAATCAATTACAAAATTCACAGCGTTACACGAAGCAAAACACTACGAACGTCAACATGAAAATAACATATATTGAAGCTGATGTTCTGTAGAACAGACAGTAGCGTAGTTTTCTCTTGTTTATCATCTATGCCTCTCTTTCTAAGACGAGAATTCGTACTTCGCGCAGGGTTCTGCTTAAATGAATTTACCTTTAATACATTTTATGCTGGATTTTAGGAGGTAGACGGGCCTCTTAAACAGACAGAAAGACCATACTTCATCCGCCGTGGCCTCCACTCCTATCATATTATACTCCGCGGTTTCAATTTATTTTTATCTGTCCATCGTCCGGCCAATCAGCACAACTTTATAAACTATTTTCTAGCGCAGTTGCAAAAACACATAGCATCTCTTCCTGATTACCTGACCATTATTTCCGGGCAGCGACTCCGGCTCCGGTGACGTTTACCTCCACCCGGACTCCCGGAGTGTAAACAGCCTTCTTAACTTCATTATTGTGTTGCTGCTAGTCGCCGGTTAATTGGAACGCTTATCGCGTCGACTAATTGAATCCTCAACTGCGATTGGCTCCGCAGTTTTATTATTTTTGATTTGATCAGCGTCGGCTTCGGACGGAAGTGGACGCTGGTCACGTGATCAGCGTGTAATCAGAGGAAATGATGATGAGAATGAGGAAGAGATTGTCAGTGGAGTGAAATGTTTTCTTTGGAGTTAGGAGAATTATTTCTTTGTTTAGGAGATTTTGTAGGGAATAATAATTGGAAATGGTGGAAAGAATAATAAATTAAATGAGTAAACCAAATAGTTACTATAAAAATATTATCATTTACAATATCTAATAATTTATTGAACAAAAGAAATTTTCCAACTCACGAATACACAATATTTTGTAAATTTATTCACTTGACTTTTAAACCTGGAGTGAAGAAAAATTGAGTCAGTATTTGATGTTATCTGCGATCAGATGCATGAGTTTCATACATTACAGAGCTCAAAAAATAGTTAGGTATTTGTTTTACTAGGCAGAAAAACATTATTTTTTCGCTGTTTGTTATTTAATTTAGTGATTATTTTCAACATTTTGACAGGTATCGCCATCAAGTTATGTCACTATGTGCGTTTGTTGAAAAGTTTCTATGCGTTAGTTGAGCGATTGCAAAGAAACCCCCTATTACTACTAATTTTATAGCAACAATTACTTTTATTTCCATTTGCGCGGTGCCCTTAAGGAGGTACACTCGACACTTGAAATAATGAGAGAGTTTAATGAAACTTTGCAAAATTAATCAAAACATTGTAAAACTGTTACCTGAATTTTTTCATAATTTTTCACCACGTAGATTATCCAAAAATAAATATTAAAAAACTTCATTTTACATGGCCTCTTATGGGACTACTTTTAAATCAACGTAAAAAGCATTACAGAAATGACAGAAAATTCCAATAACTTTTTTAAAACGTACATTATTATCTCATATACCGAATAAAAGTAATACAAGCATCATTTACCACGTAATTTACAAGAATTCTTAATCGACGTTTATGCCTACTGGAGAATATTGGCGAGAACATAATATAGAAGCGGCAACGTTGAAAAGCGCAAAATTAGAATTTAACCAGAAAAAAACAACATTATCTATCTATAATCTCAAGTTTTTCACAAGAATGAAAGGTATGCACAAATGATAAATAATTCATACCCAACGATTTAAATGAAATTTCAAGTGCAGAATTCTCTTCACCTTCAATTTTTACTATCTGTCAGATTGACATAAGACCGTGAAAAATAACATGTACAGCACAGCGTTGCCGTAGTTTACACTGGTATTTAGCCGAATGAAATCTTATAAAATAAACAATTTTTACATAACAAAAATAAATAATATTCTTAATTAAGATATTTAAATCTCATTTTATTAGCAAAAATTCAAATAGACTGGGTTTACACAATAAAAAAAAATTATTTTTTATAAGTTGAAACCCTGACATGAAATACATTGCGAGTATAGGAGATGCCCCTAACCCCCCACCACTCGAGTGTACCTCCTTAAATTTTAAGTATCACTTGAATGAAAAACACCGAATCAAATTAATGACAGCAATGTTATTTCTACGTTTAAACAATGTGATTTTGATTCGATATTGTTCATTTAAGGAAAACTTAAAATTTAAGTGGAAGCGGTGCAACTGGCCATTACTGTCTAGGCATTAAAAATAATTTCATTAAAAATAATTTTATTTTTTACCTACTAAAAGTGACAGTTCACAGAATGTCAGCTGTCAATAAAAGTTCACTTTTAATGTAATATGCGGTGCAAATAATTTTAATTCTCAATAATTTTAATTTATTTTTTTGGAAATTGTTGGCACAAATCTATTGATACAAAGCAAATGAACAAAAATTTCTATTCCGAAAGTATTTTATTCGCATCGACCATCTTTTTATGTGTATAATTATTTTATTCATTTCTTAAACAAGTCAGCAATTTTATTTTAATTGTGGTATACTTAGTAGTATAATTTATATAATAATAGCTTTTTTTTGTTTTCAGATTTCATGGATTTGTAACTGGAAATTTGGAGTACTATTTTGGAGTGCTGTTCAGCTCTTCGTAGAGAAATTTAATAAAGGTAAGATGATTTAAATTTTACATAATTGTAAAAAACAATAAGTGAGATAGATTTACTTATTAGATATTTTGTAATTATTTATAGGTATAATAGTTATTTACTTTACAAGTGGGCAAAGTAAGGAATTACCCACGAGGGAAATCTTAACTCACGAGGCTGAAGGCTGAGTAAGATAATTTTCCCGAGTGGCTCATTCCTTTTTGCCCACGTGTTAAGTATAACGTTTTATCCAACACCTCTTAATAACTGCTTAAATATTTTAAAAATATTAAGTTTCCACCTAAAACACCGTTTCTATGGTGACTTCCAACAAGCAAAGTAAAAATTTCCCACAAGTGGCTTTGATCAAAATTATACCCACTTGTGGGCAATTTTTTACTTTGCTTGTTTAAAATCACCATAGTTATGATGCTTTTATTAAGAGGCACGGTACAAAAAGAGTAGGTAGGGACACGACGTATGCATACCATTGTTGTCCGAGTTCCACTAAAGTGCCGTACTTCAGTAAAATTTTCATAGATGGCTCTCATCAAGAATGTCTGACAGATCTGTCATTACTATGTTGACATAAAAAATATGTCATCTTAAACTGGTTCAAACTACAAATTGTACGTGCATTTCATTCAATATAATAATACGTATAACAGAGATGGTGACATATAAGATTAATAAATGTGTACATTTTTTAACTAAATTAAATTAAACCAGCAAATAACTTAATTTACAAAAAATAACATTATCTTCTATCATGATACCTACACAGCACACTATTAATCTACAAATCCTTCAAGCTATAAACATAACTAAAAATGATGTGCAATAATAATTATTAATGTAACCTTATACTTATTATTGTACCTATTCGAATAATCCTAATTAATAAATGTTGTGTAAACTACTTAAGTGAAACGTATAAAATAATTATATATATTAAACAGTAGGTACTTAATGACCTTAATGTGTCTGTAATTTTGAAACTTTTCTCATCGTTGACTTTTTTTCAAAATATTTTTATTCTTATCGTTGCAAATGTGTATCATGCGCAACCAAACAAAGTAATGTAATACAAAAGCTAAAATATAGTATAGTATGAAATATATTATGACATCAAACATGCATAAACCCGTTATACATTTCAAATAATGTACATTTACCGTTTTTGTGTACCTACATGGAACCTACTACTGATATTGTATTGCTACAATACTTAAACATAATTCAAATAATAATATTTTACTGTTAATTAATTCTAATATATGCACCAGTACTTGGTGTAAATCTGATGAAGTTATGAACTAAAATCTTACTCTCATGCCATGAATCTGTGAGTTGATGGGGGTTAATCCGATAATCGCACACACGGCAGAAATATTTATTTCGATGACGCGCAGTGATCTGTGTGCCGCCAAATCCAAGTTGGGTGAAAGGCGTGATAGATTTATTAATTACTTTATTTTAATATAGTACATATTTACTATTGTTACTAACATTATTTACTTCGATGTGTTTAATTACATCAGAAGGACTAAAATGCTTCGCACAGAGAACATCATTTCAAGTTAATAATTTATCCGTTCTTTTAATTATATTTCCCCATTTTTCTCTCTCACTTGCCTCATTGGGAGCTTTAAATAAACTTATTTTGTCCTTTCACGTGTCGTACCCATTTTTACAACCCGGTACAAAACATCTGTATCTTCCCATATTTTTACGTTACAATTTACTTGTCAAACACAAAATGTCACAACACGTCATAATTACGTCACAATTCACATCTAACTTCACTACAGACATTCCCGGCGGCCATATTGGAACACTTAAGTGGCACTCTGAGAGCGGCTTGTGTCCCTACCTACTCTTTTTGTACCGTGGTAGGCACCCTATACCTATGGGACCGTTAGCGCAAAGCTTAGCATAGGTGGTAGCAGGGAGCTTGTTTCCGAAGTACGTATTACACCATACATACTTAAGTAAAAATAAGAAGACATACGTATAATGTTACTGCTTGTAATTATGTCCTCTGTTGAAGTTTATACAACAATATCTGTGACAATACTACAATTATTATAACCATGCCATATTATTAAAGTTGGAAAGTCGAAGAGTTAAAAAACGTATTGTTTCAAAGAGGTGCCAAAACATCTTGACGAAAAACAGAATTAATAGAAAGGTTATTTGAAATTTAATTTGTATAATAGTCATTTTAATACATAATTCAATTGTAGACAGCATCTATTTTCTCCAATGGAGTTTATCCAAATTGTGTCTCCTATATGGTCGTTTGGGATTTTAAATAGCGAATTACTTTTGCCATTACAATACAGCATTCGCGCATTTTGACTTTCGTTGATTCGTTTTATACACAGAATAACACAGGTTTGACGTTTCAAAGTCATTTGAAGGTTAAAAGAAATTAGCTCCCTAGCGAACCTATCGGGAGAAATATTGCGCTAACGGTCCCATTCAATTAAATTTGCATAGGTACACAACTTTTATAAACAATATAAAATTAACCAAAAAAATCTGACCTTTTTTGCATCTATCTAATATTTATAACTGCATCTGTAACAAAAATAAACAAATTATTAATATTTTGTAATATAATACAAAATAATAACACTAAATAAAGCCCTGTTCGTACGAGAATTCTACCAAGATTCTGATTTCTGAATCCTAGAATCTAGTGAGAATTACTTGTAAAATTGCGGAGCCACTAAATTGAATCTTCAATGAATCTTGGAAAAGAATTGCTTCAAAAAAGATTCAGAATCTTTAAACTTCTTCTTTTCAGGATTTAGAATCTTGGAAAATCTTCAAATAATCCTCGTGTGAACAGGACTTAATGTTAATATTATTATTTGTAAAAATATGCATTTCATAATTATAACCTTAAATTTCAAACTTTCAATACTTGATATTTGTCAGTAAAATCGTATATGTTGGGCTCAAAATTAAAAAAAATATTTACCCATAAACATAGATAGGGGCTGCTAATCCTCAGGATCACTTCAGTTCACTTAAATCACTTCACTTTACAGTTTTACACTATGAACAAAAATCTGTACACTTCATTTTAGAACACTCCGGTTTTGCAAGCATTACAAAAATTATACAACTTAAATCAAAGACGTGATAAATAATAACCGTGAAATGATCAAAATATATACACAAAATTATTAATTTTGTCTTGTAAACATTGGTACATGGCACCACGACAATCCACTGCGAACTGCATTTGCAAACACCTGTTCCTAGTTAGCGCAAATTTCAACAGGTTTAGATTATTCCTCTATAAGAATATCTGCTCAAAATATGATTTGAATTTAGTTTAGAAAATCAGTGACACCCAAATTGTTTCTATGAATATTGTGTTCATGTTAATATGAATGTAGAATATATTACCGTGAATATGGTTATTAATTTGACAGCTTGTATTAAAGCGTTTCTTTTTAAAATGATTATGCGCATGCGTGCTGAATCAGAGTCAGACATTTACTATGTTCATCGTGAAGTTGAAGTTGTGAATCTCTAACTTCATAGTAGTGAGTCACCCGTGAAACTTACCCGTGAAACCTTGACCCGTGAAACCGTCACCCGTGAAACTGTTACCCGTGAAACCTTGACCCGTGAAACCTTGACTCGTGAAACCGTCACCCTTGAAACTGTTACCCGTGAAACCTTGACCCGTGAAACCGTCACCCGTGAAACTGTTACCCGTGAAACCTTGACCCGTGAAACCTTGACCCGTGAAACCGTCACCCGTGAAACCGTCACCCGTGAAACTGTTACCCGTGAAACCTTGACCCGTGAAACCGTCACCCGTGAAACTGTTACCCGTGAAACCTTGACCCGTGAAACCGTCACCCGTGAAACTGTTACCCGTGAAACCTTGACCCGTGAAACCGTCACCCGTGAAACTGTCACCCGTGAAACCTTGACCCGTGAAACCTAACTTTTAACCGTTAGCATAGATTAGTTTATGTCAAAAAAACGGAGTTCTGTTGAACTCAAGAAGGGTTTTGTTAGCATAGATTAGTTTATATATTAGCTAGAATCCGATTTTTCCGCAGCCATATTTTTTCCAGTTTTAAATATTCCTTTGCATGCGTTTTCTGCATCAATCAGATTCCAAATTTGAATTTTCTATGAATGCATTTTTTATGTAAGCATTTTCTTGTCTCTGAATTTTCGTTTGTTCTATGATTCCGGCCAAGAATTTTCTTGTACTTGAATTTTCTGGCTCTGAGTTTTTTAGATTTGAGTAGGCGCGTTAAGAGGTGTTGGATAAATACCTATTTACTGGAATAAACGTAGGTACTGAAAAACTTTCTTTTAAATGTGTAAGTTACCAAATAATTGAATTATGAATTTCAATTGTATTTTAAAATATAAGTTTAAAAAATCTGCTGTGGCCAGTACACGACCTCTCGCCTAATTCTGCTTATTCTATTAACCTCGAGACTAATCTAATAAATAGTTTTACTTACATTTTAATAGTTTCATGTTCATGTAATATGTAAACCAAGATGCAAGCAAAAGATGTCAACTGTACTGTCACTGTCAGAATAATTCAAATTTTATGTAGAAACAAATTTCATATCATGGACAACAAGATAGACTATTAATTATTGTACTTTATTTTATTGTTAAATATTACCAGATTCAGCAATTTGTATTTATAATTAACTGTACCCATAGATAATTATATTTTCTTTTATTTTTAATTGCAAAAATTGTCATAAATAAATAATGTAACAATATATTTAAGGAAAAGTTTATCAAGCTTCAAAAAGTACTACTTCCGGTTTTCGGATTTCTACCAAAATGTTATCCGGTGTTAAGATCCTTATTAAAACCTTAAATATGAAATTTGGTTATTAAAGGTTTGATACTTTTTCAGTTATCGTGAACGAAAAATCGTCAGTCCATACATTCATACAAACACACACACGCACACACACACATACACAGACATCATCGTGAAAATAGTAAATTCGTATTATAGAGACCCTGAAACGTGCTTATCCACCAAAAACTCATACTCGAAAATTTTGACCCATTACAATACCTCTCTTATAGAATATGAGGCGAGAGGTAAAAATCATATTAAATAATATAGTCTTAGTATTTTCTTGAATACGATATGAGTGTCTGCACCACTGTAAAACCAAACAAAAATCTGATAAATGCTTTGGTTTAAAATCGGTATCGAAAACATTTTAAATTATTTAACAATATAAATTTCTCTAATAAACTAAATCGTGCAGCTGCTCATCTTTCCTTAATTAAAAAAATAATTACTGCAGGATATTCAAATAAAAGACAAAACTCGTAATCCAAATTCAAGTCCCAAGTGGCGACCCCGAGTCGAAATCTCACCGTCAATCATTCCAACAACCGCATACAAATTCTCCGTCACGGCTTTTAATTAAACATCTTTTCTTAAGATTCTCTCGTGGACAAAGGGCCCACGCCCTCTTATTCTTACCCTTGGGGCCCTGGGGCCTTCCAGAGCCTCCTTCGCTGTCCATCGTTGTCCGCAGACGTCGAGTTGTCATTAATTAAACGAAGCTCACTCACTAATCACGGAGTTGGTGATTAAATTGAATTCCTCATCGAATCACGTCAATTTTCAATTATTCGCGCCAAGAGTCGGGTGTCTTTGAATTTGTAATTAATCACCATTAGTACCAAGAGGGGTTTAAATACTTTTGAGGATTTTTTACCGGTTTTTAATTTGGTTATGTGCTAAATGATGAATGGAAATTTTTAAGTATTTTTTCATATTTCAAGGGTTCAGGAGTGTCGTTCATTTTACCTTTACCTAGGGTCAAGATAAGATAAATTTTAAAATATGTATTCATAGGCAGCATTATCATAGTCACTATCATAGTCACAGTCTTATTCTTAAGGCGGGAATGTAGCTGTATGAGAAAGAGGTAAAACAGTGCTCTACGGTTTGTATAATATTGAATCTAATACTAACGTAAGATCATTGAAATTTTTTTACGACAATATTTAATATTCATTCTACAGTGCGAAGTATCGATTTTACCAAATTTTTTCATAGTATTGCTTTTAAAAAATGCCGAATAAAGAGAAAAATACTACTTTTACATGTTTAATTTAGGGCATTTTAAATACAAAATCTATTAAAATTCATGCGTAGCTCTGTAGGTAATATGTTATACAGTATATAAATAACGCGTTTGATTATTTCTTTTGTCTTATAAATACAATATCATACAAATACGATGCCACTTTTAGAGCGCGTTCGCTATTGCTGCCTTTGTTCGACACACTAAATCTGTATATATCTCTCCTTCTTCTCGACGAAATCGTGGACAGCTACGTTCCGGCCTTAAGAACTAAAATTATCCAATTGGTTATCATATCACTGTGATTACAACAGCACTGCATAAATAGGTGTATTAAATAAATTTGTATTAATTCTTAGGACTAAGACTGTGACTGTGATAGTGACCATAAACCTGGTTTTATTCTTTTTTGATTGAAAATTGTAATATTAAGAGACCCGTCTACTACCTAAAATCCAGTATAAAATGTACCTACTAACGTAGCGAGTGTTTTGTGGCCAGTACAAGAATGATAAAATTTTATTTCAACCTGGATTTAATAGAGAAAGAATAGATCTATAGACGTGCTTTTTTAAAATTTTCATTAAAACATGAATATAAAAATGCCGAAAAATTAAAAAAAAAATTCGAATTTTATGCAAACTTTACACGGTTATATCTCATGATACAAATTAATTTTTAAAATTTTAAAAATTCACGTCTTTAGATCCATTCTTTCTCTATTAAATGTTTATAAAAACATTATCCTGAATTCAATAATAATCTGACAGTTTACTTGCAACGAAAACAATATTACAGTATTTTTCAACTTCAAAATAACATTGTATAGCTAGTACGAGTTTCGGGCAGGTTTCAGGCAGTCCTAATAATGAGGAAAAAAGTGGAATGAAAAAAAAAATCGAGAGTATTCTAGGAATTCGGTAAAAACGGAGACGAGCCGCTTAATATAAATTTAACCAAATCTTCAAATTATTTATGATTATTTTATGATTTTTATTTGCAGCTGTCTGAAAATATTTTCAAACCGTTACTTTAAGCAACGACCGCAAAGAAGTATTGATCTGCAATTTCGAATAATTAAGTCAAAAAAGCTACTTTCAGTACCAATCGTAGAATTTTTTTTTATCAAGGTACACTATATTGCTATTAAAATTAGTGTTATCATTTTTATTAAATTATAATGTAAACACTTTTTATGCAAAACATTATTAATATTAGCCAGATATGTTAAAATTAATCGACTAAATTAATAACTTGGAATATAGGTAACTATTGATCAAAAGATAAGTTAAACTTTGTTAAACTTCAAGGGAGGAAACTGAAATATTAATATCAAACTTCACTATGAATACCGCTCTCTCTTTGAGTAAATTGACCAAATAAACCATCTTATTTACGAATCCTTCTTCTCTTCTTTCATCTTCTCGATGGCTAAGATTTCGTCCTTTTTCTCTCCCCACCAATTACTTTAATTCCGTGTCCATTTTATGTTTATTTTCCTCTTGAAGGGATGTTTTATTTTTGCTGTAAAAATATTTGGTTTCATAGCAATCTACGATGTTACCTGCTTACTTACAATCTTGAGAACCGAGACCATCTGGTCTGTTGAGCAGTGTAAACAATACTTTTGCTTTTTCAAGATTAAGTGGGGATATATGCAATTAGACGAAAGGAAAATAAATACTGATATTACGAGGATTACAAGGCACGGACAGACTTAAGGAATTGTTGCAATATTAGAAAATATAATAAGACTAAATTAATTTCTACGAGAAAGTAAATTTATTTTATGTCCAACTGCATCATTTTACCTTGTTTTATAACACTGTTTACTGTCCATAAACAGGTACTTTATTGGACTAGTACGGTAAAATTGAAAAATTGTACTGCTGTCAATATCATGTCAAAATAAAGGTTATAATTTAATGCATTTTATTAAATTAAATATATAATTTCTTTTACTTTCTTTGAATCTTGTTCTATTTCTTGGATTGCATATCTTGAAATTGAGCTAATTGCGAAGAACTAGAATATTTTTTTCATAAATTTGACAATTTGAAAATTATTAAAATATTGTTAAGCAAAACAACAACACCGCAAACTGTGAGATGCAAATTTTGCAAATATATTAACATAAAAAGAAAATCTCATCTTGGCAGTCGAATATAAAGCTTTATTGTATGCAGTCGTGCATAATCGGACTTTATAGATTCGTTTTAATTATCAGCCTCGCTCGCTGCGCTCGCTCTGCCATAAACTTCGGCTCGTCCAAGAAAGTCCTAAATTATGCACTTGTTACATAAATTTATTGCTATTACGTTGTCTTATAATGAGAGCTTTTCATTTAATATCTATATTTGTTATACTTTTGTTTGTAATGTAATGTAATACTACTTTTAAATTAATAAACTGTTAGTTTTTATACACATTAAAATTTCAACACTAGCAACATTTATTTTGATTTGAAACGTTGTTTTCTTTTTGTTCTGTTGCTATTTGCTATGTAACTTAAATACGTAATTAAGTTTAAAAATTTATAGCAATTATTTAAAGAAAACTCAATATTTAATAAACTCATAAAAAATATTCAATTCAATTAAATATGGCAATAATTGGCAATCACACATTGGTCATTACATTACGATACCCACTTTAGTCTTGTCTTGTGTAGTTAACTTTGTTGAAATTCAATAATCAGATATAAAAATATTAGTAGGCATTACCAAAAATAAATGATGAATTTGTTGCTTCAGAAATATAATGTAATTAAACCTGTCAATAAAATATAAATAGTGTTGGAATTTTGTCCTGAATAAAGAACGTTATTAAAATCACTGCTTGGTTTATAATTAGACAAAAGTATTCTGAACCATAAAATCACAACAAACTTCTATTCCCTTGAGTAATTCTTTATTGCTGGATAATACACTACTTTTCTGTTGAATCATTGTGAAAAAATAATAGCAAAAACATTAAACCTTAAAATAGAAAACACACGTTTTGTATTCCATCCACATTGACCTTTTCCCTTTGTAGTATTGTCCAAATCACTAAATTGTCTCTCTACACTTTTCAATCTTCAATCTTCATCCTCACAACGTTCCTCACGTGTTTCACCTCCTCTCAAGTCCTCAAATCGTCAAATCAACACATCCAGTGTCCAGAAGCCAAGGAAACAAGATTTTGAGTGGAAATAACAATCAACTTGATTCTCTCTGCGCTTCGATTGTGCGTTTAGTTCCGGCGTCTGCCACGGCGCCGCGGCGGCGGTGGCGTCGTTCGTACACGTGGATCCGGAAAGATCGTGAAGATGATGTATTGTGGGAGAATTTGGTCATTTGTCTGTCTGGGTTTTAAAATTTATAGAACGTTTTAACGAAATTGAAATGTTTATTTCAACCTTCAGGGAGGATGTTTAAGTTTTCTTTTTTTCATGTTAAGAATATAAATAAGAATAGTTTACACTGTTTCGTGAGAAGGGATATTTGAACTGTGGGAACATTTCGGTGTGCAAACGGTAAATAAAACAAATATTAAGTTGCTTCCTAGTTTATTACTATAATAACTAGGATTGAAAGTATTTTGCAGACTGAGGCTAATATTGGTAATAAAAAATGTTTTATTAATTTTTGCTTTTGGTTAAGAAACAGAGGTTTAAAAAATTTAAATTTATTTACTATCATCTTTATCAAATCGAATTTATTACATCGACAGAGTGGTTATTAGTTTGTTATATTTTATTAAGAGGCCCGTCTACCTCCTAAAATCCAGCATTAAACCAATTAACGTTGCGAGTGTTTTATGGCCAGTACAAGAATGTTAAAATTTGATTTCAACAAGGATTTAATAAAGAAAGAATGGATCTACAGCTGTGTGTTTTTAAAATTTTGTTTAAAAATTTTACACGATTATATCTCATAATAGAAATTAATTTTTAAAACTTTAAAAAGGCACATCTGTAGATCCATTCTTTCTCTATTAAATATTTGTAAAAACATTATTCTGAAGTCAATAATAATCTGACAGTTTACTCACAATCAAAACACTTTTACAGTATTTTTCAACTTCAATATGACAAAGTACGAGTTTCGAGCTGGTTCCAGGCAGCCGTAGTAGTGGGGAAAAGAGTGGAATAGAAAAAAAAGTAAAATCGAGAGTATTCTAGGAATTCGGACAAAAAACCTAAACGTGCCGCTTAACCCTCATGAAGGTTTAAAAGTAAACTGAAATGTCAGCATTTTCAAATTGAAAAATTGACAGTTTAGAACTAATAAACAAAACAGTTGACATGTAACAGCGGCGATAAAAAATATTTTTGATTTACTACTCTATTTCAGTCAATCAAATTAGTAAAATATATACCAGGTGATACATATGAATTATTTATTCTGTTTTATAAACTCATAGGTGTCTTTTTTATATTTTACTAAACTGTTGTTTTACAAGACTATTTTTTTCTTTAGAGTAGATTAGCTTTTAAAAATTTAATCTAGGATAGTTAAAATTTCTTTAATAATGTTTTATAGTTTCATAAATTCAAATCGTATTTTTCACGTTTAGTATACATTTGCTGAAGTATTCACATTTGAAATATCGACGCTTGTGATGTTCTTGTGAAATTAGCAAAACATATCACCGAATAACTCCACATAACCAATTGCAATTCCCACTCCCAATCATATTCGTCTATGTTTAGTCTAGGTCTCTCAATTACAATTCCATTTCAATTCAGTTTGTTTAATCATCTCGCCCGTGATTTAATTAATGTTATGGGTTCCAAACAGAAACAAATCTTAATTCAGGCGGTAAACATTGCAGACAGAGCTCGGATCTCAAAGTCCTCGGGTTTCCTTGGCTGCTCTGCTCTGCTTGCTCTAGACGCGAAGTGCCACGTTAGTGTACAGAACTATGCAAACACGCATAGCGAACAAACATTGCAGGATTTGCAAATCGATATGTAATTAAAATTTTTCTTGCGTGTATAGTTGTGGTGGAAGGACCAGTTGAGATGAAGGGTTGAAGATGTAGGGTTTCTACTGTGTCCACTTTGATGTCCTTTCCTTAGTAGGGGTTTAATCAGAACCAGATTATAAGCTGTTGTTCAGGAGCCCTCAAAAACTAACATACATTAACTACAAATCTAACAATAACTTTCAATTATGGTGACGCCACGTACCTAGTTCTTTTTATAAAAATTGAAATTTCAGTTGACAGATTAATAGTATATTACATTACAAGTCATGAAAATGTTTCATTGCAGACGAGAAGGCGTTTGAAGAAATGCTCGGACGCTGCGCATCCTCGCATTCTTCAAACGCCTCCTCATCTGCAATGAAACATTTTCATGACTTGTAATGTAATATACTATTATTATAGCTATTAATATAACAAGAATATTATGCGATTTATAATACTGAGGATGTTGCTAAGCGACGAGGTGTAGCCGAGTCTCTTTGAACATTCAAGAGGGCTTAAATCGCATATAATCGCGTTATATTCAAAGCTTAAGCGTATCATCAAAGACAGCTATGGTGAAACAAATCAACAATTTTATCTGTAAATTAGTTGACAGTTTGAATATTATGGAATAGTCTAAGATCCCGCTTACAACCGACACCCCTCATCCTTTTCCAGATGAAATATTTTTTTTACAATAAAATTTATAGGTAAACAAAATCTGGGGTGAATGACACCCCATATCCTGGCAAGGTTATTTTTAGTAAAGAGTTATTTGATTTTTTCCCAGTTACGGTCATTCTTTTTCTTTATAAATTTAGTATCAATCAAAAGCAAAAAACATAAATAAAATGCCACAGCGTGATTGACTACCTTTTTCCTGGCAAGGATACCGGTAAACCAGGTGTAAACAGGTAAACTGGTATTAGTAATTTACCCTCATTCTTTTTCCTAATCAATTAAATATGGAAATGTAGATAATTTTATTCCGGATCCAATGGTATGTGATTGACTTTTCAAATCGTGGCAAGGCTAATGATTGCCACGATTGAAAGTTTCAATATTTTATTAATTCAAAACAACCTGTAACTCAACATACATACATACCATCTTATTCATCTCTCCACCCTTTCCCCTACTTCCAACTCCCTTAAGACTCCCCTCCCTTCACCCTCCCGTATAGGGTAGCTTTAAATAATTTGTAAGCATCCCTTGGCAGGTCCTCGGACCATGATAGTAATTGGTAATTGTTTATTCTGGCCGTAACGACGTGCTCACCCCCCTGCACCCCCGGGCTACCTTTCTCACCCCTTGGTGGAGATAATCAGCCAAGACGTCCTGAAGAAGCTACTGGAAACAGTGGGGGGAAGGAGGGGGGCTTCTGATGTCGCAGGACCCTGGAGATTGGAAATGGACAGTGGAGAAAGGTCACAAAGGAATTCACGATGAGGTAATGAGGGAAGATGATGAGTGGAGTTGAGGACGGGGGTGACATTTTAAAGAGTGGTGGACACTACTTGATATGGCTGTAAAAAGAAAACATTTTCCATGTATTTGTAAAAATACTAAAAAGAATTTATTCAATTTTGACGTTTTAAACAGCTATTATTAACTCCATAGCAACAACTTTATATAAATGTTTATTAAGTGAATTAAATTTAGTTTAAATCACTCAACACATTTTTAAATCACTCTGACGTTTTAAACTGTTATTATTACGTCAAAAATGCATAAAAACAATGACAATTTGCCACTAACGACTACTTTGATTAGTTCTTTTTGTTGTCAAAATAAATTTATAATTCATATATTTGAAATAATTTCGTCAAAATTGAATAAAATATTGTAGAAACCACTTGAGATACGAATGCTTATTCAAGAGAAGAAATTATCCCACTCGCCCTTCGGGCTCGAGAGCTAAACTTTCTTCTCTTGAATAAACATTCATGTATCTCACTTGGTGTATAAATATCTATTATTCGGCGTAGATATTTATATTTTAAATAGCCCTGATCAAATTCCCGATATAAAATAATGGATGTCTATTTCATTTTAAAATGTGTTCACTGTTCAATATAATACTTTATATGGAGGAGCACGAATTCATTGAAAATTCAAAAAAACAGATAGTTTAAAAATTGAAGAGCAGCAGTACTGTAGAAACATACTCTGAATACCGTAAATACAACGAGGAATTTTAATGTATCTAGTTATCTAGTATTTATATTGACATTAAAATGAACGCTTTTTTCTCCAGACAAGTAGTTCTTTTACTTTCGCACCGCACAGTAACTAGGTATTTTATCCAGTAGCGTACTTAAAAAGGCCAATCTCTATTAAGATTATTGGCACTTTTTGAATTCATTATCAAAAATATGACAATTTAAATTTAAAAATTAATCATTTAATAATATAATCGTTTTTGTGGTAATATTTCCTAAAGTTTTATACAGGGTATAACACAAGCTGTGAAACAAAATTTAAAGGTTTATAGTATTGGACACACTGATCATGATTCAAAAAGATTGTTGTTGAAATTAGTAAAATTAACAGTAGTTTGCAAAACAATATCATTATGGGTACCACTGGTTGTCACATTTAAATATAAAAAAAGTTAACCAATAGTTGTTATGCAGTTATTTATTAGCGTAATTACATTAATGTAATAATAATTTTATAAACAGGAATAAATTAAATTTGTAGGTACTTACAGAATGTCTCATTTGCTTGGACCCATTTTTTAATTTGCGAATTTCAACAAAATTCTTTTTGATTCATGATCAGCGCTATACCCTTTAAATTTTGTTACATAGGTTGGGTTACACCTTTATATAAAAAGTTATGGTTCTCATATTTCATTGTTTTTTGTTCTTCTATTGAATTATACATAAATGTATAACAAATAGTTACACGCACATTGCATACATTATATAAATAAGTTTTCATTGTTTAAGTTTTATGTAAAGCTAAAATTTCTAACTATATCTGTATTTTAAACCATGTCAACCCAGGTTTGCTTTAAAATTATTTAAGATAAAACAAGAAAAATTTAAATATATACTTTGATGAAAGCTATCTGTCAAATACACCATTTCTTTAATTTATTCTCCTAACTTGAAAGGTAAAGAAAAGTATAAAAAGGCAATTTCCAATTCAAAAAAACACAATCAAAAATGCAGATCGCAAAAATAAACATTGTATCAATATCCAGGGGTAAAACTGAACTTTGCTAATACAATAACATCTGTAAAAGCAAAAAGAACACGTTGAGAATTCCTCGTGCTGCTTCTGTTTGAACAACGTCTAATTCCTCACGACAAAAGAAACGCACTTTCCCTGCTCACTTTGATCGGCTAATTTTATTATTCCAAGTTGGCGAACATGCAAAGGTACAAAGACAATAGATACTCGTTTCATATATTAGAATACTTTTCGGTTGCCCGGGGAGTTTGCAATAAAATAAAAGCGAAACAGTTGCAAAGGTATCTGGATGGAAAATGTAGCCAATGTAAACTTCATAGTTTTTTTTTGTTTCTCTGGTTGTTGTAGCTACCGGACTGGAAGGGCATTTGATTCGCTTCGATTAGTTTTACAAGAACCACTCGGTCGCTTCGCTATGTACTTTACTTTAACTTTGAATTTACCGAAAGCTATTTGTTTTATTTCAAATGTCACATAAGGCTTCTCTTAGTATAAGAGAGATGCAGAAGAGAAGTATATATTTACGATCTCGTGTTAAATACACTGGGCCGAATAGGCTAGTTTACCATTTAAAAAAAAAGTTTTTATTGAAACTTCTTGTTATTTGAAAGCGATTGAGAGTACTGATAAGCCTTAATTCTTCTTAATAAAGCTGTAATTAATTTTTAAAGTTTGTGAGGCGTAAATGTATAGCTGAAAATCTTCTCAAACCATGGAGCTGGAATTAAAATGTACTCATGTAAAATCAACTGTTTCTAAATGTTACAAAATATAAAATACAATTTGGTAGTTTCTTTATTACTGTAACAGGTGAAACGCATTATTGTGACGTAGATGTATCGATACGTAAAATCTCAAATATTTAAAGAACTATTAACTTTTTGTAAACTTTTTCATGGCAATAACTCATTTTTGAGGTTTCCTTTCAATATAATTGACTGGATTGCTAATTTGCTACTGTGGTAAAGTACCCTATTCAGCAATCTTCGCTAAGTTAATGATGCTCCACTAAAAATAACAAATAAAGACAAACGCATTTTCCCATATGAATTTAAAAGAGATAAAAGATGTTTCCATGCTCATTAGCTTAAAGAAGAGTGCTGAAGTCGATATTTTTATTCGTAAATAAATGATAGTCAATTTAATCCGACAAAAAATTTAACTCCTTTTCTGTTAAAAGTATGCTCTATAAAAAATTTCATAGTTATAGTTTCTGTTGAAGTTAAAATTGTATTTTGAGCTATTGAATTATAAATACAAATAACGTCTTAATTTTTATTATTGTGAATGTGCAATTTACCATATCTTACTTAGATTATGATTCTGGGTTGTTTCTTTTTTAACGAGCGTTAAAAATTGTGAAGTTTTATACCCAGTTTCATTTTCATAACGTTTAATTTAAATTTAGACAATTTATGTTAAAGGAATCAATGGTAACTCAGTTTTCAGTTGGATTAGTTTTGCATGAAACTGGGCATTAAACTCTTAAAATAAGTAGTTACCTAAGGGTAAATAGTGTTTAGTTGTTTAGGTTTTTATTAACCTAGTTTTGTTAAGCACAAGAATTATTCTAGAATAATTATTAGAGTCACTAACAGTAAAACAAATAATATAACATTCTTTGTTATTCTTTATAAATCCAAGGACTTTAGTTTTCCTTATTATAAGCAAACGTTCTCCAATATTTCTTATTAAATCAGAAACAAAACACGCTCGTTACCGTCATTCTCAAACCCCCCAAATTTAAGAAACCATATCAAATTTCACTTCCTCTTTTCCATATGCCTGACAAGACTAATTTGTCTGTTTTGATATGTGCTGAATGGAGTGTGGGTGACGTCAGCAGCGGGCCCGCGAACAATGGGCGATCGCATTGCCATGGCGACTCATTTGTAGGCGCCAAACAATGGGTGGACACTCCAAGTCGCACTGATTAGGAGGAGAATGGCGTTATTGTTGTCGGTTGAGGATTTTGATGGTCAAGATGCCTTTAATTGGAACCAACTGTGTCTTTCATTTACATGAAAAGAAGGGGGCTCTGATCATTGAGATGTGATTTGATTGTTAGGAGATGGACAATGCAGTGCCCAATTCCTTGTTCGTTAATTTGGCTTCTTGCAGGAGATTTTGTAAAGAGTGTTTTGCCTGCAGGATTGCAGTTAATTATTAATAGTAATAAGAAGAAGTTGAGTTTTGTTCTCGAGAATATGTAGAAAATGTTCTGAAAACGAAAAAAAAATTGAAATGCGTAATATGACCATCTATTGTTTTGAAATTCAGATAAAGACAATTTTTTATAACGTAAAAATATCTTTTCCCGTAATTCTTATTACAAATAAATACTATATTTATCCAAATTTATAGAAATTCTTGACAATTAATCTTTCAATCTTCAAAAAATATCACTTCCGGTTAAGATATTTGCACCAAAATTTAATGAGCTCTTCCAATTTATATACAAAAATGATAAATGCCAAATAACAAGATTTTTGGGTAATTTGTATTTGAGTTATCCGACAGACATAAATCCTACCCTGACCACATACCTACAGACATACATACACACATACATACAGACATCATCGTGAAACTATGAAAAATTAATTGTATAAGGACCCTAATAGTCGTTTGCACCGCTTCCATTTAAATTTTAAATGAAAAATATCGAATCGAACTCATGACAGCAATGATATTTCGACGTTTGACAATTTGATTTTGATTCGATATTGTTCGTTTAAGGAAAATTAAAAATTTAAGTGGAAGCGGTGCAAATGGCCATAATTCGTGCTCATCTACTAAAAACTCACTACCCGATTTTTAGCATGATTCCAATACCTTCTTTTACAGGTATGGCGGAAGGTAAAAAGGAAAGCTTCAAAATCCAAATATTTATTTCGATAGGACGTTTCGAGTAGGTACCCTTCTCATCTTCAGCTTAAATATAATTAAAATGCATCAAATTTATTTGTTGACATGTAACCTAGAAATTATAGGAATAGAAAAGAACTTCTTTGGATTCAGTCACTTTATTAAAAAATTTAATCCACTCAGAAATTATATTTAAGCACGAAGGTACCTTCTCGAAACGTTCTATTGAAATAAATATTTCTAAATACAAGGATTCCTGAAGTCTTCTTTTTCAACTAAATATCATTTCCTTTAGATAGTTTAATGTGCTTAAAATATTTTGAAGCTCAGGTGGATACAACACCAACTTAATCTCCATTCTATAGTACGAGTAAAACCATATTGATATTTACTAAGCATTCTTCGCACATTTGTGCCGCAACTGCTGGTGTTTATGATGTGTGTTTTCGCTTGGGACATATTGATCTGGGCATCTTTTCAAAATTACAGTTTAATACCAGTCGTAAAAGCGCGAAGAAACATTACGTTGTTTGCGTCTGTAAAATATGACGCGGAGGAACCAAGAGGCGGAGACATAAAAATCTAGACATCAACAAAACTTTGCTGTGAAAAGTGACGATCTTTTGTGTTGCATCAGTGACTGTCTTAAGGGTGGCAATGAATAATGTAGTGCCAATGGAGATGCCAGTGTGAGACAGTTCACACGTTGATGAAACACGAGGAACGTCGCACTTCTTAGTTACAACACGCAGGTCCGGAATCGAAATAAATCTGCACATGCAAAAAAATATTTACTTTATATCATTATATCCGCCGTCCAACGATTTTTAGAACTATTTAAATGGTATATAATAGCTCAGTCAAATTAGACAGTAAAATCGCAAAGCGTGATGTAGTTCTGATTTTTAAATGTTGTTAGGGTAGTGTGAATCCATGTTTGCAGATTCGAAAAACCTGTGCTTCCTGCGTAATATGTAAAAACCTGCAAAATTTTCGGAATTTTGTCAGTTGTTGCCTAATATCTCGTAAACTATGCGTTTTCGATAGCCGATCGTATTATTAAAGTACATTAAATTTGCAGCAATTTAAGCCCAACCGCAACTCTGTACGTCTAATAGTTGCAGAGATATGACACTTCTAAAATTAGCAATTTTTACAAAAAAATGAATGTTGAGAAATTTTAGCTTTTTTCGTTATTTTTGTGTTTATTGAACTGTACCTTCTGAATGAATAAAAATATTGTCTTCCGGTTTCTTTCATTAAATTTTACGAACATTTCCCTATTAAATACGTTATTTTAAAAACTTTTCAGGGCGTTCATTAGGCCAAAATATCAATTTATTTTTCTAGAGAAGTATTTTATTTCGAATATAGAATAACAACATTAAGTAACATGTTGGTACAAATTATGATAAATAAAGCTAGCTAAACGTTTCATAGGTAAGTTTTTTTTTTAGAAAAGAATTGTTACTTTTTTATGGCAGATTTATTCATTTGTTTCATGTTGACTTTTTAAAATTTCTTAAAAGAATAGTCGATATTTGACAAAATTATGTGTTATAGACGTTTCAAATCCATATAAGAGAGACGTCATATTAGATAAATTCTATCCACCACGTTCACAAAATAAGCTATCACTTTCTTACACATTTGACTTGTATAAATCTATACGCATATTGTATGTTATAAAATCTTGATTCATACGAATAATTTGCTTGTTTTTTATGACGTCACTCCTATATGGATTTGAAACGTCTATACCTATACATCAGGAAGTAAAATATAATTTTCTGCCTTGTGTGATTGATAAAACTGCTGTTAACTTTTACACTTTATATTATATATTGTTTTTATACCGAAGCCGAGTTTCAATAGTGCCTCTTATTATTTCCAGTTCATACTTAAAAAAGTAAAGTTTATTTTAAGAAATTAATGATATCTGAATTTCCGAAGTTCATTGTCACAATAACCTGATGATGATCGAAAGATCGAAACGCGTCGTGATCAACCTAGTGTCGAGTCTTGTATCCCAGTTAGTGTTGTGTTTGGTTTTTTGCATTGAATCATATATTTTATTGATCTTTGTATAAAACCTTACACCATACACTAATCTGGATACATTACTCATTGACGAGTTTATTTTAAGAATTTCATAACCTCTGAATCCCCCTCTGCAGTTGCACTCGCGAATTCAATTCTATGTCACGAAGTTCTGCAATCCGGCATCTTATTTAAACGACGCGTCATTTTTTTCGCTGTAAGTGAGCGTCGACGTCTCACAATCTCCGTCGGCGTCGGCAGATGACGTGGGAGATATCACACGTCACACCTTTCAACCGAAGCCCTCTATAAGGATTCGCAGATTCACAGCTCTCGCTAACTCGGTGCGTAGATGCGCGGCTGTTGAACGTGCGTGTGAAGACTTTGTTAAGTGGATGAAATGATGGAAGTATGTGGTGTTTGTGTTTTGTTTTATGCATGCGTGGGGACATGATGAATGGAGGGATTGAGAGGAAGATGGATGGCAGGCGAGACGAGTTTGAGGAGGCACTGGAAAGTTGCTAGTGTAAATAAGATCTTCACGAACTGCACAGTTTGTAATTTTTAATCAAATGTATTTTTCTACTTCCTACTGGATATTGGCAACATATCTTCATACTATCATGTGTGGATAGATATGGCATATCTATACGTGGTGTGGAAATGAAATTCTAGGTCAAATACGTCAAAAAAAAATTTGAATGCGTGCAAATTCTGTTTTTATTATGACAAATAATTATTAAAAACATTAATGGCCATTTGCACCGCTTCCACTTAAATTATAAGTGTCACTTAAATGAAAAATATCCAATCGAACTTATGACAGTAATGTTATTTCTTCGTTTGACAATTTGATTTTGGCTCAAAATTGTTCATTTAAGTGACACTTAAAATTTAAGTGGAAACGGTACAAATGGCCATAAATCAACTGTTATTTAATAATTAATTATGTTTAAAAGCATGATTTTTTAGCAAAAAGAGAAAATAAAATTTAGAGAGTAACCATACTTTTAAATAATTTTTGGCATCATATTGGGTGAATTTTATTGCAAAAACTATATGTCGTTATTTGATCATATAAAAAATAGGCTGTACAATTCGAGTGGATTGCCTATATCGCACGAGAACGAGTTTGCAGTCACAACCTCATATGGGGGTCTTGTACTATTATATATACTATTATTTTACTGGGAATTATTTAACGGAGGGAACGTTATTATGGTAGATTCTAGAGCTGTCAATATTGAGGCTAAACCAGGCCCCCTGAAAAATTAAAAATAATATATATGATAGAAAAATGTCTGTAGAATCGAATGCTTCAAACCGGAAATAGTTTTTTCTATCCGTTCGCAAGTTACAGCCGTTTTTGTGTCAGGAAACAAAGTTAAGGAATGATTCCAGCAGTTTCGTTCTATCAAAATATATTTTCTCGTAAACTATTAGTTCTGGGTAAAAAAGTGATATCATCTTTTTGTAGGAAATTTTATAAGCTACAATATTATAATAACAGTATTTACCGTAAAATTTAAAGGAACAAAGTTTTTTCGAAACTATTTTTTTTCAATATGGCGGCTCGATCACATTTTCTGCTGCTCGGGACTCATCGGAATCTTGAATGTTACATATTTTTTCATAACTCTGCAAAATTTCAGAAGTCTCCTACTTTTTTTGTTTATTTGTGCAATTTTCCTGGACTATATTGTGTAGATTGTAGACACAGATTTGTTGTACGAGACTTCTTATTTTTAAATTAATAGTATTAGAAGTGATTGGTGCTGAAAACAAAACTTCAGCGAAAAATTCAGTACGATTTGTAATAAATTGTTGTATTGTTGACCAAAAGCAATAGCCACAATTTCTTCTCCTGATTTTTCTGACTATTATGTCGAATTTAATTGCCCACTAAAACTGATACCGATCTCATCCGGTTATTCTTCTGCGGAGAAAGGACAATGCGCCTCATCCTTGTACCTTCTGACCAATTACCCAGGATTCAGTTCTGCTTCTGCTTGGGTTACATTGTGTCATCGGCAGCAGTCAACAGCAGCCTTCACTCATTATATGGATTCCTCTTTCAGTTGCCTAGGCAACGTTATAAATACGCACTTCTGCTGTTCTACGTCTACCTAAGACTCCCTGATGACGGCGCGGCGTCTTGGGAAATCTCGTGTGTTTGTGTGTGGAGATGAGATGACGAAGATAAGAATTAAAGGATATTGAAATTGCGAAAATGCAACGCAAAAGCGGGGGTAGATTGTAATTTTGACCTAATTTGCAACAGAAATGGCGTTGTTCGTTGTATTCTCAGTAGCTTAGTAGCTGATTTGCATCTTGGTTGAAAATTCGAGATGCTTCTTGTTCCATTTGAATGTTTTGAAGATGTTCTGGGATCGAAAAGAGGGAATCTCACTCCATGGTATGATTACGGTTACTAGAAGATAGGTTGGGACACTTCCTATAGTTACCATTACAAACAAATGGGCAAAGTTTTTCCTCCTAAAATTAGTTTTATAGATGTCACTACTGAATCACTACACCCGATGTTAAATAACAAAAAATGTACAAATTTTGTTCGAAAAATTATATAAAATATATGATTAAATAATAATCTAACAAACAATAATGGTTCTAAAACATATATTTCAAAAGTGACAGAATTCTGACATTTATTTGATTGACAAAATTTTGCCAAATAAATTATACTTATTTTATTTCAGAGTTGGATAAAATTTGATTTTGTGCTAAATTATGATAAAAAAAACCTTTAACAATTAAGAGGCCCGTCTACTACCTGAAATCCAACAAAAAATGTACTAACGTAGCAAGTGTTTTGTGACCAGTACAAGAATGGTAAAAAATTATTTCAACAAGGATTTAATAGAGAAATAATTAATCTACAGATGTAAATGTATATAAAAATTCCTAAAGATTAAAAAAAAAATCCTATTTTATGCAAACTTTACACGGTTATATCTCATGATACAAATTAATTTTTAAAATTTTAAAAAGGCACATCTGTAGATCCATTCTTTCTCTAAAATATTTATAAACAAATTATCCTGAATTCAATAATAATTTGACAGTTTACTCGCAACGGAAACACTTTTACAGTATTTTTCAATTTCAAAATGATATTGCATTGCTAGGATGCGACAAAGTTTGAGTTTCGGGCTGGTTTCAGGCAGCCCTAGTAGTGGAAAAAAAAAGTGGAATGGAAAAAAAGTAAAACCTAGAGTATTCTAGGAATTCGGTAAAAACGTAGACGGCTCGTCTACGCTTAATGCTTATACCCACTTGACATGAATCGTCCATGGGATGTTTGAAAATATCTTATTCGTGTATTTTAAGGTGGTTGGCTTCTACCCGTTAAAATGGTGAAAAGTATGTTTAGTTTTCCCATTAAAATTGAAGTACGAATTGAAATTTTCGAATTAACTAAGATATTTTTGAAAAGTTTAAGGATGCTCCCTCTTTGCTCTAATGCCAGTTTTTAAAGTGTATTTTAATACAATCCTACATAAAAATTTAAAAAAGTGGCATTAGAGCAAAAAGAGGGCAAATTCAAGCTTTTCGAAAACGTCTTATTTGTTTAAAAAATCTTATTGTTTAAACCAATATTATGGGGAAAACTGCATTTTGTTTTTCGCTATTTTGGCGGCTGGTGTTGATCCATTTGAAATTTAATTTTCTGGAATAAAAAATTCAAAAAGTGTTCAATTTATTTATTCAGATATATAATTTAAATCTTTGTGTATTAAAGTAATACAGAGCGTTCAGCAAAACTTATAATTTGACTGCGCAACCGCCTTAAGCGATATTACATAAGCCTATCCTAGCCACATCCCGATTACGATTAAAAATTACATATTCAATACAAACATCTCAGAGAATTACATGGGATGCATAATTGGGATATTATTACCAAATTACTAACATTGGGATGTTACATAGATAATGTTACTATGTTGCTAAGATATTATTAGGATGTTAATGGGCGAATAGCAAGTAACAAGCCGGGATGTTCACATTCTTGAAATATTCTGGGGATTTTGTTTTGTCAAGTGGGTAATGTTATAACATTTAGTAGTGCTGAATCCAGAATATTATTATGAGCAAGAGTAGTCCAATATAAATTAGCTACTAAACACATAACATTTGCTCACATAGTCAAACGTTCTACGCACCATACAAACATTGAAGTACGTTCAACATGCAATCAACATTATTTTCAAAACAAACACACGTAACATCAAAACAGCATCACGCATCCACTGATGCGTGTTACGGGGGTGGGGGTAGGTAATTACATCGCCTGTGATTGGTTGATATGTTGGTAATTAGCTGGCAGTCCTACCAAGAGTTACAGTGACGCGAAGGGGTTGTAATTTAAGACCCGCGAAACCGCGAGATGCTAGCATGAAATATTATTTGCCACGGGGTAATTCTATGTTTTGCGTGGGTGTTAGTGTGCCAGCCTCTTTAATTTAGATAATGTTGCCGGATTTTGTGACAAAGAGGATTATTTTTTATGTTTTATTGACGGAGGGTTATTTACTAATTACTTAATTAGACTAGATAATTAGTGCTAGCAAGAATAAGTAAGATTTTGTTGCTTCACAAAAACTTCTCTAAATAATTGGCGACAAAAACTTTGTAATAATACACTCATCAATTTTCATGTATGATGTGAAAATAAGAAAATTTAAATCTGAATTTACTAAAACAAAAATATGTTTTTTCTACGATCGGTATTAAAAGTAGGTTTTAAAAACTTCACTTGGTTTCTTATTGAATATAAAAAACCGCTGCTAGTGACGGTCTGAAAATATTTTCAGACCGCTGTTCTGTTCTGTTCCAGTAATCATAAATAATTTATTAAAGTTTGCTAAAAGTTATATTAATATTACAATTTTCAATCAAATTATTTTCTAAAATTCAAGATTGTTTCCATTTATGTTTGTTGTATTGTTTTTCTACGTAGAAAATGATAGTTTTTGCAGGTTATGGTGATAAAAAATTACAAAATTTATGTTGGCTATATTTATATATAAATATGAATGCCTGTTTTTCTGGTCACGCCATAAATTGAGCAAAATAACAAACAGATTAGATAACCAGACATTTAATTAAACTACTATGCGTATTAGTGTTGTTGAATAGGAACTTCGACTTGAGTTGATCTAGGTGTTTTCAAACAGATAGTTGTGGATTGTAATCATTACTGTAATATTAATAAAATAAATAAAATAATAAATCAAAGACATTCAACTTAGAAATGCTTATCTAACTTAATAAATATTTTTACTTCAATTTTTATTTTCACGGTGTTATGTGTCCGACTGTGGTTCTGTAAACTCATGTTCGAATCCAGTCTGATACACATTTCAGTTTAACTGCACAAAAATCTCTCCTGTGAAATACTCTCCATTCGTAACAGTAAGTTGACGGCTGGTAACTGCACACACGGTATAATATGATGTATTGTATACCTTTACTGATGACTTAAAATTCAGTGACAGATTTCATTACTAGACATTGTACCAAACTGGAGATTGAAATAATTCAATGACCCAAAGTCATTTAAATGACAGATAAGGTAGGTGCGGGTAATAAGGCCTGTCGGCTAATAAGGCCTAAGTAACAAAAATACAATTTAAAATTATTGTTGTCGCTCAAAGTCACCCTCGTAACATTCATATAATGGCGCCTCAAACCTGTCGCGACATGTTAGTTCGCATACTGTCACCAGTGCGAAGTCATTGAGTTTGAGGAACGATCGCGCGACTCGAATAATAAGATATCATCCGAATGGGTGTCCTGATGGCTATTAAACAAAGAAATTTGTTGTTAATTTTAAGACTTTAGCTTGAATAATGCATAATTATTAATTATTATTGATCTCAATTACCAAATATAAAAATCCTATTTTGTTTATTTACGTATGTTAAAGTCTTAGGCCTTATTATCCTACCATAGTATAATCAGGCCTACTGAAGAGGTTTTTTAAAATGTTTAATTGTCTTTTTGTTTACGGCAGAGGTTGCCATTTTTTGTTTATATATGACAGCACTTGATGTTTAGGTTTAATTAACATTCAAATTTGTTGATTCAAGGAAATAGTTTTCATTTTATTTCAAATCTCCCTTAGGTAGGCCTTATTACCCGCACCTACCTTATAGGTAATCCCAGGACCAGGACTGTCATGCAGGTGTTTAGCTAAAAATGTGTCCTTAGTGTTGTAGGATTTATTTTTGTAATGAATCTATTCCCGAAAAATAATGATTGGAATTAATGGGAGTGCCTGAAAAAACAGTAAATTAAACAGAAGTTCAATTCTCACTCTTAAAACTTTCCACCGGAGGCAAATCTCCGAATCTGCATGTTCACCCTCATTAAAAGTACATTATCGCTTATTGCAGGCACTTAATTGTAAAGTTTTGTTAATACTCAAGAATCATGTCGTACGCACAGCCCTTAAAAAGTGATTAAAATTCATCAGCGCTCGCATAACTGAGCGCTTTTTAAAGGGATAAGAGGCGGAAAATTTGTTTTCTCCCTGCGCAGGATAAATAACACGCGGAAACCGATCCTAGACGCTGTTGCTAAGGGAGCTAAGAACACTGGAACTGGGATTAACCCCACCAGGAATTGTGAGAGCTGAGAGCTTTCAACAAGCCAGAACTTCCTCGTTTAATTTCTTAATGAAATCAAAATATTATGGGTGTATTGTCAAAATTAAGACACGTGCCAAGCAAATTACTAAAAACAATGGCTAAAGGCCGGTTGCATTAACAATTATTAAATATAAGCTGTGTAAGAAAAAATACGAATAAAATAAGTTTTGAAAGAAAAGATATCAGTTTAGGTAATGGAGATAAGACGCATTTGTTTTTCCTATAATAATATAAACTATACTCTATTTAAAAACTAATTAATTCTGAAATTGGAATGTTAAAACTGATCGTTTTTGATTGGCTGATGTAACACCAGTTTTGTACCACACAAACTTTGTAATGTAAACGAATGTTCTCCATCTTGTCTCGTCAGCTGTTTTCGAGTTTTCCCGCTGAAAAATCAAATTTATTTTTTCCGCCAAAAAAATCTAGTGATATTTTTCTCGTATTTACACAATGTAAATATGGCTCAGCGAGACAACTTCAAGTTTGTCCGTTTAGTTATTAAATCAAGTATAGTCAATATCTAATGAGACAGAAAGCTGATTACGTTGTTGGAATGTACGATAAAAAATTTCCTGAACATGAATTAATGCACGAGTGTAGATTCAGTAAGAAAATCGTAATGACACCACCGTTCTATTTTTGAATTCTGTTTACAATAGAAACTTGAAAAAATGTTTACTAAATTTGTATCTAACTTTACTAAATCTTTATTATTTACCTTATGAATTGCTTATTTACACTCAAAATGACAATTTAACCTATTTTTAATTTAAATGTTAAACTGACATATGACAGAAAAAGTTGCACGTAGTAATTAGGTATAGTAGTTAGGTTCCTCAAGATACTAGTAAAAAATTTCCGCTTAATATTTATATAACCATGTTTACTATTAGGTATATTGTAATCATTATGTTATTTATGTGATTTTCATAAATAATATAATAGGAGCTTTAAATTTATTTGTAAAATTACGAATAGTTGTTTCTACGCAGGAATTATGGGCAATTTTACCAAATTAATTTTTAGATCGAATTATATTTTCTTGATTTCAAAATGAAAATAAGTGTCAGCATTTTTAATATCAACAAAGGGTAACCATGGATATACCTCCAGTGGTATTATCAAATGTTATCGCTAAAGAATTGCCTTTTTCGAAAAAAATAAAGCATTCTAATTGGTCAAAAGTGACGTGTGTGAAATAATCACTTATATTTTAATTTTCAACAACACAGTAATGTTATTGTTACATTTGACAATAATTATTAAAAAGGGTTCAAATACATTCCACTTTAACTGTTAAAAAAAATTCGTTCGTGCGGTGTATTTTCCACTAACAACCAATGATTACTCGTAAGCTAGCGACTGGTATCCGCACATATGGTATAATTAATAATTTTTCGAATTCCTAGAATACTTTCGATCCCAGCTATGCAATGTCATTTTGAAGTTGAAAAATACTGTCAGAATCAAGACATGTTGCAAGTATCTTACATGTATGTGATAAAAGTTAAACGAAATTGTCAAAGTATAGAAATATGTTGTTGAAATGTAAGCATGACAAATTCCAAAATCGTTCCAATCCTTTGTAATCCCAAATTATTAACCGTCATCCTTCAAACATATTCCGTAAACGATTCCATACAGGTGCCACTCACATTCATCCTCGCAATCCTACATCTTACAAAGATGCAAAGCAAAGGAAAAATGTCATCAGTTCGAATTGAATATAATATCTCACGCAGTAAGCCAGCTCTCGTAATATAAAACAGCGCATAAAGTCAAAGTTCCCCTAGTAACCGGCATCGCGAGTGTGTTGTTCCCCTGCTGGGGCCTCTCGCAGGAGAGTGCAGCAGGAATAGCAGGATGAACCCTTGCAGGGCCCCACAGCGACGCTGTTGCCACGTGGGGAGAAACTGGGGCGAAGTCATGCGTAGTTTCATAATTTGTGGATTCGAATCAGGAAACAATTTATAACGACGCAGTAATTGATTGGATGCGAATTTGTGTTAAGGATTAATATATTTGCAGGATTGTGGTATTATTTAGAGAAAATTATTATTGATAGACATGCATTAAAAGATTGTACAGACAAGGATAAAAAAAATTGCCCAACAATTTTACAAATAAGATAATTACGGTCATATTAAACTTAACAAATACAAATACCGGTAATTCATGGTGGTTTTGAAGTTGTCAAAAATTTAAGGGTAAGTAATATGACATGTGTAGATTAAGAAACAGAATGAATTTTTTTAAATAATCGCAGAATTAATTTCTATGTTTCCCAGGCAACAATTTTTCGTTGCCTCTGCCACTGGGTGGGATAATTCATGATTCATTAATAGTTATTTAATTATCTAGTGTGTTAATGAGGGCGATTAATAATTAAGACATTTTAACGCGTGAGAGAAGTGAATGCGTTAGTTGTCGAGATTATTAATCGCATATTAATACATGAGTTAGTTACAATATTTTTCCGTTGATCTTTTTAATTTGGAAAAAATATAATTTTTGTCCATGAAAAATATGTTAGGTTAATAAAGTTTGAAACTGCTGTGCACTATATTATCTGAATATTATTCATCTAGAACTATCAAAATCATTTCGTTTAATCCTGTTTATCATTTGTTTACAACTTAGTGCTAGCTAATATACTATTACGTGTGCTGAACGCGCATTTTTAAAAAATCGTTGATTAATAAAAATCATGCATAGTTGTCATTAATTTATGATTTTTTTGCATTATTGATGCTCATAAATAAACGATCAATGGAAAAAATCATTAAATTTTGTTTGTTTATTTTACTAGTATTATGTAATTTGAGATGTTGATTACCTACTTGTATAATAGGAAAACGAATCCAGTGCAGTACTACAAAAATGCTGCAGGTAAACTAACCTTAATTTTTAGAATTTAAAAAAATTCTTTCTGTTTCGTAATCTACACATATCATACTCCTTACCTTTAAATTTATTAACTTCAAAACCACATTATATTATATCAGATATTAGAATAGTATACGGATACTTAAAAATCACTTTATTTTCCAATTTAGTTTAGATATGTTGTAGTATATTGTATTATATAGTTTATAGTATTTGATTATTGAAAAGCTTATGTTTATGTAGCAAATTTTAATTTCCATCACGAAACTCTCGCTCTGCACTTTTTTAAGTTGAATTTTGTTACACATTATTATGTGCAATTAAAAACGAAAATTAATTACTTTTGAAAAAACAGTTGAATTTCAAAAAATGTTATAACGATTGTCAAAGTTAACAAAAGTTACGAATTAAACGTACAGCTTAAAATATAATTCTTACAAGAACATAATCAGTGTTTGTGTTACATACTTCTTGTTAAATTTTAAGCCTAGTTAAACTCACCTTATAATAATTTTTACTTTTACTAATTAGACGTAATTATATTGTTAATCCAACCCAAATAATAATTTCCTACTAAGCTTCATTTCAAGCGGATTAAAACTTCTCTGTAATCGGAACTTATTACAAAAATAATTCCACTTTTAAACAAACAACAACCATAAAAAGTATTCACTCTAGCAAATCCACAATTTCCTCTGCATTCCTTTTTTAAAGCAAATGCGAAACATCAATCTCGACAAAACTACCAAAAAATAACGAGTAAAAATGCTGATAAAAACGAAATCGTTAATTAAGGCCCAGCATCAATATCTCTAAAATACCTGCGATATCAGAGAAACACATTCGGAAAAAATTCTCATATACCGTGTGAGTTTTTTCTTGTGTAATAAACCGACAGCAGAAAGAGAAAAGTAGAATTAAAAACTCGTAACGGGTCCCAGAGGACGTGGTATTTCACTATTAACCGTCGGCCATAAGGGTGGGGGAGGGGGTGTTATCAGAAGGGATGCAATCAGGAACAAATGGTACCGGAGCATTTCGTCCTTTCCTAAAGAATATTAATCATTGTGAAGACGATCCTCTACCGTGCCAGAAAACAGCCAAAAACATGGATTTCGCGCGCCACTCCACAGCGTTTATTGTTTACTTAAATATAATAATATAAAAATATTGTTGAAGATAAAAGTACAATCTACAAAATGGCCAATGCAGAATTTTAAAATTTTGCTTTAAAATCGAAATATGTTAATTTGAATTTTGACAATTTTTGTTATTATTTTTTAACACAAATATCTTCTATTTAAAAACGAATTTAAAAATTTGATTTATTATTTCGCAGATCCAAGCTTTGTTGACCACATATTAAAATTTGAAGTTAATACACTTATAAATAAAAGCTGTAGGTACAGTGGCGCGGGAAAACTATATTTTTTTATAAATATTGCAGTTATTTTTACAAATATGGGTGTCAAAATTATATTCCAAACATAAATTATGTGTTATTATTATGTTTAACAAAACAATAAACGCTATGGAATAGCGTTCGGAATCAATGTTTTTAACTGTTTTCTGCCAAGGGTAGAGGATCACCTTAATAGTTATGAATATGATAAGTGAAATATATGAAATGCCTTTGTAGTCCGAAATATTTTATTTTGTGAAGATTTTAATGTTTATAGTGATAGTAAATCATCATCGAGTTAATCATCTTAACATATTCGTAAATGAAAAATACAAGAATTATATTAATGTAAATAAAATTAATCAGTTATAACCTAAAATAAGCCCGTTAAGTGACAGTTAAATAAAAGAGACACAGAGACACACATACATTTCCCTAAATCAACTTGGTGTATATTATAATAACAGTTTAATTTAAATTTTAATATTAAAAGACGCCAAATAGAAAAAATAGTATAAAGAACTAATTTTATAAGACTTTTTCCCGCACTTGTCCATTAGTAATAATCGCCCTCAGGCTCGTTTTGTAAAATTTGGATGCGTGGGAAAAAATCTTATAAAACTTATTCTTTAATATACCATTTTCTACACCGATGCTATAATTTACATAATTATTGTATTATGTCATCTGTTAATGATACACTCATTTCGATATAGATTTTCATTTCGATACGGATTTTAATTAGATAGGTACCTATGCATATTTTCATTTATGTTCTTATCATTGCCAACGAGAATAATTAAAATTAATGTACTCTCTTAATTTAAACCAAAACTTAAAATCAATTTACACAAGTAAATTGTAACACTTTAATATATTGAAATAGTGTTGAATAAAACAAGGATGATCCCGGGAGGATTGAAACGTCGATGCTGTAATTAAAAATATATATTTATATGACTGATAAAACCCAGTAATTTTCCTACCTGATAGTAATTTACACTGGTATATGAATTAATACGAACTAATTCTACGACTTCTAAATATGACGGGTAGAAATAACATCCCCCATGATCATCCCAGGAATATCTCGCATCATTGCTGCAGGTTATAGCAATATTTACCCTTTCGCTTTGGCTTGTGACTGTGCGACTGGTCAGTCGAGGGTGGTTTTAAAACTTATGCCGTGGTTTTAAATTTGTTTAATTCGTTTATTTATTACCCTAATACGTAGGTTGGGACATTAAGATTAGAAGTTTTATTACTGAATTATGATTATGTGTACGGGCGGAATTTTAAAACCCTCAGAGAGTTGGAAATTTTAATTCTGCTCGTAAAACCTGAAATATAACTAAGTTTATATGGGATTTGTTCCATTCTAGACAGAAGAATCATAATCCTTTTTATAATTTGAAACATATTTTTATTAAATTCAGCTGTACTGTAACCATTCTTACCCCATACGACTTCATCTGATGAATAATTAGTTAGTTTATTTTCTATTAAAGTTCTTGGTCAATAAATTCAGTTTAGTTTTTAAATATTTTATCTTCAAAGTTCTTCAAATTTTACTAACTTTGGAGCTTAAACAAACATGTACAATTTTAAAATTTTAAAAATGGCACTATACAGTTCTAGAGACATCTTTTATCTTTAAATTAAAAAATCTGACGTGGACACCACATGACTTCCTTGTACGCCTATTAAACTGTTCATACTTTTCTTAATAACTAAAATGTAGAATAATATAAAAAAAATCTGACGTGGCCACCACAAGACCTCCCGCCATACCTACTTTATTATTTTAACCTATTATACAAATATATTAATATATAACTACTACTACTACTGCTAATACTCACAAATATATTTTAGTCATTTTATTTAAACTGCAGAAGAAGATATAAAGCATATTTTACTATTGTCACTGCCATGCCATAATCATTTAAATTTTACGTAGTAACAAATGTTAATCGATCATGGACTACAAGATACCGAAATACTAAATTATAAATATATACTTACTTTAATTATTCTTAAATGATACCAGGTACAAAAATATTTATAAAATACCGATTGTAGGTAATAATCACATAATCTTTCATTTAAAATAAAAAAATTGTCTTAAATTAAATATTTATCGAAATATTTGAAAAAAGTACTACTTCCGGTTTGTAGATTGAAACCAAAAATAGGAGGTGCACAACTAGATGCTATAACAGTCCTAAATAAAAAATTTCAACTTTCTACGTCTCACCGTATTTGAGTTATGCGACACATATACGTACGTCCGTCCGTACGTAATACTTCCTTTTTACTCCGTACAAGGAAGTAAAAAGAGAAAACAAATCGGACCAAAATTAGAGTCAATTTCATGTCCCCAACGAGATATTTTTACTTTATTTTGTAGGGTGGGCATTCCTCTTAAGCTAGGTAAGAGACATGTGTATTTAGGTATTATGCATGATTCATTTCATATGTATTTTTATTTCGAATTACTTTTTATTGCGTATTTGTTAGAGTACTTCACAGTTGTATTCACTCTTTCACTGGAACCTTTAAAGAAATTCTGCATTACAAATTTGACAGCTCTTCACCCTGATTAATATTAGTACATGTGCTCATTTTTCTCTGGCTATTATTCGTCGCACGAGCATAATCTTTTGACTTATGGGTGTTGCGGCTTTCAAGTCATGTATTTAGGGTTAAACAACATTCAGCTTGACAACTCGCATCATTTTTTCTATTTTTTTGCGCTATTAATCTTAGAACTGGAAGTCACACTTGCCACATCAATCTCATCTCTGCATTCAGACTCTGCAAGACCAATTTTTCATCTTTTAACACTTGTCAACATACTTTCTATAGCTATTGATATTAATTTAAGAAGGGACATGCTAAATCTTTTCGTAACAATTGTTTTTTGCTTCGTAGGTCTAGTTTTATTTGAGGAGGTACACTCGGGTGGTTAGGGGTTAGGGGCATCTCCTATATTAGGGTTCCAACTTATAAAAACTAATAATAAACATTTTTTATTGTATACAAATGCAGTCTATTTGCATTTTATGTTCTAATAAAATGAGATTTAGATCAATGAATTAAGAATATTATTATTAATGTAAAACTTGTTTATTGCATAAAATTTCATTCGGCCAAATACCAGTGTAAACTACGGCAACGCTGTGCTGTACATGTACATGTCATTTTTCGTGTTTTTATGTTAATCTGACATATTAAAAAATTTAAGAGAATTCTGTACTTGAAAGGATCCCGCACCAAATACATGGGACCAATAATCTCGGTGAAATTTTCTGTAACTTTGGGAAATGACAGTTTTCGAAGTCTAGAACATACTTTCAAATGCAACATGGGTCTGAAAATGCCTTAATTTCTCGCTATCCACGTCTTAAAGTCCGAAAATCACGTTTTTCCACTAGAAGATACATGGTAAAATCCACAAAACCCATTTTTTTACTGGCAATATTATTAGTATTATTGTTGAACTTGTTGTTGTTGTTATTAATTTACCAGTCCCCTCTTTCATCATACCCAGAATCTGGCATTCATTTCCCAAAGTTACAGAAAATTTCACCGAGATTATTGGTCCCATGTATTTGGTGCGGGGTCCTTTCATACAAATCGTTAGGTATATATACATTTGCCTTCATTTTTGTGAAAAACCTGTGATTATAGATAGATAATATTTTTGTTTCCTGGTTAAAATTCAAATTTTGCGCTGTCCAACGTTGCCGTGTCTATATTATGTTCTCGCCAATATTCTCCAGTAGGCATAAACGACAGTCTTTCGATTAAAAATTATTCTTGTTAATTACGTGGTAAATGATGCTTGTATTACTTTTATCCGGTCTTTGAGATAATAAAATGTACGTTTTAAAACAGCAATTGGAATTGTCTATCATTTCGTTAAATGTTTTTTTACGTTGATTTAAAATTAGTTTCATAAGAGACCATGTAAAATGTAGTTTTTAAATATTTATTTTTCTATCTACGTGGTGAAAAATTCTGAAAAAATTCAAGTAACATTCTTACAATGTTTTGATTAGTTTTGCAAAGTTTCATTAAACTCTCTCATTATTTCAAATGTCGAGTGCACCTCCTTAAATCCATAGCTTACTAAAACCGTTGATAGTTTCCTGTAAAAGAGCCGTAAAAGCAATGGATAAGTTTGCCTGAAATCTGAAAAGTATTTGACTTTACATCCCTTTTAATACTCTCCATTTCTGAGGGCTGTTACTTGTTAGTGTTCATCTGTTCTCCCCTACGGTTGATTCAAAAGGATTGGAGCACAGGAAAGCTTTTAAAACGTAATGCAGCGCTCGATGGCCGGCGTTTATAGAAATAGTGAGGTACCTAACCTAACTATTCTATCCTGCCAGACTGACCAGAGAACGTTATAGCCGATGAGCTAATTACTACATGAATCTGCCTGTAAATTACTTGGAGTGGACTTCGTGCCATTACCGAACATCCAGCCACAGTTGAGCAAGTGAATAGTCTATATGACGAGTTTTGTTCTGCAATGAATTGTCCTCAAATTATCGCAGAAAGATAGAAAAGTGTGACGTTCTTTTTAAACAAATTTTGGTCATAATAATACCTTAGTACGACGGCGTAGAAGGGTCAGGGTAAATATTTTTTATATTAAATTCCCGACTTTTAAACTCACGATTCCGACTTTTAAACTCGGGATCCCTATTTAATCCCGAGATCCTGAGTTTAAATTCGGGATCCCAACTTTTAATCTCGAGATTAGATCCCGAGTTTAAAAGTCGGGATCCAGAGTATAAAAGTCGGGATCCTGAGTTTAAAAGTCGGGATGTCGGGAATTTAATATAAAAAAATATTTACCCTGACCCTTCTAATGTTCACAGCTCGAAATTTGAATCGTAGCACAAAAAAGTATTCAAACGCTTTTCAGAACAAATCAGCTGTTTATTTTACTTTCTTTACTTTAATTGCCTTCTAACAACTTCACAAATTTCACCGAATTTCACCAAATTTCGATATGTGAATGCGCTCTGTTTATCTTGCTCGACTGCTCGACTACTACATCTCTTATCGAGTTCATTTATTGCCTTATTTGTGTATCCTATCGCCATCGTCATTGCTGTTAACTTAATTTCAAAATTGTCCTTTCGTTTACTGTTGTATTTTATTTTTAATAATTTATCTACCGATTGACATTAAAAATTGGCTTCTACTAACGACAGTCAAAAAAGTATACTTTCTCCTTCTACTTAAAGTAACATTTCTTATAACCTTTTTCAGAGCTATACCGTTATAAAAAACGAACCCGTAAAAACATAGTTTTTAACTATAAATCCTTTATATATGAGACTCGATAGATATTTATTTAAATTTTTGTTTCAAGATGGCGGACTCACATTTTAATATACCTATGTTTCAAGACAGATTCTTAGCTATTACTGTACCAAATTTGAACGCAATAGTTACAGTACATATTGAGATATCTGTCCGCCATTTTGTTTCAAGATGACGGACTGACATTTTAGATCCTTGGCTATTACTGTACAAAATTTGACCGCAATCGGTGCAGTACCTACATTTTGAGATAGCTAGCCGCCATTTTGTTTCAAGATGGCGGAGAATCTGAAATTTTGCCATAGTGCATTATTAGGTGACAAAAGTCTATTTGCAAAATTTCAGCTCTATAGGATCCCGGGAAGTGAGTCATTTTTAACTTTTGTTTTTTTGCCGTACCTACCTAGAGACGAGAGCGATGACGGACAGTGAACTTAATATAAAGGATTTAAAAATATTTTGAAAAAAAGTGCCATAAATATCTTTGTATAATGTGCTTCTTATTTATCTGATATATTTTTTAATTTCAGTATTTCAGTTGAAATCTTCAAATATCTAATACAATTACTGGAATCTATTGCACTGCTAGAGATTGGAATTATATTAATGTTCCCTCATTGAATCTATAAATTGAAATAAAATAAGATTTTTAAGTTGTATTGTGTATTGTGTATAGTGTCTTCTTTCTGCGGACAAAATCTCGTCGAATGTTTTGCTGAGCGACTGTCGCAGGGGCGACTTGAAAGGGTCAGCAAACGACCCCGCAGAATAAAATAAATATTACATAAAAATAAACCGATTTAACGAGAAACGCTTTTAGTGTAAAACACCCGTGTTATAGTTAATAATTAAGTATTTCCCAGGGGAATTTTATTTCGCCAGTGTGTGGCGTTCTCCGCGTTGTAAATTTGTTAATTTGTTCCCAAGTGCATCTCGTAAATATAATTTGACAGCTTGAATTAATGAAACTCCCGCTGCCGTGTAAATCATTATCATTATTTAATTTTGGCTGATTAATTGTTATAGTTCGTACAACTTTCGTTGTTAATGGTGCAGTTGCATGAAAATAATTTTAAATTCTGTTTTATAGCAAATATTATCCGCGACAAAAATGAATTTTGTGTGTAGACTGTTATGCAAATTTTATGAGCGAGTAAAAATTAATGGATTTTTGCGACGATATTTCCAGTCAAATGAATTTCAAATTATTTATGGATGGTAAATAAGTGCGTGTATTTATAGTACCTACTATGCTGTGTTTAGCAGTAAAACAGAATATTGCAATAAATTCGTTCAGTGAACTTTCAAAAAAAATATGATAAGCCTCACGTCTACATCTATACATCCTGTGTTTCTTTCAGAGGGGTCCCGGTAGACGAATCTCCCTTGAGATAATATAATAAAGCCCGCCGTTTGAGATGTGATAGGTTAACTAATTAATTCTTTTGAAAACCAAACAATAGATGGAAAAGTAACTTTAATTATTATTTTAGATTTTTTACGACGCATAGGTACATACCTACGTACAGTGTTGTAACTAAACTAGATAATTTTATCTAGATAAATCATCTAGATAATATATTTGTATCTATTATCTTATCTAGATATTTTTTTCTTATTTATCTATTATCTTATCTAGATAATATTACAAAATATATTTATCTAATTTTAAATTATTATCTAGATGATAATCTAGATAAATGAAAAGTAAATTATCTTTATCTTTATCTATATAAAATATTATTATCTATTACAACACTGCCTACATACATACCAACCTATAATATTATCTATCAGGCCATATACCTATTTTGAGTGTGGCAGATTATTGTCAACTCACGTGTACTCAAGATTTTTAGTGGAGAGTACATTACAGGGTAGATTTTTGTGCAGTTATGCTGACTGGATATGACTTGTCATAACCACAATGGGTTACAGAATGTACTTAGTTTTATATTATTTAAATGAGTTATTTGTCTGTAATCTTTTATTCATTTCTAAAAAAATTTCAATTTTTCGTATCTTTTTTTAGATAGCTAAACAAGATATTTTTTCACGACATGCGGAGAAAACACAATTTTATTCCCGGGAAATTGCGAGGAAAATAAGTTTTCCCTCTCTGGAGAGGAAAGTACCCAGTGTTATTTTACGATGAAATATATTAAAAATTGTAAGTAGTAAAATTATTATTTTATTGATTCTAATTTTATATTGATACTGTAAACAATTACTTTACAATTATTATGATTTATACTTTCTTTTTCTACCATTTCACAATTTTACAACTTAAATTGAATTTGGCACATTGGCTGCAGTGAAACATTTCATTATTTTTAAACGGCATTCTGACAGATGGCAGTTATAACCTAACTTCTAGTTACGTGTTTCTTCTACATTTATAATGTTTTTAAATACCTTTGTCATGAAAAAAATGTCGTGTTCAACACGAGAGAAATCTTCTTTCCATTATCGCATTATCGCTTCGCTCGTGACACAAACTTTGAACTTGAGTGGGAAAAAGAAGCTCTTTCCTCTCTAGTTAGTCAAATAACTATAGTACGATATTTATTTGTGTGCAATAAATTACTCACACTATTTTGCGATTTGGTTATCTGTATGAGCCATCATTTTTGTTGCTGTTACACTTGATTATAAACTTTAATTAAGTCTAATATTACAACGGACAAATAATTAATACATATTGAGAGCCTTTAATTTATGTATTGTTAAAAATTCAAATTTTTTGCAGTTATCAGTACTGTGTCTAGAATTGTCTCAGTATCACCATAACCATCCAATTATTGATAAACAATTAAATAAACAATAAAACTGTACAGAACAGAAGTCGATATATCAAAAGCAATCAACAAAGGAAAAATCTTAGATTTTCCACTTATTTTCACCCTTTTCTATTTTAAAAATCTATCTCCAGACGCTTTACCGGCATAACCTTTGACTTCCATCTATGCAGTAGTACCCAAAGGGGCGGTAAGAGTAGCTAATAACCCTTTCAATCATCCATGGACGTCCATTTAGCCCTTTAGCAGGTCCATTGTTCTCGTGGACTTAAATTGACCTGATAATTTCATAATTCGTCTGCGTTCGATGCAAATGAGTACCACCCACACATGAGGATGATTTAAACTAGGGGGGTGGGGGAATATTGATCGTGTGCCCCCTGCAACGGACGACTATATGAGCGGTGCATTATTAATGCATGTCGTGTTTGTGATATTACTGTCTGGACTGGGCATACATTTTATATAATTGTAAAATTATATTTCTGTAAATTACCTACTCCTTGTCAGAATGATAATTTCTCCATATAATCTTTTTGAAACAAAATATTGTTTTTGCGCAATATTCAAAAATAGTTGGCATTTCCGTACGCAAACATTTGTGTACGATACATTTCATTAAGGTGGTTCGAGCAGTTCAGACTAGTGACTAGTCAAACCATGGTTTAATTGTAACATTGTATTGTAACTTTTAAAAATTACAATTATGTTTTAAACATCCTTTAAGAAAAATTATGGCAACATTATACTTAGTACTATTTTATATAATATTTTTTCTGAATTTTGTATTCCAGAATATTAAATTAAAAATGGATCAACACCAGTCGTCAAAATAGCGAAAAATAACATACAGTTTTCCCCATAAAATTGGTTTAAACAATAAGATTTTTTAAACAAATAAGACGTTTTCGAAAAGCTTGAAGTTGCCCTTGTTTTGCTCTAATGCCACTTTTTAGAATTTTTATGAAGGATTGTATTAAAATACACATGAAATATTCACAAAATTGAACATGTTTAGCCATGCACATAAAAAAATTGAAGAAAAAACTTTAAATAACTGGCATTAGAGCAAAGAGGGAGCATCCTTAAACTTTTCAAAAATATCTTAGTTAATTCGAAAATTTCAATTCTTACTTCAATTTTAATGTTAAAACTAAACATACTTTTCACCATTTTAACGGCTTTAAATTAAAATAGATGTTATAAAAGACCAATTTTTTTATTGGACTCATTGATGTAGAATGGAATGTAAAGCTTAAAAGTTATATGAGATTTTAAAAATTAATATAATTTTAATTTATTTTTCATTTCATATTATAAATTCAATAACGCTAAATTTTTACAGCAAACAAAAGAATTATTACATCAAAGCAAATTAAATTTCAATTTCACTTATACTTATTTAAATACCCTCCCCTATAATACTACGCAATATTTATATTGCGCATTACGTTTGAAATTAAAGCGAAATATTTTCTCGTCTTTCTTTGTGAAAATAAAAAATCGAATGTTGGCTCAACGATGTCATCAGACAAATCCGAATAATTATTATGAATTGTGTGTTTTAAAAGTAGCGGTGACAAGTTTGGCCGTATTTCATTTAGCTCTAAAGTTGGTTTATCAAACTAGAGGGTGATGATCACCCTTAAATCCGGAAAATCCTAATTATTCGCCCTCCAAAAAGATCAAAACGGAAAGGACATTTTTTCGCTGTCAACGGAGATTCGCGCGTTTCAAAGTCACAATATAACGGAGATAAATGTATTTTCACAAGGTTTTTATACTTGAATCTTTTATTTACTTTCTCGGACTGCATATTTCATGTTTGGTTAGCTTTGATAACAGTGTCAAAATGTCAAAATCAAATGTATGGGGTGAATTTTTTAAATAACTTAATTTAAAAAGTTAGCTGAGTTAAACTAACAAAATGTTTCTCCACAAGTAGTTTAAAGAAAAATTTAACTTAAAAAATTGTTTCAATTATATGTTAAGTATTATTATTTTAAACTCCGCCGCTAAATGGAGAATAACGAACTAAAAGAAAAATGAAAATCAGTTTAAAGATGTAAATTATGTATAAAAATTACATAAACATTACTTGTGTTTTGAAATATCTGCTGACTAACATGTTCGCACGACGATTCTTTGAAGATTCTACCAAGATTCTGAATCCTGGAAAAGAAGAAGTTTCAAGATACTAAATTCAGAAAAAGTCATGGTTTTGAAGCAATCAATAAATTATAAATTCTTCTTTTCCAAGACTCATTGAAGTTTCAATTACCGGCACCGCAATTTAACAGGTAATTCTCAATAGAAAGAAGAAAAGTTTTTCTGTTCCAGGATTCAGAATCTTGGAAGAATCTTCAAAGAATCCTCGTTCGAACAGGCCTTAACAGATCAAATTATCTGATATACATCGGTTTTTTAACAGAAGAATTAAATACGAAACCTTATGGAATTTGAAAATAATGCTTATTTTTGCCTAACTAAATTTCATATGATGTATTAAATTTCAAGCTTATCATTTATTTTAAATAAGTCAGTGGGATTGATATTATTCCTGATTTCGTGTGCATGCGAATAATTCTGAGTGGGAAGAAAAAACGAGCTTTTATAGAAAGGATAATGAATGTGGATAAGGAAAAGAAGTGAGGCAGGAACAGGATAGGAAATTTTGGCGAAAATCGCATGACACAAATAACAGCCAATGGAAGAATTATTGTAACCATGGTTATATAAAAATTTAGCGAAATTTTTTTACTAGTAGCTTAAGAATCTTAACTGAAATTAATACGCGGAAACTTTACTGTGATATATCAGTTTGACATTAAATTAAAATTGGTTAAATTGTCATTTTGAGTCATGTAAATAAGCAATTAATATATCCAGTTTCTATTGTATAAAGAATTCAAAAATACAGCGGCAGTGTCATTGCGATTTTCTTACCGAATATGTACTCGTGCACTAATTCATATCCAGGAAATTTTTTATCGTGCATTCCAACAACGTAATTAGCTCTCGTGTACCACTCGAGCTAATTAATAAGTTGTTGGGAAGCATTAAAAAAAATTCCGGAAAGAATTAATGCACATGTGATATTATACATGAAAATTTATTGCTGATTACATATTTGCATTGTGCAATTTACAAATAGAAAGTTAAGTATAGGTACGTATTTTTAAAAGTATCTGTAGATAAAACAGCTACTTAACTCTTGAATAACAAAAATGTAACTTAGCTACTTATTTAGCTAGTAGCTTAACAACTAACTCAGCTCGTAATTGTTTAAGGTAACTGCGCAGCTGAACTGAGATTTTATTATTTCACAATCTTTATCTTTATTCTAGAAGAAAATCTCTCCTAACTGCGCAGAATTTAAAGACCACATGGCAACCACAATCATAACTTTTAATAACCAAGGCTCTTACAACGCACACTGCGTACATGCGTAGATGTAAAGAAGGGAAAGCATAATTGAAGCACGCATTAATGCGGTGCACTGGCATTCACAATCAAGAATAAAAGGTGGCACCGCGTTAGCTCCGTGGATAGGAAGGACGCTCCTTGTTGTTGAGGAACGAAAGGGTTCCACGTGCCTGACCTATATTCATTGTTAAGGGAAGGGACCGTGTGCTGGAAGCGAATTTTTAATGCGTAGATGGTTATTAAGATTCGTATCAGATGCTCTTTCATGTGTTTTTATTTTAATTCTACTAGTTACAGATGTTAACAATATAATGATTTATAATGGGTATACGAGTGGGTATATTAAGTAATTAGGTTTTATTCTTTTTATTTGAGTCCATAGATAACTAAAAATATTATTTACAACTATGTCTGGAAAGAATTATTATGAATGAATTGGAAATATACAAGAATGCAGTACCGAATTCTAGTTACAGATGTTAACAATATAATAATTTATAATGGGCATATTAAGTAGGATTTATTATTTTTATTTGCGTCCATAGATAACTAAAAATATTATTGACAACAAGGTCTGGAAAGCATGGTTAATATAATATGAACATACAATACAGGAATGCAGTTAAGTACGTTTCGCCACCATTTGTGGCGTCATCAGGGCAACAACAATAATTACAAGAAATCACATGAACAAATTGCAAATAAATTGAATGTGAACACTTACAGACTTTACATATTTTGTAAAAATAGTGTAACATCAAGGTGATGTTGTCAAGTTTAAATAAAAATCGAAGAGCACATTAATACTACTTACTATCAACCCCGAAAACTTTTTATTATTATGAATTGTTTTATTTCTATAATAATAATTCCGATACTTTAGAAATATGGGTAAATTTTTTAACTATAAGTCTGTTCTTTTGTTACTATTATTATTTAAGACACTTAAAGTAATTAAATATTAAAACATAAATACAAGAATGTTTATTAACTTATAATAGTATATTATATATTGAGGGACTAAAGTGCATGATTTAATCCTGAGGGTGAAGTTTATTTCACGAGCCGAAGGTGAGGGAAATAATCACCTGAGGGATTAAAGGTACTTTAGTCATGTGGTATATACGCTATTTTTTGCACTTCATCCTCAAATGAATGCAAAATAGTTTAAAAGAATACACATTTTGTAATTTTGACAGTAAATTTTATGACAAATATTTATATTGTTACCATAGATACTCTGTAACAAATAGCACGTATTTACTTGACAACGGGATTAATTAATTCAATTCCTTGACAACGGGATTAAATATGAAAAATAATCCCTTGGGATCAAATTAAGAACCTTAGTCCCTAAAAATAAAGACTAAAGAACAGTATTAGTCCCGGAAGTGCAAAAAAACATTTTTTGTTACTTTAATGGTTTCGCTAATGGGGTTTCAGCTAAAACTAAAGGTTTAGTCAAAATGTCAGCTTAAATTTTTAAATTTGGCATGAATTTTCTCTTTATTTGAGGTATTTGATTAACTTTAATAAAAATCTATGAATGATCTAATATAGAAGTAAAAATTTCGTATTTTTGGTTAGTTTTGTTTTTGTATGATTGATGTAGGAATGACTAGAAAATATTTTATATATTATGTCAAGTCGTGTACTGGCTAAGTTTCATTTGATTGACATTAAATAAATTATTATTTCGGTTTAGTTCCGTTATTATTAGAATTATAAATAACGACGTTTTGAAAGCAATGTACATCCTTCTTTAGATTAACAAGTGAGTTAAAATTCAAATAAATATCTTATTAACATAAGTTCTGAAAATTGATTTAAATCTATAAAGCAGGTAAAATGACTATCTTAACATTTGACAATATTTTGTTTGGGAAAATTATAGGGTGTCGAGTTATAAATGAACAGTATACGGCTTGGTCAAATTGCTGAATACCAACGTCCGATGCGTAACTGTACAAAGAAACATATCAAAAGTCCCCACTCACAATTATTTTTAATAAAATTCCGCCATCGCAAACTCCTTTATGTAGTGACATTCTAGATGCAATCTTTTGTAGAGAGAAATACGTTTCAATTTAAAGCCAAACAATTCAACTTCTTAATAAATCCATCCCTCATACCTGGAGGCGATTTCATTCACAACGTCCATCAAAGAATAACCCGACCTAAAAAATTAATAACTCCACCGCACAGAGAGAGAAAAAACCACCTCCAGCACGATGTGTTGAATGCGCAGAGCCGTCAAGAATCTAACAAGAATCCAAGGCTGTTGGGGGACAGAAACAATGGTGGCAGTAAGGCACTAGCACAATGGGGTCTCTCGCGGCTTCTTTATTCTCCGCTGCCCCTCGGATAAATAATGCACGGGCCCCGGTCACTTTGATATAAACATAATGTTGCCACGATAAATTGTATTGAAACGATCGCAGAGAGCAAGGTTTTATGTCAGGACTTGTTCAGATGTTTTTCGCTCGATGGGAGATTAAAATAATTTGGATTGAATTAATTACGATGGCATGAGAGATTTAATAATTGAGTTAGGAGTTAACTGGGGACGTTAGATAAGATAATAATAGGCGATTTTTCGCGATAAATACTACAATAAACTAGGTTTGGTATAAAAGGGTTTGTGAGGATGACGTCATAAACTTGTAATAGTTAACTTTCGCAAGAAAATTTGTTTGGTTTGATGTAGTTAGTTTGACAGAAAGTTTTGTTGGAAACATGAATATAAGGAAAAATTTAAAAATTTTCTATTTCATTTTTCATAAAAGAAATAGGATAATACTTTATCAAACTCAACAATTAATATGATAATAAACTGGTTTGTAAAAAAATAGCAGCATGAAAATTATGAGACAAACATTTAGAATAGATAGGTACCTTATTTTTATGAAAGATGAATTTCAAAATATTTAGAATACTATTTTTATTTTCGAATGTGCAGAAAGCAGAAACAAATTTATCCTCAGAATTTAGAGAGAGATAGAAGTATTAACGCGCCTTTACCTACCTCCTGAGGATGGTTAAGTGGTTTGGCTAACTTTTCTTTACCACGTTAGTGTGTGACGTCATCAATTTCGTCGCGAAAATGACAAACCATAGTTAACCACATATAAATACAGTTAACTACTTTCGCGAAAAATCGCCTCATATGTTTGCTGGTTTGAAATACTAAATAAATCTGGTACACAGATAAAAAGGATACCAAAAAAAAAGTTTGTAATTTTAAGTTTTGAATTCGAACATTATGGTTGGATATGAGTTCAGTAGGCTATAATATTATATTATAGCTATTAATATAACAAGAATATTATGCGATTTATAATACCGAGGATGTTGCTAAGAGACGAGTTGAAACCGAGTCTCTTTGAACATCCAAGGGGGCTTAAATCGCATATATTCGCGTTATATTCAAAGCTTAATCGTCTCATCAAAGATAGCGATGTTAAAACAAATCAAGAATTTTATTTGTTAATTAGTTGACAGTTCGCATATTATGGAAGGTTTTGATGTTATTATGGTTGTATCTAACGTATTAAGTCCGTAACTAATGAATTATAAGTATCTAACGTATTATAAGTAACTAACGTATTATGTTGTTTATAATTATCAATAAATGTTGCATGTTATAAGTTAATAACAGTTGATGATACTATTAAACTTTTTTATATACAGGCAGTTTGAGATTATAATTGTAAGTTAAGGATAAAACATTGTTTGATATGCTGATCACGGATAAAATAATGTTTATCAAATATTTCAAAAATAAATTTTCAGTGCCACTAGAATTGATAATTGTGTTAAACGTATCATCAACTGTTAATACCTTTTAATATGCAACATTTATTGATAATTTTTTTTTTTTTTTTTAAATGGGGAAACCCCTATGGCTTTAGGTACTTTGCCTATTAGCCAGTAACAATGTGAATTGGATTGTACATATTATTATATAAATCAATGTTTGGACAATCACAACTTCCATGCTCTTCAGTGGGATTTGAACCCACAACCTCGCTGCCCGCTCGGACCACGGTGAGTCTAGTCACTTTAGTCCGCGCGGCATTATTGATAATTATAAACAACATCATACATTAGTTACTAATAATACCTTAGTTACTACTAATTTAATTTTTAATAGTTACGAACTTAATACGTTAGATACAACCATAACATCATCAGAACCGTTCATAATATGCAGACTATCAACTAATTGACTGATAAAATTGTTGATTTTGTTTTAACATCGCTGTCGTTGATGATACGATTAAGCTTTGAATATCACGCGAATATATGTGTTTTAAGAGACTCGGTTTCACCTCGTTGCTTAGCAACATCCTTGGTATTATAAATCGCATAATATTCTTGTTATATTAATAGCTATACAGTACTCATTTTGTTTAGGTGGAAATTAATAAATTAATAAATGACCGATTTTACCGATTTTTTGTCTAAAATATAAAAGAGATAATCTCGATCGATACAGCTCTTTAAAAAAACTGTCATACCCAAATTCGTATGTTCTTTGCGAACCTTCGAAGCGAAGTATAAAATTTCATCATACTCTTTATTCTTCTTCCACTTTTAAAGTTGATTTAGGTAAGCGGATTGTTCTGTCGATAGGCGTAAACTATCCCTACTCCCCGTTCTCGAGCTGTTGTTTTCTCCTTGTTCTTGATGCGGTGTCCAAGTGTGGGAAAGCAAAGTGTGAAGTCACAGGATTACGACAAGAGCCGTGAACTTCTCTTTTTGATGCCGTCTTACATGCGCTACTGAGCACAGCCCAAATTGAGAAACGGAAGACGAACGAGAGAATTGTTTCTCGAAGGATTGTTACCGGAAAGGAGATGTTTGTTGGTGATTATTGTAAACCTCAGGGTTGTTTTATTTTGCTTTTGATGTCGATTTTTGAGTGAGCATTTCTTTTAAATAAGTTAATGTTTAATTTACTGCTGTGTTTATAAGGTGGAAAACTATTATTTTATATAATCGACGATTTGGTTTGTAGTTGAATCTCTTTCAAAGTACCTAGTAAGATCTTTATTTTATTTTCATGGTAACCATTCACAGGATTAATCCCAATGACGGAATGGTAGATGCAGTGACCTCTAATAATTATGGACGGGAAAGCCGTATGCTTTCAACACATAAGGAGCTGGCTCCTGCGAACTGTCATGGGAGAGAGTTCTTCCTTGTCTTTTATAACATGCCATCTCTTTCTAATGTAACGCATTGTGCATACTCTAAAATTTCGCAATTGCAATACTGTCGTTGGTTAGAAAAAGACAACCTCTCTGCATTGTTGCGGGTTGCACACAATTTTTTTGGAGCCACGGGCAGATGTTTTCTTTCCGGTCCATAATTAATAATAGAGGTCACTGGGTAGATGTAACTATAGTGGAATCAATTTATTCCATAGTTAATTTTGAGAATAAATTGATTTGTATGTTTTGTGCTTCTGTATGCATAAAAGTTTATTTAAAATGAACTTTTTTATCCTGAATGTCTTGGATACATAATTGTATTATTTTAATTGTAAAGACAGGTTTTTATATTTAATACCAAAACGTTGATTATACAAGAAAAATATTATGGTATACAAAATATTAAACAATGGGTCAAACAATTTCAGATATACAATCCATGTCATGATTTTCAACTCAATAAATTTTTTTTAAGTGTACATGATGTTTAGTGGCACTACATGTTTACAAGAAATCTTTCATTAAAGAACCTAATATATTTGTTATGGAATATTGATGGTATAACCATTGTAAAGTAACTTCCAAGTATTAAATGGTAGATCTTATTATAATACTGGAATGCAACCATTCGAACCCAGTGGTATTGTTGTGGATTGCTGTTGCTGGGAATCGAACTGGAGACCCTATGGAACCTTAGATGGAACATCTACCGCTGTGCTTACCACTGGCCGTAAATACGATACGTAATTAAATAATAACAAAATTTATTAAAGATTTTTGTCAACAAGTGGCACAAAAAATCATGTTCACTTGAAGAACCTTATCCTTAATTTTACGAATTTTCATAAAATTGTTTTTGTTTGAGAAACAGGACAATCTCGAACCTTATTTTTATTTTTAAATCCTTTATATTAACTTCATCGTCGTGCGTACGTACGTACGGCAAAAAAACAAACGTCAAAAATGACCAACTTCCCAGGATTCTATCGAGCTGAAATTTTGCAAATAGACTTTTGTCACCTAACAATGCACTTTGGCAAAAGAAAAAATCTGATGTGGCCAGCACAAGACCTCCCGCCATACCCCAAACCCATTTCCCCATATCCAATCAATCTGAAATTTGGTACATAGACTCGTTGTGACCAAACAGTTACTTTGGCACAAGAAAAAATCTGATGTGGCCAGCACAAGACCTCCCGCCATACCCATTTCCCTATATCCAATCAATCTGAAATTTGGTACATAGACTCGTTGTGACCAAACATTTACTTTGGCACAAGACCTCCCGCCATACCCTACGCTTTTTAACTCTGAAATTTGGTACATAGACTCGTTGTGACCAAACATTTACTTTGGCACAAGAAAAAATCTGATTTGACCGGCATAAGACCTTCCGCTATACTACCCTACTCTTTTTAACTATTTCTTGAAACACACTATCTAAGAAAGAGTTACAATGAAAACAAAAATATAAATAAATATCGATCGAGTCTCATATATAAAGGATTTATAGTCAAAAACTTTGTTTTTACGGGTTCATTTTTTTTAACACCCTGTATTGTTTCAAGTATTGTTTTTCTCCTTTTTAATCTCTACGGTTTACTTTTTAATCTATCTTCTAGAAAGGTATTAGATATGGTGAAAATTGTACAACGCACTAATTCCGCACTCGAATATAGGTTTATATTTCGAAATAATCCCCAAGTCCAGCTTTATTTGTCAGCATTTCAAAGTAGTAATTTCAATCAACATACTTCTCATCATCTTGTTGGTTTCTAATTTGCGAAACACAAAACATTTGCAACTTGAAACGAGGGTACTTAGGGTCAAAAGTAGACCTAAATCAGTATTAGCCAACGCATATTTCAGCCTTGCATAGAAATGTTTTCACCAATTATCATCCGCGAATTTAATCTGAATAAACGAAATACGCGCGCCGTAAGCCGATTTTGAAAACAGGCTAAATGACTCTCAACTCCGGAGTGTGCAGATGTTGGGTGCATTGCTGTAGCGTTCTGTGTTGGAAGGTTAGGGTAAGGTTGCGAGGGATTTTGAGGAATCTCTCTACAGGTCAGTAGTGTCCGTCTCTGATATACTCCCTGAATGTCAGTTGGAAACATTTTCACCCCTCTTGTCTGTCAATGTGACTGCTGGGCTGTTGCCATGTGTGATTGTACGTATGTGCGTATGTATGAGAGTACACTAGACCACGGTTATTCATTAGTTGGAAATCCTTTTTTAATTGAACCGTTTTTGCTTTGACAAATTGTATAGCGGTATTGCACTCAGTTTCAATGAGTTAAAGAGGATGGAGATACTACATATTTTTGGTGGAAAGTATGTTTTAATTGTTTTTGAAGTAATTGCCTATTTTTATGGATGGCAGATATTCTATTACAATGGAATTAAGCCACTAGACTATTTTTGGCAAATCAAAAATAACTGAAATTAACATATTTGGGATTTTGCACGTAGATTTTAAAATAACAATCTTAGTAGGCTGAATCTTGATTTGATTTACTTTTTCCCATTAAAAAATCTGATGTGATCAACATATAACCTTTTGCCATTTTAAAATGAAATAAATAATAAAGGTTGATTTATAACACGCACAGCCCATAGAAAATAATTTAGCACAACATAGCATATTATGAATTGGTCATATGGAAATTAGTACATCCATTTATAAGACGCACAGCGCATAGAAAATAAAAGGCGGATTTATGCAGCGATTTACATTTACATTTATTTTTCATTTAATTTAATTTAAAAGTTAAATGTGTGTAACTCAATGGAGCCATGCATGCACCATTCTCATTTATGTTTTCAAATGCGACATTGTTACCATAGTTACCTTTTAAATTAAATTAAATGTAAATGTAAATGGCTGCATAAATCCGCCTTTAACACAGCACACGAATTATTTATTTACCATTTATTATTTATGTCAAAGTCTCTTGTCAAGGTTATGTTTTTGGTCAAACACGGTTTTGAATTATCTTTTGTATATTATTTTAAAGAAATATTTGTAAAATACAAGCCTCCAAGTCAAATGTCAGAACAGCTGTCATAACCCGTCAACAATCTGTGTTTCTGTGCGATTTATAAAACACCCGTAACGAAAATACTGTGCGCTGTGCTAAATTATTTTCTATGCGCTGTGCGCAGTTATAAATCTTGCTTTAATTACACTTTATAAGTAACTATAATATTTCATTTGTCATCAGCACTTATGATCAAATATTTTTTACCTCCTGGGGTATAAACATAACAATCACACGTCATTGATGTCTATAGTAGTAGAGATTTTATAAATGGCCATGATATTGCTACGTGTATGCGGAAAAGAAACCCGAATTTTTTTAACATTTAAAAGTTTTTAATAAAAATTGCTTTGTAATAAAATAGAGACGCTACTTTACACAATTTATTGTTGAATAGAGTCTGAAATAAAGAAAAAAGATTAATTATAAATGTGACATCTCTTAGCAGTTTCACTGTCGGATTTTTAGCATGATTATAATAATATGTCTCTTACAGCTCTGAGTGGTGAAAGGTAAAAATTCAACAAATACAAATTATTAAAGAAAAGTATAAAAGTAGTAATATTTTAAATACACTTGGGAAAACTTAAATAGCTACGTTCTGAACAAAGACTTCGAATAAACCCCTCAGAATATAGAACACGAAATATCGCAAGTAATTGGTCGTTAGTAAAATAGCGATTCTAACTTGTTTACAAAGCGCGCTCATCTTTTTTAACAAACACCGCGTATGAAAGATGAGCTTACAATCGAACAAAAATAAACTTTGATAGTTTCTAACCTCATTTCGCCCTCAAAATCAACGATCAAGATATCAAAACTTGCTTCTAAAAAGTTTTCGTGTTAAACAAAGTCTTTTTCGTCGGAGAGTTTTCCATCACAAAACGAGTTAAATCTGATTATTCGCTGTTATAGAATATGTTCCCCGGTTTATGTAACTATGGTCGTGTTCACCAGCGCGAAACAAAGTTGTTTTATTCAGTAATAAATTCGTTAGAGATAATAAATAAATTTCTGTATTATTTTTCGAGTTGTTGCAGACAATAAAAGTACTGTTGCATGGTTCAGAACACCTTCAAATTGAAATTCTATTGTTGGAAGTTGAATATACTGAAATGATGTTTTACTTGTTAGTGAACAATGTGATATTGAGGGTTTTTCCGTAGTTAAGGGTGGCAAGACGCCGCAAATTGACACCGCAAATAAAGGAAACTTTACCCCTTGTAGTTACCTTATTATACCTTAACTAGATATCTTTTGTACTTATGTACACAAAAATATTAGTAAATTATATGTGAATATAAATACAAAAATAAATTAAGAAGATGTGCTTCTTATATTTAAAAAAAATCGTATAGGAATACTTTTTAACTAGGTACATGGTTTTTATTTAAATATTTTGGAAGATGAGATAAACAATAAAATTTATAACAAGCCTAAAAGTAATTAATAAAAATTCCCACTTGACAAAATAAAAGCTCCAGAACATTTCAATAATGTGAACATCCCGGCTTGTTACTTGCTATATTTGCCTATTAATATCCGCGATTACTAATGTCCGCTCTTATCTACGAGTAGGTATATGTAACATTCCAATGTTAGTAATTTGGTAATGATATTGCAATTATGCATCCCGTGTAATTGTATGAGATGTTTGTATTGAGTATGAGTGTGTTATTTTTGATCGTACTCCGGATGTGGCTAGGATAGGCTTACGTAATATCACTGAATCCTACGGTCGGATTCAAGTCAGGTGAGTTGAATATTTAATTATATATATATATATATATATATATATATATATATATATATATATATATATATATATATATATATATATATAGTCGATGGTAACCCTTTTACCGTTAAGTGTAGGGTATATTTAATTATGTGACGTATAATTATTTCATTTCTCCTATACAAAGTAATGACGTCACAGAACATATTTTTGTTCAATTTACTAAAAAATATATTGTTTTTAAACAAAATGTTATATTTTTACCTATGTTTTCCATCATTAGATTTTAATATACTGATATTTTAGAGTAATTACTATTAGCTATTGTCTATAAATCCGTATTAAATTTCGTATATTTTGTAACACGAGTTAGTACAGTAAAGAAGTCCAATTTCAAATAAAAAGAATTGTCTTTGTCAGCAAAACATTGTACAAGTTTTATCTATTTGAAAGCAGCAGGTCGTACTATTACGTTTTAAGTTTAGAATTTTGAATGAAATTCATGAACAAATATTGAACTCCATCCTGTCTTTTGTCTCAATTCAAAGCACTCGCTCTTGTTTGCTTATTCGATATCCTAATGCTATAAAAACTTCTGTAATAATACCGAACGTATACACACTACGACATTCCTCCCAACACGAGTAGAATTTCTCCCTCGCTTATGATTCAACGCATTACCGGATTGTTTATGCATCGACGAATGCTCCTAATATATGCGCGAGCGAGAGCGAAATCACGTGTGCCCATGCCCACCTTGCTAAAATAACGCCGTAAAATCGTCTTAAGCTGGATTCACATGAACCGTTTACACCGTTCGTTTTGCGGACGTAGCGGCCGCAAAACACGTTGGTATTTCACTTGAGATGTCAACGTTTTCAGAGCTGCACACTACTAGAGACGATTTAAATCCATATAGGAGTGACGTCATAAAAAAACAAGCAAATTATTCGTATGAATCAAGATTTGACTTTTTAGTACAGCATGAGTTTGGTAGATGGTGCTGGCAGTCTTTCTCTATCCGCGAAATTTAAAAGCAATATTTTTTGTTTCTATTTTAAGGATTAATCATTATTTTACCATTTTAATACATCACATGATTCTGTAGAAAATATCAAAGATTATTAAAATACAACAAAACGAAATAACAAAACAAGTTAACCTCAAAATTTTATGTTGACACTTGACACAACAAGAAGGAGAAAATTGACAAGTTGTCAGCAATAAGCAATAAAAAGTATATAACGAACTTTTGTGAATCTAAAAGAAAACAATAATATGTAAGAAAATATATTTTATATAATGAATACTATATTATATGAATAATTGTTCTGCTACTGCCGTAAAGACACAAATTGATAAGCCTCGCCCCTTATGACATACGATATGCGTATAGACTTATACGAGTAAAATGTGTAAGAAAGAGATAGCTTATTTAGTGAACGTGGTGGATAGAATTTATCTGATATGACGTCACTCCTATATGGATTTAAATCGTCTCTAGAAATGAAAAATGAAATATAACCAAAATTGTTTGGTTATGTTATATTCTAATGTCACTTGTGTTGTTTGTTGTGATCAGTGTGTAAGTAACGATAAGTAAGAAAAATTGATAATTTTCCTGAAATTTAAATTACCGAAGTTCAGAAGCATCCCTGTCTCTATAATCACGGAGATAAGGATTATAAGAATATTATGACGGTCTGGACCGTCAAAAGTTGAAATATTTCATTCACGCGAGAGAACGTTGAGAACGTTCAGTGTCAACCAATCAGGCTACGGAACGGTTGGAACGGTACGGCGGTAACTTCTCATGTGAATCCAGCTTTATTCTTCTCGAGAAGTGCTGTATGAGCTCTGCTCCGTGACGACTTAAATATTGCTCGTATATGGATGGCATTAAAGGCAATGGGGGAATACTAGAACTGTCGTACAACTGCGTTTGTAAAAATATTATTAAAGTCGTATTTTTAGACGCTGTGATAAAATGTAATGGTTGTAGTAAAATAAAGAAATACAGCGGGTGGAGCGGTGTATGTAATCTCTGCCAGCTGATCTCTAATCGTAAAAATATTGTATCAAATGGAGACAATAACGAATAAACGAATTATTACCATACGGGAAGAGCTTTGATGTGTATAAGTACAGGTTGCACAAAAGTTTTCTTACAAAAACTGCATACCATGAATATCATGACTATTCAATCTGCAATCAATCTACACCAAACATTTTTATTTTAACATATTTTTAATTACGATATTAATTTTATTTACTGACAAAATAGTTTTCATTAGAACCAGAACCAAAATGTTGAATGCTACGTTTCTACTACGGTACCATTGTCAATGAGAAGCACTTCGTTTTGAATTGTTAATTGTATTTTTTTACCTAAGTAGGCATAAGTGGAATTATTTTTATTCCATATGGCATTTGGAACACCGTCAGACTAGAGTTAGAGTAATTGAATTCATTAAAAAAATGTTTGAAGAATTCAATTACTGAAACTGAAATTTTGTATTTTATTCGTTCAGATATGTCAATGAAATAATTAATTAATTAAAATAATTATTCTTGGGCAGATTTATATTGTGTCTAAATTTAAATCAGAACATGCAAATTTAAGAAAATTATGTACCCGAGAAAAAATACTAGAAGTACCTACTAATAGAATGCTGGAAATTGAAAGTCAATTACTTTTTCGTTTTTTTCGTTTGGTCAGGACAGTATATCAAACGGTATTTAAAAGATCAATTTTTATTTTTCATAGTTTTACCACAAAATATTCTACTTATTATGTTATTCAGTTCAGTTCATACAGCTAAAAGTAGGACTCGAAATGAAAATTATTACGAAACGGTTCGCTAGATTTCTTGAAAATATCAATTTTTTATGATATTAAAATTTTCTTTCTAAATAAATAAATAGAATGACTTATATAGAAGTTTAACAAATAATTTATAAATAAGACTATATCTTAAAAAATTGTAACCTGAAATGGTATTATTTATCATTTATACGAAACGGAACGACCAAACTGGTCAATTTTACGAAACCTAACATGTTGGTCAATTTCACAAACCGGAACAGTGTTCCGGTCCGCTCCGTTCTATTTCGAATCCTGGTTAAAAGACAAAATAAAATATGAGCTCTTATAACCTATACTTCATTTCAGCTAAGTAAATAGCGTTGGGTTAGATAGGGCAATGATATTCTTGAATCTGATTGGTTGAGATGAGAGGTAGATTTACACTAGCATACATTTTCATTTCCGTTAACATTACTTATACCTTCTTATTTTGAATTTCATAGTTACATCGAAGTACTACATTATTCTATAGATGACAGCTTTATTCACAAAACATAACTTATTTAAGATCGCGTCTAATTTTGAACTAATAAAATGTGTGAGTGTAAAACTTACTGGCATTCGCAGTGCCATCTGCTATTTTCTTAGCTGAAATGAAGTATAGGCAATATCATATATAGTCCTCACATAATATATTCAAATACACAAATCAAATATTTATATAAGCGGCACTAAAATGACAGATGTCCCGTCTGATTTCAGCATAATTAATCCCCCTAAAACACACATTCTCTTATGTCCAGCGAATGTTCCTCTCAACCTCGCAGTATTTTTCATCAACCGCTCGATAAGGTATCGGGTTTGTCTTGTAAATATTTGCTCGTGCGGCAACGTCCCAGGATGCTCGTTGGCAAACCCTACCTTAATGATATTGCTCCAGTTTTCATCAGCGCCGCTAGCGACGGGCCAGAGGGGCGAGGGGAACATCCCATGGTAGGTAACTAACTCGCAATTAGTTAACAGCGGTAGAACCGGGGTAAACATTATTGTTATTAACGGTAGTGATATTTACAATGGTTTGTCGGGACCTTAGGAGAATGAATTGGTGATAAACTTGAGAAAAAGAATGGTCTACGAAATAAATACAGGTTGGTGGGGGTGAAATGCGAACATAGGGAAATATATGACAATGGAGTTATCATGCTAGGCATCTTGATATACGTAGAATAAGTACTGTCAATGTCAAAGTACCTGTCATATTATTGAAATTTTTATTTTCTTTAAAATATTTTCTTTGCATAATAATGTATGTGTACGAGCAGAACGAGAAAGTTTACATGCACTTTTAAATTATATTATTATTTCTGTTATTCACATTACTTCGTTTTGTGACACTACTACAAAATATATCAAGATACCTGGCATGAAAGTTCGATTGTCATGTATGTTCCCTATGTTCGCATTTCACCTCCACCAACCTGTATATCTACCTCTAACTGGTTTGTTAGTGCGAAAAACCAAAAAATGCCCTTTTTTTAAAACATCCATAACTTTATGCCAAATCATCGTAGGAACTTCGTTCTTTGAGTGCTGCACAGGGAATTGAACAAATTTTAGAGCCCTTTTGGTGGATCAAGTCAAAAAAAATTAAACTCCGTACACATCGTCAAAGTTATTATTAAAATTAATTTTTTTTTTCACATGGGTGCTAGAGGGGGCGGAAGGGGTTGCGCTTAAGTTTACAGGCATGACTTTAAAGTAGACACTTCAAAGTTTCTCGCCCTCGAAGATTCATCGAAATCGAATGAAAATACACCGAGTAGGGTACTTTACCATTGTAGCAAATTAGCAATCCAGTCAATTATATTGAAAGGAGACCTCAAAAATGAGTTATTGGCATGAAAAAAGTTTTCAAAAAGTTAATAGTTCTTTCAATATTTGAGATTTTACGTATCGATACATCTACGTCACAGTAATGCGTTTTAACGTGTATTCTTACTTACAGAAATAAAGAAACTACCAAATTGTATATTTTGTAACATTTAGAAACAGTTGATTTTACATGGAGTACATTTTAATTCCAGCCCCATAGTTTGAGAAGATTTACAGCTACCTATACATCTACGTCACACAAACTTTAAAAAAATAATGGGTGCACCAGTCACTGTGATAACTATATTATGCTTATTTATTCATAATGTCGACGTTTCGGTCTTAAATTGAGACCTTCCTCAGGACAAATGAATTTCACATAATATTGTCAATATAATAATAATAATTTACATTCGATCTTGTAAAACTAAATATTCGGTACCACATGGCAAACTTGAGACTTTTTATTTAAAATTGTTATAAAACAATTCAACGGAGAAAACTGACAGCAATGCATTTATAACAATTTTAAATAAAAAGTCTCAAGTTTGCCATGTGGTACCGAATATTTAGTTTTACAAGATCGAATGTAAATTATTATTATTATATTGACAATATTATGTAAAATTCATTTGTCCTGAGGAAGGTCTCAATTTAAGACCGAAACGTCGACATTATGAATAAATAAGCATAATAGTTATCACAGTGACTGGTTTATTTTTCCTTCTTCAAATTCCAAATTCAGTCAAGAATTATCTTCACTTTAAAAAAATAATTACAGCTTTATTAAGAACAATTAAGGCTTAGCAGTTAGCAGTACTCTCAATCGCTTTCAAATAACATGAAGTTTCAATAAAAAACTTTAAATAAATATGGTAAACTATACCCTGTTATGGCGGTTTGAAAATGGTCGATATTTTTACGAATTTCAAGTGTTTCATTTTTTTCCGCCAGTATATTTTATACAATCTTAAATAAAGGCTCCAAACAAAACTTTTTAGAAACAAAAAAAAATTGTATGTTGGTTCTGGTTCATTTGAATAAACTACATCTATTCTATTATCATAAATTGTAAATAATTTAACGGTCGAAATATGAAACATCCCTTTAATATCACATTTTAATCCTCTCAAAAAACTCTCTCCACTTTCTCACCCTTTACAAGGCTTCAGGTGCATCCAAAACAGTAACTCTTTATCCTTCTATTGTCCAAAAAGTATCACATGCCAACAACTCGCAATTCAAACTCAAGTTTTAATCCGTGTATTATGTTCAACTACATAACTAGATACAATGCTGTCGCTAGGCGATATGATATTCATATGTTCATAATCTGTAGACAGGTTTCAATAAAAAATAAAACAAGATCGAAGTGGACGGATAATAAGAGTATACGTTAAGAGAATTAGTAACTAGACTGTAGGTTTAAGAGGCCCGTCTACTACCTAAAGTCCAGCATAAAATGTACTAACGAAGCGAGTGTTTTGTGGCCAGTACAAGAATGGTAAAATTTTATTTCATCCAGGATTTAATAGAGAAAGAATGGATCTACAGATGTGTCTTTTTAAAATTTTGATTAAAAAATTGTACATGAATATAAAAATTCAAAAAAAAATCCTATTTTATGCAAAATTTACACGGTTATATCTCATGATACAAATTAATTTTTAAAATTTCAAAAAGGTACATCTGTAGATCCATTCTTTCTCTATTAAATGTTTATAAAAACATTATCCTGAATTCAATAATATTCTGACAGTTTACTCGCAACGAAAACACTTTTACAGTATTTTTCAACTTCAAAATGACATTGCATTGCTAGGATGCGGCAAAGTACAAGTTTCGGGCTGGTTTTAGACAGCCTTAGTAGTAGGGAAAAAAAGTGGAATGAAAAAAACAGTAAAATCGAGAATATTCTAGGAATTCGCTAAAAACGTAGACGAGCCGCTTAAGTTATTTGCTACATTACACTTTTGAATCAGTTAATTAGTTTAGATCATTATTTGATATACTCGTATGTTTGAAATCACATAAATAAAATAACTAGACATTGTACTGTCGTAATCTGAGTCGTTGTGCTACATATTTACCATTCTATTTTTACTACTCCAACTTTTACCACAGCATTTTTACCACCATTCTTTTTTACCGCTATCCTGTTTTACCGTAAACCCATTTTTTACCACTCAATTTTTACCACTCCAACTTTTACCTCTGCATTTGTACCACTATACTTTTTACCGCTATTTCGTTTTACCACTAATACATTTTTACCACTCCGTTTTTACCATTACAACTTTTACTACCATACTTTTTTACCGCTATTCCGTTTTACCATTAATAGTTTGTGGGGCTATAGTACGGTTTTGTTAGTGTAGTAAAAACAAAGACCGAGTTTGTGGGGCTCTAGTACGGTTTTGTTAGCTTTGTTAAATGAGACGGTGGTAAAAATGGATTGGTAAATATGTTGGTGGTAAAAAGAATTAGTGGTAAAAATAGGGACGGTGGTAAAAATGGATTGGTAAAAAAATACGTTGGTAAATACGTTGGTGGTAAAAAAGAATTCGTGTTAAAAAGGGACGGTGGTAAAAAATGGATTGGTAAAAGTATAATGTTGGTAAAAATGGATTGGTAAAAGAATTACGGTGGTAAAAAAGGGACGGTGGTAAATAGGGATTGGTAAATATGGGGGCAAATCTATTTGAGTGCATGGAATATATAAATATGTATTTAAAAAAAGAAAATTCTAAATTAATTCAATTATTCTAAACTAAATAAAGCACTCCTCTAAAAATAAAGTTGCTCTTCCATTTAGATAAAAGCAAAGTTCGGTTCTAATCAAGCACATCCGTTTTATAATGTTTTCAAAACGAGATCATTCATGTTTTACTTCCTTTTGTTCGCTGATAAATTGAATGAAAAATGTTTACATAAAATTATTATGAAGAAACACGAAGAACGAGAGAGGATATTAAATAATGAACCGATGGCTGGTTCACTTAATACTCAAGAAGAATTAGTAATTGTTAATTAGTTGTTTCCACCCCTTTTAAAAAGAATGAAAACCTTGCACCATCTCTTGAGAATTGAGAAAGAGTAGTAGGAGTATTAGAGATTCTCTAATTAGTTAATAATTAAGACTAAGGCAAATATTAGTTTAGATTTTTCTTAAATGGCGGATAGGTTTCTTTCGTGAAATAAAATTACAGTGTCAACCGTCCTCATATAGTTGTCAAATAATACAGGTACATACGTTAAGCAGAGTATATGTAGTTTACTATGCTGATTACGAATTAAAAATAATTTTTTTTTAATTGGAAAATTAATTTTCATGTTTCCCACTCAAAAAATTGTCATTGCAACTGCCACTGGGTGAAGTAATTATTGTTTCATTAAAAATAATTAAATTTTGTATGTTTAGTTTACTAGTATTATGTAATTTATGATATTTGATTACCTATTTCTCTTGTTTGTGTTTAATAGGAAAACGAATCCAGTGCAGTACTAGAAAAAATGCTGCAGGTAAACTACCATAATTTTTCGAATTTAAAAAAAATTCTTTTTGATTCGTAATCAGAATATCAAACAACATGAATACCTTTAACGTATGTACTCGAAGTTAGGAAATATCCTGTATACAGTCCAAAGAACAAGCATTGGCCCAATCGAACCGAATTTATCAGTAGGTAATACTTACATCATTTTTTGATATATCCGATTCCGATCTGCTTAAGATTTATTACGGTTATTTTTACTCCGTGGTAACCTATGGCATCACTATTTGGGGTTCATCACCTCGTATCCAGGAAATATTTATTGTCCAAAAAAGAGCTGTCCGAATTATTATCAGTATGAATTCATGTCAGTCTTGTAGAGGCAAATTTCGGCACAGTAAATTTAAATTTGCAAACTCTGATTATTCCACGAGACAGACTAATAATTACCTTATTAAAAAAAACAGAACAGAAGCATTCCAGATAATTTGTGAATTCACTGGAAACCAAATATTTAACTCTCTACCATCAACTGTAAAAACTGGGTCAACTAATAATATTATAAATAATGTCAAACGAATACTAATAAATAAATAATATTATAGCATAAATGATTTCTTCAACGACTGTAATAATAATTGTTTTCAAGTTGAAGGTTATACTAACTATAATTATTTATTAACTAATGTAAACATGTATAAAGTTTTACTAAGTTTGTCTAGCAGTGTAGCCAAATTTATATTTTTATACTTACTTGTGGTTATTTTTTGAAATTTAAAAACAACCAAACAAAATAACTACTAAACCTTATAATTTAATATTTTTGTTGTAAAAAATATGATTATGCTTGTAAAAATTATTAATTTGATGTTTTTTGATATTGTGTCTACTTACTCGTAAGTTGTATACTATTTTTAATTTGTAATTTTTTTGTACTTACTATTATTTTTAAAGTGTCAGTTAACCAGGTGTTACTTGAAAAACAGCGCTCTGCTGAATGTAACACCTTTTTGTGTATTGTGCAAATAAATCTATATTATTATTATTATTATAACAATAATTATTCATCAGTGTCAACCGTCCTCATAGACGTCAAATAATATACAGTCCACAGAACAAACAGTGTATTTCGACTGCTGTAATTATTGATAGTAAACAAGCCCATGAAAATTTCCTCTTTTAAAAAACCTACCCGCAATCACGTCCGCGATCTCTTGAATATAAAACCATTCTCTTCTCGCGTCTCGCGGATATAGCAATAGGGTGACTTCCATCCTCCATCCTCCGTCGTCGATAAGCATCGCCTGAACTCATTATCCAGGGAAATCCATTTCCAGGCCGCCGGATCTAACAATGTGAATTCAATTTTCCATACACCAGAAAAATAACGACATGTCTGTAACAGGGCGAGAGACACAAAGAACCGCAAACCTTTTTTACTTCCATGTCCCCTTGCAACCCTATAGTGTGCTTGTAGCCTAGTGAACGTTCCGCTTTGCAAAGTATGCGAAATAACTTTCTACATCAAGCAAATGCGAAATGCGAATGTCAAAGTGAAATGTGTCAATTACTAAATGTGCTGACGGGGAGAGAAACAGTCAAAAAGAAATCAAACACATTAATTTTGTACGGCTATATTATAATTTTATTTCTAAATAATCGTTTTTTTTGCACAAATAATAAACAAAGATTTAAATTATATATCTGAATAAATAAATAGAACACTTTTTGAATTTTGTATTCCAGAAAATTAAATTTAAAATGGATCAACACAAGCCGTCGAAATAGCGAAAAACAACATGCAGTTTTCCCCATAAAATTGGTTTAAACAATAAGATTTTTTAAACAAATAAGACGTTTTCTAAAAGCTTGAAGTTTTCCTCTTTTTGCTCTAATGCCAATTTTTTGAATTTTGATGTAGGATTGTATTAAAATACACATGAAATATTCACAAAATTGGGCATGTTTAGCCATGCACATAAAAAAATTGAAGAAAAAACTAAAAAAACTGGCATTAGAGCAAAGAGGGAGCATCCTTAAACTTTTCAAAAATATCTTAGTTAATTCGAAAATTTCAATTCTTACTTCAATTTTAATGGGAAAACTAAACATACTTTTCACCATTTTAACGGCTAGAAGTCAACCACCTTAACGATTAGTAACGATTGCGAAGTCGAATCCTCGAGAATTTTTAAGCCTCTGCCTTCGTCTCGGCCAAAAATTCTCTCGGACACTAAAAGCCATTTCGCAGCCTAAATATACAAATAACTACTTATACAGTATTATTTAAAGTAAAACTGTATAATCTTAAATATTGTAATCAAAAATAGTAGGTATTATTCTTAATTTTACGAGACGAAACGGTCAAACTGGTTAGTTTCAAGAGATGGAACGGTGTACGGTGTCGGTGATCAATTTCACGAACCGGAACAGCGTTCCAGTCCGGTCCGGTCCATTTTGAGCCATGATATAGTCCGGCGGTTATAGGACAAAACTATACATTTTGTGATTAAGTGTGAAAATTGGCATACATGTCAATTATACTATTCTCTTTCATATAAGAAGTGGTGCCCAAGTGTTTAGAACCAGATACGGCCGCCATTTTGAAAAAATGTCTCCCATTTTTAGTTTTATTATTTATCTCGTATGTTAAATATTATGAAAAAAATCCCGGGGGTTGGGTTAGGGGATCGACTTTGGTGTCATTGGATGGCCCCCTCGAAAATTCTCTTTTTACTTCCTTGTACGGAGTACCGGAAGTAGTACTTTTTTCAAATATTTCGATAAATATTTAATTTAAGACAATTTTTTTATTTTAAATCAAAGATTATGTGATTATTACCTACAATCGGTATTTTATAAATATTTTTGTATCTGGTAGCATTTAAGAATAATTATTAAAGTATATATTTATAATTTAGTATTTCGGTATCTTGTAGTCCATGATCGATTAACATTTGTTACTACGTAAAATTAAAATGATTATGACATGACAGTGACAATAGTAAAATATGCTTTATATCTTCTTCTGCAGTTTAAATAAAATGACTAAAATATATTTGTGAGTATAGTAGCAGTAGTAGTAGTAGTTATATATTAATATATTTGTATAATAAGTTAAAAGAATAAAGTAGGTATATGGCGGGAGGTCTTGTGGTGGCCACGTCAGATTTTTTTATATTATTCTATATTTTAGTTATTAAGAAAAGTTTAATAGGCGTACAAGGAAGTCATGTGGTGTCCACGTCAGATTTTTTGATTTTTGATCCGATAGGTAGTTTTCAAGATATTTCCAAACGCAATTTCAAATAGACCATCGTGTGACTCATAATATGTAAGGCTGTCACAGCAAAATTAATAATAGATTTATGTAATAAAATTTACAAATTATTCTGTTCTCTACTGGAATTGTCCCGCTCTGCAATAACCTCACGGCGTTTCCGCTGTAATACCTCCGCATCAAGCTTACAATTTAACAGCCCAATAAAATGAACAAACCTGAACAATTTTCATATTCATCGTAGCGAAAATAAAAGGCAGCAATACGTCTGGACAATTTAATTACTGCGGCAGCAGTGGCCAAGCGCCAAGAAGTTCTCAGTTCTCACGTTGACGTTCAGAGAGCAACAGCCAACACAGACTCACAGACGCACAGACGGCAAATAGCGAAGGTAACGAGAAAATTCAGCGCAGATTTCAGCAAATAGAAGAAACAAACGCCAGACACGTCCTGCTTGAGGTGGCTGTGATAATTGAGCAAACAGCGAATTGCGAAGAGCAAATCCGAATCAGGGAGAAATGAGGCAGAGCTGGAATTAAATTATACCTTTATCTAATTTGGACCGAGGTCCTAATAACAGAGGATGCTAAATACTTTCATCGTTTACTATTATTGTAATAACGTTTTAAGGGTATCGTCTCCACGTAGCTCAACACCGCGTTTGTCCTATGTTAATGCATTGAAACGCTCGCTAAAAATACGGAAAAGCAGTCTAGCAATTTCTACAATGCTCACGAAGTTTTATAGATAAAGCTAAATTTCGTAAATTTATTTACAGACGAAGAATGCAACTAGGATTATGCCGAGTTACATTTTCTAATAAATCTCTTAAGAATAAGAAAAAGCATGTAAAAAATTGCTTAAAACACACTTTTTCATTAATTTTTTATATGGATTTCAAAGATTTTTTCAGAATTCTAACTGGGCATAATCCTAGATTAATTCTTTCACAAAAATCTAGTACCTGTTTTTCCTTCAAATTTTTAATATGCAATGAGTAAAGCAGAAACTGCTACACCTCTAAACACGCAATATTTTGTTACGGAGACGAGACCCTTAAGTTTCTTATTTCGTAACAACAAAAATATAGGTTTCAGGAATTTATTTTCAGCATAATATGACATTCCACTTTGATACATCGATAAATTTTTAAAACCGCGTTTTGATATTTTATTTAGTTTCACAATTAAGCATGATTTTTCATTTTATTAAACAAAACCTGATAACGTGATAACATGCATGGTAATGAAATTCAGATTTTTATCACTATGAACCTAATGTTAGGTCTAAAACATTGGTACAAATTTTATTTAAAAAAATATATACTCATTTTTTTCAGTAAATCGAGAAAGAAATTTTGCTGTGACGTCAATATTTTGTATAGGAGATATAGCAGCCTTCTACGTCGCATCACATATTATTTAATTTTCATTATTTATGTTTGTGCTTGTTGATCAAGATTTTGTAAAAATAAAAAATACTGGTCTTTATCTCTTGCAAGTAGCCCATTGTCCGAATTCAGCACTCTTCTTTGCGCTAAGAAAATACCTTTTATATCTAGAAAACAGATAAAAGAACTTGATATTGTCACCATTGAATTTTCACGTTAAGATTTTCGAAAATCAACCTGTAACTATTTTCTTTTTTGGATTTAAAAAATCTTCTATAAAAAATTAGTAATTAGGTCTTTGAGATTTTGATTGTAATAAATTTTTTTAAACCTAAAACTATTGAGAGTGTTTTTAAGATACGCAGTCCGATTGCGATTTGAAGAATGTGAAAATATGGATAACTTATTGAAAAGCGTTGAAAACTAAACGTCATGTTGAAATGATGTTTGAGGCAATAGATTTGTTGTGGTCTGAATCATCTAGAAACATTTTAATATAATTTTATATACAGAATGTTCCACAACTTAGGACAAAAAATTAAAGGGTATATATACTGTATGACGTGTTGATCATGAAATAAAAAGAATTTTTTTAAATTCACAAAGTTAAGGGTAATTTACTTGACGTGTGTACATTGTAAGGATCACTGTTTTTATGGTATATTTGATAATTTGACATTTATTAGTATTAGATATTAGGTAAACAATTACTTTTATTGTAGAAGATTTGAAAACAATTATTAAAAATAACTACCGACCAGTGGCAAAAAAATGTTTTCTTGAAATACGATGCAATTTTTTGCGAATTTAAAAAAAACTTTTTGTTTCATGATCAGCACGTCTTACAGTATATACCCTTAAATGTTTACTGTATGCACAAATATCGTCATACACATCAAATTAGCCTTGATTAATCAATTCCAATTAAATCCAAATGACAAATCGTACCATTAGTAAACAAAACAAGCGCATATAACTACTCGGCCCGCTAATGCCCTCAATAAGAATTACCAGCCGTGCCAGCTATAATAACCACTATTTTGTAAATGATGCTACCGTCTAGCAAACAAATGAAACTCTGTTTTTGTGTGGCGAATCCACCCCGCACATTAATGAAAGAAAAGAATGCATTAGACCGGACAAACACATCACAGCATGCAGTGAAAGCTCAAGCTCAGAGCTTTCACTGCTCAAGCTCAGAGCTTGACAGCCTGTAATAAAAGTCTTGAAGACACACGCGCGTCCTGCCACGGATGAATGACATTTATAACTCGAAATAATTCTCCCAGTGACACGACATCTATTGTTCTTTGTCTTCGGAGAGCCGAGAGACTCCGCTTTGCGACGAGGACACGGTTTTTGGATTTGTGATTAATTGTCATCAAGAAACAATGAACGTATGTGGTTCGATATTTTTGATGGATGGAAAAAAGGGATGTTTGTTTCAAGTTTTCATTACTATCGCGGAATATCATCAAATCTTTACATATTATAATAGTATCATCAACTGTTATTACCTTTTAATATGCAACATTTATTGATAATAATTATAATCAACATAATACGTTAGTTACTTATAATACGTTAGATCCTTATAATTCATTAGTTAAGAACTTAATACGTAAACATAATAACATCAAAACTTTCCATAAATTGTTGATTTGTTTTAACATCGCTGTCGTTGATGATACGATTAAGCTTTGAATATAACGCGAATATATGCGATTTAAGACCCCTTGGATGGTCAAAGAGACTCGGTTTCACCTCGTCGCTTAGCAACATCCTCGGTATTATAAATCGCATAATATTCTTGTTATATTAATAACTATAATTTACCTGTTGACATTGTTCAAATTTCCAGAAATTACTAAATTCTGTGACTGTTGCTAAGATAACAAAAAAATTCGACAATAAACAAAAATGTCAAAGTTGTCATTATTGAATTAAACATTTACAATATAATTCATGTTAAATGTAAGTAAAAATGTATTATTAGTAGTTTATATGAGTCAAATTGAAAATCTAAACTGTTTCCATTAATTTGACGTTTCTTTATGGCGCACTGCGCTATAATGTGGTTCGTGGGCTATAAAGTGACGTTTATGTCAAATAATTTCATGTATAACTCCCAAATTATGATATGACCGTACCTACATAAAATTATTTTATAAAATTCTACAAAAGTTCATGAAAATTTGACAAGAAATTTCAGCTCCGCCAATTATCATTTAAATTTTTATTTCCATGCTTCTGAATCCTAGAAAGAAAGAAATTAACTGTTTTGAATTATCAATGAATTAGAAATTCTTATTTTTCCGAGACTCATTGAAGATTCAATTTAGTGAGTGGCACCGATATCTCACCAAAATTATTTTCTTAAGGTTCAGAAATATGAAAGAATACCTACCCAAAGAATGCATATGTGAACAGAGCTTCACTTTAATCGAGGTGTTCATATAAATAACATTAGAAAATACCCAACAGAAATTTTTTGAATATCTCTGACTAAAATATTTATTTTTCTCATAACCATTCAAGAAAATTTACTGCCAATAAATTATAGAATGGTAGGTATAGATGTTGTTATCCAACTAATTCGACAGCCCGATTTGTCTTGTCAATCCGTGCGACAATCTTTAAAATTCAATGTGGCAACGGAGAGCTTATTTTTCCAACCAGGACTACATTTTAGAGGATCAGGTGTAATATAATTGCAAAATGTTTTTACAATTTAACGACAACCACAGCTTTTCAGTCGAGAGTCGAGAGACTAGAACAACGGAACTCCGGGTTCGTACGTCATCACATGCAGAGAGCTGTGCGTAAACCCGAGCAGCTAACTACTGCCACTGACTCATAAATGTACATAGATAGAGTCAAATATTGTAATTTTCAAGTTCAACCCTTAGGTTATTGGTTAGAATGACAAGAATCAATGATATTATTTTTGCAATTTATTCAAAGCGAGCAATGTAATTGTCACAAAGTCCACCTTTTAAATTCTGTATGAATAATTCAAAACTTGGTAAATATTTGCAATTTTCTCTTCATTAAAATTCATAAAAACAAAACGAAACTCATTTCATCCAATCCATATATCAATCCTGGTTATATATGTTTTGTTCCACTTTCGCAAAAAACAACGGTACACCCATAAATTAATTAAAATTGATAAATTGCACGGACTTAATCCCCGTTAATTTGAGAGTCCGGCCGACGGCTGATTTTTCCCCCGGGTGGCCAGGGGTTTAGGGGTGGGGTTCCCGCCGTTGACGAATCTGATTGGCGGGGAATAAGTGTTAGATGGGAGGATGGACAACCCCCTGACATGGGGTGAGATGTCACCGCCAAGAGGTTGAGTGTTGACAGGTATGTTGAGAGAAAATTAAATAAATGTTTCAGTTTATTCGGTGAACACTGAAGTGGAATGGGTTGAATTTAAATTCGGAAGATATTTTTTGTAACACAGTCCGTGACTGAAATACTTGTTTGGTAATTATTAGGTACTAAACAATAGCAATACAACATGATCAAAAATAATTCTTTTAAGGTGTTCGTCTACTCTAAATTTTTTACAGCGTTATAGAGGTGTACGCGTCCCACGTTTACTTTAATTATAATTGAAATATATTATGCTTTTACATGTGAGTGTATTACCAAAGGATGTCTTAATACTTCTATATTTTTATGTTTTGTCTTTAAAGTAAAAAAAAAAATGACGTTTTTTTTGCGGTTTTTTGTCATTTGATATTATTTTTTCGGTCACTATTAACGATAATAAGCATGAAGCTAAGCTTCCTTTTTCGAATAATTTGTGTTTAATTTAATTTCTTTAAAAAATACAGAAGTTATTATGGGAATCTGGAGGCATGTTTACAGTATTTTTCGACTTCAAAATGACATTGCATAGCTAGGATGCGGGAAAGTACGAGTTTCGGGCTGGTTTCGGGCAGCCGTTGTAGTGGGGAAGAGAGTAAAATAGAAAAAAAGTAATATCGAGAGTATTCTAGGAATTAGAAAAAAAGGTAGACGAGCCTCTTAAATCACAAAATAATTTGTGCTTTTGTCAAAGCAGAACAAATGTCCGGAATATCTTTATAGCAAATTATCTATGCGTGGTAATCATCATCACTGCAATCTGAGAAACAATTGTGTATACCATTTTCCTTCACACAAATCAGCTCTTTTAAAAAAAACTTTCAGCTATTTTTGCCCTACGATCTTAAATAAATTGTCAATAGATTTAAACGCTTCTACCACCCGCCAGATTTGCCTCAAATCTTAAAAAACTATTAATTAATAACCACATTTCACTTATCTAGTTTGATTATATTTTGTTCTGCGTCTTATTTTTTGCATAAATTTGACCTTGTACCTTAAATTGTACCATGTTAATTGATCTAATTTATATTATAAAGTTGCTTTGTATTGCCATTTACTGTTTAAATCATCGATATTTTTGATATTTCTATTGTATATTTGATGTAAAGGTTAGATGGAAGAGCAGCCTCTGGCTGAAATCTTTGCCGAATAAAATTATACCTATTATTATCATTATTATAATATTTTGCCAACCCTGTTATAATAATACAATTCATTACATTTTTAGGCATAATAAATTATGCGTTTTACGGTTGATCATATTTAGCCAACCTAAGTCAATAAGCCTTGATGTCACCGAATCATATCGTCTCAAACCCAGAACAAATCTTACGCAACAATTTTGTACTTTCTGTATTCTTTGCTTATCTTTAACTTATCTCTAATATAATGGGATTAATTCGAGTTCGAGTTCGATTCCCAGCACAATCGACAATAATACCACTGGATCCGAGTGGTTGGATTCCACTATAATAACATCTACCATTAATTAATCCTGTAGGTTGGTTACCATCAAAAATAAAAACTTTCTGAAAATAAAACTGTTTCTTCCATAAGTTCTGTGTAAACACAATACAGTTGTAGTTTGTACAATGTACACTCAACCTTGTTTCTCGGTCAAAACCTCCTCTGACGAAACCCCTGCTCATGAAGCGTACATTATACCCGCGTATCCAGAACGACAATAAATTCCAGTCGCCGGGTCTCCTATTTCAGCAGAACGACGCGCGGCGTCGCCGTCTAATTCAGCGTCCCGCGGCGTCGGCGTCTCCCGTCCCCTCACCCCGTGCAGCTTGTACCGGCCACACTTCACTGTGTCACTCTTAATCGAATTCTCTTCTTTTTATCTATTTCCCATCAGCAGAGAGAATCACTCTGCTAAAAAGCTTCAGCAAAAAGAGGGGTTGAAGAAGAACCATGATTATTTCTATAGAACTAGGTGACATTTTAAGAAGTACTAGAATAAGAGGAGGTGTGTTATTCTATCATCTTGTTTTTATTTATTAATTATAATAAATATAGAAGTTAACGATTTAAATGATGTAATTTAGTGCATCATTTGAAATTAAACATTGACTTTATATAAGACGACACCAAAATTTGTTTTTAAGAAGATGAGGTTCAAGTTCTAATACTTCTAAGCTTTTAAACTTTACTTTTTACGTAATGAATAATAGTTTTTATTTATAAGAATCCTTTTTAAGTAAGTAGGTACCTTCGAACACAGAAGTTTGTTGTTGAGTAAATAAATTTCAAAAATTTAAATACAGTCCTTTTTATAGTTTTAAATTTGCGTACCCACCTCATAATAGTTATTTGTTTCAATAATTTAAAAAATGCACGATTTCGGGACGAGAAGGAAGGTTTCCGGACGACGCGCAGCGGAGTCTGAAACAAGCATTTTTTGTATGAATGAAACAATATTTTTTTGCCAACTGTTTAATTAGATGTAGTTTTATGTAAATTGACATATCGTCATATTTCGCAACAATTAAAATGTACAGATACCAATTTGTTTTTACCATGACAACAATCATTTTTTGTATAAGTCCGAGAAATGATTTACTTTTTGTACAGTTGCGATAGTAATCATAAACAATTCCTAAATGGCCTCCTTTTAAAAAAAAACCAATAACATAATTGTATCAAATACTGACGGTGCAAAAATAATTTAGGTACGCAATATGGTTGAAGGAAAAGTGTTGACGAAACGTCGGCTTTTTGATTAGATGAATCATATACTTATGAGTCCTACTGGAGTTGAATATCACAATTCAAATAATTAGGTACGATACGACACGAGCTTACGGCTTGTTTCAAAAACTTTTATTCTGGTAATTAATTTCCATTGTTACATTTCTGTTTTTATAATAAATAGCAAAACAGTATAAACCAAAGGTTGAAGTTTTGCTTTTTTTGGTAATTGCAAGTACATTTTTTTGTATAAGCTTACGCGTTAGGCCTGGTTTATGTAAGGTGTAACCTTCGACCATATATAGGTATAGACAGATAACACTCAATGCTGTAGTATACAATGTTGTGAAGGCAAGAAGTACGTCAGCGGGGAGCAGTAGCTATAGGCGGGGAAAGGAGGTGAGGACACGTTAGAGTGTTGCACATTGCTGACTTCTGGTTTGTTATCATGGAACAGAGAATGAAAATAGGCAAACTGCAACACTTCAAGGTGTCTGCAGGTCATACTCCTCTTCACACCGCTACGCTAGTTCTTTGCTTCACAACAAAGGCTTGCGTTGTTTGTCTATTCCTATATATGGTCGAAGGGTGTAACGTTTACATTCCTCTTAAAATTTCAAGTTTATGAAAACACGTGTTACAATACTAATGCTTCTGTGAATTTGCATAAACATTATGCTGAAACCCTAAAATATAATAATTGAGCAAATTTTGGACTGAGTAATAGGACTAATGCTGAATCAGAAGAGTTTATGTTTGTAATTTTAAGGCAAATGCAAAAGTTACGCTTTATATAAAGCAGGTCTTAGCCATTGAGTTATTTCATCACTGAATTTGAAACATCGTTTCAATTTCAATGATCTTCTTTCTGTTTTTCGTGTGTGATTGGTTCTTCTCTACAATGGCGTTTCCCCCATTTGTCTGTAACGGATACTTGTTAGATTTTTAAACGAATCCGGAGCAACCAGTAAATACAATTACCTGTGGAATATTGTCCATTAATCACATTGCTAAAATGTTGACTTCCTCCCAAAAGAAATAAATTGAGTTTGCACGAAACACAAAAGACATTCTGAACTTCCGAACTTCGAACACGAGCAGGAAACCTTAACGAGAAATCAAAGGAGAGGACGAGAGAACAGATTCTTTGAAAAATTCATCAAAAAGATTTTTAATTCCTTCTTGTAGGGAATTATTGACTTGCTAGTTCGCATATTTTTTCAGTTGTTCTGAAATTTGTTGGTGTAGTATTCTTTATTTACAACCGGAGGATTACCTATACCTATGAATTGTTCCGGTCTTGATATTGATTCATGCAGTATTAAACCTCATTCACCTATCATTTAGGCCGGAACGTAGCTGTCTACGATTTCGTCGAGAAAAAGGAGAGATTTATACATATTTAGTGTGTCGAACAAAAGCAGCAATAGCGAACGCGCTTTAAAAGTGGCATCGTATTTGTAAAATATTATATTTATAAGACAAAAGAAATAATCAAACCCATTATTTATATACTTTATAATAATTTACCTAGTGCGACAAATCAATTTTAATACATTTTGTATTTAAAATGCCCTAAATTGAACATGTAAAAGTAGTAATTTTCTCTTTATTCGGCACTTTTTTTAAACAATACTATGGCAAAATTTGGTAAAATCGATGCGTCGCACTGTAGAATGAATATTAAATATTGTCGTAAAAAAATTCCAATGTTCTTACGTTAGTATCAGATTCAATATTTTACAAACCGTAGAACACTGTTTTTCCTCTTTATATACAGCTACATTCCCGCCTTAAGTTTAGATTTACGTTTAAGAAAGTTTGAATATATCTAACTAAATATGAGCATTCACAGTGCTTAAGTGGGAAGTGTGAATTTTAACTTTCTTAAACGTAAACATAAATGTAAACCTTAAAACTAAATGCTTATAGCTATGTTCACATAGCTTGTGTCATGTCATATCTGTATCTATGTCACTGTGTTATGTTATGTGTATTGACTTTGCTTGCAATGCGGCCATATTTTTGACGTATGCAGTGAATTTGACGTATGAAATTATTGAGGTTATATTTTAATAATTTTTCAACAAGTGATAATAAATACAAACTCATCTTATAGAGAATCACACTTAAGGCGGTTGCGCAGTCAAATTATAGGTTTTGCTGAACGCTCTGTATTACTTTAATAAACAAAGATTTAAATTATATATCTGAATAAATAAATTGAATACTTTTTGAATTTTGTATTCCAGAAAATTAAATTTAAAATGGATCAACACCAGTCGTCAAAATAGCGAAAAATAACATGCAGTTTTCCCCATAAAATTGGTTTAAACAATAAGATTTTTTAAACAAATAAGACGTTTTCGAAAAGCTTGAAGTTGCCCTCTTTTTGCTCTAATGCCACTTTTTTGAATTTTTATGTAGGATTGTATTAAAATACACATGAAATATTCACAAAATTTAGCCATGCACATAAAAAAATTGAAGAAAAAACTAAAAAAACTGGCATTAGAGCAAAGAGGGAGCATCCTTAAACTTTTCAAAAATATCTTAGTTAATTCGAAAATTTCTATTCTTACTTCAATTTTAATGGTAAAACTAAACATACTTTTCACCATTTTAACGGCTAGAAGCCAACCACCTTAACACAAGAACTGTCAACTGATACAAATTCACTCAATCTTTAACTTTAACTGAGACAAAAAGTTGAGATCGAAGCAACTGTTATGTTATGTCGAAAGAAATAACGAGCGACATAACCTATTTGAATTACTTCATTAGTTTACTGTGTGCTCAACATATTGACATGACATGACAGAAGCTATGTGAACATAGCATATGTAAATGAGGCTAAGTGTGTTAGTAAATTAGTATAATTATTTATCGTGTTAGTTCAAAACTAAAAGGTAGTCTACTATTGAAAGGGTTTAATGTCCAATTAAATTTTAGCGAATCTTCTCGTAAAAGTTCACTTAGAAGTCACTTTGCGCTTTTCTATTTAGTGTGTTGAATTTCTAAAACAATGGTGTCCAGTCCATTACGCCCTACACTGTAAATTCGCTCGTACAAAATTCAATTACCATTAAATTACAAAGTCATTAAATGAATTTTAAGGGTTGCGAACATAAAAGAAGCGTCGACTTTGTCGTGTATCACAATGTATTTCCACTCATTGTTGTTTATTATTCGAATATCCGGTCCCGCCATAGTTTAGTTCTACTCGTGATTTTCGTGTCCTGGTGATAGGAAATGAAGAGCGAATTTGTTTTCCATTTTGGATATTTATGAACGGTGAGTCATTGCTATTCACAGTGATATATAGACATATTCGGCTATTTGGAAATGCCCGGAAATGTTAAATGCGTATTAAACCAGGCTCTAAAAGCGCTGTTATTATATTATGTCTCTTTTATTTTATATCTTAAAAATATTACAATGTAATGTAAGAATAACGGAGACGTAACTTTGTTATGATATGCATTAAAGTTATATAACTATGGCATAACATTCACCATTTTTGCATTCGTTTTATTGGACAATATTCTTTTTATTAGTTGTAGACGTATTCAGAATATTTTAACTGACATTTTACTTTGTCATTTTCCTCTGTAGTATACCACATAATATCGAAATATTTTTAAAAGTTTGTGGAAGGAAGGAACGAAGTGTATAATAGGTTAGTAAGGTTAGGTACCTACACACCAAGAAAGATTGTTACGATAATATATAAAAAAATCTGATGTGACTTCTCATCACAACTCTCCTCCCTAGTATTTCTACATGACCTTAATATAAATGTAATATACGTACTTACAAAAATTCATACTCGAAAAATTTTAACCAATTACAATATATCTATATCTCTCTTATAGAATATGAGGCGAGAGGTAAAAATATAAATAATATAATATGTTGTACCTACATATAGTTACAAAAAATATATTATAAAACAATTTGGTCTTTCAAGCCGAATAATATTTATTAGGTATTCATTTGTATTACTCTAACAGGTAATACTGACATAATATTGGTCCTTCGAGCCGGATTAACTTATTAATTATTCTAATGTAGCTGTATATAAAGAGGAAAAACAGTGCTCTTTTGTAAAATATTGAATCTAATATTAACGTAAGAACATTGGAATTTTTTTACAACAATATTTAATATTCATTCAACAGTGCGACGCATCGATTTTACCAAATTTTGCCGTTGTATTGTTTAAAAAAATGTTGCCGAATAAAGAGAAAAATACTAGGTACTTTTACATGTTTAATTTAGGGCATTTTAATACAAAATTTATTAAAATTCATGCGTTGCACTGTAGGTAACATGTTATACAGTATATAAATAATGCGTTTGATTATTTCTTTTGTATTATAAATACAATATAATACAAATATCGCTGCCTTTTTTCGATACACTAAATCTGTATATATTTCTCCTTTTTCTCGACGAAATCGTAGACAGCTACATTTCGGCCTTAGGTACTTTGGTTTCGATACTTGTCCAGCTCTGACCTAATGTGCAGTTTTAAACCATCAATTCACCGGTACTCATGCTTGTTTATCAGTGGAGAATACACCACAGGAACGATTTCAATACAGCAACTCTACACAATTTAAAAATATGTTGCCTGAAAAATACCGTGTCACAATAATTAACAGATCAATTTTTACTAGCCAATTAGCTCCCCTTTTTCACAAGTTAAAAAAATTACTTAAACTTCCCTTAACGTGTAGCTAATCAACCCTACGTATCCTCCATCATTCTTCCACTTTTCCGGGGTCCCCGGAGTCTCCGGAGTCCCCCCCTGCGGTTTGTCCGGCGCCGGAGTCCGTCACAGCCGCCTCATGTTTATTTCAGACATTTGTTCAGAGTTACTCGCGATATGTTCCACTCTGCAGTACAAGAGGAAATCATTTCGCATTATGTCACATGTTGTGCGAAACAAGTACAGCAAAGAGAGAGAAGTAAGTGCAAAGTGAACAGTTGGCTGGACGGTATTATTCGTGAAGGGTTTTGGATTAATGTACAAGAATAAGAGGGATTTTTGACCGATGAGCAGAGGGTGAAGCGTGGATGATATGTTATACTCGTGTCAAAAATAGAAGAGATTTATTTTTGGGTTGAATATAAATGAAGAGGAACGATAAAGTCTGGTTCGCTGATTTTTCTGATTTGTAATCGTCGGTCATTTTTCACAAGTGTAAAAAACTATTTTTATTTTGAATTAAAGGGGATTCACTTATTGTAGTTAATATACAAACTCGGCAAAAAAACCCACCCAAAATTCTGAATTTTTAGACCGCCATAACTCGGTTGAATTTTCTTGAAAATGGATGAATATTCGAGTTCTAGTATGATTGAAGTTTTCTCTTTAAGGTCATGCAAGTTAATCTGACGCCAAGTTCATTTTACTCCCTGCCACCCTCCTTAGAAAAAAAGTTCTTGATGTCAAAAAATGTCAAACTTTGATAACTTGTACCGGGTGCAAAAAAAATCGTGCACTCAATCCACTACCAAGGCGATAAAGTTCATTCATTTTCCTTTCGGGGGGGAATTGAGTACTTACGATAATTTGGCGCGAAGATATGAGTTTTTGAAAAATAATTGCATTTTGTGCCATATCGGTCATAACTCGACTAATTTTACACAGATATCAATGATTCTTTGTCACAAAATTGAAGTTTCCTCTTCAATGGTATGCAAATTAATGTAACATCAAATCCAATTCACCTCCAGACACTAAAAAAATAATGTTTTTGACACAAATATGTCAAATTTTGATAACATGTATGGTGTACCAAAAAATGTTTTCGACCCAATTGATCAACATGGCGATAAAATTTATTTATTTTTCGGCAAATTTTTAAAAATTTCAATTACCTTCGATGATTTTATCCGTAGCTATGGACTTTTAAAATTTACTCAGCATTTTGTGAGTTTTTTATAATTCTAAAGCGATCACGAGAACATTAAACGAAAAAAGCACTTCAATTTAAGGTAAGGTGTACATTTGTAGACAATTTCGATAAATATTCAAAGATCTAAATAATGCAATTTTTTTTTCAAATATTTATAACTTCGCACCAAATCATCGCAGGCGCTCAATTTTTTCCCCCGGAAGGAAAATTATTAAAATGTATCGGCTTGGTATTTGATTGAGTACACGATTTTTTGCTCATGGTACAAGCTGTCAAAGTTTGACATTTTCTGACATCAAAAACATTTTTTCTCCGGAGGGTAGCAGGAGAAGAAATAAACTTGTCATCAGATTAACTTGCATCTTAAAGAAGAAACTTCAAACATGCCAGAATTTACAGATTCATCCAATTTAATCGAGTTATGACGGTCCAAAAATTCAGAATTTTGGTGCATTTTTCCATGTGATGCACTGTCTCCATAAATATCAACTATGAGTACCTATCCGTGAATTGATGGTTAATAACCGAATACTCGGTATATATTCATACCGAAAATTCACAGTAAATAAACCGCCACATCTAATTCGAGTAAGTACATATTATGTAAGTGGCAATAGTTTCAAATCAAAGATTTTGTTTCAAGTTCCATGCCAATTAAAATATATATCAACAAAATTTGAATAAAACTTTTTATGCAAATATTAGTATAAACTTTTCTGTGTATCCTTGTCAGGTAAACCGTCCAAACTGAGCATAAGTTTCCATGTAATTTAATTAGCTTCTCCACATACGTCTATTACTCTTATTAGCCTGTCCTTCCATCCCACCAACCTTTGTCTAGCGCTCTCGCTATTGTACGAACACACGCTCTTCTGTGTAAATACAACCCCGCGTATCATAACCAAATATTAAGGGTATAATTCGAAATTATGCGCCCTGTTTTCATAATTTTATACAGATGTCATGTACCATTTCAATCATACACTTTGAAGTTTTGACAACATAAAAGATGAACCGAGGGTTTGGGAAATTTAGGAAGAGGAATTAATGAATAGGGGGAGAAGCAAATGAATAAAAAATATTTGTAAGATGAAATAAATGGATATGGTATACATACATTCGTTTATTAAAACATCTGCTTTCTGGGTATTTTTCTTTTTGGTGGATTACTTAAATGAAATATCAAAATTAAAGCGAAGAGAAAATGATTTTTTTATTTACCCGATTTCTATGCACGCGAGGAAAGTTTTCCTTAAGAACTTTCTTGGAAGTAAAACAAATGCTAGGAGCTGACATTTTAAAAACTGTCAATATCGTTTATACGGGAAAACTAATTATTTTTATTAAGGTCGCGCTCGAAATGTTTTCAGACATTTTTATGCACTTTATCTGCAACAATTAAATAGGTACAAGAAATAGGCATAAATAATATATCAATTATTAGAGTTTTTAGATTGCCTTATGCTAAATAAGAATGTCTGAAAATAAATATAATATGCAGTAGAAATAAAAGAAGAGGGAACAAAATTCATCAAATTTCAATCAATTTGGTGCAAAATGAACAATTATTACAGACATAATTTTTAGAATAAGGCAATTAGGTATTTATATATTTTCATTGTGAAACATAATTTTCATTGTAGGTTACATCGTTTATCCAAAATTTACGCAGAAAGCATGTGCAAAATGAGCCATGTAAAAGTTTTAAAATGTCGCTGAAGCGGCACAAGTATAGTTACAGAATCAAATTATGACTTATAATATGATTTTGACTATTATCGGGTTAAAAACATTACCATTACAGACCGTGTTACGTTTAATAATTTTATAGAAATAATTAATTATTCCATAAGACCGGTATTGACAGTTTTTTATGACAGCTTCTAGCACTTGTTTAACTTTCAAGAAACTTTTTAGTAAAAACTTTCCTCGTGTGAACAGGGCATTACGAATAATTTACCCAGAACTTTATTCACCAAGAAATTTCAACTGTGACTGATACAATAATAATTTCTGTCATAAAAAATAATTTATTTGTTTGTTCAGATCTAAATAATGTTTGCAATGTTTCTATGTTAAATGTTGAATTACTTTTACTTGGGCGAGTTATCGGTAGATACACATTTATCCGTTTATAAGGTACGAATTTAAGTTGTAAAATCTTTAATCGATCACATAACAAACTCGGCTATTCGCCTTTTAAAATCTTAACCTGCATGCCACAGATCCTCGATCTTACAAACTTTTCAGATGTCGTCCTTGGTTGCATTGGTCTGCAATAATTGTTCATTTTCAAGTAACCAGATGAAATCTAAAAATTCAACTTTTAATACCGATCGAGAAAAAATATGTTTTAATTGAAAACAGCATTTTATTGAGAGGAGAATATAGGTTTAAATTTTTTGTTGGTCATCAACATCATGAAAGTAATGAAAAAGTTGAAAACTCCTCTCTGAAATTAGAGCTGCATTTGTTCCGAACTCTTTTCCGAGCGGTCCTCGTTATACCGTATTGCAAAACCGCCAGTTGTTGGTTTTCGCCCCGTCAGTTTTTTAAAGTTGATCCAACATCACAGGTAAACAACTCGTATATTGCTTTGTGTCAGGAAAGAATGGCCCAGCGTCCACATGTGGTTGTAGTATCAGGTTGCCACGCAACCCTCTTCATTACCCCCTTGACGCGCAACTGGCGCCCTTACAGAGCCTCGGCATAGGCCTCAGCATAGGCCTCGGCAACAGGGAAGAGGTTCTGTAACTTATAAGGGTTTATTAAAACGCATATATTGGTCATTCCCTCAAAGGAATATCACAATCTAAAATTTCAGCCGAGTTTCCATTAAAAGTGGCGAAGGGTGGTGTATGATGTGACATAAAGGCGCACGTGTAAAATACGTTTAATTAAAATGTGAAGTTGGGTCATTCGTCACAACGGATATTGGACGATGAAGGGTGGCCACTTGAAGGTGGAAGAAAGGTTACCTTTTGGCGAATTGCTTTTTGCAAAATGAAATCATAATTTGGATAACTCCTACACCACATCACAGGATGGAGATTTGAATATTATTACGTGCACTTAATTATTCATTAAATCTCGGCCAATATTGAGTTTCCCCTTGCTTGCCATTTTCAGTAAACAATTACTTTAAGCGACTCGTCTACGATTTTACCGATTTTCTAGAATACTCTCGATTTTACTTTTTTGCATTCCACTCTTTTCCTTACTACTAGGGCTGCTCGAAACTCGAACTTTACCGCATCCTAGCTTTGCAATGTCATTTTGAAGTTGATAAATACAGTAAAAATGTTTTCGTTGCGAGTAAACTGTCAGATTATTATTGATTTCAGGATGTTTTTATAAACGTTTAATAGAGAAAGAAAGGATCTACAGGTGTGCCTTTTTAAAATTTCAACAATTAATTTGTATCATGCAATATAACAGTGTAAAGTTTGCATAAAATAGGAATTTTTTGAATTATATTCATGTATAATTTTTTTATCAAAATTTTAAAAAGACACATCTGTAGATCCATTATATCCTTGTTGAAATAAAATTTTACCATTCTTGTACTGGTCACAAAACACTCGCTACGTTAGTACATTTTATGCTGGATTTTAGGTAGTAGACGGGCCTCTTAATATAAATTAAGGGAAAAAGTGAAACATTTCATTACCTAATTTAATAGATTTTTTTACCAAGTTCCTTGAAAGTAAAACAAGTGCGAAGAGTTGTCACAAAAAAACTGCCAATACCGTTCATACGGGGAATGTAATTATTTTTATTAAATATATTTAAGATCAGTAGCTTTAATATATTTTCAAGAAATAATTAGTTCTCCCCACGGTTTCTCCGTTTGACCGGTATTGGCAGTTTTTTTTATGACAGCTCCTAACACTTTTACTTTCAAGAAACTTTTTAGTAAAAACTTTCCTCGTGTGAACAGGGCATTATAATTTGATGAACATTTACTGTATGGTGTCTATTTTCTTAAATATAACAGAAATACATGAAAGAGTATCGCATTGATCGTTGAACGAGCTTTCTTTCTGTACTAAAGAATTCAAGCCTTCTAAATGCGAACCCTGTTTTGCGCAACATAAACGTTTAAAATAATGACATTATGACGCATGAAATATACTATGCTGACTTTACTTGAAATAAAGACAGGTAAACAAGTATTACTTTTCTAAGAGTGAAAGAGGGAAATAGTCTATTAGCGATAGAAGTCGTAAAAATGGGTTATATCTTTTATCTATAAGTAGTAATAATTCCCACGTGACATGAATCGTCCATGGGATATTTAAATAGTATAATATTAAAGGATTAAAGTACATGATTTAATCCTGAGGGTGAAGTTTATTTCACGAGCCGAAGGTGAGGGAAATAATCACCTGAGGGATAAAGGTACTTTAGTCCTGTGGTATATACGCTATTGTTTGCACTGTATCCTCAAACGAATACAAAATAGTTTAAAAGAATACACATTAGGCAATCTTGATAGTAAACTTTATGTCAAATATTTATACTGTTAGATACTCTGTAACAAATAGCACGTATTTACTTGACAACGGGATTAATTAATTCAACTCCTTGACAACGGGATTAATTATGAAAAATAATCCCTCGAGATCAAATTAAGAACCTTAGTCCCTAAAAATAAAGACCAAAGAAGAGTTTTAGTCCCATGAGTGCAAAAAAATATATTATTTGTCTACTTTAAGTGATATTACGGAAGTCTATCCTAGCCACATCCTGAGTACGATCAAAAATTACATACTCAATACAAACATCTCAGAGAATTACATGGGATGCATAATAATTGGGATATTATAACCAAATTACTATTAGTGGGATGTTACATAGATTATGGTACTAAGGGCGGACATTAGAATCGCTTTAATCGCTAGGATATTAAAGTGGCAAAATAGCAAGTAACAAGCCGGGATGTTCACATTCTTGAAATGTTCTCCGGATTTAATTTTGTCAAGTGGGTTGTTATAGTTTCTGTCGGGTTTTATAGAACCATTCTTTTAGTTTTTCACCCTCCAACTAAAATCCTCGCATAGTTTAACCATCACAATTGTAACATTATGTCATAACCCAGCATCTGGTCATAGCATAATAATACTCGGCGTAGTTTATTGTCCAAACCAAGTACAGAACACGGTATTGCTTTCACATATGTTTTCATTAAAGTTGAAATGATGGAATGGACAAATGAACGCGTAATGTTGGATATTAAATCAGAATTATAGGTAGCCATGGTTATTTTGTTTACGACCAATGGGGGAGCGTGGACTAGCTAATATTTCGTTGGAAAATGAAAATGTTTTACACTGCATAAAACAGGAATTGTTTAAATAATTCTACATTTCATTCGTTGTATTCGTTATGGGGTACGGTGTATAGTAAATAATATTTTTTTGTTTCACAAATACAATTTATTAGACGTTTCGAGTGCTGAACACACTAATCATCAGCATTTTATATTGATTGACAAATTCAATTCATTTTAGAAGTTGCAATGTTCGTCACACAAAAAATGTTACCATCTATGTATAATGTAACATTGCAACTTATTTATAGATTAATTAAATTTGTCAATCAATATAAAATGCTGATGATAAGTATGTGCAGCAATCGAAACGTCGAATAAATTGTATTTGTGAAACAAAAAAGAATTTATTTACTAGGTACTACACTGTGGATTCCTATGGCCTACAATTCGAAGAATAAATAAATCGTTTTTGGATCCAAATTAACCATATTGAATTTTGCAAATCCTACATTTTATTGCGTACCTAATAAATAAATAATTGTACTACCCAAATTGGGTGTACAAAAAGTTGTTGGGTTCTTTTCGAGACTGGGAAACTAATAACAATTAATACACAAAGGTTACAAAAGTATAAAAGTATATTTAATAAGTTAATGTATAATAATAACAATATAATAACAATACCATCTTACGTTAACCACGTTAATCTCTATGCTGTCACATACTGGAATCGGAACGCAACTGAATTGGAACTACCTATTACCCTATCTGTATCTTATTTACACTCATGTACAAGTCCTTAGTAAGCAAAACTAGTATTAGCAATACAAATATATTCAGGGGTAATACCATAAGAGATGATAATTTTTTGAGAATTGTTTTGTCGTTTCCACGGCAACTTATTTCTAACAATTTCACGACACAAAACATCATCTATCAATTTCCCGAAACGAAGTTGAGGGGAATTGTCAGATGATGTTTTGTGGAGTGAAATTGCAATAAGTTGCCGTGGAATAGACAAAAATTCTCTCAAAAAATTATTATCTCGAATGGTATTTAGGAAGAATATTTTTCTTGTTAAAAATACTACCAAAACGACTCATTTTGCTAAACATTTTTGACGTTTCATGTGACAAATTAATTAATTTTTTGTTACTGACGTAACAAAATAAAACCTAATCTACAAAATTATGTTGTCAGATACATCATTTTACATTTTCAATTCTATTGGTTGCATTACGTCATTTGACGTCATCATTACACAATATGATTGGTTAAACCATCTGTCAAAATATATTCATTTATATTTATTCGGTAACTCTAGGACTTGTTACATAATTCTAAGATAATGACTGAATATTAGTTTCAAGGATTTAACTAACTGTGTATTACTTCACAAAAAGAAACTTATAACTACAAAGTTTCCCATGTGCATGCCCCTTTTTAAAATTCGTCCATCATTTGGGGTAATTACGCTCCACCGCGTTTGAAAACCTTCCGCTACCCACGGCGTTTGGTTTTGATCTCGGACATTGTCCACGCTAAGAAAAAACCGGATGTCACCTCGGGGGGTCCGATGTCTCATGCTTCCGTTGTCATCAACAAGATTCAAATGCGCTCTACTTGGGCGTGTTTTATTTAAACGGACGATAGTTTTTGAATAGAGGATTGAATGTGTTGAGATAGTAAGGGTGAGATCGCGTATTGTTGAATTTGTGTAGTGAAATGTAGAACTCTAATAGAAATATGGAAGGACATAAAAGATGTTTGGACAGATTGAATAGGTTGTGTGTTTGATTATGGGATTAATGAACGGGTCGTTGAACTACTGAATTGCGAGATTGGAGATGTTATTTGATCTACTACTTTGTACGGTAGTTATATTTCAATAATGTATGTGAATGAAGTACCCACAATACCTTTTAAAGTACTCGAATTTGGAAGTAAAAAATTCTGTGAAACAAGCTGTAGGTTTTATTTCCCACATGGGTTAAAAATATTACTTATACTATTAAATTAGTTTATTCTTTGTTTTCATTTTTATCGTTTTAAATTACTTGGTACTGAATTTATAAATTGTTCATATTACAGGCTTATAGTGTTCATTTTCCTTATATTTCTAAACTACCTACTTAATGTTAGAACTGGATTTTACAATCGTTTAGGCTACGGTTTGGCAGAGGGAGGAAATTTGTTTGAATATTTATTGTAAATTCTAGCTTTATAATTTATTTAGCAATGAAAATAAATATGTTCCAGCTTTCTTTTCATAATAATTTTATTTTTACTATACTAACATTATTATTTTTTCTGTTATTCATTACTCTTTTTGTCAGACAAATTCACATTACTTCGTTTTGCGACACTACTACAAAATATATCAAGATAGCATGAAAGTTCGATTGTCATGTATGTTCCTTATGTTCGCATTTCACCTCCACCAACCTGTATATCTATTCTTAACGTTATTTAAAATAAAACACAATATTATTTCATCTTATTTTATTGATTTTTTCAAGAGTCGAAGCAAACAATTAAAAAATATCTTGGTTTTTACAGGTCGCTCTACACACTCCGCACTTCCCAACAACAAAAGAATTGCATTCAATTCAGTAGCGGTCCGTATTCGCCGGTAAACGATTCCTTCGCGATCGTGTTCTTTAATATTAAAATAAGATAATTCATATCAATCAGCATACCTAGTGCAAATTTACTTCTTCAATCATTGTTCGTTGTTCTAGTCGTTGAATAGTGCTGTTCATAGTGAAATTTGTAGATAAGTAATTGTTAATAATAATTATTGTTACTTGTTTGTTGTCTAGTCAATCGTTTTACTTGAGTGTCATATCGGTGTTATGTATTTCTATAAGTAGTTTTGTGTTAGTGCGTACGTGTGTGCAGTTTAAACTGATTGATGGATTATGCAGAAGATCGAGGATAAAAGCGGAGGACGCCAGACTTCCAGAAATGTGAGTACTATTTTTGTTCTTTTACTGGATTGTTATAAATCGATAAATCACTTTTACACGTTACTCGTTACATATTTCACAATCTGAAACGCATAACCTATAATATTGTTATAGATAATAGTTAAAAATATCATAAACTGTATACAAAATATGCTGTTACATTTAAAATGTTAATATATTAATTTCTATGCGTAATTATTCAATTTGAATAATGGTGTGAATAAAACAGTTAAGTTGCTCAGATTAGATTTCAATGAATGCACGTTTTACTATTTCTACTAAATTACCTACCTATATGGGATCTGAATTATTACGAGATAAAAATATTCTTATGTGACAGCAAGCAATCCTTATTGTCAGGAAAATTAATTACAAATTAGTTTTAAATGTATCCAGTGGCGTAGGTAAAAAAAATTCTAAAGGTATAGACAGGCACATTACACTAGGTTTTTGGGTTCAAGGATTTTTGAAATTTTTAATGAACGTTTACGTATTTTCTATTTTCTAAAATTCAAATAAATATTGGAAGAAACATATTTGGGAAGAAACAAAAAACTGGTTCAACTCTAATAGTAATTTGTATCACAAGGCCAGAAACTGACCTTTTGCAAGAGCGAGTATTTTTGACACGCCGAGCCACAGGCGAGGCTTGCAAATTACGAGCACTAGCATAACAGTTTCTGGACGTGTAATACACAATATTTTATGTGCCGATTTCATTACAAAAATATAAAATAATTATACATAACCTAAAAAATTGTTCACAGAATACTTGCATTTGATATATATTTATTTTATTTTTTATTTATAATATATATATTTCAGTTTCTATTAACGATTTACGTCTAAAATTTGTCAAAATCTTGTTAATTCTTGTATAAAAAATATTCAACGCATAAAATTGACATCTGCTTGACAACTGTAGTAATGTCAAGATGCCAACCTATAACTTCCGGTTGTTTGCCGGCCTAGGCTGGCAACAAAGAGTTTCTGGCGGATTTTGAGATATGGAAAACGAGCGATGCCGATCGGGGGCATATAAAATTTATTAATTAACAATAAAGCTAAATCCTTCATCGAATTTATTTGAAAACTAATTTGTACTGAAATAATTCTACCATAGTACCTATACTGTCATGTTTCAAATAATGGCAACAAATGATTATTTTATAACGTTTCTAGTTTACTTGTTATTAAAGTGTACGAGTAAGAAGGAAAATTTAGTTGTCATCATTTTGAAGTCTCAAATAAATACGAAAAATGTTTACATTCTTTTACTAACTTAGTAGAATGTCATCATTGGTATTCGATTGGTATAGATACCTAGGCTAGATACCTACTTAATTCTACCGTGTGTATGTTATAAATTTGTATTTCGGTTTCCAATAAAGTTTACTAGCAAAATATCAGATCATCACTTAAATTAAAAACTTGACTTATTACAATAAACCAATTTAAATAATTAACCTACCAGAGTTGATACTTTAAAGCCTCAAATAGATGCGACCAAAGTAAACTTTATAACGTTTCTATTCCGGTTTCCATCAAAGTTTCTATGCAGCACGCTCCAGATAAATTAAATTCAAACCGAAAAAACTTCTTCCAAGTTTCGTGTTCGCAAGATACCCCAGAATCGGTTCCTCGTGGTTCCTCATTGTCCTTCGCGGTCTTTATTCCAAATGACACTTGGGCATTGTCGGCCGACCAGTTCTGCTTCTCATTTAAATATTAAAAGTTCCCGCTGGCCCGGTACACGTGAATGATATAAATTACGTGTGAATTACCCGCTGTACGAGCTCTGGACAAAAGAAGAAAAATGCTCTTCGCGAAAATGTAGCACAGGACCCCATGTAAATTTACTAAGATGTGTCGTTTAAAAGAAAGGGGCCTTGGATAAATAGTGGACGCTTTTATTTGTGATATGGTTTGGTTAGGCGACGCGAATTGAAATTTGCGAATGAAAGCAATAAAAAACTGAGCTAGATCTGAACTTGAAATGATTCAGTGTTCATATTTGTTACTTCTCCTTTAATAATAACTAAAATTAATTAACCTTACTGAAAATCGCATGACACAAATAACAGCTGATGGAAGAATTGATAACGTTAAAAAAATTTCAGGTATTATTTGCTTAGCGTGAATAGGTAACTGATATTAATAGGTACGTGAAAATAATTGTCATGAGTCAGTTTGACATTCAAATAAAAAATTGGCTAAATTGTCATTTTGAGTATCTACGCAATCAGTTAGGCAAATTAGTAAATATAATATACCTCTACCTACATAATGCTAAATACACATATTTATTTTTCCATTGTAAAAAGAAATCAAAAATCTATCGACCAGTGTCATTACGATATTCTTCATTTCTATGCAGGAAATTTTTTATCGTGCATTCCAACAATGTCTTAATCAGCTCGAGTGGTACACGAGAGCAGATTAAATTTCCGGAAATAATTAATACCATTTGACGCATAAGTGAAAATTTTTTAATTATTTTAAAATAAGTAAACTGATTCAAATGTGTCGTTGGCATATTTCTTCATTTGGCAAATAAAATTCATCTTTCCAAATTGAAATCCCGAGTGAAATCCACTAAATGCCTATTCCAAATAATTTATTGATTTATTAGTGTTTCTCGTTTGGCTGCTTCTTTATTTACAAATAAGTACTAAATAAAGGTCCAGTCTTTATCTCAAAATATTGTTAATTTAATTATTTTTTGACTTGTTTGAAGAGATAGGTACTTTCTTTCCTTTTTATTGCTATGATCAAACAGGAAGATACCTCTGTCAGTTATATATAAGGCAGATCCTCCCTGTTTTACTTCCTTGTACGGAGTAAAAAGGAAGTAGGTATTGTAATCGCGAAAAATTTCGGTTCTCAGATTTTGTCGGAAATATCCGTTTTTACTTTTCCTGAATCCATTATGACTAGTTTCATCGTGACGTCTGTACGTACGGACGGATGTACGGTCGTTCGGACGTACGGACTTATGTGTGTCACATAAGTAAAATACGGTTAGACGTAGAAAGTTAAAATTTTGTATTTAGGACTGTTGTCTAGTTGTGCACCTCATATTTTTGGTTGCGATCGTCCCTGCCAAAAAGGCACTTTACTCTAGGTACCTATATTTGGTATTTTCCGCATAAATAAAATTAGGTTATTATATTAGTATATTATTCTACATTTTAGTAATTAAGAAAAGTATAAACAGTTTAATAGGCGTACAAGGAAGTCATGTGGTGTTCACATCAGTTTTTTTTAAACGACATACGATTCTTTGTTTTCCTCAAGTAAACTTCACATTAAATGGGCTTGATATTACAAAAGGTTTGCTTGAAATCAAGCATTCAAATTTCGAATCTAGCTTGTGAACAGAGTTGTTCATCTACGCGTAAAGTATTAAGCCTGATTTATAGATTGACGCTCCGTTTACGCAACGCAAACGTTCTCGTTCTGTTCACGTTAGATATTTTAACATCAATTTATAAATTTACGTTAGAAACGTACCTTGACGTGCGTTTTAGAGGTTATGTTACATTGTTTGACGTACAGATTTGGCATTTTTGGCGCGATTTGTTCTTTGCACATTCGTTACATTTCTCATTTAAATTATCCATCTAGGATTTTATAATATTTATTCATTAATTTACTTACTACACGACATGGTTGAAATTATTGTCACTGTCACTTAACTGTCACAATATTTTGTTTTGTGTTATGCATTTGATTGGCTACCGTTCAGCCCGCAAACGCAAAACATGAATCATGATCATCTTTTGCGTTAACGGGTGCGTTAGCGGTACGCGAACGGAATACTATAAATGATGCCATCTGATATAATTAGTTCATGTTTTGCGTTAGCGGGAACGTTTGCGTTGCGTAAACGGAGCGTCAATCTATAAATCAGGCTTTATTCTCTACGTCTACACGTAAAGTTTGCGTAAACTATGTAAAATGTAGACAATGTAGACTTTGCGTAAAATATGTAAATAATTCAATTGTCAGAAAATCTAACCTACAAATTTATTCATTTTTGATGTGATTTGTGCTTTGTCTACATTGTCTACACTGGTTATATAGTTTACACAGATACTGCATGCGTAGATTACGTGGTTGTCTACGCGTAAAATTACACGTACTACGTGAACAACCCTGCTTGTGAACTTTTGTATTTGCATACATTTTTTTCTGATAATAAATTAACTGATTTAAAAATGTGATATAGGTAACTGGTGCTGTATCTCATTTGATCTCTCGTAGGATAATGATAATAGCAACATTTTAGCAATGTCACAACATTGTGGCACGTTGTATCGAAGCTAAGTTATATTAATTGTCACGAGGCGGGAGTGGCTCGTTGGCTCGGTGGCTCGTTGGCTCGTGGTCCGTCTGTATGTTTGTTCATTGTCCTCGTAGCGCCACGAATACATTGACAAATGACGCTCGCACTAAGATTGATTGAACTCAATGGTTGAACGTTGAAGTCTTTGTTGCAATCAAACACGACACGAATGTCATCTGTTTCGAAGAACTGTTTACATTTGTTTTGGGGGTGATTGGATTTTGTTTTTGGAAGAGCACAGCAAATAGGAGGGCGAGTTTAATCAATTTAATTAATTACTTAAAACGCCAGAGAGATTACAGATAAAATTTGCGACTTCCATTTAAAATATTTTTTTTGCGATTCTATTAGGATTTTATTGGAAAATTTTAAATAGTACCAAAAAAGCTTGTCTAATATTTATTACGTTAGTAGGTACCAGATTTTAATTTAATGATGGATATTAAGTTTGGATCAAAAGAAAGTTGTTTATGCTATTTAGTAAATTATAATAATAATTCTGCAGTAACTGTCAAGGCAATAGCTGCGCATATTTAGGCACAGCGCTTAGCTCTCTGCATGTGATGACGAAAGAACCCGGAGTTCCGTGGTTCGAGTCTCCCGACTGACAGTGTGTGATTGTCGTTACATTGTAAAAACATCTTACAATTAAATTGCACTCGGACTGTCTAGCTGCCCACTTGATCGCTTTACATGTAGTCCTGGTTGCAAAAAGAATATCTCTGTTGCTGCTTTGAATTTCAAAGGACGTCGTACGGATTGAGATTCTGACTGCACCAAGATGAATCGTTCGAAGTGGTTGGATTCCAATATAATAACACATCTATACCATTATGTAATTGGTAGTAAATCCTGTTGAAGGGTACCTAAACAAAATTATATAAAAATGGAATTTAAAAAAAAACAGTATAATCAAAATCATGTATGGCGTATGGCAGTTTCATTTATTTGTTCGTTATTAGTCGTAGTCGCAGATAAAAGTATAAAATATTTATGTTTTGCAAATGTATGCAAGTATTTTAACTGTAAAGGCCTGTTCACACGAGGAAAGTTTTCACTAACAAGTTTCTTGAAAGTAAAACAAGTGCTATAGGAGCTGTCATAAATAAAAATTGTCTACCGTTCATACAGGGAATGTATTTTTTTATTTATATTTGAGATCACTAGCTTTAATATATTTTTTGCACTTCCGGGACTAAAACTCTTCTTTTGTCTTTATTTTTAGGGACTAAGGTTCTTAATTTGATCCCAAGGGATTATTTCTCATATTTAATTAATTGAATTAATTAATCCCGTTGTCAAGTAAATACGTGCTATTTGTTACAGAGTATCTATGGTAACAATATAAATATTTGTCATAAAATTTACTGTCAAAATTACAAAATGTGTTTTCTTTTAAACTATTTTGCATTCGTTTGAGGATGAAGTGCAAAAAATAGCGTATATAACACAGGACTAAAGTACCTTTAATCCCTCAGGTGATTATTTCCCTCACCTTCGGCTCGTGAAATAAACTTCACTCTCAGGATTAAATCATGCACTTTAGTCCCTCAATATATAATATACTATTAAAGAAAAATTAGTTTCCCCCACAGTTTTCGCGTATGACCGGTATTGACAGATTTTTATATGACAGCTGCTAACATTTGTTTTACTTTCTTTTAGTAAAAACTTTCCTCGTGTGAACAGGGCATAAAGAGTCATTACAAAATAGGGCAACGTATCTCGACTTCCTTCGATATCAAAACGTGAAAAATTCGTTTGGAAAGTGTCAGAAGATAATTTACGACATTTACATATTTTACGCGGCAATAAAGCATTCCCCATAAACGGTGACATTCGCAACCGCCTAATATTAACGTACCCCTGTGAGCCACCCCTGGGACCGGCCCTGAATGCTTCGATATTTTTATTAGCTATAAACAGAGTGCCGTGAAATGCAAGACAAAGCTCCCGCCACTGTCTCTGGCGCTGTAGCAAGTCGTAAAGCTCCAAGAAAGGAAATCGCGCTTTATGTGTAGATTAGCGCGCTTTGAATTGCATTCTGAACGGTGTGGGGTTCGATGCGGTGCAGCTTTACTCTAGTTTTAACGACGCTGAGAAGCTGTTACTGTCGCTCGTTACAACTGAAATATCAGTTTTGAATTTGAAAGGCGATGCAATAACTTCATGAATGAATCAGTATGGAAATATGAATCCAAAATTATTTTAATTTCTAATTAAATAATGTTTCGTATAATAAATACACAGGAGTGGAAATTCCATTTCTTATAGCAATACTGCAAATTCGTAGCATTTTTGTTTACTTTGGTGTGAGAGAGAGATTATTACTGGGCCTGTGCGTTACCATCGTTACCGTTAGAATGCATGGTTCTAACTGGCGTATGAACCCGAAGTTCCTGGTTCAAATCTCCCAACCAGCAGTGTGTGATTGTAGAAACATCGTACAATTAAATCGCATCAAGCTGAAGCCTGATTTATAGTTTGACGCTCCGTTTACGCAACGCAGACGTTCCCGCTAACGTAAAACATGAACTAATTATATCAGATGGCATCATTTATAGTATTCCGTTCGCGTACCGCTAACGCACCCGTTCACGCAAAAGATGATCATGATTCATGTTTTGCGTTTGCGGGCCGAACGGTAGCCAATCAAATGCATAACACAAAACAAAATATTGTGACAGTCAAGTGACAGTGACAATAATTTCAACCATGTCGTGTAGTAAATAAATGAATGAATAAATATTATAACATGCTAGATGGATAATTTACATGAGAAATGTAACGAATGTAACACAGAACAAATCGCGCCAAAAATGTCAAGTTTGTACGTCAAACAATGTAATATAACCTCTAAAACGCACGTCAAGGTGCGTTTCTAACGTAAATTTATAAATTGATGTAAAAATATCTAACGTGAACAGAACGGGAACGTTTGCGTTGAGTAAACGGAGCGTCAATCTATAAATCAGGCTTTATTCTGAAAAATTTCAGTAATACAAATTATACCAAATTTCGGACTGTGAATGCAGCTTAAGTAAAAAAATATCAAACACAAGCAAACTGTAAATAAATAAATACATTTTCTACATTACCATCGTAGACAACCAGATATGAGGGTTAACTTGTTTTTACCAAAACCATTACCAAAACCGCGGTTATCCGCTAATGAGTTACGGAATATATATTATTGCTTTACTTAAATATTTCAAATGCGGCTTATTTTAGTGTTTTCGGACAAAAATTGAATTTGATCTAGTGACTGTGGCTGATAAAGAATCCACTCTAATACGACCTTGCGTTTGTTTCAATAGATTTTGTTCATTTACCGGTAATTAGAGATGATTTTAAACACAAAGATGAATTTTAAATACGCTTTAGCATATTTAGCTTCAAAGGCTATAACAAACATTCACTCGTTGATGATTGAGAAAATGTTACCAGATTTTAAATTCATTTCCAGTCCGCAAAACACTTCATAAATAAACCACTCCCTCTCATATAAGCCCTCATCCTCATTGTCGCCCATTCTCTTTAAATTTTAATGCTGAATACCACTAACGAATGTTCAGTTCTAATTTTCATTGAAAGGGTTTTTATCTCCTCATAGAAGAGAATTTAATTTATTCCGTTTCGGGTGTTGCTAGCACTTTTTCCAAAGACTGGCCATCTCTAGATGCTCAGCATACCCACAACTGCATTGTATTCGTTCCTTTGACCATATATAGATATAGACAGATAACACTCAATCCTGTAGTATACAATGTTGTGAAGGCAAGAAGTACGGTAGCGGCGAGCAGCAGCTATAGGCGGGGAAAGGAGGTGAGGACACGATAGAGTGTTGCACATTGCTGACTTCTGGTTTGTTGTCATGGAACAGATGAGTACGGACAAGGAGTCCAAAATGGTTTAGCTTTTGTTTTCAGTTGTAACTGTATTTCTGATGTATACAAATACAGAGAGTTTTTTTTATAAGTAAACATAGGGCATGTCATTACCATAGTTACAGTGTTACAGAATGACAGCAATGCATTAGAGCGTTTTTTTAAATCATTAAACATAGGGATAATAATTAACATACGAAAATAAATATGAAATATAAGTTAAAGAAATGATAAATTATTTATTTATGTTTTCCACACTTAAGAACTAGGGAGATACATTAAACTAATGAGAATTTAAAAACTAGGTAGACACTTAAAAAATAATGTGTACAATGGTGACAGAATGAATGTTGAACAATTAAAAAATCGAATTAGTGCTGCTTCCAAAATATTACTCCCCAGCAAATGCTATAAATTATTTTTATAATCGTTTAGGATATTGTTTAGAAGATAATGGTTCCAATTTTGAGCATTTAATTCGTTTAAAAAAATTCTCATTAGCTTAATGTAGGTATCTACCTAGTTCTTAAGTGTAGAAAATAATAAATAAATAATTTATCATTTCTTTAATTTATATTTATTTTAGTATGTAATTATCCCTATGTTTACTGATAAAAAAGACGCTCCAATACATTGCTGTCATTCTGTAACACTGTAACTATGGTAATGACCTGCCCTATGTTTACTAATAAAAAAAACTCCCGGTATACAGCTCTGTCAAGATTACATTAAAAATTAAAAATTAATTCCTAAGACAGTTTAAACTTTAAAATATTGATAGAAAATATATCTACATAGTTCTAAATAATTAATTATGATTACCAGAGCGCAATTATTTGGTTCCATAGGTAAAATAATATGCAGTCAGTTTTGACAACGTCAATCACTTAAATAATTTATAAAATAGTAACCAAAGAGCAACATTAGAAAACAATATGTAACTAAATATTGACATAAAAATATTAAATTCTGAGAGTTTAGTAAGCTGAAAAACAAATGCAAGCACAATTTGGACTACCAATGGAAAATGACCAGTGCCTTGGCCGTACTCTTAAGCTAAGTTTCCATGCATACGTTTCATCCGTTCCGTTTTATATGTCGCTGCAAACTTGACGTCGTATGAAATTTAGACTGTTCACATGTGTCCGTTGCGTTCCATCCGTTTTGTTGTTTTGATTGGTACTTCTATTCACTGCTGTTATGACATAATATTAATTACGATTTTATAAACTTACGAAGCTAATCATGTTGCTTAGGTAAACCAAACAAATACAAATAACCGTATGAAACCACTTGCTAACTGTCAAAGTGACATCAAAGCATCCGTTTTCAAGGTCGCGCTGCAACGAGTAGAGAGTAGACGAACTCTGTCCGTCGCTGCATTTACCAACGCGCCAATTTTTCATAATTTGAACTAGCCAATCACAACTTGCGACGGATAGAACGGAACGGATGAAACGCATGCATGGAAACTACGCTTTAGTCTATTTAGGTACTCTAGGAACAGAGAATGAAAATAGGCAAACTGCAACACGTCAAGGTGTCTGCAGGTCATACTCCTCTTCACACCGCTACGCTAGTTCTTTGCTTCACAACAAAGGCTTGCGTTGTTTGTCTATTCCTATATATGGATGCGACAAAGTACGAGTTTTGGGCTGGTTTCGGGCAGCCGTAGTAGTGGAGAAGAGAGTGGAATAGAAAAAAATATATCGTGAGTATTTTAGGCTTCGATCATATATTTTATAGATATAGACAGATAACACTCAATGCTGTAGTATACAATGTTGTGAAGGCAAGAAGTACGGCAGCGGGGAGCAGCAGCTATAGGCGGGAAAAGGAGGTGAGGACACGATAGAGTGTTGCACATTGCTGACTTCTGGTTTGTTGTAATGGAACAGAGAATGAAAATAGGCAAACTGCAACACGTCAAGGTGTCTGCAGGTCATACTCCTCTTCACACCGCTACGCTAGTTCTTTGCTTCACAACAAAGGCTTGCGTTGTTTGTCTATTCCTATATATGGATGCGACAAAGTACGAGTTTTGAGCTGGTTTCGGGCAGCCGTAGTAGTGGAGAAGAGAGTGGAATAGAAAAAAGTAATATCGTGAATATTTTAGGCTTCCATCATATATAGGTATAGACAGATAACACTCAATGCTGTAGTATACAATGTTGTGAAGGCAAGAAGTACGGCAGCGGTGAGCAGCAGCTATAGGCGGGAAAAGGAGGTGAGGACACGATAGACTGTTGCACATTGCTGACTGCTGGTTTGTTGTCATGGAACAGAGAATGAAAATAGGCAAACTGCAACACGTCAAGGTGTCTGCAGGTCAAACTCTTCTTCACACCGCTACGCTAGTTCTTTGCTTCACAACAAAGGCTTGCGTTGTTTGTCTATTCCTATATATGGTCGAAGATACGTTCACACACGTGTGTGTTTGTGCGTGTGTGTGTGAAACACGTGGAGTCGTACTCACGTGAATGATGAAAGACTCTGAATGGGGGAACTCAAGAGTGGAAAGTTTTAACCGACCCTCGATACGTGTAATTCACTGGACGATGTAACCGTGGAAACTTGCAGACCAAGAACTCATTTTGCTTTTATTTGTTTCGTCTACTTTACTAGAATACAACAAATTGTCTCTATAGATACCTTCTAGCCACAAAAAGAAATATAAACTGTTTTTCTAAGGAGTAGAGCTTCCATCCTTCAAGAGCTTGTTGTAAAATTTAGATAGAAAACATTATTTACATTTTCTTGGAGGGTATTTTTGTAATTTCCTATTCCCGTTTAACTCCGTTGGGCATAGAAATATAAATGTAGCATTTCGACATATACAACAAGCCAATAAGTAGAATAAAATAATTTATTTACGTTAATATTTATTAACTCATCCGTTTTACAATTAGATGAATTTAAAATGACCACTAACAGATTACAATTATCCATTTTAATTTTGAGTTGATGTTGATGATATTTTCTATATTGACTGCACGTATCACCTAGAATAGTTCATTAATTATACACTTTTACAGTGACAGTGACAGTTTAATAAATGGCAATATTATAATGTCATCAACCAAAACATTACACACATAAATTTCCCTAAATCGACTTCTGTATATTGTGGCAGTTTAATTTAAGTTTTAATATTAAAAACATCTCAAATATATAAGAACTCATTTTATAAGACTTTTTTCGCATTTATCTTTTAGAAAATTCACCCGAGGACTTGTTTTACTAAATTTGGACGCGTGCGAAAAAATTATGTCTTATAAAACTTGTTCTTTAATATACTATTGTAAATTCCAAACATTAACAACGCCAATCAACAGCCAATCAAAATTTAATGTGGAGTTTAAAAGGATGGGAAAAAATTTGAATTATGATAAAAATTGTCATTGACATTGTCGTAAATATCTATTTTTATAGATATAGTGAGTGTACACGGTAAATTTTCTGAATCCAGCAATTTGGAACAAAAGGAAGGTAAAATTCTTGCATTCAAGTTTAAATTTACAGGTAATAATTATTTTTTGTTCTGACATTTTTATCAAATTAAATCTTAAAATATTTTTAGGACAGCAATTTCAATTTATATTCAACACAGAACAGAATACTGTATTACCTACAACAACGTCACTAAGTTTTTATGTGAACGCTGTCCTTATCCTTACCAATGCAACACCGCTGTAAGAAGGCAACGGCACTAAGTTCTATGTGAATGCAGCTTAACAGTTAGCGTCAACGGAGTTTGTGAACGGTGTATATGTTTTCTAACATTTAAGTTAGTTAGTCAGCGTCATGTTTATAAATCGGGCTTTAGGTACTCTTGTTGCCAAATGTTTGATTAAAAAATACAACAGGTAGGCATACTTTATACGTCGAATCAAATAAAACTTAATTAAAAGAATCCGACCCCCAAACAAAAATCTCAAAAAGAATCAAATCTCAGATCACAACCCGGAATCCACATTCCTTTGTTCCATTAACTCCTAACCCCACTTACCTTTCACTACGCATTCAAAGCTTAATTCCTCGATGCTGCGAGCTTCCTCCAGGTCTTTGTGACGTCATCCACGTACAGTACAGCACAGTTGTACACGTGTTTACCACGCAGCAGTTAATTCAATATTCGATATAATTACTTATGCATACCGGAGCGGTAAATTCCGGTTGATCGCGTACACTGCGCCGGATTCCGGACATTCCGGGCGTGCATCCGGTACGGGGACACTATGGTTACCAGCATGGAGAAGAAGGAGGGGAGGCTTTATAAACGAGCAGATTTAAATGTAGATGAGGTTTTGACATAGAAATTTATAATTCTATTATCTATCACCCAATTTGGGTGTTACAGCCTTACATACTGCGAATCATCGGTGTGAGATATTGTTATACCGTGTGTACAATTAACAGTGGTCTGCTCCCAGATACAGAGGAAATTTGTATGGATTTAAACTTAGATGTAGAATGTGTAAGTATCTGCTCAATTTGAACTTGATCAACTGTAACTTCTTAACAAATTAAGATATTTACTTCCGGTTTTTAGCAGTAGATTCCTCGAACATTTTTCTATTTCATACATATTTCATAAAGCGAAGCACAAGGGGTAGAGCCCGAGATGTTGGCTATTCTTGAAGAAGATGTCAATAATACCTATCTTTTGAAACAATTAAATTATCGCCCTCAATTTTTGCAGCTTTTTTCCTTATTTTACTGTGCTAAATGGTTGGTTAGTTTGTAAAAAAAATCTTGTATTATGCTAGTTACAAATAAATGTATTAATAAAGTGTGTGAGGAAAATTCGATTTTAAAGATTGATTTAGATAGAATGTCTTAAAAAACTGTCCTTACAAACTACCTACTATGTACCAAGCAACTTTTTAATGGCAATTTGTTGCAGCATATATTTGAAAAAATGTCATAAAAATAGCCGAAAAGTGTTTAAGTGTGTTGTAATTTCTAACAAAAGTTGCCGATATCGACGACAAATTGTCGATAATTTACAGGATAGGTATTGAATCAAACTCACCAATTTTCTTATTATAATATTTTATGCTTTATTTAACTAAAGGATGCTGAATTTCTCTATTAATATTTAATACACAGAATAAAACAGACAAATATGTGTCAAAAACAATTAATTATCTGGGATCCTAATGCCTATGTCACACCGGTGTGGCACGAAGTACGGTTCACGGTGTACAAATTTTATTGTCTTATCCTAGGCATTGTTTTGAAATTTATTCGTTTACCGGTTACACCAGGAATAATCTTCGACATAACTTCTACCATTTCCTCAAAATTTGCAAACTGCCAATTTGCGCACCGTGCTTCATGCCATACCGGTGTAAATGTCACCAAAAAATTAAAAAATCGTACTTTATAATATCACAAATCATTTATTTATACGTAGGTATCGATTTTACTTAACTATTTTTTTCTACAGAACTTATATGCAAACCTACATCGCTTTAATATTCTCTACAATCCAGTCAATATAATCAAACACCTTGGTATAAATCCCGGGTATGTTGTTAGCCGCGCAGGGGGTGGGCCCCGTGCTGACAATGCCGGTCATGTACCACACGGCGCCCTCCTTGCCGCTGACGGCCTGCACCATCAGGGGCCCACCGGAGTCCCCGCCGCAAGAGTCCCTCGCGGTCTCACCTCCGGCGCAGAGCTGACGCGGCCCGATCTTGATGTGGAACGGCTTGTACTTGCTTGAGCACGAAGATTCGTCCACGATGGGTACCTTGAGTTTTAGTTTCACTGGAGATGGGATATCTAGAGAAAAATATAATTTTGTGCAGTTAAATAAAATAGAGTGTTATATAATTGTAGATAAGACAAATTTATACATTCCAGTTATTATGTTTATATAGGGTCTTTCAATAGGAGTGATAGTTTTTTCAATAAAGATTTCTCGGTTTCTGATATATATATATATATATATATATATATATATATATATATATATATATATATATATATATATATATATATATATATATACAACTTACTATCATTGAAGCGTCCTTATATTGACAATTTTCCATCAACCGAGCGTCCGGCTCCAATGAAGCGTCCATATATGGACGCTCGATTGGTCACCATGTTAAATTGGCTCCTAGTACCATCTAGTAGTCATATTTAAAAATTTTGGTGGACGCCGAATTGATAGTGAATTATCATTTGCCGTATACATGCCGTATACTTTTTGTTCAGCCGAACGCTCACTCGTTGCGTTGCTGCGCTAGGCGTATAAGTATACTTTCATCCAATCTATCGCCTACCGAGCGTCCTCAAACTGGCAACACCGAAACGTATGTTTCAAATGTTATGTTCAAAGTGTTCGTGTTCCCTTGATATTGGAGTATGAAGCAAAATATCAAAGTACGTTTTTCTTGTTTCGACTACGTGGTTCTGCTTATCAAGAACTTATATACTTATAACAAACTTTTTTTTCTTCACACGTGAACGCAAAGCACGCCGTTACTCCCTGTTTAAACTAAAGGGAGCAAACCACGCTTTTGCGCCCTAGGAGGCAAAACGTGTTTTTCTTCTTCTAAACTGGAAGTGTCGGCGTACTTCGCGTGCATTAAATAATTTTTTTTTAATCGGGTCATAAATTATGTTCAAATAAGGGGAGAGAGATAAACATCAAGATCTACACCGTTTGCCCGATCCTCATGAAATTTTGAATGCAGATTTTTTTTTACCAGACTTTAAGATTTTTAGTTATGTATTAATTTGATTGGACCTTTAGGGGGTGGGGGTTAATAATATAGAATCTCAACCATTTGTCCGATTCTCATGAAATTTTGCACGCAGGTCTCTTTTGACTGGAGTCAGATTTTAAAGTATGTTTAAATTCGATCATAACATCATAAGGGGTGCGGATTATAAATCTATAGAATCTAGACCATTTGCCCGAATCTCTAGAAATTTGGCAGGCTGGACTCTTTTTTACTATAGTCACATTTTTAGGTATATTTGAAATTTATTGGGCTATTAGAGGTGGGGTAATCTCTATAGATCTAGACTGTTTGTCGATCGAATCATGATGGAAAGGATTGAACTAAAACAATCGCTTTAACAGTCGTAATTTTTTTTGCAACGAAACTCGGTAAGTAATATGTAGCAATCAACTAAAGTAAGAAATATAGTTTTTATTTATCGGGTTATAAATTATATTTAAATTGAGGTATGAGGGTTAACATCTAGACCTAGACCGTTTGTCCGAACTTCACATATTTTTACAAGCAGATCTCTTTTCACAAGAGCCTGATTTTAAGGTATGTGTGGTGTGAATTTGTTCGGGTCCAAAGACGGGGGTTAATTTCAACAATCACTCAAATGACCGTAATTGTTTTTTTGCAACAATACTTGGTATACAGGGTGTCCCAAATTGATTAGGTCACTATTGGGATCTCGGAAACTATAGGAGCTATGAGGTCCGTTAAATAGGCAATGTTGTGCAGTTCTTAGGGCTTATTTAGATTCCGTTGAGAAATATTTAAAATTCCAAACAGTTTGAAAGTTATTCAAAAAAACGGAAAATCGCGATTTTAAAAAAAGGCAAATTACTCCGTAATTATAAAAGATATAAAAAAATGTTTCATATAAAAGTTACATGATTTTATGAGAGAAACTCAAAAATGATGCCAGAATAAAATTCAAGATGGCGGTTTCCAAGATATTAATAGTAACTTTCTTATTTTAAATGGGCGCCATATTGGATTTTTACATGGTTGAATAGCGTTTTTTTTTCTCTTTTCAACGATGTTTTGCAATGTATGTTTAAACAAAAAGTTATTAAAATATAAATTATTTTAATCCTAAAGCAAGTACAACAATGAATAACAATAGATATCAATAATACAAATTAATATAGAAGAAAACAAATTTCTTTTGTGATATTGTTATTCATTGTTGTACTTACTTGCTTTAGGATTAAAATAATTTATATTTCAATAATTTTTGTACTACTACTACATACACATAATGTTTTATTCGATCGGACTATCATGAGGGTAGGGGTTAAATATCTAAATCTAGAAGGTTTGTCTGATCTTTATGAAATTGAAAATACGTAAGGTAACTACCGAGATTCCTTACTGTTGCATACAATATTTTTATACTTTCATTTAGAATAAATAGAAATTTTTGTTTGAAATTATGAAATTTTGTCATTTAATGTCTTACAAATTATGACATAAAACAATAACACCCAAATTAGGTTATCTACAAACCACATTTTTATTCGATTTAAAAAAAAATTTAAACAGGATAAAATATGCGGTTGCAAGTTAAAAACATTTTATATTGAAGTTTCTTTACAAAGTTATCTATAATTTTTTAAATAAATGTAGTTTTATATGTGTACATTTTATTTTTTTTAAAAGAGTAAAATAAAAAAAACCATTGCATGAAGTAATTAAATTCATTTCCTAGCGCAAATTTGAGAAATAAATTGTCTATAAACCAAACGAAAGTAAGAAAATAATATTTACCTATTTGCATGAAGTAATTAAATTCATTTCCTAGCGCAAATTTGAGAAATAAATTGTCTATAAACCAAACGAAAGTAAGAAAATAATATTTACCTATTTTAAAAAACCCAATCAACACTGCTTGATATAGGTACTGTAATGTCCTAATGTCATTTGATTAATTTTCTACTATTTTTCTGTATAATGAGTAGTAGATTTTAAATAGGTAAATTATAGTCGTGTCGAGCATTATTTTCCTTCCACATAAAATTTCTGTTTCACATTTTTACCTATAAAGCTTACAGCAATTTTTTATTATTATTAAACATTTATTTTTTTCAAATTGCTAATTAACAAGATTTCGATAAGTAGCAAACAAATTTATTCGGAAAAATAAATAGCTCTTATGTAGTTAACGTTACAAACATTGACATAAAAATATTTACTACTTTCGATTTGAGCATTCCATACCAAAATAACTGGGTAATTTTAAACCTAATCAATAGTGTTGTCAACAAGTGAATTTAGTAATTATTTAAATATAATGCATTTGTTGCTAATTTTCATTTAAATAATTAACTATCAGATCACAGACAATCTGACCGATTTTCACTATATTTTTGTTATACTTGGTTATAAGCATAGAAATCCAACATAAAATATAGGCTAAATAATCAATCAATGTACCATCTGAAAACAAAATCTAAACGATTTATCCCACATATAACTGTGTCATATTTATTCAACTTGCCGATAATAATTCCGTCTTTTCATTTCAAATCCCCAATACAACGCGCGAAGTAACATGGTTCAGTCGCGGCAACACTGTCGGACGCTTGATAATCGATGAATTGTAATAATCCGTATATTTCGGACGCTTCAAAGATGATAGTTTGAACGGACGCTACAATGATTATGAATTGGGAATATACACCAACCGGACGCTCTATTCAGGTTTTTTGAACGGACGCTCTGTTGATAGTGAGATGTATATATATATATATATATATATATATATATATATATATATATATATATATATATATATATATATATATATATATATATATATATATTTTATTTACTTCTAGGTGTCAAATTATTTAGTATAGTGTGCAGTTTTATGATGCAGCGTTTGACAGCTCTAGACCGGTTGGAAATAATAAAAATATATTACCAACGTTCGAGCTCAGTTGTAGGTGCTCAACGTTTATTCACCCCAGAATTGGGTCGCCCTCACCGTTACTCTGCACAGGCTATAAAACGCACTATGTTAACATTACTAAGAAAATAAGCCACCAAGAAGACAACGATATGTTCGAAGTGAGGAGAAAATCACATCTGTAGCGGCCAATGTTGCGAATGAGCCAAATTCTGCCAAATTGGAGCGATCTTGTGATCAGTTTCAACAAAGCCGGGGTGGACATTTGAACGATATCTTGTTCCGAACATAACTGCATTGTCCAAGCTTCCAAGTAAAGCAAAAACTAAATTGATATGTCAAACTGTTGAAGTTTTATTTAAAATTAAAATTCTATCACTCTTAATGAAAGACCCTATACTTTATATACTTAAACGTACCTAACTTTTTTTCTATTCTAATTTTCTTATTTTAAATATTATTTTTGACGGTAGCCATTCAGCAGGATTAATTCCCAATATCATAATCAATGGTAGAAGTTATTATAATGGAATCCAACCATTCGGAACATGGTAATATTGTCGGTTGCTGGGATCGAACTAGGGACCACTAGCATTGAATTATTATTATTTTGAAATTTTGCACCAACCTTTTTCGGTCTTGCCCCATCCTGCAACGAACTGTACATGACCAGGATCATGAACAGCAGGAGGCAATTTGGACGACAAACAAATAGGCTTAATGAAATCAGTGAACACCACCGGGTTTTCCAGTTTCAAAATGGCGATGTCATGCATCTGGTCAACGCTGTCTTCATCATAATAAGGATGCACTACCTTCTTGATCACTTTCAAGTCAAGTGGTTTATCAGCACAGTCTTCAGTGTAGATGGCATCGCAGTCGATCTCTGTGTTGATGTTGTGTTCGCCTAACCGGACGCTTTTCCTAGGGGAATTTGGTTTTATTTAGGGAATATTATACTTGATTCAATAACTAAAAGGACAAACTTGAAGTTGTCTCGCTGAGCCATATTTTCACTGGGTACATACGAGAAAAATATCACTACCTCATTTCACGTAACTTAACCTCTTGGATTTGTTGTATTGTATATTGTTGGAAAATAAGGATAGAATGGCATTATAACCACTAACGCACTAACTTTCAAACACAAATTAATCTTTTTGACATTTATGTTCAGTTGCTAGCATCATAACGAACTAAAAATAAATTGCCTGCAAGCCTTATGCCTCGTTTTCATGTATGCGATATCCGCAGATTTCTTGCGGAATAAAATGGCCGCCACGAATTCCGTCAGTAGTTAAATTATTTTTAACTTTCTGCGGAACTCCGCAAGCTCCGCAAGTTTTGACGTTTAAACTGTCAGTTGTTATAACTTCAAATATATGTTTATTTATGTTGAATATGGAGATGGAATTCGTGGCGGCCATTTTATTCCGCAAGAAATCTGCGGATAACATGAAAACGAGGCATTACACCTTACAAAAATTAGAACATGTTCTATTCCATGCAACCGTTGCCTCAAGGTTGCTTCAAGATCGCTTCTGCCTATTGAGCGTGCAATTTCTGTATTACACTCATGCAATATTGAATCAATTTGACAAAAGTTGCGCTTGCATCTGCAATATTGCTCAATGTAAAATGGACTTAACGTGAAAGGAGGTATAGATTTTTTGGCGACAAAATTAAATTTGACCCATCAGCGGGAAAACTCGATACAGTCACTGACAACAGCTGACGAGACAAGATTGTCAACATTCGTTTGTTTAAATTACAAAGTTTGTGTGGTGTAAAACTGGTGTTACATCAGCCAATAAAAAACGATCAGTTTTAGCATTCCAACTTGAGATTTGTCCGATTAGTTTTTAAATAGAGTATAGTGATATTTGTGTTCTTACAGTCCTCCTAGTTGTTGCTCGCCTGCTCCCGCTACGCAGTGAGCGGCTGTCAAAATGTGCTGGTCTGTTATGAGGGCTCCCCCGCAAGCAAAACCGTAGCCGTTGGATTGTCCTGCAATATTATATAATTATTTTCATTTATAATCTCACATGAGCTTTAATAGTTTCTGGAAGATTTTCTGAGTGCTTTCCAAAAACGTATTAATTGGCACAAGTGACACAACAGGCCGATTTTGTTATGGAATGCACAATAATAAATTTTATTGAACACTTATGCACTCGTAAAATTATAGTGGCACCGCCATTCTTTTTCAGTTTTGCCCACAATGGAAACTTGATAAAATAATTAAACCTATTTTTAAATAAAATTAAAAATTAAAGCTTGTAGTAAAAATTTTTACAGGATTCTTCTTTCAGATTTTGAGAATAATAATTCTGGTGGGAATTTCCCGTCAAATAGCGACAATAATAAGTCAATAAGTAGTATTGAAAAAATAGTTATTTACTTTACAAGTGGGCAAAGCAAGAAATTACCCACGAGGGAAATCTTAACTCATACGAGGCCGAAGGCTGAGTGAGATAATTTTCTCGAGTGGGTCATTCCTTTTTGCCCACGTGTGAAGTATAACGTTTTATCCAACACCTCTTAATAACTGCTTAAATATTTAACAAATATAAAGTTTTAACCTAAAACATCGTTACTTCCAACAAGTAAAGTAACAATTTTCCCACAAGTGGGTACAATTTTGATCAAAGCCACTAGTGGGCAATTTTTTACTTTGCTTGTTTAAAATCACCATGATGCATTTATTTAGAGGTGTTGGATAATAGTATATTATTTAACGAGTAAATAATGTAGGCTATAATTAATGAGGATGAAAGTTTGTTCACGAGCCGAAGGCGAGTGTATAAATCATCCGAGTGAATTATAGCCATTATTTTCGAGTCAAATACGACGTTTTATCTACAACTTTTTAAATAAAACAACATTTTCTTACTACAAATTTGTATTGATATTAACCTAACCTCAAACTTTGGAGTGATGACAATTTATCCGAGTAATTTAGAACTATTATGGGCTAGTCATATACATATACAGCGTTTTATAATTTTTTATTATTTTTACTGTTTCTGCTTACAACGTCATAAAATGATAACTTGATGTAACACTAATATTAAAACAGATGTTTGACAGTTCGAGAGAATAAAGTACTCATTATTTAACAGTGTGAAATAATGAATTCATTATTTCATAATGTGTCCTTATGGAGGGGTTTATTATACTACTTTCACGTATATAATGAATACATTATTCTATTGTTGTAGATAAAAGTTTTTAATTCATTTATAGCTTCAAAAAAAACAGTGGTTTTTTTCGTTAATTTCAAGAAATACAGAAAATGTTTATAAGCAAAGTTAATAAAGGGGCTCGTAAGATGGTCCCAATAAAAACTTTGTATCATTTCAATGAGTACAACTTTTAATCTATCATAGAAAATGTCACATATTTTTTAGAATGTACATAAAATAAGCTTTATAACGATACTGTAATATCATAAATAGGTATTCATATTGCCGAACGACAATCACGCTTGTATATCGAAAAATATTTAACCATCTCTCTATAATTTATATAATTTAAACATAATTAATCTTTTTTATTTAGCGTATTCTTATATTATTTGTTATTTTCCTTAATATTTACAAAAAAATATTATTGTGTAACATTGAAGACTGTATAATAAATTTACCTTATAGATTTCCACGAATTTCAAATATTGAAACAAGTAATTTGCATAATAATGAATACCAAACAAAAATAAATGATTTATGGTATTTACGCATACGCTACTAAATCGTTTTCATATTTACATAAATTAAAGATTTTAAACCCGTTTTCTCACTCTTAACATTTTCCAAGAACGCAAGAAATATATTTTACTTACGCATGTTGTACTCCAACAAAGCCATCCAAGGAAACTCGTCAATAGCAGTGATCTGTCCATTAAAAATCCTGTTGTCAGTTCCTTGTCTGCCACAAATCTTCAAGCTTGGTAGACCGGGATCTGGCTTGAACCTGGATCCTAGATCAATGTTGGGTAGATCTCTAACTGGAGTTTCTTTTGGAAGTTCAAAGTGTCTTTGTCTGGTGGACACTGGACAACATACTTTCGGGTGAAAACCCTCGTAATCACATTGGGAGCGACGAAGAAAAGCGATATCTTCGTTGGTGAGGTTACCAGAGTTTTTAATGGCTAGAATTGAGGGACAGTCGTCTTCGATGATGCACTCGCCTTCCAGGGAATTCGGGGTGGAACATTTTACAGGTTCTGAAAAAATAACAAAATTATCTGTACAATAATAAACCTGTTTTCAAGCCTGTTTTTGTTTTAAAATCTTTAGGGTTCAATGACTAATGGCCGTTTTACACTACGCTAAATATTGAACAAGAAATTGCGCAATAGATTGAACAATATCTTGAGCAATAAATTGCTTTGTTTTTAATAAACTCTGTTTTATACTGAGACAATTTTATATACCTATACCTACAATATTTAGTTTGTGATTCTGCGCTGTTCGCATATAATAATAATTTGACAGCCGCGCTTATCAATTTTTTCAGACAATTTACGAAGCAATGCGATATTTCACACAAATTGCTGTATGATACTACACAATAATTATTAATAGTGGGATTCTGTGAAAATCTGTTGTTGCCACAGATCTATAAAATTGTAAATATTAAACAAAATCGCAATGAAATTTATAATCATATGAACATTTTTATATTTGTCAACAAACATTGATGTGATTTTGTTCAATATTTAAAGATTTACAAATATGTAAAACTTACAGATTTGCACAGAATCCCACCATTAGATTGTTTCAAAAATTGAACAATATCTTGTTCAAGATTTAGTGTAATGTAAAACGGGCTTTAGTTTTGTTTGTGGCTTATATTTGACTGAAATCATACCAGATTTTCATAGGTACAGCGCAACGCTTGTGAATATTGAATCTTCACAATTTCAACGATTCTGGCTTTACTATTAAAAATTTGAAACTGAAATTTAACACGAAGAATCATAATTTATTACTAAATCGATAAATGCATGTGACATTAATTAACAAAACTTGGAGTTTATTTTTATGTTTTAATAATTAAATTTATACGTTTACTAAAATACAAAAAATATTAATTTCTGATGAAATGACACTGAAATTTATAATTTTTCACTTTACTATTTGCAAAAATAACATAAGCCAAAAATTTGATTTACATAATAAAAAAAAAACTGATGCGTGGTAGGATAACACGTGCTTGTTAGTGGATTAATTTTTTATGCGAGTAATAAAAATTTATTTTGGTAGCTTGCTAGCTTGTGAATTTATTAATAAAATTATGTCAGGATTTTAATCAGGATTTTGACTGTTGGGATTTTGAGTCATCATAGTTGGCATAGTTTCCATTATAAAAATTACAATAATATTTAATTTGACTTGACTGTGTTATCTGTTTCCTCTCATGTTAAAACCAAAGCCACAAACTTGATGAAGTAAAAAAAACACAGAAAATGCACTATGAATATTTATAATTATTAATAACCTGTTTTGGTTCATTAACGGTGTTTTATTTACACAATTTTCGGGTGAAGGTCAATGTTCTTAATTTCAACAAAGTTTTGATATATCTGATATTTCTACTTAAAAAATAAAAGTTAAAAGTAGCAAACATTACTTAATAAGGAAAACAAATGTTATTCCATATAGAGTTTCGATCTTCAAGGTTTAAATACTTATTGTCAAGGTTTACTTGATCAAGATATTTTGTTTGAATTTGAAGTACAATACATCTTGTACTTAGTACAATAATGGGCAGATACATAAATCTAGATAGTTTGAAAACAATAGTTTGAAAATTTGCATACTCTTATTAAGTACAATTAATTACCGATCACGGTAAGCGATTAATATGTAAGGTAATTTTTTATTGTTCTTATAACATGATAGGTTTACTTCTGAGAATCAAACCACAAAGATGAATTATTTTTCTTGCTTATGTAAAATGCAAACAATAACTATAAAAACTGAAGAAGCAATTAGACCATATTCGCATTTGATCTTGAAATTTCTTTCCTTATTGTATTACTAGAATTCAGGATTTATTGCTATAAGTACTAATCCAAGTATTTAGTAGTAGATAATTATTAATTTTATACTGATTAATAATTAGTATACATTTAATTGAAAGTACCTATATTGCATATATCAACTAGATAGTTTAAGCAAGCCATTAGCCTCGGTGTGTAAAGGGCTAGTTTGAATTTTTAGTGGGTTAATACGTTAATAGGTATTTTGTCACCTTCACCTTCATGTTGATTAAAAAATCTTACTACAGAACATAAAACATCTTGATTTATTAAACTATAACAATGAATATATTTATATTTTTTAAATATGGCTTGCTAAGAATTGTTTAAAAAATATATAAAATAAAATCACGCAATTTTTAATAGTAATAATAATAATAATAAAAAGGCAGTGAAACGGGAAAATAATAATAATGGAAGATAAATTAAAAGAAGATGTTTAGAAAAGCAGTCAATTTAATAAAATCCAATAAAACACCGATGTTTCGACTGTAATTCAGTCTTCCCTCCTTTTTGTATGTCATCAGCAGGGATTACTCTAACGTGCAGCTGGACACAAACTGTGAAGTGAAAAAATAAAAGTGCAGTGAAAATTTTAAATTTGTGCAACATTTTCAATGATTATGATTTAAATTCATCATAAAAATGTACAATTATTATTTGTGAATGGTGATTTTGAAATGCGTACATTAGATTAGTTTTTCTTTCTTTTTATTTAGTTATGCACATAATTCAATTTTGAGATACTTATTTGATATTGACCAATATTTTTTTACATGCAGCGCTTTTTCTTATGCTGTTTTTTTTTAAGTTTAAAAAGTAAAAGTATCGAATGTTCATTGTGCGCAGTGGGGAAAAATTCTTAGAATAAACCCTGGTCATCAGCACCCCGAGGAAAACTTAATTACAGTAGAAACGTCGGTGTTTTATTGGATTTTCATAAATTGACTGTTTTTCCAAACATATTCCCTTTAAGAGGCCGGTCTATTACCTAAAATCCAGCATAATATGTACTAACGTAGCGAGTGTTTTTTGGCCAGTACAAGAATGGCAAAAATTTATTTCAACAATGATTTAATAGAGAAAGAATGGATCTACAGATGTGCATTTTTAAAATTTTATTAAAAAATTGTACATGAATATAAAAATTCCGATACTTATTTTATGCAAACTTTACACGGTTATATCTCATGATACAAATTAATTTTTAAAATTTTAAAAAGGCACATCTGTAGATCCATTCTTTCTCTATTAAATATTTATAAATACATCATCCTGAGTTTAATAATAATCTGACAGTTTGCTCGCAACGTAAACACTTTTACAGTATTTTTCAACTTCAAAATGACATTGCTTGCTAGGATGCGGCAAAGTACGAGTTTCGGGCTGGTTTCAGGCAGCCCTAGTAGTGGGAAAAAAAGTGGAATGGAAAAAAGTAAAATCGAGAGTATTCTAGAAATTCGGTAAAAATGTAGACGAGCCGTTTAATAATAATAATAATACTTCTTATCAATGTATATAAAAAGTTGACTTACGTGCGCGTCCATTCGCGGCAAGAAGCGCCATCACCATGGCCACCCACACTATCTTCACGTTGACCATTGTAGCAATTGTTTATCCAAGTCAACAAATCTACCAGCCGGCAACCTGTACAGTGTGCGAATCTGGTCTGCCTTGACGCGGTATATACAGCGCTGATAACCGCGGGAAACCCATTCCGCTCCCCGCCAACAATCACCAGCTTCATCAGATCGCTTCAAGTCCGTGGTCTTGGCCGTGGTGACCAGCAATCCGACCCAGGATGCCAGAAAACTAACCAATCGCAAAAGTTACTATGGATTGCTAACTCAAATAAATGAGCGTGACAATTACTTTGTTTTTTAATTCATCTTTTATAACCGATCAGTGGCGTAACTGGGTAAAGTAGCGCCCATGGCAAGAGTTGAAATTGCGCCCCCTCCCCTCCCCACCGAAAATCATATTTATTCGTTTTGTTATTTCGACAAATATGGGTAAAAAAAATAACTATGATTAAATATATTTGTTTATTGAATATTTACAATCAGTTTTACAAGAGTGTTATTATTATAAAATCAAAATAAAAAAAATATATTTTGTATCCTTGCAAATATTAATTAATACATCTTTTTTTTAATCAAACCTGTGAATATATTCATGTATTATGATCTTCATAACTCTTACCTCAAATCTCAAATGAATGAACACCAAGAGCATGGCGAGAAACAGTACTGACGGTGGTCCTGCCGAACGACGAGGAGATCTAAATTTTCGGACGAAATTGAACGATGTTGGTCATGCTTCTGCCCTATACTAAGGATGTTATGTAAATATTATGTAAACATTACAAATGTGGATTCATAAACATAAATCATGTGTTTAAACGTCAATTTAGCAATGTGCATCATTAAACATAGTTTGTTTTGATAAAATACGATGTTTACATACAATGCTTATCTCGCCCATACTATGCTCCCTAGCCATGCCCTGTTTAATTGTCCCCAGTACAAGGTCTCACAGAAAGTACTAATGACCAATCTCCTATTAAATAAAATAGAACTGCCAACTCAAAATAGAATACTTTTAACAGATAATAATATTACAAACTGGCAACATATAATAGATTTCATAACTTTAAATAAAATTAAAATTTGATATTATTTTCTTAATCAATAAATAAATTTAGACCATAATTCAAACACAATGATGATGGCTTAGCGACAATGATTCGAAAGCCAACTGAGTGAAAAAAAGGAGCTTACCTCACAGAAGTTATTAAGTTGACAAATAATTTTTCGTAAGGCTCCCAAAAAATTTTTGCAGCCAAGGGCACGTGCCCTTCCTGGTTACGCCACTGTAACCGATGTTGCGGTTTACTCTTAGCCATCTTCAGGATTAGTAAAAGTAGTGAACTGCAGAAGAAGTGTCACTAATGTCACTGTCATTTTCATAATCTATTAAATTTTACGTAAGAGTAACAAAAAATGTTAAACAATCATGGACAACAAGTTTCATGTTCTAAATAAATTATAATACTATCATTTCTAAAGTTCTGTTCGCACGAGGATTCTTTGAAGATTCTACCAAGATTCTGAATCCTGGAAAAGAAGAAGTGAGAATTACCTTTTAAATTGCGATGCCATTAGATTTAATCTTCAATTGATTGCTTAAAAACAATTTTGTTTTTAAGATTGCGAATTGTGAAACATCTTCTTTTCTGGATTCAGAATCTTGGTAGAATCTTCAAAGAATCCTACGGTAATACTTCCAAGGCTTACGAGAAAACATAATGACAATTTTTGACAGAACAGTTGTGTGTTAAAATTTTTAAAATCTTAAGTATTTTGATTTTCAAGTGAGTAATAAATAAAATGTTGTACTACAATACACGCAAGGTAACTGTTTTAAGGGCTATTTATAACAAACGCAATGCAATGCAATGCAATGGGTAACGCAACGCAGTAGGTAAGGTAAAAAGATGAATTTGCTAGGGATGATTTATAACAACGCAAGGTGAACAGCAACCCAACGCAATGCAATGCAAGAGTAGTCAACTTCCAACTCCTTGCGTTGCCTTGCGTGAGCTTCTTGCCTCTGACCAATCAAAATTAAGACATTTTTAAATTTCTGCAAAAATCAACATATCTGAAATTTTGTTTCTATCATAGTTAGGTACATATTTTGACATTATTATTATAATTATTAATATAATATACCTACCTTACTAATTATTCACTCATATAAAATAGAAAGAGATTTTATAGGATTAAATACAAAATAATTTTATAATTGACAGATGTCAACTGGTACTTGTCAGGTTAAAGAATATTGGTATTGGTGAAACGCTACCGCAGATACGTTGTTATAAATTGTTGTTATTATACCTACTGCGTTGCATGTATGTGTTTCCATGTCACACAATTTTACTCCGAAACAATCAAATTGGGTGGGGAGAGGAGGCCGCAGTGAAGTTAGTGGCAAGTTCAAGTTGTCAGTTTAAAAATTAAATAGATATTACCTCAATTATCTCTCTTATCATAGGTATTTATGAACTTTACGTGGTTTATATTATGTTTTATTTAATTTTAACATAATAATACCATGATGAATTTATTTTTGCGAGTCTGAAACGTCACAATAATTTTAAAATTATCTAGTACACAAGTAAATAAATCTTTATTTAAAATTGATAGTTTTAATCTGTAATATTATAAAATACAAGTTTAATTGAATTTTCATTCATATGTTTCTAACTTCAGATTATGTGGCCCCCACACCCCTCCAAGTTAGTTTCTCATGGAGTGAAAAAGTGTGACATAGTCAACAACCGAGTGCCATCTCCTGTCTTGTTTAACTGCTTCAAGGAGGTGACAGGCTCGCCGGTCATTTCCTTCCCATACAACACATCGATCGTATTAACGTCTGTAAGGCGTACATATGACGTACATCTTGCTACAGTCTTATAGACGTCATAAGGAGACTAGTATTGGTCGAATTTTAGACGTCTTATGTGGTAGTCTTTAAGTCGTCATTATGGTGTCCAGTTTTAAATCTCCAGATTACAATATATAGGAGTCCTATATTTGTCTCAAAATTCATCTTTGTTATGGTATAAAGGAATTCTATATTGATCAAAATTAAGTCGTATATTGGTCACAAATTTATTAAAAAGGACATCATTTGACTGTCGAAAAGGTATTATATAGACGCCATTTTCATGGACATCTTTACATCCAGAATGGAGAATATAAGACACGTATGTGACGTCTTTGTGATTACATTTGGATCAGACGTTTTAAAGACATGGACATTATAAAGACGTCTTAACGACGTATTTGTGTTGTATGGGTTCTTTCAGAAGTAAAAACTATTTTACCTTGCTAGTAATGTAATACACTATATACGTATTCTATGGATCCTAAATAAGCTTATCCACTAAAATCTCACACTCAAAAATTGTAGAATATGAGGCGGAAGGAAAAAAGAAAAAACCCTTGGAACGTCGTCTATTAACCAGTAACAATTTATATGTATTTAAATCAAATTTTAAACATTCACATCACACTCATGCCCTCTGTGGGATTCGAACCAACGACCTCTGTAGTCGAGCGGATTCAAAGTTTCTAATTCAAATTAATAAAATTCATTGGCAGCAAAGTTCAAATTGCATCATAGAGTTCTCTGCTACGACAAAACAATGATATTTGAAGGATCATTATTATTTGTCAAAATATTGGTAACATTACAAAGCAAATCCTACAAGTGTACATAAAATTAATCAAAATAAATATCAGTGTAAAAGCCCAATAGTTTTATGGATGAAAACTCTGGATTTTAATAAAAAAAAGTTCAAGTTGTAATTGATAAACAATTGATTCTTTTGGATATGTCACGCATTCGTTAAAAAATGTTCAAAATTACATTCACTGTATTTTAAGAAAATATTTATGTTTCCGTTCACGTTATCCTTTAGTTCCGGTAATGATTAAAAACACAACAGCTTTACTGGAAAAACCCGCCCTAACATCGTCGTCCAGCGATGCATCTGGTAGTTCGGAAGGAAGTAGTAATAATATTGCACCAATTAGAATTCATACCCGTCAGAAAACAAGAACTGAAACAACACAAACTGACCGCCAACCCGCGAAGAAGAGAAGGAAAAAAGCACCCTCGGTATGCCTGACAAACTGCCGGTATGACATCATTCGAAGAGTGTCGCAGAAGTTCTGCCTAAAAGAAGTTGGGGAGAGTGACAACTGGAACCTGTACTGGACTGATTTATCCATTTCTATTGAGCGATGTAAGGAAATGAAACGTTTTCAAAGAATCAATCACTTTCCAGGTATGCTGGAAATCTGCAGGAAAGATTTATTGGCCAGAAATCTAAATCGTATGTTGAAACTATTCCCTAAAGATTATAATTTCTTCCCTAAAACTTGGTGTCTTCCCGCCGATCTTGGAGATGCTTTAAATTACAGCAGATTACGTAAAAACAAGACATTTATCCTTAAACCCGATGCTGGAAGTCAAGGTAAAGGTATATTTATCACAAAATCATTGAAAGACCTCAAACCAACAGAGAAGCTAATCTGTCAAGTGTATGTTGCCCGACCTTTTCTTATTGATGGCTATAAATTTGATCTAAGAGTTTACACTTTGATAACATCTTGTGATCCTTTACGAGTTTATGTTTATGAAGAGGGTTTAGTAAGATTTGCAACAAGTCGATATCATGAGCCTACTGGGGTAAACAGCACAAACGTGTTTATGCATTTGACAAATTATGCTGTAAATAAACATAGTCGCACTTATAATATGGATGATGAATCAGGAAGCAAGCGTAAATTAACATGGTTCAACAATTACATGAGGGCTCTAGGACACGATGTTGGAAGATTATGGCAACGAATAGATGATGTCATAATCAAAACAATATTTTCAGCCTTACCGATTTTAAAACATAGCTATCACGCTTGTTTTCCTAATCATGATTTAGTTCCTGCTTGCTGCGAACTTTTAGGAATGGATATTTTATTAGACAGACATCTTTCTCCACAATTACTTGAAGTTAACCATTCTCCCAGTTTCCATACTGATACTATTTTAGATACTGAAGTCAAAAACAATTTAATATCAGATATGTTTCAAATGCTTCATCTGGACCATTGCGACAAGAGAAAGGTAATACGAGAAGATCGCAAACGTATCCAGGAACGGTTAATTCGCGGTATTCATAAGGAAAATGAAGTTGTGGAGCGTCCTACGAACCCTATACCAACTTTCATTGACTACTACCGCCATGAGATGGCCAACCGTGGAGGATATAGACTGATTTATCCTGACTCTCGCACAGAGCATCATTATGCCAAGTTTATGAGACAAGCACAAGGTTCCCTGTACTCTGATACCGCGTGTAGCAATGCTCGTAATTTAGCAGCTGCTGCTCTAAGGGATGAAATTCAAGACAAAGCGAAACAAGAAGCTGCCAGACGAGTTACTCCTATACAGAAACTGAACAAACATGCAATGGATAATAAAATGCGTGCGTATCCTCCATCTACATCAGTGGTAACTATCAGCAAATGCAGTTCTTTTGAGCCCCAAACTATTGTCGAATCTGAAGAGAAAGAACGGTTGATTAATCTTGCCCATCGTGATTTCTTGGTGAAGAGTTATGGTTTAGTTGACCATATTTATTTATTGCTGAAGAGAAATGGGGTCTTAAGACCGGCTGATGAAAAGAAATACAATCAGTTGAAGTCATCAAGCATGAATGCAATGCGAAAGCCAAATTCTATTCCTAAAAGTCGTCCAAACATCCAGAACTTTATAGATTTTAAAGTACAAACAAATTCTCTGCAGTGTGACATAGCTCCTTTACATGTTCGTCCGGACACGCCAGCTACTTGGGACGGTGCAAACAAAACTCACGTTGCTAGAAGCCTCAGTAATACAGTAAAGATTCACAGTAACAATAATAGAGAAGAAAGGAATCAAAAAAGTCGTCGTGTATACCCCGCTGGGGTGTAATGAGTGAATTATGTTTTGTGATGTCTTGTATTGTTTTATAGTATATGTTTATATTCATGTACAAATTGGGCTTTTAGATTTACAAATACAAATATATATATTTACTGTATATTTTATTTATTACAACAATACATTTAAATAAATAACATCAAGAAGAAGTAATAACATTAATAATAATAAATATCGCTTAGTTATAATTCATTCCATTGGTTTCAAGCAACAGATTATACTTTTAAAATAGTATTTATAGTTTATAATTCATAAAAATCACGCCATTTTCCCCAGCAAGATTGATATAAATTTATTACAACAAAAACACTTAGTTTCACACTATGTATTTCCTTAAAAAGGGTTGGCACGAACCACACAAAATTAATATTTATATTTTTTAACATGTTTCTATCTATTTAAACATTCAAGATCAGGCCAACAGTCAGTCTTTGCTATAATTTAATACTTTAATACAAGCCTCACGTACGACATTCGTTCTACGTATTTACTCATTTTGTTTCATATGATTTAATCTATAATAATTCTTATGTTCATTTTATACTATACGAAACCCATAGTGAGGGTTCTATTTTATAACTGATCTGTCTTTTGTTAACTGATTTAAGTTTCCACATAGTACATAGTTATCTAGAGTACAAATGGAATATAATTAAGGGTAGGTAGTTAGTAACGCTCGCTAAAAATACAGTCTAGCAATTTCTAAAATGCTCACGAAGTTTTATAAAGCAAAATTTCTTTATAGACGAAACATAAAACTAGGTTTATGTCAAGTTACATTTTCTAATATATCTCTTTATCATAAGTTATATCATGTAAAAAATAGTCTCAAATATACTTTTTCATTCATTTTAGAATTCAAAAGATTTTTTCAGAATTCTAACTAGGTATAAATGTACACAAACATCTAGTACCTGTTTTTCCTCCAAATTAATAATTTGCAATGAATAAAGCAGAAACTGCTATACCTACTTCTAAATATGTAATATTTTATTACGAAGATGTGGCACTTAAATGGCATGAATGAAAGTCTTTTAGTTCATAAAGTGCTAGTTTATTGCACAAACTACTAAGTAAAATAGACACTGGAACATTTTCGATGGAGTATCATTTTAAAATTTCGTTAAATTTCCGTAGTCGTCACAGTCTTATGAACCCACGGTAAATACTCCATCACATTAGTATACACCCCCGGTTGGGTTTGTCCGCAAGGGGTAGGTCCGAAAGAAACCACCCCAATTTGGTACCAAACATTCCCAAGTCTTAAATTTGTTTCTGTAGCCATGAGAGGTCCTCCACTGTCTCCTGTACAGCTGTCTTTTCCTGCTATGCCTCCTGCGCAAAGTTGACCTCGTCCTAAAATAACAGGAAATCGTAATCCTGCGTAGATTTTACTGCAGGACGCGTGGTCGAAATGTGGAAGCGCAAGTTTTAGTTTGATGTTGGATTGAGTCACTAAAAATGGAAAGAAGTTAGAAAGAAATATATTATTTATATTGTTACGTACCTGTTTCTGTTTTGCCCCATCCTGCTACGAAATATTTTTGCGGAAGGGTGAAATGGGGTGGTGGTAAACAAATTGGACGAATAAATTCTGGAAATGTCAAAAAATTAAATTGGCGTTTGTCAAAACAAAACGTGTTTGAAATCAGCACACTTATTTAAACTCAGTTCTCAATAAATAAACAAATTCTAATAATAGTCCAAGAGCTAGCGGTCAAATTAGTGCGGACATTTTATTAGTCGTGAAATTGATGGGTTTGGGCCTTGCATATCTGCTGAAGATGGAATGTCTAGTCTGCCAGTCCTAAGTGGCCGGATTAGGATTTGTAAAATAATCATAAATGATGTGTTTTAAAAGTCTGATTTACTTTTATTTAATAAATAATAGTTCTATGTATTTAAGACTAAAAGTGACAGGACACATTAATATTGGGATTCTATGCAGTTCTATAACTTCTATAAGCGTATCTATAGTAACTTATAGACCGATCTTTAAAAATGCTATTCTGGGCAAATGTCTTATAGATTTCTATAAATTTATAGACAGCTACTGACTCACCATAAGTCGTTATGAAAATATTGGCATGTGTCTGAAATATTGAAAAATGAATCAAAACTATTTGTCGCGTCAATGTGACAATGGCCTTCTTCAAAATTAATAATATAATTGAAATTGCAAGAAAATATTTCAGAAGATTTTATATGTTTTGCTGCAAATTTTGTTAAGAATGTCTTCATTTTTATACTAAAATATTATTTCTCTTCAAGAAAAGCAATGTACAACAATTAATTCATTATATTTACATGTTACAAAAATAATAGTATGGAACTATTGGCAATACTGTTTTTAAGATTCTATAAGAAAAATTTACAGATGTCAAAAGTTATAGACATGCAGTCAGAATACCATTTTAGCGAAACCTATAAGACTGTCAGTTACGGATTTTCCATAACTTATAGATCTATAAGTTTATAGAATTTTAAGATAATGCTCAGAATCCCACCATAAGGTCCTTAATAACACTGTCTGAGATACATACAAAATTTTATTTCATACAACTCTTTCTTTTCGAGTGTCGTGTTATCATTGTACCTATACAAAAAATATCAAATGACAGGAATATGTTTATTTTATAAATGAGATTACAGCAATGACTTTATAAGCCTCAATAATTTATTTTAAAGGCCTAGGCTTTTAAAGTAAAATTTTGCGGCTTAGTCCTGTAAGGTTTTATTTAGCGACCTATAAATAGTCCGAAAAATGTCACTTTATGAAATAAAATACATTATTTATTTATTTTAAAGAAGCTGTACTATTGTTTTAAAAAGGCGAACTGTTTTCAGTTGATCTTACCTGTATATGCAACTGCTCTTTTCATCTGAACTAAAGCAATGTCATGGTCTCTATTTCTATTTCTTAAATTAAATCCTTCGTGTTTGAAAATTTTTTGCACGTCTATTCGTTGGACTGGATCAGAACAATCGTTGTAACCATTTGTGCGAACACAATCTTTAACACTACTTATGTCATATTCTCCCAGTCGTATTCGTTGCCTGCAAGAAATAACCAATGGTAAAATTTAATGTTCATTAAAATTACCGATTTTATTTTTGATTTTGATATACAATCTAAAATATTTATTGCTTCAAGTTTTTTAATAAATAACATTAATGTTGATTATAAAAAGTGAACTGATATTTCATTTAATTTTAAATTTATAAACTCTGAAACTATTGTTCCTAAAAGTAGTATATTCAATTTAGCTAGGTGTACCAATGTAATGAAACACTTATTGACATTTCGAAGCCGAAATAGGTACATTATTGTATGTACTTATCTTGTAATTTTTTTAGCCAAAATGAACATTTCTCATAATATTACGTTTCACTGATAAGAATAAATTAAACATCAAATAAAAATAAAATTGTTTTAATAAGAATATAGATACAATTGGCAGTAATATATTCAATATAAGTCCGGTGAAAAATTTAATATAAAATGCCTTATTAACTTACGACTTCAATGTTTTTGTTTTCTATTTATTTGTAACGATGCCAAAATATTGTATTTAGATTTTAGAGTACCCTTATACCATACCGGGTGTAGAATTTTTTTTGACCTATAGGAAATAAAATGTTAAAATTTTAATTTCGCTCTAAGTTTTTACCTATTGTTTTTAGAGCCAAACTGTAAATACAAAAGATGTGCAGAATACAAAAAACTGCATCCTACGAGCCCTTATTTATTGATATAAAACTTTCCTGTCACGAGATAAACGAAAATTAAATTTGATATACTTGAGTTGTTTACAGAGTGCCATGAAAAATAAAATGAACTAGTCAGATAATAGCTATTAATATAACAAGAATATTATGCGATTTATAATACCGAGGATGTTGCTAAGAGACGAGGTGAAATCGAGTCTCTTTGAACATCCAAGGGGGCTTAAATCGCATATATTCGCGTTATATTCAAAGCTTAATCGTAGCTTAAAGATAGCGATGTTAACAAATCAAGAATTTTATTTGTCAATTAGTTGACAGTTCGCATATTATGGAAGGTTTTGATATTATTATGGTTGTATCTAACGTATTAAGTCCGTCCGTAACTAATGAATTATAAGTATCTAACGTATTATAAGTAACTAACGTATTATGTTGTTTATAATTATCAAAAAATGTTGCATGTTATAAGGTAATAACAGTTGATGATACGATTAAAAAATAAACACTTCAATGAATTACGATAAAATGTACCTTAGAAAGAAAACAGGAAAATAAAATAATTATTATTTTATTTTCTTGATTAGTGAATCCTTCTTATGGTCCAATAAATCAATTAGAACAACAATTTCAAATCTGTCAACTGTCAGAGTGACGGACTAAATATTTTTGTTTTGTTTAATTTTACATGGCAGTCAGAAACTAGCCTAAATTGTTAATTTTTATTTTATGCGTATTTCGAGAAAGAAATCGATTTCAAAAAAAAAATAAGCTTTACACTTTTACTCTAAAATCAAAAGGCGAAATTAAAATTTTAACAATGTAGAAAAAAATTCTACACTCGGTATACTGACATATTTGATTGATTTTTAAACTTACAAGTTTCCAAATCTGGTGACTTCCGGTCCAACAACACAATGCGCTGCAGTAATCACAAACCTCTCACTGATCAAACTGCCTCCACAGGCCAATTTCGGAGTGTCATAACTCCCATACTCCAAAAGCGCCATCCAGGGATACTCGCTGATGCCAGTAGCGTTCCCTCCAAGGACCTTATCCTGGAGTTCCTCCACCCCGCACTCTCCAGGTTGAGGCAACCTCTCTGTGTTCCTCTCCTTCACCTCCTCTTTCCTCTTCACAATGACAGGACAACACACTCGCGCATGCGCGCCGAACTCGCACTCATTCTGTCGGAGGTACTCCACTGTCGTGTCGGAAAGCAGAGGTTTCCGGTCTAGCAGAGTTAGGAAGGAACTGCAACGCGCGAGTGGGACACAAACCCCGGCCTTTTGGTCTGCGGTTTGACACGGCCCGGCGTTTTTCTCGCAACACACCTTCGGGCTGTTGTTGTCGTAACCGCAGTTGTATTCTTGGAGGTGCGCTTTCAGTTCCGGGTTCAAAGGGTTGGATTTTATTATGTTCAGGATTATTGAGCATTGGTGGATGTACACGCACGAGCCGGTTGTGTTACGAGGAGTTATGCAGTCTGAAAGAAGATGATAATTAATAGGGAGTCTAGTTGTAGTTTTACTACAATGGTATATGTCGATTAGTGATAGTTAAATGACCATTTGCAATGCTTTTATTTTAATTTAATGACCGGTTTTTCCATATTTTATAATTTTAGTTATCAGATAAATATGCTGAATAAGCCATTGTCCGGGATAATGATATAGTAATCTAAAAATGTTGTTGTTTCCGGTAATGCTATTCCACTTCAATATTTATATAAAAATATCACCTTAAATTATTAATTATCAGATAAGAAAAAATGCTACATTATAATAACGACAATGAATCTTATTGAAAATCGCATGACACAAATAACAGCCAATGGATGAATTGATTGCAATAATAGTAACCATGGTTATATAAAAATTATCTCGGAAATTTTTTACTAGTAGCTTGAGTAAACTGAAATTAATAAGCGGAAATTTTACCGTCATCTGTCACTTTGATATTAAATTAAAAATTAATTAAATTGTTATTTTGAGTATACATAAGCAATTAATAAGGTAAATAATATATATTTATTAATGTTAAATACAAATTTAATAAATATTTCAAGTTTCTATTGTAAAAAGAATTCAAAAATAGAGCGGCCGTGTCATTGCGATTTTCTTACCGAATATGCACTCGTGCATTCATTCATGTCCAGGAAATTTTATATCGTGCATTCCAACAATATAATTTAGACTTTAAAAAATTTCCGGAAAGAATTAATGCACATGTGATATTATAAGTGAAAAGTTGTTATAGAAATGTTATAAACATTTTACAATTAATGCAGTACTTATATATTAGCAATTAAGTTTTATATTTATTGATTCAATGAAGTGATGTATAAAAAACTACCTATGTTCTTCCAGTTTTTGTATTTATTTTTTGTTTCATCATTTAGAACAACCGGTTTAATTATTAAAAATACAATTAAAAATTATTTAAATATTTTTAAAGACAATTTACAGCAGGAAAATAACGTATTATTAACATTAAATAATTTGGAAAATACTGAAATATTAATTTTGTTTTCAATCTAAAAAATAATCCTAAAGCCTCATTCACATAAACGTTTAGTTTGAAGGTTTACATTTATGTTTACGTTAAGTTTAAATTCATACAATTAAATAAAAGCATTCACACTTCCCACTTTCAAGCACTGTGAATGCTCAAATTTAGTTAGATGTATTAAAACTTTCTTAAACGTAAACAGTAATCTAAACCTTCAAACTAAATGCGAATGAAGCTTAACTATTAAGAAACAAACATACCTAAATATTTTTAATTTACTTACCATACGGTGTACTAAGAACTCCGGTGGCAATAACCACCACATGCACAATAATTGTCACAAATTTCTTCACGTCCAACATTTTACACTAACTAGCTTTACCTGAAAACACTGAGTATATAAACATCTTCACTGGAGGTAGGTATACTCTGGCACACAAAAGAATACCTCGTGACCTGTCCCACAACTTATGATTATATTTGAAATATTCAGAGTTTGTCCTTCCTTTCTTGGAAAACTTTTCGTAATAGATTGTTATTAAACAATTACAGTACTCTGTTATTAAAAATCTAGTGCGTAGAAACTAAGTGTTGAAATAATTTAACTATTCTTATCTGACGCAAAGTATTCAGAAGTTGAGAGCTTGCAGGAATCCCAGGTGTACTTTTTTGTCGTACTTACCTGTGGTTTTTATTGTACAAGATTTTTAAGTTTTGAGTACTTGAATTTACATTTTGATAGTGACATGTGACTAATTATAGGTATACGGAGAAAACTGAACGTTTAACATTTTATTTACATTAGTGTTTGGAAGAATTTTAATACTGTAAACGTGATGAAATACTCGTAAAATGTTTGACTTAAGGAATGATTGATAATAATTGTAAACAAGTAATTAAGATTTAGGTATTTTGACAAAATAATTAAGAACAGTTAACAGATATAGTTTGATTATGGTACTATAAAAAAAATAAACCCAATTATAATTATAATATTCTCGTTTTGCAACCGGTTCCTCTGATGCACGCTTGAGGTCACAATTTGCTCAATACTTTGTATTTAAACATTTAAACTTCATTTTACCTGCACTAAACATTCAAAGTTTAATTATATTTCATACTATGCGTTGGTAAGACAATATAATATTCAATAACAACAGTTCTGTTTTCTGGTGCCTATTCAATAACTATTATTGGTTAATTTCATAAAACTACTACACTTAAGCAGCTACAAACTGTGTTTGAATATTCGTTTTACTATAATAAAAAATAAAAAGATATCAGGTAAAATAAAAGTAAGTTGAGTTTATTACTTCGTTTTATTATGATACAGCTTTATAAAATATTGATTTTTTTCGGTTAAAATTAAATGTTTAAATAAACTGTTATATTCGACAATAGTAATAGAACAAAATATAAAAATATGTACCTACGTTAGTTTAATTTTCTGGATATAGTTAATACCTACCTACTAAGAGAAGATATAGTGTGTCGTTATGGCCCTCACAGCAGGCCTATTGTAAAACATTTAAGCGGATTTAAGCTTGATTAATGGCGTTGAAAGAACAGGTACGTATTAAATATTTTCCAATTTTAATTTGTTTAAAATATTAATTCTCTCAAGATATGTTCTCACTAAATTTGATTTTCGGAATTCATTACTAATAGAAATTTTAAAATGTCTAGGAATTGAAATGAAAAACCCTAGTGTATTTCAAATTTTTCTAATCCTACCCCTCGCGCCAGGTAGTGCTACCTCCTTGCTGTGTGCGGCATTCCGCAAGCTTAGTAAGTCAAAGCTATAACGATATATTTTTGTACAAACTTTGCCTACCTTTATTATTACCTACCCTATTACTCGTTCAAAAACATTGCATAATTTAATATATAATTTATTTAAATTTTGGATAAAGTAGATCAAACAGTTTGTTGTCGGCGTAAAACAATTTATTTAAATTTGTCTTTTTAATGTAAACAAAGTCTGTTAAATGGAAGTCAATCACCACAACTGCATTTTAAATAACTTGTTAAAAATTCAATAAGAAAACAATTATTTAATTTATCATAATTTATTATGAACAAAAACGCTATAGATACATACATATACATATTAAAGTACAAAATAATATATTCTTAAAATGGCCTGATATTTCAGTTTCTTGGTAAAATATTTTGTAGGTAGTTCTATTTCACTGAAATTTCACAGGTAATAAGTAATTATTTTTAGTCGATATAATTATATTTTATCGACGAGAGAAAAGTGTTAATTCACAAGCGACGAAGGAGCGAGTGAATTATTTTTCACGGTGCGATATTGCAATTTTATTGTCAGGTAAAAAAATCTACCCTTGGTATTAAAAGGCGATTTTTCGCGAAAGTAGTTAACTGTAGTTATATGTTGTTAACAATGGTTTGTCATTTTCGCGACGAAATTGATGACGTCACACACTAACGTGGTAAAGAAAAGTTAGCCAAACCACTTAACCATCCTCAGGAGTCAGGAGTCAGGAGGTAGGTAAAGGCGCGTTAATATCTCACTCTAAAATCTGAGGATTTTGTTTCTGCTTTCTTTAAATTCGAAAATGAAAATAAAAATAGAATTCTAAATATTTTGAAATCCATCTTTTCATGATATTATTTTTTTTACAAACCAATTTATTATCAAATTAATTGTTGAGTTAAAAAAAATTTGTTTATATTCATGTTTCCAACAAAACATCAAACCAAGCAAATTTTCTTGCGAAAGTTAACTATTACAAGTTTATGACGTCATCGTCACAAATCTCTTGAAACGCTACCAAACCTAGATTATTGTAATATTTATCGCGAAAATCGCCTAATATTTTACTTTATGTACTCCCGTTTTACGGTTTTACTTTTCTACCCTTAAAGTTAAAGTGTCACATTATCGACTATCTTACATCAGCTATGGAATATTTTTTTGATGTATTTTGTTTAGGCCTTAAAAATCACAGCACTTTGAAATTATATCTCTCAGAACAAAGAAGAACATTAATAATTAACATATAATATTTTCGAAACATTTTCCCTTCTTTAAAAATTCAGCACTTCTTCACGGCTTCATGTGGTCCAGAATCCAGCCCAGATACTCGGTCACCCTTGTGTAAATCCCCGGCCAACCATTCAGTCCACATCTCTTGGGCCCGAAGGACACAATTCCTTCTACAAACATGTCCGAGGTCCCCGGGATGTAGGACATAAGAGGCCCTCCACTGTCACCGCTACAAGAATCGACCCCTTCTTTTCCACCCGCGCAGAGCTGAGTCTTTCTTAGTTGCACGTTGATTTTACTGTAGAGGTCGGTGCATGTCTTTTGAAGCACGATTGGGATGTCTGCTTTCAGTTTTTGGTCGCTTGGTTTACCTAAAGAATAATAAAGTGGGAATTTTAGTTATAAAGTTAGAAATTTCTTGACTGAAACCCAGTAATTTCTCTGCGTCTATTATAATTATATATTTTGTACGTTTTGAAAACAGTGGTTTTGTCTTTTTCAAGAAGCAATCCAGAATTTTTATTATGTTATGTTATGTTACTTTTATGCTAATTCCTTTTGTTTATTGTGTTATCAACTTTTTGTCAAATGTAAAATTGATTATCTAAGTTATTGATTATGTAAGGATCGAAAATTAAGAATGAGTGGAGTGAAAAAGGCTTCAGGATTCTGATAAATATTAAATATTTTGTAGACGCCCTCTACAGAAAATAATAGATACCGCGGCAGCAGCCTAATTAAGAATGTTAAAAATATCATGAACTCGTATGATATGCGATATGAATATCGTGCTAGCACGGTATGGTCAATTATGAGTCTAAATCAATATAGCCAGGTGGCTTTGATTTGTTTATTAATTGTTCGAAATGACAGCAGAAATGTTAATGTCTTTCATGTGTATTAAAAAGTGAAAAATTATGTGTTATTTTTTGTGGTCGTCTAAAAAATAGCGTTCTTGGCTCGTTCGAAAGTAATATTATATTGCTCGTGTATTGCCTCTCGGTTGCACCTCGTTCGTCAAACTTTACACTCCCACGATATATCTCACTTTTGATTATTGTTTTATCAATTTTTGCCAAATGTATACCTATAAATTGATTATTTAAATTATTAAAGGGTATAATTGTCATTGACTACGAATTTACCTATTTTTATAGATAAATATGAGTGTAGACAGTAAATTTGTTGAATTGTTGGTACAATATCCAGCAATTTGGAACAAAAAATGCTCATTGTACTGAGAAAATATAAAAAAGAAAGTAAAATTCTTGCATGCAAGTTTAAATTTACAAGTAATATTTATTTCTTGTTCTGAAATTTTCTCAAATTAAATCTTAAAATATTTTTAGGACAGCAATTTCAATTTATATGCAACACAACAGAATACAGTATTACAACAACGTCACTAAGTTTTTATGTGAACGCTGTCCTCACCAATGCAATACCAATGCAACACCGCTGTAACAAGGTAACGGCACTAAGCTCTATGTGAACGCAGCGTAAGAGTTTTTTTTTCTTTTCATTTAAAGTTGACGATTACATTACCTAATATGCATTTATATTTATTGGTATTCTTGCAGTGCAAATACTTTCATGAACTTATTTACGAATTATAATAAAGTTTACCTAAGTCTGCATCAGTGTCACCCCATCCAGCAACAGTAGCATTTTTTCCAACTGCTGTAGCCTGCTGACTCAATGGCAAACAAATCGGCCTGACATAATCTAAAAGGAAACCACCATAAACAAACATATTCCTCCATATCATTTCTTATGGCCGTTTTATACTACGCTAAATATTGAACAAGTAATTGCGCAACAAATTGAAGAATATCTTGAGCAATAAATTGCTTTGTCTTTAATGTATTCTGTTTTATACTGAGACAAATTTATATACCTACCTACAATATTTAGTTTGTGATTCTGCACAGTTCGCATATAATAATAATTTGACAGCTGCGCTTATCTATTTTTTCAGACAATTTACGAAGCAATGCGATATTTCACACAATTTGCTGTATGATACTACACAATTGAGATTGTTTCAAAAATTGAACAAGATCTTGTTCAAGATTTAGTGTAATGTAAAACGGGCTTTATTTTTACCGGTAAAATTCACTGCCCGTTTGAGCCTCAAAAGCGCGAGATCGTGGTATTGACTTCTTGCATCAGGATCATATTGCTCATGGACCATCATCTCTTCAACTTCAACGTTGAGTGGTGGATCTGCGCAGAAAGGTTCTTCCTCATCGTCTTCACCGTAGTTAACACAGTCGGGGTCGGTTTTTTTGTCATGTTCACCCAGGCGAACTTGAAAACTGCAAAAAGTGTTTTTATTATGAATGATTATGTTGATTGTATTTATAGATGAATTGGTTTCGTGTCAGATAACAAAGGATGTTATGGTAAACCGTTGTAGGAAATGCAAAGTAATGTGTGTATGTAATATCCGTTTCCGCTCTGGTTAATGTCTAATTAAAGGTTTGAGGTTTTAATTCATTTAAACAAATCTGATGTGTGTGATTGTATACATTTATGCATTTTCAAAAAAAAGATAAAATATACGAACAAGGATTCAATGTTCATAATTTTTACCTTCCGCCATACCTGTAAAGGAAGGTATTGGAATCATGCTAAAAATCGGGTAGTGAGTTTTTAGTGGATGAGCAAATGTCCTTACAATTCATTTTTGATAGTTTCACGATGATGTCTGTATGTATGTATGTGTGTGGGTGTGTGTGTATGGGTGTAGTTATGTGGTCAGGGTCGGATTTCTGTCAGTCGGATAACTCAAATACGAATAACCCAAAAATTCTGATATTTGGTATTTAACATTTGCATATAAATTAGAAGAGCTCATTAGATTTTGGTACGAATATCTTCACCGGAAGTGATATTTTCTGAAGATTGAAAAGATTAATTGTCAAGAATTTCTATAAATTTGGATAAATTTGGTATTTATTTGTAATAAGAATAAGGGGAAAATATATTTGCAACTTACGTTATAAAAATTGTCTTTATCTGGTAGCATTAAAGAACTCTAGTAAAATTTAAAAAATAAATTTATCAAAATCAAACGTTGAAATCTTGTAATCCAAGATCGGTTGATTTTTGTTTTTGCGTCAAAAATATTGACATGTGAGACGGGTGACACGTTGGCATAGTAACGCCATATAAGTCATAAGTAAGATATTAAAATGTAGTAATTGAACGGAGGATGGCTTCAACACAGAATAGTTTTCCTGTGAATGAACTTTTTGATTCAGGTGATGCAAATTTCTGTGTTTGAATATTTTAGATTTATATTTGTATATTTTATGGGCACCTGATTGTACGTATACATTTATGTTTATAAGTCTAGATAGGGCGGGAGGTTGTGTGCTGGCTACATCAGATTTTTTATCCTTCTATTAAACGTATCCAGTCAAGAAGCATCGTCGATTCATTATTAACTAGATATGATGTAATAAGGTAATAATAAAATAAAAATTGTATCTACAAAGAGCTAATTTGATTTCAGTGCATATCGGAATCGGTACTTTGCTTGAAGAACTATAAAAAAATTTCAAGAAGTAGCCTAAAAAATAACAAATTCACGTGTGTCAAGGCGGGAGGATATGTGCTGGCCACAACAGATTTTTTAAATATCAGTTCGGTAAGACGCAACAGTTAAAATACACTTACAGATCCCCAACAGCACTTTTAATTTCTCCCACAACGCAATGCGCCGCAGTGAGCACATATCTCTCACTAATCATCACTCCTCCACAGCTGTGCCCTACGCTCTTCCCATTAGCCCTGTACTCCAGCAGCACCGTCCAGGGGAACTCGTCTATCCCAGTGACATTCCCCCCGATGATCCTGTCCAGGATGCCCTGCCGGCCGCACTTGCTCGGCAGCAGGTCCATGTTCCTGTGCACAGATGGCGCTGCGGTCGGCGGCGGCGTTGCCACGGCCTCGTACTTGGCAACGGTGCCGCAGCAGACGAGCGGGTCTTCCCGGTACCCGCATTGGGACGCCCGCATGAAGCGGATGGTCTCCGGGGTTCGGGTGCGCAGAGCGTCGGTGAAGACTTTGCATTTGAAGATGCTCACGCAGGTGGCGGTCTCGCCGTTTGGGGTGGTGCATGGGGTTTCTGAAATATTGATATGTTTTTATTATATATAGTGGCTTAACACTCCCGTGGGAGTAGCGCCGCTTCTCATGAAGCTTTCTAGATCCTTTTATCGGAGGAGATCAGTCTCCACCCGTTCATCTTAGTGCAGTCAGAATCTCAATCCGTGCGGTTTCAACCACAGCGGCAGCGGAGATATTCTTTGTGCAACCAGGACTACATTTAAGGTGAACAAGTGGATAGCTTGTAACACCCGAGTGTGATTGAATGCCAGACCTTGGGCATTTTTAGTTTTACGACAAATCACACATTGTCGCCCGACGGAGACTCGAACCATCGATCTCATGTTGACTGACGTCACAGCACGTTAGCCGGCGAAAGCCAGTTAACACACTGGACCACGCTGTCGGTTTTTATTACTTTTATAAAATACTAGCGAACCCGGCCCGCGTTGCTACAGCTCCAGCTCGAATTTAAGTAATCTAGTTATAAGAAATCTAAGTTATTACCATACCATACATGTTGGCAATTCTAATTACGCCCATGACACCATACCAAATTTGTACCCAATCGGTTACCGCCATTTTGTTTAAAGATGGCGGACTGATATTTTAGTATGCTCATGTCATAAGTTAGATCATAAGTTATAACCATTACAAATTTGAACCCAATCGGTGCAGTACATTTTGAGTTAGCTGGCCACCATTTTGTTTCAAGATAGCGGACTAACATTTTAATATACCTATGTTTCAAGACAGATTCTTAGCTATTACTGTACCAAATTTGAAAGCGCTTGCCCCCCACCCCCCTGAGAAATGAAATTTAAACCCAATCTGTTACCGTCATTTTATTGTGCTTATGTCATATTATGTTACATCTTAAGCTATTACCATACCAAATTTGAACTCGATCTCTCTATGAAATGTTCATAAAAACATTATCCTGAATTCAATAATAATCTGACAATTTACTCGCAACGAAAACACAGTATTTTTCATATTCAAAATGACATTGCATTGCTAGGATGCGGCAAAGTACGAGTTTCGGGCTGGTTTCAAGCAGCCGTCGTAGTGTGGAAAAAAGCGGAATGGAAAAAATAAAATCGAGAGTATTCTAGGAATTCGGTAAAAACGTAGACGATTCGCTTAAACTGTATATCTAAATAATAATATAAACTTACGATTTAGAAGTGTTTATTGACCAGAACTAAAATATAAAACTCGTTCATAAGACTTATTCTTTATCAAGAAACAAAACTAACTAATTATGTAAACAAAACCAATAGTGATATATTTCTTTGGTCGGGAAGTCATTTTTACCTCTCGCCTAGAGAGGTATAGGGATCGTGAAAAAATTCGATGTCGAGATTTTTGTCAATAAGCACGTTTTAGCACCTTTAGAACCTATTTTGACTATTTTCACGATGATGTCTGTGTGTGTGTGTGTGTCTGTGTGTATGTATGAAAGTCTGTATGTGCGCCTACTATAGCCTTTCGTCCCGGTTCATTATCTCAAATTCTACTGAACATAAAATTCTAATATTTTGCATTATACATTTATATGTGTTAATGAAGAGCTAAAAAGATTTTGGTAAAAATCCACTAACCGGAAATGGTATTTTTCTTGTAGCACTATAACATTTTTTGCAAAAATTGTATAAAATAATGCGATTGTTATAATTTGACATACCACACATAAAAGAAGAAATTACATTGTACAATATTTAATCTTACTTGTTTCTATATCTTTAACAAATAAAGAAATATAATTTTTTTAAATATATAATTTTACCTACCACGATTTGTGAATCCCGAAATAGAAATAAAATTTAAAACAAAAATAAAATTGTCAATGTGACAGATAAACAGATGTCTGTGGCAAGGAGGTTTCTCTGTGGTGTAGGGCATGTGTAGAGTGTGGTGTAGAATTTTGAAATGTTGGATATAGTATAGATATTAAATGGACATAGTATTATGTAAATATGGTATTTATAAAATAAAATAATATATTAAACTAAGAGCTGATTAAATTTGTGAAATATATAATTTATTTATTTATTTACCTACATAATTATTATAAGTCCATTATGCATTTTAAAATAATATAATGTATGATTATTTTATTATTATATCAAATGTTATACGGTGTTGTTGTATTTTATTTAAATTAAAGCTTAATATTTGGTTAAATACGAGGTTAAATAATAATACTTCAATGTCAAGGCGAGAGGTATTGTAACGGCCACGTCAGATTTTTTAGTAGGTAAGTATTCTAGATTCTAGAATATTATAACTTCTACAGTACCTACTACTACTTATTTTTATTGTAAATACGCATTAATATGCATTAATAATGGAACATTAATTACATTAATTGAGCTGTTAATACACTTATCAATGCATATAATTACATAAGCATGCTTCATGAGCTAACATTTCTTTATCTCCAGTTTTTTTTATATTTCCGTATCAGCAATAAAACTGCATTTTATATAAAAAATAAAAATACAACTTCTGTGTTCGCAAATCTATTTAACATTAATTTCAATTTTCGTCATTGGAAAACACATCGAAATAATGACGGTAATATTTCAAATATCTGGGAGTACTAAAAAACCAATTTTTCATTGACCTTAGTGCTATTTCTCAAGGCGTGCATAGTATTTGAATTCTAGTAATTAATAGCGTTGTCATGGGAAATTAATAGTATTACTCATAATTACAATGTTTAAGCAGTTGTAAATTATTTAAATTGTCTACAATTAATTCATATCACCTTAATAATATTCACAAATGCGGAAAAACAGACAATAGAAAACTCAGTAGCGCGTGTATTCTCAGAAGTTTTAGATTTAAATTTACATAGAAGCAAATCTTCACAGATAAAAAATATTATAAATTATTTTTTGCTGAGATTTATTTAGCATGACTAGTTCTCATCATGCATAAACCTAAACATCAAAAAAATAAAATATTATTCGCGCAAAGCAAATTTCTTATGATGAGAGGAACCTGTTTAATACCTGAGAGGCTGAGACCTTGTCAAGAGGAAAATAGTCCAAAATTAAAGTTAACCTTTTGTGTCCTTTAATACTCGTACTATTACCAAATCAAAACTTGTATAATATTTCGAAACAACTTCTACATTAATTTTATGATTTGACAATGCAAGTTTATAAACAGAGATTTATCTCTAAAGGTGACAAAATCCGTTACTATTTACATTTAGAGATAGATGAAAATTTCAAAACAGCAAGTCTTACAGAATTATTCTTTTGAGGCAAAAAATTGACACATTTATTATTAAACATAAATGTCACATTGATATTTTTATATTGAATTATTAAGTACCCATTTGCTTAGTTAGACATTTTTACTTGATTTTAGATTTATCAAATACAGTACATAATTTATGCTAACAGAAAATGTTAGTAAAAATTATCAACTGTAATTACACAAAAGCTTTCTATTTCGCCGGATAAATTTCTGTTTGTATTGAAACCTTGTTGCCTATAGCAATTTGAAAAGAAAAATTGTTTAATAAAATCACGACACCGTAGGAAGGAAATAAAATGTTTGAGTGTAATTCAACGAGATAATTTAACGACTCCTTTGGTTCTTCTTTACAAATATTCCCAAAATATAATTATTTCACTGACAAATATTAGAAATGTGAAGCAAATTACATTTTAGTGTTTTCTTTAATATTTGGTTGCCAAGATAAAGGTAAATAAGGTTTTATCACTTGCACAAAATTACCTTCCTTCTTATCCGATGTCAAAGCTATAAAACTATGTTTTGTTTATGGCTTATACAGAAGTGGAATTATCAATAATAATTCAAGTTGATAAAAAAAGTTGATTATACTTATAAATAACACTGTTTATTTAAGCCACAGTTATAATAATTAATAATATTTTTATTAGAATTTTCATAAATAAATAATGTTAAATCAAAATATTTATTTATCTTAAATAAAATATATCATCTAAATTAAATTTTTATTCATTAATAAGCAAATCCAAGTTTAGTGTATTATAACTTGAGGTATATACATATTATAATGGCTTATAGAACTTGGCGTTCGTTATTGATCACGGAGCAAAAATTATTTTTTTTAATTCGAAAATTTATTTCTGAGTATTTAACTTGACTATGTTTACATATTATTCATAATAATTGAATTTAGTTTCTAGTAGCCGACCACATAACTCTGTCTTTATTCAAAATAAATAGTATTCAGTGGTTCTAAAAATATTCTCCTGAAATAATCTACCCTTAGCAATTTCGAAAAAAAATCTTTTTGTTCCAGAATTAGTACGTTAAATACTTATGCCATTACAATATGTACTTGAAGTATAGTACAGGATACATAAACTGTAAAATTTACAAAATAGTGAAATATAAAAAAATACTTACGTGATTGTACCACCCCCAGTAAACCCCAAACAACAGTCAATCCAACCCACTTCATCATCACAGAAACAAAAACAAACTAACAGAAACACAGAACAGAACAACGTATCCTAAACTTCACGATCGCTGTCGTCCTCCTTGACTGCCCAAGTATCAACAACCAATCAAGTTACTAGTAACTAGAAATGCTAATGATCTTTCGTATTATACTGACGAGACGTACACAACTGCGAAGGTGAATTGTGGATTTGTTATTTGATTCAGTTCTGATCTGATCTCAGTAAAAAGAGAAAGCATAGATCAAATAGTGATAGTCTGTTTTTTAATTGGTGGTAGCGTGACATACTCTGGGATTCCCGATTACGTGGTTATTATTTTTGTTTGTTTTTGGAAATTTTGATGTTGTTGCGACCTAACCTGCTTGGCATTTTGGTCTGCAGTTTTATGTAGGACATTTGCATATTTTAATATATATAAAGACATAAATTAATAGTACAAAAACTTGAAACCATAATAAAAATTATTGTTTAAAATTCCGTGAAGATAAATTAATAGGTAGAGTATTTTTATTCGACTGGAAATTTTTTAAAGTGATTAACTACTCGGCAATCAGTCAGGATTAAATAGGAATGAAATAAAATATTTCACTCACATCTTATTATTATTTTTAATGATGTGCAATTTTCTTGATGTGTTTATTTTATTACATTATTTTTGATCATCTGATCATGACCGCTGTGCGGCCGAAACGTAATGCGCGAATAAAAATAAGATGTGAGTGAAATCTTTTATTTCATTCCTATCTAATCCTGACTGATGGCCGAGTAGTTGTTAATCACTTATAAATTAATAGCTTTTAAAATATACTAATATCTATGTTATTAAGTCTGGCGACTCACTGAATTTAATTTAAAAATGTTAATCGCGGTACTATATTGTGAGTCATCTGCTTTATACCGCGTGTAATACTCATAAGTCACAAAACTAACTTTAGAACTCCTTGGTGGTCGAACGTACCACTGTGTTACGTTGTGCCACCGTCTGCAATAAACGTTTCATAGTGGTGCGTTCAACCACCGCCATCTTGGTTATCCCCTTAAAATTGAAGTTAAACTTGAAATTTTCTAAATATCTAAGGTATTTTTTCTTAAATTATAGCAAAAAGAGGGCAACTTCAAGTTATTCTAAAACGTGTTATTTGTTTAAAAAATCTTTGTATATAAACCAGTTTTATGGGAAAAACTGCATATTGTTTTTTGTCATTTTGACGACAGCGGTGTTGATGCATTTAAAATTTAATTTTCTGGGTTCAAAATTGCAACAGAAATTTAATTTATTTGTGCAGATAATTATGTAATTTAATGCTTTGTTTATTAAAGTATACAGACCTTTCAGCAAAATCCATAATTTGGCTATGCAACCGCCTTAAGAACAAGAACTTTACCAGTAGTGCTGTAGTTCACCATTTTAGTTTCCTGTAAGAGTCCCGTCTACCTTTTAAAATCCAACATGTACTAACGTAGCGAGTGTTTTGTGTCCATTACAGAAATGGTAAAATTTTATTTCAACGAGTATTATGTAGGTACTTAAAGGATCAATTAATAGTTGTGCCATTTAAAATTTTAATAAAAAAACTGTACATTATTATAAACATTGCGAATAATTCTTTAAAATTTATATCACATGATAGAAATTTATTTTTTAAATGTCATAAATTCTTTCTCTATTAAATGTTTTTAAAAACATTATTTTGATTAATAATATTTTGAATAATAAACTAGCAATTCACTCGCAACTAAAACACTATTTTCAAATGACATTGCATTGCTAGGATGCGGCAAAGTACGAGAATCGGGCTGGTTTCAGACAACCGTATTAGTGAGTAAAAGAGTGGAATAGCAAAAAAGTAAAATCCAGAGTATTCTAGGAATTCGGGAAAAAACCTAGCATAAGCCGTTCACTAGTTCAATGGTTGCTCTACCACGTCACATTTTATCAAAATAATAAATACGTGTCCCAAGTTTTGATCTCTTCTTCAAAGAAAATCATTCAAGTATAAATAAATATTGCTTCTGATTACTACTTAAAATTATTTATTATCCAAACATATTTATACAAATCAACTTAAAAAATATAAAACATTGAGCATTCATTCTTGTACTACATCACGCCCTCATATTATCCAGAATCCAGTTAATATAACTGGAAACTTTGGTGTATACGCCAGGCCACCCCTTAATACCACACGGGCTAGGACCGTAGCTCACAACGCCTTCCACGTACCACTTAGTGGGGCTGCTTCCAGGAATAATGGTCATGATGGGGCCACCACTGTCTCCTCTGCAGGAGTCGATGCCTTCTTCCCCTCCAGCACAGAACTGGTTGTTGCTGATTTGACGACGTTGACTGTTGTATTTGGAAGAACATTGTTGCGGGGACACGAGAGGAACTTGGGCTTTTAGTTTGACGTTGCTGGTGCCAGCTAAAAGAGATGGAAATTTTAGTGTCTAACATTAAATTTATGTTCTGTTTATTAAAATACTGAAGATGTCATTTTAGGTATTAAATCGTGATTAGTAGGTACGTTACGTCAAATCTTACAATAATAATACCGATGTTTGACTATGTACCTACTACAAGGATTTGATAATACCGGGTACTATCTTCCATATTAATTCAGAACGGCTATACAAGTGTTAAATGACTATTATAGCCCAATATTTCATAAGTACATTAATAAAAAATATCTTGAAATAAAGATCTAAGGTATTATTTTGCTTGATTTAAAAGTTTGCGAATAAAATTAAACTAGAAAAACTTCAAACGACGACCCTTCAGCTGTCACAAAAAATTGAATTACCTATAAGTACTTTAAGTAATTAAATTTAAATTAAACTTTAAAGTATGGATGCCAACAGATTTAAAACAAAAACAATATTGCTCAAATTATTTAAAATTCTAGTTACAGACTATATTTTCTAGTAAAAAATAGTTATTTTTGTAACAAGTGTGGGAAATAAGTGAATCTGCAAGGAGTTTCCAGAATCACGTTTTCCGCATGTGTTACAATCAAGATTTTTTTCTGCAATCTTTCTCAAAATCATAATATTAAAAACACAAATCCAAGTATTTGGCAGTTTAATTTTAACTACTTAAGCGTCATAAGGTTGCTTACATAACAATAATTAAATATTTAAAAAATTCATTTCCCGTACTAGTGCTACAATTGGCTATTTCCCGCACTCATTTTGAGTATCAGAATGTTAATTTACAGCACGATTGCGGAATTAATGTGATAAGGGTACGCATGCTATTGTTGTAACACTTAGTTTTACTTTAGTTTTTAAATTTTTCTTGTAACAAAACCACTAACCGTTTGTTTAAATTCTGAATAATAGAATGTTGCAACTAAGCAGCTGGTAATTACTTAAACTTGTTCATATATTTTAGTTTTCCTAAAATGTCAATGTCATTTTGTGGTCAATTAGGAACAAATTACACTTACCATACTCGGTTGTTCCCCAACCTGCGACATCTAATTTGCTTCCAACTGTTGTTCTTTCACCATTGAATGGTAGACAGATTGGTTGCACATAAACTGTAACAATGATTAAACATTTATGTTCACGCAATTATAAAGAAATATAATAATGATCTCACAGCTTAAAGAAGCAGGTCTGGCCAATCGAACTAACGCGATATCATTGAATTGCTGACCATCTAGATTGTAACTAGCGTGGGGGATGACCTCTTCTATATCGATATCTTGGTGAGGAGGAGCGCAATCTTGATATTCTTCATTGTCTTCTACAATCAGTTTGCAATCTGTTGGTGAATTGAAGTCGTATTCTCCTAATCGAACTCGAACCCTAACAAAATATAATAATTCAGATGATTGCACTCAAACATTAAGCTGCTCAGGTTCACACATGAAGACCACATAGGAAGAACGATCAAAGTCCAAAAAATCAAAAAATGAGTTTTTGGTACCATCTTGTAGCAAAATAAGTAAATTATCTTATAGCGTTCAGAAAATTGCAGTAAAAACAAGTCACGATTTTAAGGCATTGAAATAATTGTGTCCACTGGAAGAACGATCCAAGCCCACTTTGTTCAACGGAATACCGATCCTAGTTAATTGTTTATAACAAATTAGTTTATTTTACAAGAACATTAATGTTATTATTTTTATTATCAATACCTATAAATGTAAGTTGGAATAAAATGAACCGTTTTTTTAATAAACCATACTAGTATTACCAATATACGAGTCTTCAAATCTTAAAATTCAATTATCTCGAAACTATCAAAATGGTTCTTTGATCGTTCGTCCTATGTGGTCTTCACATGGATTCTTTGATAATTCTTTTATGATTCTGAATCCTGGGAATATAATCTTGGTGAGAATTGCATGCCAAATACCAAATAGCGCGCAGCTAAATTGAATCTTATGAGTCTTGGAAAAGAATAATTTATAATTCATTGATGAATTTCCTGTTTTCCAGAATTCAGTAGCATGCTGAAAGAAACCTCAAAGAATCCATGTGTGAACAGGGCTTTATACAATAAATAAATAAAAATTGACTTTAAAATTTCTTGAAAACTGCTACGGTATATATTTTTAAAACAGCATTTTTCCAAATCATATTAATTTCAATAAGGAAACAAATTTTAAGAATTGCGAGTATACGTATGACTAACTGTGATGACGTATGAATGTATCGTTTAAGTTAATTGATTAACTAATTAGAAATTACTAATCAATTTTAGTACAAAATTTTAATAAGAGTCAGAATTGTTGATATTTTGATGAAATGGAACAATGTAGCCCCATTCGCGTAAGTTAGTTTTAAGAGGAACGGTTACTGCACTACCAAAATTTATCGGTCCGGGTCGCTTATTATCAAAAGAGTCAATTTCTTAGAATTTTAATAAGTGTACTCAATACGGCTCTAGTTTGGAGGTGGTACTAAATTGAAATTTGAATATTTATTCGAATATTTACACTGCCTGACCTTATTTTTGTGTCAAAAAGAGGTTTAGTTTTCACCGTAAAATTTAGTCTAAATATTAATAAAATTTAACAATTTTTTTTTTAATTCGTAGAAGAAAGTTGGTTCTGTGACATTTCTGTATTGATATTTTAAAATTCAAAACATAATACACTTTAAAATGAATTACAAAATTGCCAATGTTTATAACGCCTATAATAACAAATCAAGCAAAAATTTAAAATTGTAATACACACATGTCATACAAACAACCTTCCTCTACAAATTAAAAAAATAAATATTTTAAAATGTTAATATTTAGATTAGATATGATGGTGAAAACGAAACCTTGTTTTCACTTGTAAATTGCACCAGTATCCGTTCCTCTTAAGGTTTAAATTTATGTTTACGTTTAAGAGGAATCCCACATCGGTTGATTCGAGGAATAAACCGTATTTATCTACTTTGTAGTTTGTACTGAAAATTTTAGCAGTTCCGTGCAAATTTCATAAATAAAACTTACACTACATTGAAGTAGAAGGTTCACATTACTTCCTATTGTTTTAAAATTTTAATTAAAGACTAAATAAAATATCTACAGTGAGTTAAAAATGTTATATTTTGGATGTTATTATTTAATTAATAACAATGTTTAAAAAAAATTCAAAACAATAGAAAGAAGCAGCAAGCATTAATCTTGCTTTATTTCAGAAAAAAATTAAGATTGTTAATATAGGTAACTAATTATCAGTATAATACGAAACCATGTTTTATGAACCACTGGGGATTCCTCTTAAGATGGTTTGAATACATCTAACTAAATACGAGCATTCACAGTGCTAGATAGTGGGACGTGTGAATGCTCGTATTTAATTAAACGAAAACATAAATGTAAACTTTAAAATTAAATGTTTAAGAGTATTAAAAACAGTGTAACTTACGGATTTCCAACAGCAGTCAACACTTCTCCAGTAACACAATGCGCTGCAGTTAAAACGTATCTATCACTAATCAGCATTCCTCCACAGCTGTGTTCAATGCTTCCTGAAGAAGTCCTAAATCCTATCAAGGCCATCCAGGGGAACTCATCCAACCGGGTTTCTTCTCCACCCAGAATTCTGTTATCGTTGCTCTGCGTTCCGCATAGTCTCGGCAGCAAATTAAACCTCTGATGAAGCTTTGGATTTGAATTCGCTTGAGATGGTCGCGGAGGTGACGGTGGTCTTCTTGTCGGCGGGTTGATCGATTGTAAAGATTGGTATTTTGCTACGCTTCCGCAGCAAACCCATGGATTCGTAGCTGCTCCCCCACATTGTGACTCGCGAAGGAAGTTTAGGACGTCTGATGGAGGACTACGGTTGCCTTGAAGAGCGTTTGTAAAGACTTTGCAGTTTCTAATTGGAATGCAACGCGCTTGTTCGCGATTTGGAGTGACACAATCACTCTCTGAAATCAAATATTATTTAAAAAAGGAAGAAATAGTTATTAAAAGAAGAGATCATTTTGTAACAATCAAAAGTGTACTGTTAGTTACACTAGTTATTTGTGTGTCAACTACGGATAGAGCATTGTTTGTAGCACGCGACGAGAAATTTGTTCAGTCGAGGCGAAGCCGAGATAGTCGACTCGCCAAGGGCAACAAACAAGCTCTATCCAACGAGGTGCACACAAACACAATATTTTGTTTACAATCGTTTAACGTCAATATAGCTAATTTTATAGCTATTAATATAACAAGAATATTATGCGATTTATAATACCGAGGATGTTGCTAAGCGACGAGGTGAAACCGAGTCTCTTTGAACATCCAAGGGGGCTTAAATCGCATATATTCGCGTTATATTCAAAGCTTAATCGTATCATCAAAGACAGCGATGTTAAAACAAACCAACAATTTATAGAAGGTTTTGATGTTATTATGGTTGTATCTAACGTATTAAGTCCGTAACTAATGAATTATAAGTAACTAACGTATTATAAGTAACTAACGTATTATGTTGTTTATAATAATCAAAAAATGTTGCATGTTATAAGGTAATAACAGTTGATGATACGATTAAAATTATTATTATTTGACGAGGTTATAACAATTCAATTAAATCGTGGTTATCGATCTTCATGACATGACAACGTTTATAAACAAAACAAACATTTTTCAAACAAAATGTTCACAATCGTAGTTTGAGGTCAATTTGACGCAATTTAATAGTTTTATGTTTTTGTCGTACTAGTACACAAAGCAGTACTTTGTAGCACTATTGCGACAATGTTGTAGGTACATATCCTAACTAAAATTTGAATAACAATGTTCATATTGTACAACGATTGTAGACAAAATAATATATTCCCAAATTAAAAAGGAAAAGTTGACTCTCTACTGACAACAAAAAGTGTGACCATGAGCTGACGGCTGGTAACCGCACACACGATACAATTATTTAATTAATTATAATGTATTTATACCGATGACTCACTGTATGTGAGGTTGCCACACCCAAGTTGGGTAAAAGGTGTGATTTTTTCAAGATTTGTCGATCGCAGAAAAAACGTCTCTCGACAAAAAAGTTTATTATCATGTTTATGTCCCAACGCTGGTATCGCCAGCTTAACTTAACTATAATTATTTAATTATGTATATAAAACACTTACGTGCGAGTCCATTTGAGAGATAACTCAACAACACAAAAACAGCTAATAATTTGTTCATGTTTTAATATTTGGAAACGACTAACACATTATTTAGAAGGTTACAGTAAAAATGACGCCAAGCTTGAATGGCTATCCTGTTATATATGAACAGGTTTCTTACTAGCTAATTAAGAGGTGGGGCTTCAACCAAAACAGAAAACCAAGACGATGAATGTTGATGGCACCAGGTATTCCCAACGTTAATTTAACACTGAGCGAAAATTCCGCCTTCTACAATTTTCCTTACTAACTTTGTAATCGATTACTACGTAATAATGATGATTTTATTCAATTAAATTACATGAACATATTTTTTTATAATTAATTACGTCAGTACCTACCTGTAATTAGCAACAAGAATATTGTGCGTTGAATGTTATCTGTAAAAAAACATCTGACGTGGACACCACATGACTTCCTTGTACACCTATTAAACTGTTCATACTTTTTTTAATAACTAAAATGTAGGATAATATAAAAAAATCTGACTTTATTCTTTTAACTTATTATACAAATATATTAATATATAAGTACTACTACTACTGCTACTATACTCACAAATATATTTTAATCATTTTATTTAAACTGCAGAAGAAGATATAAAGCATATTTTACTATTGTCAGATTGTCACTGTCATGTCATAATCATTTAAATTTTACGTAGTAACAAATGTTAATCGATCATGGACCACAAGATACCGAAATACTAAATTATAAATATATACTTTAATTATTCTTAAATGATACCAGATACAAAAATATTTATAAAATATCGATTGTAGGTAATAATCACATAATCTTTCATTTAAAATTTAAAAAATTGTCTTAAATTAAATATTTATCGAAATTTTTTTTAAAATTACTCTTTCCGGTTTGTAGATTGGAACCAAAAATAGGAGGTGCACAACTAGATGCTATAACAGTCCTAAATACAAAATTTCAACTTTCTACGTCTAACCGTATTTGAGTTATGCGACACACATAATGTCGGTACGTCCGTCCGTACGTACGTACATACGTACGTACGTACGTACAGACGTCATGACGAAACTAGTCATAATGGATTCAGAAAGGATCAAAATGGATATTTCCATCAAAATCTGAAAACCGAAATTTTTCGCGATTACAATACTTCCTTATTACTCCGTACAAGGAAGTAGAAATTACAAAACATTTTTTGTAAGGATGTGTGGCCATCATAAAAAGAATATCAAGAATTATTTTTATTTTTTATTTTATTTTATTTTTCAGGTTTTTAAATAAATATTGTATTGATACAGATTTAAGGCTTTAAGTTATCTAAAATCCAGTCGAGAAAGTATGATACTTTAGTGCTAATATAAATAGAAGGAGTTTTCTCATCTTCGTAACAAATTTTTGCTCTGAGAATCCCATTGACGTAGGCATGTTGTAGCCATCGTTTACCAAGAGGGCCAAACACAATTACAATAGGTCCTCCACTATCCGTTACACATCTGGTACTTTCTTCTAAATCGCGAAAACAAAAATGTTGTTCTATTAATTTATAGTTAGGAGCATAGTTCTGGTTACATTCTTCCAGGGAAATTAATCTTGTTTGTCCAATTTGTCTTACATCATTTATTTTTCCTAGCAAAGATGCATTTGTACTTTGCTGCCACCCAACAACCGTAGAACTATCGTGTTGTTCTGTCTCTCCGTTAATGGGTAAACAAATTGGGTGAACAGTATCTGTAAGAATTTAAATTATAAACATTGTTGATTTTTTTAACCAAACAGTTACAATTTAAATCTACTGGTTTTGCAAGCCTCACTAAAGCAATATCATTCAATTCTTCGCCAGTTAAATTATAACTAGGATGCGGAATAACTTCTTCCACGTCAATATTTTGATAATACACTTCCAGGTCAACATATTCAGGATGTGTTCTTAAATCATTTTCTCCTAATCTGACACTAAATCTACAAGAACAAAAAAGATGTTAAAGTGTTAAGGTGATTCTCTACCTATGGCAGAAAAAAGTCGCAAAAACATTGATTCCGAACGCTATTCTATAGCGTTTATTGTTTTGTTAAACAGAAAAATGACAAATAATTTTTGTTTGAAAAAAAAAACTTTGGTGGGTACCCATATTTGTAAAAAAAACTGCAATATTTGTAATATTGTAATAAAAGAGGATTTTCGCACGCCACTGTACAGCTTTTATTTAACTTCAAATTTTAATGTTGTCAACAAAGCTTGGATCTGCGAAATAACTGATAGAATTTTTTAAATTCGTTTTAAAATAGAAGATATGTGTGTTCAAAAATAACAAAATTGTCAAAATTCAAATTAACATTAATTCGATTATAAAGCAATATTTTAAAATTCTGCATCGACCATTTTTTAGAATGTGCTTTTATCTTCAATAATATCTTTAGATTATTATATTTAAGGCCCGAATGTAGCTGTCTGCGAGAAAAGAATAGATTTATACAGATTTAGTGTGTCGAACAAAGGAAGCAATAGGGAACGCGCTCTCGTAGAGGGATTAAAATTGGTACTAAATTTGAACGTATTATCACAAACACGGGTTCATTTGAAAGATAAAAGTTCAATCTAGATCCGTCTAGTGTTGAAATTTTGCAATTTTTGTTGATATACTGAGTAACAGTTATGTGAAGTTAGGCAAGTTATGACAAGTTTATGGCACTGTAAAATGGAAACAAAAAGTAAAACTAAAATTTCAACACTAAGCGGGTGTGGAGTTCATCTTTATCTTTAAATGAAAAAAAAAATTAAATCGATCCGACCAAAATTAGTCACAATTTCATTCCCCATTCAAACGCATGTTTTTGCTGCGCGCAACTTCACTACATTAGGCTCTTAACAAAAATAAACGCTGTGGAGTGGCGCGCAAAATCCATGTTGTGGCTGTTTTCTGGCGCGGTAGAGGATCGCCTTAATGGTCGTCAAAATCTTACAGATTTCCGGCGTCTTTTACAATTCTTCCTGTAACACAATGCGCAGCAGTCAAGACGTATCTACTGCTAATAAGTACACCTCCGCAATTAAACCCAGTACTTTTTTCATTTATTTTGTATTCTAAGAGTGCTACCCATGTATAATCTTCTGGGATTGTTGCAAATCGTGGTAAAATGTCGTGGTAGAAATTTTGGCCGCAGTTTGGTTCTGACGGAAGTAAATGTAAATTCTTGTGAGTTGTAAAATTTAATTTTAAGGGTGTATTAGAAGTTTCATCAATTTCCGGAGTGGAATTTAAATGCGGAAAAATATTATCTTTGGTTTCTAAAGGCTTAAAATTTGCGATAGATCCACAGCAAACTAATGGCTGGTTATTGGCGTTACCACAATGAGATTCACGAAGAAATCTTTTGACCTCTTCAGATGGGTTATTTAGAACAGCGTTTTTAAATACATCACATTGTTTGAATGGAATACATTGTGCTCCTTCCCCATTAGGAGTTGTACATTTTGTTTCTAAAATTAAACTATAATTCATTAATGATTTATGATAATAAATAACTATATATTTATATCGATACATTCCTTACGTATCATTAAGTACTATTATATTTAGTATATATTTTGATTCTAGGCATTTAAAAATAATAATAAGCATTTACTTTTTGAATTGTATTAAAAAGTCAATGATTCATATTCAATTATAATTTCTAATAAAAGCAATACTTACGGGCATATCCAACAGTTAATAATTCAAGGAACACAAAAACTAGTGACATAAACATTATACTAAACGCACAAAATATTAAAATGAGTATGTTGACATGTCTTCTCTTTTAATCTTGATAATAAACCTGTTTCTTGGTTATATAGGTAGGTACTACCTACCTACAGAGATAGTAAAGGATTATTTGGAGGTGGAGCTTAAGTAAAAACAGTTTATATTTAATGCTAGGTATATCAGGGATTCCCGAATGAGTAACCAGGGTTATCAGAAATTGTTATTTCTTTATTTACCACATCCAGTTACACTGTTACAAATACATAAATATTTAAAATAAAACACAAAACTATGATTTTAAATTATGCAAAATCCAGATAAGGTAATTCGATATATTATTATAATCTTTACTTTAGGATATGAAGTATTAATAGGGCTGAAACTAAAAATAACTTGCCTTCCACATAAAAACGTGAATTTTTTTCATTAGTGGTGCACCACTATGACTGACACAAAAATATAGATCTCCTTTTGCACATAACTACGAATCGAAAAAATGTCTACTTGATTACCGCATGATTCCAGATCTACCTACTACAGAAACAAAACAAGAAAATTTCAAAATGTTTATTGAAATTTGAAGGTATTTTAGTGGGAATATGGCCATCATAAAAATAATGCTAGATATTTATTTATTTAAAGTACCTATACACCAAGTTTTTGTCTTCCGACATAAAATTATTACAGATTTTTAAATATCTAGTTCATATAAACAAATTTAAGATTTTTCCAGGTTTTATTAATAATAAATAAATATTGTAATTGATACAGATTTAAGGCTTTAAGTTATCCAAAATCCAGTCGACAAAATAAGCTACTTTAGTGCTAATATAAATAGAAGGAGTTTTCTCATCAGCGTAGCAAATTTTTTCTCTGAGAATTCCATTGACGTAGTAACGTACAGGTCCGTGAAGTTGGCGTATACATTAAAAGATATTGGATAAACAAATAGTTATATTAAATTTGCTCATTTTTTGCTAAAAATTGCTAATAGTTTTACATTTTTTGCTCTGCCCGTTTTAAAGTTATTTCCCATTTAACCTATATACGCTAACTTCACGTGGCGTATACATGAGGAAAAATTTCAAATTTGTTAACACTATCTTTTTTTGCTCATTTTTTGCTATTTATTGCCGTATTGATGACATTTTTTGCTGTTGTCCTTCATTAGTTATAAACAAAAAACCTTTGTATACGCTAACTTCACGTTGCGTATACATAGCGTAAAATTATTATTTTTTCTATACTATAATAATTTGCTCATTTTTTGCTATTTATTGCTGTATTGATGAAATTTTTTGCTGGTGTCCTTCGTTTGTTATAAACAAAAATCCATTGTATACGCTAACTTCACGTTGCGTATACATAGTGTAAAATTAAAACTTTTTTAACGCTATAATATTTTGCTCATTTTTTGCTATTTATTGCTATATTAATGACATTTTTTGCTGTTCTCATTTATTTGTTATAAATTAAATTAGCTATTGTATATGCTTTTTCTCGGTTCTCATATGCATAAATTAAATACACAGATAGTATAAAATTAAAACTATCTTAATGCTATATTTTGCTCATTTGATTTGCTATTGCTATATTCATGAAAAGTTTGGATGTTCTCATTTATTTGTTATAAATTAAAATAGGTAGTGCAAGTAACGGTTTTCTACCGCGTTCTCTAAAGATATGTATTCTCATTATTTATTAGTTAAGTACCTATAATTATAATTTTAAATATAATTCTTTATTATTTTATAACATTTTGCTCATTTTTGCTATTCTCATTAATTTTTTATAAAATAAAATATCCATTGTACGCGTTTTCTCCGTACTGTAAGTAGCTATGCAAAAAGCACGCAGCCATAGTGTAAAATTAATACATTACTAATATTAACGTTAAACATCACTCCTATTGGCGTGAGTTCAAGCATACATTGGAGCAGTTATACTTTACCTATTTTAAACCTGTAAATTATGTACGAAATTGGATTTTTGTGTTACTATTATAAAAATGATAGTATTAGCTTTATATAAAAGATATAACTTTTGACAATATCTCTAAAATTATGAAACTATGAACAAATTAAGTATTTTTTTACAATTTTTATTAATTACCTACTTAAAAACCAAAGCAACGATTTTCTTTATATTTTCATATCTTATGATCTTGCCTGTTTGCACAAAAATATGAATTCATAAGACCACTATATTTTCAAGTTATAGGTAAAATACTTTAATTTTTTAAATCTAAATTACGATGAAAAATTATATTTTACCTATATTAACTTGAAAGTATAGTGGTCTTATGAATTCATATTTTTTATGCAAACAGACAAGATACGTCTACATGAGATATGAAAATATAAAGAAAATCGTTGCTTTGGTTTTTAAGTAATTAATAAAAGTTTTAAAAAAATATTTAATTTGTTCATAGTTTCATAATTTTAGAGATATTGTTAAAAGTTATATCTTCTATATAAAGCTAATATTATCATTTTTACTTCCCCGACCTATGTAATAGAGGGAAGTATTTTAATCGCGATTTTTTGACAGTTCGAGATTTTGGTGAATCTTCACGTTTTAGACCCTACTGAAGCCAAAAAACATAATTTTAAAAAAAGTCGGTTTATTAGTCTGTCGGTCTGTCTGGATGTTGCATAACATAAAAACGCGCTGGAATTTTGGACTGAAATTTTATATTTCAGATCTTGAGCCAAAATCTGACTTTAAGTTCGTTACTGAGCTTTACTCAATCAATGATACCAACTTTATAAACATAACTTTTTTTATTTTTTCAAAGTACCTACTATCGTGTGTGGTATCAAATTAATGCTCTCGGGAAAAGAATTCTAGTAGAAAAACAAAAATAAAATTTAACTCATCGTCAATTTTTTTATTATACATTATTCAAATTACCTATACCGAGTTTGGTGACAATTTAAAGCTCTCGGGGAGAGTTTAGTAAAAATGTAAAAAATGACATTTATACGATAATAAATTATTGTTTCTCAAAAAATTATTAAAATTTGTTCAAGTGTATTGTCAAATTAAAGTTCTTTGGGAAAAAAAATTAGTCGAAGAATCAATAACAAGTTTTAAACAATGGTCAATTGTTTTTACTTCCCGCCATTATATGCTATAAGGGTATAAGGTATTGTGACGGGTTAACATTTTCGAGTGTGAGTTTTAAGTGAATAAAATATCAGATTTTTTTACATGGTATTTAAATTATGCCGAAGTTGGTATCAACTTAAATAGTTTGGGAAAAGAAAGATAAATTTAAATTAAAATTAACGGCGTTACGAAAGTAAGTTATTAAAACTTATAGTCGGGGAAGTACTGTGGTGGACACAGCAGATTTTTTTATTATACATTATTCAATTTATACCGAGTTTGGTGTCAATTTAAAGGTCTCGGGGAAATAAGTTTAGTAAAAATGTAAAAAGGACATTTATGCGATATTCAATTTTTTCTCAAAAAATTATTCAAATTTGTTCAAGTGTATTATCAATAATAATATATCAAGGGATCATTATTTTGCTGGTAAAATTTATTTCGAAAGATTGTTGCTTGGTAACATTTCGAGACAAATGACATGATCAAAATTCCGAGCTGAAGGCGAGGGATTTTATCATTCAATTTGTCGAGGAATGTTACCTTTAAGCAACAATCTTAAGAAATAATTTTACCTGCAAAATAATGAGATCCGAGATATATTTTGTTTGACTATTTCCCAAATAAACAGACATAAAATATGAACTAATAAATTTACGTTGAACTGTCCTAATATTTTTATTATTAAATGTTTTTTAATGCCGGAGTAAGCAAAATTTGACACTGCCGCAGACCGATTAGAATAATTGTTCGTGGTTTTTCGTGTTTTTAAATAAAGACTAATTTTTTGTGCCGAAAGGGTTGTTTATTTTGACATTTAATATTTTTCTAACCTTTGAGTGTCAAAATTATAAATTTTAGTTTCTTTCGTTTCACAAGTTCATTATTAATTGCTTCCAAACTAAGGTTTTTGACGTAACTGTATTTTTTGGCGTTATATTTGATATATTTTTATTTCATCGTAAGAAGTTGTCGCAAAAAGGTTCATTTGACACTTTTAATTTCAATTAAAAACAATACTAAATCAACAAAATTGTCATACATGACCATGTAACGGGAAAATTGTCACTTGAACAATTCCTAGGGAATTTTTTCAATTTTTGCCGATATATTTTGTACGTCATTGGTCAGAATTTAAAAAATTGAAGCAAATGATTGGTTTAATTAATATGTGGGAAATAGTCAAAATTAAAGTTCTCTGGGAAAAAAATTAGTCGAAAAATCAATAACAACATTTAAACGATGGTCAGTTGTTTTTACCTCCCGCATTATATTCTATAAGGGGAGGTATTGTGACGAGTTAAAATTTTCGAGTGTAAGTTTTTAGTGAATAAGCACGATTTACGATCCATAGAATACGAATAAAGTATTTTCGAGGAGTGCATGTTCCTGCGCCAAATTGCAGTAATGTCAAATACCCGCTGTGTCCAATTGCCGCAATGTCAAATTGCCACTGTGCCAAAACGCATCCCCACCACTTACATACTTGTAATAACGTATGTCGAGAGACTACTGGCAATCGGGCATAGGTTTTGGTATTTACTACACTAACAAAGCTAACAAAACCGTACTAGAGCCCCACAAACTCGGTTTTGGTATTTACTACATTAACAAAGCTAACAAAACCGTACTAGAGCCCCACAAACTCGTCAAATTGCCTCTGTGTCGAAATAAATTTGCAGTAGTCTCTCGACATACGTTATTACAAGTTAGTACGTTAGTGTTAGTAAGTGGTGGGAATTCGTTTTGGCACAGTGGCAATTTGACACTGCGGCAATTGGACACAGCGGGTATTTGACATTACGGCAATTTGACGCAGTAGCGTGTTCCCTTTTCGCGATGATGTCTGTGCGCGTGCGCGCGCGTGTGTCCAAAATTCCAGCGCGTTTTTATGTTATGCAACATCCAAACAGACCGACAGACTAACAAACCGACTTTTTTAAAATTATGTTTTTCGCCAACCGGACGTATTTGATGCAATTGTGTCATTGTTTTTTTATAAAAAAGGACGCCATTTGGGGATTGTTTATGAATTATGATCACCATAGCAATTGTACCAAAAAGTAATCTATTCTTCCTAATACAAAAAAACATTGTTGTTGTCATGGTTATACATTTTAATTTTAATTGTTGCGTAATATGAGTATATGTCAATTTAAATGAAATTATAAAATTACATCTATTTAAGCGACTAGCGAAAAAATATTATGTTTCATTCATACAAAAAATGCTATTTTGGGACTCGTAAGATCGCCGAACTCCGCTGCGCGTCGCTCGGCAACCATCTTACTCGTCCCAAAACCATGCATTTTTTGTATTAATGAAACAAATAACTATTTTTGGCTTCAGTAGGGTCTAAATCGTTAAGATTCCCCAAAATCTCGAACTGTCAAAAAATCACGATTACAATACTTCCTTCTATTACATAGATCGGGGAAGTAAAAATGACCTTAATATTAGTAATGTATTCATTTTACACTATGGCTGCGTGCATTTTGCATAGCTACTTACAGTACGGAGAAAACGCGTACAATGGATATTTTATTTTATAAAAAATTAATGAGAATAGCAAAAATGAGCAAAATGTTATAAAATAATAAAGAATTATATTTAAAATTATAATCATAGGTACTTAACTAATAAATAATGAGAATACATATCTTTAGAGAACGCGGTAGAAAACCGTTACTTGCACTACCTATTTTAATTTATAACAAATAAATGAGAACATCCAAACTTTTCATGAATATAGCAATAGCAAATCAAATGAGCAAAATATAGCATTAAGATAGTTTTAATTTTATACTATCTGTGTATTTAATTTATGCATATGAGAACCGAGAAAAAGCATATACAACAGCTAATTTAATTTATAACAAATAAATGAGAACAGCAAAAAATGTCATTAATATAGCAATAAATAGCAAAAAATGAGCAAAATATTATAGCGTTAAAAAAGTTTTAATTTTACACTATGTATACGCAACGTGAAGTTAGCGTATACAATGGATTTTTGTTTATAACAAACGACGGACACCAGCAAAAAATTTCATCAATACAGCAATAAATAGCAAAAAATGAGCAAATTATTATAGTATAGAAAAATAATAATTTTACGCTATGTATACGCAACGTGAAGTTAGCGTATACAAAGGTTTTTTGTTTATAACTAATGAAGGACAACAGCAAAAAATGTCATCAATACGGCAATAAATAGCAAAAAATGAGCAAAAAAAGATAGTGTTAACAAATTTGAAATTTTACCCCATGTATACGCCACGTGAAGTTAGCGTATATAGATTAAATGGGAAATATCTTTAAAACGGACAGAGCAAAAAATGTAAAACTATTAGCAATTTTTAGCAAAAAATGAGCAAATTTAATATAACTATTTGTTTATCCAATATCTTTTAATGTATACGCCAACTTCACGGACCTGTAACGTACGTATGGAAAGTGAATAAGGTCAAACTCAATTACAATAGGCCCCCCACTATCTGGTACACATTGGGTGCACCCTTGTAAACCGCGAACACAAAAATGTTGATCTGTTAATTTAAAATTAGGAGCATAACTTTGGCATTCGTCCAGAGAAATTAAACTAGTTTGCCCAAATTGTCTAACATCATTTATTTTTTCTAGCAAAGATGCAATTGTACTTTGCTGCCATCCAATAACTGTACTACTGTTTTGTTGTTCTGTTTCTCCGTTAATGGGTAAACATATTGGGTCAACAACATCTATAACAATAATTGAAAATTGTAAAAATTGTTGGCATTTTTAATTACACACTGACAATTAAACTCTGCCGGTTTTGCAAGCCTCACTAAAGCAATGTCGTTCAGCTCTTTTCCAGTTAAATTAAAACTAGGATGCGGAATAACTTCTTCCACGTCAATATCTTGGTAAGATTTACAAATTTGATTAATCCCTTCAGTGCAGTCAGGATTTGTTCTTAAATCATTTTCTCCTAATCTTACACGAAATCTACAAGAACAAAAAAATCAGATGTTAAATCGTAAATGGTCGTCAATACCTTACAGATTTCCAGCGTGTTTCACAATTCTTCCTGTAACACAATGCGCAGCTGTTAACACGTATCTTTTACTAATAAGTATTCCTCCGCAATTGTACCCAGTACTTTTTCCATTTATTTTATATTCCAATAGTGCAACCCATATAAAATCTTTTACATTTGCTGTAAATAGTGGTACAATATCGTAGAAATTATATTTGCCACATTCTGTGTTTGATGGGAGTAAATTTAAATTCTTGTGAATTGTTAAATTTGGTTTTAAAAGCGCATCAGTAATTTCATCAATAGGAAAAATATTATCTTTGGTAACTAAAGTCTTAAAGTTTGCTACAGTTCCACAGCAAACTAATGGCTGGTCATTGTCGTTACCACAAAGAGATTCGCGAAGAAATCTTTTGACTTCTTCAGATGGGTTATTTAAAACAGCGTTTTTAAATACATCACATTGTTTGAATGGAATACATTGGGCTCCTTCTCCATTAGGAGTGATGCATTTTGTTTCTAAAATTAAACTATAATTTATTAATGATTCGTGATAATCATAGACGCCGACTTTTAAAAATGCTCGGGGGAGGGGGGCTGGGGCTGGATTTAAAATGAATATTATAGTATTATAAATTACAAATAGCGCCGTAGACGAAATTTTTTTAGGTCAAAGTTAAATGCCCTTTAATATAAAGTTACATTTTTGTTAATTAATAGTGAAAGGTTTCAATGGAGTATCTAATTTAAACAAATTGCATAATGATTAATTATATAGGTATATTAAGTTGAGAAATTCAATACAAATCAAATACTTAAAAAGCATACAACATCGCTACTATAGATTAAGATTACATATTTACTAAAGTACCACGACATAATTTGTAGGAATCTGTTGGAAGTGACAGTTTATTTCAGCGATTTTAAATTTTATTTTTAAAATATGTCAATTGTATTTTTAAAATGCGTGATTTTTTATTGATTATCAAATATAAAGTGGACAATTCTCGGGGGGGCTTAGCCGTCGGCGCCTATGGTGATAATACGTATTTATAACGATATATTCTTCACGTATAATCATTTATTTTGTATTGATAAGTCAATGATTCATCGTACATTGAACTCATATTCGAATAATACTTCTAACACAAAAAATACTTACAGGCATATCCAACAGTAAATATTCCAAAGAACACAAAAACCAGTAACAAAAACATTATATTTAACTCACAAATATTAAAACAAGTACCTATAGATTGAAATGTCTTCTCTTTTATACTTGATAATAAACTTGTTCCCTAATTTTATACAGAAATACTACGAATTATTTGTAGGTGGAGCTTAAGTAAAAAGAAACAACAACAACCTCAAATAGTTTGGTGTCAGGGATTCCCAAATGATTGATTAATTAATCAAGGTTATCATAAACTTCTTTATTTACCACTTCCAGTTACAAATACATAAATGTTTAAGATAATACACAAAACTATGGTTTTAAATTATCCAAAATCCAGATGAGATAATTCGAAACCTTATTATAAACTTTAGGATAAGAAGCCAAAACAGATGAACAATTTTTAGGCCCGAAACTAAGGATGCCTTCCACATAAAAACGCAAACTTTTTGGAAGTTGTTTCACTAGCGGTGCACCACTATGACTGATACAAAAATCTAGAACTCCTTCTGCACAAAATTGCGAATCGAGGAAATGTCTATTTGCTTTGTTGTACCTATTACCGCATGATTCCAGATCTACTACAGAAACTTTAAATTTTTCTTTTACGTCGCTCTTAGTACCTGCAAAGTTTTTAAATTGTTTATCCAACACCACTTAATAAAAGCATCATAACTAATATGGTGATTTTAAAAAAGCAAAGTAAAAAATTACCCACAAGTGGCTTTGATAAAAATTATACCCACTTGTGGGTAAATTGTTACTTTGCTTGTTGGAAGTCACCATAGAAACGATGTTTTAGGTTGAAACTTAATATTTTTAAAATATTTAAGGTGTTGGTTATACTTCACACGTGGGCAAAAAGGAATGACCCACTCGAGAAAATTATCTCACTCAGCCTTCGGCCTCGTGAGTTAAGATTTCCCTCGTGAGTAATTCCTTACTTTGCCCACTTGTAAAGTAAATAACTATTATTGACACTTTAAATTATTATTGTTTACTTACTGTTTATGTCTTTTATCCATCCTGCAAGAGTTAGTTGATTACCAATTGCCGATTGTTCGCCATTCAGAGGAAGGCAGATAGGTTGAACATTTACTGTAAAAATATGAATAGTACAAAATATTAATAATATAGTAAATATACTTTACTTTTAAATGCAGCAGATTTTGCAAGTCGCACTAAAGCAATATTGTGGTACTGGCCATCTTTTGCATATCTAGGACTTGCAATAATTTCTTCTACGTCAATATCTTGATAAGGTTCTGTACAGAATGTTTCATCGAAATCTTCACAATCTGGATTTGTTTTCAAGTTATGTTCTCCTAGTCTTACACGAAATCTAAAATATATCACAATAAAGCAAATATAAATTAACTTAAGAACATATTTACAGTTTTTCTTCGTCGTCTTCAAGTACGCAATGAGCAGCAGTTAGTACATATCTTTCGTTGATGAGTACTCCTTCGCATTTATGTCCTGTACTCTTACCATTTTTTCTGTATTCTAAAAGTGCCAACCATGGAAATTGATCTAATCGAGCTTCAGTACCTCCAATTAATTTGTTGTCACTCATATCATCTCCACATGTTGATGGTAATAAGCCAAAATTTTTATGGGTTTTTGGATCTCTGTTATAGGTGAATTTATTCTTGGTTCCGCAACATACAAATAAAAAAGGACGTTCTTTATATCCACATAAGGATTCTTGTATAAAATCATTTGCTTCTTTTGTCACATTGCTAGCCAGCCCCCCTCTTAATGTTTCACAGTCTAAAATTGAAACACACTGGGCTTCTTCACCATTTGGCGTTACGCATTTTATTTCTGGAAGTAAATATATTTCTTCAACTTGAAACAACAATATTTGATATTGGTAAAATACTTACGAGCAAATCCAGAAGAAAATAGCTCAAGGAAAACCAGAATGACTAACTTCTTCATTTTAGTATTACGTAGTTGTAAAGCTGAACTGATACTAATTTATTATTCAGACCGACAGTTTTTATAAGAACTTGATTTTAAAAATAATTCAAGAAGGGGTAAAGGAATAACAAAATTATTAGTAAGATAAACAATAATTTGTACTTTGTACTCATTTTGTTACTTTCTTAAACACAGTATAAGACTAGGTATCATGAAAAAATTCGGTATTTTTACGGAAATACATGTTTTGAGGTCCTCTGAATTCGTTTTGACCATTTTCTAAATGATGTCTGTATGTGTGGATGGATTTGCGTCCGGATGTTCAATAACTCATGAACGAGAAAAATTAAAATAATGAAACTTGGTATTTATAAAGTTTATAATATTGTGCAGAGCTGAAAAGATTTTGGTCACATTTCGATAACCGGAAGAGGAAGTTTTCTTAAAACATAACAACAAATTCAATTTATTTTAAATATAAAAGTAGCCATAAAAATGTGTTAAATATATAAAATAATATAAGAATAATTATCGTTAAATTCATATCCTGCATCTGTTTTCAATTTTATTTGAATGTATGAGTGTCATTTATATACGTACCTAGTAATTTTATTATAAGTAGGTATTCATTAGTCAGTGGTTTTTAGAATTATTAGAATTTTTTATGAAAAATTATTGGAATATAAAGGAACTACATATTTACAGATTTTATACCATTATGTATACATTAAAAAAGTTATTTATTTACTTTACAAATGCTAACAAATTTAAGGTTTTAAGTTATCCAAAATCCAATTGATATAATATTCTACTTTAGTGCTAATATATATTGAACGATTTTTCTCATTTGCGTCACAAATTTTGATGCTAAGAATACCATTGACGTTCCAACGTCTATCAGAATTATCAATTCCATTTACAATAGGACCTCCACTATCTGCTACACATTTCGCGCCTTCTTTTAAACCGCGATAACAAAAATTTGTTTCCGTTAGTTTATAGTTCTTTGGAGCATATTTCTGTTTACATTCTTCCAAAGAAATTAAACTGACACCCGCAAAGTATTTAACTTCATTAATATTTCCTAGCAAAGATGCATTAGTATTTTGCTTCCATCCTACAACTACATTTCCAATTCCTTCAGGATGCCCTGTCTCTCCGTTAGTGGGTAAACATATTGGGTTAACAACATCTGCAACAATTAAAGATTAAAGTAATTGTTGTATTATTTAATCTTAACTTACCATTAAAATCTGCAGGTTTCGCAAGCCTCACTAATGCAATGTCATTCAGTTCTTCTCCTGTTAAATTATAACTAGGATGAGGAATAACCTCTTCCACGTCAATATCCTTATAAAACTCACAATAGTTATCAGGATCACAATCAGGATTTGTTTTTAGATTTTGTTCGCCCAATCTTACACGAAATCTATAACAAGCAAGCATTAAAACAGGTTAAATACTTTGACAAAAACTTACAGATTTCCCGCGTGTTTTATGATTCGTCCCGTAACACAATGCGCAGCGGTCAAGACGTATCTACTGCTAATGAGTATTCCTCCGCAATTATACCCAGTACTTTTTCCATTTATTTTATATTCCAAAAGTGCTACCCATGCGTATTCTTCTATATTTGGTGTTCCACTTGAGCCTCTCGGTAAATAATCATGCAAAATAAATGCGCCGCATACTGTTCTTGGTGGTAGTAAATTGAAATTCTTGTGAGTTGTAAATTTAAAGGGCGTATCAATGGGAGTTAAATTTAAGGGTGGAAAAATTATATCTTTTGTTTCTAACGTCTTGAAATTTGCGACACTACCACAGCAAACTAATGGGTGATTATTGCTGTTGCCACAGTGTGATTCGCGAAGAAATCGTTTTACTTCTTCAGATGGGTTATTAAGAATTGCGTTTTTAAATACATCACATTGTTTAAATTGAATACATTGTGCTTCTTCTGCATTTGGTGTAATACAACTTGTTTCTAAAATGATTATATGAATTATTTAAATAACTATTTGCATAATGTGGTAAATTATATTTCCATATTTAATTTGAAAGAAATTAAACAATCTAGGTATATTTATTTGATTACCTATTAATAATACATCAAAGAACAAACACAATACTTACGAGCAAATCCAGCAGTAAATAACTCATGTATTACAAAAAATACTAACACAAACATTATACGAACGCACAATTAAAATGATTATAAGTTGTAATGCCTTCTCTTCTACCTGGTATGAAAACTTGTTTCTTGTTTCTAAGATGCTGAGAGTTCGAAGGTGGGGTAAAAAAAGAGAAACCGATTGGCAACCTCAAGTTTATAATCTTATTTTCTTTGCAACTGGGGATTCCCGAATGGTTAACCAAGGTTATCAAAAAAACCAAATACGTTTATCATTTTTTATTTACCACTTGTAGTTACAAAAATATTATTCTAAATTAAGGTTTCAAATTATCCAAAATCCAGATAAGATAATAGGATACTTTAGTATAAACTTCAGGCCAAGTTGGTGAGCACATTCTAGGTCCGAAACTAAGAATGCCTTCCACGTAAAAACGTGCAAGTTGTTTCATTAGGGGTCCGCCCCCATTACCCTTACACAGTTCTTCGCGTCCTTGAGCACAAAATTGTGATTGGAGCAAATTAACCTTTGCAGTTTTGTACTTATTGTTGCAAGTTTCAAGATCTACTACATTAACTAGGTGTCGCTCTTTTATATCGCTCATAACACCTAAAAAATATTTAAAATATTATTGCAAACTTGAAAATATTTAGTTTACTTACTAGTTGCGGTTTTTCCCCATCCTGAAAGGTACAATCTGTCACCGGGAGCAGATTCTTCGCCATTAAGAGGAAGGCAGATTGGTTGAACATTTACTGTAAAAATATAAGTAGTATACAAAATAATAAAAATGTAAATAAACCTTACCTGCAAATGTAGCTGGTTTTGCAAGTCGCACTAAAGCAATATCGTTGTACTGAACTCCTTTTGTATAATTAGAATTTTGAATTATTTCTTCCACTTCAATATCTTGAAGGGGCTCTGTACAGAATGTTGCATCGAAACTTTCACAGTCTGGATCTGTCTTCAGATTATGTTCTCCAAGTCTCACACGAAACCTACAGGGTTTTTTTTTTTAATTTAGCGACTATAAATTATATTAATAAAAACACTCACAGTTCACCTGCTCGAGCTGTGTTCTCTTCAAAAACGCAGTGAGCAGCAGTTAATACATATCTGTCGCTGATGAGTACTCCACCACATTTATATCCTGTGCTTTTACCATTTTTTCTATATTCTAAAAGTGCCAACCATGGATATTCATCTAATTGGGTTTCTGTACTTGAAATTATTTTACTACCGCTCATATCATTACCACATGTTGTTGGTAACAAGCCGAAATTTTTATGACTTGAAATACACTTAGCATCATTTGAAGTTGCGCAATTTGTTTCTTGAAATAAATGGATAATTATTATGATGACTTAAACTTTAAACAATCGACTTAAATGAAGTAAAAACTTACGAGCAAATCCAGAAGAAAACAGCCCAAGAAATATAAAAATAATTAACTTCTTCATTTTAGAGTTCTCAACAGTTGCTATCTTGAACCTATACTAAAGAATCGGTAGCAGTAGTTTTTATATAAGATCTTGATCTGAGATTAACATTATCAAGGACGGAGGAGGAGGAAAGTAAAACCAAAACAAGGTAGCCACAAAGAGGAAAATAGAATGAAATACCCAGAATAATTATTTGTTGTTTTTATAAACTTGTTTATAACATCAAAATATTATAATAGCAATTACAACTGATTATTTATGAAGTGCGTAGCCGAATACGTTAGATTACATTAGATTAGATTTATTTTGACTATTTTACAATATATTATAATGTTTATAGTACGTCACACAGAAAATTTAATTACAAAAGTGCAAAAATCAGTAAAAGAAATAAAATAATAAATAATACAAATTAAGTTACAACATTTTATTTGTCATATTCAGTCTCTCTCGATAAAGCTGTGATTTAAATATTCTTGAATTGAATAAAAACAATATTTTAAAAGAAATTGTTTGATCTTTCTTTTACACTGTGCAATGGCAAAAAGTTACATTAATTTAAGTCTAAGGAATTTTCTTTCGATTTAATTAATTTAAATCGTTGAGTCCTTTGATTAAATGATCTTGTCTCATAATTATAATAATCAGAAGACAAAGAAAAAGTATGTTTATTACTATGAATTTCCAAAAGTGCAGCATAAATAAAGACATGGTAATGATAATATTCTTAATTTAATAAAAATAGGTTTACAGTGATCTATTTGTTTTGCACCAACGATGATACGAACTGCTTGATTCTGAAGTCGAAAAATTGTAGTTGCATGGGAAGAGTTTTCCCACAAAATAATTCCATAATTTAAAGAGTGAGACAGACCGTAATTATGTGTCCTAATGTGGTTGTGACTTGTGACAAATCAAGTTAAACTCCAGTCGGGTTCACATTTCAGTTCAACTGCACAATAATCTCCCATGTGTACCCGTGAGTTGACATAGATAAAAATATTATCTTTATCGGTGACTTACAATATGTGAGGCTGCTACATCCAAGTTGAATAAGAGGCAATATAACTGATTTGGTTAAATTTTAGGTTCAAAATTTAAGAATCCACGATAGATAAATATATTTTTATTTATTGAAGATACATTTTACAAATTATTTCTAAACATAAGCAATATTAGTTTCTAACATTTAAATCTGGGACCTGGAACGATATTTATTTGTACTTCAGGTTTGGTTACGGTTCAAAAGACCAAAATCGGTTCAGGTTTGGGTTTAGGTTCAAGAAGTTTAAAATATAAGGGTTTAAAAACCTCTATTATTTCAGGTTTCGGTTCAAAAATAATAACTATTAAAGTACCTACCGCATTTTACTTATATGTATAGGTATACTTGACTTTTATCATAAAAAGGAACTAAAATTAATAACTAAACATAAATTTCTTTATACATACTTAGTAAATGGTTATCAATATATTTTTAGTTTACTTAACATTATAAATAGTTTTAACTCAAAAATAAATAGGCACATTTTTAATATTGCAGCCACATACCGAAAATTTTATTCGCTCTGATTAACAAATATTTTCTAGGTTTCCTTTACATTACTCCTATAATGAGTAGACAAATTTTACAGTAAAAAAGTTCTTGACTAATAGTGATCTTGTGCCGGAAAATGGCATGGCATTGACAATTTTAAAATAAACAGAAACCGATATTGTAAAAATAGGTTAGGTACTCGTTACAACGATTATGATTTCGGTTCGTTGCCCTTCAAATAATTATAACGTTTCGGTTTAGCTTCACATTCGAAGAAAAAAAGTTTTTTCGGGTTTACGATTCAGGTTCAGCTCCAGGTCCCTGATTTAAGCCAAATTTAGGGCCTCATATTATCCAAAATCCAGTTTATGTAGCTCGACACCTTTGTGTAAACACCCGGCCATCCTTGAGTACCGCAGTTTGTAGGTCCGTAGCTAACCAATCCCTCCACGTACCACCTAATGGGCACCGATCCCGGTAACGTGGTCATAATGGGGCCCCCACTGTCTCCTGCACAGGAATCTATACCACGTAGGCCTCCAGCGCAAAACTGAGTGTCGATCAAACGACGCGATGCTCGGGAATAGGTAGTGCGACATCCCTCAAAAGACAGGAGAGGCAGTTTGGTCTTTTGCTTTATCTGGGCTTGCCAGTCTGTAGGAGGATTTAGCAAATTATTTATCTAGGTATAATTGTGTATATTTTATTTTATATTACGACGTTTCGGGACTGATGTTCCACCTTCTTCAGATAACAAATTTAGAAGGTCGTTCCCGAAATGTCGTAACTTAAAAATAAAATAAATGCTTACTCTTACTCGAATAATTAATTAATTAATATTATTATTTTGTTTGGTAACTAATTTTTGTACTTACTGGTTTGGTTAGTTCGACCCCAACCTGCAACATATAGTTCAGTTCCTTCTGCAGACGTTTCTTTGTTAAGTGGAAGGCAAATCGGTTCTACATTATCTGTAATATACCACAAAATAGATTATTATTTATGAAGTTATATTTTCTTGACTGGAAAAATCTTAAGGTAGAAAGAAAACTTGCCTATTGTAAACTATAATCCGCAAATTTTTTAAATATTATGCCTGGTGCACACGGGATAACTTTTCCTGTAATTTGTTCAAAAGTGAGATGTCTAAATTTTTTCTCGAAAATTAAAGTCTCATTGCATAAAGGAAAATAATTCTGAAGATGAAATGGCAAGTTTCCATTAAAAGTTAACTTTCAAGAAACATTTTTGACAATTTATTTTTGAAGAAACATTTTTCAGGAAACTTGTCAAAAAGTTTATCCGTGTGCACTGGGCATTAGGTACATATTTATCCATCTTTTATTAGTTTTCTGTAATTGTAAATTGGGCGCGGGTCGTGAATTTTGTTGAGTCACAGCGTGAACGTGAGCAATTTTTAAATTTTGTATCGTGATTGTGCGTGAGCGTGAATGCACATGCAATGTAACGTGAGTGAAATCACAAGTTACCACATAATACATTATTTGGATAATGTCAACACGAAACAAATGGCTAATTTGTCAACACTCGAAGCAATCAAGTGAACAGGCTGCGCTCTAGTTGCTCGAAAAAATTAATTTGTACTTTTCACTACGATTATGTGGATCTAAAGTAACTTATTATTATTCGATTTAATAAAAATATTTTTATGTGACCAGACCAGTCTTATTCGTCATCGGGCGTGACTATAAAAATAAATTCGTGAGCGTGAGTCAAACGTAAAATGTCGTGCGTGGGCGTAATTCCGTTTTTAGTTTCGTACACGTGCGTAATTGTGAACAATAATTTACTCACGCGCTCAGCTCTATATTGTATATTGTAGAACTGTAGATATCTGATGATTCCGAGTTATGCTGAGGTTTTAAACTAATGTATAAAGACTTACAATTGAGAGAAACAGGGCGCGCAAGTCTTATCAAAGCAATGTCGTTATATTCCTGTCCATTTAAATTATACTCAGGGTGCGACAGAACTTCTTCTGCGTTGATATCCTGGTGAGGTTCGGCACAATCTTCTACTTCTTCTGTACCCTCTACCAAAAGCTGACAATCTATAGATGTTCTCAAATCATGTTCTCCTAATCTTACTCGAAACCTAAAATAAATAAATTAGTAATGCACCACTATAATAATTACAAAACTTACACATTTCCCACCTGAGTAGTAACCGGTCCAGTAACACAATGTGCCGCAGTCAACACATATCTATCATTAATTAAAATGCCACCACATCCAAAACCTTTATTTTCTCCATTCATCTCGTACTCTAAATAAGCCATCCAGGGAAACTCATACAATTCAGTATCATTTCCTCCGAATATTTTGTTGGCAACTCTTTCAAAACCACACTTTGCTCGCGTTGGAAGCAAGTTAAAGTTTCTGTGAGAGGTTGGATCAGCATTTGAGTTCGTTGGAGGATTTCTGTACTGCTGTAGCAATGGGGGCGTACGAGTAGTTGTAGTTGTAGTTGTTGTTGTAGATGGCGGGACACGTGTAATTGTGTTTAATTGTTGAAACTGGGCTACGCTTCCGCAACAAACCCAAACGTTGCTGCCGTAACCGCCACATTTAGATTCCAAGAAGAAACGCCTCAGTTGTGATGTTGGTTGATGGTTACCACGAAGTGCTCTAACGAAAACTGGGCAACGATTGAACGGAATGCATCTGCCTGTTTCTCCGTTTGGAGTTTCGCAGAGTGTCTCTAAAGATCAATTATTATGCTTCAAAGATGATCAATTTTAATATTAAGTATACTTACGGGCTAGCCCAGAAGTGGCCAGGCATAGAAAACAAAAAAACAGTAACACTTTCATTTTCAGACTGATTGTTTTGATTTATGTTACGTTTAATTTATATCTTTTATCCTTATCCGAAACACTTGTTGACCAATTGGAAAATGGGCTCTAAACCAACTTAGAAAACCAGTTACTTTAAATGATAACAGGTTGATAAGTACTTCCGACAAAATTAAGTACTTTCCTTGTGAATTTCATGTTCTTACATCAATTTGAAAGAAAAAGTACATATTTACCCATACTTGTCGTTTAATAATATTTTTAATGCGTTAAATGAAATGATGCAAGTGCAAAAAACAATTTAATGTGTAATTAGAGTTAGAATTTACTCGAAACAATATTGCCTACCTATACAGTATTTCCAAATTTATTATTGGTCAACCAAAGGATATACAACCACAAGATAACTTGTATATCCTGTTCGGAGGTTTTACAATTATTGTGATAAATTTAAATTACATAATCAAAAATACAATGTCCATTATATTCTTATATATGACAATGAACTATATTTAAAAGTAAATAGTTTCAGATAAGCGTAAACATTAAATTAGATAGGTATTGCTTCTAGGGCTATAAAACAACGTAAACAATAGGTATTGGAACAATAAAAATGTATTATTTTGTCAAGTCTTGACGGCAATACTAAAAATACTAACTTACATGTGAATTTGACTGGCCAATATCATTGTACTTATTATGACTCTCGTTATGACTAAAATAATCGTATAAGGAATGAGGAATAGTTCGGCTTCAATATTTGCAGGAGCATCAGAAATTGTAGGTTATATATAAATATATTTTTATTTATTGAAGATACATTTTACAATTAATTTGCTAAACATAACAACATAAGCAACATTAGTCAAATTGAAAGTCAAATTTAAGGTCATCCTTCAGTACCGCAATTTTTAGGTCCGTAGCTACCCAACCCTTCATCAAATGGGGCCCGATTCGGGTAACGTGGTCATAATGGAGCCCCACTGTTGACCGGGGCTAACGGGTAGTTGGCGGGCCAAGTGTATTTTTCTTTAATTTTTGAAACTTGCTACGCTTCCGCAGCAAACCCAAACTTCTTTGGTGTAAGCGTTACATGAAGAATGAGATTCCAATAAGAAACGCCTCAGTTTACGATTACTACGAAGGGCTTTGACGAAAACGGGACAACGATTGAACGGGGTGCATGTGGCTAATTCCCCGTTTGGAGTATGGCAGTTTGACTCTAAAGATTAATCATACTTCAAAGATTATCAATTTTAAGGTGACATATACAGGTGTATCATAACTCCGAGTACATATACGAAAGGTGTATGTTGTTTGATATTCTGATTACGAATCAAAAAGAATTTTTTTAAAATTCGAAAAATTAAGGATAGTTTCCCTGCAGCATTTTTTATAGTACTGCACTGGATTCGTTTTCATATTAAACACAAACATCTTAAATTACATAATACTAGTAAAATAAACATACAAAATTTAATTATTTTTAATGAAACAATCATTACTTTAGTGGCAGTGGCAATGAAAATTTTTTGACTGGAAAACATTTCGATTTAAAAAAAAATCTTTTTGATTCGTAATCAGCATAATATCAAACTACATATACCCTTTACATATATGTTCCTGAAGTTATGAAACACCCTGTATACTTTCACAGCACACAGACATGCATTCGTAGTTTACTAATAATTAGGTACAATTTAGATAAAAACTTATTAACAAAATTTGTTTATAATTTCATTTTTAACATCGAACTGTTTTTAATTTTTCAAAATTTGCGAAAAAAAGGAAAATCTAAATTTTTTTATTTAAAATAAGGGATGTTTTTTGAATCGACAAAAGAGTTATTGGTAATTGGTAAACTACGATTTTTAATGGTTTTCTAAATTTTTCATTGGAAAAGACAATACATTTAGCTTGTACACTGTTACCAAAATTTCAATCGGAATGTAGGAGTAATTCATTTAATACGCTAAGTATACTGGTCCCTTAATTTTAAATATACTTACGGGCTAGCCCAGAAATGACCAGGCATAGAAAACAAAAAACCACTAACAATTTCATCTTCAAACTGATTTTTCCGATTTGTGTCACGTTTAATTTATCTTTTATTCTTATCGAATCACTTGATAACCAATTGGAAAATGCTCTAAACCAACTTAGAACAAGTTACTTTAAATATCGTATGATAACAGGTTCAGTGGCGCACCCAGGAATTTTAGAAGGGGGGTTTCAAAGTTTCAAGATCAAAGGCTATTTCATAAAAAGTTATATTTTTTAGAGAAGAGCAGTTAATTATGTTAATTAATTACAAAAAGAATCATAAAGGAAGTTATATTTAATAATTTAAAATAATAAATTGTAATAATGATAAAAGGAAGTGAGTATAGAAGTACATATTATTATTAAATTAAAATATTCATCCTACGTCATTTGTTTTTGTAATTCCTTTTTCATCTGTATATAATATAATAAAATACCTAATGAACTTGTACGCTATCAATGTAAATAAACATTGTTGTTTAATTTCGAGGAAAATGCTATCCTTCAAATAAATTCGTTTTCTACGTAGCGCCACAGGGAGGATCTATTCTTGAAATTACTCGCTTATTTTATAGGAAAAATTATTAAGTATTTCAATTTTCACAGTATTTTGATTATTTTATTATATTATTTTTATATAATAAAATAAAATGACGAATTGAAGGATGGGGGGATGCAAATGCACCCTTGCACTTTCCCTAGGTGCGCCAATGAACAGGTTGATAAGTACTTCCGACAAAATTAAGTACTTTTCTTGTGAATTTCATGTATTTACATCAATTTGAAAAAAAAAATACATATTTACCCATTTTCATAATATACTTTAAGGCGTTAAATGAAATGATGCAAGTGGAAAAAACAATTAAATGTGTAATTAGAGTTAGAATTTACTCGATACCACATTTTTTTTCTTTCCAAATTTATTGTTGGTCGACAATATAATTTGTAGATCCTGTTCGGAATTTTTATAATTATTGTGATAAATTTAGATTACATAATCAAAAATACAATGTTTCTTATATTCATACAGGTTGTCTCATAACTTCAGGTATACATACGTTGTTTCATATAATATGCTGATTACGAATAAAAAAGAATTTTTCATAAAATCGCAAAATTAATTTCCATGTTTCCCAGTCAAAATTTTTTCGTAGATACTGCCACTGGGTGGAGTAATTATTGTTTCATTAAAAATAATTAAATTTCGTTTGTTATTTTACTAGTAGTATGTAATTTAAGACGTTCATTACCTACTTCTCTTGTTTGTATTTAATAGGAAAACGAATCCAGTGCAGTACTACAAAAATGGTTTAAGTAAACAATCCTTAATTTTTCGAATTTAAAAAAAAATTCTTTTAAATTTGTAATCAGCATATCAAAATACCTTTACCATATTATTATTATGTACTCGAAGTTATGAAACAGCCTTTAAATATTAATTAGGTTTAAAATAAAAAAGTTATTGAAAAATGTCTCTGCCATAAATAAATAAAAATGTAACTTGCTTCTAGGGTCTAGGGCTATAAAACAATGTAAACTAGGTATTGGAAAAATAAAAATAGATTATATTGTATAAGTATTACATAACATACATCAATATTTTATGAAATAGTACATAAAATAGTTTACTACCAACATTAATTTGTACAAAATATTTCTCTTATTCTAAATCGTGTTCTATGGCTTCATATTGTCAAGTATCCAGTCAATGTATTTATCAACTCTCGTATGAACAGTAGGAATATTTGCAAGTCCACACTTAATTCCATAAGACACTATTCCTTCTAAATAGAAGTCCAACTGTTTAGGAAAGTTGGCCATGAGAGGACCACCACTGTCTCCATTGCAAGAATCTATTCCTTTTTTACCCCCAGCACACACTTGTTTATCACTGATTACTGACTCTTTTATATACGCTCTGGTACAATCTTCGTTGGACACAACAGGGAGGATTGCTTGAAGTTTCACGTTGCTTCGTACGTCTAAAAAAATTATTATTGTTGTTGAGATAAAAATGTTTCTTGTAGTTTGATTGAAACAATGTGTTTAGATCTTTAGATATTTCTCCATGATATATTTTATGTTTGTAAGATTGATAATACACGTACGTATCTACACTCAATTGAATGCTCGACTTTACCAGAACTAACTAAATTAACTGCAAGTTTTAAAAACGAATTATTTGGATTACAATTTCTGGAAAATCTTTTTTAACAATCAACATAAATAATATTTAATATTTTCTGTCAACTTGAAACTTATGGGTTTCAATTCATTATAATTTTTGGGTAATCATGGTCACACTGACATTAGAGATTATTTATAGAATATTCTAGTTATCAAATTAATTAAAACCTTTTTCTGTAACACCCCATCCAGCTATAGTTAAATCTGTTCCTCTTGTTGCTTTTTCATTGTTCAACGGTAGACAAATTGGTTTGATGAATGCTGTAAACAATAGATTGACTTAAATATTAAACAAAGCTTTTACAATGAATATTGAAAACAAATACCACAGAATTAGGTACCAATCAACAAAAAATTAGTGAAAAAATATATTATAATATAGTTTTAAAATAATTAGTGATGCCGTCTAGATCTAGACTTTTTAGAATCTTGTCTTATCTAGATTGGCAAAAGTCATGTCTAAAAATTTCAAGTCAATACAAAAATTTGTTATTCTAGATCAAGGCTCTTGACAAAATTCTAGACAATTTTCAAGACTCTAGATAACGAGTAAGTTGCAGGTAGGTAATATGAATTTTTTTACACCCATAGCTCCATTAAAGTAAGTACAAAGTTTAAATACAAATTTAAAGTATTCCTGACAATTTTGATTAAGAGAGTTTATTTATACTTACTATAATGATTATATAATTCGAGAAAATTGTTGTATTAAAAAATACACTGCAATTTTGGTAAACCAATATAATTATTAAGTATTCAAAACAAAATAACAAAATCCTGTCGAAAATCTATGTGAACAAAAACCAAATACTATAAGTGATATAGGTAGATAGGTTATGGTAATAAAAAATATAATATAAAATTTGAAAAGAAAAGCTCATTTTCAAGAGAAAATTCCGGTAAAATATAAACATCTCTTTCAACAAAATTTAAATTTTCGAAATATAAAATGCGAAGCTCATTCCACCGAGCTTGAAAATATTGATAAAGGCGGCACGTAATCCAGGAATTTAAACATAATAACACACATGCGCAGTTTAATCTAGACTCTAGAGTCTTAAAATACTATCTAGTCTTGTATCTAAACAAGACAATAGCAAGACTTTTTAATCTACACTTAGACTAAGTCAAGTCTTGTCTAGACGCGAGTCTAGACGGCAATACTAATAAGAATGTAACTTACATGTAAATTTGACTGGTGTTTTAAGACGAACAAGGGCAATATCATTGAACTTATTTGGAGTATAATAATCGTATAACGGATGAGGAATAGTTTCTTCGGCTTCAATATTTACAGGAGCATCAGAACAAATTTTTTCTCCTTCTAAACTATAACAATCATCTTTTTTACTTAAATCATGTTCACCTAAACGTACATTAAATCTGTAAATTAAAAACTATATTAGGTTTTCTCATTTTGTTACTTTTTGTCACGCATTAAGTTTAATATATTTAAAATAAATTGTTTTATATGCCTCCGGTCGGCATCGCTAGTTTTCCATATCTCAAAATCCGCCAGAAACTCTTTGTTGCCAGCCTAGGCCGGCAAACAACCGGAAGTTATAGGTTGGCATCTTGACATTACTACAGTTGTCAAGCAGATGTCAATTTTATGCGTTGAATATTTTTTATACAAGAATTAACAAGATTTTGACAAATATTAGACGTGAATCGTTAATAGAAACTGAAACAAATATATTTTAAGCTCAAATGCAAGTATTCAGTGCACAATTTTTTAGGTTATGTATAATTATTTTATATTTTTAAAATATTGTGTATTACACGTCCAGAAACTGTTATGCTAGTGCTCGTAATTTGCAAGCCTCGCCTGTGGCTCGGCGTGTCAAAAATACTCGCTCTTGCAAAATGTCAGTTTCTGGCCTTGTGATACAAATAACTATTATTGTATTTAAATTACTAACACTTCTCCAGAGTCTTGGGGAATCTTTCCTTCGAGACAATGCGCAGCAGTTACAACGTATTTATCACTAATTAGAACTCCGCCACATTGAAACCCAGTTGATTTTCCATTTTGCTTATATTCCAAAAGCGCCATCCATGGATATTCATCCAATCCGGTTGCATTTCCACCCAATACTTTTTCTTGAAGCGATTGTACTCCACATATTCCTCGTATGGAGAGAAGATTAAAATTTTCATGCGAAGAAAATTGAGATTTCGGCTGTGGATCCTTCGGATCTGTAATTACGATAAATAAATATTAAATTGTTTGTGGTAGTCTCACTGTACACTTACAAGTATTGGCTGCAGTTATAGTTAAACTCAACAAAACAAATATATTTATCATTTTATATTGAACACTGGCGCACCTTTTCCAAACGCATGTAGATTACAAATTAAATTAGTTTAATCTCTCTGCTAATATATGTGTGATATAAATGCGTCATTGAATAACTTTTGGAGAAGGAAAAGACAAGAACAAAGTTTATGTTTACTGGTTTACAGGTTAGTTTATCTTTTTCTAAATAAGTGCAAGACTAATCTTATATTATTTGAAGGTTGTTTGATCAAGTTTTTTATACGTACACTTTTATCAAAGAGTAAAAAATATCTGATGTTTTTAACACCTCCAGTATCTTAGAAGTCCAAGATTTCATTTCAAATGTTTTCAATTCCTCGGATATTGCTTTGAGTTATATGTAGTGATGCCGTGAGACGACTCGAGACGAGAAATGGTCAATTCTCGTCTCGTCTCAAATTTTCGAGGCGAGAAATTTAAGTATTCTCGTCTCAAAGAACTCGATTTTCGTGTCGTCTCAATTTCTCAAATAAAATTTGTTGCAATCTATTTGAGAAGCTATAGTTGGGACATTAAGAACTTTTTTGTACATTTCTGTTAAATTTGCAAAATAAAATTAAATATGTTTTGACATTTTCGAAGAGATTAATATGATTTTTTTTCAAAGTTTTAGTTTGGAGAATTCTCAATTTCTCGTGAACTATTTCTCGTATCGTTATATTGAATTCTCGTTTCATCTCGATAATCCGCGACGAGAAATTAATTGGTTCTCGTCTCGTAATTTTGAGACGAGATGGAGTGGCCATTCGTACTGATTTTGTCAGTATACAGTACTGATTTTCAGACCCTGAACTGAAAACAATTTGAAAAATATTTTGTACTGATTTTTTACATACTGTACTGATTTTCTTTTCCGGGCCTCCATAAAGCTTTAAGTATAACATTTTTTCAATTATATTATTATTCAAATACATTACAAAAATGCACAATATGTGAAATGTGTCTGAAAATTTTTTCGCTTGCGACTCATTTTCTTTTCACATTTCTTATATTTATTTTTGTTCTTGTTTTCTCTTTGTAATAATAGCAGGTACTAACACTTTTCCTCTCAATTTCGCACCAAAATGTTAAGATTTAATCACGAAATCCTACAGTGTTTCCGAATTTATTATTGGTCTCACAAAGAATATACAACCACAAGGTAACTTGCAGTGCAGATACAGAATTTTTACAAAAGTAATAAATAATGTAGATTACATAATCAAAAATACAATGCTTATTTCATTCATACAATGAATTATAGTTGATAGTAAATTCATATTAAGTATTACTCTATTAAATTAGCTTTAAAATAAATCAAAGTTTTGACAAATAATAAATAAAATATACATGTAATTTGCTTCTCGGGCTGTTAAAATCATAAACTAAGTATTCAAAACAATAAATATTTTAAACATAAAGTTCCACTTATATCCTGTTTGTAAATCGTGTTCTACGGTTTCATATTATCAAGTATCCAGGTAATATATTTATCAACTCTCGTATAAACACCAGGAATATTTTCAAGTCCACACATAAGCCCATAAGACACTATTCCTTCTAAATAATAACCCCACTGTTTAGGAAAGTGGGTCATGAGGGGGCCACCACTGTCTCCGTTGCAAGAATCTATTCCTCTTTGACCCCCAGCACACACTTGTTTGTCACTGATTACTGAGTCTCTAATATACGCTCTGGCGCAATCTTCGTTTGACACAACAGGTAGAATTGCTTGAAGTTTCACGCTGCTTCTTACACCTAGAAAGAAAAAATATTATTGTTGGGATGATAATATGTTGATAGCAAAAATGTATCTTGTAACACGACCTTTTCCCGCCACCACTGAGAAAACTCACGGAACGCGTACTGTGTTTTTGTTGCGTAGAGTAAAAAAATGTAATGTAACGAACTGTATTGTGTAAAAAGTAAAACTTGTTGCTACTGTAAATTTAATTAAAGCTCAGTGTTATAAATAAATAACCGTTTTCTCGATACTGTATGTTGTGTTCAAAATCTACCTTACTTTGGGATTATTCAAGAACCTTTACAAGACATTTGTAACAATCTAAATTTTTAGCAATTCACCTAAGATTTTATGTACTTATGACTTAGGAATTTTAAATTGGTAAACAATATTAATCGAACGGGCATAGATTATCAGCAATTTTTTTGGCAGAAACCGCTTCGCTACCAAATATGTTATATTGTTTTCATTGTTCTGTAAATTTTGATAAGTTTTAGAAACGCATATTTGGATTACAATTTCTGAAGAAACTATTTTAACAACCAACACAAATAATATATTATGTTATTTGCCAAATCTTGGATACTTCAAAATTATTGACACAAAAGTAAAGGTGACATAAGTTATTTGATCTACTGATTACAACGCATAAAGAATTTTGCCGAAATACACAAAAATAATTGCACATTACTTGAAGCAAACTTTTTTTTGCCATTGTCTGATCGCAAGCAGGTCACTCCAGTAAGATAAAAGTTATGGCAAAGAATAAAAATTAGTAAACATAGGTGCACTCCACAATTCATTACAAATTTCAGGAATCACGCTTATTTACAGGACATTCTAGTCTTGTAGTTAAATAAACAAACCTTGTTCTGTAACGCCCCATCCAGCTACAGTTAAATTTGTCCCTCTTGTCGCTTTTTCATTGTTTAATGGTAGACAAATAGGTGTGATGAATGCTGTAAACAATAGATTGATTTAAATAACGAATAGGTACAACTTTTAAAATCAATATTGAAAACAAATACCTATCACAGAAATTTAGCGTTAAAAATAAATAAATATATTAAAAGAAATGTAAAATAATGTAACTTACATGTAAATTTGACTGGTGTTTTAAGACGAACAAGGCCAATATCGTTGTACTTATTTCGACTAAAATCATCGTATAACGGATGAGGAATAGCTTCTTCGACTTCAATATTTACAGGAGCATCAGAACAAACTTTGTCTCCATCTTCTTCATAACAATCTTCCTTTTCACTTAAATCATATTCACCAAAACGTACATTAAATCTGTAAATTAATAAATAATTAGATTTTTTCAGTTTGTTATTTGTCACGTAAGAAGTGTATGTTTAACACACAATTTAAAATTTGTTTTATTGTATTTAAATTACTCACACTTCTCCAAATAATGAGGAAACCTGTCCTTCGAGACAATGCGCAGCAGTTACAACGTATTTATCACTAATTAGAACTCCTCCACACTGAAACCCAGTTGATTTTCCAGTTTTCTTATATTCCAAAAGGGCCATCCATGGATATTCATCCAATCCGGTTGCATTTCCACCCAATACTTTATCTTGAAGCGTTTGTATTCCACATATTCCTCGTATGGAGAGAAGATTAAAATTTTTATGCGAAGAAAACTGAGATATCGGCTGTGATCCTTGCAGATCTGTAATTACAATAAATTGATATTAAATTGTTTGATAGTCTCACTGTACACTTACAAGTATTTGCTGCAGTTATAGTTAAACTCAACAAAACAAATAAATTTATCATTTTATATTGAACACTCGCGCACCTATTCCAAACGTATGTGAATTAGAAATGAAATTAGTTTTAATCTCTCTGCTAATATATGTGTGATATCAATGCCTCATTTAATAACTTCTGGAGAAGGAAAAGAGAAGAAAAAAGATTCTGTGTACTTGTTTACAAGTTAGTTTCTCTTTTTCCTCATAAGTGCATGACTAATGTTATATTATTTGAAGGTTGTTTGATCAAGTTTTTTATGCGTATGTACACTTTTATCAATAGAATAATATTTAAAAGATTTAAAATGTATATATGCGAACTTTCTTTATGCAAATAAGTGGGCCTCGTTAGCATCAGATTTTAGTATGCATTGCCACAATTTTTTTAAATAGAAAATAGATTGATGATTTTTGCAAGCATTTCCTTTTGACGGCGACGTATTTTTGTACGTCAATAAAAATTTCTAGCATAAAAACAATTATTAAAAACGTCGTTTATTAGCATTATTTTAAATGAAAACTCAATTAAATTTATTGATATTTATTATCAAATAAAAAACTAATGTTATCTCGTGGTATCATATATAATCAACCTGTTTCTGATTTAGCACAAAATATTATTTACTAATTAAATTAATAGTTACTATAGACGAGCCATAGGCAAGCGTCATAATTATTCGAATGAGTAGTTTCTATATTAACCCGAATAATTAAAAATATTATTGATAGATATATGCTACCAGGAAATTATATTGGAAATCTTCATTAATACAAAAAGTTACCTATATTGATCAAAAAACTAATTAAGTAATCAGTTATTACTTAGTTAGTTGTATACGTATGTCGTTTATAACAGTACAAAACTGAAAACAAAGACATAATTGATTAACAGTCGTAGATTGAATTTATTTATTAATGGAAGATTTTTTTAAATAATAATAATTTTTAAAGAAGTAGTCAATTTTATAAAATCTAATAAAACACCAACGTTTCGACTGCAACTCAAATCAGTTGGTTGATGACTGTTAGTAACTAGAGCTGGGCAAGTATCGAAACTAAAATATTTAAGTATAAGTACCAGTATTACCTATGGTCAGTACTTGTTAACAAGTATATTTTCAAGTAAAGTATAATTTTTTCTTGTCAAAAGTACTTAAAAATAAGTATTTTTCAAGTACCTAGCGATATTTTTTAAATTTTGATAGTAATTGCATGGTTCATGGTTTATAATCTATTATTATACAATAATTATCTTCGATTATTACCTTTTTTATTGGGGTAGATAAATTATCAGTTAGAATATCGTATTCTGTTGCATTGGACATGATTTTAGTATTATTGAAATACCTACTTAAGTATTTAAAAAGTACTTCAGTATTATTTACGATTATGAAATGAAAATAAGTCTTAAGTACAAGTTTTTATTTTAGTACCTACCTACTTAAAATTTACTAGTATAAAGTACTACTTGTTATTAAAAATTGATACTTAAGTACCTAAATACTTAAGTAATGCCAGCTCTGTTGGTAACTTACATGTATGCGTGTATAATCTTCTTTTGACGAATGTTTTCTGTAAAATAATTTACATGGTAATCTTTAAATTTTAATAAGCAATTATCGCCCTAATGAAGACTGATTTGCAGTCGAAACGTTGGAGTTTTATTTGATTTTATTAAATTGACTGCTTCTCCAAAATCCCTTTTTTATTTTTTATTAATTTTTAAATAAATTTGCGAACTATATTTGTACGATCACATGTTACTCAACATAATAATTATTATTATTTCTAATAATTTATTATGACAATATTTTGTTCATATACTCTGCACATGATGCACAATCTTTTGCACTTTGAACATTAAACCCAGAAGATTATGTTGATCCCAAACTGACAAAAACAAAAACTCCAAAAAAACAATTTTATTAACCATAAAATAAATAAATATCACAATAAATAAACAATCGACCATTCAAGGCATCATACTATCCAGAATCCACTTGACATACTCCGAGACCCTGATGTAAACTCCAGGAGTAGCCTGTCGTCCGCAAGGGCTAGGCCCGAAGGACACGACTCCTTCCACGTAGAACTCCGTCGATCCGGGGAACACCTGCATCAGGGGCCCACCGCTGTCGCCCGTGCAGGAGTCTTTCTCATCGGGCCCGCCCCCCGCACATAGCTGCATGGATGATATGTTGTAGTTGTAACCTCGCCAGTAGATCTCTCTGCAACTTGTGTCAGACCACAAGGGAAGGTCCACGGCTAGTTTGATGGCGCTGGTTACGTCTAGAAAGGGTTGTATTAGATAGGAATTTAATAAATAAGGGGGTAGTTACTTTTTTCTGTTACCCCCCAACCGGAGGCTGTTAACAAGGCGCCTGGGGAAGAACGCTCGTTGTTTAGTGGCAGGCAAATTGGTCTGACGAAAACTGCAAACAACAATAATAAAAATGAAAAGGTGGTCGTAAAAATTATTACCTATTATTAAACATTTTGCCAATTTATTATTAAGACTGTAATCCTGTGTCATTTCCACCCTTCAAAAATAGTTAATATACTATGTGGTAGGTGTCCACAAAAATTATTTTTTTGGCTGTCTGCCTAATTATTTTAGCAAAAAATATTGTCAATATCTTAATAAATGGGTAAAACTTATTATTGTTTTTTGTACCTACTTCAATTTATTCAGATATTAATTTTGAATGGAAGATTGATTTCTCTACTGAATGTAAAATATAAAATGAAATATTTTTGGAGTAGCAGTCAATTAAAAAAATTAAATCAAACAATTCATATTTAAAAGTTTCCAAATTTACTCTATTTGTTATTTATTAACATCAGTAAAAAATCTGAAGAAAAGAAAATTCAAGATATCGCAGATTAGATAATTTTCTCTCCCAACTTTCTCCACTTATTTGTACGTTTCTTATCACCAATTTTTTTTTTATAAAACATTGCCTTATTAAGAAATTAATGCTGCAATTCTGTAAATATAAAAAAAATCGCAATGTAATCTATAATCGTATGAACATTTTTATACATGTCAGCAAAGATTGATGTGATTTTGTTCAATATTTGCAGATTTACAAATCTGTAAAACGTATAGATCTGCACAGAATCGCAGCATAAAATTATTAAATTTCATAAAATTTGAGAACAATGATAATCTTGTTTTATACTAAAAGGACTGTTTTAATTTTGTTTCTTTTAATTTCGAAATTCATTTACGCCTACTTTCAAAACTAAATGTTTAAAAAATATTTACAGGTAATGTTGGCTTCCCCTTTTAATCGAACGAGTGCAATATCATGATGCCTATTCCGATTTCTATTTGAGTATCCAGTAGGTATAACAAAATCATCCACTTCAAATTCTTGGTGAGGTTCTCCGCAGATTTCTTCTCCTTCTTGTATAACACAATCAATATCCGTATTGACATTGTACTCTCCTAATCTAACTGAAAATCTAAAACCAAAACAATAATTAACATAAACCATTAGACAAATAATTAAATAGTTGCTTACAGATTTCCAGTAATGCAGTGTGCAGCTGTTAGAACGTACTTAGAATTGATTAAACTCCCGCCACAATTTGGTTCTAGTTTTCCATTGTCTTGTTTATAAAGAAGCATGGCCAACCAAGGATATTCGTCGATATCGGTTTCATTGCCATTTGTTATTTTTTCGCCTACCGTATGGAGGCCACATTTTCGCGGTGGTGGTAAAAGATTAAAATTTGGATGATTTTCAAAACCCGGTGAACGATTTAATAAGACATTTGGTGTTGTAGGTGGTGTACCTGTTGATATTGCACTTGTAAACAATTGCTCAATTGTAGGTGGTTCTTCTGTTGTTATTTTTGCTGTTGTTGTTTCTGTTACAATTGAAATTGGTGGTTCTTCTGTTGTTATTTCTGTTATAATTGGAATAGGTATCGGAAGTAAAGTTGTCGGTTTTGTTGTTATTGCTACATTCTCTGTTGTTACTTGTTGAGTTGTTTTTGGAGTAGTTGTTGTAAATTCAGCTACAGTTCCACAACAAACTAAAGGTTTGTCCAATTCATATCCACAATGAGATTGTCGAAAAAATCCGATATTTTTGCTTGATCGTTCGTGCCATATTTTTGTAAAAGGTTCACATCTTACAAATAATATACAGTTCCCATTTTCGCCGTTTGGTGTAACACAAGGACTTTCTAGAAATAATAACGATTAGTTACGTAATTTGATAGACACATAAAAACTTGTTTATCATTGAACTTGAAACATGCATTTAAAACACTTACGGGAAACACTAATATTAATTATGTTAGCAATAATAACAGTTAAGAGAAAACCATGCATTGCACCCATTTGATTCACGGTTAAATCACAACTAATTGTAAATAATAATATTTGTAAATCAACATCCTACATTTATAGTAAAAAACAAGACTGCTAAATGCTGCACGATCTTGACCTTTTTGATCTATTACGATAGAGACTACTCATGTTTCTGCGGTCACACACGTCATTTATGTTACTATAAGATAATGTCTGATTTCTTGGAACAGGAAATTCCTTATTCACAATGATACATTTTTGCCGCCTTTTTACGCATCGTAAAAAGAACCTTTTCCGTACCTCGCACTCACTTCATCACATTATTAAAGCCTGTTATAGACAAAGAAAGAATTAATTTATACGTCATAATGGTTTCCTTTATGTGGTGCAATATTAATGATTTTTTTTTGCAGATGATCTGCGGTTTAAGGAGGAACTCTTGCGTCATGGCTCTGAGGGATGCTAATACAGGGTGAGTCATTTTATTAAGGAAAATATATAATATTGCGAAAGATGGTTAAATATGTGATAAAACTAAGAAATCTCAGCCATGTTTCTGGCGATTCTCCTGGGTAAAGTGGGCAACAAAACTGGTTAAAACAGCCGTTAGAAGCGAATAAAACTCGTGCAACTCTACCGTTCCCGGGAGACAGATAATGCCCGGCAAATGTACAAAAATGTAATACGTTGCTGTTATCGGACACATTATCAAAATTACGAATTTGCCGGCGCTGCCGCAATTAATGCGTGATAACGCTGCGCCCAAAATCACCGTATAATTTGCAATTAGCGCATGCGTAAAAGGAGGATTTTTTCCATCCGAAAGCTTCGAAATTACTGGGCTACTGCTGCGCTGATTATAGACGGATCAACGCTGCCTAAATGAGAGGTGTAAATTGTGCTATTATCAAATCGAATCTCACCCCTCTCACTTTTGGACGGAGTATATTGCTGCCCTCGGGCGAAATGCATATTGGTTTTTTCACAGTTAAAATATAATTGTTAATAAACACAAACCAAAAGATAGTAATTATAGTAGTATATTATAGCTGATTTTTATTACAACACCCTCTACTAAAACTTAATTAGGTTTCATACAAAAACAATAAATTTATTTAAAAATATTTCTAATGTCGCAATTCACATTTCGATGTACCATTTAGTTATAGATCTATCTCGAATTTTAACATTTTCCAAATCGCAACTAAGGCTGCTTTATTTCAAAAACTTACTGTATAAGATGAAAATGTGGTTAGCGGAAATAGATTTCTTGGAGAGTGACCTTCAACACAAAACTAGCTGAAGGGACATGAATTCTGTGGGCCTGGAAATTTTAGCTGTTAATATTTTTATAATTAATCCCTTAAGGCCCATCTCTTGCTATCAAATGCAAAGCAAAATAGCATATTTTACAAAATCATTTTGTGACTTTGGTTTTGAAATCGATGACCTCATATTTTACAATGATGTACTTATAGGTTGTGCTTACATGGCTATAAAATAAAATTTTCAAAAAACCTTGCCGTATTTTGTTAAATTATATCTAAAAATTGCTAAAAATGCGAGTATTACATAAATTATTACAGTCAATAGGTTAAGTGTTTAAAAAATCTCTCTAATGTATATTATCGACTTCAAAAGAAAATCTTTATTTTTGTGCATTAATCAACGTATAATATGGATTATGAAATAATAAAAATTTGTTCCAAGTTTTGCAATTAATAATTTGCATTTATTGATTCACTAATGAGTCATGATTCTTCATGTTAAATTTTAATTTGAAATTTTTTATAATACAGTCAAAATCGTTCAAATTGTTAATCTTCTGGATTTACAAGTGTAGCGCCTTAATATTGTATTTTTTTTACAAATACTTCATTTTCTGAAATCAAGATTCGCACTTTTCCAAACATGCAGGGCTGCAGCGTAGGTACCTATTTGGGCGCCTTTGTGCGAAATATGATTCAGGGGCACTCTTGCCCCTATATTTATCTAAAATTAATTTATAAAGTACAATAATTTGCGACGTTGCACACACTTGAAAACAAGAACAATTTCTGGAACAATTTATTATTAATCTAAAACAGTGTTGCATTGCCATTGTGGGATTTCTCAAAATATATTTTAAAAGCAACAAAAATAAATGCGCCACAAGCAGTTTAAGGTGAAATACGTCTAAATTGACAGTTTTGAAAAATATTTGATACGCGAAATAAATGTACCAATCATGTTTCTACCAATATAAACTACTTATGTAGTTCTTGATGACACTATTACTATTAGCAAACAGTGACAATTTCCCCTCCCGTAAAAATCACACCACCCAGGGATTTGCCAATCACAATCCCATATCGGCGTCCACGTTCGAAGCTTAGCGTATTTACCGCGTTAAGCTGCGCGCTACGGGAGCTTCCGCTAAAGCTTTGAAAGGATGTGTTTGACACGTTGCACCGCCAAAACCCACCCCCGCCTCCACAGGGGTGCAGAACCCACGCAAGGGTGTTAACCCTCTCCTGCTGAAATTAGACCATGCAGAATCCAACCCTTTGTCATTATGACGGAAATGACGTGTAAATTATATTGTGAATCTTGTTACGCGGGAATTTTCAAGCGAGAGGAGGAATTGTTAGGAGTTTGACACTTCGACAACACCAACCCCTAGATTGTAATTAAGTAGTTTTATATAGGTTATGGAGTAAATAGTAATTTTGTTAGTGTAAGAGAACCCAGAAATTGGATTTGGGGTTATTGAATTTCGAGTAAACTTCAAGACAATCTTAAGACAAATTAGGTACTTATTACTTTGGCACTTCGTTAAAGTAGAGTTAGAAACGATATTGTAGCTGCTTTTCACATTTTCATTACCTGACTGCACATTGTAAATAACTATTACGCACAACTGTATCAAAATTATTTGTTTATAACTTGGTTATCATGGTAGAAACATTTGCTTTACGCCCTTGGGAAGAAAAGTAGAAAACCGCGCCCATGGGCGGTAAAGTAAGGAATTCGCCCAATTAAAATTAATTGATTGACACATGAAATGTTTTTTTTTGTTACCATAATTAAAATTTTCTAGTAATAAATACCTATTTTGGCGTGTTTTCAAGATCTTAATTACGAATAAATCACAAGAATTTTAAATACTAGCGTCGCGAGCATTAATAATATTAATTTATAAATAACTATTAATTTATAAATAAGGGTGTGAGATTCTGAATTCAAAAATAGGTAGCAATAACAACAATTGGTACCTACCTATTTAATTTAGTCTAATCTGTAATGTTATAACTACCTACTTTCTTGTAGCTTTACTGAAGGTAAGGTAAAAATTTAAATACAGATACTAGTTATTTATGTATCAAGGGCATCATGATGATGTTTATGCTCATCCGAGGGCGACATGTTTACAATCCTAAGGGTCTCTGGCCCGAGGGTCTGTAAATCGCCCGAGGGCTATAAACATCAATGATGCCCGTGGTGCATACAATATTTTATGTCTTACTATTTTATTTAAAATATTGCGCGCGTGACATTTCGCTTTGACGTTTCGAATTTTGTTAATATTTTTGGTATCCTAGTAACAGACAGAAAATATATTAATTTCAGAAGAAAAACATTAGTGATGTCTCAATATTACCATGGCAATTTCTTAATGCCCTAGGGTATAATGTAGTATATAACATACCTCGTATTCATGACATAATTAAACAATTACATACTAGGAAGATATAAAATAATTTACTTCATTAAGTATTTTATTTTTTTATAACCAACAATTTGCAGTACAGATAGTTTTAATCATTTTCATCAAACTTCAAAACAAAATATTTGTGCTTATTATCTAACTTCTAAGAGAAGTTTTTTTTTCATATCCTATTTTTATATTTATTGTTATTTTTATTTATTTAAATGAATTTATTTAATTATTGTAATTTATCCTCATAAAAGTGGTTGTTTGTTCCATTAAAACGCAGAGCAAAAACTCTGACGATATGAACAGAGAATAAATTATAATCTCGTTCGATGAAGTATCAAATTACCCATAAAATTCGTCTGCCAATTATAGAGAAGCCCTCAAAATTTGAAAAGTCTCTCAGCAGGTTAGTAACGAAGTAACAGCCGCATTTCCTGCTGTCCAGTGCAGGAATAGCAGGAAGCCAGCAGGAGTTCTGCTCGTGACGTGACCGTCACTTATTCCGCTGCTTGCGTTTGGAGGGCCCTCGAATCGGGCCGATTTGGCAACCTATTGAAATACTTTTAACAACGCCATGTGCCATATCGTCCCCATTATTACTGCGTTATCCTTACTCTGTGAAATGTAAACATTTGCTAGCGGGGCGCGCCATGAAACTCTACGATACAATTTCCTGGACTTATCGGGGATCGTTTACTGATACGTCTTGAGATGTAATATTGGGGTATTATATGATTTAATGGTACGGATGGCAATTTTCTATTTCGAGAGGAACTTCAGAATCCGCGGGTTTCAAGCCCTTAACAATGACTCTCAGCCACTTCACTGGAAAATAAGAATGTACCTTTGTTAACATATGGTATTTCACGAAAAATATCCATAAATAATAACGAAATATGAATAACACGATATTGGTATGCCTTCGTTATTCAAAAAACAATTTAATTAGAATATACTCGTATGTCTGATTTTATATTTTGTTTTTAATAAAGAAGAACATTTTTCTTTATTTTTGATTAATTTGGAGGCTACTATAGGTACTTATAGTACAGGTTGGTGGAGGTCAAATGCGAACATAGGGAACATACACGACAATCGAACTTTCATGCCAGGTATCTTGATATATTTTTTTAGTAGTGTCACCAGTGTCACAAAACGAAGAAATGTGAATTTGTGTGGCAAAAAGAGTAATCAATGACAGAAATAATAATAAAATCTAAAAGTGCATGTAAACTTTCTCGTTCTGCTCGTACACATACATTATTATGCATAGAAAATATTTTAATAAAAATAAAAATTTCAATAATATGACAGCAACTTTGACATTGACAGTACTTATTCCACGTATATCAAGATGCCTAGCATGATAACTCCATTGTCATATTATTTCCCTATGTTCGCATTTCACCTCCACCAACCTGTATAGTTGTTTGTTAGAACTTATTTGCCATTTTTTGACTAATTCTACGATACCGTCCGGTTTGTTTCAAAATATGTACTCCACTTCATTAAAAACACACTACACTAACTTACCTACTGGTAAAATTCAAGTTATAAAACTAAACTTCAACATTTAATTGTGTTTGGGAAAAAATTTAATAGACAAAACCAAAACACTTATATTAGGTACAGTATAAAAATGAAAAGGTCAAGATTTTAAATAAACAATAATTTGATAGGTTCAAAATTTTTGTACAAGTACGTACAAATGTTATTATTATTAGACATCTTGCCGAACCCAAGTAGACACAATACAAACTTGCTTCTCAATATATTGTACATTTATTATTTATGTCACATTTCATATAAATCCAATTCGCTAAATAAAGTTACAACATATAATAATACATATTTTAAAATTGGCGGTTCTATGCTCCCCTTCAAAATATCACTCATGCGCTACGCACATTCTCCGAAAATATTCTACAAGGAATAGAATTAGCAGTACCTAGAATTATTTCAAAGCATGATGCAACAATAAACACGTGTTGTCTTCTAAGATTTTCCTCCTGTGCAATTTATTGTGCAATAGTGTTGTGATCGGTTAATTTTTACATTGTGTACCCTGTCAAAATTGCCGATATAATTTAATACTTTAGTGAATTCAACGATTCCACAGACCACAGAACTATATTCGAATGGGACTAGCCGTTTTCACAATGTAAGTTAGTTTACAGTTGCATGCATTGGTTATTTACACTGCGTTAGTTTCGTATTATCCATTGAAATGTCCACGCATGAATGCTTTAATAGATTACAATAAGCTATGGCTTCAAACAATCTGGTTAACAAAATTATTAAAACGATTAATTGAAAATGGATCACAAGAGGTTATATTTACTACAATTGAATCCAGTATCCAGTCATATTATCTATTATTAATACAATGCTCGTTTCATTATACATTTAATTAAAAGTACAACTAATTATAATTGAATAATAACAAGCCCTGTTGAAACAAACATGTTTATTCCAATCAATGGAAACAAAAGCTAACGAATAGATTAAATTTACTCTCATCCCCTCGCTCAACTCATAATCTATAAAATAGGTTAGGTATAGTACAGTATTTATAGATGTACTTAAATTTAAATATTCTATTATTTTACTTCCATTTCAGGCAAATCAATAAAGAACATAAACCGAAACATAAAAATATATAATTATACCTATTAGAATTACCATAACCACTATTTATAAAAATGTTTTAAAATTTAATTGAAGTGTATTTATTTAGGTGATCATCTTAAGTTACTTGAGCCGATAAGGTTATATTTTATTTTAATAAGTGATCGATGGACCAGTATCGCACTGATTGGTCTTAAGTAGTACTTTTCACTTCGATTTTACTGTACTTAATACATAATACATCTAACATACCGAATATTATGACTCAACTTAGGTATTGTAGCCTCACATTTTGTGAGTCATGTCATCAATATAGATATAATTAATTAATTATTAAGTAAAGAAGGATAAGAATAAAATGCTGATCCAAACAAATGGTGGTGGTCAGCTTGAAGCGTCCGAGTGTGATTTAATTGTAAGATGTTTTACAATTTAACTACAATCACACACTGCCGACCGAGAGACTTAGCGACCTATCTACATTTTTTCTGAATTCGTAGAATATTTTTGATTTTACTTTATTTTCTATTTAATTCCCACTACTACAGCTGCCTGCCACCAGCCCGAAACTCGTACTTTACCGCATCCTAGCAATGTAATGTAATTTTGAAGTTGAAAAATACTGTAAAAGTGTTTTCGTTGCGAGTAAACTGTTAGTTTATTATTGACTTGAAGACAATGTTTTTGTAAACATTTGATAAAGAAAGAATGGATCTACAGATGTACCTTTTTAAAATTTTAAAAATAAATTTCTATCAAGAGATATAACCTCGTAAAGTTTACATAAATTGGAAATTTTTATGAATTTTTCGGAATTTTTAAAAGGCACAACTGTTAATTGATCCTTTAAGTATATATATTTTAGGAGGTAGACGGGCCTCTTAAACTTGAACCACGGAATACTTCGAGTTTTATAACTTTATAAAAAATAAATGTAGCATATTAAAATATGGTCTTATAAAAATTGAACGGTATGTAATGGAATGGGTTATTAGAGGTATCTTCTCAGATAAATTATTATAGAAATTGAAATCGTATCCAAAATTTAAGTTACAATAATTCAGATTGTCGAACGATGGATAAACAAATTATGTATCATTTAAAAATTTTGATAGATAATTTAAATTAAATTTGGAGTTTATTAGTCCAGCAAAAACAAATATAGTTAGTGTCCATTGTCTCTTCGCTGTCGCATGGCAACATCAGTGGACTCTCCCTCTTGTCATTAGGGTTCGAACCCCGGACGATGGGATGAGAGCCGCACGCTCTTGATTGTAATTGTGGATCGTTCATCGTTCGTTGTTAGTTTTGTTTCGGAACTAGGTTTAATGGCGATCTGCTCTGGATTAATTGCTTTGTTCTGGCGCTGGCAACAGCGAAGCTAGGTTACGTTTCGAGGGTAAATTTAACGCAGAATTCTACTCGGTAGATTGAAATTATCTACTTGACAACTGCAGAGGATAATAAAGTTGTAATTGAGTTGTGATTGTTGAAGAATTTCAGCTTGTTATGCTCTAATCGTGGGTAAAACAAAAAGTAATGAAGAACAGATAGCATCACTAATAGATGTCGCAAAAAATGTACCTATACTCACACTTCGAATGACGAGAAAAATATTATTTATTTGTATAAATTGAAATGAAATACATTCGAATACAGAAGAGAAATGTAATTGAAGAATCATGTTCGTGAATGTTCAAATTGATGACCATTATTGTTCAGACAACGCTGATAACGCGCACTAAGACATTCGCAAACATCACATATGGTAAAGTGTGAGTAAGTAAATTTTTTTGAGACACCTATCTATTCCTGTGGAGCTCAACATCTATCCTCTCGCTTGAAGCCGCTCAGTTTTAAGCCCTGTGCACACGAGGATTTCTTGAAGATTCTACTAGTCCTGGAAAAGAAGAAGTTTTTTTCTTTCTAGTGAGAATTATCTGTTAAATTGCGATGCCGCTAAATTGAATCTTCAATGAGTCTTAGAAAATAAGAATTTATAATTTATTGATTGCTTCGCAACCATGTAATTATCACTAGAAAGAAGAAAACTTCTTCTTTTCCAGGATTCAGAATCTTGGTAGAATCTTCAAAGAATCCTCGTGCGAACAGAGCTTTAGGAAGAACTCGGTTTTTGTAGATAATCTAATAAAGACTATTTCTTCCATAGAATATTGTAATAATGACTTACGCTACACGCTATACACATGGATATTATTCGGATATTATGAAACGATTCATATTTAAAGACAATTCATATTTAATAAGTAAATTAAAGCATGGAACGGCATAGGGGTAGAAAAATATATACTTTTGCATCAAGCAACTCTAATATTTTTCTTGCTCATTTTTTAAAAGGCGGTATATGTCTGCAGTCTTCACTAAATAGGCCGAAGCGGAAATAGTTATACGTTTTTTACCGAAAAATGACGAATAATTTGACTGCCGGAATTCCGGCGATCCGGCAAAATTAGAGTCCAGAATTCCGGAATCCGGTAAATCAGCCAATAAGCGATTCATTCCATCACTACTACACTCAATTGTCGTTTTAATGCAATTATATTTAGATTCAGTGACGCGTACTGAATTTTATAAGTTTTTTTAAGCCGCGTTCACATTCGAAATTTGGTGTAATTCGTATCACTGATGAAATATCAAAGAATTAATTTAGCTGTTCACAGTTCTAATTTGTGTGTTGACGGTTTGTCTTGTCAGTGTCAACACAAAGTGTCAGTTTGTTTTTGTTGATGAAAACATGATAAAGAAAAATGAAAACAAAAGAAGATTTTGTAGATATAATTGCCAAATTTCCATGTTTGAACGATAAAATAATATATTTTTTCTCAATTAATAGAACGAATCCTAAACTTACTAGAGAAATTTGAGGTTTGGATACTTTTCTACGAATTGAAATTTGAGTGCACCAAATTTAAATTTTGATGAACGCAAGTACACATTGCCATATGACAAGCTTCACAAATTTCACCGAATTTCACCAAATTAAAATTAAAAGTTAGCTTTTTATTCCGTTGGTAGCTCCATTGAAATTAATTACCCACAAAGTATTTTATTGAGATTGTTGTTGTATAAATAATGCAAATCAATAATTTTTCATTGAGAGTCGCGCCAATCAAGTAAACAAATATGAGACTGCAAAATGCAAATGTTGTGTACTCATTTCATAAACAGCACCCCTGTACCCCTGTATTTCACCCGCATAACACCATAGCTTCATTCGTAAAATTAAACGCATTAATTCCCTAACATGTTTGTTTGTCCGATCAGTGATTTGTCACAGCAACAAAATCGCAAAATCCAAAATCGCGATTCATTTAAATCTCCCGTCTGCGGGCAGGTGGCAGCACAGCAACAGTGGCGCAGCCAAGGGGGGCTATAGCTCCCCCCCTTGGCACATGCATTTATTTTTACATTATATTATTTACTTATAATAAAATTCAATATGTAAATTAATTATATCAGAACAAGAATACTTGCTGTTAGATTCAATAAAGAGGGCAATTTTTACTTTTCTTATTGCTTACCTACTACGTAAGTTGAATGTTAGTGTTTACTTCGTGTAATATTGTAAAATTTAGTTATAGTTATAGATGAAATTAAGAAACAGCCTCGGCGACCTTTACTGTGAACCAAGGAGCCAAAAAGAATTTTTTTTGCGAATACCTTTACTTTTGTTTTATACAGGATGAGTCATCGAAATGCCCGTCGTCGATATCTCCCTTGTCGTTAAAAATACAGCATAAATTTATTAACAGAATTTTTCGTCTACTCAAGGAGCATGAAAATTATTTTCACATATACAGGATGTTGCATAACGACTTGGCAATAATTATTATTCCGTCCTTTTTTAAATGAAACACCCTACCGTAAAACCGGCTTACTTTGCACCAGTTTTGTGACTCAAATTTTGTTATGAAATGTAAAAAAAAATTAAAAGCAATTAGAGTGTTTTTTGAGTATTGGGTGCCATTGTATAGGTGAGTGAAAAGTTTTAAATGTATTTTGAAAGTTATTTATTGGGCCATTTTTTTTTAAACTAGTTCAAATTATGGTGCAAAGTATACCTTAGAAGTGGTATACTTTGCACCGCTTGATAATTTTTTTTTACCCAGTAAACTGCTGCTGGTGTCATAAAACACTACACGAATATAATCTTTGCATCACTACGAATATTTTGGTATTTTTTTTAGTTTCGTTGAACAGGTGGTCTAAAATATACGTTGTTACGTTGTTACTCTTTTTTGCTCGTAAATCACAGCTAAATAGCTCCAATGTGAACTTTAAACATTTTAAAGACAAATAACATATTCTATCAAGGGATTATTTATGTTTCTTAATGAACTAAAAGTAAATGATCAAAAAAGTTTAAAAAAATTGAGAAAATGACGATAATTTACATTATAATGGTACTTGTTATTGAACGTGTTCTCACCAGTTTATATTAGCTAGAGCTTTCTTGGCAATCTAATTTTACGGGACTTCAAAACGTCGAATTTTTTAAGTTAGATTTTAACCACCTACTGTTTCACGACTAATGCTGAAATACTTGGTACAATATGTTGCTATGATACATTAAAGAGTCCTCTATCATTACAAGACGTTATGAGCTGAACAAAAAAAAATTAAGTCTACACTGATCAAATATATACTTTTACAGCAGTGGTGCAAAGTTACCCGCACTGGTGCAAAGTAAGCCGGTTTTACGGTATATATTTTTATATATTTTGAATTGCATTTTATTTACCTATACGAAAATATAAGTTTCATTTTAGTTTTCCGCGGCGTTGCCAAGTTATTCAATTTTTTCTCTAAAAAAAAGCCGAATACACGTATTGTTTTATAAAGGCGTACTGAAGTTATTTTAATAGTAAAAATTAAGAATTTTTTTTCTGTACAGCTATAACTATACTCTTTGTGCTGACATAACTTTTTTTAAATGTTATTATACAGGGTGTTCAATACAGAGAATCAAATTTACTCAATTTCAAATGGCTATAACTCGTATTTTTCAAATGGAACATCCTATATTTTATTATTCTGCTGTGTGTATTTTTGCATCTTCTTATGTTATAAAGAATGTCCTATGCCTTAAAACATTAATTTCGAAATTAATTAAATTTCACTTTCATCCTTATGAATGATAATAATCATAAATCATTACCTATAAGTATTAAGTAATTTTGATTTTGTTAGCCCCCCTCCCCCTCCCCTTGGAAAAATCCTGACTGCGCCGCTGGCTTCCAATGTGCACAACAATGCGATTTGTGATTTTGTGTAATATTTGGAGCAAGATGAATACATCGGGCCTATTGACAAAAGCGAGAGCTAATAAAACTGATTCTGATGAATGTTAACGAATGTTTGTGCGCGATTTAGGGAGGGTGGCGTTTTTTCGAAGTGTGTTTAATAATTGAACAGGGACCCGATGTAACAGCTTGTTGCACCATTTGTCTGAATATTGTACACTGTCGCTTTTGCATGAAAAATTGCCGAATACCTGCCACTGTGACCAAGGATTTATTTGGATATATTGTAGATTATATCAGATGTTATATCTAGACCGATCTTGACAAAAGCTGGAAAAATATCGATTTATCGATAATTATCGTATTCAAGATATCGATATTGAAAAGAGAATGAAAATATTCGGGAATGCAGTCATGAACAATTTATAAAGTTTGTCATATGACAATGTATACTTGCGTTCACATTATTGGAATTTGGTGTTGTGGCCGCAAGTACACATTGCCATAAGACAGACTCCCAAATTTCGTTAAATTTCACCAAATTTCGGACTGTGAGTGCGGCTTTAATGTGTCGTATTATAAATATTGAGCAAGAGAATAATCGAGTGTAATAAAATGCGCCGCAAGATAATTTTTTTCTCATTCAAGGTCAAATGCGTTATAATTGAAAGTTACTCCCTATACAGTCCATTGTATATGTGTCTGCCTTAAAATATAAAAACATAATTCTTTGAATAATTTGGTAAAACACCAAAAATAGTTTCAATTGCAATTTGGCCCGTCGGAAATTGCCGGCTTGCCGAACTGGCCAGTCCGACACTGGCCTAAACACGCGCAGATAATCGTCGTTGTTCGGAAAAAACCTCCTATGTGAAACATTAAGTTTGGCAGTAGACAAAAAAACAAACTATTTTTTCGAAGCTTTGTACTGTTTAAAAACACATAGAAGATTTTAAAATATATATTTTGAAATCTTACGATTCAGAAAAGTACATAGGAGCAGTGTTGTAATAGATAACAATATTTTTTATCTAGATAAAGATAAAGATAACTTACTTTTTATTTATCTAGATAAGATAATAGATAACCATTGAAAAAATTATCTAGGTAATAGATAAAAGATAAATAATTATTATCTAGATAATTATTAGATAATTATTAGATAATTTATAGATAATATAAAGATATATAAAGCAGATGTTATAATGTATACGCGGTACCAGCTGGAGAGCCGACAGCATTGCAAGCTTGTTCGTTGTATGCTTGCACAGTTTGATTACATTTGAATTCGATTAAAATTACAAACGCAAAAAATTGGTTATAATTTTACTAAAATTATTATCTAGATGATAATTAAAAATTAGATAAAGATAATTTGTAATATTATCTAGATAAGATAATAGATAAATAAGAAAATATTTATCTAGATAAGATAATAGATACAAATATATTATCTAGATGATTTATCTAGATAAAATTATCTAGATAAGTTACAACACTGCATAGGAGTGTTTACCAAGCGAAAGAGCATACTACCCTTAATTTTATTATACATGAAGTCGATTTTGGCATAAAATGTCACATAGGAGGTTTTTCCGAACAACGACGTAATGCTGAAGATGTTAAATTGTTTCTTGAATCTAGAAGTAAAAACTAAAATGCACAATACACAGTTGTGCACGAAAAATAACATTCAAACATTTATCACATTTTATTAAAAATTCTCTGACGAATAGTTCCTCCAAAATATTCAATATTTGAACTACTCACGTAGGTGCAAAAACGAAAAGTAAACATCTTAAATCTTGATAAAATCACGCAGTCATTTTTTATTTCAGATTGAGGACCATTTACTACAAGTGATTCTGCGAAGGTTTTTGCCGTTGTTTCTGGTCCAGTGTTTACAGAACGCCCTACTAGCGAAACGATGACGTAACAAATTGTAACGTCGCTGAAAATTTGATTACTAACATGAACATGGCGATCATTTATCATTTTGTTTCGTTTTTGCATCGAACGTAACGAAATACGTGTTGACACTGATACAGTGATACCGAACGCAATCGAAAATGAAATTTATAAAACTTGATCACAAGAGAAACACTGAAAAATATTGGAATTATTTTTCCAGATTTTTTTCATATGAGGCAGATAGCCGACTGCGATATGTGACAGACTGATATGGTTCTGACAACTCAGGTTTTAAAACAGTCAAACATTTTAGTTAGAACTCTCTACTGAAGCCGGGTTTTTGCAGCATCATCATAGTCACAGTCGTAAGGCGGGTTTACATTGGTCGTGTAAATGGGTTAGTTACTAGTACTATTAGCTCGCCAGACCGCTACCCATCCAATGTAACCAACAGAAGCTAGTACCAGTACTAGTACTAGTACAAGTAGTTGGGGTAGTGAAGTAACTAACCTCCCGGGTTAGCTACTCACCTACTAGCCTTCCCCTTCCACATACATTCTGCACTATCCACTACACTCATGTCTTTTTTTTTTTTTACTTTATTAAAATGAAAAAGTGGTCTTAAACGGAGACAATAAAGTTTGTAGAACTATATCGTGATCATGAGTGTTTGTGGGATGTCGATAAATTTTGTTATCTTTACTTTATTTCGTTTAATAATAGATTTTGTACGAGATGATATACAACCACGAAAAGAATTAATTTTGTCACCTACAGAACAACTTGTACTGGTACTAGAAGTATAGCTAGTCGTCTAAATTGTATTTCTGGTGTAAACACCTAGCCTAGCGTTTAGTTGAGTATACTAGTATAGCCCGCTACTTGTACCAGTAACTGTCTCAGTTACTCCTCTAATGTAAACGCGCCTTTGTCTTAAGAATTAAAACTTGTTTCTTTAATACACCTGTTTATGCAGCATTGTCATAGTCACAGTCATAGTCATTATGATAACCAATTGGATAATTTCAATTCTTAAAATTAAGACTGTGACTATGATAGTGACTATGATGATGCTGCATAAACCCGGCTTGACATCCATTGGACAATGTGAATTATTATATACCAAAACGAATCGATCGAAGCGGTTGAATTCCACTATAATAACATCTACCATTCTATAATTGGGAGTAAATCCTGTAGAATGGTTACCAGCAAAATAAAAAATAACAAAATAGCATTGCACAATATTTGCTAATAATCAATAACAGTAAAATAATTGCACCCACCATAAACAGCGCATATAATTACCAACATCATCTCACATCATCATTGTCAATCGCATAAAACCGTTTCGCAAATCACATCCATGGGTTCACAATCCATATTCATGAATGCGTATTTATGATATGATGGCATCAAATGCGAAAAATCCCATCATTACTCGGCGTGTTAATCGCTCTCATTGCGTATATAAATATCTGTTAATATATTCGTCATCCGCTGACGCTCCGGTCAGTGGTGGGCCCCTCGCGATCCCTGGATCCGGAGCAGGCGCTTGGGGCCCGGAACTGTCGAAGGTGGCGGTGGTCGAGCGTCAAACCGCAGCCAACGCGGATATGAAGTTTTAATTTGGACTCTGACGTTGGAATTGTTGAATGCTGCCTCACTCAATTGTTATGACGTTTGCAGTTATTTTTGCCTTGATGTTAACCACATATGATTGATTTGAAATTGTAATTATTATAATATTAAGCAGTTTTGATTAGTATTCCTTTTTAATTATAATAAGGTTAGTCATAAGGTTGTTCGTATTACATTTTAGTTTAGCATCTATTTATAATCGAATATTTTATAAAAAATTATGATTAACAATTTAATCTATACATCAACTGTTATTACCTTTTAATATGCAACATTTATTGATAATTATAAACAACATAATACATTAGTTACTTATAATACCTTAGATACTTATATTAGTTACGAACTTAATTCGTCAGGGACAACCATAGTATCATCAAAACCTTCCATAATATACAAACTGTCAACGAATTGATAGATATTTTTTTTGATTTGTTTTAACATCGCTGTCGTTGATGATACGATTAAGCTTTGAATAAAACGTGAATATATGTAATTTAAGCCTCCTAGGCACTCTTTAGAATTTTTATAGTTTCATGTGTTTAATCAATTCTATTTTCTGAACGGATAAATATATCGACTTCCGGTTTGCTGAATTGGATTCCTTAGGCATCTTTATATAAGATACATTGTACTATTTTTTTGAAGGGCCTTTTATAAACGTATGAGAAGTTGACCCACCCATACTAGCCCACCCTGTTAAAATCTATCGCAATCGTTAGTTTTACGTTAGTTGAGTTTAGTTTTGTAGAAAATTGCGTTAGTTTTGAATGTTTATACGTATTTTAAAAAAATAATATTTGGGTGGGCTAACTTCACAACAGCCCAACCCTTAATTCGAAAGTGCGAGGAAAACACATTAATACCTTTTAATTGATTAGTTGATGTTAGTTGTGCTAAATATTACGTTTGTTTTGTTATTCTAAGCTGTCAAATTTGAGCCGAGTGGGTGGGCCAAAATCACGGTTCTCCAGCCCATTGCAGAATTTCACGCGTAGATTTTACATACGTTGTCACCGTGGTTAGTTGAGAATAGTTTTGACGAAAAATACGTTAGTTGTGCCATAATTTGCCCGCCTTAACCAAAATAACCATTTTCGCTAACCATACGGACTTGATGCTATTATGTCATTGATTGCTGTAATTTTACAATATAAAATTGGAAATAAAATAGAAGGCAACAACCGGCAACAACCAACAGCAGTGTTGGACATTTACCAGATTTTTTAAAATTTAGTTTATGATTGACAAATAATATGGTACAATAGTTTTCAAAGTGAGGAGTTCTTAAAGAATGCAATAGTTGGACGTATTTACCAAAATCTAATTTACCTTTTCTTTTTCAGTGTGCATGCAGTAAGCCAAACGGTACTGAATAAAAACAAAGAAGCAATTTATTAAAATAAATTATTGCAAAATAAAAAAATTGCAGTAATACATTTTTTTACAATTTATATTTAGGTATATTTGTTGAAAACAAGAAAAAATTTTGGTATTAGCAAATCAAATTGAGAGATATTCTTAAAACTCTAGAACTATGTAATTATCCGAAAACAATTAAATTAGTTCCTAAAAATAAAATATTGAATTAATAAAATAAAAATCGCATGACACAAATAACATCCAATTAGAAGAATTGATTATAAAATAGTAACAAGGATTATATAAAAATTTAGCGGAAATTTTTTACAATTAGCTTGAGGAACCTAACTATAATAATTAATTAATGGATAACTTTTCTGTCACATTCCAGTTTGATATTTAAATTAAAAATTGGCTAAATTGTCATTTTGAGATCAGATTTTTTGAAAAAGATTTTTGCAACAAGTATTCAAGTAAAGTATTATTTCCGGTAACAGAATTTTACAAAAATCTTATCAGTTCTTCTTTAAGACGTACAAATGTATTATGCAAATTATTATAATATAATGTTGGTGTAGAAATTGAGATTATAATAATAAAATTATAATGACAAATAAAGTGCGCAAAAATTCATCCATACATAACCACATATTTGTTTCTACCATGACAACAATAATTTCTTGTATTATTAGTTTAAAAAATGATTTACTATATGCTATAATAATCATAAACAATTCCTGAATGGCCTCCTATTTTTACAGAAAACAATGATATATAGTAGCATCAAGTCCGGACGGTTAGCGAAAATGGTTATTTTGGTTAAGGCGGGCAAATTATGGCACAACTAACGTATTTTTCGTCAAAACTATTCTCAACTAACCACGGTGACAACGTATGTAAAATCTACGCGTGACATTCTGCAATGGGCTGGGGAACCGTGATTTTGGCCCACCCACTCGGCTCAAATTTGACAGCTTAGAATAACAAAACAAACGTAATATGTAGAACAACTAACATCAACTAATCAATTAAAAGGTATTAATGTGTTTTCCTCGCACTTTCGAATTAAGGGTTGGGCTGTTGTGAAGTTAGCCCACCCAAATATTATTTTTAAAAAATACGTATAAACATTCAAAACTAACGCAATTTTCTACAAAACTAAACTCAACTAACGTAAAACTAACGATTGTGATAGATTTTAACAGGGTAGGCTAGTATGGGTGGGTCAACTTCTCATACGTCTTTTATAACGTGAATTTTAATGATTTTCTCCAAGATAAAATTATAAAATTTTAGAATTCTTATAGTTTCTTGTGTTTAATCAGTTCCAGTTTCTGAACGGATAAAGATATCGACTTCCGGTTTGCAGCATTGGATTTCTCATATATTTTTATGTAAGATACATTACTATTTTTTTAAAAGGCCTCTAATAAAGCATAAGAAACTTTTAAAATTCTAAAAATTTACAATTTTCTCTCGGAGAAAATAATTAAATTTTTGATTATTAGAGGCTTTTAAAAAAATAGTCGAATGTATCTTACATAAAAATGTCTAAGGAATCCAATACTGCAACCCGTACAAAAATTAATGTTCATGATACATCCGTTAACACTAATTATTTCATTTTTAACAATAACAACTGTTTCTTTTTAATTTTTCATTTTCTTCCCTCCATATCTCCTTAAGTATTGATCCTTGTAGAGAATTTTATGTAGATTAATTTAATATAAACATTTTTTCGCTAGAGGCAGTAGTTTTCGAGTTTTTAACGAAAAACTGAAAAAAGGGACCTTTAGAGACCTCCCCCACCCTTAGCTCCACCCCCACCCCTCAGTACTTTTAGTTTGTTGTTAAGGACACCTTCCCCTAAAACTGTGCCAAAATTAGCTTCTACATTAATTATTTCCGCTATTTTTCCTTCGTTGCCTGGACTATATGGTTACGGCCCTGTTTTCACTAATTATCTAAGATTTACAATGCCAAATAAGAGAATAAAGAATAAGTCGTAGAATAAGTTAATGTAAGTTTGATCCTTCATCCATGTGGCAAATAGTTTATAATGACAATTCCACTCATAGTTTTTCATCAAATCAAAACACAGTATTTTGCTGAATTGTACCAATTACAGACGAACTACAGTGAAAATATTCACTAGTGAAAATTACTACGACAATTTTCAGTAGTGAAAATTGCCGCGAAGCGTTGCTTAGATATTATGTCAGTTGATGATTGTTTTAAAAATACATTACTTTTTTTGGAATAAATAAAATAATTCGAGAAATTTTCAAGCCGAATACCATACCTGACTATGATTTTTTGGTAATTTTTGCTGTCTGGTCACTCCTGTTTGTTGCTTTGGAAAATAAACACTCTTGTTTTTTTTTGACGCAATAAGCAGTCGTGACCAGACGGCAAAAATTGCCAGCAAAATCATAGTCACTAATGGTATTATAATGATAATTAATTTATAGTAATTATCATCTACCAGCTAATCAGGTTTGCTACAATTGGTTCTAGCTGAATTTAGGCGCAACCCCCCCCCCCCCCCTCTCCACTGAGGCGTCTAGCAGAGAATGGCAGCGTCCAATAATCAATACCTGTTTATATGTGATTTGATATATGACAATGTTGTCTCCCCAATCCTGCAGGCTCTGGCTCTCCGTATAACTTTAATTATTTCCTGTAGCTTTCGAGCCGCATTAGAACTTTTTATCTTTGTGCAACACAATACACCGAGCTTTCCCTCAAAAATTGCCTCTTTTCATAACACGAATTTCATGTTTTACAAAAACTGGATAACATTTTTCAAGAATGAAAATGTAAAATTCTATGAGGAAAATTTTGTCATGTAAATTTAGGTAATGATTTAATTAATTGTGCGACTGAAATGCGTTAATAATATATCGCAATTGAATTCGCGGAATTGCATTATGTTTTGTAATTTATTTTGATGTTTTGTAATTTTATACTACAATGTAAACAATTTTATTTATTATACCGGACCTTTGAGAGTATGAGTATTATTATATAATTTTTAAAATTAATGATAAATATTAAACTGCAAATAAAATATAATAAATATGTGTAATAACGGGCAAATAATTTAATTTTATCACAAAATTATACAGTATTGTTTATTTATCTATATTCGATAATTAAAAATACGTGTATTCTGTATTTATTTTTGTATATCAGTGATATATACACAGAGCCGTATTCAGTTATATTTACGGCACACGTCTACATAAACATAAACTGCGCGTGTTTTGCAAAAACTGCTCTTAAAAATTGAGTTGAGTACTATATGACATTATATGTATGAAAGTTGTGAATTAGCCTGTATTTTAAAAATATGCCAATGGGCTACTTGCATGATTTTTTTATTAAATATTTTTAAAGAAACGATAAAAACTTGGGACCCGTATTTTTATTTTTCCAAAAATGTTATTAACAAGCCCAAAAATAAATTATGAAAATTGATTAATATGCAGTGTGACGTAGAAAGTTGCCTAAAACATTACAAAATAGTAACGTCGCAGCAAAATTTCTTTCTCAATTTACTAAAAAAACCGATAATTTTTAAAAATAAAATTTGTATTTTGACATTAATTCTTTCCGGAATATTTATTGAGTGCTTTCCAACAACGTCATAATTAGCTCGAATGGTACACGAGAGCTAATTACGTTGTTGGAATGCACGATAAATATTTCCTGGACATGAATGAATGCACGAGTGCATATTCGATAAGAAAATCGCAATGACACCGCCGCTCTATTTTTAAATTCTTTTTACAATAGAAATTGAAATACTGACTAAATTTGTATTTAACATTAATAAATATGTATTATTTACCTTATTAATTAACCATTTAACCAATTTTTAATTTAATATCAAAGTGACAGATGACGGTAAAATGTTCACTTATTAATTTCAGTTAAGTTACTCAAGCTACCAGTAAAAAAATTCCGAGAAAACCATGGTTACTATTATTGTAATCAATTCATCCAATGGCTGTTATTTCACCTGAATTCACTACAACAATAATTATAATTAATTTGCAGTATCACCAAAAAGTATAAGCTGTACATTTCTCACAACAAATATCTTTACGCTTAGAGCAAAACAGATTTGATTTTCAAACGTCATATTCATCTCAATATCCCATACATATTTATACCCCCTGTGCTCACGCATTCCATCGTGCGTATATTCTCCACATATTCTCCACATATTCCAAATTCACTTTCTGTATTTGTATGCGGCGATATTCCCGATTTGGCGATTTGGACCACCTAACGTCTGCAATGATTGCATCTCGCACGCGTGCATTCAATCTGAACACGTGCTCACGCTCAAATCACGCACGATCACGCGCCCTCAATGCTCTGATCACTCTATCAGTCATCATCGATGTTTGATATGCGCGCCACGAAATATGGAAGGGAGGGATGCTTCCGGAATAAGGTGGAGTTGTCTCTTTTCGAAAATACTGCTGAGAATCTCTGCACATTTTGACAAAATACGTATAGCAGTACTAGAGAATACCTATTGAAATACTTTGGAACACGAGTCGAAAAATATGTGAACATTTCTCGAAAAATAGCCCAGTGCTATTCGGAAGAGTAGATGTCTCAACGTCAAGCTCAACGTATTCAGCAATTATTCTAGATAAGTCAGTAGCGTGTTACTTAATAAATCTGACGTGGACACCACATGACTTCCTTGTACGCCTATTAAACTGTTCATACTTTTCTTATAACTAAAATTTAGAAACATATAACATATAAAAATATAATAACCGTAAATGATTTATGCGGAAGATACCAAAAAATACCTAGAGTAAAGTGCTCTTTCGGCACGGGCGATCGCGACCAAAAAATATGAGGTGATCAACTAGATGCAACATGAGTCTCAAATAAAAAAATTCAACTTTCTACGACATACCGTTTTTGAATAATGCGAAAAATACCAAATAGTGCCCCTTTGGCACTGACGATCGCAACCAAAAATAGGAGGTGCACAACTAGATGCTATAACAGTTCTAAATATAAAATTTCAACTTTTTACGTCTAAACGCTCGTCTAAACGTATTTGAGTTATGCGACATACATACGTCCGTACGTATAGACGTCACGACGAAACTAGTTATAATGGATTCAAAAAAGGTCAGAACGGACCAAGGAACGGACATTTCCGTCAAAATCTGCAAAACCGAAATTTTTCGCGATTACAATACTTCCTTTTTACTCCGTACAAGGAAATAAAAAGCAGGATAATGGTATTTTTAAGTGCAATTAAATTGCATGATGTTATTGCAATTTAAACGATATTCACAATACGCCAACCAAAACTAAAACCCGGACCTCCGGGTATCTACGTCGCAACTACTTATAAAGAGCAATGTATTACATGCTCAGAAAATTGTGTAATTTGCGAGAATCTGTTATTTTTATTCAAATCAAGTAATATATGTCATAATAACCGCCAATTTTGACGCAACACCTCCATATTTTTAGATAAGAAGTTAATGCGGTAAACTAGATTATAAAGTGACAAACCGGAATCAAAAGTAAATTTTGATAAAATTTGCGGTTTGTTTTGACCACAGACACATTTATAGTAAATTTTTGTAGTGAGGTTAACAAAGTTTACTCTCTTTGAATACATCTCATTTTGATTTCTCCCTTAAGCGGCTCGTCTACGTTTTTACCGAATTCCTAGAATAGGTACTGTCGATTTTACTTTTTTTCCATGCCACTCTTTTCTCCACTAGTAGGGCTGCCTGAAACCAGTCCGAAACTCGTACTTTGCCGCATCCTAGCTATGCAATGTCATTTTTAAATTGAAAAATACTGTAAAAGTATTTTCGTTGCGAGTAAACTGTTAGTTTGACTTCAGGATAATGTTTTTATGAATAACAATTTAAAATTTTAAAAATAAGTTTCTATCATGAGATATAACCGTGTAAAGTTTGCATAAAATAGGATTTTTTTTGAATTTTTCGGAATTTTTATGTTTTAATCAAAATTTAAAAATCTGACGTGGCCATCACACAACCTTCCGCCATATCTAGACTTTAAACAGAAATGTATACGTACAATCTGGTGCCCATTTAAAATATAAGTACAAATAAAAATCTAAAATATTCAAACACAGAAATTAGTAAGTATCACTTGAATCAAAAGATTCATTCACACGAAAACTCTTCTGTGTTGAAGCAATCCTCCGTTATATAACGCTAGTATGCCAACTTGTCACCCGTCTCATCTGTCAATATTTTTTATGCAGAAACAAAAATCTACCGAACATGGATTACAAGATTTCAATGTTTTATTTCATAAATTTATTTTTTAAATTTTACTGCAGTTCTTTAATGCTACCAGGTAAAGACAATTTTTTTATAACGTAGATTGCAAATAACTTTTCCACTTATTCTTATTACAAATAAATACTATATTTATCTAAATTTCTAGAAATTTTTGACACTTAATCTTTTCAATCTTCAAAAAATATCACTTCCGGTGAAGATATTTGTACCAAAATCTAATAAGCTCTTCCTATTCGTATACAATTGTAAAATACCAAATATCAAAATTTTTGGGTAATTCGTATTTGAGTTATCCGACATCCGGCATCGGCCCGGACCACACACATACACACACACACGCACACACACACACACATACATACAGACATCATCGAGAAACTATCAAAAATGAGTTGTAAGGACCCTAATTCGTGCTCATCCACTAAAAACTCACTACCCGATTTTTTGCATGATTCCAATACCTTCCTTTACAGGTAAGCGGAAGGTAAAAAAGGCACATCTGTAGATTCATTCTTTCTCTATTAAATCCTGGTTGAAATACAATAAATTACTATACCATTATGTACTGGCCACAAAACACTCGCTACGTTAGTACATTTTATGCTGGATTTTAGGTAGTACACGGGCCTCTTAAATACAGTTTCTTGCAAATCTCTACCTATCATTTGTATCATTATCTAGAGGGGGCAAGTACCCCTCCTTGCCCCCCCTAACGACGCTCATGCCACAGACACATTTATAGTAAATTTTTGTAGTGAGGTTAACAAAGTTTACTCTCTTTGAATACATCTTGATGTCATTTAGATTTCTCCCTCAAGGGTGAAAACTTCTCAGGTTTCAAATCCTCGTTTCTGAATTTAATTCGTGGATAATACCAGGACGAAATGACCCACGTAACTCATCCTTTAATCAGAGCTTTGATTCGTCTCAATTGTGCGAGCAGTTCCTTCGTAAATAAGGAGCGAATTGGAAGCAAAGGACATCCAATGACATCCTGTGACCTGCCGCCCTTCTGATTAAATTGGAAGAAGACAGGGGACCTAAGTCCATTTTTCTTTTGACAAATAATTGTATTGTTTATTCGTCATAAAACAGGGGCTGCTTTATCCGCTCGAAGGAAAGAATAATAGAATTACGTTTGAAAAGGTTTATGAATTTTTCAGAGGGAAGAATTAATAAAGCAGGCAAGGGTTGATCTAATAATTTTTCTCATTTTTCTCAAACACTCCAGATAATTAAAAGGTAAATCGTAATTGATGAAGATTTATCTGCTACCGGAAAATTAGATTCATTTTTTTGCTAAATTAGACGGACACCGGACAGCTGCAGTTAGAGATTGTTCATTAATCACGTTTTTAATTTTTGCGCTGAAAACCTAATTAGGAGAATAATTATCGAAAATTAAGCTAATTTTAAATTAAGTTATTTTTTCTCTAAAAATTAATCATCAGGATATGATTGATAGTTTGCGAGTGTGACTAATTATGATTAGGAGAATAATTTAATAAGAAATACACTGTTTTTTTAAAACTAACTAAATTGTACACGGAATGAATTTTTATTATTTCGTATTATGTACAAATATCCTAGAAATATTATTTAGGTACTTACAATTATTATGAATACATTTTCATTTATTATACTTGTTTATTTACAATTTATTAAATAATAATAATTAATAAAATAATAACAAGTAATAATAATTTTATTTGGGAAACATTCAGCTTGAAACTATTTATGAGTCATGAGAAATATAAAATGTATTCGTATATCAGCTTCTTGATATTTTGAAGAAGATATTTTTTTAATACACAACCGGCTTGTTTTAAAATGAAAGAAAAATCACATTTTCCTCACAGTGAGGAAAAATATCGTACTTCACATGTGGGAGAAGTAAAATGCTGCTCTAACTCGTGTTCTAAATCAGACACTCATGACAGAGGCATTTTACTTCTCCCACTAGTAAAATAATATACTATTAACTTATTTTAATTCTCTTATAGCTCTGATTTGTAAAAACCCCAAATACGGTGGAAGGCAGAATCTGAACGTTATTTACAGCGTAATTTTTCAAAAAATACAAATAGTTTGTGAGCTTATGTCTTTGTCAAATATACTTTCTTGTAGTTTATATTATTAGAATAACTAAGAATTACGTATGTATATAATTCAGAATATAATTCACTAAACCCTAAATCTTGAACAAGATATTGTTCAATTTTTGAAACAATCTAAATCGTGTAGTATCATACAGCAAATTGTGTGAAATATCTCATTACTTCGTAAATTGTCTGAAAAAATAGATAAGCGCGGCTGTCAAATTATTATTATTATATGCGAACTGCGCAGAATCACAAACTAAATATTGTAGGTAGGTATATAAAATTGTCTCATTATAAAACAAAGTTCATTAAAAACAAAGCAATTTATTGCTCCAGATATTGTTCAATTTGTTGCGCAATTTCGTGTTCAATATTTAGCATAGTGAAAAGATTCGCTTATGTCAAATTATTATTTTATGCGAACTGCGCAGAATCACAAACTAAATATTGTAGGTAGGTATATAAAATTGCCTCAGTATAAAACGAAGTTCATTAAAGACAAAGCAATTTATTGCCCAAGATTTTGTTCAATTTGTTGCGCAATTTCTTGTTCAATATTTAGCGTAGTGAAAAACGGCCATAAAGCATATGAACAAGAATCTCGTTTTCGTTGTTTAAACAATATGTTTACCGAGTCTTCAGTAAAAGTTTCACCCAGTATCATACTGGTCCATATTTACAAAGTAAACATCTTTACAACATCTTCCCTCCTATCAAAACCAGCTCTACCAGCTTATCAAGTATCAAATTACGCATCTGTCTCTCCTCATTCCAGATTTCTTTACGGACAAATTATAAAGCTATGATCCTGGACCCTCTGTATCCATGGAGACGCAAACAAATCAGTGTCCTGCGTGTGTCCAGGACCTCCCGCTGGCCGCACACGCACTCGCAAAGCGAACTCGCATGTGACGCATGTATTGATAGTTCATATTTGGTCGCCATTGTGAAAGGAATTTAATTTACTTCCATATGAACCTGTGGAGAATGGAGTGATGGACCATACGAGGAACGAGCTTTGATCTAGTTTGTTAGTTTAATAGGGGATGGTATTTGGATATTAGTTATTAATGGATTTTAATTGTGGAAATTATTAGAGTGGTGTTTGTTTTGATAAAACGGTTTTTAATATAAGCATTATTTTTTTGTTATTCTATTAGTGTTAGTTGGAAACATTTTAATTCATAAATAAAAACCACAATGAAAATAAATTCTAAAAATCTGCATGTTTAATTATCAATCCGTTAATAGATACGGAATCATATCCGGTTAAGAATAAAAATCTGATGTGGCTAGCACAAAACCTTCCGCCATACCCTACTCTTTTTACTACTATACAAATATATAGGTAGGTACTTACAAATATATTTTAGTCATTTAGTCAACTGTAGAACTGTAGAAGAAGATATAAATTATCATATGTAATATCCCATGTGCATGTCAAATTCTCCATAATTTTCTCAAGTGCGCGAATGCGCACGAGAGAAAATTATCGACAATTACATGCACGAGGGATATTCGAAGGACTATTTCCCTATTAAAATTTAGCCAAACGCTGTTTCTCTCATGAAAAATAAAGCAAAATTTAAAAACTTCCTTTGACAGCAAGTCAGAATCACATTGCCACGCCGTATCCAAATAAGATAATTTTGCACTAGTGAAAATTATCGATAATTTGCACTAGTGCAAAATAATCGTGTAATTCTACGTTGATTGACGACATTCAGAAATGCTAGACTTCTGATTGGCTTAAATTTTATGAGGGAAATAGTCAATTAAATTTTTCGTAATAATTGTTAAACAATCATGGTTCATGGATAACAAGATACTGAAGTTTCATACTCTAAATTAAAAATACATACTTACCTTAGGGTCGGTGTATAATTTGTAGACCTGAAAAACAAAGGAAACAAAAAAAATAATAATGAATATTTTTTAACAGATGGTTTCACCAATCATATTGCGTAATGATGACGTCAAATGACGTAATGCAACCAATAGAATTGAAAATGTAAAATGATGTATCTGACAACATAATTTTGTAGATTAGGTTTTATTTTGTTACGTTAGTAACAAAAAATTAATTAATTTGTCACATGAAACGTCAAAAATGTTTAGCAAAATGAGTCGTTTTGGTAGTATTTTTAACAAGAAAAATATTCTTCCTAAATACCATTCGAGATAATAATTTTTTGAGAGAATTTTTGTCTATTCCACGGCAACTTATTGCAATTTCACTCCACAAAACATCATCTGACAATTCCCCTCAACTTTGTTTCGGGAAATTGATACATGATGTTTTGTGTCGTGAAATTGTTAGAAATAAGTTGCCGTGGAAACAACAAAACAATTCTCAAAAAATTATGATCTCTTATGGTATTACCCCTGATAATAATAACAGGCAGGTCAAAGGTACCCAGCCTCGCTGAGGTAGTGAGAAAATAAAGCGGAATAACAATAATTACCAATAAACGTGATTTCGAAACACGGTTTCGGTATTGGATTTCTTACGATGTAAGTAAATAAGATACAGCCACTTCTATTTATGTGCTTAAATTGTAATATTTTGTACGATATTAATTATTTTCGTTATTATCGAAGCTGTCAAAACCATAATATATTTATTCTTGTAATGTCGAAGATGTTTATGTCTTCCGAACAATAAAATATTTAAAGTTCAAGGTCTTTTACCACGCTGACAACTACACCTCCACCAATTAACTTTAATAATTAAAGGGATAATAAGATGTAAGCATTATTAATTAGTGCGGAGAATTCCCGATTAATATCCGCTTTTAATTAAGCGAAGAAACTATTATTCATAGGCTGCGGGTGCACTGTGACGTCATTGCGTTAGAGAAGGACAATCCTATGGAAGCATTCGCAAGGTAGAGAGAAAAACCCCAAGTGTCAGATTGGAGAAATGGCGAGGGGTTCGACGCTATTATTCTCAAGATAAAGCAATCTTTTAATAAGTACTCCGACGAATCTCTGGAATTTGATTGAAATATGGCGAACCTGACGCCGGATAGAAGAGATGTTTTGACGTTTTCCCCCGATGCTTATATCGCATTATCACTTAATACCTTCCTGGAAGAATGAGGAGCGCATTTTTTTCGTTAATTCTTTATTGGATGCAACACAATGTCGACCACCGTACACGAGGAACTTTTCCCTTCATTTTAATTAGATATTTGAAACCATTCTTCCGAGATTTTTATTATTATTATTTCAATAGCTAAAGAATTTGTATAGTGATCTGCAAAGAAATTATTTGATGATAAGAACAATGGTACTAGGTACATACTCGTATTTCATTTTACCTCCGCCCTCATATTCTATATTGGGAGGTATTGTGATGGGTCAAAATTTTCGAGTGTGAGTTTTTAGTGAATAGCCACGTTTTAGGATGCATATAATACGAATAAAGTATTTTCGAGATGTAACATTTTTTCCGGATTCTATATCTTAAAAAAGTTACGAACATTTAACAAACAAATGTTATATAGGTACAGATTGGTGGAGTTGACATGCGAACATAGGGAAATATATAACAATGGAGTTATCATGCTAGGCATCTTGATATTACGTGGAATACCTAAGTACCTACTGTCAATGTCAAAGTAGATGTCATATTATTGAAATTTTAATTTTCATTAAAATATTTTCTTTGCATAATAATGTATGTGTACGAGCAGAACGAGAAAGTTTACATGCTATTTTAGATTTTATTATTATTTCTGTTATTGATTATTCTTTTTTGCCACACAAATTCACATTACTTCGTTTTGTGACACTACTACAAAATATATCAAGATACCTGGCATGGAAGTTCGATTATCATGTATGTTCCCTATGTTCGCATTTCACCTCCACCAACCTGTATAAGATCTTAAAACAAATCTTAAGAACCCAGGTATTTTTTGGAAGCAATCCCCAAACTGGAAGTAGTATTTTTCTTAAATATTTTGAAAAATAATTATTTTATCGCAATATTTTTTATTTCAAATGAAAGATCATATAATTATTATCTACAATTTTTATCATTTTATAAATTGTTCTGTCATAGTACTTTATAATTTAGAATATGAAATTTCAGTATTTTGTATGAACCATGATTGTTCAACAATTGTTGCTACGAAAAATTTAATTGATTATGACAGTGACAGAGTGATAGTGTCAATAGTGACACATCATTTGTATCTTCTTCTACAGGTCTACAGTTGACTAAATGACTAAAATATATTGTATCTACGATAGCGTGTAAAATTGACAATTAGTTGACAGTATTAAGTTTGTAAAACAATTGTTTAATAGCAAGATTTCATTAGTCACGGGTTGCGCAGCAACGAGTGGTTAAAGTTTTAAAACACGCAAAAACATCCGCACAACAATCGGTAACTAACGTGAAAATTTTCTTGTCAAAGCAAACTTGTTTTGATCCTAATTCAAATTTAAAAGAATTTTTTTATACAGGGTGAGTCATCGAAATGCCCGTCGTCGATATCTCCCTTGTCGTTAAAAATACAGCATAAATTTTTTAACAGAATTTTTCGTCTACTCAAGGAGCATAACTTAAAATTATTTTCACATATACAGGGTGTTGCATAACGACTTGGCAATAATTGTTCGTCGTTTTTTAAATGAAACACCCTATATATTTTTATATATTTTGAATTGTATTTTACTTACCTATACGAATATATAAATTTTATTTTAGTTTTCCGCGGCGTTGCCAAGTTATTCAATTTTTTCTCTAAAAAAAGCCGAATACACGTATTGTTTTATAAAGGCGTACTGAAGTTATTTTAATAGTAAAAATTATGAATTTTTTTTTCTGTACAACTGTAACTATACTCTTTGTTCTGACATAACTTTTTTTTAATGTTATTATACAGGGTGTTCAGTAAAGAGAATCAAATTTACTCAATTTCAAATGGCTATAACTCGTCATTTTCAAATGGAACACCCTATATTTTATTATTCTGTTGTGTGTATTTTTGCATATTCTTATGTTATAAAAGGTGTCCTATGCCTAAAAACATTAATTTCGAAATTAATTAAATTAATGATTTTAGGCATAGGACACCTTTTATAACATAAGAAGATGCAAAAATACACACAACAGAATAATAAAATATAGGGTGTTCCATTTGAAAATGACGAGTTATAGCCATTTGAAATTTAGTAATTTTGATTCTCTGTATTGAACACCCTGTATAATAACATTAAAAAAAAGTTATGTCAGAACAAAGAGTATAGTTACAGTTGTACAGAAAAAAAAATTCATAATTTTTACTATTAAAATAACTTCAGTACGCCTTTATAAAACAATACGTGTATTCGGCTTTTTTTAGAGAAAAAATTGAATAACTTGGCAACGCCGCGAAAAACTGAAATGAAATTTATATGTTCGTATAGGTAAATAAAATACAATTCAAAATATATAAAAATATATAGGGTGTTTCATTAAAAAAAAGGCGAACTATTATTGCCAAGTCGTTATGCAACACCCTGTATATGTGAAAATAATTTTAAGTTATGCTCCTTGAGTAGACGAAAAATTCTGTTAATAAATTTATGCTGTATTTTTAACTACAAGGGAGATATCGACCACGGGCATTTCGATGACTCACCCTGTATATATCGAGTTTTTTAAATTCTATCGTAGATAAAATCTTATACGGTACACATACGTAAAGCATATTTAGTCACTCACGGGTCTTAAAACACTCGCTGCGCTCGTGTTTCAATTCGAACCCGTTCGTAACTAAATATTTGCTTTACGTACTTGTATCGTAAATAACTATTTTCTATTTGGCGTACTTTCAGTTCATCGAAACTGCTAACTTTCTTCGATTTATTTATCATACTATGACCAATAGTTTGTTAGTAGTATTCCAGTGCTTAAAGCACGCTTTGCTATCTGCAATCACTTCTAGCAATTTCCCTCTTCTCGCTAAGCGATCACAATCAATTGTGCCTGCTTTTGATCAGAGGAATTAAAGTATTTTCGCTTTTGTTGATCTCTCAATTTGCACGGTCGGCTAGTAATCCGCTGTCATTTCTTATCCGCGCTGAACGCAGTGAAACACTCGATGCCTTTGATCACATCCTGATCCTGAGCGGAAACGTGGCTTTGCTGTTGACTTCTCTGCCGTGTCACATGTCCTAGCAACGCGGGTCAGGTGACACAACAGAACGCAGAAAAGGAAAAAGAATTCCGGGTATCGGATGTCGTGATATTGATATATTTGCTCTTTCACGTATGAAGTGATAAAATGTGGGAGGATTTCTCGTGGAATGGGCTCTACTTTCATCTTCAAGGATTAGTGAAACGTGTGTTCATTGGTCAGTAAAAATGTCATTTAATTAGAGAAGAGCTTGGGTCATAAATAACAGAAAATTGTTTGATATTTTATATCCTCAGATCAAAAGTAGAACTTACTATAGTGCGACATCTTTAAACAAATTTTGAGGCGTCCTTTCACTTGACATGAATCTTCTATAGGGTGTTTACAAATGTCTTATTAAAATTAATGATATCTGAATTTCCGAAGTTCTTTGTCACAATAATATAAAACAAAATCGTTCCGTTTATGAACTCGTCAATGAGTAATGTAACCAGATTAGTGTATATGGTGTGAAGTTTAATACAAAGCTCGATACAATGTATGATTCAATGCAAAAAACCAAACACAACACTAACTGGGATACAAGACTCGACACTAGGTTGATCGAAACGCGTCGTGATCAGGTTTTAGGCTATTTAAATCTTAGTCCGCCATCTTGAAAATAAAATGGCGGCCACCTATCTCCGGAACTATTTGATCAATTTGCAAAAAATTTGAAATTTAGTTATATCTGCTATTCGAATGAAACAAGATAACTTTTCTTTGCAAAAAATTGAAATTGAATTATGTAATAATATACTTAAATTAATCTATTTGAAAAATGAAAAATCACTATAAAGTGTGAAATAAAAAAATTTTAATAAATAAAATAGAACCGACTTCTAAATCCCCACCTCTGAATAATATTTAGTCACCTATTCTTGTAGTGCAATAATTAAATATCCCTACCTATCTATTTGAAGTCGACGCAAAAATGTTACTACATTGCCCTACAAAAATAGATGACAAAATATTATTTTATACTTTTCAGAGGTGGGAATTTAGAAGTCGTTTCTATTTTTTTATTTAAACCTTTTAACTTAAATCCTTCTCCAGGATCCATGATATTTATATTTTATATACGTCTGTCAAATTATTGACATCACTGCTTGAGATAATATCAAAGTGATTTACTAAAAAGCGTGAAATAGGGTACTTTACCATATAGTAGCAAATTAGTAATCTAGTCAATTATATTGAAAGGACACCTCAAAAATGAGTTATTGCTATAAAAAAAGTTTTCAAAAAGTTAATAGTTCTTTATATATTTGAGATTTGAGCGATACATCTACGTCACAGTAATGCGTTTTCACATGTATTCTTACTTATAGTAATAAAGAAACTACCAAATTGTATTTTATATTTTGTAACATTTGGAACATTTGATTTTATACATGGAGTACATTTTAATTCCAGTCCCATTGTTTGAGAAAATTGCAACTATACATCTACGTCACACAAACTTTAAAAATGAATTACAGCTTTATTTAGAACAATTAAGGCTTATCAGTACTCTCAATCGCTTTCAAATAACATGAAGTTTCAATAAAAAAGTTTTTAAAAAAATGGTAAACTATCCTATTCTTACTTATATTCTATTTATTTTTTAGTACACTTATGATATCTCTATAGTATTGCAACCTAATTTAAAATCAAATTAGGAACTACGTGATGAATGACCTCATCAAGGATCTGATTGAAAGTCAGGACTCTCGAAAATAAGCTTAAAGAATTAACTGGCAACGTTTTCGTATTAGAACTATTCGGATTAGTTCGTCCACATATTGAAGTTCTTGATGAATTGTTGACTTGTAAGGGCTGAGTCGGCGTGCGTTTCCACCACGCATTTAGATATTAAACAAGCAATATTGGCTGCATGACGTCGTAAGATGATTACCTCGGCTTATTCGAAGGGGTGAGATTGAAACAGTGTTATTACTCTGACTCTCCGACATTGAAAGGGGTATTTTGATAATGTAATTTCGAATCGGGCATATTTAAAAGGGAACTAGTATGTAGACAAGGGACAATATGGCACCCTATGCCATTTATCTCGTTTATGTGTGTACCTTAAAAGTTTATTTTTGTTTGGAATAAAAAGCCTGCCCGCTATAGTACATAAAACATTTTATTCGAAACTTCCCTAAATTATTTGCGCTGCTTTTATTTTAAAACCCATATATAATGTTCGTTTTATTACTTTAATTTCAGAAACGGCTCTCACACTATCGTGGAGCGTTTACGTTGTCTATAAAGTGAACCGTGAAGCATTTGTCGACGAATCGACGTGACTCATACGCACATTAAATTGATAATCCCCCTTCAATCGATATAAAATATCACCAACTAACATTTCACATTCCATACACAGAATTTTGATGGAGCTTTCGCTACGCAAAATCTGTAGAATATCAATATTGTCGTTCTACCATGTCATGAAATACGAGAATGTGTTCGCACCTCAATAAAAAAACTAAAATAGTAAAATTTCAATGTATTAAAAGCAACTTTAGTCATTTAATTTCTTTTCAAAAAAGTTATTTTATACAGAATTTTGAGATGAGATCTTGCTGCAGTCTACATGAAATAACAATTTTTCTTAACAAATACTGTTTTTAGTATATTTTCTCCAAAATCGTTACTTTGCGAACTGTTTTGAGTCCTCAAAATAAAATTTTAGGAGATCCAGTCCTATAAAATAACTTAACCTAGACATTGAGCTGTTATTTACATTTATAAAGCTTGAATTACATTATACTTTTTTCGGCTAGAAAAACGAACTTTTTTTAGATACTTAATTCGGCTAGAATCTAGTTTTAAAATTTGTTCTTGCTGCCAACTGAAATTTAAAAAAAATGTAATTGTCATTGTCAGTTGTTGAGTTTTTAATACCCTGGTAAAGTACTGGTTGCATTTCATACAATTGTACAAGAGTTTTTGTTATTTCAGGAGTTCATTTATACCTCATTACGGTTCAAGACTTTACTTTTACTTTTGATTCTTCTGTCACTCAACTTTATTATTTTTGAGGTTATATACAGAAGGTTGGTAATATGAAAATTGGACAGTTCTAGTATGAAACTTGGATCGAAATTTTCTTGATTTACATTATCCCAGTGAGCATTCTAGAATTAAGTATGAAAATTGTCAAAGTTTCTAGCCGAAAAAAGTATAATGTAATTCAAGCTTTAGATAATTATCATTGTTTCATCGCCTACGTTTTTCAATTTTTTTTAAAAGTTATAATAATTTTAAATAGTTACCAAACAGATTTGGAGAGCATATACTAAAAAACGTACGAAACTGAGTATTAGAGGACAAATCTATTTACGGACGAGGCGCAAGTCGAGTATTTAAATTATATAAAACAAAATCGTTCCGTTTATGAACTCGTCAATGAGTAATGTATCCAGATTAGTGTATGGTGTAAGGTTTGATACAAAGATCGATAAAATATATGATTCAATGCAAAAAACCAAACACAACACTAACTGGGATACAAGACTTGACACTAGGTTGATCACTAGGTGAGTGTACTTACATAAATAACTATTTTATAAAAGAGAAATAAAAATTTTGTTTACTTTTGCAATATTAAAAGATTGAAAATATAATTAGATAGGTAGGTACTTATTTATTTGTTATAGAGTAACAAATCTGTATCTAGAAAATATCAAGACCTGGATTCGCAACGTATTATATTCTAAATGTTGTAGCAAAAGCTCGAAATTGTCCTTTATTAGGATTTGTATCAGAACAGAACTAAATATTAGAGAGAACTTTTTTGTATTAGAGCTTTGGTAAGAATTCAAGTTAAAATTCAATATGGTTATATTGGATTATTTATATTTTGGAAGTAAACTACTCAAAAATATGCTAAAAAAAAAATAAACCGAATTACCTACGAATAAAAAGTAGATACCTATAACATTTATTTTTTGAAATCAAAATATCCAGCAGACATAACACATTTATTTGATTTACTTATAATGAAGGCAGAATATTTCGGCATTTCAATATGAAGTAAAAACTAATTTCAATATACTTCATGTTGCTTAACATTACATGCATAACAGTAAGCCTTGTTCACAAATGGATTCTTTGTAGATTCTTTCATGCTTCAATATTCTGCGAAAAAAAATTATGGTGAAAATTGTCTGAAAATAGCGGCGCTGCTAAATTGAATCTTCAATGAGTCTTCGAAAAGATGAATTGCTAATTCATTAGTAGCTTGAAAACAGCGAATTTCTTTTTTTTTCAGGATTCAGAAGTTAGAAAGAATCCTCAAAGAATCTTGTATAAATACGGGTTTATAAGAATATGTGTTTTAATATTTTGCAAGTCCTATAACCCATAACATTTCATTTTTGCCATGCATGTTATGGTTAATTCTTCTTCTTGATGTAAATATCGTAGTCATATAAAGCACCATCTTCCGTCTATTCCGAATAATTGTGAGTTATGGTATATCCGTTAATGGATCCAACTTAATGAGAATTTGAAGCCGTAAAATATTTGAGAGCACGGTTCGTTGAACACAGCTACGGCACTATACGAACACTTTACATAGCTACAGCGCAGCCACATGCAAATGTGAATCCTTCATGATATTAAAATCGCTATGCTAGAGTTACGACTGTTTTACCCGCGGAAATTAATCCACTAGCAGTCAGATTATGCGGGGAATTTAAATGTTGTTGTGCTGCATGGGCCACTAAAATCCACTAAATACTTACACAAATTTATCGCGAGTTTGAACCGTCTGACAAATAACAACTAAGCCATCATTAGTGTGAATGTTTCTGTAAGCTATGGTTTTGTAACCATGCAAATTTTTCCCACTTGACATTAATCGTCCTTGGGATGTTTACAAATATGTTATTCTTGTACTTTAAGTGATATTATGTTAGTCACACCCTGAGTACCATTAAAAATTACATACTCAATACAAACATGTCAGAGAATTATTACATGGGATTACTAACATTAGGATTTTACATTATATAATGTTACTAACAATCGCTAGGATATTAAGAGGATGTGTGGATGTTTGGTTTTGTAACCATGCAAATTTTTCCCACTTGACATGAATCGTCCTTGGGATGTTTAAAAATATCTTATTCTTGAACTTATTGATATACGTTAGTTACATCCTGAGTACGATCAAAAATTTCGTACTCAATACAAACATCTCAGAGACTTACATGGGATTACTAACATTGGGATGTTACATAGATAATGTTTCTAAGGGCGGATATTAGCAATCGCTAGGATATTAAGAGGATGTTAATAGGCAAATATAGCAACAAGAGTGATGTTTCCATTCTTGAAATTTTATTTTGCCAGATGAGTTAATTTTATCTTCAACTTGCAACTCGGAAAACCAACATTATTGCAATATTTTTTTATTTATCTAACTAATAAAATGGTTTATCCAAGGATTGTAGGAGAAGAAATTTCTGCAGGAAAGAAATAATTATTGCTTCTTTTACACATTATAGGCGTTAAAATTGCTGTCGAATAAAAATACATTTTTCTACAACTACTGTAAAAAAAATTAACTGTTAAGAAAGCGCGAACTTAGTGTTTTTTACTATCTTTTTTTTGTTATGTTACCTTGACAATCATTCAAAACCGTGAAAAAAATAAATTTTAACGGTTTTGATAAACGTTTTTCACGGTTATTGAACATGATTTAAATATTAATAAATTTAACTTTGAATTAAAATACAGTATAAGAAAAAATGCTGTTGGTATTGCGAGCGTGAAATGTTTTAGTTTATTTAACTCGGCAAGCGACAAGTCTCGTCAAATAAGTGACTTTATAACGTAGAAAAATATCAACTTCGCTCACTTAATACAAAAATAACTGTTACCTACGTACATATCTATGAAGTTTCATACAAGATATGTTCTTTGATTACCTATGTAATATGCAAATTTATTTTATAAATAATTTTTTATAACACGAACGTAGGTATTTATTTATAACAGCTAGAGAATTATATCCAAATCAAAGAATTTTTTCTGTGCTTTTTAAGAAAGTAAGTACTACCTAATTATTATGTTCCTTAACTTGCATGAAACCAAGTACTACAACCTTTGTTTTCTATTTTTAATTACTCAGCTATTTAATTAATTAGTTTAGTTTAAATAAAATATTTATATTTTTAAATTATTTAACTTAATTGGTTTACCTATCTTTTGTTAATTTTAGTATTTCGACGCATTGTTACACTGTTTTTGCTTTAAAATCTAAAATGAATTTAATCTGTAAAGATGTTATGAGTTATGAGGTTACGACTGCAAACAGAAACACAAAATATCCCTGAAAATATAGCAATGAAATCCCCCTAAAGGCAATAATTATGATAGGTCCAGTTTATATCAATTTCTAGAATTGCCGAAATAAAACTTTACAACCCAACCTAAACAATAATTGCTAATATAACTCCAACAACATTCCATCGAATCCAGAACAAGAATTATTATTTTAACACCGGAAATAAAATCAAAAACAGGCGAAGCTCTCCTCACTTAGCACTTCCGGTAAGTGTAGTTTTACGCTTCATATTTTATTTCTCACAATAAAATTTTTATTTTGTTTCCGATATATTTTTTAATGTTCACTAACTCAAAGGGCAGTGTGAAAAATTCTAATTAAGACTGTGGGACATAAAGCGAAGAATGTAATTTAATTTTACAATGAAATTAAACTTTTTAATTGTCTTGAAATACGCAGGGTGGTATTAAGAAGGGCGAGTAATAAACTTCAGGAATGTTTAAATTCGCAACCGGAGAAACTACAGAACGTAAATCAAGAAAATATATGGTTTGCTATCCTCTTGAATGTGTTTTATTAGTTCGGCAAAATATAAAATTTTATTAGGGCGATATGTTTTTTTGATACCCAATAATAAAATAAGATGGACAACTGACCGCCCTTAAATCGCCATTAAGGGGGCATTTGTACGTATATTTATATCGGTAGATATTTTTGTATTGCTATCAAACGAATATGTATCAGTAAAATGCAAAATTGTGTACAATAAATAAAGAAAAGTACCAAATACGTTTGTAACCCATCTTTTACAGAAGGTATCTACTTATAAAGTTTGAACGGTTTGAACCATCTAACCATGGCATATCTTGATCGTTAGAACAGAAGTTTTTGATACAGATTAAATAAATATTCAAATATGTCGGATTTATCTGCATGTTCTATGGATAGAATATTTTAAATTTGTACTATTTGATTCGAATTTGAAAAACTCGTAAGCTCAAAAAAATTTGCTGTGATCACCACAGTTGTACTTCCTCGACCATAAATTTGTAGGCGGTATGAAAGTGACAGCTGTTAATGTCAAAGTGACAGCTGTCAATGTCAAAGTAACAGCAGTCAATGTCAAAGTAAAAGCAATCATTATTGTCGTTTAAAATTTGAGATTGAGATTAAGAGTAATATGTAAATTAAATTACGTTATAATACTAAAAGCGCAAATGTTTACAATATCTTTATTAATTCAAGTACCTACCTACTAATTTAAAAAAATAGTACCATTGGTCATTAACGAACTTAAAACTAACTTTTTTGTGAAGAATTAGAAAAAAAATTCAGTCGAAAATTCGTAACGCGTTCTAAAGTTATCGTGTTTACGGTTAGACAAACATACCGACCGACCGACTTAAAAAAATTGTCTTGAGGAAGGTCTCAAACTGGACCGAAACGGCGGACATTATGAAATACTTAATAAAAACAAACCTTTTTTCTAGTTAAAAAAATTCTATGACATATACATTATAACTTAAAAGGGCGCGTCGGTCTATGAGACCGATATAAATTATAATTATTATATGTATAATTCGCTCTGACTTGTTGCTTCGTTCGGAGGCTCAGAAGATAAAATTAGGAAGCTACTGAAAAGTAGAAGTCAGTAGAATCACAGGCATTTAAATTAAATAAAAATTATGTTGGTCTGAGAGACCGGGCGCGACCCCTGTAGGATTAAATAGTAAACATTAAAAATGAATAATTTATTTTTTACATAAACATGACAAAAACTACTCGTTATATTCGAGTATATTAAACCAATTCTAGAATTGTTCCAAGAGTTTCCACATTTCCCTGAAATTTATTTAACAACTCTTCAAACTCTAACCCACTCTTAATCCGCTCTTAACGCCAACGCACTCTCGCGTTATTGTATTGTACACCTTGCAAATCCGCCACATTCTCCTCTCGTGCTCGGTCTCGCCTCCTTGTAGGCTCACAATTTTCTTAAGTGCCAATTAAGGCCGTTTGAACTCGCGAAATATACGAGGCTGGCGCGCTGCGGCTGTAAACGCGGTTGTTATGAATTATTTTGTAATTGACGGAGCGGGAGATATTGCTGTAAACTTGGCGCGGAAATTTACAGCAGTTTGCGGTGTATTATCAAATTTGTAAGTGGTGAGAGGTGATTTTTTACCTGAGGAACACGACCTATTAATTATTTTTTAAGTCGTGAAAGAGGAATTCATAAAGTATATACATTATGATTCATTTTCTTTTATATAAATATTTGCTTGTAGGCGTAATTTTGATTTTATTTTTGATTGTAACCAACTTACAGGATTAACTCCCAATTACAGGAAAAATACACATTTTACACGGTTTATATTTTTGATTTCTTTATTAATTCATAGTATATTATTTAAGGAGCACATAATGTAGGCTATAATTGAATGCGAGTGTATAATCATTCGAGAGAATTAAGTAAAGTCATTATGTGCGAGGCAAATACGACGTTTTATCTACGACTTTTTAATTAAAACACTTCTTTGCAAAGTTTTATTAAAATATTAATCTAACCTCACATTTTGGTGACACGATGACAGGTGATAGTTGTGTTGAATTATGGCCTTATAATACAATAGTGTTGAATTGAATTCATAATATAATATTGTGTTTCATGGAAGAGACTAAAGTTACCTACATAATGAATGTATTACCTATTCCATGGTCGTAGATAAAATTAGAAATCTATACCTATAGTCCATTTGAGAATGACCTACAGTAATAAATCATTATTTGCAAGAGTAGTATTGGATTTTTGCCAGCAATGCGACAAATAAAACTACCAGAAAAATCAGTTGTAACTACACTAGGATTGATCAAAATAAGCCGCACGCTTTGTACCTGGAACGAAACTTACTTCTCGAACAATAGATAACGCTCTGATAATCCCCGTCGGACTGTGTCATAGACGTAGATAGGAGTGATCTGTTTATACATTTACTAAAAATAAAAGTTTTTAATATTTAAATATAACTTTCTCATTCATTATTATTAAAATAAATCTTTTCCCTGAAAAACAATTTAGACCTAAAACGATAGTTCTCTACCGAATTTAGTCATTTTGACTATCCCTGTGCAAACAATTATTGACGCGCCACTGGAATGTCTTTGACAGAATGATTTATTACTGCCAGTCATTCTCAAATATAGTATACCTCATTTCACGTAAGAAAAAAGCAGATGGCACTGAGAATTCAGTCCGTTCTACACTCATACATTTTAATAATTTAATTTAAAAAGTTATGGTATGATTTGTGAATAAAGCTGTCATTTATAGAATAATATAGTATTTCGATGTAACTATGAAATTCAAAATAAGAAGGTATAAGTAATGTTAACGGAAATAAAGATGTTTGATCCACCATCTCGACCAATCAGAAATGAGGTATAGGAATAAATGTATTAATGCGCAAATTTAGATAAAACTTGTTAAGTTATAAAGAAATATAGAATAGTTCAGCCGTCGAAAGCTGAGAATATCTTTTATACTTGAATGTATTTTTCGTCACGCGTGCACACAAAGCACGCCGTTATTCCCTATTTAGAGAGAGAAAGAAGCATTTCGTTACAAATCTAGGTAATATAACTAAATAAACTGTTACGAAAAAATTAGAGATACCTGGTTTGTTTATTAAATAAAAATAGGTAGTGACATTTTTTATAAGAAATAAAATGCACTAAGTACCTAGTTCATTCCTTATCATTCATAACTGATGTTTTGTGATTTTATTTTATCTTTGGATTGAAATAGAAGCATTTCAGTTCAGTTCCTGCTGAAAATTACATTGATTTTCCCTCGGATTTTCCACAATATTCCATTCTATGGTCTCCTATAGGTATACTTCCAGTGAGTATTCAAGTACTACTGGTTTCACAGTAAAAATTTATCTCAACGTTTCTAAAGTAATATTTAAAGATATCAAATTTTCTTATTGTTCAAAGTGCGCTGTTACCCGTACAACACGCCATAGTTTATACCAAACAATAATGTCCTGCGAACAAGTAAACCAACAAGTCGTCAATACACGCTGGTCTACTCGTCGTCGTCTGCAGTTACCGCGTTTTAATGCCCATCAAACCTAACCGGGTTCCGAACCACCCCGGCAATAAACCGCGGTAATGTCGCTTCACCCAGTGGCGTCTCAGTCGGTAAAATAGAGTGAGATAATACCTGCCTAGCCGTGTGGAATTTAATTATTCTAATGGCTGGTCAACGCCGTCGTTTCGAAGAAGTCGACCGAATGGAAATTGTGTCAATTTACTTAAAACGCTTCTAGATGGCCAGATTGCTTGATTGAATTACGCGTAAATGATGTGTTCGATGAAGTTTTAGATGTGAACATTACGAGAGATTTACATAATTAGCGGGAGGATGGTATATTATTAAAATCTTCCACGGTGTTTATTAACGAAATGTGATTGAATTTTGAAGACATGCAGGAAACTATAGACAATTTAATCAAGGAGCGGTCTTCAAGTATAGGGTTGAAAAACGAACCCGTAAAAACTATTGACTATAAATCCTTTATGAGACTCGATCGATATTTATTTCAATTTTTTGTGCACAGATTTTTGTTTCGTTTTTCACCGCGTAAACACTTTTCCGGTACTAATTTTTAAAGCCCAGTTTTTGATGGTGGACTGACATTGTTATATGCCTATATATTAAATTAGATCTTTAGCTGTTACTGTACTAAATTTGCACCATCGGTGCAATACATTTTGAGATAGCTAGTTGCCATTTTGTTTCAAAATGGCGGACTAACATTTTAATATACCTATGTTTCATGACAGATTCTTAGCTATTACTGTACCAAATTTAAACGCAATAGTTACAGTACATTTTGAGATATCTATCCGCCATTTTGTTTCAAGATGGCGGACTGACATTTTTATATATCTATATCATAAGTTAGATCCTTGGGTATTACTGTACCAAATTTGACCGCAATCGGTGAAGTACGTTTTGTAATAGCTAGCCGCCATTTGGTTTCAAGATAGCGGATAATCTGAAATTTTGCCAAAGTGCATTGTTAGGTGACAAAAGTCTATTGGCAAAATTTTAATTTTAAATTAATTTAACGATAATTATTCCTTATATTATTGTTAACATTTTACATTTGAAACATTTTTATTGCTACTTCCATATTTGAAATAAATTGATTTTATTCTTCGGATTTTCTGAATCGTAAGATTTCAAAATATATATTTTAAAATCTTCTGTGTTTTTAAACAGTACAAAGCTTAGAAAAAAATAGTTTGTTTTTTTGTCTACTGCCAAACTTAATGTTTCACATAGGAGGTTTTTCCGAACAACGACGTTATACTGCGTATAAGAAAGTAAAAATGGTTTCACCAATCGATTAAGCGTTTACGACTAATTTTGCCTTTGTTATTTGTTAAAAACACGATTATTTGTTAATATTCTCACTAATCCAATATGCAAGTCTAGCTTCATTGCAGTCTCTCCACATCACCAGCGAATATTAAACTTTGTTTTATGTCCCCGGATAAACACTTTACGATTCATTTACTCCGGAGTTTCTGCACTACCGCCGTTCAGAGTGCAGACATTGTAGTCTCATGTCAGCCTTAGTCCCCATTTACACAGAGCTGAGAATTGTTCATTACAGACTGCAGTGCATGGAGAGCTTATATGCAGTAAAGATGCGATCTTTACGGCGGGGTTATGTGTAAAAATTAATGTAATATTTGATGCTAGAACCGGGTTACGGATTTCAGGAGTGGTTGCGGGATTATCTATGGACATGATGTGTGGTTATAAGTTTATGTGTAATTAGATATTGTGGTGTTATTGCTTGTATGGGACTGTTATGGAAGATATGCGGATTTATGAAATATAAATGGAGTTATATCATTTATAGTTTAATTATAATAAAATAATGTGTTATGGCGTTATTAAAGCTATGGCCCTTAGAAGGTTTGTACTGCTAGAAAGAAAATAATGGCTGACTATTTTATTATTATATTTTTTAAGCCAATATGAATACTAAATGTTTGTTTAGTCAAAATGCTGGTTCAATAATTAATCAAATACGAAACCAACCTAGCTACGAAAATAAATAATATGTGTATGTATGTATTATGATTTCGGGATTTGAACCTCATTTGGGTTATATATCCCTAAGATGACTTGATGGCACACACAGTATTAATTTTTTTACTTATACTTTTGACACGGAGTTTACTATACTACCATGTATGTTGCCAGTCAATCCGACGCAAGCCCTTGTTACAGCCTCTAGCCGGTGCCCGATAGCTAGAGGTTGCCAAGTGAATTAGATCCCAACTTGGAATAGTAACGAAAGTAGGTACTGATCCAAATTTGGCCGTGATTCGAACTCACGGGCTCTGTAACCAGAGCGTAATATTCTACCACTATGCTATCCCGCCGTGCAAAATAAATAATATCACACATCCGTTCACCCCGTTCGATATGTTATCGAATAGGTATAGTCGCCACAGTTTAAATTTTTGTTTCACCTTTTAGTAGGCGTGTGTTGTCTTTCTGGCATTTGATAATTTTTTCCTGTCATTAACTATTTCGTTATAAATTGCATTATTTCATTAAAATGGACAAACACATAAATTATTGTAGTACTTTTGCTGAATCTGGTATACTTAAAAATTTAAATCTTGTATTATGTTTATTCATTTATTTATTTATTTATTTTGGCTACACTGTGCAACAGGAATAACCCAATTAAAGGACAGGAACAAAAGCAAAAATACATTAATGACTAGAAAAACCTATTACTTAAATTCTAGAAATATGTAGCTAAATTAAAAATAGTAAATATGATAAACAGAGAGCGGTAAAAATATCAATAAAATCTATTACAAATATAATTAAGAAAAAAAAATGTTGCAATTCAATAGTGAAATTATGTACATCAAATAAATCTAAATTTTTCCATGATCCATGAAAAATAGTGTACAAAATATAAGTAGGTAGGTACCTACTATTTAATACATACTCACTAGTTTTTTGCAAAATTTATTAAAAGTGAAAGGAGCATTATTACAAGAAACAAACAAAGAAACAAACTAATAAACAAACAAAAAGGCATGAAATGTACTTTGCCTTATTGTATTGTAAATACTAAATAATATGGTATATTATAAATTGTTTTGCAATTAATTCGAAGAATTTTACTGATGAAAACTATAAAAACCCCGTCTGGTATTTTATTTTATTCTCGTTTCGTGAGAAATTTATGCAAATTTGAAAATAATTATAATTTTAGAATCCCGACGTAGTTTGAATAATTTCTGTCAAATGTATCATGTGATGAAAGTTTTAAACAGACCAAAAAAGGTTTAAATTTAATAGTCAGCTGCAGACTTGCATTTCAGAGACTTCAACTGAAAACTGAAATGGTTTCATTCAGCGATGAATCCTTGTGTAATGCAAATAGTGTCATGGGCGAAAACTTTACAAGCAAAAAGTCGGAAAAGTTATCTTACTGAATCACGAAAGGGAAATTTTACATTTAATAAGGCAGAAATCAAACAAAACGGTTAGAATAGATTTAGATATCTACGAAATTATATTAAGAGGACCGTCTACTACCTAAAATCCAGCATAAAATGTACTAACGTAGCGAGCTTTATATGGCCAGTACAAGAATGGTAAAATTTTATTTCAACAAGGATTTAATAGAGAAATAATGGATCTACAGATGTGCCTATTTAAAATTTTGATTAAAAAGTTGTACATTAATATAAAAATTCCGAAAAATTCAAAAAAAAAATATCATGTAGGTACTTACGTACGTATAAAGTAGTACATCACATGATTGTACTATGTATATAATAATCTGACACCATAGATTAGATCTGATTAGATTTTGATGTTGATCGTACATCCGGAAGTGGTAGTTTCTTGATGATCTGAAGAGTTATTCTGGAATATCCTCAAAATTTATGAATTAATAGATTTTTTAACATTGTATACTAAATGTTACTGTTACAATATGTATTTCTATCTAGCACCACTTTCCAATTAAAAGAAGTTAAAAATTCGACAAATTTGTTACAATTTTGATTTATCTGCCTATCTATGAAAACAAAAAATTAAATATTTGAGTGTTAATGTCATATAAATTTTTGACTTTTTGACAAATTGAAATGGAAAATATAAAATGTCATTTATTAATAATAAACTTGAATAATATTATAAAAACTACAATTCCGAATTCCCTTCTACAATAGTATATTTGTGAATAAGTACCTTCATACACTTAGTAAAATAGTAGAGTATTGCGAGAGGTCATGTGTTGGCCACATCGGATTTTTACACATATGCAAACTTATTTGACAGTAGGTGCCTACTTCCAAAAACAATAAGAGGTGAAAATATCTTTGTGCAACTCTTAAAACTAAATCACTGTGCTGTACTTGCAAGTCTTACAATTTAAGTTCTTCGTACAATGTCAGTGCGTCGTAAAATAAAACGGATTCGAGTCGCAGGTGGCTGCGGGACGCCTAGCGTCGATCCCAGTCTGAGTTTCTGCGTCGTTCATTCCGTCCGCTAAAACACATGGTCTAACTACCGTCATTGCGATGCATAGACCTTCGACCATATATAGGTATAGACAGATAACACTCAATGCTGTAGAATACAATGTTGTGAAGGCAAGAAGTACGGTAGCGGGGAGCAGCAGCTATAGGCGCTGAAAGGAGTTGAGGACACGAGAGTGTTGCACATTGCTGAATTCTGGTTTGTTATCATGGAACAGAGGATGAAAATAGGCAAACGCAACACTTCAAGGTGTCTGCAGATCATACTCCTCTTCACACCGCTACGCTAGTTCTTTGCTTCACAACAAAGGCTTGCGTTGTTTGTCTATTCCTATATATGGTCGAAGGCATAGACGTATCTCCAGTATCTCCACCACCAGTATCGCCGGTATCTCCTATCTACTCTGATTGAAATTTGCATCCGTTAAGTACAAAAAAGTCGCGTCTGTTCTTTTGTGCCCCACTGCATTTAAATTTAGAATTTGGTTAGAGTTTTCTCATTCGCTACTCCATTAAAAATTGGATTTTAATTGGGAATTAACTGCCGAAGGGAAAAACGCGCCTAACGCGACGAGTAAGGGAACATTATTTTAAAGTACTTTTAATGAAGAACGCATTATTAAATTTTAAATTCATTATATTTAATTTTGTGATTTTTAATATAGAATCCAACCGATTATTAAAAATTAATCACATGAAGATTGAGCTGCAGACCTGTCATTCGAGAAGGACGATAATTCATTTTGAATTTATTATGTATTCAGTTGGCTTAATATTATTAATGTACGGTCCCCAAAACTGTGCGTTTTCTACCCTATTTTTTAACTTGGGTAAATTACGACATTCGTCTGCTATTTGGTACATTTACATACCTACTTCTAACTTTAATAATTTGGATGAATGGTCAGTTGACAATTGACTAAATGACTAAAATATATTTGTAAGTAGGTACCTACCTATAATTTGTATAGTAGTAAAAAGAGTAGGGTATGGCGGGAGGTTTTGTGCAGGCCACATCAGATTTTTTATTTATAACGCAAATATTTTTAAATTATGTTTTATATAAATTTAATCTGACACACCTCCATAGTCGCCATTTAAAGGCACCTAGTTCCTAAATTCAAGAACTAAATCTAGGAGCCGCGGTTTTTTGAAATGGTCTATTATATTGAAATGTCTTGAAATTTATCTGTTAGTTCAATTAGTGTACTTTCAGAATTAATAATTATATAATATATATTTTTCCGGATGAAATCTCATCTTAAGTTACAGGTCCGCAAAAGGGTATAAATAATAAACTGTCCAAAACGGCGCCAGAGTTAAGTCATAATAAAAATCACGGTCGATTTTCGATAAGAACAAATTCGCCTTTCAGAAGCATATCCCTTTATCTTCCCATATTTTTTCTGCATCTATAAACCATCGAAGAAAGGAAAACGTAATTCGTCAATGTTTATCCACATAAAAATTTTACACCCGAGTAGTAAAATTTGTTCTTACAACCAGTACTAAAACGTAAAACTCCTGGGCTTGGGCTAAATACAACAAAGTGTAAAGCAGAGTCTGATCGATGGTGGGTGGTGTTCTGTCCGCGTGACGTAATAAAGCGCCCAGAGGCGGACTGGTAACGTGTGGGAAATATATTTCGCCGGCCCAGCTGAAACTGTTTAAAAAAATTGTCGAGGTGTTGTTTTCCGAAAAAAAATTAAAATAAATAATAAATATTTTTGGGTGCAAGGTTGTTTCATAGAGAGGAAATTACTTTCAAAGTACTTATATTCTCGTCTCGTCCCAATTTCTCGAATAAAATTTGTTTCCATCCAAATTGAAAAGCTAGATGTGACATTAAGAACTTTTTTGTACATTTCTGTTAAATTTGCACACAATTCTTATTTTAAAAATAAAAAATATTTATATCAAAACAATAAAATGCTACGAACAAAGTATAATAAAATATATTTTGACATTTTCGAAAAGAATAATATCACGTATTTTTCAAAGTTTCAATTTAGAGAATTCTCGACTATTTCTCGTTTCGTTATATTGAATTCTCTTCTCATCTCGAAAATCCGAAACGAGAAATTTAAAATTACGAGACGAGAATGAGACGAGAAATTTTTCGTCTCGGCGGCATGATTGCTTTTATGAGTAGAAATTAAAATAAATTACATAATATTTACAAATAAATGTAATGAAAATTGGGAAATTTATTAACATGTAATTAGTCTAGCGATTTCTTAAACTTTTAAAGAACAAAACCAACTTGAACAACCTATTCTAAATAACTGACCAATACAAACAATGAATACAAAACTTATTTTCGTTTGTTTATTTGTATAATATGATGCAAATAATTGTTAATTTTAATAAAGAAAAACTCAGAATTGGATAGTTTACGTTATGTGTAGGGTCTTTCATTGAGAGTGATAAGGTTTTAATTTTAAATAAAACGTCAACGGTTTGACATATCAATTTAGTTTTTGCTTTATTTGGAAGCTTAGACAATGCAGTTATGTTCGGAACAAGATATCGTTCAAATGTCCGGCACGGCTTTGTTGACACTGATCACAAGATCGCTCCAATTTTGCCGAATTTGGCTCATCCGCAACACTGGCCGCTACAGCTGTGATTTTCTCCTCACTTCGAACATTTCGTTGTCTTCTTGGTGGCTTATTGTTTTAGTAATGTTAACTCAAACTTTATCACAGTGCGTCTTATAGACTGCGCAGATTAACGGTGAGGGCGACCCAATTCTGGGGTGAATAAATGTTGAGCACCCACAACTGAGCTGGAACTTTGGTAATATTATTTTATTATTTCCAACCGGTCTAGAGGCGTCAAACGCTGCATCATAAAACTGCACACTATACTAAATAATTTGACACCTATAGAAGAAAATAAAATATGTATCAGAAACCGATAAATCTTTATTGAAAAAAATTTCACTCCTATTGAAAGACCCTATATAAAAAAAATTATTATCGTTATCGATAATCGGCCCTATCGTGTCGGCAGTCGGCCCAAATTCATCGCGGCCCAGTGGGAAATATCCCAGTCCGCCTCTGAACGCGCCGTAGTAAACCGAATAAGCTGTTTTGCTAAATCGAAACTTGGGGAAGTTCGCACTGTTACCGATAAGCCACTGCCACTACAAGCCGCGTGTTATAGTTGGCCTAAACGCCAAATATCCGCGGGCTGTAATATCGACTTTAACTGAAACTAAACGCAAGAATTGCCGAGGAGAAATTCATTGCCAAAAGGGAGATGAGGCAAATTATTTGAGAAGCAACGTGACAACATAATTGTGGACGACGAAAGATCAAATTGCACAATTCGAAGTAATTAAACTTCATTTCTTGTTATATTTTTATTTATTAACAGAGGCGTATTTATAGGTGTGCACAGGTGGAACGAAAATGGTCGTTGTTATTTTTTTTTTAGTTTTGTAATAGTGGGGAAAAGTTGCCTTTTTTGTTCAAAAAGAAGATACATCAATTTGGTTGCTATATCACAACATCTTGAGGTGCCGCACAGAGCTTATACAGACACTCGAGGAAAATAAAAACGCACCACTTGAAAATGCACCAAAAATGACACAATTTCAAAGTGCGATATCTCGGCTGCATTTCGACGAAATTGGATGAATCTTCAAGTTCTGAAAACATTGAAGTCTTATATTTAATGTGATGATATCCAATATGACGAAAAATCCACTCCACCTCATCCCACCCCACTTAGAAAAAAAATGTACCTGATGTCCAAAAAGATCCAACTTTGGCAGCTCATACGCAGTGCCAAAAAAATCGTGGACCTTATTGGCCAACAGAGTAATAAAGATCAGACTTTTTCTTCCAGGTCCGCAAAATTTCAAGTACCTACGATGATTTGGCGCGGAGTTATGAATTTTTTTTAAAAAAGGCACATTTTTTTAAAAAAATTCAGGGGAGGTAAAAATATGAAAACCTATTAAATTTCTGGACAATAAAGACCAGAGATACTTAATTTTAGTATAAAATTAATATTTTTAATATGACTTCTTATTCCTTTCTTTACATTGTATTAATCTTCCCTTACATCTCCTTTTGTCGTGTGTCCAAGGGTTTATTAGTTTCCGTAAGTTGTTGCTACTCGTCCGCCACTACCAATGGCCCTAAGCGTTTCCCAAACTTTGTATATAAAAGATTCATAGCCAGATTATCTTGCACTTAGCCGTAACCACATCAAATGTGTGTTTAATATCCTCGCCTCCAGCCATCATCGTTTTAATTAATCTTCCGTAATGGCTTTGATTTCAAACTTAAACGCTTTTACGAAGTACTGAGAAAGAGAATGAAATTGCATCCTGCATACAACAAAAACCTTGCGGTGTTCATTGGGTTGTAATTTTAATAACTTCATTTTTAACCATTGCAACCTTATTACATTCCTTTCTAATACAAAGGATTTACTAACACTCTTGATATTGTAAACATATATTCGTGAAGATACCTAAATCTCGTCAAAATATTCATTCAATGTTTTAACGGCGCCTATAATAATGAGTGTGAATTGCAACTAACTTCTTATTTGTCTAATCGTCAAATGTGACATGTGATCATAAATATATTTATTGTTTTTCAAATAAAATCTCCATTTTTTGCAAACTTTTTTCAGGAAACTTGTCAAAATGTTTCTCCGTGTGCACTGGGCATTACTATAAACTCCTGTTATATTCACTTTTCTTGTGAATTTAATTTTCTTAAATTAACTTTGACGTTTAAAACAAATTTCTTATTGAATAGTTTATTTTTATTTCGATATTTCGATATACTGCGAACCAGAATGATTTAAGTTTAGTAAATGAGTCATTACGGTATTAGATTTTGCAATATATATTACACTTGTAATCTATATTTACCACTATCTGTTACTTTTAAAATAAAGGAAAAAACCTTCATTCGTAAATTCTAAAGTATAGCATAAAATTAAATGTTGTACATCATAATGTCGTTAATTAGTTGTTCTAAAGAAGCATTTTTAATTGCACTTTCTTACGCAAGAATACTTGCAACCAAAATTGCACCATCTAATCATACGAGTATGAAAATTGATTTAAAAAATCTGATGTGGCCAGCACATGACCTCTCGCCTAATTCTGCTTATTCTACTAATCTAATAAATAGTTTTACTTACATATTAATAGTTTCATGTTCATGTAATATGTAAACGATAATGTCAACCAAGATGCAAGCAAAAGATGTCAACTGTACTGACACTGTCATAATAATTCAAATTTTGTTTAGAAACAAATTTCATATGATCATGGACAACATGATACTGGAATTTCAAAAAAGTAGAATATTAATTACCTATTGTATTTTATATGTAGGTACATATTACCAGATTCAGCAAATTGTATTTAAAATTAACTGTACCCATAGATAATTATATTGTCTTTTATTTTTAATTGCAAAAATTGTCATAAATAAATAATGTACCAATTTATTTAAGGAAATCTATATCAAATTTCAAAAAGTACTACATCCGGTTTGCGGAGTTCTACCAAAATCTTATCCGTTGTTATGATCCTTATTAAAACCTTAAATATGAAATTTGGATATTAAAGGTTTGATACTTTTTAAGTTCATCGTCACATAATTCATACGTCTATGCACACACAGACATCATCATGAAAATAGTAAATTCGTATTCTAGAGACTCTGAAACGTGCGTATCCACCAAAAACTCATACTCGAAATACCTCTCATAGAATATGAGGTGAGAGGTAAAAATGACTAAAGGTGTTTATTTCTAACAATTAAATATTTATTACTTCGTTTGACAATTTATTGCCAATGTCTTCAGGCTCGCTACGCCATATCATGCACCCTAACGTCATCATCTTCACCTACTCCTTTCTTTATGAAGTTACCTCCCACGTATGCCGCAATTCACTTCACTAACCTAATTCTTCAAAGACATTAATCAAACAATCCAGATTAATCCGGTTGAAAAATCCAAGTTTCCGACTTAATTCTTGACTTGCGAGCATCGCGAAGCCTTGTGAAGGGTTGAAGGAGGTGCGTAGGGGTTGTAGGTATTTCATCAGCCCGTAAGCAGATTTATTGGTAATGAAAATAGGCGGGAATTCATTAACGGAATACCTCAGGGTCCAAACATCACAATTAGACGCTGTGCTTCACTGATTCCTACGACGTGACAGAAACATGGGGAGGAAATGTGCGTGGAGTTAATAAATCACGCATATATTACTAACTCGATTCTTAACTTGGGTGTGGTCGACTCATATGCTAGCTACTAGACAGAGTTAATAAAAAACGAACACGTAAAAACACAGTTTTTCACTATAAATCCTTTATATATGAGACTCGATTTATATTTATTTTAATTTTTGTTTTTGAACCAGATCGGTGCAGTACATTTTGAGATAGCTAGCTGCCATTTTGTTTCAAGATGGCGGACTAACATTTTAATATACCTATGTTTCAAGACAGATTCTTAGCTATTACTGTACCAAATTTGAACGCAATAGTTACAGTACATTTTGAGATATCTGTCCGCCATTTTGTTTCAAGACGGCGGACTGACATTTTAATATATCTATATCATAAGTTAGATTTTTTGGCTATTACTGTACCAAATTTGACTGCAATCGGTGCAGTACATTTTGAGATAGCTAGCCGCCATTTCGTTTCAAGATGGCGGAGAATCTGAAATTTTGCCAAAGTGCATTGTTAGGTGACAAAAGTCTATTTGCAAAATTTCAGCTCGATAGGATCCCAGGAAGTGGGTCATTTTTGACTTTTGTTTTTTTGCCGTACGAAGACAAGACGGTGAAGTTAATATAAAGGATTTAAAAAGAATAAAATAGAATTTTATGGAATATACATACTTATATGTATAGGTAATACATCCAAACATGCCTGTGGCAGCCTCGCATTCTGTGAATCATCGATACCTATGACAAATATTTTACCAAGTGTGCAGTTACCAGCCGTTACTCACGGGTACTTATACTCATAGTTTTTGGTATACTGTGCATCACAAAAAAGTTTTTTTGCACAGTTAAGAGGCCCGTCTACTACCTAAAATCCAGCAAAAAATGTACTAACGTAGCGAGTGTTTTGTGGCCAGTACAAGAATGGTAAAATTTTATTTCAACCAGGATTTAATAGAGAAAGAATGAGTCTACAGATGTGTATTTTCTTGAAATTCAGAAAAACTGTATCCTATATTCCAATAATATAAATGTAAAGATTTTAAATATAAAAATAAGAATGAATCCATAAATAAATAATTGCAGAAAATGTAGATTTAGTATCTTCTTATTTTTAAATAGCTCTTCAATTTGAAATAGCTTTTCAACTTGAAATAAATGCTGAAGAAGCTTATTATATTTTGTAGTAGTTATAGAAATGAATCAAGTACCAATTATACGAGTATTTCTTATTAAAACTTACTAAATGAATAGATACATTTGTACTGTAACGAGAAGCATTCAGCAAAAAACATAAAGAAGCAAAAACATAAATTTATTTGAATCCAGAAAGGCACCATTGTTTAGTTGGATAATTATAAAATTACGACTATTAATTGTAGCTATATTTTATAGAAATAGTTACTAAATTTTAACCAATTAATTATTTTATAATGTGCGTTATTTCCATCTGTAGATCTGACAATTCAGATTCGAATCCAGTAATGCATTCATTCCAATTTATTTGCAAGAAAAAAATATTCCCTTTTAATATACAGGGTGTATCATAACTTCGAGTACATACATACATTAAAGGTATATGTTGTTTGATATTCTGATTACGAATCAAAAATAATTTTTTTGATTCGAAAAATTAAGGGTAGTTGCACTGGATTCGTTTTCCTATTAAACACAAACATCTTAAATTACATAATACTAGTAAAATAAACATACAACATTTAATTATTTTTAATGAAACAATCATTACTTCACCCAGCAGTTGCAATGAAAATTTTTTGAATGGAAAACATAAAAATTAATTTTGCGATTTTAACAAAAATTTCTTTTGATTCGTAATCAGCAGCTCCTTCTCATACCCAAATGTCAACCTCGCCTGCACGTGGTGCACCCTGCTAGATAACCAAAGAGGCTCTGACGACCGAACAACGGCGGAATAACCGTACCACCGAGTACAGAGGAAATTCTGTCTCCACACCACCGGTTCACCGAGGTAGGTCTGGATGCTAAAGTTGGCAGCCCCAACACCAGAATCGGGTGCGACGGACTAATCATTCGCCCATCCTAAACCTCCCTGATTAAAGAAACTTCCAATACAAGGATTAGCCGGACGGATTCAACAACAACGACTTTTGGCTTGAAACAACGGACAAGAATAGGAACGTGGAATATTAGAACTCTTCTCGAACCAACTACATTCTCCCAAATCATGAAAGAAGCAACCAATTATAATATCGACATTCTGGGATTAAGCGAAACAAGATGGTACGAACACGGAGAGTACATCTCTCCAAACGGTATGACTTTACTATTTTCTGGGAAGAACCGTGATCAAAACAGAGCCAACGGAGTTGGCTTTCTGCTCTCAAAGAATGCCAAACGGAGTCTGATAGACTGGAAACCAATATCGGATCGCATCATCACAGCACGTTTTAGATCTAAAGTGCGTAACATAGCCATGGTTGTATGTTACGCCCCTACAGAAACCTCTAGCTCCGAGGAAAAAGAAATGTTCTATAGAGAGCTAACACAAACCTTTACGAAACTTAACAGAGGTGACATCAAAATACTTCTCGGTGATCTCAACGCCAAGGTAGGTTCAGACAACACTAACTACGAACATACCATGGGAAAGCATGGAGTCGGAACCAAAAATGAAAATGGTGAACTATTTACCAATTTTTGCCAAAATAATGAACTTATTATAGGAGGTACAGTATTTCCGCATAAAACCGTGCATAAAACTACCTGGGTCTCTCCCGATGGACAAACCCAAAACCAAATAGACCATATAACCATCGAGAGAAGATGGCGCAGCTCACTATTGGATGTCAGAACCTTTAGGGGGGCAGACGCAGCCAGCGATCACCACCTAGTAATTGGTATAATAAAACTAAGGATAGCTACTAACTCCTCCACCTATGCAAGGGGAAACAGAATTAAATACAACTTAGAAAAACTTAAACACCCTCAGACCCTAGAAAACTTCCAAAATTTACTTAAAACGAAACTAGAGAATACCCAACCAGAAGAAACGGCTGCCGGCTGGGATCACTACAAAGAGATAACTCTCCAAGTTGCTGAAGAAAGCCTTGGTAAGAAGCAAAAGAACCAACCGGCTTGGATCTCCAAACAGACCTGGGAGAAGATAGCCGAACGTAAAAATATTAAAAATAAGCTCAATTCATCCAAAACCCGGAATGAAAAGAAAAGTTTAACAGAGGTATACAGGAACATAAACGCTGAAGTAAAACGTAACGCTAGAAAAGACAAAAGAACTTACATTGAGAACCTCGCAAACTTGGCAGAACTTGCAGCTCACTCGCAAAACTTAAAAGAACTCTATCGCATCACTAGGCAGCTCTCAAATAAAGGCTTTAAGGCAGACCAACCAATAAAAGATAAAAACAGTAAACTACTGGTTACAGAGAGCCAGCAAATCGCCAGATGGAAAGAATACTATACAGAACTCCTGGAAGAGAAAGATACTCCTGGGAACATTGATATCACACCAGGCAGGACTCTTCGTATTAACACCGCAACACCATCAGAGGAAGAAATCCGGTGTGCCATAAATAACCTGAAAAACAACAAAGCGGCTGGTCCAGATAATCTACCAGCAGAAATTTTAAAAGTTAACTGCGACACTTTTATAAAGATACTTCATCAGATCTTAGGCGACATATGGGACAATGAATCTATCCCTGAGTGCTGGAAAGAAGGCCTCATTGTGAAGCTACCAAAGAAGGGAAATCTCACCGAATGTGGAAATTGGAGAGGCATTACGCTATTAAACACGGCTAGTAAAGTTCTAACACAAATACTGCACAATAGATTATCGGAGAAAATTGAACCTAAACTTCGAAACGAGCAAGCAGGTTTTCGGCCTAATAGATCCTGTGTTGACCACATTAACTCCTTAAGAATAATCATTGAACAGTCAGTGGAGTGGCGGGCTCCACTTTACCTGACCTTCATCGATTTCAAACAAGCGTTTGACTCTATTAATCATGAGGTTATGTGGAAAATTCTCGCCCTAATAGGCATTCCCGGAAAAATTATCAACCTGATTAAGAACCTCTATAAAGATTCCTACTGCCAAGTACTGCACAAGGGCAAATTAACTGGAAAAATTCCTGTAAAAAGCGGCGTAAAACAAGGCTGCTCTCTTTCACCAATGCTCTTCAACATCATTCTAGACTTTGTTATGAGGCGCGTAAACGACAGACAAAGAGGCATCACATGGACCCTACTAGATCGTCTGGAAGACATTGATTACGCAGATGACATATGTCTTATGTCACACACTTTTGCAGACATGCAATCAAAAATAAATAGACTTACCCAAGAAGCTGCCTTAGTGGGGCTTACTATAAATGTACAAAAAAACCAAGACAATGCGCATTGGAACGAATGTATACGACCAATTTCACATTGGTGATAACGTAATAGAAGACGTAAATGAGTTTTGCTACTTAGGCAGCATAATATCTAAGGATGGAGGCGCCACATCGGACGTAAATCAAAGAATAAAAAGGCGAATCAAGCATTCGGAATGCTAAGCAAGATATGGAACTCATCATATATCTCTAGACGTACAAAACTAAGACTGTTCGTCACAAATGTTAAATCAGTACTTTTGTACGCATGTGAAACCTGGAAAATCACCAGTACTATAATGAAAAAACTACAGGTATTCGTAAACAGATGCCTACGGCGTATACTACGCATCAATTGGACTGACCACATAACAAACGAGGAACTACTGACCAGAGCAAACCAAAAAAACGTAAATGAAGAAATAAAGTACAGGAAATGGAACTGGATAGGCCACACCCTTAGAAGAGACTCGGAGAATATAGCGAGAAGAGCACTTGACTGGAACCCTCAAGGCTCACGCAGAAGAGGAAGGCCAGCCATCACCTGGCGGCGATCCATTCTCACTGAGCTCGAGAAAGTGGAGAAATCCTGGATTCAAGCCAAACAACTGGCACAGCACAGAACCAGATGGAAAAACTTCGTGGAAGCCCTATGCTCCTCAGAGGAGATCTAGGACACTATATATATATATATATATATATATATATATATATATATATATATATATATATATATATATATATATATATATATATATATATATATATATATATATCAAACTACATATACCCTTAACGTATGTACCTGAAGTTATGAAACACCCTGTATATGTAGGTGCTTCATATCTTCGTATATAGTACATTTCAGTAAAGTAACTTACTGATTATAGAACTTAAAGAATTTTTTAAATTTGTGAATAAGGGTAGTTTTCGTAAGGATCTCTGATTAACTATGAATGGAACAAAAGAATAAATTTATAAAAGTCCATAGGTATACGAAAACAGTGGCCTAAAACTAATAATTAGAATTGAAAATTTTAAAAAAATTCTTTCAGTTCTGAGATCAGTCAGTTAATATACAAGAAGTTGTGAAGTAGGTAGGTACAAAAAAGATTTAATAGATATTATGTATGTATGTATGTCATATTGAAATTTAATATTTTGACATTTATGAACCAAATTAATACATTCTATTTCTTTAATGCAATAAAGTGTAGCTTCATTAAATTTAAACCATGTTTAACAGTCGAAGAACATGTTATGCTAATATTAAGCTACTGTTTTATGATTTAATAACAATTAAAAATTATATAATAACTAATTATTAATTATTAATTATTTTGTCGCAGTATGAAAATGCGTACCTACATTATAATTTAAATTTGGAATATCTTAATTAAGTCGACTTTAATTTCAAGAAAATTAAATTTTCTCATATTACAATTCCTTCTTCAATACGAAATAAATCAAAGTCTTTTAATTCATCGCCTGATAATTCATTACTCAAGACTCAAGATTAACCCTTAACAATTCTCTTTATTCATCGTTACCACCACCCCATCTCTTATTTCCCTTTCCATTCCCAATCCTTTTGAACTCTCCTTCACTTTGTTTTTCCCTCGCAGGTATTTAACGGTGCATAATCATCGAACAGTTTCCTGGCGGTTTCGCAGGTTTGTGAACCGTGTGAAACACCCTCCCGTCCGTGCGTAATTAATAATTAAGTCACTCTCGCGGCCGGGATAACGCGATTGATTGTCAGCAAATCTCGCCTGAAGAGGAGGTGACTTGATGCTGCAATGGTAAACAAGTTGAGGACTTGTAGGCGAAGAGCAAGAGTTGATACTTTACTGGTAGTGTGGTCAAGGTTGTTTCTTCAATCCAATATATAGAGTGATAGGATTTTAATTTTAAATAAAACGTCAACGGTTTGACATATCAATTTAGTTTTTGCTTTATTTGGAAGGTAGGACTATGTAGTTATGTTCGGAACAAGATATCGTTCAAATGTCCACCACGGTTTTGTTGACACTGATCACAAGATCACTCCAATTTGGCCGAATTTGGCTCATCAGCAACACTGGCTGCTACAATTGTGATATTCTCCTCACTTCGAACATTTCGTTGCCTTCTTGGTGGCTTATTTTCTTAGTAATGTTAACTCAAACTTTATCACAGTGCGTCATAGCCTACGCAGAGTAACGGTGACGACGACCCAATTCTGGGGTGAATAAAAGTTGAGCACCCAAAACTGAGCTCGAACTTTGGTAATATTTTTTTATTATTTCCAACCGGTCTAGAGGCGTCAAACGCTGCATCATGAAACTGCACACTATACTAAATAATTTGACACCTGAAAATAAAATATTTATCAGAAACCGAGAAATCTTCATTGAAAAAACTATCACTCCTATTGAAAGACCCTATACATACCTACATGCATGAATCTATCACGACTTTTATTCAATTTGGGTGTGGTAGCCTCACATACTGTGTACTGTGCAGGCGCGGATCCACGGGGGTCATGATCCCTCCCCCTCCAAGAATATTGACAAAAAATTAAATTTCACTCACAAAAGAATAGAAACGTAAAATATAAAATTATATGTCTAATATTATTATTAATTGTAATTTTTTTAAATTATTTATTTAATAATATTGAATTGACTTGCATTTTTATTTAAATGGATATAATGTTTAACACACAGCGAGAGAAGTGCCACTATTATCTGGTTACATTACTTTTAAAACTAACTAAACGAGAGTACAACATGAAGTTTTTTATAACCGAAAGTTCAAATTTGAGATACCAATTTTACTTTGAATGGACTGAAATTGGAAAAAACATTAAACTTCACATTTAGACAGAAAAAAAAATTATCTGCGGCGCATTTTTTTGCCTATCCTTTAATAAGATTTTTTGAAGTTTGAAGTAGTAGGTACTTATCTACCTGTATATATCAACAATTCCTTTAACAATTATGGACAACAAAGAAACTGGAAATTCAAAAACTAGATTAAAAATACTATAATACATTATTATGAATAATTTATAAACATAGTTATTTTTTATAAAAACGATAAAATTAAATTTTATCGACAAAAGAAAAGCGTTAATAATTCACTCACTCCTTCGTCGCTTGTGCATTATTTTTCTCGAGTCGATAATATAATTTTATCGTGATGTTACAGAAAAAATAGAAAGAAACTAATTTATAATTAAATTATTATCAAAATGCAATTTCGGAGTTTGTTTGTGATGTTTTTCATCATCCTACTTTTTTCCCAAAGGATGCAGAAATGTGTGAAAACGAATTTGAAGAAAAAATGTAAAAATATTCTTATTTTACTTTATCTACTCAAATTTTACTTCTTATTTTACTTTATCTACTCAAATTTTACTTCATCTATCCTTGCGGGGAAAGTGTTTCTTTATCTACTCAAAATAGTCGATAAGGTAGAACTTTAACATCAGCTATAAAAAAATTATTATTGCATTTATTTTTATTTTTTAAGTAACTCGAAATATCAGTTATAAAACATTTCTGTTTACATTTACAAATACATTTATAAACAAACATTTCGATTTACAAAAACTCCATTTATACAAAAGCATAAATTATAATCATAAACATTCATTTACTCTCGTTTCAAATATGATATTTGGAGTATTGTGTACAGTCAATTAAGAAACTACAAATCAATATTGTAATCTATTGATCAGGATAAATGAATTATGACATATAAAACATACAATACTCTTAGTCTGATAATAATTGTCAAGAACAAAAATCTCTGAAGAATCTATAAACAATGTAATTATGCCTGTCTACTAAAGAATCGTCTCATCAGTTCTCTGCAAGTCAGCAGTTTCCCTTTCCAAATTGAAATTTCGTATTGTCGCTGGCATTTGTCTGCCTTCTTCGCGAATTTCTCTGGAAGACTGCACTTGTCTGTCTGGTTTCCAGGCGATTTCTTAACAAACCGACGCGGCGTCGGTAGCGTCGAGGCATCCCACCGACAATGTTACCAACTTCACGCAGTAAACTTTAAGTGCTAACTGCGAAATGCGAGTGTTAGAGACACTGACAAGCCAAACCGAAGATGTGAACTTCACACTTGACGAGTGAGGGGAGCGTTTAGAACAGTTTTAATGAAATAGAAAACTTAATGGGATGATAGGATTGGGGAACTTCTGAGCATATCTTGATTAAGGTGGATTTTAGGATTATGTTTTGTCAAAATAAACCATGGTAATTTATTGGAAAAATTCTATATTTTAAAAACTGTAGTCTGCTTTTAAATTAGAAGGACTGAATAAAAGAAAAATCCGAAGTTGATTTCTATGCTTGTGCTTTTTTTTACACTCAACAAGAAAACTCGTCAACTAGGGGAACACTTGAAATGAGGTGAAATTTCACCCATTTTCAAATCGTCATAACTCGGCGTATTTTCAGTCGATTTCGATGAATCTTCGAGGGCGAAAAACTTTGAAGTGTCTACTTTAAAGTCATGCATGCGAACTTTAGCGTCACCCCTTCCACCCCCTCCAGCACCGTTGTGAAAAAAATGCTTTTAAAATCGAAAAAATGTCCAACTTTGACACCGAAATCACGCACGCTTATGACCGACGGATTTTCTACCTTAAGGAGTTCGTCTACCTTTTTTTAATTCCTAAAATACTCTCTATATTACTTTTTTTTATTTCACTCTCTTCCCCACTACTACGGCTGCTCGAAACCAGCCCTACATTCGCACTTTGTCGCATCCTAGCTATGCAATGTCATTTTGAAGTTGAAAAATACTGTAAACATGGCTTAGTATTCCCATAATAACTTCTGTATTTTTTAAAGAAATTAAGTAAAATAAAATTATTCGAAAAAGGAGGGTTAGCTGCAGGCTTCTTGCTTTTTAAATTTTTCTTTTCATTTATAATGACCGAAAAAAAGCATATTAAATCGTATCAAATAATGACAAAAAACCTCATATTTAAATATTTTTTACTTCAAATTCTTAGGCCAAAGACAAAAATAAAAAACTAGAGGCATTAAGACATCCTTTGTTAATACATTTATATGTAAAAACATCATATATTTCAATTATAACTTAAGTAAACGTGGAAGGAGGAGGACTACACCTCTGTAACGCTGTAAAATTTTGGGGTAGACGAACACCTTAAGGTAGAAAATCCGTCGGTCATAAGCGTGCGTGATTTCGGTGTGAGGTGAGGCCGAAGCAGTCAAATAATCAGAAATAAATCATTAAAAATCGTAGATTTGGATGTAAACTACAAATCATAGGTATCCAATTAAATAAAAAATATAATTGAAATTTAAGTTTACACTGAAATGCAGTAGTAGTACGTCAAAAACATAATTTTTCTTGAGACTGGAACCTTTTGCTTGCGATTTCTCAACCATTATTGCGGTGACTCATTTTTTTTATTTTTCTAATAAATACCTCAAATATCAAAGAATAACATATTCGTCTTCCAAATATGTGTTGGGTTGTTATGATATAAAATTTTCTAATCGTTTAGTAAATCTACTGGTAACCTCCATATACGCAATGTATTTTAGCGCGTTTTTGTGTCAACTTTCAATTATCTTCGTTATTTCAACGGTTACCTATAAATTTTAATTTTTATTCAAATTCTACGACTTGTAATGAATGCTGTATATTAATTTAAGTCATATTTTGGGTTGTCACTACCCATGGATTTACTACCTTAAGTACGTGTCACAAAATAATCGACAATATCACATGTAATATAACTTATTATTATTCAAAAGTCGAAGAAACTATACCGCTCGTAAATCCTATTGCACTTTCTCGTAAAATAGAGCATTGAAATCAATATAAAGTAGGAATATTTATTATGAAATTACAAATCAATTAACGTATTGTGTGTGACTGCAGAAAATTTATTAGCTGTTTAAACTTTAGCGCAGCTGGATAATAAATTCTCTCAAATGCTTGCATGCTGCGCCTAGCCGCCTGTATTGTGGCTATTAAATAATATGGAGGCACATAATAAGACTTTTATATGCATATGGGTCAGCAGCCAGCCACTGAGCATTATTTTTTGCATAAAAAATCAAACAAGGACGTAGTTGTGTGGTGCAGTCTGGCGAGTGTTAATTGGTCAGACGTTTTTGCTTTTGCATGAGAACTATTAATTGTGTAGCATTGAGAGCGCTGTTAAACAAATGTAAATATTGAAAGCAAACGAAATTGCTGCGATTTGTATAAGTCACTTCATGTCGACTTCAATTAAGTATAACTTACGTTGTTAAAGAGTAGGTACATTAATAAATTGTCGACTTGACTTAGTAGAGGTAGAAAATGTTTTTATAAATATAGGAGAAAATTGATCGGTATAAAAAGTAAAATATTGACTTTTAGATACAATTTACTGACTCTTTATTCGAATGTGGTAAAAATTACTCGAAATAGCAGCCATACATTTTTTTTCTTATATAGGTTTAGATTTACTTTTGAAAACCTTCTTCAGGGTTAATAAGATCTTACAACCATGGGAAAAACATGCAGGTATGTACATCGTAAAACAAAGGAGACACAGATCATATAACAAAATTTAAGTTAAGTTTCTTAAAAACACACTATCTACAAACATTTTAACACTGTACCTTGATTTAAAAATTCTTTAATTCTTACCTTAATATCCATTTCGGTTCAACAATAACCAATAATAATTATAAAATGATGTACTTACATTGAACGTGGAACATTTAACATGAATCGTCCATGGGATGTTTAAAAATATCTTACTCTTGTACTTTAAGTGATATTACATAAGTATAGCCACATCCTAAAAGCGATCAATAATTTCATATTCAATACAAACATCTCAGAGAATTACTTGGGATGTATTATTACCAAATTATTAACACTAACATTGGGATGTTACATAGATAATGTTACTAAGGGCGGATATTAATGGGCAAAAAAAAGCCAGGATGTTCACATTCTTGAAATATTCTGGGGATCTTATTTTCTCAAGTGGGTTAACATCATCTTACATATACATAAAAATCACGCTTTTTTCCATACAAGATTAGCACTAACCCAATTTTCTTAAACAATCTTGTATCAGATGTACACATTAAACAAAAATTCACCTTACATACCTATATTATTTTACATAAGTATGAAACATGCATATCCATTATCCATTGAAACTAAAAAATGACTAGGAACGAATAGAAAAAGTGTTTAATTTTGATGAAATCACTAATGCCCCTTTAATTTGTTAATAAAAGATAACTGAATAAAACGTTGAAAATTTAAATTCAGTGTATTGAACTCTTACAAAAAATAGATTCAATTTGAAAAGCATAGAGCAACCTTTCATTTTCCATTCCGTATGATTTTCTTCATATTCCAACAATAAAATATATCTCAATACAACTATTTACAGAAAAAGCTGTCTGCCTCGCGACAAAAAACCCTCCTCAATATCTGTCGCTTCTTAGATGCATCCCCATTAAAACGGCGGTGATCCCAACTGTTTTCATGTCGAATCCGACAAGGCGGAAACATCAGCGAGTTCCATCTTTCTCTCCTGTCTTTTATTTCTCATCTTCCATCTTTCTCTCCTGTCGCTGGATCCCCATGAAAACATAAAGAAACAACTCGCGAACTCCTGACACGAACTAAAAGGATTTCACTTCTCTCTCCCTCCGACGGGAAGCTGATTGCTTTGTCTCTCTTGTGGGGAAGATGCTAGAAATATGCGATCATTTTATTCACTTTCTCACCAAGGGTGGGAACGCGGGTTTTAACAGGGTGCAAACAGATAAATTAGCGATTGCGATGAACCATTTCACAGCTACTGGATTGTTTTATTTATTATTTTATTTATTATTTCATTTATTATCAGTGGGAGATTTTGCGACTCATTACTTTTAGCATATTTATTTTTATTTAGTTTGCTTCACGGTACATTGCTTTTTTTTCTTGGTATATGTCAGGAAACTTTATTCGTTGAGAAATTACACAGAACTTACTTTGCTTCGATCATTTTGTTGGATCCAAGTCAAAATTTTATGTATCACATATAGTACCTATGTATAATGTATGTAACTCACTATTTATGTTCTTAAAGCCCGTTTTACATTTCACTAAATCCAGAACAAGATTTTTTGAAACAAGAATTTTTTTTTCTAAATTGTGTACAGCAAATTGTGTGAAATATCGCATTGTTTCGTAAAATGTCTGAAAAAATAGATATAATATAAGCGCGGCTGTCAAATTATTATTATATGCGAACTGCGCAGAATCACAAACTAAATACTGTAGGTAGGTATATAAAATTGTCTCAGTATAAAACAGAGTTCATTAAAAACAAAGCAATTTATTGGTCAATATATTGTTCAATTTGTTGCTCAATTTCTTCTTCAATATTTAGCGTAGTGTAAAACGGCCATTACACAGTTATTGCACTTAAAAAACTATAATTTTGTAATCACAGAATAAACTGAAACACTTTAAAATTGAGTCAATATTATCTACTTAACAGTCAAATTGAATGGGGTAATAATGAAACCCTATCGTAGTTAGATAGTTTGTGTGATTTTTTAAAGACAAAAGTAGAAATTTCAACTTTTAATCTCACATGTGCATTTATTCTTTCCGGATTTTTTAGAGCTTTCCAACAATGTCTTGATCAGTTCGAATAGAACCTACACGAGAGTTAATTATGTTGTTATTGGATAACATGATAAATAATTTCCTGGAAATTAATTTATGCACGAGTGCAAAATCGGTAAGAAAATCGAAATGACACCGCCTTTCTATTTTTGATTTGTTTCTACAATAGAAACTTGAAATATTAGATTAAACGTATTATTTACCTTATTAATTGCATATTTACACTCAAAATAAAAATTTAACCAATTTTTACCTTCCGCTTACCTGTAAAGGAAGGTATTGGAATCATGCAAAAAATCGGGTAGTGAGTTTTTAGTGGATGAGCACGAATTAGGGTCCTTATAACTCATTTTTGATAGTTTCACGATGATGTCTGTGTGTGTGTGTGTGTGTGTGTGTGTGTGTGTGTGTGTGTGTGTGTGTGTGTGTGTGTGTGTGTGTGTGTGTGTGTGTGTGTGTGTGTGTGTGTGTGTGTGTGTGTGTGTGTGTGTGTGTGTGTGTGTGTGTGTGTGTGTGTGTGTGTGTGTGTGTGTGTGTGTGTGTGTGTGTGTGTGTGTGTGTGTGTGTGTGTGTGTGTGTGTGTGTGTGTGTGTGTGTGTGTGTGTGTGTGTGTGTGTGTGTGTGTGTGTGTGTGTGTGTGTGTGTGTGTGTGTGTGTGTGTGTGTGTGTGTGTGTGTGTGTGTGTGTGTGTGTGTGTGTGTGTGTGTGTGTGTGTGTGTGTGTGTGTGTGTGTGTGTGTGTGTGTGTGTGTGTGTGTGTGTGTGTGTGTGTGTGTGTGTGTGTGTGTGTGTGTGTGTGTGTGTGTGTGTGTGTGTGTGTGTGTGTGTGTGTGTGTGTGTGTGTGTGTGTGTGTGTGTGTGTGTGTGTGTGTGTGTGTGTGTGTGTGTGTGTGTGTGTGTGTGTGTGTGTGTGTGTGTGTGTGTGTGTGTGTGTGTGTGTGTGTGTGTGTGTGTGTGTGTGTGTGTGTGTGTGTGTGTGTGTGTGTGTGTGTGTGTGTGTGTGTGTGTGTGTGTGTGTGTGTGTGTGTGTGTGTGTGTGTGTGTGTGTGTGTGTGTGTGTGTGTGTGTGTGTGTGTGTGTGTGTGTGTGTGTGTGTGTGTGTGTGTGTGTGTGTGTGTGTGTGTGTGTGTGTGTGTGTGTGTGTGGTCAAGAGTGTTAGTCGGATAACTCAAATACGTATTACCCGAAAATTTTGATATTTGGTATTTAACATTTGTATATAAATTGGAAGAGCTCCTTAGATTTTGGTACAAATATCTTCATCGGAAGTGATATTTTTTGAAGATTGAAAAGGTTAATTGTCAAAATTATATATAAATTTGGATAAATATAGCATTTATTTGTAATAAGAATAACAGGAAAAATTATTTGCAACTTACGTTATAAAAACATTGTCTTTATCTGGTAGCATTAAAGAACTGCAGTAAAATTTAAAAAATAAATTTATCAAATAAAACGTTGAAATCTTGTAATCCATGTTCGGTTGATTTTTGTTTCTGCGTAAAAAATATTGACAGGTGAGACGGGTGACAAGTTGTCATACTAGCGCTGTATTTCACTGGCTGTATTAGTCATAAGTAAGATATTAAATGTAGTAATTGAACGGAGGATGGCTTCAACACAGAAGAGTTTTCCTGTGAATTAATCTTTTTATTCAGTTGATGCAAATTTCTGTATACGTATACATTTTTATTTAAAGTCTAGATATGGCGGAAGGTTGTGTGATGGCCACGTCAGATTTTTAATTTAAATGTTAAACTGACAAGTGAAAAAATTTTCACCCAGGTGGTAGGTACCTACCTACTAATTTTAGTTAGGTTACTTAAGTTAAGTAGTAAAGAATTTCTGATAAAATTTATGTTTAAGTATTATTATAATTAAGTCTTCCATTGGCTGTTATTTGTGAATTAAATATTATCGCCTGAATTTTTTAAATCTAATACACCTGAAACTTTTTACAGCGATGAAATAAATTAATTTTACTTATCCTTTAAAAAACATTCACATTTCAGTCATTTATTTCAGTATTTTTGATGTTTCTATTATTACCTAATAATTCTAATTTAAATTGTATGGCGAGAAATTTTTTCGGGACTGCACTGGTAACGTGTATAAATTGCATTGATCTCATACGCCAAGAGAATTCCCAGAAATATCAAATTTATTACTTTTCCTATACAAACTTCCATAAAGCATTGAAAATATCTTTTGATCTTATATGTGTATCAAAATTAAATCTCAAACTAATAACACTTTTCTAATATTAATCAAACTTTTATAATCACTATCAAAATCATAAACAAATAGTAATCAGTTAAGAACAACAATTAACAAATCTAACCCTTTGTTCTGTTCAAACGATTCAAAAACTTAAAATAATGTACTTGGGCACGAAACTGCGTAGTTTACGCAATGCGTGACCCTCCATCCTTTTCCCTCTCGCATTATCCTTTATTCTCTCTTTCTCATGAGTTAAGAGTGCGGTTAAGAGAATCGCAGACGGCTAGGGCTGAATGAGTTAGCATGGCCCACGAAAATTAGGTTAGTTTTCAGGCTAATTAGTATTTCGTGCGGCGATGTGGGGTGTTATGTCACGAATACGAGTTTCCAATGTTACGTGTAATTGGAAACGAGGCAGAAAGGGTTCAAGAAGTGATTTAAAATATTGAGAGCATGTTTTAGTTTTAAATGGAGTCTAAAACGAACATTACTGACAGTTGAATTGTTTGCAGACCTTTTTGTTTAGAATTAACATGCATATTTGTTAAATTTATAGGTTATTTCTAGTAAATAAAACACGTATTTCATTTGCGACATGGATTAAATTTAACAAGCTTTTTTGGGTTTAGTTTTGTATTTTACATTTTATATGGCCACATTTCGGAAACGGATGGTGTTTCCATCATCAGGTGTAAAATTAAAATAAAAAATTGGTACAGAATACAGAACCAATTCCAAATGAATAATGTATTATAATAATGAGTTTTGAAAAGTTCCTTCAATTTATAAACTAGGTAGGTATAGGTATTTATTTTAAAGCATATCAAAATCTAATTTATACGTAAAGATTCATTCGGGGACAGTGTTATAACTTATCTAGATAATTTTATTTAGATTAGATTAGAAAAAAAAGATTTATTTTTAAATTAAGATAATTTACTAAACTTTCTTTTAAAATATTGTATAAAGGGGCAGGCTATGGGCATGATAGTTACCTATACCTACTCCTACTTTATCTTGTATGTTTTTCAGCTTTGGTTTATAGTAGGCAATTCTAGTATTTTAACGTGTATGTGATTACTAATTGTCGATTCACGAACAGAAGTTGTTAGTGGAGTGGATAGTACACTAAAGTTGAGATTTGTGTGCAGTAAAACTAAAATGTTCACCTGACTGTACTTGAGTTGTTCGAGCCAATTTTTTTTCTGAAATATTTAAATTGTAGAAATGCACATGGAGTTCGTTTAAGATTGAAAAACCCAATCTATGGAATGGCCCAATACCATTATTGCCCCATTCTTCATGCATATTTTGCAATGTGTATAGGTAATCTGATTGAATATTCCACTTCCCACATAGGGTGCTGTGCTAAGGGCAGGAGTGCGTTCTCTTCCTGCTACATTTGAAGATTAACATGTGCAGGCCAATAGCCATGCATGGCCAACTGCCTGGGGGAGGATGCCAACGCAGCGATGTAACAGTCCAGTAAAAAATTAAAATTACTTGAATCAGCCCGAAATTTAGAGTACTTTCCGCTGATTAAAAAATGCGTTTGTTACTGACTCTTGACGTTAGCATATGTACATAGAGGGTAAATTTGATTAGGATGAGGCAGGTTTTGTAATATGGCGGCCACTTTTTGATATTAAAAGTTGGACGACTTTCCAAGTGCAAACATTGAAATAAAATTGCTAGTTTAACTCTTGGAAATTTTGCTATGAAGTGCACATTAAATCAAATGTTGTAACTACAACTTTTATTCAAACATACTATTAATTACATACCAGTTGAATCATAGATCGCAGAGTAAACATAATTTTTTTTTCACGACATGCGTAGAAAACACAATTTTCTTCTCGCGAAATAGTGAGGAAAGTGAGTTCTCCCTCTCTAGAGAGGAAAGTAAGCAGTGTTACCACCAGTATTATTTTACGATGAAACATTTGAAAAATTTCAACTACCTAAATTTATTATTTTATTGAAAATCCTGATTTTATAGTAATATTCTGTAAATTATTATTTAACAATTATTACATTTTATACTTTATTTATTTACAATTTCACGATTTTACAACTTAAATTTAATTTGGCATATTGGCTGCAGTGAAACATTTCGTTGTTTTTAAACGTCATTCTGACAGATGGCAGTTACTTATAACCTAACTTCTAGTTATTTGTTTCTTCTACATTTACTATGTTTTTAAATAAGTCGTGAAAAAAATGTTGTGTCTAACACGAGGGGAAAGCTCTTTTTCCATTTTCGCTCGATTGCCTCACTCGCTTCGCTCGTGACACAAACTTCGAGCTCGAGTGGGAAAAAGAAGCGCTTTCCTCTCTAGTTGGACAAATAACTATTTTTCCTAAGAGAAACTTCCATGGCTTTGGGTCGGCTTTGGATTCAGTGCCTTTCAGTCAGTACCAATGTATCTAATAAACATATTATATACGAATTAAATGTTAGCCGATCACAACGAACATGCTCTTCACTGGGATTCGAACCCACGACCTCGCTCGCCGAATATTGTGAAATCAGTAAAGTGCACATATTAAGACTGCGTTCAAAGTGTCTGAAATAAATCTTCTAATTTTGAAAAACTATTGCACTAATGGCCAGTTGCACCGCTTTCACTTAAAGTTTAAAAGAGATACAGTTTGGTTTGGTTTCCATTGTCTAAGAAAAAATATTTGCACAACAAAAGTGTCATATACAAAATAAAATTCTTGCTATAATATAGAGTACTGAGTAAGGTTATTTCAAAAAATTTCCGCCAATGTTCCTAATTTATGAAATATCAGCTGGACACTGGAAATCAAATCCTGTATATCTATACCGATGACACAATATGTGAGGCTGCCACACTCAAGTTTTGTGTTTTAGATTCTCATGCATCCATGCATGAATACCTTTAAAAGATAAATATAAAAATATCCTGTGAAATTTAATATTCTAAAAGCAGTTTGTGTTCTTATATCGTTATATCCTTAGTCATCTCATCATATTCCATTTTTCTTTCATAGTACTTCAAACTTTTCAGACCTCATCATCGTTTTTTATATAAAACAACTTTGAAAATTCTGTAGGTATCTAAGGAGTATATAAGTAAATAAATATTTCCAATTACAAACATTGAGCAAGAAAAATAAAAAGTTTTTGATATTTTAATAAGTTTGAGAACCAATAATAATAAATTGATAATTTTATGATAACATTATTAATCGATATTTGAATCAGCTAACAAACTTATAATAAGTTTTTAACGTGAAATTAATTTTCAGGAAATTTTGTGAGTCATTGCTGTAGAATATTCGTATGTAATAAATCGTGGGTTTGGTTACAAGCTGTCAACTCACTGGTGCCAGTAACTCGTTCAAGTTGCTAGAATTCAGTACTCAGTGAGTGATTTGGAAGAAAGTTATTGTCTACATTATATAGCTGCAAAGTAAGCATCTTTTTCAAGTAGCTCCCCGTTTACTTCAAGAGAGGCGTATTAAATCTTTGTAATGTACTAAAAACAAACGATGGAAACACTACTAAAAAATCTGTCTACACACGTTTAGTTGACAGGATAATATAAATGGTGGTGCCACTTGTTCCAGTCAATATAACTGATTTCTATTCACTTGCCTGGAATTGTCACTAAAACCAATAATAAAATTTAGTACCAAAATATCTGTCTACACCTCAAGAAAGTACTAAAATCCAAAGCTGGATTTTAGTGACTTAAAAAAGTTACTGGTACCGTGTAAAGTCGTTATTATTATTAGTGGAGCGAAGATATGCTATGGGTAAAATTTTTGAATCGTTAAAATTTTGAAGCTACACTGAAGAAACAAGTGTTACATCTTAATTTATTTTTATGTAGTTATTTTATTACTTCCCCGACCTATAATAGGAGAAGTATTGTAATCGTGATATTTTGACAGTACGGGACCCAAAAAACAATTTAAAAAAAGTCGGTCTGTCGGTCTGTATGTTTGTCTGTCTCTAAGCACGATAACTTGAGAACGTGTACGAATTTTCGACTGAAATTTTATAATTAAGCATTAAAACAACAGGAACGTAACTAGAATTTTGTTTAGGTGGGCCACGGGTAGGCCAGTAAAAATTAAAGGGGGCCACACTTTTTATAGTAAAATTTTTGTTTTGAATAATATAGTAGTATGTAGAGCGAAGCGAGGCGAAATTTTTTTTCACTGCTGAAGGAATTTGACTTAGTTCCTCCTGAAATTAATTTCGTAGAAAAACAGTAGGTACCCATTTGAATTTATTATGATCATTCATAGATAAAGATTGCACGAGCACGAGCACTCAAATTGACAAGTTAATACATTATAATATCTATTCAAAAATACAACATTTACCAGCAATACCTAAATCTATAGCTATCCGGTATTCGTATTCATAAACATTTCTTTTGCCTCAATTAAGTATAAATCTGTATCTCTTCCTTAGTATTATGTTTGGTACTATAAAATATTTTAAATATAGGTATCTCTTCTGTAATAGTATATTAAAGAACAAGTTTTATAAGACATAATTGTTTCGCACGTGTTCAAATTTAGTAAAACGAGCCCTCGGGCGAGTTTACTAAAGAACAAGTGCGAAAAAAGTCTTATAAAATGAGTTCTTTATACTATTTTTTCTATTTGGTGTCTTTTTATTATTAAAATTTAAATTATACTGCCACGCCACAATATACACAAGTCTATTTAAGAAAATTTATGTGTGTAACGTTTTGGTTGGTGATATTAATATTGCCATTTATTTAACTGTCACTGTCACTGCAAAAGTATATATTACTGAACTATTCTAGGTGATAAGTACAGATATGATAGAAAATATTGAACTTATATGTTTTCAATTTCTAGATTCATTAATTTTATTGAATAAAAAGTAATTCATTAAGCAAAACTTATTTAGAGGTTATACTGAAATTTGTAAATTCTGAAGTTTGACGTTTAACAATTGAAATAAATGTCATCTGATACTGATCTGATACTAGCAATACAAACCTTCTATAAAAATATGTTGCGTGTCATAAAGTGAGCTCTAGCGACATTCAGTTGCGTTTCACAAAGTTAACTTTGTGAACGCCAAATAGAAAAACTAATATAAATATTGTAACATTTTTGGGTGGGCCAAGACTTTTCAGGGTGGGCCCTGGCTCACCCAGACCCACTCTTAGTTACGTCCCTGTAAAACAGTCGGTGGAAATGAGGCTTTAACAATGGAACACAATGCCACACCTACGTGCGTTCTCTACACATGTGTGAGTTTGGCTGCGGTTGGAACGGCGCTTTTATCAAACTATAATCTAGTTACCATAGATCGCACACTACATCGGCGGCGGCGTCGCTTGTAACTAAATATAGTCGCCATGAACCGGCAAAGAGTACACGAACACTACACCCTTTCACTATCGTCTCGCGCGTTATTCGATTACGGTTTTAAATTCGTCGTGACGTTTTTAACTACACTTGAACGGAAGCTAGATGCGTGGTGCATTTTGCAAAGTGCATGGCGCTATTATGGCGAGGAATAGTGGCTGAGGTAATAGACTTCATTAGGGAGAAAGGACACTATGTGCGGGACAATGGCGGGAGGAAGAAACGAGTAGCGGGTTATTTAAATAATGGGAAAGCTTTCAGGACTCTATTCAAAACAACGGAGTTTTTAAAACTCTGTATTTTCATAATGGTGTTTTTCTTCGTCTAAAAAGTTAATTATTAATATTTGCTATACCGTTTTTATTTTTATTAAAATATTGTTCACATTTTGTTCTTCAGTGTGTTGCTTGTTACAAAATCTTGTCGAATTTATGTGGTCTAAAAGATGTAATAATCAAAGGAAAGGATGGGTAACAGGACTTGCAGGACTGCGCCATTTAGTTTCATACAAAACTAACAAAACATACCTGAGAATATGACACACACAATATGACACACACTTTCGCGAAAACTTGACTATTTATTTAATAATATATAAACATTGAACTAAAACTATAATGATACAAAGACATATAACGAAAACACTAAACTACAATCTGTTCGACATATAGAGTCACACTGACTCGGTGACTCGACAGATTACTAATTACGTAATTGTACCAAACTCATGAGAACGGCGCTCTCTCAGCAAAATCCGTCTCTGTACCGATTTGAGTCAGACGATCACTGACTCTTTACGTAATTAGTCGAACTTATACTTTGCTCGAGAATCCATTTTCTCGAGCGTCTGAACTTACGGACTAACACATACTGACTTCACGAGGAGCACGTACTGACTGGTCATACTTAAATTTTTCTCATGCTTCTAGATACAGCTGCGTATATGGATCACCAATTGTAATAACACATTTACCTTCAAGCATAAACAATAATAACCGAACAGTATAATGCACTTATGCCTGAAGACAAAGGATCCATATACATAACTAACTTAAGTCATCTATACGTGGGAGAAGTAAATATCATAAATTTCGAAGATTTTGATTACTCATCAAAATTAGATCTAAATCATATTGCGCATTGTTACAAAGAGATTAGTTAGAAAGACAAAATAAGCAAGTTTTTTGTTATATTTTTTCATTTACAAATATTTAAACATGTAGTGAAAGCTTTGAATTAGCAGATTAAACAACTATAGTTTGCACTAATATTTTATACTAGTTGAAAAAATAGAATTACGATATACCTAACTACACTGTCATACTAAACTACTGAAACCTAAATAAAAGCATTTTAATACCTACCTAATTTGTTTTTGCCGATTTATTGTCTTGGAATCAAAATCTACGTTTGCTGCTTAGAAAGAGTCACATTAATTCTTTTCTTTAGCAGTTTTTACTTCATAAAAGAAAGATAATCACATAATTCATATTAATTTTCTTTTGGCAAAATATCGCTTGTATAATAATGCTATAATTTTCTATTTAGTAGAATAAAAGCTTAAGGATTTAATTATTTACTCGTACATAAACTTTTTTTACTATTAAATGAAAAAATGAAATAGCTTAATTATAATAATTAGACTTTAATTTTATACTTGATTTAAAAACTATAGGGGGGCGAGTTGTCTCGCTGAGCCATATTTACACTGTGTAAATACGAAAAAAATATCACTATATATTTTGCGTGAAAATTAAATTTACCATTTTATCGTGAAGATCATCTTCACTTTTATATTTTTTTTTATTTTACTGGTAACCATCCTACAGGATTAACTCCCAATTACAGAATGATAGATATTATTATATAATGGAATCCAACCACTCGAACCCAGGGTATTATTGTCAGTTAAGCTGGGAATCGAACTGGGGACTCTCTACCGCTGAGCTTACCACTGGCCGTTTTGTAGCTATTGTCTGTTAATTAATCACAAATATTATTTTAATAATACAAATTAATTTATTATATAATTTATTACCAGTCACTGACACTGACAACAGCTGACGAGACAAGATGGAGAACACTCGTTTGTTTACTCTATACAAAGTTTGTTTGGTGTAAAATTGGTGTGACATCAACTAATCAAAAACGATCATTTTTGGTACTCCAGCTTCAGATTGCTCTTCCTTTTAAATCAAGTATAGTACTAGTACTTATTCGTTAACATTGGAAACAAAATATTGATTGTTTTTTTCAAGACTTATTCATAATCAATCACAAAAAGGATTATAAAATAAAAAGAACGTTTTATAAAAAATAATCAATCTTCAATTTATTTTTATACCAGTTAGTTATTTTGGTAACACGAAATGCGTCATTTACATATGCATATTAAAAACAGATTTCATTGCAAAATAATTTAATCCGGTGATGAGTCACGCCTCCATTCAACTCAAATCCAATTTAAATCACAAAAATATCTAAGATCAGCAAACAAACCAAAAATTCACAATCCAAGCCCACATTTTAAACCATTCACCCACATACCTCCTAAACTGCTACCACACAACTAAAAGAAAAGAACTAAAGTCGATCTTATCTCCATAAAAATACCCAAGTGAGTCACTCTCCTTTCAGGGGCAGTGGGTAAGTAGACCAGCGAGGGCGAACTCAAGGACTCTGAATCAGCGTGCAAGGGTTGCGCTATGAGTAATCGCAGGGACGCGGAATTCTGCGCTGCGATTGGCTGATAGCCGGAGCTTTTGTAGGAAAAATGTGTCAGCCATGTTTGATTTTGTGCCAGTGAGATGAGAGGGCTGCTGAGGAGGATGAGGGCAGGGGAGGACCTCGGAGGAACTGGGTTGAGGATGGCAGAGGACGCCTGCTGATTTCATGATGCAAATAGTCGGCCATGGCTGCCATTGTTAGTGTGTGAGTGTGTGACAGGGTTTGGAGGGCCCTCGCTCAAAGTACAGACTGGCAAATGTTTTACTTTGGGGTTTGGGGTAGGACATGCGCGAAAACCGGCAAATTGTTTATTTTGGTTCAGGAATTCCAACTGAAAATTGCACCAGACAAATACGTTTGTACTGCCGAATAATCCAGGTTTCACTTAGATTAAATTTAGTTTTACTACATAAATACTGTGAAACAAAATGTAGGCGATGTTAAAGTTTCGTCTAGACTCTAGAAACGTCTTTTTCCGACTTCGGTCCTATTTCCATCCAAGTTTCATACTAGACCAGCGCACATTTGGCATTGCCAACCTTCTGTACAATATTGACATCAATAATCAACAACCAGAAGCGATTTCGGGTTCTGTACTTCTTCGTATTGCACCTATATTTCATAATGTTGAACGTTTTTTGTAATTTCCATTTTTCATTCATATTTCAATTTAATAACAAAATGTCAATGTTACGATTTATAATCGTTGGTAACATTTATTACCAGCTAATCAAGAAACTAGTACAAAACTTGGATGTGAATCTAGAATCTAGACAAAAAGTCTCTAAAATCTAGTTCCAATGTCCTGCCGCAAAAAGTATAATATAAAACAGGCTTTATCAGAGAAAGACACTACAACAATTTTTATGACCTTAGTGGCAACCAAACAAAATGTTATTAAATCCAAATATTTATATTAAAGACAGGTCGCTCCATAAAGTTTTCGTTGTTATACCTTGTACACACAAGGATTCTTTGAAGATAAATATGTTTGTTTCTGAAACCTGGAAAAAAGAAATTCACAATTTTGAAGCCATCATGAATTAGAAATTTTTCTTTTCCAAGACTCCTAGAAGATTCAAGTGGCGCGCGGCGCAGCTATTTAACAGACAATTCTCAACAGGATAATTTTTTTCAAAATACAAGCATGAAAGAATTTTCAAAGAATCCTTGTGTGAACAGGACATTCCTTAGGATAATCATAAACTTACTGATGCTTACGTCACAGGATTTTAGCTTGCTGGTTAGAAAAAAAACTACAAGCAAGGCTGTGGTTGGCAAGGCAAATAACGACACAACCTTGTATTTTCCATTAGCCTTAAGGTAGTTATTTCATGGAATCATTTTACCCAGAATTAGTTGAAATTCAAACTATATCAATTTAGATATAATCTACTTCCTATCGCAATTTGAAAAGGATTGACCATCTTGTATTTGAAATATTTGCAATTAAATTTGGTCTTTTTAACACGTGGAGAATAGGAAATAGCAAAATAAACATAACATTTTAAATTATAACTTTTATATCCATACCGAAATTTTAACAAAAAACTAGTCCTATAGAATACTAATTTCAGGATTTAGTTTAAAAATTTGAGAATTATTGTCCACCTAGTTTTAATTTTATTGCCTTAAAACCTTATGACTGACAGTAGAGCTGAGGATATAATGAGAAGGTATAATTATATTTGCCATCCATGCTTTGACTTTTCCCTTCATATCGTAAACGATTCGGTATTTTCACGTTTTACAGAAACTACCATAGAAAACTCAAAATGACAATAATTGTCAAACAGACCATAAACAAATTGAAAAATATATATGTCCTTATCTAACCGCGACGTGCGCGGATTGTGTAGTAACATGAGAAATTACGCCTTTGTTAATTTTTTTAAACAAAACTAATGATTTGTCTTTTGTTACAGGTTTTCCTTTCCAGTGAAATCCCAATCACAAGGGTAAGTCCATTTTTAACTTTATCCCAAATACATACGTCGCAAATTCCCCTCTCATGTAAAATGACACACTATAAAGTTCCTCATCTATTGCGTCACTGGATCCCGGTTCGCCTGCCATCTGGTGGGCGCGTCTCCAAGCTCAGCTCCCCTATTGGGGCCTCTTTGCACCCCAGGGTTTCATGGCGGGAACTTTTTACACTTCCCCAACATTCCGCCTACTTGATCGCACTTCGCAGATCGATTTAAATAATTGGAATATTTATGTGTAACAGCGATGGCCACAGCTGCATGACATATGACACTACATGCGTTTTTGTTTAGTGTTGTTTTTGTCAGAATGCAGTATTAAAATAATTTATTATCGAGCAGTAGCCACTAGGATAGTTGTTTTGCTTGGAATTGACGACAAATTATAGTGGAAGATGGTTAGTGCTTGTAGAATTTATTTGCATTCTTTGGAAATAAAAGTGTTGTGAAATGTTAAGGACTCATAAATTATCAAACACAAAAAATTATAACAGTTAGTAGCTAGTTATTCGATCCACCCTATTTTAGTGCTTAAGTTTACACTACTGTTCTGTTTAATAATGTACTTGCATAATTTTTTTAAAATTTTATTATAACGCTTTGAACATTTAACATCATAGGTTATAGCGTTGTTACAATTTTGTTTGTTTTAATTTATTTACATAATACTTGCATAATTACAACATATGGTAAGTCAAGATGTCAAGATTATGTTTAAACGTTAGCGATAATATAGACAGTTACCGCTTCCACTAAAATTTTAAGTTTTCCTGAAATGAACAATCGAATCAAAACATATTTGCAGACGCAAAAATAACATTGCTGCAATGAATTCGATCCGATGTTTTTCATTTAAGTGACACTTAAAATTTAAGTGTAAAAGGTGCAAATGGTCATTATATAATTTAAATTATCACTTCAGGCACTGAAATCATTACCTTTATAATAACTAATAAGTCAGTGCGCTTACGATCATGATTTTTTTTATTTTTATGGTATCCATTCAATATGATTAACTAATATAGGGTTGTTTATTTAGTTCAGTTCAATCTAATTTGTGTATGTGTATTTCCTGTGTTTGCATCTTCTATTTAACAGATATTCAGGGGTAATACCATAAAGCCTCATTCACATAAACATTTAGTTTTACGGTTTACATTTATGTTTACGTTTAAGAAAGTTTAAATACATCTAACTAAATACGAGCATTCACATGTCCCACTTTCAAGCACTGTGAATGCTCGTATTTAGTTAGATGTATTCAAACTTTCTTAAACGTAAACATAAATGTAAACCTTAAAACTAAATGTTTATGTGAATGAGGCTTAAGAGATGATAATTTTTTGAGAATTGTTTTGTCGTTTCCACGGCAACTTATTTCTAACAATTTCACGACACAAAACATCATCTATCAATTTCCCGAAACGAAGTTGAGAGGAATTGTCAGATGATGTTTTGTGGAGTGAAATTGCAATAAGTTGCCGTGGAATAGACAAAAATTCTCTCAAAAAATTATTATCTCGAATGGTATTTAGGAAGAATATTTTTCTTCTTAAAAATACTACCAAAACGACTCATTTTGCTAAACATTTTTGACGTTTCATGTGACAAATTTATTTATTTTTTGTAACTAACGTAACAAAATTAAACCTAATCTACAAAATTATGTTGTCAGATACATCATTTTACATTTTCAATTCTATTAATTGCATTACGTCATTTGACGTCATCATTACGCAATATGATTGGTTAAACCATCTGTCAAAAAATATTCGGTGAAACTACGGGTCGGTGAAACTACGGTTTGGCTAAATCTCGTTCGGGCTTGCTTCAATTCGGTGAAACTATGGGTCGGTCAAACTACGGTTATCCATTTCTACAGGTCGGCGAACTACGGGTTGGTATAATATTCTTCGGTGAAACTACGTGTCGGCACATCTACGGTTCGGTCAAATTAGCGGATCCTAGAATCAGAATTTTTCCTCCAAGTTAAAAATAGACTTAAAACTACAATTTATTGAGTTTGAATTTTAAAATATATTGGTACAACGTACAACAGATTTGGCAGCCATTCTTTCTCTCGTTTTTCCATTCTCCCTTAATCGCAACGCAATCGCAAGCGTCGATATTCGAATCTACGATCACAACATAGCAACGGTTGCAATTAAAAAGGGTCAGTTTAAACTCAGGGCGTAGTTCGTGGGGCGTAAAAACAGAGAGCAAAGGGCACGTCGGTCAACGTGACTGCCCAGCATGGTGGGCCCTGTTTCGGACGCGGACATGCCAAATGATAGGGCTTCAACAACGCTAAATTATATGGGAAGTCGCGCTGATTCCGAGAAGGGAAGAGTTCAACCCGTTCACTGAATTTCAGTGGAGAGTATAAAAGAGCTAAATGAGATTATGAATATTCTGACACGTACTACTGATCTTTTCCACGAAATTATAATCGAAACACTTTTACGAGAATTGAGAAAAATGTTTCAGTATACTTTCCAATAATTGATTGTCCGACTTATACATATTTTATCTATTTAGATTCGGAGAAAGTTAACTAGTTCATTATTTTCTTAGAATTTTAAAAAATTTAGTAATGCAATTCTTGGAAAGAATTTACCACAATAAAAATATATTCACAATATTCACGTATTATATTATAGGTTTACTCGTAAGTGGTGTGAATAGTGATTTCAAAAATTTAATTCTGATATTTGAAACTTTACGAGCAAGCCATAAATTTCTGAAATTTTCGAAATTTTTGAATCTTTTCTATTTATATTTCTTGAAACTTTTCAATAATTTCGTTTAAAAAATTAATTTTGAAATGTTTCACTAAAATTTCTGAAACTTTCATGAACTTAATGGAAATTAACATAATATTACCGCCATTTTGCTATACAAAAGGTTGAGCAGAATTCAGTTTTCATTCGTATTTCTTTACTGTTTAATAAATAATAAGTTATAATAAGGTTATATTGTTCTGGATATTTTGTTTTCTATCTTTATCGTTTTACTTTGATTATTGCGAAGTACTTTTCGAAAACTTCGAAAGTTTCAAAATTTCAGCAAAAATTATTAGGCTTCGTAAATTTTTTAAATTTATAAAACATTTCAATGAAATTTTTCAAATTTATAAATTTCATGAAATTTAATATCACTACTCTTATATTACACGTTTTATCAACTATAACAAATTGTGACTGTGCGTCACCGTGAGAACCTACAGTTAACAGTCGTCAACTCACGGATACTCATGATCATAGTTAGTGGAAAGTACACCACAGGTGAAATTTTTTGTAGTTTAACTGAACAAAAATATTTGGAGCATAGTTTTTAAAATTACAATCAGTACCTACCATAAGGCACTTCAAACTAATTAAATTAAAACCAAAAAAACTGAAGCTGTTGTATTTGTAAAGATTAATAATTAATCGGATCTTAGTCATTTTAGTTTATTATTTCAAACCGACGTTTCGTCTATAACTAGAGCCTTCTTCAGGATATAGTCGAACGTTGGTTTGAATCAATAAACCAATTATTGAATGACTGAGAGATCCGATTAATTATCAATCCTAATATTTTTGTTCTATCGATTATAGTTTTTTACTTATATTATTTTATGCCATCTTTAATAAAACTAATTACTAATACTGGCATCAACTGATCAAATTCCAAGAAAACAATAAATTATTCTACAATTCTGTTATTGGAACATAAATCCTGTTCTCTGTTCAACGGTAAACAGGTAAACAAATGAATAAAATATTAAATCTTTTATAACGAGTTATATTGCAAATAAACAATATTAAATTAAATAAATTTCCAACCTTTAATATGACAACTTATCTAATTCTAGTAAATGTTACATGTTGTTACATATAAAATAGTAAAAGTGTTCTTGTTGACTATTAAATAATAAAACTAGTTTTTCTTTAATGTCTGATTATTTAACTGTAATCATAATCAATAGACATAAAGAAATGCGTATAAAAATTCTAACGTATCTTGTTTACCGTTAATATTGAAATCAGTGGAAATTATTTCCTCAGATATTTTAATTGAAAGAAAAATAGGTTTTTATAACAATACCTACGTTATAAAATAAGATATGACGACAATGAAAAATTATGCAAGCTTCAATAAGTCTTATTGGTGTGTAGGAGTTAGACTGATTATAAAAAGTAAATTAATTATGTTATTTACGCGTCAAGCACACAATCTTAAGAATATTACAGTAAGACCGTTTATTTCTTTAATTTACATCACCAGGACAGGAAGTTAAAAAATTGAGTTGAAAGATTCATAAAAAATTTAAGTTTTGGCCAAAATATCCAAGTAGGTAATAGACATAAATGTACAAATAAATTAGACGACTTCTACAGAAAATAATTGATATTGCGGTAGCAGCTTACTTAAGAAAGTTTAAAATATCATAACTAGTATGATATGAATATCGTGCTAGCACGATATGGTCATATCGCAATTATGACACCAAATCAACATAGCCATACAGCATTTTTTGCTTTGTTTATTGATTGTTTTAAATGACAGTTTGAATGACATTTAAATGTTTTGTGTATGAAAAAGTTAAAAATTATTCGTTTTTTTGTGATCGTCTAAAAATAGCGGTTATGACTCTAAAGTAATATCGTATTGCTCGTGTTTTTGCCTCACTCAGTTGTACCTCGCACGATATTTGTCAGTTTCGATACTCGTTATGAAATATACTGTTGTATTGAATACATTGACAAATTTTTAAAATGCCATTAGATTTATTTAAAAGGAATAGTGAAGGAGTCCTACGATTTTCCATTTTCGGCAGAAAAAATTATAATTTTGAATGTGAATTCTGGCTTTTTTTTGTAAAATGACAAGATTTAAAAAAATTTAAATGGATTTTCTATTTCTGGTCGAAGAAAAAATTGCAAATCTTGAAATGTTGAAATTGCTAGGTATTTAAATTAAGTTTTAAACTATTTTGACTGCGAATTCCGATTTATATTCCACTGTTACTATTATATCAATTTTAAACTAATTACACTTGCAATGTAAATCTTAATTTTGTTCCGCATGAAAGTAAAAAAATATCTCCTATTATTAATGTTGTTTCTGTTCATTTTTGCAATATTGTACAAATATGTAAATGGAATATACAGGCTGTTTCTATACCTCTGCGCGCACTTTAATAGGTTATATAATTTGATATACTGATTACAGAGAAGAAAGATTTTTTCAAAATTCGCAAAAATAAGGGTAGTGAAAATATTAGTTCCATTGGTATGAGTGTCCATTTAACTGTATATTTATTATATTATTTATAAAATACAATTATAAATAGTATCAGACTATCTACAAATAGTCACTTTTTATATAGGTAATAATTAAACAGTTAAATTGACTTGCAAACCAGTGGCACAAAAATTTTCATTAACTCTTATTTTTGCGAATTTTGAAAAAATCTTTCTTTTCTGTAATCAGTAGATATATCAAATTATAATAAGTTCCGTATAGAAACATCCTGTGCAGTCACTACAATTAGTCAATGACAGAAAGGAAATAAATTTTGAGAACAATAAATTGACTGTGTTTATAAAACTGGGCTTATAAACATATTGATTTCTAACTAAATGGCTATTATTAAATTCGAATATGACGTCAGTTATTATTTTATAAATCGTCTATCGTGTTATTTAAGCCATTTTCCCTGAACTATTAGTGGTATTTTCGTACACTTCTGAACTTGACGTTGACACGTTACAAAAGCGTAACGTGCGTTAATGAAGACTTTGGTCTCCGCAGGGTGTCGTGTTACTTTACTCAAGGGTCACACACAGACTACAATTATTTCTCTACTCATTATATTTTCTTCTTTACTGTCATGCTACATAATCTCTACAAAAAACATAACAGTATAGTTGAATTATCAAAGAAATGTTTAGTGTTACGGAAAATTTTCTGAGGTTAATTTATGTAAAATAAATATACGAGCTATTTGTACATTGTGAACTTATCTTTTTGTGAGGGAAGAAGTTTTCTGTCTGTTGAATTTCTGGTGGAAATAGACATTGATGTGTAGAATGTAATTTTATTGTACGTGTGTATAACGTAGCTACATGCCAACAACAAAGTTATATTAAACTTGTGTTTGACATGGACGTCAAGTTCAGTTAATGTTCTCTTTAAATTTGAATTTCTTGATTTATTTATACACATTCCACATCCACCCAATTTGATTTGAACTTCAGTTGAATGAAAAATAAATAACTCAATTATATTAAAATGATTAAATTGAATTCGTATAGAATATTTTTAGAGCTCATTCGTCTATATTTTAATTGTAAGCAGAATGAATTACAGAGAAATAATAAATAAAATAAATTGACATTAAAATAATTGACATTTAATAAAAAAAATCCAATTTTATTATAATGTATACAGATAGTTACAGTCCTAGCTATGCAACGAATTATTTGTTTGGATAATATAAGCACAACAGAAAATTATATTGGTAAAATATTTATTATCGTGGTTAAAAATAAAAGAGCTTTTATAAGAAAGATAATAAATGTTTTAAAAATAGATTTAAAAAAATCGCTTTAAGAATTATGTCGACAGTAAAAAATCCTTTTCAAAAATCGATTTTTGATCGATTGGTAACTTGGTATGGCAGACTCACAGTAGCAGTTAATTTTGAACAAAAATAAAATATAATTTATTAAATAAAAAACAGGATCACTGGATTTTCAGTCAAAATTTCTAATTTAAATATTAAGGGGCTATACGACTTGAGTGCAATAAGAATCAGAATTCACGATTCTGGCTATATTGCTCAATATAAAAATCTGAAATTTTACATTAGTAACGACAAAGCATTGTTGAATTGAAAAATTCAAACTATATATTGTTCCGACAACAATTAGAGATAAAAAGAAATTAAACACTAAAATTTCGTGAGGATCTCATGAATAAACTATAAAAGTTATCATTGAGTTTAAAGACAAAATGAGTAGAACATAGATGTAAAAAGGGCGGAAAAATAATAAAACTATAATTTTATCAACAGAATTGCCATAAATTATATCTAAACTTGTACAATTTTCGCCGATTTTCGCATAATTATTAAAGCCAAACTAATTACATTAATTAAAGATTTTGAAGATTCCGCACTTTTAGCATGCTTCCTTAATCTACATACAAAAATTCAACATCATACGTATAACAGTATTAGATTGAGATCCTCACAAAAATTACTCGTTTTTCAATGCATATTATTGCCATGCTCTTAAGTCTACGTTTCGGCCTTAATATTTAAATTAAAGATTTTGACTGAAAATCCAGCGATACTGTTTTTTATTTCATCTTCCTGTACCAGTCACGATTACAACTTATCATAATTTATTAAAATTTAAAAAAAAACAAAATTAAAAGTAAAATTACTAAAATATTGATTAACCGATTGTTTCTTATTTTAAAATCGATATTTTTTTTAGAAATAATCGATTTTTTGTTACGAATATTTGAGTTATAGTATTGTATAGGATTAGTGCCAATGGGAAATGGCCTAATATTTTTATATTATACCTACGTATACCTATGTACAATGCGTTAGTGTTAAGATTATTACTCACTCATTGTAATAATTTATTCCACTATTTTATTAGGTGGAAGAACAGCTTTAGGCTAAACCTCCGCCATTGAGAGAATCCAATAAAGATTTATTATTATTGTTAATTAACAAAAACACTATGTTCATAATAAATGTAGGTATGCAATTAAAATAAAATAGAAGTTTGTTTTTCGGTAACTTTTTAATGTGTTAAATTCTACCTCACAGAAATAATCACATATTATTATATTATGTTAAGAATTTTCATCTCATTTACAGCTTAATTTGATTATGAAGTTATTATGAAAACAATTAGCTCCTTATAGAATTTCAAACTAGATAAATCATTTCTTGCCTCTGTACTTGGGTAATATTAGTCCCCGAAGCCTCATGCATCAAAATAAAAATAAATTAGAAACATGTTGGAATATATTACGTCAAATAGAATGATTTATATAAATTGCATCTATTTCAAACCTACCTGATCAAGTCTAACATCAAAGCATGACTAAAAATAGCCGCAATTTATTTCCACCTACTACTAGAGTCAAAAACATATCGAACACAAATGAATGTTCAGAAATAATGGTGTAAAAATAACTTCCATTCCCACGTAAAATAATCTTATTAACTTTAACACCTGCTAGTAAGGCTATAGTTAGCCGCGCCTAGTTTTGTAGAACGTTTGTTTAGCAGAACCTATCAATTATTTTATTAAAGTGTTGCGCTGGATTCGTCCGTAACTTATCATTTTATTCGTTAAAAATCTGCAAGTTGTAATTCTGTTACAGTTAGTTTTAAATTAATAATCGCTTCGAAGTTGGAAATTCATTTTCGTTTGGAGATGTTAATCTTTGATTAAGTTTTCGCGCAGTTTTGAAATAATTAAAAATTACTGCCTTATAATTTATATAATGGGTGTATTAATTTAATAGATTATAAAGTAATAATTAACAACTTTTTTGTTCGTTTCTTAATATACGTTTATCAATATTTTCTTGTTATTTATGAACTTATCTTATGTTTTGTTTGAATTAAGTGTTGTAATAGTGATTCACGTTTCTCAATATAGGACAGTTGAATCAGTACATTATATTTTATATGAGACACTTGTTAAATATTTTTATTGCAGTTAGATAATAATATAATATATTTATTTTGGCTGCTTTAACTCATGAAATTTAAAAACACAACTTTATTTCTTTGATAAATATATGAGTCATTATTTTTTAATATTTTCGATTTCAAAAACTGTTCCAATTTTCTTTTCGTATTTGAAACTGTTGAAAGCAAGTGTGAATTCTTTTTAGTTTTTAATATTTATTTATTTTCTTATTTTTGATATACAGCCCCGGTTGAAAGAACCAGTCATACTTTTTTTATTCGACAAAATTTATTTTTACATTCTTGAAAATTTGCGTATGTGTTGGTGTCCAACCATGCGATTTATTTCAAGGTCATGACTACGATCTCATTTTAGAAAATAGAACGTGTCCTAATTTTATATAATACCCTGACCTTACTTAAAAGACATAAAAATTACTGACTTGAACGAAATTAAACATATAAATAATAATATTAAAAGTTAATTATTATACGTATTAATTTAATATTAAAGCAAGCATTGAAAAACCGTTAATATTTTTTTTTAAGTTTAAGAGTCAAAGCCTTCCCTGGAAAACAGTTGGCTGTTGGCAGTTCTGATTGTCATATGTTCTTTGGTATCGCAGCGTTGCAAACTGATGAAGAGCAAAATTTCTTGCTTGGAATATCAGATTGATTTCATATTTAAACGTTTAATCATTAGTGAAACGTACATTTAGTGCAGTGAGAGTGTTTATATGTTTGTGGCAATAATTGTGATATAAAAATTGGAAATAGTGAATTAAATAGTTAGGTTATGTGAGTTTCCAATCGTAGGTATAAATGATGTTATGATATAATGTAGTTTGAGGTAATATTATCAATAATGTTACATCTTGTTAGTGTCTGTTTTATCAAGAAGCAAGATTATCCTAGTGAAATCAAGTTTGCATTTGTGTAATTAATGGGATGCTTGGTCATAAAATGGCTTAGAGAGAGCAAGATTAACTATACAATAAAATTATTAAGGAAATGCAACTATACTAATTATTATTTATGTGATTTCTAGTAGGTATTTATAGTAATGTCAAATATTACATAATAGTAATAAGATTCTAGGAATCCAACAATCCAAGAACGTACAGTGAGAATAAGTGAAATTAATAAATATTACCAAGAAAAATATTTTACAGTAGGCATTTCTTTCCAATTAATAATTATGTTGATAACTACAATATAATTGATAAAATAAATTTTCATGTCCCTTCTATGAGAACACGTAATAAAAGTTTATTCTATACAGACAAAAACAACTCTAACATTCTTAAAAAGTCACCTCTGAATAGATTAATGTCATCTTATAACAAGAATTTCCAGCATTTAGACCTTTTTTCTCTCACACTACAACAATTTAAAACTGCTTTAAAAAATGTTTAAATATCTATTATTATTATTATTAATTTACTGTTCTGTATGTTTAACTGACTGTAATTTGTACATTTATTTATTAGACTTTTTCTCTCTCACACTACAACAATTTAAAACTGCTTTATAAACGTTTAAATATCTATTGTAATTATTAATTTACTGTTCTGTATGATAACTGACTGTTGTTTGTAAATTTCTTTCTATAATCCGTGAAAGCCTTTTATTGGGTAACTGTTGGCTTCCCTAATATTAATAAATAAATAAATAACATTATGGTACACACATTGACATTTTCATTTTACTTATAGTTTCAGCTTTTCTAAAATTGTTGGCACCACAAAATGCAGTTAAGAAACTGAAACATACAATGTACGTAGGTATTCCACAAACCATCTAAATATACTTTTTTCAATACCTAGAAAACGCCACCTTTTGTCCCTATTATTAGGGATAATTCTGATCGGTCAGTACTTTTCCTCCCGCTTTATGCGGGATCCCAAAATTGATTATTTAGATTATTTTTATGGAATTATTATACATTTTTCCAATGATATCATCATCCTGTTCATTCTTTTCTTCAACTTCTAATTGCTTTTCGGTGCAGGTACTGAAAAAAATATCGTGTGCATCTCAGGACAAAAGTGTTCTCCCAACTTTCATCCCTAGTTGCACAATATACTATTACCTACTTATAATTCAGATACTATTATGGTTTAGGGTGATTTATAACTTCAGGGACAAATTTTAACGGTATATTTAAACTTCTTGAAATTTTCCTAAAATATGTTGTTGCAATATGCAATTCCATAAACATTTCCAGTTATTGTAGAGTGTATACCTAGTATAGAAGATGGAAGACTGAGAAAACTTTATTTTTGCTTACATGACAAATAATGCTTTTAAATAAGATCATACTTTATTCAAGAATTAAATATTTCGAAATAATGATAAAAATCAATAAAATTAGCTAATAATAAACTTACAATTTATTTACAATACTATATTAAAAATAATACAAAACTGCAGTAAAGACCGAAAAGAGAAAATTAAGTAATACCTACAGTTCCAAAATTAAGTACGACAGAAATTGATTGTACATTTATTATACAAAATTTAGTAAAACTAATAAATTGAATGCCGCACTAGACACTACCACTAGACTACAATTTACAAATAAAATAAGCAACATTTACAAACTAAACTGTCTCGTGCAGTCTGGTATTTATCTCACTTAAATGCCTCAAAAATGCCATCCATTTAAACTTCATAATTCATTAGCAACTCCGTTAAAAAACGTAAAAACAAACGTCGTGAACGAAACTGAAAACGAAAGGGTTGTTTTTGGTGTCGTGACTGCCAAGGGCACAACTACTACGCCGTGCGGCGAGATCCAGTCAGGATTGGTGAATTTACAACGCGCGGTTTACATTCACTGCGTTTTTATAAATAGGACGCGGACTCGTAAATTTTATTAGGCCTTTTTGTACTTTTTGCACGAAACGGGCGGAAGTGCGCTTACGTGAGGCGGCAGATGGCGAAGGAGCCAAGGTTAGAGGTGTTTTTGTTTTGTTGGAATTTTGAATTTTTTCTACGATATTATACACCTTAAAACTTACATCAAATTTTAATATAAATCATAACTGGTATCTAATTACTCATCAAGAATTTTCCGCAAAACTTTGAAAAGAAGTGGAGAATACTGCATGCACTGCAACAACCTGAGATTTAATATACTCGTAAATACCTTTAAAATTGAAGGCAACATAAAAAAATTAAGAAATTAAGAATCTACTTCAATTTTATTAACAAATTAACTAATAATAAATAAACAAATCTTAATAACAAATATTACTATTAAATTTTACAGCAAATATTCAAAATAGCCACCATTTTGAGCCAAAAAATATTAGATTCTTAATTTCTTAACAATTGGTATCATTTTAATTGTCTTATTACACGAGTACTTTACCTTGTTGTCATCAACAACTCAGCATTGCTAGCGATTAAACAGATACTTCTTCATTCAATTCTCCCACATTTTATTGCAATCAACATTATAATGTTATAATCAACTGCAAATAAGATACAAAACAAGCAGAAAAAATATTTAAAAAAATACACCTTCCCCAGGTCGGAATCGAACGTACGACCTTTGGTTCCGTTGGCCGGTGACATATCCACCGATATCAACATGGCTACGAATTGACAGCTGTAATTGTATAAATGTAGCAATAAAAACTAAAGCTTAAAATTTTCAAATTATTTTCATTAATTTCTTGAAATAACATTATGAAACTGAAGTAATGAGTGTATTAAATAAGATGTAGGAATAGATGTAGTATTGTCCTGTCCAATATGGTATCATAGTTGTTAGCCGGACAGTTTTTATTTATAAAAAACTGTTTTCACATGTTAAATGCCTATGCCACACTTTCGCTGGGACACACGGTACCTTTATATAAGTATTTCATAATATTTTTTTACATTTTGAGCTATTGGGGAAATACGGACTTGATTGTGTCGCCATTGAATTCCTCACATCTAATTACATTTTCTTGCATATTATTATTGTTACTTATTTACTAAAATTTTACTTTAAATCAGAAAGGAATCAACGTCAAATGTCTTTTCCTATAATGAGCATGCCTTGGCGACTGCTCTACATGTGAAGCTTTTTAAATGAAACAACATTGTTTATCTCTAATATTACCTTCAGTTTGTTATTTGAAATGCATGCAGGAAATGTAATAAGTCATATTAATGTATTTCTCTAGATCACAAGAATTAAATGCGAAATGGGGTTATTAATTCAGACAGTTCGCATTGCGATTGGTGTTAAATAAATCATATCGCTGTGCATCGTTTCATAAATAAATGGAATAAAAACTAACATCAAAAAGTAGCAAAATAAATAAGGTTAATGATGTTTACTGTCTGCTGGTTCAAAAGGTTCTAAAAATTGTCAAATATTTTAAGGTAAAATAACAAAAAATGAATCATGACAAAATTTGTAAACAACACTATTAAGTTTTAATAATACCCACAGTTTATTTGCAAAAAAAACTGACCAATGAATTTCCTCTTGTATCTAACTAAAGGATATTTCAACATATCAATATATAATTGGTTTAATTTAAAATCAACTTAAAAATACACCTTTAATAGAATAATATGCTTATCTAACGTCAAAATAAATCAAAGCTTATTGCCATTTCAAAGCATAATAGAAAATAATTCTATAGATTTGAATAAAACATGTCATGATAATTAGATAATAAAATAGATATAGCTGTTATTAATATATAATTTAGCTATTATTTTTGCTGAATATGGATTGGACAATTAAAATTTAATTAATGCATTGTTTTACTGTGACCCATATTAGTGATTTATAACTCAAAGGATATTTTTGTCAAATATAATAATCAATTGCAATTTCTATTCAATCACAATAAGTTCTATTAAGCAGACTGGCAGGTGGTGAGGTCCCATTTTTGTAATAATGTGTTCCCACTGAGTTTATTAGGTATTCAATGATATCTTTGAAACTTTTCGAATTAAAACAAACTCAAAACTCGTCTTTTGATAATTTTGTAAACTGAAAGCCCTGTTCGCACAAGGATTCTTGATTCTTTGAGAATTCTTTCATTTCTCTAAATCCTGGTAGAAAAGAAATTCACTGTTTTGAAATTTGAAGATGACAATGAATTATAAATACTTCTTTTCAAGACTCATTGAAGATTCAATTTATTGGTGGCACTATTTGACAGGCAATTCTCATCATGATTATTTTCTCGAGAATCAAAAGAATGAAAGAATCTTCAAAGAATCCTTGTGTGAGCATAGGACTTCAGTCGTTAAACATAGTGTAGGTACGCGAAAAATTATTAAAGAAAATAACAGCACACATAATGTTTATGCCATTTATTCAATTTAGGTGTGGCAGCCAAATTCGAACCAGAATTGTCAGAACCACAATCATTCACATAACAAACTCGACTATTCCCCACTTGAAATGACTTGTCCATGTGATGTTAAAAATATCTTATTCTTGTACTTATAGTAATATTATATATTCTAGCCACATCCTGAGTACGATCAAAAATTACAAACTCAAACATATCAGGTAATTACATGGTGCACATCATTGGGATATTTTAACCACATTACTAACATTGGGATGTTACATAGATAATGTTACTAAAGGCGGACATAAGCAATCGTTATGAATAGGCAAATATAGCAAGTAACAAACGTGATGTTCACATTCTTTAAATGTTTTGGAGATTTTATTTTGTCAAGTGGGTCGCTTTGCTATATCTATATGTATATTATGGATAAATTTGTTGGCTAGAAATTTGAAAAGAAAAATTGTTTAATAAAATCACGACACTGTAGGTCAAATTGCTGTCAGGTGACAAGGTTCAGATGTCAAACAGATATTTATTCGGATCAAATAAAATGCTCGAATGTAATTCAACGACATAATTTGACGACTCCTTTGGTTCTTCTTCACAAATATTCCCTAATGACTTCACTGACAAATATTAGAAATATGAAGCAAATGATATTTTAGTGTTTTTGTTTATTGTTTGGTTGCTAAGAAAAAGGTAAATAAGGTTTTATCACTTGCAAAAAGTTCTCTTCCTTTTTCTCCGCTGTCAAAGCGATAACATTGTGTTTTATTTATGGCTGACTTTATATAGGAGTGGAATTATCAAAGTGAATATTCCTTTTATAAATACCGAGCTTAACTTAATCAAATATATATTTTGTATTTTGGAGCATAGGTACCTACTTGTTTTTGTTCATACCACCCATTATCTTGTTCCATTGAGTGAAACGCATTCATAATTTTTATTCAGTTCCATTAATGAATTGCTTGGCAAAAATCTAACCTAGTTTTTCCCCTAGTAGCAGTTGACCCCCCACTGCGAATGTTTTTAATTCCACTCGACAAAAGACAATCGCACTCTAGCAGAGCACTCTTACAACACACATGTTTATTCGAACCCAGTTGTGTCCTGACATCTTTATTACATGCCCATTGAATTCAATTATAAATCAACTAATGAGATATTTTTTCACCTGGTAGCAGATGTCCACTGCCTAAATATGGCAACGTCGCACTGAGATTGCGTGCGTCAGATTTTATTTTCATATTTTGTTTTAATTGAGCAACGCGCTTAAGGAGAAGCGTGAATCGTATATGGCAGATATATTAATTAGTTATATTGGTTTCTGTTTAATTGAATTTACACTTGCTATCCTACTTTCGATATTGATTAAGAAAGAAATCAAACATGAGTGGAATGCAAAAATAAACGATTTTACCTATAAATTATTTTATATTACTTGTTATTTTATTAGATACTTGGAACACCTGCAATGTATAGTTTATTCTCTAGGGACACTAGATTTCGAATAATTGTACATTAATTCCAATATTTCTCTCAAATGCTTCAATAGTAATACACAGAGAAAAATCACATTTGAAATTTTAATACAATATATTGGTTTTAAAATTTTGTAGATTATTACAATTATTGTATAGTTAAATACAATATTTATCAATTTATATATCGTTTTAAAAACTACAACATTATATCAATTTTTAAAACAATTTGTGTCTGTCCCTATTTGAACTACAATTTGTAGTGCAGAAATAGACAATTGTTTTATAATTTGCTACAATTTGTTCTCTGGTGTAGTTACAGTATACTGCCCAACTATGGAGAAAGGCTTTTCGAAAGTATATTTTTTTACAAACTTTACTTGTTAAAAAGGCAGTATATGCATTAAACATAACAAAAGTAATCAATTTTTTAATTTTAAAGATTCCAATTACTTTTAAATTAAATTTTAGACAAGATATATATAATTTTACAAGAGGGTACTTTTAACGGTTATTGCCATAAACGTTTAAAGTAAATGCGTATTATCTGCCATTTTGTGTTTTTGCATATACTGCCTTTCTCCATAGTTAGGCAGTATAGTACTATTGAAATGAATAGTCGGCTGCGCGAACAACGAATTTTGGTCTTAGAGAAAGATGTATAGATGAAAGAAAGAAAAAACTTCTTTACTCTCTATCTCAGAAACATTAGTCAGGAATTTTCTCATACTGATGCTTGCATCCCTTAGTGAATAATTTGTTTTAAAAGTTATACTGTGTTCAGTGTTCTGTTTGTCGTTGTCGTTACTTATATGGTATGGTGTGGAACTCAATATGGCAAGCGGTACTTGGTCAAATTGTGTAATATGTGTAGTACACAAAAATTAGCACCGCCCGTTCGCGCAGCTGAATCGATTCTTCAATTCAAGCTTACTATAGTACTACTACTACTACATGTACATTTTGACAGGATTATACAATTAACAGGTACCTAATAATGTACGCAAATAATGAATAAAATATATGAAAAATAAATAACTAAACAAATTCAAACACAAAATCGCAATAATTTTTGTTTTATGTTATATTATTTATTTTTCATACATTGTATTTACCATTTTATTTACATATATTACCTGATAAAGCTTTTATTTTGCTGAAATGTACTTTTCTATTTAAATTGAAACACTGAATTATTAAAGATAAATATTTGTTTTAATAGGTACGTATTGTTAAACATATTTCATTGATTGAATATGTTCAGTAAATTATAATAGTGTAGAACCTAACATTGTTCAAAGTTAACATCATTGAAGGGTAAGAAATTATTCATAACTGCAGTCTCAGTAATATTTTTATTTTATTTTTGATGGTAACCATTCCTGAATTAACTTCCAATAACTGAATGGGAGATATTATTATAGTAGAATCCAACCACTCCGGTCGTTTGTTGGGAGCGAACTATTTCTTTTTATCAGTCGTCGTTAGGATAATAAATAAAAATTCGTTCCTTGAGGAAAAGTCGAAAAAACCATATTTGATATCCTTTCATAACCATTTTGTTAGTTAACGGAACAAACACCAGAACCCATAAAACCTAACCTCTCGTCAAAAACCAGATTTATCTTCCAAATAATTTAATGCACTCTTTCTTCCACAAACACTTCCAAAAACAAGGCAACAATGGTTCTCTTGGCAACATATTGACACTCCATTGTTTGGCGGGCGTTTCACCACATTTCCTCGCCCCCTTCGCGCACTAATTTAGTCATTTCCTCCTTGGCAGATGTAGGAAGTCTTTTGTAAGGGCTCCCAGTGATTGAAGTGGCACGGGACGAACTCTTAACATCGTGGGGTTATTAGGAGCGCTGTGTTTACTCTTTCATTTTAGTTAATATAAGTTTTTGTTCACGTTCTTCGTGTCCGGTAATGGAAAAAGTTGTGGGGAGAAATAAGTTTGGAATTGATTATAATTTCGTATGGTGTATGCAGAATTCTGCATATAGTTTGCAGGAGATACGGATGTTGTTAAGAACTTACATGGAACAAAGTTAGTAATGAATATATGATAGAATTATATCAAATATACATGACCAGAGCTATATGGTAATAAAAACTAAAGAAAATTAATTTCTTAACTTATATGAAGGTTCTAAAAGGATGTACAAATTTTTAGACAGATTGGATATTATATTATAATCATTTATTAAACGGATAGATGGTTAATGTGCTCGTAATTTAAAATGGAATCATTTTATCATATCCGTCTTTTAGTTCATTTAAATCAAATTAGTTTCGTAAAAATAGACGAAAGTAGTAGATACTGGTATCAATATTTTCGATAACTTGGCATTATTACCTTATGACGTGTTAATGTTAACCACGATTATATGGCTATCCTCAGATTTCAGTTGTTGAGTCATATCATATTACCATTTTTTCGTACCTACTTTAGAAACTAAAAATTAATATTTTGTTGGTAAACTTCATCATTTTTTTAAATAACTATTACGAACCAAATTCGGGAGGATTTTGATCCCACATGAACGGTCTTTTGAAACACGAGCGAAGCGACAGTTTCATTTACGCAAATGGTGGGATGGTATCTTCCCGCAAGAGGTTTGTACAATGTTTTTGTAACGAATAAAACTATAATCAAATTCATTCAAGTTGTAGTCTGGTTATTAAATTTGATGTTACGATGTTTTTTCTACTCACTACTAGGGCTGTTCGTTTAAATCGATATATCGATATTATATCGATATATCGAATAACGATATTTCGAAGAAAAAATATCGATGTATCGATATATCGATATTTGATTTATTGATATATCGATATATCGGTGTTTTATGTATCGATATATTGATGTTTGATATATCGATATATCGATGTTTGCTGTATCGCTAAATCAATGCTTGATATATTGATGTTTGATATATCGATATCTCCTGTGATTCTTCGTCCCATAATTAATTATGTTGTTTTATTTGTAGACTACGAACCTATCGTATTACTGAATATGACATTATGGGCACGGGCGGAGCTCAAATCTTACTTCTTACTGTTTCACAGCGACCTTTGTCAGATTTCTGTCATCTCAAATACTATACCTGGGTAATTTGTAAAAATTATACGTCTCATAGGTAATTTATACAACGGCGAACAGAACATACTATAACATAGGTACCTATAACATCTGTTTTCTGTTTATACAGAAAGGTATTCCGCGAAATAATATCAAAAAATTGAAGTAAAATTAAAGAGTGAGAATGGTCGACTCCATTTTTGTTCTCTGCTGTAAAACGCTATTATGTTGTTGTAGCTGTACTATGCCAGGAGGAACAGAACTAGGGACAGGGGCAATAAAATCTTTTGAATTTGAAAACGTATATTCATTGCAATAATACCTAATTTTATGTTGCTGTTTACTTCTTAAATAATAGTTATACTCGTTTGCGAGTTGTGACCCGTCGTAAACTAATTTGATCATTCGATATTGTATGCGAAGAAATAACATCGCGTTGTTGAGTTGTTCATATTTTTTATTTTGAGATTTAATTCTAATTAAAAACGAGTGGTAAACGTAGCAGTATTGTGTGGGAATATTTTGACAGACCCGATGAAAAGTCTGCGCAATACATACATTTGTACATTTAAAAACCAAACATCCCTTTGTTCATGTGGAAATGATAAGAAGCAAGAAAATTGAAGAAAATGCGATATCGATATAATATGGAAACATTGATATATCGATATATCGATATATTGATATATCGATATATCGATACACCGACATATATCGATATATCGATACATTGATATATCGATATATCGATACATTGATATATCGATATATCGATACATTTGATATATCGATATATCGATACATTGATATATCGATATTATCGATATTAATTTTATATCGAATATCGATATTCAAATTGGAATATCGAACAGCCCTACTCACTACTATCGACAGATGGCGCGCTACACACAAGTTTTATTTTTAAATTTTGGCAGTTTTCGGTAGTCTTGATAATTATCATTAATTCTGGGAAGTAACACTTTATAAACTAAATTTTATTATTTTTAAGATGATTTTACTCTGAAATATCTAGAAAAGCCGATGTTCTTTGCATTTTTTCCGATTGACTACACTGGGAAATTGACATTTCCGATTGTCAGTTGCGTCTTTAATATGTCATTTCCTAGGCGATGAGTACAAAAATTACATTCTATTGTAAACACAACCTTTGAGTAAGTACATCATTGTAAAAAATCCGATGTGGCCAACACATGACCTCTCGCCATATATTCTACTATTTTACTAAGTGCGTATGAAGGTACTTACTCACAAATATACCATTGTACTAGAAGAGAATTCGGGAATTGTATTTTTTATGATATTATTAAAGTTTAATATGACCTTGTAAATATTAAATGACATTTCATATTTTCCATTTCAATTTGCCAAAAAGTCAAAAATTCATATGACATTAACACTCAAATATTTTATTTTTTGTTTCCATAGGTAGGCAGATAAATCAAAATTGTAACAAATTTGTAGAATTTTTAACTTCTTGTAATTGGAAAATGGTGCTAGATAGAAACAACGTTTTGAATACATATTGTAGACAGTAACATTTAGTATACAATGTTACTAAAAAAATTCCTATTAATTCATAAATTTTGAGAATATTCCAGAAAAACTCTTCAGATCTTCAAGAAACTACCACTTCCGGTTGCACGATCAACGCCAAAATTTAATCAGATCTAATCTAGGGTGTCAGAATATTATATACAAAATTTCAAATTTTTTTATTCAGTGGTATTTGAGTTATCGTACCTCCAACATCCATCCTGACACACAGACACACACACAGACATCATCGCGAAATTATCAAAATCGTGTTCTAGGGACCTCAAAACGTGCTTATCCATTGAAAACTCACTATCGAAATTTTAGCAGGATTACAATACCTCTCTTACAGATATGAATGGCGAGAGGTAAAAAGGCTATAGACTTTAAAACTAAAGTCACGAAATGACTTATTGTAACATGTTATTTTGCATAAAATTGTATTGCAAGAGATGTGAATACATGTAGCAGTACCAGAACAACTGATGTATCTAAATAACGATGTATAAAATGTTTCAAATAATTAAAGGCTGACAAATTAAAAATCTTTGATATTTTTTGCTGAAGATTTCCATCATCCCTTTGTCCGTGATTTTCATGCACGTGGCTATCAGCCAAACACACGTGGTTTATTCATAAGCCGTCGGCTTAACATGGGATCCTCGTTTCCTGGATCTGCAGCTCCGGAGTCGCATTTCCTCCCACTAAACATTGACATCCACCTCCACGGCCGCCCTGATCCGCTAATACACGTACTTGTTCCTTTTATTTCAAATTCCAAGCCCAGCAGACCAAGTGAGTAGCGATCATCCCGAGCTGTAGAGAACGCCAGTGTTTTGTATGGGGGATTGCTGGGGAACTCGAATGACTGATGGCTCTTATAAAATGTTACAGAATGCCGACCTCTTTGCCCTAATGCAGATCTGATCTAACAAGCAATATGAATGGGGTTTTTTGAAAAGTAATTTCGGATAAAAATGTATTTACATTTTTCTTGAACTCAAATAAGCCGGTGGAGTATTTTCTTTTTTAATAGTAATGGCCTCTTTACGTCTTTACCATTTCAAATATGGGATCACGGATTATTTTTTTTATATAAATACAATAAACAAAATTTGGTACCTGCTTTTAATAATATTCAATAAATAACTGTGCCAAACATAATAAGGAAAATATATATTTTTCTAACTTTTATTTGCTTTTAAGCGGGTCGTCTACGTTTTTACCAATTTCCTAGAATACTCTCGATTTTACTGTTTTTTCTATTCCACTCTTTACCCAAATACTACACCTGCCTGAAACCAGCCCGAAACTCGTACTTTGCCGCATCCTAGCTATGCAATATCATTTTGAAGTTGAAAATACTGTAAAAGTGTTTTCGTTGCGAGTAAACTGTCAGATTATTATTGAATTCAGGATAATGTTTTTATAAACATTTAATAGAGAAAGAATGGATCGACAGATGTGCCTTTTTAAATTTTTAAAAACTAATTTGTATCAGGAGATATAACCGTGTAAAGGATTTTTTTTCAATTTTTATGTTCATGTACAATTTTTTAATCAAAATTTTAAAAAGGCACATCTGTAGATCCATTTTTTCTCTATTAAGGATTAGTAGTACGGCATGTGTAGATTACGAAACAGAAACAATTTTTCTCGCAATTTTTTAAAAATTCGAAAAATTAAGGGTAGTTTACCTGCAGTATTTTTTGTAGTACTGCACTGGATTCGTTTTCCTATTAAACACAAACAATGGAAATAGCTAATCAACATCCTAAATTAAATAATACTAGTAGTCCAGTCAACGAAGGATCATTTTGGGCAAATGACGGTTCAAAATCCGAAAGTTTTGAAACTTGGTAGCATTGTTCGGGAAGGTCTAGTAATGAACATATCAAAAGTCCTGACCCGTAGGTGGTGAGCGGGGGCGTGGGGACCACAAAATGGCTGCCAAAATTTGGTTTTTCTATAATATCTCGTTATCGCTGCATTGTAGAGTACAAGTACTTATTACAAAGTTGTAGAGAATAAAATTTGCTACAATTTTGATATAAAACAATTTTTCCCCAGATCAATGGTTCGCAAGTTATGATAAAGACAAGCGGAGCGTTTTGTTTGCTCTTTGCAAAAATGTTGAATTTTTCCTATTGCAACTGTAACTTTCAAACAGATGAACATATCGACTTCCGGTGTTAAATATTCAATTTAGCAGACATTTTTCTATCCAAATTAAAATTTTCAGATTTTGGGAACCCTTGTATAGCAACATTTTTAACAAAGAATGTAAATAATTTTTAATTTTTTTTCTTTAATTTTTGTGATTTTCTTACTATAATTTCTGAACTAATTGAGATAATGACCTCCGGTTTTCGGAATTGAATTTCTTAGACAATTTCCTATAATATACATTATATTAAAAATTTTTATAGGCCTTGGTTAAGCTAAAATTTTAAGTTTTTTTCGAAGAGAAAATGGTAAAATTTTGGCATTTTAAAAATTTCTTGTGTTTAATCAGCTCTGTATTATAAACGAATTGAGATTGAGATTTCATATTATTGATGAATAAAATCTGAGTAGGACTGAACAATATTACAAGACTATTATTGACTGGACTATAATATAGAGCTTATTAAACACAAGAAATTTTAAAAATATCAAAATTTTACCATTTTCTCTTCGGCAAAAACTTTAAATTTTAGCTTAACCAAGGCCTATAAAAAATTTAATATAATGTATATTATAGGAAATTGTCTAAGAAATTCAATTCCGGAACCCGAAAGTCGATATCTCAATTCGTTTATAATATAGAGCTGATTAAACACAAGAAATATTTATAATGCCAAAATTTTACCATTTTCTCTTCGAAAAAAACTTAAAATTTTAGCTTCACCAAGGCCTATAAAAAAATTTAACATAATGTATATTACAGGAAATTGTCTAAGAAATTCAATTCCGGAACCCGGAAGTCGATATCTCAATTCGTTTATAATATAGAGCTGATTAAACACAAGAAATTTTTAAAATGCCAAAATTTTACCATTTTCTCTTCGAAAAAAACTTAAAATTTTAGCTTAACCAAGGCCTATAAAAAAAATTAATATAATGTATATTATAGGAAATTGTCTAAGAAATTCAATTCCGAAAACCGGAGGTCATTATCTCAATTAGTTCAGAAATTATAGTAAGAAAATCACAAAAATTAAAGAAAAAAAATTAAAAATTATTTACATTCTTTGTTAAAAATGTTGCTATACAAGGGTTCCCAAAATCTGAAAATTTTAATTTGGATAGAAAAATGTCTGCTAAATTGAATATTTAACACCGGAAGTCGATATGTTCATCTGTTTGAAAGTTACAGTTGCAATAGGAAAAATTCAACATTTTTGCAAAGAGCAAACAAAACGCTCCGCTTGCCTTTATCATAACTTGCGAACCATTGATCTGGGGAAAAATTGTTTTATATCAAAATTGTAGCAAATTTTATTCTCTACAACTTTGTAATAAGTACTTGTACTCTACAATGCAGCGATAACGAGATATTATAGAAAAACCAAATTTTGGCAGCCATTTTGTGGTCCCTACGCCCCCGCTCACCACCTACGGGTCAGGACTTTTGATATGTTCATTACTAGACCTTCCCGAACAATGCTACCAAGTTTCAAAACTTTCGGATTTTGAACCGTCATTTTTCCTATTTTGACTGGACTATAGTAAAATAAACAAACAAAATTTAATTATTTTTAATGAAACAATAATTACTCCACCCAGTGGCAGTGACAACGAAAAATTTTTATCAGTGAAACATGGAAATTAATTTTGCGATTTAAAAAATCATAATCTACACATGTCATACTACCTACCCTTAAATTTATGACATTAACTTCAAAACCACCCTGTATAAATCTTATTAATCAAATAAATCATGTCTGAACTGTGGAGATTTTGATTCTTTTTACTTTCTTTATACACAGACACAGCATAAGCAGAGAAGTATAGGTATCATGAAAAATATCGATATCGGGATTGTGACTAAAATACTTGTTTTGAGGTCCTGTGAATCCGTTATGACCATTTTCTCAATGTTGTCTGTTTGTGTGGATGTATGGCTGGATGGATGAAAGTCGGTGTGATGACCACACCAGATTTTTTTTACATAGATCCAGTATTGATATAGTAACAGCTAAGGAAATTTAAGATTAAATTACATTTTTGGCAAAAAAAGTTGGCTTCGCTTCGGTAGCATGTTGTTTCTCAGTATATCAGACGTCACACACCAAAACGCAAAACCTTGCGATAGTTGAACGAATGTAGTCGCATAAGCGAAATGATAGAAAACGTCGTTATGACAAGGCACGTTAGTCTTTAGAAGTGACATGACAAATAACAATTTGTATTCACCAAGCACTCAAACATGCAAAATAAATAGAGATAGCGTATTTTGCGCTCCTGACGTATCCGAGCAATATTTCAGAAAGAGTTCATTTTATATTTCTAGATGGAGCCATCAATAAAACTATAATTCGACTTTGCTTACTTTCAAATGGGCCTGCTGTAAAATAAATGTTTCGCCGTAAATCAAATGAATTCAATTGTTTTCTTATGCCTCTAGATGTGTTCTGATTTATCGAATAAATAGAGCGCAGGTTTTTGTTTTGTTGCGATTTTTCTACGGAGATTTACTGCGAGCCACATAAAAGTGAAATACGTGCAACTAATACCAGGGTTTTGTTTAAAACTTTTATTGCTGATCTAGCTGGCGGTGATATTTGCTGTTTACGGGTGAAATGAGCACTGAAACCCGAAACTAAAACTACCCGGATTAACTAGACGAGGCCTTTGTACTTTTTATTGCTCATTCATTACTTACGCGGCCCCCAACACATTTTGATCACAAATATCAAATATTTACAGTTGAATACATCATCTTCTAGAATCTAGAACATACAAGTATACTTGTGATGGTGAAATTCCTTTCATCAGGACAATCAAATTTAAGATAATGAATGAAAAAATAAAAAGGCAACCAGGATATCAAACAATTTGAAATCTGTAAATTGCTACGATAGCTATGGTAGGATACAAATCCATTACTTTCTGTCTTGGTTTATCAGAATAATTTCTGAAGTTATTGATTCGGTGAGGTAGTGCAATACTGCCCTCCTTAGGAAGAAGGTCCTATCTGCAAATTTTGAGATTTTGTAATCTGCATAAATTATTACAAATATATACCAAAATAGAATGTTCAGCTGCCCTAAGAAAAGGTAGAATTTATGATTATTAGTATTATATCTATATAAAGCAATTTTAATAGTAAATTTTTTATATAAAATAATAGCTAAATAGCTAGAGAACTTGTGTTTGAATGCGGAAATCCCGGGTTAAAAATATAGTGAAAAAGGGACCTTGCTATATTACAAACTGAGCTCTTGTTAGTACACCTACACTGTTCATATTTTATATATAGATAGTTAAAAGATGACCCTAGAGTGCTATGAAATTATATTTTTGAAATACCTAATAGTCTTTTAGTAATAAATTAGTAAAAACAGTCTATTTGGCCGATTTTTTACTATTTTTTTTCTCAGATGTGAAATTTTTTTGACAAAAAATATTTCCATAGCACTCTTACGACCAATGCAAGGAATCGACTATTTAAAACAAAATTAATAAATATGCATTAATAAGGCCATAATTTGAAATATTAAAATGCATAAATAAATTCTTATTTTCTCTAATTGTTGTCGCAACAATACATTATATGAATTTTTCGATTAAGTAATGCTATGTTATTACTCATGATAAATTTCATATTTATATTTTGAGCGATATAGCCAGAATCATGAATTCTGATTCTATTGCAGCAATATTGCAGTCAACAAGTGTACCGCCTTAAATTCCGGGTAAAATCATAAATTTTGATCATATTACCTACTTAGATTGGTATCTGCTGTTGTCACCATCCCAAGTTGGGATACAATTAACTCGGTAATCACAAAACTAGCGGGTACTGACTGGTAACTATAACAAAAGGTCTTGCATCAAGATGGCAATGGCAACACACATTCATGATAACTAAGTAATAAATGTGACATAAAATATACGTGGATAATAATGTTTCTCTCGCTTTGATATTAGAAATTCCTACATAAATATGTATTTGCAAAATATATCTACTCGTATAATTGTTCAAGAAAACTATAACCAGTGTTGTAATTGATAACAATATTTGTTATCTAGATAAGATAATAGATGACCATTGACAAAATTATCTACATAAGTATAAACAAAAGATAAATCATTATTACCTAGATAATTATTATATAATATTTATAGATCATAATAAAGAAATATACAGAACATGATAAAAGTATGAGTAGTACCAGCTGGAGAATTCGATAAAAATTACAATGATTGAAAAAGTTGGTTATAATTTTACTAAAATTATTATCTAGATGATAATTCAAAAGTAGATAATGATAATTTTAATTTTATCTAGATAAGATAATAGATAAATAAGTACACATATATTTTGAGAAAAACTCATGGTTTATGTATTTAAAGTCATACCTTTGCCAAAATATTACGATCTTGTAAAGCCAGTTGTAATTCCTGCATTCCCGTGCCACAATGTTCTTAGAAAGGTGTGCAAGGAAGTCTTATTAAAAGTAAAATCTCTTGAACTTCCTCTCAAGATGATTTCATACTTGGCATAACTTCCTCCGTATAATATTAAAAATCTCATATTACTCCTCCGATTAAACGTCTTACTTCCACACGACTTGTCACCGTAGGGCGCGTAATTTTTCTACAGTTGAGCATCGGTGGAACCGGAACCAGCAGCCCAGCAGCCTTCTGCGATGTCTTGAATTAAATTGTCGAAGCAAATAAGCCGTACCAAGTGTTCGTTCGCTCGGGTGCTTAATTCCCATTGAAAAACAGCGCCCCCTTGCTCCTTACGCCGGTCCTGGCATTCAGCTGTTTCTTGTGACGTCATAAGAACCATTAGCGTCGAGATAGGGGATAAGAAATGGCCAAATTAAGCTGATTAGTGAATGGGAAATTTAACATAAATTGTAAATCTTTTTACGGGGGACTGCATTCTTATTAGGATGAAATTATTTATTATTTAGGAAGATTTTTGCTCTTTCTGGTCCTGGATAATTCATCAGACAGATTAGTAAAAAAAAAATTATAAGATAAATTGGACAAGGAATAAAATAAATTGGTATTTATTACACCTTTTACGACCTATTTTGCATGTAGTAGCTGGTAGTCTCACTGCCTCACACATTCTTTGTGTTTTCGGTACAATTAAGGCCGTATGTGCGGTTATCAGCTGTAAATTCGCGGGTATTATTTGTTAGTGGAGAGTAGCATTGTGCCATCGGCAAAATTTTCAATGGGCAATTTTGCCACATTGGGGAAATTCCCGGAAAGTTGCTTTGACCCTTATATGTTGCCAATATTGAAAATGGAAATATTGGCAAAATTTAGAAATACAGGGTCCGCCAAAGGAACATGACGATTTTTGATATTCAACTACAAATTTATGTAACAAGATATTTACTTTCACATACAAGTAATCGATAGTATATTACATTACATGCCATTTTATTTGGAAAATAATTTTGTTTAAATGATGTCCATCACCGCGTAGTTCCATTCCAACGTGCCAAGCGGTTTTGCAAATTGATCATTACTCGCTCTAGCATATTCCTAGGAATTGCACTAATTTCATTGCGAATGTTTTCTTTTAATTCCTGAATTGTTTGCGGTCTATTGAAATACACCTTGCTCTTCAGATGATCCCATAGCCAATAAACACAAGCGGTCAGGTCGGGAGACCGTGCCGGCCAAGGAACATTCCCATTTCGTGAAATTACTGCTACTTGGCTTGGAACAGTGTGTACGCGGTGATGGTTATCATTTAAGCAAAATTATTTTCCATAAATAAAATGGCATGTAGGTACTATACTATCGATTACTTGTATGTGAAAATAAATATCTTGTTACATAAATGTGTAGTTTAATACCAAAAATCGTCAGGTTCCTTTGGCGGACCCTATATAATGCAGCTGCAATATTTAGAATGGGCAATATTGCCACTTTGGGAATATTCCCTAAAAATGGAAATATTGCCCAAAGTTTAGAAATATTACCAACAATATTCCCAGCAATGTTGTTAAAAGTTGAAATATTGTTTCATTTTAAGTTTCCCGATGGATTTTCCTTACTTTTATAAAAACTAATCCGCGATCTTTAAACTTAAGAATCAATTAAAATAAAAAAACTAATGTTATTTAATTAATAAGCATAAATTGCCCTATATTTCCATTTTTTGGCAATATTAATAATATCAATGTTGCCAGCAATGTTGCCTTAATTTAAAATTGCCGGCAACGTTGATAGTGGAGAGTCGCTTTAAATGATGATCATATCACAAATCATATTTTGATAACAATATACGTAATTATAATAACTAATACGAGTATATTATTTTTCTACGAAATTGTAAATTGAATATACCTACGTATGTAATATAAATAATTTTAATCAGTTGAAACAAGACATAAATTTAAATAAATAAAAATGTTATGTTAAAATAAAACAATTTATGTGTTATTTTAGCTTCTGTCCAAGTCTTAATTTATTTAATTCTTTTTACATAAGATTTGTAGGTAGAGTACCAGCTTTAATTCTATTTTTTATTAGCTGTTCCTACTAGAATAAATAAATTTATAATTTCCAAATGGTGTTATAAAATTATTATTTAAAATATATTTGACATCTTAATCTATCGTAGGTGGGGCTTATTTTAATTTACGGCGCCAAAAAGTTGCTAATCCAATTAGAAGGCAGTCCAACTAAATTTAAATAAAATAATAATTAATAATTTTTACGAATGCATTATTTCGCAAACCGTTAATCCGAGTGCAAAATAAGCTTGTAATTCAGCAACCTTCATTAATGACAAATTTATGAGTTTACTTCAGATTTGTGAAAGTGTTGAACATTTAAAACTAAAAGTAAATTTATTGTTTTTGCTAACCTACCAGGAAGACTTAATTATTAGCCTGTTATTCTTTTCGGAAGAATAAATTTAATAATCGAGGTTGAAGTGATTTATTTTCATCAGGTTTCAACAAATCTTTATCAGATTTTAGATTTGATTTAGAGATCGATAAAATTTTGTAGCAAAAAATTTGCCACTATGTTTTCAAGTGTTATTAATGATAAATTTATTCAATCGCGGAGCTAATGAACGGAATATGTTTGCTTATAAAATGTGTTTAGTTTTTTCTTCAAACAAATTTCGTAAATGAGTTTGTTAGTTTTATTGTGAGTTTATACTCTACCGAATTAATATGTTTATTAATACGAATTACATAAATCTCATATGTTATGCTAAATTAATTTGAAGGTTACTAAGTAATGTTTATTTGTGCTAAATATTTGTATTAATCAAAATTTACACAGCGTGGCATATGGTTGTGTCCTTACCTCGGTCCTTACTTTCCAAAGTTTTGCATTTGTTAATTTGTTGTTTAATTAAACAAGTGAAAACTATTTTGAGAAACAATATTTGCGGTGCAAATACAACAAATATACCAAAATTTTTTATGTTTATAATATTGCAACGTGTTTTGTCTATTTTCGATAATTTTAAAAAGCTTCTAAAAAGATTTGAAGATCTTCACTATTTTTTATTACCCACTGTTTCATTTTAAATCCAAATTCTTCTCACATATCCTCATGCTGTTCCAGCATACAAACCTTGTTCAAGGTTACCAGGTTCATTATGATTTAGGTCACATCATCTTTAGTTGTGTTAGGTACACTCCTGGAAAACTGATTTTGATTGCAAATAGCTGATAATAACCCTTAATGCGCCATTTTAAAACGTGCCTTTTATATTAATATAATGATGATTAATTATTGTTGAACGATGTAAAAAACTATTAATTAAAAAAACTTGTATTTCAAAATGAACACTTTTGCAAGAAATTAATCGTTTGATAATTTATTTTATCTGCAAGATAAACTTTCCTTTTGTATTCAAAAATATAGCAGGATATTAATGAAAATTGTTATAAAATTATAAATGCCGGATAAAATATATAAATATGTTGTCGAAATATTTCAAGAGAACAATAAGACAAATAATATAATAACGGTTGTAGAATTTTATGTGAAAAATTAGTCTGTGCTCCTTACAAAATTTTGGAGACTCTACCTACAATTAAAGTGAAGCATCATTTACATCATCATACTATTCAAGTACCTAATCTAATGTATTATCATTTCGGGATTTGAACCTCATTTGGGTTATATCCCTAGGGTGACTTGATGACACACACAGTATTATACTTTTTGCGCCATTTTCTTGTTTACTTTACTACCGTGTGTTGTCAGTCAACCCGGCGCAAGCCCTTGTTTCAGCCTTTAGCCGGTGCCCAATAGTTAGAGGTTGCTAAGTGAATTAGATCCCAACTTGGAATGGTAACGGGAGTAGGTACCGATCCAAATCAGGCCGTGAAAATTTCCTGACCTGACCGGGATTCGAACCCACGACCTCTGTAACCAGAGCCTAGCATCCTAGCTGTCCCGCTAATCATTCGAGAATTTAGATTCCTTGTCATATTTCCAATTTATTCGATCAGTAGTGGATCTCTTTATTTTAGAACAGTTATAGTTATTTGTGATTAAGAGCGTAAAGTGACTCTTTGTTACTCGCGCACGGTAATTGCAGCGCGAGCCGATAGCTGCAATAGTGCAAGAGGAACAAATACACTTTACGCTCGTAATACACACATAATTTTATCTACGACTAAAATTATTTGTTATAATAATAATAGTATTCAGTTAGTTCCATCTGCGTTCAATCAATTTATGTTTTATTCATAACCATGACGATACCAATAATATCGAAATAAATAAATAAATAAAATTGTTTGATTCTGTCATTTTCTTTTATTTTATGTAATCAAAAAGTACTTTATTGCGCGTTGTCATAGGTCCTCAGTAACAATCAACTTTATGTTGACAATTGAAAGCATAAATATAAACTTTTCATAGTAGTCGTAGATAAAATATTTATTGTACGTTATAGTTCCTTAAAAAAATATAACAAGCAACAATTTTTTGTCATCAGCTAATGATCGTATGAATGATGAACAAGTTCTTTGTTAAGCAGAATGTTTAAAGAAATCTCCTTGTATTATAGTAAATAATAAAAGATGTTAAAGATAAATGAACAATAAGATCATGTTTGATTGTTAAAATACTCGATGATTAACAGAGCAACGTGTTTCGTAATACATAATATATTGTGTAGGCTATCTTCCACGTTCGTAATTCATAAACCACAGACAAGTTATTATCTATACTAAAAAAGTTATTAGAGCGAATCTTGGCATAATTTCACTAATACATTTATCTACATCTAGATAATACACATTAACGCGTGGGAAAATGAGTGCAATGGAAGAGTGCACACGCCATTTTACTCTGCGCGAAGAAAGAGAACACAAAATGGCTAAATTAATTACACACGAATTCATTAAAAGTTGAGCAACGCACTTTAACCATAACAAAAATATGTAATTAACATCGTTATGTAATTAGCACATTCATTATTATATAAAATATGTAACAGTGATAATTTTTACCAGTATGTATACATATCTGCTTCAGCAAATAAAAATGAAAGTATATAATTAATTTGAAACAAATTATTCACCCCTTTTTCAGATAAAAAAGCTTCTCAAAAATTAATAGAATAAAGACAAAAGAATTATATGAAACTGTAAAACAATTTAGATAACAATACATTCAATAATGTTCTTTTCTTGTTTTCAGTTTATTAATACCTACAGCTACAACTTGGTTCTTGACCAGATAAACGTTTTGAAATATTTTCTGTTCAAAATAATATAGTATTTTCTGTGTCCTGTAGTATGTAGTAGGTACTATAATATAACAAAGAATTGGATTGTCTGAAATAGGGCAGTAAGGGGCTATCAAATCGAAGATATTTTTTTATCACCGCTGTTACATGTCAACTGTTTTGTTTATTAATTGCAAACTGTCAGTTTCTCAATCTGAAATTGCTGTATGTCAAAAATCAGACTTAAAATGTGTCAGGATTGAGATACTAGGGAAGAACACGCCAAATTGAGAAAGGTAAACAGAATTTAAAACGTTTTTGACAGCTATTGAAAAAATATAACCAAACATTTTGGATTCATTATTATACTCTCCCCTAACTCGGGCTATGATTAATCATAGGTTATAGCATTCGTTAGCCTTCAGAAAATTGAACTCGTGCTGCGCACTCGGTCAATTTTCATCGACCAACTCATCACCGATGATAATCATAGCACTTGTTATACCCCCGATAATAGTATTGTGTTCTTTAAAATTTACCTTATAAAATGTACTATAATTTTTTTTCCTATACTTAGTCGTAGAGATAAGTAGGTATAATATTCCATAAAATACTTATCCGGTATCTCCGATTGCGGCTTATAGTCAACAAATAAACTTTCATTCTGTTTAGTAAATTTATTATATTATGCTTATTAAATATTCTTCTATTTTCTGTAGATTTGAATAGTATTAAGAGCATTCTGTACAGCAAGAATATACACGTAAAAAGCACTTTACACGCATACACCTCATCGACACATGGTTGCACATTTTAACAAAAACAAATCTTTATATGGTAGATAAAGGATAAAACTTCGTTCTATTAGTGCCATTTTTTTCTGTTTTGTACCGAAGTTTTAGTTTATAAAATAAAGAAAACTACAAAAATTCACATTTTTTTACCTCTAATTTTCTCGAAATCAGAAAGTTTTTTCTAAAAAATAACACTACCCCAACGTAGATTAAACTTTCAACTACATGATTCAAGTTTAAAATATCATGTTCTGCGAAATATAAAGAAAAATCTGTAGGTGCTTCTAAACGCCTGCAAGCGGTTGAAAGTAAGTAATTTCGACCGTTGAACGTGCTGAAAAAAAAATTGCACTATAGAACGAAGTTTTATCCTTTATACCATAAAAATTTGTTTTTGTTAAAATTTGCAACCATGTGTCGATGAGGTGTATCAGTGTAGAATGCTTTAACGTGTACATTCTTCCTGTACAGAATGCTCTTAAATGGCCTCTTTCTCAAACTATGAGTAATTTATGATATCAACATTAGCTCCAAACTAAAATTAGTTTATGTAAACAAAGAACTTATAGCTGTGATAGCAACCACTTTTTTGCAAATTTTTATGTGTCACTTAAAGATTTCCCTGACTCAGACTTTTAAAATACTTTTTTTAAAATAGTTCTGTCAACTGTGAAGTAACTTACTAACTCAGATTGTAATCACAGTAATGTTCTAAATGTCACTCATTTAACGCTAACAAAAGAACAAAGAACTGCTAAAATTTCTTTAAAAAAGTAATTCCGTACCTTGACTGTAATGAGCCAAATTATGACATTTATGCAATAAAAAACTGTTTAATTCTTATTCCAACTATAACAAAAGCAATTTGTAAAGTGGCTGAGTAATTAGTAGTTAGGCAACTATTACCAACCCAAATATGACAGAAAAAATTACTTGACGCCTCTTAATACGCTGATTTATTCCCCAAAAACAAACCCATAATTAAAAGGAAATTTTCCTTTCCAACGTGTTGGTAACCCTGCATTATGGTTTACGATGGAGTTTTGTTTTTCGTTTTCTGTGGCTGAAGTTTTTTAAAAAACGATTTTAAAACCGGTCCATCTACAAATCTTGTTGCGTAAAAACTGCACCTTTTTGTTTTTGGTCTTTGTCATAAATCCCGAGCCACAAAAACCAAGTTACATAACAAATATAATCACTGGAGACCGGATAAATCAGAATGAATGAGAGCTTTCTGGAACTCTTTCGAGTTGCTAATGACTTTTTTGCTATTCTTTTGTTCATTTATTTATTTGGTATTAATTGTTGACCTTTTGCCAAATTTATTTTGGAAGATTATCAGAACAATGCTAAACTTTTTTGAATTTGTTTATGAATTATGGTGTGGACACCAGTTATTGTTACATTTTTTCTAAATTGTATAAAAAAATCTGACGTGGACACCACATGACTTCCTTGTACGCCTTGTTTGTTCATACTTTTCTTAATAACTAAAATGTAGAATAATATAAAAATTCTTTTAACTTATTATACTAGTATACTCACAAATATATTTTAGTCATTTTATTTAAACTGCAGAAGAAGATATAAACGATATTTTACTATTATCACTGCTACTGTCACTGTCATGTCATAATCATTTAAATTTTACGTAGTAACAAATGTTAATCGATCATGGACTACAAGATACATAAATACTAAATTATAAGTATATAATTTAATTATTCTTAAATGATAGAAGATACAGAAAAATTTATAAAATACCGATTGTAGATAATAATCACATAATCTTTCATTTAAAATTTAAAAAATTGCCTAAAATTAATTATTTATCAATTTTTTTTTTAAATTTACTACTTCCGGTTTGTAGACTGAAACCAAAAATAGGAGGTGCACAACTAGATGCTATAACAGTCCTAAATACAAAATTTCAACTTTCTACGTCTAACCGTATTTGAGTTATGCGACACACATACGTCCGTACGTACGTACAGACGTCACGTCGAAACTAGTCATAATGGATTCAGAAAAGGTCAAAATCTGAGAACCGAAATTTTTCGCGATTACAATACTTCCTTACTTCGTACAAGGAAGTAAAAACATAGCGAACAATATAACAAAAAATTGGTTTAATAGGAAAGTAAGTTTGAATTTTATCGATTTTTATTATAGACTCTATGATTTGTTTCAAAATAGAAAATGAAACAATGGTTTATAAATTATGAATAAAAAATTCTGGTGTGGTCACCACACAACTTTCTTATACCCAACTGTGTGTACTGTGTGTAATATTTCACTTGACACGCGTTTGACCACAGACCATCTAACTGACGTAATTGACTTTAGCTTGTTTGTTTTCAAGCAACTATAATTATTGAAATGTATTTATTAAATAATATATTATTTAGTTTTCGGTGATTGAATCATTTGTTTGACACCAACTATTATTATTGAAATGTATTTATTAAATATTATATTATTTAGTTTTTCTCAAAATTTAAAGCAGATAAAGTATTCAACGATATTAATTCCTTATATTATTTTTAACATTTTATATTTGAGACATTTGTTTTGGCTACTTCCATATTTGAAATAAATTGAATTTATTGTTTGTTCTACGAAAACTTCCTCTTTCGGTTTTCGAAATGTGACCAAAATCTTTTCAGCTCTGCGCATTATACTAAACTTTAAAATAGGTACCAAGTTTCATAATTTTTTCTTTTCTCATTCATGAGTTATTGAACATACGGACATACACACACACACATCCATCCATCCATCCACACACACAGATATCATTGAGAAAATGTTCAAAACGGATTCAGTGGACCTCAAAACATGTATTTCTGCGAAAATCCATAATAGATTTTTTCATGATACCTAGACTTACCTACTTATACTGTGTATAAGAAAGTAAAAGTGTAGTTAAATATTACAACAGAAAGCAAAATATGATTTCCTAAAGATTTTGATAATATTAAATGTGTGACTAATTATTTGAGTTAGGTATTGTTTTGATGACAAGTTTAATAGGACTAGGGCATACGATACTTTTTGACTTTATTAACAATCTGAATATAACAATTTCAGTTTATCAATTCTATTTTTTTTTTCTTTATGTATCCTAGAAACAGACAGGTAAATATCTAAGGTATAAATAAACAATACTAGTCAGACACAAAATTTAAAAAATAAAATTGGTTATTTTGGTATAATGTCCATTGACAGTAGATCTATTTAGAATGAATAGTAATACCTAGTCTAGGAATGTTATTTGCAATTATTTTGTAATGTAAGTATTAAGTGAAGTTAATTGTTTACCGTTGGTGAAATATGTTAGCAGATAATTATAACAATGTAAACATTGTAAGATAACACATGAATAAACACAATTTTTACTCAAAAAATGTTGTTCATTGTTTCTATATTTGTTTCTATTATTGCTTTTAAATGTTTTTGATAAGATATTGGATAGATTTACAATTCTAAAACATTTAAACGCAATTACAAGTTTGTAAATGTTTCCTGAAAATTTAAATTTGTAAAATACTCGTTAGCTTGACCTTCAGATATCATTGGATTGCCAAAACTGTGAAACTAATTCCTTTTCGTACATGACATCATTATTAAATCAACAAAACAATAAATTGACGTCAGTGTTTTTTTTTTCATTTCATGGTATGCTTGAAGCAAATTATTTATTTTAGACATTTTTTTCTTCCCCGTAGATTGACCTACATTTAACTTATATATTTTAATTTTGATGAATATCTCTGGAATAAATTTGCGTATATTGTCAGTAACAAAAGGCAAGTATTACACCATTAGTGCACCTGCTGTCATTGTAAAAACCGCAGCCCCTATATGCGTAATCAACAATTAGGTAACTTGGTAACTATCACTAGCACCAGGTGACGTGTTTGACATTGTCTAGACCAGTGGTTTCAAAAGTGTTTTAAGAATATTACCTCAACATTAAACTTATTAAACAGTACACAATCAGGGCCCTGTTTCATAAAACAACAAGTTGCATTCTTACAATTTTACAATTACATAAGTACTTGTAATGTACAAGTACTAGTGTTTCATAAAAGTTATTATAATTTTACAAACTTGTTACTTGAAAACTTACAATTGTAAAATAAATATTTTATGTAATATGTAGGAACCTATAATAAATTATTTGTATTAACGTTAAACCAAAGAATTAAAAGTCCATTTTATTAAAATTTGAAATCTGAATTATGTTTGCTCATGCATTGCTCTGTGTTGTTTATTATTAGTCTGCAACGTCTGTATAATGAATAGTATAAAATAAAAATTCAATGACAATTTTTAAGGATACGTATAATGAAGAATTGCACTCAAAATAATTATTTCAGACACAAGAATAATATGTATTATTAAATCCCTTCACTATTTTTATTTTCAGCAAATATTCAGAAAGGTTCTAGTTGCATTTGTGTTATCCTGTCCTGTCATCCTATAGCTTTTGAAATTCAAACTGGATTAAAATACATTGATCCCACTTTTAACTGTTCTTGAACGCCATTTTGCTTACAACGTATTATATTCATCAGAAAAGTTCAACATATTCCAGATATTTATCGCATAAATACTGCTTGTAACAAAATTACCTTCGAAGCAAGGTTAAAAATTCTAACAATTTGACAATTGTAAAAATGTAACTTGTCAAAAACACCTGTAAAATTGTAATAGTTTTCCTGTAAAATTGTAAAAATTCATAGGTACTTACAAGTTTGTAATATTTGTTTATGAAACACTTGTAACTACGTTTTTGACATAATTGTAAGAAAATGACAGTTGTAAATTGTAATTGTAGTTTTATGAAACAGGGCCCTGGTGTCCACTATGATATAAAAATCTGCTGTGGCCAGCACACTACCTTATCGCCTAATTCTGCTTATTCTACTAGTCTAATTACTTACATTTTAATAGTTTCATGTTCATGTAATATGTAAACGATAATGTAAACCAAGATGCAAGCGACAGATGTCAACTGTATTGTCACTGTCATAATAATTCAAATTTTGTGTAGAAACAAATTTCATATCATGGACAACAAGATACTGGAATTTTGAAAAAAGTAGATTTAAATTGTCCTATAATTTATGAATGGTACAGAAAATTCTTTAAAAAAATGTATTAAATTTATTTAAAGCTTATATAGTATAAAATTTGGTTATAGTTTCCGAAAAAATTGTATCATACAAACGAACTAACGCACGAAAGAACGAACACACACACACAGGACATTATCTCCAAAAATGTGAAATTCGTATTCTAGAAACCCTAAAACGTGCTTATCTGCCAAAAAGTCACACTCGAAAATTTAGACCCATCACAATACCTCTCTTACCTATAGAATATGAGGCGAGAGGTAAAAAGTTGTAAGTATTTCTTTCAAAGTAGTCTGATAAAATCTAATGATGAACACTTTTCTTGCTATAGTCCTGTAACTGACATTATTAAATTTAGAAATTTGAAAATCAGTTACTTTGTTTGGACGTGAATCTTTAGATAATGAACATCTTATCTCTCAAATAAATAATAAAATAAGTTTATAAATGACTATGACTTCTAAAAATACCTACATTCGTTGATTCGTTATAATTTAGTTGTTTTCAGTTTAATAATACTATAAATTATTCACTAGTGAGTGATTTTGAGCAATATAAAACCTTTTGTATTATGGTTTTGGTCGAAAATAATTTTTTTACTACTTACCTGCTATACCATATTCAGACAATATATAAATAATATATTTCTGGAAATTTATTCGGAGGAAATAAAATGCTCGAATGTAATAATTCAACGAGATAATTTAACGACTCCTTTGGTTCTTCTTCACAAATATTCCCAAAATATAATCATTTCACTGAAAAATATCAGAAATATGAAGCAAATGACATTTTAGTGTTTTGTTTATTGTTTTGTTGTTAAGAAAAAGGTTATTATCAAAATTTACCTTTGTTTTTATCCGCTGTCAAAGCGATAAAATTGTGTTTTATTTACGGCTTAATTTATACAGGAGTGGGATTATCACGATTATAATAATAAACCGATACTTAACCGCAGTGTTTAGAAATGCAAATTTAAAATTATGTAATTTTTGAAATATTAGTTTTTGAGCCTCTGGACTATAATTCTTTGCGGTTTGGGTCTAAAAATAGCGTTATAATTTTTATTGATAGCCCTCATATTAGCCGCAGATGGTCCACTAAATATTTGATAATGAAACAACGGAAGTAAAAACGCCATTGCAAGGTTCACCTGTCTTAACGAACAGTTTTATTTAAATATCACCCAAATAATCAACTGCTGCATTCGTATGCTAATAACGACATTTTAAAGCGTATTTTTTAATACTTCTGTTGTTTGTTTTTATTTCAATGCTAATGAACCTAAATTTAGAAAGCCGTGATGAAATTTGGTTAAGTTTTACTAAAAGTAGTTTAATTGTGTCTATTTGTGAATTGTGTTCTGAAATTGTTTGTAAGCAATTTTAATGATTTGTATAGATGTTATCGGTTTGGAAATAAAAAGTGCTACATTAAAAAGAGAAATTTGAATTACAGTATTTTAGATAATGGCTTAATAATAATTTGTTTACACATAATTATTTGCGCAAATTAAATTATGCAATTTTTAGAAATAATTTTCATGACTTTTGACTTCCTTTGTTTTCTTTCGATAATTTGGTAATTTTTCCAAATTAGATACCTAATTTTTAGTGATTCTTGAAAATTACCTACATCTAGTTTTAGACCTTAGACCTTATTCAAAAATATGTTTATTCACAATCGGTTGGTAATATGTGCGTTTCCAACCTTCTAAACAGTTGGGAAGCGAGTCATTGTTTACTTTACTTCCCAGCTAGCCGGCAAAAACTTCCCGGCTAGCGGGGAAGTGAGCGTTACTTCCCGGCTAGCGGGGAAGTGAGCGTTACTTCCCGGCTAGCGGGGAAGTGAGCGTTGAAGTATCAAAACAAATTATAATGAAACTGTCATAAAATATGAATAAAATGAATATTTAAAACGGGCATATCAATAACCAATTGGATTGTGAATAAAATAGTATACATACCTCGCGGGAAGGCTCATTCCAGCCTCGCGTTCATAGATGACTTCGGTGCAAGCACCTCAGTCATCTAATGAAACGCTCGGCTGTAATGAACCATTTCCCCGCTCGGTATGTAATATACTATTATTCATTAATAAATAGTAGAATAGTCATATAAACACAAAGAATACAGGATGTTTCATAACTTCAGGTACATACGTTAAGGGTATATGTTGTTGATTACGAATAAAAAAAAAATTTCTTATTCGCAAAATTAATTTCCATGTTTCTCAGTCAAAAATTTTTCGTAGCCACTGCCACTGGATGAAGTAATTATTGTTTCAATAAAAATAATTAAATTTCGTTTGTTATTTTACTAGTAGGTATTATGTAATTTAAGATGTTCATTACCTACTTCTATTGTTTTTATTTAATAGGAAAACGAATCCAGTGCAGTACTACAAAAAATGTTTTTGGTAAACAATCCTTAATTTTTCGAATTTAAAAAAATTCTTTTAGGTTCGTAATCAGCATATCAAACAACATAACGTATGTACTCGAAGTTATGGAATACTCTGTATATCATTCTTTCTAATTTAGTAGTTAGAAATACATGGATCATATCTATAAATTACAATTTAGGAGAAGCAAATTGCATTTTATATTCTATATAATTTTTTAAAAAAATTTTCTCGTTAACATTGTACATATTTCTTAGAAACTAAGAATTTAACAAAGTAATTTAATTAATTAAATTTTACTAAAATAGATTTATTTCAGTTAGTTCACTACTATAATTTAAATAATCAACAGATTTAAATTATTTTACAAATCACCAATTTATACTATACCATACTATACCTACTTAGTTTTCTTTTATTTACATTTTAAATTGTAAACCTAGGTACCTACATCTTAAAAATTATTACAAAATATGATGTCCAAGTTCAGTTTCTTATAGGAATAGGAATACCTGGTGTTGGTGTTGTTAAATTTTGAATAATCCTATAGTATTCTAATAAAACAGACAACATAGTATTCATTTTTATAAACTCACTACAGTTTTGAGTTATTTAAGAACCAATTATTTGAAACTTTAATAATTATTATTTGCCTTGTGCAATAATAATTGCATTTTTTATGATCGCATCAAAAACTCGACAGTTGGGTAGGTGCACTTTAATTACTCATAAACCACAGTGCAAAGTTCACAAATGTCATTATCATTTCATCTTTCTCCTACGCACTCTGGTACACATGCACTATCCTTCTCCTGGGGTCGACGGCCTACTTCGTAACCCAGAGTTGACCACCAAGCCAAGGTCCCGATTAAGTAATCACATGATCACTGAGCTAAGTTTGGCAAGCGGACTTAAATTGCACTTCAACTCGGCTCAGGAGATGCTGTCGTCCTGTCGTTTACCAGTTATTAGAGCCAATTTCGATTTATTTTAGTCGACGTTGGTTTTATTAGGTTGTTTAGAAGCTGGCACAACTTGAACTAAGTTAGGTGGGGACTTAGATGTTGTTGTTTTGGTAGGAAACTCTTTTGGACATTACGACATCCGGGTATTTTGGAAAGGAATTCTAATTCGTACTGAATAACAATTGGATAACATATTTTATAATTTTTTGTCAGATGAATCCAAATATGTGTTGCTTGATTTTGCTAGAGCAACTTAAGTAATTTTTTTATGTTGTTTAGTACATCTTGGTTTACCTATACCTACATAGGATGATTCATAATTTCAGGTACAAATTTTTATGGTATGTAGTAGCAGTAGTTAAGCTACTGAACGTATTGATCACTGAACAAAAAGAGTTTTTTTTATGAACAAGCAAAGGTAAATAATTATTATGCAATAATTGCATAATAGATATTTATACACCAAGTGAGATACCTACATGAATGTTTATTCAAGAGAAGAAAGTTTAGCCCTCGAGCCCGAACAAGTGGGACAATTTCTTTGAATATCTCACATTCGTATCTCACGTGGTTTATACAATATTTTATTCAATTTAGACGAAATTATTTCAAATATTATGAATTATATAATTGAATTTGACATAATAAATATATTATGATCCAAGTAGTCGTCAGTGGCAAGTTGTCATTTTTACATTGTCACATTTACATTGTCATACATTTTTGACGAAATAATGACAATTGATTACTTCAGGTCAGAGTGATTTAAAAATGTGTTTAGTAATTCAAAAAAAATTTAATTCACTTGCAAGTGAATTATTATTCGCATGCGAATACATTTGTTTAAAGTTGTTGCTATGGAGTTAATAATAGTAGTTTAAAACGTCAAAATTTAATAAAGAAATATAAAACTAATTATTGTATTATGCAACATTAGGTATTAAATAATTTAGTAGTAGTGATGCCGTTTGTCGAGAGTAGTCGAGAGTGCACCCGACTCTCGTCTCGACTCGGAATTTCCAAAACTAATAAAAGTCACTCTCGTCTTGTCCGAGACTAGTCTCGACTCTCGCGGCAACACTAATTAGTAGGTAACCTTTAACCAGTAGTGGCCCAAAAGTGTTCGTTTCAAAAACCGCAAAATTAAATTTTGGAATTTTACAAAAATTCTTTTTGTTCCGTGATCAGTACGTTAAGTTTGTATACCTGTAGTTATGAATCACTCTGTATAGAAGTGAATTTAATTAAAACAACTAATTTATAGAGTTGTATTTTTGTTTAAGTTTATAAAAGCTCGACAAAACCTTTTTGATCAGGTATAAGTTCAAGCTAGAAGCTAAGGTACGCTTATTGGATAGCTGGCGATATCTCTTCTGATGTTTTCTTCATTAGGTACCCGTGAGTGTTGATGGCTGGTATAACCGCACACACAGTAAAATATATTTATACCAATTACACAATGGATGCATCTTACTTTTCAGCATTTGATTATAAATTAGTTATTTTATATTCTTTTCCTTGGATTTTTGTAGACATATTTCATTTAGCTGAAGTAATTGATTGAATACTTGACATTGACTCCAAATTTTAAATTTTAATAATTTGATTATCCTACTTGCATTTGCATTGATTTCAGATTTCCTGAAGTAGGTAATCACGGAATTCAAATAATATTTCGCGTGTACTCTTACTCGTGCAGTAGATTGTTTTATTGCAAAATTGGACCAGATTGGTTTGACTATTGCCTCTGTTATAAAACCAAATTGAGTTCGATTTGAAATAAAAGAAAATTATATTACATTATCTGGTTTTTATTTGAATGGCAAACCACATTAGTTTCACAACATTAGATTGTCATGTATTACATAACATAACAAACACATATGTCACAATTTTCTAAATTTCCTACTGGGAGTCAGAGTCATTAACCTCTAATGTAAACAATAACAAGACCCACAAATTTTGGAGGCCACTTTTATAAACAAAAACATCCTTCAAAACGTTTGGTACTATTGGCTATGTGAGTCAATTGTCAATAGACAGCTGAAGGCGACAACAAAGACGATAATTCTACCAGCATAGGGTACTCCAGTAATTGTTCAGGTGGTGAAGAACATTTTTTAGTTCCTTATGTTCAAGGTCACCCTACTGGCCCAGTGCGTACGTGCGTTCGACACGTCGGCGAGAGATACCGCTATTCCCCCTCCCTTTCTTACATCTGTCTTCTTCTTTTGTACAACTTCCTGTATATAGTCATCTCGCTTGGCCGGTTCTCCGCTATGGTCTGCTACTCTTTTTTCACTTGTTTTTTTTTTATGAATACATTCCTGTTTTAGATGCGTGCGTTTAGGAAATGTTTACGTTGTTACGTTGCGTGTTCGTGCGTGCAAGAGAATTTTATTTTGGAAAATGAATCGACAAATTATGTTTAATTTAATAATTTAATAGTAGGGCTTTTATTTATTTTTGTCACATTGGTTTCTTTGTTTATTGAGGCAACAGTGACGTAACTGCGACTAGAACAGAATTTTAAAAATGTTTTTAAATAGCACAAAAGATACGTGTTTGGAATGAGTATTTCTAAATAATAAATATTTACAGAGCTAACACTTGCAAGTGTCAGATACTACGCGTAAATGGGGTTGTAAGCAATTAAAGTTACTAATTAGCATCTTCTAGATAGCATGGTGTCTAATCCTAATCTGAATTAATGTTTTAACGTCTCATTCGTTTATGTTTATTGCGCACTGTTAAGATATTATTATTATTATCATAGCATACACAGGTGACTAAAGCTTACCTCTCAAGAAAGTCGGTCTGTTTTATAACCATAAAAAGATTATCATTATCTGAATTCGAACGACAAATACAGACATCGTTATGTGATTGTTTATGGAGAGAAACTCTTTGCTTCTTTGATGTGACAAACAAGAAGACAAGAAATTTATATTTTGACTTTTATGTTTTTCATTTTTATTTCGACGTTTCGTTAGCCTTTAAAGGAGTTTTAAAAAGAATTAATCGGTTAGTTAATTAAAACTTGAGCCGAGAAACTGCTGCACAAATAAAATCAGAATATTTATCTGTTACACGTTAGGAATAAGGAAAAGTCTCAGAGAAATTATTCCATTTGCACTTTTATTTGTTTTAACTATTGATTGCTATCGTTTATTGTTGGAATTGTTGCAATAATCAAAATAGTTGATTCATTGTTAGGTACCAAACTTTCTTTTAGATGTTACAGTTTCATTGTTGTAATCTCCATGATTTCGTTTTAATTAATTCACGATTATAATCCCTTTTTTGCTCTCAATCAGTTTCTCATTAGACAATCTGCTTAGTACATTACGGAGTCCTGTTTCTCCCTGTTTTCCTGTTTCTAACTCCCAGCTGAAAATCGGGAAGGACAGCGAAGACAGTTGGTCAGTTGATCCCCACAATTTGTGCACTTGTCCGAAGTAGCCACTGGTTCCTAAACCCTTGAGAATTAGACTAAGGGGCTGCGGTTATAATCCTATTAATTAGAGTACAGGTACATCATCTTTAGACCCTTTGAGGCTGTAGAAGTTGATAAAAGTATGATTTCTGATAATCAAATTGTTTTTTAAATGATGCGGAAACAAAAATTTGTTATATCATACAAATTGGCTGTTAGATTTTTAAGCGTTATCAAAGCGCAAAGTTTATTTTAATGTTGCATTAACTTATTGTTAATATTCTTGTTAATTGGCATGTTTTTCAAATGGTGAACTCAGTGTCAATGTATTAAAAAATATCGATAAGAATTAATAGCTCTTTTATCTAAACAGGATAAATTTTTTGAATATTTTATTAAATAAAATAAGATATACAACAGTTATTACTGTTAATGTTTTCTCGTTCTGGTGGTTGAAAGAATTAACCATCTCCGTGAAAGCGATAAGAAGCTAAATTAATATTAGTTTTTGTAAGAATTGTTGTGATATTTACGTGGCATTTCAATGGAATTACGCCTTATTTCGTGCGCTGGTAATTAAAGGGGACTTGAGCGCGCTGATAGCGTCTCACCGAGCGTCTTAATTTAGCAAAACATAAACAAAACCAAACAATGAACATTGTTACAACGCTAACACCGTATTTACGACAATTAGAAGCGCTGATAGCAGCGTCGATAAATAGTGCGTCAAGCTTCATTGTTGTCACTGAGATATAACAATGGAGATAAATTCGCACCTTTGCAACTGATGTATTTAAATATTTTTTAAATGTAGAAATGGTCGTTGTGCAACAGTGAGCTCATTGTTGATATTCTTATCAATAATGCGTCACGCAGGTTTGTTTTGGCGGGGGGCGGCCGTGAATTTGGGGAGTGCGCCTGTATGTGCATCCGCATCCGCAGTTTTCATAGTTGCAATGAACGAGAGTGAAACCGACGGCGACGCATGCGCCACTTGGGGTCGGCGTCGGGCACGGGAAACTGAAAGTGAAAAGCGAAAAGCGCATGGAGCGCCCTGGGTGCCCCCACTCTCCCCTACCTTTCGCTTTCGTCCAATCCCCTCTCCGGATCACTTTCGCCGGTGCATTGGTCGGGCGGTGGGGTAGGGGGGGCTCGCCGGCTGGCGGCTGTGAGCTGTGCGTGCCGTGAGTCGTCGTGTGCGAGTTGGGCTGTGCACTTCTCACTACGTGATCCTCAGCGAACAGTACAGTGTGTTCAGTGTATCTTACAGTCGTGGACGTGAACGGAACGCGACCCCTTGGCGGCGGCATGGCTCCGCGCCGACACCACCACGGTCACGGTGAAGTTCAAGGCCTGCTGGGTATCGATTCCTCGAGCATGGACGTGGTGACGCGCTGCTGCGTGCCGACGGGCGAGTGCCTGCGCGCCAACAGCCTGGGGGGCAGCCCCAACAACAACGACTACGCGCTGATCCTGCTGGACGACCTGCGGGACACGGTGCGCGTGACGTGCAACAACGAGCACTGCAGCGCGGGCCGCTACATGCACCGCGAGTGCTTCGAGGCGTGGGAGCAGAGCGTGCTCAGCTACCTGAAGACGTGCGGCCGCGCGCGCTCCTGGTCCGAGCGCCAGCGACACCAGAACCTGTGGACCAAGAAGGGCTACGACCTGGCGTTCAAGGCGTGCGGCTGCAAGTGCGGCCGCGGCCACCTGAAGAAGGACCTGGACTGGATGCCGCCGCCGCCCACCAGCAGCATCATCGGCCGCGTGGAGGACATCGACGTCGGCAAGAAGAAGAAGCGCCGCAACCGCAACTCGAGGCCTACGTTAGCGCTCTCTGCCCACCCGGTGCCCGCGTACCAGCCCACCGAGCTGCGTGCTCGAGCCGGCTCGCTGTCCTCCAGCACCGGATCCTCCTCGCCCCCGGTATCCGCGTCCAGCGTCTCACCAGTTCACTCCGGCACCAAGAAGAAGTCCAAGTTTGAGTTCTCTGATCGCATCCGGTAAGTACAGCGCAACACCCTTCACCTTGCGCCCAAGCGAGCGCGAGACAAGGGTAGGTCAAGGTGTCAATGTAGAACTTCGCTTCTCTCTCGGACGTTGATAAATAAGTTTATCGATCTCCACGCTGTTCTCGGAGACTTTCCAAACATTCCCTACGCTATTGAAACTTGCGATTCTTCCCTAGTTCGTCTCCCCGTCTGTCGACACTGGAATTGTTTGCAATCTTGGAATTTACTACCGCTGCCTTTGTCAGTTCATTATTGGAGAACCACTAAACTTAATCCACGCTCGTAGAATACTTTGTAACAAAATAGCCAAAAACTAATATGATTATGTCGTCTTTCTAAATTGTATAGGATCTTTCATTAAGAGTGATCGGATTTTAATTTTAAATAAAACGTCAACGGTTTGACATATCAATTTAGTTTTTGCTTTATTTGGAAGCTTAAACAATGCAGTTATGTTCGGAACAAGATATCGTTCAAATGTCCACCACGGCTTTGTTGACAAGATCGCTCCAATTTGACAGAATTTGGCTTATTTGCAACACTGGGCGCTACAACAGTGATTTTCTCCTCACTTCGAACATTTCGTTGTCTTCTTGGTGGCTTATTGTCTTAGTAATGTTAACTCAAACTTTATCACAGTGCGTCTTATAGCCTGCGCAGAGTAACGGTGAGGACGACCCAATTCTGGGGTGAATAAATGTTGAGCACCCACAACTGAGCTCAAACTTTGGTAATTTTTATTATTTCCAACCGGTCTAGAGGCGTCAAACGCTGCACTATAAAATGGCACACTATACTAAATAGTTTGACACCTAGAAGTAAATAAAATATATATCAGAAACCGAGAAATCTTTATTATAAAAACTATCACTCCTATTGAAAGACCCTACATAAGTAGATTGTAACAATATCATCAGCAGTTGTATAACATGGTAAACAATTAGTTGGCATTGTATTGAATTAGGATGTTTGATGATTGTAGTCAGCACCTTGCAAGATGTGAATCTGAGAGTTAAGGAGCAAACAGATTTCGCTGTATTAAGCAAGCAAACTGGGATTGTTTATCCTAAACCGCACTCGTCGTCCAAATCGAATCCATTATACACTACACAACGTGGCACCCCAAAGGGGCGATATCTCTAGATAAGAAGTCCACAATGCTGGCGCAGCGAGTTCTGTTGACGAGTTTCAGTTTCCTTGCGGTCGTCCAAGGACAATACTGAGATACCTACTTAGATTCCTCTTGAAATTCTATCTAGAAAAATGTGGTATGGTTAGCTTGAAATTAATCTAGCGTTGGTGTTCATTTCATTCGGGCTTCTCAGTAAACAAATTATACAAGTTGTCGCCAATATTACTCTGCGGAGGTTTATTTTTAGCACTTAATTGTAAATGCTAATAAAAAGTTGTTTTGTTCGCCTCTGACTTGCATATAAATAACTATTTTTTCCTTCAAGGTTTTTTAATCGATTTTATTTTTTATTTAGTACTAATTTATCAGTAGTATGCGTGAAATTATGTATTGTTTTGATTCAACAATTTCCAGCGTGTAGGTATATAATCAAAAATTGCCGTAAACAAGTTTACTATTTGTCAAACAAAACAAACCTATTGATTTTGAAAAATATTGTTGAGATAACGTTTTATTTGATCTTTGCAATATTTGCCACTTTGTAAATATTTTCAACCAAGAGTATCTTAATCAAATAAGTGTTGTGAGTGATCAACAAAATAATTATGAAACCATCTTAATCATTTTGCACAACCCTATCATGTAAGTTATCTTGGTATGTATTAGTTCCTAATGAATAAGGTCTTTCCTAATTACAAATTATCTTCATCCGTTCAGCGGTGGCCACAGCCCGACAGAATCAGCATTTAGGAGTAGTTATTATCCCATTACGGCCCTGCCATATGTTCTGGTGGAGCCCGCGGTTCGTGTTTTTTGCAGCTCTGTTCGTGATTTACATTAAAATACGCAGAGGTCACCTTGAGATGCTCGTAGAGTGTGTTTTGTCAACGCGTAATTTTTTCGTTTTTATTTGCTGCTATGGTTGTAGATGTTTAAATGGAGTTTTTTTGGTGTTAAATGGTTAAAAATAAGCGTGGACATATGGCTGCCAAGAATGTTTAGCTTACATCAACATTTTTAAAAAAAGTATCATATTTCAGTTGAAATTTTGTTGTGTTTTCCAGAAAACTAATATTCATTCATAAACCAGTACTTGCGTAATTTTAAATACTTGTTTGTAGCTAATTCCTAGAATGATTTTTACGAGTAATAATTACTACAATGATTGACTGACTAAAACATAACGTTTGTAAGCTTGCATAATAAGTTTGTTGACTTAAGAAAACAATAATAAGTTGCAGAAATAAAACAGCAGGAACAATTCTGCTTTATTACCGTTTCGTGCTTAATGTCCAAATACAATAGCTCATTAGGGATACAATAAACTATGCACTATAAATTATAATGCAGTTGTATAAACAATCTGTACCAGCACAATGCTATTTTAGTTGATCTGAATTAGTGCATGGAACAACAAGAACATACTGCAAATTTTTCTGCTAATTTTCCCACGCCAAATTTCACTTTTTGAATAGTGATAAACTCCATGCGAATGCATTTTCTGTAACTTATATGTTTTTAATTATTCCAAAGTGTCAGGAAATGTAATTTTTTAATTGCAGTGTTTTTAATAACCGTTGTTGATAGTCGTTTCCCGCATTGTGGTTTTAAAATTACAGACAACAGAGATAATATGTTTATTATAAACAATGAAAGCATTTATGAATGTGATGAGTTAAACGGAAGACAACGGAAGATAAGTCTACCGCAAGCGCAAAATATGGAAATTTGACATCGCCTTGCATAAGGAGGCGCAATAAAGGAGTTGCCAACACTTTTCTTGTTTGCCTTTATTTTTGATATGAAGAGATTTCGGCACTATGCAATTATACAAATATAAAAATAGCTTGAAGCTTTGCGTTTAGCGTTTGTAGTATCTTCATTTTAGAGAAAAATAATAATTTTTTTTGCAGAGTTGATCGATTTGACTAGTTAATTGCCAAATGTTATACTAGTAAAATACCGCCTTTCAGCGCCTTAAGAGTGTCGTTTACCTAAATGACCAAAAATGCTTCGCACAAGTTTGTGATTTATTTAACAACAAACCACGTAATAATAAAAAAATCGCTTCTACCAGACCATTTTTTCATGTCTGATTTATCGAAGACTATGCATTAATGAAACAAAATGTGTTTATTTAAACAAAATACCCTTGGTTTCTCAATAATTACCATTGGTAATACACTCTTAAGTTCTACTAACACATGGATTCTTTGAGATTTCTTTCACGGTTCTGAATCCTAGAAAAAAAATCTGCTGTGGCCAGCACACGACCTCTCGCCTAATTCTGCTTATTCTACTAATCTAATACATAGTTTTACTTACATTTTAATAGTTTCATGTTCATGTAATATGTAAACGATAATGTAAACCAAGATGTAAGGAAAAGATGTCAACTGTACTGTCACAATAATTCAAATTTTCTGTAGAAACAAATTTCATATGCTCACGGACTACAAGATACTGGAATTTCAAAAAAGTAGAATATTAGTTGCACTTTATTTTATTGTTAAATACTACCAGATTCAGCAAATTGTATTTAAAATTAACTGCACCCATAGATAATTATATATTATCTTTTATTTTTAATTGCAAAAATTGTCATAAATAAATAATGTACCAAACATATTTAAGGAAAACTATATCAAGCTTTAAAAAGTACTACTTCAGGTTTGCGGATTTCTACCGAAATTTTATCCGGTGTTAAGATCCTTACTAAAACTTTAAATATGAAATTTGGTTATTAAAAGCTTGATACTTTTTTAGTTATCGTGGACGAAAATCGTCACATAACACACACACACACACACAGACATCATCGTGAAAATATTAAATTCGTATTCTAGAGACCCTGAAACGTGCTTATCCACCAAAAACATACTCGAAAATTTTGACCCATTACAATACCTCTCTTATAGAATATGAGCCGAGAGGTAAAAATAGCTTGAAGTTTTGCGTTTAGCGTTTGTAGTAGGTATCTTCATTTTAGACAAAAATAATTTTTTTTAGCAGTTTGATCGCTTTGACTAGTCAATTGCCAAATGTTATAGTTAGTAAAATTCCGCCTTTCAGTGCCTTAAGTTCTGCTAACACATGGATTCTTTGAGATTTCTTTCATGGTTCTGAACCCTAGATCACTGATCTGAAGCTATCAATGAATTACAAAATTTTCTTTTTCATCAAACTCATTGAAGATTCAATTTAGCTGCGCCGCTATTTGCAGGTCATTCTCACCAGGTTTTTTTCCTCAGGATTACATGTTTGAATGGGTCTATAGATGCAAGGAACAAACACAAAACTGAATATTTTTTTATAAACATCGTGATCCTGTAAAACTGCAATTCAATATATTTATAATGTTTCCTCTGGCATTGACGACACTGTTATTCTTTTTCTTTGTCCAAACATTCCTTGCGCAGGATATCAACAAATTAGCGATATCCTGGTATCAATGAACACTATCACTATCTTAAACCTGAGTAAACATTAAACAAGCAATCAGTGTAGATAGATTTTTGCGTGTCGCACTATTATAAGCTTCCGGTGTGTGATATCTTAACGTTAGTGTTATGATAAGCTAAAATAGCAAATGCAGGATGGTGGACCAAACGTCGAAGGCGTGACTATATACAAAACATTGGGAGACGCAATAACAAAATACTGCGACATTTTGTTTTGCTGAACAAGATCAATTAGTTAATTATTGTTTGTCCAGCAATCTTGTTGTATAAGCAAACTTAACTGATCAATTGAGTTACTAAATTAGAACGATGACATTGTTATTCCTGATTCATGCTTTGAGTATTACTAAAACTGTGGTTCTGAAAATTGGTTTGAATTCAGTCAGCTACGCATTCCAGTTTCCAGTTTAACTGCACAAAAATCTACCTCACCTATATACCTAGGTATCAAAATTTTAAAAGAGGCATATCAATAGATCCATTCTTTCTCTATTAGATGTTTTAAAAAGCATTATCTTGAAGTAAATAATACACTGACAGTTTACTCGTAACGAAAACACGTTCACAGTATTTCTCAACTTCAAACTGACATTGCATAGGTAGGATGCGGTAAAGTACAAGTTTCGGGCTGGTTTTAGGCAGTCGTAGTAGTGAGGAAAAGAATGGAATAGAAAAAAAGTAAAATCGAGAGTATTCTAGGAATTCGAACAAACCTAGACGGGTCGCTTGAGCATCTCCTTAAAGTTGAATAATGTGTTCACGTTACAAGTGTTTAAAAGTATTGTAAGTTATTGTTAACTACGCAAGGACTAAAAAATGCAGCTCCATAAAGTTGTTTGTGCGGCATTCGAAGCTATATGTGTGGGTGACTCAAGCCTACGTTTAGTAGCAAAAGCAATACACAATTGTACAAACATATTTACGTTACAAGGTTCCTGACGGAAGTAAAATTGTAGTAGTCATGTGACTGCACTAAATCAATCTTTCGTTACACTAAGTGCTACAATAAATAACTACAAACAACACTGCAACTTGCAATTTTCATGGCTTGGCAATCAAAATAACAACAAATGCTACCGATACGACCAATTTCACGGTGGCGCTTCCATAAATCCTGAAAGATTTTAATATTTGAAGCACTGAAACATGGTCCTGAAATGGAAATTGCTGGTTTTAATCTCAACTAGGATTTCGACATTGATTCAAATTTTGAAAAATTTGTTTTATAAAATGTAAATCTATAAACAAATTTGTAACCGAGTTGTTTAAGCAGTGTAAACCCTTGCTAAAATTTTTGACAAATAGATGCAAATTTAAGAAGCGAATAAGAGACTTTTATGTGACAGCGTCGCATAATACTTTGACATTGTGAGTCATCGGTATAGATATATATATATATATATATATATATATATATATATATATATATATATATATATATATATATTTTCCCACGACCATAATACGAAACTAACAGTTTCCATACAGTTACCTAGCAACGAAAATAAACAATAGCACACATCCGTCCTTCCTATCGCCACAGTTTAAATTTTTGTTTCACCATTTAGTAGGCGTCAACATTCTCACTTGCACGATATCAATCACTTTCCTCGCTCATTATGTAATATACTATTTCATGTGTGTGCGATTACCAGCCGTCAACTGACGGGTACTTATAAAGCACCAAGCTCCAAATAATTTGTAATACATTAAAAAAAATTGACAAGAGTACTAAATATGCAGTTTCAACAATCCTGCAACTGGAATCTCATTTTTGCCAACATCGTATTTGGGTCTCAGTCCTTCTTGGAATTTTAAATTTTTTCTCAGAATTGTGGTCACCTAACTCGAACTGTTCATTTTACAATTTCCTCTTTGGAAGATGCCACTCAACCAAATTGGTGAAGCAAAACAACTCATAAAAAATTCAGCAAAAAAGTAGGCCAGTCCCTCTCAGGTAATCGCGCACTATCGCAGTAAAATGAATAATATTTACAACGTATTTTTTATGTAACGCGATATCTCGTTTATATCATTGTTTTGGTCGTTGTGTTGTGTGTCTGTAAACAAGCTAATCTTTCAGCAAATCTGCATTTATATTTAGATAAGTTTGGGGAAAACAGATAATGTTAACCTACACTAACCTTTTTCATAATGGGAAGGAATATACCATTGGCGACGCGACGAGAGATAAATTGCTAAATTTTTTAATCGGAAAATTTATAAAAATGAGATTCATGCCGGATAATTATTGGGCTTAATTTAAGATACTTAAGAAGTTGATAAAATCGAAATTTAGTATCCTTTAAGAGGCCCGTCTACCTTCTAAAATCCAGCACAAAACATACTAACGTAGCGAGTGTTTTGTGGCCGGTACAAGAATGGTAAAATTGTATTTAAACAAGGATTATATACTTAAAGGATCAATTAACAGTTGTGCCTTTTTAAAATTTTAATAAAAAAATTGTACATGATTACAAAAATTCCGAAACATTCATAAAAATCTCCAATTTATGCAAACATTACACGGTTATATCTCCTAATACAAATTTATTTTTTAAATCCTTCTTTATTAAATTTCCTTGATGTCAAAAATAAACTACCAGTTTACTCGCAACTAAAATACGTTTACAGTATTTTTCAACATCAAAATGACATTGTATTGCTAGGACGCGGTAAAGTACGAGTTTCGGGCTGGTTCTAGGCAGTCGTAGTAGTGAGGAAAAGAGTGGAATAGAAAAAAATGTAAAATCGAGAGTATTCTATAGGAATTCCTAAACGGGCCGCTTAAATTAATAAATATCTATTAATTGCTTTTTACCTCCCTATTCCACGCACAAATATTTTTTTGCCTCCCCTATTCATCGGATGTGCTCCTTGTACGATGCCAAATTTTCTTCGGTGGATATTTTCCAGGTAGTTCCTAAGAAATTTTATACTCATATTTGTAATTTATAATAGTATTTTCTCATGCTTGTTTCTGTTTTTCTTTACTGTGTTTATTTTATTTTGTGTCATCTATCCTATTATTGGGCTTAAGCCTGTTGGGTAGATTTTGTAATAATAATAATAATTGGTTTTGTAATTTAATTTAGCATCTGCGTCATTTTCCAATTTTGGTAAAAGGCGAGAGAGATACTCTACCTATGTTTCTAAAATAGTTATAGTACCTACAAAACAACCGTCAGCTTCTTGGTGATCGAATGAACCAGTGTATTGTCTTGAAACCATGTTATATTTCATTTGCTACATGGATCAAATCCGATCAAATCTATTAGGTAAAACAATACACTTTATAATCAGTTTATTTATGGTATCAACAGCAGATTACTTAATATGTCATCATTTTTTCTATGTTCGTTGCGTTGGTCAGTTAGAGGTAATTACGTATGAACGTACTTACTGCCAAACATTGTTGTTCAACATTATTTGTGATCATAGTAACATATGGTCAGTTATATTCTATTTCCGACGTTTTCTAAAGCCTGTTTCACACGATATAACAGAAGCGAAGAACTTTATTTTTGGATTTGTGTGGGATATATTTGTGATAAATAATTTGGGATTATAGGTCGTAATTTTTTATGCATTATGCTGATGTTTCATAAATATTTACATGATTAAAGTGTAACTATTTATCGCGTAAACATAAATATTTTGTTTATAAATAGACTTTACTTGTTTCCCATAAATATTTGCTAATTTATGCGTTATTGAACTATTTATATTCGTTTTGAATTATTATAAATAAGTGTTGCGATACCGATAAGGAGTAGACTAAAATTTCAGCGCAAAAATTATGCTGTAATTGTTGTTGAAATAACAATCTGTCAATAAGGCATTGTTTATTGTAATTTATTTGATATAAAAAGTCGTGTAAAACAACATGCAAGCGAATCAACAATGCGCAGTAACTGTTTGTATTTTGCATAAAATCTCCATTCCGTATTTTTAATAATCAAATTTAAATAATAATGAATATTACAGGAAACAAAGCTATCAATCAAAAAGCAGTAAACAATTACAGTTACAATAATAAATCCGCAACTACGCATTACTTCGCGAAAGGCGCAAAATTCAAAAACGATTACTTGTTTATCACGGCTATTTTCGTGCGAGTATCTCGCTCTTGGACTGAAAAATAACACTTTGTTTACTTGCGAAAATAAGGTACGGGTCAGGTTATGTCATTTTGTGTGTTTTCGCGCTGTGAACGCTGCGCTATGCGGTAAACAAAATAGTGCAACGCTTTTTTATAGCTTTGTAAATCAGTTTGATGTTTAAATGACTTGTTTCTGGCGCACCGAGGATTTTATTGTTTCACTAGACTTTATTTTATCGCACTAAATAATTTCGCTTGATTTATTGGGTTGTTATTTTGCTGTTGTTGTCACTCAAATTTGTGCGTTTATCTTTAGATGGTATTTAGAACCAAATTTTATGGTTAAGGAGGTTCCCTAGACATGCAGTGGCGTACTCAGATATCAGCCTTTAATTAATAAAAATATTTTTATTAATGTAAAACAAAATTCGGTCAACGGGTGTTAGTTGATATTGCAATTCGTTTAGTTGCGGTGATATATTTTTACAATAATTTCTAATTCACTAATCAAAAAATGCTTGAAGATTTTTTTACAACAACAACAATATTGTTACAACTATGTGGTCAACCTTCTTCAAATTTTGGGAAATTGATGTCCGTGCTTGCATACGTTTATATACCAAAAATTAAGTAAATAGAACATTTCTAACATCTTTTTATTTAATCAATTAATGGAAAGCCATAAGAGCCCATGTAAAATATTAAAATTTAACAATTAATTTCGTTCAAACTACTTACGTGGTTAAAAATTTCCAAAAAAATCAGGTATCATTTTTATGACACAGACAACATAAATTCAAAGTTTGGTTGCATTAGAACATTTTTTAAAATGTCTAGGGAACCTCCTTAAATATTTATAGTTTAGGCGCCAAAATGAAGAATTTAGACGCCAAAATAATTAAATTAGAAATGAGTAAATGTTTTTAGTTTCCGAGATAAACTTGTTCATACAATGAGTCAATTTAGAGACCAGTAATAAAATAACTACCTATTCACTATGTTTGTTTAATTTTGTAATGCTATATAAATTTCTCGTCATGAGTAAGAATAAGTTACTTGTTACTTCAGAAAAATTTGGATTTTTGCCAATAGAATTTTCTGTAATTAAAGCATAATACATACATAATAAGTCTGTTACGTAGGTTAACGAACAAAATAAATTTCAATTCAAATAATTATTTCTGACAGGTTTCATTTTAATTTTAATTGTTAAAATAATAATATATTATACTATACAACAACGCTATAATTTATGCTATTATTCTTGAAGATGTTTACAAAAAATTAAACGGTATATGCTGTACGACGTGCTGATCATGAAACAAAAAGAATTTTTTTCAAATTCGCAAAAAATTGCATCGTATTACAAGCAAACATTTTTTTTGCCACTGGTCGGTAGTTATTTTTAATATTTTTTTTCAAATTTTCTACAATGAAAGAATTGTTTACATAATATCTAATACTAATAAATGTCAAATTATCAAATATACCATCAAAACAGTGATACTTAAAATGTACACACGTCAAGTAAATTATCCTTAACTTTGCGAATTTACCCTTTAATTTTTTGTCCTAAGATGTGTGTGTATAGTACCTACGTACAAAATTTTAATAAAATAAATTCTAATTCGTTTAAGAAATTGATTAAAGTCAAGTATAGTAATTTTCTGATTGCTGCAGATGAGGAAATACTGATTACTATTCCTTGGTATTATTCCCTGTGGGATTAATATAATGGCATTATGTAGCTAACATCACACGTTTAATGTTAATGTTTTACATTAGTCGTACATACCTATATTATATTATTTATTAATAGAAACGTAGTGTTTTTTTTAACTTAAATATAATAATTTATTATTCGAAAAACTAAAACACAGTCGTTTTATTTTTATGAGTACCTAATTTAAACTCTCCTTTTGTTCATTAGTGTTAACATAGGTTAGTCAAAAAAATAAAATAGTTATTACCTTAAAGCTAGATCAAGACCTATCCATTTATAAGTATAAGTGCTAAATTAACCAACCGCAGCGCTTTAACAAAATTCCAATTTAAATTATAAAGTGCGAACACTGAGCGCTGGTTGGTTAAATTAGCCACTTACACTTACAATTGTGTAGGTCTGAATCTAACTTTAATAAAATAAGACTGTATTTCGAGGGCAATGATCTCACTATTTGAAGTGGGAACAAATTTTATTACTATGTTAAAGTGGTTTGACACACAGAAAGATTTTTCTCTAACAAAATTTGAGTAAATAGCAACATCAAAGTGAACACACGGCAATTAAATTTCCTCAAATTAGTGTGCAAAATAAATTAACGTCTTCGTCAAAGCAATTGCGGCATTTGTTCAATTGTTGCAGTACAAATAAAGCGCCTCTTCTCTTATTTAATTTCTTCGTTATAAAGTGTGCTTTGTTTGGGCGAATAGTGGGCTCGTTCAGTATAACTACTGATAAGACTTCTTTGATAACAACTGTAAACACTCTGAAGGTCACACAACACAACAGAAATATTTATAAGATTCTGAGTTTTTTCTACAAAGTGCTAATTTGTTGAAATGAACATAGAAGTTTTATTGTCTATCTAAAGTTCAGCAACATCTTAGCATAATTATTACGAAAGTTATAATTGCCAAACACAATATTTAGTTGAAGAAATAATTAATAACTCTTTGACGTTTAATTAGCAGCTGTATATAGTACATTCGATAGTAATATTTTTAGATAGGTTGCTCGGACATTTATTCAGTTTATTCTGACATTAATGCAGCATAAACGTCCATATTTCAGTTAAAGAATGTTTTATTTGTTATTGTAAAGCCATATACGAGACCGCAAATCATCTCACAATTTTCTTTTATGGCCACCAATTAGGAAAGTAAGATATGTTAGGAAAACTGCAAGTCTTTCTCAATATTTCTCAACTCAACATGGTAAAGAAAGTTTCTACTTGGTCTAGTAGGCTGCGCTGGGCTGGTATAAAACTACACGGTGCAATTAGCATGTCATTAATTCAATTATCTTTAATGCTGCATAAGCTTAAGCACCGTTTTGCGAGATTCTGCAAAAATTACGGTAAATTGTGACAGCAATATAAATAATCTTTTAGATAGAGTCATTTTGTTGTCTAATTTGTTGATGTTGTTAAATTTACTGTTAAATGCAAATGCATGCAACTTAGATGATTTGTTTTAAATTTGAAAATTTACTTTTTTCATTTTCTTTCGTATAATAAATAATAAATATCCTAAAAATATTATAAGAAACTAAATATTCTAAAATTATTATCAGTCACTGTAATATTTTAGCTTTACTTTAAAAACCTGATATTGGTCATATAGTAATGATTGGTCCATTTAGTCCATTTTTTGTTTAAAAATCGCACATTGTTATGAGGTTTTTGGCAACAAGGCTTTATTCTGTAACAAAAAAACATTGTTTTTCCACATATTATTTTAATTTTGACTGGGACCACTTTTCAATGTAATTATAGTGCGTGGTCCTTTTGTCTATATCTACTTTAAGAAAATTTCCAATTTGTGCCTAATTCAAAGCCTCAAAAATTATAAAAATAATGGGCCTTATAGATAGAAAATCATATGCTGAAAACCGGATGGCGATATTTTTGTCTGTTAAAGTATGGCAGTCATTATTGTGTTAAGAGAAAATATTACCACTTGATTTAAATAATTGAAAATTTCCTAAACGCATATTTTATAATTTTTTCGAAAACAGGTTAACTGACGCATCATTCTTATAGAGAATTTTGTGCTCTATAACGTCATATAAATGTTGTTTTCGTAATGATAAGCTAAAGATGAGTTAAACTTAAAAAGCAAAAATAGTGGTAATTTTTTCAAAATTTCAATGGCTTCCGGTGAGATGATTTCCGGAAACTTTTGATATGTTAAAAAGTACATTTTTCTGTATTGGATTCCGTCGAGAAAGCTTTTGTTGCAGTTTTTTCAAAGTGAAATTATAAATTCTCTGGTCTAACTGCACAGTCCTTATTTCCACTTTAGTTTATAAGTAATTGATTTTGGTTGGCTTTTACTAGTAACAATTCGAACAGAATCTTTTAGGTTTTTTGGTTTTAGATAACTTTTAGTTTTCGCCAGACCAAAAAATCATTTGTAATAAATGATTCCTCGTGTGGGCCTATCTCAATGGCTTTATAGCTCTTGCAATTAAGGTTATCGTTTTAATTAAAATTTTATTGCTAAAAATAGTTGTTTACAGCGCTGTACTTGTGTTACCAGAACGGATTATTTGTTGATACGTGAGATTTAGATAAGCGTCCAAATGCAAACGCGGCCCAAAGCAGAGCCTGTGAACACTGTTATCAGTTTTACATTTTGTCTTGATACGGTGCTCAACAGTTCGTTGACTTTTCTGATAAGGGTGGGTTGTTTTATTATTTGGGTTGTGCTGCCTCTTCAAATTTTAATCATAACTTTCTCCAAATCAAATAGAAACAAGCATTATTTCCTGATAAGGGATAGTTCAGTAAATGCCAAAGAAATAAAAGACAAAAATTCATATCACTTATTGCAGTTCATAAAATTTCATTTACATTATTAAGAGATTAAAATAATGGACGTTATGTATTGCTTAAATCTCTGCTTAAATACTCAGGTATTACAATTATTTACTTGATTAAATTAATTTGAATATAATAGATATTTATACACCAAGTGAGATACTTGAATGTTATTCAAGAGAAGAAAGTTTAGCCCGAAGGGCGAGTGGGATAATTTCTTCGAGTGAATAAACATGGTTTATAAAATATTTTATTCAATTTTGACGAAATTATTTCAAATTTATGGATTGTAAATTTATTTTGACATAACAAAAACAACTAATCAAAGTACCTAGCCGTTAGTGGCAAGTTGTCAGTGTTTTTATGCATTTTTGACGAAATAATGACAGTTTAAAACGTCAGAGTGATTTAAAAAAATAATAATTCACTTGGAAATAAACAGTTGTTTAAAGTTGTTGCTAAGGAGTTAATAAGAGCTGTTTAAAACGTCAATATTGAATAAAATAATATAATAATGCAAGTGATATAAATATTGGTCCAGCCCAGTTTCTGATTTCTTTTCCTTTAGTAATACTAGTTACCTACTATTTCGTGGTTGATTTATTTCTCAGTGTAAATTTAGAGCAAGCAAGTAAATAAAAGCGCAACAATTAAGTGGAGACTATTAGTGTTAGTTACGTAGAAAAAGTGGAAATTACTAAAATAAAAAATGAGTCGCGTAGTCTAGACAAACGCGAGTTTTATTTTGCTCTTTCCGTGTTCTGGAAACGCGAAACAAAACTTTACGTCTTGTACACGAGAATCAAGTTAACTGAGGCGAAAAATTAAAAGCAAGACGATCATAAACAATGCCGAGATGTGGATTCAAAACTCAGAGATTGGTTACAATGATATAATTTTGCCATTAAGATTTGCATTCTGCGAAACATAATATTGACATTGTTCATTGTGCTAGCTAGTAGCTTCACATTTTTCATAAATAAATATGCATTTAAACTAAACTAGAATGTTTTACAATAATTCAGAGAAAATCTGAAGAGATTATCTGTATTAATTAATTTAAATTTAAACAGTTTCAATTTATTTAATGCAAACTCGCAATAGGTAACCGTCACCATTTTTCGCACAAGGATTCTTTGAGAATTCTTTCATGTTTCTGAATTTGAGAAATATATTCCTGGTGAGATTTGCCGGTCAAAAACCGGTACTGCTAAATTGAGTCTTCAATGAGTCATGGAAAAGAATAGTGTTCAATTCTTTGATAGCTTCAAAAACTGAATTTTTTTCCGGATTCAGAAGCATTAAAGAATCCTCAGAGAAGAATTTTTTTATTTCAAATTCCTAGGCCAAAGACAAAAAAATAAAAATATGGAAGCATTAAGACATTCTTTGTTAATACACTCATATGTAAAAGCATCATATATTTCAATTATTATTAAAGTAAACGTGGGAGGCGTACACCTTTGTAATGCTGTAATATTTTAGGGTAGACATACACCTTAACACACTTGGCTATCAACTTTAAAATGAAATTTGTATACTGGAACAACCGATAATAAAAAAATATCTCAAAGAAGATAACAATTTAGTTGTCTGAAAGAAATTCAGCACCAACTATATTCATTCTACAAGTTCTCCTTGGGGAGGAACATCTAGAGTCGAAAGAGGAGGACACTAAAGTAAATACTATCTTCGACGCTTATCCTGATCCCAGAAGGCTGCCTGGAACCAAGAAGAGGCAAACGCTACATCTGCAGACGGTATAATGTCGCAATATACAGCCATTACTCACAATAATAGCCGCAAATACAATATACAGAAGGAGCGGCTCAAATAAATACGGCTTACGGGAACGCACCGCTAAACAAAACTAATAACAAAGTTTTAAAACTTGGTGTTGAGTGTGTGCTCTTAAGATAACGACCAGAGAAATAAATATTGAAATTAAACCTCGCGAAGACGATACCGGCTACTTAGATGATAAGAGTTCAGCAAAATATTTGCAAAATTGATAGCAGGACATCCTACTTTACTAGCAGATTATCAGAAAGCAAACAAATGTTTTAAAGGTGAATCAATATTTTTGATTTTTCGTTTAAGAATTTGCAGTTTAGAATGAAACTTTACTTAAGATGTTCGTTTACTCTAAAATTTTACAGCGTTACAGAGGTGTACGGTGTACGTCTCCCACGTTTATACTTTAGTTATAATTGAAATATATAATGATTTTACATATGAGTGTATTAACAAAGGATGTCTTAATTTAATGCCTCTAGATTTGTATTTTTTCTCTTTGGCCTAGGAAGTAAAAAATATTTAAAAATGACGTTTTTTGTCATTATTTGATACGAATTGATATGATTTTTTTCGGTCATTATAAATGGAAAAGCAAGAAGCATGCAGTTAAGCTTCCTTTTTCAAATAATTTTTGTTTTACTTAATTTCTTTAAAAAATACATCAGTTATTATAGAAATATTGAGCCATGTTTACAGTATTTTTCAACTTCAAAATGACATTGTATAGCTAGGATGCGGCAAAGTTTCGGGTTGGTTTCAGGCAGCCCTAGTAGTGGGGAAAAGAGTGAAATAGAAAAAAAAGTATTATCGAGAGTATTCTATGAATTTGAAAAAGGTAGACGAGCCGCTTAAGTGACTGACTATGAGGTTTGAATCTAGTTGGTACTGATACTTACCTATTCTAATTTTCCTCTTTGATTTACTTTCCTTTGACAACCATTAGCACCAGTGAGTAACTTGTAACTTATAACCGCACACACGGTATATGTATAACGATGACTTACACCCAGAAGTGGTTGTGGTTGTTAGAGGTTGTAAAAAGAGATTGCGTATTGCACACCCGATATATCCATAACCATACTCACAGTATGTAAGGCTGACATTTTTTTGATTTGACGATTTGTAGCTTAACTACCTATTACATGTTCAGTACCATGTCAAACTATGAAAACATTATTTATGAAGTTAATGGCATGTTAAACAATCATACTTTTAATTGGAATAGTCAAACATACCTATTTTTGAAATGAAATACATGTACTACATGTTAATAACATAATAGAGCTTTGAAAACATTATGCATCTTTGATAAAAAAATAATGTTGTTGTTCTTGTTTCATTCATTCATTTGTTTGTTTAATGTTTCTAATTTATTTTTTTTCGTTTCAGGTGAGTAACAGTTTCATTGATCCTTTGGTACAACTAAGGTTTGATCTTTCATTCATTTAAATATATTTAAGTTTTAAATGCAGATTAATTCACTTAGAACCAATAAATCAATTCTACATTTTCTGAAACAAATATCTGATCTATCCGTACTGTTTACCACTTTGTTGAATTATATTTGTCAGTTCTATGAATATTTTTAAAAGTTTTGAATAATTTTATTTGGTCCGAGCCAGAAGAATGGTAAAGTCAGTATAAGAAGTTTAGGACCTAAAAAATTGAAGCTTTCGTTTTCGTCTGTGGTTAGTTTAAATGTTTGTTTTGGTTTCCGAAGACGTTATCGGTCGAAGTCGTTAACTGAGATAAATTTCCATCCTTTTTATTGATTCCGTCTATCGATAAAAGTAATACTTCTTCGCCAAATTGCCACGTTTCCATGTCAGACAGTTTTTCACGTAGCAAAAAATTTATACATCATGACAAAAACATTGTCAAACATTTTTTATTTCCATAAATTTGGAAAGTGTTGAGACCAGACAATAGAAAGAGAATTATTTCTTTTCAAATCAATATGAATATCTAAATTTTGAATGTGCCCATCTGGAAACAAAATACTGAATTATGTGTTTACTGGCTTCTATCGGTATTAAACAATTTTCTTGGGCACCCGCCAAGTGTAAACAGAAATTTATGTAATTTTCACTAAAATAAAGTCGAGATCTGTGTCCAAAAACATGCATTTGTTGCTTTTAGTTCTCCGATGAATAAATAGCAAATAACCTTGAATGTATGACAGATTTGTGTATTTACTCTCAAAGTGCCAATCAGAATGTAATATTGCACTCTAAGTACATTCCATTGCAAAAGTTATCTTCGTTACGCAAATGATTCGTTAATTCTGTAAACCGCGAGAATATAAAATTTTATTGGCCATTTGTTCTTTAGTAAATTTTGTATGGATTAAAATTATCTTTATGTAATTTTTATGGAGATTTTGAAAGTTTTATGTGATAGTAGTAAATTTTATATCATGTGATTTAGGTAAAGCAATTTTATAATTTTACGGTCGGAAGACAAAGCTTGAAATATTGCAAATTGAACGCTGGTGAAGTTTATAGGATATTTTGACATTAAACGAGCCAGGTGAAAATAAATATTTAAAGATGGGACATTCAGTTTATTGGTCAGCTGAAAATATACTTAAATTCGGATAATTCATTTCATTTTAATTACATTCTTTGCTGACTTTAAATATTTCGTAGTCCTTTGATTGTCATCTCTGCGTTTTACGACGATAGAGCCTTTTGACTACGTTCAACTCTTCTTGACTTTATACCAGACTTAAGTTAGTCCAATTTTATTCTTAAATTGTATTAAGCTAAATTATATTTAATCTTATTTTCAAAATGTCGCTTTGTCCCTTTTTGATAAGGATGATCTAATTAATATTAGAACTTGCTGCTAAACCAGCCTGTTTGAAATAACGAATTAATTTTGACAGTTTGGTTTAGAAGTTTGGTTTACACTAAAACATTTTCGATAATAGTTCACAAAACCGTAAGAGAAAAATACATAAAATAGCCAAGTAAAATTAGAAAACGACAAAACAACAATAATTAGCGAGCAACACGTACAAAGAATGAAATCTGATTAATTGACAAATATTGAAATAAAATTTGAATTGTTGTCGTACAAACCGCTCTTGACAACAGCACGTAGCAACCAATACAAATACAAGAATCTGTCAAAATTCTTTCATTATTTCAAACATAGTATACATATATATCTATCTTTGACATGACGCTTTTTACCTAATTTGAGTGTGACAGACTCATATATTGTGATGTTAGTCATCGGTATAGATACATATTTTATCGTGTTTGCGGTTAAGAGGCCCGTCTACCACCTAAAATCCAGCATAAACTGTACTAACGTAGCGAGTGTATTGTGGCCATTACAAGAGTGGCAAAATTTTATTTAAGCACAGATTTAATAGAGAAAGAATGGATCTACAGATGTGCCTTTTTAAAGTTTTGATTAAAAAATTGTACATAAATATAAAAATTCCGAAAAATTTAAAAAAAATCAAACTTTACACGATTATATCTTATGATAGAAATTAATTTTTAAAATTTTAAAAGGCACATCTTTAGATTTATTCTTTCTCTATTAAATGTTTATAAAAACATTATCCTGAAGTCAATAATAATCTGACAGTTTACTCGCAACGAAAACACTTTTATAGTATTTTTCAACTTCAAATGACATTGCATAGCTAGGATGCGGCAAAGTTCAAGTTTCGGGCTGGTTTCAGGCAGCCGTAGTAGTGGGGAAAAGAGTGGAATGGAAAAAAAAGTAAAATCGAAAGTATTATTGGTGTATAGTACAAATACATTTCATTTACCGAATAATCATTAGCGTTTATTAGGGGGTTATTGCAGTCACACACTGGTCAAAACTACAAGCCTGAGGTCTGAGATGCGCCAGAGCATACAATACAACCCTGCTAATAAGCTTCAGGAACACTGGGGGTAAAATATATACTCGGGTTAATAAATATGGCAAATACTGAACTGTTCGACTATATTTCTTATCTGCGGGCTAATCTTAAACGATTGCGGTTTTGGGCATTGTGTGACTGCAATAAGCATTTAACTATTATTAGGTACTTGATGTATGCGTGGACTATAGAATACATCACAAGAGATATTCGAACCGTAGTTCACTCGGTCACGCTATTAATAATATACAGCTTCAACTTGCGAAATCCTTCTCTTCTTGAGTGTACCTGCACTTCACCAGTAGCCAGCAAGTTGACGGTAACAAATCACAACTTAGTGTCGTGGAAAGTAACAGTACCCGTAAAACTGCAGAAATCTATTAGTTGTAATGTGGTGTAAGAGAATGAAAACTGCTACACAAACACTCGTACGTGTGAGTGTGTAGTTCTGTAGTTGATTAGCGTTAGAGCGGCCACGCCTGTATTATTTATTTCCAAGTTGTCGACTCGTGGGCCGAGAGATTAAGAAATGGCCGCACCTTTTAACAGACGATGGAATGGTTGAGACTTACCAGCGGGGCGAGCGGACAATGCTGAAGATGGGATTCTTTAAGCTCGACACTAAAAAGTATTTATTTATTTGGCACTAGGGCTGGAAATGATAAAGATTATGGACTGAACACCATACTCCAATCTTTAAACATATGTTGCAAATAATTGAACACATTAAAAACAGTATTGAGAATAGTTTCTTTAGAAACAAATAAACATCAACATGAAATATGGATTTTTCGTATCTTTTAGGCAGTTTAAACAACGCAGTGGTTTGTTGTCGAAGTAAGAGGTTTAGAGATCAAGTCCATTCTACTTTAGTTGAATACCATACGAAAATACAACTGTGCTGAGTGCTTGGTGGTTCGGAATCCAGTATAAGCTGGAGATGAGACGAGAATTCAATACTACGAGACGAGAAATCGAAAATTTTCAAAAATAAAACTTTGATAAAATTTCTTATTATTCCCTTTGAAAATGTAAAAAAAATTATTTTACTTAGTAGTGATACCGCCAAGACGAGAAATTTTTCGTTTAATTATCGTCTCGTTTCGGAATTTCGAGACGAAAACTAATAAATTTCTCGTCTCGAATTTTCGAGATGAAACGAGAAATCAAAACTGCGAGACGAGAAATCGAGAATTCTCGAAAATAATACTTTGACAAAATATCATATTATTCTCTTCGAAAATGTTAAAATATTTTTTTTATTTTACATTGTTCTCAGAATTTTTTGTTTTGATATAAATATTTTTATTTCTAAAACAAGAATTGTGTACAAATTGAACAGAAATGTATACAAAAAAGTTCCTAAATTCATTTTTAGCTTTTCAAATATAGCAACAAACTTTTATCGAGAAATTGAGATGAGACGAGAATCGAGTTCTTGGAGACGAGAATCAAATTTCTCGTCTCGAAAATTTGAGACAAGACAAGAATTGAATATTTCTCGTCTCGTCACATCTTACGGCATCACTAATAATAATAATAATAATACCACTAGGTCCGAGTGGTTGGATTCCACTATAATAACATCTACCACTCTGTAATTGGGAGTTAATCCTTTGAATGGTAATCATCAAAATAAAATATATCAAAATTCAGTACTAAATACAGATATCTTACAACCAATTAATGTATCTTGATCAATGGGAAAATATGATACAGCAACAAAAGCAAGACTGAAAATTGGTCATTAAAGAACAAACCTAGAAACAATACGTCACCATCATATCCCCATATCTTCTACGTTCCATCCTCATCCTCTTGCAGAATCCCATCATCTTCAAGACTGGTTTAACTCGATGTGTGGTGGTCGTGGTTATGCATTTTAGATGTCGCGCCCGCTCTGACACTGGCACGGGCCGTGTTTGTGTGTCAGTCGCTATGTAACATTCATCTTTCTTGCTCTCCGTTGCTCTTGTATGGCATTGTCGGGACACAAGACTCTGAGGACTCGTTGCTTGTAGAACTTGCCGGACGATTGTTTTCTAATTACTGTAATTCTACACCTTCGTAAGACGGAGATTTGAATTGAGGTGGATTTTTAGGAAGAGATCTAGTAAAGGTGGAAACATACAATCGCTTTGATGTTATTAACTTATGATGTCTTATTCGCGATATTTCTTTCCGGTATTTGTTTTAGCCTTCTAGAATGGTACAAGAAATCTGATTTAGAATGCACAGAGCAGAATTTTTATGATATTATTTAATGCACAACTGCAGTAGTCAGATACACAATAGCATAAACATAATAAAAAAATCTTCCCTGTGGTGTACTGTCAACTATCAACCATGGCTACCTATGAGTTGACAACTGGAAACCGCACACTTGGTATAATGAATATCTATATAGATAAGTACTGATGACTCACGATACGTGAGGCTACCATACCCATGTTTGGTAAAAGGTGTTATGTATTTATACAGGGTGTTTCTGTACTTATAGATCAAACTTTAAGGGTCGTTTAAGGGTATATGTAACACGTTCTACTAATAACGGAACAAAAAGAATTTTTTTAAAATTCGTAAAATTAAGGTTGATTTACTTAAAGAAAACATGTTAGTGCCACCCTAACAAAATTAATTAAATTTGTTCATTACACAATATCAGCGTTGGATTAGATAATTATGTGCATTGTTAATATTTGAATAAAACAACACAAACAGCTATGAAACCAGTGGAACTCAACATGTTTCCTTTAAGTAAACTACCCTTAATTTTACGAATTTTTGAAAAATTCAGTTTGTTTCGTTATCAGTAGAAAGTGTTACATACACCCTTAAAGTTTGATCCATAAGTACAGAAACACCCTGTATACATTGAGTGTATTATTTACCTTACTAATTTCCAATTTTGGCAAAAATAATAGATTATTTTAATAAATACAAAAATTCATGATTACTAGGTAAAATAATTAGTAAAACTTATACAATGTCACAATTATAAATATATTAACTATTCTTTAAGTGTTAGTATTTCTTACTTAATTTAATTTAAATCAAATTATTTAAATCAGGCCAACCAGTGCTAATTTCATACTCTGACAATTGAACGTATTTTATTTTAAACGTTAATGTGCCAAAATAATTTACTAATAATTTTAGTTGGATCTGGCTAGGAGTAAAAAATGTTCATGTTTAAATAAGAAAATCAGTTCTTCATTGGCTGTTCGTTGGGTGTCGTAGCATTCTCGACGAAATAATTCTGGTGTCTGGTTCTCGGAGGTGTTAAAAATAGCCGAGGATATAAGTCTGAGCTTCCAAGGGTAAAATTCGAAATTTAAGCTGGGGTTTTAATTTTTCGTCGGCGCCGACGTTGGCAACAATTAGTTGATTGAAATTGCGGGGAAATTCGAATTACGTGACTGGAGTGCGCAAAATTCTGTTAGCACCCGAGATGTTCGGAATTTTATTAGCGACTAGTAAACAACGCTAATTGGCTTTGGAGTAATTTCGACGGCTTCACGTACTCCCTTCAGGTTAATTTAATGAGTATGGATTTGCAGTGTTTTCGCCGGTTTCCAATACTGAGGAATCTCTGGATTTTTTGCTGTCGTTTGCAGTGTTTTACTCCTTTTTGTTTTGTTGCTGCTTACGTATTCTACAACCTGAACCCAGACGAAACGAATTAAATAAACAAATGCCCTGTTTAAACGGACACACACCTCCAAGGAGATACATTTTCTAAATATTCTACTACTCATCTTTATTACTGTCGTCCTTCCGAATATATATGTGCAAATTAACTTTAGATCGAATCTGGACACTCAAATTGCCAAGAAAATCTCCCATAGTTGTGTTTCTTTTATTTCCTTGTTGGCTGTTTCTTGTCTTCAACATTTTCGTATCTTCAATTCAAATCTTTTGAATTTATTCAAATAATTGTTATTTAAGGCGGAACATCAAATTTTTCCGCATTCGAAACCTATACCATATGTTCTACGCAGCGACGTGCAGTTCACTACAAAATTTCTTAGCCTGGGTAATCGGAGTAGAAGGAAAGTGTGTCTTGTATTGAACAACAGATGCAGATTTTCGTCAAAATATATGTCATTTATTCGTTATTACGAAATATTGGCTAATTTTATTAATAAGTTTTAATAATTTTTACAAAGTTAAGGAATTGTTCTAAAGCAGTCGTAAATTTATAAATCGAACAAAATAATACAAATATTCAAATTTCATGGTTAAAAATAGGCCATTTTCAACAAACTGTACATATAGTTTAGAACCATCCTTTATCTTTACAGTACTTCAAATTTTTTAAAAATATCTTTAAAAATAATCCCAGAATTCCGAATAAATGATACCACTATTTCTAGACCCTTGAAGTTCCGCCTTAAGGTTGAAATATCAGTCATACAGCATTTATTCTTCTTCTTACATAACCGACGTTTCGATTTACACTTAAATCTTCTTCAGGGTTAGGAAGATCTTACAAAAGTGCATGTATCAGATATATACATTCGTTAACATACATTCAGTTTCGATTAATTTTTCAACCTTACATATCACCACAGTCACTTTAATAGTTATTTACTTTACTAGTGGGCAATTCATTCATGCTTACGTGTGAGGTGTGAATAATAACATTTTATCCAACACCTCTTAATAACTGCTTAAATATTTAAAAAATATTATGTTCCAATCTAAAACATCGAACAAGCAAAGTAACAATTTACCCACTAGTGGATATAATTTTGAGCAAAGCCCCTATTTTACTTTGCTTGTTTAAAATCACCGTAGTAATGATGTTTTTATTAAGAGATAAAAATATAATCTAATTTGTAATTATTTATACATAGTTGACTTCTAAATGTATTTTTAGAACATCGGAACTAATTACCAGTTTTAATGAGCTATTTTAATGGATATCTCACAGTTTCAATTTGTAGAATAATAAGTATAAGTGTCCAGAATTACATAAATTATTTCTTGTCTATCTCACTTTAATATTTTTCTTTTCATTTAAATTTAATTCTCTTTAAGAATCCGAATGGCAATGTTTAAATTATCTTCCTCCTCTTGCGTCGTTTTAATGTGAGGGTTTTAGCTCCCATGTTACTTGAAATTCAGTGCGTTCGTTATTTTAAACGCTACATAAAAAGGGATTCACAAACTAGCTGAAGTTATTGTAACTGTGCGATAGTTGATACAATTGCTTAACTAGAATTACATGTGTCGGAGTTAAATTGCTGTGAAACTGAGAATTTATATTTGGAATTAAATCTCAGTACGAGCGCAAAGGGAAGAGGAATCACATACAACATTCAGAGATAGAGAAGATGAAACAACTAATTTTGTACATTGAGAGCAGTCACAAATCTGAAAAGACTGCTAGCGTTTTAATAGACTATTTCCATAGCACAAGCAGACTTTAATAACTATTAAAATGAAGATTGTTTGTACAAACATTAAAGATCCATACCAATACCAACAATAAATTAATATAATATTCTTGTAGGATTATGCTTTTTAGCCACTGATTGCTAGATTCCATCTTGGTGCAGTACTGAATAAATATTAAAATTTAAGACCTCTTTTATAACATAACCTACAAACTGAACAACACAACCATAAACCAATAACATAATGTTCCCGACCTTTACAAAGTGGCTTCATAATAGCGGACTGTAACTTAAAACAAATTTTACTTCAAAATTCTTAAAAAATGATTTAGGAGTTTAGATGAAATTTGGTATTGTACAAATACATTTCATCTAACTAATAATCATTAGCGTTTATCAGAAGGTTATTGCAGTCACACAATGGTCAAAACCACAAGCCTGAGATGCGCTAGAGCATACAATACAACCCTGGTAATAAGCTTCGAAAAACTCTTACTCTACCAGTGGAACACTGGGGGTAAAATATATACTCGGGTTAATAAATATAGCAAATACTGAACTGTTCGACTATATTTCTTATCTGCGGGGTAATCTTAAACGATTGCGGTTTTGGGCATTGTGTGACTGCAATAAGCATTTAACGATTATTAGGTAGGTACTTGATGTATGCGTGGATTATACTATATTATTGGAAAATTGCCATTTTTTTAAATGACAACGACAAAACTAATAAATTTTAATATGTAGTATTTTTAGAAAAAGGTTTTTAGTACTAATATTAGTACCTACCTACTTTTATATTTTTTTTGTAATTTGTGATTATGTGTCAAGGCTTATTTTTAAACAGAAAGAAAAATGCACACACAAAATTGCAATTATAGAAAATGGATTTACCGTTTACCTGTTTTGTAAATATGAGTTCATCGATTCATCCTAAGGAAACTTTTGTGGGAACTTTTTTTGCTGAGAATCTTGGGGCCCCTTGGGTGACATTTTTCGCATATAATATTCTTAAACTTATAAGAAAGAACTGCATATTCTTTTCAAAACTTTCATTCATAAGTATTCCTTTATTTTGAAAAAAGAAACAAGTTTATGTAATTTTTGTATGTAAAGTCAAACAATAAAGTTGTCGTAAAACTGTTATCCTTACCATCAGTAGGTAGTCGTTAGTTAAATTCAAGGAATGTATTGCGATACCATCAAGTTTCAAAACATCAACTCTCCATTATGCCCGGATAAAAATGCAAATTTCCCGAATCATTTCAATCACTACCATTCTCTCCCTGTCGTAAGGGGGGCCACTACCGGCATAAAAATGGTGAAAAGTACGTCTAGTTTTTTCCATAAAATTGAAGTAAAAATTAACTTTTTTAGTAAAACAAATACGTTTTTGAATAGATAAAGGTTGTCTCTAAATGCGTCTAATGCCACATTTTTCATTTTTGTATTCTATTTTTTAATATTCATGGCTAAACATGGCCAATTTTAGCTATTTTGTGAGTTTTTTATTCGTATTTTATCACATAATTAATACAAAAAATTTAAAAAAGTGACATTAGACGCACTTGAGGACAATTTTTAGCCATTTAAAAATATCTTATTTGTTTAAAAATCTTAATATTGAAACCAGTTTTAAGGGAAAACTGAATATCGTTTTCCGCTATTTTGACGGTTTGTATTGAACCATTTGTAATTTAATTTACTGAATTAAATAGCTCATAAAGAATAGTATTTATTTAAATTAATAATTTTAATCTTTGTTGATTCATGTGTAACAAGCCGCACAGTGAAATCCAGCATTTTGGTATCGACTCCCCTTAAGCCTGTTTTACATTATACTTTTTTCGTCTAGATTCATGCTAGATTTCTCGTTTGATTTTCATTTGAGATTCGTTCCGATATGGTCTAAGTTAGGCAACTTCAAAATAATAAATAATATTGTTACTTATTCTGACAAGTGACAACTTAAAATTTGGAGGTTAGAATTTTTAATGAAAATTTTTTTTAACACAACTTGAATAATACGTACAAGTGCAAAACTCATAAACGTCAAAGTGAACATATCAAAACTTTTAAAGATTGGTCAAACTGACTCCAGATTGAACTGTGTAGACAAATCTATACTATATTTGAGAATGACTGGCAGTAATAAATCATTCTGTCAAAGAGATTCCAGTGGCGCGTCAATAATTGTTTGCACAGGGATAGTCAAAATGACTAAATTCGGTAGAGAACTATCGTTTTAGGTCTAAATTGTTTTTCAGGGAAAAGATTTATTTTAATAATAATGAGTGAGAAAGTTATATTTAAATATTAAAAACTTTTATTTTTAGTAAATGTATAAACAGATCACTCCTATCTACGTCTATGACACAGTCCGACGGGGATTATCAGAGCGTTATCTATTGTTCGAGAAGTAAGTTTCGTCCTAGGTACAAAGCGTGCGTCTTATTTTGACCATCCTAGTGTAGTTACAACTGATTTTTCTGGTAGTTTTATTAGCCGCATTGCTGGCAAAAATCCAATACTACTCTTGCAAATAATGATTTATTACTGTCAGTCATTCTCAAATGGACTATAGTATGAATCTCGAATAGAAAAATAGCGTCAGGCGTATATTTCTACACTAGAAAAAAGTATGGAACTTCTCGGCTGAATCTCGAACTAGAATCTAGACGAAAAAAGTATAATGTAAAACAGGCTTTATTCAGAATTTTTTCGTCTGAAATCACGAAAACAATTCCCTATCGCTGTTACGTCAACTCACCTCTTCTGTCACGACTTTCCTAGAACAGTAGCAATCTAGACATCGGGCACAGCAGACATGTAACGTTAACCAAGTTGAACAATCAACTCGTGGCGGTGTAGCCGCGTAATGTCAAGTGACACGACTTGTGGACTTGTCTGGGTGGCTGGTTCGCGGAGTGGCATACAGAGGCGTGTCGACTTGGCCAATGCAATCATTTATTAATGAAGTCAAAGTGCAACGTACTTACTGCACGAGAAAGATAACAACGACGAGTTTTTGTTTGGGAGAATGTTTGGGGAATAAATTACCTTCGATATCATACTGAGGTTTTTTGTAGAGTTTTTTGGTTGAAATACTATCTGATTCAAATGAGGTTTTGTGTGCAATTGAATGTATGGTTTGAAATAGCACCATCACTGTTTCTTTTATTCAGTGTCTTGTTACTACAAAAGAATTATTTATTATTTTACTATGTCAGCATATTTTAATATTTTATAAATTTTTGATAGGATTTGTGTGCCACTTACAAAGGACCCCGCACCAAATACATGGGACCAATAATCTCGGTGAAATTTTCTGTAACTTTGGGAAATGACAGTTCTCGAAGTCTAGAACAAACTTTCAAATGCAACATGGGTCTGAAAATGCCTTAATTTCTCGCTATCCACGTCTCAAAGTTCGAAAATCACGTTTTTCCACTAGAAGATACATGGTAAAATCCACAAAACCCATTTTTTTACTGACAATATTATTAGTATTATTGTTGAACTTGTTGTTGTTGTTATTAATTTTCCAGTCCCCTCTTTCATCATACCCAGAATGCCAGATTTTTACTTTAATTCAGGTAAAAATAATGTATACATTATTATTAAGGAGAAATTAAGGCATTTTCAGACCCATGTTGCATTTGAAAGTTTGTTCTAGACTTCGAGAACTGTCATTTCCCAAAGTTACAGAAAATTTCACCGAGATTATTGGTCCCATGTATTTGGTGCGGGGTCCTTTGTAGAAATCGAACTAACAATTATCTATTGTAGGTGCGATAAGTTTTCTAATCAATTATTGCAACAAATAAGAGAGCGTGCAATTGTGTACTTTTCGTGCAATAATACAAGCATTTTCAACATTTTATGACGTTTGATATTTGTGTATTGTATCGCAGGCGAAATATAAATGTCTCGGCATATAATATCACATAATTTTATTACACAATATGCCGAGGCTTTTGGTAGAATTTCTGTACTGAACTAAATAAACAACCCAATACCCTTCTTGAATCCCATAAACCCACAGACACAGTTTTGGTTGATTGAACTGAACTAAATAAAGAACCTAATACCTTCTTGAGTGAAATACAATGATGTGAGATTGTGTTTTATAATATGCCTACATGCCTAGACTTTTTACACTTTGCCTACGACACAGATAGCTAATGACGATATCAATAATACCTATCGAAATAAATCTATAAAAAAAATTTGTTTGATTCTGTCATCTTCTTTTATTTTATGTAATCAAAAAGTACATTATTGCGCGTTGTTATAGGAGACGCGCAATACAATGTTTTTTGCTTGGTCCTCAGTAACAATCAACTTTACGTTGACAATTGAAAGCATAAATATAAACTTTTCATAGTAGTCGTAGATAAATAAAATGAATAGAAATATTTATTAACTTAGTCAGAATTTATTATATGAACTATCATTTAGATCTTGCTCTTATTTTAATTTTTTTCATGTTTCACGAAATACCTTCCACTATTCTTCTCTTACGGTAGTTCATTTGCTGCTTTAAAAAACATCTAGGTATATTTATTACCTTCAACTCACACCATCGCATTAGAACTTAAGAACTCAACCGTATCGCATGACTGCACTACACTCACCGAACTCAAATTATTATCACAGAGCTCTTCGATAACATCCGAGAAAATAAATGTACTTAATTTAATTGGTGTTGGGAATGCCTTGGAATGCTGAAAATACGAGATATGAATGTTAGATACTGGCACATGCAATTTTATTTATTATCCGAGAGGAAGAAAGAAAAAATAAAAAGATAGATCACATTTAGGAGGAACGCGGTAGAATTTTTCGAAGTTAGTACCACATACTTAATAAATAAAACTATTTTGAGAGTTAAAATAAATAAACAATAAGTGTTTTCCAGTGTTTATATTTTATTTTTCTAAATTAAATGTTTAAAATTTGAATTAAACTGTAAAATTTGATAAAACTTTATAGAATCAGTGTACCTACCGTGAGAAACTATTTGTTATGTTATTAAATAATTCAATAACTAAAGAACGGTTTATTTTGATTATGCAGTTTAACGAGTTTAATCTAAGTTTAAATATTTTTCTTCCTGAATAAATAATTATGTATATTCATTCTTGTTGATATGACGCCAACCTAACAGATTAAATTCCCAAGAACTGCTGCAAAATTGATAATAAACCATATTTATTTATATTAAAAAAAGTTTAACAAACTTATGATTATAATATTTTATTTAGCAATGTAAATAATTTTGCTTATGAATGAAGAAGTAAAATATTTAATTAGAAAGTAATAATAGACGTGAAACGCATTATTTAGATATAGATGTATAAATACGTAAAATCTCAAATACTTAAAAAACTATTAACTTTTTGAAAACTTTTTTCATGGCAATAACTCATTTTTAAGGTATCCTTTCAATATAATTGACTGGATTGTTAATTTGCTACTATGGTAAAGTACCCTATTATCAGCAAAAAAATTTTTCTCATAGCTATGTACAGGCTGAGTCAGCTAAGTGTTCCCTATTTCATTTGTTTGTAAAGTCTCAAAGTCCGCCAAATTTTTGCTGTAAATACAGTAGCCACTTGAGTTTTTGTTCGCAAAGTTTTATCATTATTGCTCTATTGCTTCCTAATTGGTGACTGAAATAATGATTAATTAATTAATGATTAGTCAAACGACTATTTGTAGGATTTTAAAGGACCTTAAGTGGCATCCTTATAAGATTCAAATTCTGCAGGCAATTTCTGAAGAGGATAAAGCAAACCGATTGGAATTTGCAGAAGACGAAATTGAACGAATGAATGAAAACCCTGGTCATCTGAATAACATCATGTTTTCTGATGAGGCACATTTTCATCTTGATGGTGGATTTAATAGACACAATCATCGGTATTGGTCAGATGAAAATCCCCACTGGATTGCTGAACAATCCTTGCACTCTCCTAGAACGACTGTTTGGGCTGCAATTGGAGATTTTGGATTAATTGGTCCAATTTTCACATTGAAGTGAACCACTCGTGAAGTTTTTGTCTGATAGATTTGAAATTTCGGCAGTAAAAATTCCTTTAGATAGTTCATGTTTTGCAAAAATTTCGTCACTTTCTGATAAAAATTTCCTAAGTTATAAAAAATCCAAATAGGGAATAGTTAGCTGACTCACCCTGTATATTCGTAATATAATAATAAAATACAAAATAACACAATTCATTTTATCATAATATGACAGCTATCAATTAAGCATTATTGAATTACTAGATAATATGTTTTTTATTATTATTAAAAATAATTTTACTTGCATGTCCAAATAAAGGTGTAATTTTTATGAATTACAGCCATTAGTCTCATCGAATTAATAATTCACAAAACATTAATAAAACTTTTACAAAAAAATCAAACCGCATCTAACTGCTCATTTATTAGTCATTTATAACAGAATCTGACCACCACTGCTAGAAATCAACAAAAATGACGGACTTATTTCTTCGCGGTTTTCCTGACAAAACAAAACAAAACAACAGGTACAGTAAACAAATAACACCGGAAAATATAAATACTCGCGTGTTTGGCAACACGAACACGCCGTTGCTAACGTATAGTTGGGCAAGGTCAGTGCGTTGTAGTAACGAACTGTAAGATTTTTAATTTCATGTTAATATCACAAGGGTACCGGATCGAGAAGTATTTATGCAAGGATGAGTTAATAAAATTAGGATTTATAAAATATCTTTTTCGAAATACTTAATTTATTATTTTGCCATTGATATCAGTGGCGGCGCTAGACTTTTAAATTTGGTGCCAGCAGGGACCAGGAAAAATATAGGGGGGCACACATCTTATTAATTAATTTTGGTACTATATTTTAATATTTTTTCAAAATAATATATAATATTTGTCATAGGCCTAAAAGATACGAATGTATGTATACTAGTTCTAAACTTCAAATACAAAATGACAAATGAAAATGAATATTCAATACTCATCTTTTAACAAATATCGCCCTTTTACAGCATACGATTTTTGAACAAACGAACATTACGAATTAGTAGCGATAGATCGCACAGATGTTTTAAAATAACTAAAAATGAACGTATAAAGCCTACTTTTAACATTAATTACAAATAAAATAATAAATTATAAGCTGGCTAAATTATAGACCGCTGACGCCGCCACTGATTGAAATTTACCTACTAACTGAGAATCAACGATAAATTTCGTAACTTTAGAAAACGAAATTATTCAGCTGGGCTCTCGCGTTCTCGGCATTGGAGTTTGAGCTTGTTCATTTTGGAAATTTGTCAGTATTAAAATTTTTACTTGTAGTGCGGTCGTGTTTAGATGTTTTGTGCTAAAAATATTGGGTTTTTGTTTTAAAGTGAAGAAATCGAACTATTTTGTGTAGAAAGTCTTTGGAAATAACTTCTCAATGGGGCATATTAAAATGTAAGTCAGATAAAAATACAGTTTGTTTTATGTATATAGATATTTAACCTAAAATTAATAGCTAACCAACAAAGCGAATGAAATTAATACAAAATTTATTGTTGTAAATAATACACTGTTTCTTGTCAGTACGATAATAATAATTTACTATGTTGATTAACAACTGAAAAATGTCATTACATTATTTAGTAAATTTATTAAGCCGGATTCACAACTAACACTAACTTCGACAGAAACAATTTTGTAAGCCTGCTTTAAACTGCACAATTGTCTCTAAATTATTATTCTGGAATTTGAAAATAGCAGAGACAATTATATAAAACAAAAGTATACATTTTATTATTGTGTCACTTTATTTTATGCTCTGATAACATTTTGAAATTAAATTTTTAGACAAAAGAAACTTAATACACTTTTTGAACACTATAATAGTAATCTGTATTATTACTTATATGAAATCTGCATTTAAAGATATTTGGTTCTAATTCAAGACTTCAAGCTTCCCTAAAATAATCATGGAACCATTTAACATTATACCTCTTGAGACAGAAATATGCATTTATGTTTGTATTAAGCTTCGAAGCTGCCTTAGCTTTAAATAGTTTGAAGAATTCTATTCCTGCTTTTATCTAATTCAATAAATCTGCGGTTTAAATTCGTTAATAGTCTAATTGCATGATTTTTTTATTAAATATTTTTGAAAAGAAGAGATAAAAACTTGGGATCCGTATTTTTTTCACAAAATATTTATCAACGAGCCCAAAAATATTTAATGAAAATTGAATATGTGATATCTCCTGTATAAAATAATAACGTCACAGCAAAATTTCTTTCTCAATTTACTTAAAAACATTAATTTTTTTTAAATAAAACTTGTATTTTTATCAATGTTTTAGACCTAACATTAGGTTAGTGATAAAAATCTCATTTTCAGTACCTACCATGCAAGTAGCCCATTAAATAGTTTGGTACATTGACTACGAGTCAAAATATTCACAATGCGCACAATATTGTCAATTGACCAATATATCGGCTAAAGCTAGATTCAAACCGATTCAAACCTACCCAATTATAAGTATAAGTGCTAAGTTAACCAACCAGCGCTTCCACAAAATTCCAATTTCAATTATAATTATAAGTGCGAACGTTGAGCGTTGGTTGGTTAAATTAACCACTTCGGAATCTAGCTTAATTCTTTTATTTTCTAATCATGGAATACAATAATTAGTGAAAATTGTTTTTGAAGTGTAGCATATGAACTGCATATGAACTTCACGTCCATAAAATTCAAGTAACATTTTCACCTCATCAAAGCTGAAAGTTTGTCTCTCTCGGAACGTGCTGTTGCTCACATTTCGCGTGTTTTGAATGCGATTAGCGCTTGTTTTTGTTCCGCTAAGAGGCGCTGGATGCACCGCTAGCACCGCCGCCTCGCCGCCATTCAGATGTTAATTCCAAGGTGAGATCTGTCACTCAGATTACACTCATGAAACCAGTGGAACAAGACGCTGTTTTGTTTGCATTCATCGGGTGCGAGTACGACTCTCTCCCTCAACGCTTATTATTTTTATCTGCATTTGTTTTGCGAACATCTGCAAGCTTCTTTCATGGAGAACTTGATGTGAGTTACTTGCAATCTTTCCACGAAGGGAGCGCTTATTTTTGCAGAAGTATAAGCGAGTTTTTTCAGTGTTAATACCACGAGAGATTATTGAAATTAACATTTAAATGATAATTTTCTGCTATCGAACCTCTTTCATGGTTTCATGGTGTGTCAATGGTTATGGTGCACTTTTTTCAGAATTAATTTTCACCATTAATACTACAGGAAATAAATATAAATTGATGCTTTAGCGAAAATCTGCAAGCCTTTTTCAGCACTTCATGGTAGTGCTGATGGATACTTGTACTTGCAAAAATGTTTTCCAAGAAGGAAGGAGGCATATTATTATTGAAATAAAAAATAAAAGTTGGTTGCTGTATTTATCATCACGAGATAGCACAGTGGTAGAGTGCTTGCTTGGCTCTGAATACCAGAAATAGTGGAATCAAATCCAGATCAAAAGTGAATTTTTCATATCTTTTAACTTGGCAAACCATAAAATTATCGGGCACCGGCTAGTGGTTGTAACACAGGCTTGCACGAGCGGGTTAGATGTAAAAAAAGGCTTGACTGAATCATTGACAAGAAGTAAATAAAATAATAATAAAAAATAGTATCACATGTTCTTATAGTAGCAGAAAAACAAACGTTTAAACTTATCAATTTCTATTTGTTATAACGGTTGATATGAAGTATAAAATGATGTACCTACCTACCTATGTTTTCAGTTAGCTGTTGCAAGATATGGTAATGTTTATATGGTTTACTGTTTGAAAATATTTGAATCATAAAAAAAAAATTATTGTAATGCTCGCGATAAATTCTTTTATGACAGTCCTGTTTAACATATTCTATTGGTACACTCAACACAGTATTTCAATTTACCACGAATTCTTGCACATGATCTAAACATAAACATACATTGCAAACAAGTGCCGTCGGTTTTTCCAATTTAAAAATAGATGAATATATAAACAACTGTTAAAGTACAACATACTAAACATACAACAAGTGAAGAACACACCTCCAAACTTTGATAAATTTTAATTGCATTGTATTATACTTTATACTTAATTGTTATTTATATTATATGCTATATTTTTTACAAAAATAATGTATCTTATAATAAATGTGTTATTTGGTCAGCATGTTCATCAAAAAGGTTTAAAAATAAACACACTTACGTGGATAGGTGCTCTTTTTGCGTATTATTGTTTTCAAGTAAATAAATGGAAATTTCAAAATATAAACGAAATTGTTAAATGTTAAACAACCAGTAAATATTTTGTAATTATATGTTTTCTCAGCGTTTGTGTGGTGATATTGCTGGGTGCGTTATATAAGCGCATTTGGCCTTTATCAGTTTTTGCTTATCGACGTACGAAAAGCGCAGAAATTGACGTTATATAAGCGCAGAAATTCACGTTATATAAGCGCAGAAGGGGACATTTGAAAAGCACAATGGTTTTAGGGATTGTACGACAGTTTTTCTACAATATTTTTTGAATTTTTTAAAACTAACCTAACCTAACCTAATATTTTTCTGAACTTAACCCCATCATACTCGAAGATGATCTGGACTAACTTGTTATGGTCAGAAATCTCATTTTCGAAAAATGCGCTTATTGAACGTTACGATCTGCGCTTATGGTACATAAATTTACTGATTATATTTCTGCGCTTTTCATACGTTTTGATGACCTGAAATGCGCTTTTACAACTCTCCGATATTGCTGCATGCCAAAAATATCAAAAACAGTTTTTGTTGTAATATTTAAGTAATAATATATCCATTGTTGTGCATTTGATAAGACGTATTATTATTTTCCAAACAAAAAAGTTATTAAATTTCTTGACCTTACATAATGAATAATATCTTTTATAAACATTGATAAAAAGCACATAAAATTGTTATTTGTTCCAGAAAATAATTAACTGGTTCGATATTTTACAATCTCATACAGGATGTCTAATAAAAAGAACTTTTATGTTACTGGTATGCAAATGCTCACCAATATGTGTAACTTCTTTCGCGGGAACAAAATTAATTCAAGGTTTAGTTTTATTTGCAATGCTACTGCGTTTATTTTTTACAAGAGCGCTCTTAATCTCCTGTAAATTTTCTATTAAAACACTGATCTTATCTGTATAATTACTGCAATTTACCATACATGGTACTTTATCTGATAATGTATTCATAACTCTATGTGGAATGCTTGAATAATTGCTGATTTGAATTCACTTATAAATAGAAATAAACGCTTTGATGAACATTGGCAACTATAAATGTGTAAATGCGATAATTAGATTGAAAAATCCTGGAATAGAGCTATTGAGCATTATGTTGAAGGTTAATTATTAAAATTGTGCGTCAATTTGACAGATGAAGAAGATCTTTTGTTTTGTTTTTTGTTTGGCCTTGTGTGATGTCATTATGACTTAATTTGTGGGTCACCAGCTTAATTTATGTTAATTTTTGCGCTAAATTTTATCTAGATTGTTAAAGAAATATAATTCGTATTTGTTTGCATAATTACTATTTATAACTACTTTGATTTGCATGTATGATTGTTTTATTTCGTAAACAACATTTAAATAACTAGAATCTTTGAACTGACTTAAGTATGTAAAATTACTCGTTAAATGAGATAATTGTATGCAATTTACAATAGGTGTGATTCATTTATTTACTTGCACAGTTTTATAAACTTAGCTTAAGATTTAATCACTGCTACGCCTATAAAAATATTTTTTAGTCATAAAATAGAACATAACAAGAAGGTGCGCCGTAATTAGATTTTATGATTTTATTTATTTCATAAACTAGTTAACTTGATTGACTTTTCAAAACAAACATTATTTTACGCAGCTAATAATACTCTACTTATAGGTAGGTATTCGAATTGCTTAGATGTGTCATATTTTGTTACAGGATTTCATTAAACAGGTATATCAAAATGATTTTAGCTTCAGTTCAACTTAGATTTCGTTTTTAATCTATAATTGAGACATCTATCTGTAAGACATCTTACTTACGAGTATATGAATTTTTGCACCATGTATTACTTTAAATTTTGTTAAGGCTATCCAGGTACATAATTATATTTAAATAATTTTCAACATAGACATCACAAAATATTAATTCGTTATTATTTTCACATACTATATTGTTTGGTCTATTGCCTACCAGTCAATATTCAATAAGATTAACTCCTGAAGGCAGAATGGTAAATGTTATTTGAAGAAAGAGAAATAACGCGTACCTATATATAATATAATAATAATATTATTGTTATTATTTCTCAAATATTTTAGTTTCTCTAGTTGGTAGTTCTACTTCAATTTGTTTATATACTTGTGCACGTACTGTAAAAGACATTGCCATTGGTCTGTTTCCTTCGTTTGATGTTTTTAAATAATTTAAAACTTTGACCTCATGTTTGCCATATGGTACCGAAGCTTTACAACTATTTGTAATTTATATGTATTGTGAATTATATTACGTGAATTTCATGTAAGTTATTATTACAGTTATTATATTATTTATGTTTTGTAACCTCAAACATCTCACATTATAGAAAACTTTGTTGTCTATTGTGTGTATTTAATGTATTGTTTCTGAGACATTTCTTTGTAGTTGTCCTGAAGAAGGTCTCAATATTAGACTGAAACGTCGACGTTATGAATAAGTGACTGGTATTCACATTCTGTTATTGGATTTTCTTCATTATTATGTAAATGTTATTGCAGTGGAATTGAACCACTCGGACTTTTACAGTTGCTGGAATTGAACTAGAGACCGCTAGCGTTAGACCTTCGACCATACAGCATTGAGTGTTATCTGTCTATACCTATATATGGTCGAAGATTTAGACACACACATATTGAGCTAACCACAAAAATTATTATTAAGGTTTTTAACATTTTGACAATGTTTAACGAGACATTTTAAAAATGCTGTAATTATTCTGAAATAATTCTATTGGAAACTTTTCCCCTCTCAGAAACCTCGACATCACGAACATCCTTTTAATTATCCTTTTTCCAACTGTCCACACATTTTCAGCCCCAAATCCTTATAATTCTCCCGAAAGCAGGAGAGAGAAAGAAAGGCAAATCCTTCTCCTGCTGAGACTTGTCCTCTTGTCCCTTTTCATGCGTACGTGACCTTGGCGACTGCGGGTTCGTTCCGACCCTAAATCATCTCGTGATTTTGCCTTCGGGTCGTTCAGCCAGGGGTGGATTTTAAATGAATTTTTTGGTGATTTACTGCAGGAATATTTTAGCTGGATAAATGGAAAGATGTTGAGAAAGGCGGCCAGGAATGGAGTTAATGGTGGATACTGTTTTAATAGATTAATTACTTTGAATTTGAATTAGACGCGGATTGCTTAATGACTTTGAACAATGGATTCGGCAGAGTTTATTTTTATAACTGGAATTTACTTTATGAATTTTAAAGCTTCTTTAAACCAGTGGTCCTTATTATTAAATCAAGATCATATTTTATGGTTTATTTTAATTATTTTATTTAATCGTAATTAATAACAATTATAAATAGATATTAAGGGCGTTCGGTCATGAGTTAAATACGTCGAATTTAACGAAATTTCTATGATCTCAAATTTGGCAAGTTGACAGATCAGATGTGTTTGACATTTGTACTTCGTACATGTTTTGATGCTGTAAAATATAAGTAAGTATTTGTGTTTTCATAAACTAAATAGTCTACATTTATAATATAATGTATTGTTACTAAATTTTATGTGTATTTTTGACAAGCAAATGTCAAATTTAAACATTTGTTAACTGACTCGCACGCTATCTACAGGTTACATTCTTAACTATGCTTACCCTACCTTCTGTTCACACAAATGACGTCACAGAAAATTTAATCTCAATTTACTAAAAAATCTGACGTGGACACCACATGACTTCCTTGTACGCCTTGTTTGTTCATACTTTTCTTAATAACTAAAATGTAGAATAATATAAAAAATTCTTTTAACTTATTATACTAGTATACTCACAAATATATTTTAGTCATTTTATTTAAACTGCAGAAGAAGATATAAACGATATTTTACTATTGTCACTGCTACTGTCACTGTCATGTCATAATCATTTAAATTTTACGTAGTAACAAATGTTAATCGATCATGGACTACAAGATACCGAAATATTAAATTATAAGTATATACTTTAATTATTATTAAATGATAGAAGATACAGAAAAATTTATAAAATACCGATTGTAGATAATAATCACATAATCTTTCATTTAAAATAAAAAAAATTGCCTAAAATTAATTATTTATCAATTTTTTTTTTAAATTTACTACTTCCGGTTTGAAGATTGAAACCAAAAATAGGAGGTGCACAACTAGATGCTATAACAGTCCTAAATACAAAATTTCAGCTTTCTACGTCTAACCGTATTTGAGTTATGCGACACACATACGTCCGTACGCACGTACGCACGTACGCACGTACGCACGTACGTACAGACGTCACGACGAAACTAGTCATAATGGATTCAGAAAAGGTCAAAACGGATATTTCCGTCAAAATCTGAGAACCGAAATTTTTCGCGATTACAATACTTCCTTACTCCGTACAAGGAAGTAAAAACATATAATTTTTTTTAAATAAAATTTGTATTTTTACCAATGTTTTCGACCTAACATTATGAGCATAGTGTTAAAAATCTAATTTTTAGTACCATGCAAGTACCCCATTGGTAATATCAAAATTTGAAAAATTTTCAGGTGTTAATATACTAACGTAAATAAAAATGTTTAAATTTTGCTGTCAGCAATTATTTAAAAAAATGTTCCAAAAATTTGAGATTTTTTTCAGGAAATACACTTCAAATACTTGTCGATTTTCACTAGGATTTCCTGACGGTGCTATGATTTCAAATTTATTGAATTTTTTTTAAAAAAATTCTATATTTTTATGTTAGCAATTATAATAAATTTGAGATCATAGAAATTTCTTTAAAATCGACGTATTTAAAGTATAACCAGACGTCCTTAAGGATTGAACACATAAATGTTTTGAAAAAGGAATAAGAAATATTAACGATACATACTAACAAAAAAATTACACTAGCTAGTATCAACAGTAGTTTTATTGTTCGAATGTACTCATCTTTAATTTTTAGTATTGTTTCCAACATTTTTATTAGATAAAGTACTTAACTGCTAGTAGGATTTAGTTCCACAAAGAATAATATTGTTTTTGAAATATTATTTTCCGAAAACCCACCCACGTTATCATTTACTTCATTGATGTTTATTTATCTAAATAAATTAGCTAATCGAATTCTGTACTTAGTATTTTTGACACTATTCCGTTGTACTATCATTATTTAATGAATTCAATAAGTATTTATTTCTTTATTATTTATTTATTTGTTTTACTTTGTACCTAAATTCATCACTGTGGCAATTCTGGTGGCAATTTTTCTCTGCGCTGTTCACTGCTGCGTAATGAATTATTACTTTTGTTAATTGTTTGCGCGTCGCGGCGTCGTTATTTTATTCGACGCCGACGCTTGTCTCGTTAACCGTTACCCACCCTCACGCAGCCATTTTCGGGTTTGAATCAGCCTAAATTTTTTTCGCAGACACTATAAATCTCTCGGAATCTCTACAAGAGTGGAGAGTAGACAATGGTCATGGTCAGTCTTAGCTTTTATGAAGGTTTGCTAGAGATTTATCCTTTAATTCACGAACGAGTTAGGTAAGGTTTGGTTTATAATGAATTTAACCGTTTATTTATTCTGTATTCTTTACAGTAAGTTGAACTATAGGCGTTTCACAATGACATCATGCAGCCACAACCTTTAAATCCTTTGTTCAACTTTACAGAATACAGGATAAGTAACCAGTTACATCCATTAAAAACCAGCCTCAACTCTTTAGACTGTCTGATTAACTAATGTAATTACAGAGATAAGTTTAAATGTTTTTCAGAATTGCTTATTGTTGAGCCGAAATGGATGCTAAGGAAAGAATTAAAGAATTTTTAATTCTAGTTTTTGGATAACATGGCTCTAGTTTTATTAATTGATATTCAGACAACGTTTCGGTCATGATTATATCCATCTTCAGGTCTGGTCAATTAAATGAGCCTAGCATAGATGTTGATATTTAAAATAGATACATATTTGTAGAAGTGATCACCTGAAGATGGTCATAATCATGACCGAAACGTTGTCATAATTGAATATTAATTAATAAAACTAGAGCCATGTTATCAAAAAACTAAAATTAAAAATTCTTTAATTCTTTTCTTAAATGTTTTTCGAATATCTATAAAATTATAGTTAGGTTAAAATCTACACGCTGGTACTGGTATCGGTGTACTTAGTTTTAAGTTTGAAATTTTAGTTTTCTATAAAAAAAATATTAAAGAAAATTTATTTCTAAACAATGTTGCTACGAGTGTAGATTTAAGCGATAAAAATGGTAAAAACTGAAAGAATTCGTGGGTAGAGCCAAGATTCAAGCTCAACCGGCCGGCGTTTTGATATAAACATGAAGCTATAAACATGGAGTAGAAATAGATCAGGGCGTAACGGCGTGCAGCGTCGTTTATCAATCTCAAAATAGACGTCGCCGTGTGAGGCGCCGTAAGAACCTTACGTACACTCCAACGAATAAACGTACATTCACCACAAAAATATCCGAAAATTTCATAATAACTAACATTAATCTTACACAGGTTTATATTTGGAACAAGAAATAAATCAAAGCTACTTTAAAATCACCTTGAAAATTAAAGCTAAATTTCGAGATAATATCACGTAATGTAATTTTGTTTATTTCGTTTATCTTACATCAAAGGACATAACTAAATTTAAATTCAAATGCAAGCTGAATATCTAAATAAATTATGCTTCAAATTAAAAAACACAACTAGGTAGAGTGTTTTGGTGTTTATTTTATGGTTCCATAACCATAATCATAATAAGCAACCATTTTAGGTAAAACAGTTTGTTTCTCGTAGTATTAAACTATTATCATTCTGGTTATCTTTACAATAATTTTTTTTAAATACATACATGTGACGTAGGTATATTTATTTATAAGTTTTCAGGCATTTCAGTTTCATCTGAAATTAATTTAGTATCTTCTGAAACATAAGACACATGTTCAAAGACATAATTGCCTAAACAAAGTTTACTAACCATGTTAAACAGTAACATACGTATGCGGATTTTTATTTATAGTACATTTCGATTCTGTAAATATTATCTTGTTTGTCTTACTGGGTCACCGAACTCTAAAGCACACAAAACTGATAATTGAATTAACCGACGAATTCGAGAAAATAATCGTTTGCATTGTATCTTCAAATCGTGTTTACTTTGAGATAAAATCGAGGATATATTTTTATCTGACATAGGTACAATGAAATTTCGCCAAAAAAATATCTGTACGTATACTATACATACATACAAATACCCAAAATTGAAAAATAAAACATATACTTATATTATTGAATAACTTCATTATACTTTGAGTAGGTACCTATCTATTAAATCTGTTAAAAATAAAAACAATAATTAGTGCCAAATTTAAAGAACTTTAATGATTTGTAGACTAGGTAATTCAAATGTTTTTTAAATCAATTACTCTCTAGTTTAATATTTGTGTGTGAAAGTAATTACAAAAATACTTTCAGTCAAAACGCCAAAAGTTTGCACAACTTTTTTCTACGTTTAATTGATTTTTTCTACTCCTGGTATTAAAACATAATTTAATGAACTGGTTTCCATGGCGCTAAATAACATTTTAAACACACCTCGACAAGCCGTGGCTTTGACCGTTTTTAGTCACGGGCTGAACATAGCCACTGACATATTAAGCACGGGGGGAAGTTGGCTCCTATATGTAACGTATAACATCATTATGATTTAACCTAAAATTATTATAAATGACATTTTACGTATTTATGTTCGTACAAAAAGTATAGTATGTGTCTAGATCCTCGTTTTTATACACTCGCTGCGCTCGTTCCTAAAAAACTCGTGACTAAAATGACGTTTATAAAATTTGATACATAATATACCTACCTACTATTTATAAACAAACAATAGAAATTTTTTAATATCATAGCTACCAAAAAAAATAAATGTAGAAAACAATACAACAAACATAAATGTAAACATGTTTGACATTTGAAACAAATTGTATTTTTAATAGAAATTTAACCAAATCTTATTAAAACATTTCTGTTTAGGTACTGGAACAGATTTTTGTAGCGGTCTGAAAATATTTATGGTTGCAAGTTGCTGCGAAGCGTGAAAAAAATGAATGTGTCGTTTATTTATCTAAGTAATTAAAGAAAAAAACAAAACAATGATTGTATTTCAGTGGTGTAGCGTTAAAATTTCTCGTGTACCGTTTCTATTTGCAGCCATTATCACTCCATTAGCGAAGCGGAAAATGCGAAAACACACAACTCAACACTCTGCGTTCACTTGCATACAAAACGTATTTTCTTTTACTTAACATCAACACCAGAAATAAGAAAATAAAACGTGCAGCTCGGATTTCATTCTGCAAAAAATTCTTTCGCACAGAAACGCGAAAAATACCCAATGAACAATAAAAGTAGAGCTAGCAACAATTTGTTTTGCAACAAAATCTGTAACACCAAAATTAAAAATAATATTGAAAAGCAAGTTAAGCCTTGTTTATATAAGGTGTAACTTTTGCATTTGCCTTAAAATTACAAACGTAATCTCGTCTAATTCAGCAATAGCCCTATCATTCAGTCAAAAATTTGATAAATTCTTATATTTTAGGGTTTCAGCATAATGTTTATGAAAATTCACGGAAGCATTAGTGTTGTAACACGTGTTTTCGTAAACTTGAAATCCTAATTTTAAGGCAAAATGTAAAAGTTACACCTTACATAAACAAGGCCTTAGAAATCAAGTATCTATATGAGCTGGTTTATAATGGATGTAATCGGTTACTTCTTCTGTATTATGTAAGATGTTTGATGTGAATGAGAAGTGTGTGGTTCATAATCATTTCAGTAATCTGCTAACTTGACGACATAACCTTTCTAATAACTGTCAGAAATGGATCCGTTTGTTGAAAGTTACATACTTGGATCTGCAATGATAAATATTGTAGCTAAATAAAATTCTCATCAAAATGTAAACAAAAATCAACAAAGAACAAATAGGACATATTGCTATTTGTTTGGAAAAGAGTGACTTTAGTAATATTGTATTTGAAGAAAATAATATGTTTGGTAATACATGAAGAGTTGAAATACTGAACTATTTTTTGGATAATCATATTGTTACAGTTAAACATTAATTAATTCCACATTCTACCAGAAGAAGAATCAAGAAAGCTACTATAAGACATAAATTAAAATTTAGGGTTATACAATATAATTTCTGACAAATAAAACATTTGTTTAGTATGATCTGCATAAGAATGATTTAAATTAAAGATGGTTTTTTGTTGCTTATGTCTTTGTTACAGCATCCAATCCAAGTAAGTAACGCGTAAATATAGAGTAATAATAATAATATATCTCACGAAGTAGAAAAACTTTATTATTGTATTTTTTGCCCAGTTGCAAAAGTAATCACATGCATAAATGCTGCCAGTTAGTTCATTCGTTGTTTGTTACTTAAATACGTGACCTAAGCTAATAAAAAGTGTTTACGTCTCGCTTGTATGTGACTAGTAATACGTTTAATAAACAATGTTTTTATTTGTTCCGTAATTTATTTTTAGCCGGTAATGGTTTTTGTTTGTTCCTTTCTTCCATTACTTGAATTCTGCGTTGAAGGTCACAAACGCTATGAATAGATGTTGTATAGTAGGCTTTTTATTTCCGAACCATGCTTAATATAAATATAATTCTATAGTTAGCGAATTGGCTATGGCAATAAAATTGTTATTGTTCGTACCCATAAAATTATTGTTCAATGATTTCTTTATATTTATTCATTCAGATAGTTGTAAATTTTGTGATTGATGGCTAATTTTTATTACATTTAATTGAGCACAAAAAGCTACAAAAAGGTTAGAACAATTTGAAATGATTACAACGGGTACTGAACCATACATTTATCCATTTGTATTACGTCTGTTATTCAACAATTAATATCTGTTAAATCCATTACCAAGTAAATTCAAATTATGTAATTAAAAATACAACTAAATGTTATTCGAAGTGTATACCATGTTACTTAAACTTGGTAAAATTCTTTGCAGTGTAAAGATTATTTTGGTTGTTCAAATTGTTGCAATATGAGCGAATTTCGAATTTGATTATTTAAGAGGCCCGTATACTACCTAAAATCCAGCATAAAATGTACTAACGTAGGTAGCGAGTGTTTTGTGGCCAGTACAAGAATAGTAAAATTTTATTTCAGCAAGGATTTAATAGAGAAAGAATGGATCTACAGATGTGCCATTTTAAAATTTTGATTAAAAAATTGTACATAAATATAAAAATTCCGAAAAATACAAAAAAAAAATCCTATTTTATGCAAAATACACCGTTATATCTTATGATAGAAATTAACGAGGAAATTAATTTTTAAAATTTCAAAAAGGCACATCTGCAGATCCATTCCTTCTCTATTTAATGTTTATAAAAACATTATCCTGAAGTCAATAATAATCTGATAGTTTACTCGCAACGAAAACACTTTTACAGTATTTTTCAACTTCAAGATGCCATTGCATAGCTAGGATGCAGCAAAGTATGAGTTTCGGGTTGGTTTCAGTCAGCTGTAGTAATGAGAAAAAGAGTAGAATGAAAAAAAGTCAAATCGAGAGTATTCTAGGAATTCGGAAATAACGTAGAAAATTTAGGCAACTATACCAATTAGGCATTTGATTCTTTCATAAAAACAAAGTTATTGCAATCTACATCATAAACTAGGTTTAAAAGTGTAAACCATTTCAATATTATTTACAAATAGTGAAGCATCTATAAAGCTTTCTCTTGTGTGGTCTCCTTTCTTCGCTTTTTGCCTTCCTTAAAAACGGTAAGCAAAGTCCTCTTTGTTTTCCTCTTCAGAGGAAACGGCGACCCGCTCGCAGTAAACAGGAAACTTGGTTAACGAATGTACGATTAACCCAGGCGACTCGCCGCGAATTAGATTATTTCAGCTCATTATAGCGGCTGCTAAAAATAGCGCTGGTTTTGCACTGCTTGATAAATGCTATCTTCCGCTACGAATTGTCAAATTGCGAGATTTATGACCAAGATGATGTGGAATTAGTTAATAATAGATGCATCTAGAAGCGTAAAAGGAGAGGAATTAACAACAAAAATATATCGATATGCTTATAAGGCATTAATGACCATTTGCTCCGCTCCCACTTAAATTTTAAGTGTCACTTAAATGAAAAATATCGAATCGAACTCATGACAGCAATGTTATTTCTACGTTTGATAATTTGATTTTGATTCGATATTGTTCATTTACGAAAAACTTAAAATTTAAGTGGAAGCGGTGCAACTGGCCATTAGTAGCTTAAATTCTTCATCTTTCTATAAAATATTTTTGATACCTACAGCTGTCCCAACAGTGTAATAATTAGTGGGCGATTTTAGTAAACTAGGGATTTCGATTTAAGAGGCCCGTCTACTACCTAAAATTCAGCATAAAATGTACTAACGCAGGCTGCGAGTGTTTTGTGGCCAGTACAAGATTGGTAAAATTTATTTCAACAAGGATTTAATAGAGAAAGAATGGATCTACAGATATGCCTTTTTAAAATTTTGATTAAATAATTGTACATGAATATAAAAATTCCACAAAATTTACACGGTTATATCTCGTGATACAAACTAATTTTTAAAATTTTAAAAGGCACATCTGAGATCCATTCTTTCTCTATAAAATGTTTATAAAACATTATCCTGAAGCCAATAGTAATCTGACAGGTTACTCGCAACGAAAACACTTTTACAGTATTTTTCAACTTCAAAATGACATTTCATGGTTAGGATGCGGCAAAGTACGAGTTTCTGGCTAGTTTCAGACAGCCCTAGTAGTGGGGTAAAGAGTAGATTGAAAAAAAAGTATTCTAGGCATTCGGTAAAAACGTAGACGAGCCACTTAAATGGTCTTGTTATGGAACAAATGTCAGGCTGCTAGAGGCTGACCGCAACAAACTGACACATTGGCATTAGTACGTTTGATCACCGAGTATCTCATACTGTGTTCCATTGGTATAGTTCCATTTAAATCCATTGTTTACTAGTCGACCACAGATGGTCATAAAGTGTCTCGTAAAGTAGTGTCTTGTATGGAAGATCCCTCATACCTTCATACTACTCAGTGTTTATTTGGTAGTTGCAACTTCGATTACTCGAACATCGAACCATGACTTGCTGCAAAATAGTTCCAGTTATCAAGATTTAAGTATCCAAATTACTTGCCATGTATGCGCTGTTGAAATATTAAAGTTTAAGTTTGTGTATCAAGTTCGGATAGAGCATAGATTGTTGCACGCGGCGAGAAGTTTGTTCGGTCCGAGATCGATTACTCGCAAAGTGCAACAAACAAGCTCTTTCCGACGAGGAGCACAAAATATTGTTCTATAGTTATGAGTTTCTGTGCTTTTAATAATTCAATAAAATTTTCGTGACATCTTTATAAACAAATCAAAAACTTTTAAAACAATCGTCGTTTGAGGCTAATTTAATAGTTTTATGTTTTTGTTGCACTAGTGCGACAAAACAGTACTTTGTCGTATTATATCTCGTATTATATACTAACTAAAAATTGAATAACAATTATTGTATCTGCAAATATTGTAGAAAATTGTACTGCACATGCTTTGCTTACGAATGTTATTATCAATCTTTACTAACTTTATTCGTACCGAAATACTCAAAAACAAGTGCCTCACAATAAAAAGACAGAGAGCATTACATAATACCAGGACACATTCATAATATATTAGCTAACGTAATTAATATTTATTCTTTTCAAGTTCTAGTTAAAGATTGTGTTTTCTTTTTAATTGTCGTAATGGTATGGGGCAATGTTTGGCTTCTTTGTGTTAAAGAAAAGGAAGCTTCTTGTAATATTGTATGTAAAACGTCAAAGAAACTGTTAAGCAATCCGCATAAAGATATTGTAATTCATGTAACAAATTGACATTAAAACTCAACTTGTAACCAGCAAACATTTCCGTTAACAAAGAAACCATTCCTTTGTTTTATCATTAAATTCAAATTCACCAGCATTATATTGTACCTAAATGACTAAACGTTGTTTCGCTTATATTTAAATACTAATCAATTGTGAAAAAATTACCATTGAAAGCTTACAACGGCAGACTTCTCCTCTGTAACGTCAGTAGTGCATTGTGAATCACCCATTAAGACTCATTTCAATTAATTTTCACTGTCCTTCACCTAGACCTCCTTGCAAATGCAAAAACTCGTCGTCGGCAATTTGACGCCGTTGTCGTTAGCGCGAATAAATACTCTTCTCTTTCTTAAGGTCACTATGCTATGGACACCATGGTCTATATATTGCCATTTGTTTTTGTTTGCGGTGGAGTCAAGGTCAAGGTCAACCGGTGGTAGGTAGAGACTTATGTCATCCGCTAATTTGGGACTTCATGCTTTGATCCCAAATTTATATTTCCGCATAGGTGATCACTTTTTTGTTTCGGTTTGTTTTGCTGCAGAAATAAAAGATGGAAAACATATTATGTAATATAAACTCCGAAGAATTTGGGAATAATATTATGTTCGTTAAAAATAACGATCTGGCCATAAATTTTAATTTTATTACGTATTAATCTTGCCATATGTAACCTACTTATTTCTCCTTCTTGTTTTGTGGTTTTATTATTAAATAATGACTTCCTGTGCTTATTTAACAGATTCTGTATCTTAATCGCTTAGTAATGTCAATAACTGATCGATCGTTTTGATAAAAATTTATGTTGATTACCTGATTTCGAAATTTTTGTTGCTTAAATTCTTGACTTTGTTTCAGCCGAAATATTTTAATGGAGAATTATTTGGTATTTGTTACATACATTAAATAGTTGCGAAGGAATTTAAGGTTTTCGATGTTTTATTGTAAAATATTCAACTGGGCCCATTAAATTCTCTACGAAAAATTATCGAATAACTCAAACAATTTTAGAAAAGAAATCATCTGTTTGATTCTCATAACTTTGTCGTTCTTAATTCCAATTTCAATTTTCGTAATCGGCGAAATTGCTGAGCAAACTTATCTCGGCCACGACTCCTGCCGTTGATTGAATCTGATTGAGAACAATTGGTCGATTTATTAAAGCGAAAACTCTTAAAGAATAACTGAATGAAATTATGTAAATTTTTCTTTTAAACGTTTCCTTCGTGCTTAGTTTCTCAAAACGCGGAAACTGCATTCTGCATAATAACTGCACATTGTGAATTAAAATCTCTTATTAACATACCAGCAATTTTAAACAATTAGATTTGTATCGCAATGATTATAAATCATTTCAGAAGAAAGGGAAGATGGTATCATTAATTATTGTTTACCAGTTACCTGCTTTTGCTTTCAGAATAAAACAACGATATCTGATGTATACTGTGCATTGGTTACCAAACTATTTTACACAAAACTTTTAATCATAGTATAAACAATAATATTCTGCATTTAAATCTGAGCAAAATAGTATTTAACAAAATACCGTATAAAGACAAAGGCAGTAAAAAACTTAACTACAATGTCGAATTTTTTAAATTGTTATTATTATTTATAAACAATTAAATAATAACAATTCTGAGAAAAATTCTTCGTAACTCTTATTGCATTGTAAATTTAAATATTTGTATCACATTATTATATAAAATTATCAAATAGTAGTCGAGTAATTTGTTAAATAAATTTAAAAATTGCATGCGCGCTAGACAACCAAATTGAGTATTTTCTAAACAAGAATGGAGCGACACCTGTCAGCGCGGGTGTCTGAAATAACGAGGATTTGTGAGCTAGCAGCGCTGAGCGATAAAACCCCCTTAAGGCTCTACACTTGTTGAAAGCAATATTGCTGCAATAGAATCTAAATTCACGATTCTGGCTATATTGCTCAAAATAAAAATCTGAAATTTACCATAAGTAATTCGGAAGCATTATTTGATCGAAAAATTCATACAATACATTGTTGCGACAACAATTAGAGAAAATAAGAATTAAATTATGCATTTTAATATTACAAACTACGGCCTTATTATTGCATATTTATTAATTTTGTTTTAAATAGTCGATTCCTTGCATTGTTCGTACCATTAAGTATTTCAAAAATATAATTTCTTAGCACTAGAGTCATCTTTTAACTATCTATATATAAAATATGAATAGTGTAGGTGTACTAACAAGAGATCAGTTTGTAATATAGCAAGCTCCCTTTTTCACTATATTTTTGACACAAGTGTAGCGCCTTAATGTACAGAATGTGCTTTCTAGTTTTTAAGAATTGATCAAGTGGTACTAACTTCTAGCAAATGGTAACGCATCTACGTTTAGAACAAATTTTGAAGACTTTATTTACTGCTTTAAAGCATCATCCTAAGTTTTACCTACCTACAATGCGTGATAAATTATTTTTCACTGAGTTTTACATGAAGTATACTAGAGAAAATAAACGTAATACGTAATCATGTTTATACCACAGTGTCACCTTCAATTCTTCAAGCTAAAACATTTTAGAATAAGCAGCTTTAATAAGTAATTCATTTTGCTAATTCACTGTACTCAGATTCGTGGGCTGTACAAGAAAATTTGTATCCTTTTGCTGTGTCATTTCTTACGCTTGACTCATTTCTGTTCAGTAACGGATTACTTCTAGTTCTAGAAGGCTTTATCTCTAAATTTAGTCCGTTTAGTTTTCTGTGATCATTTTATGAGCAGTATGATGTCACGTTGCGTATGAATAGAGGGCTTGTTAATTAAGTCTTTTGTTTATGTTGGCGAGTGTAACGATATTACTTTGTACAACCACAATCCAGAATATTTATGGCTGTAAATTTTAGTATATGGCTTTGTGCCGTGGAACTAAATTGTAAATTGCGGGCTTTGTGTCCAACAATGCAGCCCAGAAAATTGACCCGGCAGATCAGCATTTGTTTCTCAAAATTAGCGTTTCCTAGTGGCTATATCATATATTTAATTTAATATACAGGCTGGTTTTGAAGTTAATGTCATAAATTTAATGGTAAGTAGTATGACATGTGTAGAATACGAAACAGAAAGAACTTTTTTAAAATTCCAAAAATTAAGGATAGTTTACCTGCAGCGTTTTTTGTAATACTGCACTGGATTCATTTTCCTATTAAACAAAACAATAGACAACATCTTAAATTAAATAATACTAGTAAAATATCAAACAAAATTTAATTATTTTTAATGAAACAATAATTTACTCCACCCAGTGGCAGTGGCATCGAAAAATATTTGACTGGGAAACATAGAAATTAATTTTAAAAAAAACTTTCTGTTTCATAATCTACACATGTCATACTACTTATCCTTAAATTTATGACTTTAACTCTAAAACCACCCTGTATAGGTATGTCAATGTCTATCACGCCTTGTAGCTAACTTTTTTGAGCCATCGATATAGATATTATTTATTGTATCATTATATCGTATGTGCGATGTAAAAACTCTTAATCTAAGTTGATATACTGTTTATTTTATTAAGTCACCAGATTTTGAATTAAAAACGACGAAGAAAATACAAAGTAAACAGAATAAAACTGACGATCAAGCAGGCATAAAATGTACACCGTTTCGTAATTCATAAATAAAATGATATTTTATATAGTAATCGAGATAGTAATCATGTAAAGTACAAAATATACCAAGGGTTAAAAGCAGTGTTTTGAAGACCGACTTTATATATAACTGGAAACAAGAAATCTGTAATTTTACGTTTGTTAAAATCCGGTAAAAAATTAACGATATTCTTACGCTGATGAGTTCCAACTTCCAAGAAATTATATACATCTTTATACAGTTATATTTCGTTGTAAAACTGTCGTTTATTGCACTTTTGACTTCTGGAAGGAATGTGTCCTTCAGCAAAACAATTATCAAGTATATGTCTACAAGTAGAAAAGCCATAAAATATTTTCAGATACTTGTACCATCATCTTCAGCCAACACAGGTGTTCATGAATTTAATTTTTTTACACAGTAAAACATACAACACAAGACGTCAAGAAATACGTGAAGCATTCCTCGCTTTAAAACTCTTCTATAAATTCTTAATTTTATTCCGCATGAAATATCTTCATACTAGATTATCTCCGATAGTTTTTTCGTGAGACATAAATATTGCAAAATAAAAGGTATTGGAAAAATTATCTGGAGTTTTTTCTTCAACGTGAACATCTCGAAACGTCAGCAGATAATGCGTTGAAAAGTGGTAACAGAGCCAGTCTGTTAACGTTTTATATCGATCGAGGTTCTTCCTTTTTTGCTTAGAGTATTTATCATCAGGAGTCTTGAATTCTACCAATCCCAGTGGAATGGAAAGAAAGACCACTTCTCCAAGAAAGGGGGATTCGAGAGATTCAGGGGATTCAGTTCAACCAAGCAAATACCTCTGTAAATATTTACAAAGAACTTTACTAAGTAATGACTAATAATACCTTTTCTCGTCGTGCTTTAGTTTGATCCATTACTTGCCGCAACATTTTACATACGAGCCCCGTCAACTATATCTTTGTTTTTTGTATTTAGTCTTATTTATTACATATTATTTTTTAATAATGTCCGCAACATTAGAGACGGAATATGCAAGATATTTTGATATTTTTCTACCACTAGTACCAGATAAATTTATTAGATATAAGGTATTTTATAATTAAATTACGGATATCAAGATAATTGATAATATGACATTCGTAAAATCAACTAAATTGATCACTGTAAAAACGTTACTTTGTTTTAAGCAATAGGTATATTCTAATATCTGCAAGAAACTATTATTTTAACTTAGTTAGAAATAATTTTCAAGCGATTTGAGTACTTTTTTAAAAATGAATATATACCCTGTTATATGTATTAACTTTTTTCATAATAAATATAACTAAAAGCAAGCTAATTACGTAATGTATTCAAAATTATGTAGCAATTTTTTAGAAATAGGCTTAACTGAATAAAAAATAAGTGTCTGAACCTATAGTGGAGGGGAGGCTCGAAATTGGTACATCCTCAAAATTATAGTAATTTATTTATTATAAAATTGAGGTTACTTTCTTTCGTCAAATCGTCAAATGTATAATTAAATTAAATGAGTAAGTTCGGTAAAAATCATATTAAGTATTGTTTCTCCTTAAAAATCATATGGCTTTGTATAGTTTAATCGGTTACTTTTCTGTATAATGTAAAGTTGTACTATAGGGTTTCTATGTTACGGTTCATAATGACAAGCAACATTACAGAATGCGGAATAAGTAACCGGTTACATCCATTATAATTGATTTACGAAGGCTTTTTTCTTTCTTTTCTGAGCAATTTCATGCTGCAGTAAAGGAGAACAAACGTGCTATTTCGCCTACAGTATACTCGGTATTCATATTCAACGGTGTCATATGTAAATATTGAAATAATTAACAAGCCTAGTAACGGTCTCAGAGCTTAACCAAACATATTCGTGCATAATATTAATTCAGTACGTGACAAGAACAGTAAATACAATTCCCATAACTTGCCAAATGATTTGCAAAAAGTAGTTCACGCATCGCATTTTAAATTCCAATTATTTGACTTGAAATGTTAAAAACCTGGACAAGTTTGTCGTTTTAAAGACCTGTTCCATTAACACAAAAAATGTGGTGCCTTTTAGAGAAACCTAAACACACCTAAATAAATATCCCCAACAGGTTCATCCCTTACCCTTTTACCTAATAAATTATCTACCGACTACCTCTGTTCTTCCAAAGATCCAAGTTGCCCGATAATACAACTAGCGAGTGTGAATTTCCAGATTAGATTTCCAAAATAAAATTTGAAATAGTTGGCGCGCGCGGTTGGCACGGACTCAGTAGAAGAAAAACAAAACCTGCCAGGGCCGGTGCCAAGGTATTTTTGAATTAATAACTTCATGTTTTTCAAGTTTATTTGTAAATATTTGATGGGTTTTCCAATTAGATTTAATTGCGGCATCAATTATAGTTTTAGCGGAGCATACATTTATGACAAATTTAATTTCTTTGCTCTTTAATAAGCATATTGCATTTGCCACAAGTATCTACCATCTAATTTGCTCTAACACTTTCATTTCTTCAGTGAATTAAATCCATATTAATTTATAAAGTCGAGCATACAGTGGGCACATAGAAGACACACACATGCGACACACAGGCATCAGAAGCAAAATGAAGAACGTGTGAAACGTTTGTGGCCTCAAATTTGATTTTTTCTTTACTTAAATAGAAGCCACAAAATATTGGCGCCTTTATTTCGCAAGCAAAACACACAGTATCAAAACATCAGACCATTCCAGTAAAAATCGACGTATTTGAATAGTATTTCCTGATGGTGCTATGATCTCAAATTTATTGAATTTTTGTTTATTAATTGCTGACATCAAAATTTAAAAAATCTGAAGTGGCCTGCACAGAACCTTCCGCCATATCTAGACTTATAAACATAAATATTATATAACATACAATATACTCAACACAGAAATTTGCATCACCTGAATCAAAAGATTCGTTCATAGGAAAACTCTTCTGTGTTGAAGCCATCCTCCGTTCAATTACTACATTTAATATTTTACTTATTACTTATATGGCGCTAGTATGGCAACTTGTCACCCGTCTCACCTGTCAATATTTTTTACGCAGAAACAAAATCAACCGAACATGGATTACAAGATTTCAACGTTTTATCTGATAAATTTATTTTTTACTTCCTTGTACGGAGTAATAAGGAAGTATTGTAATCGCGAAAAATTTCGGTTTTCAGATTTTGATGGAAATATCCGTTTTGACCTTTTCTGAATCCATTATGACTAGTTTCGTCGTGACGTCTGTACGTACGTGCGTACGTGCGTACGTGCGTACGTGCGTACGTACGTGCGTACGTACGGACGTATGTGTGTCGCATAACTCAAATACGGTTAGACGTAGAAAGTTGAAATTTTGTATTTAGGACTGTTATAGCATCTAGTTGTGCACCTCCTATTTTTGGTTTCAATCTATAAACCGGAAGTAGTACTTTTTAAAAATATTTCGATAAATATTTAATTTAACACAATTTTTTTTATGTTAAATGAAAGATTATGTGATTATTACCTAAAATCGGTATTTTATAAATATTTTTGTATCTGGTATCATTTAGGAATAATTAAAGTATATATTTTTAATTTAGTATTTCTTTATCTTGTAGTCCATGATCGATTAACATTTGTTACTACGTAAAATTTAAATGATTATGACATGACAGTGACAATAGTAAAATATGCTTTATATCTTCTTCTGCAGTTTAAATAAAATGACTAAAATATATTTGTGAGTATACTAGTATAATAAGTTAAAAGAATTTTTTATATTATTTTACATTTTAGTTATTAAGAAAAGTATGAACACACAAGGCGTACAAGGAAGTCATGTGGTGTCCACGTCAGATTTTTTAATTTTACTGCAGTTCTTTAATGCTACCAGATAAAGACATTTTTTTTATAACGTAGATTGCAAATAACTTTTCCTCTTATTCTTATTACAAATAAATACTATATTTATCCAAATTTATAGAAATTTTTGACACTTAATCAAAAAATATCACTTCCGGTGAAGATATTTGTACCAAAATCTAATGAGCTCTTCCTATTCGTATACAATTGTAAAATACCAAATATCAAAATTTTTGGGTAATTCGTATTTGAGTTATACGACAGACGGCATCGGCCCGGACCACACACATACATACAGACATCATCGGGAAACTATCAAAAATGAGTTGTAAGGACCCTAATTCGTGCTCATCCTCTAAAAACTCACTACCCGATTTTTTGCATGATTCCAATACCTTCCTTTACAGGTAAGCGGAAGGTAAAAAACATGACTACAGTTATTGTTACATTGTCACATGCCATACATATGTTGACTTCTGTAGATTAAATTGACATCAGCAATTTGTGATTGTGCTTGACTATATCTTTTAAATTTTAAAACTGCTGTAACTCACATAAAAGTAGAGGAAAACGAAACAAAAGTGAGTTGTTGCGCAATTAACTAGCGTGAGTAATGAAATACCAACTACTGTATTTGGAAGTCAGATCTTGATATTCTTATCGAGATAAGTGACTTTCAAATTGCAGTTTTTGTTAATAAGTAGCGGACGTCATGTAGAGTGCACTGATTGCTGGATTGATTCGAAGTAGATCTACTCGTTACTTTTCTCAATTTAGAGATTGTTTACTAGTTTACTATTTCCTGAAGGCCTCAAAAACAACGTAAATAATTATTAAGTTAAGTAGGTTTTCTTGTTGAGCTATAAACCAGTAATGTCGACCAAGCAAAACACAAAATATAATTATGTATTCAATTTATCACGATTTTGCAATACACTCTTCACATTATAAATACTCGTAGATACTTTAACGACACAATGATTTATTTATTCTACAAAGTATTCAAGGCTAGTAGATTGCATTCAACTGTCAAAGTGTCTTATAATCCTCGCCAGATTAAATCAACTAACACCCAACTTAACCAGCGTTAACACCGTTTCGTAATAAGTGATGCGAAATGTGTGTTTATTTTCAAAGCGTTTGTTTATGCTAATTCTGTTGATTTTTAAATCAAGTGCTTAATAAGCGAGATTTATTTAAGTGGAGATTGCAAGTCTGCATATGGCAATGTGGTCGCGTTTTTTGAATGTTCTCACGATGGTGATAAGTTTTTATTTTGCCATTACAGAAAAATAGTATGGAAGTGACTCATTTTAAAGAAATTATTTTGGTAAACACGTTTTTCGTATTTAGCTTGTGCTAAGTGCTACCACATAAAGTTAACGAGTATTTACAAAAATGGTGAAGTACTACATAGATCTATACAAATTACCGAAAGTTGTAAGTTCTGACATTTTTGTTTGACGAGGGAAACCACCCAAATATGATTCAAAGGTGTTAATAATTAATAATGTGTAACCAAGATTTATTAAGTAAATGTTGAGATTGATGAAGGGTAGATATTATTCAAGCCTGTATTTCCGTAAACGTTTTATTTTATCCAAATAACTTTTTGGCTTCTTCAGGGCAATAAATATTAAGTAGTAGACCTAAAGAACCTAAAAGTGTTGTCCACATTTTGTATATGAAACTTCAGTCATGACCATAAGTTATTTCTACTCTTCATAAATGCAACCAGTCAATTTATTTTTATTTTGTTTAGCTCGGTTAAGATTGATGTTATTACGACAGTTCTTTACAATCAATCTTTTATTCATTTATCTTGTAAGGATTTGATATTGTTACAATCAATGGGCTATTTGCATTACACTGGAAATGAGATTTTTATCTCAATGAACCTAATGTTCATTGGTAAAAATACAATTTTATTTAAAACATTATGTTGTATAGAGGATATGGCAGCATTTTACGTCACAGGACATAAAGACGAAGAATCTGAAATTTTTCCAAATGCATTGTTAGGTGACAAAAGTCTATTTGCAAAATTTCGGCTCGATAGGATTCCGGAAAGTGGGTCATTTTTGACTTTTTTTTTGACGTAAACAGAGATACAGATATGACGACAAGACGGTTAAGTTAATATAAAGGATTTAAAAATCATGCAAGTAGTGTATTCTCATGTAGATTTTAAATTGCATGTTCTGCAGTAGCAGAGATTTATCCGAATGGCTCATTCTTTATAAAGTACCATTGATCCTTGATTTTTGTAGCTAGTTCGTCTTATTTTTATAATAATTTATTTAATCATCCGAAAGTTTTATTAATAAATAGTGATGTTTCCAATTGTTTCGAACATAACCTAGTTTTTCTTTCATCCAAATGATCTCCTTCCTCCTCTCCACGTCATGGTGATTTATTTAGTCTGACGAATGATTTACAATTTTTCGTCGATGTTCTCGTTGTTGGTGTTATAAAGTGACGTTTGTGTGTTTGTGTGTCGCAGGGCTGGCGCTGGAGCTAACGGCATCTTCAATCGGCGTCTGGATTTCAGTTCGTTCAACTTTCTACCGCGGAACAAGCTGAACTCCTATCACATTAAGGTGAGTCCAAGTTCCACTTGCAACTGCATTCAGACTGCCACAGATATCGAGAAACTAAATCGTTATGTTAAGCAGAGAAATCGTCAAATGGGAGATTTTACTGATTCCGCATATTTTTCTCTCGTCGGTTAAGAGGTCTGTCGATGTCGTAAAATTCACCATAAAATGTACTAACGTAGCGAGTGTTTTGTGGCTAGTACAAGAATGAAAAGATTTTGATTCAACAAAAATAAAATACTTAAAGAATCAATTAATAGTTGTGCTTTTTTAAAATTTTAATTTAAAAATCGTACATGATTATAAAAATTCCGAAAAATTCATAAAAAATTCCAATTTATGCAAACTTTACACGGTTATATCTCCTGAAAAAAAGTCACATCTGTTCTCTATTAAATATTTATAAAAACATTACCTTGAAGTCAATAATAAACTGACAGTTTACTCGCAACGAAAACACTTTTACAGTATTTTTCAACTTCAAAATGACATTGCATTGCTAGAATGTGGTAAAGTACGAGTTTCGGGCTGGTTTCAGGCAGCCGTAGTAAAAAAAGGAGTGGAATAGAAAAAAACTAAAATCGAGAGTATTTTAAGAATTCGGAAAAAACGTAGATCGGTCGCTTATCTGTAAATTCTAATGAAATTAATTTAAGCAGTTTAATAAAATAGGTGCACACATGCTGTAATAAATAATAAGAGAAAAAAACTAGACAAATTTTGCAGTGGTTAATTTATTTTGAAAGAGCTTTATAAGCTTAAAAACAGTTTTGAAGTTTTAAATTGATTTGTACACGACTTTGCTGAAGTTTTTTAAGTGTCAGGAGCCAAAATTTGCCACAGCAATCAAGCAAGTTCCTGAACTGTACAGAAAGTAGATTTTTTCGTACGGTTACTGTGTTTCTGAAAGTAAAATGACGCATTAGAACAACAATGAAACAAATAGTGACAATTTTACTGTAGTATACAGTTAATTACAGTACTAAAATGTTATTTTTCCAATTATTACATTGATTATTTATCAAATTTGTATATTAAAGTTCAGTGCAGTTCTTCATCACTTTAAAAAAATGGTTGCACTATTGTTGTTAATAACTGTTATAATAAATAATAATAAACCGACAAAAACCATAACTTGAAACTGTTAAAATAAGTTCTAGATTCCTTTGAAAGCAATCTTAATCTGAGATCTACTCACTGTAATAAATCCAAGCAATATACACGTAACACGATCATAAATTGAGACTATTCGTCATCGAGTCTATCGTAGTAAATCCCAACCACAGACAGCAGACACTGACAGTTACTATTTCGATCATTTCTCCGAACAGCAGACATTTAAAGTCTCCATTTACAGACCAACAGACTGAGAAAGACGAACAGTCGCGGTGAAAAACTTACGCGATCATCAGTACCGCTATACTCGTATGTGACGTAGAAGTGCGAGGTTTGAGGTTATCTCAGCTCACACACGATGAGAGCTTTCGTCATCCCAGTGATGATGGTAATTGTTTGTCTTTAATACGTTAACCGCAAATTTTACCGCAGGAGAAACCGGTAATTATTGAAATTTTTAATTGAGGAATTTGGTAATTAATGGTGTATGAAATTGTTGATAATTAGCAGGCGAGCTGTTTACGACTGAAGACAAAATTTTGGAAGTTAACTGGTTTCTTTGTTGGTGCCACATAACACATCACCAGGAAAATGTTATTGCAGTGCTCGAAAATAAGGAATATAATTTCGAAAATTACAGTAATTAACTAAAAATGCAATCATAAATAGAAATGTTTGATTGAGCAAAATATATTCTTATAATATTCAGTACTGTGTTGACATTATTAAAATAAATGTACCAATATGATATTCTTAAAATTTCTAATGATGAAAACGCAAAATAAACCCAAATATAATAATTTATTTCTAATTAATTAATTAGCAAAACAATCAATTTGGTCAATCTGAAATTCTGATACTTTTACAAGTTACAGTAATACAGTGTAGAGCTTTACATAATTTTTATTTATAAATTAATGGTGGTAATCTTGTAAATATCTAAGATTTTGCTTAATAATCGATAGATTTTTTACTTGAAGAGTTATACAATATACCTTTCTATCAAACAAAATAAGGACTTGATACCATTATTTGTAGATTGAATTTTTTGAAATTGTTTTTCGTGGTTTGAGCCATATTTTTAAATGTTTATGTCTGATGATAACCAAGCTTTAAAATATATTCATAACATAATTTTAACAATCAATTAATAAACAAGTCTTATGCTTGTCACACCGGCGTGTCATAAAGCACAGTGCTCGATGTGGCATTTTGCACTTTGAAAAGCTGTCAAAGAGGTGTCACACCGGTATAGCAAAATGCCATACGAAAGGACCCCACACCAAATACATGGGAACAATTATCTCGGTGAAATTTTCTGTAACTTTGGGAAATGACAGTTCTCGAAGTCTAGAACAAACTTTCAAATTCAGGTAAAAATAATGTATACATCGAGGTATACATTATTAAAATAATGTACCTATTAAAGTAAATTAAAGTAAAAATCTGGCATTCTGGGTATGATGAAAGAGGGGACTGGAAAATTAATAACAACAACAACAACAAGTTCAACAATAATACTAATAATATTGCCAGTAAAAAAATGGGTTTTGTGGATTTTACCATGTATCTTCTAGTGGAAAAACGTGATTTTCGGACTTTGAGACGTGGATAGCGAGAAATTAAGGCATTTTCAGACCCATGTTACATTTGAAAGTTTGTTCTAGACTTCGAGAACTGTCATTTCCCAAAGTTACAGAAAATTTCACCGAGATAATTGGTCCCATGTATTTGGTGCGGGGTCCTTTGTATATTACTATACCTATTCACTTCGTACTTTTAAACAGCTGAGAATTAAAATTCATCAATGCTTTGTGTTAATTAAATCAATAATTAGTTCATATATTGACAAAAGCTTAAAATGTTACATTCTTATTATCTAATTACTTACTGTTATTATTTTAACATGAATTATTCACCAATGTCAAAAATTATATTGAGGACTCACTGTGAAATCAGCATCAAATTGTCAAAATGCTCGATGGAATAGCGGTGATACAATTTTTACGTTATTCATTTGTACCATCGAGCACCGTGCTTCGTGCCATGCCGGTGTGACATAGGCATAAGGTATTTGCAGATTTCCAACTTATATTTGCATAGTTGAATAACTAAACCACGACATTTAAACGTTTGAACATTATGTAAACTAGAATATCTCTTGGTGTATGGTGTATATGTGGGTTCCATATCTCTTTTTGTCTTCTTTAATAAAATTAGCATTCAGGAAACCTATTTATTAGCTCTTCTGTCAGCCTGTCAAACCTTTGCATCTTTGAGTATAACAAGTCATCGCTGTGGGAACATGCACTATAAAATATCATATCGGAAATAGGATTTGTGTATAGTGAAGCGTGTTCTCGTTTCTTGCTCGCTAATAACGAGGTTAATGACTCGACTAAAGTGGGCAGTCCGACCGTATGCGCTAGTGTAGGTGTGCCTTTATAGTCAGAAACATACAATGCAAATTTATTAGTTTATTTTCAGATCTAAAAACGGAGAGATGGAGACGCTTGTTAGCTTGTTGTTCAATAGATTGCCAAATGCATGGACATGATAATATTATTGTTTTTCTATCGGATATTATTAGAAATTGGACTAATAATATAAATATTATGCGTTGAAGTCTACTTATATTTTGTTTCATATTTATATTCGTGCCAAATTGGCTCAACAATTAAAGTCAACAGGGTTGGCTAAAATCATGATTTAAAAAAATCTGACGTGGCCATCACTAGACCTCCCGCCTTGACACTGTAATATGTGAATTTGGATTTGGTTAGGCTACTTTTTGTAATTTTTGTTATACTCGTAGTTCGTCAAGCAAAGTACCGATTCCTATTGGCATTGAAATCAAATTAGCTCTTTGTAGATAAAATTTTTATTTTATTATTACCTTATATCCAGTTATAATAATCATAATGAATCGATGATACTTCTTGACTGAATAAGTTTAATGGAAGGATGTTTTTCATTTATTATATTTAGGCTCCTATAGGTTCTAAGTTTCAACCCAGTTAATAATATATTTATATTTAAAAATGGTGTCACAAAAATTTCAGAAACTGTGCATACGTCTGTTCATCTATCACATTGACATTTCATTTTTGTTTTTAATTTTTTTTCCTATATTATGATTTACAAATCGTGGTAGGTAAAATTACAAATTTTTGAAAATTAATTTTCCTTTATTGGTAAGAGATATAGAAACGATGTTAAATAAATATTGTAAAAGATAATTTGTTCTTTCAAATGTCGAAAGACAAATTGTAACTATCGCAGTATTTCCTATATTTTTTGCAAAAAATGTTAAAATGCTTCAAGAAAATACCATTTCCGGTTGGCAGATTTTTACCAAAATCTTATCAGCTCTTCATTAACATATATAAATGTATATTGCAAAATATTAGAATTTTATGTTCAGTAGAATTTGAGATAATGAATCAGAACGAAAGACTATAGTAGGCGCACATACAGACTTCCATACATACACACACACACACACACACACACACACACACACACACACACACACACACACACACACACACACACACACACACACACACACACACACACACACACACACACACACACACACACACACACACACACACACACACACACACACACACACACACACACACACACACACACACACACACACACACACACACACACACACACACACACACACACACACACACACACACACACACACACACACACACACACACACACACACACACACACACACACACACACACACACACACACACACACACACACACACACACACACACACACACACACACACACACACACACACACACACACACACACACACACACACACACACACACACACACACACACACACACACACACACACACACACACACACACACACACACACACACACACACACACACACACACACACACACACACACACACACACACACACAGACACACAGACATCATCGTGAAAATACTCAAAATAGGTTCTAAAGGTGCTAAAACGTGCTTATTGACAAAAATCTCGACATCGAATTTTTTCACGATCCCTATATATAGGCGAGAGGTAAAAAATCTGAAATCATAAATTTTTTGAATTAATCATCATTTTTTTGATTTTTTAAATTTTCTTTAATTATAGAACTAAATATAGTTAAAGTAATTATTATTTAACCATTTATATGAAAAATTCCTTTTAAAAATATGTACTTTGGATTATTATTGCACATTTCAGGTTTTAATACGAATTTCGTAAACTCGACTTAGAATTTTATTGAATGGATTTGGTTTTTTTTTTTTAAGGTGGTTGGCTTCTAGCTGTTAAAATGGTGAAAAGTATGTTTAGTTTTCCCATTAAAATTGAAGTAAGAATTGAAATTTTCGAATTAACTGTAATTAAATGCTCCCTCTTTGCTCTAATGTCAGTTTTTTAAGTTTTTTCTTCAATTTTTTTATGTGCAAGGCTAAACATGTCCAATTTTGTTAATATTTCATGTGTATTTTAAATACAATCCTACATAAAAATTCAAAAAAGTGGCATTAGAGCAAAAAGAGGGCAACTTCAAGCTTTTCGAAAACGTCTTATTTGTTTAAAAAATCTTACCTATTGTTTAAACCAATTTTAGGGGGAAAACTGCATGTTGTTTTTCGCTATTTTGACAGCTTGTATTGATCAATTTTAAATTTAATTTTCTGGAATACAAAATTCAAAAAGTTTTCAATTTATTTATTCAGACATATAATTTAAATCTTTGTTTATTAAAGTAATACAGAGCGTTCAGCAAAACCTATAATTTGACTACGCAACCGCCTTAATATTATTTCATTTAATAAATACAATATTGAAATTGAATTCAGACGCTTGTTTTGTTTTGTACCAGAAATATAATTAAATTAATACCTACAATTTTTTTTTTAATCCAAAAATGATTTAAATCAAATTATTTAAAACAGGCCTACCCTGAAGTCAAATCTATTATTTGTTCATTTGATTAGTTTTTTCGGCAATTCTGTTGGCTTAGGGTTTGTTTATTAAAATTGGGTCAACCTTAATTGGATTATATTGTTGTCAAATTTACTCAATTATTTGTTCATCTGCTAAATTTTCCTAAGAATCCTAAAGTCAAATTATATTTTAAAAATTACCACAATGTTTGAGTTTGTTAGACATTAGTTGAGTGGTCTTAGGTTTGTTTAAAGGTGATATAAGTCGATTTAATGGCACAAAACTTAGCATTTATTATTTTACTTGTGTCTATTTTAATGTAAGTGTAAAAAGTTTTGGAAAGGTTCTTATAGGCACCATAAACCAGAACACTTCACGACTGGTTTCATATTAAATAAATGTTTTTAGAATGTATTTTGTCTCGGTGTTTTAACATAGTTCATAATTTTTTGCTAAGTAAAAACCAAGTGCTTTTGTAAACAAGCAAATATATTTTGTACTCTTTGAGTAGCAGCTTAAGAGCGCATGGGAACCTTCAAGTGAAGCCCTTGGGTCCTTCAGCATACTCCTCATGCTCCTCTTTTGAGGGTTCTCTGTAATCCGCCCCTCTTCAGCCAGCGGTTTGCTCTGGTATTCAAAATTGAGATTTTACGTGGAGTAAAAAGCTAAAATGTGTCGACTTTGAAAAATAACCACCAAGGAAGACTAGACTAGAATTTTGTCATAAAAGATGAAATCTCATTTTGCTTGTCTTGTGCACTCTAACGCCGTTTTTGTTGAATCCTCGAGTAGCCAGATAGACATAGAGATTTCACATAACGTATCGGTAACGTTGTTATAGGATCGCCCTTTGACGAACACGAAGAAAAAGAGCGGAAGATAATAAAAATAATGTATCTTGTTTATTTAAAAGTACGAAAATTGTAAATTCTATTGAAGACTTATTATTTAACTTCATCACCTTTTAATATATTTTCAGTTAATTATGGATATCTGTTAGATAATTAATACAAACGACAAGATGGCACAGTGCTTGAGTGCTTGACTCTGATGACAGAGATCGTGGGTCAGGTACAAAGTACAAACTTTTCATGGCTTTTTATTTGGATCGGTATCTACTCTCGTCTCCATTTCAAGTTGGGATACAATTATATTGTAACAAGGGCTTGCGTTATGGCTATTTTACACTACGGTAAATATTGAACAAGAAATTGCGCAACAAATTGAACAATATATTGAGCAATAAATTGCTTTGTTTTTAATGAACTCTGTTTTATAGTGAGACAATTTTATATACCTACCTACAATATTTAGTTTGAGATTCTGCACAGTTCGCATATAATAATAATTTGGCAGACGCGCTTATCTATTTTTTCAGACAATTTACGAAGCAATGCGATATTTCACACAATTTGCTGTATGATATTAGACAATTTAGATTGTTAAAAAAAAAAAATAGGTGCAAGAACAATCTTGGCTGAATCTCGCCCATTGTCAGGAGGCAATTAAAGTAAATAAAAAATATATATAACAATTAAATGATATTTATCGTCGCGCTCTTTTATCGTAAATATTGTGTATTATATTGTTTATAGTTTGCGATTTACTACTCGGCTTTGTCAGGTTTTAAAAGCGACGCGTTAAAGAATTTTTTTTTTCCTAGACGGGACCCTAACCCATTATGCATTTTTTAGCATGTGCATGCAAATCACAGAGCGTTTGAAGTTGCATCCGGCATCCAACATCCTAAATGTAATTGCATACAATAGCCGTGAATAATATGAATCCAATCAAAGGAATTATTAAATGTCAATAATATTTAATATGCTAGAAGAAAAACTGAATATATAATGTGCACGTAGGGAGCCTTGAGTAAAAGCACGCATTATGATTGCCCACTCAGTTACTCGAGAACAGTGTTCACCATTATTGAAGTGTTCCACTACATTGAAGAAGGATTCTATTTTTAGCTTGGGAGTGGTCGCGACGTTGCATTTTTAACAGATTTCATATTATTCCGTGCACATGAATAAACATCCACATCTTGATCGAACTACCACAGGAAGATGGTATAGTTTGTCCGCGATGTGGTGACCAGGACGTCAGTAGTTTCTGAACTAATAAACTGAAATAAAATCTTTGTCGCATGCATGCTTGTTCATTCGTTGGTTAATGTTACGTCTGTCTAATATGTTTATCTCTTTTCTACTAGTATACTTAGAAAGAGAACGATACATTTACGTCAAGAGAAATGTCAAACACTGATTATCATTTCAGGTTATGTTTTGTAGGAAATTTAAGAATATTCACAACGTTGTACAGAAACTACAAATAATAACAATATAACTATACACAGCAGACAGCATAACACAACCGTAAACTACTATACTAATAACCTCAAATAGAAAATTGCAAATGTCAAAACATACAAGTGAATCTAAAACAATATATATAGTGGCTTAACACTCCCGTGGAAGTAACGCCGCTTCTCATGAAGCTTTCTAGATCCTTTTATCGAAGGGGATCAGTCTCCACCTATTCATCTTAGTACAGTCAGAATCTCAATCCGTGCGGCGATCTGTGGTTTCAACCACAGCGGCAGCGGAGATATTCTTTGTGCAACCAGGACTACATTTAAGGTGAACAAGTGGATAGCTTGTAACACCATCGATCTCACGTTGACTGACGTCACAGCACGTTAGCTGGCGAAAGCCAGTTAACACACTGGACCACGCTGTCGGGTTCTCGTTATTAAATTTGAAACAAACCCATTGTTATTAGAATTCAATTTTTAGGTAATTTATAATGATAATAGCATGAAAAATTATTACTATTATTCTTAACTTAAAGTTTATATTTACTTATAGTTCTTGTTCATCATGAATGGCTGGTGGAGAACCTGTATGACGTCAATTAATGTTCTTCCACCTAAAAAAATTTAACCCAGACGAATATGTTTGATGACTAGAAACTATAGGAGTGTATTACAGTATGCTAAAAATGCTGAGAGTTTATTTTTATTGTGCAACCTAGATCCGATGATTTTATTGCAGTGATAAGAATTTAATCTGGCTAATTTCCATACGCGAGGCTGGTGGTAAAGTTCAGCGGCTTAACGGTTTCCTCAATTAAATAGATTATACTAGGAGTATCGTAGACATCCCTGACCGTTGCCAAGTGCGTGCACACTGCAGCACACATGTGCAATATTCACGCAATATTCGAATTAGCGCCCGAGATTACCTACATTACATCTCCTTACGGCTGAATTGCGGCACAAAGTTCAGTTTCTGAGACTTCAGCAGAAACAATAGTTAAAACGTCGTCACTGCCACAAAACAATGCTACAATGGTAATGGTAGAACAAGAACAGTACTTAAAATATAATAGATATTATTCCAGCTTAGGACTTTCGTTTTCTGCAAAGAAAATTATAGAAACTGTCAGAATAATCTTGGGTAGGTAATATTCCTGTTCTGTAACGTTTTTAAAATATTTATTACTTCCTTGTACGAAGTAACGAAGTATTGTAATCGCGAAAAATTTCGGTTCTCAGATTTTGACGGAAATATCCGTTTTGACCTTTTCTGAATCCATTATGACTAGTTTCGACGTGACGTCTGTACGTACGTACGTACGTACGTACGTACGTACGTACGTACGTACGGACGGACGTATGTGTGTCGCATAACTCAAATACGGTTAGACGTAGAAAGTTGAAATTTTGTATTTAGGACTGTTATAGCATCTAGTTGTGCACCTCCTATTTTTGGTCTCAGTCTACAAACCGGAAGTAATACTTTTTTTAAATATTTCGTAAAATATTTAATTTAAGACAATTTTTTTTATTTTAAATGAAAGATTATGTGATTATTACCTACAATCGGTATTTTATAAATATTTTTGTATCTGCTATCATTTAAAAATAATTAAAGTATATATGTATAATTTAATATTTCGGTATCTTGTAGTCCATGATCGATTAACATTTGTTACTACGTAAAATTTAAATGATTATGACATGACAGTGACAATAGTAAAATATGCTTTATATCTTCTTCTGCAGTTTAAATAAAATGACTAAAATATATTTGTGAGTATGCTAGTATAATAAGTTAAAAGAATTTTTTATATTATTCTACATTTTAGTTATTAAGAAAAGTATGAACAAACAAGGCGTATAAGGAAGTCATGTGGTGTCCACGTCAGATTTTTTTATTTATAATCATTCAACAAAAATATATCCCAGTTAGAGTAAAATTCAAATATCTAGGACCCTGAGCTGCGCGAGAAGGCAGAGCTTGTCATGTACTGTCCGGTTTGTAAAAGTGGAGTCAGCGAGTATATGCTACGCTGCACTTCACTTAATTTTCAAAGAAAACTAAAATATAACTCAATCACAATAAATTACAAATTCTCATCGTTACACGAAGCAAAACACTACGAACGTCAACATGAGAATAACAGATATTGAAGCTGATGTTCTGTAGAACAGACAGTAGCGTAGTTTCCTCTTGTTTATCATCTATGCCTCTCTTTCTAAGACGAGAATTCGTACTTCGCGCAGGGTTCTGCTTAAATGAATTTACCTTTATTACAGAATGGCACAGTGGAACTCAGCTTTTCGGACTCAATGATATTCTTTTATTGACAATAACGTACTAGGTGAACTAGCAGTTTTTTGTTTTTCTATCACGTATTCATTTTGGGTAAAAGGTGTTGGAATAATGTTTTTCATTAAAAAAAAAAAATTTAATAATGGAAAAGTGTCCGGACGGAACATCTTTTTCCTCGTCATTATGCTTATGTCACACCGGCGTGGCATGAAGCACGGTGCTCGATGAAAAACTGTCACACCAGTATAGCAAAATACCATACGAAAAGTATATTACTTGTTCACTTCGTACTTTGAAGGTTTTTGAAAATTATTTTTGACAGTTGAGAATAAAAATTCATCAATTCTTTGAGTTAATTAATCAATAATTAGTTCATAATTAACAAAAGCGTTACTTACTTACTGTTATTATTTTAAAATCAATTATTCATCAAATATCAAAACTTATATTGAAGCCTCACTGTGAAATCAACAACAAATTTCCATAATATGTCAAAATGCTTGCTGGAATAGGAGCGATACAATTTTTACGTTATTCATTTGTTCCATCGAGCACCGCGCTTCATGCCATTCCGGTGTGACATAGGCATTATGATAGCGATAGTTTCATTTTAGCCTTCGACCACATAAGGTGTAGATAGATAACACTCAATACTGTAGTATACAATGTTGTGAAGGCAAGTACGGTAGCGAGGAGCAGCAACTATAGGCGCGGAAAGGAGGTGAGGACACGTTAGAGTGTTGCTCATTTCTGACTTCTGGTTTGTTGTCATGGAACTGAGAATGAAAATAGGCAAAATGCAACACTTCAAGGTGTCTGCAGGTTATACTCCTCTTCACACCGCTACGCTAGTTCTTTGCTTCACAACAAAGGCTTGCGTTGTTTGTCTATTTCTATATATGGTCGAAGATTTTAGCTGATATTTAAAGTGCATCTTTATCTTTAAAGTACGTTCATAATTACAAACAGAAACCAGTTTGGGGAAGTAACGAAGGCCGGCCCTGACCTATCTAACTGGTTAAATAATGCTGACGATGCATGGGGGCTCAAGCGGGCAGGGAAGCCATCCATCACGATGAACAATCGACCAAGTATTTAATCAGCTTCAAGTGGAAAAAACGCTGCAGTGTTCACTTGGTCTGCTGCATGTGCAACCCTAGTCAACCGAACCTCTCTTGCTCTTATACTAATGCTCTAAATGCGTTCAGTAAAGACCAAACAGAAGTGTATAACTAGACACGTATACACGCAGTTAAGAACTTTGGAGGAAGGAAAACTAGTAATTTAGCTGTTTTTATATTAATATCATAGTTTATTTTTGTAGGCGTCAAAAAGACAAAGTTTTGTTTATTACTAACTACTCGTATTAGTTTAATTCGATTCATGGACAAAATAACCAAGACTGGATGACTGGAACCAGTCGAAAAACCTATTTTTCTATCTACCAAATGATATTTATGGTGGGATTCTGTTCAAATCTGTAGTTGCTACAGATCTATAAAACTGTATATATTAAACAAAATATCAATGAAATTTATAAGCATATGCACATTTTTATATTTATCAACAATTATTGATGTGATTTTGTTCAATATTTAAAGATTTACAAATTTGTAAAACTTACAGATTTGAACAAAATCCCACCATTAGTTACATTCATACATATGGGTCTAGCATGCTTACATTTTGTGAGTCATTATTTTACTGTGTATATTCAGTAGTAAACTCATGGTACTCATGGTACTCCTAATGAAATGCATACATATCTGATTCAAACCCGTGTTGTCAGAACCATTGCCAGTCACATAACATACTTGCCTATTATTATGACATCACTCCTTTAGCCCAACTTCGATTTACATACTGTAAGACACTACTGGTACAAATATTTATAGATTTACCGTGTGGGTAGTTACCAACCGCCAACTAACGGGTACTCACGGAGAAAATTTTGTGCATTTAAACCTGACTAGATGCAAAAGCTCTAATAAGCTGGCACAACCTAGTGAGCTCACCACCATGAGACATAGTGCAACATTTAGAACTATTTAATAGCTTTTTATACCTCAAGCCTAGTGCCAGCTCACCATGAATAACTTTTAAAAAATAATTTGGTTTTTGCGCAATAAATTAGCAATTAAATAGTTCTAAATGTTGCAGTATGTCTCATGGTGGTGAGCTCACTTGGTTGTGCTAGCTTATTAGAGCTAGATTCAAATCCTCCTAAAATCAAACATAAAATGTAGTAACGTAGCGAGTGTTTTGTAGCCAGTACAAGAATGGTAAAGGTTTATTTCAACAAGGATTTTAAAGAGAAAGAATGGATCTACAGACGTGCCTACTTAAAATTTTGATTAAAAAATTGTACTTGATTCTAAAACAAATTTAATTTATGCAAACTTTACACTGTTATATCTCATGATAGAAATTAATTTAAAGGCACATCTGTAGATCCATTCTTTCTCTATTAAATGTTTATATCCTGAAGTGAATAATAATCTGACCGTTTACCCTCAACGAAAATACTTTTAGGAAGCGGCAAAGTACGAGTTTCGGGCTGGTTTCATGCAGCTCCATTAAGTTGTAGTCCAATGTCACCTAACTCTCCCTAGACTATAATGCTTTGATTGTGCTTAGTATGTGCTTTACTGTGCACTATATGTTATAGTATGTGCGTCCATACAAAATGGTCCATATAAGTTTGTAAATTGCGACTACAAGTAAATACTAATAAACAAATATCAGAAAAGTAAAAATTTATCATGATAGTAGTAATGTGCCCCGTATGTGCTTCTTTGTGCGCTATGTTTTATGACGTGTGCGTCATTAGTATTCCAGCAATTCACTTGATAAGAAATGCGACTCCTGTTCCATAGTCGCAAATTTCTTCTGAAACTATCATGTTTATAGTGTGCTCAGTATGTGCTTTACTGTGCGCTATATATTATAATATGTGCGTCCATACAAAATGGTACATACAGTTTTATAGCAATGTGCCCTGTATGTGCTTCTTTCTGCGCTATGTTTATAAACTTAATAACGATATATTAAATATTATCTTATGGAGGTGTAACAAAATAATTATACTAAATTAAAAATGAATTTCAATACAAAATTTTATTCTTGTTTTTGTTATACAGGGTGTAACCCAACCTGTGTAACAAAATATGGTGTATAGTATTGGACGCACTGATCATGAATCAAAATGAATTTTGATGAAATTCGTAAAATTAACAGTAGTTCGCATAACAAAATTTTGGGTATCACTGGGTTGTCACATTTAAATACAAAAAAAGTTAAACAATAGTTATGCAGTATTTATTAGCGTAATTAATCATAATTACATTATTGTAATAATAATTTTACAAACAGGAAAAAATGAAATTTGTACGTCCCATTTGTTTGGACCCATTTTTTAATTCGAGTTTTTCAACAAAATTCTTTTTGATTCACGATTAGTACCTACAACTAAAATCAAGTGAATAAATAATATCAATAATATAACCGTAAAAAAAATATTGATAAACACAGATGAATTTTCAAAGTTTTGCAAAGTTCAAAGCAGAAAACAATATTAACACAATGGCCAAACAGTGGTAGAAATCTTGCGTAATAGGCGAAAAAAATCAAAGTAGGTACCTAGCTGATCTCTTACGAGTGTGGGGTAGCGCTTGATATTTGTATACATGTATTTATATGGGACTTATGTTGTACTTCTTGTGAAAAGTTGATTTTGTGAGTTGTTTTGTGCAGTTATCCATTCTAAAATGACAACTTATGCTAACTGAATGACAACTAATAAGTTTAAAACAATATTTTGTAATAATGAGGTGCCTATATGATTTATAGTAGGTATTAAACTAAAATTTTATAAAAATTCCAACAAAATAGAGTTATTCTTGTATTTACAAAGTTTTCATCTTTATAGTTTGAATTTATACCTACTATATTTAAAATCTAAAAACTAGTAGAAGCTAAAGCCTTTTGTTTTGTATTTGGATAGACGGAATTTACACACATTTTCACTTAATTAATGTCCAACTTGTTTCTTATTATTGTCATAATATTCCTGTTTCCAGCGCAATAATAATAAATATTGCCCCAGGTCATTATTTTTCAAAATACGCCCAAGGGTATTATTTGATATGTAATTTTCTTATTACCATAGAAACAGAATGTCACTAACAATTAATAATCTGTTAAAAAATCTCAATGACAAAACAAAAATCGATAAAGATAAAAATTATACGTCCCCGGGTGCCACATCCTCCTCCTTAATCCGCCACTGGCTACTGGCCCTAGGAAAGTATGCTGTTGACCTCATGTATATTATTTTAACACCCTTGGCCTTGATACCTTTAATTACTATAATATGGTTTACTCAGATGTCATACAGGGTACATTGCTACAAACATGTAGCTATGTACCATTTTGTATGGACGCACATACTATAATATATAGCGCACAGAAAAGCACATACTAAGCACACTATAAACATGATAGTTTCAGTAGGAATTTGCGACTATGGAACAGGAGTCGCATTTTTTATCAAGTGAATTTCTGGAATACTAATGACGCACACGTCATAAAACATAGCGCACAAAGAAGCACATACGGGGCACATTACTACTATCATGATAAATGTTTACTTTTCTGATATTTGTTTATTAGTATTTACTTGTAGTCGCAATTTACAAACTTATATGGACCATTTTGTAAGGACGCACATATTATAATATATAGCGCACAGTAAAGCACATACTTAGCACAATCAAAGCATTATAGTCTAGGGAGAGTTAGGTGACATTGGACTACAACTTAATGGAGCTGTTTCATGCAGCCGTAGTAATGGGGAAAAGAGTGAAATAGAAAAAAAGTAAAATCGAGAGTATTCGGAAGAAACGTAGACTTTACAAAACGTACTTGTCGTAATATCAATGTGACATTTTACACTTGAAGAAAGCACTTAACAGGTCAAGATCTGGAGGAGTGCGAGACAAGTAAGCCTCTTTCCTCCTTCCAGAGCGTCTGTAACACGGTCACGTCTGCAGAGCATTAACGGAAATCTATAACCGACTGGAGACAACACCTCATCGTCCGATTCTTTTTGCTTCAATTCCCCTCACGTCGGATATCTGTTGTAGGTATTCCTCCCTTTGGTTTTTTTCTTGAATGATGTCATGTCAGGATTTTTTCGGCCAATCTTTTCGCTAGTCTGATAGAAACTTCAAATGGATTGATATTGCGCTGTCAAGTCAGCGAACAATGCTACATAAAAAGCTAAACTGTCATCGGGAGGAAATAGGAATAGTTTGATATTGAGCCTTATATTAATCGGGAAGCTTAGAGTTTGGACGAGAATCTGAAAGTCTGTTTCTTGCTTGAAGTAATTTCTTGTGATCTGAAATGGGAAACAAACGTTTCACTTACTCTTATAGACTACTAGAAAATCAGTTCAAGTTTCAAGTCGTGCTTATATTATTTACTAAGTATTGTAATTAAATTATAAAGACTATGATCTTATAGTATGATTATGAAATGTGATTTGAATCTAAATGTAACTAAAATGTACTTTCATAATATATACCTACGTAAAAATCACACCATTCTCCCAAAAAGGGTTGGTACGAACCACGCAAAACAAAAAATTAAATTCTCTATCAAATACTTATTCAAGCTCAACCAGCAATCAATTTTCGCTCGATTTTTGCCAAACATATTTATTCTTGTAGCTTGGCACACTTCTTTTACCTCGTCTACATTAATTATCCTTTTCATAAAATAAGCTCTTTTATTTCTTCTATTCCGAAACTATATAAGTAAAGTATATTATGGACACTGGTGATAAAACTTTTGAGCATTGTTTATATAATTTCTTAATCGTATCATCAACTGTTATTTCCTTTTAATATGCAATATTCATTGATAAACAACATAGTACATTAGGTACTTACAATACCTTAGAACTTAATATGTAAGATACAACCATAATAACATCAAAACCTTCCATTATGTAAACTGTCAACTAATTGACAGATAAAATTGTTGATTTGTTTTGACATCGCTGTCGTTGATGATACGATTAAGCTTTGAATAACGCGAATATATGCCCTCTTGGATGTCCAAAGAGACTCGGTTTCACCTCGTCGCTTAGCAACATCCTTGGTATGCTATAGCTTTTAAACCTTGAAAATGCAATTTTAACATAAAATACTGTTGAAAGTAATAATAAATATTCCATAAAATATTAAAGCTTCCTTCTTTTGAGTCACTACCTATATAAGGTGTAAGGATCCCCATTGTCTTATCTTCAGTTTTTCATATTTTCATTGTTTCTGGATCAACGACCCGCCATTGTTTGCTGGAACCTTCCCCAAGAGGTGTTCTATTTGTCTTACTTTGTCCGGTCGAGATGATCCGCTTAAGAAACCATCCAAGCAGACGAGAGTTTTGCTTATCATGCGATATTCGATTCGGCCGTGACCCGACTGCAACAATGATCCTTCTATCTGAATACTGAATCGTGAATCACATCCTTAAACGGTTCTTCATATCAGAGAAGGCTCATTAGTTTATTTATATCACTACATGTAAACAGACAACAGTTGTCATTTGTGGTTCTTTGTTTAACAATTAATTAAAACTAAATCCTTTGATGTTTTGTGTGTTTGTTATGTGGCTTTGCCTTATGCATCACGAATTCTCTTGGCAGTCAGTTGGAATACAATGTACGGTCCACGAAAATGTTTTGTTTTTCTTGCGCTTAAGCAATTCTTCAAAAAACATTTTTATGAAATCGTACGAGTACAATAATGAGTTAGCTACGCTAAATCGTAGTGAAAAGTACAACTTTAGCTCCGCATTTTTCGACCAATCAGAGCGCTGCCTGGTTCACTCGAACGCAGAAGAGAATTGGCCAGAACGGCGGCTATTATTGGTGTTGCAACTATTTGTTTTATGTTGACATTTTGCTTTACTGTTACAAATTACTATAATTTTACGATTTCATGAAAAATATAATATATATCTCGGCTGTAAAGATATTTTTATTACTCACGTGGTTATTTTCCTCGTCTAGCGACTCGAAAGATAACTTTCCACATTCGTAATGAAAAATCCTTCTTTACCTTTAAGTAAATCTTTTGTTGAATCAATTGAATCGCTCTTAGAAGAAGCATATGGTCGGAATTTACTCGTACTTATAGTAGATTTCAAACCACTTAACTCAGTATTTTCGTATGCCATTCAAACTTTTAAACTGTATTCGATATCTACCTACACTTCTTATTCTGAAAGCACAAAGCAGGCACATACCACTGATCTGTAATTTGTAATAGTACTAAATTCAAACCTAATTATGCATTTAAATAACTTAAATAACCCATTTACTTTGGCTTGTGGTAAATAACGTTTTGCATTTACAGCAAAGAATTAAATACTTGTTATTTCATTGAACTAATTTATATTTAGTAGCTCTAAATATTTTAGAGAAAGATACATCACGCACTTTGACTGGTTAACAACGTTAGCTTTAACAGCAACAATTTTTTAATTTATAATTTCGTGGCTCGTAATATTTTAGAGATACCTACTTCACCACCAACAGAGCGCAACCCCACGTTTTATTTTAGTATTCGTACGGGCGCACCCTATTCTAACTCGCTTTAACCTTCCAAAATTACCCCGAAACCCTGACATTGAAACGCGCCAGGGCCAGGGTTGCGCCTCCGCGATCGATGCGGCCGTGAGTTTTTTCCGCGGGTGGGGGTGGAGGGGAGGGGTTGCGCGGGTGCGTGTTGGGGTAGGTCGCACGCCTCAACCTACCCCAACCGCCGCAATGACGCAACGTCGCTTCGTCGCTGCGCAGAGCCCAAGCCGTGGGAGTTAAATTCGGGGCTCGGGGTTTTGCTCTGCTAGACTTAACCTTAGGGTGGATTTTCTCACATATTTTTTACATGGGTCTAGTTACTCTAATTAATTAAATTTGGATTGTTGTAGCATGTAACAATTAGAATTTTTATGAAGTTGAAAGTAAAAGTTTACAAACGAAGTAATTAATTAAAAATGAACTGAGTGATGACAAAGTTTTTATGTTTAGAAGTGAATTATGGAATATGGCACTATTTTTGGACGTAAATATTGTTCTGGACTGCGTCCAAATTTGTTTTTAACGTTTGTTCTTTATTGCGAGCAGTTTTCTTTTTACGGTATATTTTTTCTCATATTACACCTTCAAATCTTTTCTGTAATAAATATTTTTCACAGCACAAAAACACAACAACGTCTTCGAAATATAAATTAAGAGGGTGATTTTGACTAGAATTGTCGAGAATTGTTTTTTCTGTGTCACATTATTATAAATTATTTACAGAAAAATACTTCAAATACAAACTAGAAAACTTAATGTTGTCTATCATTCATTTGAAGTAAAAAATATTTACAGTGAACTGCTTCTTTTTCAAACCGGGCCACATAGCTTAGGCTATAGTAGCCGGATTGCATTCCAGCAGTTCCAAATTCGATCCTGCTTACCGGCAAAAATATCACAGGATTAGAGTGGTTGAATTCCTCTGTAATAACATGTTGTACCATTCTGTCAAATTGACTTGCAAACCAGTGGCACAAAATTTTTCACTACCCTTATTTTTGCAAATTTTGAAAAAATCTTTCTTTTCTGTAATCAGTATATTAAATTATATAACCTATTAAAGTTGCGTGCAGAGGTATAGAAACACCCTGGGCCTCTATTCTGTAACTTACGGGCTAAGAGCAGCTTGCGGTGGTTACTCGAAACATAGCATAATGAGTCATATCGTGTTTCTATCGCAGAGCCATCCCCAGTGATGTTTCCATGTCGAAGAGCTTAGCTCTATCTGATCTGTTTTGACATTTGTATGTTTTTAATATTTTCATAGTTCAACTTTAGTTTTATCAGTGTTTTGGTTTTATTATTTTTACTTGTTTATTTGGAGTCATTTTTACTTCCTTGTACGAAGTAAGGAAGTATTGTAATCGCGAAAAATTTCGGTTCTCAGATTTTGACGGAAATATCCGTTTTGACCTTTTCTGAATCCATTATGACTAGTTTCGACGTGACGTCTGTACGTACGTACGTACGTACGTACGGACGGACGGACGGACGTATGTGTGTCGCATAACTCAAATACGGTTAGACGTAGAAAGTTGAAATTTTGTATTTTTGTTATAGCATCTAGTTGTGCACCTCCTATTTTTGGTTTCAGTCAACAAACCGGAAGTAGTACTTTTTAAAAATATTTCGATAAATATTTAATTTTAGACAATTTTTTTTATTTTAAATGAAAGATTATGTGATTATTACCTACAATCGGTATTTTATAAATATTTTTGTATCTGCTATCATTTAAAAATAATTAAAGTATATATTTATAATTTATAGTATTTCGGTATCTTGTAGTCCATGATCGATTAACATTTGTTACTACGTAAAATTTAAATGATTATGACATGACAGTGACAATAGTAAAATATGCTTTATATATTCTTCTGCAGTTTAAATAAAATGACTAAAATATATTTGTGAGTATACTAGTATAATAAGTTAAAAGAATTTTTAATATTATTTTACATTTTAGTTATTAAGAAAAGTATGAACACACAAGGCGTACAAGGAAGTCATGTGGTGTCCACGTCAGATTTTTATGTTATATTGTATGGTTTTCAGTATTTTTAATTAGGTTTAAAATTTTAGTTTTTGCGGAACAGTTTATATTATTTTGTTTACTTGCAGTTTTAATATCTAATTTACCTTGTTTTGTGTATTTATTCGTGACTTATTCAGATAGACACAGCCAGTTACCGTGACCTTGGCCGTGACGTCATCGATAAAGCTAGCTTTTGGCTCTATGTTACAGAATAGATACCCTGAATACTAGGAAGACATAAAAACGTAAATAATGTGGCCCGGTTATGTTTTTATCAGTGGTTCATCCTAGTGGTCAATGTTTTCGATCTAAGTTCGCATTCGAAGCAATAAAATTAAGCAAACCGGAAACATAAACAAGTATAAAAGAAAAATGTCCCCAATCGTCATTGCAAGGTTATAGTAATTTATATCTTGATCCATAACCTTACTTAACGAACTATTCATTTGCTTATCAGGGACATTGCAGAGCAACGCGACTTAGTGAGCTGTGATGGACGTACGGGTTGGCGCAAATGAAAACCATAAATATTTGTAAACGAAGAGGGCTATGGCTGCCAGGATGTATGTTTTGCAATTAGCGCTTTTCTCTCTGCGAGCGACAAAGACGGCGATGTCTACCGTCTAACCATCATTGAAGTTATTATTATTTCCTCTCTGAGAGGGATAGGTAATGGTGCGTTGTGCGTTGGCTGGCCAGAGACTCTGAAACTACTTCTTCATTGGTGACACATCAAGACAACAGAGGAAATTGAATTAGGCGGTAATTAGTAGGCGGTGAGAAACATTTTGAGGGTGGCTTGACTCGGTAAATTTACAACGAGCTGCGGTTGACATTGAACCACAGAACCAGAGATTCCCAACAAGTAAACAAACCACCAGAAATAGCATTTCGCTATTTGGAGTGACATAACATATTCTTAAAATAGTTGATATTTCACAACATAATATGAATCACAAAAATGTAAATGAAACATTGCACTATAATTCGTGGTACATTATTTTAACCTGTTTTACATTATACTTTTTTCGGCTAGAAACTTTGACAAGTTTCATACTAGATTTCAGAATGCAAAATATCATAATGTAAAACACGATAATTTCCATTCAAGTTTCATACCAGAAACTTAAAAAAATAGCTCCGGTCCAATTTTTCATCCAAGTTTCATACTAGACTTGCGCAGTGACAGCAGAAATAAAATTAAAAGTAAAGTCTTGACCCCTAATGACTCCTAAGAGGTATAAATGAAATCCTGAAAAAACAAAAACTCATGTACAATTGTATGAAATGCAACCAGTACTTTACCAGGTATTAAAATATGTTGACAACCTCAAAAACTGGCAATGACAATTACATTTTTTTAAATTTTCAGTTGGCAGTACAAGAACAAATTTTAAAACTAGATTCTAGCCGAAGTAAGTATCTAAAAAAAGTTTTTTTTCTGGCCGAAAAAAGTATAATGTAAAACAGGCTTTAAGCTCCAATCAGTTTTTCCTTATTTGCTTTTAAGACTCTAACTGTGCATTGTGTAATTAGATGACCTACTTGTATAGATATCTGAAGTTCTTTTGTTTATTAATTTCGACTATGCTTCAATAAGTCTCTTGTCAATGTCTGAAAATATCTAAGTTCTTAATAAGTAACCCTTATATCATCAGCATCGCACAGACTCATAAGGTGTGACATGAGTATTATCCAAATTGTGAGTCCTTTGATGATATGTTGAAAGTCAAGATCAAACGGTAGAAATGTCAAAACACTGCACCAAAGTTTATAGACCGTTCGTTTATCTCATTTATAACGTGACCGTAACGCAGCTCATGGCCAGCTCAAGCACACAAAGAAAAACGAACGCACCTTAAATTATCTTTTGCACACCTATTTATGTATTAGTTAAATTTTCGTTTCGGACATATTGAGGGTCGCTGGCTTCTCGTTCCATACCACCGCATGCGTTTATCCTGTATGTACATACGCAATGTTGATGTTCATGTGTACACGTTCCGTTACTTTGATCTCCGATGTTGACGGGACTGGCAGTTTACTCTCTCGATGGACATGAACTAGTGGACGCAGTGACGTTTTGTATCGTTCTGCCCATGTACGTTGTCAATAACCGGTCCCCTGTAGAAAACCACGGATCGATAATCAGCCGATAATTTAGTTCGCTCATTATCCGCCTTCATATGCACATGTTCCAGTGTAATATATTGTATGGTTAACTGTCTGACATAGACACAAGCGGAATGGGAATATGGACTTGACATGAAAATTGATATAACTTTATTCCCATTACTTTATAATCCGTGCACTTAAAATAGAAACAATCTTCGGGGTTTTAAATTTTATTTAAAATAATTGAAAACACTACGAGTACCTAGTAGGTAATAATAATTTCGTAGTTGGTTAAAATGATTCAAGTCTGGAACTTCCAAAGTGAAAAAGCATTCGGTCGTAAATTGTAATAAGAAGCCCTCATAAGTCTCTACTAGCTCGACACTAAACCTAAGCTTTATAATCGTTTATGGTAATGAACTACTACCCGCTTTTTCAGTCCTTATTTGCATCTCTAGATCCGAATTTATAGTCAAAGTTTTCGATACAATTCCACAAAACCGCACACAAATTACCATAAAAAGAACTCAATTAATTCTTCTGAAGGATGAGATTTCTCGTGCATGTATAGTAAAAAATCTGATGTGGCCAGCACACAACCTCCCGCCATATCTAGACTTATAAACATAAATGTATACGTACAATCCTGTGCCCATTTAAAATATACAAATAAAAATCTAAAACTTTCAAACACAGAAATTTGCATCACCTGAATCAAAATATTCATTCACAGGAAAACTCTTCTGTGTTGAAGCCATAAGCCATCCTCCGTTCAAGTACTACCTACATTTTAATATCTTACTTATGACTTATATGATTTCAACGTTTTATTTAATAAATTTATTTTTTAAATTTTACTCAGTTCTTCAATCCTACCAGATAAAGACAATTTTTTATAACGTAAGTTACAAATATCTTTTCCCCTTATTATTATTACAAATAAATACTAAATTTATCCACATTTTCTTTTCAATCTCCAAAAAATATCTCTTCCGGTAAAGATATTTGTATCAAAATTTAATAAGCTCTTCCAATTTATATACCAATAATGTTAAATACCAAATATCAAAATTTTTGGGTAATTTGTATTTGTGTTATTTGAGTTATCCGACTGACAGAAATCCGGCCCTGACCACATAACTACACACATACACACAAACTATCAAAAATGAATTGTAAGGACCCTAATTCGTGCTCATCTACTAAAAACTAACTACCCGATTTTTAGCAAGATTCCAATACCTTCCTTTACATCAGGTATGGCGGAAGGTAAAAAGCCGTATAAATCAATCAGTTCATTTCAAGATTCATAGTCAAAATTCTCAATACAATTCTTCAAAACCGCGAACAAATTACAATAAAAAGAATTCATTTACTGTGAAATGTATTCTTCTGAAGTTTGGGATTCCTCGTGCATGTGTGGTGATGTTAAAACAAACGAAGGAGACGCAAACATCAAAAGTCCGGGAACACAAGAGGAGCAACAACGCAGCACACATCGTGTTGTATTGTTTACACGGTCTCCCCAACGTGCGCAAATAGAAACTGTGAAGGGTGGGGGGAGGTAAGCAGGGAGGGAAACATACGCCGGTGTTGGTGTTTGCTCGCGGGAGAGCAAGACGAAGAGCAAAGAGCAATCTCAACGGGGAGGAATAAGAAAAGAAGCATGTCGAGAACTATTTCTGTTTTATCTTTATTTGCCGGAGATATAACATATTTGAACGTTGCTGTCGTAAAATAGTGTAGTAATCATAATTTTAGATTATGCAGGGTGATTCATCGTAACTTACTTATTTCAAAACGCAATAATGCCCATTTTATGAATCAGAAACTTTTTATTTTTATTTTATAATGTAGGTACATATCTAAAGTTTTGTTTCGCCCAGTTTTCAAAATCATATCAGGTAGGTGACGCCCCCCATTGTCTATACACTGAATGAGCCGATTTCTGGCATGGCAGCGGGTATGTTAGCAATTTCGGCCCGGATGTTGGCCTCCAGGTCTTCTAGAGTCCTTGGACGGTTGACGTAAACGCGGGATTTCAAAAAAATCACAAGGAGCCAAATCTGGCGAGCGGGATCACAGAACATCCATTGGAAAAGTACGACTCAACTGAAAACACACGCTGCTCCGTGCTCCAACGCATGATGGCGACTGACCGGGTGGGAAACAAACTTTAAAAGTGCACCTGTCGAATGAGATTACTCTCTCCCCACTATGATCCCTACAGCCTGAATGGTACGCATTTTTAAAAAGCAAGTTATGATGAATCACCCTGTAGATACTAATAAACGACTTTACAAATTTTAGATCAGTATAGTTTGCTTCAATCATAATCCAAATACTTGGTATTCAAACAATAAATATAAGATATTATTCAAAGAGTACAAGTTAAAACCTTTTAATTTTTTGACGGTGTACATTCGTTGGTAAGTTTTGATTAGGAGGTTTTTATTTAAAGGGCAATATTGAGTCAAAAACACAGTTAATATTCCTTTTGGTCTAAATAGCTTTTAACGACAATGAATGAAAAATGACGAGTCCCATGAATGTTTAAAATCTTATTGGGGTATTTTTGGGAACAAAGCAAAACCGATTAGGACAGAAGTCGCGGAACAATGTCAATTACAGATTCTTTGTGCGCGCTAAGTGGTAGATTAGCAATTCTTTTTTGCATGAAAGAATTAATTCGCAAACAGCCCTTCTTATTTCGTTTGTTGCGTCTGATGGACATCCATTTTTAATGAATCCCTGGAGAGATTCGTAGTCCATCAGTCGAGCTTGCAAGCTTCGTTTCCGAGTGATAAAGTTTAAAAGCGCAGGACGATTAAGCAGCGCACAAAAGGAAGCCGGGCAACTGCGGCGACGGTGAGACGATTGCTTATAACTGTAAATTTATAACAAGATTTATTGTAAACCTTTCGTCGGATTCTATGGAAATTATGAACAGGCACTTTACGCGCTAATGGACAGTTAGTTAAGATTGCATACATAATTTTAAACATATACCATGACCTCCTTCTGCTTTATAAATATTGTTGACGCTAATCTAAGCCTTGTTCAGATTTTTCACTTGAAACTCTCACAGGAAGGCGGGTTTACATTGGTCGTGTAAATGGGTTAGTTACTAGTACTATTAGCTCGCCAGGCCGCTAATCATCCAATGTAGCCAACAGAAGCTAGTACCAGTACTAGCACTAGTACAAGTAGTTGTGGTAGTGAAGTAACTAACCTCCCGGGTTAGCTACTTACCTACTAGCACATACATTCTGCATTATCCACTACACTCATCTCTGCACTATCCCAATGTAAACAGTCACTGGTGATTAGGGATATACTAGTGTGTTTTGACGTCTCATTTTAAAGATAATTGTTTTATAGCTAAATTCGATATTTTTACTTTATTAAAATGAAAAAGTGGTCTTAAACGGAGAAAATAAAGTTTGTAGAACTATATCGTGATCATGAGTGTTTGTGGGATGTCGATAAATTTTGTTATCTTTACTTTATTTCGTTTAATAATAGATTTTGTACGAGATGATATACAACCACGAAAAGAATTCATTTTGTCACCTACAGAACAACTTGTACTGGTACTAGAACTATAGCTAGTCGTCTAAATTGTATTTCTGGTATAAACACCTAGCCTAGCGCTTAGTTGAGTATACTAGTATAGTCCGCTACTTGTACCAGTAACTGTCTCAGTTACTCCTCCAATGTAAACCCGGCTTAACCATTTCATCTTCAAAGCGATGCGTAAAGGAGCAGCACAATAGGCTGTTAATTATTAACGCATAGAATGAATCTCTTTCTCCCTTTGAAACCAATGAAAACAATGCGAGAAAAAATCGTAGGATAAACGAGCGCAGCCGTCAGATCCAAGCAACGAGCGATTCTGGTTTTTTCTATAAATATTTTGTCGCAAAGCAGAGATCCTCCCACGCTGAGCACTTACCAGGAGATTTAAAAATGATGAAGCGGTGCTGGGTAAAAACTTTGATATGAGATTTATACTAATGGATTTCTGAGGACGCCGTTAACGAAACTAAATAAAACAGTAGCCGGTAGGATAGTAATAAGTAGTGATGCAGACGAGACGAGAATTTCTCGAATCTCGTCTCGTCTCGTCTCGATATTTCTCGTCTCGTCGAGACGAGACTAATTTTTGTAAAAAATGTTTGAGACGAGATTACAATGTCGAGATTCTCGAATCTCGACATTTTCGTCAAGATTTCTCGAATTTTTAAAATTATTTTTACTTTATTCAACAATTTTTAATTTTTTTTCCACCAATTCGCCTATTTGTTATTGTCCTAGTCAAACTCAACTAAATTGTCAATTCAACCTGTCAACATAGATCTATTACTTTACTGACATTAACCATGTAAAATTATTAGATTAAATTTTTTATTATTAGGAATGAAAGTGAGATACTTCCGACCGGTTAGTACTTTTACTCCCTAGGGAAGAAAAGAAAATTGGAATCCCACATAAAGCGGGAGGAAAAGTACTTTTTCTTTCTAGGTGGAAAATGTACTGACCGGTCAGAGCTACCTCACCTACGTCTCTAGTAATAGAGACGAAAGGTGGCGTTTTCGGTGGAGGTATCGAAAAAAATAATTTAATTACCTTAGAGTGACATTTCACAAAAAAAAATTGTTAGTAAAAATGGTCGAGAAATCGAGACGAGATCGAGATCGAGACGAGATAACAATAATCGAGACGAGAAATATTCGAGACGAGATCAAAATTTTCAAATTCGAGACGAGACGAGACGAGAAGTGAAAAATCTCGTCTCGTCTCGTCTCGACGCATCACTAGTAATAAGTAAATTGAATGAAGCTGTGGCAAGGGTTTTGACGTAGGTTGTATTGTCTGACTACTTGAGCTTTGCCAGCCACCAGAAGTTGTGTTGTATCAATGTCAGATGAGATGTCGCGAGGCGCCACCGCAGACATTTAAAGCTCCTGTCTGCAAACTGCGGTTGTTTCAGGGACTTGCAAACAACACTTATTAACATTATATACGTTACTTAATGACTCACAGTCACTGAGATTTATAGGACCAACTACATAGCTGACTAATCAATTCTGAAACGTGGCATCTGTTTGCAAAGCGATATCTATCGTACAATTCCATACACATTTGAGGGGAAAATGTAATATCAAAAGACAGAATTCGTGTTTAAATGTTAAAATTGGAAACGGCATTTAGTTTTAAGGTTTAGGTTTATTAAAAGGATTGCAGTAAATGGGTTGCAGTCAAAAAGATATATTTTTTATACCACTCTACCGGTTTCGGCCCCACATGAGCCCTCCGATAGTGTGGTATAAAAAATAAATATTTTTGACTGCAACCCATTTACTGCAATCTTTTAGATTTCTGTTTACGTTTAAAGGAATAAGAATACATCTAACTAAATCTGAGCATTCACAGTACTTGAAAGTGGACAGTGTGAATGCTCCGATTTAGTTAACTTAAACTTTCTTAAACGTAAACATAAATGTAAACCTTAAGAGTGTCGTTTACCTAAATGACCAAAAAATGCTTCACACAAGTTTGTGATTTATTTAACAACAAAAATCGCGATGTACTTTCCATTCTTTCATGTCTGACCAATGGTTTACTAGTTTTGAATTATCTTGTTGTAATAAACACATTTTATTTCACAAAGCATAGTTTTCGATAAATCAGACATGTACATCGCGAATTTTTTATTATACATTTGTTTGTAGTTAAATAAATCACAGACTTGTGTGAAGCATGCTTTGGTCATTTAGGTAAACGACACTTTTAAAACTAAATGCTTATGTGAATGAGGCTTGAGTAAAGGTATTTGTTATAGTGAATAAGCGTCTGGGAGAGAAAAATTCCCTTTGCGCAGTGAGTCCGTAGTAATTAGATGCAGTGGGAATCAAGCTTCACGGCAGATCGGATCCTTGACTTTAGTGCACTTTCCGTTCAATGCTTGCGATAATCGATCATTTCCCTCCATTGTGCGATCGGTTTTAGTTCGGTTTTAATCAACGTCGCCTGATAGGCATCGGACACACAATACCCTTGCTAGAGTTTCACCGTTTTACGCTACATAAACTGCGTTACTATTGGAAAAACAACACGTCGTTAACGACGACGACGACGACCAGAGGCTGCGGTTGAGCCTGGAATCTTGTTGAGATGACAGACGACGAGTAAACGACAAGTAAACGAGTCATTTGGATGGTTAAGCACGTCTGAAGAAGAATTACCGTGAACGCGGCCACTCCCATACTGATCACTGGAAATAAGAATGCTTTCCTAAAATCCTCACTACAAAAACCAATCAAAAAACTGGATTGTTCTATAAGCAGTTGTCTCTTGAGCAAATATTTCTGAATAATCTTATAAATTCTTAAACAAACTGTCAATGTTTTGAATGTCAAATTTACCAATGTGACATGACATTCGAAACAGTTTGATAAAAAACTGACCATTTGACACATGCTTCAATATCAGTCATACAACATACTTATATTTTTTTTACATAACCAACGTTTCAGTTTGAAACTTAAACCTTTCTCATAGAGATAGTTAGATCTTACAACATATTATTATCATGTATTTGTTGCATAATGCAACAAAGTGTCTAAATAAAAATTGGAATCAAAATTAAATCTGATCGAGATTCTAAAAAATATCTTATTATTTTTTATAACAAGTATTTCGATTATTCTTTCAGAGTTATGAAAAAAATTTAAATAAACGATGAATATATCTTTTTCACGACATGTGAAGAAAACACAATTTTCCTCACAGTGAGGAAAAATATCGTACTTCACATGTGGGAGAAGTAAAATGCTGCTCTAACTCGTGTTCTGATTGGCCACTCGCTTCGCTCGTGACCAATAAGACACTCATGACAGAGGCATTTTACTTCTCCCACTAGTAAAGTAATATACTATTTCTTCTCGCGAAGTGAGGAAAGTAAGTTTTCTCTCTCTAGAGAGGAAAGTAAGCAGTGTTACCACCAGTGATATTTTCCTATGAGTGATTTACCTGCTATTATTTTTTAATTATTATGTTTTATACTTTCTTTTTCTACAATTGCCCAATTTTACAACTTAAATTTAATTTGGGATATTGGCAGCAGTGAAACATTTCTTTGTTTTTAAACGTTAATCTGACAGATGGCTGCCTTTCTTATACATTTACAATGTGTTTAAATATGTCGTGAAAAAAATGTTGTGTCTAACACGAGAGGAAAGCTCTTTTTCCACTTCGCTCGTGACACAAACTTCGAGCTCGAGTGGGAAAAAGAAGAGCTTTCCTCTCTAGTTGGACAAATAACTATTAAATTCCCAAATGTGATATCGCCATTTTGCTGATCAATATATATTTTTCTTCTCTTGAATATTTTTTCGATTTTGTTTAAATGGAACGCTGCGAGTGTAATCTAGGGTGAAACTTTTAAAATTCAGTGAAAGTTCTCTCGTTCGCCCTGCAGAGATTTGTAGTCGAGTGCTCGGATTATCTGGCGAAGAATTTAACTTACAATTAAACTTAATCTTTCGGACTAAAATGTGGTGGTGAAGTTTCTTTCTTTTTTCACTGTTTCCAGAATCTCGCACTTAATTTAGTCGGATTCTTTTGTCGGCGTGGACGTGCATAATATATCACGTTTTCGTGTTGCGTGAAAACTGAAATTCTTTAACCGTGTCTAACACTGTTTTAGGTTATTACACTTGAACGTGCACGCTTGGATGAGATATTTTTCTTCTTCTCGAGGGATGGAGTATGAAATTATCATAATTTGCTTGTGTAATATGCGTTTTGAAATGCCTTGTTTACGGAGTTTTGTTAGATATCATTCTTTCTCTTTGTTTGTTTATACTTTTTTGATAATTTAGAAGAAAGTTTGCGATCTTCTATCCCGTAGGTGGGGAAAAAAGAGTCATTTTGCGTCCCTGTGTGTATTATATAGTGGCTTTGCATATCCATTTGAAACGGGCACGGAGGAAACATAAAGGGAATGTGTTTTTCATAGGTTATTCTCCAACTTGCTGTCTTGAGAGTTTTAAAACTAATATACATTCGAGATTTTGTTTTTCCTCAAACTCATTTTGAAAGATACTTCGCAAAAATACTTTGCCAACATTATTTAAAACTCTCGTCTTTATACAGGTGTTCTGAAAGACCAGATCCATACTTAAGACTTTACGTTTGCTGTGATATTCAAAACAAAATAAGTTGGTACAATATTTAGTTGTGTGTTAGATTGTGTCTTATATACTTAAGGCGGGAATGTAGCTGTATGAGAAAGATGTAAAACAGTGCTCTACGGTTTGTATAATATTGAATCTAATACTAACGTAAGATCATTGAAATTTTTTTACGACAATATTTAATATTCATTCTACAGTGCGACGCATCGATTTTTCCAAATTTTTTCATAGTATTGTTTTAAAAAAATGCCGAATAAAGAGAAAAATACTACTTTTACATGTTTAATTTATTATTTTAAATACAAAATCTATTAAAATTCATGCGTCGCACTGTAGGCAACATGTTATACATTATATAAATAACGCGTTTGATTATTTCTTTTGTCTTATAAATACAATATAATACAAATACGATGCTACTTTTAGAGCGCGTTCGCTATTGCTGCCTTTGTTCGACACACTAAATCTGTATATATCTCTCCTTTTTCTCGACGAAATCGTGGACAGCTACATACCGGCCTTAATAAACCTATAAAGTTTCTTTGCCACTACTTATATTGCTGTATGTAATCTTATTGGTAAAATAAACTTATTATTTTTATTATTATTACACTTCTTATTTTGGTTCATATGCACTGAAAAAACAGTATGATTATCAGAATTACATTTATATATTTGGGGGTGTTGTATTAACAGTAAATATATTATATTTAATGTAAATTTCATCCTGCACTCTTAAACATGAGAATAAATTTCTTTTAAATGTACGGTATATTTGCACGTTACTAATTTCCTTATAATATATTTGTATTTGATTTGAAGGGAAAATAAATATGTTTTGTATTAATGTAATATATATTTAGTTTAAATTTTATCAATTACTAATAATTATACTAATATTTTGTAGAAACGTGTTTTAATTTTCAAATAAATATTCGTATTGTTTGCATTAAAACAGATATATTTCTGACAAATATATGAAAGTTTATCAGAAAACTGTTAAGTTTTATTGAAAGCAAGGTATATTTGCGAAGAATATGATATAATAAACGTAAAAATTTTACAAATAACGTGTTAGTTCTTGTTTGGTCTGTGCTTGTTGAAGACGTGTCTTTATTTGTTTCGATTAGTCTGTATAGTTCAACCATTGTAGTTACTTTCCTTGGTTACTTTTAAGTGTCTATAGTTTGTGAAATAAGCGTTATTTCTTAATATTTATTAAGTACGTACGGAACATGATTACTATGAAGGATTTATTAATTGAATGGAACTTGCCTGACTTCGTACCAGCATTTGAGGGTTCGTTGTTTAGAAATAATATTATTGTTTAGTGAAATATATGATTTTAGTTCGTGATTTATGTTAGTAGGTACTAAAAATACCTTGCGTGTGAGTTTAATTATTTTTAATATTTCTACATCTCTGCAGAAAATGAAGTGACGCCCAGTATTCTTCAAGATTTAACGGATAAAATGTTAGAAGAACTTATTCCAAAAATTGGCCAGCGGACTATGGTTAAAAAAATATAATGGTTTATTTAGAGGTTATAAATTATTATAATATAACTTATAATTACAACATTACAAGAAATTTGTGCGTTTTTAAATTTTTATTGATGACATTTTAAGGAATGAAAATACCTACTTATTAAATTTTTCATATTTAATATTTTGTGTAGAAAAATTCTGAAATTGTGAATCTCCTATAACATATATGTTTACTTTATAAAATGTTATTTTTATTATCGTTGTATAATATTATTTAATATAAATACATATATTTGTACTTTCATACGTGGACAGTATATTATTTAAGTACCTTTTCCGCTTAGAATATAATTTTAGCAATTATTGCACAATAAATTAAATAATATAGTGTATTTCAATTAAATATAGTAATTTTTAAAATTAATATATCATAATTCCATGAAAATTGAGACTTAATTTAGACATAATATGCATATATTTCATATAAATATATTAAAGACTACATGAAATTTATTGCATATTTTCAGGGAAAATACAATATTGCTTGTAACATTACAAATATATTTGTCTTAAACTTACATATAATAACTTGAAATATACGGCCCAAATATACACTATTATAATAATAAATCATATATAGATTTCGCCGTATCCAAATTTCGCATATATTTTAGAGAAATAAGTAAGAATTACAATAATTATATTGTTTTATCAGTGTGTATACCAACTTAAATATTGTTTTTAGATATCCTTTATGTTGATAACTGATTAATTAAAATAGTCAATTAAGAACTCTATTTTTAGATATCATCCACAATCATCAACAATTATTGTTCTGTTATTTAGAATCATTTAGCTTCGTATTTAGTAGAATATAAACATATTCCTTCATGATAGATATATTTAACATGAAGTCCTTTTCTTGTTTGAAATTCTTTCGTAATTGATTTGTTCCGTGAAAGCTGTCAAAACTTTTTTAATGAACCAATTGATTAATTAGGGCTCTAAACTAGTAGCGTAATAAATTTCAATACAAAGAACCGTTCCATCGAAAGAAGAAGTATATAATTTATATTGTATATCGCAACATTCGGTCAAATTAAATTACATATATTTACAACATCACAACATTATTTGATTTATGCGTCGGAATTAATATCGCTAGACCTGATAATAAATTTATTACTAGCTAAAACAGTTTAAATCTAATGTCTCGTACGATTTAAAGTACAATTACTGTAAAACAAAGCTGATCCTCCAAACCAGCGCAATAATACGGTCTATTTCCAAGTTTAGCCTCAACCTAGGGATTTGTTCACTCGATTTGCATCAGACAAACCCTGTTCGAGACTAATTAATGGAAAATTGCAAACGATCTAGTGAAGATTTAGATTTCTTTATCGGTTGGTTAATGACATTATCGAAGGTTATGTGAGGTTATCGGAAGACAATTGATTAAAGTGTTGCGAAATTTGTTTACAGAGCCATTGTTGGTTTATTAGTTGATTGGCTTTGTTGATTACTTGATTGATGCCTGTTCAATCTTACTTGTTCTTAAATGATTTATCGAAGATATTAAACACAATTGACATGAATTATTTTTATCTAAGACTACGGAATAATACTTTCATTTTATTATTATTTTTACATTACCCAAGCGTTTTTAAAAATAAATTACTTAACTGCGTCAAATTGAGTTTTTATTCTATAAAACTTCTTCTTTGGTCATTAGAACTTTCTATACCTACTAGCAATTTCGAACATAATAATCTATTGCTAAGTAACACACATACCTACACCTACATTTCAAAAATAAAATATTTCTTACAGCTATTATTTAAAATTTACATTCTAAAATAAATGACTCATCTATATAGAAGTAAATATAACACAACAATTTAGTCATTATTACAAATTATAACAAAATGTATAGTAAACACATTTTCATGAATGATTTTTATTGTTATACCCTTATTCAGAAATATATAATGTATGACGTATTTTTAAATATCTTAGCTCGAATACAAACCAGTCAAGATTATCATGCCTCGCCTAGTATTAAGGCCCGAATGTAGCTGTCTGCGAGAGAAGGATAGATTCATACAAACTTAGTGTGTCGAACAAAGGCAGCAATAGGGAACGCGCTCTTGTAGAGGGATCAAAATTGGTACTAAATATGAACATCATCACAAACAAGGGTTCATTTGAAAGATTAAAGTTCAATCTAGATCCGTCTAGTGTTGAAATTTACAATTTTTGTAGATTTACTGAGTAACAGATATATGAAATTAGCCAAGTTATGACAAATTTATGACATTGTAAAGTTGAAACAAAAAATAAAACTAATATTTCAACACTTACTGGACGTGGAGCTCATCTTTATCTTTAAATTTAAAAATTAGTCGATCCGACCAAAATTAGTTTCAATTTCATTCCCCATTCAAAAGCATGTTTTTGTTGCGCGCAAGTTCCTACATTACGCTCTTAAGGGGCTATGCTTCTTGAGTGCAATAAGAATCAGAATTCACGATTCTGGCTATATTGCTCAAAATAAAAATCTGAAATTTTACATTATTAACGACAAAGCATTGTTGAATTAAAAAATTCAAACTATATATTGTTCCGACAACAATTAGAGATAAAAAGAAACTAAACACTAAAATTTCGTGAGGATCTCATGAATGAACTATAAAAGTTATCATTGAGTTTCAAGATAAAATGAATAGAACATAGATGTAGAAAGGGCGGAAAAACAATAAAACTATAATTTTATCAACAGAATTGCCATAAATTATATCTAAACTTGTGCAATTTTCGCCGAATTTCGGATAATTATTAAAGGCAAACTAATTACATTAATTAAATATTTTGATGATTCCGCACTTTTAGTATTCTTCCTTAATCTACATACAAAAATTCAACATCATACGTATAACAGTATTAGATTGAGATCCTCACAAAAATTACTCGTTTTTCAATGCGTATTATTGCCATGCAATGGGCCCTTAATAATATATAGATACATCACTTTGCCAATTTAATATTAGTTATTTAGTTAAATTTCAAAATTTAAAGTATACGTACTGATGATTACATTTTTAGTTTGAATTAATATTTGACCATGCCAACCACTTCATCCCACAACACGTTTATAAATTTTCTACTTCAATTTCATTTTCAAATACTCATAATATATTGTTTCGTGCACTTAGCACCACAGGGTAAAATATACCTACCTCGCATACTCGCAAGCAGTTAGAGCAAAATATTTGTCTATAATTTCCAGGACAATTCCCAGAGCATATTCCCAGAATAGGGTCTCATTCGGTTCGCTCCTTGCGTTGCATCCTTCCAATTACATAAAGTTGTCGGCGCGCAGAATAAGAGCATCGGTAAAGTTACTCCTGCTCCTTGGCAGGATTAGTTCTAGATACGTTGGTAATTTATGCGTAAAGAGCAAGGACTCCTGCAGATAACTTCACGTCCTGCGAAGGACCACAATGCAGGAGCAATTATCTCTGAGTGCCTGGACAAAATTGTTGGTTGTGAATTGAGTTGGAGTTTACCTACTGATGATACAGAAAGATATAAATTGTTGCTACTACTACCAGGGAAGTATTGCTTACTTCCATAACTATTAGGAGGGTCTACTTTCTAAAATTCAGCATAAAATGTCCTAACGTAGCGAGTGTTTTGTTGCCAGTACAAGAATTTTATTTTTTCAACAAGGATTTGATAGAGAAATAATGGATCAACAGATGTGCCCTTTTACAATTATAATTAAAAAATTGTACATGATTATAAATACGGCCAGTGGTTAGCTCCCGAACGGCCAGTGGTTAGCTCAGCGGTAGAGGGTCTGCCTAGCATGCTAGCGGTCCCCAATTCGATTCCCAGTGCAACCGACAATAATACCACTGGGTCCGAGTGGTTGGATTCCACTATAATAACATCTACCATTCTGTAATTGGGAGTTAATCCTGTAGGATGGTTACCAGCAAAAATAAAAAAATAAAATAAAAATTCCGAAATATTCAAAAAAATCCAATGTATGTAAACCATCTATAGATCTATTCTTTCTCTATTAAATGTTTATAAAAACATTATCCTGAAGTCAGTAATAAACTGACAGTTTACTCGCAACGAAAACACTTTTACAGTATTTTTCACTTCAAAATGACATTGCATTGCTAGGATGTGGCAAAGTACGAGTTTCGGACTGGATTTATGCAATCGTAGTAGTAGGGATAGAGTGGAATAGAAAAAAAGTAAAATCAATAGTATTCTAGAAATTCGGAAAAAAAACCTAGACGGGCCGATTAAGTACAGTGTGTAAATGATAGATAATGTTTTTTTAATGTCAAATTTATTAATGACGAAGTCGCCGACAACTAACTAATTCATCCTGAAATAGAAAATGTCAAAACTTTGTAAATCTTATCAGTAAGTTTGAAAGTCAACTGACAATGACAACTGACCGCAGGTTTTATGAATGTCTAGTTTATTTTATACCATTTACACTGTAATAAAATACTTATTATTTATATTGGTACTTGGTACATATATACACACATACATAATTTATCATGACATTAACTCAATTTGCAAGTGACAGTCTTATATTGTGTGTCGTCGGTAAAAATATATATTATATCGTGTAATTTAACTTCAGTAATTTTTTTTATACCGAAATAATAAATACCAAGTATATGCAATTATTGTTTGGTTAATCTGTTCTTACAATATTCTTATTTTAATTTACTTCTGTGTTTATTGGTCTCACCGAAATTTTGTGAACTAGTAAGTAGGTAAGTTAAATATTGCAACCATGTATAGAAACTTCATAAAAGTTCATACCTACTACTGACCTTTGAAATTAGAATAGTTTAGTTATTTTCAGGTTTTCACATATTGTAACAGATAAAATGACATATTTTTTGTGAAGTTGTAAATTGTATACCAAGGAGTTTTAAGTAATGTTTAAGGTATATTACTGCTAAGTAACTGTTAATATAAAATGAAGTGGAAAAGGATCGTGCTTTAGAAATCAAATAATTTAATAATAATACCATGTTTATTTTAAATTGCCTCTGACCGTTAAAGTAGCACCGCACCTATAATATATTTAATGTCACTGAAAGAAATGTTATTACAGAATCGAGTATGTGGATGAATTGCTATTTACTATATCACTGCTTGCAATTGTGTATCTCCTATGTCATTAGATCGTGCAAGAAGTCAAAGTCATTTTGCTGGTGCTCCCAATCAGATTTATCATCTCGAACTGTATGTTAACCTTTTTGCGGGCGCACCTGCGTTGTGCAAACACCTTCATCAATGTTTCATGTAAAGTGAAAAATATATTTTGTTGTATGGTCGGTCCTCCTGTACCATAGGCGCCGTCAACGCGAAATTCAAGAGAAGGCAAAAAAAAAAATACTTCGAATAGCAGATACCATTACCTCTTTCCATATGCAGAATTAATTGCAGAATATCTGCAATAACTGATTCAGTAAATAATGAAGTATGCCATAAATTGATATACCTACAAATATAAGAACTGCGAATAATCTCTTCTTAAACCAGTTTCAAATATTCTTAAAATTTTAAATTTATAACGATACTCCCTCGGACCACCTCAGTAGGTATGTAATGCCACCGCATCCAAGTAAGGTTAAAAACGTAAATAAATAGTGTTTCTGTCGAGACGAGACGAGACGAGAAATCACCTTGTCTCGTCTCGTCTCGTCTCGAATAAAAAAAATCAAGTCTCGTCTCGATTTTTTCTCGTCTCGAACAATTAAGTCTCGTCTCGGCCGAGAATCTCGTCGAGATTTCTCGACTTTTTTAAATACCTACTATATTTATTTTTTATATGTAAAAATGTTAATATTTTTGTAACTTTTGTATTTTTTGCGCATGTATAACCCTCCATTTAAATACCTGCCAAGATTGATTGAATATAAGTAGAAGAGTAATATTAATACTCTCATAAAAAGAAGGTGTAATATATCCCAAACAAAATCTCTTTTAAATTTAAAAATTTGCTCTTCAGTAACTAGTATGTTCGTATACGATTTGATAAAATTTCCAGATATATACGCAAGAACGCAAGCGTGTCAGCAAAACTAAACTACCCCATGAAATTATTCACATGAGAAAAACAATGCTATTCACTCAACTTCATAGTTGTACACCCATTATTATTAAGTATATAAAGTGTAAAAGGTACGTCAGATTTAACGCTAATCAAAAATCGTTACCAACAGCTATTATTATTTTGTTTAATAATTTAAAAAAAAATTATTGATAAAACATGATTTTAAATAATTTTTAAAAATGATCGATTTTGTCGAGAAATCTCGAGCCAAATGTCGAGAATCGAGAATCTCGACATACAAGTCTCGTCTCGACCTTCTTTCTTAAAAAGCTTTCTCGTCTCGCCGAGACGAGAAATTTCGAGACGAGACGAGACGAGATTCGAGAAATTTCTCGTCTCGACCGAAACACTATAAATAAACATACAGATGTATGTACTTTAAATTGAAAAGAAACTTCTGCAGTATTTTTTATGTATTTTCAATTTTTGTTCCATTATGTTTTTGTATAGCCAGTTATGGCACAATAGTTAGGACATAAAGCTATATTCAGACCTACTCAATTCTAAGTACACTACCGAAAAAAAACCGCCCCCCAGAAATGTTGAAAAATAGGTGCATTTTCAAACCGTCATAACTCGGCTGTTTTTCAATGAAATTGGATGAAACTTTGAGTCCGAAAAACTTTCAAGTGTCTACTTTAAAGTCCCCCCTCTAGCACCCCTGTGAAAAAAATGTTTTTAATTTTAAAAATGTCCAACTTTGACGATGTGTACGGAGTTGAAATTTTTTTGACCTGATCCACCAAAAGGGCTTTAAAATTTGTTCAATTCCCTGTGCAGGACTCCAAGAACGAAGTTCCTACGATTATTTGGCACAAAATTATGGGTGTTTAAAAAAAATGTGCATCGAGAAAATTTAAAAATGAAATTGAATATTTCGTGTGAATAACTCAAATTGCCTCAGTTAGTCGAACGATGAGTGCTGGTTGGTTAAATTAGCCACTTACACTTATAATTGTGTAGGTCTGAATATACCTTTAGTGGTTCACATTTCGATCTCATTACCGACGAAATATTATTGGGCCAAAATTTATATATTACTGTAGTAATATAATGAATATGGATAAAAAGCATTTGCTCACGTTTCGAGTAAAGTAATCTTTTTTCCGCAGAATTCACTACTCAAATAAAAAAATGTTTTCATAAAGAAAATAGAAGAACCATATTATTGTTTCTCTATATCAAATTAAGAGTAGGTATTCAAATGATTTTTTGTCTTTGAGGAACAAAATGTTTCTTCGTAAAATGAAAATAATGAAACAATCTGGACTTCCAAGGGAGCACAAATGCCTTTAGCTTCTGAACGACGCCCATGTCTGTTCTTATATGAATGAAAACGGGTGAACGGTTCCCGCTATCTGCATCTGAACGCAGCAGTTACGTATTCCGTAAAGAAATCACAGTCCATGATTTAGTGCTAAAATGGAAGTATCTTCCGCTTGCAACGACTCACCAAACTGGTTTCCATGGAGAACTTGTCCTTATTTCTTTGCTTCTGTCCTCTTCTGCACATTTATTTACTTTTAAACTTCTAGTTTAACTGTTCGACTGCCCCGCCCTTCACGACATAAATTAGATCGCGGTGATTTTGTTCACATACTCTGCAAGATCTTCCAAAGAGGAATATTGCCATTTGGCAAGAGGAGGATCACTCTTTTAGGACCAGTTTGACAAAAATATTACTTAAATTCCGACTGTAAAAATAAATATCTATACCGATGACTTACATTATATAAGGCTGCTACCTTCGAGCATATACTGACTAGAGACCGCGTTACGGCGTTTGTTGTGATCGGAAGATATGCGGCGGGGGAGATTTGCGGGGTCGGAAGCCGTGATGTATTGAGGGATGCGTAATTTCTTAGTATTATTCCACAAAGTAAAATAATACTCACAAAACCTCATAAAGCTTTTCACAAAGTAAACGCAGAACTTAAGGTTAAATAAAATGACATGTGTGACAAGAAGTAACAAAGAATAACAGCAAAACGCTGCCCGCAATACACCATGACTTCCAGCCCCGCAAGTCCCTCCTACTGCATATCTTCCGATCACAACAAGCAATGCATTGGTATAGGGAATTACTTCTCTAGTCAGTATATGCTCGAAGGCTGCTACACCTAAGTTAGTTTAAAAACCTATGTAATAACTTCATGAACTTACTAATGTGTGCAATGTATGAATTACAAAACATTTTATTTCATCATCTAAGCAATGTTGTATTTTGTATGCACTCTTTCAGGAGCTATTTTTAGTCCTGGTGCATCATTGCTAAATGTTGAACTTTATTTAATTTTACAGCTTCGGCTAGTGATAATACAAAACGCAAATGGTACCAAATTCAATGTTAGTTATTGTCAAAATACCTTTGGTTCCGAGCGGTTGGTGCCACTATTTTGTAATTGGAATACAATTTCAAAATATATAGACAAACAAAACTAAATCTTACTGTACGTTAAGACTTGTTAAAAGTTTGAGTTATTTTTAACCCGTGTCAAAAGTTAAAACTATGGTTTCAGCTGACACAAAGTATATTTTCTGAGATAAACAGTGTCTTGTAAAGGTCAAAATGAATAAATAAATAGCAAAACTCGTGATCAGTATTTTGAGCTACAAAGTATGAAATAACGGGTGATTCATCGTAACTTACTTATTTCAAAACGCAATAAGGCCCAATTTATGAATCAGAAACTTTTTATTTTTATTTTATAATGTAGGTACATAGGTATCTAAAATTTTGTTTCACCCAGTTTTCAAAATCATATCAGGTAGGTGACGCCCCCCATTGTCTATACACTGAATAAGCCGATTTCTGGCGTTTGTCATAACCCTTTCCAGCATGGCAGCGGGTGTGTTGGCAATTGCGGTCCCGATGTTGACCTTCAGGTCTTCTAGGGTCCTTGGACGCTTGACGTAAACGCGGGATTTAAAAAAACCCCACAAAAAAAATCACAAGGAGCCAAATCGGGCGAGCGGGCTGGCCACTCCTTCGAAAGTCACAGAACATCCATTGGAAAAGTACGACCCAACTGAAAACACACGCTGCTCCGTGCTCCAACGCATGATGGCGACTGACCGGGCGGGGAACAAAACTTTAAAAGTGCACCTCTCTCTCAACTACGACCCCTACAGCCTGAATGGCACGTATTTTAAAAAAAACAAGTTATGATGAATCACTCTGTATATTGAACGCCCAAATTATCTTCAAAATTATTTTGTTTCTTATTTCCATGTTTTTACTAAGTATCTTTTATCTCAGTAGCTCTAAATATTACTTTGTACTGTTAAGGCCGGAATGTAGCTGTCCACGATTTTGTCGAGAAGAAGGAGAGATATATACAGATTTAGTATGTCGAACAAAGGCAGCAATAGCGAACGCGCTCTAAAAGTGGCATCGTATATTTGTATGATATTGTATTTATAAGACAAAAGAAATAATCAAACGCGTTATTTATATACTGTATAACATGTTACCTACAGTGCTGCGCATGAATTTTAATAGATTTTGTATTTAAAATGCCCTCAATTAAACATGTAAAAGTAGTACTTTTCTCTTTATTCGGCATTTTTTAAAACAATACTATGAAAAAATTTGGTAAAATCGATGCGTCGCACTGTAGAATGAATATTAAATATTGTCGTAAAAAAATTTCAATGATCTTACGTTAGTATTAGATTCAATATTATACAAACCGTAGAGCACTGTTTTACCTCTTTCTCATACAGCTACATTCCCAGCCTTAAGAGCTGTCTTCTAATCTACGAGTACTTTCCGCCTTGTTGATAATAATTTAAATCTCCGCTATATTTCTCCTCATAATTGCGCAAATCTTGAAGAATGGTAATACTTATTTAGTGTTCGGAGCATCTGGCGTAAAGGGTTCTCGGTGCAGAACGTGAGTGGAATGATAAAAACTAAATTGGAATGGTGTGTGGCGGCAAGTCGCTGAAATGGCGGTGATAACTGGGGCCGTTATCCGTACTTGTAACCATTAACCGTCTGTAGATCCGCTGATACCTTCAAGAGGCTTATACCGAGACGATATTACCAAGAAGGGAAACGTTAAACTTAAAACGGGAAATCGCCGAGATAGGGAAATATTCTGGGTTATGTTAATTAGCTGATTTATTTGTTTATATAATCTAACCATTTCCTTAAACAGGGTTGGCACGAATCCTTAAAAAATTCAGCTTCCGTACAGGCTAAAAGACCATTCAGTGGTTTATTGGCAGAGTGTTGCTTTTGTAGCAAGAGGTCTAAAGATGAAATCCACTCGACTCTATTTTGGAAATCAAGTTGTGTCAAAAATATAGTGAAAAAGGGAGCTTGCTATATTACAAACTGAGCTCTTGTTAGTACACCTACACTGTTCATATTTTATATATAGATAGTTAAAAGATGACTCTAGAGTGCTAAGAAATTATATTTTTGAAATACTTAATGGTATTTTAGTAATAAATTAGTAAAAATAGTCAATTTGGCCGATTTTTTACTATTTTTTTCCTCAGATGTGTAATTTTTTTGACAAAAAATATTTTCTTAGCACTCTCACGAACAATGCAAGGAATCGACTATTTAAAACAAAATTAATAAATATGCAATAATAAGGCCGTAGTTTGTAATATTAAAATGCATAATTTAATTCTTATTTTCTCTAAATAATCAAATAATGCTTCGTAATTCCTTATGGTAAATTTCAGATTTTTATTTTGAGCAATATAGCCAGAATCGTGAATTTTGATTCTATATTGCAGCAATATTGCTTTCAACAAGTGTAGAGCCTTAAACAGGGTTGGCACGAATCCTTCAAAAGTCAGCTTCCGTACAGATCATTCAGTGGTTCATTGGCAGAGTGCTTACTTTTGTAGCAAGTCTAAAGATGAAATCCACTCGACTCTATTTTGGAAATCACGTTTAAGGCTCTACACTTGTTGCACGCAATATTGCTGCAATATAATCAGAATTCACGATTCTGGCTATATTGCTCAAAATCTGAAGTTTACCATAAGTAATTACGAAGCATTTTTTGATTGAAAAATTCATAAAATACATTATTGCGACAAAAATTATAAAAAATAAGAGTTAATTTATGCATTTTATTGTTACAAATTATGGCCTTATTAGTGCACATTTATTAATTTTGTTTTAAATAGTCGATTCCTTGCATTGTTCATGAGAGTGCTAAGAAAATATTTTTTTTACATATCTGACGAAAAAATAGTCTAGCCAAATTGACTATTTTTACTAATTTATTACTAAAATTCAAAGTTATTCATTTCCATTAACATCTATTTTGGACGCCATATCTTTTCCATACAAGATCTTTTATTTTTTCTCTCGCAACAAACCATCAATAATATCAATATCAATCAATTACTCACTAGACGTCTACGTCATTTGTTTTACCCGCGTATATACACTTCACAAGCCTTTTACTTAATTCGACGTTCGTTCATCGTTCGATAAAATGTCAAAAACACTACTGTATTCTTACTTCTACATTCTACACAATTTGTCACTTTTTATATGTAACCATGTATTCTATATCAGGTCCCTCCTTGTTATACATATACTATATCAAACAAAAAAGCAACAAACTATGAAATTCTGAAGATATACTTTTCATTATTTTCGGGAGTAATATAACTAGTGCTATGATTATCACCTATGATTAATCATAGTCCGAGTTATATTTGGGGAGAATATATCATGAATGAGTCCAAAATGTTTGGTTATATTTTTTCAATAGCTGTCAAAAACGTTTTAAATTCTGTTTACCTTTCTCAATTTCGTCTTCACTGACATTTCCCCATCGAATACAATCAGGTTCATTCATTCTAAGCGAGATTCTAAGTCTTATTTTTGACAAACAGCAATATTTAAATATTAAACTGACAGTAGGAAATTAATTAACAAAAACAGTTGACATGTAACAGCGGTTATAAAAATATCATCGATTTGATAGCACCTTACTACCCTATTTCAGCCAATCAAATTAGTCAAATATGTACCACGTGATACATTGTTTATAGCACTTTAATGAGTCTAGGTAAAAAAATGAGTATATTTGCTTCAAAAACAAAATACAATACGTGTAGGTGTACAAAATAATAATGTGTAGGTATATATTTTATAATAATTGTTTTATTTATTATTTAAAAGCTGACTTCAAAATTCGCTTTCTTACTTAATTCGAGTAGCTCGAAAGAGTCTTAATGTAGCTTCAGAACAGAATGAAATGCAAAAAATGTCCATTATAATTATACTTCTAATATTATTTAAAAAGCGGAGTAAAAATTTAATGTATATTTTATTGGTAATCTAAGTGTTTCAGTTTCTATTTCGTTTAAAACTTCGTATTTTCAAACCTGCAAATCATGGTCTTGGCGTTCGTAGCTCCACCTATGAAAATCAAAACGTGGTTTTCGTTTTTGTTTTATCAGACCGAACGAAGTATTGCATTCCTGGTGACTGCCTCTAAATCGTATTCCTGTAAAAAACTGAAATATGGTTCGTAAATATGTAAAATTTATGTACTGAAAGGAGACACTCTCCGATCTCCGCGAATTCGATTTGAGTTTTTGTTGTGTTTTATTGGCAAGAAATTTAAATGAATTTTATGTTTGTATATTTAACGTTATGACATTCATATACTCTGAAATGTAATGAGTTTTATTTTATTGAACTCGGTAGCTGAAAAGGTATGACTCTACTTCATCTTTTTATTGACACAGGAAGTACTTGAAAGGAAACTAGCTTAAAACAGAAATATCGCTGACTGTTTTTTCCAGTTTAATTCTGGTACTTACGGTACAAGATAGGATCTTGTAGTTAAAGTTTCAGAAGAGTATTAACCATTTATGTAATGATGACGAAGCATAACCGTAACCCACTTGGTTATAAGTTTATTAACGTGGTTATAACCCCTTTTTAATGGATTTATTTAATTTTTAATGAGAGTTTCGTCCGAAAACGCGAGGTTACCAGATTAAATTGCGAAATATTAAAATTTATTTCTATAATAAGTCCTGGAAGCAAATCTATTATTCTGCAGATATTATTATTGCTGCGATATTAAATATGAAACTACAGTTAGCTATAAAATATAAACATAAACATAAAATACGGTTCTAGTGTTTCGACGATTGCTAAAAAATCTCTTACGGAATTGTCTTTCAACTAAAAGATGTTAAAATATAGCAATAAAATTTTATGAAGATCGTTTCAATATTGAATCGATTCTGTGTTTTTTTTTTGAAAGTTGTTGAACTTGGGTCTGTCTACATTGCGAAATATATTCATTACTGAAAATGCAAATTGTTGTTATGCATTTTGGGTCAATTTGAGGTCATACGTAATTTAATATCGTTGGTACATAATAACTGATAGATAACGCATGTATTTTTAGTCGTATAAAAATGTTATTTTTACAAATAATTTAATCAGTAACGATTTTATGTTATTTAAATACTACAACGTTATCTATTACTTTTAAGTTTGCTTAGAAGTCCAATATTTACAATGATATCTTCCATGTGTGTTTGATACTAAAAATAGAAATCGTTCTAAAAATAGCCAGAGTGACGCAATGAAATTATAATGAATAGAATTTATTTGTTATAAACATCGGTAAAATTGATTCTGTCATGCTGTATGAATATTTATTAACGTGATTTCATGTTTACAGAAACGTTGAATTCACATTCATTTCGTCATGGCTTTGAAAATGTCAAAAACATAAATTCTTTCATCAAATTGTTGTCGTTATTCTAAATATTTTTATTTTTTACAGGTAAGATGCTTTGATCTTCTTTCTGAACTATAGTGGGGTGAGTTTTTATTATTAACAGAAGTTTCAAAATATTCAGACATAAATAATGTTCCTAATGATCTTGTTAGGTCGTAAGATTTTTTATCGGACACATGCTGTCTACATCTGGCTATAGTTTGTAAGCACAAAAACATTCTTAACTTGGTGTCTACAACTTCATGATATGCGTGTATATTTTTTTTGTCTTATAATTCGATTTAAATACTTACGATCCTTTACCGCGCCAGAAAACTGCCAAAAATATGGATTTCGCCCGCCACTTCACAGCGTTTATTGTTTTGTTAAATATAATAATTTAAATATATTGTTGAAGTACAATCTACAAAATGGTCAATGCAGAATTTTTAAATTTTGTTTTAAAATCGAAATATGTCAATTTGAACCTTGACAATTTTTTTTAACACAAATATCTTCTATTTTATAACGAATTAAAAAAATTAGATTGGTTATTTCGCAGATCCAAGATACAGTGGTGGGCGAAAACCCTCTTTTTTACAAATATTGCAGTATTTTTTTACAAATATGGGTGCTAAAATTATTTTTTCCCTCAAACATAAATTATTTGTTATTATTATACTATTTAACAAAACAATAAACGCTATAGCATAGCGTGCGGCATCAATGTTTTTGACTGTTTTCTGCCATGGGCAAAGGATCACTTTAACAACCTTTCATACATACATAATATGACCAAACGGTATAGATATGTGTACTCGTACGAATACTTACGGTTGTTTGTGGAGAGAACACCACAGGGCAGATTTTAGTGCAACTGGAATGTGTACCGGATTGTATTCGATCGATTTTTCTCTCTGAACATTCTGATTCTGTTTTAATTTTCATTTCGGGCGATAAATAATAAAACCAATTAACTTTCAAAAAATACCGTTAATTTCGTGGTGTAATATTGGCTCCCGGTAAGTTTTAAATTGCGTCAAAACGTAAACAAAATTATAGTCTGTCTTAAATAGTTTTGTGTAGCCTGAGGGGATGTTTCAATTATCATATTTTAAGTAATTCTAGAACTCTACAGAGATGGACTGAATTTTAAATTGCGTTATTTACAAACAGGAATTAAACTTTCTAGTTATTTATTAATTCCTACATTTCAAATAACCTAAACGTAAACATTTACAATTAGCATGATTTACTTAAATCTAACTCACTTTCTAGCTCAGCATGGTGTCTTTAATTAGCTAATAACTAATTTAAAGTTATTTTAAAATTTTGTTTCCTCTCGCAATTAAATAATTCAATTCCGATGACGTAACCTTCTCTCGCGGGCCTTGCTATTGATTTTACAGGACTTGGGTGAGTCACTGTAGCCTAGTAAAGGATCAGAGAGGTCCTTGTTTTTCCCTCCAGGACCTTACGTAACAACGTAACTTGTTTCGCAACGACTCGTCATGGGAAAAATGTGAACTGGGAGTTCCTTCCGCATAACAAACGAATGCCGGAATTTGACATGAGTAAGAGGAATATATACGAGAAAATTGGAAGACATATTTGAGGAAGATTTGTAGGAGAAAAAGATACAGAAAATAAATTTGAGGCTTATTTATATAACGGCGAAAACTTAATCTTTTATTGATTGTTTATAAATGATGATAGTCTAGTTGTGTCGACTATGTTTCTGACAGGTCAGGTTTGATTCCAGCCAGACACATTCGGTTGCACAAAAATCTGCTCTGTAATGTACTTTTTACTAACAACCATAAAGAGTTGAAGGCTTAATAACTGCATATACAGTAAGATACCTAATTAATTTTTTTATTCTATTTTATACAAAGTGATCATAAATAATTGATCATCATGTGATTTAGAGAAGTTAGTTTTTTTTACTCAAAACTATGTTCCGCGGAAAAAAGTTAGTACTGAGTTCTTGTATTTTGACATTAATAGTAAATCAGAAAGCAAGTGAAGATCACTATTATTAATTAATATTGAAAGAAAACTATAAATTCTTCACATTTTTAGGTTAGGTCGTTAATTCCTTTTAAATATGCAGTATCTTAGGCAGTATGAATATAAAAAGATGATAAAAACAAAAATTCTAATAATAGGTAATACTCGTACTTACTTAATTTTTAGGAAATTTAAACAATTAAAAAAATTATAGGTACAAACAGAAAAACAAACTAAAAATACAAAACGTGTGATTTTTATTAACTATTTATAATTAAATTAATTAAATTGTTTAATATTTTGATTTACAAAATATTTAAAAAAAAATTAGTCATTCAGAACTAGCTTTTATATAGTTAGTTGTACACAGCTGATTGCGTTTTGGCGAACTATAAAAGCTAAATTAAGCGAAAAAGGCACAAAAACTACAATATTGGAAAAATAGACACACAAGCCAAGAAAAAAAACTTTTAATTTTACGTAAAAATACATCCTATGTATAATAAAAAAACTAAAATGCCTAAAGTATATCAAAGTTAAAAAATAGGCAATAGTTGCCTAAAAATCCGGACTTTACCAATGACACTTCAGTACCTATAGGTACATTATGTAAGGCTGCAACACCCGAGTTGCGTATAAAAGACGTATAAGAAATTTTTACATTTACAATAAAACATATTTTGGAATACGGACAGAACTACTAGTGTCCTACTTAATGGACTGTCTAATGTAATAGAGTCCATAAAGATAAACCCGGACTATAAAAGAGCTAATGTATCAAAGATGCAGAAAGTAGCGTTGAAAATAATAAACGTATACCGCTTTGAAATTTCGTGGTTGCGAAATGGCAAATTACCCCCCGTAATTTCCCTTTAATGGTAATAAATAGCTCCTTGCGTTGCGATAATTCAAGCCTTCTTTGCGCAACAAATAGCATATTAGCTCTAACCAATCTAAATCGATCTCCATTTTCGCGTTATCGCATTTCCGATAACCTGTTGTAGCGATCGCATAATTCAAGCCCTGCACACACGGAATGCAAGCCTATTATTTGCGGTCAATTCAGAAATCCATGGCGCTTTAGCCATCTATTCCCAGCCATATTCACCGGGGGTATTCATAACAAACGCCTATCGCGCCTGATTGCCGAACAATCCGTTTGTGGTTGCCAATGGAAACGCTGTGATTGATTGAAACGCGCTTTAAAGGTGATAAACAATTTGTGGTTCGCGAGAATGGAAATGTTTCGTTTTTTGAAATTTGCGAATATGTGATTCGTACTTCCTGGTGAGAATCTAGCTTTCTATTTTAATATCGTAACTGTGAATATTTTATGTTTTATGATTAATTTGTAGTTAAATGTTTCTGTTTATGCATTAGTTTGTTTTATTAGACAGTACAGTTGAAGCATTTTATAATTGCTTGCTATTAATTTCACATAAGATTATGAATGTATTCATAAATACTTTCAGCCGTCAAGATGTACAATGAATACAAATTTATATTGTTCAAGGTTTGAAAACTCATGTTTTAAAAACAGTCATCGAATAGGGTACTTTACCATAGTAACAAATTAGCAATCCAGTCAATTATATTGAAAGGAGACCTCAAAAATGAGTTATTGCCATGAAAAAAGTTTTCTAAAAGTTAAAAATTCTTTAAATATTTGAGATTTTACGTATCGATACATCTACGTCACAATAATGCGTTTATACTTATAGTAATAAAGAAGTGTATTGTATATTTTGTAACATTTAGAAACAGTTGATTTTACATGAGTAGGTACCTACATTTTAATTCCAGCCCCATGGTTTGAGAAGATTTTCAGCTTCACATCTACGTCACACAAACTTTAAAAATTAATTACATCTATGTTAAGAACAATTAAGGCTTATCAGAATTCTCAATCGCTTTCAAATAACATGAAGTTTCAAATAAAAAAAATGGTAAACTACCTACCCTATTGTCGATTTTTCAATAGATGGAATCAAAGTAATCAATAAAAATCAGGGAGTCCCAGTTTTGAACTAAAAATCTTACAAAATTTGACCAAACTGAAGAAAATACAATAATTTTCCTAAAAAATTTAAATTTTATTTAATGCTTTAAACCGTTTCGAAACGGTTTATAACCATCGGTTCGGCTCCGGTTATGAGTTCATACATTTTTTTTTGAATGGTTGAAGTTTGGTTCCGGGTTCACTAAAATATTGACGGTTCGTTCTGGTTTTCGTTCCTGTTCCGGTTCGGTTCGAGTCCTTGATAAAAAGTTGCAACCAGGAATTAATTACAGGAATCACGGTAAAAATGCAAGCAGGTTATGGTTTTTGGTTTATTTATGTGACATAAAATATCTACGCTCTTTTCTTACTGAAATCTTTGTAAGAATATATCTTTTATTTATTTTGCTCATTTCGTATTTTCAGTAAATTTCTTCTTTTGTTTTCAAACGTAGCTACACGTAAAAAGTAAATACTCCTTATTGCACTACATGTTTTAATTTTTAATTTCTCCTACAATGCCAAGTTTAATTGTGCAGAATTAAAATTTACTTCTTTGCATCTTGTTTTTAATTAAAAATCTAGTTGGTCGTACAATTAAAAATACAAACAAAAACGACAATGGGCCTTATAGCTTAAGTGTCTAATTTTACTATCCTCAACACATGATACCGCTGTTTAAAATGTCCCAGCTACATTACCAATTAAGCGCTGAAACAATTGAAAACGGAAATAGGGGAGATACACCCTAGTAAGTTGTTCCTTTTACACTCAGTAGTCAGTGTATACGGTTTTCCCCTTTGTTTGGACTTTTCTACGATCGGCGGAACATATCTCATGATGTTCTGGAACACCCTATAAATTTGGATCAATAAATTGAAAGAAATTACTCAACATTCTCGTACATTCATCATTTGATTTTAAAACTTATGTTATGCCATGGTCGCCTTCTATAGTTGAAATTTTTTTGCAGAGGAGTCATGTCATCAAAACTAACTAAAAATAACTGTAGTAATGACCGAGTGATGTTAAATGAATAAAGTAAATACTACTTTTACTACTATAAGAAAAATTTTTTTTACTATATTAACTTCTTATTATTTAATTAATTAATGTTTAGTTGTTTACTTGAATATATTGAATTTATGTAATATAGTTGATTCCACGTAAGTTTGTGATTGCGCAATAATAGAATAGTGATTTTGTACGACAAACGTAAATGTATACGTTTCTAAAATGCAAATAATGGACCCACAAGTCCTATTTATGCAAGTAGGGAGGTAAATATTTTTAAATAAAATTGAGGTTTTGTCACAAATTATATCTGTGTAAACGGTATAATGTTGCGCAATCACAAACTTACGTGGAATCAACTATAGATGGGATGCTCTTTATGTTCGAGGTGATTGAATTTAGATTTAGTATTGGTGTAGTACACTTGGAGAAAATAGGTTACAATAAATATATTATCAGTCATTATCAGTATACTTTATTTTTCTTGTTTGTGTGTGTTTGTGTGGAAGTTATTGTAATACTTATAAAGAACATTATTTGTAGGTATGTACAATTTATTCGAATTTATTATTAAATAATATATGACTTGTTCGTATTTAGTAGTAAGTGAGTTATAATAAGTAATAACTCAACTTACTTTGTTTTAAATATTGTATGTTTATTTTTGTCCAGTAGAATTTCTTTTTATTACAACTATTTAAACAATAGTCAATGCTAATGCACATGTCACACCGGCATGCTCGATGAAACAAATGAATAACGTAAAATTTTTATCGCCGCTATTCCATCGAGAATTTTAACATATGGAAATTTGTTGCTGATTTCACAGTGAGTCCTCAATATAATTTTAGACATTTGGTGAATAATTGATGTCAAAATAATAACAGTAAGTAATTAGATAATAAGAATATAACACATTAAGCTTTTGTCAATATATGAACTAATTATTGATTTAATTAACACAAAGAATTGATTAATTTTAATTCTCAGCTGTCAAAAATAATTTTCAAAAACCCTCAAAGTACGAAGTGAACATAGCAATATACAAATTTTCGTATGGCATTTTGCTATACCGGTGTGACACCCTTTTGACAGCTTTGAACAAAGCAAAATGCCACATCGAGCACCGTGCTTCATGCCACGCCGGTGTGACATGGGCATAAATAATAATACATTTTTAGAATAAAATAGACGATCGCAGTCTTATAACTGTCATTTCAAATTATTGCTTAAATAAGAAGTGTCGTATTCTGCTAGAGTTTAATATGGATATTCCTAGTTGCAAATGTTTGTTGAATATTGTTAAATATTCAACTATTCATACCCATGTAAGAATCTAGGATTACTCTATTTTATTTCAGCAGCAGTTTCGTTTTTCGTTTTGTGCTCATTTTAGACTAGAAATATCTCTGCGAAAATACTTCTCTCTCCGTGGAAATATTTCTCTTCTAGTTTATTTTTATTTGCGAACTTTTAATCTTCGTTGTACATTACAGCCATCCCGTCTTATTTTCAAGAAATAAGCAGAGTAAATGATGACTATTGTCTGTCTACATGTTCCGCAGTAAACTATTCTAAGAATTCATGAAAGACGGTTACAAAAACGTAAAATTTGCACTGGAAATTTCATTTATAAATGAATAATACTCATATCAACTGGCTGGCATTCCCAGACGTACGAATTCACAAACGTTTGCAATATGTTCTCGGGTATTGTTATTAAACTGAATTCCGAAACTGACCACAACGGACTTCACACATTCTAGTTTTCAGTGCGAAATATGATGTGGCCAGTATGTTTAATAAAATATGCCTAGTATTTCTTAGTCACTACAATATTTCACTAGCAATCATCAGTTCACTATTTATATTTGTAATATATCATGTTGGTTCGTTGGTTAACTCTTTATTAAAAAAAAAAATACATTGGAAGATTGGAATCTATAACTGACATAATTCGAACTTTAGTCGGTCACATAACGCAATAGGCTTATCAAATCTGATTCTATAGGGTCTTTCATTAAGAGTGATAGGATTTTAATTTTAAATAAAACGTCAACGGTTTGACATCAATTTAGTTTTTGCTTTATTTGGAAGCTTAGACAATGCAGTTATGTTCGGAACAAGATATCGTTCAAATGTCCACCACGGCTTTGTTGACACTGATCAGAATTTGTCTCATTTGCAACACTGGCCGCTACAGCTGTGATTTTCTCCTCACTTCGAACATTTCGTTGTCTTCTTGGTGGCTTATTGTCTTAGTAATGTTAACTCAAACTTTATCACAGTGCGTATTATAGCCTGCGCAGAGTAACGGTGAGGGCGACCCAATTCTGGGGTGAATAAATGTTGAGCACCCACAACTGAGCTCGAACTTTGGTAATATTATTATTTCCAACCGGTCTAGAGACGTCAAACGCTGCATCATAAAACTGCACAATATAGTAAATATTTTGACACCTAGAAGTAAATAAAATATGTATCAGAAACCGAGAAATCTTTATTGAAAAAACTATCGCTCCTATTGAAAGAATGCGTTGAAAAGTGCGTAATGCGTGTTGTCTCGAGTATTTCAACAATAGTGTGATGTATGGCGCTAAGAATGACTCGTTTTTATGGTGAGAATAAAAATGCAATTGTCAGACGATGTCGTCATCGTCATCACCATGGGTGCATCTGTTGCACTTGCTGTGGTAATTGGTCAAATGGGCACTTTGTTAGTCATGTGGAAAAATGTGTTTTTGTTATATTACGCTGTACTATGTAACTTTCTCTGAGATAAGGTTTAGTGTGTATAAAATTGTGCAGTTTATAGCTTTGCAACATGATGATACTTTTGCGACACATTCATGTAAGTGTTTAGATTGCACTACCGAACTGATACTTACATAGTAGTAGACAAGATGCTATTACTTAAACGACAGGACACTTTTTATTTGCCACATAAAGCAGACGACACTGTACAATGTTTGAAAGCACTCTTTTGATTGCGATACATTTCATATTTCAAAACGTTTGCTACCAACTTTGTTACATTATTTGATATTAGCTTATTTAATTGGCCGACTAAAGTAACTTGGCTGACTGTTGTTCTGACAACGCAGGTTCGAATCCTGTTAGCTACACGAAAAATGTTCTCTCTCCATTAACAACCATGAGTACCCGTAAATGTTTATTTTGTATTCTTAGTTGTTATGACATTGAATCAAGACAAATAATTCATACTTTCGTCTAATATTCATACGATAAGCACAATGTTTTTAATGTGAGTACTCCTACTTAACCAATATCATGGTTGCTTAAACATGTATCATTTTATATTTAAATATAAGATCGAGTATAGAATATTGTGTTTAATTATCATCGTTTATAAATATGACGTCTTTGTGACGTCAATAATAATGTTATATTATTTTTTTACAAAATATTTTTAGGATTGTTGCCTACCGAAACTAGCGACATCGAACGGTAGACTTCATGAATGTAACTTCTTTCGAAAATAAACAAATTTGGCATTACCGTACCACACAGGCACATGTATATATTATAGTATTTGTGAGGGAATAAGTTTTACGTTTTAAATACCTGGTACATAAAAATACTGTTGCCTTTTTGATACTTCATAACCTCAATTCTTCGATAAATTGACTTTAAAATTAAATATCGTTTTTATAAAACTGACGATTCCCTTGAAAATTTAATACAACTGTCTTCTATATTCAATTAATATTGTGTTAGTTTTTCGTTAAAATTTGTTGTCTGCTTTAGATACACTAATTTAATAACGCACGATTTCAAGTCAACTTCCTATGCTTGCAATGTAAAAGAGGTCAACTTTACAGCCCCATAGTTACCAAACAAAACTGACAATTGTGCTAATAATTTATTTTAAATTGTATTATTACCATATAGGTACTATAAAATTTTTATTTATTTCTGTCGCCATCGATTTTGGTAGGCAACAACCTTAATGCTTCTGCAACGTAAGGTACAATTTTATAAAATTCTAGTCAAAATTTTTATAGCGTTGCGGAATTACACCAGCGTTATAGTGTTATTAAAAACAGTAAATTAAGGATAAAAAACTTGTGTAGGTTTCGAGCTGAGGGTAGTAACCGCATTAGACATAACGTACGTAAAATTAACACTTCCTGCAGTATCACAACACCAGCAGTTCCCAACAGTTTTGCTACAGAATATCATAAAGTTTAATTAAAACCGTTCAGAAACTGCGGTTTTTCACTTTCCCAGTATAATGTTAATGTCGTTAATATCCAATTTTCATAATGAAACAATGAAGACTCGTATATGAGAAACTTTAAGAACATAGATTAAAGCGACCCCTGTTAAATTAAACTATCATCACTGCCGGTTATGAAGATATTAATTTTGTCGTATTTATTCGACAGACACGCATGTCAGATAGCTCTGAAAAGCAAAACATTTGCTTTTTTACGTCTGTCTATTAAATGACAATTAGTCGCGGAATGGAATTGTTGCCTTAAGCTTAAGTTACACACTTCATTAAAGAGACGAGACGGGTCATTTAGATATTTTTTGCTGTTGTTGTTTTGACGCGAACGGTCGCAAATATCTTTTTAAATATATAATTTATATTTTATGTTGCTTCCACATTCTTATTGAATAATTGTTTTTTAAATTGTGCTTTATATGCACAAGTTGTATACAAAGCTTTATGTTCGACTGTCAGGATGAAATTTTCTCTTAAAATACGTTAATATATTTGAAAAATTTGCATCTCATAGTGTGCAGTGTTGTTTAATTATATTTTAACAATTTAATAATATTAATTTGTGAAAAAATGTCTAGTTCTTCACAATTCTTCTTAAATTTGCATCTCATAGTGTGCAGTGTTGTTTAATTATATTTTAACAATTTAATAATATTAATTTGTGAAAAAATGTCTAGTTCTTCACCTTGTGAAAAAATGTCTAGTTCTTCACAATTAGCCCAATTTCAAGATTATGTAAACAAAAAATGGAAGATTATTCAAAGAAAGTAAAAGAAATTATATAGTTAATTATATAAAATGCATTAAATTATAACATTTATTTTGGTATTGACAGCAGTACAATTTAGCATTTTTTTCCGTACTAGTCCAATAAAGTACCTGTTTGTGGACAGTAAGTAGTGTCATAAAACATGATACAGTCGAACATAAAATTGCTTTCCTGCACATTTTTTGTTTTAAGTCAGATGTTTCAACATTGAACGTTACATTTTTGTCAGATTACCTTTTATATTTGCAGAAGTAATTAAAAATACAAGAATGAAACACGGTGTAGGTACTTAAAGTTTTAATTTTAATTAATAATTTATTGTGCTCAATAACTTTCTTGAGATAAATTAGATGATCTCAAGTAAAACTAAATATTGATTATGTAAAAATTGAAATGCCTCTGGTATTGCATAAAATCTTGAATCTATATATAAAATTATATCAAAAGTACCTTCCAGTATATTACTTAACAAGAGATGGCAATTATTACTCACACAAAAGTTAAAGGTTATACTTTGCGACAAGCAGACGACTGTCATAATAATTCAAATGAGTAATTGTTATTACACTTGAGTAGAATAATGTCAATAACTATTTTGATTTTTTTTTTCAGCAACAGACAATTATTTTTGTTGAATTTTATATTAGCGAAAAGCTTGTTATTTTATACCACAATATTGTCCAGTTTCGTTATGATTTTGCTGTTTCCAGCTGACAAATAAGTTATCCGAAGCTTTATGTAAATGTTCCAGCCTGTATTTCGATAAAAATTTATGAGAGCGTCCATTTTTACCTTCCGCTTACCTGTAAAGGAAGGTATTGGAATCATGCAAAAAATCGGGTGGTGAATTTTTAGTGGATGAGCACGAATTAGGGTCCTTACAACTCATTTTTGATAGTTTCACGATGATGTCTGTGTGTATGTGTGTGTGTATGTGTGTGTGTGTGTGTGTGTGTGTGTGTGTGTGTGTGTGTGTGTGTGTGTGTGTGTGTGTGGTCAAGGGGTGTTAGTCGCATAACTCAAATACGAATTACCCGAAAATTTTGATATTTGGTATTTAACATTTGTATATACATTGGAAGAGCTCCCTAGATTTTGGTACAAATATCTTCATCGGAAGTGATATTTTTTGAAGATTGAAAAGGTTAATTGTCAAAATTGTATATAAATTTGGAAAAATATAGTATTTATTTGTAATGAGAATAAGAGGAAAAGTTATTTGCAACTTACGTTATAAAAAAATTGTCTTTATCTGGTAGCATTAAAGAACTGCAGTAAAATTTAAAAAATAAATTTATCAAATAAAACGTTGATATCTTGTAATCCATGATCGGTTGATTTTTGTTTCTGCGTAAAAAATATTGACATGTGAGACGGGTGACAAGTTGGCATACTAGCGCTATATAAGTCCTAAGTAAGATATTAAATGTAGTAATTCAACGGAGGATGGCTTCAATACAGCAGAGTTTTCCTGTGAATGAATTTTTTTATTCAGGTGATGCAAATTTCTGTGTTTGAATATTTGAGATTTTTATTTGTATATTTTAAATGGGCACCGGATTGCACGTATACACAAGGAGGATCGTATACATTTCTGTTTAAAATCTAGATATGGCGGAAGGTTGTGTGATGGCCACGTCAGATTTTTAATTTTATTTCGCAGTCTGCGTCTGTTTACTGCTGGATCCTCTGTATAATCACTCCCGGTAACTATTTTATGTTATCATGCAGATTTATTTGGACATTTATTGCAAATTCATGAAGTTTTTGTCACAGCAGACATTTTAACCCGGTGCATTATTTTGCAATAACACCACACAGCGTTCTGCTATGCAGAGTTATTAGTTGAACTCGTAAAACTAAGCTACACAATGCCGGGTAAATCCCACAACTTGGGGACATTGTCCGCTGAGCTAGGTTGGCTACACTGGAAATAGAACATGTATATTATATTTACTTGATAACTTTATTAGTATGTGAGCAAATTACACATATGGTAATTTATGACCTTTGATTATAATATATACCAACATGCATTTTTGTATATTCCGTGATACACATTGTGATTTATTAACGAAATGGAACGTATACAAGAAGTATTTACATTGATAATCGCGGTTAAATAATAAATCGTTCAAGCACAAATTTGCATTTTAGACAGACATTGAGAACAAGAACTACATAAGTATTTTTATATTTTATATTAACATACATCATAGGTACTAGACGTTATTCAAATCTCATTTTTAAATTAGATGCTTCAGTTATTACCTTTTGCGAGTTGTTTTTGTGCATGTAAGATTTTTTAATTACCATAAACGAATTGAATATTATAATAGTATATTAAGTATCAAGGGCGGTATGTGCAGTTTACCGGTTGAGGTTGGAGACCGAAACTGGTAAAAAATTGCACAAAACGTCCGTGATGCTTATAATATTTTTTACCCGATCGATACAATAAAAATAAATTTGAAAATAATGTTTATTTTTTGTTTTGTAAGTATAGTTTGCATTTTGATGCTGTTGCCTTAATTTCTGTTGCTCTTTAGTGCTTACTGCCTTCTTTATGAGTTCGTTCTAGGGATGGGAAAAATTTCGATATATCGATAAATATCGATATGAACATCAATTGTTATTACATTTCGTTTGGTATCGATGTATCGATAGGTAACTCGATATTTGTTGATATATGCCGATAATTATCGAAAAATATCGACAATATCGAGTTATCGATACATCGATATCAAACTAAAAGTAATATCTACTGATATCCATATCGATATATCGATATTTTTCCAACCCAATCGCATGCTAAGATCGCTTACCGCCTTTTAATTTGTTATTACCGTGAAAATAGATCCAGTAAAAGCCAAAAATGACCGATCATGCAAAAAATATATTGCTTTAGTCCTGGTATTTTATTATAATCTGAATAATATATTATTCCACGATGGATGACTAAAGCTAGATTCAGACTTACTCAATTATAAGTACAAGTGACTAATTTAACCAATCAACGCTCTATGTTCGCATTTATAATTGAAATTGGAATTTTGTGGAAACGCTGATTGGTTAATTTAGCACTTATAGGTACTTATAAATGGGTTGGTCTGAATCTAGCTTTACTCAGGAGAATGAAAACTTATCCAAAACTGAAATCAACAACCAACAAGGCCATAAGTCGTTGGTACCTCACTCACTAAGTTTTTACAGTTTTATTATTGACCAAGAAATAAATGTTTTTTTAAAATAATTGTATATATAAATAGTTGTTAAACTGAATTACCTACAGAATATATTATTAAACAATAGTAGATATAACACATTTAATAACTATTCAAAATTCAAAGTGGGAATGTCCCTCTTGAAGTCCAAATCCTCTCAGTTGTTAACCTTCAGTATACTTCATTGATAAACATCACTTCGATTACCTCCATCTTCTCATCTTCATCTTCTTTAATACTTTCTGACTTTCCTGCTAAGAATTCAAATCAAATTATGTTGATGCTTTCTCGCCGATCATTAAACATTGTCATATCTCTTCAAGTGCATTTCAATTGCATTCATTCTTTTGATTGTATCTCCGGTTGTCATCTCAACTTACATCAATCTTCTCATCTTGTGATCTTCTCTTGTTAGTTGCTATCTAACAAACAAGCGAGTGTCGAGTGGGTGGACAGCCACCTAAGATAGTTTTGTAACCTTCAGAATATACTAATTACACGGTGATTTGATTATGTTTAATTAATTCTGAGTGCTATTGTTTGTAGCGATTTTATGGTTGAATGCATTGCTTGCCAACGTTGTAAACAATAGTGGGGATTTTATTATTTAGCTGTTTTTAAAAACGCAATAACGCATTTTATTTGTTTTGCCTGAATGGAACAATACACCAAAAATTGAAGCTCGTAGGCTAATTTTGTATTATTTTATTAGATTTACAGATTATGTAACTGATTGTAATTCTGTCAAAACATGTTCACACAAGGATTCTTGTAGGATTCTTCCACGCTTCTGAATTTTTGAAAAATAATCCTGAATATATAATTCATGTTTCACGTGACACATATTTGACTAATTTGATTGGCTAAAATAGGGCAGCAGGCGGTCGACAGCTATATGGAATTTCATTTATGTGGTTTCATGTGCTGCCATCTATTGCTGCCCGAAATAAGTATTTCAATAAAATGATAAAATATTGATCAGAGTTGCTGAATAAATACAAAATTTAAAAAAATATATAAAAAATTGACAACAGTCATTATTACTTATGTCATTTATGATTGAAAACTGAAAGTTGAAGGCGTTGAATGTATTTATTACATTTATTTTAATATTTTTCTGTGTTAAAAGTGTTTTATTACCAACTACTGTATTATTACATTATTAAGCAATGGTTATTTTACGTTTACGAATTAAGTAACACGTCGTGGGGTGGAATCAGGAATAACGGATTTTTGAGAGCAAAGCGAAAAAAAACTACCAGAAAAATCTCAATCGGTGGAATGTTAAGAATTACAAGGTTCGCCAAAACGACATTATTGAATACGCATTCTTAATACCTATGTCACGAAAATTATAAAAAATATATTTTGAGCAAATACTAATTAAAATATTGTAGTATACTATTAAAATAAAAAATAAAAATTAAATTAGCGAAGAAAACTGTTTTACTCTTTGTTCTATATAAATTTATATAAACATTAAAAATTAAAAATTACTTATTGTAAATTTTTTTAAATTAGTTCATTCGGGCAGCAAGAGATGGCGCCAGGAACAATTACATATATCGCAGATAGCTGGATCTGTCGCTTCTTCTTTGTGTCTCTTGTTCTGTGTAGGGCAGTAAGAGGCTATCAAATTGATGATATTTTTATCACCGCTGTTACATGTCAACTGTTTCTGTCAATTAATTTCCTACTGTCAGTTCCATATTTAAATATTGCTGTTTGTCAAAAATAAGACTTAAATTGAATGAACCTGATTGTATTTGGTGGGAAATGTCAGTGAAGACAAAATTGAGAAAGGTAAACAGAATTTAAAACGTTTTTGATAGCTATTGAAAAAATATAACCAAACATTTTGGACTCATTCATTATAATATATTGTCCCCAAATATAACTCGGGCTATGATTAATCATAGGTGATAACATTCGTTAGTCTTCAGAAAATTGAACTCGTGCTGCGCACTCGGTCAATTTTCATCGACTAACTCATGCTATCACCGATGATAATTATAGCACTAGTTATATTACCCCAGATGATAATTGCCTGTCAAATAGCGGCGCCGCTAAATTGAATCTTCAAGAAGAATGTTTAATTCATTGATTGCTGAAAACAGTCGTGTATTTTTTTCCAGAATTCATAAGCATGAAATCATTTTAGTTTAACTGCACACAAATCTTTCCTGAGGTGTACTCTCGAATGGTAACCATGTGTACACGTGAGTTGACGGCCGGTATGTGTAATCACACAGTACCAAAGGCTGCCACACCCGAGTTTGACATAAATGTGTGATAAAATACAAATAACATTTAACTTCGATTTACAGTTATTTTTTAATACCAATTATTTATTTTTAGAATCAGTGGTGCAACTAGCTATTAAACATATGTTAGGTATTAGTTTAAACAGTTCATTAAATAAGTGAAAATTGCTAATAGTTACTCAACTATTAAATACATAAAGTTGATTATTTCCACTTTTCCAGAATGAGTTATAATTAACCAACAAACGGTTCCTGTTTTACGACACCTCTCACTTTGTATTACATTCTCAATAATTCTCTAATGATTTCATAAAATTCTTGTGTCTTCTGGCGCTGTATTCTAGGCGGTCATGCAAGGAACTAAAATGTAGCGTCTCGACGCGTCTGAGAGAGAGCAGGTGCGTCGCAATGTTGCGGAGATTTTATATTGATACGGTTGGGGATTTAGTTTATTATGGTCATAGCGAATTTCGCTATTTTGTTTCGTTGGAATTGGAAATATGACTAGAATAATATAATTTTTTGTGAACAGCAGGAAAATACAATGAGTATTTTGTAGTAAGTAACAAATGATATTGTATTTTTGAAACAAATTTACTTTGATTTGAAGTAGTTTTTTCTTTGGATTGGTGTAAGGGAATGATCCAATCAAAATCTATTATATTTTCGTCGATAAGTATTTGTCTAATTTATCTTACTTTTATATTTGTTAAGTACCTATAAGTTCTCGTTTTATTATAAATATTTGAACATTTTTAGTTTGTTTTGAATATAAAGACAATGCAATGCACATTTGAAATGAGGTAATATGTTTTCGTTCTATTTATTGAACTGGACTGGACGAATACGGCAAATGTTATGATGAATCATCATGGAATCACGAATTATTGTAGTTAAAAAACGTCTTTGATGTTAGTCAAGTGAAATATTGCGGTGAAAGAAAGCTTTGAAGATATTTCGTATCTAATATTCTTTTTAGAAGAAATATAGTGTCCTGTTTGTCGTTTCGGTCGGCTAGACAATGCCTTAAAACTTTTTCTCTGTTTTTGGAATGATGTTTCCTTTTATGGCGTCCACATCTCTAGCTGAGCTCGGCAGAGGAGACTAATTATTGTTCGTCTCGCGGCACTACGGACCTTTTGTTCCTTCCATTATTTCAATCACCACACACACAGACACACATACGCTAGTGGAAAGCATGGAGTACATTTAAGTACATCACTCACCGCCTGCTTTATTTTTGTCACTACGTCTAGTTTTACTCTTTTGTCATTTGTAACTCGCGATAGGAATTTGTTTTCCCGAGTAGCATTTTTGTTTCAACGCCAGCGAATTAACTGCATTAGGAGTTGTAAATTCCGGGTGACGTATTGGCTGCGCCCACGCTGTGTTCAACTGTTTGTGGCCTTGAACTGTGGACGATCAACATGGTTTTCATTTGCTTGCATCGTTATTAATCAAAATGGTTGCACGACCCTACGGCAAATGAATTATTACAGATTGGAAGTTGAGTCGGATGACGATGGCTATAAATTTACTGCTGGATTGGATGGACGTCTGGAATTACTATTAGTAAATTAGTTAATTACTTGGAATTAGAAACTGTCGATTACTTTAAAACTACACCCACATCTATTAAGATCCAATAATAATCTCGACTAACACGTCATCTTTATATTTAGGTATTTCCATCAATACAAATTTTGTACAAACTGTTCGTATTAAGGACCTTCCACACGAAACAATTTGTGACCATCATTAGTCATTCTTCGAAGCAATGGATTTAGACAGAGCTATACCAACTGAACTCGTTAGCTTGGTGATCCAATTTTGAACTTTGTCGGTTATGTGTTGAGACGGTTATTTTAATATTTCGACCTTAAGAGGCCCATCTACTACCTAAAATCCAGCATAAAATGTACTAACGTAGCGAGTGTTTTGTGACCAGTACAAGAATGATGAAAATTTATTTCAACAACGATTTAATAGAAAAAGAATGGATCTACAGGTGTGCCTTTTTAAAATTTTGATAAAAAAATTGTGCATATGAATATAAAAAATCCGAAAAATTAAAAAAATCCTATTTTATGCAAATTTTACACAGTTATATCTCATGATAATTTTTAAAATTTGAAAAAGGCACATCTGTAGATTCATTATTTCTCTATTAAATGTTTATAAAAACATTATCCTGAAGTCAATAATAATCTGACAGTTTACTCGCAACGAAAACACTTTTACAGTATTTTTCAACTTCAAAATGACATTGCATGGCTAGGATGCGGCAAAGTACGAGTATCGGGCTGGTTTCAGACAGCTCTATTAGTGGGGTAAAGAGTGGAATGAAAAAAAATCAGGAGTATTCTAGGAATTCGGTAAAAACGTAGACGAGTCGCTTAATAAAAGTAAAATGCTTCATACAAATTAAATAATCTAGTCATGTTATAGTAATCGGGTGAGCAAACGACCAACGACAACGACAGTTTAATCGTACTCTGGTTTGTACAGCAACCAACAGGAAAGTTGAACCAATTATTTTGTCGGTAATGCGGACTAAACTGTTGGACAAAACAATTTCCTAGTGTGCGTTAGATTATTTCTGAAGTCTGGGTATCTAAAATTTCTGTTAGTACGTATCTGATGTGACAGACACGTACCTTTTTATTTGTCGAAATATTGAAGAAGAACACCTCTGATAATGTGGTGCTCATGGCGGAACAAACACAAACTAAGTTCGCAAATTCGATTGAATCGCTCGACTGCAAAGTCCGGACAGACACGCAATGTTAAGGGGAGCAGAAGAGAAAGAGGAAACAATAGGGTTGTGTCTGCCAGACTAAACATAATCCGCTTCCATTCGCAATTAGCGAAACTGAATCCATCGACGTATTTAACAACAATAAACAATTTATTATTCCTAACCTTTTCTCTGCAATGACGTAATTTTTACAGACTTCTATTTATGGTATCGTCGCCGACAGAATAACGAATGCATGTCTGTAAAATTATTGGCGTAACATTTACATCTTAATGATCAACCTGTTGTAGTTTTACGTGAATAAGTTCGAAGCCACACCTCGCACGATTTGCTACAGCTGAGATTATTGTTTCATCCTTTCGTGAGAAGTTCAGACGTTAATTAGAGAGTTAATTAAATACCGGCGTGACTGCTGATTATAGAATTCAATAGAATGAACTAATCTTAGTTGTAAGCTGTCGATAGTGAGATAGTTCACCTCGAGAAAAGAATAATTGTTTTATATTTTATTTTATCCTCGTTTTTATATTCAGTTCAAACAATGCGATAGAACTACGAACTACACAGACATTCTAGCTTCACCTCTTTCCGTCTCTTTTAATACTTGTTATTTTATTTTCCTAAAAATAATTTTATTTGTTATATGTACTCCCATAATTTCCGAGAGCCGATACAATTAAAGCGGCTCGTCTACGTTTTTACCGAATTCCTAGAATACTCATGATTTTTTCTTCTTCATTCCACTCTTTACTCCACTACTAGGGCTGCCTGAAGCCAGCCCGAAACTTGTACTTTGCCGTATCCTAACTATGCAATGTCATTTTGAAGTTGAAAAATACTGTAAAAGTGTTTTCGTTGCGAGTAAACTGTCAGATTATATTGACTTTAGGATAATGTTTTTATAAACATTTAATAGAGAAAGAATGGATCTACATAATGTTTTTTAAAATTTTTAAAATTAATTTGTATCATGAGATATAACCGTGCAAAGTTTGCATAAAATAGGATTTTTTTAATTTTTCGGAATTTTTATATTCATGTACAATTTTTTAATCAAAATTTTAAAAAGGCCCATCTGTAGATCCATTCCTTCTCTATTAAATCCTTGTTGAAATAAAATTTTACCATTCTTGTACTGGCCATAAAACACTCGCTACGTTAGTACATTTTATGCTGGATTTTAGGTAGTAGACGGGCCTCTTAATAATTCTTTACTGCTACTTTTTTTTATTATAATAATATTTAAAAATGTCTCGCCTATGTATAAAGTATTTCAGTTTATTGTTAATATTATCAAGTCATTTTAATAGTAGATTAAAATTGAAATACCAAGATCTAATCAGTTAAATGTTCAATATATATTTATGACCACTTTTTTAAAACCCAAAACTTAAAAACAACTTTAATCTAGGAAAAGCAGCTAAAAAATTCAGTAATCATTATAATTCATCCCGAAAAAATCCACTATCTCATATCGAAAAACAAATTTGGTCCGTTACGCAACGCCATACAAAAGAACAACAGGCTCTTCGGAAACTATGAATAATTTATACTTCTAATACCATTCCCGCAGATGTTGGCCTCACGCAACACTTCTTGAAGATGGCTATCGCCAAATCGCGGACTAATGATATGTTCCATGGGGTCTTAAAATTCGGAAACGTGAAACAATCGCATAACAGCTGTAGACCAAACAAACACCGCTAACGACTTTGTTTTGTTCATTCATTTGGAACAGAGGAACATCGACAGGTGGAGAAGAATACACTAATTTTAGAGGGCTTAATAATAGTTGGGGATTTTTCGCTGAAATATGGCTGTGTTATTATTTGTTTGTTACGGATTTTATTGTATTTGAATAATTATATAATTTAAATGCATTTTCGGTGTTATGTGAATGCAGAACTAATGAAGTTATTCAGGCAGCTGACATATAGAATGGTTTCCAAATTCAGGACATTCAGAGACACGATTTTATATCGTCTTACATTATTATATGACATGCATACATATACCTTATGTATCACATATTTTACTCAATTTTGGTGGAGCATCTTCACATATTGCCTTCGGTACAGATAAACAGAGTGGTTTTGAAGTTAATGTCATAAATTTAAAGGTAAATATTATGACATGTGAGATTACGAAACAGAAAGAATTTTTTTAAAATTCGAAAAATTAAGACTAGTTTACCTGCAGCATTTTTTTGTAGTACTGCACTATTAAACACAAGCAATAGAAGTAGGTAATCAACATCTTAAATGATATAATACTAGTAAAATAATCAAACAAAATTTAATTATTTTTAATGAAACAATAATTACTCCACCCAGTGGCAGTGGCGACGAATTTTTTTTGACTGGGAAACATGGAAATGCCAGACTACTTTTCCTTAAATTTATGACATTAACTTCAAAGCCACCCTGTATAATATTATACCGTGTGTGTGCGGTTAGCAGCCGTCAATTCATGGGTACTAATGGTTGTTAGTAGAGAAGATTTTTTTACAAGTTAACTGGAATGTCTACTCAATTGCAATGATAACATGATTTTTTGATTTGTATCAAGCATTTACTATTAAAATAACGCACAATCTACAAAGTTGTCTTCATTTCAAAAGAAGCTAGTAGTATAAAAATATGATTTCAGTACCTAGTGGTTTAATTGGGGCTTAGTGCAGAGTTAACAACTTGCACGTTGCACAATAGGTCAAACTGCAGTTACACAGTTGCGACTTGCAAGTTCTGCTTTTGGCTTAAGCCTGTTTTCATTACACTAGTATCATACAGCAAATTGTGTGAAATATCGCATTGCTTCGTAAATTGTCTGGACAAAATAGATAAGCGCGGCTGTCAAATTATTATTATATGCGAACTACGCAGAATCACAAACTAAACATTGTACGTAGGTATATAAAATTGTCTCAGTATAAAACAGAGCTTAAAAAAATAAAGCAATTAATTGCTCCAGATATTGTTCAATTTGTTGCGCAATTTCTTGTTCAATATTTAGCGTAGTGTAAAACGGCCATAATATGCGAACTGCGCTGAATCACAAACTAAATATTGCAGGTAGGTATATAAAATTGTCTCAGTATAAAACAGAGTTCTTAAAAAATAAAGCAATTTATTGCTCAAGATATTGTTCAATTTGTTGCGCAATTTCTTGTTCAATATTTAGCGTAGTGTACCATTAGTGCAGGGTTTCATCTCATGTGTTACAACCTGCACGTTGCACAATAGGTCAAACTGCAGTTACAAGTTCTGCTTTTGGTTAGCAGTGACATCCTCCGCTCATGAATTCTTCTCGTCAGCTGATGTTTGATCTGTATTTACTATTAAATTAATACACAATCTACAAATTGTCTTCACTTTAAAAGAAGCTAGTATTATAAAAATATTATTTCAGTACCTAGTGGTTTAATTGGGGCTTAGTGCAGAGTTTACAACCTGCACGTTGCACAATAGGTCAAACTGCAGTTACAAGTTCTGCTTTTGGTTAGCAGTGACATCCTCCGCTCATGAATTCTTCTCGTCAGCTGATCGCGGGTTTGTTACCGTTACGGAAGTGATGTTGCACGGCGTATTCTAATTTCGAGGGCGAGGATAGCCAATCAGCGGTCTATAAATAGCAAGTCAGTGACCGGGCGCGGTAAACATCGCGGCTTCGGCTTGCTCAACTGCAGCAGGTTCGGTGTTGGGCAACCGACGACGAAGTTATGACACTGGCAATGGATAATGTATGCGCGCTTGCAGGTGATCGAGATGATTGGAATTGGAAACGGAGCCGGTTGCATGGTACATTTCAGGGAGAACGATATTTTATATTTTGAAGTCGTTGATTTACATGCTTTTTTACCTATATTATTGAGTGTGAAATTGACAGACTTACATTTAAAAGAATGTGATTGAAAACTTTGAAAGATCTTTTACAATAATTATTGCTGGACATGTCAACATAAACTTAGATAAGACAAAAACTTGTGGATACTTATCTTTTAATCTAATATCGGTTTGAAATTAAAAATTATAAACCAGCCTTAAGGTCCATCTCTTGCTATCAAATGCAAAGCAAAAAAGCATGTAACAATAAATCATTTTGTTACTTTTGTTTTGAAATCGATGACCTCATATTTTACAATGATGTACTTATAGGTTGTGCTTACATGGCTATAGAATGAAATTTACAAAAAACCTTGCCGTATTTTGTTAAATAATTTCTAATAATTACTAAATATGCAAGTTTTACATAAATTAATACAGGCAATGGGTTAACTGATTAAAAAATCTCTCTATATCCATTTTCCGACTAATTTATATTATCGATTTCAAAATAAATTTTTTATTTTTGTACATTAATCAACTTATGTTACGGATTGTTAAATGATAAAAATTAGCTCCAAGTTTTGCTAATTGATGTCACAGCAATTAATAACTTTCATTTATTGATTCGCTAATGAGACATAATTCTTCATGTTAAATTTCAATTTAATTTTTTTTATATAATACAGCCATAATCGTTCAAATTGTTAATCTTCTGCATTTACAAGTGTAGCGCCTTAAGAAGTCCAGAATTGTCTGTTTCATAAAGAGATATAGAATGGTTATCGAAATGATGATTATAGTTAATGACAGTAATATTGAAATTTGCGGGTTATATTAGTAGCGCGCAGAATAATACGACAGGAGATGACACTGTTGATTTTCTATGTGTTTCCATGTCACACAATTTTACTCCGAAACAATCACATTGTGGTGGAGGAGGGAGCCAGTGATGTTAGTGGCGAGTTGTCAGTTTAAAATTTAAAAAGATATCTCTATTATCATAACATCTATTTACGTGGTTTATATTATATTTTATTTAATTTTGACATAATAATAACATGTTATGAATTTATTTTTGCGAGTCTGAAACGTCAAAATAATTTTAAAACTATCTAGTCCACAAGTGAATAAATCTTTATTTGAAATTGATGTTAGTGTTAAAATAATACTTATTTAGAAACATCAACATTGAATAAAGAAACTTATTATATAAGAAAGTTTAATTTAAATTTATTAATTCGATTTTAACTTTTCTGGCCTCCCTCCGTCCAATTTAGTTGCTCGGCAGTGTAAAAATATGTGACACTAGCTGCGTTCAATGAAGCTAGCAAGTTTCTTTATGCTGATTGGCGCAACAGTGTAAATTTAATAATGTTACTATGGTTTGTCTATCTTTGTTAATATTGGTAGCGCAGCAAAAGCAGCAGTTTGTTTTTGCTAGCACTGTTGACATAATTTGCTAGTAAAACTGTCAAATTTTCTCTTGTACACCAATCAACGTAAATAGTCATCTCCTATCTATATTATACTTCGTGATCAGTAGTAAAATTTGTTAGAACCCATTGGAATTTTACTTTCCCGATTTAAATCATTCCTTGCAAAGTTATCTCCACCGTTCCAGGTGACCTCCCACTCCTCAATGGCCTACAAACTTCGTGATTTATTTCCGCTGCAGATGAACCTGTCCCGCTGTCCCTGTCGCTGTCCCCAAGTAGAGAACTGACCAACTTTCCGCTGAAATGCGCTGCGTTGCGTCGATTTCGTTGAAACTTTTCAGCACAGTTTGCGCGACGAAGTCGGAGAGAGATTAAAGAGAACGTCTTGGAGGCTGCAGAGAAGTGGAGATTCAATTTGTGGTTCTGCGGGACTCTGGGGACGGATTTTCTCAATGTTACGAGGATTTGATACTTCGGGATGAGATCAATGTGATTTCAATATTTGCCGGTTTTGTATTCAAACTGAGTAGGAGAGTATGCTTGAAATATCGGCGATCATCACATATTTCTTTTCAGTGTGGAATACCGTCAGATTTCAGCAGATTATTTAATCAAAGACGCAATTAAGATTGATAAATATAAAAATGTTCATATATAATATCCCAAGTGCATGTCAAATTATCGACAATTATTACAGGCACGAGGTATATACGATGGATTATTTCCCGATTAAAATTTAGCCAAACGCTGTTTCTCTCATGAAAAATAAAGCAAAATTTAAAAACTTTCTTTGACAGTAAGTCAGAATCACATTGCCACGCCGTATCCAAATACGATTATTCACTAGTGCAAATTATCTATAATTTACACTAGTGCAAAATTATCATGTAATTCTACATTGATTGGACGACATTCAAAAATGACAGACTTCTGATTGGCTTAAATTTTATGAGGGAAATATTAGTCAGTTTAATTTAATCGTGGTGGGAAAAATGAAAATTTTCCAGGGAAATAACTCGAAATACTATTTTATTAAAAATAAATTTATTATCTGTATAGTGCTTCAACAAATTCTAATTTTAAACTCGGCTTTAAGAAAACAATTCGAACTAACAGTCAAAAAGAACTTTGTGCATTACTTTCAAATATTTAATCTGAATTTGTTTGTATTGATAAACCAGGTTTAAATGAAAGTTTCTTTAGATTAATTGCCTAAAGAATAAGTGAGTATTGCCCTGGCTACGTTTATAAATTCTGTCATTGAAATCTGTGGTGCAGCCGAATAGATGTGAATTTTTTTCGAAAAATTTAAAGGGCCATCTATAATTTCGTGTTTCCAAATTTTCCTTAATACTTAAAAGACGCATTCACAGCTCGAAATTTAGTGAAATTCGTATCACTGAAATTTGAAGACATTAATTTGACTATTCACAGCTCTGAATTAGTGTCTTGCTGTTTGTCTTGTCAGCACAGAGTGTCAATTAATTTTTTTTAATGAAAACGTGATAAAGAAAAATGAAAACATAATTAAATATAAATATAATTGCCAAATTTCCATGTTTTTACGATAAAAGAAATATATTTTTTCTTAATTTATAGAAGGCACCCTAAATTTACTACAATTTGAATATATTTTTACGAAGTGAAATTCGAGTGTACCAAATTTCAGTGTTATGAACGCAAGTACACATTGCCATATGACAAACTTCACAAACACCGAATACCACCAAATTTCAAGCTGTGAATGCGGCTTAAGAAAATTGGTTTCTTTCTTTAAACATTTTTTAAGAAAGGCGTTTTAAAGGTATTAATATAATAAGTCGTTTTTATGAAGCACTGTAGGCGTTCATTTAAAAATCTGGTGACGTCCGTAAAAGTTAGAAATACGTTTCGTTTAAATATTTGTATTACATAACAGCATTATCTCACGCCTTGGGGCGTGTAAAAGAAAACAAATGAAAATACCTAGTGAAAATATTTGCCTAATATATCCTCCCGAATCATTAATCACCGTAGCTTTACAAATAAAACGGACCCAAAGGTAAACTATTTATATTTTTAACTGCGTCAAAAATCAGTTATTCCAAACACTACAGTTTGCCGGACTGACTGTAAACAAACACATCAAATTTAAATGAAAATGAAATGGCTACGTGGCCGCTGGAGTGAATATAATTAACCGCTAATACATCATCTAACGCTAACAAGTCTCGCTGGCTGTCGCCTCACAATGAGAGCTCTGTTTGTGTGCAAGAACTCGAGATAAACTGCAGGAGATGCATCAATCATGCCTCCACGCACGTTCAGGAGACTGGCCTTCTTGGATTCTACGAATTGTCGACTTTAAATTAGATGAATATATGTTTCGATTGCAGCAATTATTACAGTGTACGTGCTTTTTGCCACGGTATTCATAACAGAAACATTATTATGTTTACGCAAATAATACTAATCATTTAGTTTTAACCTCTTGAATATGTTGGAAAATTTAATGTCTGCATGACGGCCTTTCACCATTTTCACGTCTAAAGTATATTCACAAATATTTTTGTACCTACATACATACCTACATTTTTGCATAGGTATCTAGGTACCACAACTTTTACCAAACTTGAATTAACATTCTCACATACCGTGAGTTTATTTTAACGTGAAACATGGGATTTTTCATATCCATGGTTACGAATTTAACAGCAATGTATTCGAGCGTTCTTTTTAAAATCAATTTAACTGTATTATTCTTGACCAATATAACATATTTGGGCAGCTGTAATAGTTCCAAGAGACGCTTTCAACATAAACTTGTAATTGTTTAAACTATACCTATATCGTATTCCAGGTAGCATCAGTTTGACTCCAATTAACAAATTCAAATGTTGCTATCTGGACGATATAGGTATAGTTTAAACAATTAGAAGTTTGTGTTGAAGGCTTCTCTTGGAACTATTACAGCTGCCCAAATATGTTATATTAGGCAAGAATAATACAGTTAAATTGATTCCCTATGTTCGATTTTAAAAAGAACGCTCTAATCCATTGCTGTCAAATTCGTAACCATGGATATGAAAAGTCCTATGTTTCATGTTAAAATAAATTCACGGTATAGTAAGTCATTGTTATAAATTGGTATAAATATATACATAGCTGAGTTCAGTTCAGTTCGGATAAAAAACATACCTACCTTAAAATCTGACTGGTCAAAACAGACACCTACATGGAATATTTCATAAGGATCAGACAAATGGTCTAAATTCTACATTTTCAATCCCTACTCCTAAGATTGATACAGAAACTATATTCGAATCTGAGTTGTCAAAACCATATTCGGTCACGTCATACTCTCAGCTATCCGCACCTTAAATTCAATTTTAGTTTATCCTGTAAACAGTTCTATAGTGTCAAATAATTTTGTGGAGTTGTATGGTTGATCTTCTTCATTTTTCTAAAGAACTACTTTGCCGTTTACAATTGGTGTCAGTGTTTTTCAAACTAGATTTGAAAGATCGTTTCGAAACTCAAAATAGAAAACGTAAACTGTTCGGTCAAAGACTTCTCATAAATTGTGTTGATTTGTAGATAAATTTGCATATGGTCTAGACATAAAAAGTGCTTTACAACATATTAGTTTATGTTCATAGAAATTAAAATTCTTTTCATCGTGCTGTGTTTGTAGGAATAATAAATTAAATTCTTAGAGTAAAGGATAATTCAATTGATATTTAGTTTCTTCTCTAAAGAGTAAAGAATGTGATATATGCTGTTGCCTCTTTCGTTTCGGTCATGAAGATAAATCTTACCATGACATTTTACTCTTACGTAATTTCCTACATCCTCTGTAAATTCTCAATTATATCAATTTATTTACTATTTAACCGCCTACGTTATCTTCAATAAAATCTCGGCTTTGCCATTGTAAATAAGAACAAGTAATGATAAATATGTGAGCAATAAATACTCTAGACTCTAGAGTCGAGAACTAGTTTATTTATATCTTATTATTTTTAACGAAATACAATATAGTGTTTGCAGGAATGCAGGTTGTAATTTCTATTTTTTCTCTCAAGATTCTATCGACGTGTTCTCATAAATATTGACTGATTTATGGAACAGGTTTTTCCGCTGCAATTTTTTTTACTAGCTTCTGTCACCAGTCCATCAGAAAGTTAGCAGATTGTTCTAGGCAAATACAACGTGAAATATTGCCTAATATTCGTAAACTCCACCTGTGAGCGCGAAAACTTCAACAGTAAAAGTCTTTTCCTTAAACGGAGTATAAAAATTCTAGAAAAATGCACATAAGAAAACTCGATATGATCGTATCCTTGAGTTGGCGTTAGTGGAAAAGTTTCAAACATCGATTGGAACTGCAAAGTTTTTATTTGATAAAAATGCTTTCAATTTCGTTGGATGTTTGCTCAATGCTCATTGATTTCATTCCTGTTTGAATGCGATGCAAAGTTTCCTAAAGTTTCGCAATTAAATTATTGATAATACAATGCACGCTCCGTTGGATTTTAACTGCAGAGTTCAATCACAATAGACTCAACAAGACCGGAACATATTTTTGGCGGGACACATACTTCACAAACTGTAAAACAGACGCCAGAAATAGAAAAGATAAATAGATAGTTTCGAAAATACCTCTCATTCACGCCTTCAATTCTTGGTCAACGAAACTTGGTTCGTTGATTCTTAAAATCTATTAAGAGGCCCGTCTACCTCCTAAAATCCTGCATAAAATATACTGACGTAACGCGTGTTTTGTGGCCAATCCAAGAATGGTAAAATTCATTAAAATTTCCAATTTACTTACCTATGCAAACTTTACACGGTTATATCTCATGATACAAATTTATTTTTAAAATTTTAAAAAGGCACATCTGTAGATCCATTCTTTCTCTATTAAATATTTAAAAAGGCATTATCTTGAAGTTAATAATAAACTGACAGTTTACTCGCAACGTAAACACTTTTGCTGTATGTTTCATCTTCAAAATGACATTGCATAGCTAAGATGCGGCAAATACGAGTTTCGGGCTGGGTTTGGGCAGCTGCAGTAGTCGGGAAGGGACTGGAATAGAAGAAAAAAAGTCGATTCCTTGCATTGTTTGTGAGAGTGCTAAGAAAATATTTTTTGTCCAGAAAATTACACACGAAAAAAAAACCATTAAATATTTCAAAAATATAATTTCTTAGCACTCCAGAGTCATCTTTTAACTATATATAAAATATAAACAGTGTAGGTGTTCTAACACGAGCTCAGTTTGTAATATAGCAAGGTCCCTTTTTCACTATATTTTTGGCACAAGTGTAGCGCCTTAAATCTACAATGCATTTATTAGGATGCAAAATCCTTCGTAAAATAAAATAACAGTAAATTCAGATAAACTGTAATTTCTAGAACAGATTTATAAAAACGAGACACATAATTCAGTAAAAATTCTATCCAGACTTCGTGTTTAAAATCAGGAGGATTACTGAGAAGCCCAAAAAAGTGCAGAAGTATTTCAGGATTAAAATTATAAACATGTAACCTTATCTTCATAAAAACTCATTCTTAACATGTAAGCTGTCACAAATACTGAAATACACCCTCGTGACGAGCTGTAATCAACTTGAAGACCACCTGACCTTTCTAAAGACTAAAGAGCAAAGGTATTTGTGGGACATGTGAGCCTTATGCAGCGACAAATATGCATTAACAGTCTTGCAGTGTTGTTGATATCAGCCTGTAATAAATAATTAATAATTATAACTCGAGTATTGTATGGAAATGCGAACGTAGGCACGAATGGTACTAAAGAATAAAGATTTATAACTTCATGTTTCACACTAGGATTTTTCTATTGTTGAAAGTTGAATGGAAACCTGTGGGCTGTGGGCGGTTAATATGTGGATTGATTTCAATTTGCAAGAGAAGGATGAGAGTTTTTTCCATTTAAAGCTGTAAAGTTCATCGTTAGCCTCATTCGATTTCTCATAAGCATTTAGTTTGAAGGTTTACATTTAGGTATTTAAGTTTCAGAAATATAGTATTCACATAATGAGCTTAAAATTGGTTTAGTAAGTGGTAAACATAAATCTTTTTGGAGATTTCAAACTTTAGTGCATATAAGTGGCAAGTGCGAATGCTCGTATAGGTACAAAGAATTTAAAAAACTGAAGGTGGGTTTATGCTCACAAAATAAATAATAAAAATCTGCTGTGGCCACCACACGACCTCTCGCCTAATTCTGCTTATTCTACTAATCTTATAAATAGTTTTTCTTACATTTTAATAGTTTCATGTTCATGTAATATGTAAACGATAATGTAAACCAATATGCAAGCAAAAGATGTCAACTGTACTGTCACTGTCATAATAATTCAAATTTTATGTAGAAACAAATTTCATATCATGGACAACAAAATACTGGAATTTCAAAAAAATAGAATATTAATTGTACTTTATTTTATTGTTAAATACTTCCAGATTCAGCAATTTTTATTTATAATTAACTGTACATATAGATAATCACAATTTCTTTTATTTTTAATTGCAAAAATTGTCATAAATAAATAATGCACCAATATATTTAAGGAAAACTTTTCCAAACTTCTAAAAGTACTACTTCCGGTTTGCGGATTTCTACCAAAATCTTATCCGGTATTAAGATACTTATTAAAACCTTAAATATGAAATTTGGTTATAAACGGTTTGATACTTTTTAAGTTATCGGGACGTAAAATCGTCAGTCCATACAAACACACACAGACATCATCGTGAAAATAGTAAATTCGTATTCTAGAGATCCTGAAACGTGCTTATCCACCAAAAACTAATACTCGAAAATTTTGACCCATTACACCTAAATGCTAATGTGAATAAGGCTAGGCCAGGCTGAGAAACTATTTGTTGTGACTATACTAAATAACATATTTATACATAACATAGTTGTATATTTTATTATTATGGGACTAATTTGAATAAGCTATTACAAGAGAAAACATGTTGATGAAAATTTTAATTTGGAAATTGAGGTTAAGTAATACTCCAACGACACTTCAACTATGGATTTGAACTTTAAATCTTAGTTGCCGATTATTAAATCTCAACATCTTTGCATTATAAGGTTAGGTAGTTTTTTTTGGGTAGTTTTTTTTATTAGTCCATTGAGAAACATAAATCAACCATTTGAAGTGAATACCGAATGTGGTTGTGACAACTTAGATTCGAATACACAAGTACACATTTACTAAAAAAAACCATCTATGGTACTCTTCAGTAAAATAAATATCTTTAAATCGGGGTCTCACAGTATTTGAGGTTGCTACACCCAAGTAGAGTAAATAAGGTACGTAATGTGCTAAACTAAAACCATTATTACTTCTCTCGAATCGAGCAGACCAACTCTTGACTTCTCACTATGAATGGCGTTTATTTTTCTTGTAAGTTTTTCTCGACAGCAACGCGGCCTGTGAGTGCGTGCGTGTGTGTGTGCGTGCACGACTGGCCAAACGTGTAGCACTGAAAGGCAAAACGGCCGTATAGGTTAGTTCAACAACCTATCAATAGCTGCGATTGCAACACACATGTTCAGTGCGCGGCGATCCGATCGGCATTCGACTTAGTTTGGGTTTATGCTGTTGTTATGTTTTGCAATATGTCGCTAGGCACGAAGTGATATGAGAGTTACGTAGACTGAGATAGTTTCACGTACCTCAAATTGCTTATTTGTTATAAAACTGTTTCGTTTTATTGAAATCATTTAAATATTGCATTCAATTTTGGTAACCTACATATCTATCACGCCTTTTACCTGATTTGGGTGTGGCGGTCTTTCATACTGTTAAGCAGTGTTGTAACTTATCCAGATAGATTATCTAGACAATATATTTTATCTATTATCTTATCTACATAAATTTTTCCGTAATTATCTATTAGGTATCTTATTTAGATAAAATTACAAATTATCTTTATCTATTTTTAATTATCATCTAGATAATCATTTTAGTAAAATTATAACCAACTTTTTTCTATTAAATTTTTTATCGAATTCAAATGTAATCAAACTGTGCAAGTATACAACGCACAAGCTTGCAACGCTGCCGGCTCTTCAGCTGGTACCGCTTTTACTTTATAACAACTCCTTTATATTTCTTTATATTTATCTACAAATTATCTAATAATTATCTAGATATTAATTATTTATCTTTATCTATTATCTAGATAATTTGTTCAATGGTTATCTATTATCTTATCTAGATAAATAAAAATTAAGTTAGTATCTTTATCTTTAACTAATTAAAAAATATTGTTATCTATTACAACACTGCTGTTAAGCCATCAGTTAATATATTCTTTTACAAAATAATTTTTACAACAAAATTATTAACTAATTCACCCTGATGAAGCCACAAGGGTGAGGCGAAACGTCGGTTTTTTAGTTAAATAAAAACATACAGACTGCATTTCCGAATATTCTCATCCTTCAATATAATTCACCAGTCGATTATTCCATTTCTTATATATTTTAAATTCTATCGTGTGTGCGGTTATGTTATCAACCATCTACTCACAGTTGTTAGAAGAAAGAAACATCAATTAAGAGATTTTTGTACAGTTTAACTAGAATATAAATGACTGGATTCGAACTTGAGGTGTTAGAACCACAGACAGTCACTCACGACCTCATTTGAATTCATCTGAGAAAAATGAGGCACACCTAAAAGAGCTTCTCTTTTAAGTAACGAAGTACCTTCTTAAAATTCTTTAGATTTTGCATTTGTAATTTTTTGTGGAAAAAATAATTTTCAATTCAAGTTTTTATTGGCCCCTTATGAAATAATCTTGCACGCCTCTGAATCAACATATGTATGTAAGTACGTATGAGCCTACACCTGCAATTTTCTCAATGTAATGACCAATTGAGAAGTAGTGGTTAAACGTAATAAGACAATTGTAGCTGTTCAGGTATTGCAATTTATCTGGTGTTTAACTACCTATCATTATTTTTATCAAAACATTTGTCGAACATTTTTCATTAATATGACAGTAAATGGATTATTTTCTTTGTTTACCACAAATGATTAATGATTTTGTTTATTTATTTATAATCTTTTGTGTGTTTAAAATATTTGTAAAATGTTATCGGTTCATTTTGTTCAGTTAAAAATTAAATTCCTAGATGATATCTCTGTTTATTACCATTTTATCTTGATATACCTACTTAACTCTAGTTTATTACAGTCATTATAGAAGAAATAAGACAATTAAGCTTAATGAAATGAAATCATGTCGTAGTGAAGTAAAAATAAACTGGCGACTTTCGTACGATTTCTTCAAGAATACAAAATAAAAATATTGCCGTTAGGAAAATTTTCGAAATTGTGTCCATAAAAATGAACAATTAATATTCTTAATAAAAAACGTAAAAAATACATTCAGAAAAGATGGAAAACCGGTCGGGTGGGAATTATTTGAAATTTACCTTCTTTTAACTAAGTTTCTCTTAAATTAGTCATACAAAAACTGTAGGTATATTTCAATTTCAGTTTAAATTCTTTGCGACATATGGGATTACAATATAGACCACCAAATTATTTAATAATGGACCACTTACAAAATTGTGTATAATTAATAATACAGCTATACAACGATGCAAATTGTAAACCACCTACGAGTACAAAAATTGAAATAAATGAAAAATTTTGTACATAGTTTCGTTATAACGAAACTGGATTTTAGTAAAATATTTAATAAATTATAAACTCTGAACGTCTAAACAAACAACTGAGCAAATAAAAGACGTTATACTCGTTTTAAATAAATCTCAAGTTTCAAGAAAATTGGAACAATTTTTCAATTACAGTGTAACCAAATTTACTAAAATGATTCGGAAATATAAAATCCAGTTACTATATGGAACAAAAAAAGCAATGACTAGATCAAAACTCCCGGTTAACTGTATATCATCCATAAACAACAAATACTGCCTCACAAATTTGTATAATTATTCAAATTGAAACCGCAATTCATTGACACTATCAGATCAAGAGACCGTTGACCAAGGCTATAACCTGCAATTCCGGTCTCAATTTCTGTAATATCAAATTTGTTATTACAAATTTCAACCTGTTAACCTTTTCGTTTACAAAAATAGCATTAAATATGGATTTGGAATGCGCGTGAAGTCAGCAGAAATAAGAAATACCATATGGTCGTAGAAACTCGAGTGCGTTTTTACTTTGGAAAATGCAGCTATGCAGGCGCCTGTAGGGGGTAATATATCAATGTTACAAGCTACTGACATACAAATGGATGCTGTAATGTTTGGCTAATGGCGCGGTTCATAGTTATTAGACTCTTCAACTGAAGAGATTGCACTTTTTTGCGGAAACATGTGTTAGATTGCTTTTTTGGCAATTCACATGAGTTATTTTAATATGAAGTTTATATATGTAACCTTAACACTCATAAACTAACATAACTTTTAAATTATTAAAATAAATAAAGTGTTAAATGCAGGGTAACACACACACAGAAATAATTATACAAAATAATTTTTACAACTGGTTTATTCCTCCAAAACTTCTCAATCAATACTAATTACATTCCCAAAAATACACGATTAATAATTAATTAATTACTTATGTAACAATAAACAGTAATTAATTAGCAAAGCTTATAATATAACAAATCAACTAATGACGTTACCGCAATTAACATTATCTAGCATTAACAATATCTAACAAAAGTTCGTAAAAACTCATTTTGGAAAAAGACATCATGATTTTTACGTATGATTACAAACTTAAAGCTTGGTAAATAATTAAAAAAGGTTCCATGTTTTGTAAAATATCCGTCTTTTTAAACATATAAAGCTCTGTAACTGTAAACTTGTATCGTTTTTTTCTACTTCTTGCTGCACGAGATATGCATTTTCTAGGCTAGGGATGTACAAGAAATAAAAGTTTAAAAACAGTAATTTAAAAAGAAAAAATACTACCAAAATGTGCATGTTTAAAAATTACACTTATGCTAATAAATGTTTTTATTCTTTCCAGGTAAGAGCACTATTTCCTATTCCATCTCGATGCAAATACTTACAATTGGGTGAGTAATTTTAATATTCAACTACACAAACTACTAGATAAATATTTTCTTTCAAAATAGAAATCCCATCGTTATCGATCGCGGAAATGTTTTTTTCTTCGTTTTTCTTCTCGCTGTTACGCCACTGATATCGGTAAAAGTGATTTATATACACTACCCACTTCATTAAATTTATGTTGTTTACTACTTATTGTAATAAGATCACAATCAGCACGATCGTGTGACTGCTGTTTTAAAAAAACTGCGCAAATGTTAAAACAAATTTATTCTTAGTAAATAACAATTATTCGCTCACGATTTCCGATACAGATAATGAGATAATAGATACGTGAATTATGTTAATTGTTGTCGGTAATTTAGATCAAGAAGGTTGTGAGTTGCATTATTCCCAGGGGCACAACACAATTTTTTCTTTGATCAATTTTTATTTGAAATCTCATTTTCCTAAATTTTCCATTTTTATTCTGTTACCAAAAATAATTTATAATGTCAAAGTTAAATATTTCTTTCGGAATATTGGATCCTTTAAATTTATGTACCTAAGTATTGTATATGTATATATCACGGGCATTACTTGATGTTTAAACCCCTCGGGCATAAAAGACTCCTACCTACCCTTGATATTTGGTACGAGTAAATACAGGATATTCCACAACTAAGGACAAAAAGAATTAGTTTACTTGACGTGTGTACATTTTAAGTACCTATCACTGTTTTGATGGTATATTTGATAATTTGACATTTATTAGTATACTAATAAATATATTAGATATTATGTAAAAAATTATTAAAAATAACTACCGACTAGTGGCAAAAAAATGTTTGCTTGAAATACGATGCAATATTTTTACATACGTCGTACAGTACCTATGTACCCTTTAATTTTTTGTTCTAAGTTGTGGAACTCCCTATATAAATAACTATTGTTAAGAAACAAGTACGATATTTGTATTAAATTTGTTTACAAGGTGCTATGAACAGTCTCATTGAAGAAGGCCATGAAAGCTTAAAAACAAAAGTAGTGACAAAAATCATACAAAGCTTGTAAGCAACAGAATATCCGTGCCAACCTTGGCTTTTTGTTTAACATTTGATCTCAAGTGAATTAGATGTAATTTACGAGCATTTTTTTATTAGTTTCATTCAGTTTCCTCTGTTTACTATTTCTACCCTTTCACGTTTGAAGGTTTTTTGTCATGGTCAGAAGAATTTATGAATCGAATCATTACTATATTTATTACACATCTTATTGAGGCCAGATTATATTAAATTTGTTCTGTGTAGTAAAATTGTTCGTCGCCTACTGGTAGCAATTGTTGTCTATCGCAAAAATCAAGGCTGTAGGTTTTTATGCTAGTTTTCATGAGTAGGTAGAGGAAAAACAATATCCCTTATATCGGAATTCAAATGGGAGTATTACTAAGAAGTTATATAAATCTGCTTAGATGCCGTGGGTTGGCTGTCTGTTGTCTGTATGTTACATAGTTGAAGTATTTATTAGTACAGACATGCATCTGCTATTAATACTCGGTTTCAAAATGATTATAGACGTTGCATAGTTATTAGAAATAATTTGCTCACGTATTGATGGCTATCAAACGTTTTACCATTTGATAATCAGATACCTTAGACACATATAACGTGATTTGATTTTTAAGGACTGGCGTTTTTACGGATCCGAAATTTAACACGCGATTTTAATAGTTATTTATATTATAAGTCCGGTAAGTTTTATTTTACAACGCGAGCACTCCGCTTTGCGTCGTTCTTTAATAAAACCAAGCGATGTACAAATACCTACCTACCTATTTATTTAAATTATTGTATTATCTATGAGGTTGTGAGATGCATTTGACATTTGCATTAAAATTTTCTTGTGTCAAGTAGCCTTGAAACAACTGTTTAAGCTTGAATTACATTATACTTTTTTCGGCTAGAAACTTTGACAATTTTCATACTTAATTCTAGAATGCTCACTTGGATAATGTAAATCAAGAAAATTTCGATCCAAGTTTCATACTAGAACCGTCTTTTTATATAACCTCAAAAATAATAAAGTTAGTGACAGCAGAATAACTAAATTGTAGGTATATAAAACTTCATCACTAACACATTAACCGAGTACGTTGACAACCTCAACTGACAATTACATTTCTTTTTAAATTTTCAATGGCAATATTGGTCGATGAGCTAAATAAAATATGTCAGTGCAAGAACAAATTTTAAAACTAGATTCTAGCCGAATTAATATCTAAAAAAAGTTCTTTTTTCTAGCCGAAAAAAGTATAATGTAATTCAAGCTTTAGAGATGTCGCCAGTAAATGTCACATTTAAAATTAATCTGTTTTATTTATTTCAGACTCTATTGAACAATAAATTGTGTAAAGTAGTGTTTTTGTAGACCCTTTTTTTATTACCAAACAACTTTTTTTCCGATGCTCTTTACCAAACAATTTGCGGTAAAGTCATGACATGTGTAAAATAGACGTCAACGTGTGTGATTGTTATGTTTACACTTCTTTGGAATTGAGATATTATGTTTAGAAAATAAATTTAAAATGAATTTTATCTAGTTATTTAATTCTATTTAATTGCGAAAAATTTAATTTAGTTTTTATAATTAATAAATAGTGTCAAATGAATGAAAATGCAAAAGAGTTCAATTTTTTGCTGCAGTACGTTTGTGTTGAAACTAATGTTAATCTAGTACAGTTTTCTAAATTTCTGTGCAATCAATTGTTGTAAGTTGCCTTATAATTATCAAGCTAACAATAAAATGGGAACTAACCAACTAACGGTAAAAATCGATAATTGTACCGTAGAACAAAACGCAATTGTACATTCAGGGTGACTGTATGCAACCATGTAGTTCATTTGAATTTGAAACAGTTATCTGATATAAATATACACTTTTTGTGATCATGTCCATTGTAAACAAAGCTTTATGTAAATGTAATGTATGCCGTATTGTAAATCGTAATTCACGCTCCCCTAATTAAGAAACATTTTCGAAAAATTTGTCGGCAAACAAAAGAACAACAATTCGTACTGACCTCGATTGTTATTGTAATATTTTCATAAGTGAATGTTTCTTGTTTATTATAATTCTTTTTTTCTTTGTCACAACTGCGCAACAATTTCCGATGATTCATGACATCTATGAAATAGTTAAAATATAAAAACGCGGTATCTGTAACGACGACACACCTTTTATCGCGCAAATGCAGATAATGGCGAAAATTTGAATTTTCCACCAGGAAATTAATAGTCTTTATCTTTTATTTGTAGCACGTTTTTGTTTACGCTGCAGTCTACTGGCGCCAAAAGTTGCACTCCATTTATAAATGACCTTATGAATAATAAAATAAATATAGGAGAATACACTTAACTTAAATAAGGGATAATAATATTCTGGTGCAGATAAAAATGAATTCTATTTTAATGATATTGACAAAATTTCACAATATCGTAGTTTACCATTTTAAAAAAAATGGAACGAATAGGTAAGTTGTTCTATCAAAATTATGTTATGTTTTAATTAAATAATACATATTAAGCTAAATTTGAATAGATTTTGATATATTTTTTTTATTGAATAGTGAAAAAACATCTTAAATTAAAAGAATCTTCATTATTACTCTTCTATGCAAATCTGTAATACACTATTGTAACAAAGTAGAAACGAAGTCAAAGAATAATTTGTGGCCCTTTTACACTTTTGATCATTTTTGAAATGGTCTTCCTATGCTTGCATGCCGAATCTAAAATTCTGGATTTGTATTTTCCTGTGAATTAATCATTTATTCACACGAGGATTCTATGAAGATTCTTCCAAGATTCTGAATCTTGGGAAAAATAATTCTATTGAGAATTCTGTTAAACTGCTGTGTCGCTAAATTGAATCTTCAATGACTCTTGGAAAAGAAGAATTATTTATAATTTATTGATTGCTTCAAAACCGTGAATTTATTTTTATCCAAGATTCAGAATCTTCAAGAACAGGGCAGGTATTTTATTACAATATTTTCTAGATTTGAATCTTCTTGTGCATCCATTTTTCTGTGAATATTCTAGAATTTTATTTCTGGTGTTGAATGGTCGCCAGATGAGCGTTTAAACTATAGAAATTTATGCCGTCCACCTTCATATCCACTCGATTTAAATTTTCCTGCATTGTTCATTTTCTCGTGAACTGAACTGCTCTCGCTCGTTGGCTGATGCATAAAGATGACTTCTGATCATCACCAGATGGTACACAGTCCAACACAGATTAATGCATGCATGAGCTCGCAGTCCCAGTGATTTACAAGTAAAATAATCTATTCATAACAACATTTGTATGTTTATCAGGAGAAAGCGTATGTCGTGTGTCGTTTGAACGAACGCGTATGTGATGTGGACACTAGACTTACACTGATTATAAATTATTATCGGTGTATTTATACAACTTTTTATTTATTACATTTACATGCAATTGCTCCTGTACGTTACGCCATACGAGTAGAGGATATAAATATTTAGTGAGGTAATCATACATTCAAAACATAAGGAAGAAATGCATAAAAATGTTCTTTATTTAAATAGTATAGTCGGTATAGTAAAGCTATTCTGCAATAGTTATTTACGAACCAAATGCGGGAAGATTTTGATCCCACATGAGCGGTTTTTGAAACACGAGCGAAGCGAGGGTTTCATTTACGCGAATGCTGGGATGGTGTCTTCCCGCAAGAGGTTTGTACAATGTTTTTTGTAACGAATAAAACTATAATCAAATACATTCAAGTTGTAGTCTGAACGATCATTAAATTTGAGGTTACGATGTTTTTTCTACTCACGACTTCCGACAGATGGCGCGCTGCATACAAGTTTTATTTTAAATATTGGCGGTTTTCGGTGGTCCTGATAAGTTTCATTAATTATAATTCCGGGAAGTAACACTTTATAAACTAAATTTTATTACTTTACAGCAATGCTAGGACGCAGTGGCGCACCCAGGATTGCATCTTGGGGGGGGCTAAGAATAATGTTTTAATGAAATCTGTAGTACGGCACTAGAAAGAAATGCGCCGCAGGCGAAATTTTTTTAGAGTTCAAGGTCAAACACCTTTAAATTGAAAGTTTCATTTTTTTTAAAGATAAACAGTTGCATGTTTTACTCTCTTTCTTGTGCACACACATTGTTTTTTCGGCAGCTCTCTTGATATAATTTAATAAGAACGACTCTGAGCAGAGTCATGTCAGTTATATAGAAAAATTGATTTTAAGTAGGCGTGCATATTATATACATGCTAAATAATTATGAATATGTTCCAATAACATTTAATTTTAGTTCATATTTAATGTATCAGTTCTTTCTTTCATCTTTTTAGTTTCACTCCCAAGTGCACCCTTGTTTAAGTTCAAAATTTCACCACAAGGTTTGTATTCTTATTAAAATATCCCAATAATCGTACACATGCGTTATACGGAGTGTATATTTTGGTATATTTAACTTTTTAAATTTAAGATAATCATAAAAACAGAAAAAAGGCGATTATTTTTAGTCTTCAGTGAACTTAAATAATCTTACATACCTAATGTTTAAAATGTTTAATGAAAAAATTTGAAAAAAGTCCAGTCGTCTGGGGGGGGGCTCAAGCCCCACGAGCCAGCCCCTTGAGTGCGCCCCTGCTAGGACGGTCATGCGGGATCTAGACAGTAAATCATCGAAGGTATTCAAGCACTCAATAACCAATAAGTGAAGTCAAAATCGTAGATTTATGATTGGACACTACGCAAGTTTAATATAACAATTCAAATTCTGACATTGCCTGCGGCTCGTGTAAAAGACTTCCTGCTAAAACTCTCGTTAAATAATATACCTGCTTTTTTTCCTTGGTTCAAATTATACTTTATTTTCATTATTTGTTATAAGGTAGGTATATGAGAATGAAACTAGATGATATATGTGGAGTAGAGAAAATTTCGAATTCTTATCGTGTAGGGTAGATCAGCTACGTTTATTTGATAAAATCCTGAAAGCAGTAATTCACCCCGACAGATTTTCAAAGCTGCTGAAAATTTGCCACTCTTTGAACTTCAATTCAATCACTTCTTTCCCCGATTCTATCAGATGTGCCTTGACTAAAAATCTGCAGTTCTTTGTTTCAAACTAATATCAATTACAAACACTTTTCTCTTCTTCTTTATTAAACTTGTCAACTATCGCTTGTTTTTTGGAAATGTTTCACCGGCTACTTGATTGTCGATCGGACAAAATGGAACATTTGAACGGGATAAAAACCTCGCTTCGTGAAAAAGAAATAAGTTCGTCTGCGAACGAAAACAAGGCTTTCTACTTTAGGGTGGGTTGGAGGGGGTGGGCAGAAGTTGAAGAGGGTTGACACGGTGTTGGAGAATGGAGAAATGTTGAGCGAATAGTGCGGAAAACGGGCGAATTTGTACGAGATTATCGCGTAATTTATCTTTGGAAGTCTCACCTTTTGCGATGAAAAATATATCCTTGGTATATTTTTGTACAGTTTTTGACTGACAGTTATCAGGACTGCATTTGACTGGACTTGTACCTGAATAGAATAATACCTAATACAAGCACGTAAAAAATATAAAATTTATTATAAAATTGGCTACCTAGAATATTTTTGTTATAAAAAATTAAAAAATAAACGAATGGTTCTCGTCTTACCCTTCTCTTCCGAATGTCCATTATATACGTTCCAATAAAGTCTCAGATAAATTATTTGTCAGGTAATTAGCAATATTAGAAATAGAATTGGAATAAATTAATAACATTTGTGGTAATCGGTCAATTTGTTTGTCAAACTTAAACAGTCAATGTTTAGAATGTCAAAATCACTTGCGGTTCGCTGTAAAAAAATCTGAAAAGTCAAAAGTATATAAGTCAAATCATTAAGTTTTTGTTTGTCAAACTCAAAAGTCAAAATCACTTGTATTACGCTGCGCAAAAAATCTCAAAAGTCAAAAGTATATTCGTCAAATCAGTAAGTTTTTGTTTGTCAAACTCAAAAGTCAAAATCACTTGTATTACGCCGCGCAAAAATCTCAAAACTCAAAAGTACCTATATGCGTCAAATCAGTAAGTTTGATAATCGAAACATTGCCATTTTGACGAAAAACTGTCAGCGACTGTCATGAACTTCATTATTATATTTTATCTTATCAAAAACTATAAAAATGTGAAGAAACATGTTATAACTATCAAATTTGATTTATTTTAAAAATATATTATAATATTTTATCTTTTAATAAAGCTTGACGCTAACGGCATTTTTGTACTTCGTGTAAAACCTTACGATGTAATTTTCATATCATTTAAAGCAGTTTAATAAAAAAAATCTAATAGAAATTTGTAATTTAGTTATTTAATATACACGACGGAAAAAGCTGTATAAAAAATTCTGCGATGTAAACGTGTTAGAGAAAAAATAGTATTAAAAGTTCACAAGCGAAGAATTTAATATTTAGAATTTTCATTAAATTTTAATTTAGATATAAACGTGTAGTGCCAGTTTATTCATTACAACAGCTATGATAAAAGCTCACATAGAGCAAAGTAGAAATTTAACTAATGGCATCATAAGTTTCACCTCTCTGGAATTAATTCAACTTGCAAGATTGTTGCAGAAAGAAATGTATCTTCTGTTATGCGGGCAATAATCTGTAATAATATCCGAACAAGAAAAGAAAAATGATATTAGCGCGAAGTTGAAATACCACAAGCCAAGAAAACTCGTTAATGTGAGTGCTGCAAAAATGTCAGGAGGAAAATGCGTCTCCTTCTGTGTTGAGATATTAATGTTTACCACATTCCTTGTTTAGAAATCTACGCCGGTATTTGTTGTCACTGCTGCTTGTCTCTTCATATAATTGTCAGCGATTAGGTCTTGATATGTCGCTAGATGTGAATTGCGTCATTCCCAAGTTTTGTTGAATTTTTGCGACTTATAAAAGATTGCAGAAATAAGTGTAATAAGTTATCTATTATTAGCACTCGTTATTTTTATATTTATTACAGTATTTTTATTTATTATCATCACATTATAAATGACTGTAATAGTATGTTTACATCACAGTATTTTTAGTATTAAACATCCAGCATTTTGGAATGCAGTCTTTTGAATGAGATGAGGCAAGTAAATATGATCAATATAGGTTTTCCTTTTACTTTTTATAGTTTCATTGCATATAAGTAGCCGTTAATATTATAGTAGGTATTTTTATTTTTTAACATGATTAATAGAGTGCGGATTATATGCATGCAAATATGCATTGAAATAAGGACAAAATATGCTCAATATGCACAAAATTAAACAAATATGGAATATTTTACAAATATATGCATACATATGCAGATATGCAGCATAATTTTATTAATTTTTACTATTATATTATTTTTATTAATCAGAAAAATACTACATTTTGTTATCAATGCACAAGAACATAATATATAATAAACAACACAACGTATAACATCTGGAATACAATTTGTGTGCCTATCTACCTTTAAAATAAATTTAAGCAATTTTAAATTTTATACATATATAAATTTTTTAAAAATTGAAATTTTGGCTTAAAAGATACAAAATATGCAGTTATATGCATTTTTAATAAATATGTGTAAAAATATTAAAATATGCATCAATTTTATACCATATTTTGTAAAAAAATACTAATATGCACAATAATACTGTTATAGTTTACTCTTGGTTTTAATAATACTTATGCTTGTTGTATTAATCTGATTTTTTAATTAACATACAGAATGCAGCTACAATTTATTTGCATTTTTATTTCTCTTCCTTGCAATACAAAATACTCTAATACCATTTTATTACAATTGGTATCATAGAATCTGAACCTGAAAACACAGTTTACGTCACTGATATAGATTATGTGTCTGCTAGGATCAAAACTTGAATCCTGTAAATCCTTAGATCTAAACTTCGTTACTTTTTTGTTTTAAGGATTCTGCACAAATTATTGCTGCAAATATTTTTATTTGAATTCACCATCCTTTCAATAAATGATAAAGGAACACATGCGAAATGCTGCTTTTAAATTTTAATACATAAATTATCCTACAATAGGTACCTATACTTATTTTTTTAAAGTTTATATAAATATGCGTATAATGCTGGCTTTTTTTAAATCCAATATTTCAACTCTCTGTTATCCGGGAATTCTAAGATAAATAAAATATAAATAGATCCGAGTTTGAAGGCACAATTGTGCTTCCAGGATGCGGTATTCCAGGAAGTTTGAAAATATAACAAATGATAAAACGTCTACAAATGTCTTCCAGATAAACTGGCTAAAAGTTATTGTTTTAAAATTAGAGTTGTAGCAAAAATGTTGTTTGTGAAAACCAGCTCGTAATGGAGAACAAAGATTCCAGATTGAAAAGAAACTATTTCTTGTTTGCTGGGGAAACTGTTTGTGAAAACATTAGGAGACGTCAGACTTGATATAGGTGTTGTTAGAAGACTGAGTCGATATTCCAGCATATGTTTTTTGTCGTTTCTTTTACTGTGATTTGATCTTTGCTTTCTCGTGACTTCTAACTATTATTTATCGATCAGATAAACACGCCCTTTGCTTTACAGCAAAAACTAGTCGTCTATTAACAAGTAGTAATTTATTCCTAATGATATCAGTAGTATATATTTATTTAATTGAATAAATATCTACTATTACTGAATGGTTTTTGCTAATTTCGACCCAAATAAACAAAAATTCTTTTCCGATTAATTCAATACACAATTAGAAAGCAATAATTATGCTGAAATAAATAAACATATTACATCATATCAAATGCATTTTTAATATTATGATAATTAACTATTAATTATAACGCGTATAACAATTAAACTCTGTAAGTGCAATGTTTATTTCTATTTATATACCCCTTCTATCAGTTGAAAACTATACGTTGTATGAATTAATTATGAATATTATAATGCACGCGCGAAACTTGTTAGAAATGTTAATAAATTTCGCTGAGCAGACTTGCAGCTGTGGCAAATTTTTGTTCTTGATTATGAAGTTGCATATAAGTTGCAGAAGTTCTTGCATTATGCAAATCATATGTGAAACTTAAACACTTTACGTTAAGTCTGACGTTATGTGTGCATATTTGTCAGCGCTATGAAGTGAAGGAAGTGTTAACTTTTGAATTAAGTTATAAGAGAAAACACAAATTTGCCAATTAGGTAGTACGGATAGTTATGTTAGCGAAGTTAATAGTACTGATATTATTTTATGACATTTTTTTAACACTAATTTCTTTAAAAATATGTTAAATGTAAGAGTATCTATTAACTAAAGGAAAACCATATTTGAATTATGAATTAGGTACTTTAAATAATTATTATTTTAAAAATCTGCTGTGGCCACCACACGACCTCTCGCTTAATTCTGCTTATTCTACTAATCTAATAAATAGTTTTACTTACATTTTAATAGTTTCATCTTCATGTAATATGTAAACGATAATGTAAACCAATATGTAAGCAAAAGATGTCAACTGTACTGTCACTGTCATAATAATTCAAATTTTATGTAGAAACAAATTTCATATCATGGACAACAAGATAGAATATTAATTGTACTTTATTTTATTGTTAAATACTTCCAGATTCAGCAATTTGTATTTATAATTAACTGTACACATAGATAATCACAATTTCTTTTATTTTTAATTGCAAAAATTGTCATAAATAAATAATGTACCAATATATTTAAGGAAAACTTTTCCAAACTTCTAAAAGTACTACTTCCGGTTTGCAGATTTCTACCAAAATATTATCCGGTGTTAAGATACTTATCAAAACCTTAAATAAGAAATTTGGTTGTAAACGGTTTGATACTTTTTAAGTTATCGTGGACGAAAAATCCTCGGTTCATACAAACACACAAACACACACACACACACAGACATCATCGTGAAAATAGTAAATTCGTATTCTAGAGACCCTGAAACGTGCTTATCCACCAAAAACTCATACTCGAAAATTTTGACCCATTACAATACCTCTCTTATAGAATATGAGGCGAGAGGTAAAAAACTTTAGTCGTCTGGTTCAAATAAATTTAACGAAATTTTCAGTTTCCTCTGTTACTTAAGAAGATAAAAGTTTACGACACCAAGACCCAATCTAATTTCGTAATTTATTTAGTACTAATACCCATTACATACTTTTATTTAAATCCCAATCAAACTAAGTATATACCTACTATAAAATAATTCTGTCAATCTTTAATTTATTTTATTATGAAATTTAAATTACAGCATTCGAAAATATATTATGAATTATCAACAATATCTGGGATTAATAACTTATGATCACCAGATAATGAAAAAATATTTCATATATTATTTGGGTAAGAATAACACTCTAATCAGCACTGACCACTGAAACGCGCTGATTTGCGAAGAAACGCACAGATGAGCGAAAAAACACGCAGATCTAAACTAAATAAAGAAACCTAACACCCTTCTTGAGTCCCTCCTACATTATCAGTTTTTGTCGAAGCTCTGATTAAACTGAATTAAATAAAGAAACCTATTATCCTTCTTGAGTTCCACATACTCGGTTTTGGTAAAAACTGTAATTGAACTGAACTAAATAAACAAACCTTATACCTTCCTTGAGTCCCATATATTCGGTTTGGATTGATTTTATTTTTTTACATGCATCTGTGCATTTCTTCGCAAATCAGAGCGTTTCAACGGTCAGCACTGATCAGCATTTTATTCTTTCCCATATTATTAAACAGTTGCTGAAAAATCAGTGGTTTGTTCTCATGTAGACGTTTTAAATAATTTAATGCCATCTGGTGATTTTAACCCGCACGTAATTGATCCTAAAACCGTATCAAAATGATCATTATCCTCTGCAATCAGTTTCAAAAAATCATTAACACCCTAAATTCGCAACATTCCACGTTTAACATCTGCTACATGAATCATACATAGCTTCATACCCTCACAGGAATCGAACCCGGGAAAATCAATCGCTCTGCCGGTTGTCAGTCACTCGACAATGCTCGAACAGCTGTTGGATGAGCGGCGGACATTTTTAAAGGGCCGAGGTAAACATCGCTCCGTTGTTGACAGCTGGCACGTGCTACGGTTTCAGTGGCGTACGCGGCAGGGGCTAGATGGGATATTTTTTAAGTTTGGTTTATGTTAGTGATGTAACGGATAGTGAATTGGACGGATATCGAATATTTATTCTTCGGACGGATATCCAGCAACCGAATATTCGGTTGCTTGTTTGAGAGTAATGCGCAAATATATATATATATATATATATATATATATATATATATATATATATATATATATATATATATATATATATATATATACTACAGATGCTTTTTTAAATTTATTTCATATTTTATGGTTTTTATGAGAATAATAGTATATTATAATGCATGCAAAGCGAGCGAGGGTTTCAATCATCGGAGGTAATAATAACCATTATAGCGAGTTGTATACTTTACTTTATCTAGGAAGATTTTAATAAAATAAATACATATATGCAAAAAATTGACATTTCCAAATGTCATTTATATATCCCCATAGTTAAATCAAGAAACATTACAATGTTTTCTAAAAATAATTGGCACAGAGAAATTCAGGCAAAGTAATTTTTGATTGGTGCAGAGGAGGGAATACTGACTATTATTCCCTGCGGGATTAATATATGGCATTATGTAGCAAACATGACACATTTAATGTTCATGTTATACATTAGTGGAACAGGCCGAAGATCACTATCCGGTATTTGGTTAGATAGTAAAAATGTGGCCGAATAGCCAGATACCGAATAATAACATAATATCCGTTGCATCACAAGTAAAAACAAAAAATAAAAAGAACAGAAAAATAAATGACAATAATACCAATTTTATGCTCGTTACGGTCGCCATTTAATTATGTTTTTATATTTATGTTTTTGTAGTAAAGCTCGCTTCGTTCGATATCGTTAATTTTATTTTTGCGGCATTTCTTCATTTTTAAATATAATTATAAAATATGTAGCTTCAATTTTATTTCTTTTTATAAAAATTTTCGCCCTTCCCTAAAAATAATTTTCCGTACGCCCATGTACAGTTACAATTACAAACAAGCATCGGTGGTTGAGGATTACCGATGCTCTCAGGGTGTAATTGTACGCATTCAGTTCTTGGAAGATGACAATGGATTTTTTACCCCCACTGATTTGTTAGTGATATTTTTGGTGTTTAGATAATGGTTGGGAAAGCGAGTTTACATGCATGGGTACATTTTCGTTAGGTACTCTCCCTCTATTAGTATTAGAGCAAAAAAAAATACAGTGTCAACCATAATGTCCGTTATTTAGTTTTCTTTTCAATGCAGCTTTTGAACATAACTTACAAAATACATTCTTTAAATAAAAGGCAAATGTTAATCTATACGTTATAATATTTATATATTTTTCTTTTTGCCAAAAAGATGCAAATAAGCCAGAAAAAAATTCAAAAAAACGATGCCGTATGTGACGGTGTGACCGAGCTGATAAAGGACGAATATGATACGAAGATCTTACCTTATTTCAACACAGCTCCATCGTCCATTCCGTAGTCATAACAACAAAAAACGATCTTACACGAACAAATCTACTCGGTTTGATTTTAATGTTGTGTAGTCACACATGCCGCATTTTAATGCACGTTTCAAAAGAGTTACATTTTCGGGGGTAATATAACAAGTGCTATGATTATCATCGGTGATAGCATGAGTTGGTCGATGAAAATTGACCGAGTGCGCAGCACGAGTTAAATTTTCTGAAGACTAACGAATGCTATCACCTATGATTAATCATAGCCCGAGTTATATTTGGGGAGAATATATGAATATAATGAATGAGTCCAAAATGTTTGGTTATATTTTTTCAATAGCTGTCAAAAACTATTTAAATTCTGTTTACCTTTCTCATTTTCGTCTTTACTGGCATTTCCCCACCGAATACAATCAGATTCATTAAATTTAAGTCTTATTTTTGACAAATAGCAATATTTAAATAAGAAACTGACCGTAGGAAATTAATTGCCAAAACAATTGACATGTGTAACACCGTTTATAAAAATATAATCGATTTTATAATTAGGTACTACCCTCGGTACTACCCTATTTCAGCCAATCAAATTAGTCAAATATGTACCACGTGATACATGAATTATATATTCATTTCGATAAAAAGGTAATAAATCTATCAAAACTATAACAATTATTATCACTTTTTATAACTTATATATGCTGAAAATTGATATCCAATAAGTATTTCTTTAAAAGCCGTAGGCTTGGAAACCCCCATTGTCTATTTAACCGAAACAAGAGTTCAACAGTTTATAAAATTAGCCCAGTACAATTACTAGTATAGCAATATGAATAATAATTATAGCGATTTGAAATGAAACAACAGCACTCCAAAATTTCGGGCCATGTTAGTAGTTCCAGCATTGTTGTTCCAAATTGTGTAGCATTAAAACATCCTCGTTTCTCTGTATGCAAGTCACGGGCTGTGTAGGATTACAAGGATATTTTCCCAAATCAACAGAATTACCGGCACGAACAATTACCCCGCCACTGTAAACCCAGGAATAACAGCGAAACGTTATGTGAAACAGGCAGTTGCGACGCGCCTTTTGCGCTGCTGGCGAAATGATATGCAAATCTGCGTGTCTAATTATCACACTGAACGCAGAGGAAATATAGACAGTTAGCGTTGGGAGTAATGATGAAGAAGTCGACCAAGAAAGAAAAGACAAAGTTGAAGAACGTGAACGAGGAATGTGCGGAGAACTTGGAATAGATTGTAACTTTGGAGAAACGTGGTAAATGTTATTTGTCTAGTTGTAGGATGAGTTAGGTTAGATTAGCTTTTTTAATTAAAGAACGTTGATTCGAACTCTTGTAAACAAGCATCCCTCATCCAATATCAGCTGACTGGCATACTTACATTGCTTCTTATTTTCATTAAACCACGTTTTGTCAATTGCAACGAGTCATCATTATTACATTGTTATTGTTCACAGAATAACATTTTTGTTTAAGTTTCAGAAAAACACAGTTTTAAGGCCCGAATGTAGCTGTCTGCGAGAAAAGGATAGATTCATACAGATTTAGTGTGTCGAACAAAGGCGCTGTCGTAAAGGGATCAAAATTGGTCCTAAATATGAACATATCATTACAAACAAGGGTTCATTTGAAAGATAGAAGTTCAATTTAGATCCGTCTAGTGTTGTAATTTGCAATTTTTGTAGATTTACTGAGTAACAGTTATGTGAAGTTAGCCAAGTTATGACAAGTTTATGGCATTGTAAAAACAAAAAATAAAACTAAAATTTCAGCACTAAGCGGGTGCGGAGCTCATCTTCATCTTTAAAAAAAAAATTTAAGTCGATCCGACCAAACTTAGTCTCAATTTCATTCCCCATTCAAAAGCATGTTTTCTCTACGTTCCTACATTACGCTCTTAAGACTATAAAAGGTGACGCTAATAATTAAAGAATCAATCTGTAGTCACCTGTCTTGTGTTGACATTTTAGTTTAATTTGACAAATATAATTATAATTTAGCGATTTCATAACAAGTTTTACCTACAAGTCCAGATTTTTTCACATGAGTCCAAATTTAGTAAAACAAGCCTGAGGGCGAGTTTACTAAAGAACAAATGCGAAAAAAGTCTTGTACTATTTTTTCTATTTTGCATCTTTCACAACTTTTCAATTTTATAAAAATTTAAATAAATCTGTTATAACATACAGATACACCAAGTTGATTTAGGGAAATTTATGTGTTTTGGTTGGTGACGTTAATATTACCATTTATTTATTTAACTGTCACTGTCACTGTAAAAGTATTTCGTAAAAGTATTTAATTACTGCATTATTCTAGGAGATGACATAGAAAATATTGAACTTAATATATGTTTTCCATTAGGTACTAAGTACATTCATTAATTTTATTGAATAAACTAATATTATTAAGCAAAACTGATTTAGGGGTTATATTGAAATTAGTACATTCCCAGGTTTAACATCGTTATGTCATATATCATCTGATGATCCATACCAACCTTCTAAAAAAATGTTGCATGTCACAAAGTGAACCATGGCGACATTCAGTTGCGTTTCAAAAAGTTAACTTTATGAACGCCAAATAGAAAACAAATATTTAAAATTTCGGCTGTAAAGATATTTTTAATTACTCTCGTGGACTTTCCTCGGTTAGCACCTCGAAAAATAATACTCCACATTCGTAATAAAAAAAACTTTCTTTGCATTCTTGGTAGGTATATAATTTATATTATGAAAACAGCGTTTGTGCGACTTTTTTCTTTGTGCAATAAATTTGTTTTCAGGAAACTTTAAATTTCTGCAATGTTCTCCAACTAATTATCAATTAATAATGTTTGGTCAGTTTTTTTTATTGACGTCCATTGTGGGTTCCTCTGTCGTCGTTGTTCTTGTTCTACGGCCCATTTGGCAAAGCCTGGTTTATTATGCACACTTTATATCTAATGTTCTCGAAACTTTGCACATTATTCATTTAGTGCTTACGTGCCAATGTGTAAACTTTACTGGCGGCTCGCTTCAGAGGTTCGTTTGCATATTTTACATGACAACTTGGGCGCAAAAAATTTATGAACAATGTGTTCAAAAAGTGTTAAATTAAGGGCCGAGATTTTATGGTAGTTTCACTCCAGACTAATAAAATTTTATGTATTTTTGGAGACGAATTTCGTGACATCTTTGATAACATTATGAATAAAAAATATCATTAATTATGTTTATGTCAAACAAGTTTGTAAAACAAATATTTGTAAAAATATACAGGCGTATTAACATGCCAGCTTCCATAAACTACGTCCAATAAAAATGTTAGTAGAGCCATTAAAATTTTACAGAAACTTTATTTCATACAATTCGTCTTCTGAACATAATAAACTACACTTTACGAGAAACATTAAAGGAGCAAAATAAAAGTAAATCCCTCAAAATGGTGGATCCAGGATTTACTCTCCACATTCCCGGAACGTGATTCAACATTTTTATGCGTTATTTTCAAGTTGTTAATTACTTGACCGATGTTCGCGCGGTATTTAGAGACTAATGAAGTATTTCGCACGCAGCCATCAGCGTTTTAATCAAGAACACGAAGTTCTGTGAATTTCTACGACTACTTTACACTTTTACGACTTGTTTGTAATCGGGGGGATATTACGCCAAAGAAAATGGGCAGGAAATTTAACGTGGAGAAGAAATATGATGATAAAACTTTGTCAAAATGAATTATTCTTAAATGATGCCCAACTCTTGCCAATATTTGCATAAATGAAAAATATTAAGACATTTTTAGTTCGTATTTTTTGCTGCATTTAGGTACAGCGTCCGAATTTTGTTATTTCAGTCGTTAAAACAATGTGGAAACTTTTTTGACCAAATCCGTTTTTAAACTAGAAAAAGTAGAAACAAAAGTTAGATTACTCTCTTAATAATTCAGAATATTTTTTGCAACATTCAATTTTATTTTCAGTACCTTACTTTGGGTCACCTAAACCTACACTGTTAATCACAAGTTAATCTAAATTATATTGAAATCAAATTAAAAAAATGAATTTCAATTTTCAATTAAACATTCTTTGTAAATTCAATTTCCAAATTACATATGTTGAACTATAGGGTAGATATTCAAGATCAGAAAATTAAATTATAAAATTTTCATACACAGAAAAATGCAAGCACAAGAAGATTCAAATCTAAAAAATATATACTTATGCGTAATAAAATACTTAAATCAAAAGATTTATCTACAAGAAAATTCAAATCTATAATTTTTGATTCAGCATAAATGCAAACATAGGAAGATGCAAATCTAGAAAACTAGTATGCGGCTAGCCATTCAACTCCAGAATTGTATATTCTGCAACAAGTGTGGAATGAAGCATATTCAGCTCGAGTGGAAAATTTGTGAGACGAGCCGTAGGCGAGTTCCACGGTTCCACGAGAGCGGAATAGCCATTGCACACGTATTGCAAACTATACTTTCTCTACGACTTTAAATTTAATTGCATTAAAAACAGAACCTAAAACTAAAATTAAAATAAATTTATTCATAAAATAATATTCTACATAAAATTAATAAATCTAAATGTATTTTAAAGCTACCCACCAACCAAAAATATTGAATAAAGTTAAATTATTATAGTGACGGAATGAATCCATTCAAAGTGACAAAGTGACAGAATGTAACCATTCTATAATTTAAAATGATGTAAGAATGATAACATTCTTATAGAAAATAAAATTCTAAAATTTTCATACATACATTCTAGATTTGAATTTTCCCGTAAAATTAAACTTTTGATGTAGATATTTTATTTAAAAAAAAAATTCTAGAATTTTATTTTCTTGTGTTGAACCCATTCCCGAATGTCCAACTTTACAGAATCCAGAACAAGTAACCGGTTGCACCCATTAAACCATCCATTCGTTTAAAAACATTAAGATCAGTTGATTTTTGTTCTAGTAAAAATATTTCCTTTACAAGAGTTTTAACACCATATCAATAAATCTTGTGCCCACTACCCGATGACATAACTACAAAGTCTTAACTTTGCTAACCTGTTTGCTACCAGCAGTTAGAGAATTTTATCCAGCGCAACACCGGGTTTCCACTTGGCTGAGAATGTGTTGTACTGGTAAAACAATTTTATGTCCTTTAGTTAAATAACGACGCGTCGTAGTCTGGACTTTATTGCAACTGCTCTAAACGGTGCACCTTATTCGGTAGTGATATTGCGCACACCGTAAGATAAACTGAGAGAATGATAACCGTAACTTAGATTCTTTCAAATTGATTTTTGAGAAACGTTTCCGCGTGCGGAGCAGAAATCTGATTGATTGCTACATGGAGTTACTAATCATGATTTGAACTTTAACCCTTTAATAGTAATGCAGAGCTGCATCCTTCCTTTTCGTTTCTTTGATTACTTGTGACTGAAATGTGACGTGCGGTTATGTCTCGTTCTTTTTTGGACCAATCAATCTTTTTGATGTAGCCTGTGACTTAACTTAACCTGAAACCGCCTGAAACTAACATGTAAATGTTAGTATAAAACATAATTATTATGTACCTATTTTAAATGATTAGACTATTAGTATTTACAAATATTTGAAGCATTCATCACTATCCTGTTTAAATACTTAAAATTATTTTTTGCACTTCCGTGACTAAATCTCTTCTTCAGTCTTTATTTTTAGGGACTAAAGCTAAGTTTACATGTACCGTTGACACCGGAAAAACGTTCGCCGTTGACGCCGTTCTGTGATTTGATTCGCTGACAACCAACGGCGTGAACGGCCACAACGTCCTGAACGTTGCCGGTCAACGTTGAAATATTTGAACTTTTGCCGGTCTTGACGGCCGTCAGCGCCGTAAAACATTTAAAACTATGCGCAATTATTTGAAATTCAGAGTGAACTATGCAATAAAAATATTTTGACATTTTACTTTTATTTTCAACGTGCTCAAAATGAACACTACGACACTTGCCTTAAATTATTTATACGTCAAAAAACGACGTAATATAATAGAAAAGCGAAAGCAGCGACGATGGTGGGTACAAATAATTAGACAATTGATTGAAAATGTCAAAAATTAAACGGTCCATGTAGACACATTTATAGTTTTGACGGCCTCAACGCTAACAACGGCCGCAACGTTTGCCGGTGACAACGGTACATGTAAACTTAGCTTAAGGCTCTTAATTTGGTCCCAACGGATAATTTTTCATATTTAATCCCGTTGTCAAGGAATTGAATTAATTAATCCTGTTGTCAGGTAAATACGTGCTATTTATTATAGAGTATCTATGATAACAATATAAATATTTGTCATAAAGTTTACTGTCAAAATTGCAAAATGTGTATTCTTTTGAACTATTTTGTATTCGTTTGAGAATGAAGTGCAAAAATAGCGTATACTTATACCAGAGGACTAAAGTATCTTCAATCCCTCAGGTGATTGTTTCCCTGACCTTCGGATAGTAAAAAAAAAATTAACCCTCAGGATTAAATCATGCACTTTACTCCTTTAATATATAATATACTTACTTACCTTTACCACGACTTTTCCTGAATACATTACGAGCCTCTAAAATTAAGCTTTTAAATTCGATACTTTTTTAAAATTTTACTATTTAATTCATCATAGAGTCGCATCCCAATGGTCGACACTGTCGGTCGACAAAGTCGATCCACAATGTTGTTGTAGTGAGTACATCTCTATTAACAGTAGTATCGAATCAGAAATGAGACGCACTCACTACAGCAACTTTGTTGATCGATCTTGTAGATCGACAATGTCTTTAGATTTTATAATTGTCAATCTCATAGAATTCAGTGTTTCATTCTTCTTTTATTACTATTATTAAATCAATCTCCTAATCCATAGAATTCCTCCGACTTCTCCTTAAAAATATATATGATTTGGTTTCCCATCTTTCGGGTTCTATTACTCGTATATTCCTAAGGTCACAGAACGCATTGTTTTTCGTCTTAATTTCATTAATAGTTCTTTTCGAGAGAAAGAATAGCTTTGTATCAACAACTAACCCTTAAAATAATTTTGTATATCTACCTGAGTCAAAGATGCATGGTTTGGACAAAACCGTATAGTACAAATGAGAAAGACACAATCCAAAGCATAGCTATACCATTATCCGTTGCTGTAATTGCAATATTTATTTTCTCTGATAATTTATTTGAATTCATGCACGTCATTATTGGTTCAGTCTGAATAGGTGTACAAAATTATTATAGTTTAGATGATATCTTTAGAATTGAAATGTCTTCCTTTATGTTTTATGATGAATTGAAATCTTCATGCTGTAGGTTCTAATAAATATTACGGTATTAGTTTCTTCCCACTACGAACTGACGTGAATAAAAATGAAAATAAAGAGAACAAGACGTGCTATTCATTCTTTCAATAATGGAATATAATAGAATATGAAATACGTCGGCGAAATAATATAACTCGGGATTTTTACGATAGGAGTGGCAGAAATTTAATTTTACTATTAGTTTATTCAATTTTACGTTTTGTATACTATTGTAACTCCCAGTACATATTATATATCACGCTTTTTACTGAATTTAGGTTTGACAGTAATCGATATTGTATAACTATAGCGTGTGTGCGTTCACCAGGAGTCAACTCACGGGCACTCATGGTTGTTAGTGGAGAGTATACCACATGGAAGATTTTTGTCTTTAAACTGAAATGTGTATTACCTGTACCTGACTGAATTTGAACCGGGGTTGTCAGAACCATAGTCAATCACGTTATGCACTCAACTATTCGCCACATTTGTTAAAAAGTAAGTGTGTATATACAGGATGTTCCACAACTTAGGACAAAACATTAAAGGGTATATACTGTACGACGTGCTGGTCATTAAACAAAAAGATTTTTTTTAAATTCGCAAAGTTAAGGGTAGTTTACTTGACGGGTGTACATTTTAAGTATCACTGTTTTGATGGTACATTTGATAATGTTTTTAATTATTTGATATTATGTAAACAATTACTTTCATTGTAGAAGATATGTAAAAAAATATTAAAAATTACTACCGACCAGGCAAAAAAATGTTTGCTTGAAATATGATGCAATGTTTTTCCTGTTTCATGATCAGCACGTATACCCTTTAATTTTTTGTCCTTAGTTGTGGAACACACTGTATTTTCATATGGATGAAGACAACACCTCAACACTTATAACCTCTTGTCCATCAAGAATAGGAATGCAATTTTAATTTACAATTCTTTGAGTAGGTATTTCCTTTCCACACTATTTTCCTTGAGATGGCGCTTAGCCAATCCTTAGTATTCTATTAATAATTAATAGTATCATTAAACTCAGTTTTAATTACTTTGTTTTGCTATGATCAACACCTTCTCAATTAAATAATTTGTTGTATTTAAATTAATCAGTAATGAATATTAGATTCAAGGTTTATGATTGGAATTTTACTATAATTGCATATTTGAGATTACCTACTTGTGATACTATAGAATAAAATGCGAAACAGTGGTGGTAGTTCTTGCTTTTCAATTAGCTGTTATTGCATTGTGCGATACTAGATTGACATATGCCGTCTGAGAGCTTATTAACCGCCATTTTAGTCTACCCACAATGGCGTAGACATATTTTAATCTAACGTCATTGCTGGCAGAACAATGCAACTAGAAATTAATTAATACACACTGCTCCTTTATGCCGAAAACTACATGCTTTGGACTCATAATTAATATGCCAATCAATGGCTGATCAAAGCTCGGCATACAGTATTGCCAACATCCAACATGAAGTGGCAAAATGCGAAGAGCCATGTGAGGTTTCGCCCTGTGTGGTTGGTAACATTGTACGCGTGGCACAACTGAAGGGCACTTCACTAGAAGTGGAGGCTGGCTTATTAACTTTACGCTTAATTTGAATTAAATTGCCAGCCGTGTTGTGTAATTTGGCCGGATTTAACAAAGTGACAGAATTATTACAAAGGAAAGCGCAGACTGTTCCGAACATTTCGATTCACAGTCATTTGTGAGCTTGCTACACTCAAGTAAAAATCATTCAACTCTTTGGTAGATAGTCAAACGTGCTAAGTAGGTACACTTACCAGTTTAAAGAACAAATTTTTTCTGATGATTTTCACATAATTTTCCCAAACTGTTTTACTGTCAAACGGTCATTTGACAGAATTTTTATTCTTATAACCTGTCATTTTACCAAACAAAATTTATCTTAAACGGATATTTGGCCGAACTGTTATTTGACCAAACTGGTATTTTACCAATCTGTTATTTTATGAAACGCAGTTAAACCAAAACGTTATTTAACCAAATCGTCATTTGACCAAATTGCCAAAGAGACAGACGCTAGTGACATCTTTAGGACACTAGATGTGTATCCGTGAATTGATTACTACTCGTAGTAACCGCAGACACGATAGTATGTGAAAGTGCCACATCCGAATTGAAAACAGATTTGATTGTCGAGACAGAAGCTACGCGGGTTGTTTGCATGTGATGACGTAGTTCCGTGGTTCAAGTCTCTCGGCCGGCAGTGTGTGATTGTCGTTAAATTGTAAAAATAAATTGTAGTCTTGGTTGCATAAGAATATCTCCGATGCCACATTGGCTTTCAAAGATCGACACACGGTTTAAGGGTATCGACTCCACGTAGCGTAACACCGCGTTTGTCCTATATTAATGCATAGAAACGCTCGCTAAAAATACGGAAAAGAAGTCTAGCAATTTCTACAATGCTCACGAAGTTTTATAGATAAAGCTAAATTTCATAAATTTATTTATAGATGAAGAATGCAACTAGGATTATACCGAGTTACATTTTCTAATAAATCTCTTAATAATAAGAAAAAGCATGTAAAAAATTGCACACACACTTTTTCATTACTTTTGTATATGGATTTCAAAGATTTTTTCAGAATTCTAACTGGGCATAATCCTAGATTAATTCTTTCACAAAAATCTAGTACCTGTTTTACCTTCAAATTTTTAATATGCAGAAACTGCTACACCTCTAAACACGAAATATTTTGTTACGGAGACGAGACCCTTAAGATTTTGATTACATCAAAACGAATCGGTCTAGAAGTGGACGGATTCTACTATAATAACATCTACCATTCTGTAATTGGGAGTAAAATAAAAATAAATGCATACTTTATATCTTTTCAGTTTCAAGTATTTCTTATAAAATCAAGTTTACATTTAGTATAATCGTGTTTGCTATAAATACAACTGAAAATGTTTAAACCATATATGTTAATATAAAGCAATTTGTTATAGTTGTAATGAAAGTAATAAAGCAAATTGCATATATCAACAGAATTTTCCGGTTTACGCAATGATAACAGTAGCTGAATATCATCACGTATAATGTGCAAATATGAAATATGTATTTGTAATTTTATTTATTATCTGTAATTTTATCTTGTGCAATAATTAATGGCAAATGGCAATATAGTATAAAGGTGTAACTTATCATGTAAATTAATACCAAAACAAATAGATATTCCATTAACCTTGTACAATACATTAGTAAAAACATAAAAACACATAAACAGGTAAAAATATAAACATAATAATTACTATTGAGGTGTAAATTACATGAATATTAAAGAACGTACAATAAAGCATCTTAATATCAGGATAAATTTAGCTGCAAAATATAAACAAAACTATAAATTGCAAATAATAGCCAATCGATTATTTAAAGCGATGAATAGGTGCGCAATTATATTGAACACGCACAGTTATATCTTTACAAAGATCGCTCAATCAGTGGTCTGACATTTTATGCTGTTGCTGCACGTAAAGTTTGCGTAAATAACAAAATGTGAGCGGAATATAAACTAAAAGTTAGTCTAGGTGTGGATAAATATTGAAAATTACACACCTGACTTGACACTATACATATATTTAAATTTTTACCCAGTGATTTATCGACTAGTTTAACAAAAGATAAAAGTGCATTTACATTTACACTTTATGTAAATAAATACTGGAATAATCTCCGCAATAACTGTTATTTACATGCATTTTCATTACACCTTTCTAACTTTTAAATAGTAATAAATCTCTAGAAATTACAAGTTGCTAAACAATTAAATATTTCTCTTCGAATCTTCAAATTGTTTTCGTCGATTTTTGTTAACTTCTCGAATCACCTTAGTATTAGTTTAGTCGTCTTATTATTATTTATGTATTTAAGTCTAAAATTATTAGTTTTAATATTCCAATTTAATTGTTTTTAATAATATTTTGACGTTCCGGTCAAACATTTAAATATAGTGATAGTTTCTCATTTTAATACGACAAATAATAAGCTTTATTAAATCAGTTGCTGGTCAAAAAAGAGAAATTTTTGTTGCAAGATGTCGTCAAATATTGCTCGATAAAAATAATATTTGTTTTGGAGCCATCAGTGTGAAAAATAACAGATCATTAATAATAAAGCGATAGCATCTTAATGCATTAGAATTTGTCAGCACGCTCAGTTTCGTAATATTTTCTCTTCGTGATATTTTTTATCATGTAGGCTTGCAATTAACTCACAGTCTATTTTGTTCTCTTGAAGTGTAGGTATTAATTTTTTCGAAGAGCGATGCATATTTTATGCTAGAATATAATTATTTTATTCTACTTTTTGTATCATCACATTATCTTTTTGTATTTCAGAATATTTAAAAATTAATATACTCCGTAGAATGTTGAATATTTAATGCGAATTTTGTTTATTCTATAAAAAATCTCCGAGGGTTAGTGAACCAGCCTTCCAGACACTTATGAATTGTTTATTTGTTAAGTTAAATGTTTATAGAACAGCAGGGAGGATATAGTGCTTATCAGATTATGCATGTTCACAAGAAACTAATTAAAAACTTTGTAGCACTAGCACGAGACTGGAAATTGATTTACATTTTCGAGAATTTTACCAAGTCAGTTGATAAACAAAACTGTCATAACTTTCCAAAATTTCGCGTGGTTTTAGACATTACCATGCTGGGAACATGAGGAATTAACATACCGGGACTTTTTGTAGAGTTCATTCGTTTTATGGACTTGTACTGATCTTTATCAAATGCGTTAATTTTACTTACAAATATTAAGATTCTAATAAGGCAACTCATTTGTTCATACAAAGCATGAGCGCTATCGTACGCTGTAATGTGTCAGACGGTAGCTTTAAAAAAACTACCAATATTTTCAAAACAATAATTTTAATGTAATATAAAAAATCTGATGTGGCCAGCACACAACCTCCCACCATATCTAGACTTATAAACATAAATGTATAAGTATACGTACAATCCGGTGCCCATTCGAAATTATACAAAAAAAATTAGTAGTAGAAATTAGTATCGCCTGAATAAAAAAAATCATTATCAGGAAACTCTTCTGTGTTGAAGCCATCCTCCGTTCAATTACTACATTATTTTAATATCTCACTTATGACTAGGATGGGAAAATATCGATATATCGATATGAACATCTAGTCAATATTACTTTTCGTTTGGTATTGATGTATCGAAACTCGACATTATCGATATTTTCCGATAATTATCGACATATATCAACAAATATGGAGTTATCAATACATCGATACCAAAAGAAAAGTGATAGCAACTAATGTTCATACCGATATTTATCGATATATCGATATTTTTCCCATCCCTACTTATGACTTATATGGCGTTAGTGCCTATAGCATAATTTGTTAATTATGAAACTCGTCTTTAGGTAGACTCGCTTCGTTTGTACTGGAAATAAACGAAAGAAAGAATTTTTATTTAAAAATATATTCAGAATTATGTCTTATGTTACTTTAAGCCTCATTTCCATCGACTGTTTTAGTGCTTAATGCATAATAATTTGTGCGTAAGGCGTAATGCATAATGATTATTTATTAGATGGCCATTTCCATCTATTTTGTTTAAGGACCAATTCGACAGAGATGACAGTTGTTGTCGAATTTTGTAATTAAATCATTACCGGCATTTTTGCGATATTAAGGAAAGGAAGAACTGTTAATTTTGTAAGTAAGGTATACAGGTTCCATAATTAAAAACAGACATATAAATTGACAACTCGAAACAAATAATAAATATGACACATGTAAATCATTATTCTTGTGCATTAAGAGGAACGGTTACTGCACTACCAAAATTTATCGGTGCGGTCGCTTATTATCAAAAGAGTTAATTTCTTAGAATTTTAATAAGTGTACCCAATACGACTCTAGTTTGGAGGTGGAACTAAATTGAAATTTGAATATTTATTCAAATATTTACACTGCCTGACCTTATTTTTGTGTCAAAAAGGGGTTTAGTTTTCACCGTAAAATTTAGTCTAAATATTTAATAAATTTAACAATTTTTTTTTTAATTTGTAGAAGAAAGTTGGTTCTGTGACATTTCTGTATTGAAATTTTAAAATTCAAAACAAAATACACTTTAAAATGAATTACAAAATTGCCAATGTTTATAACGCCTATAATAACAAATCAAGCAAAAATTTAAAATTGTAATACACAAATGTCATACAAACAACCTTCCTCTACAAATTAAAAAAATAAATATTTTAAAATGTTAATATTTAGATTAGATATGATGGTGAAAACGAAACCTTGTTTTCACTTGTAAATTGCACCAGTATCCGTTCCTCTTAAGCCTTATGTATGGAGTTTGCAAAGTTTTGTTCTTATGCGTTGCTCTTAATACTTGTGCATTAAACATAGTTCTTAAGCATTAAAACAGTCGGTGGAAATGAGGCTTTAAGCTCCGACTTAAAACTGTAAACATCGATCTATACACAGTTTGACTTAAAATTTGGTTCAAATTTGCAGTTAAAAAGTTAATTTTGAACGATTTATCAAATATTATTCAATTTGATATTAGTGTCAACATGTTTCGTGGAACAAGTAGTTACGATTTTAATTTTGTGATTCGAAATCTTTACTGCGTAGTATACCAGAAATAATAGTTCTGGTTTATTTGCAGATTAAGATGTATCTTGTACTTCGCAAATAGTATATTTGTCTGCATGCGCTCGCAGCAGAATTATCTATAAACGTAATTAAACGACAACAGTAACACTATCTACTATCTCAGTATCTAATACTCTCTGTCTACTGTGGAAACTGACACAGACAGATTGTCGTACAGCATTTCGTTTCACCTACAAGGAGCTTCTCAAACTGTAGCATTAAATCTTGGTTTCGAAATCGCTGAGATTTAGGAGAGAGGTGTGTTTGTTTATGATCATATTTTTAGTTTCACAGACTGTTATCTTATAGACTGTCACGGAAATTATGAACGATTATTAAAGTAATTTATTTTTATTGAAAAGGTGATTTATTTTTTCTCATGTCGAATTTTACGGCTTTATTAACTAAGAGAGACTTTTGAGAAGTAATTTTACGGTTGGGAAGAGATTTATCAGTCCGGAGTTTATAATTTCAGCAATAATCACATTTACAAATGGATAAGATGGCTGGTAACTGCACACGCGGTATACTGAAGATTTAATATGTGAGGCTGCCACACCCAAGTTGCGTAAAAGGCGTGATAAATATGTATGTATGACTCATAATCATCAAGATACTTTCTTGCTTCTTTTCTCTCTAAATCCTGGAAAAAATACTTGTTTTAATCTATCATTGAATTACAAATTCTTCATTGCCAAGACTTATTGAAGATTCACGTATTTGACAGGCAATTTTCATCAGGATTATATTTTTAAAATTCAGAAACTTGGAAGATTTCTCAAAAAATCTTTGTGTGAACAAAGCTTTATAAACTCGGTATCAAAATTAGCCACCCACCTGAAAATGCACGAAAAATGACGCTTTTTCAAATCGCCATAACTCGGCGGCGTTTGAACGAAAATGGATGAATCTTGGAGTTCGGAATAGTTTGAAGTCTTATCTTTAAGGGCATGCAATTGCTTGTAACCCTAAGTCTAACCCACCCCCCGCATCAACCCCATGAAAAAAAAATGTTTTTGATGATGCAAATTGTCCAACTTTGACAACTTGTCCCGTGTGCAAAAAAAAATCGTAGACTCAATCGACCAACAAGGCGATAAAGTTCATTCATTTTCCTGTCAGGCGTTCAAAAATTCAAGTTTCTACGATGATTTGGGGCGAAGTTATGAATTTTTTTTTTAAATAGTAGACACAATTGACCACAAATGTGATGAAGATATGATATTCCGTATAATTTCACAAACAATTGTGTTTTTACGACGATTTGGCAGATTTGTGATCAGAAATCGACGAATCCGAATAGAAAATTATGCGAGTTATGACGAAAAAGAAGCAACCTGCGCCAAATCGTCGTAGAAACTCAATTTTTTGTGAAATTATACGGAAAATGAATAAACTTCATCACACTTGTTGTCAATTGTTTCTACGATGTTTTTTTTCATGATACACGTTGTCAAAATATGAAATTTTAAAGTAAAAAACATCTTTGTTAAGTGATCTGTGGCATTGGTCATGTAAAAAAAATGTTTAAAACTAAGTTTACATGTACCGTTCACACCGTAAAAACGTTTGCCGTTGACGCCGTTCTGTGATTTGATTCGTTGACAACCAACTAAATGACAGCTGTCAAACTATGTTGGTGGTTGTCAACGGAGAACATTTAACGGTACATGTAGGGGAAGACTATTTTTACTTCCTTGTACGGAGTAATAAGGAAGTATTGTAATCGCGAAAAATTTCGGTTTTCAGATTTTGATGGAAATATCCGTTTTGACCTTTTCTGAATCCATTATGACTAGTTTCGTCGTGACGTCTGTACGTACGTGCGTACGTACGGACGTATGTGTGTCGCATAACTCAAATACGGTTAGACGTAGAAAGTTGAAATTTTGTATTTAGGACTGTTATAGCATCTAGTTGTGCACCTCCTATTTTTGGTTTCAATCTACAAACCGCAAGTAGTAAATTTAAAAAAAAAATTGATAAATAATTAATTTTAGGCAATTTTTTAAATTTTAAATGAAAGATTATGTGATTATTATCTACAATCGGTATTTTATAAATTTTTCTGTATCTTCTATCATTTAAGAATAATTAAAGTATATACTTATAATTTAGTATTTCTGTATCTTGTAGTCCATGATCGATTAACATTTGTTACTACGTAAAATTTAAATGATTATGACATGACAGTGACAGTAGCAGTGACAATAGTAAAATATCGTTTATATCTTCTTCTGCAGTTTAAATAAAATGACTAAAATATATTTGTGAGTATATACTAGTATAATAAGTTAAAATAATTTTTTATATTATTCTACATTTTAGTTATTAAGAAAAGTATGAACAAACAAGGCGTACAAGGAAGTCATGTGGTGTCCACGTCAGATTTTTTAACCATAACATTCGAATAAACAGTCACTAGACTAATCACTTCAAGATAATATTCTCAATTTAATTTAGTGTCCTAAAAATTTTGAAATATTTTTCCGTATTTGTATTTCTATCTTAAAATAGTTTTCTCTGAACAAAATTAAAGTTTTGATATTCTCCAGTGAATGAACTCAGCCCTTGATATTTCCTTTCCATGTCGGCTTGGAACGCAATGAAGCAAACGCAATGATAATAATAACAAGCGAGTACGAATATTCTCGCCTGCTGGATCCTTTGATGTCGAAGTCTGGCGAGAAGTTCGCTTATTGTTGATGTATCGTGTCAATTCCGCTGTCTATTAAACTCGAGGTGTCTGAGATCACGTCGCCGTTGACTTGCTGCATTGTGTTCTCATGGTTACAAGAAGTGATGTGCGATTGTTTGTCGAGCATATGTGCTAGATCTGAGCAGTTTTTCTACAGTGAACTTGGAGGTTTTTCTTCCAGACGCGGACGGGATTTTTTTTACGGGAATTAAAGTTGTTTTATGGGAAAAAGTTGACGCATTTTTGACGTTTTATTGGAGACATTTAGACGGGGTTATTTTGTGAATTTTGTTTGTTTGGTGGTTGCCGAAAGGATTTAAGATGTAACTCTACAACAAAATTGGTACATTCATATGCAGACTATTCCAAAACGAAGATCCATTAAACCTTAAAATATATATTAAACTTTCTAAATAAATGAACACAGTGGTAGAGTGCTTGGCTTCTGATACCAGAGGTCGTGGGTTTGAATCCAGGTCCGGTATTAAATTTATAATTAACTTGGCAACAACAATGGTACCAGGAACCAGCTTCTGGTTGTAACGAAGGACTTGCAAGAGATGGAAATTATATAAAGATATGGCTACTTATTTTTATTTGACTACAAACACGAAGTATAACACAGACAGGAGTGGAAGCGAGCATGCTTGAAATGGTCCAAAACTAGTCCTGCGAGAGAGATAGCAGATAAACCCTGAGCATTGCAGTGTCTTATGACACGGACACAAAAATATCACCATAGCCAGCTTTGCTTTGTTTATTGATTGTTTGAAATTACAGTAGAAATGTCTTTTTCCACTTGTGTGTGTGTGTGTGTGTATTAAGGAGGTTAGTGACCTTATATTAAAATGATGATGACAGGCTGAAATTTATACAGTGTTTTCATTTCACTATTAAGATTCTAAAAAAAAATTATTTTAATTTTCGTCTATCCGGTTTTTGAGTAATTAAATGTTGAAATTACGCTCGTTTTACATGGACTCTTATGGTCTTATGGCAATTCACTAAATTTTTGTTTAAACTATATTAATTAACTTGTATTAATATTTCATATAAACCTTTAAAAATAAGTTCTTGAAGATTTTGTGTCGTTTTTCTAAACCGTTTGCAAGTTATTTAAAAAAAATGTAAGCATGTCAAGCATTTTTGATTAGGAAATTAGTAATTATTGTAAAAATAAATATTACAGCAACTGAATAAATTGCAATGACATCAGCCAACGTGCGTTGAGGCGTTGAGCGAATTTTATTTTACATTATCAAATATATTTTTATGTTCATATCCTCCCTCTAAGGCTAATTTCTGGGTACGCCACTGCAGGCGTCCCCAACCTCCTTAAAAAATCAAAAATTATGTGCTATTTTTGTGGCCGTCTACAATTATTCTCAGTTTTGATAATCGTTATGAAATTTACTAGTATATTATTTATAGAAGACGCATCAGAACACAATGTTACCAAATCCCAACAAACATTTGACACCGGTGTGTATTATATGCTATCTTTGTCGCACAGTTTGCTTTTGGTAAAAGTATAGTAAATTCCTATAAAAATCAATAAAAGGTTACATAATATTACTGTAAAAAATATAAAAGTTTAAAATAAGTTAAATTTCAAGTGTTGATTTCAATACTGGTAACCACCTAAAACTGAGCTTCTCTGATTCTGATCTTGTTTGTGAACAAAAAACACCCTGACGTCACAATTTTCCAACTTTTTTTCAAGGTCATGTAATAAAAATTAGTTTTTGGCGAAATTATACATTTTTAAACAATTTTTTTTTGTTTCACACGTGTTGTTTAGATCCCTTAATTCGTTTAATCAAATAAAAAAAATTGGTAAACAACCCTATTGCACCATTTTTACTATAATACAGCTGAGATACGAAGTTGCTTAGACGTGACGACAAGTTATTGATTATCATTTTTACTTTATGATATTCTATTGATTAATTATATTAAGTTGAACCAACTTGAAAAATGCGTTTGTTAAAATTGGTCCCAACATTAACAATTGCGCCTTCACTGGTTTAATTTTCATTGAGATAATCAAGCAACATAATCGATATATAAAACTGGATATAGCCTCAAGGTATATTAAAATTAATTGAATTTTTCGTAAAAAGCACTGGCTATTCAGTTATATTATGATCAGCCTGACACAAATACTTTCAATTATTATTGCATAAATCCATTCAGCACCTAATATGAATATGTCAAAGCCGTAAAATAATCAATAAATATTAATAATACCAAGGCAATAGCAATCTTTCCCTCGTTATGATCGTTGAAATATTTACGATAATCGAGAGCACTCAACTCTGGTTAAAAAAGCTGCAGCAGTTTTATTTGACAAAGTTTTATTCGGCAGTCCCAGTCGAGAACGCGGATAAAATAATACGGCGGTTCTATTATCCGAAATGTTTTACACAATAGCGTTTCGCTTTGCTCCGACTGCAGATACATAAATTTTTTATCCATCGCCGTGCAAAATTCGCAGCGTATAGATTTTGTGTCATGTTTCCAATACGGCGGCGGACATGAATTGTGCCGTTGTGTTGGTTTCCTGGAAGCGAGACGCCATTGTTACCAACTCCACGGCGAGTATTGTGCTCGCGTTTTAAATTGTTTGTTTGCGGACTAAATATTCACGGTCGTTCCGACGTCTTCATTCGCTCGTAACGTGAGGTAACGTTGTGCAGAACACCAGATGAGATCTTCGGCTGGAGCTCCGAGCTAACAATGCCAGGACGCGAAATGAGTACTTATGCCTCTAATAAGCCGAAGCAAATTTTATACACGATATAAAACTGGGATGGATTGGCGGGGTAATCAGGTATTTGCTCGAGAAACGCGAAATTAAATCCTAGCTCAAAATAAAAAGAGCTGGAGGAATGAAATTACAAGACAAACTAAATAAGATAAACCTTTTCACGATTATTGAATGTATTTAAGGGTCTCGTCTCCGTAACAAAATATTGCGTGTTTAGAGGTGTAGCAGTTTCTGCTTTACTCATTGCATATTAAAAATTTGAAAGAAAACAGGTACTAGATTTTTGTGAAAGAATTAATCTAGGATTATGCCCAGTTAGAATTCTGAAAAAATCTTTGAAATCCATATACCAAATTAATGAAACAGTGTGTTTTAAGCAATTTTGTACATGCTCTTTCTTATTATTAAGAGATTTATTAGAAAATGTAACTCGGCATAATCCTAGTTGCATTCTTCGTCTGTAAATAAATTTATGAAATTTAGCTTTATCTATAAAACTTTGTGAGCATTGTAGAAATTGCTAGACTGCTTTTCCGTATTTTTAGCGAGTGTTTCTATGCATTAACATAGGACAAACGCGGTGTTGAGCTACGTGGAGTCGATACCCTTTAGGATAATATATTATCAAACGGTGGGATAGTGATAGTTCAGTGGCTATATAACTAACCTAGGAGATACCGAGGTCGTGGGTTCGAATCCAAATTAGGTCGAAAATTGTCATTGTCGGTGATCGCTGTCTACTGTCGTCATCATTTCAAGATGAAATACAATTTATTAAGGGGTTCGTCTACCTATTTTTCGAAAAAAATACTCTCGATATTACTTTTTTTTTCTAATTCACTCTCTTCATCACTACTACGGCTGCCCGAACCCAGTCCGAAACTCGTACTTTGCCGCATCCTATTGCCGCATGTCATTTTGAATTTTGTAAACATGACTCCTGTATTCCCATAATAACTTCTCTATTTTTTAAAGAAGTTAAGTAAAACAAAAATTATTCGAAAAAGGATGGTTAGCTGCAGGCTTCTTGCTTTTTAAATTTTTCTTTCCATTTATAATGACCGAAAGAAATTGTATCAAATAATGACAAAAAAGTCATTTTTAAATATATTTTACTTCAAATTATCAGGCAAAAGACCAAAAATAAAAAAAACTAGAGGCATTAAGATATCCTTTGTTAATATACTCATATTATGTAAAAGCACCATATCTTTCAATTATAAGTAACTAAAGTAAACGTGGGAGGCGTACACCTCTGTAAAGCTGTAAAATTTTAGGGTAGACGAACACCTTAACTACACCACAACTACATTTCTAATGCAACCAGACTAACAATTTGTCAAATGTGTTTGTGCTATGTTGACATTTGACATAGACTACGTGACTAGTTACATTAGAATTCTACTTTGTGGTGTAGTGGCCGAGCATAATTCCATGTACACCCGAAAAAAAAATTTTAAAAAACAGTTTTAATGCTTTTGAAGTTAAAATCTCTAATGTGACGTACGTAGTTTGTTTGAAAATTTACTTTTGTGACTTCACATTCAAAAAATTGGCAGTTTGATGAAATATCTGACTGTCTGACACAAAAAGCAGTATCTTGTATTTGCTTCATATGTCTAAATGAAATAATAAAGTCGTGACAGCGCTGAAAAAATGTGTCATCTGTTTTTATTTTTCTATAGAAGTCTCTCGTTTTCGTGCGCATTTAGCGAAGATCTCATTTGTTGCACTTCTCGCTACCAGGAAAATTTAATAAACGTTTATTTAAAATGAAAAGCAAAAACGCGAGAAGCCAAGCGTCTGTCTCTGAATTGATGATGTCGTTAGTGAAATTTTTCAACGCATTGAAATGCAAATTGCTAGTTATTATTTTGATTTAATAGGAAGCGAAATCATTAACATAACTTGTGTGTGTTGCATCTAATAGTTTTATTGTCGAAGAGGAGATTAATTTTTAATGGTGAGCAGCTTTTAATGATATAACGCTCAGCTGAGAGACTGAAACAAAGAAGCAACGGTGTTTAAATGCTTCTTAACGAATCTTTACTCACACCTTAGAAGGAGAAATGATCGTTTGGATAACGACCGTAATTTAGTAAACGTACATAAGCAACTCATTTATAGGGAATATGAAGAGAAATCCTTTTCCTCAATTTATTTCAGAAGGAAATTCAGCCTAGAATTTTGTATTCCTATCTATTTAAAACATTTAGGTACTACGAGTAATTTTAAATATTATCTTGTATTAACTTTTACAAATAGAAACAAAGCATAATTTTATTTCACTTGTTAACGTTCAACGTTATGCCATTGATGATTCTTTTTGTTATAAAAATCTTCCTTCATTATTTAGTTTAAACTATATGACTTATACTTAGTAATGATTGCAGATAACAAACATTAATATCCAAAATGATGAAAATTGAGTACTAATTTTCACTTATAATATAACATGAGCATTAATTCTTTCCGAATTTTTTTTGAGTGAATACACGAGTGCATATTCGGTAAGAAAAGCGCAATGACACCGCCGTTCTATTATTGAATTCTTTTTACAATAGAAACTTGTAATATTTACTACATTTGTATTTAACATTAATACATATGTATTATTTACCCTATTAATTGCTTATACTCAAAATAACAATTTAACCAATTTTTAATTTAATGTCAAAGTGACAGATGACGGTAAAGTTTCCGCTTATTAATTTCAGTTAAGATACTCAAGCTACTAGTAAAAAATTTCTGAGACAATTCAACTCATGTGTCATCTGTCAAAAATGGACCAATCAATTTTGAGGATTTATAAATTTTCCACCAATTGAAACGAATTTTTTCGACAATTTATCACTAGTGCTCGCAGCGACATAATTTTTCGACAATTTTCACTAGTGATCCAATCGACAATTTTAAACAATTGAATATATCTTTATTAATCAAAATCCTATTGTTATAACTGTTGTAATGGAAGTGAAGCTATTTATAAATCATTTTCATAAAGAAAGAATACATTTTTATTCGGTGAATTGTCCTCCGAATACCATTCGTGTTCCAAGTTATGTAGACAATTTTTGTGGCTGCATCACTCATGATTATTACGCTTAAGAAAATAGCACTCGTGCTACGCACTCGTGCAATTTTCAATCAAGCGTAATAACCATTCGTGATACAGCAACAAAAATTGTCGACATAACTTGGAACACTAGTGGTATTATATATGAAAATTTTTATATAAGCATGGTTACTATTATAATCCATTGGCTGTTATTTGTGTCATGCGATTTTCTTTTATATTTATTTCAATCAATCCTTATTCCATTTTATGAACAGTAACGTTAAAAATAGTGACTGTAACTTAAGCTTTATTTTGTTTGTTTCTTATTTCAACGAGCCCAATTTATCTCAGGCTGCTCTTGGCGAAATAAGTCAATTCTGTTTCGTAAGCAGGACGTATCAATTTCTCTTCTTTTTCTTCTCCATCCAAAACATTGTCCAACTGAGGTTTTAAATTACTGCTGCGTAAGCACAACTCCCAGACTGAATAAACCGCGTTCAATTCAAAACCACACAACAAAATTCAATACAACTTGAACACCTCGTTCAAGTTGTACCTCTACTTTCTTACTACCGCGAAATCAGACTGCGTAACCGAAACGAAGAGATGGAGATAGCAAATAAATTGAAGATCGTGTAATTGAATTATATAATATTGAATTAATATGGTTACACAACATTACAAGTTGGTAACAATGGTTGAGATACTTAATACATTTTAATACAAAAGAGAATAGAACCTATACAATTTTAGGACTCATAATTATAAACCAAAACTAAGTTTTATAAATTATAATTTATAAATCAATAATTGCCTACTATTTTCTAATAATGCTGTACCAATAATGCATCTTTCCTTTATCGGTAAGCTAGCGTAGTTAGATAAAATGGCCGCTACCGCTCAACCTAACCTAAAAATATTAACTACAAAATAAATTTGTATCTAATATACTAGGTAGAATTCTTGATATTACGAAATACGAGCACATAATATGGATATTGGGTACAATCGTTTAAATTCAAATGCTTTGCAGTTATAAACAAGTGTAGCTGTAACTTCTGAACCAGTAATAATTATTTATTGAGATTTAGTTTAGTTAGACTATTTCACAAAAACAACGTAATGAACATGGAATTTTATTTAAATACATACAGAACTTCCAATAAAAGTATAGATGATTTATATTTTATGTTGGCTTTTGCGTTATTTATTTTTATCTAGATACCCATACAACACATCGATCGTATTAACGTCTGTAAGACGTACATCTTGCTACTGTCTTATAGACGTCCATAAGGAGTATTGTATTGATCGAATTTTAGACGTCTTATGTGGTAGGCTTTAAGTCGTCATTATGTTGTCCAGTTTTAAATCTCCCGCTTACAACTTACAATATATCCTATATTTGTCTCAAAGTCTTGATTAAGACATACAGGAATCCTATATTAATCAAAATTCAGTCGTATATTGGTCATAATTTTATTAAAAAGGACATCATTTGACTGTCGAAAAGGTATGAAATAGATGTCATTAGCATGGAAGAAGATAATAAGAAAATAACATCTTTTAAACATCCAGAATGGAGGACATGAGACACTTATGTGACGTCTTTGTGATTACATTTGGATCAGACGTTTTAAAGACATGGACATTATAAAAACGTCTTAACGACGTATTTGTGTTGTATGGGTATTTGTTAGTAGCTTAGCAACATTATCGTTCACAACACAAAGACAGCCCCGTGAATTTCTTATCACTGACCACTGCAACTACCACCGCTGTCGTGAAGCAACATCCCCTTGCGCTGTTCGTATTTTTCGCCTTTTCGTCTTGAAATAGATTCTCTCGAGGGGTTTGGCCGTTGAAGTGGAAAAAAGAAAGCCTTGTTTACAAAGGAACAATATTTTTACTTCATCAATCATAATTAGAGGGATTTTATAGTGGCGGGCGATTTATGGAAGAAGACAGTTTTATTAATTTATTTTTAGGGTAGTTTTATTCTTTTTGAGGTAGTTGCAGACGCGGTAGAAAAACTGTGTAGGAGGCTGGGTTAATTAGAATTTAATTAGAATAGCTAAGCACAATATACTAATTTTTGTTTTCTTTTGCAGGTAAGCTACTTATTTCCAATCAATCTGCTTTATGTAAGTACGACATTTTTTACTGATTTACAAACTGATTACTCTAAAAGTAATTCTTGTTTATCGACGATAAAAAACAATGTGCGTGGTCGTTCAACCCTAAAGTTATTCTTATAATGAAGCCCACAAAACATTTTTTAAAACTTCGGCAAAACAGCGTACTTACCTAACTTTCCTGAAACCAAGTAAGGTTCGGTCTTAATTAACAACAATCCTTTGCAAGTTCATCCAAACTGAAAAGTTTAGACTGATATCCGTTATATAATACTTTTAAACAGTACCAATTAATACAAATACCAAATCCCTCAAGTCTCAAATTTAAGTGTATAGTAATTAGTTTTAAATGCAAGAAGCATAAAAAATGTAACTTCAATCTTTGAATTAGTTCATTTATATCTATACGAAACTTAAGTTTATCAATTTAAATGTCTTATAAATTTTGTTGTACCTACCTAAATGACAATTCATACAATTATATTATTCCAATTATTTATATCGGGTACTCTTCACTAACAACCATGAGTACCCTTGAGTTAACGACTGGTAACCGCACAAACGGTAAAATACTGATGAAAAAGAGTATGTGACACTGCCACGTCCAAGTTGGGTAAAAGGCGTGATATAAAATATATGTATGGATCAATACAATATAACGTGGTTATGTAAGCTTCATTCTTTTTACAATAAAATCAGCTCAGTTCGTGTAATTTGAACTAAATTGCGAAATATTTGTTGTTCTAAACTGAATCTATAATAAAGTAAGCTGAACTACAATATTATGTAGATTTCCAAATTGTATTAGATTTCCAGAATACAATTAGTTAATTCACAATTTTCTTGGTCTTTTGTGAACTGCAGAAAGTTTTTAACTGAACCTGAACTGTGCTGAATATGTGCTGCCCTAAAAATATTGATTCCCAAATCAAATCATCCAGAACCAAACCAGACGAGACACAATTTCACCTTACATTCTTCTTTTCTTGAGCATCTTTAGTATCTTCTCCATCGAAGTTCACCTCGTAATAAACAACACTACATAAAACAAAAGCCACCAACACCTCCATCTTTATCTCCCGCAGAAACCCCTGGGGGTATTCTTCTCTTTCTCTATCTCCCTCTGTCTTTCTCCATCGCAGACGAGCTTCGTGAATAAATGATACCAAGTCGATGTATGAATTACAGATCGGTGATCATGATTACAAGGATTGTTTTGGATCAGAGTAGGTGTTAGAGATGTTTCAGTAAATTGTTTAAATTAAGAATGATGCATGACGCTAAATAGGACCGTTGACTTTTATTGTATGTAATAAATTCTTGTTTAACAACGGAGAATGGAGATACTTAGTATTATGATCATGTAGATTACTAGATGGCGATGAAGATGGTAATGATTATGATTCACCACTTAATTTTAAAATGGCGATGGCGATTCTTAATTTACCTAGAACTGAACTTGCTTATTTTGTCTTGATCTTGTAGATTTATGCTGCCTTTCTTAAACCTTTGCTGATTTAATTATACTTTAATAACAGTATTTATAGATACCTAACCTAAAAATTTATTTAAAGTACCTACGTTTGAATACTTTAGTAAAGTTTTTAAATTATTTGTATTTATAAACGTTTCTAAGACCCTTATTTGCTTGAAGGATTATTTAGTTTCTATATTATAAAATACATCAATATGAAATAAATACGGCTACGGCTCAAATTTAAAAACTGGACTATTCATAACTACATAAAGTATAAAAGTCACGCGTCACGCCAACAATAAAAATAAAAGCATTTTGAATTTGTTTTATAGAACAAGAACATGTAATAAAACTGTCAAATGTTTAATTTAAATTTATTTTTCTACAAACACTATTAAAAATTAAACTTTTAACACGGCCTACTGCTGTTAAAAATGCAATATTATAAGACGCCGTGTTAAAAGTGAACTGTCAATCACTTTTAACGTGCGTTAAAAGTAAACTGCCAATCACTTTTAACGCACGTTAAAAGTAAATTTCATCTCTTAATAAACAACTCTCAATTTTTATTGAATTCATAGACTACGTGATTCATTATATTACTATATAAATATCTTTTGTTACTGAACTGTCAAAAATATTTGAATAAATTATTTCTTATATTAAAATATAAAACGATGTTTGTAGAAAAAATAGTGTATGATATACGTGTTAAAAGTGCTTTTATTTTGTTCGAAGGGTTACGCCACTCCGCTTCGCGTCGTGTCCTAAACTTCCCGTCTCACAAAATAAAATGTCACTTTTAACACTTATATCATAAATAACTAATATTTAAATTTGTTATTCTTGTTTCATCAAAATAAACCACGTAGAAATGCAAATAGCAATGATCAGGTTTATATGTATTTTCAGACTCTACTCAATATGAAGTTTATGTTTTGTTTAATTTCCGTTATTTAAAGTCGAATATCTCTCTCCAGAGTGGTTGAATGGTTTAACCACACGCCACCGGAAGCAATAACCAAATAAACCACTTCTCACCATTTCCAAATTCGTTTCTTTCGTTTTTACAATTCATTGTTGATTGTTACCTCCAAATAACCGGCAATCAACATAATTGAATTACTGCGAAATTCGTTCAGCACAATAATTTAACTCCAAATCATGTGAAAACTTCTAAGAATCGATCACGGCACAATTCATTGCCTTTGCGAAATTTAATATCCAAAATTCCAGAAGCAAAAGAAAAATTCTTCACATTCGTACGCACAGGTGACGGAGATAAAATTTGGTGCGAGTAACAGATTTATAAGGAATTCCAAAAAATAGATTAGAAATTTTTTATTGAGCAACGAGGGGAGTACCTACTTATTGAAACTTTTTCTTTTGTATTTACTTTTATTTGTAGTTTTTGCTATAAAGTGAGTTTTATAAAAATATTTATAAGTTGGCTTTGACATGTTCTAGATTATTTTTCATATTTTAATGACATATCATTAGAAATTGATTTACGGTACTTTCATACTCGTTTTTTAGGAATACAAAGTAGCTTGAAAACTCGTATTACATATAAATTAAATACTTATCTTCTTGTACTACTAGTCAGTATTTTTCTCAAAACTCGCTAAATTCAACGATGTATCTTTCTTATTAAAAGTATTTTTTTATTTTGCTTAAAACAAACTTGTAAACACAAACTTAGATACCAAAACCAAGAAAAAAGTTTTAAAAGCTTCTATTTTATTTTTAATTGCATCTTCGTATATTTATTTTGTGTAATAAGATTTGTACTAATTTATAAAATTGGATTACTTACCTACTGCAATAAGCTAATGTAAAGAAAAATTACCTACACTTCTTTTTTTTAAGAGACAGTAATACTGATTTTACATTTTGTAGGTATATAATGAACAATAATTTACTCAAATGCTCGACAACTGACATTTACGAGAATATGTTTATCTTATGTAAATTTGTTTTAAGATTGTCCTATAATATAGGGTAGCAAAGTTTACAAAGTGCTGATTTCTTATTAAAAAGAGGAAGTACAGAGCTGTTTATTACTAGATGAATATATAGACTAATGTTTTAAGCAAATAAACTTATATTTGAAGTTAAAATTAACAGGAACGTTGTAATGCGATTAAAAATCCTGTTGTAGTTCGATCATCAAGTGCTTTGTCTACTCTCTAGTGTGTAGTGTGTTCTTTGCCGGTGTTGTGGCACTCCTGAAAGGCGTCGTATGGCGTGTGGCCAGCCTGTCCCATCCTTCCGCAGGATATTTTTCCTGCTCGCATCCTGTCACCATCGATTATTTGTTTCTGTTTCGTCTCTTTGAAGCAAACGGCTCTAATACTTCTCCCTTTATTGGGTGACTCGTGATTCTTACACTGTAATTTACTCCCGTGTTGTCTCAACCTTCCTCCAATCGCTTTTTTATTGCCTTGTTCTTTATTGCTTTCTTTCTTTCTGACATTTGTCACTAATACACTCTTTGGTTTGTAATTTGCTAATGTCTATATAAATTTTTACGCGACGATGAAAAAGTGTGTAAAGAAAAGTGTCTGGTAAACAGTTTCTGTAATTTTGTTACAACTGAATAAATTGTCAATCATTTCTGAGTTTTCTGAGTAAGAGTAAACATAAAAACATTCTATAATTCAATTTTGTTAATGTATTGTAACATGTAAAAGTAAAATATAATGTAACATTCTTTTATGTTTTACGATGAAGTAATGCCAATTTTTTTTTAATATCAGAACAGCATGGAAAAGCTCTAGTAAGCAAAACAAAAGTCAGTCGGTAATAATCCCCGAAACGAGTGCTTTGTATTTCCATCGATGAAAATAGTTCTCGTGTTTTTATTTTCCAAATACATAAAAGAACTAATATCCATAATTCTAGAACCGCTTGAGCATGGCAAAAAACCTTCGCATACGGTCTGCGAGTCTAGTGGAAAAAGAAATAGACAATTATCGGTAGAACAGCTTTATGTCTGTTTTAAAATAAGTTGATGGTTGGTATTCGTGACCAGACATGCCAACCTTCGTTACCAATTTCCCTAGGGAGCGCGTTTCGTTCTCTGCTGATAAACTATTAATTGCCTATCCGCGGTATTTATAATGTTGGCAAACCTGACAGCCTGAGCGGATATTGATTGTCTGTGTCTAGAATGTCAAAGTCGGTCGATAACTTCGGGAGTGACACTACCCTGCACTTGACGGGGATAAATACTCCACAGAACAGCGAACTTTCCACTTTGGTGCAAGTTTTCATCTTTCAAAGAAAATAAATACCGACACAACAGAAAACAGATCCACCGGTTATTCATTACTTCCCCAAGGAAGACAACTTGGAACTTCGAGTTCACGACACGTCATTTGCAAACAAAAAATCTGTTGTGGCAAACCTGAAGTTTTTCCAGAAAAACATTGTATGCACTTTTGCTCAACTATTACTCGAACCTTTTATTTTAATACCGTACCTACTTACTAGTAATAATTGGAAATCTATTGAAAAAGTATTTAGGTACATACATGCATATGTAGCACGTTTTTACCCAACTTGGGTATGGCACAAATTTTTTGATGTAGCTAAATTGAAATAATGTAAGTAGGTACTTGAATATATTCAAAACTGAGTTGTCAGAACCACAGTCAGTTACATAACGCACTTGGCTATTCACCATAGTCTATACTTGAGGTCGCGCTCGAAACCGTTTTCAGATAGCCATTTTATGTACTTTATCTGCATACATTACTGCAACAAGCAATAGGCATAAATAATATATCAATATAATAGTTAGTTTCTTAGTTGCTAAATAAGAATATCTGAAAATAAATATAATTTGCAGTAGAAATGAAAGAAGAAGGAGGAGCAAAATTCCTCAAATTGCAATGAATTTTATGCAAAATGAACAATTATTACAGACATAATTTTTAGAATAAGGCAATTTATTTTTATTGTGTAGCATAATTTTCATTGTAGGTTACATCGTTTATCCGAAATTTATGCAGAAAGCTTGTGCAAAATGAGCCATGTAATAGATTTAAAGCGTCGCTGACTGGCAGTATTAGTTACAGAAAATAAAACATTTTTTGTTTAAATCAAATTAAGACGTTTAATAAGATTTTGACTATTATCGGGTTAAAAAACATTATCATTACAATCTTCGTGTTACAATTTTGAAATCTGTACCAAAATGAATTCGAAGTTGAGTTGTTAGAACCACTGTCAATTATATAACCATAGTCGATAGCAATGAAAAAATTTAGTTTTGTCGGGACAGTACCTACATAGACATCACAAAATAAAGCTTGAAAAATATGACACTATTTAAAAGGTTTAATTGTTGTTGAGCACCCACAATGAACAGTCATTTTCTACAAAAAGACGAGACATTCAAAAATTTTCGTCATCTCTTTTTGCTTCTATGCACGTGGTCCATTAACACAACAAAGAATCCATTGAAAATGAAAAACACCGAACTATTAAAGACTTAATAACGTGAAAAAAACTGATGACGGTGCCTTAATTTGTCGTAATGGGCGTGTTAATTAAATATCCGAAAACTCCCGAACATTAAGTCGCCTCCGTTGATAAATCCTTCGCAGATTTTTTGCTAATTTCACGACAATTTGCAACAGCTGCAACGTCGCGCATTTTTCACTTTTAATTTACTAGGAGGTGGGTGATTTTCTCACTAACAATGGCTTTACATATCGGAGCTATTAAGAAGAGTATTATCATTCCCATACCCGTAATTCGTTATCCTTTATACGGGTTTTTATAGGCAAACCTGAGTTTGACATTTCATATTTCATTTAGGCGAGGGGGGTGGGTATATTTATACATGAAACATGCAATAATTCACGCGTAACCTTTCTAAAAGCTCCCAAATCTTGGCGAAAGCTCGATGGGTTTATTGATTCTCTGTTATGCGTGAATTTCGTGGAAATATCGTTTTGCTATTTATATACACCATTATGTTACTTTCAGTTTAAACTAGAATGGTGTCTGAATCTGATAAATTATTCGCAACTTTGTTTATTTATTTTGTACCTTATTTTAAAAGATGTTATAGATTTTTTTCGTGAATGATATGAAAATGTTTCTTTTTAAAAGATAAGATAAATGCTGCGAATTTAAACTGATGTTTGGCACGCAACTACAAAAAATGTTTAAAAAATTAAATTATTTATACGATTTTCACTTTTTATAAAACGTTTGTTGTAGTTTTATTATCATTAAGGAGGTTCCCTAGATATTTTAAAAAATGTTCTAATGCAACCAAACTTTGAATTTATGTTGTCTGTGTCATAAAAAAGATACCTGAATTTTTTGGAAATTTTTGACCACGTAGTTTGAACGAAATTAATTGTTAAATTTTAATATTTTACATGGGCTCTTATGGCTTTTCATTAATTGATTAAATAAAAAGATGTTAGAAATGTTCTATTTACTTAATTTTTGGTATATAAACGTATACAAGCACGCATAAATTTCCCAAAATTTGAAGAAGGTTGACCACATAGTTGTAACAATATTGTTGTTGTTGTAAAAAAATATTCAAGCATTTTTTGATTAGTGAATTAGAAATTATTGTAAAAATATATCACCGCAACTGAACGAATTGCAATATCAACTAACACCGGTTGGCCGAATTTTGTTTTACATTAATAAAAATATTTTTATTAATTAAAGGCTGATATCTGAGTACGCCACTGCATGTCTAGGGAACCTCCTTAAGATAATTTTACAGCGATGTAAACTATCCAACTTCATTTTAATTTAGTGTATTTTATTTTTCAAGTTGCAACTATACAACAAACTTTTATAATGTTTATAAGTTTCTAAAGAAATTTTAAAGGCATTGCAATTATCTTTCGGATTAGCAAATTTTACTTTCGCTTGCAGTCTTGTAAACAGTTTACAAGACTTTTCCAATTTTTAAAAAATAAATGTTCATTGGACCGTAGAGATATTCGCTAGTATTACATATTTGATACCAGTACATGAGATCATTTTGCAAAATACTTCGTACGTAAGCGAAAGCAAAAAGGTTTAACTTATAATATCTATTACATTAATTTTATAGCTACAACTATCTTGTACCTTGGATAGTTAACATGTTTCTGTTCAACATGCAATTTTACTTTCTTGTGCCGTACAGTTTTATTTATAGTTGGGCAAGGTAAGAGCTTATAGTCCAATGTACTCATCTATAGTCGCTGTTTAGCAATTTTTCTGCTTTGCTTTTTACCTCTCGCCTAGAGAGGTATAGGGATCGTGAAAAAATTCGATGTCGAGATTTTTGTCAATTAGCACGTTTTAGCACCTTTAGAACCTATTTTGACTATTTTCACGATGATGTCTGTGTGTGTGTCTGTGTGTGTGTCTGTGTGTGTGTATGAAAGTCTGTATGTACGCCTACTATAGCCTTTCGTCCCGGTTCATTATCTCAAATTCTACTGAACATAAAATTCTAATATTTTGCATTATACATTTATATATGTTAATGAAGAGCTGAAAAGATTTTGGTAAAAATCCACCAACCGGAAATGGTACTTTTCTTGTAGCACTATAACATTTTTTGCAAAAATTGTATAAAATAATGCGATTGTTACAATTTGCCATACCACACATGAAAGAAGAAATTACATTGTACAATATTTAATCTTACTTGTTTCTATATCTTTAACCAGTAAAGAAATATAATTTTTTTAAATATATAATTTTACCTACCATGATTTGTGAATCCCGAAATAGAAATAAAATTTAAAACAAAAATAAAATTGTCAATGTGACAGATGTCTGTGGCAAGGAGGTTTCTCTGTGGTGTAGGGCATGTGTAGAGTGTGGTGTAGAATTTTGAAATGTTGGATATAGTATAGATATTAACTGGACATAGTATTATGTCGGTATTATGTAAATATGGTATTTATAAAATAAAATTATATATTAAATGAGCTGATTAGATTTGTGAAATATATAATTTATTACCTAATTAAAGCTTAATATTTGGTTAAATACGAGGTTAAATAATAATACTTCAATGTCAAGGCGAGAGGTATTGTAACGGCCACGTCAGATTTTTTACATATAACTTGAACCGAGTTATTAATAATATAGGTATCTAACAATTCAGTAAAATGATTATTTTTCAATGAATAGTTTTAACACTAACACGTTTAAAAGCTAGAGGTTTCAGTATTAGTCTGTATCTATTTAGTTGTTATTGGTTTTCCGTACTGGGTTCGGGAGATGTTTCAAATTTCGGCTGAATATTTAGCAAATTCCGCCGGCCAATTTCAGTTGAGTTGTCACTGGTCAGGAGCGAATGATCAGCTTTAAAATTATCGAACCGTTATCAAGCGGCGTTCCGGGCGTTCCGACGGCCGTCCGGACGCAGACAGCCTTCATTTTCCCCTCGCCCTTCCGCCCTTGCCCTACCTGCAGTGACCACTCCGCGCCAAAGTTCGCTACCACTCATATAAATAAATTTACAGAGTTTTATTCTTTTTCCTTCGGCGGGCATCGCATAAATATGAAATGTCAAACCACGGATGATTCCACGGTCGCTGATTTACGGCACTGTCGCTTTTCTGCCCCGTGAATTGATCGGCCGCCATTTTGTGCATATCAATGAGCGAGACGCGACTATGTGACGACTGGTGCCCGACAGAGAGGGATGATTAAGTTTAATTTAATTAAAGTTTGCACCGGTTTGTGGTTCGATTGATCCCCGCCTCACGGCTGAGAAGTCTTGTTGCTCTTTTATACTTTGACGTCTATGTGAAATTAATGGATTTTTTTGACCAGTCGCGTAGATTTATAAATAAAAGTTGATTGAATTGTCTGATGTATTGGATTTTCAGGTTTGTTTTGCTATTTTTTGATTCGCTGGCGCACATACCCAAGCAGCCTCCGGGATAATTCGGAAAATAGATTTTTTGTCAAGGAACGTAGACAAGTCATGTTACTTTGTTACTTATCACATCACTTTTCATTTCTGCTTGACAGTTACTAGATACATAGCAGAACATTATTTGATAAAAATAGCAAAAAATATGAGTAAGGGCGTTCTGAATAGTTAAAACTATAATATATTTTCCTTTTTCCAACAGTTTATGATAAACTGTCAAACCCAATAACCGCACAATTATTTAACAATTTGTTTTGTTCCTGTCAGATAACAAAAAGCTCATCGACCTTTCAGACTAAGTTTTTGTTTCCCATTTTTCACAAAAAGCAGTTGATGATTAAAAGAGCAATATAAAAATTAACGCTGAATACGAATAGTTTAGACAAAGGCGGGATTGCAGAATTAATTTGCGAAATTTGCATATGAGTGTAATGTCTACTACACGTTTGGAATTTCTTTTTCAGGGTTTTAATTACGAGTGCTGTGTATTCTAGTAGGATGCGGCTCTAATGGTGTTTGCTCATTGAAAGCTAAATAGTTTTTACTATACACTCAAACCGAATTATTCTTTCCTCTTTCAGGAAAAAGTGCCATTGTTGAAATGAAACACTCGCGAAATATTTTTATAATTTTTTAGTACCGAGATTTTATTTCACCACCCACACCACAGCATTTTCCAAGGGAATATTCCCTAATAAGCAATAGGACAATATTGCAAGTTACACCAATCAAACTTTTTGCTTAATTTAAGAGGCTCGTCTACCATTTTTTCAAATTCCTAGAATACTCTCGATATTACTTTTTTTTTCTTTTTCACTCTCTTCTCCACTACTACTTTCCCGCATCCTAGCTATGCAATGTCATTTTGAAGTTGAAAATTACTATAAACATGGCTCCTGATTCCCATAATAACTTGTGTATTTTTTAAAGAAATTAAGTAAAACAAAAATTATTCGAAAAAGGAAGCTTAGCTGCATGCTTCTTGTTTTTTAAATTTTTCTTGCCATTTATAGTGACAGAGGAAAATATTATCAAATAATGGCAAAAAACCGCAAAAAACGTCATTTTAAATTTTTTTTTACTTCAAATTCCTAGGCCAAAGAAAAAAAATAAAAATATAGAAGCATTAAGACATCCTTTGTTAATACACTCATATGTAAAAGCATCATATATTTCAATTATAATTAAAGTAAACGTGGGAGGCGTACACCTCTGTAACGCTGTAAAATTTGAGGGTAGACGAACACCTTAAGCAGATAAATTTGAACCAACTATAATTGACATAAATATAATATGATCTATTTCCTTTTGCTGCAATGTTATGATTTAGCCAGTTCTATTTTCTTGGGCATATTATTCAGCATTATTGTGTCACTACCGTTAATTTTGAAGTGAGTAATGATCCCAGTGTCTGACATGGGCAATATTTTATTACTAAATAACGAAATAGAACGTCATATCTTTAATTCACGTACAAAATCAATGGCCTTCAAATATTTTATTATACTAAGTGTCAAAAATATATTGATTCTCTTTTTAGATTCGTTTGCACTTTACGCAAGTTTATATTTTTCGCATAAATGCTATTTACAATAATTAGAAGAGCAGCGTTGTCAAGCCTAGTTTAGTTCACGATATTTATCAGTCTTTAATTGGCAGTGTTTGTAAGTAAATGGCAACACTGTTCATGATTATTATCTACTATCTAGTTGACATGACCTCTGTAGAAGTGTTACTGTCTACATTAATTATACTTAAGATGTCTTTTTACCACTTAATAGTTCGCGAGATAAACCAATGACTAAAAAATATTATAAATTTGTTTACAGTGGAAAAATACTTTGTTTATTTTTGTTATCAAATTTTTTACTTGGCCTTCGATGGAGATGTAATAATTTTATCTCTAAGATGAACTCCAGTATTATCTGAGTTATATAAATAATGTTTACATCCAGTAAATGTTGTTCTTAAAGTAAATATTAAAATAAGATCTTTTTGTGAAAGGTCAGTATGAGTGTTTGTGTTTACAATTCTCAGCAGATGCTAATAATATTGATTATTTAAAACAGCTGGTATTTTTAAACATTTTTATCTGAAAAATATGCAAACCATTACAAAACCACATGCTTTCAAAAAATTAAAATACATGACACAAATACTTAGGCAGTTTTGGATAAACAAACAAACATTTAACATTAACAAAACAGTCTGGGAGTACAATGCAAGTATACCGTGCCAAGTTTGTTAGAGATAGCAAAGAAAAAAATAGTTGACAAACAGTTGGCATAGGCCGATAAGAGGTTGACGGCCTGAGAAGGTTATAACTATATGCATAGCGCGTGCGAGTGTGTGAGCGAATGCGCATGGGCTCCGTGACCAAGGACAACTTTGCACATTTGCTGCGGTTATATAACTGCCTCAAATCGCAGGAGAAATCTACAAGAATATTACCCTCTGAAGAATTTCTCACTGTGTATATAAATATCATTTATAGAAATCTTTACAATAATACGACAACTGAGAGGAATTATATTAAATGGTGTCGTATCTTTATCAGAAAAGACTTTAAACTTCGTTTTATGGACGTTCCTTTGCGGTTTCTTTGCTTAAGGTGTCCTTATGGACGAAGATTTCAACAATATGGAAGGAAATCTTATCTAAAGATATTTTAAGAACGATCATAAATAATAATCTAAAAATATTTCGATCATAAAACAGAATTAAGTGTCTATTCATACATATTATATTATAACAAACTAATAATAGTTATTCTTTTTCTGTTAGCAACCGAGGAAAGCTAAGGTTTCAAAGCAATTATTTATTGAATTAGTAAAATTTCCAAACAAAAATTGCCAAAAAGGAATACTGTCTAAATTATTAATCAAAACGCGTTAAATTGTTTCTTATTTTATAATTAAACGTCTTTAAGTTTAAAAAGTTTTAAGTTTACCTCCTAAACTTATACCTTATTTAGTTTTAGTATTTCAATTATCTGATAAAGTAAAGTGGTAGATAAGTGTCAGGTAAATACAAATTATAATTATTTCATAAATTGTAAAAAGTTTAATTCAAATTATGATAATTTTATTTTTGATAACTACTTGATAAATTATAGTTATTTACTTTACTAGTAGGTATAGTAAGGAATTACCCACGAGTAAAATCTTAGCCCACAAGGCAGAAGGCTGGTGAAATAGCATTTATAAATAAGTTAAGTATTTATTTTAAGGCATTACACTTGTAAATCCAGAAGATTAACAATTTGAACGATTTTGGCTGTATTATAAAAAAATTCAAATTGAAATTTAACATGAAGAATCATGACTCATTAGTGAATCAATAAATGCAAATTGTTAATTGCTGTGACATCAATTAACAAAACTTGGAGCTAATTTTTATCATTTAATAATCCATATTATACGATGATTAATGCACGAAAATAAATTTTTCTTTTGAATTCGATAATATACATTAGTCGGCAGACGTTTATAGAGATGTTAACACATTGACTGTAATAATTTATGTAAAATTTGCATTTTTAGTAATTTTTAGAATTAACAAAATACGGCAAGGTTTTCATTCTATAGCCATATAAGCACAACCTATAAGTACATCATTATAAAATATGAGGTCATCGATTTCAAAACCAAAGTCACAAAATGATTTATTGTGGCATTCGTTTTTGCTTTGCATTTGATAGTAAGAGTTGGGCCTTAATGTTTTGTCTTGTTTCTCATGTATTTTTATCCACATTCCCCTTATAATCCACTAACAAAGTTAAAATGAACTCTATGATCCTCCCCACTGATGAGAAACGTTAAGCCCTCGGTGAAACCATTAATAAATTTAAACTAATTTATGTAATGAGCTCAATTGTAGTGTGTTGTTGATAAAACCTGTAGTCCGGCTCTGCAGAGTGCATCATTACAATGCAAGTGCAAGTGACAGCGAGCAGTGGCAAACTGCATCTCTAAATAATTGCATCATGTCTAAAAATACTACCAAACTGCCCGATTAGTGTCTAAATAACCACGATGTCACTGAAAATGCACCACTTCCTATTTACACAAATTGTCCGGCATGTTGTGGCATTATTGAGCGTAATACGTAATAGCTGGGGTTAGCCAAATCAAAAACACAAGATTAGTCAAACATAGTTTCGATATTTAAGATTATAATATTATGTTCCCACTTTTAAAAATATTAGCCATAGAATGATCAATTATTTACATAATATCTTTTTTTGCATTAGGCATCAAATTAGAGCTTATTTTAATATCATTTAAATTTCATAAAAATCTTTTGTAAAAACCGTCAAATCTTAATTAAATCTGTTAAATCTTAAAATCCGTAAAATCCAGAATAAAATCTTTTGGAAAATCTACCTATGATCTTAATTAAATCAGTTAAATCTTAAAATCCGTAAAATCCAGAGTAAAATCTATAAAATCTTTTGGAAAATCTTCCTAAGAACTTAATTAAATCAGTTAAATATTAAAATCCAGGGTAAAATCTATCAAATCTTTTGGAAAAACTACCTAAGATCTTCAAAATAATTCAAAAATTATAAATAAAATCTTCGAATCCTCAAATCTTGCAAAAAAATCATTTAAATCCATACAATCTTTGTTGTTAAAACTGTAAATCCTTAAATCTGTAAAATCTTTAAAAAACTTGTAAAATCTTCTAAAAATCTGTAAAACCTTATTACAAATCTGTAGAATCCAAAGTAAAATCTATAAAAATTTGAAAAATCTTTAGATCCCACAAAAATCCTAAATACCTAAATCTTTATTGATGTAAAATTTTCGTACACTAAATATCGGTATGGTTTACCCCTCGGCTTAGACGTATATACATACATACACAGTCCAGTTTTTTTTTTAAGAAATGTTCGTATAAAATTATTTGAATCATATTATGTTTTCTGGTAAAATCTTTTGGCTTCAGGGTAGGTACACTACGAAATCGAAAGTAATTATCTTCACCGTCAAAATTATGTCCATTCCTTGATGAGCTACTCCTGCAATAGCGTTCGTTGTTCAATAATCACGTACGAAGAAAATACGTGCGCACGAATCTAATTGGTCCGTTCTTATTTGTAACGGGGGTTAATTTTTTGTCTAGAAACTCGATATTATGTAATGGTATTTATGTTACGAGCATTATTGGTTACATGACTAAAACTTCGTGTGAAACCGATTGCTTTACTATTTTATTACTGAATTACACTTAATTGTAATTACTTGCAATTTAAAGTAACGTTATTTCTGCATTAAGTTCAGTCAGCAAAAGTTTGTAGCTCCATAAAATATGCCAACTATGGAACAAATTTTCTGTCGTAAAATAATAACTGTAACAATTATGGTTGCATTCTACAATTGATATTTAAATGCCAGTATTTTAAAGATCAGGAGAGGTCAGTTACATTTAAAAGTTTATGTTTCATTTCATTACGTAACACCCAAAACGTAAACATTTTTGTACGCCGTCGAAAACAACGCATACATGCCCTAGAATATTTCAAATTCACGACAACAAACAATTCATTGTTGATGTTGTTTTCCTCGGGCGAATTTAGGTTATGTTACATAACTACTCATACGTAGGCCGGCCACCTTGGCGCGGCCATTGCCCGAGAGAAAAGAAAATATTCATTTTGCTGAGCCTCATTCATTCCAAGGAAAAACAATTTTCTTTACGAACAAACCACCTAAGGAGTGTAAAAGGATTTGTAGACCATATTATTTAAAATATAGTGAATTTAACGTCTTTTCATTTGGTTCCTTTATTATGAAAATAGCATCTATACATTGTACTTACGATTTTGAATAACTTATTATGACAAACACTTTGGTATGAATAAACCATTCTGTAGCCAATGTTGAGAGTATTTGGATGTGTATGCTTATGTATGTATACAAACTACAAAGTATTGTCAAAATGTACATACGAGTACGATACACGTTTGTTGTAAGATCTTATTAACCTCTTAGGTTTAAGTGTAAACAGAAATATCGGTTATATATGACTGATTTTGCAAATAATTTTTCACCTTTATAAAAAGTTTGAATCAGTGACAAGGATAATATTATTTATTGTATGCAAAACGTTGTCGTTGATTGTCCCAAAAATCTGAATCATTATTACGAAATATTTTATTTCAAAGAAATATTACAGCAAATTTGAGAACATAATTTAAGAATATCTTAAGACCTTCAAGCTGTATAATTTTTTATGACCAGTTGGCAAAAATATTTTTGCTTTACAACTAAAATTCTTTTTATATTTGGTTATTGTTGAGTCGAAATGGATGGATGGATGGATCTTTGAAATTTATTTATAGACCTGAAGATGGTCATAATCATGACCGAAACATTGTCATAGCATACTATTATTAAATATAACTAGAGCCATGTTATCCAAAAACGTGAATAAAATTCTTTTGGTGGTTAAGATTAACACCAATTAATTTTTTTCATCTTGGGTTAAAGTGGTCTAAGGCAACATGAGTGTAAATCCAAGGCAACTCAAACGCAGATCAGCTATCTGCATATCTAAGAAGAGATCAATTACAACGTGCTACATTGTTCTCTGTGCACTTCTATATCGTGTATGCTTGGTTACAAACATGTGAGGTATTGATATTTCAGTTGCATGGTGCATATGATGACGTGCTCTACGGTCTAGTGACTCATGGAAAACTCGCGATGCACTTTGAAGATTTATAAATGTTTTAGCGGTTTGAATGACTCACGGGGGAGTTTGAAATTAGAATGTTCTACTGTAATTGGGACTTCCATCTAGATTGTAGCCAAAAATGTTAGGAATTAGAATACAACATAAAACACAGCAAAGATAACATTTCAGTTTAATTGCGAAAAAATCTCCCCTAAATTACCCTGAAGAAGTTAAATTTGTTAACGAAACATCGGTATTTGGTCCATCGGTCATAAGCGTGCGTGATTTCGATGTGAGGTGAGACCAAATCAGTCAAATAATGAGAAATAAATCATTAAAAATCGTAGATTTGGATGTAAATTACAAATCTTAGGTATCCATTGACATAAAAAGGATAATTGAAATTAATGTTTACACTGAAATGCAGTAGCATGACGTCCAAATATTTTTTTTTAGACTGGAACCTTTTACTAGCGATTTCTCAACAATTACTGCGAATATTTAAAATAAATATCTCAAAGAAGAAGGTTTTCCAAACATTTATGTTGGGTTGTTATGATATAAGTAATATTTTCTAATAGTTTAGTAAATCTACTGCTAACCTCCATATATGCAATGCATTTTAACGCGTTTTAGTGTCAACTTTAAATTCAATTATCTTCGTTATTTCAACGGTTACGTATAAATTATAATTTTTATCCAAATTCTACGACTTTTAATGAATGCTATATTAATTTGAGTCATATTTTGTGTTTGTGATTTACTACCTTAAGACTGTAGTCCTGTGTAATATTTCTTCCCTTCATCAGGTAGTGTTCTTAGTAAAACCACTTTGAATTTACTAACAACATTGCAAACTCAAGTGTTGACAGCTAGTAACCGCAGACAAACTACGGCTAGTGGTTAGCTCAACTGTAGAGTGTCTGCTTTGCATCTCGTATGTTAGCTGTAGCGGTCTCCAGTTCGATCCCAGCTACCGACAAAATACCATTGGGTTTAAGTGGTTGGATTCCACCATAATATCATCTACCATTCTGTAATTGGGAGGGAATCCTCTTGAATGGTTACATTACTTCAAAAGATTTTAATATCATACTGACGACATTTATACGATTGTTAATTGTTTTTGTTTCTAAAATTTTAATAAAATATCTGATGTGGCCAGCACAAGACCTCCCGCCATACCCTACTTTTTTACTACTATACAAATATATAGATTCTTACGGTATACAAATATATTTTAGTCATTTGGTCAACTGTAGAACTGTAGAAGAAGATATAAATGATGTGTCACTATTGGCACTGTCACTCTGTCATTGTCATAATCAATTAAATTTTTCGTACCAAATATTAAACTCTAAATTATAAATAATACTTTCATTCCTAAAGTACTATGACAGAACAATTTATAAAATGCCAAAAATTGTAGATAATAATATATAATCTTTCATTTGAAATAAAAAATATTGCGATTATTTAATTATTTATGAAAATATTTAAGAAAAGTACTACTTCCGGATTGGAGATTGTTTCCAAAATTTACTTGGCTCTTAAGATTTGTATTGAAATCTTTAATATAAAATTTGGTTGTTAAATTTTTTTAACTTTTTGAGTTATAGAACCACATTCAAAAATTGTGTCGCATCACAATACCTCCCTTATAGAATATGAGGCGGGAGGTAAAAATTGTACGGTAGTTCCTCTGTTGGCCGCAGGAGATTTTGAACCTGATGAAAGTTGACAAAGCTGGAGGTAGGTAAACACTATGCTGTCAGAATACATTGTTCAATTACCATTCCGAATAAAGTATATCCCAGTTATCAAGCATCAGCAAATATGGCCAAGTGAAATCTCTGTAGACCGTACTAGATAGACATCTGCTAATAGCCGTTGCTTGGCTACCGTATCGTTTAGCGGTCAGGAAACCCAGATATTTATACTTGCAAGTTGCAAGTCCCGTCCGTCGTGCTTCATAATTCATGACATTTTTACCTGTTTAGAGGCGGCCAAGTAGTCGAGCCTAGAGCTTTCCTACCTGACTTTGCGGAGAAATTATGCCATAAATGGACAAGTGATTAATCAAGGGGTTTTTAAACGCCGTAATAAGCGGTTTGATCAATGGATGGCGTTTTTGCAATTCTATGCCTTTTGGAATTTCAAACTACAGAAATATTTTTCTTCGTAAATAACTGTTATATTGCCAACAAGATTTCTTTTATCTTAAACCTGTATTTACTATACAACTGGAATATAAATAATCTAGGTAATGTTCTCGGTAAAATTACTTCAAATGAATAGAAACAAAGTCGAGATATTGCAGTCACAGTCAGAAATTGAATAATTTAGCCAAAGAAAATAGAACAGATCATAAACTTACTCATCGTTTAATATTTACTTAACAGGCAGTTTGTCAGGTACAAAGGACAAAATACTATTGAAAATATTTTACATTTTTTTAGTCTCTTAACATTTTAACAACCTGATAAATAGGTAGTTTACTAAAATTCATTCGTTTTTTACTTCCTTGTACGGGGTAATAAGGAAGTATTGTAATCCCGAAAAATTTCGGTTTTCAGATTTTGATGGAAATATCCGTTTTGACCTTTTCTGAATCCATTATGACTAGTTTCGTCGTGACGTCTGTACGTATGTACGTATGTACGGACGTATGTGTGTCGCATAACTCAAATACGGTTAGACGTAGAAAGTTGAAATTTTGTATTTAGGACTGTTATAGCATCTAGTTGTGCACCTCCTATTTTTGGTTTCAATCTACAAACCGGAAGTAGTAAATTTTAAAAAAAATTTGATAAATAATTAATTTTAGGCAATTTTTTTTATTTTAAATGAAAGATTATGTGATTATTATCTACAATCGGTATTTTATAAATTTTTCTGTATCTTCTATCATTTAAGAATAATTAAAGTATATACTTATAATTTAATATTTCGGTATCTTGTAGTCCATGATCGATTAACATTTGTTACTACGTAAAATTTAAATGATTATGACATGACAGTGACAGTAGCAGTGACAATAGTAAAATATCGTTTATATCTTCTTCTGCAGTTTAAATAAAATGACTAAAATATATTTGTGAGTATACTAGTATAATATAAGTTAAAAGAATTTTTTATATTATTCTACATTTTAGTTATTAAGAAAAGTATGAACAAACAAGGCGTACAAGGAAGTCATGTGGTGTCCACGTCAGATTTTTTCAATGAATCATTGTACTTTTTTAGGTACTCTTAAACCGACTCATTGGGTCCAAGTGGTTTGATTCTACACTAACATCTGCCAATCTGACAATGGGACTTAATCCTGTTGAATGGTTACATCTAAATTTTAAAAATATCTGTTTGTGGACAGCACATGACCTCTCGCCTAATTCTACTAATCTAATACCTACATAATTTCTTACATATCAATTTTAATAGTTTCATGTCCATGTAATAATGCAATCGATAATATAAACCAAGATGCAGAAAATGTCAAAAATGTCACTGGCAGAACAATTCATATTTTGTGTAGCAACAAATTTTATGTGATCAATCATGAACTACAAGATACTGGAATTTCAAAAACAGGAATATAAATTTTACTGTCATAATTCTTAAATGATACCAGATACAGCAAATTGTATCTGAAATTTGTCATAAATATACATTCATTTTTGTAACTGCACCCAAAACGTTCGGTATTGCCAATTAATCGAACCCAATATTGAAGACCTTCCTTTTCCTATATTAAAACATAATAATGATTAATTTACAATTTTAAAGTGAAAAGTTTATTACTCTTTCATGTCCAAATATGAGTACTTCACAGTAAGAGCTTTCCGTCGCAACAAAATATCCCAATTTCCCGTTGAAATCTTCCAATTTCGCTCCTCTTTCTATTTTCCGTGATCAAGCCCCGTAAAAATCAATAACCTTTCTCAACAAACATCTTCTCAGACATCGGTGTCCATTCGTCCACGGTGAGCACTTAAAAACCATATTATTACATTACGTCAATGTACTCCACATTCGCTGCTATCTGCCGCTGGCATTTGAAGCCCTGACTCGCGATTGCATTTGACGGGAAATGTTTCGCTCTTGCGCCGCAAGCTGCAATTCAATTTCCGGTAAATTTTACCAATTTTCAATGTAATTTAGATGATGTGGCTCGTGCGAAGCTGTACTGTTTTGTCTCGAGACAGACGTTTGTTTTTCTTTGTTGTTTTACTGTTTTTTCTGCTGTTGCTTGATGCCTTACAATCTTGTTAGGTTTTTGTGATAGTGGGAAAATTTACTCGCTGCATTACTATATTATTTTGTTATTTGGAAAGAGATAAACTACATTACTCTTTTATGGCCGTTTTACACTAAATATTGAACAATAAATTGCGCAACAAATTGAACAATATCTTGAGCAATAAATTGCTTTGTTTTTAATGAATTCTGTTTTATACTGAGACAATTTTATATACCTACCTATAATATTTAGCTTGTGATTCTGCGCAGTTCGCATATAATAATAATTTGACAGCCGCGCTTATCTATTTTTTTCAGACAATTTACGAAGAAATGCAACATTTCACACAATTTGCTGTATGATACTACACAATTTAGATTGTTTCAAAAATTGAACAAGATCTTGTTCAAGATTTAGTGTAATGTAAATCGGGCTTTACACAATAATTGTGCTCTTTTCAAATGCCAAGCGAATTATTAATTACTAGTCAGTTAATAATTAGTATGAAAATTAATTATTTAGAACAACATTTCATTAGCACAAAAATGTTTGCAGGTTTAATTATAGTGATTAAAATTTAAATGGTAATCAAATTTATTTCTAATCATGTGAGTCTATGAGCTATGGTATTTCTGATTGTAAGTTATGGAGAACAAAACATGCATTTTCGTTTGTAATGTCAACTAATGTAATTATATGTTAACTATGCACGTACAATAACAAAACAGTATTGCGAAACTATTTAAATATTGTAGTAAATAGTAACTACAAATTATAATGACTGAATTATAGTGCAATGTCCTTGCTTATATAGCCATAATTATTGTTACACTACTATATTATGCATTACATACGTGTATACAACTATATTTTGTGATGCTATAAACGACTATTATATTGGGAAAGAAGCATAAAATATGTTATTCATTTAATTACATTAAACATTATTACATTCCTTTGGAAATCAATACTTAAGAGGCCCGTCTACCTCCTAAAAGCCAGCATAAAATGTACTAACGTAGAAAGTGTTTTGTGGCCAGTACAAGAATAGTGAAATTATATTTAAACAACGACAATATACTTAAAGGTCCAATTAACAGTTTTGCCTTTTTTTTAAATTTTAATGAAAAAATTGTACTTATTTATAAAAAGTCCGAAAAATTCTTTAAAATGTCCAATTTTTGCAATCTTTACAAAGTTATATCTCATGATAGAAATTAATTTTTAAAATTTTAATGAAAAAATTGTACTTAATTATAAAAAGTCCGAAAAATTCTTTAAAATGTCCAATTGATGCAATCTTTACACAGTTATATCTCATGATAGAAATTAATTTTTTAAATTTTAAAAAGGCGCATCTGTAGATCCATTATTTTTCGTTATCTATTACATGTTTATAAAAACAATAACTTAGATTCAATAATAAACTGACAGTTTACTCGCAACGAAAACACTTTTACAGTATTTTTAACATTCCATGAATAGGATGCGGTAAAGTACGAGTTTCGGGCTGGTTTCGGGCAGCCGTAGTAGTGACGTATTCTAGGAATTCGAATAAATGGTAGACAGGCCGCTTAATCTTAGAAAACGAATAGTGTATTTTGCTTAGTTTTATCTCTATGTACATAGGTAGCACTTGTAGAAATGGATATACTTATGTGGACGAGGCAAAATAAGTGTGTCAGGATAGGATAAAATTGCTGGTTAGGCTTGAATTTTTGAATGAATGCATCTTAAAAATGATTTAGGTATATTGTTCATGCCAATCTTAGTTAAGAAATGGTATAATATTTATATGTGTATTATGTCCTTTACAATGGCAAATTAATAAACGTTTAATTTTGTTATTGTATGCTGGCGTTGTTTCTCATAAATCAAAGAATAATTTGCGATTGATTATTTTATAGTGGTACCTTGAAATTAAATCGTGTTGTATTATATTGTTTCTTAATTTGAGCATGAAAATCAGATTATTATAGAATAATTAAATTACAAAACGAGTTGATTTCATGATTGATATTAAATTTGTATGAAATAACAAGATGAATGAGCTCACATAATCACGCAACAGCCGCTATCAAAAGCAAAAATAAAGCAGAACTTCAAAGGCAGATATAGATAACCCAGCAAAGCTATTAGAGCTATTACTATAAGTGTTACAAAGATCTCGCATCCGATAAGTCTAATACTCGGTTAAATAGCGCTTCAGTGCTCTCCGCCATATGTCTAGTGTAGGAGAACATCGTCTAAGCCCCTGGAACATAATGGCGGCCTGTGTGTGTTTTAAAAGCGAGCTGATTTAAATATCACGATATCGGGTCGAGCACGGCCACAGGAACTCAATGCAGTTAATTGCCGGAAGTCTTCAACAGACGATAAGTACACTCACATGCAAAACGATAACGAAGATTAGACGAGGTTTTGTTTATTTTCAGTGACGCGCAGTTTTAGACTTTGACAAACGAAGCCTGTAATAAAAACATTTCTGTATTTGTATCTACGACTGTTGTTAATAGTGGGCCTTTTAACCGTTTTGCTTAGCAAGTTAAAAGTGTCACTTCATGACACAGTGTTAAAAGTAACATAGCAACGTGTTAAAATTATTTTATTTATACTTTTTAACACGTTGCTAACGAATTCTATCACTAAATAAGGAAATCTAACCTCTCGAAATGTCAGTCATCAATTTTTAGTTTTTACAAATATGCTACGAAGGTCGTAGATAAAATATTGTACTATTATGTGTTAAAAGTGATTTTATTTCGTTCGTGGGGTTGCTTCACTCGGCTTCGTCTCGTTTCGCAAACATCCCCACTCACTCATAAAATATCAGTTTTAGCACTTATATCATAATAGTTATTTACGATACAAGTACGTGAAGCAAATATTTAGTCACGAACGGGTTCGAATTGAAACACGAGCGCAGCGAGTGTTTTAAGATCCGTGAGTGACTAAATATGCTTTACGTATGTGTATCGTATAAGATTTTATCTACGATAGAATTTTAAAAACTCGAAAAATATAAAAAAATCCTTTTAAATTCGAATTAGGATCAAAACAAGTTTGCTTTGACAAGAAAATTTTCACGTTAGTTACCGATTGTTGTACGGATGTTTTAAAACTTTAACCACTCGTTGCTGCGCAACCCGTGACTAATGAAGTCTTGCTATTAAACAAATGTTTTACAAACTAAAAACTGACAACTAATTGTCAATTTTACACACTGTCGTAGATAAATAACTATTAAACAGAATTGTTCAATAGGATTTTGAATCCCTATCAAGAATCTTATTATATTAGAATTCAACCACTCGCGACCCAGAAGTATTTTGTTTGTTTTTTCTGGAATCGAACTTGAAACCACCAGGTGTAACATTCGAATTTCCAATGACACAAAATGTGCCATAGGATATATATTTTAATCTTACTAAAGCATCATAATTGTTTTGTTAAAGTATATATGCTTATGGTATATTTTAGTGTCATTTTACTTCTCTTGAAGAAGTCTTCAATACTTTCATGAATATTAATACGATTCTCAAATTCATGTCTTTTTTGTAATAAAACTAGCTTCATCGTATTACGTGATTCCCGAGTAACCTCGAGTTACAATCGAGGAAAAGAGATATAAAGTTATATTACTTTGGTTGGACCTACATACCTATCGTCAGCTAGAATCTTAAGGAAAAGAAACAATCTGAAATATTAATATAAATAAGTATAAATAATACTGTTTTTGATTAAAAACAAATATGTATGAATGGAATAAATAAAATTATTATTATGTCATGTTTGATTCGTACTAATTTAGTTTTCTTTTTGTTACAGGTAAGGATCTTTGATTCAAAGAACAAACTATGGAGATAGTATTCCTAGTCGTAAGTGATATAACTGCTTAAAATATTTTTTTATTGAATATGATCCTCGCGGATGAATATTATTCTTATTTTGGTTGTTATCCTTTCGGCCGTAGATATCGCGTTTCGTCGTGATTCTCTTTTCGGTCGGGTGGTCGGTCTCACTATTCTCCACTTTGGCGACTGCATGCACTAATTGATTTCAACAATGGTCGAACTTCACGCTGCACACATGTTTGCATCCGTGACGTCATCAGTCCTTGAATCGCGGCCGCCGTTCGTTGACTCGCCACTCCGCGAATCTGTCTGTTTGTCTGTAGCGTGCAAACTCATCCCGTGCGAACTCGGACTGGCTTCCTAATTTTGCATTTTACTTCCCCGATCTATGTAATAGAGGGAAGTATTGTAATCGTGATTTTTTGACAGTTCGAGATTTTGGTGAATCTTCACGTTTCAGACCCTACTGAACCCAAAAAACATATTTTTAAAAAAAGTCGGTCTGTCGGTCTGTCGGTCTGTTAGTCTGTTAGTCTGTTAGTCTGTTAGTCTGTTAGTCTGTCTGGATGTTGGATAACTTAAAAACGCGTTGGAATTTTGGACTGAAATTTTATATTTAAGTTCTTGAGCCAAAATGTGACTTCAAGTTCGTTAATGAGCTTTATTCAACCAGTGGTACCAACTTTATAAACAAAACTTTTTTATTTTTATCAAAATACTATCGTGTGTGGTATCAAATTAAAGGTCTTGGGAAAATAATTCTAGTAGAAAAACAAAAATAACATTTAAATGATCGTCAATTGTTTTTTTTTTTTATAAATTATTCAAATTATACCGAGTTTGGTGTCAATTTGAATCGCTCAGGGAGATAAGTTTTTTAAAAATGTAAAAAATGACATTAATACGATTTTCAATTGTTTCTCAAAAAATTACTCAAATTTTTTTATTCAACCAGTGGTACCAAATTTATAAACATTTATCTTATTTTATTTTTATTAAAATACTATCGTGTGTGGTACCAAATTAAAGCTTTAACTGATCGTCAATTTTTTTATCATACATTATTCAAATTATACCGATTTTGGTGTCAATTTAAAGCTCTCGGGGAGATAAGTTTAGTAAAAATGTAAAAAATGACATTTATGCGATAATTAATTATTGTTTCTCAAAAAATTATTCAAATTTGTTCAAGTGTATTATCAAATTAAAATTTTCTGGAAAAAAATATTAGTCGAAGAATCAATAACAACATTTAAACAATGGTCAGTTGTTTTTACTTTCCGCATTATATTCTATAAGGCTATAAGGTATTGTGACGGATTAAAATTTTCGAGTGTGAGTTTTTAGGGAATAAGTATCAGATTTTTATGGTATTTAAATTATGCCGAAGTTGGTATCAACTTAAATAGTTTGGGGAAAAATGATAAATTTATTTAAATTTTGCAGAATAAAGCATAAAATTAACGGCGTTACGAAAGTAAGTTATTAAAACTTATAATCGGGGAAGTACTGTGGTGGACACAGCAGATTTTTTTCCCATGTACCTGGAACCAGCCTTACATAAGGGCGATTTTGAATCTGCTCCCTTTTGGAGAATTAAAGTACCTATGAGCGTACAGCGTAATTATATCTAACTCGTCTTCAAATTTTGAAAAACTGTTCCAAAATTTATCTCAGATAATAAGTCACTGTTTGTTTTGTTTCATAGCTAATATGATTTTTTGGTTTCTACATTCTTCAATTCCAATGGTAATAGATTTAATATGCGTATACCACGTATTATGGTGGCAGTGCTATCGTAAATATATAATTATAATGTAAACCCGAAAAGCCGAGTGCGTTATGTAATCGTCTATGATTCTGAAAACTCAGGTTCGAATTAAGTCAGATTATAAATATTTTAGTTAAATAATCTTAAGATATTCTTGAAGATACAAGTACAATCTACAAAATGGCAGAATTTTAAAATTTACTTTAAAATCGAAATATGTGAATTGGATTTTTGACAATTTTTGTTATTTTTTGAACACATCTTCTATTTTAAAACGAATTACGAAAATTTGATCGATTTTTTCACAGATCCAAGACAACAACATATTAAAATTTGAAGTTAATTCACTTGTAAAGAAAAGCTGTACAGTGGCGCACGAGAACAAATTAATGTGTGGGTTTCAAAATTTTTCCCTTCAAACATAAATTATTTGTTATATTTATATATAACAAAACAATAAACGCTATAATACAGCCAGAATCGTTAAAATTGTTAATCTTCTGAATTTACAAGTATAGCGCCTTAAGAGCAGTATTTACACCCGTTCTATGGCTTCAAAAAGTGTTACATAAATAAAACTATATATCGAAATCTACAATAACATATAAATTTCATTTAAAAACTATTACAAAATTAAAGAATGCATCTATGTTCGTCTAGTGATAGTTTTTTGTTTATTTTGTGTTCAATCGAGAAAAAAATAGAGAAATCTTTCCAAATTTCAACACTACACGAACCTAGTTTAAACCTTAAACTAACTGTAAATATATTTTTAAATATAAAAGTATGTAAATTACACGAAAATCTGTATTTAGAACGAAACCTCTATAACATTGTATTTCAAGCAGAAATGTATGTAAATAGATAGGACTCTTCTTCGCGAGCACAAAGTGTAAATACAACTCTTAAACGTGTTTTCGTCCTGGACCGAGTTCGCCTGGGACGAAACAGCACATCGCAGTGTCTGCCGCACTCGTCCAACGCAATATTGTCATTTTGTCATGTAAATGATCCCGATACACAGCCGCCTACGCATTCATATTGCTGTCACAAGGACATTGTCTGCCAACGTAAATATTTTGCGAAAATTGTTCGCACTTTTACGCCTGTCATGCACATGTGGACTGGCTTACACAACCGTAGCCAGAGATGTTTTTTATTTGTTTTTATTTTTTAATGCACGTGAAGCGATATATTTTGAGGTGCCAGATACAGCGTTTTCAGACGCATTAGTATTTTGAAGCACTCAGCCAAACATAATGTGGAAAACAAACACCCCTTTTTAATATTTAGATATTATTTATTGGTGTTACGATACCTTGAATGGCAATTCTAAAAACAATTAATTACTTTTATTCAATTTTGACGTTTTAAACTGCTATTATTAACTCTATAGCAACAACTTTAAATAACTGTTTATTCGCAAGTGAATTAATTTATTTTAAAATCACTCAACACATTTTTAAATCACTCTGACGTTTTAAACTGTCATTATTACGTCAAAAATGCATAAAAACAATGACAACTTGCTACTGACGACTACTTTGATTAATTTTTTGGATAAGGCAAAATAATTTGAGATACGAATGTTATTCACTCGAAAAAATTACCCCACTCGCCCTTCAGGCTTTTACATATAAGTATATTAACAAAGGATGTCTTAATACATCTATATTTTTATTTTTTGTCTTTGGCCTAGGAATTTGAAGTAAAAAAATTTAAAAATGACGTTTTTGCGGTCTTTTGTCATTATTTAATATGATTTTTTTCGGTCACTATAAATGGCAAGAAAAATTTAAAAAAGCAAGAAGCATGCAGCTTAGCTTCCTTTTTCGAATAAATTCTGTTTTACTTAATTTCTTTAAAAAATACAGAAGTTATTATGGGAATACTGGAGCCTTGTTAGTAATTTTCAACTTAAAAATGACATTACATAGCTAGGATGCGGAAAAGTACGAGTTTCGGACTGGTTTCGGACAGTCGTAGTAATGGGGAAATAGAAAAAAAGTAATATCGAGAGTATTCTAGGAATTCGATATTACTTTTTTACTTACTGTAACATTTTCCTGACACAAGGAAGCATATTACACAGTTTGGTAGGTTTGGTACATGATACTTATGAACTATTCCTAATTAATTTTTCCAAAACCTTTAGTTGTTATACTAATGAATCTTTATTGTACCTATCACATATCTATCAAGATTTAATTTACTGATCTGAATATTGTCAACTGTTTTATCTTTAATTTAAAAAAGAATACAGCTATATTTCTTTTAACACAAATAATAAACCATATTAGTTTCGATCCACGATACATGTTCCGATTACGGCTATGTAGTTGGATGTCAGACGACCTGTGTTGTTTGCTTGTATGTTATCAGATACTTCTCTGATTAAACTACGATCCTGATTGACGTTCAGCCGATGCTTACAGATCCGCACTAGATTCCAAACCATCTACTGCCTTCTCATTCCTCCGATTACAATTTTCTTATTCCTTCTCTGTAACAAAATCTCCCTGATATCCAATCGAGGTAGAACTCCACATCTCTCTCTGGCACTAATCGATTTAGTATCAGAATTACGAGCTACCTGTTCTGTCATTCGACTAATCAGTAGCCCTGACGTACGTCAATGTCTAACGAAAATATTGCGTTAGGCTTGTCACATTCGTTCCGCCTGCAGTGATTGGTTATTCGATAAATGCTGCGATTTGTTTTTGTTTCGTTGGAGTTGCTGCTGTTGTCTTTGTTTTGATTTGCTCGCTGGAGTGGAACGAAATTTTAATTGCTGGAAATAAAAATAATAAAAGGGAGGTTTCAATATAATCAGTACTATTTTTCAAAACGAAATTGCACCCACTGGTCCATTAAATGACTTTAACATTGTAACAGCGAATGCCCAATTTTCGTGTTCAAATTCGTAAAAAATCTCTTATTGAATTAATGAAAATTATACTCGTATTATTCATATGTTTTCATCTGAACGGCTAGAAAATACGAGAAATAGTAATTTATTATACAAGACGATAAAGAGATCATTTATCGAAAAGTGAAAGATGTTAGTTCACGAGTGACGAAGGAACGAGTGGGCTATCTTTCACGTGTCGATAAAGACTCTTTATCGTCGTGTACAATATATTATTTTATTTTGTACTTAATGTTAATTTGTGTAAAAATATTCTTATTTTACTTAAATTTTATTTTATCTACTCAAATTTTACTTTATCTACTCAAATTTTACTTTATCTACTCAAATTTTACTTTATCTACTCAAATTTTATTTTATCTACCCTCGATGTTAAAGTGATTTTTTATCTACAAAAAATGAACGCATATAGCCTACTTTTAACATTAAGTACAAAATAAATACAATTATGTATAGCTAGCTAATGCCTTAATATCGGAGACTGATTTTGATACGTCAAATAATAAGAAAATAAGAACTTGGATTGGTCTCTACTTTGATAAGTACTAATTTTCTAAAAATAGTAATTTATTATACAAGACGATAAAGAGATCATTTATCGAAAAGTGAAAGATGTTAGTTCACGAGTGACGAAGGAACGAGTGGGCTATCTTTCACGTGTCGATAAAGACTCTTTATCGTCGTGTACAATATATTATTTTATTTTGTACTTAATGTTAATTTGTGTAAAAATATTCTTATTTTACTTAAATTTTATTTTATCTACTCAAATTTTACTTTATCTACTCAAATTTTACTTTATCTACTCAAATTTTACTTTATCTACTCAAATTTTATTTTATCTACCCTCGATGTTAAAGTAATACTTTATCTACTGAAAATGAACGTATAAAACCAATTTTTAACATTAAGTACAAAATAAAGGTTTCTTGTTCTTTTCATAGATCTCTTACATAAGTCTGTTTTATTTTTGGGCTAAATTAATTTCATGCTACTTATTGAATTGATTTATACATAAAATCAATCCACACATTTGATGTGAATTAGTGAAATCAATTTCTATAATTTTTTGGCACTGCTAATTAACAAGATATTGCAAAAGAATAAAATATAAGACCTGGTTTATGTAAGGTGTAATTTCAGCATTAGTCGTATCACTCAAAAATTTGGCAAATTCCCGTATTTTAGGATTCTAGCATAATGTTTATGCAATGGTTACAACCTTACATATACCAGGCCTAAAAGAACTTTTATCTTAGTTCAATGAGCCAAATACTCTATCCTTATTTAAGCTTGCAACGTTTTTTAAAAATAATTATCAAAATACATATAACCGTTTTATTAATTTAAAGAATTATGCTGAATACGGATCAATATTAGCTTTACAAATATAGCATAGACCGTCAATTTTTTCCATCAATCTCTCTATGGGTGAATGACATACATACTTAAATTGTTAACCTTTTTGTACATTAAGTTCATATGAAAAGAAAAATTGTCGGAAAGTGGATAAGGTTGAAATAATTATTCGAAGATTATATGCGACGTTTCGATTTATTTGAAATCATTTTCAAGCGTCTCTATCTTCATGACATGGTCTGGTATATTATTGAAGTAAACATGATAATGTTGATGAGTTGATGTCAAAATACATCGTCGTTCAGTTGATCTCACAATCGAAACGACGCATGTAATCTTCTAGTAATTATTCAACCTTGTCCATTTTCCGACAATTTTTCTTTCCATTTAAAATTTTGGACGCTATTCCATCATCAAATTTAGTTAACCTAACCTAACCTAACCGCTTCTAGCAGGGCTTCAGCATCTCGCTGTACCTATACTTTATCTTTTAAAGTAACAAAGAATATTCTTGCTAAAATAAAATTCAACGTTGATGAATTCCTCTAAAGAATGATCGTGGAAACTACAATTTAAAAATTCCGCTATTTTTATGCAGGTGTTTTACGAGGGAAAATAAAGCACGCTAAAATTAAACGAATAAAAGATGAATAAAGTCGCGGGTTACTAACACCTCTACGTACTTCAGCTCTGGATCCGCATTCAAACTGCCTCATAACGCGATCCATCGCGTTGTATTCATAACGGCTACAGCGACGCTAGCGACGCCGACGCCAACGTCGACGCCAATGGCTAGCGATAAAAATCGATCATAGTTGGCTACTTGGACATGATTATAACACTTGAGCATCGAGCAGAAAAAGGCGGGCATGAATGGCGCAAAAAGAGATTTTTATGCGAGATATAGAAAGCATTTTTAACTTGGATTTAGATATGGCTACTGGCAGCTTTATGGAATAGGCTTTTTTGGGGATTTGAATTGTGAAGTCATATCTTTTTACTAAAATGACTTCTAGTTCTTACTCCAATGGCATTTCTTTTGGTGTATGAGAACTCTGACATCTGTTTGTTGTAAACAGAGTTAAATTCTGTTTCAGACAAGCAGTTTATATTTTAAACTTTTAATGTTTTATCTGTCTATGATTTTAAATTTACAATTAACAACTAATGTAAGTAAATTGTACCTTCGCTTATGTATAATATTGTTATCTCTGGTTGTACTTGTAGTCACCCTAATGAAGCTACAAGGGTGTGGCGAAACGTCGGTTTTTTAGTCAAATAAAAACTTACAGACTGCATTCCCGAATATTTTCATCCTCAATATATTCACCAGTCGATTATTCCATTCTTATTACATTTTAAATATTGACAGTATGATGGAAAAAGGAAAATTGATCGTCTACTACTGGTTTTATCTTTTTTAATACTGTTATTATTATTTAATGAGTGAGTAACTAACATGCATAAGTCGCATTGAATACTATACTTTATCTACGACTACTGAATTATTTATTTATTTTATAAGGAAAATTTGAAATGACAACTGTCTAAATTAAGTATTTCATTTTTGTACGTTAGTTATTAGCTATAACAGACGGAAACTGTTATGTTTTGAATGTATACAGGAGGTTATATTGGACTCGAATCCCAAGAACCATAAATACAATACGTTTTAAATAGTCAAAAGCCAGTTAAATAATTTTTTTAAAGTAACTAATGGTAGGGTACTTCAAAATTATTAACAAATTAATCAAGGGTACATATTATTTGATGTACTGATTACAAAGCAAAAGAACTTTTCCGAAATTCACAAAAATGATTGTGCAAATATATGTTTCGTTCCATTGGTCGTAAACATTAAGGGCCTATTGCATGGCAATAATACGCATTGAAAAACGAGTAATTTTTGTGAGGATCTCAATATAATACAGTGATACGTATGATTTTGAATTTTTGTATGTAGATTAAGGAAGAATACTAAAAGTGCGGAATCTTCAAAATATTTAATTAATGTAATTAGTTTGGCTTTAATAATTATCCGAAATTCGGCGAAAATTGTACAAGTTTAGATATAATTTATGGCAATTCTGTTGATAAAATTATAATTTTATTGTTTTTCCGCCCTTTCTACATCTATGTTCTGTTCATTTTATCTTGAAACTCAATGATAACTTTTATAGTTCATTCATGAGATCCTCACGAAATTTTAGTGTTTAGTTTCTTTTTATTTCTAATTGTTGTCGGAACAATATATAGTTTGAATTTTTCAATTCAACAATGCTTTGTCGTTACTAATGTAAAATTTCAGATTTTTATTTTGAGCAATATAGCCAGAATCGTGAATTCTGATTCTTATTGCACTCAAGAAGTATAGCCCCTTAACATTTATTTTAAAGTTGAGTAACACTTCATTCAATTTTATGTTGACTATTTTTTTTCATCAATGCAACCTATCAGACCAGTGACGCGAAAAATGTTTGCTGTAGGTAATGTGCAATTATTGTTGTGAATTTTGGAAAAATTGTTTTTGGTTGTAATCCTGTATAATAACTGACTGATATGTGTTTTGTTTATTAGTCGTAGAAATATCAGTATTACCTACTTTTAATGTTTCATAAAAAAGAACAATGAAGAAAAATGCATAATATATTTTATAAATTGAATAAAAAAATTTATTGTAAAACTGGGAGCATTGAAATAAGTCTAATAATAAATTATTCAAATAATAACGATGAAAAATATTCATGTCAATGTCTGGTGGAAAATAAAATACTAGAATAAAAATTATGAGCTGCTATATGAAAAGAATTCCTTTAACAAAAACTGCACCGTCTGAAATTACATATAACAGCATGTATGCCCGTGTGTTATGTAGGAACTCTGTTAGAAGATAACGAACCTGCAGTACACCTAGCTGATATTTGTCAAAGTTTGTTCACCTTTTTCTGATTAAAATTCTTTGTTTCGCCGGAACGAAGCAGGCTATGAATTTTTCCAATTAATTTTAAGCGCTATTGTTTCTATATCAGTCGTTTGCTTTCAAAACATTTTAATATTTTCTTGATAATTCTTTTGTTTGTCGGGAACAAATATTTTCAGGGAGTAAATATTATTCGTTGAAATCTTAATTACAGGAGGTAGATAATAGATGGTTATTTGTTTTGTTTTATTTAGTGTGTGTAATTAACTAATTATATTGCAATATAACAAAGGTGGTATGCAAGGATTACTTACCTATTGCTTCAAATAGTTTTAAACTGAAATGGAAAGACTTAAGTCAATAAAGTCTACTGTTTATTTTCAGTTTCTGTCATTTTGCTGTTATGCTGTTCTTTAAAAAAACACTGTCATGATATATTAATGCGATTTTGTTTTTTTAGTATTATAGTGTTAGTTTCAAAACAAGCCGCCCAATTTTTGTAAGAGATATTGATGACAGATTTGAAAGTCTTTTAAAATTCTTATAAGTATTCAAACCATTTTCTATAAATAAAAATTAATTTCTTATTCCCTTTATAAAACAATCCACAATAATTATGTTACAGTACACTTATGGCATACCTATAGTATTCCAGCTTCTTACCAAATGTTAATTTAAGTTTTGAACAATATCTGTAAAAATATAATTAAAATAGAATTTTAATTAGAATACGAGTAAAAATTAAATAGGTAGGTACCTAATTAGAAATATCATAAATTGACAGTGGCCTTCTAATTTCTAATTGAAGAAAATTTTGAATTATTTTAATTGTGTTTGAAATGATTGATAATATGAGCAAGAAATTTTCTTTAAATTGGAATTATAATTTTCTGAATAAGCTTTTCTATTAATTATTTATTTAAGGCGGATTTATGCAGCCATTTACATTTAATTTTCATTTAATTTAAAAGATAAATGTTTATAACTCAATGGAGCCATGCACGTACCATTGAGTTACACACATTTATCTTTTAAATTAAATTAAATTAAAATTAAATGTAAATGTAAATGGCTGCATAAATCCGCCTTTAGTTTTAGCAACTTATATAATTTATCCAGCATAAGAAGTTAAAACTGAATTTTAAAAGTCCAAATGTCACTTTGTAACATTTTTAAAATTTTTTAAAAATATTTTATCATTAACTTCAAGCTTCATTCAAATATAAGCGTTTAGTGTGAAGGTTTATACATTTATATTTAAGTTTAAGAAACACAGCATCATACAATGAACTTAAAATAGCTTTAGTAAGTGGAAAACATTAAAGTTTGGAGGATTTAAACTTAGTGAAAAGTGCGAATGTTCGTACAGTTACATGAATTTTCTTTAACATAAACATAAAAATGTAAACCTTAAAATAAAATGTTTGTGTGAATGACTTTATGAATCTTTATTTAATTCAAAATTGTAAATTCTAAATGTGGATCACTACAATCATCATTTTTAACCCCTTACAAGTTAATATTTGACTACTTATGTTTCTTCTGGGGCAGTATTTTCGCAAAATAATAAATCTCTAGAAATCTGTTGTTCATTCCGCTTACGATGCGTTTATCTGCCGGAAGAATCGTTAGCATCTCCTATTTTCCTCGTCCGTTTAGCACGTATCTTTAGCTCTGGCTGCGTTCCAACCGCGTCTAAAACTAACCCAACGCCGTCGGCGTCGTGATTATTGCTGCGGATGATGCGAGATGAAAGGGAAATGACGTATTGATCTGTGACCTGGCGAACCCATTTCGTGTTTCCGCCGTACAAGATGCCAGATTTCAATCGGAATTCACTTTGCCGCCACTCCAAAGCAAAAATTTCATTTTCGGAGTGACATATTTCGGGTGATGCTCACCTACAATAGGAGGACATTTTTTTGATACAGATAAATCGGTCTACGAGTGGAGAAATATGACTATTCAGTCAGAAAGCGAAATATTGTGTTTCAAATTTAAAGAATAATTATTACGCATTTTTCATTACATCAAATAGAGATTGAGGTTACTATTCAATAAATGCTTTCCTTGCTTATAATAAAAGTAACAATGCCTAGACACGAAAACTTTACTTCTAATTATTTGGAAAAGAAAATTTTACTTGTACTGGTATTCTGTAACATTATGCTTGTTTTACACGATTCAGTTCATTGATCAAGTTTATTTTAAATTATTTGTAAAAATAGTATATTATATATTGAGGGACTAAAGTGCATGATTTAATCCTGAGGGTGAAGTTTATTTCACGAGCCGAAGGTGAGCGAAATAATCACATGAGGGATTAAAGGTACTTTAGTCCTGTGGTATATACGCTATTTTTTGCACTTCATCCTCAAACGAATGCAAAATAGTTTAAAAGAATACACATTTTGTAATTTTGACAGTAAATTTTATGACAAATATTTATATTGTTACCATAGATACTCTGTAACAAATAGCACGTATTTACTTGACAACGGGATTAATTAATTCAATTCCTTGACAACGGGATTAAAAATGAGAAATAATCCCTTGGGATCAAATTAAAAACCTGAGTCCCTAAAAATAAAGACTAAAGAACAGTTTTAGTCCCGGAAGTGCAAAAACATATTTAAAAATGTATCATTTGTTGAGGCAGTAGCTGCGCGGGTTTAGGCCCGGCACAGCTCTCTGCATGTGATGACGAATAAATTCGGAGTTTCGTGATTCAAGTCTCCCGACCGACAGTGCATGATTGTAGTTAAAATTGTAAAAACATCTTGCAATTAAATCTCACTCTGTCGTTTCAAAATGACCACTTGAACGTCTTAAATGTAGTCCTAGTTGCATAATGAATCTCTCCGTTGCCGCCTTCAAAGGTTTGGATTGAGATTCTGACTGTACCAGGATGAATCGGTCGAAGTGGTTGGATTCCATTATAATAAAAATCTGCCATTCTGTTATTGGGAGTAAATCCTGTTGAATGGTTTACCACTTTGAAAATTAGAAAACGAATTACACATTACAATAAATTTAAAATGAAATTGATCAATAAATTGAATCTTGTAAAATAAGTTAACTTTCTACACATTCGGCTTGCCAGAAAACAGGTAATGGTTTATTGTATTATTGAAAGTATTGCATTTTTCATTACTTTGTTTAAATTGTAGTAACCCGCCCCGAGCTTTTATTTTCAGCAGGTAAATGAGATCAATATATCCATGATTAAAATATGAGACACGCAAAAAGCGATCAAAACCGTCGCAGACTCGAAAAAAATCATAATTACATAAAAAAAACTCTCCGGTAAAGTTATTGGCGAAGATGTCAAACAAGTTAGCAGATTCTTCAGGCGCAAACAGCTTGCCAAACACAGACCGGATATAGGAACAGTTGCAATCGGAAGTGAGCTGTCAGGAGAGTGAAACTTCCTTGTTCCAAGCACCGTCGATTATCTGACAGAGTTGCAGAGCATCTTCAGGACAGCGACAGCGAAGAGTCGAGACAGAGCCAAGACATCGACATCAGCTTGCTTATCACGCCACGTCGACTGTGAAACTTGATTAATTGATAACAAACAGATGCACATGACGAGGAAGAAACAGGCGCATTACAGCATCATGAGCGGGATGCAATCATTGAATTGATATGAATAAGAAAAGGAATACTAGCAGAAAGACATGACTGATTTAGATTAATTGTGGGTTAAATGTTGGCTTACTGCGCATTAAGCAGTTTATAGTAAAAGTTATATGCTATTACTCACGCGTAACTTTGGAACAAATCGAACTTACATATTTATATTATACACAACCTGTGTAACAAAATTTAAGGGTGTACTTATAATATTGGATGCACTGATCATGAATTTTGTTGAAATTCGTAAAATTAACAGTAGTTTGCAAAACAATATCATTTTGGGTACAATTGGTTGTCACATCTAAATACAAAAAGTTAAACAGCAGATATGCAGTATTTATTATTATAATTAATCATAATTACATTAATGTAATAATAATTTTACAAACAGAAAAGAATTAAATTTGTAGTTACAGAATGTCTCATTTGCTTGGACCCATTTTTACCTCTCGCCATATTTTATAAGAGAGGTATTGTAATGGATCAAAATTTTCGAGTATGAGTTTTTGGTGCATAAGCATGTTTCAGAGTCTTATCAGTATCTTAACACCGGATAACATTTTGGTAGAAATCCGCAAACCGGAAGTAGTACTTTTTAAAGCTTGATAAAGATTTCCTTAAATATATTGGTACATTATTTATTTATGACAATTTTTGCAATTAAAAATAAAAGAAAATATAATTATCTATGGGTACAGTTAATTATAAATACAATTTGCTGGATCTGGTAGTATTTAACAATAAAATAAAGTATAATTAATATTCTATCTTGTTGTCCATGATATGAAATTTGTTTCTAAATAAATTTGAATTATTCTGACAGTGACAGTACAGTTGACATCTTTTGCTTGCATCTTGGTTTACATATTACATGAACATGAAACTATTAAAATGTAAGTAAAACTATTTATTAGATTAGTCTCGAGGTTAGTAGAATAAGCAGAATTAGGCGAGAGGTCGTGTACTGGCCACAGCAGATTTTTTAATTTGCAAATCTCAACAAAATTCTTTTTGATTCATGATCGCTCGTCCAATACTATACACCCTTAAATTTTGATACACAGATTGTTTTACACGCTATATACTATGAAGCATCGAAAAAGATATCAGTCGCCAACTTGTCAATTGCACCGATTATAGGTATGTTATGTTTTAATTTATTTATGCAGAGACTCGAACCGAACCGGAACAAAAACAAGAACAATCCGCGGCTTTTTCAACGAACCGTGAACCAAACCGAACCGTTCAAAAAATATTGGCAAACCCAAGCTGAAAATATGATGAACTAGCATGATTTCAGTATCGTGCTAGCACGGTATACAGGGTGTCTGTTTTTAAATGAACCAGCATTTATCTCGCTTATTTGTTGATTTAGCGTTTTTTGTCAAATACATGATTTATACAGTATTATGTGTAGTAAATGATAGCGGATGTGAATCTTTGGTATCACTTCCGGTTTTTGAGGAAGTGATAGCTACTTTCAAATTTCAAATGGAACATTGTATTATTTTTTACGAATTTGAAAAGTACATTAAATTTGCTTTACGATGGTATAAAAAAGTTATATGTTATATTATTAAAATAATAAATTACGGGCACTTAAATTATGCACCTATGAACGTTGAAATAAGTAGGTAGGCCTTGCCTACAATAGTTGAAAGCAGTTACCTGTCAACAATCAATGTAAATTGAGTTATCTTTTATAAAATTAAAGTTAGACAGGTACTCTAATAAATTAATTGTTTCTTAATTATTAATAATATGCGTTTTCTTTATTATAATTAGAGATAAGAGTTATTTTATTGTAATTTACATTGATTGTTGACAGGTAACACTGCTTTCAACTATTGTTTTTGTTTCGCGGCAAGGCCTACCTACTTATTTCAGCGTTCATAGGTGCATAATTTAAGTGTCCGTAATTTATTATTTTAATAATACAACATACGACTTTTTTATACCACCGTAAAGCAAATTTAATGTACTTTTCAAATTCGTAAAAAATAATACAATTTTCCATTTGAAATTTGAAAGTAGCTATCACTTCCTCAAAAACCGGAAGTGATACCAAAGATTCGCATCCGCTATCATTTACTACACATGATACTGTATAAATGATGTATTTGACAAAAAACGCTAAATCAACAAATAAGCGAGATAAATGCTGGTTCATTTAAAAACAGACACCCTGTATATGGTTATATCGTAATTATGAAATTATGAGACCAAATCAACATAGCCAGGCAGCTTTTACTTTAAACGGTTTTCATCTTTCGATAACGTTTGGAATAATTAAGTAGACTTAAATAATTTTACTTATAGATTTCTTAACCAACGAAAAATATTTGACAGGTTATTAAATCTTCATCCCGTCTCGTCCTTATCTCGACTCTCGAAAAATGCAATGGCAGGAGCATACCCACTCATGAATTGATCGCTTTTGGCTGAAATGGAAGTTTTTTTTTGCTGAAAAGCGATTAGGGCATGTAGAGTTAATAGACTGAATCACTCTCTCTCATCGTCTGCAAAGTTAAGAGCGCATCCGTTAATAAAGAAAGTTTTTAATCGTTGCTTGATTCTAATATATCCATTATGATCTAATCAAATGGCTTTAACGATGAGCGATGATGGATTTTTAATAGGAGATTTCGAGTCTATTTACTTGTAATTGGCGAAACGACGAGGAAGAATTTCAAGTGACGAAAATCAGACGCTGATTGATATTGGCGTCGCGACGGGACCAGGATTTTGTTTCGAACTCCGCGGATTAATTACGGAATTGTCTTTGGAAGTTTCTCGACGGTGCAGCAAGTTTAGCCGCATTGCAGGGCGTTTTTGTCGGGCTTAATCCACACCATTCATTGACAAATTGTCTCCGAAACCTTTAAACAGTTTAAGGACCGGTTTTTTCGCCTTAAGAGGCCCGTCTACTACCTAAAATCTAGCATAAAATGTACTAACGTAGCGAGTGTTTTGTGCCCAGTACAAGAATGGTAAAATTTTATTTCAACAAGGTTTTAATAGAGAAATAATAGATCTACAGATGTGCCTTTTTAAAATTTTGATTAAAAATTTGTACATAATTATAAAAATTCCGAAGAATTCAAAAAATTTCATATTTTATGCAAAATTTACACAATTATATCTCATGATACAAATTAATTTTTAAAATCTTAAAAAGGCACATAATATGTAGATGTATTCTTTTTCTATTAAATGTTTATAAAAAAACATTATCCTGAAGTCAACAATAATTTGACAGTTTACTCGCAACGAAAACACTTACAGTATTTTTCAACTTCAAAATGACATTGCCTAGCTAGGATGCGGCAAAGTACGAGTTTCAAATCTTAAGTTGTCACTTGCCAGAATACATAAGAATATTATTTATTATTTTGAAGTTGCCTACCTTGGACCATTTCGGAAAAAATCAAAGAAATCCGATTGTATACGAGTAGGTTGGAAATAAAGTATGAAAATCGAACGAGTTTGTTACGATGTTACGCTCTCAGTGTGTATGCGGCTTAAGGTTTTATTTTTAACATTACTTAAACAATGTAGGTACTATTTGAGTCATTAAAAAATAAAATGTTTTTCGCCTTCCACCCCCGACTCCTTAACGAAATCTCCCCGCATTCTTGTTTCCTCTGCCTTTAATTAATTACTTTTTCTGCATTAATCCAGTGACGCTTACAATACACAATAAGCCCCGGCATTGTCGCGACCCGAGGCAGCGTCGTGACGTCATCGCCGTCACGCAGTTCAACTGTTTCTTCTCCGTCATCAAACATTCACCGCCCCCGGCTTTGTTCTTCTAATTTGTCTGAGCTGAGCGCCGTGCGAATTTGTGATATGGCCGCTTTAAATATCATCACAAACGGTGTAACACGCTAGATAAGTCGCGGGATTTGAACCCGACACGACGAGAAGAGATCGCGTAGTGAAAGATCGCGAGATACATTATTCAGGTGCAAGAATGCGCCAGACAATGCCGGGAAAGTAGCGTTTAAGTTTAATCTCGAGCTAGGATTTCCACCCCTAATTTGCAGGCAACGATTTTAAGTGTTTTAGACGTCATATTTATCTTTTACATTATTTCACTATCAGCTCACATTTCTTCCAAATAATAACATTGCAAAATTGTCGCTAATCGAGTTATGAACATACTTATTTGTAAAATACGTAAAAGCTTTTTTTGTAATTAAGACAGAAAACAGCCAAAGACATGGATTTCGCGCGCCACTCCACAGCGTTTATTGTTTTGTTATAAATAATAATCTAAAGATATTGTTGCAGATAAAAGTACAATCTACAAAATGAACGACGCAGAATTTTATATTTTTGCTTTAAAATCGAAATATGTTAATTTGAATTTTGACAATTTTTTTCTTTTTTGAACACAAATACCTCCAATTTTAAAACGAATTTCAAAAATTCGATCGGTTATTTCGCAGATCCAAACTTTGTTGACAACATATTAAAATTTGAAGTTATAAATAAAAACTGCGCAGTGACGCGCGAAAGCCCTAATTTTTTTTACAAATATGGATGCCAAAATTATTTTTTCCCCTCAATCATAAATTATTTGTTATTTCTATGTTCAACAAAACAATAAACGCTATAGAATAACGTGCGAAATTAATGTTTTTGACTGTTTTCTGTCATGGGTAGTGCGGATCACCTTAATGCCACATTTTTATTAAGGGCTCATATTTCAGATAATATGAACAAATATTTTTTTGGCAGTAGAAATATTGAATAGTTTGTTGAGATTATAATTTTCAGATTTCCATAAATAAATCATAAATGATTTACCGTCACGTAACTTGGGGATGTCCGTTTTTTTTTATCAAAACTATGTTCCGCGGAAAATGTTAGCACTCATTTCTTGTCAAAAAAACGTTATGTAGTGTCATTACGATTAATTTTTAGTAAGGCAGAAAGCAAATGTAGAACACTAATATTAATTAATATTGAAATAAATTTTTGGACATTTTACGGTTAGAATGGTGATCATAGTTTAGTAGCAATCACATCGAGGTGACAAAAATAAAATCAGAACGAGAAATTAGATGATCACTCTGTAGAATCAAACCGAAACCAAATTTAAAATTAAATTAACACTGTTGTTATAATAAATTACAGCGACATGAATAACTCTCATTGTAACATGAATACAAAGTTTTTTGGGAAATGTCTCCTAATGCGGCCCTGCGTGGAGTTAGAAGGGCGCTAATCGGCTTACAGGCTCTCTGAGAATGCGCAGGTTCACAAGTCAGTCTTACGGGTTACACAAAGTAAGAACACTGCATTTTATTCCAGGATTTCACAGATTACCCAGCCCGCTTCATAAATTAAGTAATTCACGCATCGTACCATGAAAAATTATATTCTGAAGGGCGAATTTTATAAATTTTACAGCTAAGCCTTATTAAGCTTTCTCTGGACAGGATTATTAAAAGAGATTTGTATCGCTTCTACGATATTCCGAAATTAGAATCAGACGCGGAGCCTCTCGTTTCGCTCTTCGCGTAATTGGTACTTATATGTGCTTTGGAATAATTCCACTTCTTCCGCGCATGAGAAACATTCAAAGCTTCATGGTTTTATGAGAATTAATTTGCACTTTAAATTTATATTACAATGTAGTCTTCCACCCTTCCACCTCCCAAAATATAATTATAATTAAAATTATAAAATTTGTAACGAGATATGGCGGCAATTTTGTTTATTGAACTTGAATAGTTAGAAAAACTCCTGAATTTTTTGTTAATTTTATTTAAAAACTAATTTTTCGTAGGGATTAAAAAATTATGAGGCAATTAAAGTCAATAAAAAATTATCTACATGGTACGTACCTACTGCATAATGATTATTAATTTGGTTAACAAAATAAATACTTAATAAAATCTAAAACTAGATTAACAAATAAAAACATCACAGGGAACGTTTTCTATATTGTCAACTAAATAATATAATATAAAATTGTCAAAAATTTATGTTAAAATTAGTTGCAATCATACAAAACTCAAATTTACGTAAAAAAATCTAATGGAATTCTTGAGAAATCTTTTGAATGTCAATCAATGACTGCTTAACCAAAGAATCCGAATTCGCGTTAATTTAAAATATTCATCTTTATCCAGAATATAATATCTAATTGAGTTACTCATTTAAATCTTGTCAATCGTTCTATAAACAAAGCGTCCAAATCTGCGGTGATGTTAATTCAATCATCTAACAGTAAGAAAATATTTAAGCAATTAAACGTCCTAATTGAAGTCCAATAAACGTGATGTTTTCTAATGCCTTGGTCGAGGTTTCGGGCGAGTTAATTACAAGGAGTATTCAAGTAGCAATAAAAACAGAATTAAACCCTCCAACGCCATCTGTTGTCGCGTCATCAAATGACAGCTAATTAATTTCCTATAGACTCCTCCGCAATTAAGAATTCGATTTCCATACAAATCTACAAAACCTTCATTATGTTATTATGTTGAAATAAAAATTAATGTAAAAATTGACTTTTCATCCATCCAAAGTTTTCAGGAGAACCCTCGAGAGGAAAAGTTTCCTGAAATGTTTTAGAAAGTTTGAGAAATTGAACGATTTATCGAAGCGAACAACACACTGGTTGATGAAACTTTTTATGATTATTTTATTCTCGACAAGATGCGCAATAATGGAAATTAAAATGCACAAAAAACCTACCTACAACAGAATTTAATTTAGCATTTCAGCTTTTATTAAGTTTCCATCTCGAAACTCAAATATCTACTCGAATTTCAGTGAAACCTGTACACTACAGCTCAACTATTATGTAATTTTACCAGGGCCGCAGCTAGGGGTAGCCAAAGGGCAACAAGACATGAAATATGAGAATATGTACCTACATCACTATAAATCAGGGATAGAAGCGCACAAAATAACGGTACAAGTTCAGTTCGTGGTTCGCTGTGTTTTATAGGGTTCTGTTTTGTTCCGGTTTTCATATTTCTATTTGAAATGAACAAATTCGATTCAATGATTTATTAAATAACAAGAAATTTATTTTAAAAACTCGGTCCAGTTTTGGACTAAAATATACTTAATACATTTCTTTACAAAACTTAAAAACTTCCCTAAACAAAATACAGCAATTTGCATAATAAATTAATAGCATTTTGACGAAAAAACGTTTGATTTCAATATAGTATCAATATTTCATAAGGAGAATCGAAAGTGAGAAATATCGTGCGAGTGTAAACTTTGACGAACGACATGCAATACACAAATAATACGATATTTACTTTCGAATGAGTCATGAACGCTATTTTTTAGACGATCACAAAAACACATAATTTATAACTTTTTAATACACATAGCATTCAAATAACATTTCTATTGCCATTTCAAACAATCAATAATAGTTTAGTAAATAGGGTAAATTAGTAGTTAGTTAAGATGTAAATAATTTTACATAATAAATTATTATATTGCTTATATACTCGTAATTACATTTTGTTAATAAATTCTCATTGTGCTGTTATATTTGAAAACAGCTGAAACCCTCTCAGTCTAGTCTTTTGCTGCAATATTCTCTTTTTAAAGTGTTTGATTTGCTTACTCGCGGTTATGAAAGTTATAAGGAACACGTAGCGCTTTAATAAAGTCGGAAGAAAATAAACAGTAGGCGAATTTAGCAACAAAGTGGTGCGTCTCGTCATAGTCTAGCACTTGCGAAAATGAGTTCCTTCGCTCCTCCACCCTTCACTGTTCGTCTGTCGGCAACTTCAGCTCAGACTCTTCACTTCAGCGTCTTCGTTGTACACCCACTTGATGTAAAATGATATTCCCCCTCGAGTTTTTCGATTTTGACAAGGAACTGTCTGTCTGCTGGTTTTTTGCACTATTTTTATTAGGATATTTTTATTTTGTCGCGAGATCTTTTACCTTGTGAGCGTGTTTCATATTGAGAGAGTTGAAAGTATGTAAATGACACCCTGAAAAAGATATTTTCTTGTTTCGGTTTCAGCCGGGCATAGTTAGAAGTTATTTGCTATGGTGGTACATTTTTCCCAGCAGAATTTCAACGATTCCATTAATAAATTATTATTATTATTATTCATGGTTATTTTTTTATTTAGTTTTTAGTTATTATATAACGACCCAGTAAAGGGCAAGTATTATTATTATTATTTTTCATTTTTATTTCTCTGTTTTTATTATTATTATTATTATTTTACATTCTTCATGTTCAAATAACTCGCGAATATAAAATACCTAGTTCATTTATAATTTCAACGGTTCAACATATCTATTCTAGTACTTGCATAGCAATAATTTATAATATATAAATCATTTCGAACTTCCTCATATAGCCTGTTTGATTATTTTTACTTTTAGGAGTATAAGTACAATGTTTCGACTACTAGTATATTCTGTTGTCGTTGTTAAAAAAAAATCTGACGTGGACACCACATGACTTCCTTGTACGCCTTGTGTGTTCATACTTTTCTTAATAACTAAAATGTAAAATAATATTAAAAATTCTTTTAACTTATTATACTAGTATACTCACAAATATATTTTAGTCATTTTATTTAAACTGCAGAGGAAGATATAAAGCATATTTTACTATTGTCACTGTCATGTCATAATCATTTAAATTTTACGTAGTAACAAATGTTAATCGATCATGGACTACAAGATACCGAAATACTATAAATTATAAATATATACTTTAATTATTTTTAAATGATAGCAGATACAAAAATATTTATAAAATACCGATTGTAGGTAATAATCACATAATCTTTCATTTAAAATAAAAAAATCTGACGTGGACACCACATGACTTCCTTGTACGCCTTGTGTGTTCATACTAATAATAACTAAAATGTAAAATAATATTAAAAATTCTTTTAACTTATTATACTAATACTCACAAATATATTTTAGTCATTTGATTTAAACTGCAGAAGAAGATATAAAGCATATTTTACTATTGTCACTGTCATGTCATAATCATTTAAATTTTACGTAGTAACAAATGTTAATCGATCATGGACTACAAGATACCGAAATACTATAAATTATAAATATATACTTTAATTATTTTTAAATGATAGCAGATACAAAAATATTTATAAAATACCGATTGTAGGTAATAATCACATAATCTTTCATTTAAAATAAAAAAAATTGTCTAAAATTAAATATTTATCGAAATATTTTTAAAAAGTACTACTTCCGGTTTGTAGACTGAAACCAAAAATAGGAGGTGCACAACTAGATGCTATAACAGTCCTAAATACAAAATTTCAACTTTCTACGTCTAACCGTATTTGAGTTATGCGACACACATACGTCCGTACGTACGTACGTACGTACGTACAGACGTCACGTCGAAACTAGTCATAATGGATTCAGAAAAGGTCAAAACGGATATTTCCGTCAAAATCTGAGAACCGAAATTTTTCGCGATTACAATACTTCCTTACTTCGTACAAGGAAGTAAAAAATTGTCTAAAATTAAATATTTATCGAAATATTTTTAAAAAGTACTACTTCCGGTTTGTAGACTGAAACCAAAAATAGGAGGTGCACAACTAGATGCTATAACAGTCCTAAATACAAAATTTCAACTTTCTACGTCTAACCGTATTTGAGTTATGCGACACACATACGTCCGTACGTACGTACGTACGTACGTACAGACGTCACGTCGAAACTAGTCATAATGGATTCAGAAAAGGTCAAAACGGATATTTCCGTCAAAATCTGAGAACCGAAATTTTTCGTGATTACAATACTTCCTTACTTCGTACAAGGAAGTAAAAACTAGGTACGTACTGATAGTTCAATTGCAATAGTATAATAAGATTTTTAAGGAATTTTTAAGATTTGAAGGTTTTTTGCAGCAGAGATTTGTAAACGGTTACAATTTTAATCGCACATTTTATTTTTAACCGTATATTATATTATAAATTATATTTATAATACGAATGCAATTTGGGTTAAATCAATCACAATTGTATGTAATTTTATCCATTGAAATGAAAGATAAAAAATTTCCTTCAATTTATTTCTTTATAAGTAACTGTCTAAAATTAATTAAAATCGATTCTTTATGTTATTTGAATAAACTTATAAAATTAAAGTCATTATTTACTTTAAATTATAATAAAATGGTATAGAGATTTAGGCGAAATACAACGTAAAACAGAAACAAATTATTATTTTAAAATATGGATAGATGGTAATGACCAAAATAAAAACATCGTAGAATTATTACAACTGTTTTGCTTATTCTGTACGTAGTATATCTCCTGAGGGCTTCATAACAACCATGAATATTCGTCTTTATAAATATTTAATACAGTCTTGATATGCTCTTCGTTTTGCACTTCTCAATATTCCTCTTTCGCGTACTGTTCAGTTTCAGTTGAATATTGTTTTTAAATTAAATTTAAGACGACATATTTCAGATGCATTTTCCTCGTTTTCGTTTTGTATTAATTTAGAAACAGTCTGCAATGTCTTGTTAGATCTTTTTCTCCTTTTATATTTTCCTGAATAATTTTTATATATTTGTCTCCGGGATTCTATGAGCGGTTTTATCGGTGAAGTAAATAATATTCCTGTTGTTGAAATACCTGCAATGTCACGTTCTTGTGGAAGGACTCTTGCTCTTCCCTCGGGAGCGATCAGAGGGTCCCAAACTGTTCCCAGATGGATACACTGATTTTAATATTTTGTTTATTATTCAAATGAGGTCTGGTCCAGTATATTTTACTGCTCGTTTGAGATCAAAAGGTCTACACAATAATTTAATTTAGAAGTTCTATAACTTTTTATGCAACGCTTTCATTACATTTGCGTTTTCTAATCATTAAACTCTTCGGTACCTACTTACAGCTGTGAATAAAAATAGCTACTTAAGGGGTTTAAGCTAATAACAAAGCGAAATTGATACTAATTATATGCCATAAAATATTTGCTATCGAATATTCATTAAATGAATGTTACAGCTTTCATTTCAAATTAAATAAGTAATAGTGTATCGAAAGTGAGAAATATTGTGTAAAGTTAGACAAACGAGGTATACGATATTTACTTTCTAACGAGTCATGAACCCATGAACATGACCACAAAAACACATAATTTTTCACTGTTTAATATACACACAACATTGACATTCCTAATGTTATTTAAACAATCAATAAACAAAGCAAAAGCTGCCTGGCTGTGTTAATTTGGTCTCATAATTACGATATAGCCATATCGTGGTAGGAACAATATTTGTATCATAAGAAAGTCAAAAATACCATGAACTTTCTTACGTAGGCTGTTGCCGCGATATCTCTTATTTTCTGTAGAGATCGTCTAAAAATTAATTCTTTATTGACGATATACTCGATTATAATGGCTATTACTTATGAATAAATTACAAGATTCATCTATTACTTACATGAGTCATCATGTATCGTATCTTATCTGTATTTTTATTCCAAATATAAAAAATGTAAAGGATTTGGATCTGTTGTCATTTCAAATGTTTATTCAGTTGGTCCGAATAGTTTTTATTTTGCAATGTAAATGTAAATAGATTGAAAGCGTTCTCCGATTTCAGAAGCAGTTTTTCCAAGCTGTTAGTCATTAAATATGATAAAAGCTTTACAGAAAAAAGTATTTTAAATGTCAGCCGGCATGAACTTTGATAACGAGCTGCCAGTTGTGATTACACTGTATAGTGAAACGTGTATTTTCACTTGAAAGAACAGACGTGCGCGCAAAAAATAAAAGCACGATTCACAAAACGTTAGAAAGATATCTGTAAAGTATAAATTCGGTATCTTCCTTTAGTCGTCTCGGCTGCTTTCTTACACGACAACTTCTCAAGATATTTTCTTGTACTTGTATGATATTTCCTTACTTTTTTACTTCTTTGCTCTAAAACGGTTTATCGTGAAATATTTTTCTTTATATATCGGAGCGAAAAGAACTCGTTTTTTTCTATTTCAACGCTACATTAATTATGAAATATGGTATTTGATATCGCGCCAAAAATGTATAGAAACGTGGAAAGTATTGTGGGTAAAATAAAAGTTTAATCAGCAAAATGCAAATAAAGTATTTTTATTGCATAGTAAATTTGCTTTATTTTAATTAAAACTCTAGTGAAACTGTTGTAAACTCCATTATGCTCTTTTTGCACTGTCTGGTTATATCATTTTATTTTTAAAAGCCAGACTTTTCTTTATGTATTTTAAGTTCAACTCTAATAATAACAACATTTTTAGAAGGAAACACAAAACAGCAGTGTAGTTTCTTTCTACTTGTTTGTATTCATAAAAGCTAGCTTTTTATTTTTTCAAAGTACGTTCATCAACAAAATGACCCGAGTAATATTTTAATTATTTTTTTAATTTTCTTCATAAAAATATGCAAATTCATACCGGGAAAACAATTTTTAATTACTTTTCATCAATTTACATACATGAAAATAAAATATTATCCTGTACATCACTTTTCAATTAAATATTAATCACTCATACCACTTTCTACGATTAAAAAATCCTCTTTTAAATATCTGTCAACGAATTCTACGATTGTCGTCTTGTCATTATTGTCCTGGATGACTTTTGTAAATTGCTTCTCCTGAAGGATAACAATACTCCAACCAAATCCTCAGCAGTATCCCTAAAGTCAATGGCCAAAAATGAGATGGTCAACTATGAAAGATGAAATACGATGCAAAATATTAAAAGCAAGTTACAAGCTTCGAAGCTACGTATCATTGTGGTTTCTAGGAGTGGGAGTGAGGATAAAGGATCCGAGTAAGCTCTGTATTATCCTGCGAACGATGTTCTGTTGTTTTCTTGCGTTATATTTTGCTTAGATGCTGTCGGCTACTGAGCCAGACAGTTAATAAATAAAATGGTGCGTTGCGAAAATATTATACTGCAACATTTTAATTAAGGCTATACACTTGCTATGAAATTCAGAGCAAAATATTCAAGATTGTGATTTTGTTTTTGAAATCTATGAACTCATATTTGAAATGTAAGTTTATATAGACTGTCCCTAGGGTGCCACATGACGATTTTCTAATAGTTTGCTGGTAATTAATTAGTGAAAACCGGTAAAATCAATCAATTTCGTCAATTTTAAAATATTTTTTAACTTATTGTTTGAAGTTTTTTTTAAAAAACTTCTTGTGGTACTCTTCAGAACATCGTAAGGAATCGGTTACCTATATCAAACAAAATTCAATTGTATGCATTAATAAAGAAGGAATCTTGAATAATAAAACGGAAAAATTAACTCTTATTTTCTCTAATTGTTGTCGCACAAATGTATTGTATGATTTTTTCGATTAAATAATGTTTCTTCAGTACTCATGTTAAATTTCAGATTTTTATTTTGAACAATAAAGCCAGAATTGATGAAATCCTGATGCTACTTGTGTGTATAGCAGCCTTTCATATATTTTAAGTCATCGACATTGATATACATTTTTTACTATGTAACTCATGGATGAGGAGTACACCACAGGGAAGATTTTTGTACAATAAATCTGAAGTACCTAACTGGACTCAAACATGTTCAGAACCAAAAATACTTATTTTTGTTCCCATATAAACGTCCAATAAGTAAATGCAGATAATATTAGATAAAAGTAAATATTGATTGTTAAGTACTGTCGTTCTATGGTAAGAAACTGCAGTCTCCGCACAATTTTCTTATTTTCTCCTTCTGTATTTATGAAGGTAGCGAGCTCGGTTCTGCATTAACTTCACACCGCTTTAGAAAAGTTTTTCCTTCGCGAGAAAGTTGACACTTTTCATCTTACATAAGAGTATCTAGTGGACAACTCGACTAGTGTTTATTAAATTTGCAAAATGTACGCGATGAAATATTCAACTACCGTAAGAGATCTCACATGAGGTGAAATATTCAGACATCCAACTTCGGTTTACGATCGTTGGAAGTTGGAAGAGTTGAAGCCACATGGATGTTACTGAAAACAGAAAAATAGCATCAATGTATCTTTATAGATAACAGTTTTTGTGCACAATTCAATTATGGTTTATTATTTAAAAAATCTGACGTGGACACCACATGACTTCCTTGTACGCCTTGTTTGTTCATACTTTTCTTAATAACTAAAATGTAGAATAATATAAAAAATTATTTTAACTTATTATACTAATATACTCACAAATATATTTTAGTCATTTTATTTAAACTGCAGAAGAAGATATAAAGCATATTTTACTATTGTCACTGTCATGTCATAATCATTTAAATTTTTCATAGTAACAAATGTTAATCGATCATGGACTACAAGATACCGAAATACTAAATTATAAATATATACTTTAATTATTCTTAAATGATAGCAGATACAAAAATATTTATAAAATACCGATTGTAGGTAATAATCATATAATCTTTCATTTAAAATAAAAAAAATTTGTCTTAAATTAAATATTTATCGAATTTTTTTTTTAATTTACTACTTCCGGTTTGTAGATTGAAACCAAAAATAGGAGGTGCACAACTAGATGCTATAACAGTCCTAAATACAAAATTTCAACTTTCTACGTCTAACCGAATTTGAGTTATGCGACATACATACGTACAGACGTACGTACATACATACGTACAGACGTCACGACGAAACTAGTCATAATGGATTCAGAAAAGGTCAAAACGGATATTTCCATCAAAATCTGAAAACCGAAATTTTTCGCGATTACAATACTTTCTTATTACTCCGTACAAGGAAGTAAAAACATTAGAAATTTGTTGCTTTCTGTAAAAAAATTATTCAATATTGTATCACGTGGTACATTATTTGACTAATTTGATTGGCTGAAATAAGGCAGTAAGAGGCTGTCAAATCAAAGATATTTTTTTTATCACCGCTGTTACATGTCAACTGTTTTGTTTACTAGTTACAAACTGTCAGTTTCTCCATCTGAAATTGCTCTTTATCAAAAATCAGACTTAAAATATGTCAGGATAGAGATAATAGGGAAGAACAAGCCAAATTGAAAAAGATAGACAGAATTTTAAACGTTTTTGACAGCTATTGAAAAAATATAACCAAACATTTTGAACTCATTCAAATATAACTCTGACTATGATTAATCATAGGTGATAGCATTCGTTAGTCTTCAGAAAATGTACATCGTTATTGAAGTGTGTATATTCAAGAAACTTGTAGGTAATTTTTTTAATGCCTACTTCTTAGGATGTAGGTAGTTTCCGCTTTAGTGAATGGCTCAGGCAAAGAAAACTTATTTTAATTAATGTAGTTATTGTGGTAAGTTGTGTTTTTTGTAGATATTTTTATTAACGAATCTGATATGATGCAACTGTTTGTAATTTGTTGAACACGGTGTAATCTTAACTACCTTCCTTAGTGATAAATAAACAGTGCAACAACTTTCACAAAATGTGTCTCCTAATCTGTATTCATATTAGTCTGTCATCACAGTATCCATATCTCAGAGTTAGATTCAGCGTCGTGTATATTTGTATTTATCCATCTGTAATATTATTTTATTTCATAATTAATCCGTGTCTCGTTAACAAGTTGGCTTTAATAAAAGCCAACACTTCGCTTGGCAATCTTCCCGTCTAATCTGCTTGGTGAACCGACGATAGCGAATGAGGCAAGTCGACGCCGACGCCGACGCTACCACGACGCCTCGCTAATTAGACTTGCGCCGCCAACTAGATGAGCGTGTGTGATATTTGACTACGTGATATTGCCATTTACATTTGCTTCATTCTACCCCTAGGTATTCATCCAAATCATTAGTGAAGAAGAATTTTATTTTAATATTGTTTAAACAATAATAAAAAATTGACATTAAAAATTGGAAAGTACACTAAACGTGAAGACTAAGTTTTGAGACGGAGTGTAATGTGCTTGCCCGATTTTTGAGTATTCACTATTCAAAATTTGATCAAATAGTAATCCAGTTTTTAAAGAGTCTTCTAATTGTTTAATATTATGAATTCATGGATACATATTTTACCATGTCTTAGTTTTGTCGTTGCCAACCTTTGTGTTTACCATTTTCATTTACGTTTCCATGACGTTTCCCACGTTTTATTCATGTAACAATTGTCAGTAACAATGAAGTGACAGTTCATGTCGGTAGGTTGGTACTATGAAAATTTTCATAATATATTGAGAAAACTTGTGTAAAACACGAACAAAAATATTTTTCTACTTGGGAATTTATTGCTGAAGAAATTTAAGATCAACTTGAACAATTTATTGATGAATAAATTAAGTCGTTTTACTGACTTTATTATGCCACAGTAGGTCACATAACGCACTTGGCTATCTACCTCAATTAATTTTTCTTATTTGATTTGTAAGTTTAGGAATGTATTTTCTTTGGATTGTGAATTCTTAGTTCTTTTTATCATTCCTGATTTATTATGAATTATACTTACTGTATTATGCAATGCTACTTATATTAAACATCAAAGTCAACTTTATCCATTTTCTCTACCGCTAAACAAGACTAAAGAGCAAATACGTCTACTACCTTATAATCCAGCTTAACACGTACTAATATAGCGAGTGTTTTGTGGCCAGTACAAGAATGGTAAAATGGATCTACAGATGTGCCTTTTTAAAATTTTGATTAAAAAATTGTAGGTACATGAATATAAAAATTCCGAAAAATTCAAAAAAATACTATTTTATGCAATCTTTACACGGTTATATCTCATGATACAAATTAATTTTTAAAATTGGATCTGTAGATCCATTCTTTCTCTATTAAATGTTTATAAAAACATTATCCTTAATTCAATAATAATCTGACAGTTTACTCGCAACGAAAACACTTTTACAGTATTTTCAACTTCAAAATGATATTGCATGGCTAGGCTGCGGCAAAGTACGAGTTTCGCTCTGGTTTCAGGCAGCCCTAGTAGTGAAAAAAAAGTGGAATGCAAAAAAATCGAGAGTATTCTAGGAATTCGGTAAAAACGTAACACAATTTCGAATCTACAAGTGTAAGTATTCTTCCCTACTCGTGGTCACAGGTGCAGTGACATCGGTAGAGAGATTGATGTGATTGGATCGCCTGAGCGCGGATTAGCCACCCACGCGGTTCACACTTTGTCCTGTGAACCCTTCCACACACATGAATACCCGCGCCGCCTGATCGCGCGCGGGATTTTGTGTACATGTCCAGCTGATCCGGAGATATGTAGAGGATCGCTGGATTCAATAGCCGGATATTTCATCCGCGAGGGATGGAATCCTGACGCATGAGGATGAGGATGTTCTACATGAGGGATGTGGTTGCGAGGAAGATCTGTTTGCCTAGTTGGAGATGTTGTTATGGAAAATATTATTTTGTCCTTGCTACAAAAGGTGGCGAAACGGTGGCTTTCGGACTAAAATAAATAATTATTTTGACTGCATTCTTTATTTATTATTTTGTTTCTTATTGAAAAGAAATCTGGGAGACAGAAAATCGGATAAAATCTCATTTGTGATGTACTTTGCACTAACAACAGTGAGTTGACAGCTGGTAACTGCACATCAGGATATTATGTACTTATATCAATGACTCATAATATGTTAACGTGTAACATCTTATCTTCTTTTTCGATCGGAAGAAAACTGACACGTTTCCGGTGTGTTTCGAACTGGAAAGTGTATTATTCCGGTATTTTAGTGTAAGTAGTTACTAGGCTACGAAAAATAACAGTACGGGAATATTTTTTCCGACCCGTTACAAAGTATTCCCGTATGGTATACGCGGTTCATTGTTCACTTTAAATAAGTTTTGACGTTTATGGAAATGAATAAACAAGTTACGGTATTTTCAAATACTTTAATCAAAACAACTCAATAATATTATGTCTTGGTTGTCCTACTAGATACACAATATACAGGATAAAAAGAGGATTTGTTGGAGAATCAGTCAATTTATTTAAAAATCCAATTGAGTTTTTCTCCAACAAATCCTCTTTTTGCAACATCCAGTCGAGAACTCAATCTTCCAATATACAGGATGTTTCATTACTTTGAGTACATACGTTAAAAGTATGTTGTTTAATATGCTGATTACGAATCAAAAAGAATTTTTTTTAATTCGGAAAATTAAGGGTAGGTACCTAGTGGTCCTGCAGCATTTATTGTAGTACTGCACTGGATTAGTTTTCCTATTAAACACAAACAATAGAAGTAAGTAATCAACATCTTAAATTACATAATACTAGTAAAATAAACAAACAATTTTTTTTATTGAAACAATTACTCCATCCAATGGCAGTTTGAGCGAAAAAATTTTAACTAGAATTTTGATATCCTTATTCCGAATTAGAAGGGATTCTGAAATATTTTCCTTAAATGTCGGAAAACGATTGGAAAGATCCAATTTCGTCCTTTAAATTTAACCAGTTTGCAGATTATTTTAGCCAATCCCGATTCTTTCATAATATAGAATTATTTATGATCTGTGTAGAGTATGTCAGAACTTTGAATAGCCAAAATGACAGAATTGTTATTCCCAGATTCATGATTCTATAAAGGAAGCAGATATTTAGTACAAAGGATACTGAAAAATACAGGAGCTATATAAAAAATGTTAATTTTGAGGAAATTGTGATTTTGTTGTTTTTATTATTTCATAATAAACAAAAACAGAATTGCTTCCAAACATACATCAATTAAAGTACCGAAGGGATCACTTACTAATGTGTAATGTATTTATAAAACGATCGTTCATGTGAACAAATTTTTGGCAGCAATGTTTATGATCCCGGTTCGTATTAGAAGGCTGGCTGATGAAGGATAATCCTGTAGGGATCAAGTATATTAAACTCAACCCTGGAAGAATACATGTGTAAAATTACAAGTTGATGGCGACGTTTATAGAAAACGAGTCTGCTAATGTTTATGATCAGAAAATGGTTGAAAGGGCCGTTGATGAACGATGTGTGCGTAGCCTAATTGGGCTATTCGCGTCCCGTGTGTCGTTTCTGGGAGTGCATTTGAGCGTGGAGGAGTGTTTGCGCATCCGAATTGAGCTTGCAAAGGCGCGCTTGGTTTTAATTTCATGGACCGTTGATATCGAAACGTCCCAATTGACGCATGACGCAGAGGCGCTGCCATCGCCGTCGTCACCAGTACCGGATTTACAGAGTCCCGCCAATGTGGAGCCTAAAAGGATTTTTATTTTTGGTTTCATATAATAGGGTAGTTTTTAAAGTTTGTGTGACGTAGATCTATAGCTGAAAATCTTCTCAAACTATATAGGACTGGAATTAAAATGTACTTATGTAAAATCAACTGTTTCTAAATGTTACAAAATATAAAATACAATTTGGTAGTTTCTTTATTACTGTAAGTAAGAATACACGTGAAACGCATTATTGTGACGTAGATGTATCAGTACGTTAAATCTCAAATATTTTTGAGGTATCCTTTCAATATAATTGACTGGACTGCAAATTTGCTACCATGGTACCAAGTACCTTATTCTATCCATAATGGGCTACTTGCATGATTGCGTGATTTTTTTAAATATTTTTGAAGCAGAGGTAGAAACTAGGAATCCGTATATTTTTAGGCATCTTCACGATAATCTAAATATGAATTATTAACGATAAAAATATAAATTATATACATGTTCAGTTATGACTATAATTGTGAAGAAAAATAGTTAATAATTTAATTTAATAGATATAAATTATTTAAGATTCCATGACGTAGATAGTACAGGATGTGGTTTGTTTCATATGGAACGTTGTTAATGGCCGTACAAATTTTCGCGCGATGAGAACATGAGAAGAGATATAATGCGGCAGAGAATGTAACTACCTTCTGTCATTGTTACATTATTCGTGCTTATTTCATTTGTGTTTGATTTTATTTTATACTTTTAACTGCTACAAAATACCTATGTTTTTAGCATAACAAGACGACGTTTTACACCGTCGTCACCATTAAATGCAGACATTTAAAAAATCATATCTCGCTTAATAACTGGAATTTTTACATCGCGTTTTCACTATTCGTCATAATTTCTTATTTAGTTTTGAATTTTTTTTTAAATACAGTGGAGGAACCTATTGACTAATATGAATATGTGATGTGACGTAGTATGCTGGCGTATCTCATATACATATTTTAATTATTTATATTACCTATATATTGTCTTATCGACACAATTTTATTATTGTTTTTAACTATTTATTTATTTAATATTTTATTTCTTCGTTAAGAGTCCATGTTTTTTTTGTTTTAAATGTTTATTGTTGTTATGCACACGTTTTGTAGTCACTTTTTAATTTACACCTCCTGAAGAAGACGCATATGGCGTCGAAACTGGTTGAGGCAGTAAATACATTCATTTGCCTGAATTCCAGTAATTTTTCTTCTTCCATTATCCGTCCAGCCAAGAAAATCTTCTTTCATTTATTTAAATAAAGTTCCTTTTCCTTCAAATTTATTCCAGTTAGCGGTCCATTTTATTATTTTAAAAAGCCTAATTCGGCACTGTGCGAAACGATCGTCATCGCCACTTTGACAAGCGAGGACCGCGCGCCCGAAACATATTAGCAAACAGGAGCTCCGGCCAATTTTAATCGAACTCACTCAACCGTCAAAATATATACAGTGCTCATTGCGTGCGTACGGGAGCGTTATTTCATTTCGCGATATTAAACTTTTGCTGGTTTTTATTACTTTGTAAAAAGCACGTAAAGAGTGGAAGAGACGCCGCCGGCAGCTCATTGTTCATTGGCGCTACTGGTACGACGAGGACGTTTACATTGACAACATTGTTTCAATTTCGGACGGCATGCCAGGAGGCTTATTTGCTTTCTGTGCCTCTAAAGCCGAACAAAATCTTAAAAAGTCGCAGTCTTTATTCACATTGTCGCCGCTAAAAACATAACATAAGACAGACAAGGCAATTTGAAGGATGCATGTTTGCTTTCAATTCCTGGCAAAGTTAAGGTGGGTTTATGCTCAAAAATTTAAAAATAAGAATAGTTTTAAATTTAAAACCGTTATCTCATATGAACCGGTTTATGCTGTAGAAATAATTCTTAATCGTTAAGGTACATTTACAACCAATTTTGAAGTAGAAATTATGCCGACTTCAAATTTATATAATTTAACCACTTAGATGGTAATGTAAAATTACTACATGCCATCTGTTGAAATTTCATGAAATGTTGTTTTTTTGCAAAGTAAATATAAAATTATTGTTTGTAAATTAGTTGTACTCCAGCTTACGTTTAAATAATTTAAATTAATGTCAAATTAAAAATCATAGTGCTTGCTGATTGCATCGCCTCTGTTGGGAAAAATGCCAGAATCGTAATGCGCTTATGCGAATTTCCGAGTCACTCTCGATTTGTAGTGAAAGCTACATTTTGTGGTTAATATAAATCCATAATAGCATACGAATATCATATTTTACTTATAAATGGGCGAGATTCAGCCAAGGCTGTTCCATCTAAACCACAAGAGCGATTTTTTGTAAATACGTACCACCTACCTTGGCATAAAATTATTAAATATGTTTACTTGGTGTCTATGACCAATTGTTGAATCAATACTTAATGGACACCGATAATATTACAACTACCAACTTGTTCAAATGATGATTAAATTCCAATATATTAATATTTTACCATTCAGTAATTGACAATAGATCATAAATAATACGAGTAAATATTATGCTTCTATTTATCTGTGGTATCATTCAAAATAATGTAAGCAATCTATTGTCTAAGAAACATTAATTTTATACACCCTGAATATTAAATTACTGATGTATTATCGTTTCGTACACAATTTGTCATGGTAAATAAATTCAGATATTGTTTTAAATAATAAACAAAATCGTTTACATAGTGATTCGAATGCGACTTATTACAACTTACAATTATGAATGTTAATTAACAATTATGAAAAATTGTCATATAATAGAGAAAGAATGGATCTACAGATGTGCCATTTTAAAATTAATTTCTATCATGAGATATAACCGTGTAAAGTTTTTGGAACTTTTATAATCATCATCGTCATCATTTTTTAATCAGAATTTTTAAAAGGCACATCTGTAGATCCATTCTTTCTCTATTAAATCCTTGTTGAAATACAATTTTACCATTCTTGTACTGGTCACAAAACACTTGCTACGTTAGTACATTTTATGCTGGATTTTAGGAGGTATAGATGGAAATTTAGTGAAATTCGGTGAAATTTACCATTCAGTAATTGACAATAGATCATAAATAATACGAGTAAATATTATGCTTCTATTTATCTGTGGTATCATTCAAAATAATGTAAGCAATCTATTGTCTAAGAAACATTAATTTTATACACCCTGAATATTAAATTACTGATGTATTATCGTTTCGTACACAATTTGTCATGGTAAATAAATTCAGATATTGTTTTAAATAATAAACAAAATCGTTTACATAGTGATTCGAATTCGACTTATTACAACTTACAATTATGAATGTTAATTAACAATTATGAAAAATTGTCGAATGCTGGATTAGAGTTTTTTTTTGTCGCAGTTTTAATTTCGGATTTGATGGTTCTGTTTTGCGGCGAAGTTAGTAAATAAGCAGCCAGGAGGCTTTTTTGAGCGCACCGGTTTGTTTAAATAAATATTGTCTTTGTTTCGTGTACTCTGCACTTTAACTTTTTATTAAACCGCGCACCATATTTTCCCAAATCACTGAACAATTCTCAAATCCGCTCGCATCAATGAGAAAAAACTCAAGCCCTTTGTTTTCGTCTGGCGGAAGCAATAAAATACTAAAATTGTGTTTCATTAAAAGCTCTCCCATACAAATGAATTCCTGCATGAATATTCGCTTTAAAAAAACGTTTTACAGATTTTTCCTCATTTTGTCATAGCTGTTATCAAATTGCTTTATAATTAAGGGAGGTGATCAAATTGAATCTCAAATAGGCCACGCATTTATGAGCTATCAATATTTATCAGCAAGAGAGAAGGGAGATTGATAGGTAGTGTTGCCTTTGTCTGGCTCAGTAGAGGGCATTGGAGGGCCCTTTGTCGAGGCGTTCATGCGTGGGGAACAATCATCGATGGGCGAAGCCCTCGTTTACATTCGAACACTTTTTAGGACAGAAGAGAGACCCTTAATCTAAATCAATATTGGAAACAACGCCAAGAGATTTCACTTGGATTTCATCTAAATTACAAATTTATTTTATCTATTGGATAAAAAAAGCATTATTTCTATTCGATGTTTCTAATTTATGTTTTTTGATAAATAAGTGTAATCTTGGACTTTACTTATGTAGGTAAAATATTACAAATATTTTATTGCTAGTCTAATTGTTAGTAAAAGATTTCATATTTCAGAATAAATTAAATTTTAATTAGGTACAAACCAATGATCAAAAAATTATTTGGACTTAAAAATGTATAGTGGTCGAATTTGATGGATTTAAGATATAAAAACTGCGTTTCACTAAATTTGCTGTTAAAATTTTAGTCTACACTGTATTTTAGGTAATTTTCTGCTCAAATCCAATAATTTGCTGTGTACTAAACTAAACAAAACAAGGAATGGAAAGAAATTACTGGGATGCAGTCAAATTATTTATTATCTCACACTCTACTAGTTAAGTTTCCTTGATGGGTGAAAACGGTTACATTTCTATGACTTATTTGCTTTATCCTTTTGGTCTAGTAAATATTTTTAATCATTGCGACTTCCATATGAGAGCTTCAAACCTACAAGATATTTTTGTATTTATTATATGTAAGATATTATTCCTTTAATCTCATCTCCTGAAGAAGACACATGGGGTGTCGAAACTAGTAGAGTGTGAGATAATAAATAATTTGCCTGCATACCAGTAATTTCTTTCCATTCCCAAAAATAACATCAGTCAAGAAAATTTCTCCTTAATTAAACATAACAATTTAAGTACAACTGAAAATACTTCAACATTATAATTTTTAGTATGGATAGTAAATAATCAGGAATGCAGTCAGATATCTTTGTTTTCTACAAATGTCTTGTCAATTTTGCAGTCGAACATTCATCTTTTTCATAATTTGTAGTCTTATTCTTATTGTGTTTCCTGTAAAATATAATTTAAAAAGTAACATTGTTGAACGAAATATATGAGGTCTTGTCAGTCGTAAAAATATATTTATCTTTCTTCTTCTTGTAATAATTATCTTCTTTATGTCTCGTCCAGAACGTGTGTAAGATAAACAAAACCAGCTATTGTTCAAAAACTTCCAGTAATAATATTTCACAAACCATTAACCATAATTACTTTGACGACGACAAAGTGAAACACAGTTCATTATGTGTCACTAGCTCGATAGCATCTCAAGTAAATTTACAAACATACCAAGGAGTCTAAAGCCAAGGTGAGACCAGGATAAACACATAATACATCGTGTTGGTTGGTACATCATAAGTAGATGGTATCGTGCTTCCTCTGCTCAGCAGTCAATAACCGTAACTGACGGATTACGGGGGTTTATCATCCATGAATGATACCAATCTTTGACACTTTACATAGAATTGTTGGATGAGATAAGGTGTACTCGTGTACTCAAAGGAGAACACACATTTGCACTCTTTATTGTCAAAATATTTTAAAGAAATCGTTCTGGTCCGGTATAACCATCTTTGGTTTAGGTTAATACCAGTCAGATAAATGGAATAATACCGTATTAAATTATTGTTTTGATACTCACCTGACAGAAATGTTTACAAGAACAATTCGGACTTTAATCAATCAATCAATCTTGACCTTAAAAATAATAAATCTTAAATGTTATTAGGTGGTGTCTTAAGCCCTGTCTAAATTTTTTCCTAGAATATTCTTAATCGAGCTCTTGATTTTACTTTTTTTTCTATTCCACTCTTTCGTACAACTACGGCTGCCTGAAACCAGCCCGAAACTCGTACTTTGCCGTATCCTAGCTATGCAATGTCATTTTGAAGTTGAAAAATACTGTAAAAGTGTTTCGTTGCGATTATACTCTCAGATTATTATTGAATTCAGGATAATGTTTTTCTAAACATATAATAGAGAAAGAATGGATCTACAGATGTGCCATTTTAAAATTAATTTCTATCATGAGATATAACCGTGTAAAGTTTTCGGAACTTTTATAATCATCATCGTCATCAGTTTTTAACCACAATTTTTAAAAGGCTCATCTTTTTTACACATTCTTTCTCTATTAAATTCTTGTTGAAATATAATTTTACAATTCTTGTACTGGTCACAAAACACTCGCTACGTTAGTACATTTTATGCTGGATTTTAGGAGGTATAGATGGAAATTTAGTGAAATTCGGTGAAATTTGTAAAGTTTGTTGTTAGGAGGCAATCAAAGTAAATAAAGTAAAATAAACAGTTGATTTGTTCTGAAAAGCGTTTTTAATTATTGTGCTACGATTCAAATTTCGAGCTGTGAACAGTCAAATACATTTCTACAAATTTCAGTAATACGAATTACACCAACCTTCGGACTGTGAATGCGGCTTTAGGGTTCTAGTAGTTTTTTTAAATCTAATAATAATAATAAGAACAGGTTTTTTGTAATAATAAAAGTTAAAAGATAAATAAATTTCCTTTGCTATCACATCCTGATGGGATATCGACGAATGGTAATAAAATCGTTGTAAATCCTCTTGCAATTACTTTTCTATCGCATTAGTCGGAAAAGTGCACTACATAAAAACCAAACTACCGCATCCGCGTCCGTTTACGAGTGCAGAGTTTTTAACGAAATCGACGCTCGGAAGGATCAGACGCCCAATTTTGCCCTTTTTATTTTAAATCAAAGCGAAACGTTCCCGAGTTCTTGCACGCATAAAACAAAGCCAAAGAGGGGAATAAAAACGGAGTTAACGACTCACATCAAACGAATTAATGAAAATCATTCTTTCTTTTATAATTCCTCAAATTTGGTGAAGGTTCCACCTCGACATCGGATTTTTTACACGTCTCTTCGGACGCCCGCGGGCTATTTGCTAAAAGCTTTGTGGACTTCTGCGCTATCTTTATTTCGGAGCTGATGCCTCGGAACAAAATGTTGTAGATAATAGTATATTACATTACAAGTCATGAAAATGTTTCATTGCAGACGAGGAGGCGTTTGAGTCAAGCAAAGACATTTTTATGACGCGTGATGTATTCTATTTTTTTTAAATCGGCAATTAAGCTTAAAATTATTAAAAAAAATAGGTTTGCATAAATCATCAGTGCTGTGACAAATCATCAGAGCTGTCACAAATTTTAGAAAAAGTTGTCATGACAAGTAAACAAAGTTGAAAGTAAAAATGACTAGGCATGAAAATTTTATTTTCATGCCTAGTCATGAAAATCTTACTTTCATGCCGCAAATTAGTCTGGAAATGACGATTTTCATGCCGATTTTGAAAAAAGCTTTGTTTTATCTTCCTTCAGACTATATTTAGATACTTTAAAATACTCGTTCCTTTCCTCAAAATCACTTTGCGTTTTGAATCTTGATGAAAGAGTTTTGACATTGTTTTATGGCGGATTATTATAAGTATAAATCAACAAAGAATTATAGCTATTAAGATTGTGATCTAAACTACTTTTATACGAAATTATGACCGTATTGTTGTCATTAATAGGGCTATAAACGCATAATTGTGATATTTAAATTTAACCCATGCTTTAGAATACAATAAGCTAATTATGAATAATAATGGCAATTAGTAAATTACTAGCGTCAGGCCCCGCTACGCGGGCCTTCGGCTAGGTCGCGCTGCCGCGCGACAAGGGGGATTCGCCTACTTCGCGGGCTCTGAATGTGGAACAATTCGGCACTTCGTGCCTCAATTATAACGATTTTAACATAATTTAGACTCTACCGCTGCCGCGCGACAAGGAGACTTCGCCCGCTTCGCGGGCTTAAGCTCCGCGGACTCTGAATGTGAGACAATTCGGCACTTCGTGCCTCAATTATAACGATTTTAACATTCAGACTCTACCGCTGCGCGCGACAAGGGAAATTCGCTCGCATCGCGGGCTTAAGCTCCGCGGACCCTGAATGTGGGACAATTTGGCACTTCGTGCCTCAATTATAACGATTTTAACATTCAGACTCTACCGCTGCGCGCGACAAGGGAAATTCGCTCGCATCGCGGGCTTAAGCTCCGCGGACCCTGAATGTGGGACAATTTGGCACTTCGTGCCTCAATTATAACGATTTTAACATTCAGACTCTATCGCTGCGCGCGACAAGGAGGATTCGCCTGCTTCGCGGGCTCTGAATGTGGGAAAATTCGGCACTTCGTGCCTCAATTATAAAGATTTTAACATAATTTAGACTCTACCGCTGCCGCGCGACAAGGGGAATTCGCCCGCTTCGCGGGCTTAAGCTCCGCGGACTCTGAATGTGAGACAATTCGGCACTTCGTGCCTCAATTATAACGATTTTAACATTCAGATTCTACCGCTGCGCGCGACAAGGAGGATTCGCCCACTTCGCGGGCTTAAGCTCCGCGGACCCTGAATGTGGGACAATTTGGCACTTCGTGCCTCAATTTTAACGATTTTAACATGCAGACTCTACCGCTGTGCGCGACAAGGGGGATCCGCCCGCTTCGCGGGCTTAAGCTCCGCGGACCCTGAATGTGGGACAATTTGGCACTTCGTGCCTCAATTATAACGATTTTAACATTCAGACTCAACCGCTGCCGCGTGACAAGGAGGATTCGCTTGCTTCGCGGGCTCTGAATGTGGGACAATTCGGCACTTCGTGCCTCAATTATAACGATTTTAACATAATTTAGACTCTACCGCTGCCGCGTGACAAGGGGAATTTGCCCGCTTCGCGGGCTTAAGCTCCGCGGACTCTGAATGTGGGACAATTCGGCACTTCGTGCCTCAATTATAACGATTTTAACATTCAGACTCTACCGCTGCGCGCGACAAGGAGGATTCGCCCGCTTCGCGGGCTTAAGCTCCGCGGACCCTGAATGTGGGACAATTTGGCACTTCGTGCCTCAATTTCAACGATTTTAACATTCAGACTCTACCGCTGTGCGCGACAAGGGGGATCCGCCCGCTTCGCGGGCTTAAGCTCCGCGGACCCTGAATGTGGGACAATTTGGCACCTCGTGCCTCAATTATAACGATTTTAACAGTCAGACTCTACCGCTGCGCGTGACAAGGGGGATTTGCTCGCTTCGCGGGCTTAAGCTCTGCGGATCCTGAATGTGGGACAATTTGGCACTTCGTGCCTCAATTATAACGATTTTAATATTCAAACTCTACCGCTGCGCACGACAAGGGGGATTCGCCCGCTTCGCGGGCTTAAGCTCCGCGGACTCTGAATGTGGGACAATTTGGCACTTCGTGCCTCAAATATAACGATTTTAACATTCAGATTCTACCGCTGCGCGCGACAAGGGGGATTCGCCCGCTTCGTGGGCTTAAGCTCCGCGGACCCTGAATGTGGGACAATTTGGCACTTCGTGCCTCAATTACCTATAACGATTTTAACATTTAGACTCTACCGCTGCGCGACAAAAAGTAGTTATCATCTAGCCCTTTAGTTTAAAAAAATATATATAACTCGATGGATTTGTGATAAATTCCGAGGAAACTATAAAACAGGAAAATGCTAATATAAAATGTTTATAATTTTCACTGACTGTCTTTTGATGTGATTATTGGAATATGCCAAGTAGGTAGTCAAGAGTGTTTTAAAAACAAATAAAAAAAAATTGTGAAAACTGAAAAAATGCTTTTTGTCCGACTAAAAACAAAAGTAAAATTGTCGAAAGTCAGTTTATTGCATACTGTACATTTTGTGTCCTTATTATGACCTTTTATTTGAAATCAATCGCGATATAATTTAAAACATATTCAGAAAAAACAAATTCCGCTCACCGAGTGCAATTTATACTTAGTAAACAGCCATAATTTTGGGCAACATTAGACGATAATGTTTAATACCAATCATGATTATATTAAATTTTTATTGATAAACAAATGCCGATCATAGAAGCCATATTTTGTACCCCTTGGTGCTTATTATAATACCATATACATACTTTTGTAAAAACAGATTTGATACTTGATACAAGTGCAATAACAATCTAGATCATCTCTAGTCCGCGTCGTGTCTCGTGCTTGTCCAGTTGTTAGTTAATGGGCGTATGCAGGATAAAGATGTCAAGGGCGGCTTGGGCAGGACAAACTCAAACTCAACCAAAACTCAAGTACAATAGATAAAAATCCCAATTATCGGACTCCATTGTTAAATTTGTATATTAATTTGACATTTAAAACTTTCAGTAAAATACTGAGAAATAGTATTATCCACAGATATTGGATATATAGATACCTATTTTTAATTGAACATTTACACTTGGGTCAAAATATATTACTATAAATACTACAGTAATAAATAACAATATGATTCAACTTCACAGTGCATTGTTAAGTTGAATAAAAAATTTCAAAAAATATATTACAAATTTATACAAAAGCATGTAAACATAATGCGTGCTCCATCTTTAAATACTCAATAAAATTTTCAAAATACTTCTACCTTATCAAATATAAAAGATAAATCCAAATAAAATTTCAAATTGGAAACGTCAAATCTGACAGTAGACAAAAAAAAATCATTTTTATCAAAAAGAAAACAAAACTTCCATGGCATGCTCCCATTTGCGTTCCGTGCATTTTTCAGTTTTTTCTTAATAACTTTCTTAATATACCCAATATTGGGTTGAAACATGCATAGAAATATAGTCAAATTCATCCTCTACCTATATGTCAAATGAAAAAAACAATCGAATAAAGTATAATACCCGTATCCAAGGAGTGAAAAAAATCACTGTTTTTCAACTCCCCTGCGACTACCACGCCATCTATAATATTCATATACCCAAAAGGCACTACTTCACATGAACCTCTATCAAATAAAAAAAAGTTCATAAAAATCGGTTCACCCGTTTAGGCAGTAGGCGTGTCGAAAAACGGTTGCTAAGCTGCTGAAAATGATCTCAAGCCTTTTAGTATATAAGACTAGCGTCAGGCCCCGCTACGCGGGCCTTCGGCTAGGTCGCGCTGCCGCGCGACAAGGGGGATTCGCCTACTTCGCGGGCTCTGAATGTGGGACAATTCGGCACTTCGTGCCTCAATTATAACGATTTTAACATAATTTAGACTCTACCGCTGCCGCGCGACAAGGGGACTTCGCCCGCTTCGCGGGCTTAAGCTCCGCGGACTCTGAATGTGAGACAATTCGGCACTTCGTGCCTCAATTATAACGATTTTAACATTCAGACTCTACCGCTGCGCGCGACAAGGGAAATTCGCTCGCATCGCGGGCTTAAGCTCCGCGGACCCTGAATGTGGGACAATTTGGCACTTCGTGCCTCAATTATAACGATTTTAACATTCAGACTCTACCGCTGCGCGCGACAAGGGAAATTCGCTCGCATCGCGGGCTTAAGCTCCGCGGACCCTGAATGTGGGACAATTTGGCACTTCGTGCCTCAATTATAACGATTTTAACATTCAGACTCTACCGCTGCGCGCGACAAGGAGGATTCGCCTGCTTCGCGGGCTCTGAATGTGGGAAAAAAAGATTTTAACATAATTTAGACTCTACCGCTGCCGCGCGACAAGGGGAATTCGCCCGCTTCGCGGGCTTAAGCTCCGCGGACTCTGAATGTGAGACAATTCGGCACTTCGTGCCTCAATTATAACGATTTTAACATTCAGATTCTACCGCTGCGCGCGACAAGGAGGATTCGCCCACTTCGCGGGCTTAAGCTCCGCGGACCCTGAATGTGGGACAATTTGGCACTTCGTGCCTCAATTTTAACGATTTTAACATGCAGACTCTACCGCTGTGCGCGACAAGGGGGATCCGCCCGCTTCGCGGGCTTAAGCTCCGCGGACCCTGAATGTGGGACAATTTGGCACTTCGTGCCTCAATTATAACGATTTTAACATTCAGACTCAACCGCTGCCGCGTGACAAGGAGGATTCGCTTGCTTCGCGGGCTCTGAATGTGGGACAATTCGGCACTTCGTGCCTCAATTATAACGATTTTAACATAATTTAGACTCTACCGCTGCCGCGTGACAAGGGGAATTTGCCCGCTTCGCGGGCTTAAGCTCCGCGGACTCTGAATGTGGGACAATTCGGCACTTCGTGCCTCAATTATAACGATTTTAACATTCAGACTCTACCGCTGCGCGCGACAAGGAGGATTCGCCCGCTTCGCGGGCTTAAGCTCCGCGGACCCTGAATGTGGGACAATTTGGCACTTCGTGCCTCAATTTTAACGATTTTAACATTCAGACTCTACCGCTGTGCGCGACAAGGGGGATCCGCCCGCTTCGCGGGCTTAAGCTCCGCGGACCCTGAATGTGGGACAATTTGGCACCTCGTGCCTCAATTATAACGATTTTAACAGTCAGACTCTACCGCTGCGCGTGACAAGGGGGATTTGCTCGCTTCGCGGGCTTAAGCTCTGCGGATCCTGAATGTGGGACAATTTGGCACTTCGTGCCTCAATTATAACGATTTTAACATTCAAACTCTACCGCTGCGCACGACAAGGGGGATTCGCCCGCTTCGCGGGCTTAAGCTCCGCGGACTCTGAATGTGGGACAATTTGGCACTTCGTGCCTCAAATATAACGATTTTAACATTCAGATTCTACCGCTGCGCGCGACAAGGGGGATTCGCCCGCTTCGTGGGCTTAAGCTCCGCGGACCCTGAATGTGGGACAATTTGGCACTTCGTGTCTCAATTATAACGATTTTAACATTCAGACTCTACCGTTGCGCGCGACAAGGGGGATTCGCCCGCTTCGCGGACTTAAGCTCCGCGGACCCTAAATGTGGGATAATTTGGAACTTCGTGCCTCAATTATAACGATTTTAACATTCAGACTCTACCGCTGCGCGCGACAAGGGGGATTTGCCCGCTTCGCGGGCTTAAGCTCCGCGGACCCTGAATGTGGGACAATTTGGCACTTCGTGCCTCAATTACCTATAACGATTTTAACATTTAGACTCTACCGCTGCGCGACAAAAAGTAGTTATCATCTAGCCCTTTAGTTTAAAAAAATATATATAACTCGATGGATTTGTGATAAATTCCGAGGAAACTATAAAACAGGAAAATGCTAATATAAAATGTTTATAATTTTCACTGACTGTCTTTTGATGTGATTATTGGAATATACCAAGTAGGTAGTCAAGAGTGTTTTAAAAACAAATAAAAAAAATTGTGAAAACTGAAAAAATGCCTTTTGTCCGACTAAAAACAAAAGTAAAATTGTCGAAAGTCAGTTTATTGCATACTGTACATTTTGTGTCCTTATTATGACCTTTTATTTAAAATCAATCGCGATATAATTTAAAACATATTCAGAAAAAACAAATTCCGCTCACCGAGTGCAATTTATACTTAGTAAACAGCCATAATTTTGGGCAACATTAGACGATAATGTTTAATACCAATCATGATTATATTAAATTTTTATTGATAAACAAATGCCGATCATAGAAGCCATATTTTGTACCCCTTGGTGCTTATTATAATACCATATACATACTTTTGTAAAAACAGATTTGATACTTGATACAAGTGCAATAACAATCTAGATCATCTCTAGTCCGCGTCGTGTCTCGTGCTTGTCCAGTTGTTAGTTAATGGGCGTATGCAGGATAAAGATGTCAAGGGCGGCTTGGGCAGGACAAACTCAAACTCAACCAAAACTCAAGTACAATAGATAAAAATCCCAATTATCGGACTCCATTGTTAAATTTGTATATTAATTTGACATTTAAAACTTTCAGTAAAATACTGAGAAATAGTATTATCCACAGATATTGGATATATAGATACCTATTTTTAATTGAACATTTACACTTGGGTCAAAATATATTACTATAAATACTACAGTAATAAATAACAATATGATTCAACTTCACAGTGCATTGTTAAGTTGAATAAAAAATTTCAAAAAATATATTACAAATTTATACAAAAGCATGTAAACATAATGCGTGCTCCATCTTTAAATACTCAATAAAATTTTCAAAATACTTCTACCTTATCAAATATAAAAGATAAATCCAAATAAAATTTCAAATTGGAAACGTCAAATCTGACAGTAGACAAAAAAAATCATTTTTATCAAAAAGAAAACAAAACTTCCATGGCATGCTCCCATTTGCGTTCCGTGCATTTTTCAGTTTTTTCTTAATAACTTTCTTAATATACCCAATATTGGGTTGAAACATGCATAGAAATATAGTCAAATTCATCCTCTACCTATATGTCAAATGAAAAAAACAATCGAATAAAGTATAATACCCGTATCCAAGGAGTGAAAAAAAATCACTGTTTTTCAACTCCCCTGCGACTACCACGCCATCTATAATATTCATATACCCAAAAGGCACTACTTCACATGAACCTCTATCAAATAAAAAAAAGTTCATAAAAATCGGTTCACCCGTTTAGGCAGTAGGCGTGTCGAAAAACGGTTGCTAAGCTGCTGAAAATGATCTCAAGCCTTTTAGTATATAAGATATTATAAATTATTAATGACACGCACTTTACAAAACGTTTGCTTACGTCACACTGTACGAATTTTAAAAATATTTAATTTTAAATAGAACAAGGCAGCTTTATTCTTATTATTTGCCCAACTTAGTTGTGGCAGCCTCACATATTGTAAGTCATTGGTAAATATACAGGGTGTTTCTATACCTCTGCACGAAACTGTAATAGGTTATATATTTTGATATACTGTACTGTAAAATTAAAAACATGAATATGCTTCGAATAATAAATAATAAAATACATTTTCGATTAAATATGTAAAATTCGATTTTATTAATTGTCCTGTATTTTCCCGTGTGTGCGGTTACCAGCAGTTAATTCACTGGTACTCATTGCTGTTAGTAGTACCTACATCATAGTCGGATACTTAACGCACTCGGCTATATCCTCCATGTTTTCATCTATATGAACCGAATCGGATATTTTTGCGAATATATAATTATTCATGTGTCACGTGACACATATTTGACTAATTTGATTTGCTAAAATAGGGCAGTAAGAGGCTATCAAATCGATGATATTTTTATCACCGCTGTTACATGTCAACTGTTTCTGTCAATTAATTTCCTACTGTCAGTTCCATATTTAAATATTGCTGATTGTTAAAAATAAGACTTAAATTGAATAAACCTGATTGTATTCGGTGGGGAAATGTCAGTGAAGACAAAATTGAGAAAGGTAAACAGAATTTAAAACGTTTTTGATAGCTATTGAAAAAATCTGACGTGGCCATCACACAACCTTCCGCCTTATCTAGACTTTAAACAGAAATGTATACGTACAATCCGGTGCCCATTTAAAATATACAAATAAAAATCTAAAATATTCAAACACAGAAATTTGCATCACCTGAGTAAAAAGATTCATTCACAGGAAAACTCTGCTGTGTTGAAGCCATCCTCCGTTCAATTACTACAATTAATGTCTTACTTAGGACTTATATAGCGCTAGTATGCCAACTTGTCACCCGTCTCACCTGTCAATATTTTTTACGCAGAAACAAAAATCAACCGATCATGGATTACAAGATATCAACGTTTTATTTGATAAATTTATTTTTTAAATTTTACTACAGTTCTTTAATGCTACCAGATAAAGACAATTTTTTATAACGTAAGTTGCAAATAACTTTTCCTCTTATTCTTATTACAAATAAATACTATATTTTTCCAAATTTATATACAATTTTGACAATTAACCTTTTCAATCTTCAAAAAATATCACTTCCGATGAAGATATTTGTACCAAAATCTACGGAGCTCTTCCAATTTATATACAAATGTTAAATACCAAATATCAAAATTTTCGGATAATTCGTATTTGAGTTATGCGACTAACACCCCTTGACCACACACACACACACACACACACACACACACACACACACACACACACACACACACACACACACACACACACACACACACACACACACACACACACACACACACACACACACACACACACACACACACACACACACACACACACACACACACACACACACACACACACACACACACACACACACACACACACACACACACACACACACACACACACACACACACACACACACACACACACACACACACACACACACACACACACACACACACACACACACACACACACACACACACACACACACACACACACACACACACACACACACACACACACACACACACACACACACACACACACACACACACACACACACACACACACACACACACACACACACACACACACACACACACACACACACACACACACACACACACACACACACACACACACACACACACACACACACACACACACACACACACACACACACACACACACACACACACACACACACACACACACACACACACACACACACACACACACACACACACACACACACACACACACACACACACACACACACACACACACACACACACACACACACACACACACACACACACACACACACACACACACACACACACACACACACACACACACACACACACACACACACACACACACACACACACACACACACACACACACACACACACACACACACACACACACACACACACACACACACACACACACACACACACACACACACACACACACACACACACACACACACACACACACACACACACACACACACACACACACACACACACACACACACACACACACACACACACACACACACACACACACACACACACACACACACACACACACACACACACACACACACACACACACACACACACACACACACACACACACACACACACACACACACACACACACACACACACACACACACACACACACACACACACACACACACACACACACACACACACACACACACACACACACACACACACACACACACACACACACACACACACACACACACACACACACACACACACACACACACACACACACACACACACACACACACACACACACACACACACACACACACACACACACACACACACACACACACACACACACACACACACACACACACACACACACACACACACACACACACACACACACACACACACACACACACACACACACACACACACACACACACACACACACACACACACACACACACACACACACACACACACACACACACACACACACACACACACACACACACACACACACACACACACACACACACACACACACACACACACACACACACACACACACACACACACACACACACACACACACACACACACACACACACACACACACACACACACACACACACACACACACACACACACACACACACACACACACACACACACACACACACACACACACACACACACACACACACACACACACACACACACACACACACACACACACACACACACACACACACACACACACACACACACACACACACACACACACACACACACACACACACACACACACACACACACACACACACACACACACACACACACACACACACACACACACACACACACACACACACACACACACACACACACACACACACACACACACACACACACACACACACACACACACACACACACACACACACACACACACACACACACACACACACACACACACACACACACACACACACACACACACACACACACACACACACACACACACACACACACACACACACACACACACACACACACACACACACACACACACACACACACACACACACACACACACACACACACACACACACACACACACACACACACACACACACACACACACACACACACACACACACACACACACACACACACACACACACACACACACACACACACACACACACACACACACACACACACACACACACACACACACACACACACACACACACACACACACACACACACACACACACACACACACACACACACACACACACACACACACACACACACACACACACACACACACACACACACACACACACACACACACACACACACATACTCATATCTATACCCAAATGACGACTGGATGTGGAAACCATCCAAATAGCGACCAAGTCAAGGAGCTTCTGGAAGGAGATTAATTTGTATTTATGGCGTTAATGGGAGGCAGTACCCCACCAAAATCAACTTAGTTTTTAATTATTTATTACTGTATAGGTTTTAGAACAACAAATCTTTACTATCTAAATGGCGACATTCCATGTTAATTATGACCTGATTTTAAAATGATGAAATGACGACCAGGGTTTGTGTATTGAATAGTCGGTAAAACAGACTGCCTGAACGTTTGACGTTTGGCAACAATTACGACCTTGGATTTTATTTGAGTTATTTTGGCATTGTGAAATATGAGAATAAGAATCATAATAATCAAGAACAGATAATATTTGTTCGCCTCACGCTTGAATGTTGTTGCCGAGAGCCGAGAACTCGGACTCGCGTTTTGGTGATTGGCAGCGTTGAATGTTTATTTTTTGTAATACTTGTTTTGTTTTAATTAATAACTTTCTTTCTATAATTTTATATTGAGTCACAAAAAAAATTTAAATAATGAAATGAAGTTCTGTGTTCTGTTGTTTTATTGATTTTATGCGTAAAAAATTGATTTTGGAATGTTTCATTGAATTTTTGATACAAAGTATTTAAAGACAGGGCCGGCCCGAGCGTCAGTGCACTCAAACTCATAAAAAATTATCTCAGAACGTCAATGACACAAGACAGATTAAACAATCTGGCATTGATATCTATTGAAAGTGCAGTAGGCCAAATTTTGAATCTCAATGAAATTATAAGCGACTTTGCAACCGCCAAGGCAAGAAAAATATTACTATAATACTAAGTTTTTGTATGTTTTTATGTTATGGAATGTTTATTTTTCGAGACAATATGCCAAAGTACCTATCTATTATTATATATTGTTGCAACGAATATCAGGTAACTATTCGGTATTCTGCCTATTCGGCAGTGTTTTCATTATTCGGCCCAATATTAATTTACTATTCGGTCTAATACCAAATAGTTTGACGTTACATGTAACATACAATACTTGAACTGCGATTGCCTTTAACAGTCTCCTGCAAGTGCTTTATTTAGATATTTCACTGACAGACAAAATATATATGCTTATTCTTCTTAAAAAAGAAAAATAGTGTCAATAACTGTATTTTGTAAATTTGATAAAAATAAAAATGATAAACTGTTCGTTATTAAAATTTAAAAGCGGCAAATTACGGAGCAAAAAATTAAGTTTCTCTGCATTCAAAGCAGACCTCGTCAATCCTTTTAAGTTTATCATTTGGCAAAAAAGAAGTGCAGAATATTCGCAGACAGTCCTGCATAATATTCGTTATTCGGCACATTTATTATTCGTTACATCTCTAAACAGAAAATGACTGTGTATGTTTCTCTTGCACTTGTAACAAAAAATATAGTATGCTAGTATTCACCAACACTACGTTATGGACTCGATTATTCCATTTGGTAAAGTTGATCACTTGACATCAATTCCGGCTGCACATTTCCCCCTTTTTTTGGGGTTTAATTAAATTAACTTTTATTTAATTTTCTGTTGCTTTATTTTCTACTGCTGCATATCAACCAAACTTTGTAGCAAGCTCATTATGAACTCATGTCCAACAAACTAATAGTGTTATACTCGTATTTAGTTAAAGAAGAAGCATAAGGAAAAAATAAAAAATGATTATGCAGGGAATTGAACAGCGGTCCTCTGCTTGAGAAGTCAAAGCTCTACCCACAGCACCAAACTGTATACGTGTTGATTAATGTTGTCGTACTGAACTGAACGTGGCGGCGTCACAAAAATTCACTAGTGTATTAATTTTGTTATCACTATTTTTAATTAACTACACGCCCAATATGTTTGAAATTTTGGATTTTCGTTTCCAAAAGATGTATAAATATGTATTGATTATTATAAATATCCATATAAATATTATACTCGTAAAAAATAATCGCTTCTTCTGCGATCAATATCTAGAATAAAAGAAAAACTAAAGTTGTATGTTTATATTTCTTATGGATAATTTGAAGAATTACTGTATTTTTCAAGGTTAATCATTGATACATTTTAAATAACCTATTCATAATACTGAAAAATATTAATAATTTATCTGCAGCTTTATTTGTATTTGTATAAAATGATGCTAAATTCAAATTTCCCCTCTCTTTGAATTCAAAACATTCGTTTTCGCGCTTTTAATTTACGACAGGTTCAGGTTCAGGTAATGACTTTGCCAAATTATTTTTTAAATAATTTGGTTCGCGGTTCGCTTAAATAGATGCGGTTTGTTCCGGTTTTCGTTCCTCTCTAACGACATAAAATAGCTAATAATTACCTATTTTTCACATATTTATAGTAAATATTCACTAACATGCAAAAATACATATCAATTTTAAAAATTTACACATTTTTTATCTCTTAATATTACTAATTATTTGTTAATTTATCTACACAAAAAAATATAACATATTTGAAATAATATATTATCAAAATTTTATTGTAATAAATGGAGAACAAAACTGATAATGCAATTATGCTAAATAATGTATCATCACAATTTATAAAACTATTAGATTTAGAAATAAATAAACCTCATAAAATTATATCTTTTGAAACAAATATTGGTAATTATGACCAACAAATTATCGCGCTTTTAGAAAATTATATAGTATCTTTACCTCAAAGTCTCAATAAATAAGCGCATAATATATTAAATAGACCAGGAAAAGTAGTACTATTTTAGGCCGAATAACTAAATTTTAAAATACAGCACCGATTTGAATGCGGTTTTTGTTCAGTAACACGATAGGAAAAAAGTCTACATCTGACCTATAACGGGAGAAGTCGGGAATGCACTTTGGTTGCATAAAATGCATCTGAATATACATAATTTTTCAAAATGACTAATAATTTACAAAAAGCGGTCAAATTCGTTACTCAAGGGTTTTTGGGTATGCTGATTTCATTTTTCGCCATGAAAAATGCCACCGGTACACGGGTGGGGAGGGGGCTCTGGGGGAGCAAACAGGTGAGAAATTTGTTAAGTTGTGCCTGAGACTTTAAAATTACCTGTAGGGTTTTTTTTGGTGCGCTGAATTCAATTTGCACCATGAAAAATACCCCTAGTGCACGGGGGGCTATAGGGATGGACCTGTAGAGGAGGGTGGGGGGTTACTTGCTTCAGTCTAGGGGTTTTTTAGAGTCTCTGATTTCAATTTTCACCATCAAAAATGGGGGAGAGAACAGGGGAGAAATTTGTTAAGTTGTGCTAGAGACTTAAAAATTATCTCTAGGGGATTTTTGGGAGCGCTAATTTCAATTTTCACCATGAAAAATGTGGGAGGTGGGGGGGCTTGCTTAAGTTGCACTACTGACTTTAAAATTATGTCTAGGGGTTTTTTGGGGTCTGATTTCAATTTTCACCATAAAAAATGCCCTCGGCGAATCGGAAGGGCTCTGGGGGTAGGAAATATCTTTTATGAAAAGGAAAAGAAAGAGGTAAAGTAAATTCATATTTAAAAAAAAACAACTTATTTTGTATTAAAAATGTAGAGTATTATATATAAATATATAAATATATGAATTTATTTCAAATATATTTAAAACAATTCTTCTAAAAGAGCTGCTATGACGTCATGAATACTTCGATTTGAAAAACGCAGCATGCTGCTAGGATGCACCATAGTATACGTCATGAGTATTGCTGCTATGACGTAATAATTTATTTAAAAAATTTGCAAAACATCCCACTAATGCACCTAATCTAACTCAGCTTAGTAGCATCCACACTCGAACGACATTGCTACCGTTTATAGGTAGATGTCCTGTGTAGCCCACATACACGCTCATGATGTAACTTAATACAACAGAACTTTGATTCAGTATTACTACCAGTCATTGCTGAGGAGGATTAGGTGCTGGAGATGTTTTGAGAATATGGTATATACACTCACAAATCTCAGTATATTAATGCTAATATTGCTTATACTTATGGCCACTCAGTATAAACTATAACATCAAGACACAGAGAAAGTGTATTCTCAAAAATTTATATTTGAAGGTCTGTTGGGATTCGAACGAGGATTCGAACCGACGACCTTTGGTTTCATAGTTAGTTAATAAAACCGCTGAGCCATTCTAGCTAAGTGTAGTCAAACTAAAAAAAAAAAAATATGTATTATCACTAGAGATGCAACTAATAGTAAATGTGCCGAATACCGAATATTATGCAGGACTGTCTGCCGAATAACCGAATATTCTGCACCTTTTTGGCGCCAAATGAAAAACTTATAAGGATTGGTGAGGCTGCTTTGAATGCAGAGAAACATATTTTTTGCTCCATAATTTTCCTTTTAAAATTTTTAATAACGAACAGTTTATAATTTTTATTTTATATTTTATAAAAATTACAAAATAAAGTTTTTGACATTATTTTTCGTTTTTTAGTAATAATAATTTTAAAAAACTCAAGAATAAACACAATATTTTTTGTTAGTCAATGAAATATCTAAATAAAGCACTTTCAGGAGCAGTTAATGGCAATCTCAGTTCAAGTATTGTATGAGACGTCAGACTATTCGGTATTCGGAATAGTTGCCTAATATTCGTTGCAACTCTAATTATCACTTTTTAGTTATCATATGCATGAATTTTGTAAGAAATATTGTAGTAGGATTATTTAAGTTGTAGAACCATTTATTTTTTTCTTTTTTAAATATTTTTCAACAGCAAAATAAGTAAACAGACGGTGTAATCACGATAAGCGAAGGTCGAAGACTACAGCCCCGCCCGCCACCACCCAACAGCACCTGTCATACGCTCGTTCGTCGAACATAGATGGATCTAGATATTTTGTGCTCTTCAGCAAATAATAATTATATGAGCACCCTCCACTCCTTCTTTAATTTAGCATTTACAAAAAAAACCTAAGACAGACTGTTTGAAAAACTTTTTAACAAATAAATTTTACAAATACCAGTAGATAAAATTGACCTTGCATTAGTTTTTAGTACAGGATCCAAGCGCGTCTATCGTGTCAAAAAATTGTCGAACGTTCCAAGAAAAGGTGAATCGAAAAACCTATATTATAATATATCCCGATTCAGAATTTTCTGCTCTATCCATTTCCAGAGGGCTGGTTTCGATTTTGGTCTGGGCCAACCCCTAATTTGCAATTTTCACCCTTTTTGAGAAATTCAAATTGTTGCGTATTTTTATTCTTATCTTGTAATATCTCGTCAACTATTGGAGTTATAGAGTTCAAATTTTGACCAGAGGTAGGTTTAAGTATCTAGTTTGATAATACTTTATTGAAACCATAAAATTGGTCATAACAATTGAGATAATAAATTAATTACGCCGTAGCGCAAATTTTGTGTAGTGAAAAATGTCGTCTGCTGCAAAATCGCGTACGGTTGAGAATTGTGGTATACACTAAGCGAGTGAAAGTTTAAGAAAGGTTCAAAATTATTTTTAGTGAAGAAATTACGGCTTTATGTTTATCAGTACAAAAGTTACGAATTTTTTACTTTATCTAACGCGCGGCTATTGCCATGGCTCCACGCGCTCTCCGAAACTGGACTTAAACTACGCAACAACGTTTGAATAACAGATTGCATTATTAACAACGTAAATAAATTGTATATTATTGAAGCGTTGTTTACAAAGTATTTTTTAAATATATCATTTACATTCTCCTAAACAGTAATAAGTTATCATACACATTATTGTAATTTTCACTTACGCCTAGTAACTTTTATTATTAGTTTTTTATGCATCACTAATTTAAGGGTAATATTTTTAGAACCCGAGACCCCTAAATTCGGATTCAGAGACCCAAAAAACGTAACCTGGGACCTTATTTACATTTATTTGTTAGTATTTATGACTTTCAAGCTGAATATTTTTAAAAAAACCTAACAAGGGGTGTTTTTGCAAATTAAGGGTGAACGCTGCGTTTCCAGCCCATGGGTCCCTGATTCAGTGACACAAAAAACATACCCAGAACCCAGAAGGTAAGCTCGTTGCGGACACCGATTTAACCCCCCCCCCCCCCCCATTTTTACTAGAGTACAGTGAGTGAGGATGTGTATGATAATAAATTATTATTAATTATAAAATGGAAATATTGAAAATATTCATTTTAATTAAGGCATGTGACTCTTTGTTCAACCTTGACGCCCAGTCTTGGCAAATACTAATATACTTATTTAGGTCAATCGTAACTGCACAATAATCTTCCCCATGGTACATTCTCCACTAACTTTAGGAGTACAATTTTTAAACATGTAGTAGGTAATAAGAATAAGGTAATCATATTTTATCTACTACCATTAAATAATATATTCATTATGTAGGCATTCAGGGCCGGCTCAAGGGTTATCGGTGCCCTGTTGCAAAATTCATTTACGACACCCCTAGATAATACGTCGTGTTTGACGTTTGAAGGCATCCCATGTGATCTAGCATGACGTCAGATGACGCTATTCTAACCCTTCCGCTTTTTCTTTATTATAGGTAGTCTACATTATGTAGGTATTTGTTAAATAATTTTAATAATATGCTATAATTCACTTCAATACTTAGTTTATATTTTTTTGTGTACATAAATTAACAAATAATTAGTAATATTAAGAGATTTAAAATGTGTAAAATTTATATGTATTTTTGTATATTTTAGTGAATATTTGCTATAAATATGCGAGAAATAGGTGATTTTTATCTATTTTTAATTCAGTTTGCCAAAAAAGAGTACGATTTCGCGACACAGAGCCGGACCTAGAAATTTAATCCTTTGTGGCAAACAAATATTATCTTCTTCCAACATTGACAATATCATATACGATATTGAGACAATAATTTTATTCAACACATTTTATTTTTGACCAATTAGAATGCTCTATTTTTTCGAAGAAGTTTTATAGCGATACAATTTGATAAAACTACTGCATTTATATCACCTACCCTTTTTTGTTGATATTGAAAATTTTGACACTTAAACTGTATTATTTTGACGTTTTGCAAAAACTCCCCAATTAAGGGTAGTTTTTGCAAATTTAAGTGTGTTGCAAAAGTTTTTTGAATCCGAGACCCTGAAATTCGTGATCAGCGACCTAAAAAACGTAACCTGGGACCTCATATACATTTATATGTTAGTATTTATGACTTACATGCAGAATATTTAAAAAGAAATCGTAAAAAGGGGTGTTTTTTGCAAATTAAGGGTAAACGCCGCGTTTCCAACCCATGGAACCCTGATTTTCGGATTCAACGACGTTTGTCAAATAATCAATCAAAATTGACTCTTAAATCACTTCAGCTTCGTTGTCGTGATTTAAATATGTCAATTGTGACACTCGTTCGTCCGTTTCCAAGCCCGTCATGGCCCGAAGCTCGACAATGTTTTCAGAAATTTGGACCGGGCTCGGGCCACGGGCCGGATAGCTCGGTGCCCGACCAGGCCGAGCCGGGCCGTGTCGTGCTCTAGTCACTATAGTTCAAATTTATTTTCTGTTCGATATTTACTCAGTACGACTCTGTCGTAAATTAAAAGCGCGAAAACGAATGTTTTGAATTCAAAGAGAGGAGAAATTTGAATTTAGCATCATTTTATACAAATACAAATAAAGCTGCAGATAAATTATTAATATTTTTCAGTATTATGAATAGCTTATTTAAAATGTATCAATGATTAACCTTGAAAAATACAGTAATTCTTCAAATTATCCATAAGAAAAAAAACTTTAGTTTTTCTTTTATTCTAGATATTGATCGCAGAAGAAGCGATTATTTTTTAATACGAGTATAATGTTTATATGGATATTTTTAATAATCAATACATATTTATACATCTTTTGGAAAAGAAAATCCAAAATTTCAAACATATTGGGCGTGTAGTTAATTAAAAATAGTGATAACAAAATTAATACACTAGTGAATTTTTGTGACGCCGCCACGTTCAGTTCAGTACCTATGTAATGTCGACAACATTAATCAACTCGTATACAGTTTGGTGCTGTGGGTAGAGCTTTGACTTCTCAAGCAGAGGACCGCTGTTCAATTCCCTGCATAATTATTTTTTATTTTTTCCTTATGCTACTTCTTTTACTAAATACGAGTATAACACTGAGTTTGTTGAACATGAGGTCATAATGAGCTTGTTACAAAGTTTAGTTGATATGCAGCAGTAGAAAATAAAGCAACAGAAAATTAAATTAAAGTTAATTTAAATAAACCCCAAAAATGGGGGGAAAGGTGCAGGCGGAATTGGTGTCAAGTGATCAACTTTACCAAATGGAATAACCCACCACGTTGTGGTGCATACTAGCATACTGTATTTTTTGTTTCTAGTACAAGGGAAATATACGGAGTGATTTTCTTTTTAGAGGAAGCAAAAACGTTGTTTTGCTCCCTGTAAACAGAGAATAATGGCGTTCTTTAGAATTATTTTATTTTTGACAGTTTTTTATGAGTAAATTCAAATTTTTATACGGTATATTTCAGCTATAAGACGACAAGGGGTGTTTGTGATGGGGGTATTTTTTTGTTTATGTTTTTGATAATCGATACCGTTTTCGAGATACAGAGCAATTTGTATTAATTATCGATTGGAATCGATTACCAGGCGAGATCTAATCTCATCTCATTTTTTCTCTCTAGACTGTTTGACACCGTTCCAGGAAGTTTCATGGCCAATCATATAATGAAAAGTGTTTAGTGTCCAATAGCAATAAGCTAGGAAGAAATTCTAAGAAATGTTGTCTTATAGCTGAAATATTTGATCGCCATTTAAATATTTATTGCGCGCTTCATTAAATAGTGTAGTTCTGGCATTCACAATAATACAGAAAACAATATTACCGTCTTGATGTTGGCATAGCTGCAAGAAGGCCAACATTGATGTGTGTAAACACATTTTATAAAAGACACCTGTTGGTGAAACCCTTGAAATTGGGGTTCACATTCGGGTCGTCAAATGGTTAGCTTTGCTGATACACACCAGTGAATAGTAAAAGTATACATAATAATTGAGAACCTTAAAATACCTATGAATAAATTTGAGGACATATGTAATAGTCAAGAACCTTTAAGTAAAACATGTAAAATCGGTATGGTTTAGTCATTATTGAAATTTAAATTGAAAAAACCCAAGTCAAAACAGCGACCGGTTCTGTGGTCGCCGTTTTGAAACTTGGTCGTCATTTGGCGTTTGTGTATTCAGGCGCGGTCGTCCCTTGGTATGAAATATCAACACACACACACACACACACACACACACACACACACACACACACACACACACACACACACACACACACACACACACACACACACACACACACACACACACACACACACACACACACACACACACACACACACACACACACACACACACACACACACACACACACACACACACACACACACACACACACACACACACACACACACACACACACACACACACACACACACACACACACACACACACACACACACACACACACACACACACACACACACACACACACACACACACACACACATACACACACACACACACACACACACACACACACACACACACACACACATACACACACACACACACACACACACATACACACAGACATCATCGTGAAACTATCAAAAATGAGTTGTAAGGACCCTAATTCGTGCTCATCCACTAAAAATTCACCACCCGATTTTTTGCATGATTCCAATACCTTCCTTTACAGGTAAGCGGAAGGTAAAAATATAACCAAACATTTTGGACTCATTCATTATATATTCTCCCCAAATATAACTCGGGCTATGATTAATCATAGGTGATAATCATAGCACTAGTTATATTACCCCCGAAAATATGCTCAACTTCTTACCTAGTACCTAGTTAGTATAAGAAGTAGTAAAATTTGAATTCTTCTTGAATTTGTATATTATCAATACGCAGGCACAAAAATTGTAGAATATTATAAAACAATTGTCTATTTCTGCACTACAAATTGTAGTTCAAAAATTTATATAATGTTGTAGTTTTTAAGATATAAAAATTGATAAATATTGTATTTAACAGTCCAATTGTAATAATATAGTCTACAACATTTTAAGAATTTCAAATGTGATTTTTCTTTGTGTAGTTAAATTAACCATCCCTTCCCTTGATCGCCGGTGTCCTCTATCAAAATATTTAGCACATCCCAAAAACAAATTTACGTTGCGTGACGCAAACTTGATACAAGGATCGCCTGCGGCTCCCCATTCGGTCGGGTCCAGTTAGCCCCATGTTTACCCTACACGATTATTGCATCCGTTTCCGGGTAGAGTAAGCTTGGATTGATTACCAGTGCAGGATATTAAGGAATATGTTTGTGTTTCACCCAGAAGGATAACTTCAACTTCTCTGGAGTTGCCTCACGTATGAGGCGACGCTTGGGTGATTTTAATTGCACGACTTATTTGAATACAATGTGATATGTAATGTAAGATGAGATGGAGAAACCACATCCGTTTGATGTTTGATGAATCAGAGACAGCATTGTTTTGTTTCTCTTTTAATTAATTCAATTACTTTGGATTAGGGTTATTTCTGTGTCAAGGTGACTCCCAGGAGATTGTTTATTGACAGTTTTGCTGGAATTTCAATGCCGAAACATCCACTGAATATTTCTACATTTTTGAAGGTGGTACGTGCCATAACTTAAAATTAAAACAATAGTTTCCGCACTTTGAAGTTTACACTCTTATACATACGTGGAGCATTTTGAAAATAATGTTAACCCTTTACCGCATAGTGTGCCATATATGGCACATTCCTATTTTTAATTTTTTTTTTACCTATAAAACTGAATCAAGGCGTTACTTCATGAATGGTCATATATAGCACATACACAGCAATGGATCTTGAGTTTTTCCTCCCTTATAATATCAAATTTAGTACGACTTCACCCCGTAGTAACCTGTAGATACTCGTGCGTTAGTTATTTGTAATAAGACGTTAGTTCTCGGTCGAATATTGGAAGTAAATAAACATTATTCCTTGAAGAAAAAATTATGTAGTGGTTGAATATTGTATGGAGAAGACATTCGTGTAAGATATGTTTATATAAAACACTTATAAAAATACCAAATACTAAAAAATGGTTTGTGCCTTATATGGCACACCATGCATTCATGAAGAAGATATTCATCTAGATGGGGTAGACCATTTACCTGAATGGAGTGAAAACAATAGATCCAGGTGCAAATTTCCAGGCTATGAAGGAAAAACTTTTACATTTTGTTGTAATTGCAAAATTACGACGGCGTAGAAGGGTCAGGGTAAATATTTTTTTATATTAAAAGTCGGGATCCCAACTTTTAAACTCGGGATCCCGACTTTTAATCTCGGGATTTCGACTTTTAATCTCGGGATCCCGACTTTTAATCTCGGGATTAAATAACTGAGATCCCGAGTTTAAAAGTCGGGATCCCGAGTTTAAAAGTCGGGATCCCGAGATTAAAAGTCGGGATCCCGAGTTTAAAAGTCAGGAATTCAATATAAAAAAATATTTACCCTGATCCTTCTACGCCGTCGTTCAAAATTTGTCTCGAATTTAATAAGGATAGGAATTTTTTCATGAGATTTCATACGGAATAATTGTTCGTAGTTGCATAATGTTCCATATATGGCACAAAAATAAAATTTGTTTATGCAAAAATATTTTTTTAAATAATTTTCCTGTTAATAACAACAAATTCCTAATGCCCATGAATTATTTCAGCCAAAAATAAAAATTCATGCAGTAAAGGGTAACATTGATGCACTACCATTTATCAAAATAAATGTTACACAATTAATTATTTATAATTGGTTTATTAATTATTTACTACAGGGTGTTATGTGATTGTTAGTTTACATGGGAAGTTGAGATAAGTGTAAGATTATTATTGTACCGATCATTGGGGAATAAAGACGTGTAAAATATAATAAATATAATAGTATATTATACAACGACGCAATAATGGATGCTATTATTCCTGAAGACGAAGTTTAAAACACGAGCGAGCAAAGCGAGCGAGGGTTTTAATCATCTGAGGGAATAATAGCCATTATAGCGAGTTGTATACTGTACTTTATCTACGACTAACTTATTATGGACAAGATTTTAGTAAAATAAATACCACAACGCTAAAATTTTGACATTTCCAAATGTCAATTCTCTATCACCATAATTACATCATTAAACATTGCAATGTTTTAAAAAAATAATGTGCACGGAGAAATTGATTCAGGCAAAATAATTTTCTGATTGGTGCAGAGGAGGGAATACTGACTATTATTCCCTGGTATTATATTCTCTACTGGATTATTACATGGTATTATGTAGCAAACATCACACATTTAATGTTCATGTTATACATTAGTCGTAGATAAAGTTAGTTATTCATTTAAAATTATTGTAACATATAGAAAGGAAAAAATATCTGCAAGTACATAGTGTCATTCTCCCAAAACACTCATATTAATAAAACTGGTATCTTTCGAAAACAATTTTAGCTTGTTTTTAAAACATTTTGTGTAGGTATACTTGCATTAGACAAACTTTATAACACAAACAACTCAAATAAATAATTTACTTTCTACAGAGTGTACCATAACTTGAGGTACATATTGGAATGACATATAGAACTTCACGTACCTACTGATTACAGAACAAAAAGAATTTTTTCAAAATTCGAAAAATTTTGAGGTTTGTGATGGATTCAGTTTTGGGTTACTGGTTGAATAGATAGTTTTAATATTAAATATTACGTTGTAACTAATTAATAACTATGTTTGCATAATACAATAATTGAATTTCGTTTCAAGTAAGCCGGCCACGTAACTCTGTCTTTATACAAAAAAAATAGTATTCAGTTGTACTAAAAATGTTCTCCTGAAATAAACTACCCTTATTTATACATTGAAAAACATATTTTTGTTCCAGAATTAGTATGTTAAATACTATATGCCATTTTATGTACCTGAAGTTATGGTACATAAATAAAATAACATACATAAAATTAATAGTTTGTTTATTATAATATATTTTCACTATTTGCCTGTATTAGAAAATAATTATAATTATTATTGGTTGAATATGAGGTAATATTGAACAAAATTTAATGTTCCTATTTTGAACAATCCAGTATGTTTTCTTGTAATTATGTTTACAGACTGATAGATTAACTTTAGAATAATAATGTTTATTAGAATCTAGTGTCTAGAACGAAAAGATTCATTAATATATTATGGGGTTATAGAAATTGATCACATGAGTTTCCCAAATTTATTACAGCTTAAACTTTTGCTGAACATAACCACGTTGATAAATAAATTTATAGCTTTAATTTAGCCGGCAACATTGTCATTAACCTTCGTAATCCCTTTCTACGTACAAAATAACCTTAAACCACAAAATATCTAAGGACAAAATCCACCCTTTATGATTACATCACAACACGGTTTTTGTTGAACCTTTTCCCGCATCTCCTTCCCTCCCTCCAGTTTGAACCCGCACGATCGATCGCGTCCCTGGCCGTGGCGCTCAGGGTCAAGGTCACAAGGTCACGCACAGCTCACGGTCACGCACTTGTTGCAGATGGAGGACGAGGGTAACCACGGGAACGACGACACCAGGTGCTTCATCCTCTCCACGCTCGCGTCTCAAGGCCGCTCCAGGGTGCAGTGCATCCTCTGCGAAGAGCAGATGCTGGTGTTCGACAGGTATCCCCTCGTGGATGGCACCTTCTTCTTGAGTCCCAGACAACATGCGAAGAACTGCATTGAGGTAGGATTTTTTATTTTGTTTTATGGTGTTTTTAATTTGTGTGTGTATGGAATTTTTAATAAAACTACTCAAAAAATTATAAAAGAGCAATCTTTTCTTAAACTACTCGTACATATTTGCTTTGTGACTTTTAAAATTAACTTCGAAGGGTGAACTTATTTTTAGATTCCTTCGGAATGTTCTATGGAAATGGACGTAGATACACTAAATTAGTTAATTTTTAAATGCTTTTAATTATTTGGGATACTCTATCTTTTATTTTATAAATTATTGTTCGCATTATTACAGTCATATCTAGTCAAGCAAATAAGACACATTATCACTTTATAAAATATCATACAATTTATCAATCAAACTTAATAATCTTTTACCATAACCATGGGATAATTTTGAAGTTTTCTTATTTATTCATATAAGAATATATTGAATAACATGTTTTTCTCTTTATTTTGTATTTATTTTTAAGAAAGGTATTGAATATATTGAGAGCAATTTTATAATATAACTAGTTCAAAAGAACCTTTTTACAAAAATAATTAAATAATTATTATAAGTCGGTCTTATGAACATGAACAATTCACAATTTTGATGCCATCCAATGACTACTCGCATGATTTTTTTTATTAGGTAAATATTTTTGAAGATGATTTGAAACACGTATTTTTTATTTTCACAAAATTTTGATCAACAAGCCCAACAATAATTCATGAACATTAAATAATATGTCATGTGTGATGTGACGTAGAATGCAGCCATCTATCCTATACAAAATAATGACGTCATAGTTTCTTTCTCAATTTACTAAAACACTCTTTTTTTTAAATAAAATTTGTATTTTTACCAAGTTTTATAGACTTAACATTGTTCATAGTTATAAAAATCCCATTTTCAGTACCATGCAAGTAGTCCATTATAGAATTGTTCATGTTGGATCTGTCTTTTGCTATTTTACCTACTTGAAGAGATTAAGTAACTAAAATATGATTTTGACTAATTTTGGAGAAAGTTATCAAGAAATTCTTTTGAAGTGAACGAATGAAATACATAATATGAATGATGGTTTTGTTCCGAGAATGAATGATTCCAAACGAAAGAAAAAATATTACTAGTTGTGTTGAAGAGATGTATGAGAAATTACTTGTATAAAATTCCTCGTTATAAATAATCTAGTGACAAAGCAGATAACGTAGCATCGTATCGAGAGGAAACAAATACAAGATTTGTAACGGTATTTCCTAGGGATTCGAGTCATGAATATATTCATGGAGACACGAGATTTTAAGATAAACGATATTTGAGAGCATCTATTCATGTCTTGTGTATACATCCACTGACCCATATAATTCTAATGTCCACACATACAAGACGAAGGGTATTACTTATACTTTCACAACGGACAAATAAGAAATGTGAAATATCTTGTGTGGTTCTTTTCACACCGTCTTATGAATCGAGGATAGACTTACAATGCTGGGTGTTTTCACTTTGTGTCCATGTATCATCTCGATTACACCCACTCGAACAGAATTACATACACACAAAAATAAAACGATGATATCGGATAGGGTCATATAAATGTAACCACATTTTGTATTTCATAATGATTATATATTATGTCAGCTCATTTAATGAAATACTACCTTATGTTGGTCTGTTTTTATCCATACATTATCCAATTTTAGAACAAAACATAATAAAACTGAAACCGAAAACTGTATTATTTAAAAAATGGTTCAGAGCGTAACATAATCAATTTCACGAAGACCATTTGACAAGAATTAAACCAAGAACTTAATAAACTTTTACTTCTCAACGACGAGAATGATTGATGTGATCAGCATGAATATATAACAAAATCTACAACTTTTGTGATTGGTTAATCCATTATTTCGACCCTCCAACATTAAAATTTCAACAGTCAAGATACAATTTATATTTTTGAAATTAACATTTTAAATTCTAAAGTGATCACTACTATGAATCAACTGGATACAGGTTATCCAAGAACATGAAATTTTTATTTTTACTTTAAGGCCGGAATGTAGCTGTCTATGATTTCGTCGAGAAAAAGGAGAGATATATACAGATTTAACGCTCTAAAAGTGGTATCGTATTTGTAAAATATTGTATTTATAAGACAAGAAAATAATCAAACGCATTATTTATATACTGTATAACATTTTACCTACAGTGGGACGCATCAATACATTTTGTATTTAAAATGACCTAAATTAAACATGTAAAAGTAGTATTTGTCTCTTTATTCGGCATTTTTTAAACAATACTATTGCAAAATTTGATAAAATCGATGCGTCACAATGTAGAATGAATATTAAATATTGTCGTAAAAAAATGTCAATGTCCATACGTTAGTATTAGATTCAATATTTTACAAACCTTAGAGTACTGTTTTTCCTCTTTATATACAGCTACATTCCCGCCTTAAAGAAAAATAATTTCTCCTAAGAATGTGTATTTTCATCCAATTCTTTCGTTTGGAATCATCGTCCTCGCCACGTTATAATTGACTATCTTTGTTATCTGTTCCTCTGGTAACCCTCTGGTTTTGTTTGTCTGTGCAGGTGAAAGTTGAAGGTCGTACGCAATTCCTGACGTCGGTCTGCATGGCCTGTCTGGAAGGCGGCGGCGGTCGTGCCATCAGATGCCGATTCTGCACACAACAGTGGGACGGATCTTCCCTGGTCCTCGGCACCATGTACTCCTACGATATCTTCGCTGCCATGCCTTGCTGTACGGAACGCATCAAAGTAAGTCCAAAATGATTTGTTTCTTTCATTTTTTTACAATTTAAGGACTAATTTGTCAACTTAAGTTATACATACGTAGAAAAATGTTTTGTTAACATGAACATTTTGCGAATGAAGTATTTGTGTTATTTACGAAGATTATTTGCAAGTAAATAGCCCAGTCGAATTATACATTTAAATTTTGGAAAAAATTGCTAATTTTAGAAGTGCCGTATCTCGGACACTATTGGACGTGCAGAGCTGCGGTTGATCTTAAATTATTGCAAATAATTAAATATATATCTCGAAAACGCACAGTATACGAGTTATTAGGCAACAACTGAAAACATTACGCAAATGTTGCAGGTTTTTACGTATTATGCAGGAAGCACAGGTTTTTCGAAGCTGCAAACTTGGATTCACACTACCTTAACTGATCCTAACAACATATTAAAAATCAGAACTACATCACGCTTTGCGATTTTAGCCTTTTTTATGTACGATTTGACTGGCCTAGTTCTAAAGAATGTTATTTTATGGATTTGATCTTTAATTTGCATGCGGTTCATAAAAAAGTTTAGAAGAAAGTAAACAGCTAAAATGTTTATAAAAGAAAACTAAAGGTAGGTAGTTTGAAGTGAAGAGTCGGTTCAGCTGCGCGAACGGACGGAGCTAATTTTTGTGTACTACACATATTACACAATTTGAACTAGTAGGTACCGCTTGCTATATTGCAGTTCACATTATAACCAGTGTTGCCGCAGTGGTACATTTTAAATGGTACGGTGATACTACTGTTTCGAATTTTACAAAATGTGGAACTTTTAATATTTTTGTAAAAAAATCATAATATCTCTAGTATGTTCACAATTTGTTAAATTAATATTTAAAAATTTGGCGCCATCGGCATTTCTGTGAACTTTTATACTTGAAAGAAGGTAAAATATTATGTGATTTCCCCTGTATCAAAAAAACTGAACTTTTAATTAAACAGCCTTTGACCTTAAACCCAAAAACACGTTGTTTTTTTTAATGTTGGTACTTTACTAATTTCTCTCGCGGCAACACTGATCATAACGATATTAGTAACGACAACGACAAACTATCAAAACAAATTATTCAGTAAGGAATGCAAGCATCAGTATGAGAAAAATCCTGACTGATGTTTCTGAGATAGAGAGTAGAGAGAGAAGTCTTTTCTTTCTTTCATCTACATCTTTCGTTAAGATCAACATTACTAGTTCACACAACCGACTCTTCATTTCAATAGTACTATTATATTATTATGTTGTAATGTTCGACGTACCTAATTGTAAAGTAAGGTTCAAATCATATATGCCTGCTTTCAAATAAATATGATGAAATTCATTTTTGTTTAATAATAAAAAGCATGAAATACGAATATTTTAGTCATAAAACAAGGCCGAAAAAATTTATACAATTCAGATAAGCACCGTAGATATAAAATAAACACTGAATGCGTAGCGTGATCCTCTTTTTTGCTATAAATTTTACTACCAGATGAGCCTCTTTGTTAGAATCGTTGGGAAATACTTGTTTAACTAAATAATTATTCTGGAGATTTTGTTTATTTTAATCTCATCTTAATCGTGAACATTTAATTTGTTTGTTTCTATAAGAGTTTTAAAACGTTTTAGATTAAGTTGTTCATAATTTAATTATTACAATATTTACTCTTCCATTTAAACTGGTTTGAAGTAAGGTGAATGAAACAGTAAAATTTTCATATTTTGATGGTAGATAATAAACATGTAGGAATTTTATCTCCTGCATCTCTCCATTAAAGATAAGTCTCTGGCTCATCTTTCTTTAAACAAGCAGACTGGCAAAAACACAACGTGCAGAAAACAAAAGTCCTCATTTTATATTTGACCGTTACAAATAGCTGCACCTTCCGATTCTGGCGGCCAGGGCCACTCCGTGCATTATGCTGTTACAAAACGAACAAAAGTGCGGTGGAAAAAATGGAGCACTGCTTTATACGCTGGAAATATTGTCGTAGTCTGATATATGACTTCGTCTAACTCTAATGGGAAGAGCAGAGCATTTGTTTGCCGGAGGAAAAAGTTTAGACGTACAAAATTCACTACCCATGCGACAAATTACGCCGGATCAGCGAATGTCTTGGCGAATTTTTATTCAATATTTTACCTGACTTTTTATTTTTCTGGAAAGTCAGTCTACATTTACATCATCATTCGCAGGTTAATACATAATATAAGGTGATCAGTTGTATCCTTTATCCTTATGGATTAAATTTAGCTTACCTATACAATTTTTTAGCCAGTTCTAATATTTTTTATTCCATTGTCTGTCTAAATCGTTCTGGTTCTATTTTTTTTTTTTGCCACTAGGTAATTGTGGCTTCATTTGTATTGTAAATAAATATTTCGACTGAATTCCTGAAAAAAAAGACTTGTTCTATTATTGAGTTTAAGCGTTTAGGTTGTTTTCGGATTCTAGGGTCTAGTATTATAAATATTCATTATTATGTTGCAAAAATCTCAAATCATGTGTGTTCCACTAAAATTTCAAAGGAACGTTTATAAACACGAACTTTGAAAAATAGGATCATAGATATAGAATATAGAGTGATATAACAGATGTGTTGTGTATCTTTAATTTTCTGGTTAGTAGTAGTACAATTTTAAAGGGGCTCGTCTACGTTTTTGCCGAATTCCTAGAATTCTCTCTATTTTACCCCTTCTTCCATTCCACTCTTTTCTCCACTACTAGGACTGCCTAAAACCAGCCCGAAACTCGTACTTGCAATGCAATGTCAATTTGAAGTTGAAATATACTGTAAAAGTGTTATTCGTTGCGAGTAAACTGTCAGATTATTATTGACTTCAGGATAATGCTTTTATAAACATATAATAAAGAAATAATAGATCTACAGATGTGCCTTTTTAAAAATTAATTTGTATCATGAGATATAACCGTGTAAAGTTTGCATAAAATAGGAATTTTTTTGAATTCTTCGGATTTTTTATAATCATGTACAATTTTTTAATCAAATTTTTAAAAAGGTACATCTGTAGATCCATTATTTCTCTATTAAATCTTTGTTGAAATAAAGTTTTACCAATCTTGTACTGGCCACAAAACACTTGCTACGTTAGTACATTTTATGCTGGATTTTAGGTAGTAGACGGGCCTCTTAAGGTTGTTTTCGGAATCTAGGTTCTACATTATTATGTTGCAAAAATCTCAAATCATATGTGTTCCACTAGAATTTCAAAGGAACGTTAACGTTTATAAACACGAACTTTGAATCATGGATATAGAATACAGGGTGATATAACAGATATGTGTTGTGTATCTTTAATTTTCCTGTTAGTATAGTAGTACAATTCTTAAGTGTCCACCTAGTGTACTTTGTATTAGTGGTTCCGATTTAGATCTCTGCAGTCGACAAAATACTATTGGGTCAAATAATTCTAGTGTATAATGAAATAAAAGAGATGTTGCTGGTTTGTCGGTGAGCTGAATGTGTGGTTTGTTGCAGTGCAATTCGTGCTACAAGCCCGTGCTGCACCCGCAACAGCGCCTGAACTTCTTCAGCGACTACAGCCACATGGTGCCGTGCCCGCACTGCCGCACGCTGGACACGCACTTCGTGAAGCCGCTGGCGTACTGCTACACCAAACAGGCGTTCCAGCTGTACCAGCAGTGGCCATAACACAGCCGCCCCGTAGGCGCCCCCGTTAGCAAAGTGTGTGCCGCTGCGCCCCCGCCGCCCCCGACACTTCCACGGCCGCCTACACTTCCCCCCTCGGCCTCCGAGGCCACCGAGGACCTCGACCTAGGCCTGCTGTGGCGAGAACTCGCTGGCATGCGTCTCGACGAAGTGTTCGCGCTAAGTAGACTTGACTTGTTCGTGGACTCAAAGACGAGGTAAACCCACGGGGCCAACCAATGGGCGCAAACGCACTTTAGTTATTTGTTATTTTATTCTAATTCAAATATTATTATATTAGTTATGTTATTGCATTTCAAACAGTTGCATTTATGTTCTTAATTATATTATTATTATTAACAAGGTTTAATAATAATGTTCGCAACGAGATTTGTGTTTGGTTTGTGTAGTGATTTCATATTTCAGTCAGACTTTATTATTGAATCTTCACGTTTTAATTGTTTGAAGAACTACTTTGCATATGGTGCGTCTACATAACGAAGTGAAGAACGACCAATAAATGAACTGAAATTCAATTGTTAGTGCATGAAAATCCAGTGATCATTTTCATTTCGACGAACACAAAAGACACTAAAACTAAAACAAGATGCGAAATTTATGAAAATTGTAGATGTAGATTTTTACACTTGTAATAGAAATGTGAACTCACCGTTTCGCTTTTAGACTTTTTACGAAGAAGAACCGAAAGAAAATGAAAACTATGGTTGCTTAGAGTTTATATTAATTAGTAAGGTAGTAAATATAAGTTAATTAATCACTGTGTTGTATTCCACACTCTTGAGTCATATATTATGATCTCGGACAGGCGTCAGCCGCGCAGTGAGACTGCGGGCGCGCCATCCGACAGTTGCTGTGTCCCAATAACTAGTGATAGAAGTTAGATATGTGAGTGTTGTGTTGTCCCGAACCTGCACCAGCCCTTTTCCCTTCAGTTCAGTGAAGTGAATGTGTCCAGGCTCTTGAAGCACTGGCGTTATACCTTTCCCCCAGATCCCTCGAGATTCCTCATATATTCCAATGTGTTGTAGCGAGTAAGTAGGAAAACAATCAATCACACAACCACCAGTGCTGCCAAGGGCTCAACGCCTGAATCATCCGTAAATTTATTGTTAAAATTGGTGTGAATGGAGCGCGTGCAAGGGTGAGTGATTTAGATTTTCTATTAATTGTACCGTGCATAATGATTGTGATTTAAAGATTTAACTTAAAAGCATTTCAGGGAACGAAGGTGTATATTATACAAAGGTACCTAAGTGCCGCGCAGCTAAAGTAGCCTGCGCGCGCACACGTTTGACAGATGGTTTATGTGTTAACAAATCTTCAGCAATTAGACAACCAACCAGAGTTGTATGTTTCCATTCAAATAGGTAATTTTGTTATTTAAATTAATTTTGTTAAGAATTCGTTTTTATGTTGGGTTAGATCGAAAGGCTGGAAGAAACTGCCACTTTCATACGACATACACAATAGTAGAAACAGTCACGTGTCACGTGGTTTGTACCGCAGTCAGTCAGTCAGTAGCCGTTTTACTTTTGCCTCAGCGCAGCCTTGTATCGAACACGCGTACAAATCGTCACAACAAACACAAATTCATTGAATTCGTCTCTGGTAGTTACGATAATAATAATGTACATGAGTTTATAATCAATCTTCCGTACGTTCGTACACTTAAGTGCAATCGCAATCGCAATCGCTTATTCCACAAATAATACAAAACAAATCCGTGATTACCTCCGACTACTGCCACTTGTAATACTAAACTAAACTTAACTAAAATGTCCACAAACTGTATAAGTACATAAACAAAGAAACGATATGTCTGGGCTATATAACTACAAAATATACATGAAAGTGGCACGTCACATGTTAATAAATAACGATGTTATGTATGTGGTAGATCTAGGAAATTGCTTCAAGTACAAACCGTTCGTTACTTTTGCAAATTTTATATAAGATAACATATAATCAATTGTTAAAAAGTAAATTAATACCTATCCCTTTAATAAGTAATCTAATGCTTCATAGAAGTGTAGGGTTCGTCGAGATCACGTCGAACTACGAAGAACAGTTGGTTTCATTTGCACCTGAGCAACATACATAAATATGTTACAGGATTGCTATAATACAATCATTGAGTTGTCTTCGTGCTGCTTCTTCTTTATTGTTGCGAGTGTGTGCGCGAGTGGAAAACGGCCAATGAGATACATAGATAGAGTAGCGTCCCCTGCATCATCATCATACTCCTCCATACCCTTCCACATTCATTTACCCCTTACAAGTCTAATTCTGTATTACTCGATTGTAAGTAAGTGTTGTGTCGTAGCCGTAGCTAGACGTACATAACGTTTAACCGTTTCGTAGTAGACTATAGTTGTATTGTAGTGTTAAGTGCACAGCATACGCACGTACCGTACGCACGACCTTGTATAAGTTCCAGGTCTTCCCTCTTCACCCCAATCGTTTCCTCCTCGTTCTTCGAAATTGTTATCGCGACTTTTAATCAAATTAATCAACTTCGAGGCCTAATCAATCGGCTCTAAAGCTCCTTATACATAAAGTAAACTCACTTTGTAAATAAAACTCGAAAATTACTCTTAAGGTTTTTTTGGTATTCTCTGTGTCGATTATTAATATAAGAGCTAGATTTAGACGTACGTTTTGTAATAAAGCAGAATACGAATTATCTGTAGATATCTGGGGTGAGCAAGAGCGCAGGTTCTTTTAGACTCTGCGTCGGAGGAATGGCAGCCATGTTTGGCATCTCGAGAATCTCAACATCGCTGGTGGCGTGGACCAAACAAAGCAAAGCGGGACGATGATGTGTATTTACGATATTATGAAAAAGCGACAAATTATTACTTACATATAAATTCTAATAAAAGAGATAAGAGAAAGCAAATCAAATCGTATTTATGGTATAAATTTTTGATATCCCGATTCGATTCGTATACTTATAGTAATGAATACGCTGTATACAAAATTTATTAATTCGTATAATGTAAGGATCAAACGACGATATCCGCGCACGGCCTCTGTTTTTCCAAATTGCGTGTGTCCGATTGCTCAAATAGTTTCGGGCCCTGTCCACTCTCTAATTATAAACGGACATTTTAAATTGCTGCTGTAAATCTGCTGGGCGCTCCGCCCCGGTCAAATTGCAGCTCTAAATCGCCGCGGTTGTCGCATTCCCTTCCGCGAGATAACTCGCCCGCGCGGACATCGACGTGGCTCGGTTGTAACCTGGTTGAACCACGTGGTTATCAACCATGGTTCACCTTCTTGCGCGTAGCGTTCGTACTGAAATTTTGTAATGATATCCGACCCCAAATTAGTAGAGCGTAGATATATTTCAATATGATAAAGGCTGTCATTGCACAATACTTAACAGTGGTCGCAATCAGGGTAAGAATAATAACAGTCCGTGTAGGTTAACTATAAAGAGGAATTGTATTTAGTACACGTCACATTGACGTGTACTAAATACAATGCCTCTACCAGACGGAGTTTAGCATTAGGAGCCACTTTTGTATCACAGAATTTTTTAAATCGTAGGGCAATATATGAATATAAATATGCGTACTCGATATTTCGTATTAAGTATAAGACACGTGTAACTTAAGGGAAGATGAACCGCAAGTTTCACAATCACTTTGTATATCTATCTGTGTCTCTTCTTCGTGTGTGTGTGTGTGGTTGTCAGTTCTGTGACGTCTCGTCCATTCGCTTCTGTTTCGCCTGGCCTAGGCGTTACGCCGAGCCGCCGTCAGCCATGAGCATGTGATGTACACGTGTAAGAATAAGCGTAGTGGTAATGTCTTAAGCTCTTTTGTACTTATAGATTGTAACATAACGTATTGGCAACTCGCGGTTTCTATATTTCTAATTTTGTAACTTCCAATTGGTGAGATTCGGATAACGTACTTGTGAGAACAGTGCTTTGAACAAGAGCTCGCTATTTTTATGAAAGATATATTTTTATATGTCGGCAATAAGCTGCAGGGTTTACGATATAGATATTTGTTTAGGATAGTCGTAGGCCTCTCACTAAAGCCTTCAGGTGGGGTTATTTTTATACCGCCGCGGTGGCGACATTCGGATTGTGATACGCCGGGCGTTTCGGTAAGCCAAATTCGACATTGCATTTGCAGCGTCAACATCCATTATTCGGTGATAAATTTTTTATAAAAGAAACATTTTTATACGAACAAAAAGAATCGGAACTATGTTTTTATACTCGAACGTAAGCGTAACGTTAAGCTGTATGTAAAGTAGTAAGTCGGTTAAGATCGGTGTTGGTGTTTGGCTCATGGCGACGAGGCTCTCTTTGCTTTGCGCGTTATCCGTGGAGAGGGCCGTTGTTCTCTGACGTCACATTCCGTGTGCGCAGACAACAAAGGCCATCTCTTCATACCTCCCCTTCAAAGTACAAATTTTTGTAATAATACTATTATTACTTATTATTATAAATGAATAACAATGTTTTTGGTGTAGGACCTGCGGATTAGGCGCCATTTCCACATGCGCACTAACTACTGCGCATGTGCAGATGTCACCTAACCTCGTAGACGTAGCGCCCAGTTATCACAACATGTAGTCAGCGCTACGCCAGGAATGCTCCCTCGCTGTTTTCAATTATTATGAATCACATATAACATTTACCTAATAATAATTATTATTAACATTGAATTTATCATTAAATTATTGGAAAGTGTTGAGAGGTTTACTAAGGTAGAGTTTAATGTATGTTTATATAGCGTACTGTAGTAGAACGGCCACGGGGTTGGGGATTCCACACGAAGCAAAGCGCCCGGGCTCCGAACTCTGCATTGCTGCTTCTTGCGGGAGGTCCGCGACTTCTTCAACACGTTAATGTTAACACGCGGCCGACTGCGAGGGGCAGCACTACTTTAGCAGACTGCGAAGAACGATCTTTACGCGAGATTCATCAACATTCTAACCCCAAACTATTACAAGCAACTAATCTTAATACTTTCATGCAATAACTACACAAAAGAGCAATAGTAATACTTAAATTTGCAATTTGTACCTCATCTATTGACTAGTTGCTACATCATTTGACAAGTTCGTTTGACAGAAACAGAATTCATTGATCCAGCTTTATCTATAGGAGATTGTAATTTATTAAAGTTGGATGAATAAATCGAAATGTGGTTGGAATGTTGAAGAACGTCGCAATTTTTGTCTTTCGCACTTTCTTGTGTGCAGGCCTCAACCTCGTATAACTACTATTATCACTATAACTATTGATAATATTACATGTCTATTAATAATATTGAATCTAAGCAATATAAATTTTACAGTTGCCACAATGGTTTTGATTGAAATACTTCAGGTCAACTTTACTGGGTGTCCCGGTATATGCGTACAAACTTAACTATTGCAGATACCCAAGGGTATTCAGTGGAGTAACTACGAAATTTTCCGTTTGCCCTGGCAAACATATTCTTAACTCAAAGTTGGTCTGGTAACTGATTTTGAGGTTTACAGTTCTTGAAGATGAAGTATATAGAGGCTCTTTCGCTGGTGTTATTTCTCTGGATACTCTGTGGTTACAAAAATTACAAAATAAACTACCTTCGAATAAACATATGTATTTATTAACAATACTACTAGAGTACCTATGTGTGCTGGAAGCAGCAGGCGAAAAGTAGAATGTGTCTTTGGACTAATTTGAATATTATAAATTATATATTGTAACTGTTAGGATATCAACAAATTATTGTACGCTCAGGGAAGATTCTTTCTCTTCACATTGTTAAGTTCGTTTTCAACTTCATTCAATTTTTAGTGACCAAATTCCTGAAGCCACAAACATATTCACCCCATTTTGTACAATGTACTCCTCTATTTCGTAAATAAATATTTTTTTAATACAACAGAATAATTAAAAATGCGTCCATAAAAATAAAGTTTCTCAAAAGTAACAGCAAAGATTTGTATCAATAATAACTAAAAGAGCAAAATATTATATAACATATAGGTAACAAAAATGTGGTTATGTTTGTGGTTTGAGCTTTTTGGGCCCTCCTCGCAAAATGGAACATCTTCGTCGTACTACAAAGAAAATATGTGATTTTATGATTTGGTAGTGCAAACAAAGCTGTTTCAATTTGATTCCTGAGGAGTTGAATGAAGATGGTACTGTTCAGAGGATACTGTCCTTTGTGTAGCAATACGCGTGTGATTATGTTGTCGTTATATAAGAGTGATAAGGTCTGGTGAACGAATGCGAATCATCCCTGAGCGATGTTGCTAGCGAGAGAGCGTGAGTGAATTGAGATGAACTGTTTTTATATTAATATAAAATATGCGTGCAAATTTGATATCACTATAATATATGATATGATGATCGAGCTTTTGACGGCTTTTTATATATGTAAAAGTAATAATATGGAGATTACAGATTTTAAGAGCATAATAAAGATGCCAGTGTCTATTTGACGCGGTATAATGAGACATAATCATTCTTTTCACCTTACATCATCCCTTCATCTTCATCATCTCCATCATTTTATTTCTTTTTTACATGTTTTATTATTTTGTTTATTAAAAATCATCTTCAAAAGAGCAAAATGTTTCAAATTTATACAGGACGGGCCAAATAAGACCTACTAATGTTAAACACGGATAACTCTTGTAATAATCATTTATTTTGATAATTTTTTTTTCACTTTATTGGCCATAACACCGCACCAAACATTTTGATGGGTGCAACTGATGCTTGTATTTTCAGAGCCCAAAATCTACAGTTTTGTTTGTTAACATAACCATTTAAATGGAAATGCGCTTCATCCGACATCAAAACATTATTTAAAAAATAAACTTGTGTGGATAATAAATTTCCAAAAATTCAATTATTATAACTTACAAAAAGAAAAAAGTAATTAAGTAAAAAAATAAAAAAGTTATTTGTGTTTAACATTGGTAGGTCTTATTTGACCCACCCTGTATTTACTTCATAATAATATCATTCTAAAATCGTTTTTATACCATATAAATGTATTCAATCTTTGTATCATATTATAAACAAACTGCAAATTTACGTAGCAAACCAACTCCGTCAAGTCTAAACCACCGATTCCAACATCAGGTTAGTATGACGCGCGTGGTGTCTCTTCTAGCAGTTTTGTGATGTTTTCTCTGTGTTTGTATTTATATCTGTGGCAATTTTTAGTTAAATAAAGTAAAATATATGACAAAGTGAGTATAAAGTGTTTGATGAACGAGTGGTCCAGGTTCCAGTGACGTAGCGGTCCAGGAACGAGCGGAATCTACGAAAAGTAAGTGGAGATTTTATTTATGGATATATGATTGGATGCGATTATGATCCTTATTGGCTTGTGACATAGGGGCTAAAATTGGAATAAACAATGTATTAGTTATAATTTTTTATTTGATTTCAAGCGATTATGAACCTTCTGTATTCGACAGACAGGGTTACACAATATTCTAATATCACAAACATGTGCTTAATAATAATTCAATAAAACTTTATTTATTACAATGTATTTTGTTCAATAATTTAAATATTTAAAATGAAATACCATACCAACGGAACGATATCATTTTAAAACAAATTTAATTATAAATAAATAAAGTGCATAATATATTAATGTTTGAAAATTGAATATACAGTTTGGTATAGTGATTGATGATTTTATATACAACTACCATTTTAATTTGTTTAATTCCAGTTTATCATATTTGCGTGTAATTATTTAACCGGATTTGCAATTTTAATTAGGTATTACTATTATGTATTTCTGCCGGTTTAGTATAGCACAAAAAAATAACCGAGAATATCAAATAATAGATATTTTATGAAGTTAATCCTACATATTTCAGATTTAAAAAAATACATAATTCAAAAATTAAATTTCAACGTTTCTGAAGAGAACATTAATTTTCGTACCACTGAATTGACAATAATTTTTAACATACTAACTTCTAATAATTTAATTAATGTAGTTGAATAATGGATAAATGAATATTATTCTATTTAGATGTCAATGAAATTTATTTTTAAAAATAATACAAAATGAAAATGAAAAAGATCAATAAATATTTTCAAACTGTATGTGTATATCATGACCGAAACTCGTTCAAGCCGCATATGACGTCACTTAGAGCTCACAGTTCTGTGCAATTCAAGTGCTCCGCGGCTAAGCTCTAAGTGACGTCACGTAGTTAAAAGTTTATGATTTATTAAAAATTTACCGTGTAAGTAACTTGTCCTTAATTTTTCGAATTTTTAAATATTATGTACTTAATAATTCGTAATAATTAGCATATCAAACTGTACATTTAAGGCGCCACATTTAAAATTTTAAAATTCTGCATCGACCATTTTGTAGATTGTACTTTTATCTTCAACAATATCTTTAGATTATTATATTTAACAAAACAATAAACGCTGTGGAGTGGTGCGCGAAATCCATGTTTTCTAGCGCGGTAGCGGATCGTCTTAAATATCAATAATTTTTATCAGGGTTATAAGACATTGAAAAAATATATATTCGCCGCGGGCGAATTTTTTTTCATTCAAGGTCGAATAATAAAATCAAAATTGCCCTCTACACATCATCTTGTAAGTATACGTGCCTGCCTTAAAATATAAAAAACTTAATTTTCTAATTTTCAAAAAAAGATTTGAGTAGTTTGCAATTTGGCCTCCAAAAGATTTTGGCCCCATCGGAAATTGCCAACTACCCTGTGCTGTGTAGTGTATTATTATTCTCAATTTGTTTCAAGTAATTACTCTCCTATTTCGTATGATGCTTATATAAATGAAATAAGCAATAATGCAAGACCATAGAGTTTATTTTGCATTTACAAAATTGTCTAAAGCACCGTTTACATTTACTTACACTTCACGGATTTATTTCCCTTCGGATGTTTTTACGACGCGTGGTCAAATAAAAATTCCAGCATCCTTATATAAAGCCTCGTATAAAGTGTACATTAGGTGGAAATCTACATACTCACATTTTGTATTCATCGAAACCGAAAGCGCAAGAATTCACTTAATGTACACGTGGTAGCCCCACAACCACCACGTGTGCCATCCCCTCTCGAAGGGGGTGAGAAAATTTATTGTTCGTTGAGCATTTTTATGGAGTACGGTATAAAATGCTGGTTTATTTATGGCTTACATTATAGGTTTGTTTTCGAAGTGCATTGTATTAAATTTCGAATTTTACGGGTTGAAACTAATTTTCCTGTATTGCTTCAGGGTTTATAAGCTGAAAAGTGTATAAATCATGAAATCGTGATAGTTTTTATTTGGATTCAGACACTTAAAATTTTACGTATTTTTGGAAGATGTATAGTATTTTTTTCATAGCCAATCATGAAAATATTTTTAGTGTACAGAATTCTTCTCATGAATTGCAGAGAAATTTTTAACATAACTTTTTATTTTAAATCTTAACATCTCGTAAATGTTTAGTGCAATGTTATTAATTTTAAAATTTTAACATTTTTACTTCCTTGTACGGAGTAATAAGGAAGTATTGTAATCGCGAAAAATTTCGGTTTTCAGATTTTGCTGGAAATATCCGTTTTGACCTTTTCTGAATCCATTATGACTAGTTTCGTCGTGACGTCTGTACGTACGTATGTACGTACGTACTGACGGACGGACGGACGGACGTACGAACGTATGTATGTCGCATAACTCAAATACGGTTAGACGTAGAAAGTTGAAATTTTGTATTTAGGACTGTTATAGCATCTAGTTGTGCATCTCCTATTTTTGGTTTCAACCTACAAACCGGAAGTAGTACTTTTTTCAAATATTTCGATAAATATTTAATTTAAGACAAATTTTTTATTTTAAATGAAAGATTATGTGATTATTACCTACAATCGGTATTTTATAAATATTTTTGTATCTGGTATCATTTAAGAATAATTAAAGTATATATTTATAATTTAGTATTTCGGTATCTTGTAGGCCATGATCGATTAACATTTGTTTTGTTACTACGTAAAATTTAAATGATTATGACATGACAGTGACAATAGTAAAATATGCTTTATATCTTCTTCTGCAGTTTAAATAAAATGACTAAAATATATTTGTGAGTATAGTAGCAGTAGTAGTAGTACTTATATATTAATATATTTGTATAATAAGTTAAAAGAATAAAGTAGGTATGGCGGGAGGTCTTGTGGTGGCCACATCAGATATTATTCTACATTTTAGTTATTAAGAAAAGTATGAACAGTTAAATAGGCGTACAAGGAAGTCATGTGGTGTCCACGTCAGATTTTTTTTCATAGCCAATCATGAAAATATTTTCAATGTGCTGAATTCTTCTTATGAATTGCAGAGAAATTTTTAACATAACTTTTTTTAAATCCACTAACAACTCATAAATGTTTAGTGCACTGCACTGATATTAATTTTACTATTTTAACATTTTTATAAAATGTAAAATGTTTGATATAAATAAAATTCATCAAATTCAGGTTGCAATTTTTGTTTGACTAAGCTTAGCTGCAGAATTAAAAATAATTTGAACATCCGTAAGTACAATATTTTAACAGAATAAAAATTAATGAACAATTTCAGTGAAGGTGGTATTTACCAAGCAAACAGTGTCGTATTGAATTAAAATATTTGTATACCAGATAAATTAAAATAAATTAAATGCAAACATTTTTTATTAGCATAAAAAAACTGTTAAGCATATTTACAATTTTGTTACTAAATATTTACATGGATAATTTCAATTTTACCGTTGCAATTAGGGCGCATATTCTCTCAAATTAATATTTAATAAACAGTAAATTGAAAAACAACACAATGAAAATGATTCAAATTACGATATCAATCAAAATCGCGCTGCACATATAATAACATTATTTTGCTGAATGTACACCAGAAATTTAATTTCTGTCTACATAATCACAATGCCACCCCTGTATGATGCATGTGTAGATATATTCCCATTTTGGCCACTCCTAACTCGGAAAGAAACAATTATTTTCGCAATCAAGTACACATTCCAGAGTTTACTGCACTAAAATGTATTAACGACCGAGAGTACCCTTGAGAATATAATATTATATTATCTATATGCCGATGAGAAATGACTCACAATTCTGAGGCTGTCACTAACATGATACAAATAATGTCCTCATGCAGGATTTAACGTGAACTTATAAAAAAAAACTCATTACACATTATGAAAAAATTCTTAAGCCCGTTTGTCACGATCTATAATTCTGGACAGAATACTGTATATAATTGTGGACAGAATTTTATGCACAAATTTTTATCGGAGTTACTTTTGTGTCCATAAAATTATACCCCATTTTAGCTAAGAAAAAAGCATGGCACTGCTAATGCAGTCCGTTTTACACCCACACACTTTATTAGTTTATTTATAGAATAATGTAGTACTTCGATATAACTATGAAATTCAAAATAAGAAGGTGTAAGTAATGTTAACAGAAATGAAATTGTTTGCTAGTATAAATACACCTCTCAACTCGACCAATCAGATGCAAGAATATCATCGCCCTATCTTACCCAACGCTTTTTTTTTAGCTGAAATGAGGTGTAGAACTAGAACATTTTCTATTTTTATGGACAGAAAATGCGCAGTAGTAAGCGCAGAGAATATCTGATTTGCATTTTTTTTGTCCAGCAGATCTATACAGGGTGAGTCATCGAAATGCCCGTCGTCGATATCTCCCTTGTCGTTAAAAATACAGCATAAATTTATTAACAGAATTTTTCGTCTACTCAAGGAGCATAACTTAAAATTATTTTCACATATACAGGGTGTTGCATAACGACTTGGCAATAATTGTTCGTCTTTTTTTAAATGAAACACCCTATATATTTTTATATATTTTGAATTACATTTTATTTACCTATACGAAAATATAAGTTTCATTTTAGTTTTCCGCGGCGTTGCCAAGTTATTCAATTTTTTGTCTAAAAAAAGCCGAATACACGTATTGTTTTATAAAGGCGTACTGAAGTTATTTTAATAGTAAAAATTAAGAATTTTATTTTCTGTACAGCTGTAACTATACTCTTTGTTCTGACATAACTTTTAAAAAAAGTTATTATACAGGGTGTTCAATACAGAGAATCAAATTTACTCAATTTCAAATGGCTATAACTCGTGATTTTCAAATGGAACACCATATATTTTATTATTCTGCTGTGTGTATTTTTGCATCTACTTATGTTATAAAGGGTGTCGTATGCCTAAAAACATTAATTTCGAAATTAATTAAATTGTATATGTTTGACAGATAGCAGATTTAATTGTTATATCATTTTAAAAAATTAGTTTCGTTTGTGTGTGCGACGATATCTGAAAGCCAAAGCGGCATCGGAGAAATAGATTATTATGCAACTAGGACTATAAGACGACCTAGTGGTCAGCTTGAAACGTCCGAGTGCGATTTAATTGCAAGCTAATTTTTTGTAATATAACAATCACATACTGCCGACCGAGCGACTTGAACCATGGAACAAACGTATTATTATAATTTAGCTACCATAGAATCTAAATAATCAAACAGAAACAGACAGTGGTTCAATTATTATCTTCATCATCGCCACACACAAATCTTTTGCCTCGTCCACATCCATGGAATTTTCCACAGTCCGAATTATCCCCGCCTAATTTCCACTTTCACTGCCCCCTCACCCCACTCTCATTACATTGCACGGTTGCACCCCGGTGATTGACAGCGCTGCACAATGTGCAGTATTGAACGTTTGCATCTCGTTGCTAAGCGACCAAGGTCAACTGCAGTACGCAATGTGTGACCAATGCGTACTGCGTTACGCGTTACTAGGGCTGTGATCTGAGTGTGCGAATGTCATACACGCAGCGATCACGTGATTCCTGGGGTGTTTATATGTGAGGAAAGAGGGAACTAGGGTTCCGGGACTCTTTTAAGAGGGATTAAAGAGGAGCGTTGGGATAGGGTTGCTGAGAGTGCACCAGAAGGAAAAATGTGTGCTGCGTAGAATTGGTTGAACATTGCGACTTGTTGTTTATGCCAAATGAACAAAAGTATCACATATTTAGATTTAAAGAATTTCAAATAATTACCATAATAATAACCATGCATATATTAATTTTGTGGAAATATTTTACTACTAGCTTGAGGAACCTCCTGTAAATTAAAGTGGAAATTTTCTGTTGCATGTCTGTTTAACATTTGTATAGAAAATTTGTTAAATTGTCTTATTTTATCAAAATTGTGTTTTTAGTGTAAATAAGCAATGAATAAGGTAAATAATACACAAATATAAAAGTGAATATTTCAAGTTTTGTAGTAAAAATAATTTTATTACGATTTTCTTACCGAATCTGCACTCTAGCACTAATTCATCAGCTCTCCTGTTCCACTCAAGCTGATTAAGACCTTGTCGGAAATCACTAAAGGATAGAATGAGATTATAAATGATTATTAATAATTTTTTTAGGTACCTACCATTATGTTCTATGTATTTAATTTTAAATGATGATGTTTCGGTAATTCGTATTCCATTTATGCTATTTGCTACAAGCTAAATGAATGATCAGATCTATTTTTTTTTTCTTGTAAACCAGTAAATTTTTTGTCATTTCCAAATTTCAACCTTAACAGCAACTCCACTATATTTTTTGAACTGAAATTTGAATTGAATTCAGCAATCGTTAATATCTGTTGTCTTTAATGTTAAATTTTACCCAACTTATAAAAATGTATTAACTGTTTTGAAATTCGCACTTGTGTCAAATGGAATTAAATTTAATAAATAAATAAATAAAAATCTGTCAAGTCTTTCTGCTAATTTGGTTGTGCAGCATCACTCAATAAAACAAAATATAATGAGTATTAAAACCACCAGTCTCATAAATTATCATCTGATTTAAATTCCCTATAAATCGAAAAATAAAAATAACTGTCAGGATGCACTTGAAAAATCACCATGCAAATATGACCCTCATTCGCTAAAACCCCTATTTCAGACCGTCCATCCACAACCCATACCCTACCCCAAAATTTAGGGGTTGCAACCAGTGTCCCCATACAAATCACCCTGATTTCATATGCGATGCATTTCCCAATGTCCCCCCTAGCGACATGCATTGCACACACATCAGGTGCATTTGCTTGTCCCAGTGGCGGAGTCGGACATTTTCTCTTTAGACAAACTGATAGAGAAGGTGGGGCATTTTAAAATTAAAATTCTATGCTAAAAAATAATACACAGTTTTTTCAGTGTTAAATTTAAAAATTCTACCAAACGAACAATAACTTAAATTAACTAAAATAGTGTGAACCTTAATCTGGGACACTTGCTAGTGTTAGAATTTTTTTGTGTAGTTCGTAAAGTTACTAGAATTCTATTTTGATCATGAGTAGGTATGGCAATTTCTCTTATTATTTTAACTATTATTCTGCATTTCAGTGTTGATTTCAGGAAAATATTTGTATAAAATATAGTGAAAAAATGTAGAGCAGGATTAATTTTGTGTTTGTTAAAATTAAATTAGGTACCTTAAAATTATTGAATGTTTCATTTTGTCAAAGGAAATAACTGTTAAAATTGCATTTAAATTATTGAATGGTTTATTTCTCCCGGGCTCGTTTATATTTTTTGGATTCCGAGAATACTCTCGATATTACTTTTTTCTATTTCGCTCTCTACCCCACTACTACGACTGCCCGAAACCTGCCCGAAACTCGTACTTTCCGCACCCTATCCATGCAATGCCATGTTGTTGAAGTTGAAAAATACTGTAAACACGGTTCCAGTATTTCCATAATAACTTCTGCATGTTTTAAAGAAATTAATTACAACAAAAATTATTCGAAAAAGGAAGGTTAGTTGCAAGCTTCTTGCTTTTTAAATTTTGCTTTTCATTTATAGTGACCGAAAAATATCATATCAATTAATGACAAAAAACGTCATTTCTAATCTTTTTACTTCAAATTTCTAGGCCAAAGACAAGAAATAAAAAAATAGAGACATTAAGACATCCTTTGTGAATACACTCATATGTAAAGGATCATGTATTTCAATTATAATTAAAGTAAACGTGAAAGGCGTACACCTATGTAACGCTGTAAAATTTTAGGGTAGACGTACGCCTTAAAGGTTTGATTTAAATTTTAAAATTAACCAACTTTTTGAAGAAATTCAATAACTTAAAAATTGTATCATATAAATATAAATATTAATGTAACATATCGAACCTCTAAGCTCTAAGGAGAAATTAGCCCTCTTGGATCAGCTACTCCGTCACTGGACTATCCTGTCCACCGTCCCATCCTAGTAGGCGTAAATCGATCACGGCCACTGCGATTGTGATTTACAAAGCGAGTTACGTGATTTTGTTTCTGCGCCCTGCTGAATATTGTATGCTTAGTTGCAACGCAGCGAAATTTGATTTTATGTTGTTTGTCGTTGCGTTGCTATGCAATATGATTAGTGTTTATTTTGTTTTGTAGTGTTTTGTGTGTGTGATTGAAATGCGGGGTATAAAATTGTAATTAATTTTTGATGGTAATTATAACGGAGCTTGTTTATTATTCAGGAATTTATATTTCATATGAAACATTTGGTGGAGGTTTTTTTCGTTGAAATGCAGCACTGTTTACTTTGTTTATTAAAAAGTTTTCATTAAAATAAATTTTGCGGTAATTTTACAGTACAAGGCAAGCAAAATTAAAATTTAAACCGGGTCATATTTGGTTTCGGAATGAATACCGAAAATGTTTTTATACTTAATTTTAAACTTGATCAAAAATTGTAAATTAATTCCGAAATAAGATAGATCACAGTACCTATTCCTTTAAGGTAGATTTATAATTATTGCGCACAGCGCACAGAACATAATTTAGCACAACATAACACAGCACAGCGCACAGCATTTTCGTCACGAGGGTTTTATAAAACGCACAGAAACACAGATTTTTGACGGGTTATGACAGCTGTTTTGACATTTGATTTGCAGGCTTTGTGTGTATTCCTTACTGTGTTTTGCAAATATTTCTTTCAAATAATGGACAACAAAATAATTCAAAACCGTGTAAATAATAATAAATGGTAAATAAATAATTCGTGTGTTGTGCTAAATTATTTTCTATGCGCTGTGCGTCTTATAAATGAATGCACTAATTTCCATATGACCAATTCATATGCTATGTTGTGCTAAATTATTTTCTATGCGCTGTGCGTGTTATAAATCCACCTTTTTGATAGAGTAATATGTAATCAAATAAATTATAATCATTTAATATTTTGCTGGTAACCATTTAACAGGATTTACTCCCAATTATAGAATGGTCGATGTTATTATAGTGGAATCCAACCACGTCGATAGATTCTTCTTAGTGCAATTAGAACTCTATCCATGCGACGTCAAAGTGGTAACGGAGAGATTTTTATGCAATCAGGACTACATTTTATGCCGTTTGTGTGGCTAGCTTGAAGCGTTCGGGTGCGATTTAATTGCAAGATGTTTTACAATAATTTAACGACAATCACACACTGCCGCATCCTAGCTATGCAGTGTCATTTTGAAGTTGAAAAATACTGTACAAGTATTTCCATAATATCTTCTGTAGTTTTTAAATAAATTAAGTAAAACAAACATTATTCGAAGAAGGAAGGTTAGCTGCAAGCTTCTTGCTTTTTAAATTTTTCTTTCCATTTATAATGACCGAAAAAATCATATCAAATAATGACAAAAAACGTCGTTTTTAAATATTTTTTACTTCAAATTTCTAGTCCAAAGAAGCATTAAGACATCATTTGTTAATACACTCATATGTAAAAGCATCATATATTTCAATTATAACTAAAGTAAACGTGGAAGGCGTACACCTCTATAATGCTCTGTAAAATTTTAGGGTAGACGAACACCTTAAATCATATTAAAGAAAATCTAACTGTAGAGGTGTATTGTATTGGAAATACTCCAGGTAAATAAATGATACTAAAAATAGTGATCTCTTTGCCAACAGTGATGTATTCTAAGGGTTGTCAAATTACCTACGCATATTACACGTAATATAATTTCAAACTCCCTTCTTTCTGTCATTTTAAGATGAGTCTCACGTCTCTTTCTAGTGCGATTTGCTGCGCAAATTCTCAGCCTGCTTGTCGTGGATGATTCTCGTTGAAGGGGAACAAAATCCTCGGGTTTTCTCTTTCAGGTCACGGAATGATTCGCATCTGTTTTGCATTTTGTGCGTTAACCTTTGACATGACCGGATTTTAATGTCTTCACCGTTCGGCGACGCAGTTTCAAAGATTTGACGGTAAATAAAAGTGTAAATTGAGCTGGATGCAATTTTAAGTTTTAATAGAATCTATCAATACGCAAATTTGATACGTTGGTAGCTTGAAATACTTGTTCCTTCTAGAATGTTCAAATGCTAATTTATAAAATAATAATTTTCAGTTTTAATGATATTTGCTTTACCACCATGCATACATATACACACAGGTTGGTAGAGAACTTTCATGACAGATATCTTGATATATTTTGTTTGTAGTAGTCAGTAGTGTCACAAAACGAAGTAATGTGAATTTGGCTGACAAAAATAGTAATGAATAACAGCTACTTTGACATTGACAGTATTCCACGTATATCAAGATGCCTAGCATGATAACTCCATTGTCATATATTTCCCTATGTTCGCATTTCACCTCCACCAACCTGTATACAGGTGGAATAAGTACTGTCAATGTCAAAGTAGCTGTCATATTATTTGAAATTTTTATTTTCATTTAAACTATTTTCTTTTTACGAGCAGAACGAGAAAGTTTACATGCACTTTTAGATTTTATTATTATTTCTGTTATTGATTACTCTTTTTGCCACACAAATTTACATTACTTCGTTTTGTGACACTACTACAAAATATATCAAGATACCTGGCATGAAAGTACGATTGCCATGTATGTTCCCTATGTTCGCATTTCACCTCCACCAACCTGTATATCATGCCTTTTATCAGTTTTATCTAACTTAGATGTAGTAACCTCACTTATTGTGAATCATCGGCATAGATTATAAATTAAACCGTGCATGCATTTACCACTCCTCAACTTAAGGGTAGGTAGGTACTCAAAAAGTTATTACTGGATACACCACAGGCAACAAGACAGATTTTGTGCAATTAAACTAAAATGTTTACCTGACTGGATTCGAACCTGAATTGGCAGACATTATAATCGCAAAGCGTGATGTAGTTCTGATTTTTAATATGTTGTTAGTATCAGTTAGGGTAGTGTGAATCCAAGTTGGCAGCTTCGAAAAACCTGTGCTTCCTACGTAATACGGAATTTTTCAGTTGTTGCCTAATAACTCGTAAACTATGCGTTTTCGATAAATAGCCGATCTTATTTTTAAAGTACATTAAATTTGCAACAATTTAAGAACGCCCTAAACAGTTTTTAAAATAATGTACTTATTTTATAGAGAAATGTTCTGAAAATTTAATTAAAGAAACCGGAAGACAATATTTTTATTCGTTCAGAAATTACAGTTACTTAAACACAAAAATTACGAAAAAAGCAAAAAAAATCAACGTGTATTTTTTGGAAAAAATTGGAAAGTTTTTTCAGCAGTAAAAACTTAAAGGAGTAAATGACCGGCGAACCTGTCAGTTCCTTGAAGCAACAAAACAGTTATCATGCGTTTATTGTATAACATTATACTTGTTACTCATTTGTAAATTTAAAAAAATTATAACCAAAATCTGTCATTCACATACAATTGTTCCGTCAAAAAATGTCATATACTTTTTTATAAGCCTTGGAAGTATTACTGTGGCAACTTGAACCATTTATTACGAACATGACTAGCTTTTTACAAATCAGCTGTCAATTTTACAGGCTTATAACATGTAAAGATTGATTTAAAAATCTGACGTGGCCATCACACAACCTTCCGCCATATCTAGACTTTAAACAGAAATGTATACGTACAATCCGGTGTCCATTTAAAATATACAAATAAAAATCTAAAATATTCAAACACAGAAATTAGTATCACCTGAATCAAAAGATTCATTCACACGAAAACTCTTCTGTGTTGAAGCAATCCTCCGTTCAGTTACTACATTTAATAGCTTACTTATGACTTATATAGCGCTAGTATGCTAACTTGTCACCCGTCTCATCTGTCAATATTTTTTATGCAGAAACAAAAATCAACCGAACATGGATTACAAGATTTCAACGTTTTATTTGATAAATTTATTTTTTAAATTTTACTGCAGTTTTTTAATGCTACCAGATAAAGACAATTTTTGTATAACGTAAATTGCAAATAACTTTTCCTCTTATTATTATTACAAATAAATACTATATTTATCCAAATTTATAGAAATTTTTGACACTTAATATTTTCAATCTTCAAAAAATATCACTTCCGGTGAAGATATTTGTACCAAAATCTAATGAGCTCTTCCTATTCGTATACAATTGTAAAATACCAAATATCAAAATTTTTGGGTAATTCGTATTTGAGTTATGCGACAGACGGCATCGGCCCGGACCACACACATACATACAGACATCATCGGAAAACTATCAAAAATGAGTTGTAAGGACCCTAATTCGTGCTCATCTACTAAAAACTCACTACCCGATTTTTTGCATGATTCCAATACCTTCCTTTACAGGTAAGCGGAAGGTAAAAAGGGGTAGACGGGTGGTCTGAAACACCCTGTATACTTTTTTATAATACTTGGAAGTATTACTGTGACAACTTGAACCATTTATTATGAACATGACTAGCTTTTTACAAATCAGCTGTCAATTTTACAGGTTTATAACATGTAAAGATTGATTTAAAAAGGTAATGCAGGGATTGATTAAATGACGTTTACAACGTATTAGTAAGCATGTAATACTAACTTAGTATCTCAATACCTATGCAGTATATTATACCTACATACGCATGTGATGCTCATGCTCAGATCGTGTTCCCCCGTCTCCAATGTATTATGTTATGTGATGCAAGCGGATTATGCAGACTCACTCTAAATTCATGGCGTCGGCATTTCAATATTAATCACAATCAATTGGAATTAGGGACTACGTAATCATGCACTGGTTTCGATTATATTTAATCGCCTATTCAAGAGCAATGATTATCATCTTCTCTCGAGTATCTGTACTTCGCAGAGATACTCTTGATGTTAATGTTACATTAGGTTACGTAATTTTAATCGCAGTTTGTAATTATAACCATCTTGACGAGAAGAGAGAAATACAGATAGATAAAAAAATTTAAGGTGCTTATCAAAACTTAATATTTTGCTAAGTAGTCATTAATTAATTAATTTATAAATATACGTTAATAATATCATAAAATTAAACTTAAATATAGATTTAGTGTAAATTTATCTTTGGTTGAAAGAATATTAATAATTTATTAAAGTATGTTCTGATAATAATTGGACTTAATGTTTAGCAGTTAAAATGCTGAATTTATTGTTTACCAATAAAATTAAGTAAGGTATTTTTTTATTAGGTTTTGTTATTATTAACTTTTAAATGCAAATAAAAACATACTTTCAATCTATTTCCTGATTGGCCTCATGAGTTGTTATGACATTTCAAACTAGACAAAATATTAATTATTGTTATAAATGATGAATTTGGTATTAGGTTTTCGTTTGCAACATAAAATACTTAGATAGCTTATGCTATGTCAATCCAATGCTGTCATACTCGTAGTAGATTAGATCAACCAAATTTCTTATGACAAACGGTCAATCAAAGTATATTTAAATGCCTGAACTGCCTGAGCTAGTTCTGTTAATATGGCACAGGCATTTGATATAGATTGTTCGACTGGTTCCATAACGTAAGCTATATGGCACTCTGACACCAGCATAACACCATAATAAGGTGAACAACTAATCTGAAAATTTTCACCACATTCATTGGGTCCGACTACGTTTTTTGCGAATTCGTAGAATTTTCTCGATTTTCTTGTTTTTCTATTCCACTCCTTTCCCCACTACTACGGCTGCCTGAAATCAAACCGAAACTCGAAGTTTACCGCATCCTAGCAATGCAATGTCATTTTGGATTTTGAAGTTGAAAAATACAGCAAAAGTGGTTTCGTTTTATTGACTTCAAGATAATATTTACATAAACATTTCATAGAGAAAGAATGGATCTACAGATGTGCCTTTTTAAAATTTTAAAAATAAATTTTTATCAGGATAGTGTAAATTGGAAATTATTATGAATTTTTCGGTATTTTTATAATCATGTAGGTACCTACAATTTTTACTTCCTTGTACGGAGTAATAAGGAAGTATTGTAATCCCGAAAAATTTCGGTTTTCAGATTTTGATGGAAATATCCGTTTTGACCTTTTCTGAATCAATTATGACTAGTTTCGTCGTGACGTCTGTACGTACGTATGTACGTATGTACGGACGTATGTGTGTCGCATAACTCAAATACGGTTAGACGTAGAAAGTTGAAATTTTGTATTTAGGACTGTTATAGCATCTAGTTGTGCACCTCCTATTTTTGGTTTCAATCTATAAACCGGAAGTAGTACTTTTTAAAAATATTTTGATAAATAATAAATTTTAGACAATTTATTTTATTTTAAATGAAATATTATGTGATTATTATCTACAATCGGTATTTTATAAATTTTTCTGTATCTTCTATCATTAAAGTATATACTTATAATTTAGTATTTCGGTATCTTGTACTCCATGATCGTTTAATATTTGTTACTACGTAAAATTTAAATGATTATGACATGACAGTGACAATAGTAAAATAAGCTTTATATCATCTTCTGCAGTTTAAATAAAATGACTAAAATATATTTGTGAGTATACTAGTATAATAAGTTAAAATAATTTTTTATATTATTCTACATTTTAGTTATTAAGAAAAGTATGAACACACAAGGCGTACAAGGAAGTCATGTGGTGCCCACGTCAGATTTTTTTATTAAAATTTTAAAAATTAATGTTATCTGTTAATTGATCCTTTAAGTACCTATATCATCCTTGTTGACATAAAATGTTTCCATTCTTGTACTGGCCACAAAACACTTGCTACGTTAGTACATTTTATTCTGGATTTTAGGGGGTAGTAATATTCAACGAATAATTATGTATAATATTCTCGATTTCTCAGTTTAGAATAAAAATATCTGTGTGTAACAGAATGAAAAGGTCCTGCGTTGGACAAAACTTCCCTCTTATAAAAATGCACCCCAGAATCACGTATGTAAAACCAAAAACAAAACCACCAAGTCACGTTCCCTTTCCGCGTCTTTCAAGTTTACTCTTCAACTTTAAAATAACCAGTCACCAGTCCTTTATTTTATTCAATTTCGTGCAAAGTTTCCTCATTAGAAATTCTCCTTCGTCCTTGGTCCTTGGTCCGGCTGCAGGTTGCATCCCTTGCCTCGGCCTCGTTAGTGACTTGTCTGCTGTCAATCGCGCGGCCTACTTGATATGCTCCGGGCGACTTCCGGTCACTGTGTGCTTCCTGCTGCCTGCTGCTGCTCCTGCTGCGTATTCATGCCGGCAGGAAGACGGGATAACCGGGATGAGCGGGTGATGCCTGTTGATGCCTGCGGGACGGGTGACGGGTTTTGCAAATTATGGATGGGGAATAGGGTTGGTGGGTTTGGAGGAATGTATCATCTTTTGGGTAGTTTTATTTAATTTATTTTTAAATAATAATATACCCGGTTGTATAACACATTTTCCAAACTACACTGAGCAAAAAAACGCACCACTGGACAATGCATCCAAAATTCTGAATTTTTAGACCGCCATAGCTCGGTTGAATTGGCTCGAAAATGGATAAATCTTCGAATTCTAACAAGATTGAAGTTTCCTCTTTAAGGCAATGCAAATTAATCTGACGCTAAGTTCATTTTACTTCCTGCCAGTCTCCTTAAAAAAAGTTCTTGATGTCAAAAAATGTCAACCTTTGACAACTTGTACCTGGTGCAAAAAAATACGTGAATTCCATCCACTACCAAGGCGATAAAGTTCATTAATTTTCCTTTTGGGAAAAAACACCTTAAGGACTTCCGATGATTTGGCGCGAAGATATGATTTTTAATTTGAATTTTAAAAATTAATTTGTATCATGAGATATGAACGTGTAAAGTTTGCATAAAATAATTTTTTTTTGAATTTTTCGGAATTTTTAATTCATGTACAATTTTTTAATCAAAATTTTTTCTGTAGATCCATTCTTTCTCTATTAAATCCTTGTTGAAATGAATTTTTACCATTTTTGTACTGGTCACAAAACACTCGCTACGTTAATACATTTTATGCTGGATTGTAGGTAGTAGACGGGCCTCTTAATCAGTTTGCTTTAAAATTTGCTACCAATATCTTGAGATAGATTTCTTTAATTTCAGATTCCTGATAAATTATCAAATTATAAAAATATATCATATCATCGTTGTGTCATAAATGAGACTGATTTTACTCATTTTTATTTTTTAATGTGGTATTTTTTAACTTATCTAGTAATTCCGGGTCCGGCTTCTATCAAAAGAAAGAAACACCTGCGATAAAAAAAACCAATTTGTACTAAATTAGCCTGATAATCTACAGCACTAAATGAACTTCATTCAATTTATATAATATCCGGGAAATATTCTCAAACTTTCAATACCCACCGTATTCTTCCATCTCCACCCTGTATTCTTGAGTTCTCCAGTTTGCATTCTGATTCTGTAAACAAGCCACTCACAATTGCAATCCACGATTTGCCGATTTGTTGAATTTGTTTGTGGCTGCTTCACATTCTCGATCCCACATCTCGCATTTGAGATCGACATCGACATTCGGCAGATCGGTGGAGCGATCTCCATGCTACGTTCTAGTACTTGACGTCTTGCAGGCTTTCCATTGGCGTCCACAGGGAGAAAAGGGGCACTTGATTCTCAGGAACTTAATATTGGAGTTGAAATAATTTTTTGCGGATATAGAACATAAGTACCTACATGTTAGTGAAAGAGTTTTCTTGGCTGGAAGGTTGATAAATCAAACAACAGCTTTCTTGGGTATCAGCCTAAACAATATATTTGGGAACTACCCTCAACGTTTCGGCCCTACCAGGGCCATCCTCAGGAGCTACAACATTTATTAAAAATTTACAACCAGAAATTACAAAAAATATAACAGAACTTACGGTGGTGTCAACAATTGTGTGTGGTACATGTTAACATGTTAAAATTCATTAAAAAAATTAAATAAATAATAAATAATTAAAAACAACTTAAAATAGAGACATACATCGAAAAATCCAAGTAATGGTCGTCAGTGAAAATCTTAATTAACGCATTAATTAACCAAATGCAGAGACCTTACTACGTAAAAATTATGTTTAAAGTTAAGTGACTAGAATGCACCCTGACTTAGATGACGAAAGCAAGAGATTAAGACTTAATTTTACATTTTATTAGATTGTTATAGATACTACTGAGATACATTATGTCCATTTTGGTATTTATGTTATTTTTGTTCGCTTTAATGTGTAGCATCTCTAATGTAATTCTTTTTTGTAAATTGGTTTCTTTGTCTATGATTTTTGCGTTATTGTATTTAAAAGTGTGCCCAGTATTTACACAATGTTCTATTACTGCACACTTGGCTTTTTTGAAAGGCACCAGCTCCAAATAATTTTTCGTATATAAAAACAGTAAGTATATCAAGGGCCAATGGGCAGTATAAAAAAATATAGCGCAATTATTGCCAACATTTTCGTATTTGGATCTTTATCCTCCAGTTAGAATGATATAATTATTTAATAAAGCATTATTTCAGTCGATATATTTACGATTTAATACAGTGAAATGCGACAAAAATTAGCAAAATTTTTATTTTAATTTTTGACAGCCATTCGAAAAAATTATTTTTCTATTAATACAACATAAAATGAAATTTTAAATAATAGGTAATGACTAGAGATGGGAATTTAGGATTTAAAATTTGCGAAAATAGGTTCCTAAAAAGGTTAATAAAATTCTCGTTTTAGGTACAAAATATCTAAAATTAGGTTCCAAAAAAAGTATTTTAGGTTATAATTTTTTTTAAATATTTTATTATATTGATATAAATAAACATTTATACATAAATATTCATAATCATATTCATAAATAAAATAATAAACAAAAATAAAAATTTACAGGTTTGTAAATATAAATAAACATTTACTCTACTATAAATTATTGGTGAAATTCTGTGCAAATTTTATATATTGCACAAATCTATTAAACTTTAGGTGTAAAAAAATTAGTTAGGTACGGTTGTACATGTACATGTACAATCATCAATTTGTACAGAATTCTAGCACCAATAACAATAACAATTAAAAAGATCAGTCCAAATTATTTTTGTAACTATAACAAACTAATATTTTTTCAATATTGTCTACAGTAAGATTGTATCGCACAATCTACACTATAGCCAGTGTGGTGCGACTCATATACGAACTGCTGTAACCATCACGTGACTAAAATTTTAGTTTTCGCACCGACCGCTAGACGACAGCTGTATTTAATTTCAAATACTTTTTAAAATGCGCGAAGAAAATAACTACAGAAGTTCAAAAATCTAAATTGACAACTTAAAAAATACAAATATCTGTGAATGTTAAATTTTAAAAAAAGAAAAAAATTTTAAAACACGATTTAGGAACATAAAAATATGATTTAGGTACAAAAATAGTAAAATAGGTCCAAATTTTAAAAAACCACGATTTTAGGAAAAATAGGTAAAATCATATTGGGTTCAAATGAAAGCATTTTCTTCAAAACGGATTTTGTATTATGACACATAAAAATAGTACTCACGTAGAAAAAAAGGAAAAATCACTAAATTCCCATCTCTAGTAATGACGATAGCGGGTAATAAAATGAAAGGTGGGATTGTTTTTGCTAAAAAGGGGTTAAAACTACAGTGTCTCCGCCCATGTAGCGGCTATTTCGGAAAGTGCATCTGGAAATCGCTGAGTCCTGCACATCTGACCAGCAGACCTTAAAGAGAAGGCAGTAAATTCACTGCGGATGGAATTGAGAATCGTGAGTCGCGATTTGATGAAATGATATCGGGAATTGATTTGTTTCTGCAGATGCAGACTTCGCAAATATAATGAACAGTCAAACGATACCCGCAAGCTAGAATTGTTTAATTAAATGAATGAATGAAGAGTAATAATACACGTAATGACGAATAGTAGGGATGTCATACTAAACTTGGATTAAATAAGTAATATTATGGTTTTTTTTATCTTAACGTGATGTTGATTTTGTAGCATAAATGTCAATAGGCCACTTGCATGACTTTTTTTATTAAATATTTTTAAAGAAGATATTAGAACTTGGGACACGTATTTTTTATTTTGACGAAATTTTTACTAACAAGTCCAAAAAAAATAACTAGGTACGTAGTGTACGCCCAGGTTACATTGTTAATATGCTTCCCTCCTCCTGTTCAAGATAATAACGTCACAGAAAATTTTCTTTCTCAATTTACTAAAAACATAAATTCTTTTTAAATAAAATTTATATTTTTTTCTTCGTTCACAATATTTTGACATCTTAGAAATATTGTCAACAGTTGTAAAACATTTTTGTTACAATTCCTTCGGAATATATTACTTACAATCTAAAACAAATTATAGAGATGGTGTACTATGTAAATTTCTTAAGTAGGTACGGGTAGGTGAATAAAAAAATAGCATAAAATTGATGATTTTCACTCATTAGTTCAAATTCCGATCATTTGCACATGAAACGTGAGAAAATACTCAGTTTTAATTTATACAATTTATTTGAAGTGAAGCAGTGCATACATACATACCACTAATTGAAATCAACATGAACCTGAAAGATGCGATAAATTTTATTTAAAAAATTCGATGCATCCCAATACGACCTAGGACTGCCCAAGCATTAAAATCTATTGTATTTTCCTTTTGTCGTAAACTACTAATTTTTGTAAAATTGTATAAATAAAGAATGATAAAGATAAAATTAAATATTAATTAAGAAATTAAGTGCTCCAATTTTATTGCATTCGTAAGTAAGTCATTGTTTGGGTTCAAATTTGCAAGGCATAAAAACAAGAACACAGCTCTTGTACTGTTACGATTGCTGATTTGAATTTTCTGCGCCGTCAGATCCGATCTCTCATTCCCGCTCCTGAGTATGTAAATGTTGAAATTCTATCCGAAGAATTGACAAAAATGCGAGTATATAATAATTGGTCTTCCACCGCAAAGCTATGAATATTAACTAGACACTCTCCGCCCCGGAAAAACTTGATATATGCAAACAAAATGACCCTTCCTCTTTTTAACTTCGGCTTATCCGGTTTACACTTTAATAAAGTATTTTAATAATCCATTTTAATTAAAGAAGAGAAAAATTCACGTGTGGAAATCTATTACTCGCCGCTTTGTCAACGCGATGAATATTTATGGGTTTATTTTTCGCTGTGAAATAGAGAATTTATTACGAAAAATTTCATCAACACATAGTATTGCTTCCCTGAATTCCAACGGAAATTTAGATGAACAAGTTTATTGCGTTTCATCAGAAGTTTATATACAGCTACGTTGTCCGGGCAAAATTAAATTAGTATTTTATTAACTGTGTAGTTGAAGAAACAAATAAAATGCTATTTTTAATTCGGCTGATGAACATAACAAATGGTAATTTATTATACAAGACGATAAAGAGATCATTTATCGAAAAGTGAAAGATGTTAGTTCACGAGTGACGAAGGAACGAGTGGGCTATCTTTCACGTGTCGATAAAGACTCTTTATCGTCGTGTACAATATATTATTTTATTTTGTACTTAATGTTAATTTGTGTAAAAATATTCTTATTTTACTTAAATTTTATTTTATCTACTCAAATTTTACTTTATCTACTCAAATTTTACTTTATCTACTCAAATTTTACTTTATCTACTCAAATTTTACTTTATCTACTCAAATTTTATTTTATCTACCCTCGATGTTAAAGTAATACTTTATCTACTGAAAATGAACGTATAAAACCAATTTTTAACATTAAGTACAAAATAAATATAATTTATTATAATTTGCAGACTTTTTTGTGCAAGTAAATTAATTTTTAACTAGCAAAAAGGGAATTACAGTTTTGCAATGTTAATTAGGTAGTACTACTAGAATATTGTTGGTAGGAATTTATTTTATATTTTGAAATTTATAAATTTGAACATGAAAATTGTTTTTGGAATTTACTTCGACTTGAAAATTGTTTATTTACAAGTAAAATAGGATGTTTCAATTTTTGTTTTACCTTGTAGTAGGCGTGTGTTGTCTTTCTGATATTTGATAATTTTTCCTGTCATTAAGTGTAGGTGCGTTTGATCAGCCAGATTCTAACATTACCCGCACGCATCGTCAAAAAGTGTCTTGCTGTTTAATGTCATCATAAACACATACATATTTGAGTGAGTGAGTGAGAATGTTGACGTTGACGCACGAGGCTGGCCGAGTTCGGAAATATCACGAACATTCTATACTTAGACACTTTCCTGGAGAGTTGTGAACCCTTTTTTTCGACGGCCATAAATTTTATTAATAAATGTATTTTGATGTCAAAAAATTTTCCCACGACATATACGGAATTAACAGTTGCCATACAGTTGACTAGCTACAAGAATAAACAATGTCACACATTCGTTCAACCCGTTCGATATGTTATCGAACAGTTTCAATTTTTGTTTTACCTTGTAGTAGGCGTGTGTTGTCTTTCTGATATTTGATAATTTTTCCTGTCATTAAGTTTTTTGTGATAAATTGCATAATTCCATTAAAATGGAGAAACACGACATTAAAAGTGATTTATCCACATTAATTAAAATAGTTCTTTTCCTGTATCTGGTATAATTTAAAAATTTAAATAGAATTTATATTCTTGTGTCATGTATTCCATGATTGTGATATATTTTTTGTTTCTACTTAAAATAAAAATTATGGGAGTGACAGTTGACTTTAGAAACTTTTTAATTTTATTTTATAATGTAGGCACACCCCAGTTTCGCCCAGTTTTCAAAATCATATCAGGTAGATGACGCCCCCCATTGTCTATACACTGAATAAGCCGTTCTGACGTTTGTCATAACCCTTTTCAGCATGACAGCGGCTATGTTGGCCTTCAGGTGTTCTAGGGTCCTTGGACGGTTGACGTAAACGCAGGATTTAAAAAAAAACCACAAAAAAATCACAAGGAGCCAAATCGGGCGAGCGGGCTGGCCACTCCAAATCGCCCCTTATTGAGATGAGGCGCCCCGGGAAGTGTTTCCTCAAACTGAAATCACACGTTGCTCCGTGCTCCAACGCATAATGGCGACTGACCGGGTAGGGAACAAAACTTTAAAAGTGCACCTGTCGAATGAGATCACTCTCTCCCCACAGCCTAAATAGCACGCATTTTAAAAAAGCAAGTTATGATGAATCACCCTTTACTATTACGAGGTCGTAGACCAAGTTGTGTAATCACATGAGTGCTGTAATATGCTTTAACCCACATGTTATATAAAAAAATTTATCCACGACTGCTCAAAATTATTACAATTTAATTTTATTGTTTAAACGTCACATTTGAAGTTTTAAAAATTATATATTTAGACAGTTGATAGATGTCAGTTTCTATAATTTTGATTTAAAATCAAAGCATACAATTTGTTGCAGGACATCCTGTCAATTTTATTTTCAAACAAATTTTAAATTTGTTTATACGTGATATTTATTTATTATTCGTTTATAAATTATTTATTATAATCTAGCACAAAAGCTGTTATATTAAACAGTTTTAAAAAGACTTTGTTATTAAAAGTAAATGTTTACCTACGTATAGAACACAATATTAACGTATCAAATATTAATATACGTAGATAATATAAAGTACATTAGTTTTGTAATAATACTCATGAATTGATATCGACCTTATTAGTAGGAATCAAACTATTGATTATGCCAATAAAAATGCAGAATATAAAATTTTCATATATTTGATTTCGGAAATCATGGATAACTGCATTTTTCAGCAATTTTAATTTAAAATGGACCTGATTCAATGAATAATCTCTTAAATTTCAAGCGTAGCCATTGTGATATATTATACATTCATGTACCTTTGTACTTGCGAATATTAATCGTGCTGCGCACTCATAATATTCAAATACAAGCACAAGAAACATTCGTAATACTACCAGAAAAATAATCGACATAACAATGACTGGTATTATAAGTGATTATTTAGATCAGAACTTAATACAACTTATTGATAGCTCTGAATTTAGTTTTAGAATAAATTTTATCATCTATATAGTTTTCATTGCTATTTCCATTATCAGGTGATTTAATACCATCTTGTTTATAATGTAGATCTGGATCTAATCAAAAAGGGTAAACCTAACCTCATATCACCGTATTCCCTCGCATCTGCTTGTCCATGAATAAAGATGGTTATAGAGCCACGTGGTACACTATCCGGGTATCCGATGTCCCCCATTCGATGTCCGAACCGATTACTCGAACAAGGAGCTATACGTACACTGCGGTTCCAACTTGGACACATCTACTGGGGACGCTTTATTTCGAGATGGCCAAGATAATTAATTAAATTCGGGTATTTGTCACTACACACTGGGCCACGACCAATTAATTGAGTCAGTTGGAGGCTGCTGTGAACCTGAGTATATTTTAATTCAAGGAAACATCTGAGTTTTAAAAAATATTTCAACCGTAAACAGGAATCGAATTATTTTTACTGTTTCAAAATATATGATATGTTCGACCTATATAAATATTGTAATCGTGATTTTTTTAACAGTTCGACATTTTGATCTTCACGATTTAGATCTTTCTGAACCCAATCATCATGAATGTTGGATACCTTAAAGACGCGTTGGAATTTTAGATTGAAATATAATATTTCAGATCTTGATCCAAAATCAAGTTCGTTAATGAGCTTTATTCAATTAGTGGTACCAACTTTATTAACTATTTTTATAATTATTAAAATACTATTGAGTGAGGTATCAAATTAAAGCTCTCGGGAAAATAATTCTAGTAGACGAATAATAAATAACAGTTAAACGATCCATTGTTTCTCCAAAAATTATTTAAATTTTGTCAAGTGTGTTATCAAATTAAACAGTTTTCATAGTTTTACCTAGTCTCCTTAAAAAGAAATGTCCATAGAATTTAACAATTCGGAAATAGTATATTATAAAATAAGTACTTTCAAAGCTTAATCGTATCATCAACTCTTATTACCTTTTAGTATTTTTTTTATGGTAACCAACCTACAGAATTAACTTCCAATTACAGGATGGTAGATGTTATTATAGTGGAATCCAACCACTCGGACCCAGTGGTATTATTGTCGGTTGTGCAACATTTATTAATAATTTATAATCAGAAGTCGACAATAATAATTATGCGGATATAGAAAAGTAACAAATTCCAAACTTACTTTTCGTAGTCACATTATTGAAATTACTGATGAAGCATAGACTTACCTAGAACAAATAAAACAGTTATTAATATTTAATATTCTAAAATCCAATTTAAAAAAACATAAATAATTTCATCGTATCATCAACTGTTATTACCTTTTAATATGCAACATTTATTGATAATTAAAAACAACATAATTAGTTACGAAGTCAATACTTACGTTAGATTCAACCATAATAATATCAAAACCTTCCATAATATGCAAACTGTCAACTAATAGACAGATACAATATGTTGATTTGTTTTAACATCGCTGTCGTTGATGATACGATTAAGCTTTGAATATAACGCGAATATATGCGATTTAAGCGTCCTTGCAAGGATCGAGTCTCTTTGAACATCCATGGATGTCACCTCGTCGCTTAGCAACATTTTCGGTATTATAAATCGCATAATATTCTTGTTATATTAATAGCTATACTTATACACTTGTATCATAATATAGTATTTCCGAATTATTAAATTCTATAATCACTTATTTTTAAGAAGACTACGTAAAAGTGTGACCTATGGACTCACTATAAAATTTTGAGTAATTTTTTTAAATCTGTACCAACAGAAGGAAGGCGGAAAAAATTTTTAAAACTTTGTTCGGGTTAATAGTTTTGTCCGCACTATAATTTGTCAGTAGCAGTAGCTAATTAAATTACCTGCTCTCAACTTTAAAACAATGAAGAAATAATAGCTCCTAATCTCAATTTAGAACCACCATCATTAATCATCCAAACAAAGCCATCATCTCCATCATCATTTCATTAACGTGAACATCACTTAACCTCAAAACTAAAAACAATTACTGCCAAATAGAGACCTCACCATATTCTCAAGCCCAATGTAAACATAGTTAGTGTTCAGACGTCAACTTTAACAGTTTGTAGATTAGAAGCATGTCGCCATTAAGGCGTGCGATGTCTGCTAATTATGTTTATTGTGATGCTGACCCATCTAGAGGGCTACAAGGGAAACTTGAAGCCCAGGAAGGTAAAATTGCTGCTGACAGCTTCAGGGAGGTTTAATGAGTAAACCGAATTCAATTAAACACTTCAATGCGAGGGTAGAAAGTTTGTTGGTCAGTAAACCAATGGAAGTTTGGTGTTTTATTAGTTAAATTAAGAAATAACGTGGGTCACAGAAATTTGAATGGTAAACAATTAATTTCCTGGACACCTACTGTTTTGTTTTAATTGATTATTTATTGCAAATAGGAATAAAGACCGCATGTTGTATGAAAATGAAGCTGAACCTATAATAATTTATTAGGAATTCATATATTTTTCAAAGTTTCGAATGATGATATAAATTTTTGCATCTTAAATAAATAGTGTATTAAACATTCCGCCATTCAATACGCTACCTATACTCTTCTTATTAGTGAAATTATTAGTTTTGAGGTACATATAGGCTTATTGCGCTCGCATTTTCAATAAATAAATTTGTAAGTGCGGATTTATATTGCAAAAATTAAAAAAATTAAATTAAAAATCTGGTAGTACAATGATGAGTTAAATAAAACTTCATTGTCGTTTTTTTAGTTTTCTTTATAAATTTAAATTCTTTTTGTAACTCATCGTTAAATGTACATTTTCTTCTTTGGGGCATTATAACGAGGAGATAACTAATAAAAAATAATTATAACATAAAAAAATTTGATTGAACTAAAATGTTTGTAAATACTTTTCATATATGATGATTTCACTTATCCTGAAGAAGACTTAAGTGTTAACCAAAACGTCTTTTATGTAATGCTGTATGACTGATAATTCGATTAGTTCGTCATGCATGTATTCAAATTGCAAAATATAAATTTCTTGGTTGACATAAAAATGTTTGCCCAGTTTCATACTCTATTATTCCATTGTCCTACATAAATATTTGCGCTAATCCTTTTGGTTATTAATAAAATAATGAACAAGGATAAAATTCTTGGTGTAAACAAATGCCTGCGATCCATCACCACATCATATGACATGTGTACACTCAGTGACAGAAACCCAGCCGCGACAAATAGCCAAGGATTTAAAGTTTCATTATTTGTAACAACTGGCGCAGTGTATAATCCCGCCAGTCTCAGAGATTATGTTTTAATCATCCTTCAGGACCGTATCACTTTTTTTTCGGAAAGCCGACGAGTCGTCACCTCATGAATAATATCCTGCGAAGATTAAATGCGAATGTTTTGACTTTTGAAAAATAAACTGGGTATTAGAGACGGTGGAGCATTAATTATATTTTGTTGAGAAATAAAAAGGAATTAATCCCCACTGACAACAGGAAGGAGGGCAGAGAAGAGAATTTATTATATTTGCTTTTCACGACAGATACGAAAGAAATACATTAACTAAATATATTTTTTAATTGCTTTTTAACAGAAAAGTCTACTGTGTTCCATTCCATACACTAGATTTTCCTCAACTTTCAAATATTTGTTCCTGTAAACTTTTGAAAATTGAATTGACAATTTCACTCATAGTTTTTCATCCAATCAAAACACAGTATTTTGCTGAATTGTACCAATCACAGACGAACTACAGTGACAATTTTCACTAGTGAAAATTACACTGACAATTTTTAGTAGTGAAAATTGCCGCGAAGCGTTGCTTAGATATTATGTCAGTTGATGATTGTTTTAAAAATACATTACTTTTTTTGGAATAAATAAAATCATTTGAGAAATTGTCAAGCCGAATACCATACGTGACTATGATTTTTTGGTAATTTTTGTCCTCTGGTCACTCCTGTTTGTTTATTTTCGACGCAACAAGCAGTCGTAACCAGACGGCAAAAATTGCCGGTAAAATCATAGTCACTAATGATATTATATATGATAATTTACATTATTTGATATCTCATTATATTTTAAAATTTCACGAGTAAATAATTTTTACCTTCCGCCATACCCGTAAAGGAAGGTATTGGAATCATGCTGAAAATCGGATTGTGAGATTTAAGTAGATGAGCACGAATTAGGGTCCTTTTACAACTCATTTTTGATAGTTTCACGATGATGTCTGTATGTATGTGTGTGTATGGATGTGGTCAGGATTTGTCTGTCAGATAACTCAAATATGAATTACCCAAAAAAGTTTAGAATAAAATATACAGGTGTCTATTTAACTCGGGCCACTATTGGTAATTCCTAAACTAGAACAGATACGACTTCGGTTAAATTAGACAAAAGTTACCTTATCAGAAGGCCATTCCAGTGATGTTTTTGTTTATCCAAAAATATGCACAGGTAACTAGATAGAGCACAAACTTTTATTTTTTTAAATGGCAATCACAATTAGCTATGTAATCATTAAAAGGAGTATTTTTTTCTCTTTTCAACTGTATGTAATTTACATTATTTATTTTTTAAATTAATGTTTTATTTACACAAAACCAAATACACTTAATTCTAATGGCACTTATTAAAGTAGGCCTTGATAAAAATAATTTAATATGACAACAGTACTAAAAACTACTTTTAACAATATAAAAACTGACAGCAATACGAGAAAAATGTTTAAAACAATATAAATCGTTTTAAATTGTTCTTATCAAAGCCTACTTTAATAAGTGCCATTAGAATTAAGTTTATTATGTTTTGTGTAAATAAAACATTTATTTAAAAAATAAATGATGAAAATTTACATACAGTTGAAAAGAGAAAAAAATACTCCTTTTAATGATGCCATAGCTAACTGTGATTGCCATTTAAAAAAATAAAAGTTGTTGCTCTATCTAGTTACCTGTGCATATTTTTGGATAAACAAAAACATCACTGGAATGGCCTTCTGATAAGATAACTTTTGTCTAATTTAACCGAAGTCGTATCTGTTCTAGTTTAGGTATTACTAATATTGGCCCGAGTTAAATGGATCGTTTCGTAGTCATACAGTACAAAATTAAATGTAGGTATGTTAGATACAAACATAAGGCTTAAATTTGTTAATAAAAGTTTAAAAACTTAATCGCACTGAACTTTCATTTTCTCTTATCCAGTCCAGAAGTTTTTCATTACATGGTATTTTATATTTGTTTATAATATCATAATTATTCTTTATTTAAAATAATCTAATCTAAACCCCAATCAAAATCCAATGAAACAAGTCCATCACACATCTCAGTGTATCTCGCTAGGTGACAAGTGCGCATTGTCCCACAGGTAGTTGGTATTCATCGGCGATACCTAATTAGATTCCGAGTTCTCGAGTGACAGGGATAGGAATGCTAGACGATGAAGTCGGTGTTTGGCATGAACACGATGCAAACCCGCGCTTCTATTACCTCCGGCCCGCTGGGAACCCCCGCCGCAGACACCCCCAGCCACCCCCGCAAAATGAGCGACGTGCGACATTCACCCCCGAGGCAATCGAGTTGTGGAATTGTTATTGATATGTATTTGTAAATTATCTTATTTGGTAACAGTTGTAGTTGGTTCAAAATTTGTGCTACAAATAGGTAATACTGCTCTTATCCCACTTGTAATATAAATAACTATTAACATGAACCTCGCTTCTAGACAGTAACATTTTATTATAGTATAATATACGAGTAGGTACCTACAAACACATACTTAGATTCTTATACCTAGGGGAGACCGGGGATGAAAGTAACAGAGGTAGGTTGTAACATCGCCTATAGTTTTCGTAGCTTTTGGTAAATGACACTATAAGTGCTATTATAGCGTTTAAAGACATGAATCTGTCGACACGAAGTAGAGTTTTGCCATTGTCGTTGAGAATACGTTCAAGACAAAATTCGTATCTGCTTTTCGGCTGAAAGTAAATTCGCTGTGTTTTCTTATGAGTGGTTTTACCAGAAGCTCTTGAATAATAATCAAAATGTAAGTAAATAATTTTAATCAATTCACCATTGAAATTGTGGTTATGTGTAATTTTCCTCTAAACTTCTTTAGTTTACCATTGGGGCTGATAGTAACAAAGTGTTACAACCAACCCCAACATATTTCTCCATTATTATATTATTTTTATTATATAATAATTGATGTTGCCACTTGCAGATGAGAAACTTATAAACTGAAAACAAATGGAGGAACTATGTCTCCTCAGATTTGATATCTTTGGTTATCGATGAAAACAGGCCGATTAGAGCAGTAACAAAAGAGTTCAATATTTGTCACGTTACTCTCTTTTGCTATGTAAGAAAGAAGCGACAAACTCATTCATGAAACGAAATCCCACTCTATCAATTTGCGTACCTGAGGCTATAAGTTAAGCCGGGCCACATCTTTTAATAAGACTAATGTCAAGAATTTTTTTGATAAGTTGGAGGCTGTTTTGAGAAAACAGAACTTAAGTACATCACAAATCTGGAATTTGGATGAAACCGGAGTGACCACAGTTCAGAAACCTAAAAAGATTGTCCCAACATTCTGCCTCATGTGTTGTGAACCCTATTCATGCAGTTTGCCTGGGGGAGTAGTGGGTGCAGTGTCTCCAATGTAAATTATGGGCCCATGTTAACTGTGTTAAATTTTAAAAAATGTTCTTATGTAGAAATTACGACTCGGATGATAGCTTTTCAGATTAAATAATTGTCTTTTATGTTTCTTTATATTTTTCTAACAGTTTTGTTGATAAATTATATGAAAAAAAAACTACATATTCTTGTTAATTATTGCAATAATCAACTGATACATCTTACCCCAAAAACACATCTAATAAAAACTTCCAATGTAACTTGAATGTCTGGTCTATCGTTTAATAAATATGGATGCCCAAAATTTGTAAAGGTTTAGAAAACAAAAATTAAAAACGAAAAAATGTTACTTTCGTCTCCGGTCTCCCCTACTCTGTTTATGTGCAGAAATGTATCAATGCATGTGTTATTTGTTTGCTTAGATTGAAGTTAAAGCTTTAATTATAATTTACAAGTTAAAAATCCAACCAAAACCCTTCTTTTGACTGATATTACACTTACACTTAGGTAAATTTCCCAAAATTCCTTTTCCAATCTCACTATTCCTATTGTCTAAACCATCTCACACTCCGTGGTAATTATTTCTCGTGTGCAATGGCGCAAAGTGTAAAACTATAGGCGGTCGAACGCAGACGCTTTTGAGAAAATGAACACGTAGCCTGACGGTGACAAAGTGCGGTTGGACGTTCAGACGCTTCGGAAGCTCGAAGCTCTGGACACAGGACAGCTTTCTTACGCTTCAATGCTCTGTTTCTACGCGACGAATAGTTCGCAGATTCGGACTCTACCTTCACCAGAACTAGAGAACCACAGAAGCGAGAGGATATAATTAAATCGCAGTAATTGCCCACAATAAAGAAGGAGGTAAATTGGTATCGGGATAGACGAAGGGATGAATGATTGTTGAAACTGGTAGGTGTATTTAATTAGAATAGTTCATATGAATCATTCATGGGATGTTTAAAAATATCTTCTTCTTGTACTTTAAGTGATAATACATAAGTCTATCCTGAGTAGATATACTTACTACCAACTTCACTAACATTCTTCGTTTTTACATGCATAACTATACTAATCAAGAGATTATTGTCCAATTCGGGGATAATCATATAACGAGTAGTGACTCGGCAAGAATACTAGGTATGCAGATCACTCATAATCTGGACTGGAAACCTCTTTGTCAAGAGCTTGTTTCAACTCTAAATAGATTATGTTTCCAAATACGACACCTTAAAGAATTTTTAAATATAAAACAGTTGTTAATGTTTTACAGTGCCTCTGTGGAATCTCGCCTTCGTTATATTTTTTTTTTGGGCTCTTCAAGTGCGTCTCAAAATGTCTTCATTGCACAGAAAAGAATTTTACGTTCGATAGCAGGGGTGCAGTTTAACTCTTCTTGCAGAAATTTATTTAAAAAATACAATATCCTTACGTTAAGTAGTATCCATATTTATGAGTCTTGTGTTTTAGTTTATAAGAATCAGAAGTCTTTCCCTACTAACAGCGATCTGCATAGTCATAACACCAGACTAAAAAATAACTTTCATATACCCGCCTCAAGATTAAACATTGTTAAAAGTTCTCCAGATATGGGCTTACAATTGTTTAATAATTTGCCAAATGGACTAAAAAATAATTCAAATTTAAAGTCTTTTAAAAAAGATTTAATGTTGTATTTACAACAGCACGCATTTTACAATGTAAACGAATTTTTAACACTGTAATTTGTAATTTCAAAAGTGTATGTTTTATTTTAATTTCTCTGACGTTTTCTATACACTGTACTGTGTCTACTGAAAATAAATATTATTATTATTATTATTATTATTATTATTACATCCAAAAATCACTTAATTCATTCCCTTTACGTTCGCTTACGTTTATGATCATTGTGAACATAGGTAATTTTTTTACGTTTTACGTTATATTGTTCTTATGCTTATGCTAATTGTGAATTGGGACTTACAATGAAAGTAATTGTTTACATAATATCTACTACTAATAAATATCTAATGAGGTATGCTACTCCAGTGGTCCAAAAAATGTCTACTTCAATTAAATTACTATTAATTTAGCGATTTAAAAAAAATCTTTTTGTTTCATGACCAGCACGTCGTACTGTATTTATACTATTTAATTCTTTGTCCTAAGTTGTAGAATATCCTGTATAATAAATTTTAATTTACTACTGTCGAGACGTATTTTCAGATTTATTTTCATTATTTAGCATGTAGCCTAGAAATCCAAATTATGAATAATATCTAGTTTTGACAATATGGTACTTTACCATAGTACCAAATTAGCAATCCAGTCAATTATATTGAAAGGAGACCTCAAAAATGAGTTATTGCCATGAAAAAAGTTTTCAAAAAGTTAATAGGTTAAATATTTGAGATTTTACGTATCGATACAACTACATCACAGTAATGCATTTTCACGTGTATTTTTACTTACAGTAATAATAGTCGAGTCAATATACTAATCCACTTCCCGTTTTTTGCGCAGTAAGATGGATCGAAATGGGTTTTTTTACATTCGCTTCCTAAAATTAAATAGAAACTTTGTGACTACTTGTGATCCGCTTGGGTTTGCAAATTGCATTTGTGCACTGCAAAATGCATTCTGAAAAGTGCATTTTTGCAGGCAGTATAGTCCAAGCAAACCGTGATTTAACCGTGCATTTTGGGTAGGCAGAGATTTTATTTTTTTGTATCGTAGAGGGGTCAGCCGTGATTGTAAAACCGAGTTTTCGGGACGGGGGGTGTTGTCATTCGGCCGCCATCTTGAAATTAAGGGTGTAATTTATTTTTTAATTTATCTTCGTAATCGTGAGGCTGACAAAAATTTTATACAAAGCATTTTTGTAGCTTATACAATTATCTATAACTTTTGTTAATAACTTTTTCGCATAAGATCAATTATAAAAAAAATTATGAGCAAAAAAGACAAAAAATACCGTCAAGGTAGAGTTTGCTGTCAATTTAAAGCGTTCGGGGAGACAAGTTTAGTAAAAATGTAAACAATGACATTTATGCGATTTTCAATTGTTTCTCAAAAAATTATTCAATTTTTTTTATTCAACCTGCGGTACCAACATTATAAACATAACTTATTTATTTTTATTAAAATACTATCGTGTGTGGTATCAAATTAAAGCTCTCGGAAAAATAATTCTAGTAGAAAAATAAAATATCATTTAATCGATCGTCAATTTTTTTAATATACATTATTCAAATTATACTGAGTTTGGTATCAATTTAAAGTTCTCGGGGAGATAAGTTTAGTAAAAATTGTAAAAAATGACATTTATGCGATATTTAATTGTTTCTCAAAAAGTTGTAGGTATTTTTTTGTTCCTACGTAAATTTAAATTGATTATGACAGTCGTTTATATCACACTTTGTTTATATCACACTTCGTTTATATCTTCCTCTACAGTTTACACAAAATGGAAAAAATATATTTGTGAGTACTCAATACTCATAGTATAAAAACTAACAAGAGTGGGTAGAGTATGGCGAAAGATCTTGTGCTGGCCACATCAGATTTTTTCACATGTTATTTAAATTATGTCGAAGTTGATACCTATCAACTTAAGCTGAATAAAGCATAAAATTAAAGGTGTTATGAACATAAGTTATTAAAAATTATAGTACTGTGGTGGACACAGCAGATTTTTTATTATTGATCTTATGCGAAAAAGTTATTAACAAAAGTTATAGATAAATGTATAAGCTATAAAAATGCTCTGGACAAAATTTTTGTCAGCCTTGCGGTTACGGAAATAAATTTAAAAATAAAATACACCCTTAATTTCAAGATGGCGGCCGAATGACAACACCCCCCGTCCCGAAAACTCGGTTTTACAATCACGGCTGACCCCCCTACGATACAAAAAAAAAATCGCTGCCTACCCAAAATGCACGGTTACCTCCTTTTTTAGCACGCTTTGCTTGGACTAGTAGTTTAAAAATTAATAACTTGGCGAATAACGACTGCAATTGCACCAGTGCCGATCCCCGGGGGTTTTCGAGGTCGCAGAATCCGAATCTGACATTAAATTCAGCCTCCCAGGTACCTGGGGCACCGTACCTGGACATATACGTCATCCCTTGGAGTTTTCGTGAAATTATCGTGCAAGGCGGCAGAAAACCGGCACCCGGGGGTTTCTTGGGGCGCTGATCTCGAATCGGCCATCGGCAACTCTCTCCCGGGTACGGGGCACCGGACCTGGGCATATACGTCATCCCCTGGAGTTTTCCTGAATTTATTATGCGAACTGAAAGAAAATCGGTATCTGGAAGTTTCTTGGGGCGCTGATCTCGAATCGGCAATCATCAACTCTCTCCCGGGTATCTGGGTGCACCGGACCTGGACATATACGTCATCCCCTGTAGTTTTCCTGAATTGATTATGCTTACTGAAAGAAAACCGGCATTCGGGGGTTTCTTGGGGCGCTGATCTCGAATCGGCAACCCTCTCTCGGGTACCTGGGGCACCGGACCTGGACATATACGTCATCCTCTGGAGTTTTCCTGAATTTATCATGCGAACTGAAAGAAAACCGGCATTCGGGGGTTTCTTGAGGCACTGATCTCGAATCGGCCATCATCAACTCTCTCCCGGGTATCTGGGGCACCGGACCTGGACATATACGTCATCCCCTGTAGTTTGCCTGAATTGATTATGCTTACTGAAAGAAAACCGGCATTCGGGGGTTTCTTGGGGCGCTGATCTCGAATCGCCAACCCTCTCCCAGGTACCTGAAGCACCGGACCTGGGCAACATTATAAAATTCCCTATGCGGCTCAGCTAATGCCATCTACTTGAACTGGGCATTGAATCTTAACCTCACTAACGTGGTCTATTAAAGATAAATAAATTTTCCAAATTTAATTTCATTAATTTCTCAAATTTTGTTATTTACTTACCTATTTTAATTTATACTCGTGAAAAAAAGTAAAATATGTTAAATAAAAAAATATAAATAATATAGGTATACAATAAATAATAATTTTATGGTCTAAAATGTATTTTTATGTTTACAGTTTCCAGTTCCAGCGACGTACATTATTGGGGCCATCGTTCAATTCCAGAGGCGTCCGGTTTTGGTTTTGGGGCCTACGTAATCGGTAAGAGCCCCTTTACAAATAATTCACTATATAATTAGTTGGTATATATATATTATTAAATATTACCTACGGAATTGTATTTTAATTGTTTCTACACATTTCTGTCTAACTGCTCAAAATTATCCCCCACTAACAATAATTATAAAGGGCTGGTAACCGCACACACGGTATAATATCTATACAGATGACTCATAATATGAGATGCTGTCATTTACACACAGTAAAAGACGCCGTTGTAGAATGTTGTATTAAATTCAACAATCACATATTATTCTATTGTTGAATTTTAATTCTTTGTTGCATATTTTATTTTGTTTTTGTAGTTTTTATAAAATAAAATAAAATAATTGAATGTCTTGTCAACAATCACAATATTGTTCATTGTTGATCGTTAAATCATGCTTGCATATTACAATTTCAAAACATTTTAATTTAAAATCGATAATATAAACGCTTTACGTTTATTTCATAAACACTGTGGTTCGGCAATGAACAGAGTTGATTCCTGTTTGCGTGACGTCACAGTAAAATGTTAGGAATTCAAAATTTAATTGAACAAGAGCTCCGTTTCGCTTTCATTTGTGAGGAACTGCTTGTTGTGAAAGCATTTAGCGAAGGTTCTCTCTGAAATATAGTCAATATTTTAATATTTTAATAGTGTTTGGAATCATATTTGAAGATAAATGGGGTGCAAATATGGTATAAATAACTTATGTTATTATTTTACAGCGTACACAATACATAGAACACAAAAAATGTTTTAAAAACACATTAATTGCACATTTTTCCTCATAATTATTCCACAGTAACTAATACCCTTATTTTTATCACACAAAACACAATTTTTTACATATTACACACCTTTAACATGTTTACTAACGTCAAAATCATACAAAAATATTAAAGTTGTTAATTATATAAAAAAAAATTTGATAGTACACATGCAAATTTATAAGTATTATTAAAAATACGGCTTAAAAAATCTTTATAGTTACATATAAGTTCTAAATTTATTTAAGAAAATAAAAACTAATTATTTCGTATTTTTATAGCTTATTTATTAAAAACACCTTCAAATTTGTATAAAATATCGAGTATAAAATACAAATAAAAATTAATATCTGGCTTACAATTTCATTTTATATCAAATATAATGTAAAAATTATAAGTTGACGGCTGGTAACCGCACACACGGTCAAACAATTACATTTATCAATAACTCACAGTGTGTGTCTGTCACAACCAAACTGAGATAAAGGTTTTATTTAAGTACATCAAATAAATCATTTCCAAAACACATTTATTTGTAGACATAAATTATAATAGTAACATCTAGTTAAATTAGAATGTTACGTCAGACAAACTGTTTGTTTGAAATTAATATTATATCACTCATTTTGTTTTGATTAATAATAGGTATTCATTTTAGTTTAATAGTTTTACTACGAGAACAACACTATATTTTTATTTATTACTTTATTAATATACTTTACATACGTATCTATCACGCTTTTTATCCAATTTGGTAAATGTCATTCTCACATATCACATCGATATTGATATACTTATTACACCGTATGTGCGGTACCAGCCTTCAATTCAATCATGGTAGTGTAGATTATTGTGAAGTTAATCTGAAATCTGACGGATTATAACTAAACGAATTATCTTCATGTCTCTAGGTAAAAGCTCCAGCAACTGAAAAAGCTTCGAAACCTGCAGAATCTGCTGCTACACTTCTGAAGCAACAGTTCAGGATCATTCTGAAGAACTGGAAGGCAGAGGATCAGCTTGTCAACGCAAGATGTCCAGAGATCTGGCGACCAAGTGGCGCAAAGTGGATGACTGCTGATGTTGTACTTGTCATTGTACATGACAGTGGATAAGACGTTACAGCTGATAGTGAGTTAAATCAAATGATCATCATTTTACAAAGATTTGATAATCAGATCAGAAAGATCTGGAAATGGTTTATGCAAATGTATTTGTTTAGCTAGCTCAATTAATATGCAATTTTAATGTTTCTAATAATGAAAATCTTTTTCAGAGGGTTGAAATAGTGCAAATATATATTTAAAAAATTAAAAGTCGTTATTTCAAAAGATCTGATAATGACTGATGCATATGTATTTGTTTAGCTAGCTCAATTAGTAAGCAATTTTAATGTTTCTAATAATGAAAATCGTATTCAGGGGGTTGAAATGATACTAATATATTATATTTAAAAAATTAAAAGTCGTTATTTCAAAAGAACTGGAAATGGTTTATGCAAATGAATTTGTTTAGCTAGCTCAATTAATATGCAATTTTAATGTTTCTAATAATGAAAATCGTATTCAGGGGGTTGAAATGATGCTAATATATTATATTTTAAAAGTTAAAAGTCGTTATTTCAAAAGATCTGGAAATGGTTTATGCAAATGTATTTGTTTAGCTAGCTCAATTAATATACAATGTTAATGTTTCTAATAATGAAAATTGTATTCAGAGGGTTGAAATTATGTTAATATGTTATATTTAAAAAATTAAAAGTCGTTCTTTCAAAAGATCTGAAAATGATTTATGCAAAATGTATTTGTTTTTAACAATGAAAATCGTATTCAGGATTTTAATTTGCATTTGTTGAATAAATGCTATTATTATATTTTAAAAAGTAAAATCTTTCATTTTAGCACATCTGGAAATGACATTTGCAAATGTATTTATACAGGTAGCTCAATAAATATTCAATTTTAAATTCTGAGTCTTCAGTAAAAACTAAGATTTTTGAATATTATATACTACTTGTGTGTATTTATTTATAATTAAATTGCATATTTATTAGTGCTGGCTAAAACTATAAAATGAATAACAAAAGTGTACACCAACACATAGACTAGTTTTTTTAAGTTGGTTTCATTAGCTCTTGTAAGATTGAGTTTGTCGCTTCATTCTTAGAAAAGACGCCATTTGAAGCAGTTCTTTGTTAAAAGTTTAAACTGTGGTCTCTAGTGCTGTTTTTAAATAATATCTACAGAGATCTACCTGATTTTACTATTACATAAATGTTTATGTACATTTATGTCGAGTTGTTTATCAAAATTTTTAATCTTGTTAAACTGTTTTGTAATAAATATTTATTTTGTTACAGATTTGCAGCCTAGTACCACTTCATCATCCTGGAACATCACTTGAGGTCCTCTGATCCAAAAACGAACGGTAAGAATCTTTAAATAATAAATAAATGTTATTGAATATTTTAACAAATAGAACATTTCAATATGTTACAATCTATAAGTCATTGTTATAGAAATATAATTATTCCATGTGTGCGATTATCAGCCGTACAGTAAGAATTGATTATTAGCATACGTCTAATGGTATTTTTCTTGCATTTTTCAGACTTGTTCGCTTCCTGGTCCACGGTTCATCTTGCTGTCGGCTGTGTCCAGAGATAAGGCTGAGAAGATCAACGATGATATTCTATTTCCTGAGACGAGACTGAGAATTGTAAGTATATCTTTAAATATTTTTTTATTAATGTTTGGCGGCCAATTTATTGACTACTTTATAATAGATTATCTATCACACTTTACCAAACTTGGGAAAATGGCAGCCGCACATCTTGTGAGTCATTTTTATAGATATAAATTATACTGTGTGTGCGGTTATCAACCATCAACTCACGAGTATTCATGAGTCATGAATGTTTATTTTAATTTTACGTTCAACGTTTATGGGCAGTTTTAAAATACGTGTATCACGCCTTACATTATACTTTTTTCGTCTAGGTTCATTCTAGATTTCTAGTTCAATTTCATCCCAGATTCATTCGAGTTTCATACTTTATTTCCTATTCATATTCAATCGGAAATCTTCGATTTTTTCCGAGCCAAAACTTTAAAGATTGGTCAAACTGCACACTGAATTGAGCATGCGTAGACAAAGTAGTACGAATCTCGAATAGAAAAATAGAGCCAGGAGCCAGGCCTATATTTCTATAGAGAAAAGTATGGAAATCGAACGGAACTCTGATGGGAATTTCTGATTTACATTATACTAGAAATGGCTAAGAACTTCTCGAATGAATCTCGAATTAGAATCTTATGTGAGTCATCGGTGCAGATATAAATAATTGATACCGTGTGCATGGGCGTCCACAGAGGGGGGCAAGGGGGCCGCTTGCCCCCCCCTGGATAATTTTTTTTTCAATTATTTCAATATCTACATTGCTCATTACTTGTTTCAGAATATAAATTTTAAAATTTTAATTAGTGAGCTATGTATTGTATTTTTGTTGTGCTCATATAGTTTGCTTTATGCATTATGAGAGTAGTAAGTAGTGATACAACTTATGTAGGATACGTAGTACACTAATACACAAAATAAGTTCCGTCCGTCCGCGCAACTGTGGTGAGGCGAGCGGTCGTAAGTTGGAGAGCATACCAGAAAACATAAAAGTCTGACGATTCACGAATCTTTATCTATAAAAATTACCACAATAGGGTACTTATATGGTACTGAAAATTAGATATTTAACACTATAAACATAATGATAGGTCTAAAGCAATGGTAAAATACAAATTTTATTTAAAAAAAAATTATATGTTTTTTAGTAAATTGAAAAAGAAATTTTACTGTGACGTCACTATTTTGCATTGAACATATGGGAACTTTCTACGTCACACCACATTTTCATTAATTATTTTTGGGCTTGTTAATAAAAATTTTATAAAAATAAAAAATAAGGGTCCCAAAGTTTCTTCTTTCTTCTTCAAAAATATTCAAATAAAATTTACTAGACGAAATGGATATTAGAAATTATTTCAAAATACAAAAATTTCTGTGAATAAAATGTTTATTATGATTTTCTTTTTTAAATAAATTTTGCCTCCCCTTTGCAAAAATTCCTGCGGACGCCCATGACCGTGTGTGCGGTTATCAGCTGTTAACTTAGGTGGATTTATGCTCACAAAACTTAAGAATAACAACTAAGAATAAGAATAGTCTTAAAGTTAAAACAGTTATAACATATGAGTCAGTTTGTGCTGCGGAAGTAAGAATAAGGAATACGGTTTAAGAATTATTTCTTCAGCATAAACAGACTCATATGTGACAGCTGTTTTAACTTTAAAACTATTCTTAATTCTTATTCTTAAATTTTAGAGAATAAATCCACCTTTAGTTGTTATTGGAGAGTTGTCACACCACATGATAGATTTTGGTGCAGATATTTCTGTATAAAATATTTTCGGAATAAACAAAACAAACAAAATAGTATTTATCACATGTAAATAAATGATTTGTGGTTCCTAGGTATTCGAGCTTTCGCATGTGGAAGAATCTTCAGCACATGTCATCAACCACGAGTGTCGTCGAGGGATTACACTGCATTCATCGATGGACTTGAAGGAGTGACATCAACTCCAGCAGCCTTCCTGGGACTTAATGATAGTTTTGCCAGTCTTTTCCCTTTGCGTGAATCATTCTTTAACTTGAAATAATTCTTTACATAAATAATAAAGATTGAATCTTCTATCTTTGATAATAATGTTGAGATTGGGTTAAATTCCCAATGACCATGTGAACATGATCTCAACAATTAATTTTAACTTAGATAATAATTTGCAACGAGTAAACCACATCGTCTTTACATTACTAGTACTTTAGTAGTACAGATTAAGAGATCAACTGAATTTTGTTGAAACTAGTGACATTATTTTTATTTTAAAATATTTTTAATTGGGGAGGGTGATAACAACACCCGCAGGTTAGGACAGTATGTTGAGTGAAATATGTATATCAATTTAATTATTACATTTTCTTTCATAATCGTTAAAAATGAATCATAGCATTTTAAATCGTGGTTTACTCCTTGTTTAATGGTACCTACTTTTAAAAAATAAATAAAGAGATGCATTTGAAACTGCAAACAAAATTGAAGATATTAATGTGACAAATAAAATAAATGCATAAATAAAGAACAACAAGAAGTGATGAATACATTCGTTGTTGCTAGATCCTTAACTTATGATGACAATTTTAGCAGAATTAATTTTTTATTATGATAATAATATCGAATGAACTTGAAGTAACTGGCAGCTTCGAAACAGCAGACAGTATGCATCTCTTTCTTTAATGAATTATGTACAGGACCATTTAGACTTAAGAAATTTTGGTAGGTGAAATAACTTACAGTTACGTTAAATATTTCGGTTCCGCGAATTATACTTTTGCAATTAAGTGTGGCATTGATTTGAATTGAAATTGAATTTGGGATTAGTATAGTTAGAGGCTTGTTATCTTATATAGCTTGCTTTTAACTTCCGGGGATCGGCAAGAAGTCCCACGAAATTTGCACAAGAACAACAACCATCGGTTATTCTTGGGGTTAGAATCAAAAAGCGCGCGCGGTAAATGTTAAATATTGGGTGGAAATGGATTAGAGCAATGTTACTAGTATTTCACCTATCATATATTTCAAACTTATATAATATAAAATATCAAAGGTACTTCAGTATATCCTCGGCAAAGGTTTTTATGAGCAGAAAAATCAGTCATTGCCGTTAATAAAACTGATTATTCATTTATAACTTTTATCTTTGATACAAAATATTCAAAACATGAGTTAACACGGGTGCAGTTACAAGCCGTCAACTCATGTTGTAATAACATTTGGAAATAAAATTCAATTGTAATGTAAAATGTAACTAATAATTTATTGTATTTCTTACAGGACAAGTCATTTCATTATTTTATATTGTAATAAAATTACAAAAACTTGTATTTTATTTGAATATTTTATTTGTAAATGTGTTGATGTTTGAGAGAAATGATTCTGTGAGCGAATGAGTTTGTGAAATAGTTAGTGTGCGTTTATTGCGTAAACGTTCTACGAATTAGTGGATTAAAATGATTTATGGTTAATTGCGAGTGCAAATGATTTTGAGTGAACGAAGCGATTGAAGTGTGTCAACCCAACTTGGGAAATGTCACATTTCTGTGTGTTTTAAAGAGAATGTGTGCGGTTGAGATGAGCTTTTGTTTGGACGTCCAGTGAATATGTTGATTGAAATATGACTGATGATGTATTAGAAATGCAAATGATTTGAGTGGAAAGAATAAAAGAGCTTGAATGAAAAGGATAATAAATGTGGATGACGCGAAAGAAGTTTGCCAGGATAGGAATGTTTGACTGTTTGTTGAGTTTATATGTGTGACAAGGTTCGTGCCACCCCCAACTTTGTAAATGGCGTGATCTTATTGCATGTAGTATGTATAAAAGTATATATTTATCTTATGTGTTTGTGTTGTATATAAAAAGAAAGAAAAATGAACAATTTTTATTTATTTTCCTCATGTATCCTTTTAAAATTAGTAAATATGCAGTATTGTTGCATTAATGATTTAAATGAAATGTAATTTTTTTAAATAAATACATAATTTAGTTAGAATCATAAATTTGCTTTATTATATTTATTAAACAAACCTATCGATGTCCTACGTCCCGTTATATAGCGTTTAATTTAATTTTTTAGGGGTGAAATTGGTCAAAACGACACTGGTGCTGCCATCTCTTGGCGTGACGTCACAGAATATTTTTGAGCAGTGGCCTAGAAAATGAAGCTGTTAATTAAAAATTTTCCATCACAATATTTCTAATGATTTGCTATGAAAAATTTAAAGTGCTTATTTCTCGTAAACTAAGGGTAGTATGATAATGAGGGGTAGTTTACCCCCTCAATTTGGACCTACTGAATCCAAATATGCCCCCGGTTTTGTCGTGCAACCCTTAGTTTTCGAGTTATAAGTGCAGCTACGCTAGGAAATTGTAGTGATTTTAAAATACTTCTATCTCGTAAACTAAAGGACTTAAAACAAAAAGTTATTAATAAAAGGGGTATAATTTTTCATCCCCTATACTATGGGAATGCTAATAAGCCAATTAGAGCGGTTTTTGATTAATTTTTTGATCTCCCACATGTCATGTTATCCTGATACCAAATCGGGTGTTTTTGATCGTTCAAAAACTCAAAATCGAATCAAATTAATTAGTGAAATTTTAAAAACGCGATTACGTAAAAACTAAGAGTCGGAGGGTGGTTTACGGGTCATATTCGTACTCTACGCGTTTAAATACACCAATATACAGGTTGCAACCCCTAAAATGTTTCATAGGGAAGAAAATATTCAACCCTTATTTATATCTCCGGAACTATGAGTCCTTTGGAAAAACCCTTATATAGGATCGATAGGGGGTGTAAATACAAGCATCTTTTACATTTAACTTTTTCCTCTACAACCCCTAGTTTTCTAGATAATAATTATGAAAGTAGTGAAAATGCAGTTTACCCCCTTCATTTACTCGTAAACTAAGGGTTGTAGAAGAAAAAGTTAAATACAAAAGATGTTTGTATTTACATCCCCTATCGATTATATATAAGGGTTTTTTAAAAGGACTCACAGTTCCGGAGATACAAATAAGGGTTGAATAATTCCTACCCTAATAAACATTTTAGGGGTTGCAACATGTATACTGGTGTATTTTAACGCGTAGAGAACGAAAATGACCATTAAATTACTCTCCGGCCCTTAGTTTTTACGTAATCGCCCTTTTAAAATTTCAGTGATAGTTGGGTTTAGTTTTTGAACGATCAAAAACGCCCGATTTGGTATCAGGATAACATGACATGAGGGAGATCAAGAAATTAATTTAAAAATCGCTCTAATTGGGCTTATATGATGTCCACGGCATAGGGGATGAAGAATTATGCAACTTTTATTAATAATTTTTCGTTCTAAACCTTTTAGTTTACGAGATAAAAATTATTAAACAAACGCTTATTCTCTCATTATTTCTTGAATAATTGAAAGATTTTTTGTACTATTCCGGTCCATTTCAATGCGTAGATTACGAATATGTCCTCCAAATTACTCTCAGGACTTTAATTAAGCGAATATCCTTAATTAAAAGTCTTGTTATGTTGTTATATTATATCCTACGGTTTAATTAATTAGCAGCTCAATTTTTTGACCAGTCGGATAGAAACTCAGGAGAATTTGCCAACAGATGGCACACTGAACTTAATTACGTATTGTATAAAGGTATTTAGAGCAAAACAACAACAATTTATTAACTATAAATTATTTTATTGATTATTTAAATAATACAGACATTTTAAATAATAATAATGCACAGTACAGTAATGTATATGAATAAAATAAAAATATATTTCGTTTACAATAAATAGTAACTGATATAAAACACTATTATAATAAAATTGTAACAATACATGCTTTACAACAATGTACAATAACATAACGCAGTTTATAATTAAATAACAACAATATCAAGTATCAACAACAACAATAATAGAATTGTAACAATAAATGCCATAAACAATGCTTTATAACAATGTACAATAACATGACGCAGTTTAAAATTAAATAACAACAATATACCAAGTGTCAACAATGCACTGCAATCATAAAATTGTAACAATACATGCTATAAACAATGATTTATAACAATGTACAATAACATGATGCAGTTTACAATTAAATAACAACAATATCAAAGATCAACAATGCACTGCAATCAAAAAATTGTAACAATACATGTTATAAACAATGCTTTACAACAATATACAATAACATGACGTAATTTGTAATAAAATGACAACAATACCAAGTATCAACAATACACTGCAATCATAATTAATCTTTTTTTTTTTATTGTATAACAACAAAAATGCATGTTTCTGAAGACAGCTGAAGATGTTGTAGTATCTGAAGGGACCTGAAGAACTCCAGAAGATGCTTCTATACGTTCGCTGGAAGTTGTGATTTTTTGTATCCGGTCCACGGCAGACGACTAAAGGCTCCTTTACTCCCGACTTTAAAGCACAAATAAAAATTAGCTTTCTGGTTTATCATAAAACAAATAAAATCTCCAGCTATTTTAAACTGTTTCATAACACTAAAGCATTATAGGTACAATGAGACTTACAGTTTTTATGACAAGTGAAGTTCTTGAAGCTTTTCAGCTCTCTGAAGGTGAGGAAGTGTTGTAGCTGTGTGGACGAGCAGTCAGAGGACCTCTCTACGTCCGGTGGAAGCTGCGAGCAGCGCTGTCAGGTTCCACTATCTGGAAAATACAAAACTAAATTAGTAAACAAATGTATAATTCATAATAAAAAAAAAACTATACTAAGTAAATTACGAGGAATCCAATGCCGCAAACCGCGCTTTGATAAGTCTTTTAGTTTCAGAGTTATAGCGTCTCAAAGTTTAGATCCAAAATCGAAAAAAAACAATGGTTAACCACTTAGTTCTTTTTTGGTCAGAATTAAAATTTCTCTAAAAAGTAGCGGATTATACTAAGTAAATTACGAGGAATCCAATTTTAAAATTTTATCTTGTTCGCGGCAGCAGGATCTAGTGTCAGTAGTGTCAGACCCGCGTAGCGGATCCTGACGCTAGTGTAATACTATTTGTGCATAAAATGACCATTAACGCTAATTTAAACATAATTCAAAGACACTTACAGTTGAGTCACTATCTCGTATCAGAAACTAGAAGATCAGGGGGCCATCAATCAGAATTTGAGACTGTACGACTGGAAACAGCAGCCAGCAAGATGAACCGTTAAAGAGAATTGAACAAATCTGAAAATGCAAGAAAAATTACATAAATTTTTTTTAAAAATCCATGTAATACTAATAGTATAAATAATAATTTATTGTTTATAAAACATTACATTACGGCAGTGACTACGCAACTTTGGTAATGTAGTATCTAACCCAGAAAAGTACGAGGAATCTAAAAATGTCACGCTCAGACCGCTATCTTTAACCATTAATAAGATAGAGCCCCTAGAAATCACAAATCACATTAAAAATTGTTTTTATAAAAAAAATTATTAAATTATACCAGTAACTAATGAAGCCTACAAAATATTTTCATTAATCCAAACTTATGTAATTTAAGTCAGGGAACCCAATAGTGCCAAGATAAGCCCTGTACCTTGTACCGTACAAAAAACGGCTCTCTTAATTTAGCCCACCAACTATTTTTATTAATCTATAATCATGTAATTTAAGTCAGGGAATTCAATGTTGCTAATAACAGTCCTGTGTCTTGTACCGTTCAGAAGTTACAAAAAAAGCCCACTTAATTAAGCACACAAAACATTTTTATTAATTTAAACTTATGTAATTTAACTCCAGGAATCCAACTGTGCCAAGATCAGCCCTGTATCTTTTAACGTTTAGAAGTTACAAAAAAAGCCCTCTTAACTAAGCCCACAAAATATTTTCCCTAATTTGTACATTAAGTTAAGAAATTTCAGAATCCAAATTTTAATATTTTGTCATCCAGTTAAAAATGTATGGGGAAATCAAATTTTTAAAATTTAATTTGAGGTAGGTAAAGACATACCGTTTTTGATCACCTAACATCCAGTTAAGAATTTGTTGGGAAATAGAAATTTTAAAATTTAATTTGAGGTGGGTATATAGACATAATACTATGTTTGACCACCTAACATCCAGCATGTTACAAATACAGTCTAAATTCGGTCTACGAGGGTGAAGTACTCGTGTTACTAATATTTCGTTTATATTCAATTACTCTACTAATAATAGTACCAGCATAGTAAAAATTTGTAACCCAGGGTAAAATAATCCGAGGAATCCAATGGTGCCAAGATCAGCCCTGTATCTTGTATCGTTCAGAAGTTACAAAAATGGACTCTCTTAATTAAGCCCACAAAATATTTTCATTAATACAATCTTATGTAATCTTATGTAATTTAACTCAAGAAATCCAATGGTGCCAAGATCAGCCTTGTATCTTGTACCGTTCAGAAGTTACAAAAAAGAGCTTTCTTGATTAAGCCCACAAAATATTTCATTAATCTTGTCATATGTAATTCAACTCAAGGAATCCAATGGTGCCAAGATCAGCCCTGTATCTTGTACCGTTCAGAAGTTACAAAAAAGGGCTCTCTTAATTCAGCCCACAAAATATTTTTATTAATCTAATCTTATATAATTTTACTCAAGGAATCCAATGGTGCTAAGATCAGCCCTGTATCTTGTACCGTTCAGAAGTTACTAAAAAGGGCTCTCTTAATTAAGCCCACAAAATATTTTCATTAATCCAATCTTATGTAATTTTACTCATAGAATCCAATGGTGCCAAGATCAGCCCTGTATCTTGTACCGTTCAAAAGTTACTAAAAAGGGCTCTTTTAATTAAGCCCACAAAATATTTTCATTAATCCAGTCTTATGTAATTTAACTCAAGGAATCGAATGGTGTCAAGATCAGCTCTGTATCTTGTACCGTTCAGAAGTTACAAAAAAGGGCTCTCTTAATTAAGCCCACAAAATATTTTTATTAATCTAGTCGTATGTAATTTAACTCAAAGAATCCAAAGGTGCCAAGATCAGCCCTGTATCTTGTACCAATCAGAAGTTAATCAAAAGGGCTCTCTTAATTAAGCCCACAACATATTTTCATTAATCCAATCTTATGTAATTTTACTCAAGGAATCCATTGGTGTCAAGATCAATCCTGTATCTTATACCGTTCAGAAGTTACAAAAAAGGGCTTTCTTAATTAAGCCCATAACATATTTTCATTAATCTAATCTTATGTAATTTACCTCAAGGAATCCAATGGTGCCAAGATCAGCCCTGTATCTTGTACCATTCAGAAGTTACAAAAAGGGCACTCTTAATTAAGCCCACAAAATATTTTTATTAATCTAATCTTATGTAATTTTATTCAAGGAATCCAATGGTGTCAAGATCAGCCCTGTATCTTGTACCGTTCAGAAGTTACAAAAAAGGGCTCTCTTAATTAAGCCCACAAAATATTTTCATTAATCTAATCTTATGTAATTTAACTCAAGGAATCCAATGGTACCCACAAAATATTTTCATTAATTTAATCTTATGTAATTTAACTCAAGGAATCCAATGGTGCCCTGTATCTTGTACCGTTCAGAAGCTACTAAAAAGGGCTCTCTTAATTAACTCCACGAAATATTTTCATTAATCTAATCTTATGTAATTTAACTCAAGGAATCCAATGGTGTCAAGATCAGCTCTGTATCTTGTACCGTTCAGAAGTTACAAAAAAGGGCTCTCTTAATTAAGCCCACAAAATATTTTCATTAATTTAGCATTATGTAATTTAACTCAAGGAATCCAATGGTGCCAAGATCAGTCCTCTATCTTATACCGTTCAGAAGTTACAAAAAAGGGCTCTCTTAATTAAGCCCACAAAATATTTTTATTAATCTAGTCTTATGTAAATTAACTCAAGGAATCCAATGGTGCCAAGATCAGCCCTGTATCTTGTACCGTTCAGAAGTTACAAAAAAGGGCTTTCTTAATTAAGCCCACAAAATATTTTCATTAATCTAATCTTATGTAATTTAACTCAAGGAATCCAAAGGTGCCAAGATCAGCCCTGTATCTTGTAATGTTCAGAAGTTACAAAAAGGGCTCTCTTAATTAAGCCCACAAAATATTTTCATTAATCCAATCTTATGTAATTTTACACAAGGAATCCAATGGTGCCAAGATCAACCCTGTATCTTATACCGTGCAGAAGTTACTAAAAAGAGCTCTTAATTAAGCCCACAAAATATTTTCATTAATCCAATCTTATGTAATTTAACTCAAGGAATTCAATGCTGTCAAGATCAGCCCTGTATCTTGTACCATTCAGAAGTTACAAAAAAGGGCTTTCTTAATTAAGCCCACAAAATATTTTCATTAATCTAATATTATGTAATTTTATTCAAGGAATCCAATGGTGTCAAGATCAGCCCTGTATCTTGTACCGTTCAGAAGTTACAAAAAAGGGCTCTCTTAATTAAGCCCACAAAATATTTTCATTAATCTAATCTTATGTAATTTAACTCAAGGAATCCAATGGTGCCCACAAAATATTTTCTTTAATCTAATCTTATGTAATTTAACTCAAGGAATCGAATGGTTCCCTGTATATTGTACCATTCAGAAGTTACAAAAAAGGGCTCTCTTAATTAAGCACACAAAATATTTTTATTAATCTAATCTTATTCAATTTTATTCAAGGAATCCAATGGTGCCAAGATCAGCCCTGTATCTTGTACCGTTCAGAAGTTACAAAAAAGGGCTCTCTTAATGAAGCCCACAAAATATTTTCATTAATATAATCTTATGTAATTTATCTCAAGGAATCCAATGGTGCTAAGATCAGCCCTGTATCTTGTACCGTTCAGAAGTTACAAAAAAAGGCTCTCTTAATTAAGCCCGCAAAATATTTTTATTAATCTAATCTTATGTAATTTAACTCAAGGAATCCAATGGTGCCCACAAAATATTTTCATTAATCTAATCTTATGTAATTTAACTCAAGGAATCCAATGGTGCCCTGTATATTGTACCGTTCAGAAGTTACTAAAAGGGCTCTCTTAATTAAGGCCACAAAATATTTTCATTAATCTAATCTTATGCAATTTAACTCAAGGAATCCAATGGTGCTAAGATTCGCCCTGTATCTTGTACCATTCAGAAGTTACAAAAAAGGGCTCTCTTAATTAAGCACACAAAATATTTTTATTAATCTAATCTTATTCAATTTTATTCAAGGAATCCAATGGTGCCAAGATCAGCCCTGTATCTTGTACCGTTCAGAAGTTACAAAAAAGGGCTCTCTTAATGAAGCCTACAAAATATTTTCATTAATTTAATCTTATGTAATTTATCTCAAGGAATCCAATGGTGCCAAGATCAGCCCTGTATCTTGTACCGTTCAGAAGTTACAAAAAAGGGCTCTCTTAATTAAGCCCGCAAAATATTTTTATTAATCTAATCTTATGTAATTTAACGCAAGGAATCCAATGGTGCCAAGGTCAGTCCTGTATCTTTTACAAAAAAGGGCTCTCCTAATTAAGCCCACAAAATATTTTCATTACTCTAATCTTATGTAATTTTACTCAAGGAATCCAATGGTGCCAAGATCAAACCTGTATCTTGTACCATTCAGAAGTTACAAAAAAGGGCTCTCTTAATTAAGCCCACAAAATATTTTTATTAATCTAATCTTATGTAATTTTATTCAAGGAATCCAATGGTGTCAAGATCAGCCGTGTATCTTGTACCGTTCAGAAGTTACAAAAAAGGGCTCTCTTAATTAAGCCCACAAAATATTTTCATTAATCTAATCTTATGTAATTTAACTCAAGGAATCCAATGGTGCCCACAAAATATTTTCATTAATCTAATCTTATGTAATTTAACTCATGGAATCCAATGGTGCCCTGTATATTGTACCTTTCAGAAGTTACTAAAAAGGGCTCTCTTAATTAAGGCCACAAAATATTTTCATTAATCTAATCTTATGCAATTTAACTCAAGGAATCCAATGGTGCTAAGATTCGCCCTGTATCTTGTACCATTCAGAAGTTACAAAAAAGGGCTCTCTTAATTAAGCACAAAAAATATTTTTATTAATCTAATCTTATTCATATTTATTCAAGGAATCCAATGGTGCCAAGATCAGTCCTGTTTCTTGTACCGTTCAGAAGTTACAAAAAAGGGCTCTCTTAATGAAGCCCACAAAATATTTTCATTAATTTAATCTTATGTAATTTATCTCAAGGAATCCAATGGTGCCAAGATCAGCCCTGTATCTTGTACCGTTCAGAAGTTACAAAAAAAATGCTCTCTTAATTAAGCCCGCAAAATTTTTTTCTTAATCTAATCTTATGTAATTTAACGCAAAGAATCCAATGGTGCCAAGGTCAGTCCTGTATCTTTTACAAAAAAGGGCTCTCCTAATTATTCCCACAAAATATTTTCATTAATCTAATCTTATGTAATTTTACTCAAGGAATCCAATGGTGCCAAGATCAGTTCTGTATCTTGTACTGTTCATAAGTTACAAAAAAAAGCTGTCTTAATTAAGCGCACAAAATATTTTCATTAATCTAATCTTATGTAATTTTACTCAAGGAATCCAATGGTGCCAAGATCAGTCCTGTATCTTGTACTGTTCATAAGTTACAAAAAGGGCTGTCTTAATTAAGCGCACAAAATATTTTCATTAATCTAATCTTATGTAATTGTACTCAAGGAATCCAATGGTGCCAAGATCAGTCCTGTATCTTGTACTGTTCATAAGTTACAAAAAAGGGCTGTCTTAATTAAGCGCACAAAATATTTTCATTAATCTAATCTTATGTAATTTTACTCAAGGAATCCAATGGTGCCAAGATCAGTCCTGTATCTTGTACTGTTCATAAGTTACAAAAAAGGGCTGTCTTAATTAAGCGCACATAATATTTTCATTAATCTAATCTTATGTCTCGATTACGAGACCCTTTTTATGAGGATGAAATACTCGTGTTAGTTATATTTTCTTTTTATTTAATAACTCTACTAATAATAGTACCAGAATAGTAAAAATTTGTGAACCGGGTTAAAAAAATTCAATAAATTTAAACTAAAATTGTCACTCGACAGCGAGACTCTCGAATAACGAGATTATTAATTACTTTATTACTAGAGGTAGAAAATTTGTACTTTTATAAAATGCTTTCTACTAAATTTTTAAACTGGGCGCCTATGACTTAAACAACCATGAGTATCAGTCAATTGACGGCTGGTAAACGCACACACGTTATAAAGTATGTGAAAGTGTTGAAAATTAAGTAATTAATATTGAAACACTTACATTTGATGTCAAGGAGTACTGGACCTTCTTCAACGGTTTTTCTGCACCAGGTCTCACGTCACAGGAACTGGATGGGCGGCACCACAGGCTGTGCGGGTCTTACAGCCGGAGGTAAAGATACTACAACTGGAACAAGTCTGAAAAATATAACAAAAATAAATTAGATGTGTAGGTAATATATAAATTAATTAATAAACAATTTTACCTTGTTCTCTTAGTAGAAAATTTGACTTAGGGCTCTTAAATTTGTGCCTCTGCTGAAGTGTTGAAATATCTGCAAAGATATAAATGATTTATTGATGATTCATTAAAATTTAAGTCATAATGTTACCTAATTATCTTTGGCAGATAACCTCAAAATGTTGAGAATGACAATAGATCTCTTCGTGAGTTCAGTCTGAAATAAATAATTAAATAAATAAATAAACCATGTTTCATAATGAAATATAATAAAACTTACACTTTTTCTTATTACTAGGCCCCTGCACGATCCTTCAAATGATGTAATAACAACAGACTGCAAATATGTAACATAAAAATAATTTTAAACAACTCAATATACTTTTAAAATATAAATAAACCTTTAAACAATAGTAGAATCATGTAAATCTCGATAGATTTTAAATAAAACAGCACTAAATTTCCACTATTATAATACTAAACCTCTTTCCCAAATGTTTGTATTTGTGTGAATGAATAAAATATGACGAAACTGATTCGGCTAATTTAATTAAAAAAACTTGGAATGTTGTTGATTATTTCAATGTACAGTCTGCCCGCGCCGTGCTGGCTTTTTCTATGTATAGTCTGACCATGCTGACATTTCGTATGAATTACGTTTCATATTGAAGTTAAAAGGCAACAAATAAAAAAAAGTTATGAAACAAGGTTCAGACATTAATAATAAAAAGAATATTAAATATGACTTACTCATTTAAGCGCTTCTGAGTTGATGGCTGGTAACCGCACACACAGAAAATATGATAACACATTGTATGTGAGGATGCCACATCTAAGTTGAAGTGATGTTACCTATAATTAAAATATTAAAACATTTTAACATAAAATATAATAAACTGGTAAATAATTTCATCAAAATATTATTGCAAATACTCTAACAAAAATTCCCACACCCAGTATACCCTAAAAAGTATGTGAAACAATCCTTTTACCCACTAAAATATTTAAAAAATCAATTTCATAATGATTATGAAATTATTTCGGCAATAAAAATATACCAAAATATTCTACATTAATTTCTACACCTTTTAGTAATATTTTCACTTACCCAAAATGGGTATAACCACCCGAAAAAAATTAAAACACTGTATATTTTATCACATTTACACCACTGCATAGAAATACGTCTTTTATTTGCAAGAATCGGAAAATGAATGAATTTGGACAAGTCAAGCTTCGCTCGTCACACGTACACGAGCGGTGTATGTAAAGTTTGTACAAAAATATATCGTTATAGCTTTGACTTACTATAAGCTTGCGGAATGCCGCACACAGCAGGGAGTAGCACTACCTAGCGCGAGGGGTAGGATTAGCAAAATTTGAAATACACTAGGGTTTTTCATTTCAATTCTTAGACATTTTAAAATTTCTATTAGTAATGAATTCCGAAAATCAAATAAGAGATTTGATCTTTTCGTCAAATTAGGAAAAAACAAGATTAGTGAGAACATTATCTTGAGAGAATTAAGATTTTTAAATTAAATTGGAAAATATTTAATACGTACCTGTTCTTTCAACGCCATAAATCAAGCTTAAATCCGCTTAAATGTTTAACAATAGGCCTGCTGTGAGGGCCATAACGATATACCTTTGGATATACTATATGTATTAGTGCACAGATCTAGAAACAAAAATCGATAATTTTTAGTTTTTAGTTGAAGCCTGCACTATTACACATGCAATGCACTAATACATACACATGAAATAAAGTAAAGTATACGGATAGGACACTTTGAAAAATTGTAGAGACTACGCTAATATGAATTAAATTATGAAAATATGGTTGTTTACTAATAGTCGAGTCAATATACTAATCCACTTCCCGTTTTTTGCGCAGTAAGATGGATCGAAATGGGGTTTTTTACATTCGCTTCCTAAAATTAAATAGAAACTTTGTGACTACTTGTGATCCGCTTGGGTTTGCAAATTGCATTTGTGCACTGCAAAATGCATTCTGAAAAGTGCATTTTTGCAGGCAGTAGGTAGTTAAAAAATTAATAACTTGGCGAATAACGACTGCAATTGCACCAGTGCGGGTCCCCGGGGGTTTTCGAGGTCGCAGAATCCGAATCTGACATTAAATTCAGCTTCCCGGGTACCTGGAGCACCGTACCTGGACATAAACGTTATTCCTTGGAGTTTTCTTAAAATTATCGTGCAAGGCGGCAGAAAATCGGCATCCGGGGATTTCTTGGGACGCTGATCTCGAATCGTCCATCGGCAACCCTCTCCCGGGTACCTGGGGCTCCGGACCTGGACATATACGCCATCCTCTGGAGTTTTCCTGAATTTATCATGCTAACTGAAAGAAAACCGGCATTCGGGGGTTTCTTGGGGCGCTGATATCGAATCGGCAACCCTCTCCCGGGTACCTGGGGCACCGGACCTGGACATATACGTCATCCTCTGGAGTTTTCCTGAATTTATCTTGCGAGCTGAAAGAAAACCAATAGGAATGCACATTTGCGCGTGCGTATAGTACAATCACACCAACCAGCACGCTTCAAACGTCAAATTCGGGGTTATGTTGACATTGCGCATGTGCCAACATTATAAAATTAAGAAATTAAATTAAGAAGTTGAAAATATCTAACTTTTTAGTTTAGTGACGATAGTTTAGTTTGTTAGTTTAGTTGCATAAACGATCATATAAGAAACAATGATGTGTACTTCCTTAGTTTAATATCATAATGTAATTTCTTAATTTAATAGTCTGCATATACCCACCATAAAACTAAAAATCTGAAAATTATGGCGCTTGGTTAAATGAAATCTTAAACTACTTCTTACACCTTTCGTCAACGGTTACTCTTCTCTCTCCGGAAGATCTCTCTCTCTCTCATGGTATCAGGCCATGCGCAGGTAGGGTCTCGCTACGTTGTGCCTGTCTGTATAAGAGTGTCCATATTAACTCACACAAAGGTACCTTTAAAATAAAGACGTATATGTCTAGGTACGGTGCCCCCAGGTACCCGGGAGAGGGATGCCGATGGCCGATTCGAGAGCAGCGCCCCAAGAAACCCCCAGATACCGATTTTCTTTCAGTTCGCATGATAAATTCAGGAAAACTCCAGAGGATGACGTATATGTCCAGGTACGGTGCCCCAAGTACCCGGAAGGTTGAATTTAATGTCAGATTCGGATTCTACGACCTCGAAAACCCCCGGGGACCCGCACTGGTGCAATTGCAGTCGTTATTCGCCAAGTTATTAATTTTTAAACTACTGCCTGCAATAATGCACTTTTCAGAATGCATTTTGCAGTGCACAAATGCAATTTGCAAACCCAAGCGGATCACAAGTAGTCACAAAGTTTCTATTTAATTTTAGGAAGCGAATGCAAAAAACCCCATTTCGATCCATCTTACTGCGCAAAAAACGGGAAGTGAGACCGATTTTAGTAGTATATTGACTCGACTATAAAGAAACTACCAAATTGTATTTTATTTTTTGTAACATTTAGAAACAGTTGGAGTACATTTTAATTCCAGCCCCATCGTTTGAGAAGATTTTCAGCTATACATCTACGTCACACAAACTTTAAAAATTAATTACAGCTTTATTAAAAACAATTATTAAGGCTTATCAGTACTCTCAATCGCTTTCAAATAACATTAAGTTAAGTAACTTTTAAAAAAATGGTAAACTACCCTATTGGTTTTTATTTGCAATTAATCTAGAAATCTCTTGTTTAACATAACTCGGTGGCGAAGTAAAACATTTGTACAGTGTCTTCTAAATCAAAACCGCATTTCGTCGTTCTCACCCCTTATATTTTTCATACGAATCTCTTCCACTTGAGTCGTTGGTAGGGCGGAAGTTCATCCCTTTGTAGAAGTTGTAGGGTAGTAGGGAAGTGAAGGGTCCGTGCCACATGCTGCGTAGTCCAGTTGCGATCACGAGTGCGTAGTTCCTGAGAGATACGACGCAATAGCAACAAACACACGCACAAGTGTGTCCAAGCCTTCGACCATATATAGGAATAGACAAACAACGCAAGCCTTTGTTGTGAAGCAAAGAACTAGCGCAGCGGTGTGAAGAGGAGTATGACCTGCAGACACTTTGAAGTGTTGCAGTTGCCTATTTTCATTCTCTGTTCCATGACAACAAACCAGAAGTCAGCAATGTGCAACACTCTAACGTGTCCTCACCTCCTTTCCCCGCCTATAGCTGCTACTCACGGCTACGGTACTTCTTGCCTTCACAACATTGTATAGAGTAAAATTCAAATAGCTAGAACTCTGCGCGAAGTACGAATTCTCGTCTTAGAGAGAGAAGCATAGATGATAAACAAGAGGAAACTACGCTACTGTCTGTTCTACTAAACATCAGCTTCAATATCTGTTATTCTCATGTTGACATTCGTAGCGTTTTGCTTCGTGTAACCCTGTGAATTTTGTAATTGATTGTGATTGAGTTATATTTTAGTTTTCTTTGAAAATTAAGTGAAGTGCAGCGCAGCATATACTCGCTAGCTCCGCTTTTGTAAAACGGACAGTACATGACAAGCTCTGCCTTCTCGCGCAGTCCAGGGTCCTAGCTATTTGAATTTTACTCTGCTACAGCATTGAGTGTTATCTGTCTATACCTATATATGGTCGAAGGTCCGAGCACACGTGGACTGCACAGTGCACATCCATAGCCACCCCCGATGTGCATGCGCACATAGGGTGAAATTGTTGTGAAATTTAGCAAATTGCCGTTTTTAATTGACGGCTGAGTTTTAACGAGTTGATTTGAATTTTAACTCCGGGAATTATGCTGGTGAATATGAGAGCGCTCCTTTTAATTTTTATTGACTGCATTCATTAACGAGCTATTTGATTGAAAAGGAAAAACGTGTTCAACTAGAACACATTTTCAAGTTTATTTTGTTGGAAACGTGAACATGTTTTCGCACAAATGTAATTTGTATGGATGCAATGTGCAGAAAATTCAGGGCAAAATTATGTTTCATATCTGCAATTATTTTCCAAATAAATGTTACAATGCAACAATAACAATTACAAATAAATTAAACAAATATATGCTGCACAGAAAATATTGCACATTTTTTCAAAAAATATTCAAACAAACAAAATATGTTGACAAAAAATTACGAGAACATAAATTTAAATTTAAAAATATCATGTAAGATATTTAACAGGTTAAGCGCCAAGGATATTCATCTAAACTTTCCACACGGGCCAAGATATTTTTCGACATATTTTGATGAATCTGTGTCTTTAAAATCTATTTCACACAATTTTGGCAAATTTTAATCTTTGCAATAAAAAATTCCTATTTAGTTCGTTTAATTTGGCTTTTAATGATTTTTCAGAAAAAAATTAATTATTTCTGCCTTAAAATTATGGCTACAGAAAGCCTGAACCAGCGTTTGTTTTGAAGGGCCACAGCGGACACAATACAACATTGAAACTCGTAAGAAAATGTCCGCTTGGCCAGACAGTATCGACAAAAAATTAAAAGCAAAGCGGACACCGGTGTCCGCCATGGCCGAATTGGCTAGGCAAGTAGAGGACAACGGTGTCCGCCGTGGCGCTTAACCTGTTAAGGAATATATTATGAATAAGCGATGTTTATGTAAGATGTTGTTAAAACCACTATATTAACAGGGGTTGTAATGTTGAGTAGTCAGTATCTGGTGTCGCACGTTTTTTGAAAGTTTCAAAATATGCAATAATTATGCGTGTCAAGCAATATGCACAAAGTTGAGAAATACGTATGTAAAACTCATAGAAATACCTATATGGAAAAAATTAGGCTATATATCTGAAATGTAAACATCTGATTATTTTTTTAAGCAATTTATTAAGCTCAATAATAGCAAATATGTATTATGCATATAATCCGGAGTGTAATGATGACATTTAAAATATTAGTCCCAAATTATGGTACATAATTTTTTTGTTGGTCGAACAAGATAATTCAACAAATCACAATAAATTTGAATTACCTACTTCTATCAAAGTAAGAACCATTAAAAAATTATTTAGCTAACATATTATTGTTTATTTTAAAACACCTAAAACCAGACATCCAAAATAAGCGAACAATTTTAAGTTATTCACCTGGATTTAAATTTTATGATTGTAGTATAGATATTAGATATTTATTTTACATATTTTAATTTGAAATCGCTTTTCATCTCATATAAACATAATCAATATTTTGTGCATATAAACAAACTAGAAACTACAATGTTTCGCTAACAAACCAACTCCGTCAAGTTAAAACCAACTTTACTAATTATTATAAAGTTAGTATGACGCGCTTGGAGTCTCTTATAGCAGTGCGGCGATATTTTCTCTCAGTTTGTTATTAATAGTTTCTGCAATTTTTAATGAAATAACTAGAAAATTTGTCAAAGTGCGTGTAAAGTGTCCAGTGACAGACTGATCCAGTTTTCAGAACGATAGCGGTCCAGGAACGAAGGTCATCAACGAAAAGGTGGGCTTAAAAATTTATAAACTTTGTTACACTTACACCTCTTAATAAAAGCATCATAACTATGGTGATTTTAAACAAGCAAAGTAAAAAATTACCCACAAGTGGCTTTGATCAAAATTATACCCACTTGTGGGTAAATTGTTACTTTGCTTGTTGGAAGTCACCATAGAAACGATGTTTTAGGTTGAAACTTAATATTTTTAAAATATTTAAGCAGTTATTAAGAGGTGTTGGATAAAAGGTTATACTTCACACGTGGGCAAAAAGGAATGACCCACTCGAGAAAATTATCTCACCCAGCCTTCGGCCTCGTGAGTTAAGATTTCCCTAGTGGGTAATTCCTTACTTTGTCCACCTGGAAAGTAAATAACTATTATATGTATCCTGATCTTTGTCAATTAATATTTCTTTTAGAATTATAAATATTTAACGAACGTTACATTATGAAAATAAAAATATACACACCTATCACGCCAATTTAATTAGGGTAGCAGCCCAACATATTGTGGGTCACCGGCATATAAACTGTCCTTACCGTTCTTGATACTTAATATACTATTATAGCATATTTAATTTGAGAATATTATTAATTATTTTATATTTCGCTACAATATTTTTTGTTATAAACATTGCAAATCCAACCGATCCAACTATGTAACTTTCAACAAACGGATTCATTTCTGACAGTTATAAGAAAGGTTATGTCGTCAAGTTAGCAGTTTACTGAAATGATTATTTATTTATTTATTTATTTATTAATATTTGGCTGTTTACAGCAAGTCAAGTAAAAAATGTAAGGATTAAAATATAATACAATTTATGAATTTTATAAAAATATAAAATATAACTATCTGTGTTTCAACTCAAATTATGTCATTAAAATTCGAGTTTAAGTACCCATGAATCGAATAGAAAGCGTTTTTCATTAAATAAAGTTTAATTTGGGTTTAAATTTTTTTTAAATCCGAGTTTTTAAGATGCTTAGGTAATATATTGTAGCAATCTAGATTTAAGGAGTTATTACACGACTTGTTTAACCTAAAACGAGGTTTTCTCAGTAAATTTGCAGATCGGGTGTCATGATAATGAATGTCACTATTTATGCACAATGCACATTGAATCTTTAGTTTTGTGGATTTCAATCAGTGTATGAAATATGAAAAGAGATGGTAGAGTCAGAATACTTGTCTCAATAAAATAAGATAAACAATGTTCTCTATACTTTAAGTTACACATGAACCACACACTTCACATTCACATCACACATCTTACAAAATACAGAAGAAGTAACCAATTACATCCTTGTATTCTTCGCAATAAACATTGAAAACAAAAAACAATAGTATGCGTACAATGTTTTGCTCGGTAGCATGATTATTATAACCTGTATATAATATTCATCAGCACAGCATTCTGTCTGCGATGTGACGTTGGCAAACAAGCTGGCCTCTAAACATATATGCTTGTCCCTCGTTAAACAAACATAAATAAACCATCGCGGATAGTTTAGCTTGGGTTTACCTCTGAACCGTGCAGTCGTAACACCCGGCATGTATGTGTAAATGTGTAGTTTGCAGCAAATGAACTTGCGCTAGTCGAGTTGACTTCTGCCTCGCAAACCGAATTAATATTTACGAGCCAGCTCGCTCGAACACCGTTTATAACTAATTCATTGTTTCCAGCAACTATTAGGGCTGTAATATGCGGCGAACATTCGCAGAAATATTTAAATTAATGTTGAAACTTTAACATTGACTGAAAATACCTTCTCGCTTACAATCATACATAATTAACATTAGCAACAGGATTCTCTAAAGCTAATCTATCATTTTTATTAGAAAATTATACTCTACACTTAATATAGTTTTTAAAATGTTATCTTAATAAATATAAAAACCTAATATACCTATACAATAATAATAATAGCAATACCTAACTAAATAAAAAGAAGTGATTATAGAATTAAATAATTTGGAAATATTATATTACGATACAAGTGTATAAGTATAGCTATTAATATAACAAGAATATTATGCGATTTATAATACCGAGGATGTTGTTAACGAGGTGAAACCGAGTCTCTTTGAATATCCAAGGGGGCTTAAATCGCAAATATTTGCGTTATATTCAAAGCTTAATCGTATCATCAACGACAGCGATGTTAAAACAAATCAACAATTTTATCTGTCAATTAGTAGACAGTTCGCATTATGGAAGAGTTTTGATGTCATTATGGTTCTTATATAAGTCCGTCACTAATGAATTATAAAATATCTAACGTATTATAAGTAACTAACTTATTATGTACTATGTTTACATGCAGTTTTGAAACCGTTTCCAAATCGTTTTGAGTTTTAAAATCTCCATGTAAACAGTGTCAAAACGGTTTTGAGTTAACTCAAACCAAAACCAAAATTCTTGGATTTGACTTGAAAATTAGTTTCAAAACTAGTCATGTAAACAGGTAAAATTAAGTTTTGAGATTGCGCATGCGTACTTCGCAGAGATTTCTGCCGTTTTTTGAACGTACTTACTAACCTACAAAGTACAAACACCAATTGTCAGTTGTGACTTAAAACTGAGTTGTTTTCTTATTTAGAGTTTTCGTAAATTTGAAAATAAAAATGCCAAAACGAAATATTTGGAGTGAAGAGGTTATATTTTTCGTTCCGCCGATCTGTCACTCATCTGCCATTTACATGATCTAAATGTGCTTGCGCCGAAACTGTTTTCGAACCTTCGTTATCACTTGTTTTGAAAACTGCATGTAAACAGTTTTAGATAATTTTGACTGAAAACCCAAACCATTTTCAAAACTGCATGTAAACTTAGTAATGTTCTTTATAATTATCAATAAAATAAATGTTGCATATTAAAAGATAAGAACAGTTGATGATACAATTAAATTATTTATGTTTTTTTTTTAAATTGGATTTTGGAATATTAAATATTAATAACTGTTTTATTTGTTCTAGGTAAGTCAGTGCTTCATCAGAAATTTCATTAATGTGACTACGAAAAGTAAGTTTGGAATTTGTTACTTTTTATTTCCGCATAATTAAATTATTTACCGTTTTGTTTGGTTCACATTTTTCTCTCCTTCTCAATACGAAATTGCAAAAAATTGGAACATATTCTTATATTATATTTAAAAATAAATAAATGTAGAATAAATCCTTTACTAATCGAAGTCTCGATTTAGTGGAAGAGTTTTCCTTCTCAGTCCAAAATATGTATCTGTTATGGAACAGCTCTATATTTTAATTAATTAAAAATCTACAGAGGAAAATAAACAACAATTTTTGTTTTAAATTACAATTAAAATCAAACATTTCTAGCAATTGGCAAAAACTCCAACTTCAGAAACTGATCCTAACCAAATTCAAAGTCCGCGAAATAATTAAATCAAACACAAATGTTTAATTAAAAATTGAATAGTCATAGGAACAATATTTTCACGGTCTCTGTCCACGTGTAGAGAAAGCACATGCACGAGTACCTACCAACACATAAAATCGAATGGCGCTAATCAATGTATTTCATTGCAGCCCAGAGATAACCGAATGCGATTGCAATCAACCATTACTGTGTTTTGAATTTTACATGTATTGTCATTTATTTCGACGCAGCCTACTGTATCTGTCCCTAGAGTGTGGGGTATACGTGGTGCCCCCAGGACTGTACTGGGAAAATTTGACGTTATCGTTAAATGGGAATTTGTGCAAAATGTGCCGCAGATTCTTTTATCAGAAAAGTACGAAATACAAAATTTAAAAACATTAAGTAGGGAAGAGTGTTGTACCTTGGGACGCATCCCATTCAACACATTGATCGTATTGACGTCTGTAAGACGTACATCTTGATACTGTCTTAGAGACGTCATAAGGAGACTAGTATTGGTTGAATTTTAGACGTCTTACGCGGTAGTCTTATTCGTCATTATGTTGTCCAGTTTTAAATCTTCCGCTTACAATATTCAGTAGTCCTGTATTTGTCTCAAAATACATTTTGGTTTATGACATACAGGAATCCTATATTGATCAAAATTAAGTCGTATATTGGTCATTAAAAAGGACATAATTTGACTGTAGAGAAGATATTTAATAGACGTCATTTGCATGGAAGAAAATAACATCTTTTCAACATCCAGAATGGAGGACATAAGACACACGTATGTGACGTCTTTGTGATTACATTTGGATCAGACGTTTTAACATTATAAAGACGTCTTAACGACTTATTTGTGTTGTATGGGATGTACTTTTGGACATCAATTGCAGCCACATCTAGCATTAAAATATAGGTACTAATTTGAAGTAGAATTTGACAACACTGTTGAAAATAAACTGATACACGTTGTTTCAAGACTCTTGCTCTTATTGTTCGTTTTTTTAAAAGGAGGAAGTGTATTTTTTGATCGTATGTTGCATCTTGTATTATTAAGTACCTACCTATTTGGTACCTTTCATTGTCTTATAGTCCAGTTAGTATATCATTGTATTACTTCTTCGAAAACTTCTTGCATTGATATTTAAAAGTTAATTAAACAAATAGGTACTGCGTTATATTTAATAAAAATATTTGCTTAGTTGTAGGTACCTTTGGACAATAATTTGCTTGTATCTTAGGACATGTTCCAAAGCACAGGTACATGTCTTCGAGGACATGTAAACTTCAAATTTCAAGTTATTTAAAAAAAAGCATTTTTGATTAGTAAATTAGTAATAAATGTAAAAATATATCACCGCAAATGAACGAATTGCGATGATATCCAGCCAACGCGCATTGAGCGAATTTTGTTTTACATTATCAAAAATATTTTTAATTGCGCTCCAAAGGCGAATGTCTGGGTACGTTACTGCAGGAGTCCCCAACCTCCTTAAATAACAAACATGTATTGTATATATTGTTATAGCAATATTAGCCTTTCGTGGTAAGATGCCTTTCGAAAATTTTATTTATTTGTTCGTCTTCTGTTTGGTTTGATTAATTTTTGTGGGTCCGGCTCTGGCTAGTGGCGCCGATTGGTGATGCGTTGGGGGTAATTAACGCATGTTGCACCCCCTACCCCCTTATAGCATCCCCCCCTGCCGTGATATTATCTGAACCATTTCGTATAATTTTATAGCTTTCCATCGACGGGTATTCGAAACGAAACGAGTGGAGTTCGCCGCATTTTTTAGTTAATTTGCCTCTTTGATTACCATTTCACGTCAATTGTATATTTTTTTTGGAAAATATTAGCTATACTTTCACTAACTACACCATCGTTATTTCAAATAATGCCCATACAAAGCGCAAAAAAGTTTATCTAATTTTTTGTTTGTTTATTTTTTGCGTGTTTTACGTGAATTTTAATAATATCGCCAACGGATGTAGCATGTTGAATATTTGCGTGGATTTTTTTCACAATCATTTTATGAAAATTTAGTTAGACAAATAGAAATGTTATTATTTTACAGTCAAAACATTTTTCATGGTTGGATGGCTTGATTTTATAGGTAGGTATTCAAAAACAACAACACACAATCATATTGTTTCATGTTTCATATTGCCATAAATCTAATAATAAATTTAACGCAACATGTTTGTCATTATGCGGCATAACTTAATTTTATTTGGTCGGTAGTTAAACTAAATTCAGAATAAGTATTATTTTGCCTTAAATCGAGGTTGATGACACAAGCTTTAGACAAAAACAAGCTACGTATTATTATTATTATACGAGTATGAAATAGTGAAATCCAGGGCTTAGATGTCCCTATAAATTAAACTAGGTAGGGTACCTATACTTTATAGGTACTATATGTAAAAAATTAAAACTTGAAAAAGTGAAAAAAAATGTTACTTTTAGTAGGTATTCAACCTTATCACTTGTCTTTAACGCATTTCTTTACTGTACTTTACTTTACTAGCAGTACACTTAAGGGATCCGTCTGATAGTTAATTTTTTTTAAACAGAGGTGTGTGCGCCCAGAGGTTTATCCTTTATTTACAACATATGAACATGTCACCAAAAGATGTTAGAAGAAAAAATGAATAAATCTTCTAATGATTAATAATTATTGTAAATTTATTAAGAACTGTTATCGTTTGTTATTTAGTGCGTACTTATTCATTTTTATATTTTGACTACCGCATTAGACGTCTAAAATTCGACCAATACTAGTCCCCGTATGACGTCTATAAGACAGTAGCAAGATGTACGCCTTACAGACGTTAATACGATCGATGTGTGTATGGGTATATTATCCTGTAATGACGAATTCAATAGATATTTTACTTTATATATATTTTTTGCTCTTAAAATTTTGTTTCTCTATTTTTGATGTCTACAGCTGTATGACAATTTTATTACGACAAGCTCTAGATTTATATTATGTCTTTCACAAATAGATGAACCATGAAACCATGAAAGATGATGATTATAACATATGATGTATTTGCATATACCAGGTAATTATGATAAATTGGTAACTATACATAATTACCATATTGATACGTATGTTCTTAATGTACGAGTCACCCTTGAGGCATGTTCTCTATTACCTGTCTAACAACATTTTAGAGCAGACGATATGTCAAATACAAAACCTATCATACTGCAATTATGGAAATTATGATGAAGATTCTCAAATGCTTGCATCTTTATACCTATAAAATAATTAATTATTTTAGATACGTCACCTATAATATAATTTATTACTGTAAGATTAAGACTTGTTTTGAAGAGTTTTTCGACAATATTCTACAGAATTATTGTCTAAAAAACATTTTACCAAATAGAAAAAATGAGAAAAATGCTTTCGAAATTATAACACAATAAAGCAATACGCTATTTTAAACACTGCTCAAAAACAAAATCGAGCCACTTGGCCGAACCAAAAAAATGTCTGTTTTTAAAATGCCGGGCATTTCTTTTAGGGACGTGTTAACCAAAATCTGGAAATTCCCTCTGGAGATACATTCCTCCTCTACGTTCTCCAAAAATCCCGAAGAGGTTCGCTCCCCCCGACCCCCTGATAAATCGCTTTATGTGATGTCATGTTTGAGCAATGAAAATCTCAAAGTTTGAAGGCTTGTAGCTCCAAAAAATCCTATCTAAAGGGGATTGTTCGACTCGATTCTCACAAAGCCCTATCAATTTTCTTGTGTTACGTTGCTTTTAAGTACGAGTAGGTACAAATATGGATTGTTTCGGCTTGTGGTTTCATAGATTTTAGAAGTATTCACATGTACCATCGATGAGAAGAAAAACTTTGTCAAAAAAGTCATAAAGGCATTATATGGTTATTTCATGGCGCATAATCTAATCAGAAGAACTACTTAAAAAAAATTTTGGTAACTGACATTATAATTTATTTATTTTATTTTATTTACCACCTTTCAACAGGATAATTATATTATTGTTTTACTTTATAATAAAGTACTTTTTGGGGAGTTTACGTTGTCCATAGTAAAACCATGTCATAAAATTGTTGATTAGTCCTCTTTTAACTGATTAATCAATAAAAATAAAGTTCATTAAAATTTTTGCACCGTGGGCCGGAAAGGATTTGTTGAGTAAAGTAGACTTTTAAGTCAGGATAAATAAAAAATTATTGTATTAGTGATCATTTGGCTTAATCTTAGTTAATATTGGTTGTATAGCTTGAAATTGCCTATAAAAATAACCTGAATCTGTAAGTTTGTATAATTTTAGAAATGTAATCTCCTCTTTTGTGCTTACTATCCTCTTAGTATGAATCCCGATATCAACAGCCTAAATATTTGATTCCCCTTCGTATTCCATGCCACAATTTCCTTATAAATCTTTCACGTGAGCAAATTCGTCTCTTTGTTTAGCAACGACGCGGCGGCGGCGGCGGCGGTAGCGGCGTACCGAACATTGGGAACACCGAACACGACAGGGACAACAGACGGGTGGTTTCGATTTTATACAAATAACGTCAATACACCCCGTAAATATCCACTTGTCTGCATAGCGAACGAGACGAATACGCAATACACTCGCCCAGAGAAATTATCCACGGGAGATTTCATATTTCAAAAGTTTATCATAAAAACATTCATTCGCAAACTTGACCTAACTTACTTATTTAGCTTCAATTTAAAACAACTATAAATAATGACTATATACCTCAGCAGTCTGCACGTAACTTTAATAGGTTATAATTTGATACACTGATAACAGTTTTTTTTTTTCAAAATTCGCAAAAATAAAGGTAGTGAAAATTATAGTTCCATTGCTTTGAACGTCCATTTTACTGTTTATTTATTATGGTATTTATAAAATAAAATAATAAATACTATCATATCAGACTATCTACAAATAGTCACTTCTTATGCAATAATTAATAAATAAAATAATAATTAATAAACAGATGTTCAAACCAATGGAACTATAATTTTCACTACTCTTATTTTTGCGAATTTTGAAAAAAATAATTCTGTTATCAGTGTATCAAATTATATAACCTAAAGTTACGTGCAGAGGTATAGAAACACCCTTAATAATTTTTTTTAACATACTAGGGTTATTGAGCAGATAATCAGGATGTGTTATTTTGTATAGGTACCTATTATATTTGTCAGTTGTCACTTTTGGATTATTATTAACAATATGAACAATTTCACAGTTCATCTATTTTTGAACAGGTACAATTATTGCATTTGATTTGATATTTATGAAGTAGGTAAGGCACACTTCGGGCACTTGAACATACTTAATTACTTTACGAGTGGGTAAAGTAACGAATTACCCATGAGAGAATTCTTAACTCACGAGGCCAAAGGCTGAGTGAGATAATTTTCTTGAGTGGGTCATTCCTCTTTGTCCACGTGTGAAGTATAACGTTTTATCCAACACATCTTAATAACTGATCGAATGTTTAAAAAATATTAAATTCCAATATAAAGCATCGTTACAACGGTGAGGTGACTTCCAACAAAGCAAAGTAACAATTTACCCACTAGTGGCTATAATTTTGAGTAAAGCCAAAAGCCACTAGTGGGCAATCTTTTTCTTTGCTTGTTTAAAATCACCATAGTTATGAATGATGCTTTTATTAAGAGGTTTTGTATAAAAAATTTGGTTATATAATATTTTTAGTAAACTTATTAATTTCTGTTGCATCCAAATAAATACAGTTTTCTTTTGTGTAACTTTACTTGCTACATAGGACATATAGGTACTTATGAACCATTAGCTAAAAATTTCATCAAATTGTTTATTTATTCGATCAAATCCTTGTAAATAGTTACAGCTTAATAAGAAAATTACATAATTTGTTCCAGGATTAACAGTTTCGTACCAAATTATGTGAATTGGTAATCAGGGTTGTTCACGTAGTCTACGCGACGTAGATTACGTGTAATTTTACGCGTAGACAACCACGTAATTTACGCGTGCAGTATCCGTGTAAACTATATAACCAGTGTAAACAATGTAGATAAAGCACACACCAAAAACGAATAGGTTAGATTTTCTGACAAGTGAATTATTTACGTACTTTACGCAAAATCTACATTGTCTACATTTTACATAATTCACGCAAACTTTACGTGTAGACGTAGAGAATAATACTTTACGCGTAGATTAACAACCCTGTTGGTAATTGGTATTCAACAATTTTTCTCTCTCATATTTCGCCAATTTCTCCAATTTCTCCAACATCTACTGGATTCATCTGGTCGCCTGTGCTCCTCACACATTTCCGTTAAAAGTGGACCGAGCCCTCTTGGACATTTGCGTGCAATAAATTCATTGCTAATTAAATTCAAGTATTAGGATAAACTATCTGCAGTGTTGGCCCTGACGTGAATTATGGGAACTATCCCAAATCTCCGTAATCAAAGGAACAATGCAACACTCAACAGAATAGCAGCGTCCGCACTTTACTTTTCTCATCACCCCTTTCTTCGCTATCTGCGTCTCTGTCTCTGGGGAGGCCGTCTCTCTCGTGTTGTTCTTAGCGATGTGACCACGACATTTCCTTCGAATTGTCTGTCATTGTGAATTCAAGGGGAACTTAGTTGGATGACCATTTAACTAATACCATCACGAAATTTCCCAATTAAAGGGGTGAGAATTTTGTGCATTAACTAAATTTTGGCCATGATGGATGCGACACGTTTGAGGAAATTACAGAGAATCACGCGAAGGATTATAAAGAATGGAGTTTGGAAGAAGTTCTACTCTTCTTGTAATTAGGTGATTTACAGTTCATTACTTAACGTAGTTTTTAAAATTGTTTATTATTATTATTACTACACACTTTTGTCTATATTAAACTTAAGTTACTATGAAAATAAAGTTGGCGATGGAATATGCCGAAAATACATATTTTTTGACTGCAGTGTGCAGTATCTATAGACAATAGTTATTTGTCCAACTAGAGAGGAAAGCTCTTCTTTTGCCCATTAGAGGTCGAAGTTTGTGTCCCGAGCGAAGCGAGTGAGGCAACCGAGCGAGAGTAGAAAAGGGCTTTCCTCTCGTGTTAGACACAACATTTTTTTCACGACATATTTAAAGTCATTATAAATGTAGAAGATACACATAACAAGAACACTAGAAGTTAGGTTATAGTTATAACTGCCATCTGTCAGAATGACGTTTAAAAACAACGAAATGTTTCATTGCAGCCAATATGCCAAATTAAATTTAAGTTGTAAAATCGTGAAATTGTAGAAAAAGAAAGTATAAAATGTAATAATTGTCAAATAATAGTTCACAGTATATCACTATAAAGTCAGAATAATACATTTACTTGCAATTTTTGAAATGCTTCATCGTAAAATAACACTGGTGGTAACACTGCTTACTTTCCTCTCAAAGAGGGAAAACCTACTTTCCTCACTATTTCGAGAGAAGAAAATTGTGTTTTCTCCACATGTCGTGAGAAAAATATATAGTATATAGTGTATCTATGACCTATGACAGTAGTTTTAATTCGCGCTTTACACTACTGCTTTTACATTTTATTGTAGTTTCCACATTTTGTTGAATACAGTAAGTGTTTAGGAAGTTATTGGTTAGTTATAGGTACGGCGATTTTCTACTCATTGAAAAAAATGCCTTACTGTTTCCAAAAATATTTAATTATAAAATTTTAATACTATATAAAATAAGATTATAATAATAATTATAATTAACATTATGATATTTTAAAAATGACCTTTTTGCTCATCTGTCAAAACAAGTTGACATTGACGTCCGCAATTCAAGCCGCAAAGTAAAACATTTGTGTACGATACATTTCGCGGTCGCGTTGCTATTAGTAACGGCTGCGAAGTAAATTTATTGAGTTGTGCATGTCAATGACAAAACATATTGTGTGTAACTCATCTGCGAAATGTGTTTCGGTCGCTAAACAGACGTCGCGGTCTATTTTCTCCTGGTTTTAAATATATTTTGTCAAAACTCATTTGTGTGAAATCAGTTTTCGTTAATGTGAAATCGTATTTCAAAAGTGTGAAATCTGTTTTCGTTAATGTGAAATCATATTTCAAAAGTGTGAAATCATTATGTAAAAGGTATAGAGTCAATTTTGAAGGTATGTTTTAATTCAATGGGACAATAATTAGCATGAAGGTCTCTTTTGAACAGTCAGAATTTAAGGTATGTTTCTTTACTCCGGGCAACGCCGGGTACCTACCCACTAGTCATTAATAATGCATATAAAATTGCTTCCCTTCCACGAAAGGCGAATTAAAATAAAATATTGTTTGAGTTCCTTTTAAGAGATCGTATACGTTTCGTGCAAACAATTCTTTGTAGATTTAAGTGTAATCAGTCAAACAGAGTGTAAATTATAATTAAAGCTCCAAATTAATATCACAATTCCACTTTTTCAGTTGTTTTCCTCCCCTGTGAGTTTAATTAAAGCCGAAAACATTTTAATTAAACACAAAAACTTAAATAAAAACCGTAATTTCGGCTGCGCGCAGCCAATTCCTTGTCATGTGCCCATGTGCGCACAATTTCAGAGACAATAAAACGGTAGATTCTTGTGTCTAGTGCACTATAAAAGCTTGAGAGGTTTTACCGTTGCGGTTATGCGGTTGCCGGACGGTTATGGCCGTGGTTAGTCTTGATTTCGTTGCATATTAGCTTGAGAAATATTTGCTACCAGAGTGTTTGTCTTTAGACGCTGCAATATTGGTGATAACCTCTTGAGGAGGCTTCAAATTATTATTGTCTGGAGCTACTGTTACTTTATTATTATTTGATAATATTTTATTGAACCACAAGAAAATACTACTTACAGTTTTTCCTTTCTGTAATAGTTGGTTGTATACTAGGAGCAGACAGGAGTATATTACATTACCGATCGACGATCGCACATAATCTGACAATCGGACGATCATGCAAAGTGGCAAGGACTATTTATGCTTTTAAAATATGCAGCATACCTACCTATTTCATTTCTATAATGTCTTCAAATAATAACTGACTAAAAGTAAATGAAAATACGTATTCTTATATATACAAAATGGCGGCCACCTATTTCCTCTACTTGATCTATTTGCAAAAAATTCTAATTGAATTATGTCTGTCATACTAATAATATATTTAAATTAATCTATTTAAAAAATAAAAAATTACTAAAAAGTGTGAAACAATAGTATATTATTTAACGAGAAAATAAAGTAGGCTATAATTCAAGAGGATGAAAGTGTATTCACGAGCCGAAGGCGAGTTAATAAATCATCCTCTTGAATTATAGCCATTATTTGCGAGTCAAATACGACATTTTATATACGACTTTTTAAATAAAGCAACATTTCTTTTACATATTTGTATATTAACCTAACCTAAAACTTTGGTGTGATGAAATTAACAATTCATCCGAGTAATGTTGAACTATTATGGGCTATTAATATACAGCGCTTTACAAATGTTTATTATTTATTTAATAATATTTACTGTTTCTGCTTACAACGTCATAAAATGATAACTTTTAATGTACCTAATACTAAAACAGCTGTGATAGCAGTTTGACAGTTCGGAAGAATAAAGTACTCATTATTTAACAGTGTTAAATAATGAATTCATTAATTCATAATGTGTCCTTAATGGTGGGTTTATTATACTACTTTCACGTATATAATGAATACATTATTTTATTGTCGTAGATAAAAAAATTTAAATAAAATATATAGAACTAACTTCTAAATCTCCATCTCTGAAATGTATAAAATAATATTTTGTCGCCTATTTTTGTAATGCAATAATAATTAAACCTATCAATTTGAAGTCGACGCAGAGATTTGTCAATACTACTTTTAAGAGGCCCGTCTACTACCTAAAATCCAGCATAAAATGTACTAACGTAGCGAGTGTTTTGTGGCCAGTACAAGAATGGTAAAATTTTATTTCAACCAGGATTTAATAGAGAAAGAATGGATGTGCCTTTTTAAAATTTTGATTAAAAAATTGTACATGAATATAAAAATTTCTAAAAATTAAAAAGATCCTATTTTGTGCAAAGTTTACACGGTTATATCTCATGATACAAATTAATTCTTAAAATTTTAAAAAGGCACATCTGTAGATTATCCTGAATTCGATAATAATCTGACAGTTTACTCAAAACGAAAACACTTTTACAGTATTTTTCAACTTCAAAAGGACATTGCATTGCTAGGATGCGGCAAAGTACGAGTTTCGGGCTGGTTTCAGGCAGCTCTAGTAGTTGGGAAAAAAATTAAAATCGAGAGTATTCTATAAATTCGGTAAAAACGTAGACGAGCCGCTTAATTATTGCCCTACAAAAGTAGGAGACAAAATATTATTTTAATACTTTTCAGAGGTGGGAGATGTAGAAGTCGGTTCTATTTTTTTATTTAAAATTTGTTAGTTTTTAATGATATTGTTCTCAATATCGGATTACTTATCTATTATTGTTATGACTTCCTGTGGCATAATCGGTTAATTTCTGCTATCTGGATGGCCGTTTCTATTTCGAATGTCCTTATCTAATTCCAAACGAGTTTAAGTTTAAACTATAAACTAAAATAGTGTAGAATTTTATCAAAATGGATCAGCTAACAATACTGCAACTATAGCATTCTATGGTCTGTGCATTCCGCTCACAAATATCATTTCCGCATTTTGCTGGCGGGCTTCTCGTTCGCTGGCCAGCTGCGAAGAGTAATCTCGCGGCCGAAATTCGCAGTGGGCCTCTTAAATATCTCGTTTTAATCACGGAGTGTACTTAAAGTTTAATATCACCACTGCGTGCTCAGATAATAACAATAAAATGTTAAGCACTCGCCTCCCACGATGTTTCGGTTCGGCCAGGGGTTTTTATTTATACGCGGACATAAATTCGATGTATCTAGTGTTATTTGTGTTTGTGGTTGGGATATGTGCCCTGTAGTCGAAATTGCTGGCTTTAAATTTCGTTCAAAATTAAAAGTTTTAAGTTTATTGCTCGAGAGAATGCTGTAAAAATGTCGTGAGAGATAAATTCTATTTTCACTTGCACACTTGCATCGTATTATTACGAACTATATATTAAGTTTTATTAGAAAATTAAATACAAGATTTCATAATGAGACACTTTTTTGTTCTGAAATTTTTCAATAATTGATTATTACCTCTCGCCTCATATTCTATAAGAGAGGTATTGTAATGGGTCAAAATTTTCGAGTATGAATTTTTGGTAGATAAGCACGTTTCAGGGTCTCTACAATACGAATTTAATATTTTCACGATGATGTCTGTGTGTGTATGGACGTATTGGCGTATGTATGTATGAATTATGAGACGATTTTTCGTCCACGATAACTTAAAAAGTATCAAACCTTTTAATAACCAAATTTCATATTTAAGGTTTTAATAAGGATCTTAACACCGGATAAGATTTTGGTAGAAATTCGCAAACCGGAAGTAGTACTTTTTTAAGCTTGATAAAGTTTTCTTTAAATATATTGGTACATTATTTATTTATGACAATTTTTGCAGTTAAAAATAAAAAATAATATAATTATCAAAAGGTACAGTTAATTTTAAATACAATTTGCTGAATTTGGTAGTATTTAACAATAAAATAAACTGCAACTAATAATCTACTTTTTTGAAGTACCAGTATCTTGTTGTCCATGATATGAAATTTGTTTCTACACAAAATTTAAATTATTAAGACAGTGACAGTACGGTTGACATCTTTTGCTTGCATCTTGGTTTACATTATCGTTTACATATTACATGAACATGAAACTATTAAAATGTGAGTAAAACTATTTATTAGATTAGCAGGATAAATAGAATTAGGTGAGAGGTCGTGTGCTGGCCACAGCAGATTTTTTTACTCCGACTCTCTCCTACTTTTCTCCAATTCTCAACATTTCTATGGATCAGGTAAATTGCAATCAATAAATTCTAAAACTTTATAAATAAATATCATCAAATGAAGCTGAGCAAAATTGGGTAATTTCTCCATATTTATGATTATCTTTGGAACTCGTAATAAATTGAAGGAAAAACTATAGCAGCGGAAATAGTAATTCCAGAACATAACCGTATATCAGAGGATTTGGGTTTCGGGTCCCCAAGTAATTAATTCCGTAGATTCCGTTCCGTTATTTTTGCCATCATCAAAACGGCGGCACGTCGTATAAATTTGGCTCCTGTTCCACTAGAAAGTGACCAACTCATTGTTTATGGACGTGCGTAATATAAATAGCCCGTTGTTTTAACCGAGAGTTGCAATGTTGTGTTGCTTCTGTCCCCCATGTAATGCGATACTATTTTGTTTTATAGTTATGGCTTGACCACTGGCCAACCAGGCAACGTGATGTGGGTCTACCATTCGAATAAAGCCTCCAGAACGGAATCATCATAATTGTAATGTTAGCCAACTACCCGGTTTTATTATTATTGGCGGTTGAAATATGAATATGTACAAATAAATTGCTTCTCGCGTTATTATAATATGAAATACTAATCTTTGTTCGGTAGGTATCATTCAACTTTTGCCACCTTGCAATTTAAATGAATATTATTTTAAATAAAGTAGGAATAAGTGAAGAAGGTATTAAATCTAATAAGTAATGAACAAAACATTTTGATAAAAAATCTGACGTGGACACCACATGACTTCCTTGTACGCCTTGTTTGTTCATACTTTTCTTAATAACTACAATGTAGAATAATATAAAAAATTCTTTTAACTTATTATACTAGTATATTCACAAATATATGTTAGTCATTTTATTTAAACTGCAGAAGAAGATATAAAGCATATTTTACTATTGTCACTGTCATGTCATAAACATTTAAATTTTACGTAGTAACAAATGTTAATCGATCATGGACTATAAGATACCGAAATACTAAATTATAAATATATACTTTAAATATTCTTAAATGATACCAGATACAAAAATATTTATAAAATACCGATTGTAGGTAATAATCACATAATCTTTCATTTAAAATTTAAAAAATTGTCTCAAATTAAATATTTATCGAAATATTTGACAAAAGTACTACTTCCGGTTTATAGATTGAAACCAAAAATAGGAGGTGCACAACTAGATGCTATAACAGTCCTAAATACAAAATTTCAACTTTCTACGTCTAACCGTATTTGAGTTATGCGACACACATACGTCCGTACAGACGTCACGACGAAACTAGTCATAATGGATTCAGAAATGGTCAAAACGGATATTTCCATCAAAATCTGAAAACCGAAATTTTTCGCGATTACAATACTTCCTTACTCCGTACAAGGAAGTAAAAATGAGACTACTTTTTACTTCCTTGTACGGAGTAATAAGGAAGTATTGTAATCGCGAAAAATTTCGGTTTTCAGATTTTGATGGAAATATCCGTTTTGACCTTTTCTGAATCCATTACGACTAGTTTCGTCGTGACGTCTGTACGTACGTACGTGCGTACGTACGTACGGACGTATGTGTGTCGCATAACTCAAATACGGTTAGACGTAGAAAGTTGAAATTTTGTATTTAGGACTGTTATAGCATCTAGTTGTGCACCTCCTATTTTTGGTTTCAATCTATAAACCGGAAGTAGTACTTTTTAAAAATATTTTGATAAATAATTAATTTTAGACAATTTTTTTTATTTTAAATGAAAGATTATGTGATTATTATCTACAATCGGTATTTTATAAATTTTTCTGTATCTTCTATCATTTAAGAATAATTAAAGTATATACTTATAATTTAGTATTTCTGTATCTTGTAGTCCATGATCGATTAACATTTGTTACTACGTAAAATTTAAATGATTATGACATGACAGTGACAATAGTAAAATATGCTTTATATCTTCTTCTGCAGTTTAAATAAAATGACTAAAATATATTTGTGAGTATACTAGTATAATAAGTTAAAAGAATTTTTAATATTATTTTACATTTTAGTTATTAAGAAAAGTATGAACACACAAGGCGTACAAGGAAGTCATGTGGTGTCCACGTCAGATTTTTCATTTGGATGTAATGCTTTGTGTAATATTGTTGATATTTTGTCTATGTCTAGTTGGCAACACTAAATATAAACTTATTATTTAATAAATTGTCCAGTACAAAATCAGTTCATCAGCTAATGCTGATTTTTTGTACTGTCATTTGCCATGTCACTGAATCAGTGTTGCTAATTCTCTAAAATTTGAATAAAACAAAACAGTTAAATTTTTCTGGCGTGGTGCATAATAATTTCTTTGAATAGGTACTCCTTATTATGTACATCAAGTAGTAAAATATGTCACTTAGTAGAGTACATGTTAAAACACTTTTTACCCCGGTTACAGATGTAACATTTTCTTTAAGGCAAGATTTGAATTAATACAAAAAGTAATTTCTGTCAAGGGGTAAAATTAGGCACGATTTTATATTACGGCTATACACACAAGTTAAGGTACATTTACAACCAAATTTTATCCCAGCACAATTTTAAACTGGCGTAAAAATGTAAGTTAGGCATACGTGAATCAACTACCGCATTTACAACCAAAATTTGAAGTCTGCGTACTTCGGCCCCGAATTGCACTTCAACTCAATGTTTGCAAGCTGCTAGCTTTCACTTCAAGTCGAGAGTGAATTCGCATGCACATTGCGATTATGGGAGGCGCTGCAGTTTCTAAACAAAAAATAGATTTTGAATTTGACATATGGGTAAGAAGAACGGTACTGACTACCTGACTACTGAATTACTTACATTAGTTTTTTTTTTAATTAAAATTTTTTTGATATTTTGTTGAACACAAGATGCAAGACAAATTGTTTCTTACCAAACGTCAAATTTGCGATATGACAGATACTTATTTTACAAAAGAAAATAACATTTCATGATGGCATGTCGTATTTTCGATTTACCAGCGAAGTGGTTGTAAATGATATAAATTTTAAGTCGGCACAATTTCCACTTCAAGTCAAAATTACGCAGAGTCTAAATTGGTTGTAAATGTACCTTTAGGCAGAGACGTGATATTGGCTTAAAATCTAGTTATATTAAAAAACAAAATATACATACAAATTGTTCCAGTATTTGTCAAAATCATTTAAAATTCAAGTGTACAGTAATCAATTCATGACATTCTTCAGAAATGAACACAAAATTTATCGTTTTAGGTGAGCCAATTATTTCTACTTAAGTGTTTAATTTATAATTGTACGAATGTGGACAATTTTAGTAGCTGTCAAATTTACGTATATATGCAATTAAAATATGATAAGTGGGTATAAATGCTTTAAATATACGATACATTTTATTATATAAATCGTTATAATGATTACATTTTGTTCATTTTTCTTAGTTCTAAAAGATAACGTGTGAAATCAGTAGATCTTGATAACTAGAACGATACGAGTAGGCCAGTCAAAATAGACAATCAATTTACAATAATTCCAAAAGTTTTCAAACTTTAATCTAAGGTCGGGATAGGTATAAAAACAAATTATAAAATTTTGCAACCTTTTCCGAAGTCCGGAACATTGTTAAAATTATGCAATTAAGTTGAATTTTGCTCTATGCTCGTGAACAAAATTCCAAAAGTTTTGCAAACTTAGGGTACCTAGTATTAAATATATTATTTCTTATAACGTATCAAATTTGCAACCCATTTATTTTATAAATAATTTAATTATAAATAAACATGTTCCAGTCAACGTAAAAGGTTGCAAATCTATACAACTGTTCGGAATATTTTTCCGATGTATCTGCCAAGTTTGCAGAACTTTTGGAATTTTTTTCGTCCATTAATAATTTAAAAAATTATAAATAAACATGTTCCGGTCAACGTAAAAGGTTGCAAATCTATACAACAGTTTGGAATATTTTTCCAATGTATCTGCCAAGTTTGCAGTTTATGAAGGAAAAACCTTATTTTTTATTTAGAAAAATGTTCTGTACCCTTAAATTGGTTGCAAATTTGATACGTTATAAGAAATAATATATTTAATACTACTCTAAGTTTGCAAAACTTTTGGAATTTTTTTCACGAGCATAGAGCAAAATTCAACTAATATTGCAACTTTTAACAATGTTCCGGACTTCGGAAAAGGTCTCGATGTACCATTCCCTTGACCAAATTTTTGTTTTAATGTCTATTTTGACTGGCCTAGAGGTTCAAATTACCAAACCAAATAAAATTAATATATTGTGAAACACGCTGATTTGCGAAAAAGTGCACAGATGGGCGTAAAAATCCGCTGACCTGCATTTGCTAAACCAAGTATAGAAACCTAACACCCTTATTGAGTCCCATATACTCAGGCTCCTCCACTGTTCAAAACTACATGCAGCCCAGTTAAGGGCGATGAGATAAAATTTTATTCTATTTCAAACAATAATTGGATATGGTCCAAATATATTTTCATGATTTTCTCGAATACTATACGTTTTCATGAAAATCGCTTATGACCTATCTTAAAGAGAATTTTCCGCTCTACAAATTGGACTTTTGATTTTTCCGTTAAACCTTAAAGGAAAAGGGTTAATTAAAAAAATGTGATTTTCATCCCCTAAAAGGGGCAGTGGGGGCGAAGCACAGGGGTAGAGCGTTGGCTATTCTTGAAGAAGATATCAATATCTATCTTTTAAAACAATAAAATTTTCGCCCTCAATTTTTGCATTTTTTTTCCTTATTTTACTATGACGATTAGTGCAAACGCGATGTAAAAATTCTAGCATTTTCCTTAAAATAAATTATTTATTTATTTTATATTAAAAAGTCGTTTTGTTGTACTAAAAACATATTTTGTAGCAGTTAAAAGTATAAAATAAAATCAAACATAAATGAAATAAGCACGAATGTAACAATGACAGATGGTAGTTACATTCTCTGCCGCATCATGTCTCTTCTTCTCAAGTTTTACGGCCAATAACAACGTTGCATATAAAATAAACCACGCCACATACTATCTACGTCATGAAATCCTAAATAATTTATATCTTTTAAATAAAATTATTTTAAAACTTTTTCTTCACTATAAAGCTAAGTTTACATGCACCGTTGTCACTGGAAAACGTTACGGCCGTTGTCGCCGTTCTGTGATTTGATTCGTTGACAACCAACTAAATGACAGCTGTCAAACTGCGTCGCTGGTTGTCAGCGAATCAAATCACAGAACGGCGTCAACGAAAAACGTTTTTTACGGTGTCAACGGTACATGTAATGCCGGCTTTAGTCGTAACTGGACATGTAATTTATGTTTTATCGTTAATATTTCTTATTTCGATTATGGTGGAGATGCCTATAATAAAGAAACCTTATACCCTTCTTGAGTTTAGATTTATTTGATTCTTTCTCACGTCCATCTGTGCATTTCTGCGGTCAGTGTTAATTCTTTTTCGCTTTTTGGGATATTCTATCTTGTAGAATTGATTCTAGTCATATAAATATTATACTTCAGGTCATCCGTTATCAAAATCCAGTGTTTGGCATCTGAGCCAGAAGGGCAGCTGTGGCATCGTCAGTGCGTTGGGCGCTCGTGGTGTCCACAGAACTGAGGGTCGAGCCCAACAGCGTGTGCTGCCGCCACGTGGTCGCGCTGCTGGAATTCTACAAGGGGCCCACCGCTGCAGCCAATGGGATCGGCTACCCACATACGTTAGTGTCAAATGCGTAAATGGTCCTATATGGGCGTTTTTCCATATAGTGTCATTTTCCGTACAAAAAAAAGTCGGGAAAAAAGTTCACATCTTTTAAACAATACCTCATCTCTTCAATAAATCAAAGGAAATATATTTTTCGCGTTGACCACGTAATATAAGATGGCGGGCAAACCCTACGGTCTTTCTAGAAAAAACTAGATTATTTGTCTATTTCTTTGACACTTGCTTAATTAATTTGGTTCGATTCCAGCAAGATCCATCAATTAGCTCAAATGATGAAATATAATAGATATTCAGTTTTTGCCTTGCATTTAACTAAATGATTTAAAAGCTATGAATAAAGTATGTAAATTCAATTTCATTCTCATTTTATTGATGTATTAAATTTTGTAAGTTATGCGAGTGATATACGGCGTATGTAAGTTAAGTACGTACAGCAGAGGTCCCAGTACGTATCTACAAATAATGTATGCTGTATGTATTTTTCAAATATACTTGGTATGTAACAATAAAGGATCAGAAGTCTGACGTTAGGACTTACATGTGATTTAAATAGAAGTTATACAGTACATGTAACAGGGTTTGCTAGGGTATTATCGGTAAGTTTAGTTAATTAATAAATATGACTTATATAACTTAATGAACTGTCCTCCTATTTTCTTATTACAAACTTCAATCTTTATACAGTACATAATGATATCAACCATAAGACCAAATCATCAAAAATGTTACGTATAACCTGTATAAGTGTTTGTCATGTAAAATTATTAGCCAAAGGCAGTATCACAGAGGGAGAAAACTTAACAGTTAAACTTTACAGAATACAAAATGAGTAACAGGTTACATCAATTATTATAAAACAATACACTGCCGTTTATATAACATTCGTGTAGGTCGATTGCTTCTGATTGGTCCAGATCAATGACGTGTTAGCATCTTATTGGCTTTCAGAGCGACCAATGCGGCAAAGGCTGCAACCCATGCATCACCAACATCCACAGCAAAAAGTGTGATTGCTGTGATTGCTGTGATTGCAATTGCGGTTTACGTCACGCTGAGGACCGCATGACCAACTGCATTTCGCAGAACAGCTATTCGGAATTCAAGCTCACTCATATAAAGAAAGATGTCCAAGACACCTACCATTATACCTTCAAGTTCTGGAAGATGTGTTGCAGTCCATGTGATCAAAACTGCAGGCTGATCATCAAACCGGGACAGTATTGCTTTCTGGAAGGAGACACGGTATGTGTAAAGCCCGGTGCACACGGAGCTTGTTTCCCTGCTGGGAACTGTGCTGGAAAATGACGTCACTGCGGGCTTTGATGCTGGCTGCCTTGCTAGATTTCGGTGATAGACCGCGTGCTATTTTCATACGTAATATAACAAGTGATATGATTATTATCGGTGATATTCTCGAGTGGAACCGAGCTGTAGATTTCACGAGTCCGAAGGACGAGTAAAATGTTCTGCTTCGGTTTCACGAGCAATATCTTCGATTAATAATCATATCCCGAGCTTATATTTAATGAGAGAATATAATGAATTTGTAGTGAGTGATGCGCAAGGCGCGCGCAATGAGAACGAGAACGCACCTTAAAGTTATAAAGTTGGAAGTTTACTGAACGCAACACATCACATCGGGTGTTTGGGTGTGTTTTAACCTAACCTAAGTAATTTTAGATGTTGTATTAAAAGATTAAAACAGACATTTTATTTGTAATTATCATTACACACACACACACAATTACAATTTGAAGTATACACATGTCAATATATTTTTTGCGGTGTGGGTTTGTATCTTGTGTATATGAATACCAATAAACTGTTGAATTAGATACTGTATTATAATTTTCAGGTGTTTCTGGATTATCTCCTCTTAAGGAATTTATAATATTGATGATGATTTGATTAGATATTTAAATAAGACTGAATTGAATTAGTACCTACCTATTGGAATAACCGGTGATCTTTATTAGTTGCTGTTCAAGTATATTTGCATTTTGCAAGATGCGTTACCTCAATTTTTAAATTGTTTGATTAATTTAATCGTTATTAGCATCACTCCAATGATTATCACACTTTTTAATAGTCAAGAATTACAAAATTAACTGTCAATACAGAAAAAATGCCCTTAGCAACTTACCAAAACAAGGTGATAATTTCTTTGTTTTTTATCATCGCTGTGATAGACATGTAACTAAGCAGATCTCGATAGGATCTCGATGATGATTGGCGGAAAACAGGTCACGTGACATATGAATTATATTCTCTTTGCAAGTTTTCATGCTGGCTGAGGCCTGAAGCCAATCAGAAGCGTGAAAAGTGACATGTAGTTGAAAACATGATAGTGGTGACAGAGACAGTTGTCACTGTTTCTTTTGTTTGTGAATCATCTGAGCAAAATAGTTCCAAAGTAAAATGAAATGGTCAAATGAAGAAATAAATACGCTTATTGACGCATACAAGGCCTCAGCCAGCATGAAAACTTGCAAAGAAAATAGCACGCGGTCTATCACCGAAATCTAGCAAGGCAGCCAGCATCAAAGCCTGCAGTGACGTAATTTTCCAGCACAGTTCTCTGCTCACGGCTCCCAGCAAGCAATCCAGCAGGCAAACAAGCTCCGTGTGCACCGGGCTTTAGACAATAAATTACTACAAACTATACCCCATTTCAGAATGCAGTCCGTTTTAAAGCTATACATTATACTTTTTTCACTTAGATTCTAGTTCAATTTCCATCCGAGATTCTTTATTTCCGAACTATTCTTTTTGGTTTTTTTTCGAGCCAAAACTTTTAAAGATTGGTCAACATGACTGTACTGAACTGAGCATGCGTAGACAAATCTGTAGTACGAATCTCGAATAGAAAAATAGAGCCAGGCATATATTTCTTTACTAGAAAAAAGTATGGAAAACGAACGGACCTCGGATGGAAATTTCTAATTTACATTATACTATTCTATATTTAATAAGTAATCGGACAAATCCGAAAACTGTTTATTAGATTAGTAGAATAAGACTGCTGGCCACAGCAGATTTTTAAAAAAATATTAGTAACTAACATATTAGTTCAATAATTTAACAATTTCATTATGGTGCATGTCATATTTTACAGTACCTATTTATTAAAGTTAACTACATTACTAGTCTGTTATTTAACTAGAACGAGTAAAAATTAAAATTAGATTTACACTCTAAAGCTAAGTTTACATGTACCGTTGTCACCGGCAAACGTTGTGGCCGTTGTTAGCGTTGAGGCCGTCAAAACTATAAATGTGTCTACATGGACCGTTTAATTTTTGACATTTTCAATCAATTGTCTAATTATTTGTACCCACCATCGTCGCTGCTTTCGCTTTTCTATTATATTACGTCGTTTTTTGACGTATAAATAAATTAATTCAAGTGTCGTAGTGTTCATTTTGAGCACGTTGAAAATAAAAGTAAAATGTCAAAATACATATATTTATTGCATAGTTCACTCTGAATTTCAAATAATTGCGCATAGTTTTAAATGTTTTTACGGCGCTGACGGCCGTCAAGACCGGCAAAAGTTCAAATATTTCAACGTTGGCCGGCAACGTTCAGGACGTTGTGGCCGTTCACGCCGTTGGTTGTCAGCGAATCAAATCACAGAACGGCGTCAACGGCGAACGTTTTTCCGGTGTCAACGGTACATGTAAGCTTAGCTTTAAGGTGGATTTATGCAGCCAAACTAAAACTAACATTAAAATTAACATTAGCACTTGCACTAACATTAACATTAAAATTAAGAGGAGGCATTTATGCAGACTTACATTACGCCTGCGCAATTGAAGCATTCTTAGTTTGACACATGTGATCAGTAGGTTAACTTATTTGTTTTCATTCGTAAGAGTTGTGTTTTTCTGTCAATATAATTAATAATTGATACTAAACAATAACAATCGCTAACAAGCAAGCAAACTAACCAAACAAACATATAAAAAAACGCTCGAAAAATAAGAATTCTACAAGTGACGTTTGTAGCGCTTGCGCAGTAGTGAAACCAACTAACATTAAATTAAGAAAGTTGGAAGTTGGTCATCTTTCTAGTTTAATTTTAATGTTAGTTGAATGCGTAAATCAGTTCGTACACTTGTGTATATTTAACTTCTTAGTTTTAATGTTAGTTTTAATCTTAATTTAATTTGGGCTGCATAAATCCACCTTTATCCGAAATATCACTAGAATTTTCTTTCCGTTTATTTCAATTTTCAAAGTCTCACATGGTATCAAACGAATATAAATTATATTCACCTTGTAGAGTATATTTCCAAATTTTAAAACTACTCGGACAAATCTGAAGATGGAATGCTAAAACTGATCGTTTTTGATGTAACACCAGTTTTACACCACGCAAACTTTCTAGTGTAAACAATCCATCTTGTCTCGTCAGCTATTGCCACGCTGATATATCAAATTTAATTTTGCCGTCAAAAAAATCTAGTGATATTCTTCTCGTATTTACACTGTGTAAATATGGCTCAGCGAGACAACAGACAACTTCAAGTTTGTCCGATTAGTTATTAAATCAAGTATAGAACCATTTCGGATGAATCTCGAACTAGAATCTAAACAAAAAATGTATCATGTAATTCAGCCTTTACACGCACACATTTTATTAGTTCAAAATTTGGCGCGAACTTAAAGAAAGTATTTTTTTGTGAATAAATCTGTCATCTACAGAATTATGTTGTACTTAAATATAAATATAAAATTTTAAAAAATCATTATGAGACAAGTCGTGTTATCAAACTCGGCTTCGCCTCGTCTGATAACCTTCACGGCTAGTACCATAATAATTGACGTTACTCTGATTATAACATAAATAACTATTATGGGTAGTTTTATAATGATTATAGGTACCTAATTTGAACCCCTGTGGTCCACCACAAGAAAAATGAAATAAAAATTGATATTATTTGTACAAAATGTTGCAGTTAGAAAAAGGCCAGTTAATCAGTAGGCCGTACGCCGTGTTTATGAACCCACATGACAAACTGAGTTTCGATGTGATCATTAAAATATGGCCAAAAGGATCAATGTCATTATTTATCAATGACTTGAAGGTTGGAGACATAGTTCACTGGCGCGGACCGTTCGGTGACTTTAATATCGACTATAATTGGGATCATATCTTACTGATTGGACAAACAACAGGTAAAAAGCTATACAGGTTGGTGGAGGTGAAATGCGAACATAGGGAAATATATGACAATAGAGTTATCATGCTAGGCATCTTGATACACGTGGAATAAGTACTGTCAATGTCAAAGTAGCTGTCATATTATTGAAATTTTTATTTTCTTCAAAATATTTTCTTTGCATAATAATGTATGTGTACGAGCAGAACGAGAAAGTTTAAATGCATTTTTAGATTTTATTATTATTTCTGTTATTGATTACTCTTTTTGCCACACAAATTCATATTACTTCGTTTTGTGACATTACTACAAAATATATCAAGATACCTGGCATGAAAGTTCGATTGTCATGTATGTTCCCTATGTTCGCATTTCACCTACCTGTATTATCTACGACTACTGTATAACATAACAATAAATGGTGATGGTTTTAGTCTAACACAAGGGGAGATTTGTTGCATAATAATAATTTAAATGCATTATTAAAATCAACATTGAAAACCGTATCTTAATATCTGGTATAGTTCTCGAGATAACTTCAACACCCTAAAATGGGTGTGCGTATATTATTTAAAAAATAGGGAGTGTCTATTCGTACGCTACCGGTCCACCGGTGCACCGGTGACTCGGGTAACATCGGCTACCGATGCGCACTGGTGGCACCGGTCGTCGGCACCGGGGCACCAGTAGCATCGGTGGCATCGGTGGCACAGGCGCACCGGTGGTACCGGTAGCATCGGTGGCACCGGCGCACCGGTGGTACCAGTAGCATCGGTGGCACCGGCGCACCGGTGGTACCAGTAGCATCGGTGGCACCGGTAGCATTGGTGGCACCGGCGGTACCGGTAGCATCGGTGGCACCGGTAGCATCGGTGGCACCGGCGCACCGGTAGTACCGATGGCACCGGCGCACAGGTAGCACCGGGGTACCGGTCATAGGCACCGGTGCACCGGTAGTACCGGTGACACCAGCGCACCGGTGGCACCGACGTACCGGTAGCACCGGTACGCCGGTGTTACCATTTTTCAGCATCTAACAAATTGCAAAAGTTATAAACAAATGAAGATGAAGAAAAAAGGTATTTATTTTTTCTCTAATATTTCAAAAACTATAAGAATAGTATTGCAACCTTAAGACGATCCTCTACCGCGCCAGAAAACAGCCTAAAACATGGATTTCGCGCGCCAGTCCACAGCGTTTATTGTTTTGTTAAATATAATAATCTAAAGATATTGTTGAAGATAAAAGTACAATCTACAAAATGGTCGATGCAAAATTTGAAAGTTTTGCTTTAAAAGCGAAATATGCTAATTTGAATTTTGACAATTTTTGTTATTTTTTGAACGCAAATATCTTCTGTTTTAAAACGAATTAAAAAAATTCGATCGTTTATTTCGTAGATCCAAACTTTGTTGACAACATATTAAAATTTATTTTTTACAAATATTGCAGTTTTTTTTACAATTATGGATGCAAAATTATTTTTCCCCTCAAACATAAATTATTTTTTATTTTTATGTTTAACAAAACAATAAACGCTATAGAAGAGCGTGCGGAATCAATGTTTTTGACAGTAAGTATAAACTATTAATCTATAAAAATTTTAAAGACACAGCGGAGAAAATTTGAAAAAATTCGAGTAAAATTAAAAAATTTGATCGGAAAATCTATTTACTTTTAAACACTATCATCAAAAACTTTTTTGGAAGATATTTTATCACTGAACAAAATAACACAGTATTTGCATTTTTTAACTTATTAAGCCATAAGAAGATTTGAAAATGTCAAAAAAACCTTTAAATTTTATAAACAAATGCATATAATAGCTGATCAACAATAGTAACAAACTTGGTTAATAACTCATTTAAAAGTCCAATCAATCCTATATAAAAACAACTTAAATGTTCATTTTCGTATCTCGAATAGTTTAAAAGTTATAGCAGTTTTCTTGAAAAATCAAGTGCTTCTTTTATAGCACGTAATTACAATATAAAATTAAAATAAACTTTTTTCGATACTTTGCAATAGATGGTTGTTTTTGTAATTTTTATTAGTTTCAGGGAAAAAATATATTGAGATTTGAAATTTGTTTATAAAAAATTGTTAACTTAATAAACAATGAAATTATCAAGAAAAAAATTTTTTTTTGGTTGTTCTATTGAAAAGTGCCAATGGGGGTTTTCACGATTTTTTGGTTTTTTTATATGTTAATCTATACATTAAAATATAAGACCTGTATTTTTTCTTTTCGCTTAAAAGTTGCTAATAAGCCAGAAAAAAATTCATAAAGTTTAAAAAAATAAGTGCCGCGAAAATCGATGTCGCGTGTAACAGTGTGACGTCACCAACATCTAGAACATACGTTCAACGCGCTGACAAGGACTGATACGTAGGTCTTACCTTACACAGTCAACATCTTGTCAACTTGAACAGAAAAATATAACCAAACTGTTTCATGCCGTTTCATTTCGATTAAAACCAACACAAAAATTCTTCAATAAACTGTAAGTAATCGTGTTTGAACCTAACCAAACTCGACAACGTGAACCCGTGAACGTTGATGAACGTGTCAAAAATCGAAAAATCAACAGGTGGTCCGTCGTCCAAACGACAAAAAACGAACTTTCACGAACCAACTCCTGGTTTGATATCAATGTTGGCTAAGTCACACATGGCGCATTTCAATGAACGATTCAAAAGACTTACATTTTCATTTCGATAAAGAGGTAATAAATCTATCAAAATTAACAATTATTATCACTTTCCTATAACTTATACATGCTGAAAATTGATATCCAATAAGTATTTCTTTAAAAGCCGTAGGCTTGAAAACCCCCATTATGATTTTTAAAGATAAAGTAATTTCTTAACTTATTATTTAAACAATGGAAATATGGAAAAAATTATTTTAAACAATAAAAACATTTTTTTAAGAAAACTTATTTTTCTTAAAAATCATTATTTTATCAAGACAACAAAATGGTAAAAAAAAATTTTCATTAGTATGAAACTAGTCCATTTGTTTATAAACAATTTGTAAACAAATGAAATAAAAAAATCCTTAGGTACGTTATTTAACGTCATTGTTAGTTGCGAAAACAGTAATAATCTAACGTTAGTTTAAGAAAAAGATTTTTTCAATATTTAATTTTTTGTTGACTTGCAAAAATTATAATAAACAAAATATTGAAATTTTAAAAACTTTTATGACGTGATATTGTTAAGTATATATAAAAGAAGGGCTCCAAGAAGCGAAAAATTTTAATCCGACTATTTCCCACATATTAATTAAACCAATCATTTGCTTCAATTTTTTAAATTCTGACAAATGACGTACAAAATATATCGGCAAAAATTGAAAAAATTCCCTAGGGATTGTTCAAGTGACAATTTACCCGTTGACAATTTTATTGATTTAGTATTGTTTTTAATTTAAATTAAAAGTGTCAAATGAACCTTTTTGCGACAACTTCTTTCGATGAAATAAAAATATATCAAATATTACGCCAAAAAATACAGTTACGTCAAAAACCTTAGTTTGGAAGCAATTATTAATGAACTTGTGAAACGAAAGAAACTAAAATTTATAATTTTGACACTCAAAGGTTAGTAAAAAAATTAAATGTCAAAATAAACAACCGTTTCGACACAAAAAATTAGTCTTTATTTAAAAACACGAAAAACCACGAATAATTATTCTAATCGGTCTGCAGCAGTGTCAAATTTTGCTTACTCCAGCATTAAAAAACATTTTAATAATACAAATATTAGGACAGTCCAACGTAAATTTATTAGTTCATATTTTATGTCTGTTTATTTGGGAAATAGTATAACAAAATATATCTCGGGTTTCATTATTTTGCAGGTAAAATTATTTCTTAAGATTGTTACTTATAGGTAACATTCCTCGACAAATTGAATGATAAAATCCCTCGCCTTCAGCTCGGGATTTTGATCATGTCATTTGTCTCGAAATGTTACCAAGCAACAATCTTTTGAAATAAATTTTACCAGCAAAATAATGATCCCTTGATATATGAATGACAACGAAGGACCGACAAAATATTGTTAATTAACAATTGTATAACTTTTCGAAAAATTAACTAAATAACTTTTCTCCAACGGGACTAAATTCTTTGAAGTGTTGACAATACACCATAATTTTTTTCAAATTTTTAAATTGATATTTGATACTGTAAAAAAATTATTTTACATGATGTACTCGTTTTAGAGACGGCGCACGCACACCTCGCCGGCCGCTTGGAGCTCTATTTTCAGCGTTAAATTACTATCATAAATAATGAAAATAGAGTTCCGGGAGTTAGGACTTTTTTATTGGAAATTTCCTCATCTTTAAGAATCTTCTTTTAAAATTTCGTAATTATTAATAGTTTTTGAAATATTAGCGAAAAACGAAATACCTTTTTTTCTTCATATTTATTTGTTTATAACTTTTGCAATTTGTTAGATGTTGAAAAATGGTAGCACCGGTGTATCGGTGCTATCTACCGGTGCCAACGGTATGTCGGTGCTACCGGTGCGCCGGTGCCGCCGGTGCTACAGGTGCGCCGGTGCTGATGACCGGTGCGCCGGTGCCGATGACCAGTGCCCCGGTGCTACCGGTACGCCGGTGCCACCGGTGCGCCGGTGCTGATGATCGGTGCTGCCCGTGCGACGGTGCCACCGGTGCGCCGGTACCGATGATCGGTGCCCCGGTGCTGCTCGTGCGACGGTGCCACCGGTGCGCCGGTGCCGATGACCGGTGCCCCGGTGCTACCGGTGTGCCAGTGCCACTGGTGAGCACCGGTAGCCGATGTTACCCGAGTCACCGGTGCACCGGTGGACCGGTAGCGTACGAATAGACACTCCCTAAAAAATAATACTACTACTACATGAATTTATAACTTTTCGCTATATTCTAATTTAAAAATATGTGTTATGCCCAAATTGGGTGTAGTAAACTTAGCTTAAGGTGCAAAAATGGGTTGCTCGTATTTTAAAACATAAGTATACAAATTTAAAGCTCATTTCTATACGTAGTAATAAAGATTACAACATAGTACAAAAATGTATTTTTTCACCCAAAATGGGTGTTCCAATTTTAAATTTGAGTTCAAGAATGGATTTTTCAGATTTTTTTACATCAGTATACTAATTTTCAGAATTTTCCTACTCCTAGAATCAAAGTTATTATTAAATTAATTATATTGGTATTCGTTATAAACGAGGTCGTATAACGAATGCTAGTTAATCCAACCCTCAAAACTGCACACCGATATCTTTTCCGGTTTCCGAGAAATTATTTTTAAATAAAAGTTTTCATCCCTTTTCTGTAATTCACATTTTGGAACGGAGTGTACATTGATATTTATACACCATGTGAGAAACATTAATGTTTATTCAAGAGAAGAAAATTTAGCCCTCGACCCCGAAGGGCGAGTGGGATAATTTCTTCCAGTGAATAAACATTCGTATCTCACGTGGTTTATAAAATGTTTTATTCAATTTTGACGAAATTATTTCAAATATATGAATTATAAATTTATTTTGACATAACAAAAAAGAAATTCAAAGTAGTTGTCATTGTTTTTATGCATTTTTGACGAAATAATGACATCAGATGACATGGTGCTGACGCTGAGTGATTTTAAAAGTTTTAATAATTAATGTAATAGCAGTTTAAAACGTCAAAATTGAATAAAAAAATTATTACAATAATTCTACTGTCAAAAATAATAATCCATCTCTATAAAGCGAGACCTGGTATACAGATTGTTTCTATACATCTGCACGAAACTTTAATAGATTATATAATTTCATATACTGATTACAGATAAAAAATATTTTTTTCAAAATTCGCAAAAAAGGGTACCTAGTGAAAATATTAGTTCCATTTGTTTGAACGTTTATTTATTATGTTATTTATAAAATAAAATTATAATTATAAATACTATAAGACTATCTACAAATAGTCACTTGTTATGTAATAATTAATAAATACACAGTTAAATGGACTTTCAAACAAGAGACACTAAAATTTTTACTGCGATTTAAAAAAAATCTTTTTTATCCATAATCAATCAGTATATTAAATTATATAATCAATTAAAGTTTTGTGCAGGGGTATTGAAACACTCTGTATAACGAGTGTTGATACAGCATCAGTATAAAATAAATTAATAACCTTATTATTAACTTTAGAACCATGGCGAAAATTTGTATCTCGGGGTAAAATCCAGGAAATTCAATGGTGCACTCAAAAATCTATTATCTCTACAACGAGACCTCGTTTAACGAGTGTTTTATGTATATTGAATTGTGTCATTAAGGGTCTCGTCTCCGTAACAAAATATTGCGTGTTTAGAGGTATAGCAGTTTCTGCTTTACTCATTGCATATTAAAAATTTGAAGGAAAAACAGGTACTAGATGTTTGTGAAAGAATTAATCTAGGATTATGCCGAGTTCTGAAAAAATCTTTGGAATCCATATAAAAAATTAATGAAAAAGTGTGTTTTCAGCAATTTCTTACACGCTTTATCTTATTATTAAGAGATTTATTAAAAAATGTAACTCGGCATAATCCTAGTTGCATTCTTCGTCTGTAAATAAATTTATAAAATTTAGATTTATCTATAAAACTTCGTGAGTATTTTAGAAATTACTAGACTGCTTTTACGTATTTTTAGCGAGCGTTTCTATGCATTAACATAGGACGAACGGGGTGTTGAGCTACTTGGAGACGATACCCTTAAGGCTTGTGGTTAAATACATACTACTCGTATGAAATTGGAATCCTTGTGTTATATTTGTTTAATAATTTCAGGTATAACTCCATTATACGGTGTGATATACGACATTCTCCAGAACTACAGGTGCAACACTCGCCTGCGGCTCTTCCACTGTTGCAAGGACCACTACGACATCAATCTGCGCTACCAACTGAACGATTTGGTTACGTATTGGAATTTTGAGTACGATATATTCTTAGGCGAAGATAAAACCAAAAATTTTAGGAGACTGCACCACGAGATAATACACTCACGATATTTAGAAGAAAGAGACATTAAAAAATACGTTTGTGAAACAGAACTTAGCGAAGACAATTACAGGGTGTTAATTTGCGGCAGTAATCCATTTTTTTATGCTGTTCTTAAGGAATTAACTGACAATGGGATAAAGAAAAAATGCGTACATAGGTTTTAATTTAATGTGTTTTATATCTTGTGTATGTTATTTTCCAACGGTCAGAATGAATAATGGCGTGTATCTGGTTGTATTAGGGGACACTGTGAAATAAAAATAAATTAAAGAGTGTTGTTTTTTTGACAGCTGACAGTCAGCGAAGTGTCACTTTTGCTGCCTAGGCAGCAAAAATAGTAAAAAAAAGCCTAGGCAGCAAAAGTAATTGTTACTACGGTGAATCAACAAATTTTACATTTATAAAATTCATCAACATATCTAATATATTTTGTTTTTTCATAGCAACTGTCAACATACGCATAGCAACATAATTTGATTGCGATACCTATCAATATATTTAAAATAATCACTAAATTAATATTAATTAATAATAATCGCTGAAAAAATAATGTTTTTAATATGGCAAAAAATACAGATTTGCTGCCTCGGCTGCGGCGCCTATGAAACTGTAGCCGCGGCAGCAAATCTAATATTTTTTTGCCTAGTTAAACAAATAACTTTTAATACTATAAATAGTAACTAAAATTGTAATTTAAGGAAAGAATTAATAATTTAATTCACGTTTTTGAATAACATTATGGCTCTAGTTTTATTGATGTAAGTTCGGTCATGATTATGACCATCTTCAGGTCAACTAAATGAGCCTCGAATAGATGTTGATATTTAAAAAACATATTAGCAGAAGTGATCACTTCTATGTTCCATATTTTATCTTTAGATCGTAAATGACAAAGCGTGTAAAAATCCTGCATTTTCTATGAGAGAGATCGACGTTATAAATAAATAATGTCACAATATATGAACACAGTCGCGTAGTGCATCATCTATTCATCTTTATTATTCAGTCGATTTTGACAGTTTTTCTGAAACTTTCACAGCCAGTGGCGTACCCAGACATCAGTCTTGGGGGGAGGATATGAAAATAAAAATGTTTTGTACAATAATTAAAACAAATTTTGCGACAACGGATATCTTGCAGTCATTTCAGTGGTGACGATGTTTATTTACAATTATAAATTATATTATAAGAAAAAGCGCCGCAGGCGAAAATGTTATGTTTTATAATGTCAAATACTTTAAAAATGAATTTTCAGATATACATAACAGCACGGTTTTTCCCTCTTCTGCGTGCAAAATAAAGAAAAACATTTTTATGATAAATTTAATAATAACAGAAAAACAAGATTTTTCTTAGTGCTTGGGGGGGGGGATATATCCCCTTTATCCCCCCTCCCCGTAAATAGGCCGCAATTTTTACCTGTTACTTTATAATGTAACAATAAGTTTACGTATTCTTTAATGCATAAATTATTAAATATCAAAAATGCTTCAACGACAGCAAGTGACAGTTATCTATAAAATTAGTATTATGCAACGAGTGTGTTATGATAGCTATTAATACGCGAGTATGAAGTTTACGATAGGAGCCATGGCGAGTGTCATAATTCATACGAGTTGCATACACTATTTTTCTACTCCCATCTTCCATGCTATAATTTAATAACTATACATAAATATACATACTTGTTACTATCATAATGAAAATCTGTACCTATCAAAATAAAAATCCATTGCACACGAGCGAAGCGAGTGAGGCAATCGAGCAAGAGTGGAAAAAGAGCTTTCCTCTCGTGTTAGACACAACATTTTCACGACATATTTAAAAACATTGTAAATGTAGAAGAAACACATAACTAGAAGTTAGGTTATAACTGCCAACTGTCAGAATAACGTTTGAAAACAACGAAATGCAGGCAGTATGCCAAATTAAATTGAAGTTGTAAAATCGTGAAATAGTAGAAAAAGAAAGTATAAAACATAATAATTTTAAAATAATATTATACAGTATATCACTATAAAATCAAAATTTTCAATAAACTTACAATTTTTAAAATATTTCATTGTAAAATAACACTGGTGGTAACATTGCTTACTTTCCTCTCTAGAGAGGGAAAACCTACATTCCTCACTATTTCGCGAGAAGAAAATTGTGTTTTCTTCGCATGTCGTGAAAAAAATAAATTTAAGTATACCCCTCGGCTTCTACCAATATTCAACAAAATTTAATTTATGCTGCAATTCTGTGAAAATCTGAAGTTACTGCAGATTTATAAAACTGTAAATAAACAAAATCGCAATGAAATCTATAATCATATTGTAACAAGTCCTAGTCATCACAATTAAGTAGGTGCGACGTCAGTCATTAGTTTAATAGGTCAGAGTTACCAAATAAATATAAATAAATATGTTTGTATTGCTAATACTAGTTTTGCTGACTAAGGACTTGTACATGAGTATAATAGGGAAATAGGCAGTTCCAATTCAGTTGCGTTCCGATTCCAGTATGTGACAGCATAGAGATAAGGGTTATCGTAAGATGGTATTATTATTGTTATTATATTATTATTATTATTCATTAACTTATTAAATATACTTTTATATTTTTGTAACCTTTGAGTATTAATTGATACTAGTTTCCCAGTCTCGACAAGGACCCAACAACTTATTATTTGTACACTCAATTTGGGCGGTACATAATTGGTGGCAACGGTGCAATCTGTTGTCAACCTAATTAGGGTGTTATATATTGGTGGCAACGGTGGAATCTGTTGTCAGCCCAATTTGGGTGGTACAATATGAACATTTTTGTACATGTCAACAAACTTTGATGTGATTTTGTTCAATATTTACAGATTTACAAATCTGTAAAACTTATGGATCTGCACAGAATTGCAGCATATATCGCTCATAAACTATATCGTAAACAAATTACTATTACTAACATAAACATGGAAACTTGTAAAACTAATGTGTGATTTTGACTTGTTCATAAGTTATCAATAACTCAACAAGTAGGAATAGGTATATAAAGTGTGGGACGAAAATATCAATAAGGATTATAGCAAAATGTACATAAATATCTTCTGACATATAGTACAGCTACATCCTCTAATCCTGTGCCAAGCAGCAAATACTTCTTGTCAGGAGAGTTAAAGCGTCCTTGCGCTATCTAAATTATCTTCGCACTTGTTCAACTTCAGCCTCTTGCAAAGGATTTCTCTCTTTATGAACTTCGTTTCATCTTTTTCCGTCAATAAACATTTTTTAATTGAAAGAAAAGTAGCGGAAACCAAACCGCACAATAATTAAATATATTTTTTCACTTGACGAGTTTTTTCTCTTTGATTTCATTTGAAAAGTTACGCTAATTTCATCTGTAAACATTTAGCTTTTCTGGTTTTATCAAAACTTTGTTAATAAGAAGCCACGGCATCTTGTCTTCGTTTGTGTTCATTAATTATTCCCGGGAATGTTTTTCAGCGGCCACTTGGAGAATCTTGGAATCCGTCTGGATTTGAATCTACTTCTCTAGCGCAGTTTGTAGTTGAGATTGAAATGAATTGATGGAACACCAATTAGGGTGCTCAGTCTGGAATGTCGTTTGACTTTAATGATCTTTATTTTGTCTCCTGCACTTCTGCTCGTTGACATTCATGCCTTATTCATTTTATTTTGTTTTGCTGGATTATTTTAGTTTATTGCTTCACGGCTCCGACTTTCATAAATCTAAATTAGCTAATTAATTAATTAATAAATCAGCACTTGCAAAATTAAAAACCACACATTTCGGATTAACGTTTTTTAAACACAAGTTTATCTTTAGGTATCTACTATGTACCTACACGTTTTAATCAGTTTACCTTTTTTTTTTCATGTGAAATATGAAGGTTCATTTTTACCTCTCGCCTCATATTCTATAATGCCTAGTGCACACGGAGAAACATTTTGACATGTTTCCTGAAAAAAGTTTCCGGAAACTTCAAAGTTTTAACGGCGCCTATAAAAATGAGGCGTTTTCAGGAAACGTTGTGAAGTGCAACTAACTTCTTATTTGTCAAATCGTCAAATGTGACATATGATCATAAACATATTTATTGTTTTTCAAAAAAAATCTCAATTTTCTGGAAACTTTTTTCAGGAAACTTGTCAAAATGTTTCTCCGTGTGCACTGGACATAAGAGAGGTATAGTGACGGGTCAAAATTTTCGAGTGTGAGATTTTGGCAGATAAGCACGTTTTAGGGTCTCTAGAATACGAATTACACATTTTTGAGATGATGTCTGTGAGTCTGTGTGTGTGTGTTCGTTTTGCTTGCATCTTGGTTTACATTATCGTTTACATATTACATGAACATGAAACTATTAAAATGTAAGTAAAACTATTTATTAGATTAGTAGAATAAGCAGAATTAGACGAGAAGTCGTGTGCTGGTTTTAAAAATATTATTAGTACCTAACTAATATTACTTCAATAATTTAACAATGTCATTATAGCGCATGTCATATTTTACAGTACCTATTTATTAAAGTTTGCTACATTACTAGTCTGTTTTTAAACTATGGTCTGTTCCAAATAAGAGTATAGTAGATGGCGCTGCGGAGCCAGCCCGTTTTACACACATTAAATAGAAATTTAAACGTAGCGCAGTATTTTTGAAATAGTGTTATGTTCCGCGCGTCACGCGCTACTGACACTAATCAACGACTCACTTTTTCAACAATACCAGCTGTTACTACACGGCGTTCGACAGCTAAATGATGCGCGCATATCACAAATTTTTCGCTGATGTAAACTTGGTTACCGGCTAGACCAATGAGAACGCTCAAATTTTAAGCCCTATCTTGCCCCATACTATATTCTTATTTGGAACAGACCATAGGACGAGTAAAAATTAAAATTATCCGAAATAGAATTTTCTTTTCCGTTTATTTCAATTTTCAAAGTCTCACATCACCTAAACTATAATTCACAAGTTATTTAATTATACTGGTATCAAATTATATAGAACTAATATAAATTATATTCACCTTGTAGAGTATATTTCCAAATTTAAAAATTAATCGGACAAATCTGAAGTTGGAATGCTAAAACTGACCGTTTTTTATATAACACCAGTTTTACACCACACAAACTTTGTAATGTAAACAAACGAATGTTCTCCATCTTGTCTCGTCAGCTGTGACCAGCCGGATGAAAGTAATATACGAAAAACAGAAACATACTTAGTTTTTTTTTTAATTTTGCCGCAAAAAAAATCTAGTGATATTTTTCTCGTATTTACACAGTGTATATATGGCTCAGCGAGACAACTTCAAGATTGTCCGTTTAGTTATTAAATCAAGTGTGTCACTAGCGAGTACTCATGATAATAATTTTTTTGACATTTCATCTAAACCATTTTGATTGTTTAGAATTATTTCGGACACAAACCGGAAAACACCTAATGCCATCTCTTGATGCTAGATAGAACCAAATACGAATTCAAGGACAAACAATAGAGCTGACAGCCCCCTGCACTCGACTCACCTTACAAATTATTAGCGTAAAATAATATCAACAAGTCTATTTTCAAAAGTAAACATTTGAATTACGATATTTATCAATACAAATTTTAGACTACATTACACAAAATTTTAAGAATTATCAAAAACAAACTTCTAATGAAAAACAATGTTCCCATTTTGTCGTATAATATTGTTCAACATAAGAATATCATCTTCTTCCGTACGCAGAAAGACAGTTAGTGATATTCTCCCTAAGAAATTTGGATCACGTACAATAAGTACATCATCTAAATTATGTAACATTACATTGAAATATAGCCCAAATGCATTAATTCCAAAAACACCAATGCAAAGATACTGGGAAATCCCGCTACCAGAATGTATATGCCAGGCCATGTATATTTGGATTGATGGAACTGGAGAAAACATACGTGCAAAAACACAAACGTTACAATTTATTCCAAAATGTGTAGAGGAATTACCCGTTTGGCATTATGACGGCAGTTCTACATATCAGGCTCAAGCTCAAGATTCTGAGATAATTTTATGTCCTCGTGTTATGTACGATGATCCTATTCGTCTAGGAAATAATAAATTAATATTATGTGACACTTATTACACGATCGACAACAAACCAACAAAATCAAACCATCGAGCTTCTTGTTCACAGGCAATGGATTGCGTTAAAGACCTAGAGCCATGGTTCGGTTTGGAACAAGAGTTCTACTTAATGGATGTAGACGGGAGACCTCTTGGTTGGCCATCCTTTGGGTTTCCAGAACCTCAAGGAAAGTATTATTGTGGAGTAGGCGCAAGTAAAGTTATGTTGCGAGAATTAATTGAGGCACATTACCGTTGTTGCTTATATGCTGGTATACAGCACGCTGGCACCAACGCAGAAGTAATGCCATCTCAATGGGAATATCAAATAGGCCCCGGATTGGGAATGAAATGTGCTGACGATGTCTGGATGTCGAGATTTTTACTGCATAGAATTGCCGAAGAATTTGGAGCAATTATATCGATCGCACCTAAGCCTGTAGAAAATTGGAGTGGAGCTGGAGCTCATATGAATTTTTCTACCAATACAATGAGAAATGAGAATGGTATAAAAGAGATCGAACGTGCTATTGAGAAACTGTCTAAAAGACATAAATATCATATAGAGAGATATGATCCCTCAGGCGGAAAGGAGAATTCGAAACGTCTTACTGGCAAATTCGAAACAGCGTCAATTGATAAATTCTCACATGGTGTTGGTTCTCGTAAAGCAAGTGTTCGTATATCGAATTCGGTTCATCATGATGGAAAAGGTTACTTTGAAGACCGTCGACCAGCCGCGAACTGTGATCCCTATGTAGTATGCGAAGCCTTGGTGCGCACTTGTTTATTGAATGAAACATGAGCTATATTATTGTTGTGTCTGTTATAATAAATATAAACACTGCGTATATTTTAATAATGCTGCTCCTTCCCCCACCGCTCGACTGTGTGCGCGCGCTCGGCCGTTTTCGCGAACTTTACGAGTGTTTTTAGCATGTTTCCAGGCATCTGATCGAAAAACTGAAATATACGTTTTGTAGTATTTTTCACTATTGAAAATAACTTAATATCACTCACAAATTACACGATTAACTGACAAAAACATGTGCTCACACAGACCATATAATAAAGGTCGCGGCCAACAATATGGCAACGCTGCATCGTGTGACGTCACCAGGCTGATGTGTTCAAAACCACAGCGTTCAACCCATGTTCAATCACATTGATGTAGATTGCATTAAAACAAATATATTGGATAAAATAAAATTAAACATAACATTTATAATATTTTTTTACTGATCCCATTTACTTAATTGATAATTTGTTAAAATTGAGTTGAATTAATGGGTACACCAGTCGTAGAAGTTGTATTTTGTTATTATTATTCAAACGGTCGACGTTTCGGCTAATTACAGATTCAGTCTGGGTGATTACCAATTCTTGTATTTATTTTTAATCTCAGGCAACTAAAACATTCGATCTTGTCTTCTTTTCTTTATCTTCTTCTACAGTTTTAAGTCTATTTATTTCTCTATAACTTATTTAATTAATTTCTTCTATCTTCTGGATCTTTTCTTCGTGTTTGACATAGTTTAGAAAGATTATGACGGAAGTTTCGGGGAATCACACCTGCCCGTAGAATTGGTTTGTTACGTTTAAATACTTTAATTTTTCCACTCGTCTTTAAATTGTTCTATGAAATTCAAGTCACTACTATAATAGAAATGTTTTATGCATACTACAGCCTGATGAGATGGTGATTATTGTTTTCTTGGGATAGCACGAATCCATTCAGCTCGTAATTGTTCGTTTTTGGGTAACTGAAAATATTGGATGGGTCCCACAGATTTATTGCTGTCATAATTGCTATTGCAATTAGGTATACAACACTTCTTTGGCATCTAAAAACCTAAAATCGTAATTTAGCAGTCTCAGACCAGTATAACCTCAAAATCGGATTATTACAAACATGTATTTTATTATGGAAAATTGACATGACAACAATTTTCTATATTCTACACTTGCTCTAAATACATTCTCTCCTGAGGTATTATATACTATTTTTTTCACGACTTTAGTAATATTAACGAAAAAGTTAGTTTTGAAACCCAATTTGACATAAACATTAATTAATTTTAAGATTAAGTAGTCCATGGCAAATAAAACAAAAATAAAATCAATCGTGAAAATTTATGTAAACAAGTTTGTTTATGTCAAATTATATTAAAAATGGAATTTCATGAAGAACCCCAAGAAATTATAGAAGCAGCTTCTGCAGCTGTTTTAAACTTATTACCAACAAAATCTAGAAAGTTGTATGATGCATCTTATAACCGCTTCAGAGAATGGTGTGCCGAAAAAAAAGCACGAATTTATACGGAAAAAGTATTGTTAGCGTGTTTTAGCGAAAAATCGAAAAATTACAAATCCTCTACGTTATGGGCTCAATATTCAATGGTAAGGTCATGTCTCCTAGTCAACGACAACATTGACATAAGCAAGTACCCGAAATTGGTGGCATTTCTGAAAAGGAATTCGGACGGCTATCAAGCGAAAAAATCTAATGTCTTGACAAGAGATCAGATTGAAACATTTTTGTCAAAGGCAAATGACAATGACAATGAGTATTTAATGATTAAGGTGAAAATCATACAAAAATTATTTAAATTATGAAAATTTACTAATTAACATTTTAGGTTATTCTGGTTTTTGGTATTGCGGGTGCATGCCGTTCAGATGAGTTGACAAATATGAGAGTTGATGATATTGAAGACGGAAGTTCATCTTTAATTTACTGTAGCTGAAGGGTACATTCAAGACTCTGTCCAAAATAAAACAAATATTGCGAACCAGGTAGTACAAGGTGTGGGTTCGACTATGTGTACAAACCAAAAACTCGTAAACTTAACATCAAGTGGTAAAGATCTGAATGATTTACCAGCTAATATTAATTTTAATAATTGTAAAAAAAATATAAACTCCCTAGGGAGCAAAATCTTAGCTCCCTAGAGAGTTTATATACTAAATGTGTTACTTCTGTCGTGATTTCGCGGTCATAGAAACGGAGTTTCTCTCCCGGTCGTGAAAAAACTAAAATTAAGTTCAAATATTTCAATGTTATTTCATATTCATATACGAAATGTCAGCCTGGTGCGCTGCGTTGCCAATTCTACCTGGCCGCGGCCTTTATTATAGGAGGCTATGCACAGACCCGAATCGTGTTACCATAGATACCCATTATAGATGTCTCGCTCACTCTGAAACGCATGCGTAGTGCTCTCGCGCTCATACTCATGGTTGAATAATTTTTGTGTTTAAGGGATGTTTGGTCATTACAATTTGTCTGACTGATTAAATATAACTTTGTAATAGTCGTCTTAATAACATATTTAAAAATCAGACATATAAAAATAAGTTAAGTTCATTTTTTTTTGTGAAGCTTAAAGCGTCTGACAAAAGTTCTGGTCCATGGAAAGCGTCTGACACTTTTGATATTACTTCAGAGTAATATTCTACAAAATATATGTAAAAATCAGCCATACAAATTTAAGTTAAGTAACTCTTACTTTTAGTTACCTTTCTCACCTGGTAGCTGCCCAGGTGTCACAGAGCGAACTCCACAAGCACGCAGGTATTAAAAGTACATGAGACACCTACTCATAACATAAGGCGTCATCTTTTTGAAAATAAGTTATGTCTTAAAGCTCTGGCCGCTCTGGGATCTTGGACTATTAGTGGAGAGTACACCACACCACAGGTGCAGACTTTTGTGGACTGAACTCGAGCTTAGGTGATATAAATAAATATTTTTCATAAGAATGCAAAATAAGGTAAAAAACTGATCTGAATTTATTGAACTAATTTATTGTAGAGCTTTTAATGGAAACCAGTTGTAATTTTTTGAATCCAAGTTCAGACGATTTAATATTTTTTAAAATAATAAAACTCGTTTCATTCAAAGCAGTCATAACATAACCTTTTTGTCCACAAATTACTCTCAACGTCGGACAATGAAAAGTAAATAAATCATGAAAAGTAATAAAAACTAACTACTACTCAGAAAAACATCAATATTTCATAGAAATCAAAAGCCAATCCACTGAAAGTTGTCGTCCATTAAATATTCATATTTTCATAGCATTCACGAGTGAAATTCAAACTTAAAGCGCGTGAAACATCAAGTACTCTTTGTTGAATATGCCATCAGAGTAGTAATGTGAATATTAGATTCTCGGAATCAAGTGGCATGCGGATTCTCGTTTCTCGCCAGTTGTAATCTAGCATGCCTTGGACGCCGCGACGGCGGGCCGGATACCGGATTCGCTTTGAGTTGCGACGTTGCCGCGTCAATCGAGTTTGGCACTTCCGGCGCTGTCCACTGTTTCTACGTCTGTTTCCGCCCGAGAGGAAAGGAAACTTTTCAGGTGGAGCGGAGAAAACTAGATTTTGTTGTTGTCATTTTTTGTAGCGACACAAAAACGATTAAATGTGGTTACAGTAATTACTTTGCTAAAGTGTTTCTGGAGTTTTGAAACTGAATAAGGGAATCTAATTCAGAAGCTTTTTAATCTAGTTTACGATACAGAGTTGCTGTGATATAATTTTTTCTTCCACTAAATTACATAGCTTATGGACATAGAAAACACACATGCGACAGACAGGCAACAAAAGCGCAATGAAGAACGTGTGGAACGTTTGTGATTTTATCTTTACTTACATAGAAGCCACAAAATAGCGGCGCCTCTATTTCTCAAGCAACACACGCAGTATTTTTTACTGTTGCATGTGTGTGTCTTCTATGTGACCGCTATATACCGTGAGTTTATTTTAACATGAAACATACAATTTTTATATCCATGGATACGAATTTGACAGCAATGTATAAGAGTGTCCTTTTTAAAATGAAACATAGGGAATAAATTTAACTGTATTATTCTTGAACAATATAAGACATTTGGGCAGCTGCAATAGTTCCAAGGATCGCTTTCAACATTAACTTTTAATTGTTGAAAGAATAAATTGTATTTTCAGGTAGCACCAATTAACAAATTCAAATTTATTCCGTATGTTTCATTTTAAAAAGAACGCTCTAATACATTGCTGTCAAATTCGTAACCATGGATATGATATACCTACCCATGTTTCACGTTAAAATAAACTCACGGTATGTGTCGATGTGTGAACGGGACTTTAAGCCCTGTTCGCACGAGGATTCTTTGAAGATTCTACCAAGATTCCGAATCCTGGAAAAGAAAAAGTTTCAAGATCTTGAAACTTGAAAATAATTAATGGTTTTGAAGCAATCAAATAAATTATTTTCCAAGAGTCATTGAAGATTCAATTTAGCGGCACCGCAATTTAACAGGAAATTCTCACTAGAAAAAAAAAAACTTTTCCAGGATTCAGATTCTTGGTAGAATCTTCAAAGAATCCTCGTGCGAACAGGGCTTTACTGAAATAGGACTGTACAAAATTTAATATATTATAAACAATATTTTTCGTCTCAGTTAACCCTCAGATTTCTCTTTTCTGAATAAAGTTAAAATTTTAATTCTATACTTTACAAATTTGTAAAGGTGCGATACTTAACAAATTAATAATAACGTATTTATCAGTTCTTGAGTTGCAATTTTGAACCAGAGAATATCCGTCTGCAGATTCTTGAAGCTTTAATTAAATACTTAATTATAGAGTTGTGAATGGTGTTATTTAAAAACTTGATTTCCATTTTCTGCTCTGTAATTACGAGTTGTCATTACCGCAGACTTTAATCCGCTATAAATATCTGAATGCTGTCACTTTTACAGCTCTAGATTCTGACGCGGTTCAAATGAAAACCTGTTCCAGTGTTGAATGTTTCTGTTTCATTCAACCACTTTTATAAATTATTTGTAAGATAAGACTCTTTATAAATAATTAATAATTGAGCGCATTTACAACTTCGTTATTTTTATTTATAAAATATAACTTTTATAAGAAAATCAGACGGCGATAAAACTTTATCCAGCGTTCAGGGTTTCTGAGGATGGAAAGGAGTGACGGTAGTCGGTAAAATCACTTATTAGGTAAACGTACATTAATTTATTTTCATTTAATATTAATTTGGAAAAATTCTATCTCTTTTATTTATGTATACCTAGATTGGGCTAGATTACAAGAAATAAAAGGCATTTAAAATTATTTACGTTAGGATAATCTTGGATTAAAGGCTCATCGTACAAACAAACGAATAAATTTTTTGATTCCAAACTTAGGTCATAAAATTTTTAGATTTTCCATGCTTTTACAATTATTTAGTTTTGTTTTATTCTTTACCATGTAAGTAATTTTGTTGTTTTATTCTGGTTTTATAATACTTTTGTTTATGTTTGTAAGAATTTGTGGACAAAAATTGTTTTTTCAAAATGTATAATTGTATTATTAATCTAGATACTGTTTGAGAATGACCCAAATTTGTGGTTGAAACGTTACAAAAGTTTTTAAATAAACTGTTAATAACGAGCCTTTAATCCAACATTTTCCTAATATATTTTTCGGCTCAATAAATCTTTACAAATTATAGCTATTATATATATCAAGAATATTATGCGATTTATTTATTATGTTATGCTAAGCTACGAGGTGAAACCGAGTCTCTTTGAACATCGCATATATTCGCGTTATATTCAAAGCTTAATCGTATCATCAACGACAACGATGTTAAAAAAAATCAACAATTTTATCTGTAAATTAGTTGACAGTTTGCATATTATGGAAGGTTTTGATATTATTATGGTTGTATCTAACGCATTATAAGTATAACTAACGAATTATGTTGTTTATAATTATCAATAAATGTTGCATATTAAAAGGTAATAACACAGTTGATGTTTTTTTAAAAATTATATTTTAGAATGTTAAATATTAATAACTGTTTTATTTGTTCCAGGTAAGTCTATGCTTCATCAAAAATTTCATTAATGTGACTACGAAAAGTAAGTTTGGAATTTGTTACCTATACTTTTCTATTTCCGCATAATTATTATTATCGACTTCTGATTATAAAACCTGAAAGGAGAAAAAAATTTCTGCCGATTTCTAATTTAAATTAAAAATATTTCATAGTGAGTCAAAATTATTGAGTCAAAATTGATGCCTATGTATGAAGCGCCGTTCGGGACAAAATTAAATGTCGAAAATATTTTGTTTTCCTTGGGAAGAAATATTTTTTAGTTAGAAATAATAAAATTTTTTCCAGAAATAAATATATTTTTCTAGAAATAAATATTTTTTTAGCAGCGTAAATATTTTTTATGCTGATTTATTTTTATTCCCGAAAAATATTTTTTTCTCCAAATTTAAAAATATATTTCTCAAACTAAATGTTTCTTGCGAAATAAATATTTTTACAAAATATATTTTCTCAATCATAACAAAAAAATTCTCATAAGGAAATATTTCTTTCGTGCGTAACAAAAAATATTTCCTGCGCCACAGATAAACGCCAACCAAATATTTTATTTTCTCCAGCAACACAAAAATATATTTCTCGCAGAACGCGACACTTCACTTTAGCTACAGTAGATGGCGCAAGCTGTTGTCGGTAATATCGTTAACTAATGTTTGAATAGCCAGAAGCCAGAACGTCGCTGCATGAATTTAGCTATCATACGTTCATAACATCAATGAGGGTAATTACAGCCTAAATATATGAATTTCTTATAAAACAAAGAGCTGAGTCTAATTATTATACATATTTTAAGTACAGGCTGCTATGCTAATCAGTGAAAGGAATTACGGTTTAAAATGACAATGCGTTAACTTGTCGTTTTCGTTTGTATTAACATTGAAACTTTATCGTTTATTTGCGTAATTAATAAATAATAGAATATTTTTTCAATAATTATTATAACGACCACACCACTCTACTAAAGTTAAAAGAGTGCCAAATAAACTTGTAATACTCAGAGAACCCTGTACTTAAAATATGTATAATAATTAGACTCAGCTCTTTGTTTTATAAGAAATTCATATTTTTAGACTGTAATTGCCCTCACTGATATTATGAACGTATGATAGCTAAATTCATGCAGCGACGTTCTGGGTTCTGGCTATTCAAACAGTAGTTAACGATATTACCGACAACAGCTTGCGACATCTACTGTAGCTAAAGTGAAGTGTCGCGTTCTGCGAGAAATATATTTTTGTGTTGCTGGAGAAAATAAAATATTTGGTTGGCGCAGGAAATATTTTTTGTTACGCAAGAAAGAAATATTTCCTTATGAGAATTTTTTTTGTTATGATTGAGAAAATATATTTTGTAAAAATATTTATTTCGCAAGAAACATTTAGTTTGAGAGAAATATATTTTTAAATTTGGAGAAAAAAATATTTTTCGGGAATAAAAATAAATCAGCATAAAAAATATTTACGCTGCTAAAAAAATATTTATTTCTAGAAAAATATATTTATTTCTGGAAAAATTTTATTATTTCTAACTAAAAAATATTTCTTCCCAAGGAAAACAAAATATTTTCGACATTTAATTTTGTCCCGAACGGCGCTTCATACCTATGCGCATGAAAATTTGAAGACACGTTTTCTGCAAAAAATTTTCCTGATAACTGAATTCACTGAAAAATAATTATACTATATTTGAGAATGACTGGCAGTAATAAATCATTCTGTCAAAGACATTCCAGTGGCGCGTCAATAATTGTTTGCACAGGGATAGTCAAAATGACTAAATTCGGTAGAGAACTATCGTTTAAGGTCTATGTTGTTTTTGAGGGAAAAGATTTATTTTAATAATAATGAGTGAGAAAGTTATATTTAAATATTAAAAACTTTTATTTTTAGTAAATGTATAAACAGATCACTCATATCTACGTCTATGACACAGTCCGACGGGGATTATCTTAGCGTTGATGACGGGATTTCTATTGTTCGAGAAGTAAGTTTCGTTCCAGGTATAAAGCGTGCGACTTATTTTGACCATCCTAGTGTAGTTACAACTGATTTTTCTGGTAGTTTTATTTGCCGCATTGCTGGCAAAAATCCAATACTACTCTTGCAAATAATGATTTATTACTGTCAGTCATTCTCAAATAGACTATAGTTAGATTGCATACACAATTCTTGTATTATCGGCTTTTTGAATATTTTGACATTTTATGTTTCATGAATTAGTTTTCAGGAATCTTACGTAATCAGAAATATAATTCATAATTTGTCCTGTTATTATTCTTAAATTATTTGCGGTTATTTTATAAATTTTTGTAGCACATTGCCTCGTTTCTCGCTCTTCTGGAAATTTTCAAAATGTTTCCGCCCGGGATCGAACCGGGGACCTTCCGCGTGTTAGGCGGATGTGATAACCACTACACCACGGAAACTTGTTACATATATTTATAAATCTAGATCAGCTGGTACGAAACCAGTTCTTAAATAAGCGACCGTTGACTTTCATGAAAACATCTCGCCTCACGCGGTTAACCTAATCTAATATCCCGTTGAAGACTGGGTCTGACCCTGGTTAATACCGGACATAAGCTGAGATAACCGCGGTTATAGCCCTGCTGCACGCAGGACCTGAATTTCATTCCTGCTATGATGAATTTAATTTAGTTGTGAGGTAGTTTCTTTCGGGAAATGGAAAAACTGGAGATTGCTTCCTGAAAATGTTTAATAAAATTTTCTGGAAATTCATGGCACATGTTTACCTTTTAAATAGAACAATAAAATAATATTATTAGTTGGAGATTAGATGGCTATAAGAGACAAACACTTTTGTCACTGCAACTTATAAAAAAATCTGACGTGGCCACCACAAGACCTCCCGCCATACCTACTTTATTCTTTTTACTTATTGTACAAATATATTACTATATAAGTACTACTACTACTACTACTACTGCTACTCACAAATATATTTCAGTCATTTCATTTAAACTGCAGAAGAAGATATAAACGATATTTTACTATTGTCACTGTCACTGTCATGTCATAATCATTTAAATTTTACGTAGTAACAAATGTAAAACGGTCATGGACTACCGAAATACTAAATTATAAGTATATAATTTATAATATTTAAAAAAATTCTTTCTGTTTCGTAATCTACACATGTCACACTACTTACCGTTAAATTTATATGACATTAACTTCAAAACCACCCTGTACCTATACCTACAAACCAAGGTATCTAGATATTTATTTTTTTCACGACATGCGGAGAAAACACAATTTTCTTCTTGCGAAATAGTGAGGAAAGTGAGTTTTCCCTCTCTAGAGAGGAAAGTAAGCAGTGTTACCACCAGTGTTATTTTACGATGAAACATTTAAAAAATTGTAAATAAATGTATTATTTTATTGAAAATTCTGATTTTATAGTGATATACTGTAAACTATTATTTAACAATTATTACATTTTATACTTTCTTTTTCCACAATTTCACGATTTTACAACTTAAATTGAATTTGGCATATTGGCCGCAGTGAAACATTTCGTTGTTTTTAAACGTCATTCTGACAGATGGCAGTTATAACCTAACTTCTAATGCGTTTCTTCTACATTTACAATGTATTTAAATATGTCGTGAAAAAAATGTTGTGTCTAACACGAGAGGAAAGCCCTTTTCCACTCTCGTTCGATTGCCTCACTAGCTTCGCTCGTGACACAAACATCGACGTCGAGTGGGGAAAAGAAGCGCTTTCCTCTCTAGTTGGACAAATAACTATTACGTGTGTTTTACGGGTGCTCATGGTTTCTAGTGGAGAGTAGGTGCACACCACAAATTTTTGTGCAGTTTAACTAAAATGTGTACCTAACTGGATTCAAACCTGAGTTGTCAGAACGATCGGTCACCTATCCAAATGAAGAGTGCTATTTTTATGCTATACGAAATACGGTCTTTCAAAGAAGGTATTAAGGATAATTGAAATTTTCAGTTCTGCAATTTTTTGTTTTATTTCTTTGCCAAGTTGTTCAGTAGACGAGTTACAAATGTGTAATGAATATTTAATATTTTTGTGGAAGAGAAATCAAACAATCAAACTTTTTAGAATATGAAGTTTAAAACAATGGTTTTTATCCGTCTATTATGTTTTGTGTTTATACAGTACCCAGTCATTGATCGTGTCTGTTGCCAGGCACACACACACACACTCACATATTTGCATAAAAAGTTTATAAATTTATACTAAAGTGCTATTCACATTCGTTGAATTATTTTCAGCTCGAGAATTGTTGTAAAATTTTGTCTGACTGTAAAGCATTTTTTGCGAATCTCTAGACAAAAAGTAAACAAATTGTAGTAATTCATGCTGAAAGTAAATTTTAAATTAAATGATAACAAAGCTAGACTTTCCGAAATTTAAAAAGCGTAGGTAGCTTTTATTTTTGTTAAAAAAATTATTACTAACAAAATACGCAGTTTTGATACTTAATAATTTAAAAATAACTAGATAACAAAACTACCTGTACATATCTCTTTTCTAAATGCGTAGTTTTAAAACAATAATTACTGTTAAATTATTATTGTCCAAGTATTAAAAACAGAGATAACTACTTGCTACTTGCTAGCAGAATTTCAAATATTTCAATTATACTTTAACATAATTGACTACAATTATTATACACTTTAGACTTACTTATTGCTAAGTCAATATGTACAAAATTAATATATGAAGTGTATAAACACAGATAAGTTATCTAAAAATATGACTATTTTATTATCAAATAATTTATTATAGGTAGGTACCTAATTTTTAAACTAATTATTATCATTAATTTAATGTTTAATGTACCCATTATATTTATTAAAAGACAATACTATGTACTACGTTGTAAATATATCAATTCAAGAGAATTCTAGTAAATAATATATTTGTAGTTCAAATATTCTGTTTTTACAGACAATAAATTATACAATATTACTAATTTTTTTTATCAGAATTGCGAAATAAAACAAATATTCATATTTTCACAATTCAATTCCAAGAATTCAATCAATAAATCAAAAAAATTCGCTCACAATTCGATACAAACATCCAACAAATTCTTCTAACAAAAAGTCCAAAAATCTGTTCCTGACATTGACGCGCGCGCAATAATTCGTATACGTCAGTCAGTCAGTCAATCTGTCTGGGGGTGGAAGGGTCGTAGCTGGCCCTGCACGACAAAGGGGTTGATTTTCAACGTGCTGTTTTGTCCTGAAATTGCTTTAGCTTGGTTTCGTTCGTGTTCTTATAAGCATAATTAATTTTGACCATATTTTATTTTATTTATTAAGTCTAAAGCTTCATTCACATAAACATTAAAGTTTTGGATTTATGTTGATGTTTAAGAAAGTTTAAATTTATCTAACTAAATACGAGCATTCACAATGTTTGCAAGTGAACAGTGTAACTCATATCTCAATTAATTTTTACCTCTCGCCTCAAATTCTGTAAGGGAGGTATGATATCTGTGTGTATGTGTGTGTACGTTTTTTCTGTCTTCTACTCAAATAGTTACAAACATTTAACAACCAAATTTTGTATATAACGTCGTAATACAATTTTAAGAATCCAATTATTTTTGGAAGCAATCCCCAAACCGGGAATAGTACTTTTCTTAAATATTTTGATATATAATTAATTTATCGCAATATTTTTTATTTAAAATGAAAGATTATTTATTATTATCTACAATTTTTCGCATTTTGTAAATTGTTCTGTTACAGTACTTCAGGAATTAAAGTATTATTTATAATTTAGAAACTTCAGTAACTTGTTATCCATGAACCATAATTGTTTAACAATTACTACGAAAAATTTAATTGACAATGACAGTATCATTTATCTTCTTCTACAGTTCGACAGTTGACTAAATGACCAAAATATATTTGTAAGTAGGTACCTACAATTTGTAGTAGTAAAAAGAGTAGGGTATGGCGGCAGATTTTTTAACTTTGTATAAATATAAACTTTTTAAATAGATAAAAGGACAGAAAAATTATTTGTATGTTTGCGATATTTCATATTATCAATTTTTGTTAATCCTTATAGCACAGTGAGAGAATTTGTAGTCTTAATATTTAAAAGACCATATATCAATTATTATCTTCTTTATTTTACAGTTTTTACCTTCCGCTTACCTGTAAAGGAAGGTATTGGAATCATGCAAAAAATCGGGTTGTGAGTTTTAAGTGGATGAGCACGAATTAGGGTCCTTACAACTCATTTTTGATAGTTTCTCGATGATGTCTGTATGTATGTGTGTGTGTGTGTGCGTGTGTGTGTATGTGTGTGGTCCGGGCCGATACCGGATGTCGCATAACTCAAATACGAATTACCCAAAAATTTTGATATTTGGTATTTTACAATTGTATACGAATAGGAAGAGCTCATTAGATTTTGGTACAAATATCTTCACCGGAAGTGATATTTTTTGAAGATTGAAAAAGATAATTGTCAAAAATTTATATAATTTTGGATAAATATAATATTTATTTGTAATAAGAATAAGAAGCAAAGTAATTTGCAACTCACGTTATAAAAAAATTGTCTTTATCTGGTAGCATTAAAGAACTGCAGTAAAATTTTTAAAAAAATTATCAGATAAAACGTTGAAATCTTGTAATCCATGTTCGGTTGATTTTTGTTTCTGCGTAAAAAATATTGACAGGTGAGACGGGTTACAAAGTTGACATACTAACGCCATATAGTCATAAGTCAGATATTAAATGTAGTAATTGAACGGAGGATGGCTTCAACACAGAAGAGTTTTCGTGTGAATGAATCTTTTGATTCAAGTGATACTAATTTCTGTGTTTGAATATTTTAGATTTTTATTTGTATATTTTAAATGGGCACCGGATTGTACGTATACATTTCTGTTTAAAGTGTAGATATGGCGGAAGGTTTTGTGATGGCCACGTCAGATTTTTTTTAATGGAATTATGAATTAAATAAGGGCACTGATGAACAGGAGAAAATGGACAGTAGCCATTGACTATTTCAAACAGCTTAATAAAGAAAAATAATTAAATCTCTAGTATACCTTCTACCTTTCTTAGTCAATTTATGTGGTTCTATTAAAGGAAAATATCTGCTTTCTTCCTATTAAAACAGTCTTTGAAATTTCTAGATAAAAATGTAATTCAGCAGTAGGTACATTTCTCTTGTAAAGCACTGTTCACCTATGGATTCTTTGAAGATTCTTTTATGCTTCTAAAAAAATATTGAGAAAAGAATCCTAGTGAGACTCGCCTGTCAAACAGCGGTGCCTCGAAACTGTACCTTCATTTCTCAATAAATTAGTCTTGGAAAAGAATAATTTGTAATTCATTGATGGATTCAAACCGGAGAAATTTTTCAGGATTCATGAGCATGAAAGAATCCTCAAAGAATTCATGTGTGATCAGGGTTTAATCTGCAACTGAATGTGCCCACGTTTCATGGACAAGTTTCAGTGGTCGAAATATAATTCCATCATTCAAGGGCAGGGGTAGCAACGTAGCAATGCGAACCGGCCTGTTCGTGTGCAGACAGAAAGGTAATGCAACTCGTCAATCGATACGCTATGATAGCGATAGCCAGCGTGGGTGAAACTAAATCACTTTCGCTGAATAACCAATAACAGGGCAAGTTCAATGTAGTTTGTGTTGTGCATGAACAACTATGGGTTCATTAGAATGGAATGAATATTTCAGGGCTAGATAACAGAGTTTGGAGTTGGATTCGAATGAGAATCAACAGTCTGGTAAATTTAATAAGGCTGAGAAAACTTCAGGACAAATTTTGGGGGAGGAATAAGATAAATGATGCTTGAATTGATAAACAAAGGAAGAGGTAGATCAGACATCACTGCCCATTCTGCATTGATTGATTGATTTCATTTTATGTACCTAAATAACATTCTTATTATTCGATCAAAACAAAATTATTCTTGTTTAGTACTTCAATATTAATGTAATCTGTCAATTAATAACTAGAAACGTGTGTAAAATAAATGATATAATTTTTACCTCATATTCTATAAGAGAGGTATTGTGATGGGTCATAATTTTCGAGTGAGTTTTTGGTGGATAATAGTGTTGCCGTCTAGACAAGACAAGACAAGACTTTGCAAATCTTGTCTTGTCTTGAAATTTCAAGACAAGACTTTAGTAAGTCTAAGTCTAGATTAAAAAGTCTTGGTCTTGTCTTGTCTAGATACAAGACTCTAGATAGGTTTTCAAGACTCTTGATTAACCTGCGCATACGCGTTATTATGTTTAAATTCCTGGATTACGGGCTGCCTTTATCAAGATATTCAAGCTCGAGTGGCATGAGCTTCGTATTATATACTTATTTTACATTATTGAAAGATATGTTTATTTTTTACCGCTATTTTCCCCTGTATTTTGGTGATATGTTTGAGCTGTAACGCATTTACGCATACCGCCATACCAATAATGGGCTTTTCTTTTTAAATTTTTCTTATACTTACCTATGGTCTATCTTGGTTTTTGTTCAGACAGATTTTAAAAGGATTTTATTATCTTGTTTTGAATGGTACCTACTTCATATATTTTATCAAAATTGCAGTATATTTTTTAACATAACAATTTTCTCGAATTATAGAAAAATTGCTAGAATATATTCTGTTGTATGTTTTATCATTATATTTATTGATTTATTGAGTAGGTAAGTACAAGTAAACTTTCTTAATTTGAATTGACAGCAATACTTTCAATTTTGGTTGAAACTTTGTAAAAAATTCATATTACCTACAACTTACTCGTTAATCTAGAGTCTTGAAAATTGTCTAGAATTTTGTTAAGAGTCTTGATCTAGAATAACAAAGTCTTGTCTTGTCTTGAAATTTCAAGACAAGACTTTTGCCAGTCTAGTCTTGATAATCTAGACAAGACAAGACAAGAGTCTAGAAAGTCTTGATCTAGACGGCAACACTAGTGGATAAGCACGTTTTAGGGTCCCTAAGTAAGTATTTAACATTTTCGAGATGATGGCTGTGTGTGTGCGTTCGTTCGTTTGTAACAATTTTTTTGTTCACGATAACTCAAAAAATATCAAACATTAAAATTTAAAATTTTGCATTGGAGGTTTTAATACGAATCTTAATAACCCATTAAATTTTAGTTTCAATATTCAAACCGGAAGTAGTACTTCTTTATTATACTTCGATAAATAATTAATTTAAGACATTTTTATTTATTTTAAATGAAAGATTATGTAATATTACCTACAATCGGTATTTTATAAATTTTTCTGTATCTGGTATCATTTAAGAATAATTAAATTATAGGTATACTTATAATTTAGAATTTCGGTATCTTGTAGTCCATGATCGTTTACATCTGCTTCTGCAGTTTAAATAAAATGACTAAAATATAATTATTGTAAGTAGTAGTAGTAGGCGGAAGATCTTGTGCTGGCCACATCAGATTTTTTTAATAACAACGTTCATATTGCTGTTTCGTTTACCGACCAATAAACGAATGTATTTAGTAAAAGAAAGGTGTAACTTGTAGATAATATATAATCATATTTATATTTTTATATTTCTGACAAAAATAATTGTATCAATAGTTATAGGTAAAAGTACCGAACTTTTTTAAGTTATTTTATTTAATAGGTAGGTACCTACCGAGGTACCTACTTAATTTTACACAAAATAAATAGATTATTTTTATATATTAAAAATTGTAAAATTACACTAGATATTAGACCTTAAATAGTCCTTTAATTTTTTGTCATTCGCTGTATTCTTTTTTGCAAAACTTATTTAATATGAATATATAAATTAAATTTATTTTTATTACCAACGATGAGTTAAATTAAAATTATATTGTCTACTGGTCAACTGCTTTGACAGTACGTTAGCCTGTAATTACATTACTGAAAAAAATATCAGATTTAAACAGAAGTACAATTTAATCACTTTGATCCCAAAGAGATACAATCACAAATAAAAACAATTATACGTTGTTAAATTAATTAAATTTAAATCCTGGCGTATTAGCGTATTATTTTTGTCTGTTGCTCGATATAATACAAATTATACCTGACAAGTGAAAAATCATTAATATTTCAATTAAATTTTGTAAAAATTTCAAACTATTTTTCCAATCAGCAGTGAAATAAAAAGAAAACTCAACCAGACAAAAAACAATCAAAATCCATACTTTGGAAACAAAACACTGTCTCGATTTAATTAAATTCATTTATATTTTACACATTTTAATTGGCCGTACAAACAATTCCATCATGATTTCAATACGTGTTACGTGTTTTACAGCGGGAACTAATATCCGAATTCTGTTCGGGCAAGCTGCATTATAATCGGATAGAACGGAGCTATGTATTGTATATGTTGGAAGTTTGCGTTGGATCAATTCTGCTTTCACTATGCTTTAGCAGGACCCCATTCAGATCCGCACAACCCTTTCAATTTTTTTTAAAATTTGCAACTATTTTACTCACTTTATAGATGATATAATAATTTATTACCTCTTTCTTGATTGAATGTTTCATAATAGAAATTTATTTTTAAAAGTTAAACAGAAATAGGTACCTACTTTTTACAGTCATTCTTAGTTTGAATAAAGTTTCGGATAATAAAGTAGCTGCCTTTCATCAAATAAAAATAAAAAATTCGTTGTTGATTCTTTCAATCTTACAATATACACATATGGATTGTGTAGATATATTTTTAAATTTTTTTCTACTAAAATAGATAGTAGGTACTTCTAAAACGTATATTTATTTTTTTGAACAAACTATTTACCTATTACATCAATATAGCATGAAGCACGGTGCGCGATAAAAAAGTGTATACCTATGTCATTTTACTACATGAAAATCTGTTGCTAATTGCATAATAAATTTTCGAAGAAATGATAGAAGCTTTATCGAAGATTATTTCTGGTGTAATCGATAAACAAAAAATTAAAAAATATTGCGTAAGAAATCGATAACATATTAATAAACAACAATAAAAGTAGAGAAGTTCTTTGAGAATTCAGTCAATTTAATAAAATACAATAACATACCAACGTTTCGACTTCAATTAAGTCCTCTTCAGGGTGCTAAGTCAAACATACAAGAAAACACATTAAAAACAAATAAATTTACAATATTCAGGTACACTTACATAATTGTCAAAAACTAGAATATATAGAAATTGTCATTATATAAAATTTATTACAGAAAATGTTCTTCCAAGGATGATAAAATAAATTGAAACACACACACATCATTCAATCAAGAAGAAACAACTAACTTACGCATGATAAAACCAAAAAGTTATGAACTAAAAAAACCATTAACCTAACCTCAAAAAATTAACAATTCATCCGAGTAATTTTGACAGTTCGGAAGAATAAAGTACTCATTATTTAACAGTGTGAAATAATGAATTCATTATTTCATAATGTGTCCTTATGGAGGGGTTTATTATATTACTTTCACGTATATAATGAATACATTATTCTATTGTTGTAGATAAAATAAATAGACACAAAACAAATCACATAAATTATCACAGATAAGCTATTATTACTAATACTACTCATAAACCTCATAACAATGCACCATAATGTTTTTCATGGCATTTGTCTCGAAATGTTACCAAGCAACAATCTTTTGAAATTAATTTTTCCAGCAAAATAATGATCCCTTAATATAATTGAAAATTTACTTAGATGGAATATTATCTATTGTAATACATTAAATAACTGAAATTGGTCTCGTAGAAATGTCGTTTTCTCATTTAGAAAATTTGGCGCCGCTGATGTGAGTACGGTCCTGGCCTTGCAGTGGCAAAGCTCCACTGAAAGTGAAACTCGCATTGCAATTGTTTCAGAAAACTGAAACTCGATTCGTTTGCATATTTGTTTGGGTGAATATCGTTTGTTTGGGCGCCTTTTTGTAATGCATGGTACGATTGGGTTTTAATTGGATTTTAAATGGAGACAAAGTGGTTTTCAATACGAGGTAATCAACATTTCACTGCTAAAGGACTCGGGAGACCCTTTAGTGCAAATAACTAATTTGGTTTCATTGCTCGCATTAACATAGCCATCGCAAAAACTAAATTGCGTTATTGTTTATAGGGCTTATTAAGCTGATCGCTTGATCAATACTTCGTTTCATTATTTAAAGTAAATAAGATTGAGGGTCAGTTTTTTCAAAGAGTATATATTAAGTGCCGGAGAATAAGAGTTCAAAATGTAGAATATTTGAAGTAAAATTGAACACGAAAATATTTTTAAAGTATCTTTTACAGATATGACTTACGGCCACTTTTTTATGTGCAGAAACAAATTAAATTTAAGGATATTCTTACAAAAGTTTAACAAAAATTTTTTTTTTACATTTTGGTGTTTAATTTACAGTAACATCTAATTGGATAAAGTTATTGACATCGGGATTTCTGCATCGATTCTCATATATAATACCATTAGTGACTATGATTTTGCCGGCAATTTTTGCCGTCTGGTCACGACTGCTTGTTGCGTCTAAAATAAACACGAGTGCGTAGCACGAGTGATTATTTTCTAAAGTAACAAGCAGGAGTGACCAGACGGCAAAAATTACCAAAAAATCATAGTCACGTATGGTATTCGGCTTGACAATTTCTCGAATTATTTTATTTATTCCAAAAATAGTAATGTATTTTATTTTACTATGTCAGTTCATGATTGTTTCAATCATAAACTGACATAAGCAACGCTTCGCGGCAATTTTCACTAGTGAAAATTGTCAGTGTAATTTTCACTAGTGAAAATTGTCACTGTAGTTCGTCAGTGATTGGTACAATTCAGCAAAATACTGTGTTTTGATTGGATGAAAAACTATGAGTGGAATTGTCTATAAAATTTGTTAAAAAATTTTCTAAGAAAAAATTGAAACTTTTGTTAGAATATCCTTAAATTGTGACTAAACCCGTGCGTCAGAAAATTTGAAAATAATTTGACTCATAAAAAAGTATTCAGGCAATTGGATTCTGCAAACCGGAAGTCAATATTTTTATTCATAAAAAAATCACAGCCGTTTTCGAATGATGAGACATAAACTACTACTTGATCAAAATTTATCGTTTTTCTCAAAATACATTTTCACGAATTTCTCGAAAACTGTACCACTTTCATAAAAAAAATATGTATACCATTTTATAGAAAATTTTGTGCTCTACAATATGTTATTAACTGTTTTTTTCGTTATATTAATCATTTACGAGATAAAAATTTAAAACAAACGAGGGCGGCTATTTTTTCAAAATGGCGGACGAATATCCAGTCCAATCGATTGAGACTTTTAGTATGTTGTTTATATATAACGGTACTGGGAAGGTGTATACCAAAATTCAGCTTTCTACTAATTTTTTCCACTAAAAAATATAACTTGACTGGACTAACATAAATTGGAGTAATTATTGAATAATGTACATTTTTTTACCGAGGAAAGGAAAATTGACTAGAATTCAGTCAGATTTTGAAAAATTTATTTCGACTCCAACCAGTTTCACCACGACACGACTTGGGTCTTCTATAAATAGTGAAGATAAATATTCGTAAAAAACTGATTGAATTCAGTCAAGAAGTTTTTCATTACATATTTTCATTTTTCACCGTAAAAATATCATTATTTCAACAGCCTCTTTACTAAAAAATTCAACCACCACAAAATTTACACTAATTTATACGTAATTCTCCCAGAACAAATTCACCTCACACCAGCAATAAATCCGCTGTTGTCAGGCATAGGCGTGCGAGGGGGGCTGGGGGCAACGCGCGGGGCAGTAGCAGCACAATAATGTTAACACGGACATTACATTACTGCTGTGTCCGCCGCCCATTAATTACAGCCATCGGTGCACAGTGTGCTGTGCATGGGCTGCAACGACAACACTGTAATACAGGGGGAGTGGGGGGGGAGGGGGTGCATATTGCGGGTGGACGTGTGGGGAGAGTAGTGGAAAATTTTGGATGCAACGTTGCACTGCAAATAGGTGTAAACTGAATTAAATATTTATAACTACAGGGTTCTCTACTTCTGGTTCAAACATCTGTCGTTCGACTGGCACAATCAATGGTTGATTGTCCAGTTTGCGTTTTGTTTGTCACTTTGGTGTGACATGAAGCACGGTGGCCGATGAAAAATAGTATATTACATTACAAGTCATGAAAATGTTTCATTGCAGACGAGGAGGCGTTTGAAGAATGCGAGGATGCGCAGCGTCCGAGCATTTCTTCAAAGCCTCCGAGTCAAGCAAAGACATTTTTATGACGCGTGATGTATTCTATTTTTTTTAAATCGGCAATTAAGCTTAAAATTATAAAAAAAATTAGGTTTGCATAAATCATCAGAGCTGTGACAAATCATCAGAGCTGTTACAAATTTTAGAAAAAGTTGTCATGACAAGTAAACAAAGTTGAAAGTAAAAATGACTAGGCATGAAAATAAAATTTTCATGCCTAGTCATGAAAATCTTACTTTCATGCCGCAAATTAGTCTGGAAATTACGATTTTCATGCCGATTTTGAAGAAATTTGTATTTTCTTAGTCAATGCATTGATCTTTAATTTTTTTGTTTGACGGTTACACCGGTAATAATCACTATAATACTATAAGTAATCATAGTTATGTCGATTATTTTTCTGGTAGTATTACGAATGCTCCTTGTGCTTCTATATGCATATTCGCAAGCACAAGATACATGAGTGTATAATATACTACCAGGAAAATAATCTACTTAACTATGACTACGAATGGTATTCAAGAGATTATTCAATGAATCAGATTCAGTTTTAAATTAAAATGGCAAAAAATGCAGTTATCCCTTATTTCAGAAAACAAATATTTTGATAATTTAGACGTAACTTCAAATGTGTTTTTGGTGTTTCTTTACTATATAATAATGAATTTCAAGTGAAAAATGTTCTAGACCTTTGAAGAAACGCCGGAGACGGAAATAGTGCAATTAAATAATGGGTAATATAGATTATAATAAAAATGTTCATTTGATAGTCACCTAAAAGTACTAGTAGTGAATAGTCGACACACAACCTTACTTACAAAATAATCAAGTCTACTGATTTTGATTGGCTGTGAAATTCAATATTCTGCATTTTTATTGGTCTTTTTTGACAGATAACAGATGATGTGAATAATCACTTATAATACCATAAATAGGTACTAATAGTTATGTCGATTATTTTTGGTAATATTACGATTGTTCCTTCTGTGCTTTTATAAGAATATTACGAGTGCGCAGTACGAGTAATATTCCCAAGCACAAGATACATGAGTGTATAATATACTACCAGAAAAATAATCTACATAACTATGAATATGAATGGTACCTATTCAATGAGGTGTTCAAGAAATTATTCATTTGAATAAAATCCAGTTTTAAATTAAAATGCCGAAAAATGCATTCCAGTATCTTGTTGTTCATGATATGAAATTTGTTTCTACACCAAAAATTTGTATTATTATGACAGTGACAGTACAGTTGACATCTTTTGCTTGCATCTTGGTTTAAATTTCCGTTTACATATTACATGAACATGAAACTATTAAAAAGTAAAACTATTTATTATATTAATAGAATAAGCAGAATTAGGCGAAGAGTCGTGTGCTGGCCACAGTAGATTTTTAGACTAAAACGAATATTTAAATAAATTGCTTGTTATTTAATAAATCATAGAACCGTATCCGAAACTTAAACCGCTTTTTGAAAACCGGTATCCGGTTCATATGAAAACCGGAACAAAACCGAATCGTACCGAACCTGAACCGTTATTTTGGTTGCATCCAATCGTGTTCAACAAAAGCCAATGTCACTTTGTCGCCTGCAACTAATCCTAATACTACACCATTGAGTAAATCATTGTGTATACTCTACCCTTTATCAGGACCGACGCTACCACCGCCGCCACCGCCGCCGCCGCCGCCGCCGTTCAATGCGTCTCGTCAGCTAAAGCTCCACAGTTTATCTCTGCGCAGAGTCTGTTGATATGCGCACTGGTAATTACAGTATTTATGTAAATGTGCGGTAATTGGATCGAAAGTAACCTGGATATATGCATTGAGATTATTTCCAATGGGATGCTGTGGTCTTCGGAATGAAATCGGTTTCCAACGTTTCAAATTAATCGAACTCGTTTTGTTTTATTGGTGAAAGAGAATATATTAATATAAATAGGAAATAATGAGGGTGTGGTGAAATTGTTAATTTTGTTTCATGGGAAGGTAAATTGAATATCTGAAGTTTTGTGTTTAAATATTTAGTTAGATACTGTCTGAAACTGTAGGATCATCTCATAGTCTTATTAGTTAATTTTTAAGTGGATTAATTAAAAGTTTTATGTTCCGCTTGACTGTTTTAGTTTTAATTATTAATTTTAACTAGAAAGAAGATACGTTCAATGCAGACTATTCAAACTAATATTATTTCGGTCTAGTTGAATTCAGGAACACTTTTTATATAAAAGCTTCTCTAAAACAACAACAAAAATTGTCTTCTCCAGATACACACATGAAATGAGTAGAAAAAATATTATCGCATCAAATTCAACATGTTGTATTAAACTAGGCGATTAAATATATTATTGGTATACGGAAAAATATTATTTTTTCACTACATTTTTTTTTCTCGCGAAATAGTGAAGAAAGTAAGTTTTCCCTCTCTAGAGAGTAGAGAGGAAAGTAAGCAATGCTACCAGCTGTATTATTAGATGAAATATTTTAAAAATTGTAAGTAAATTGTTTATTTAATTTAAAATTCTGATTTTATAGCGATATATTTTAAAATATTTTTTAAATAATTATTATTTTGTATACTTTCTTTTTCTACAATTTCACAACTAAAATTTAATTTGACATATTGGCTGTAGTGAAACATTTAATTGTTTTTAAACGTCATTCTAGCAGATGACAGTAACTTCTAATTATGTGTTTCTTCTACATTTACAATGTTTTAATATTATGTCGTGAAAAAATGATGTGTCTAACACGAGAGTAAAGCTCTTTTTCCACTTTCGCTCGTAATACAATCTTCGAGCTCGGGTGGGAAAAGAAGCGGTTTTTAAAATTTAAAACTATTTTGAATAGTGGACAAATAACCATAGAAAAAAAATGTTAACAATTTTTATTAATTCAACAAACAAATTATCAAGAAAATTGGAAGAATGATCCAAATAATTGATAACAAATTTATAATTTATGGTTATAAATGAATCCTTTTTTTAAGAAAAACAAGATCTGCTATTAAATTAGTTTTACAAATTTATAAAATTGCTTTTAAAAGTGCAACAAGCTACTCCGTTAATTATAAATACCATGTATAATGTGACTAATTACTATAGCTCATTAACTTTATCCTCATCCTCAAGAAAATTTGAAGGCTAATCTTCGATGAAACCAAAAAATAGTTTCATTAAGTTAAGCACAGTTTAACAACATTAGCACAAGTCTATACCATCTGCGCAATCTTCACGTTTCAAATTTCATCCTTGCGGTCATCAACCGTAAAAGAAAAACCAAAGGACTTTTTACAGGATTAAACCTGTATGTATGTTCTAGTATCAGGAGATACTTAACTAGCTAACTAACCACTCTTAGCTGTTAAAACTAATCTGCTAATTATGTAGATCTCTAACCATTACCCGTGAGTGTGCGATCAAAGAGATGCCCCCCCCCCAGGTTAGTTCGGGAAAATGCCAACCCTTCCAGCGGCGCCACCGCTGATGGAAAAGTTCCAGAGTGTTTGTCGTATTTTTCACGGAGTAGTAGTCGAAGGAAAAATGCAACGTAATTAATTACAAACTCAATTAAAGTTAATCTAATTTGAAATGCGGTTAACTCGAGTGGGAAATTTAATATTTTAACCCTGGAAATTAATGGTGAAATGCGATTTTCTTACGGTATTTTCTACTCTAGAGGAGAGTAGATTAGAGCCGGACAATAGCGTATCTTGTAAATTATTATTGTCGATAATCTATAATCGGTTTGAGGATATCTAATGGTAGGTTTATGCAGACAGCTAAATTAAGAAATTACGTTATGAAATTTAATTATAAAAGTTTGTTTCCTATGTAATCATTTATGCTTTATGCAACTAAATAGACCCGTTTAGGGTTACGTCACACTGGTTCCAAACAAGAAATTAGCCATTCGTTGCTAAGACCGTTATTGCTATGCAAGTCGGTAAAATAGGCTGGTTTATCCTTGTAATATTGTATAAACCACGTGGGATACAAAAGTTTATTCACTCGAAGAAATTAAACTTTCTTCTCTTGCATAAACATTCATGTATCTCATTTGGTGTAAAAATATCTATTATTCAATTTTCACGTTTTAAACTGTTATTATTAACTCCATAGCAACAACTTTAAACAATTGTTTATTCACAAGTAATTTTTTACCTCTCGCCTCATATTCTATAAGAGAGGTATTGTAATGGGTCAAAATTTTCGAGTATGAGTTTTTAGTGGATAAGCACGTTTCAGGGTCTCTAGAATACGAATTTACTATTTTCACGATGATGTCTGTGTGTGTGTGTGTGTGTGTTTGTGTGTTTATTTCATCCTGTGTCAAATTCAAATACTTTACGTCAACAGTTTGAGTCCGGGAAAACGCAAATAACGGCCTTTGTCCGGTAAAGTGTTGGAATAGAAATTAATCAACGCAATAACAATTAAACAATCGCCAAATTGCAGTTGTTAATTATGTTTCGAAAATGTTACTAGATTTGGAGCATTAGGTAAATTATTTTGAAATTAATATTACTGTTTCTTTAAAACGGAATTTGACACAGGATGAAATAAAATACATAACGACATTCGTCCGTGAATTCTTTTAACAATACTCGTTTCGAGTTTCAAGACTCGGCTCCTTCGTCGCCTCGTCTTCAAACGTCTCACTCGTACTGTTAAATATGAATTCCCGGACTTGTAACGTTAATTACTATTGTGTGTTTTCATGAACCGACGATTTTTCGTCCACGATAACTTAAAAAGTATCAAACTGTTTATAACCAAATTTCATATTTAAGGTTTTAATAAGTATCTTAACACCGGATAAGATTTTGGTAGAAATCCGCAAACCGGAAGTAGTACTTTTAGAAGTTTGGAAAAGTTTTCCTTAAATATATTGGTACATTATTTATTTATGACAATATTTGCAATTAAAAATAAAAGAAATTGTGATTATCTATGAGTACAGATAATTATAAATACAAATTGCTGAATCGAGAAGTATTTAACAATAAAATAAAGTACAATTAATATTATATTTTTTTGAAATTCCAGTATCTTGTTGTCCATGATATGAAATTTGTTTCTACATAAAATTTGAATTATTATGACAGTGACAGTACAGTTGACATCTTTTGCTTGCATATTGGTTTACATTATCATTTACATATTACATGAACATGAAACTATTAAAATGTAAGTAAAACTTTTTATTAGATTAGTAGAATAAGCAGAATTAGGCGAGAGGTCGTGTGGTGGCCACAGCAGATTTTTTTAAAAATCACTCAACATATTTTTAAATCACTCTGACGTTTTAGACCGTCATTATTTCGTTAAAAATGCATAAAAACAATGATAACTTGCCACTGACGACTACTTTGGTTAATTTTTTTTGTTAGGTATGTCAAAATAAATTTATAATTCATATTTTGAAATAATTTAATCAAAATTGAATAAAATATTGTATAAACCACGTGAGATTCGAATGTTTATTCACTCGAAGAAATTATCCGACTCGCCCTTAGGGCTTGGGGGTTAAATTTTCTTCTCTTAAATAAACATTCATGTATCTCACTTGATGTATAAATATATCTATTAGGTACTTTTTGATTAATTTACGCCAGCAGATACAATTTTGTATGCAATTCGGACGGTAACCAATCATTATGGTACACATCGTGTTATCACATTCAGAATTCAGAAACATATGAAATAAATAATTTTCATGTTTCCAAATTTAGTTAACTAGTCTTATGACACGTCCAATAGCATTTTGCGTTCTGGTTGCGAATTCCAAAACAATTAAGCCATAACAAATCGTCTCGATTGTAGTATCTACCTCCCAATAAATCTCGTCCTCAAACTACTTGTCATTAATCCTCAGATAACTCATCTCAGCCCTCAACAGAGCATTCTAGTCCTCCTCAAAACAGCGGTGATTTAGCGCTAACCTAATGATCCAAGAAACTTGGCGGTCTTAACTCGCTGCAAATCTGACTTAATCCATTGTGAGCCGGCAATCTTGAGATAATAGCGCAGTTAGTGTTACAGTTATGGTGCAAAACATTAGCAGGAGAGCGGGAAGAATCTAGAAACGCAACTATAAACAAAGAACTTCCTAATGGAACGCACTGAGAGGTTTGTTTATTGGTATAGGGGCTAAAGTTCACCAGGTTGAAGCTGTAGCTGATGAAATGGAAGAATAAATGTGAAGATAACGAAATTTACTGGAAGATACTCTGATATCAAGGGGTTAATAATTAAGGTTTTGTCGAGGTGGTGTAAGGAAGATTACAGGGACTTTATTATACAAAGAAAATTTCTGCATCTTTAGAAATCCACTTTAAATATCAATCCCACACACTTTATTTAAAACATACCTATCGTTTCGAAAAAAAATTAAAACAAATAAATACAGATTTATATTTTGATATTAAGTTAACCATTTATTTTAATACACAAACTGAAAAAAAAAAAATTTATATTATGAATCAAATTCAAAATAAAATTGAATAACAATTATTATAATGATAGTAACGTCAATAATTATTATGATACTAGTAGTGAAGATTACCAAACGAGGCGAAGCCAAGTTTAATAACATGACGTGTACCATATGGTTGGTTACGAACGTGCATACAAAATTTTATCTGTTGGCGAGTTGGCGTAAGTAAAATAATTGTATATTGTGCAACTAGGGACGAAAGTGGCGTTTTCCGACGAGTGCGGAGTTGGCAACATGAGCGAATCGAGGGCTGCAACCGCACGAGTCGGGAGAACACTTTTGTCCTTAGATGCACACGATATTTTTTTCAATACCTACACCTAAAAGCAATTAGAAGTTGAAGAAAGGAATAAAACGGATGATGATAACACCGGTAAAATGTATAATAATTACATAAAATAAATAAAAATAATCTTAATAATCAATTTCGGAATTCCGCATAAAGCAGGAGGAAAAATACTCCTCCCTAGGGAGGAAAAAATAAAGTGAAATCCCGCATAAAGCGGGAAGAAAAGTACTTTTCCTCCCTAGGAAGGAAAAGTACGGACTGGTCAGAAATACCTTAATTTCGTCCCTAATAATAGAGACGAAATTTGTGGCGTTTTCGGTGCAGGTATTGAAAAAAAAATTATTTGGTATTGAACAGAAAATTTAAATAAAAAAAAAACGGATTTACTATTTTTTTAACATTCTTAATAACGAGTTGTTAGTTATTCCATTATGGTACTATCATAACGAATTTATGTTGGTCCTTGGCCTATAATAAACGCCATTATGATTCTCGAATTAAGGTTTATAATGTTGTAAGTAGGGCAGGACATCAGATACAATTGAGAATTCTTTTTGTCCTTTACAATATGAAGGATTTACATGAAAAATAAACCAAAGCACAAGATCAGCGTGGTAGGTTACACATGTTGGAAACTATTGACAGATGTCAGCACATTCGAGAAGAACCAACAACTTTCTCACAAGTTAAAGGATAAAGTAAGGTTAACACAAACACTTCTCTCGTTCATTTCTATCTTAAATTAGCCGCTCTGCCGCTTCGGCAAACTTTCAACCATTGAACGAATGAATCCAGCAGAATGGAAGAGATTTTTTTACTAACGCTTCAGAGAAAAGTGTCGCGATGCATCGTGTTATCGGTGAATAATATCTTTTCCTTGCTGACCACTCCGGGTTCCTGATACTTTTGGCGAAGCTTTTGCTTCACGGAGTCTTTGGAAACCGACGAGATAACAAAAGAATCGTCTGAAAGGAAGAATGGATGATATTTCCATAAATATTTGCAGACTATATTATATTTTAATATTGGACGATGTTTGTTGACAGAAGAGAATGTAAAAATAAATTTATAAGAAAATATCAGAAGAGGTGCGTCTCAGCGCCACAAAGCTTTGTATACATATTTTCTAAAGTAACAATTTTGAGAAAGGAAAATATGTTATAAGTTTTGCTTCAGCGATATATGAACATAGATTTTTCAAACTATCTTACCTGCATACATATTGTTCTTATTGTTGCATTTACTGGTAAATTTTACTTATTTCTCACTATGAATTTTAAATTTAAAACTTATTAGTTATTACTACAGTGTGATCAAAACCAAGTGATAATCAAATGACCTGGGTACTGGGTAGTGCTTAATTTTTGCTCCACGGAAAAAATTATTAGCATTAGCTGTCAATCCAGTGGCATGTATTTTCATGTCAAAATGTCATTTTATTTGTAAGTTGTAAATGTGTTTATATTAAGTTTACCACCCGAAATGGTTTTAACAGGCGAACACTATAAGTTTATTATCGAAGCATATATTCGATCAGGGGTATTTAAATACTTACTAAAATAAAATAATTATTATCCTAATTCGCACGCCCATGAACTTGGATATCAAACTTTTCTTCCTTGAAATCAAATTTTGATGTCATTTAGGAAAATTGCGGGCCACGTGACTATCAGATTGTTTTGATCACTCTGTATAAAAGTAGGTTTACATTGGTCTAGTAAAAATGTATTGCCTTTTGTACGTTTCTATTATTGTAAGTACCTATGGCATTAATTATATGATTAGTAACTTTAGGAAAATGTTGGTACTTATCATACAGGCTGAATCATCATTATATTTATTCATTAATACACGTTATAAGTGTATGCGATAAACAATAGTTTGATATACTGGTTACTACTCAAAATTATTATTTATGTTATAAGGATCGTAACGTCCATCATTATGGTACTAATCGTGACGATTATATCAGACGAGGCGAAGCCGAGTTTGATAACACGACTTGTACCGTAATGAATCCTGAATGTGGTAAAACGACTAGTACCATAATAATTGGTTACCATCCGTATTGCATACAAAATTTTATCTGCTGGCGTAAATTAGTCGAAAAGTAAATAAATTATTTGGTATTCAACAAAAAGATTTAAATCTAAACAAATCAGGGTTGCCTTTTTTGAAACTTCCTTACTCGCTTTCTTAGTAACGAGTTGTTTGTTATTTCATTATGGTACTGAGTACCATACTGGGTTCATTATGGACCTTGGCCTATAATGAACGCTATTATGGTCGTTAAATTGAGGGTTATAATGTTGTTATTATGACACTCCATCAGATAAATATTTTTTTATGTATTCAAACGGGCAGATTACTTAGTCCTATTTTAGTACTATCCCACTTGACAAAATAAAATCCCCAGAACATTTCAAGAATGTGAACATCCCGGCTTGTTACTTGCTATATATTTGCCCATTAACATCCTAATAATATCTTTGCGATTGCTAATGTCCGCCCTTGGTAACATTATCTATGTTACATCCCAATGTTGTAATTTTGTAATAATATCACAATTATGCATCCCATGTAATTCTCTGAGATGTTTGTATTGAATATGTAAGTTTTGATCGTACTCAGGATGTGGCTAGGATAGACTTACGTAACATCACTTAAAGTACAAGAATAAGATATTTTTAAACATGCCATGGACGATTCATGTCAAGTGGGATACTTACTAAAAATAAATTTATAATCTTAATAGAATTAAATTAAATTCATTCATTATTATACACAACTTAATTAATCTTTTTTAATCAATAATAATTAAATTTTTAGGAACATAGGGATACAATATTTCAGCAAAAAAAAGAATCACGGGATATTTCTTTGTGCTATATTATCATCCTTTGTTCGCAAACATTCAAAAATGGCCTCCAATCAAGTACCTATTATTTAATATAATTCTAGAAACCAGAACCTGACTAATATAAATGCCAATAATAATGATTTCTTTATCGATTTTATTATGGCTAATTGAACATATAAATTTGTACCTATCGTTGATTCTTATATTTCCCATTACAATTAACTTCTCTTTGCCTTTTACTTTAAAAACTTGAATGGTTCAAATTAATTACATTTCATAGTAAGTAGCAGTTTCCTACTATTACTAACTCAACAACAGTAGTTTCAAATGATCTAGTAAGTTGTGCAAATTACCATTTTATTCTGTCAGTAAATCGTTATCGCTCGATCAACTTCCGTAACAACATAAATCATTGTTGATTGTTGTAATCGTGTTCAGTTGTTTGATAAATAATAAATAAACAACGAACAGCTGACGATTGGCGCAAATTAAATCGTTGCCCGTTGCGGAATATTGAATTTTATAATTCGAAGAAAGAAGGAAACAAATAATACTTGTCAAGAAAGATTGATGGAAGACAGATTAAATTTTATTGTTAATATACTATACAAGGTGTCCTATGAAACTGTTTATGGGGATCTCGAGATCCATTATGGTGCATTTACACTGTAGACTTTTAGCTAGAGTTTCTCTAGCTAGAGCACTCTATATGAAATTTTCAAGTGTAAACATAAGGTGAGACTCCTCTAGCGAGAAAACGTCTAGACTCTCAGTAGAGTAGTGTAATCTAGGGACAGCCCTAGTGTGAACACGGTACATATAGCTCTCAGATATTACTCTAGCTCTATTTGATTGACTAAATAGATTTTTCACTATAGCGAGATCGCAGACAATTTGTTGTGATTGTTGCTTTCCCAACGATAATTAAATTTCTTTAAAAATCAATTCATTACATACAGCTTATATAGTATAATACTGATTATCTTATTATCTTGAACTATATCATTTGTAACAAGTAATCATAGTCCGTGTGAGACATACGTAAAAAATTATGGTACGATGGCACATCTTCATTTAATAATTCTTTTAGCAATTTTGCATGTACTCCTTTTTCCTCTCATTTCGAAATCAACCGTCTAACCCATATTCTTCTATTTTTTACACGTTATTTCTTTTTATTTCATAAAATAATAACTATTGTAGCTGCAGCATGCAGTTAAATGCTGCATACGTGACATTTCAAATTCGTTTATTTAAGCCGGACAAAAGCATTTGTTTCTCTACATCAGTCTCTACCGACTCTACGCTCTATGTCCAAATTGCATTTCAGTGTAGACAACAAATAGAGAAATCTCGGTAGATATGCTCTACGACAATCTAACTAGAGACTCTATAGAGCAAATTTTTGTCATAGTGTAAATGGTCGCTAAACATGCTCTCGCTAGAGTGAAGGCTATCTAGCTAGATTTTACTCTACAGTGTACACTGTACAGTGTGGTGTACAGTGTATTCGCACCAAGAGATACGAGGTCGATTAAATTAGACAAAAGTTGCCCCTTTAGGGGGCCAATTTAGAAATGTTTTTGTTTTCTCACAAAAATGCATAGATGGCTAAATATACGCAAAAATGTAAATTTTGCTAATTTCGTTTTTTTTCTCCTACAGATTTCGTGAAATTCAAACTAAATTCAAATTTTCATTAGGAGCTCATAGTTGGCTATGACCCGTCTTCATAGAGATTTTTTTCTCTTTTCAATGATATAAAACACAAGTAGGTAGGTACATTGAAATTAAAATAAAGGCAGAAATTGCATGATAATTATTTTTTAAACTGTTTTTATTAAGGGTCTCCTTTAATATCGATTTTTATAAAAAGTATCAAATTATGCTAACTAAACTACGAGAAATGGTGCAAACCGCACTTAAAAATCTCTTTTAGTTTCAGAGATATGAGCGTGTAATGTACTTATATTACATTAATTGACAGAGATCATTTAGGCACATTCCTTTAGTCAGTTTAAATTATTTCGTTGTGACATTTTTTTGCAAAAATGTACCGTTACATTTTTGTGTATCTTCCTGTTATTGTCTCATTCCAGTTAATAAAGAAATAAATTTTCCGTGACCGAAAACTGCGACCAGGTCTGCATCACGACAGATCTCAGAATTTATAATTAAAATTTTACTGGTATATAATTTTAATTATGATTTATCGCGTTGAATTATCATGCAGCTACCTGAACATGGCTCAAATTAATGGTGTCCCGTTTTTTATCATGCCAAAATTTATGGTGACAGATTTAATAGACCATGCTTCACACTTCGCTTCGCTTTTCGGTCATAATGCGCATGTGGACGCATCTACAGCGTGTCCAAGAAGGAGATAATCAGAGAATATTTTCGTGGGAACGTAGACGGTGCAGATTTTATCAGGAGCCTTTATTTTGGGTAAATAACCGTAAATTACGACATATTATGTTGCAATCTTGATTATACGACTGTAATAATTATTTTAGTTTTGTTAAATCCGGGTAGAAAATTTAAGAACAAAGAAAATTAAGAAGGAAAACCTGGCATGAAATTTGAATTTTTGTAAAAATACCTAAACTCAATTTGATTTTTTATGTATATGAGATCTATGAGATTAAGGACCATATTATAATAAGAACAATTTTATAAGCTTGATATTCATTTGGATATTATCAGATATTATGTTGCAACTTTATATTCTATTAATTAATTATGATCTCTTGAATAATAACTAATCAATAGGCTGAGGATTTATAGGCACAAAAGAAATTAAAATGTTTTAGGATAAATAGGCAAAAAATATTTAAAAAAGACACAATTTTTAAAAAATAGGCAATAAAAAGCTTTCAATTAAAATATTTTATTGATAATTTGTTTTCTATTAATCTCTTTGGTAATGATTTCATTATTTGAAATTTAAGTAAAAGAAATATTCAAAAGTCAGTTTAAAACACTTAGGTACACTACACTACGACAACTATTTTTTTTATCTGCCAATTTACAAACAATATAAAATAAAAATGCTATTTAAGGGCAAAAATAAGCCGGGTAATAAGCCAAAAATATATACAAAAGACAATTTGTCAAATTTTGCAAAATAGGCTAAGTATGCAAAATTATATTTATATTAAATTATAAACGAAAGAAACAAAATAAGTGCTATCAATTTTGTTCTATCTACGATATAATACAAAAAATAGGCGAAAGACTAAAAATCCTCAGCCTATTAATCAAGTATGAATCAGACAAAATTAAATCTGCTATTACTAAAAAAAATATGTTTTTGTTAACTCATTTGAAAGTATAAGTTATATCCGATTCGTTCAAAAAACGATTATAGCGTTATCTTAGAATCCAAGAACCTGAGCGTTGTATGGAATTCATAATCATTATCTTTGCGATCTGCGTATACGATTGAACTTCTCAAAGCTTCTAAATTAATTCTTATTTATCCTGTATTTCAATTTTAATTATGTTGTTAGCTTAGTAAAGTGTAGGAAGATATAACCATTAATTTTCCATCTTAATTGATACATAAAAATTATGAAATTATTTATCGCTCATTTAGATATCTTGGATCAAAATTTTATTGCGTTTTCAGTTGCAAAGATTTATATTTTAATTTTATAACGTGCCAAGCGAAAATCCAAACAAGTATGTAAATAAAATATTACAAACACGTTAACATCACATATTTTCTCAAGAATATAATATTCGCATTATCAGATCTAACCTCAAAACATAAATTTCACGCTCGTAGTTCAACTCAGCTCACATTAACAATTGCAACCTTGAAACATGGCGCAAAAAGTGTAGTTTTTTGTTGAATTTCCCATAAGTCGCGATTATTTTTGGCGTTCGTGCACAAGTGCTCTGACAGATCGAAACAACGAAGATCGCAACGTTGCTTGTTATTTTTTCATGGCTTGCTGCGGTCGTGACAAAAATAGAAGAGTGCAGAAGACTCTGACTAAAGTCTCTGTAGTCGTGCTGAAATTACAAGCCAAATCTGTATCATTAATTACGAGCGGCGAATGCAGTTCGTTGTTGCTTTTGAAATGCTCCGGTTTTTTGAACAGGTGTTCCTTGTTCTGCTCACTGAAACGCGTGTTTTCTTTTTTTCTTTGCTACTTACAAAATTTTAAAGTATAATTTAGGTTATTCTGCTTTTTCTCCTTTGTTCTTTCCTAAACGGGAATAATTTGTCGCTAATTACTTTTTGTCAAATTCTTACCACGAAGAAAATTAGTTTACCTTCAAAAACAAGCCACAGATGTTCTTTTGGCTGCTTATATAATAATCATTTCATTTGTGCCATTGCTAAACGATTACTTTCCAGTTTTATTTTAAACTTATTTTGCATAATATAAATGTTCAAAGCCACAAAATCTTAAGTTAGTAAGACACATCTCCCTACTTGGCATGAATCATCCATGCCCACTTGACATGAATCGTCCATGGGATGTTTAAAAATATCTTATTCTTGTATTTTAAGTGATGTTACGTAAGTCTATCCTAGCCACATCCTGAGTACGTTCAAAAATTACATACTCAATACAAACATCTCAGAGAATTACATGGGATGCATAATTGTGATATTATTACTAAATTACAACATTGGGATGTAACATAGATAATGTTACCAAGGGCGGACATTAGCAATCGCAAAGATATTATTAGGATGTTAATGGGCAAATATAGAAAGTAACAAGCCGGGTTGTTCATATTCTTGAAATGTTCTGGGGATTTTATTTTGTCAAGTGGGTGGGTTGTTTAAAAATATCATTTACTAGTACTTTAAGAGATGTTATCCTAGCCACATCCTGAGTACGACCAAAAATTACATACTGAATACAAACATCTCAGAGAATTGGGATGTTATATAGATAATGTTACGAAGGGCGGACATTAGCAATCGCTAGGATATTAAAAGGATGTTAAAGGGCAAAAATAGCAAGAAACAAGCAGGGATATTAACACTCTTGAAATGTTCTGAGAATTTTATTTGTCAAGTGGGTCGCTGACAAGATAATTATTGGTATATTTCAATAAGATTCTAATACCGGATATAAAATTGCCAATTAGGTTACATTCAGCATATTTTTATTATATTTTTTTTAAATCCTGCTAAGCCCTATTCAGGAAAGGATGCTTTTCAATCCTGAGGAAAAAGAAATTCACTGTTTTAAAGATATCAATGAAACCAAATTTTTTTCTTAGAATTATTGAACATTCAATTTAACGACACCGCTATTTGACTAGCAATTCTCAACTAGGCGTTACAGAATAAATATAATCGACGATTTAGGTAAATTAGTAAATAAAAAATTGTGATACAATGTTTTAGATTAAGAGAAGTCCTTATCTTATATATAAAATTTACATCAGTTCAGATTTCAAGCAAAATACATTCTCATACATATCAAAATCGCTTTTATAACTGCCTCTTCATAAACTTCTCGTTTATAGAATATCCTCGTATAAAGTCAGCGATAATAGAATGAAATACTCACCTATAAAACGGTAACGAAATGAATCATAAACAAATACTGGGAGTCGACCGTATTTCGCACAGAAATCAGTAACTGCACATTGCAATATGAAGCGAACAGTCGAACAGTAGCGCTGTAAATAAAATTGTTTTACGAGTTCATTGTCCCCGTCTCACTCCGTAACAACTTCTAAATGTATGCAAGTTGCAAAGAACTAAACATTCGATATAGAAAGAATGGGAGACAATTCAATTTTCAAAGCTACATTATTGGTAAAGTCAAAGAAATTGAAAAAGTACTAGGTACTGAAATTGAACTTCAATATAATTATACCTACATTTTACATCTGGATTGGCGTTTGACGTTTGATTCAAAAATTGATTTATTTGCTATAACTTAAGACTTAAATAACGAAATAAAATTTAATCTACAAGCTTGTCTCCGATGCCATTTTAAATTTTAGTGCCTAATATACGCCATCATTATAATTGGCAAATATTATACATATGCTGAAAAATTATGAAAATAATCAGAAATTAATCCAATTATTCTCAATATTAATTTATAAATATTTAATACGGCAGAAAATTAGTTTCTATTGAATTTGAAATTTGTAAGTTTTAGGGATATAATTAAAATACGAAGTTCTGTACAAAACTACCATATCATATTCGGTATAGAAAAAGTTTTTAAATTAAAATATCTGTCCCTTTTATAATGCTAGATAAAAGGAATTCTAATAAATACATATAGTAATAATATGCCTTCCAATTACAAAGTTTGCAGTTTATAAGCACAGAATATATGAAAGAACTTTTAATAACGTAGACACAATTAAACGTCGTCCACGGTGATAAAATTAATTTCGCGAAACCTTATCCACTATCCTGGGTAAGGATATTAGTTTCGCGTGCATTAAAAAGCACAATAAAAATAGTTGTTTAAAACTTTATGTTTACTGTTAAAAAATTCTAAATATAAACTTTGTAGACAGTTGGATTATCTTACCGCGGGAAATAGTTAGAGAAAACATACATAAATCATTTTACACTGTCAAACTTTGTATTTTTCACTTGGTGCTGCAAAAAATGTTAAATTAATTTCATCATCCTCTGCTCCTTGAGGTATCGTAGATAGTCGAGCGTCTTTTGTTAATTTGACACAGGTGGCGCGCGCAAGGAAAGACGCAAACAAAAGAAGTAAATTAAAATGAATAAAGCGCAGGACACAGCTCAGGAGCGTTTAGAGTAAATTATGCCTTGTTCTACTGAGTTGCCTGACTTTATTTACTAACTTTGAAACTTTAAACTTGCATAAATGGAATTAACTCAGTTTGTTTTGACATATTTTAGCTGATATTGTTAATATTCTAGTTAGGGCGGCATGTTGCTAAGGGAACAACATTTTGGTACTTTGAAATTGCTAAAAGCTCATCAAGATTTTTATATAAAAATACTTCGAACAGTTTTTTTCTGCATATTCCATTTACATTAAGAGGCTCGTCTACCTCTTAAACTCCAGCATAAAATATACTGACGTAGCGAGTGTTTTGTGGCCAGTACAAGAATAGAAAATTTTATTTCAACAAGGATTTAATAGAAAAAGAATGGATCTACAGATGTACCTTTTTCAAATTTTAATAAAAATTGTACATTATTATAAAAATTCCGAAAAATTAAAAAAAAGCACATATAGATATATATTCTTTCTCTATTGAATGTTTATAAAAGCATTGTCTTGAAGTCAACAATAAACTAACAGTTTACTCGCAACTAAAATACTTTTACAGTATTTCTTAACTTCAAAATGACATTGCATATCTAGGATGCGCCAAAGTATGAGTTTCAAGTATCCGTAGTAGTGGGAAAAGAGTGGAATAGAAAAAAGTAAAACCGACAAACCGAGAGCATTCTAGGAATTTGGAAAAAACATAGATGGGCCACTTAAGTAGGTATATCTATCACTCCTTTTACCCAAATTGGATGTGGCTGATTAATATTTTTTATAAGTTTTTTACCGTGTCGTCAATTTGTCAAAAAAGCTCTGAATTTAGTAATGCATATTCAATTATATAACTTTAGTTTAACAATTACGTTTTTTTAATTCAAGTTGCAATTCCATACGTTCTCTTAATTAAGCGTTCCAAAATGAGCTCTTCACAAACATATTCATTTCACGCAATAAAATAATTTTTCCCTCCATAATATGCTCTGTAATTACTGGCAGGCATTCCAAAAGATTTCTTTTTTAACTGCGGGGTTTAAACTCGCTTTAAAACTAGCTGGTCCGAAAATAATCCACGGCCCCCTTTCATTTTTATTTTCCGGCAAGTTAATTTGCAGGACTTCCATTTTTCGTTTTTGTCTCTATTTTAGGCGATCCGAAATGCCACTGCATCGCGAGAGAAAAAGAGCAACGGATGTTTAATTTTAAAAACGGAAAACGACCAATCGCGGCGTAGAGCGAAGGGTGGTAACTAAATTTACGTTTTTCGTGTGGTTATGATGTTATGGGTTTAATCTCTTTGCTGACCTAAATCTGCTTATGACTACGAGCAAGACTCTTTGCGCTATTACGAAAATAATCTGGCTTATTTTCGGCGGCATTCTTTTAGATTATCTTTTTGGGTTTGTGCTTTGAACTTGGGGTAATTTATTTACAGAAGCTGACTCAACATAGTCAACACAAATGCAAATAAAACTAAGTTACAAAATGTTCTTATTGTTAAAAGCGCGCTTAAGACGATCCTCTACCGTGCCAGAAAACAGCCAAAAACATGGATTTCGCGCGCCACTCCACAGCGTTTATTGTTTTGTTAAATATAATAATCTAAAGATATTGTTGAAGATAAAAGTACAATCTACAAAATGGTCGATGCAGAATTTTAAAATTTTGCTTTAAAATCGAAATATGTTAATTTGAATTTTGACAATTTTTGTTATTTTTTGAACACAAATATCTTCTATTTTAAAACGAATTTAAAAATTTGATCGGTTGTTTCGTAGATCCAAGCTTTGTTGACAACATATTAAAATTTGAAGTTAATTAACTTATAAATAAAAGCTGTACAGTGGCGCGCGAAAACCACCTTTTTAAAAAATATTGCAGTTTTTTTACAAATATGGCTCTATAAATAATTTTTTCCCCTCAAACTTAAATTACTTGTTATTAATATGTTTAACAAAACAATAAACGCTATAGAATAGCGTGCGGAATCAATGTTTTTGACTGTTTACTGCCAGGGGTAGAGGATCACCTTAAAAGTGAAAAATCCGTAACACGAAGTCTATAATGGTAATGTTTTCAACTTCATAATAGTCAAAATCCTATTACACGTCATAATTTGATTAAAAAAGTATTTTTTTCTGAAACTACTAGTGCCACGACAGCGACACTAAAAAGTTATATGGCTCATTTTGCAAACGATGTAACCTACAATCAAAATTATGTTACACAATGACAATATATTTATTCCTAATTGCCGTATTCTTAAAATTATGTCCGTAATAATAGTTCATTTTGCATATAAATTTTTGCAATTTGGTGAATCGAAGACTATGCTTTGTGAAACAAAATGTGTTTATTAAAACAAGATAATTCAAAACTAGTGAATGACCAATGGTCATTGTTGTTAAATGTTTTGCTTATTTAGGTAAACGACACTCTTAATGGAACCTTGAAGTTGATAACAAAATTAGACTCTGACAACACAGGTTCAAATCCTGTCTGGTACACATTCCAGTAATAACTTAATAGTTGTATGTGAGGATGCCACACTCAAATTGTATAAAAGGCGTGACATACAGGGTGATTCAGAACTTCGTGCATATACTTTAATGACATATAATACTAATACGTAACTTATTGATCATGGAACAAAACGAATTCTCTTAAATTTGAAAATAAGAGCACGTTTCGCAAGAAGCACATATTTGAAACCAATGGATTGTTGATTAACTTTGAATGGTACAAAATTTTAATTAATTGTACAATGGCAAAAGTAGTAAATTTATGAAATCCGAAAACAGTGATCCAAAACTGTTTGATTTAAAAACCTAGAAAGTGAAAAACTAAAATTTCGAGTTTAAAATAATTCTCTCACTTTTGTGATAAGTGAGTTGAGTACTATATATCTTTTAAATAGATGCACGAAATTGTGAATCATCCTGTAGGTATACTGGAGATGATGATGAAATTTATGTTATTATTATTTTACTCCATTTTAATCACAGATAATAAATTTTCCCAAAACCATATACGAAACTAAAAGTTTCCATACGGTTACCTAGCTACGAAAATAAACAAAATATCACACAACCGTTCAACCCGTTCGATATGTTATCGAATAGTTTAAATATTTGTTTGGCCTTTTAGTAGGCGTGTGTTTCCTTTCTGAAATTTGATAATTTTTTTCATGTAATTAAGTATTTCGTAAAAAATTGAATTGACAACAAAATACATTCATGAATAAAATGTTTAATATTTATGGTTGTGGGTAAAATTGTGTACACAACTCGCAGCGAAGTGTCTATCGAATGTTCGTGAGATTTCCGAACTTGGCAGCGTCGTGCGTCAATATTGTAACTCACACGATAACAATTACTTTCCTGGTTCATTTCGTCAAAATCGTTTCTAAAAATTTTCAGATGATGTTTTGTGTCATTAAATTGATACAATTAAATTTACGTAAAATAAGTAAAAAAAATCTGGAGTGGCCTGCACACAACCTTCCGCCATATCTAGACTTATAAACATAAATGTATACGTATACAATCCGGTGTCCCTAAAATATACAAATAAAAAACTAAAATATTCAAACACAGAAATTTGCATCACCTGAATCAAAAGATTCGTTCACAGGAAAACTCTTCTGTGTTGCAGCCATCCTCCGTTGAATTACTATATTTAATATCTTACTTATGACTTACATGGCGCTAGTATGTCAACTTGTCACCCGTGTCACCTGTCATGTTTTTTACGCAGAAACAAAAATTAACCGAACATGAATTACAAGATTTCAACGTTTTATCTGATAAATTTATTTTTTAAATTTTACTGCAGTTTCTTTAATGCTACCAAATAAAGACAATTTTTTTATAACGTAAGTTGCAAATAACTTTGCCTCTTATTCTTATTACAAATAAATACTATATTTATCTAAATTTATATAAATTTTTGACTATTATCTTTTTCAATCTTCAAAAAATATCACTTCCGGTGAAGATATTTGTACCAAATTCTAATGAGCTCTTCCTATTCGCATACAATTGTAAAATACCAAATATCAAAATTTTTGGGTAATTCGTATTTGAGTTATGCGACATCCGGCATCGGCCCGGACCACACACATACACACACACGCACACACACACACATACATACAGACATCATCGCGAAACTATCAAAAATGAGTTGTAAGGACCCTAATTCGTGCTCATCCACTAAAAACTCACTACCCGATTTTTTGCATGATTCCAATACCTTCCTTTACAGGTAAGCGGAAGGTAAAAACACCTATTGTGGTATTACAAGTGAACATGCATGAATCAACTATTGGCAATAAAGGTAATTTTAGTATGTAACGCATCCTTAGCAGTTCCCAAGTTTTGATTTTCAGAACTTCTCGACATTGACTTCCACTCTATTATTAGCTACAAGTTACAAATTAGTTTAGCTTCAGACATCTAATTACCACCCCTCCCCTTCATCGTCTACCCCTGCATTTCAGGCTGTTCAGCTTGCTCTTGTATCCAGCAAGTTGGCTATGGAATACACCTTGATATTCACTTGTTTGCTTCCAGTGCAGCGGCGATGCAACTCACTGTGCACTTGTGCAAAGCGTTGAGCTTGCTGAAGTGCCTGAGGTAATCGATGTGCAACTGTTGCGGGAGGTGATGCTCACCTGTTTTCATGGGTTGCTGGATTCAGAGAAGAGTGGAATTAAAGGGTTAAATAGGGGAATTGAGGGTTCTGTGTCACCGAGTTTCAAAGGATTGTGAATTGTGTTCTTATTTTTCACAAAACTAAGATTTTATTCAATAAGAGTTGAAAGTTGTTACAACGAATTCGACTAGAAACTAGAATACTACTTATTTACGACTATATTTTAGTAAATTGTAATATAATTATAGAATCAATAACGCTAGTATGAAAAATTATTTGAAAAAAAAACTGAGCCGACATATTGAGTAGGTACGTACTTTATTTATAATATGAAACAAAATCGTTCCGTTTATGACCTCGTCAAAAAGGAATGTATCCAGATTATTGTATGGTGTAAGGTTTGATACAAAGATCGATGAAATGTATGATTCAATGCAAAAAACTAAACACAACACTAACTGAGATGCAAGACTCGGCACTAGGTTGATTACGACGCGTTTCGATCTTTCGATCATCTTCAGGTGACAGAATGGTACAATACGTTATTATAATAAAATCCAATCATTCGGATTCAGTAATCCAGTATCTATAATAGTGGTATATTTGCTTACCACTGGCAATTATGTACGTTACCTTTTGAGTTTGGTTATGCTGTAGTATAGGAAGTTCTATTAGCCAAGCCAAAACCACTTTTATTGTTTAAAGAAGCCAGTTTTGTAATTAAAAAAATCTGACGTGGACACCACATGACTTCCTTGTACGCCTTGTGTGTTCATATTTTTCTTAATAACTAAAATGTAGAATAATATAAAAAATTCTTTTAACTTATTATCCTAGTATACTCACAAATATATTTTAGTCATTTTATTTAAACTGCAGAAGAAGATATAAAGCATATTTTACTATTGTCACTGTCATGTCATAATAATTTAAATTTTACGTAGTAACAAATGTTAATCGATCATGGACTACAAGATAAAGAAATACTAAATTATACATATAAGGCGAGCTCATGCACCTGACGAACGCCATTTTATGTCACGTGTTCTGTGGGCCCTGCGTCAGATTTTTTTAAAAGGTAAGCGCCATTTACTATTTGAGTTTCGACTTGATAGTTTGATCTTGCGGCTTTTTTGTCAGTTGTGTGGTTTCCTTATTGTTTTGTTGTTGTTTGTTAATTGTTTTTGTTATTTCGTTTACTTGTGGTGTTTTTTGTTATAATTTTGTGTTGTTTGTTGTTTTTGTTATTGACAATGCCCAGTTCTGGAAAGTGCTGTGTCGTGGGCTGTAAGACAGCGTTGAAGCATAGACGAAGGGTGTATATAATACCGGCAGAAACTGATTGAAGAGGTAAATTGTGTGAAAAGTAGTACTACAGACCCATATAACTTATCAAAATGTGACTTTGTTTAGGTCAATTTGATCCAGCGAAAGCTGATCGCCGACAGCGATGGTTGTCAGCGATACGTCGGGATCTTTCCGCCATGGAGAATGCCCGAATTTGTTCGGAACATTTTGTGACGAGTAAGTTTCTAAAGGAATTATTACAGCATTTATTGTATATCGTGTATGTATTTCCATTACAGAACGACCTGTGAACGATCCCAACCATCCAGACTGGGTGCCTTCTGTTGGTCTGGGGTACACCACTTCATCTGAATCTCCGGCTCAACGACTTCAGCATTATCAACAAAAAAAGAGAAGAGAGACAGGTATTATTATTTTTGAATGAATTTTGAGAATACTAATCCAATTTTCTATCACATTTATTATAATGTACGTTCTAAAACTGTAATTATTTTTCATAAACATCTACTATGTTTGTCAATGAAAATTAACCAACGGTTTATATATGCGTATATTTTAGTATGACAATTTGTAGACAAATATTATAAGTAGCAATTGACGAATGATTACCCGGTCATATTTACTACGATTTACATTCATGAACTGTACAAACATAAATATATTTATGTGTACTCATGAGATGCTCGAGAAAATTTGACACAATTGATTGTATATTAATTGATGGAATAAAATCAATTTACAAAATTTATTGTTTTCCTTACTTTATCCCATTTCCTTGAATTTTCCTAGAATTAATAAAATCTACGGTAGGTAAGTACACTTATGCATGACACGACAATTGAGAATGAAATGGATTATTGAGAATGTAATATATTATTGTGAATGTGTTTGAATTGTTTGTTGTGTACAAATCAATGTTCAACAACGAACTAAATATCCATATTTCAAAGGCCGCCTAAGAAAACTTTTAAATACCGCCCATTCCGCAGGCCAATCACAGCGAGGGCCCACAGAACACGTGACCTTCGTCAGGTACATGAGCTCGCCTTATATACTTTAATTATTCCTAAATAATACCAGATACAAAAATATTTATAAAATACCGATTTTAGGTAATAATCACATAATCTTTCATTTAAAATAAAAAAATTTGTGTTTAATTAAATATTTATCGAAATATTTTTAAAAAGTACTACTTCCGGTTTATAGATTGAAACCAAAAATAGGAGGTGCACAACTAGATGCTATAACAGTCCTAAATACAAAATTTCAACTCTCTACGTCTAACCGTATTTGAGTTATGCGACACACATACGTCCGTACGTACGTACGTACAGATGTCACGTCGAAACTAGTCATAATGGATTCAGAAAAGGTCAAAACGGATATTTCCGTCAAAATCTGAGAACCGAAATTTTTCGCGATTACAATACTTCCTTACTTCGTACAAGGAAGTAAAAAGGTAATATACAATATCAATGCTCACTAAACCAGCAGTACAATATTATTATGTATTTAATCGTATCATCAACTGTCATTACCTTTTAATATGCAACATTTATTGATAATATTTGAAAATTTATAAACCCAAGTGAAGTGGTTGGAATTAAGTTGGATGAGAAAGTAGCCTTACTTCACGTTTATAATTTTTTTAATTTAAATAGTACGACCGGCTTCGAGTATTAAAATACTCATCATCAGGTACCGGTGAAATAAACAAAAGTACAGGTTTATTAGTTGTAGATAAAGTTTAATACAAACAAAATATACTTTCTATTCATATCTTCAATTTTGATTTAATTCAAGCAAGTGAACATGCGACAGTATTTATAATTATAAATAACATTATACATTAGTTGATTTACAATACCATAGATATACTTATAATTCATTAGTTATGAAATTAATTAGTGGAAATAATTTATTTCCATATCAAGCTTTTATTTGTTAACCATAATAACATTAAAACCTTCCATAATATGCAAACTGTCAGCTAATTGACAGATAAAATTGTTGATTTGTTTTAACATCGCTGTCGTTGATAATACGATTAAGCTTTGAACGCGAATATATTATGCGATTTAAGCCTCCTTGGATGTTCAAAGGGACTCGGTTGCACCTCTTCGCTTAGCAACGTCCTCGGTATTATAAATCGCATAATATACTTGTTATATTATTACGTCACCAAACACATTTATTTGGGTTTAATCGGGTATCTACCTCATCCATAATTAATTATTCTATCCTGTGGTAGGATGCAGACTGAAATTGAGCAAATTCGCAAAAACTGTAAACCCAAAACTAATTACCATAATAGCGCATGAAACTAGCGGCTTTTGTTTTCCAACAACAAAACTCTGGGCGGCCGGGCCGATGGGCAATTCTTTATTCCACGCACCATTAAAAGCCGGCTGTGAAATATTTCATTTTTATTAACAGGATAACAAATGAGTGCAACAGACTCGGGTACATTTTAATATCGTGCTCTGCATTATTAGCGGGACAAATAAACACACCGCCTTCTACTAATATGAGCTGTATTATATTAATGTTGGAATTTAATAAGCCGCTTATGTTTGACTTCAGACGAAAATATATCGCTTCTGAGATATTGTGTTTTAATTTTAGATTACCTGGCAGAAGACTATATTGTTTTTGTAATAAAAACGAGGTGGAGCAATGAATTGAAATTAATGAGAAAGCGAAATATTCAGATTGCTTTTTGGGATTATAAAGATATTTCTCAATTTAGTTTGTTCACGTGTTCTGCGTTCTAATATTACTTTTTATTATGAGAACTTTCAGAATTAAATGTAATATGGATTTAGCTTTCCCAGAAAAATACGTATTTATTTTATCGAGTGTATTATTTTTTGTATAAAATAGAAAGCTTTTTCATTTAATATTATGTTTTGGAATTAGTGGAAATAATTTATTTTCATAACAAGCTTTTATTTGTTAAAATACAGTGTTTCAAATTTCATTAGATTCAAGTGGTTTAATTAATCTTTAAATATATTATGGATGTCCAGTATTGTCATATTATCAACTGCAATTACCTACACAAGAGCTTTTTATTTTGCCGGATAAATTTCTATTTGTATTGAAATCTTGTTGCCCAGCAATTTGAAAATTAAAATGTGGAGTGATTTTATTTTAAAACAATTTTTCGAGTCAAATTGCTGTCAGGGGACAAGGTTGAAATTTATTCAGAGGAAATAAAAGGCTCGAGTATAATAATTCAACGATTTTTAGTTTTTCTACACAAATATTCCCAAAATGTAATCATTTCGCTGAAAAATATTTGAAATATTAAGCAAATGACATTTTAGTGTTTTGTTTGGTTTGCTAATAAGAAGGTAAATAAGGTTTTATCACTTGCAAAAAGTTCCCTTCCTTTTTATCCGCTGTCAAAACGATAATATTGTGTTTTGTTTATGAATTACTTTATACAGGAGTGGAACTATCAATATTATTAGTAAACTACAGTTTCTTTTAACTTATATAATTGATATTTTGCATGCTCCTAAGTTAGTGTGGTAGCTAATAGGTAGGAATAATTTAAATTTTACTTTACACAGCCTTTTCTTTTTACACCATCTGATTGATATAAAATTTAATGAAGTCTCTTTTTAATTCAGTACAAATGGAACAATAAGGAAATTATTAAAAAGATTTCTAAGAGGCTTAGACACTTATATAAATTTTAGCACATGGACAAGCAATATACGAGTATGTCTACAAATTGACAATGGACAATGTTTTTAAATTTTTTAAAAATTAGTAATGATGTCTCGAAAGCTATAATTCTCAGTGGCTGTGAATTTGCAAAGTTTCGCAGATAATGAAGATTCGTGAAAACTTAATAAAAAGTGTTAGAAATGAGCTAAAGAATAAAATTTCCCGGCAAAAAGACAACGGAAAAGCTTGAGAAAGATGAACCAGACCCAGAATCATCAGTGAAAGTTTTTATTTTAGCAGATTTAATCACATTTGTAATCACTTCTGTCTCGTCGAGTTTTTCAAATTAAATTTAAATTAAAACTTCAGCAATGTAACTTTTCCTCGAGTACACTTGTTTCCTTTATCAATGCCTCAAGTAATCAGATTCAATGAGTCAAGAATTCCCAAGTTGTCATTCTTCTATTTGCTGCGACTCTTCTTCTAGTTCCTCAACTGATTCGATCCTAATTGCATTTGAGACTTGAATCGCTTTTAATATTCATGGTCTGCTAATTGACTCGCCTGGTAATAGCGTTAGCCTAATTACCGACCCGCATGCCAGCGAATTTGCAAAAATATTTCCCGGTTTCGAAAAAGTTTTAATCTAATATACTGCAGTCTTTAACTAGAGGGTACCGGAACGCACTTAGTAAGTAGCGAGTGTTCGGATTTTTAAAACGTAGTTGGCAATGGTTACCAAGTATTTTTAGGATTTGAATGTACCTATACCATCTAAGGACAAAAGGCAGTAGCTTCAATATGTCTACCTATGCTATTATCTTCTGAAATAATTTATGTATTGTAAAATTTAACGTTACCTACTATTTGTGAAGATGGATATTTTATTATTTTTTTAATCAGAACAAACAGAACCCGTAAATAGGCTGATTCACAACTTCGTGCATATATTTCAATGGCCTATAGTGCTCAACTTACTTATCTTGGAACTGATAGAATTTTTTTCAAAATGAATCATTGTTTTCAAATGAAATTTCATAAAATTACTAGTCTTATCATTTCATAATTAATTAAAAAACATCGTAACCTCAAATTTAATGATCAGACTACAACTACAACTTGAATGTATTTGATTATAGTTTTATTCGTTACAAAAAACATTGTACAAATCTCTTGCGAAAATACTTTTTTGTCATACCTGCACAAAAAGTAACCTTTTTCGTGCCTGTTTTACGTGCGCAAAGTGGCTTATTTTTTAACTAGACAAAAAATGCGTGCGCAAAGTACAAGCGTGCGGGAATAGCGTGCGCAAAATTTCACTTTGCGCACGCAAATTTAACACTCACACTCTGTAGTTACCGACACGAAATGTGCGCGTAGCACTAGCGCCACACACGTGATAATCTAATACTACAAGCACGTGAACAGCTGTAGTATCTACTTCTCTATGCATAGTTTCTACTGTCGACTATTGTGCAGATTGTGCATTGGATATTGGATCTAATGGACAATAATATTTTATTCTTATATTTTAATGTTCTTTTCTTTACTGTTAATAATTAGTTTCTTATGCTTTTACATGTAGGTAAATATTAGTTACTTTTTTATTTTATACATATTAATTTTAAAAGTATTTATTTTATCTTTTGATAAAGGTCACTCAAAAGGTTACTTTTTGTGCAGTAATGACAAAAAATATCGTGTGCATCTCGTGAGCAAAGGCGCAATTGCCCTTGGCTTCGTTGCAGCCCGAGCAGTAGCGGCTCGAGGCCTACCGAGGCGAGCCGAGGAGGCCGAGGGTCGCTACGGCAATTGCTTACTTTGCGCACTAGATACACAATATACTATTGCCGCCTGGTTCGACGTATTTCCGAAAAACACCTCTCGACCTCCGGTCTCCAGTTGTTTCTATGGAAATACGTCTCATCAGTCGGCAGTATTTTCGAAGCTCTTGTGGTATAATAACTGAATATTTCTCAACAGCAGAAGACGTTCCTGGTTTGTTTTCTACATTTTAATGTTAAGTTTTATTCGTTACAAAAAAACATTGTACAAATCTCTTGCGGGAAGACACCATTCCAGAATTTTCGTAAATGAAACCCTCGCTTCTCTCGTGTTTAAAAACAACGCTCATGTGGGAGTTTCTCGCATTTGGTTCGTAAATAACTATTTTAGGTAGACCTTTTTCTAATAAAATAATGGACAATAATATCACTTTCTTCCCTTGTGACATTGTATTAACACAAAAAAGAGTACAAGTACTACCAATTTCTTAAAAAGTGTGTAGGTACCTACCAAAAAAACTAACTACTAAATTTTTATATTTACTGTTTGATTAAAACACTAATATATAAATCAAAAGATAACAATAATGATTTATATTCACTAGTGCGGTAAAAAATATATTTTTATCTTCCTTGTCATTAATTTAACTCCCCTTGGAAGCTTCTCAGTGCATGGTGTGCAGGATTCTATCTAAGAGCATAAATTTCCGAGACAAAATCCTTTAGAAAAACTTGTCGGTGATACATATTCAATCAGAATCAGTCGGAAGTGTTATCACCCCCCAATCCGCTGATTCGCGGCGCGGCTCGCGTTACTGGGTCGGAAATGAGTGCTCCACAACGTTCATTCGATCGCGAACTTCGCAAGACATGAGATACCCGGGGGTGACTAACAAACCATGTAATCTTTATGGAATAAGAATGTAAATCCAAGAACACACATCTACTTCGCGAGGTAGACATATGCGTTTCACTTTTGCAAACTTGGAGTTGGAGTCAGAGACGGACCGAAGGGCATCTTAAATAGGGTAGTTTACCTTTTTTTAATTATTGAAACTTCATGTTATTTGAAAGCGATTGAGAGTACTGATATGCCTTAATTGATCTTGATAAAGCTGTAATTAATTTTTAAAGTTTGTGTGACGTATAGCTGAAAATCTTCTCAAACTATGGGGCTGGAATTAAAATGTACTCCATGTAAAATGACAAATCTCAATTTTATTTCATTTTTTTATTACAACGAAGAACTTGACAAGCGGTAGTTAGCGAGGGTTGATAAGTCGTATCGACAGTCACTTGGCTATTACGTCACACATAGTAGTGGGGATAACAAAACTAACCAGTTATCAACGTTGATACGGGAATTACAATAGGCAGATAGACACCCTGGACTGCAGTCAGATATTTATTTTTCTCTAAATCGACCAGTTTCAATGCCTCATGCGTCTTCTTTAAGAGTGATAATTAAATTCATTAAACCGGCCGAATTGGAGAAAAATAAATATCTGACTGCATTCCAGTAGTGTTTTATTTCCTATTCATCCCTACAGTCAAGTAACGTTCAATTTCATCAAATATATTCGGGGGTAATATAACAAGTGCTATGATTATCATCGGTGATAGCATGAGTTTGACCGAGTGCGCAGCACGAGTTCAATTTTCTGAAGACATAACGAATGCTATCACCTATGATTAATCATAGCCCGAGTTATATTTGGGGAGAATATATAATGAATGAAACCAAAATGTTTGGTTATATTTTTTCAATATCTGTCAAGAACGTTTTAAATTCTGTTTCACTTTCTCAATTTTGTCTTCACTGGTATTACCCCACCGAATACAATCAGGTTCATTCAATTTAAGTCTTATTTTTGACAAACAGCAATATTTAAATATGAAACTGACAGTAGGAAATTAATTGACAGAAACAGTTGACATGTAACAGCGGTGATAAAAATATCATCGATTTGATAGCCTCTTACTGCCCTATTTTAGCCAATCAAATTAGTCAAATATGTGTCACGTGACACATGAATTATATATTCTTCAAAATAATTCTTAATGTAAATTTTTTAGTGTGCTCCACATATCAACCATTTCATTTTATTTAAAATATAAAATGTTAAATATTCACTTAGAATAATTATTCTAGTTTAGTGTACAAATAAACAGCAAATTTTAATACTTTGAAAAAATTTATAAATCATTTTAATTGATATACCTACCTACTATTTTTACTATTTTACTTCAAAATGGTTATAACAACAACTTTTTAGAGATTTTTACACAACAAATAACAAAAATTTACTTACGTAGCATGTATTTTTAGGATTTTATTTTTCTTCATTTCTGTACAAATAGGAGGGAAAACGTATGTACAGCCTCTTGCTTTTAGTTATCTGAAAATTTTGAACTTTAATTAATCATAGAAACAAAATTCTTTATAATTTTCTGTAATAGAAATTATATTTTGAGTTGTGGAATTGAAGGGTGGTCTTTTTTATATCAAGCTCCAGGTTCGGAAATGTGCAGACCCGACCCTGGCGGAAACTTTACTTGTCAATTCACTTTCTTCGGAGGCAGAAGGGGAAATTCTTACTTTGATTTCTTTATGCGGCGTTCTGAACAGACAAAGTAAGTTTGGAATAAACACACTTCACTTGGGCTGGGCTGCCTGGCGTGCAATATTTGAAGAGCGCACCTTGCTCGTGCTTTGTCGAGGGCGGAACGAAACAAAGTTTCTCTTTGCATTTCTCATTTTTCCAAAGTGCGACGGACATTGGAATACGAAAGGTTTTGTTATCCAGAAGAAGCGATTTCTGAGATTGATTCTCTCTGCTTGAACCTTGAAACTTGATATGGAGATCGCCGTTCAAATGAAATTGAAATTCTGCAAAAAATCAACGCTTATTTATTCTCGCAATATACCTAATAAGAAAAACAAAATATGTAAACAATTTATTTCTAACCGAAACAGAAACAGAGGCTTCTATTTTCTTATATTCAACAAACAAACAAAAAGTTCAAAATAATATTTACTTTTTTGCCCAACTTGTATTTTTTAGTATCCATTAATGTGTTCCATTGGTGAATGAAGTAAATTTGAAACTATTAACATACATAAAAAAAGAACATGCTTTAATAAGAACATTATATCATGTCGCAAAATATTAATATTAAAGAATACTTTTTGCACTTCCTAGACTAAAACTCTTCTTTAGTCTTTATTTTTAGAGACTAAGGTTCTAAATTTGATCCCAAGGGATTATTTTTCATATTTAATCCCGTTGTCAAGGAATTGAATTAATTAATCCCGTTGTCAAGTAAATACGTGCTATTTGTTACAGAGTATCTATGGTAACAATATAAATATTTGTCATAAAATTTACTGTCAAAATTACAAAATGTGTATTCTTTTAAACTATTTTGCATTCGTTTGAGGATGAAGTGCAAAAAATAGCGTATATACCACAGGACTAAAGTACCTTTAATCCCTCAGGTGATTATTTCCCTCACCTTCGGCTCGTGAAATAAACTTCACCCTCAGGATTAAATCATGCACTTTAGTCCCTCAATATATAATATACTATTGTAGGCCTTAGGAATCTTACAATTCGAAGAATAAATAAAACGTTTTTGGATCCAAATTAACTTAGAAATTGAAGAATAATATTTAATAAAAATGAAACATGTTTTTCTGAGCAAATATGAACATATAAGTACAAATAAATATGTCATACCCTAGTTTAATGTATATTTATGAAATATGAAATGAAAAATTAAATTCTATAAAAAATCAGCTCTAAATTCGAAGGAATTTTAATCGCTTTTTTCCTGAAAATACGGATACCATTTTCTAATGAAAAATGTTTTAAGCAGAAATACTAGTGTCACCGACAGACAGCGTACATTGGCTGTCACACGTCATTTATACATTTCTGATAAAATAAATTCAGTTTGATAAGGAATTAAATTATAATTTTAATATTCCTACTTGAGTGTGCTCGACATAAAGAGTCAAAGACCTACTAAATCTGTCACCCTAAAATCAGCTAGCAAAAAATTCCTTAAAAATTCCGTCCCGTAAATAACTAAACCAGCAAAACGTCAAATCCAATAAAACGCCAAAAAAATCCTCTCTCCTTTCTCCATTACGTCATCGCCAACTTTGCGACTTCTTGTTGACCCTTGGTCACAGATAAATCCTCCCGAATCCCTTTTCCACCCTTAAGTTCGTGCAGACAACCTGTGGACCGCCGTGAACTTCGTGCGTTACATATTCGAGAGCCAGGAGGGTGGAGAGCCAGACGCCGATTCACGTTCAAAATTTAAAACAGTGCACGATTTGAATTCCTCGCGCAGCGCTTTGTTAAAGCGACGCCGACGCTAGCGACGCCGACGTCGATGGAGACCGCTGGACGCTTAGCATTCTGTTGTCACGCCGAGATATTGCCACATGCGTAAGGAATTGCGGACGCAAGATGGAGATAGTTCTAGCTTTACTCACCCTAGAAATAAAACTGAGAAATTTTATTCGTTATTATGGTGGAGTGGATAGAGATTGTAGCATAATATTTGAGAATGAAAACTACTGGATATCAGCCAACCGGTTTTTATTTTACTGCGTCAAACGGTTTCGACGCCACTTACGTTTCTTTAGGAGGTGTAAATTAAGTTTAAATTACAAACATGTGAATTAATTACCATTATCCAGTCATAGGATGTGGTTGTTTAATAGTTATTTGTGTACTAAGAGCGTAAAGTGACTCTTTGTTACTCCCGCACGGTAATTACAGCGCGAGCAAAAGGCGAGAGCTGCAATAGTGCAAGAGGAACAAAGACACTCGAAATGCACACATAATTTTATCTACGACTATAATTATTTATTATAATAAAATGGTATTCAGTTAGTTCAATCTGCGTTCAATCAATTTATGTTTTATTCGTAACCATGACGATACCAATAATATCGAAATAAATAAATTTAAAAATTTTTCTTTTATTTTATGTAATCAAAAAGTACTTTATTGCGCCTTGTCTTGTCATAGAAGACACGCAATAAAATGTTTTTTTTGCTTGTTCCTCAGTAATAATCAACTCCACGTTGACAATAAATTGAAAGCATAAATATAAACTTTTCATATTAGTCCTACATAAATATCTATACACAAAATTGTTTTATTGATACAATAATTTCATTATTGTTTTTATTATTTATTCTTTTAATTCCTCGTTAAGAGTTCCAAGTTTATCAGTGTTTTTACCTATCACCACACATATCTGTAAGAGAGGTATTGTAATCATACTAAAATTTCGATAGTGATAAGCACGTTTTGAGGTCCTTAGAACACGATTTTGATAATTTCGCGATGATGTCTGTTTCCATATTTCAAGTTTACCAAATTTTTTACTATGCAAGTAATTCTTCTTGTTAAATTATAAAAATACATGTGTACGTGAAATAAATTCTAAATTTATTTGATGTAGCGCTCGTACAATTTTGTATTTCGTACTTGTAAAAGAGACAATATAGGCTATGCTAAAGAAACTCAGACAAGAGTTATTTGCGAAGGAGAAACAAAAGGAGCACCCAAATATTTCCACTTGAAGTGGTCGCACGTGATAAAACAAAATAAACAGCCACCGAAGCAAACTTCGACTTTTACTTTTGACTTCGAGACTTTGAGTCGATGAAGCGAAACTACTAACCCTTGAAGTTTCCAGTGACCATCTCTTTATTTAAATCGGAAAAATCTTACTTTGAAAACATTTATTTTAATTAAATTTTTGTTAAATATTTTTACAGAATTTAATCAAAATTAAAGGGTTATATACATAGTTTACCTTCTGAATTTTAAAGGTAAATTTTTGCGGCAGAAAACAATTAAAATTCCAGCGTAAAAACTTTTAGGGTAGGTTTACATAATGTAATTTTCTTCATTTATATTTTATGTCAAGTATTTAATTTCGGGGTGTAACTGCCTCAAGCTACACTCGATTATGCGCCGCTGTCTGAGTTTAAATCATGAGGGTTATCTACGTTTCCATTTACTTTACAAATATTATGTGCATGATATTTACTCGGGAAATTTAAAATGAATATGTTATTCATAATTTGTAAATATTTGGAGGACTGGTAATTTAAATTCATTTTTAGCAAGCTTTTAAAAAATTTATTTTATAAAACTACGTTGTAATGTTTGTTATTAAAACTCATACTTTGATGTTTTATAATTTAATATTTTGAAATTTAATTGAAAATTTTAAAATATATCGTGAGTTAATTAACAGAGTAAAAATAAATATTTAATTATTGCTATATAAAGTTTCATTAAAATTAAAATTAGTTAAATATTAGCATTTTACGAAATGGACTAGTTTCAATACTGATTTATTATTTTCTTCTTGTGTTTACTTTCCTACTTAGTTATTAATAGTATCTACCTATACAAGTAGCAATTTGAGGTCATATGATTTATCTTAATAAACTAAACTATATTATTATATTGAACTGCGGTTTGCGGTATTGTTTTCCCGCATTTTGATATATTTATAAACATATTTTTTAATTTAGAAATTCGTGTTTTAATTTGAAGGTTTTTAATATACTTAGTGTACATTTTAATTAGCTTTATTAATAAATTGATCTCACCATATCAGTCACATTGGCACAACTAAGAGGGCATAGCCCCCTCAAATAAAAATTAGCTCCACCCCACCAAATTATGTACCTAAATACAAAATTTGAACACCTACTGCTAATTTTAACGTAGTTAATGTAATTAAATTTGTGCAATATTTTGGTAGCTATATTTCAATAAAATATAGGACCTTAGTCAAAATAAAATAATATTAAAAACGCAAATGTTTACAATATGTTCATCAATTCAAGTATTAATTTCAAACAATTTAATTAATAAAGTTGGTACCACTGGAACTTAAAATAATATTTTTTTTAAAAAGCTTAAATATTAAAGTTCAGTCTAAAATTCGTTCGCGTTCAAAAGTTATCGTGCGTCCGGACAGACAGACCGACAGACAGATAGACCGCCTTTTTACCTTCTGCAATATTTGTAAAAGAAGTTATTGGAATCATGCTAAAAATAGGGTAGTGAGTTTTTAGTGGATGAGCACGAATTAGAGTCCTTACAACTCATTTTTGATAGTTTCATACACACTACACGAATTTTACCGAACGTTACTACTGGTGCAAAATGGAATAAACGAACGACTTCGGTGTACATTGTTTAAAAAGTGCACACGGTGTTGAATTTCCGAACGCACTTCGAGGGTGGCCGTATACAGGTTGGTGGAGGTGAAATGCGAACATAGCGAACATACATGACAATCGAACTTTCATGCCAGGTGTCTTGATATATTTTGTAGTAGTGTCACAAAACGAAGTAATGTGAATTTGTATGGCAAAAAGAGTACCTAATCAATAACAGAAATAATAATAAAATCTAAAAGTGCATGTAAACTTTCTCGTTCTGCTCGTACCCATACATTATTATGCAAAGAAAATATTTTAATGAAAATAAAAATTTCAATAATATGACAGCTACTTTGATATTGACAGTACTTATTCCACGTATATCAAGATGCCTAGCATGATAACTCCATTCTCATACATTTCCCTATGTTCGCATTTCACCTCCACCAACCTGTATAAGATATTTAAAGAATGTATTATAAATAAGTTATGTTTATGTAAGATGTTGTTGTTAGTTGTTAGAACTACTATACTAACTGGGGTTGTAGTGTTGAGTATTCAGTCTATCTGGTTTTGTCGTACCAGTCATTTTAATAAAGTATTATAAAGTACCTTCGTGTATTTGGTGTTATCAGTGTGCCTTATAAACAATAATAGGAACACGTGTACAACACCCGAAATGATCTTCTGTCTGTTCGTTTTGGGATGTTCTGCATGCGATATTCCCGGGTCGATGTAATATTTTTTGCGGTGCATTGTAGAGCCGTCGTGGCCGCCTACGACGCTGCGATGTCGCCGTCCATTGGATTATAAATGGACGCACGTTTTTGCGAGACGATACCGCTTATTTATTCAGTCAATATTATTTTCCAACGCTGTATGTTTTCCGATGGCATTGGGTGGACACTTTCCTCTGGAGAGAGTTCTTTATGGCTCGAGTTCTGAGGTAAAGAAACTACAAATAGTGAAAGAAATGAGATAGATGATTCTTCATACTAGATAGGTGAGCTTCCATATTTGTTAGAATCATAAATGTTGTATTTAGAGCAATGGACTGTACATTTTAGATACATTTAAATTTTGCGGGTCACAATATATATTTTATCCGCAATAGTGCGGGAGATACACATTCTATCACTAAATATGAGTGCGGGAAATAATCAATTCTAGCACTAGAGCGGGTAATTAAAATTTTGGTTTGATTAAATTAATGTGTCGTGCTGTCGTATAAGCTACCATCAGGATGCTTAAAAATTAAAGATAAACTATACCTACAAAACCGCCCAAGTAGTTACATAGGGTTACCAGACGTCCTCTTTTTCCCGGACATGTCCTCTTTCTTAGAGTAGATGTCCGGATCCGGTATCTTTTTTCATTTTTAATACAATTGTCATCTTTTTAGAAATTCTAATAGGTAGGTACTTAAATTGATAATTTTTAAAAGTAAAAGTACAATATGAAAAGAACAATACAAAATATTGCACTATTTTAATACTACATAAGTTATAATTATTTTTGTTTATCTCACTTGAAAAATTCGCCTTTGATTCTGATTTTAGCCAGTGACAATTTTTATATTCAAATCAAATTTTTAGACAATCACAATGCTCTTAGTGGGATTCGAGTGATTCGAACCCACGACCTCGCTTGCAGATCGGACCACCATGTCCGGTTGGCTAACCTGGCTTCGTGGAGACTGCTGCAATAGTTACCTTTTTTTAATTGAAGTAGATATTCATCTATGTTAGTATTTTTTTTAAATGTGTTTTGAATTTGGATTATTATTATTATAATTGTGTTTTCTTTAAGATATTTGTTTATGTAAATTCTGTTAAAATTGCTCGCCCCTTTCTAAAAAAATTTCGCCTGCGGCACTATTTACCTCGCTTCACTCGGCGTCCTCTTTTCGAGATAAACAAATATGGTAACCCTATAGTTACATATAAACTGTCAAATACTTGTATTAATTTTTAACATAATGTGTCTGAGGACTATTTTTTTGTTTGTAACACGTGCGGAAAACGTGATTCTGAAATTCCATCAAATTCCGAAACTCGCTGCGCTCGTATCGTAGAACTTACATTCGTTTCAGAATCACTCATTTTCCACACTTGTTACAAAAATAACTATTTCATTTTCATTTTATATTTTGCAACATTTATTTAGTTCTAGAAGTTCTTTATGTAGGTACATAACACATATTTATCACGCCTTTACCCATAGATGTGGTATCCTCACAGACTGTAAATCATCGATTTGTATTATATTACCCACGTAATCTATTTATGTATAAAATTAATATTATGGTTAGGTAGGTACTCATTTTCTGACGCAATCTTTAAAGTTTATGAAACTAGCTCAATTTCTTCGCACAGCAGTGTTTTTAAAAACTTTGGCATATTTCAATATCACTAATTACAAAATATTATTTTTCAGCGATCTTATTTTATAAATAAATATTTCAATATACTTGACATAACAACGTAATGTTCTGTACAAAGTTAAAAATAGATAATTTAATACGATGTAGGATGTAGTTGCAATGTATTACGAGCAAACAATAAAATTCATATCGTCCTAACTTCAGTAAATCTCTATCAAATTCTGTCTCTATAAATCTCCAGGTAATTTAAACTTGCAACTTCATAGTTCATCTAAGCATGAACACCACTTCTCCATTCTACACGAAAACATAGTTCCAGCAACTACATGATCAGAATCCTCACCAAAATCTTGATAAACTACCAATTCAGATTATAAAACATTCGAGATGGATTACACCAATAATTCATCGAGATAAAAAACAACCAAACATCAATAGCCATCGAAGTATCTCAGTCTCTATGCACTGCTTTTGTCATTCAAAGTTGCAGTTGCTAGGAGATGGTCCTTTTTCAACTGTTCTGCTTCTTGCTTAGATACAATTCGGAATATTGATGCCCCGGATGTTGTTTTGGTTGTCGCATAATTTAAAGTGTTCTGAATTATTTGATTTATTCGGTCATTTGGTAGATGGGGCGTTGAATATTTTATAAATTGTGTAATTTGGGAGAGAACTTGCAGTCGTTATTTCGATGGAGATGAATGAAGACTGCGATACGCACCCCAAATATTGGAATACAAAAATGTTGGGCCCTTATTTAGGTAACATTAGGGATGCTATCTTATTGTTGGGTTATCAAATTAAGCGGGTTAACTAAGAGCGTTCGAATTACGTACTCGAAATATTTTACCACGAATTAAAATTCTATATGTGCACTTGGTTCATTAAATTTATTTTTCTACGAAAGTGCGAATTCACATGTTTTCAGATATTAAAATTGATGGTGAAAGTAGGCTTTTGAAACATTTAGTGGTGAAAATAATTTCAACACTCATTTTGTACATTGAGTGCGAATTTTTCAAAAAGTACCTTTTTCATATCTAAAACACTTTATTTGTTCTAATCTCTGTAATAAATGTTCAAATGAAAGATTTTCACTCAATTTGAGACATTGTGCAGTTACTGGAAGGTCAAAGCTTTCAGAATATTTTTCACTTCAGAGACAAAAGTTTAGATTTACAATTTCCGTAAAATGTCTGAAGGGGTACAAATAAACTCACTTGTAATATCACTACAACATTCTGCATGAGATGTAATTATTTTTATGATACATCAAACCATAAATGCAAAATTACATAATTGATCTAGTTTTTAGATATTGTTATTGTTTTCAGCTCTGACAGCATTTACCATTTTTTACAACTTACGGCTAACTAATATAACTATATTACGTGTATTGAACGCGTCCAACAAATATCGTTGATTAATAAAAAATCATGCATTAAGGTATCATTAATGTATGAAAAATATTATTAACTGTTTTGAGATTTTAGAGAGTATGTACTTAAAAAATCATTTTTGTGTAGGTATCAGTACCTATAGGTAAGTATAAATTGGATTATTAAATGATAATAAGTAGTAGCTACAAGTTTTGCTAATAATTGATGTCAAAGCAATTTAAAACTTGCATACGATTCACTAATGATTAATGATTCTTTATAATTTAATAACCAGAATCGTAGAAATTGCGAAACTGCTTGATTCACAAAAATGCTATTTAGTGAACATGTAGGTAATTCTCTATTCTATACACCTACTTTCGAATATGATAACCTAAATTTTAAAAAAATCAATATTTTATAGATAAAAAATAATTTTGCAAAATCAAACCGTGAAAGCATTTTTATGTAAATCTATCTTTCAGTTTGCATTAGTTCATCATCTCAGAATTTTCTGAAAAACAAGCTGTTTATATTAAAACATTTTTGTTTCATTTTCATTCATTCTAGCAATGAGTACTGTGGCGAATCTTTAATCTTCGGTATTATTTTCCTCTTTGTTTGCACAGGCGAACTCCATTTCCGAATATTATTAATTTGAAAGCTCTGTGTTGTACAAAGCCTCGTTTTAGTGATGAAATTCATTCGCAGAAAACCGGTGTTCCTGGGGTGGCCAGCACAGCTCCACTCGCATTCAGCGATCCGTGTATGGTTTTGAAAAGAGATTGTCAATGCGCTGCGTTTTATTTTTATTTAACTGGGAGCTCACTCATAAAAGCGCCGAGTAAAACCAAGGAAAAGAATAATAAAGCGCAGTACTAAGGGCGTCGTAAAACAGAGGTCGCTATCAGAGTCAGTAGTTAGAGCTGCAATTTTATTACAATCGTTTCATCCGTTTGGTTTTGAGAGATGGGAGCGACCATCGTTTTCTCGACACTTTCACCTCCCCTCCGGTTTTATAACCTATAACAGCGGAGGATAGTCTGCACTACCCTGATTCTTGTAGAAGAGTCGTAAAGTTGTTCTATCCGGGACATTAATTCCGGAATGGATTAACACTATTCCTCTATCGAAACGTCCAAGGCAGTCACAGCTTCTGACTAAAGATCTTTAACTATTACATTAAATGCTTGCTTTACGACTAATATTTTTAGTAGTAGTAATGATGACAGAGTCGGATCTAGAAAAATTGCCCATGCAATACATAATGGGCCGAATTCAGCACTCTTCTTTAAGCTAATGAAGCTTCTGTAATTACCATGGAAACATCTTTTATCTCTTTTTTATTTACAGATGGAAGCATGTGTTTCTCTTTATTTGTTATTTTTAGCGAAACTTCTTTAACTTAGAGAAGAGTGCTGAATTTTGCCCATTGACTTTATACAGGTGTTCCACAACTTCGGGAAAAAAATTAAAGGGTATATACTGTACGACGTGCTGATTATAAAACAAAAATTTTTTTTTTTAATAATTCGCAAAGGTACGAGTAGTTTACTTGACATGTGTACATTTTAAGTATCACTGTTTTGATGGTATATTTGATAATTTGACATTTATTAGTATTAGATATTATGTAAGTAAACAATTACTTTCATTGCAGAAGATTTGAAAAAAATTATTAAAAATGACCACCGACCAGTGGTAAAAAAATGTTGAATGAAATACGATGCAATTTTTTGTGAATTTTTAATTAGTATAGGTAGACAATATTATATCAAATATATACGGTGGTTTATAAATTTAGGGGTAAGTAGATTACGAAACAGAAATAATTATTTTCAATTCGTCTTTTCGTAAGGAAACTTTTTTACTGCTGTTTTAATAAATATTTTATTAAAAATATGGTTATTAAAAATACATTCAAAATTAGTTGTATAAGATACCTATTATTCTTAATAATTAAATTAAATAGCATTTTTCATGAAAGATAAAATATTGCCATTTGAAAACTACCCTTAAATATGCGAATTTAAAAAAAAATCTTTCTGTTTCGTAATCTACACATGTCATAATATTTACCCTTAAATTTATAACATTAACTTCAAAACCATCCTGTATATTATCAACATATCAAAATCAGCACATTATTCATAAAAATAGTTTGGGTATCACTGATTTACTAAAATAAAATAAAATCATATTTTGAGCACAGTATTTTATAAAGGAATAATCTAAACCTGTTGAAACCTTGTTAACGTTGAACTAAGAACCAATATTTGCAGGTTCAGTATAACGTGGATTGTCGTAGTGCATGTATCAATGTTTATAAGATAAAATTAATAATTTTTTGTGTATATTTTGATGTTTTCAAATGTAGAAATGTATATAAATTGCGTTTACTTCAACTTTTTAATGCGTAAAATTATATAAAAATATTACAATAACTATTTTAAATTTAAGTGTAGTGCCATAAACAATTTAAAGACTTTCTAGGACACCTATATAGAATGCTTCGTCTAAATATAAAGGTTGGCATTTTTATTTATATTTTAAAATAATATGGAAACTTTAATGCTAATTAACTGCTCTTATTTAAAAAATCATGAGTGCTGTCAACTTTAAGAATGGCAAAACAGATTTATTCTTAAATAAAAATAATTTTAAAAAATTTGTTAGGCAATATAGTGGCAATCTAGGAGTACATTTATCTAATAATCAATTGGGTTTTAGTATGATAGTTCTTAGTTCAGTAACTGCAGACTAATTTGAATATATTTTCATGATCCTGGATCGTGCAGCTATTCAAATTAAGTTTCTTATTGAGTAGTTCGTATAGACGAAGTCTTTGTTAGTGTTTTAAAAGTGAAAGAGATATTTAGCCCGTGTGAGTAAGTGATTCTAGATTTCCAATTTCGTGGGGAACAACCTTTACTTCGGCATTTCATTTCGATGTTAAAGACTGTAAAGGAGGGTGTGTGAGCCGTATCTATTGTCTCTAGGCAATCGTTACTTTCCTATACGAGTATCCGCTGCCGCCCATCTTATTTTCCTTTACTAAAACCCAATTCAGTAGGCGTCAAACTACAAAGAACCAACTTCTTTTACGTCTCCCAATCTACTCACAAAACTCAGTTTAACTGTCAACTTTACAACAATATCTCACGAAAAATAAATTTCAAATATCGGTTTTCGTGGAAAAGCTTTTATCGGTGCGATTATTCCCGCTCACGTGTGGCTTCTTATTTCGTTTTTAGTGTTCGTCGCAGCAAACAATTAGTTCGGTCATAAAGTGGTTCTTAAAAATCATGTCGCAAGGGCGTCCGCCATATTTTTAATATCCATTTGTTTTGACAGCAGTGGAAGACGCAGTTTACTGTGCTATAACTTGTAGGGCGGGTTTTTACGTCCTTTGCCCTATTTAGGATCTGAGAACGTGGCACCGAGTGTGAAGCTGTGATTTCTGACGCGAAGAGGCGATCGTAATAGAAACGCCACGCAGATCCGAATTAGATCCTTTCATTTCTACTCCATCACAGCTTGAGTTTTTTGAGTGTGAATTTATTAAGCTTGGACTTAGTTTATTTAAAGTACAAATTAGGAGAGAATCGAATTCACCTTTCTTGAAATATTTTTCCCCAGACTGCCAGACTTAGTATTCGACGCGTCCACTGCAAATCGACATAAGCGCCAAAAAATTCAAAATTGAGATATGGATATAATTGGAAAGGTCTATAAGCACCACCGATCCAGTGGTATAAGGCGTTTAGGTCAATAAAAATTATATTTCGAGTTATTTTCGTTTCAGTTTGCATAAGCGACAGTTTTATCTAAATAACAACAATATTATAAAGTGTTTATTTTAGGCATAAACGACATATTAACATGTAATCCTTTATGGTGTTTCGATATCGTTTTTATAATAATTCTGTTAGTTTATGTCAAGTATTTTTGTGTTCTTCTTTCTCTGTTCTTAATGAAGAATTAATATAATTTTTAAAATTCTTATAACTTAGCAAAGAAATCATTATTGAAATGTCGCTTATACCGCAGTTCAAACAGTAATTTTGTTTGTCATAAGCGCAATTACTTTGGTTATTCTTATGGACATAACATTGACATTTATTTTAAAACCGATGCTGCATTTTATTGTAATTTTTTAAATATTAAAGTAAAGCACAACTTTTGACGGATTTACTATTTGATGCTACCGTTAGTACTGACTATGTTAACATTTCTAGTATTTGAAAAATGGTGTTTACGCCGTTTATTTGTATGTCGTCTATAACAGAGAAAATCTGAATGTTGCAATGAACAATGCTAATATTGAAACAAAATATCAAATTTATACTCGTGAAGAACTTGATGTGGAAAACTTTAGAATCATATTTTTAATAGGAGCTCTTATTAAAAAACTGTCAATGTCGGTCTTACGGAAAAACTGTGGGAGAAACTAATTATTTCTGTAAAATATATTAAAGATAGTAATCTGAAATAAATTTAATAAAAATAATTAGTTTCTCCGTATGAACACTATTTACACTTGTTTTACTTTCAAGAAATTTTTTAGGAAAAACATTTCTGATGTGCAGTATATTTGTTTTTGGTGTAAATTGACCTATCCTGTCAGAAGGAGTGAGTGCGATAGATACAAAGTAACATTTTTTACACGATTTTATTAATTTATTTCATGCCTGTTGCGTACTAAATTTTTTAAATTGCGCAATGTCATTAAATTGAATTAAACTTTTCCCTTACATTTACAAAATTTAAAATAAGAAATGTCAAACTCGTCTCAAACTTCAACTAACCGCACTTTCTATTGTCATAGCGTACTTCGCAGCAGTTTTGCCGTCTCACTCTATACATGTTACTTTGTATCTATCGTACTCACTTCCTGTAACCGGCAGTCCATTGCCCAAGCATGCGCGCGCAACCGAAGTTCAACAGGATAGGTCTATTGAGAAGGAAATTTTTCTTTGACGTTATTATTTTGTATAGGAAGCATTTTACGTCTCAAATAAATTCTATCTCTTCTTCAAAAATATTTTATTATAACATTTATGCAATTATCCTATAGTTTATAAATTTTTAATTAAAAATATGAACAAATTCATGTAGTCCACCTCTGTTTCATCTTCTCTAACTCCAGTTCTTCTCCCTCGAGGTCATTACATCCCGGCATTAACCTTCTTCGGTTCTTCGGGTGACTGAATGAACTATCTTTTACGAGATTCCCGCTAACACCATCACTTCCCCATACTCCATACACACACCAACACACACGCACGTAGTGTCGGTTTATTATTTAGACGTGGCTACAAATCACCCGCGCCAATAACAATGAATGCCGCAAGAGTTTTATAGATCGCCAGTAGATGGCAAAGCTGTCGTTATCGATAATTGCGGGCGGGAAGATTGGAAAGAGTGGAAAGATAGGTTATAGCGTGGCGTGCTACTTGACAATATTGCAGTGGCAAATGCTTGTGATATAGATGATTGTGTATCATTTATGGATGTAAGAAGTTGTTAGTTTGATCGTAAATTGTTAAGTGTTCCATCGATGATCTTTACATTCTTTGTCTTTTGTCGTGATAATGTGTAATTACTTCGGCTTTCTCGCAAGTCATAATTCCAACTGTACATCATTGTTCGTATTCACAATTCGCCAAGCCCCAAATTTCAGACTTGAAGTCGTCCAAACGAAAACTTTGCGGACCTATCCGTGCATGCATTGCACTTCATGCTAATGACCTGCCCACGTAATCGTTGCTGACTTCGAGGAACCACGAAAAGAGCATTTTTGCCCTTTCCAATTTGGACAATAAATAGTATATTATATATTGAGGGACTAAAGTGCATGATTTTTAATCCTGAGGGTAAAGTTTATTTCACGAGCCGAAGGTGAGGGAAATAATCACCTGAGGGATTAAAGGTACTTTAGTCCTGTGGTATATACGCTATTTTTTGCACTTCATCCTCAAACGAATGCAAAATAGTTTAAAAGAATACACATTTTGTAATTTTGACTAGTGATGCCGTGAGACGAGACGAGACGAGAAATAGTCAATTCTCGTCTCATCACAAATTTTCGAGACGAGAATTTTTAGTATTCTCGTCTCGGTCATTTTTCAGCTGTTCATTTCTCGTCTCAAGGAACTCGATTCTCGTCTCGTCTCAAATTTCTCGACAAAAAATTAGAGCCACCTAACGATTTTTGCAAAAACTATTAGATTTCGCGTCATGCCCATGTCACACATGTATAATACTTGTACAGAGTGATCGGAGTGATCAAAACAAACTGACAGTCACGTGACCCGCAATTTCCTTAAATGCTATTAAAACTAGACTTCTAGGAAGAAAAGTATGATTTCCAAGTTCATGGTAGGATAATAAAGATTTTTTATTTTAGTAATTCTATTAAACTCAACAATATTTTCTAAATGAATAATTAAATAAGTTACAATAGCCACCGTTTCTGAATTATAATTAGTGAAGACCACCGAAAACCGCCAATATTTAAAAATAAAACTTGTGTGCAGCGCGCCATCTGTCGGTAGTAGTGAGTAGAAAAAACATCGTAACCTCAAATTTAATGATCAGACTACAACTACAACTTGAATGTATTTGATTATAGTTTTATTCGTTACAAAAAAATATTGTACAAACCACTTGCGGGAAGACACCATCCCAGTATTCGCGTAAATGAAACCCTCGCTTCGCTCGTGTTTCAAAAAACCGCTCATGTGGGATCAAAATCTTCCCGCATTTGGTTCGTAAATAACTATTATTCACTATTCTTGATTGTTCTTTTAATAATGTAGCTCCTGATGATGACGTATGTGACGTCGAAACTAGTCGACTGAGAAATAAAATATTGTTGACTGCATCCCAGTAATTTTTCTTCATTCTTGATTAAAAAAAGATATTTTTAAGTAAAAATTTCGAGAATTCTCGAGTTCTCGAGAGTATTTCTCGTCTCAAAATTATGAATTCTCGTCTCGCCCCGAAAATCTGGGACGAGAAATTTACTGATTCTCGTCTCGTAATTTCGAGACGAGACGAGAATGAGACGAGAAATTTCTCGTCTCGGCGGCATCACTAATTTTGACAGTAAATTTTATGATAAATATTTATATTGTTACCATAGATACTCTGTAACAAATAGCACGTATTTACTTGACAACGGGATTAATTAATTCAATTCCTTGACAACGGGATTAAATATGAAAAATAATCCCTTGGGATCAAATTTAGAACCTTAGTCTCTAAAAATAAAGACTAAAGAAGAGTTTTAGTCCCGGAAGTGCAAAAAAGACCTTTTCACTGATCACTGCACAAGCAGTATTCATTACTGAAATGAATTTCTTGATCTGATTATAAAAATTTTAAAGCAATTATCCTGTTGAACTTCGGTTGCGCTCGCATGCCTGGGCATTGGGCATCCGGTTAGAGGAAGTGAGTACGATAGATACAAAGTAACATGTGTGGAATGAGACGACAAAACTGCTGCGCAGTACGCTATGACAATTGAAAGTGCGGTTAGTTGAAGTTTGACACTTCTTAATTTAAATTTTTTTAATGTAGGGGAAAAGTTTAATTCAATTTAATGACATTGCGCAATTTGAACAATTTAGTAGGACGCAACAGGTATGGAACAAAATTAATAAAATTGTAAAATAAAATTGAAATTAAATTTTGACATTAGTACAAATCTGTCAAAATACGCGCGCATCACCAGGATTGATCTATTATCGTCACTTCCTTTTACCACAAGCATGCGCACAGCTTGCTGCGCACCAGCTTGCTGTCTCACTCAACACATATTACTTTGTATCTATCGCACTCACTCCTTCTGACAGGATAGGTCAATAGACGATTTCCATTATGACGTCATTTGACTGCAGCGCTGTGGCAGATTTGGAAATTATTCTGACAGTAATTACAATATCTTTGATTTTGGTTATGGTTGTTTGTTGATATTTGTAATTTTAATATATAATTATGGATACAAATATATTACGTTTAAGTGAAGATGATATGTCCGAGGCTAAATTAAAATACATTACTATAAATCAACATCCAGTAGCTAATTAAAACGATGGCTTGAAAAACCGTGTGCACAACGAAAGATTTAAAAACTGAATATTTACAATAAAATGTATGTATATATTATTCATTATTGTAATGTAATGCAAACCTACACCGTCAAAATACTAATCAAATCTGGCGTTATTTAAATACTACTGTTACAATAGTTCAACCAACAACCACTGGCGCCACTATCGATTCCTAAATGGAAATCGTCTATTAAAAATAAAAGAAAATATAATTATGGGTAGGTATAATTAATTTTAAATACAATTTGTTGAATCTGGCTGGTAATATTTAACATAAAGTGCAATTAATATTCTACTTGTTTGAAATTCTCTCTACACAAAATTTGAATGATTATTATAGTGACCATACAGTGACTAGTGACAGTACAGTTGACATCTGTTGCTTGCATCTTGGTTTACATTATCGTTCATATTACATGAACATGAAACTATTAAAATGTCAGTAAAACTATTTATTAGATTAGTAGAATAAGCAGTTTCCTATTAATAAGAACAATAACTTACATCTAGCATTGGAGTTATTTAAGAAATAAGATATGAAATGCTTTTTTAGATGGGTAAATTAACACAAATCGTTATAAAATATTTATTTACATTAAGTAATGATTTCTTATTGACTATGCATACAAAGAATAGTTGTAAACACTGCACATTTTTAATAAAAAAAATAAATAGAAATCCCCCTTAACCTTAATAATCGAAGAACCAAGAAAAGTCCCATAGGCAGAATTCAAAATGAAGTTGGCTAATTTGGGACCGCACCAATCGCCACCTTCGTGCACGTGTATGAGAACTTCTTTCCCCCAAAACTTTCTAGAGCATAAATAATGCACGTAGCGCAGCACAATCTGATTATAGTATGCAAAAAATTGCATGCGATTTAACCGGACTTGACGTTATAATATTCAACATCAATTTATTGTTAACGTTCCTTATTGTGCGTGGTCTGAATTTTGACTGGGGACTGTGTAATTTGTGATGACAGTGCTCTGATTGTAGAACCAGATATTGACAATCATACCTTATTGTTATCATGAGAAAGAAGGAGACAGGAGATTTGTTCTACTGTGTTATTACAGAGCGAATCTAATTATTTTATGATTGCGTTTATGTAAGAAAATGTTCCCTTTGCTGCCCCTGAATTCACGAAACTAACTACAAATAACACAATGATTTTAATCAACATTTTATTTATAGTAGTATGCTAACAAATATACCGATTAATTCTTGATTTCTTTGTTCTAGGTAAGTCGACAGTTGTCTCCATATCTTCAATCAATATTACGAAAAGTAAGTTATCCATAATTATTTATCCAATTGACATTTTTCGCTTATATATGAAAATATGTGTTATCCAATATCCAACGGTTTTTAAAAATTGTATCACCGGAAATATTTATGATTATCATGTATTTAATCATTTGTATTTCTGTTCCTTCAAATTAGAGTGGCGTTCTTATAATTTATAAAACATATCTTTAATTAATAAGACGTCACAAACAATATTCCATTAGGGAAACTTATGGATGGATTCTGTTCAAATATGTAAATGCTACAGATTTGTAAATCTTTAATTAATGAACAAAATCACATGAAAGTTTGTTGACAAGTATAAAAATGTTCATATGATCATAGATTTCATTGCGATTTTGTTTCATATTTATAATTTTACATATCTGTAGCACTTACAGATTTGAACAGAATCGACCCATTAACCGAGAGAAAAATACAAAACGCTATACTCACAGACAAAAGCCAAATTATTAAGCCGAATGTTTCATATTTTGAATATATCGCCAACCTAAATATTTACTGCGTAAACCTAACCATTCAAAAGAAACTAAAATATCACATTTAAACTACCACCGGCTGACGTCATCAACGTATCACAATAAATTTATTGATAAGTGATAACTTCACAGAATTGGTCTGCAGAAGTCATTCTTTAAATTAATGCATCAGTGTTTTAAAACATACTTAAGAGCATTATGTACAGAAAGAATGTACACGTTAAAGCATTTTACACTCATACACCTCATCAACACAGGGTTGCACATTTTAACAAAAACAAATTTTTATATGGTTCTAATAGTGCAAAAAAAAAATTTTCAGCACGTTCAACGGTCGAAATTACTTACTACTTTCAACCGCTTGCAGGCGTTTAAAAGCACCTACAGATTTTTCTTTATATTTCGCAGAACATGATATTTTAAACTTGAATCATGTAGTTTAAAGTTTAATTTACGTTGGGGTAGTGTTATTTTTTAGAAAAAACTTTCTGATTTCGAGAAAATTAGAGGTAAAAAAATGTGAATTTTTGTAGTTTTCTTTATTTTATAAACTAAAACTTCGGTACAAAACAGAAAAAATGACACTAATAGAACGAAGTTTTATCCCTTATCTACCATATAAAAATTTGTTTTTGTTAAAATGTGCAACCATGTGTCGATGAGGTGTATGCGTGTAAAGTGCTTTTTACGTGTATATTCTTCCTATACAGAATGCTCTTAAGCTTCATTCACATAGGTATGCATTTAGTTTTAAGGTTTACACTTATGTTTACGTTAAGATTGTTTAAATTAATGTTACTATACGACTATCAGCACTTTTTACTTTTAATATTAAAGTTTGAAAGCTCCAAACATTAGGTTTATGTCTACTACCACTTACTAAAGCTACTTTAAGTTTATTATATGCATGCTATGTTTCTTAAACTTAAATATAAATGTAAACCTTCAAACTAAATGCTTATGTGATTGAGGCTTTATACGTAATTATTTTAACGGATACGGATACAAAACATTCTTGTATGTAATATGAACGTTTATTAATTATTTAAAATTTTCCCTGTTGTGTACTTTCTACTAGAAAACTATGTTGACGGCTGGTAACCGCACACACGATTATATATCTCTTTCTATACCTATCACTCACAATAGTTGGGTAAAAGACGTGATAGATTATGAATATACAAAAGTTCTAAAAAGCGTCTTCGCAAAATTAAAATTCACGTCTCCAATTAGATAAACACGATAATACCGGATAAAATAAAATACCCTCTTCTCTTTTGGCTGCACTTCCACCGGATATGCACATCCAAAAACCTAGTTCGTTAAAAATAATAGTATATAATCACATAATCATAATTACGAGAACACAGAGAGGAGCGTTCCCAAAATTTATCATCCATTTTGGGTGTGCAGTGGAGCTTGCACAATGCACATTCACATTGCACGTCGTGGTTACGTGGCATGCAACGAGACGAACTGCGTTGTTGCAACTCATTTATTTGGCGGCTTTCACGTGAGATTGTATCTAACTTCCCTCGAAACTTCCGGTTGTCAAAATTCAGACCCCGCGAATTTAAACCGCAGGAAGTTTAGGAACACACGCAACGGCTAAACGCACGGGGAAGATAGTATTGATTTGAAATTTATATTAGTTGCTAAAACTAGGACTAGAACTAATATAACTGCTTCCTCTTATCCTGAATATCGTAGAATACCTACCTACTTTTATTTTATAACCGAATATCTTTCTTATTTATAAAAAACGTCAATTTATATACATTATCATAAATTATCAATCAAATCAGTTTGCATTATTATTATTTTTTAATATTTTTACTATTTTACTGGCCAAAAGTCAAAACTGAATTAATCATCGTTTAAATAATAAACTATTAATAATAATAAAATACTTATGCAATGTTAAAATTATTTTTGCCAAGCACTTCATCGACTATTTTGAGTCGATGAAGTAACACTTTAACCGCAAGGGTAGATAAAGTAAAACTAGAGAAGATAAAGTAAAAACAGCTATGGTAGATAAAGTACCTACTTTTTTATACATTTTTTCTTTAAATTCGTTTTCACACATTACAAACAAACTTCGAAATTGTGTTTTTATAATAATTTAATTTAAAATTGGTTTTCTTATATTTTTTCTTCATTTGCTATAGAAAAAAATATAGTTTTCTACACGACGATAAAATTGTATTATGGACTCGATAAAAATAATTTACTCGCTCCTTCGTCGCTTGTGGTGTTGAATAAAACGTTATACTTCACACGTGGGCAAAAAGGAATCACCCTCTCGAGAAAATTAACTCACTCAGCCTTCGTCCTCGTGAGTTAAGATTTCCCTCGTGGGTAATTCCTTACTTTGCCCACTTGTAAAGTAAATAACTATTATACATAATGGTACAACAGATTTTTGTTATGTTACATACATAGTAAGTAATAATTATTAAATTATTATTAATTATTGACCAATCAAACTTCATATGTGTTAGGATCTATGGCCAATAATATTTTCCTCTACCTACAATGGCAGATACAAACACAAAATTCTGCTGGTTTTGCTAAAGAAACTGACATAAATCTCAAGAAGAAATTGTAAAGGTGGTCATTTAAAGTGAATGAACCATTCAATATAAATCATTGATATACACCATACGTTTCTATAAAAAAAGCCTAATTATATTTCTGAAAATCATCAAATATCGTTAATTTATAATTACGAAACTTTATGATATTGTATCTATTATTACAATTTTATGTAAAATCTTAGGTATTATCTTCCAGTTGGGCTAGAAACTTTATTCTGCAATTTGTCGAAGGACTTTCAAATAAAATTTCACATGTCACAGCTATGTGGTACAATTTTGGCAGTTGGCAGTACGTAATAAACTGCAATTTAATATCAGAAAAAATTCTCGTACTGCACTCCTCTCTTTTGTTTCCCATATTCTTCGCGTCTGGTAGTCATTTGTCCACGTCACTTCTCGCACGAAGAAAAATAATAAATGATATTTTTTGCATGTTCGGAATTTTAACTTTTAATTATCGCAATACTGCAATGATAAATGAGTGGCGTGATGAAATGCACTCATAATTGTTCGGGTGTAGCACAGTGTTTTGTCTTTTGTGCTGTTAAATATGTCGAGCTGTTGCGAACTTTTTTTTCGCAGTTTAATCAAGTAGGCGTCAGATGTTTATGGCGATAACCGCAGAGGGAAAATGTTAGACTTTACGGCAGTTTTGTTTGCGGAGAAATGAGAAATGAGGGAAGACATTCTACAAAATGAATTGTTTGTTAAATGCATTATCATACAATTTTTATTAAATTAGTAGCCTTATTTCTTTTACTACAACATAGATAGAATCTTACTGCAACTTTTAAATGAATTTACTTCTCATTTCTATATAGCTTTAAATTTAAATAGTTGCTTTACTGATTTGATTTATATGAAATTATATTGAATTAATAGGTATTCTTAGATACCATAATATATTTTATCTACAACTACTATGCTTTCAATTGTCAACGTAAATAAGTTGATTGATACTGGGGGCGAGGACCAAAATTGTTTACCTACATAAATGACAAAATGACAGAATCAAACAAACAAAATTGTTTATTTATTTCGATATTATTGATATCGTCATGGTTACAACTAAAACATAAATTGGTTTAACGTAGATTTAACTAACTAAATACCTACTATTATTTTAAATAACAAATAATTTCAGTCGTAGATAAAATTATGTGTGTATTACGAGCGTAAAGTGTATTTGTTCAAAATAGTTGGTTCAATTCAAATATATAATTTTAATGCTCAGTTTTACAGTTTAGCTACTTATTTCTTTGCATATAATATCCATTATTCCATTATTATTCAGTCAATTCGGGTGTTCGGATGTTCATAATTTTGATATTTAATTCATCGTAATCACTACTACGTAGAGCTTAATGATTTGATATACTTATATTGTTATATTAAAATAATTAATAATCCACATTCGATACAAGTACCTACCAACTTTTGAATAAATTGTTACTTTTATTTAGTTATTATTGCATTCAACATCCATCGGACAACAGTTTCAAATTAGAGTGACTTATTCAAATTAATATAACTGAAATAATTTTTTGGGGCGAGAAATGAAATACTGCTATGTATACTTTTTTGTTTGGAAGCAGTTTAAATTAGACAACATTAATTTTTCTTCCCCTGGTATAAAATATGATTTTACCTCGAAATCCGCAATAATTCAAACGAATAAACCCCAAATTAAATTTCCGGCATCCATTTCTCTGTTTTAAGAAAAATGCGAGCTAATTAAATTTGCATAAAGACACATCTCCATATCTGTAACATTTCGGATAACGAAAACAAGCAATATCATTTCCATTTTAATCTCATTACGAAGGTATGAATGATTTAAATATCCACTTAAGTCCTCTACACATGCAGAAAAAATCTAGAGCAGTATGCGTCTGACAATTATGCCCAAAAAGTAATAAAGCTGTGACATTAAACGCAGCAGTGCTATATGTGAGGCTGTAAAACACTTTGTCTTGTCCCCCACGATAAGTAAGAAGATCTCAGTCAGCGCCTTCCCAATTCGTTAATAGACTTTTTGAAATATACCACAAAGTAGAATTTATTGTTCCTTAGGTAGAGCCTCAACAATTAATTGCTTGCCTAAAGATATGATAAGAGCAAAATATTGGATGCCATGTAACGAATAGCTCGTTTTTGAAGGATGAAAACTTGTTGCTGTGGATGACAATACCAAAAAATAATTGCATAACTTGCCACTGCGTAAAATTTTAGTTATAGTTGATTCCACGTAAGTTTGTGATTGCGCAATAATAAACGAATTATTTTGTACTACAAACGTAAATGTATAGATTTCTAAAATGCAAATAATGGACCCGCAATTCCTATTTCTGCAAGTAGGGAGGTAAATATTTTTAAATAAAATTGAGGTTTTGTCATAAATTATATCTGTGTAAACGAAATAATGTTGCGCAATCACAAACTTACGTGGAATCAACTATACATTTATGTCTGTGATTTCTGTAAGACGTCTTATAGCAAAACATGCAGAGGTACTAAGTTTGGCACATATTTGATGAACATGATATTCACCCGTCATCGATTCATCAATAGTAAAACCAAATATTTTAGTGCATTGAACCTGTTCCAACGATTTATTATTTAATTTTATTAAGACGTTATCATTACTGTCTGATCTATTACAAAATCTGATCACATTAGATTTGTCACAGTTTATAACCAATTTGTTTGTAATTAACCAGTTGTGTAGGTATTTCAAAGTTATATTTGTTGTATGGATAGTATCAATCATTGTTGAATCATAATGTAAAAGTGAAAAGTCGTCAGCGTATGCTACAAAAGATCCATTGGGGATGTTATTTTTTACATCATTGATATATAGGGTCTTTCATTAAGAGTGATAGGATTTTAATGTTAAATAAAACGTCAACGGTTTGACATATCAATTTAGTTTTTGCTTTATTTGGAAACTTGGACATTGGACAATGCAGTTATGTTCGGAACAAGATATCGTTCAAATGTCCACCACGGCTTTGTTGACACTGATCACAAGATCGCTTCAATTTGGCTCATCCGCAACACTGGCCGCTACAGCTGTAGCGCTTCGAACATTTCGTTGTCTTCTTGGTGGCTTATTGTCTTAGTAATTTTAACTCAAACTGTATCACGGGGCGTCTTATAGCCTGCGTAGAGTAACAGTGACGGCGATCCAATTCTGGGGTGAATAAACGTTGAGCACCCACAACTGAGCTCAAACTTTGGTAATATTTTTTTATTATTTCCAACCGGTCTAGAAGCGTCAAACGCTGCACCATGAAACTACACACTATACTAAATAATTTGACACCTGGAAGTAAATAAAATATATATCAGAAACAGAGAAATCTTTATTGAAAAAACTATCACTCCTATTGAAAGACCCTATATAACAGGAAAATAAAGGTCCTAAAATGGATCCTTGTGGTACTCCGACTGTACTATTGCATTCAATTGATTGAACTGATTGAAGAAATAATATTTAAATATAGCAAAAATAACAATAACAATATAATTTGGTTATGTGCGAAACAGTAAGGGCGCAATCGCCTACTCCTGCTGTCTATATATAAAACAAGCTCATCCCCCGCATTTGAATCTAGGGAATTTATGCTCATTTAATTACGTGATTATACCCCAGAAGTCTTCTGCATGGCCAACGCCATCGGGAGCGGTTGTAAAACCGCGAAGCGCGAATTCAAATCCTTTCATGTGAACACTCGTAAAATATTTCCGTGTGTGCACGCACTGCGAACGTGGGTTGCGCCGCGCCGCGCATAAGTTGCAGAGATATCGAGGTTTTGTGACACATATTTTAAGCTTTGCGAGCGCAGAACGAGCAAAACGGATCCTCCAGAGCTATAAATTAAATAGAGGAAGAGATTTTATTGCACTGAATACGTTATTTGTGATATTGTTGATTGTGTTTTGTTTAAGTTCACACAAAATGGCTTGCAGGAATTCCGGACTTGAACGTTAAATAAATTGTCGCTGCTATCAATCTGTGACAAACATTCCTACAGTGACGTACAATTTTTAATTTGTTCTGCCATTATTCTTCTTGGCCTTGTACATTGTTCATTTGTATTCGTACAAGCTTTTATTGTTTTATTCCTCCATTTTGTTATTTATTAGAATCAATCTGCCCGTATCATACTGTTTATAGATAGACACAGCCAAGTAAAATTTGAATAAGTCGAATAGTATTAACAGAATCAAAAGTATTGAAATATTGAGAAATGAGAAGATGCATTTTTCTAGTAATATATTTTTATACGGTATAAAATACTGGTTTATCCTTAAATCATGCCAAACGCATAATATTATCTTTGTTTTATAAGAAGCTATATTGGTTCCTTGTGGTATGGTCAAAATAAAGAATAATCCCGAATAACATTTTAGTCAAAGGGCAGTCTAGTATTCTAGCCTCACTTTTTCATTAAATTTCGAAAAAGACGATTTAACCAATCATATTGCGTTATGATGACGTAATGCAACCAATAGAATTGAAAATGTAAAATGATGTATCTGACAACATAATTTTGTAGATTAGGTTTTATTTTGTGACGTCAGTAACAAAAAATTAATTAATTTGTCACATGAAACGTCAAAATGTTTAGCAAAATGAGTCGTTTTGGTAGTATTTTTAACAAGAAAAATATTCTTCCTAAATACCATTCGAGATAATAATTTTTGAGAGAATTTTTGTCTATTCCACGGCAACTTATTGCAATTTCACTCCACAAAACATCATCTGACAATTCCCCTCAACTTCGTTTCGGGAAATTGATAGATGATGTTTTGTGTCGTGAAATTGTTAGAAATAAGTTGCCGTGGAAACGACAAAACAATTCTCAAAAAATTATCATCTCTTATGGTATTACCCCTGATAATGTAATTTAAGTAGTAACATTATTTATAATGTATAGGTAGTACCAAGGGTATATTGACGACTGCCCTTAGAAAAATTAATTTATGGAATATACTATTATAACTTAAGTAACAATAACAATTGCATAATGTAGGACTTTCTTGGACGAACGAGTTCATGGTACAGCGAGCGCAGCGAACGAAGCTGATAAAGCGAGTCTATAAAGTCCGATTATGCACGAGTTGCATACAAAGCTTTATGTTCGACTGCCAAGATGAGATTTTTTGTATCATAAAATATGTTAATATATTTGAAAAATTTGCATCTCATAGGTGTTGTTTATCGTAGTTTAATACAATAAAATAAAATAAAAGATAAAAATAGTAAATTATAACATTTATTTTGATATGATATTGACAGCAGTAGGTACTTATAATTTTGCATTTTTGTCGTACTAGTCCAATAAAGTACCCCTTTATGGACAGTACAGTGTCATAAAACTAGGTAACATGATGCAGTCGAACATAAAATACATAAAAAATAACTAATTCCATGATGATGATGGTACCAGAAATCTAGTTACCGTTTGGTAAGGCGTAGTGTTAAATTTATTTTTATTAGTATTATTTTAAAGTTTAATTAGTAGTAACAACATACTTTCAATAATTGGTTTCAAGTTTTAAGCAGAAATATGCATTTCAAGCCATGCTCTGAATATTTTTCTGTTACTGTCATCTAGATTTCAACAGTACAACATTTTGTACCATTTTTCATTCATTTTTATCTCGAGAGCTACTCGAACTCCACTTCCTCTTTGCATGTGCCCCTCTGAATCGCCCCAGCAATATAAAACGAACATTTAAAACCTTTCAGGGAAAAACAATGAAATTAATACGTGCAGTCATTCAATTAATATCTGGATCTGGGGTAACGAGTAGCGCGCGAATGAGCGCTTTCGCTTTGTAGATGAATCCGCAAAATGACGACCAGCAATATTACGTAACGTGCGTCAATATTGCGTCGATTTCTCAGTCACTTCACACACAAAGCGACGAGATTTAAATTAGTACAGCCTGGGAGAAATTATTTTGCGTTGCGAAATTGTCACATGACTGGTTGATGCCAAATTCTAGAGAACGATGTTTAAATCTGTAATTACAGTTTAAATTAGCGCATCATTCACTGTTTTATGATTACTAACACAGTTATTATTACAAATGAAATTATGTCCATGTAGTGGAAATGGTTTCGCCTCTACAATCAGATTATACTGTAAAACAGTATTTTATTATCTATTTTGTTATACGTACAATAATAGTACCTATGTTCAAAAAAAATTATAGATACATTGATAAATAAAGAGATAACATCTTTGCGCAGATACCAGATTGATCCTTCATTAGTTAATAATAATAATAATAATAATAATAATAACAACTTTATTGCCCAACAGAAACCAATTAAGTACAGGGCAAAATAAACATAAGCAAAGCCATAAAACAAAGTATATACAAATATAATACAAATATACTAAAAATATAGGTACAATAAAATTAGATGTTCTATTTTAGTTCTTAACCCTTTATTGGTTGGTAGGTATTTTTTATAAGTAGTACATTAAGTATTAAGGGCGGTATGTGCAGGTTTACCGGATAATATAGTCGAGGTTTCCAATATTATCCGAAACCAGAACAAAATGCTCATAACGTCCGTGATGCTTATAAAACTTTTTGTCTTATCGATAAAATAAAAATAAATTTTTAAAATAATGTTTATTTTAGGTTATGTATTTATGGTGGGATTCTGTGCAAATCTGTAAGTTTTACAAATTTTTAAATCTTTAAATATTGAACAAAATCACATCAATATTTGTTGACAAATATAAAAATGTTCATATGCTTATAAATTTCATTGCGATTTTGTTTAATATTTACAGTTTTATAGATCTGTAGCAACTACAGATTTTCACAGAATCCTACTATTAGTTTGCATTTTATGCTGTTGCCTTGGTTTCTGTTGTTGTTTAGTGCTTACCGCCTTCTTCATTAGTTCTCACCGCCTTCTAAAATTGCTTATCGCCTTCTAATTTGTAAACAAAACCTACTATACCTGTGAAACAGAGCGTCACAGCCTTTTATAACAAAAATCGATGTAACCATTTTGTAGCAAAAACCAATAAATTAATAGACGAAAAAATTGTTCAAATTTTACCGAATTTTCAAAAAATGCTTCAAATTTCATTGAGATTTTAGTGCATAATGTGGTTAACCACGTGGTGATTCTAATATAATGTAGTGTAGTTAAAATAGCTACAAAAACAAAATGGTTATTTATTCTCTTCTTCGAATGAAGCGATCCATCAACAATGTCCGCAACCCAAAAATAACATATTGCGCGCCCTCCTGTCTCCCCCGTCGTCTCAAACAACCGGATATGCTTTTATGACCGGCATTTGAAAAATACGCGCGAATTACTTTCGCTCCACTGGCGTAAGATATTGCCGTCGCTTTGCTCTGCACATTCCATAGAACATGGCCCTGTAATGAAATACATTTTTTCGCTTTATGTTCACAGTTTGTTATTAGTTTCGAAAGAAAAAAATATGTTTTAATGCGCAGGCACAGTTTGATTCTGATTTATCAGATTGTGGATAATATGTGTATGTTATTTTGAATTTATGAAGTTGTGGAGTATAAAATATATTTTATAATATGAAGGCTGCATTGAGTTCAGTTAGAGTGTTGTTAATGCAGGCACGCGCAAATAGGGCACGTATAAATCAGAAGTTTTAATATATTGCGTTTTTAATTTACCATAATTTATTTATTTTCATATTTGAATACGATTGTAGATAGTCTAAATGCACTTTATTTAAATTAAAAATAGAAAAATGACGGAACGTACAAACATTTCAATAATTATTTTAATGTGTCATTTTCGGTCATCACTGATTTTAACAGTTATTTAATAATTCGTTTATATACAAATTTTGTTTTCTATACTATTATAAGAAAGAGGAAATATTTGATTGTTTTTGTTTGTTTGTTTGCATTGAATAGGCTCGAAACTACTGGACCGATTCTTTCACCGTTGGGAAGCTACACTATCCCCGGGTGACATAGGCTATAATTATATTTTCAAAAAAAATCAAAATTGTTTCTTCTTTTATGACGAAACTGTACAGTGGTTTGTCACTTAATTGAACAAAATAACAATTAGATTAGATAACCAGACATTTAATTAAACTACTATGTATTAGTTGTTGAATAGGAATTTCGAATTCAGCTGGCCTAGGTGTTTTGAAACAGACAGTTGTGGATTGTTAGTATTGGTTAGTATTAAGTGTTTTTTATTATTCGATGTTTATAACGATGTCAAATTGCATTGTTTGCTCGAAGTTTTTATAGCTATTAATATAACAAGAATATTATGCGATTTATAATACCGAGGATGTTACTAAGCGACGAGGTGAAACAGAGTCTCTTTGAACATTCAAGGGGGTTTAAATAGCATATATTCGCGTTATATTCAAAGCTTAATCGTATCATCAACGACAGCAATGTTAAAACAAATCAACAATTTTATCTGACAATTAGTTGAGTTGACAGTTTGAATATTATGGAATGTTTTGATGTTATTATGGTTGTTTCTAACGTATTAAGTTCGTAAGGTATTATAAGTAACTAATGTACTATGTTGTTTATAATTATCAATATATGTTGTATATTAAAAGGTAATAACAGTTAATGATACAATTAAATATATTATTTGATTACAGATTGAAACATAATTTAAATATAATGTACATATGTATGCAGAAAGAGAACTCATTTGGGGCATTTTCTCATTTTGGACGAGGCAAATTTTGAATTATATGAACAAAATAACAAATGGCACAGTATATATTAGCTATGGATTCTAAGATAATATTCTTCAGTATTTTTGATATATTTTCGCAGAACCCGCATTTCTGTTTTCCAAATAATATTCTTGCAAAACATCTCAAAGTAGTTCAACGATTCATCATTCAAATTTCCAGTTGACCACTCCTGGAAGCCGGCAACAAACAACAATTTTTCTCGTCCGGTCCAGTAGTGATATCCGACATAAGTTCTGAGCAAAATACCCCAAAAAGAATCGCCTAGTTTCACTTTACACGTTACGGCAATAACCAAAAATACGACCAGCCGTTTACCAGCCCACTGCGCAAAAGAGAAATAAAACCAAGCACGGCATATCTTCTTTTTCTTCCACGGTGTCAGTGTGATTTACTGCGCAAACAATCATATATCTTTATATATTCCGTTACATGTATTGCGCATGCGCGATCTCACATTCGCCCGCGAACTTCGTGATTGATGGATCCATTAACGCCGGTTCCTCGTTTCGTCACTACATAGCGATTTTCAATTTTTATTTCTGTTTGTCGTAGACGATTTTGCTGTGACTGTCAACTTGTATTTATTTGGAACTAGTGACGGATATATTAAAATGTAAAGTGAGATATTCACAAATTTTATATTTGCCAGATCTGATTGGACGTGCAATATATCATCTTGAAATCTAGAAAGCATCAAATTTTATTGAGAATGTTCCACTGCAGTCTCTGAAAAGCGTGACATTTACTGTCATCCAGAATCAGAAGCAAAACTTTTAAATGGGAGGGATGTTTAATAAATGTCACTTAATTCCTGATGAGTTTAAATATTTTTCAGGAAAATTATACTAATCCTAATTTTTTGCTCGCTCTTTTATTTTTATTTGGTATATTCGAATTATTTGCACTCGTATCATTGGGATACTTGAAATCTATTTAATTTTCAAAAGGTCTACAAATAAAAGGTCTGACTGATACTACCAATCTTACGGTTACGCATTCTATAAATCCTGAAACCATAATTGAAAAACAGTTCTCAAAAAATTATTGACTGAATCAAAATGACCAACAAATTTGAGCGGTTACTAGCATTATTACTACTAATTGCTAAATAATCTATCAAAACTTTGAACTACGTTCCAAATACATATACAGGGTGTAATCCAACTTGTGTAACAAAATTTAAAGGTGTATAGTATTGACCGCACTGATCAAGAATCAAAAAGAATTTTGTTGATATTCGTAAAATTCACAGTACCTAGTTTGCAAAACGCAATATCATTTTGGGTACCACTACCACCCCAGTAAACATATTTCAGTTCCTGAAATGTTTCAGGAATATGAACATCTCGGCTGATATGTTGGCTTATATATCTTCAAATTGGTTGCATACATGTTATAGAAACGTCTTATGTCCGTCGTCAAGAATGTTATTTGAAATGTTTCAAAAACATCTTTTTGTTATATTTTAACGTTTCAGGAACAATAACAGGCGCAATAAATAAACATTTATGTACTGTTTCAAGATTTGTTTTATGAACATTTAAAAAACAACGTGGAAATGTCCTAATTATGTTTTTTTTATAAAATAACAAATACATACCTGCAACATTCTGAAATATATCCTTAAAATATAATAATAATAATAAGACCGTGAATTGTTTTAATCCAAAACATGGAATTTGCTGTTTTTTAGTTACAATTGACAGCAATTATGAGCGTTTATTTAAGAAAATATCGAAAGAAAATATTTCGAACGCATTGTTTTTGGCAATTAATGTTTAAAAAAATTTAAACATTTTATTTACATATTATAAATTTTAACCGGAATTATTTTTTATATTACTAATTATATGGAAATTATGTATTTTTCTTGTTATATTTTCATATAAATTATTAATGCTCATAATATGCTTCCATTTTGTAACTAACAATAACTACAGCAAATCTCATGTTTAGGGTTAAAATCAATTTACGGTTTATTACTGCAATATTTAAGAAAATAAAGAATGTAATTAGAAAAAATGCACATTTATAAATAAACTCTTTATATTATAAAAAACTAGCTGTACATTTTGTACAAGTATGAGCCATGCAAAAAATATGTTATTTTGACATTTTTTATTTAAAATTTAAAAAATTAAGTCCTTCTCAAAAAACTTTATTTTGTTGCTCGCGCAACTCTTTGTGCGGCTTTCCTAAACCATAATTTGAGTGATTCTTCATAATCTGAATCTCTTATGTAAGAATTTTTTTAACAGTTTCTGTAATGATAATATTACTTACATATTTTTGAATATGTAATATAAATGTATACAACGTACCTTTTACTAACACCATTATTCTTAGTTCGTGAGCAGTTTTTTGGCAAATTATCTGTGAATATTTTAGCAAGACTTTTCCTTACGCAGGTCTTGCTCTCTGTTCCACCCACGATTGATAGTAATTTTAGCTGTAATTAAATAGTCATACAATGAAAAGTAACACTACTATGAAAAAAAACATATTCTTACCAATTGCGATGATGCTTCTTTATTTGTTTCAATCATTGTATTTAAACTTTTAAGATCCTCAATCGTATTAACTGGTAATTCTGGTAGAAAATTGAAATTTGCCTGTATTGTCTGTTTTAAAATTTTGCAGGAGCTCACTATGTTTTAAACATAAATTTTTTACAGTTATTATCTGTTCTAAAATAACAGTTAGTAAGTTACTGTCTGAAAAAATATATAATTATTTTGATAAAGCAAGACACAAATTAATGCAACGTAGTAGTGATGGGTCGTTCATGAACGAGTCGTTCAAAATGAACGACTCATTTTAGTGTGCCGTGAACGAACGACTCTTTAGTTCGTTCAGCACGGCACACCAGTTCACACTAGCTCCGTGCTACTATTTAGCCTCCGCTCACCGCTCCGCTCGCTGAACGCAGAAAGACGAACGAGTGCGAGTGGAATGAACGAAACGAACGAAACATACATACAGCGCACGGTGCTGAGTGCTGTGTATTCTGAGAAGCGTGGCGTTTCTGTTGTACGGACAACAATGAAAATAATCAACAATATGGGAAGTGGAAACAATGTAGGACTGGAAAGTAAATGCAAAAAATACATTAATGTAAAAGTAATAGTAACATTTTGCTAAATTTGTTGAACTTTCTTCAAAATGTTGCCAGACAATAGGTACTCCTTTTTGCAGAATTTTTATTTTGTTTATTTTCCATTGTCAATATACATATACAACTACAATAAGCAACGTTCAATAATCTATTGTTTGCAGCAACGAGTAATCAAGACGAGAACACAACTATCAACTAACTAAAATGCTAGGTTCATGCAGTTTGGCACATGCCACATCGCTGCGCATCGCACATGCACACAAGGCGAGCGCACAGTGCTGTGAGCATGAGCACATGAGCAAAGCAGCTCAGCTGAGCAGCACACTAGCACGGTAGCACGGTGTCATTTGAAACGCACAGTGCTGTTTTACAGAGTCGTTCAAATGAACGACTCAGTGTGAACGACTCACTTTACTGAGCGGAGCGAAATGAACTGACTCACTAAAAATGAACGAAAGACCCATCACTACAACGTAGTATACCATTTTGAAATCGGTTTTGTTCTACCGGCTCGTATAAAATGTGCAGTTGCTGAACCTGGCTCTTGAAAAGTTTGCAATTTTTGGACTGGCTCTTGAAAAGTTTGCAATTGTTGGACTGGCTCTTGAAAGTATCGTACATTAACAGGTTCCTGTAACGATTGCACACTTCTATTTTCTGTTAAAAAAAATAATAAAAAACTGGGAGTCATAAAATCAAATGCACTTACTTTGATACCACTGCCTGATTATTACCTAATGTAATATAAAATGTTAAATATTAGAAAATTACATAATATCATTACATTACATTACTTATGTTTATCAAATAAACACTACAATACCAAATTGACCACAATGTCAAAAACAAACGTAAAATTAAGTTTTGAGGTTAAGCTTAAAAAAAACAATATTTGAAAAATCTCTGTTACACATGCACTAATTATTATTATAAAAGTAAAAAGAACATACCTTTAGACATTGCAATTGTAAACGAGAAAAGTTTTCTAATACGTAGTTACGATACGATTTTATCAAAACACTAGCCACTGTTCACTGTTCTATTATCTTCGATACAGAAAATGGCCGCACTCTTACATTAAATTAACCACGTGTTGAACACAGTGACTGAACGTCACTAAAATGTTTCATAAATGTTTCAGAATAAATTACAACCACATTAAGTTGAAACATCACCGAAACATTTTATTTATGCTGAACCCATACGTAATATTCATAAAACATTATAAGAACATATAGAAATATGTTGTAGAAATAATAAATATGAAACATTTTGGGATGTTTCAAAAACCAAACGTGTTTACTGGGACTGGTTGTCACATTTAAATAAAAAAAGTTAAACAATAGTTATGTAGTATTTATTAGGGCAATTACATTAATGTAATAATAATTTTACATACAGGAAAAAATCAAATTTGTAGGTACTTACAGAATGACTCATTTGCTTGGACCCATTTTTAATTTGCGTATTTCAACCAAATTCTTTTTGATTCATGATCAGTGCGTCCAATACTATACACCCTTAAATTTTGTTACACAGGTTGGGTTACAGCCTGTATTTGTTTAATAAATTAACTCAAATTCAGTTAAAGCCTGAATAACACGAAAGAAATTATGGACAATTTGTTGCCGACATAGGCAACTTTTTATTACAAACCTCTATATGTTCCAAGCAACTTATCAATGGCAATTTATTTAGCTGCATATCTAAACTAAAGCCACTTAAAAAATTGCCTAAAGGTGCTTATGACATAGATGTTTGTTAAAATTTCTAACAAAAGTTGATAATTATTTCCGTCTTGGGATGTTGGAATCCAGGCATCACATTATTCCGAGCAGAAAAATCTTCCTTTTGTAATGTATACTTTTGACGTTATGTTCACTTATTGAAACTCTTTATTCTAGCTGTAATAATTATTAGATTATTACAAGTAAAGTCTTAAACGTTAAACACTTTTTTTTCCAAACTACCTACTTCATACATTATTGTTCACAATTTCAATATTGTAAATATATTATTATTATCATAGTACCTATTCATAGATACAACTTTTCCCTGTTTGTTTAACCATTCAGAAAATATGATTATCCAACTAACGACTACTATCTCACAATTACAAGTTTAATTTTGGTCCTCAATCACATTAATATGTTAATACTTGCCCGAAATACTGGCCCATAAAAACTAATATAATATTTCCTATTCATCATGGGCTTCTTTCTCACCCCAAAGCGCAAACACTCTCTTTCTCCCCAGATGATGAGCGCACGCATGACCAATCACCATCCACGCTACCGGGTGTTTCCGAACAAACGCCAACGGCATCGTAAACCAGGGAAATAAAATCGAGAACAAGAGAATCATATGACATTTATATTACAATAAGTTATCATTCGTGCCTTTGTGCGGTTTTAATCTACGCCGATGACCGCGGCCCATCAAATTGTTAACGATGTACTTAATGCGGCCCTGGCGGGCACGAGGAATCGTAAAACCAGAGCAAACAGAATTTAAATTATTAGGGAGTTGGAAAATACTACGCACGAAAAACGATTACGTCAATAGTAGCTGTGGCTTTTGCAATGCAAATCAAATTTATCCATGGATAACAATAATAATACTAACTTTATTTAATAAATAATGCCAATACAACTAAAGTAAAGGTAAATTCATAAACTACATAAAAAGTGGTAGGTAAAATAGCTAGTGGATCAATGACACAATGATAATTTCTTTGGCTGGATAGATGACATGATGACTAATTAAAAAGACAGTTTAATTAAAATAACAACCCTCAACCTCAACGTTTCAGTACTACTACAATAGCTTATTACAATTTTTTTTTGTATAAATAATCATAATATGTTAGGTTTTTTACATTTTAAATACATTTTTGTTCTACTCATACAATCATAAATAATTACCGTCAAATGGGGTTACTTTGAACAGTTTGATTATATTTATGCTCATATTTTTGTTGTCGTTGTATTTATTTCATTGAAAAAAAATTTGCCTAACAGGTTAGACTATGAAGAAGAAAGCTGTGGTGTCAAAACGTCACATTTTATTACCTGTCATTATATAAAAAAAATAAATTTAATTTTCAAAGTTACCCCGGGTTTGGGGTAACTGTGAACAACGCATAAAATGTCATATATCTATTTTTCTGTATCAAATATGTTCAAAATAACCCCACCACGTGAAAGTAAGTAAGATAAGTGGTTTAGTTTTACATTTTGGACATGGGGAAATAATTTTTTAACAATAAATTTTCTTTTGTATAATTTGTATAGTTTCTATCACCTAATTTTCTTGAATACACACGCATATTCACAATTCATATAAAACATTATACCAGGTACCGAACAGACGAATATCTAGCATTAAACTAAAAAAAAACGCACCCGCGACGTTGAATACGGCTAATATGCAAGTTCAAAGTTACCCCACGACACTTCGAGATGACGTCATTTTTTAAAAAATATATTTTTTTATCTGTAAAATTGTTATTATAAATCAAATAACTCAAAAATAATAATAAGAAATAGATAGCATTTCATGTGATATAAACAAAAGTACGTTTATTGCCATAGTTCACAAAATACAGACAAAAGTTTTCGGGGTAAGTTTTTTTGTTGTTCTTTTGCAAGTTACAATTTGATTTTTTTTAGTTTAATTAACTATTATATTATAATATTTTCTTATCTTATTTCGAAATGGACAGTCTTAGCTTCATCATATTTGTTTATTTTTGCTTCTATGTGAAAATTTGCAAAAGTTACGCCCAAAGACCATTTTGGGTGTGATTTTGTTCAAAGTTACCTTGGGGTTCAAAGAAACCCCATTTGACGGTATTGTATTAGTTTACTCATTTTTTAAAGTAAAAAATTCTTCAGATTAAGTTTTTAATAAAAGAATCAAAGGATATCTTTTATCTTATATAACTTAAGAGAGCCGTCTACCTCCTAAAATCCAGCATAAAATGTACTAACGTAGCGAGTACGCAAGAATGCTGGTAAAATTATATTTCAACAAGGATTTAATAGAGAAAGAATGGATCTACAGATGTGCCTTTTTAAAATTTTGATTTAAAAATTGTAGGTACATGATTATAACATTTCCAAAAAATTTAAAAAAAAACATCTAATTTATACAAATTTTACACGATTATATCTCATGATAGAAATTAATTTTTAAAATTTTAAAAAGGTACTTACAAAAGGAGATCCATTCTTTCTCTACCTATTTAGTGTTTATAAAAATATTATCCTGAAGTCAATAATAATCTGACAGTTTACTCGCAACTAAAACACTTTTATAGTATTTTTTAACTTCATAATGACATTGCATAGCTAGGATGCGGCAAAGTACGAGTTTCGGGCTCGTTTCAGGCAGCCGTAGTTGTGGGGAAAAGAGTGGAATACAAAAAAATCCGTAAAAACGTAGACCGGCCACTTAATCAATTAAGATATCAGATCTAACTTACACATGAATTATTTTTTACCTATTTAGTAATTTCTTTTACTTGGATCAATATAAATTAAAATAAACTTTCTGAACTTATACCTAGCTATACTGATTCTGATTACTGTTTTATTGAATCAATATTAGCTTCAATACGCACATATTTTACGTAAGTAGTAGAAGATAGACGTTTTAAGTCATCTATTAAATGAAGTTGTATGGTTTGAATTTAGTGAATCTGATTTAAATAAATTGTCAGGTACTTAGTATTAAATTACGAGAACGAAATACTGCTAACGGATTTATTTTCTATTTATTCAACGTTTCGGAAACGAGTTAACACCTTTCTCAGCAATTGGCTTATCTAAATATCTCTCTAAATATATTGTCTCTCACATGCTTTCAATGTGGCGATCGACAACAGCAAATCGCGATGCCATAAGTGTCAAGCGAAGTGTGCAAAGCCAAAAGTTCAACGATCTTACTGGACCACTTTTAGAGTGCACTTGCAGTTAGCCAACAAAGTTTCTTCTTCTGGTCCATATAAAGACATCCAATAACTGTTTGTACAACTGTATGTCTTACATATGCAATGACTGCAAATAAAAGAACGACGAGCCAAAATATTTACGACTTCTACACAATGGACGTCGATATGGGTGTATTTATATTTTGTTGGAAACTTTTAAATTTAATTTTTTAAACAATACGTTCTGTTTTTATTGCCCCAGAAACTTTTATGTTTTTAAGAAAACTGTTTCCAATAAAACATTTTTTAATATTCGTACATAAAAATTGTTAGAAGTTTGCCGCAAATGACATCATGGTAAAGCATTTTTTACAAGAACTAAATGCGTATTAAGTTTCGCATTCATAAATTAAAATAATTAACTTTTGAACTCGTCCCTCTAGACATATTCATTACAATTAGGCGCCTTAAATAAAAAATAAACTTGAACTTGCTTGGTGCAAATGAACTACAGAACTACAGTAAATTAATGAAGAAAATTAATACCTACCTCTATTTTTTTCATAAATAGATTCTCAAATTACATTTTTTTTATTCTTATCACTTCTTTAACCAAATGCGTGAGCGAAAATGGTTCTAACCAGGGACTCGAACCGAACCGGAACAGGAACGAAAACCAGCACGAACCGCAGCTATTTTAGCGAACCGAAAACGAAACCGAACCGTTAAAAATAATTGTTGTAAGCTCATAACGGGAGCCGAACCGGTGTTACAAATTTTTTATGAAAATTGTTGTATTTTCTTTGGTTCCTCAAGTTTTTTATTTTTTTAGAAATTTATTATGTTTTAGTGCAAAACTAGTTCGAATTTTTTAATATTGCTTGTAATATAATAAATCATTGACTCGAAATCGAAATTTGAACTGTTTTTTTTTAAAACCGGTTGTTAATAAATGGTTAATTACATTGCAGAAATTTGAGAAATAATTTTCATTTATGTTTGAGTTAATCTGAATCCTAAAATTATTATTACTATAATTACGAAACTCTATAATCATTTATCATTGGATATTAAACTACCAATATTATAATAGAGTTATCAATACTACAGTGGTTGTAGTTTCAAAATTGAAATCTAAATTCCACAATGATTAATTATTACAGCAGTTGCTATTTTGCACAAAATTCCCTAACTAAATAATGATAAATAGTTTCTCAATTCCCAGAACCGAAAATAAACTAACTCCGCTCTATCACCTCGACCTGAAATGGAATTTTTTATCTGTATAGATATCAACATCACATTAACTTGATCATACAATAAAATGGCGAGTGAAAAGTCTACGTTAAACAGAATCAGGTGCTTTTGTCGTCGTTGACAGAAATAAATGTGCGCGGGTTTAGTGACCTGTCAAGGTGCGGTAAATAAATGATATAAATTGATTCTACGAGATAGTGTTAGTGATAGTGATTCCAAGATACATTAGGTTGTATTGTGTTGCCGCGCCTGGGAAATCTAGAGTAGTTGACTTCTTGTACAGTTTGGCTCTGCGTGAGGTATATCGAATTGAATAAGGAGACAAGAAATCTTTATTAAATTTACCTCGTCTACGTTTTTACCGAATTCCTAGAATACTCATGATTTTACTTTTTTTTCATTCCAATCTTTTCCCCACTAGTAGGGGTGCCTGAGACGAGCCCGAAATTCGTACTTTGCCGCATTCTAACTATGCAATGTAATTTTGAAGTTGAAAAATACTGTAAAAGTGTTTTCGTTGCGAGTAAACTATAACTGTTAGTTTATTATTGACTTCAAGGTAGTTTTTATAAACATTTAATAGAGATAGAATGGATCTACAGATGTTCGTTTTTAGAATTTTAAAAATAAATATCTATGAGGAGAATTTTTCGAAATTTTTATAATCATGTACAATTATTTTATTAAAATTTTAAAAAGGTACAACTGTCCTTTAAGTATAAAATCCTTGTTGATATACAATTTTGCCATTCTTGTACTGGCCACAAAACACTCGCTACGTTAGTACGTTTTGTGCTGGATTTTAGGAGGTAGACGGGCCTCTTAACAGAGTTGATATCATATTTTTGCATTGCCTGGGAAGCTACATATTCTTTTAAAATCTCTGTAACCATACGGTTACATAATCCAATAAACGTTAAATTAATATTTTATAAAAGACCAATAAAGAGATTCACTTATTTTCATATTAGTACAAAGAATCTACGAGAATATATTAACATAAATTAGGTACAAAATACTCTTAGTTGTAATGAATAAATAAAATTGAACTTGCTTACAGTCGCGCGAAAAACGTTTGACTGTTAAATGTGAAAATTCATTTTTTATTTTTGCAATTTTTTGCTCTGTACTCGTATTACCGTAATCATCGATATCAAATAATAAATTTTGAGTAAGCATGATGTGATGACGTTGGAACCCGGAGTTCCGTGGTTCAAGTCTCTCTCGGCAGTATGTGAATGTCCTTATTGCAAAAACATCTTGCAATTTTATCGCATTTGTGTACCACTTGTGCGCTTCAAGCTGACCACTTGATCGTCTTAAAAGTAGTCTTGGTTGCATAAGAATATCTCTGCTGCGCTGTTGGCTTGCAAAGATCGTTGCGTGGATTGAGAGTCATACTGCAGCAAGAAACCAAGATAAATTTGTCTAGAGGTTGTCGGATTCCACTACCATTCTGTAATTTGGGAATAAATCAGTAAATGGTTTCCATCAAAATAAAAATAATATACTTAAAGTAGTAGATACCTGAAATTAAAAGAAAACCTGTATATTTTTATTATCTGTCTCAAATTGTATATTTTAGTGCCTATTTTTTTCCTATACATCTGATGAGCGATAATAATGATATCGAGGGCTTCAAGTCATAGGACTATAGGAGCGTATGTACCATTTTGACAATTATGAGATATTGGGCGTTTAGGTTGGTTATAATGACTCACATTGTAACAGAAGGGCGTATAATTTTGTTGAATAGTTTGTTCATAAAATAAAAACTAAGTTAGTTAACCAAATAAGTACCATAGGTCAGGTCAGAAAGGCGTAAGTGTATAGATACGCCTTTATGTCACGCCACGCTTGTCAAATTCAACAGGCGTATTACTACGCTCGAAAGAAATTTAATGTAATTGAATCTTCATTTATGTTTTGGTATATCAATAATTAACCTTTCTATATTGGCTTCTGGCTAATTATTGCACTTACACCTACAATTTATCATTCTCAAGCAATGGATTAGTCATATCCGATCAGAAAGGCGTATGTACAAAATAAACAATTTTTCAAATTTGTAACTAACTTGTGTTGATTGTGCTATTTGTAACAATACCTTCAAAATTTACGTTCAGTTTTATTCAGAAATAGAATTTTGAAACGTTTGTTTCGTTTCCGGAAAGTTTACTAAATGATTGTTACGCTCTTATGACTTGAGGCCCTCGATATGTAAATTTACATGCATATAAAGCATTTGTTGTGGAACTAAATAGTTTGGTAGCTAGAGGTATGCATTTCACAATCGAAATATAATGGGAAAAGCTACATAATATTGGAAGTTCATGTAGACAACATGGAAGATCGCAACTCGCGGGTGAAACATGAACCTATAGGACAGCGCATCGCATTCGCAACGTCGGCTGTTGTAAGTGGATTAAAAGTTTGTTTGTGCAGCAGTATTTGGCGTATAAGTGGATGAAATGAATATACAGAGTAAACACAGCCGCTGTTTGCGCTGGGATGAACTTGCTTCTTAATACCATTCATACGCGCTCAGGAAAAATATCCGATGAATACATCATTTTTCACATATTCCACCTCTAGAGAATTTGCATCTCCTTTCACGAGTCCCATGCCAATGTGAGCTGTGTGCGATACGCGATTTTGTTAGCCAAACTGAATCTCATATTTTATGAAATAATGTGCTCTTTTTGCTTGCGATACAAATTCTACTTTCGATATCCAACAAAAATGAGAATAAATTCTGAACAAACTACTGTGCAGGCTAAGCAACTACATTCTTTGGTATTCTATTCAATATTTCAATTTGAGAAAAAATTGCTTAGGGATATTTTACACCATAAATTAGGAATCGATTGAAATAATTTAATAATAAATATAAAGATAATTTCAAAACTATCATTTATGTAGAAGAGATTTAATTTTTTATCTCAAAATTTTAAAATTCAAATTTAATAAAGATTTAAAATGTTACAGGAGACAGAAGACGATATTCTAAATATACATATGACTATAATTCTGAGAAAATCATAAAAATACTGCAGTAATAGCAGAGCTGGGCAGTACTCGAGTACATGTACTCGAAAATTGGTACTCGAGTACTTTCAGTACTCAGTACCGGTACTCATGAGTACTTTTATTTTTGGGTACTCAGTACTCGTACTCATAACAAAAATCAGAAGTACTCGTACCAATTACTCGTAAATTTCTGAGTACCACGGCTGAGTACCGACATCGCCTATAATTAATTAATGCACCGAAACGTAATTCATTGTCAGATACAAATTTTGAAACTCTTGTTTTGCTAAAAAATTATATTTAATTATTTAATATTTTTTTGCCTATTTGTGACATATAATTTATTTAGTTTGAGTTATTTTTATTTTGTACAAGTTAATTATAGAATAATTAATAAATACTGTTAAATTAAATTAAGAAAATTTATTTCTTGTAACCTATAAATTTTAAACATTCAACAGAAGGTTCAAAATAATAAAAAATAAGGTACTCAAACAATAATGTTTCGAGTACCAAACAATATCTAATGAGTACCAAAATACTCGAGTACTAAATAAGGTAAGTACTCAGAAGTCGGTACTCAGAGTAATATTTACCAGTACTCAACCATCAGTACTCATGAGTACATTTGCCCGGTACTCTGCCCAGCTCTGAGTAATAGTACTACTACTGCAGTAATAATACTACTGCAGTAATAGCACTATACTACTACAACAGTACTGCTGCTACTACAGTAGTAATATAACTGCAGTAGTAGTATTACTACTTAGTAGTGCTACTACTACAGTACTGCTGCTACTAGAGTAGTATTATAAATGCAGTAGTACTACTACTGCAGTAATAGTATCACTACTGCAATAATAGTGCTACTACTACAGTACTGCTGCTACTACAGTAGTATTATAACAGTAGCACTATTACTGCAGTAGTAGTATTACTGTAGAAATAGTACTACGAGTATATTACTACTCCAGTAGATAATATTATGCAGAAATAGTACTACTGCAGTTAGTACTAGTACTACTGTAGTATTTCCTACATAATTGTTACAGTTTATTACCAAGTTCAAATATATTACAATGTTCATGCGGGAGGCTATGTGTTGGCCACATCAGATTTTTTTAAATCAAATAACGTCAAAAGTTTGTTACTAATTCAAAATTTTCTTTTTAAATTATACCTAAATACAATAGCGACGTCTACGTGTAAGAACTATGAACTATGAAGTATGAAAGTATATGATGTGTATGATTCACCTTAATTTCTCATCATTTGCACACCTATTATTGTAGTTATTACTTGGGGATAGTAGGTATTCGGTATTTTTAGCTGTAGTTTTTTCTTTATATGTAATTAATGTAACAAGTCCTTCACTAAGATAATATTATTTAAATGGAGCTATTCAATAAAAAGTTAATCGAGTCTTACACTAACTACCCCGAAAGAGAATTTATAACCTGATAAGGTAACGTATAATTTTCGTCTGGCACAAAATACAATATTTACGTTCTAAATAATTCAAACTAACTAATAATCCTGCCCCAGACGTGAAATTAGAAGTTATGTACTAAATACCCTCCGCACAAACATGATAAATTTGAAAGAAAATGTTCATGTCGTAATTTAAGATTCATCTTCATTAAATTTCAATTTACAACAAGCTTTTATTACTTTGTACTTGGTAAATGTTAAAATGTTGTCTGTGAAACATGAATGCTTGAGTAGGTAATTAGTGTTTTTTTATCATACGCCAAACTTTGCACAGTAAGTATACCTTTGACTTCTTACAACTTTACGGTATAAAATAATTTTTTAAGTCCCATTATTTCATAATTATAATTTATTTATGTTTTAGATTTAGATACATTATGTAGTATACTTTATTCTCTATCGATAGGAAGAACTTATGAGAGTCGTAGGCGAGTGTCGTAAACATTCGGATAATTACCTACCATCTTAGACTCAAATAGAATATATCATAATTATATTTATACTTAAATATGTTCAATATAGTTGTTGAAATGTTGAATATCGATTACTATTTATATATATTATTTAACGAGCACACAATAATGTCTGCTAGAAATCAAGAGGGTGAAAGTTTATGCACGAGTTGAAGGCGAGTGTATAATCATCCGAGTTAATTATAGCCATTATGTGCGAGTTAAATACAAACGTTTTATTTACGACTTTTTAAATAAATTCCTAATACAATTTTTCAGGAATCATTTTCTGGGAAAAATTCCCAAAATTATAAATTTCCAAATTGAAATTTTCGATAAATTTCCTAGATATCCACTCATACATTTCTAAACCAACAAAAATTCATGATTTTACATCTTTACCCTGTTTTATTTTGACAAAACATCCTCACACAAATTTTTTCGCACGTCTCTAGCCAATAGCCTGCTTTATTTTCGTAACTATGTTAGTTTTGATAAGTGAATTTTTTTTGACGTTTTAATAACTTCCTTAGCAACATGTTATTTAATTAATGTCAAAATTGACTTTTTCATTCGTGAAATAGTCATCCGAATATCATTCGTGGTTTGTCAGCAAAATTTTCAGATTATATTACGCGAGCTTGTTGCCAATTTATTTCGCCATATGGATAAAAAATCACTCGCTTAACAGCTCGTGATTTTTGTGTCAATGTCACTCAAAAAATTGCTAGATAGACAACAACACTCGTAACAATCTGATATTATATGAAAATTTCCGGAAATTTTCCAGAAAACGAAAAAATTCCTCGGTGAAAATAGTCGGCAATCGCCACTTGCTTTTGCAGTGTCACAGAACACAATACAATTAATTTTGAACACCTCCGATTCTTTTCTGAAAATCTATCATTATCATTGTAAATAGAAATGGTAACGAGCAAGTACCACACAAGTACCACACCTCCAAAGTCGAATATTCATTTCTCGTCCGATGGAGCTAGCTGCTGGCGTATCATCAGATGAATATATTTGTAAAATGTCTTGTACAAAGCGGCTGGCAATTTCTTTGCAGATCGGGTTTCTTTGTCACTTGATATCTGCACTCGGTCTCTCGAAGCTGCTGCTGTCGTCGTCGGATCTGTAGTTAAGTTGTCATTCACCTCGTCTTCATCTTATCGAAACCTTCGCGTTGCTGTTACTGTTTGTCTCTGTCGGCAACTAATCACTTCATAGCAGACTGATATTTGAGAACGATACCTGCTTTGTAATTTCACTGAGGGGTAGTTAGTTTTTATGTGCCTAATTAGAATATTATAATTAAGCTTTAATATTGTTAACTAGAAGTAACAGTCTAGCTTTTATAAAATAGAATATAAGCTGAACACTGAATGGATTTATAAAGGAGATAGACGAGTGCGCTCTGTTACCGACTGTGGATCAGCGAATCTGACAACTTAAGTTAACTAACCAAAAATCTCTCATAATTTTCCCAAATTAAAATGATCAATTGCTGATGTGTTCGAACCTAATATAAAATTATTAATTTTCAATGGTGATTAGTTTTCGTTGAGGACGGTCATTGGCGAGATTTTTCATTATATTTTCTAACTAAAAGAGACATTCCAGTTTTCTTTTTCAAAATTTAAGATACTTTTCATTGGATAGAAAAAAAAGCGGAAGAAAGAGGGAATAACATGAACGTGATTAACCTAGTGTCGAGTCTTGTATCCCAGTTAGTGTTGTGTTTTTTGCATTGAATCATACATTTTATCGATCTTTGTATCAAACCTTACACCATACACTAATCTGGATACATTACTCATTGACGAGTTCATAAACGGAACGATTTTGTTTTATATTATTATAATAATCAACTTCATGAACTAAATTATATATTATATCATTAAATTATTAACAATTTAATAAATTGTTTACGTAAATATATAACAAAACTAAACTTTACGGAACTGAACAAATTTTTTAATTTGATGTAAATTCGAGAAAGATGCTAAAGTTTAATCCAGTTACTTATTGTAGTTATCTATTTGCAATTTATTGGTACCAGAAATGAGCTGAGCACGTATAATACGTCATATACCTACGTGATTTTTTACGCGTAAAAAACTATTTTTACATTGATCAAATTTTTTTAAAGTAAATAATGTATAATATATAAATTATGTTAAAAGACAATTACAGTAGATTTTTTGAACTGTTTTGCTTAAGTCAAGAAGAAAATTTGAAATTATTTTTTTGAAGCATCGATTAATCTTTTCCCACCATAATTAGCTCGCAACGAAGCAAAGATGCGTAATTTTGAGAATTTTACAGCTAAAATTATAAGTTTAAATTATTTACATTCTTTATATTATTTACATACTTGACATATTTTACTCATTTTTTACGGTATAAACGTATAAAACTCTTTTTTACGCGCAAATGTTCATCCCTGATTGGTACCAATTTCTTATTTTCACAAATAAAAAATATTAGTTTAATAAAAGCTCAACCCTTTTAAAAAATACTTAATCAAAATTTATCATAACGCAAATAATCTTAATTAGTTAAATGCATGTTACACAATGAATTATATAGTTTTTTAACTTTTTATATTACACACCTACACTACAAGTAATCAGTTATTTTACAGCTATAATCAGATTTTAAATGACGCATTACTTTACTTTATAAAATTATTAATAAAATAATTAGCTTTAAATTTGTATTTCATTTTATCTTAAACAAATTAAGTGACTTGCATGATACAACATAATTTCACTTGCGTAACGTTGGCTGCATTTTAGTCTAGCAAAAGGCGAGACAAACACGCAACGACGGGCAAAGCTTTCAGTACCGGTGGAGACATCTGGCCGAGAGCTTTCGAACTAAAAGCAAAACCTACCATTGTAGGAAAAATTTGTTTTGATATATTTGTTAATTACTGTTTTAAAGACTGTTATTATTTGTAAATAAATCTTACTTTTAACACGCTCTACTAATACAAGATTAGAATAAAATTAGGTTGATAATGAAACTGAAAGTAATTCATAAGAAGTCAAAATGTAGTTTTATAAATGAATCTGTGAAAGTTTTGTACTTCTACATTATTGTAATTAACTTATAACAATTTTGTACGCTTTCATTACGCATTTGACTACAAATTAAGTAATAATAATTGTAATTTTGTTATGATATATAAAAATGCGGATGTGTTTCCTTAAATAAAATATTATCTAACAATGAATAGTTCCATTAGTAGATCTGAATTGCTAATAGATAAATTAATGGTTACAATTTCAATAAAATAATTAATCACTAATAAATAATTAATCCCCACACAAAATAATACCATAAGCTAGTTTGACATTGATTGTCAAATTCCAGTTATAAATATATCAAATTAATTAAGCAGAAACACATTCAGTCTAAATAATATCCATTTAAACATATGTCCCATGGTGAATATGACAGCCTTTCAAACGCTATAACGACCACATTCGCATCAATGTTATTACTTTCTCGAACCTTGTGGCAAATACGGAACTTGAAGAAACTATTTCGGATTTCCTAGAGCATTTTGAGTGTATTCTGTCTTTGTTTACGAATTATTGACCTGTTTAGCCAACCTTCGTAAGGTGCTATAGTTTATGATTTGTTTTAAACATTTGAAACTGGAAGGTTAAGTTAGATAACTTGATCTACGGATGCTTCGGACATAGATCGAAAATAAATTATAGATTAGTCATTGCTAAAGTTGAATTATGGGAATTAATGTGTCTATTTATTGACAAGGTTTTGAAAAATGTTGAGTGATTGGTTTATGATTATAATTTTAATTTGATTCTATTTTAAATAAGCTAGTTAGTATAGTTACACATTATATTATAACTTATAATATTTAACTAAATTTGAAAATAGTAAAAACAATAGCAAAATTAAATCCTTTTGAGAATTTGGTAAGTACTTACTAAGAAATACCGCTAAATATTTTCTAAAAACTTTGCGTAAAATTTATGTGTGCATCTAAAATTTGATATAATTTTAATTTGACAAAAAAATCCAGGATATGAATGTTTGGAAACGAAATAAAAAATATTCACTTATAATACCATAAGTAGTCCTAGTTATGTCGATTATTTTTCTGGTAGTTCCTTGTGCTTGGATATGAATATTACGAGTGCGCAGAACGGGTAATATTCGCAAGCACAAGGTACACATGAGTGTATAATATAACTACTAAAAAAATAATCTACTTTTTATTCAAGGGATTATTCATTGAATCAGATTCAGTTTTAAATTAAAATGGCATAAAATGCAGTTATCCCTGATTTCAGAAAACAAATATTTTGATAAAATTTAGACGTAACGTCAAATAACACAAATAAAATAGTGAATTTCAAGTGAAAATTTTTCTAGATCTTTGAAAAAACCTAGAGATAGAAATGATGCAATAAAATTGGGAAATATAGATTATAATAAAAATGCTCATTTGTTAAATAGTCACCTAAAAGTACTAGTAGTGAATAATCGACACACAACCTTACTAGTAAGTACAAAATAATCAATTGTACGCATTTTGATGGCCTGTGAAATTCAATAGTCTGCATTTTTATTGGTTTTTTTGACAGATGATGTGAATAATCATCATTATTTAATAACTATGTCAATTACAGAAATTATTAAATGCAAAAAAATGTAATTAGGTTAAGAACACGATGCTAAGATGATATATTTGTTTGTTTCTGCTTATTAATAAACAAATTAAAATATGCAATTCTATAAACTATATGTGCCAATGCTAATAACTTTAATAAAAACGTGCAGCAATATCAATGTGAAAATAATTTTATATTATGGATATATAGGTCTCCAGCCTATTAAATTACTGACATAAAATTATAAGTATATATTGTACCATTAACATTAACTGCCAGTCAATGCAGTAAAATTTAATTTATTTATAATGGCATCGTTGTTTTATGTACCACAATAATTGACAAAAAACTGCAAAAATTATTGTTACGCAAGGGTGAGCTAACTGCCAATGAAGTAACAGCGGCGTAGACAGAAATTCAAAAAGGGTATACCATTAAAGGAACGCATACGAGTTTTTTTTTCAAATAGGCATTAACTGCTTTATTTGTCGAGGCAGTAGCTGCTCGTGTTAGGCACATCGCTCAGCTCTCTGCATGTGATAACTAGAGTGCGGATGCATTTGCATATATTGTATAATGTGCATATTAGTATTTGATTTTTTTACAAATGTTTGCATTTCATACAAAAATAGATGAAAATATATATATTTTTTACATATTTTAATAATTTTTGCATATATTTATTATAAATGCTTATAACTGCATATTTTATATCTTTGAATCCAAAATTTAATTTTTTTAAAATTTGAAATGTGGTATATAAAATTTATTCGCTCAAATTTGATACCACCTACAGTAATTTATGTTACGTTGCGGATTATGTAAACAGAAGTGACTCAAGTATTACATACCGCTCTTTTAAAAAAATATTTTTTCATTTACATTTATTTTAAAGGTATGTACACAAGTCGTACTCCAGAAGTTATACGTTGTTTTGTTTATTTTATATGATATTCTTGTGCATTGTTGACAAAATGAAGTTTATTTTGAAATTTACATAAATAAATTTAGTAAAAATGAATAAAATAAGGTTGCATATTTGTAAAATATTGCAAATTTGTGATATTTTGGCCTTATTTCAATGCATATTGCATGCATATTTCATCAAATTTTCTTGCATATATAATCCGCACTCTAGTGATGACGTATGAACCCGGAGTTCCGTGGTTCGAGTCTCCCGGCGGGCAGTGTGTGATTGTCGTTACATTGTAAAAACTTCTTACAATTAAGTCGCACTCTGACAGTCTAGATGCTCACTTGATCGTCTTAAATATAGTCCTGTTGCTTGTTGCCGCTTTGACTTTCAAAGGTGGTCACACGGATTGAGATTCTGGGATTTTGACTGCGGCAAGATGAATCGGTCGAAGTGCTTGGATTCCACTATAATAACACTAGAACCAAAAATGTGATTTTTTCAACGTTCAAAAGGAAACACTCCTCCTTTGGCTACGGCAGTGAAGTGGCAAGAATTCTACTGCGCTAACCCCATTTACTAAAACCGCACTAATTGTAAAATGCGCGTTCAATATCGCCAATTAAGCCAATAAATATACATTTTCTTCACCAACAAACCGTGAAATGTGTAATTGAGAATTTACATACATTACCAGATACCACAAAATTATGCAAAAAGACACATTCACTGCGAGGTAATCTGCGAACTTGAACTAGTTTTTGGCAAATTATTCATTTATTACATGTTATAAACATGCGTGAATGCTTATATGTGGTTAATTATGTTTCTTTAGAAGAATTGACATTAACATCATTGCATTATAAACGTTTCCCTAGGACATAAATTATAAATAAATACAGTAGTAGACTACTGACAATGAGAAACAGTAAAATTGTTGTAATTTGTTAATTTAATATACTGCATATTATTATTTTAATTTTCCTTGAATATTTACATAATGTCATTAATTTAAATAGGTATATTTTTTACTTCCAACCATATACTTTTAATTCATAAAACTATTTTATTTATAGTATTAACATATTATTATTAAGTATTAAGTATTAACATATTATCTAATAAATTCAAAGTTAAATTAACATATGTATTGTTGTCTTGTAAATAATGTATGAAGTATAAATCTATAAATTTTGTCCATATCGTATTTAAAAACTTGTTTTATTTGAAATTAAAATTTTTTAATTAATAATTGCAGGTACTTTTAACTAAAGAAGCTGTTTTGTGTTTTTTTTGCCGAAATCTTAAGGTGCTACACTTGTAAATCCGAAAGATTTTGAACAATCCTGGCTGTATTATAAAAAAATTCAAATTGAAATTTAACATGAAGAATCATGCCTCATTAGTGAATCAATAAATGCAAATTATTAATTGCTGTGACATCAATTAGCAAACCTTGGAGCTAATTTTTATCATTTAATAATCCATATTATACGTTGATTAATGCACAAAAATAAAAATTTTCTCGATAATACATTAGTCGGAAGACGGGTATAGAGAGTTTTTTTTAAACAGTTAACACATTGACTGTAATAATTTATGTAAAACTCGCATTTTTAGTAATTTTTAGAAATTATTTAACAAAATACTGCAAGGTTTTTTGTAAATTTCATTCTATATCCATGTAAGCACAACCTATAAGTAGGTACATCATTGTAAAATATGAGGTCATCGATGTCAAAACCAAAGTCACAAAATGATTTATTGTAACATGCTTTTTTGCTTTGTACATGATAGCAAGAGATGGGCCATAATATCAAATTTTTAAATTTAGGTTCTTGTGTAAATAAACATTTAATTGAGTACTTACCATTGTTGCCTTTTCTACTCTCATCGCCATTCTAAATTGGGATATAATTAACTTGGCAATCACAAAGCTGTCGGACACCGGCCAGTAGTTGTAACAAGCTCTTGTGCGAAAGGGTTAAATGTAAGAACAGCCTTGGCTATCTATCAATATTGTCAGGAGGCAATTAAAATAAATAAATAAATTAAAAAGGATATAATTAGCATTTAGGACTACGGGTATATAGCATGATTTTAATGTATGTAGGTATGTTTGTATCTTTTCTTTTGGCATTAAATTAAATTGTCACACGTACGTAAAGTCAGAATTTTTAAAATGTTCAACGAAAACAATGTAATTTCCCAACCAACCCTTTTTAAAAAAGAAACCGCTTCCTTCTTCTAATTCTTGTCGGTTTTCCATTTTTCTCAAACTCGTGGCACGCATTCGGCATACGTTAGAGTTACGTTAGCGTTATGTCAGAACGTTACATTGTTACGTTACGTCGCATCACGTGCACCAATGCAGAATGCACCGGCTTCTCGCCGACTGCAACTGATTGAGTTATTTACACATTTGTGTGCAGGTTGCACATGTTGCACTTGCTGTGGCTAAATCCTCTGCATTATTCATTTGGCGGTGGGTGGTGATTGCATTGAGGATTTTTTTGGGTTTAAAAGAATTTCATCGCGGAGAAATTTGTTGCAATTAAAGTGATTACAAAATTAGATTTAGTTTGATGTATAAATCTGTATGCAGGGTAAATGATACTTGGAAATTATTCAAATCTATGAATGACATGGAATTAACAGTGCTAATTTCTGCATCAATTTGTCAAATAAATAATAATATAGTTGTAGTATTTCGTGTCCAGTTGAGATGTTTTGCGGATGAAATCGTCGGAAATTGGACAGGTGTTATTTCATAACTCCTGTCCAATTTCCGACGATTTCATCCTCAATAAATAATAACATCAGTTCATCAGTGTTTACCTACTTTTCTAATATTTCAAATGATTGACTTTATAATCCCCGTTCTCTTTAAATTTAAAGCCCAATTCAACAAAATGAGAAAATATAATTATAGAAAAGTAAAGTGATAGAAACAAAGTACACATACAAAAACATACCTACATACGATACAGGCTGTAAATCAAAAAGCGGGCCATAGGCGTTTAAACATGGGAAATCATTTTTCCTTGTTCCAAAGTGGCCAGTTAATTTTGAACAAAAATACTTTAAATAATTTAGGAAAGTAAATTCTGCATCTAAATCAGTAATCATATTTTACTTTACAAGTTTATTTACCGTAATTTTCGTGTTTAAAATTTTATAAATATTGCTCATTTGTCAGAAATATTAATATTACTGCCACTTAAAACAGCATTAACTTGTAATTTTGTTTCAATTCCATGGCTATAACTACAAATGAGCAATATTTATAAAATTTTAAACACGTATATTTCGGTTAATAAACGTGTAAAATAAAATGTGATTACTGATTTCCTAAAACTTTTATTTATAGTATTTTTGTCTTAAATTAACTAGTCACTTTTGAGCAAGGAAAAACTGATTTCTCATTTTAAACGCCTATGGTCCGCTTTTTGATTTACACCCTATATTTTTATCACGGTTTTTACTCAACTTGGTTGTGATAGTCTTACATATTGTGAATCATCGGTCTTGCATGCAATAACTATACTTCTTATTTTTAAGAGACAGCACTTCGTAAACTTTGCTGCCCTTTTATTGGTCAATTGGAAAACAAATTCACATAACATAAACAAATTCTCATGTCATTGTTCATTATACCTACATACTGTAAAACCAGATTTCAAATTACTGTCTTCTTAAATAAAATGAAGTGTAGTCGTGAACTTACCTATACTCATGGTTATTAGTAGAGTCTTGGAGAGTACACCACAGCGGAGATTTTGTGCATTACAAATATTATATTATTATTATAGCTCAAAAATTGCATTTAAGTTGTAAAGAAACTAGAAGCTATTTTAATTCATACATAAATATGCATATTTTTTTACTTTAATTATTTATTAGGCGACATTGTTCTTCACAAGGATATTTATTATTAAATTAGGTAGGTAGGTACTTTGAGAAACTCGTGCTTAAAAAGTTATTAATATAGACGCATTAAAAAATTCATGACTAAATAAAAATTTTATGTTAAGTTAATTAAGGAAAGATATTGTTTTACAGTTTTGTTTTATCCTTCAGAAAATAATTTACTTTTCATGTGTTTACACTTTCATTTTAACTACCTACTTAATTAATTGATATGCCATTCTTTCATTTTAATCTGACACCCTTGCTGTCAATTCTGCAGCATAGCCCATAGTTATTACTTCATTGGAATATCCTTGGACATTCTCTCATTCAAATGTTACAAATTAAATTATTTATCAAATTCTAATAGTCATACGCAGCTACATTCACTGAATATCTCAAATATTTGAAGTAATACCTGAATAACTTTATAATTAATAAAGGTTTGCAAAATTGCTGAAAATTTCGTGTAAGAAACTCATTTAATTACAAAAGATATTGCAATATCTTCGTTAGCAATAAAAATTTAGTTTCACTAATGTTTAACATGCAATAATTAGAACTTTTCTAGCGCCGGTTTGTACATTACATTAACCTTCAGAACTTTGCTACCAATTCTTGCAATTATTCATAAATTCATTACGTGGTATTTAACACGTAGACCAATTTATTATTATTGGTATAAAATACATATCATTGCCATGGAAACAGTATAATTAAATACATTCATATACTTACTTAATCGCTGAACCTTTCTTACCTTTCGGTGTAGACATACATTCACAAATCGTTATTAAAACTTGAATTGTAATAATTTTGCAGCGATGTTGTTTCCAATTTTGTAAAAGTCTTAAAATTCTAACTTCTTCTTTTATGAAAGCTTTATTTGAAAATTAATGCCCAACAAACTCAAGCAGTTAAAAGATAACTGATCAAAGTTTTTGTTTAAAAAACCCCAAAATATAAGTTGAAGAACAAATTTCAATATTGTATTCAATTATGCCCATGTCACACCTGTAATACTTGTATTATGTATGATGAAAATTGTCGTGTGTGACGAAAATCTCTCGCCTGGATGTAACACTTATATGATATAACTAATATGAAAAATTATCTAAATTAATTGGAGTAACAAACAGTTTCGTCTGATTCGGTATGACGTGTATGACAGAAATAGCAGCGCTTCTATTTTTCGTCATACACAGGTTTGATCATACATGATACAGTGTATTATAGGTGTGACATGGGCATTATATTGTAATTCAAATTAATTTATATCAACATAATATTACAATTTTTATTTGGGTATAGGTAACACGCGAACATAAATTTGATATGCGCTGCTCTATTAAAAAATATGAAAAATTCATTCGTTACCATAGTACACCTCTTTTCCATTACACGTTATTAAAAATCTTTAAAACTATAAACTAGTAAACAATTTTTAAAATTTTTCGTTATAATATGACAGTGCCCTTGAAAAATAAATCGCTTCCTACGTACAAATATCTTCACTTAACATATGCAAAATGTACCGATAATTACAAACGTTATGTTTAAAGTATCATTAGATACGCATCATTAACATACTGAACAAAAATTTAAATTATTTAGATCAGTTTATTTTGTTTTAAATCCTTGCAGTTTTGACGGCAAAATAAAACTGCGGTAAAATGAATGTATCTGGAGCAAGGATCGTAGAAGAGTTTTTGCAGTTTAATGATTGTGTTTAACTAAAATTAGTTTTGAATTGATTGGTAATGGATTTTTAACAAGGATTGTGCAATGATTGCTTTATAATTTTAAACAATGAAAGACAATGATGTATGTAATAAGAAATAATAAGGAAATAAATAAAAGAAAGATGTTTGTTGACAAAATATTTGCTTTATTAATAAATAACACTTCCTCGTATAGAGAAACTCAACTAGCTTTACTATTTACAACTATGTATAAACATAACTTGACTAAAATGTACACTTAAACATCTGACGATTCACATTGTTTACCGATCAGAAGTTACATACACATCCTTAATAATAATGGTAACTATAAATAATTCTAAGAGAAATAAATTTACAGAACAGATTCTAGGTATAGTGGAAGAGTAGCACCTAGTCTATTAAGAATAAATAGTAAAACATAAATAGTTTTTTTTTATTTGGTTTGCGAAATATTATAAAATGAACACAAATCAACAAACCAAATTTACAGAAAAAGATAAAATTTCATTAAAATCATTAAAATGCCTAAATGTTTTTTGATGTTTTTACGTTAAATTAAAATTCAAATTAAAATTTATCCTAAAATTTTTCGTTGCGTCTAAAGTTGATTTCCGTTAGAAAAACGGAAGAGCCTGGGCCTTCGCACCTGCAACAAATAAAAAAATAAATTATATACTTGATTAAAGTGCAGACAGCAATTATAATTCAATTTGATGTAAAATTGGCGAATTAGCATAGAGATTGTATTTTGTGCGCGGAAGTACAAGTAGCGAACCAGACGTTGCCAACTGTCAATTTTGTTACGATAAGTTACCACGCTACAAGAAAATCCCCAAACAAATGCAGACAATTGAGAAAATTGCCAGAATGGCAGAATGCAACAAGATGTATACACACAAATTCATTAAAACTTTGCAAATTAGGAGGAGGATAATTACTAAAACCGACTTCAAACATCATACGCTAGGGGTCAAATGCCAGAGAGGCACATCACTCACTAAATTTTGATCTTTACGTTCTTATAAGGAAGTTAAAACATTGGTCCTTAAATCACACAAAAATAATTAATAATATATTATATATTAAACAATAGCCTCAAGAAGATTTACAATCAATCTCAGTAAAAAAATAACATCGTCGATCAATTAACTGTAAAATTACACCATCAGTAAAGTGCAGATATAATATAATTTTATCTTGGCTCACAAAAAATGTTCTGTTTTTAACTAACTAATACTAATAATAATTTTAAAAAATTTAAAATCTGTGTCAATTGGTCATCATCAAACTATCAACGTATATTGTCACATAAAATATTGAAAACATTGGCAGTCTGATGCTAACATTATTTTTTGTCTGACATTGGTTTAAAAATTTGAAGCAATATATTCGTAGATTGAAAATTCCAAATTGTAAGCAATTTATTCCAGTTTTAAATAATTTATTGTGCTCTTAATTTTTGATGTTTTATACCATTTCACTAAATTAGTAAGTTGGTATTTATTTTAAAAATAATAAAAATGTTCAACAGTATATTTTCTTCTTCAGAAAATAATGGTATGGGATTCTTGTGCAAGTGCATAAGTTTTACAAATTTGTAAATCTTTAAATATTGAACAAAATCACATCAATTTTTGTTGACAAAAATAAAAATTATGAATTTCATTGCGATTTTATTGAATATTTACAATTTAGCAACTACAGATTTATAATTCTAGAATCAATTAAACTGTTGTCATAGTCATAACAATGAAATTAGATTTGCGAATTAATTCATTTTTATAATTAAAACAATTAAATGCACATGAACATATTAGTCTAATTATTATAATGACATACATATCCATCTCTCTCTAATTGAAATTGATTACCATTTGTTATTACAATTAACTATAATCTATTCCTAATTTGCTAATTCAACCGATCTGTCAATTGTTCCAATTGGTGCTTGCAATGCAATTACAATGTTGCGAATTACAGGCATAGGTCACCAATAGGATTAATATATAGTAACATGTTCCGTTTAAGTCAAACGGTATTATACAATTTATGCGTCCTTGGTACTTAAGTACGGTGTTAACATTGAGCTGGACTATAAGATTAAAGAGAGTAAATGTTGCTGATTTTATTGCAAATTTGAAGCCAATTTAAATACAAGATTTATGAGTAGATAAATGGGTGACTTGAATAAAAATGGTGCTCTAACGTAAGTTTTTATTTCATTGGAATTTAAATAAGCTACATTACTTTTCTTTTTGCAGCCGTAAAGTTTTTTCATGTAGATAATATATAATTTATTATAATTTTATATTTCAGTCGTATTTGAATATAGTTTTGTTTGGAATTTTATCAGAAATAGACCTAACCTTTTCAAAATAATTTAATGTGTACCATGTACCTTTTCTTCACACCAATACCCGTTTTAAATATGGAGCCAATAAAATTTCGTTCTAATTATATATTTTTGAGGCAAAATTACGAATGCGAATTAAAACCTATATTTTTTTATTTCAAATACTTTCAAATTGATAGTAAAAGCATTAGCGTTTTGAGGGCCGAATTAATTTTATTTCAATAAATTTTAATATATTTTTTGCTATTGACAGATTTGTTACTTGTCATGTTAAGGTTAAGCAGTCACCACTTAACAAATTAATTACTATAATAAAGTTTTAAGCTAATAATTATGTAAAACAAAGAAACATATCCTTATAAAATATGTCATTGTCCTTTTTTACCCACGATTAAGGCAATTATATTAACTAAAGAAAAAGCATTAAACGATTTTCGTACACAATGGGCGAATCTCCTTTGCCTTGAGTTGGTTTAGATTTTCACTTGTTAGTTACTTATTACTTGTTAAAGAATATCTTACTTTGTAGGTGGCTGTTTACAGACAAATGAGTGTTATATTTGACCTAGTTTGTAATATGAAATGTTGTAATATCGGCGAATAACTCAAAAATGCATACTGATATAATGACTGGCGTTTGTTGCTATTTGGATTTTTGCAGGAGTAATAATAAAATAATTTGCGGAAAACGTAATTATGCCAATTACCTGTAATTTATGCCGGAGACAATATTGAGATAGCTGCATTATCATGACAAAGCAATTATTAAATAGTTTACATAAAATAAGTGCAATTATAATCATATTTATGTTACTTGTTAACATACGCGATTTAATTTATTGTACAAAGTTCATTTAACAGTTTGACCTTTCATTCAATCATTATTATAAATATTAATTACTTTTCCCCCTTCTCTTCATTAATTTTGCTTCCTGTTTTAACATTAACAAAGTTAAGAAAGTTCTTAATTCGCGTACACTTTGTTCAAATTTCATTGACATTTGAAAATGATTTCCTCGCGATGATCGAACTTGTGGTTGTTGATTTCCGTTGTGTGGCAACATTTCCTGCTACGAGTTATAAATTAAGGTAAAGGGTTGCTCAGAAGGGTGGAAAGCGTGCGTCAGTTCACAAAAGCGAAACGATATGTTTCTTGTATCGGAATATTCGAATATTCACTTCACACCTATTAAGATTAAATGATAAATATATTCATTTTGTGTTGTACGTATTTCGCACAAGGAAGCTTTGTTTACTGATGTGAAAATTGATTGAAAACTTGAAACTGCGTTAGTTTGAAAACAATTTTTCCTGCAGCTTTTTAGTGCTTTCCTGCACTTTAACACATAGACAGATTCATTTTTATGAAAAAAAAACCATTAGTATTAGTAAAATTTCTACTACTTACACTATTATCTTTAAATACAAAATATAGAAGATTTTCAGAACTAATAATGATAAATTTGGGTTTAGTTCTGTATGTTTACAAATGCCAAAGGCATCAATTTTTTGAATTTTTGGACTATAGTAGCTCTCTTGTTGTTTTTTGTTAACACATTCACTTATTACCTGACGAAGGGAATGCAAAGTTCTTGAAACGTTGTATTAATAAATAAAAACATACAGAACGAAACCTAAGTAAAACAATTTATTTATGAGATACTGCAATATAAAAGCTTCTACTTAAATTAAGAATAAGTATATACATAAATTCATATTTCTCATTATTTAATAGCCTTTTATTTTAAGTAAGCATAAAATATGATCTTGAACTGCCTTTCAAAAATCAATTTTTAATATCTCTGAGTAATCATTTATAATCAAATTATCTCTTGTTTTGCGTCAATATCAAAGATCTAAACGTGAATAAGTAGACAATTTAGCAAAATTATTTAATTGTTTTTGTTCATTGCGGTTATATTTTTATTAGGTACTGATATTTATTTTTGCTACAGTTTACAGCTAAGGATAGTGAATGTTAATTTGCAAGATTTTTCTCAGGTACCTAGTAATTTAGATCAATACTGCTTATTACTTTATAAAAAATGTTCTACACACTCTTGCCACTTACTCAGTCCTTTAACAGGGTAGTTTACCTTTTTTTTAAAAGGTTTTAATTGTTATTTGAAAGCGATTGAGAGTACTGATAAGCCTTAATTGTTCTTAATAAAGATGTAATTAATTTTTAAAGTTTGCGTGACGTAGATGTATAGCTGAAAATCTTCTCAAACCATAGGACCGGAATTAAAATGTACTCATGTAAAATCAACTGTTTCTAAATGTTACAAAATATAAAATACAATTTGGTAGTTTCTTTATTACTGTAAGTAAGAATACACGTGAAACGCATTATTGTGCGACGTAGATGTATCGATACGTAAAATCTCAAATATTTAAAGAACAATTAACTTTTTGAAAACTTTTTTCATGGCAATAACTCATTTTTGAGGTCTCCTTTCAATATAATTGACTGGCTTGCTAATTTGCTACTATGGTAAAGTACCCTACTTTATCTGTTTTGAATGTGAAATCAAAATAAACAATTTAGTAGTTTTGTGTTAGCTATTGTGTGTATCTGTACTATCTTCTTCTTCACTTGGTGATCAATTCCAAAATGGGCTTTCAATTTAAACTTGGTTAATTTAGTAAACTCGCCAATGACAAGTCACAAACAATCTCGAGATCGTCCTTTGTCACATTAGCCGTAACCGAATCACTGCGTGTATTGCATTGTCAGGCAATTAGCCCGGATGCCGGCTTTCGGGACATTCGATTTTGATGAAACGCTGACTAGCTGACTAAATCATCTTAACGGTTCGGCTGTGCGGACTATGAAATTACTTGGACTGGAATTCATTTATCCACCGAGAATTCGCTACTCGGCCGCTAGAGGCGCTCATGCGAGATGTCCCTTCCTCTAGGAGTTAGCCCTTCATGAGGGACTACTTTCCAACAATTATTATCATTAACTTTTGTTTAGTTCGATTTCTATCACAATGAAGTTGGATTCTTTGCCAGGATTAAATTGCTAGGTTTCTCTTCGTCCACTGTTTATCGAATCCTTTTTATTTGTAAATAACTATCAATTAAGGAGGCTGCATTTTCATTAGTGTAGTTACTTATTGTTATATGTTATACAAGGTGTTCCACAACCATTAAAAAATGGTTTTTGTTTCATGATCAGCACGTCGTACAGTATATACCTTTTTTTTGTCCTAAGTTGTGGAACATTCTGTATTTACCTCTCCATTTTATTACTCAAAAAATATAATGTAAATGCCAAAATTGGTTTTTTTGAATTTAAATTTTAAGAAATAGTCAATGTTGCAAAACATCTTCTTCTCCATGTTGATTTTGATAAGTACATTTGAATTTGATTTAATTTTGTTCATTTGATACCCACAATTTAAAAAAGGAGGTAATGTAAAATGTATTTCAAATAAATTCATAACAGTATAAATTATAATTTTGCATTGTAACAGAATATGATTATTATAAATTCAAGATATTTTGATTGAGTGATACTTATTTGAGAACTCGACTGTATACAATAGGTATTATGATATATAATTATTACAAAATCATGTTCCTTTTTTGTTTGTGCTGGTATCATAATTAAACTATTTGTTGTCAATTAAGTATAATTGCTGGCAATCGGTGTTACTGCTATTAATTAATAAAGGAAATTAAATATAAATTTAATTGACAAAACACAAAACAGTTCGTTGTAAAACATTGTAGTAGTGAACACAACGAATTTTAAAACAGATTTTAGCACGATCGATCATTTTTTAGCGTTTACTGGCTCTGTTGCCAAGGTAGTAGGTTTTGTTTACAAATTAGAAGGCGGTAAGAACAACAGAAACCAAGGTAATAGCATTCAAATGCAAACTAAATGGACATAACCAAAAATAAACATTTAAAAAATTTATTTTTATTGTATGGTTCGATAAAAAAATATTATAAGCATCGCGGACGTTATGTGTATTTTGTACCGGTTTCGGATAATATTGGAAATCTCGACTAGGTACGTCTCTGTCTCCAAACATCATCCTAAACCGGTAAACGGTAAACTGCACATTCCGCCCTCGATACTTAATATACTATTATTATTATTTTGTATTTAATAGCAAGATGTAAATGGCTTGATCTCGGTAATACTGATATTTGTATTTTTAATTCCAGATTTCCCAAATTATTGATGAACGTTCTCATCATGTTCCAAGATTTTCTCCAATGTTTTTAACTTCTCCATAAGGTAAACAACTGATTTTTATTTGTCTTTAGTTAAAATATTTGAACTAAAGTAGAATTTAACCTATTTTAGTTTATTAATCTTATATCTTGTTGTGCAAGGCATAACAAACTGCATCAATTGTGCTCGGTTTATTAAGACCTTTCTGGAAATATCATCCTCTTCTTAAAAACCAGTGCCATTCAAATGTTAAATACCCGTTGCCACGATACCACATTCATCTGGTTCATCTTTCTTCTGTTTTGATAAATGTCTCACAGTGCGGGTGGTCCGATTGTCTTGTAAATCATAGCCAACTACTCGTCTCAAGCCGACCGTTTTAGTCACCGGTTTTAGAAATCGCGTTACAACTTGTAATTAATTAATTGCAACGTGTAATCAAGACCGGACTGCCTTAAATGTTTAGCTCAGCGTTTATTATTCTAATTTAATTAAAATGTACACAAATTTATTCAGAGGAAGCTTTTGTTTACTTGCAAACGTTTGTAGTTTAGAGTTTGGTAGGTTTTCTCTCTCGGCAAACAGATAATGTTTTGGTTTGTGGTTTGTTTAAACGTTGTTGTTAACATGTTTTAATTAAGATTTATAAGAGTACGTGTTATTGCATATTTATATACTTTAACAACCACTTTTACCTACTTTCCTAGCAAAATATAACTTAAATTTATATCTCCATTAAATTTTATTTGCTGCTGATAAGAAATCAAAAGTGGAATAAACAACTGTAAAATACAATCATCAATTTAGTTTCTTTTGTTCTCATTAGTCATTAATAAAAGATAGTTATAGTTAATTCTGAAGCAAATTAGCAAAATATATCAATTTTTTTTGACAGAATTGAAGCTCAACGTGAATTAGAATTAAAATTATTTTAAGGTTGGTCTATATAAAGCTGTAACCTTTGCATTTTTTTAAAACCTGGATTAAAGTTTACGAAAATACGTGTTAGAGTAAATTGCATGCTACAACCCCAAAATTTGAGAAGTTCTCTAATTTTTGACTCAGGAATAGGATTAATGCTGATCCAGAAGTATTTTTGCTGAGGTAAATCAAAAGTTAGAGCCTTACATAAAAAAGACATCAGATTACTATAATGCAGATGTTATAGATCGTTTATATTAAAGTTAAAGTTATAAAGAGATAAAGAGTCCCATTTATATTTCGTTCAACAGAATATCAAAACCATAATAAAATGTAAAACCTACTAATACATTTAAAACAGAGTACAACGGTAAAACGAAAATGAAAGGTACCCGATCCACATTTGACGTTGACTTAAAAATCCTTATTCTGTTTTCTGAAGCAACAAAGTAGACAAATTTTGTTCTTCTTGCAAGAATCATGAGCAATTTATTTTCTATTTGTTCACGTTAATTGTTAGCAAAGGCGAAAAACTGCTAAGTGCATCTCCTGCGCTGTCAGGCATCCGGAAACGCTCTTCAACTGTCACGTTCTTCTTGTTCACGTGATCTCGCGAAGCGTGCAGGTAATTATAAGCCGCGAAATCACGATACTGTAAATGCGCTGTCATTAGTTTACTTTCAATCCGCTGCAGCGCCACCGCGAATTGCTTTGTTCGCGTCCATGTCGGCCAACTAGATTTTGATTAACGATTATATGATTAGCAGGCGTTGAACATAGGCTTGAGTTTGTTCCACGCGATAGTGCAAAAGCACAGCTTTATTTGCTGGAATTGCGGAATCGTAAAGTTCGAACAACGATATCGATTGTTAGATTGCCAGAATGTAGTTACTGACAAAAAATACTTCTTTTTTAGATAGCTACTTCATTTTAATGATTGTAAATTTATAATGTAGGTAATTCAGAAACAAGCAACCATTAGCTCATAATGGGCACTCCACAAACGACCATCCACCAAAAAATATCCTTGAATGTTCAACGTCGCATGTTCACGAAGTTACAAAAACATATTATAAGGTGGATAGCCGAGTGCATTATGTGACATTTCTGATAATCCAGACTCGAATCCAGTCAGATACACATTTCAGTTTAACTGCATAAAACTCTGCCCTGTTGTGTATTTTTCATGAAGTTAACAGTTGGTTACTGGACACACGGTAATAATAATTTACCTAATCTTTAAGGATGAAATTTTAATTGAAGTTTAAATTATATTTATTTTAAAATTACTAAGTCAGCAATAAAAAACTTGCATCGAAAGATTCATTCACAGAAAAATTTAAATCTAGAAAATTTATTGTCAAAACCGTGTATGTGAGACTTAAGAATGGTTCTGGATTGTTCGTTTAATTCAGTTTTTAGGGACGTAACTACGATTGTTTCCAGGTGGGCCAAGAATGAGCCAGTAAAAAAATTGAGGATAATGCTGAGTGTAGCGAGACGAACATTTTTTTAAAGCTAATGGAATTACATATATTTTTATGTGTGACTGAATTTAACAGGAAAATACAAAAACAATAGTTGAGAATGTGGTAGATAGTCAAAATCATCATATCCATTCAAAATTTATCCGTAATCAATCTGTAAGTACCTATCCGAACACATTTTAATTTTATAGGTACCCTAAACACAACTAAATACATTGTGCGGTATAGGTACATATAAAGATCGAAAGTATAAATATGTTTATAATATGGAAAAAAGCACAGTACAATTTTTGACCCTGCGAAGGTCTTGGACCACCCTGACCCGCCCTTAGATACGTCTCTGTTTTGCACCTTCCTAAGTTTAAATCTTCCTGTGTTTGCATCTTCTGCCGAAACTAAAATTCTTGACTTGATTTTTCCTGTGAATGAATCTTTTAATTCAGATGATGTAGATTTCTGTGAATATTCTGGACTCTTCTTTTCATGTTACATAAGTCAGTTTTCTAAATACGGCGGCCACATCAGATTTTTTATTTTAATTCCAAACAAACAAATTCTTCTTAAACGCTTCTTCTATAAAATCTGTGAAAACAATTTAGTTTTCGAATTAGTGTTCCATCTATTGTCAAACAAATCCAACAATGTGGGCACTGGCAGCTGTCATTTGCGGTTTCCAGGAGAGCAAACAAGCTCGCATCGCAAATATCAACAGAGTTCAGTGCGGCGTGAATCAATCGTCCCCGGAAAACAGTTGCGTCAGTTGCGGCTGGATCCCTGTAGACCAGGCGGCAAGCAGGCGATAGTTGCCAACTACTTAGTGCAGACTTAACAGGAATTAAATTAGTTAGCGTGTCTGCTGCTGCCTTTGTGCACGCAGGAACTTATGACTTTCTGCAAACCTGCCACTTAACCTATATACACAGCAGGAGCTTTGCAGTGTACCTGCTGACGGTGCAGCAGGCGGAACGAATATAGGCGATCATAAAGACGACACGGGCTTAACGCTAATGGTCTAAGATGCTGGAAGGCTTTGATATGGCTTGAATTATGGATGCGTCTTAGCACTTATGTCTTACAGCAACTTTGAGTTAAGCATAACAATAACTATTTCATTATTTAGATGGCGACGGTGTACTGAAACTATTAGTAAACGTAAATCAGACCTAAATTGCTTGAGTTAATTTATGTTATTGACAAGAAGACTTTGCTAACCAAATTTCAAAAGTAGTTACTCCATTTATGTTGCTAAGAAAAGGTCTTTGTGATTTGGTTCAAATTTAAGTAAACCGTGATAATGTAAAAGCTAAACAAATAATTACTAATTAATGCACTATACATGAAATTTTTTTAAAGGGTGTTTTGTCGAAATGGTAACTCGGTTCTCGGTACGGTATTAGTTAAAATTGGTTTGGAAATCTGAGTAAAAAGTTAATCAGGCATTTAAACTTTTATCTTCAAACAATATTAACCGTTTATTCGATATTCAATTTACATGCTAGGTAGTGAACTCGCGATTGACAAAAAATCTGTTAGTGTGTAAAGGGATAATTAATAAATAACGAATTGCTTTGATTCTCCACAATATTGACAAAATGGTATCTATAATCTTTTGATCCATTTCGACATCATTAGACAGGCAAATCAGATTCATAATTTCCAAAATAACTAAGTTATCGTCTATATTTTGTAGATAATTTTTTTACTTCCCCGACCTATGTAATAGGGGAAAGTATTGTAATCGTGTTTTTGACATTTCGAGATTTTGATGAATCTTCACGTTTTACTAAACCCAAAAAACATAATTTTTTAAAAGTCGAGCTGTCTGTTTGTTTGTCGGTCGAAAACTTGAGAACGCGTTAGAATTTTCGAATTTTGGACTGAAATTTTATACCTATTTAAGCTTTTTACAAAAAAGTTAGTTTTAAGTTCACTAATGAGATTTATTCAACCAGTGGTACCAACTTCATAAACTGAATTTTTATTAAAATACTATTGAGTGTGGTATCAAATTAAAGCTCTAGGTAAAATCATTCTGGTAGAAAAATAAAAAAGTCGGTATAATAAGTTTAGTAGAAATGTTAAAAATGAAATGATTTTAAAATGTTTATCAAATTAAAGCTCTCTGGTAAAGTATTCTAAGTAGTCGAAGAATCAAAAACAACATTTAAACGACGGTGCCTTTACAAAATAAGTAAATAAAACTTACAGTCGGGGAAGTACTGTGGTGGCCACAGCAGATTTTTTAAACTAATTTCGTAATTTCTATTGATGATTCACATTTTATTAGTTTTTTGTTTTTATCTACATTTTTATTTGGACTTTTCTGAATTATATATACCATTTCCGACGAAAATCATATACCTATAAGTAAATGTCAAATAAATCACTTGCCAATTTTCGCCATTTTGGTTTAAAATTCTTCTACTTACTTGGCTGGTTAGGGGGCACGAATCCATACCCAGAAGCCCCTACAACGACGCCACTGGTCATGCCACTGTCAGCGGGTGCAGGGGGGAACAAGACGGGTCCTAAAACACAAAGCCACGTAAGATAGGGTGTAAGGAACTTCCAACGTTCCAACGTCATGCATTTGATAGCTCAGACATTATTCACATTATTCGCACTTATATCAAGTACAAAGGAGCAGAATTAACAAAGTTATTATCCTTTATATGTGCCAATTAGTTTAATTGTTCGTGAATATGATAACTTTGAACGTAATCCTCGGGAAGATTATAAAAGTCAACTTTTGCGGAATTTTTTGTTTTTGCTATTAAACCTCATTTCCACCGACTGTTTTAGTGTTTAATGCATAATGATTTGTGTGTAAGGCGTAATGCATAATGATTATTTATTAGATGGCCACTTCCACCTATTTTGTTAAGAGGAATGCCCACCCCTACAAAATTAAGCAAAAATATGTTCTCGTTGGGCCCATGAAATTGACTTTAATTTTGGTCCGATTTGTTTGCTCTTTTTTTAAATTTAAAGATAAAAGATGTCTCTAGGTCTGTCTAGTGCCATTTTTTTTTAATTTATATTTTTACATGTATTTTTTAAGCTCCAAAGTTAGTAAAATTTTAAGAAATTTGAAGATAAAATATTAAAAAACTAAAGTAAAAATTAAAAAAGTGACACTAAGCGGACATAGCCTAGACTTTAATCTTTCATTTAAAAAAAAATTGTTTAAAAATATTTAAAATTAGTGGTAATTTCATGTGCCCAACGAAACCCCTTTTAGAAACCCAAGTAGAAAATGGCTAAATACGGTTCATTCATCGAATCAACCGATGTCGTCACAATGGGTAACAATGGTTTGTGACGGCATCGCTTCATTCGTTAAATGGATCTTCAAAACTAGTGGGGATTCCTCTTAAGGACTAATTCGACAGAAATGACATTTGTAGTCCAATTTTGTAATTTAATCATTACCGGCATTTTTGCGACATTAAGGAATGGAAGAACTGTTAATTTCGTAAGTAAGGTATTCATTTCCATATTTAGAATCAGACAGAAATTGACAACTCAAAACAAATAATGAATATGAATGACACATGTCAATCATTATGCTTGTGCATTACGCCTTATGTTTGAGGTTTGCAAAGTTTTGTTCTTATGCGTTGATCTTAGTATTTATGCATTAAACATAGTTCTGAAGCATTAAAATAGTCTGTGTAAATGAGGCTTTAGTCTGTCAATTGCTTTGAACATTAGTAAACATGCAATATTATTAATTTAGCGTTTTTGTTTCTTTATTGTTTATAACATGTAAGATTAATTTTAATAATTAGTTGTCGTTTTAATACGATACACTCTGATAAATTCTCAATAATTTAAACGTCTGAGCAGACAGTATATGAAGTATGAAATATTGTTCCATATTGGTCACGTTCTAAGTGTCACTGGAACGTTCCTAGTGCAATGATGCGTGGAGGTCAGACTGTGAGGTCACTCACCAGAAAGTTGTCATGCAAACCCGTTGTCATATGTTTCTGTTATCGCGTGGAAATGCGTTAATAAAAACAAAAATTATTTTGTCACACGTGTTAGTTGTCCACTAGACACTTTTACTGGAATTTCTAAATTTTACTGATAAATGAACGTTGTTTTGTTTTTGTGTAGTAATATTAGGTAATTTTTTTTCTATTTGAATTGCTTTGTTGAGCTATTTCATTAGTTAATTGATATTTGGTTTTTATTAAAATTATAATTAAATCTGATGTGTTTTTACGTTTATATTCTTTTTATAGGACTATTGAGGTAATTATAATCAACTTAGATGAAATAATTTAGAAAACGTGACTAAAGATAATAATTTTAGCGTTATTAATATGTCACTAATAACACGCGTAATGTAAATTGTTTTAGAATTCTTTAATGATTTACACAACCTGTCAGGTTTGATATATCTTTATTATACTGCCGTCCTGCAAAAATTTTGTTTTTGCTATTATTTTATATAAATTTTTTTGTGGAAACATCTATGCGGATTTTTACTATTAAAATTGCTTTACATAAATATAATAACAATGAATAATAAATTCTACCTTTTCTTAGGGCGGTTGGACATTCTATTTTGGTATATTTGTAATAATTTATGCAAATTACAAAAATCTCAAAATTTGCAGATAGGACATTCTTCCTAAAGAGGGCAGTATAAGTAGATGAAATATTGCCCTACGTACTTGTTGAAATTTATTAAACAAATAATATTGTCTTCGTTCAAAGATTAGCAAAAAAAACTAGCCTTTTAAGTTGAACGTACGTAACTAGACTATATTTGTTTTGGCTATAACTTTACACACTGAGTATAATATAACAAATAAAAAAAAATAATTAAGGAATGAAACGTAAACACAGGCCTATGATGATATCACATTTTCACAAGAATAATAATACATTATTATTTGAATATCTAGATTGTAGAATGTCTATCTAAATATTTACTAAACCGTTCTGCACAAAAATAAAATAATTCATTTGTCAATTAGACAGCAGTCCGAAATGATTTCCGTTTAAATGTGCAAATTTTTTAAAACTATGTATTAGCAATTTTTGGCCGGCCATTTTTAGTATCCATTTGAAACCAATTTCAGGTTTGATAATACCAAAAATATGTCTACAGGAATTTTGCATATTTAAATTTCGGTTTAGAAACTGTCTTCCGAATTTGAAATAGTATGTTTCTAAATTAATAGAAACTTAGAAACTACAGGATTTCAACAATAAGCAGCAAATATAATAATGATTTTTTCCGTTCTATTTTCGCTTCATTCTCAACATAACGTAACTTCCATTCTCTGGAATGCCGATCGCCCACTGCATACTATTTCACCCGCACTCTAGATTACAGTTCACAAGAAGTGACACTGTATATTATTACCTTCCTAATTTATTTCGAAACGCGGTGCACTGCATTGATTCGACAAAGAACAGAAAACGAGTTTGAATCGCGGTGGCGTGCTAAGTGTTTTGCATTTTTAACGCCTCGCTTGTGGAAGCTATGCTCTATTTAGTACGAAACACGTATGACAATATATTTAATTAAACTATGAAATAAACAACGAAATCATATACAATTTATTGCTGTGTAATTTGAAACTGTAATGCAAATAAATGATCAATCTTGAAGCGGTATTCTATTTTTTGGGAATTGTATTTGAAGTTTATTGCAGGAGGCAATTATGTGAACATAAATTTAGTATTTATTACAGTGTAATTTGAAATGTAAATATGATAAATCTTGCAATGCTATTTCATTTTTTGATTCTTGCTAAAGTTTATTGCTTTCATAATGGCCGTTACATCACTGTAACTTAATAAGTATTTAAGTGAGTATAAAAATGGTATACCTAATAATTTTTTTTAAATCTCGTTTTTTATCAGAGAACTTTTCGTACTACTATCAAATATTTGTTGGTGCAATTGACATTGACAATTTTTGCAAAAATCGAGACAAAACATGCCCTGTCTCTTTTCTAATATAAATATGACTTTCATTAGTTTGATTTGAATAAAATAATTTTCGTATCTAAAGCCTGTTTTACATTACACTAAATCTTGAATAAGATATTGTTCAATTTTTGAAACAATCTAAATTGTGTAGTATCATTGAACAGCAAATTATGTGAAATATCGCATTGCTTCGTAAATTGTCTGAAAAAATAGATAAGCGCGGCTGTCAAATTATTAGTATATGCGAACTGCTTAGAATCATAAACTAAATATTGTAGGTAGGTATATAAAATTGTCTCAGTATAAAACTTAAAACAGAATTCATTAAAAACAAAGCAATTTGTTGCTCAAGATATTGTTCAATTTGTTGCGCAATTTCTTGTTCAATATTTAGCGTAGTGTAAAACGGCCATTAGAAACAAAGAAACAATCCCCTCCCATAGATAATTTTGTTCTTAAATAGAGAATTCACGAATAAATCCACAAAATTTTGTCTGCTTCAGCTACCTACTTATGAAGTCCTCAGTTGTAGGTATATATTGCTTTGGTTGGCTTTCATTTTCTGACTAATAATGTTTATTATAATTTAAGTAACAGCGATGCAACTGCCCTGGCCAGTAGTAGGTTAATAAAATTAATTATTAATTTTATGATATAATGAAGGCAACTGTTGACGTATATCGTCGTTTCCTTTATTGCACAGTAAATCAGAAATCCTTTCTCAATGAAATTAGTATCATTTCCAAGATTTGCGCATTCGAAAGCAGCAGCAATAGCAATTTCAATTCATCTTTGAATCATTAGCAAAGGCTCCATATTGCTCAACATCCTCACGAGATCCTTTGTTAGCATTCTCAAACATTTCTACTCGAAAATATTTTACAATATATCAATATTTGCATTCAGATTGACTGTCATTCTGTTCTGTATAGTAACTCAATCGTTAGAGGTAAATTCATTTAAGCAGAACCCTGCGCGAAGTACGAATTTCCGACTTAGAAAGAGAGGCATAGATGATAAACTACGCTACTGTCTGTTCCACAGAACATCAGCTTCAATATTTATTATTCTCATGTTGACGTTCGTAGTGTTTTGCTTCGTGTAACGCTGTTAATTTTGTAATTGATTGTGATTGAGTTATATTTTAGTTTTCTTTGAAAATTAAGTGAAGTGAAGCGTAGCATATACTCGCTAGCTCCACTTTTGTAAAACGGACAGTACACGACAAGCTCTGCCTTCTCGCGCAGCTCCTAGATATTTGAATTTTACTCTACGTTTGTACTTCTTACCAATTGCTAAAATTTTAAACGAACTCAAACAAATAAGAAGAATATGATCCGAATATAACGATTGATCTACAGAACTCTATACCAATGTAAATTTTCTTGCATTTTCGAATACAAATCTTTGAAAAATCTTCGATTCTCGTGACGATGTCAAGCGAATGGCTGTCCGGAAGCATCCGCTCTCCTTGGCTTCAGCGGAAAATATTGAAAAGTTCGTTACCGTTGGGCATTTGGAATTGGGGGATACCTGTGTTGGCACGAGCGTCTCGGACAGCCGCGTTCAGACCAAAGCCTCCTGCGGAGAACAAGTCCTGGAACCCAAAGTGGGCGAACTGGGCACGAGCCACTGCTAGGACTACGGCGAAGACGACCAGGAACTAGAACAGAAGAAAAAAACATTGAGGTTAATTGATAATAAATGACAGAATTCTAACTTTAACTAATAACACTATAGAAACATTTATTCAATTCTAAATTTCATAATCGAGGATCAGGATCAGTGTGGCAATGCTATCCTTATGGACGTTTTGTGTACCTTATCATGTTTGCAGATTATACAGGGTGTTTCTATACCTCTGCACGAAACTTTAATAGGTTATATAATTTGATACATTTTAGTGCCACTGGTTCAAAGACCCATTTAACTGTTAATTCATTATGTAATTAATAAAATATGATCATAAATACTGTCCACAAATAGTCCCTCTATAATAATAACTAAATAAATAGTTAAATGGATTTTCTAACCAGAGGCACACAAATTGTCATTGCCCTTAGTTTTACGAATTTTGAGAAAAATTATCTTTCTCTATTATCAATGTATCAAATTATATAACATATTAAAGTTTCGTGTAGAGGTATAGAAACACCCTGTATACTGCCTCTCTCTTTCTTTAAGCATTTAGTCCGCTCTTTCTATTTTAATGTTGCAGAAACAATGTCTAGTACAAGATATGGCATTCCTGTACTCTATAAAAGCTCACACACCACACTGTGACCTGTGACAGAAATGTGGAATTCAGTATAGTGTATTTTAATTTTTTCAGCGTCCGGATTTCAGCGATCCTGATTATGTAGATAAATAATTAATTGATTTATAATTAAAGATAATCTAGATCGTCGGATGGGTAAGGGAATAAATGAAGAACTCACTCCTACTAGTAAACGTTTCGAATCATTGTTAAGTTGCACTGAAGCAGGTTAATTTAAACTGTTTGCTCTAAAGCACTGAGGAAGAGTCAATAATATTTCGAAACGTTTTCTAGTAGGAGTAGTTATTCATCATCAGACGATCTAGATCATCATTAATAAAAACATTTGGCTACGATTTCAATTCATAATAATAGGAGTCCTCCGTATAAATTTGTACTTATTTTACTGTTTTTGGTCTGTGCGGTTAACAGCTGTGAACTTACAAGCAGTTATAGTTTTTATTGGACAGTGAAGTGTACACAAAAGTAAAGAATTTTGTACAGTTACCTAAACTGAGTTGTCAGAATAAGGACCACAGACCACAGTTGGTCACACGTACTCGACTATCCAACATTGTTTTATACATTATAATAATATAATTAGAGAACGGACAAAAAGGCACAAACAAATAGAAAAAGGAACTTAAAAAAGTATCTTTTCATGCCCTAAAACTATTGTATAGTGGCGCTAGTGCTGCGATAAGAATCTCTTTTTATCTGATTCGTCAAGATTTTGAAAAATATTTTTGTCATGCCATCAATTTTAGCATATTTTTTATAAACCCGGTCTATACATAGAATATAGGTGTATTATATTGTTGAATTCTTAAATTATGCCAGAAGAAATTAATAATTTATTTATATGAGATTATTAAAAGTAATATCAATTTCGTTTTTTTAAAGACCACAGATTTGGAAATAAAATAATGGAGCAAAGTTAATAAACCTTCAAGTCAATGTCTAGACCTCTAGACAGTCAAGTATTCAATGTTAAAGAATTCTTTAAAAAACGCGACAGGTATTGTATTTAAAAAATTTGAGGTAATATCTCAATCGCAATCAAAGAAATTTACTGAATTGAATGCAGATGCTGATTAAAGTGTCTGAGTGTTTCTAGACTGAAGAGAAACTAAAACACTAAAACTGAAAGCAATTACAAATTATTTTTCTCGCTTTTGAATAAAATGTACCATTGTTTTCATCATTCATTTGTTCCGATTGTTTTTACATGTCTGTCGTTATGAAAAATATTACAGCGGATTATAATATTCATATTCATTAAAGAAATTATCGTCTAGTTGATGAAATAATTCTACTTGAAATAATTAAATTGCTTTCTCTTTAATTTACACAATCTTTCAAGCATACATCTCATGATTCACAAATTATCTCAGTGAGAAATTTCAAGGTAGAGGTAGATTCAGTTTCAGAAATATTTGGCCATGAATACAGTAAAGAGTAAAAGGTTTTTGAACCCTTGACAAATTCATATTTCAACCGCAAACCTTGCCAACACCGCAGAATGTAATAATGATTATTGCCTCTTTCTGTGAAATATAGTGTTACACTTTAGATTACTTTAGTTGATAGCATACGAATTTCTACGGTTCTGACTATATTATTGAAATTTAATTAAGAACAAAAATTTAACACGAAGAATGGAAAAATGTTAGATAAACGAACATCATTCGTAATAACTGCAACTGATTTTTGTATTCCTTTAAGAGCCTATTGCATGGTAATAATATACGCATTGAAAAACGAGTAATTTTTGTGATGATCTCAATCTAATACTGTTATACTATGATGTTGAATTTTTGTATGTAGATTAAGGAAGCATACTAAAAGTGCGGAATTTTCAAAATCTTTAATTAATGTAATTAGTTTTGGCTTTAATAATTATGCGAAAATCAGCAAAAATTGACAAGTTTAGAGAGAATTTATGGCAATTCTATTGATAAAATTATAGTTTTATTGTTTTTTACATCTATGTTCTACTCATTTTGTCTTGAAACTCAATGATAACTTTCATAGTTTATTCATGAAGTCCTCACGAAATTCTAGTGTTTAATTCCTTTTTATCTCTAATTTTTGTCGGAACAATATATAGTTCGAATTTTTCAATTCAACAATAATTTGTCATTACTAATGTAAAATTTCAGATTTTTATTTTAAAGAATATAGCCAGAATCGTGAATTTTATTGCAGCAATATTGCACTCAAGAAGTATAGCGCCTTAATATATGCATAAATGTTGAATTGAACTGAAGTACGCAACCTTATTTAAGCCCTGTTCGCACGAGGAGTCTACCAAAATTCTGAATCCTGGAAAAGAAGAAGTTTTATTCTTTCTAGTGAGAATTACTTTTGTTAAATTGCAGTGCCGCTAAATTGATTCTTCAATGAGTCTTGAAGAAGAAAAAGAAGAATTTATAATTTATTAATTGCTTCAAAACCATGAATTTTTTTTCAAAATTCAGAATATTGAAAATTCTTTTTTTAGGATTCAGAATCTTGGTGGAATCTTCAAAGAATCCTCGTGCGTCCATATTTTTAATGTTAAATTCGTGTAACGTCATATTCAAATAAGTAAATTTGATAATTAATCTGTGATTATTATAAGTATTATTAGTTTTTTGCATTCAAAACATTGACAGTTTGATGAAAAAATTGACCATTTAATATCTATAATTTCAAAACCGTTCAAAAATTCCCAGCAAATCTAAATATAGTAACTTCCTACTTTGCTTAGAATTTGAGAACAGTGTCGTGACTTAATGCCATTCCAAGGTAAAGGTTTTCCTCAAATCCACAAAAAGTGAGAGTGCGTTTACACCGCACGCGTGACTGAAAATTCCGGGTTCGAAAGTGATCTAATATTCCCCAAGGTCGGTTAGCACATAGGCATATTAAACATTATTTATTACTCTCAACATGTTTAGCATAATTTCAAAAAGTATTTTGTTGTGAACAATGAAGGCGTGTACGATATTACTAATGTTCAGTAATTTGTTTTATGGTATCATTAACTTTTTACTCTGATTTTTTGTACTACTGAAACATAATTCATTAGAAATTGACTATTATCACACACGTAACTATTTTTATGACTGTCTGGTTGTCAGGTATTATAACACGCCAACAAAAAATATCTATTAACCGAGTTATTAACTTACGTTGTTTACACTGACATCTTAAATTAAAATTTATACGTTTATTGTTAATTATACTTCCTAGAGCTATTCTTTAAAAGTTTTATACGGAACTTTTTTACAACAAATCTATAAAAAATTGGATTTAATATTATAAATTTTTTATAATTCATTTTATAAACTAAAGAGAATGTTTTAAGACGTTCATGTCTTAGGTGTCAAATTTATAATTTTGATCAAAGGGAACAGATAATCAAGTGAAAATTGCCCTTCCCACAAGGATTTTATGCGGATTCTTTTAGGATTCTAAATTTTAAGAAAAATTGCCTGTTAAATAACGGTGCCGGTAAATTGAATATTCAATGAGTCTTGAAAAAGATGAATTACACTTTCCTACGAGTTGTGTACACTGTTTTTCCCACGATCATAAACATTTAACAATTCATTAATATATTTTGAAGTCAACTGTCACTGTCATAATTTTAATTTTACGTAACAAATATACCACGATCATGAAATACATGATACAAGATTGTCAATAACAAGAATATAAATTCTATTTAAATTCTTAAATTATACCAGGTACAGCAAAAGTACTACTTTAATTTATGTTGATAAATATCTTTTAATGAAATAATGCAATTTATCGCGAAATATTCAATGACAGGAAAAAATTATAACATGTCAGAAAGACAACACTCGCCTACTAAAAGGTGAAACAACATTTTAAACCGTTCGATATGAGCTGTTCGATAACGGATGTGTCATATTGTTTATTTTCGTAGCTAGGTAACTGTTAGTTTCGTATATGATCGTGGGAAAATATTTGAAACTATTATTATATAAATTAGAAATGTATGTAGGTAATTGTTATCAACCATAAATTTAATTTAAATTTATTTTGTAGTAGAGAAAATAGTAGTATACAAATTCAAGAAAAATGTAGGTAGGTATTATTTTTGAACTGTACTTAGTATCAAGTTATATCATGGGTTGTCTGGAGTATAATAATTTTATTAATTTTCCAAAGATACAAATATTGTGCAAACATTAAACTGTAGGTACACCTTCACTTTACCTACATGTAAACGATAGTAAAAATTCGGTAAAAATAAAGTGCAATGATACAAACAACTATTCAATAAATCAGATAAATTTCATGGCCAATATCAATTTGTCGATGTCAATAATTTATTATTGTGACAGTGACAACATACTCAATACAATAATTTTTCACAACGACCCCCACATTTCAAGCCCCAGCTGTGACAAAACAAATATCCCAGCCTCCTCTATTTTTAGCTTTATCCTGCTTCATTTTTACTCCAGATACGGATATAGTTTGTAGTGCTTATGTCTCCTGGGCATGATCGTGTCAGCTGATTGAACGACCTTGCTGAGTCAAGGTCAGACGAAGCATACGTGCAGCTTGTGTGGATTTAGAGGTGTGTCCCCCGAGATACGTGGCCCCCCTTGCCCCCCAATAACCGGACGGATTTGAATGAGATCCTTTCACAAATCCGGTCGTGGAGCTAAGATCACTACCGGGAAATTGATTTTTTATGAAACTTGTTTAAGTTATTGTTTTGAATATTTTGAATGTTTTTTTGTTGTAGTTTGTTGATCTCGTGAATTTCTAGGATATGAAATAATAGAATTTTTGGCGCTGAAGTTGATTTTTTGCCAATTAGTTTACTAAATTTAAATCATGACATCTTATTTAATTGATAACTAATTAATTTTACTTTTAAAAAGGATAGAAATTACACACTTTTTTGGGGGGGTTATATAATAAGTGCTATGATTTTATCATCGGTGAGTAGGTCGATGAAAATTGACCGAGTGCGCAGCACGAGTTCAAATTTCTGAAGACTGACGAATGCTATCACCTATGATTAATCATAGTCCGAGTTATATTTGAATGAGTCCAAAATGTTTGGTTATATTTTTTCAATAGCTGTCAAAAACGTTTTAAACTCTGTTTACCTTTCTCAATTTGACGTGTTCGTCCCTATTATCTCTATCCTGACACATTTTAAGTCTGATTTTTGACAAAGAGCAATTTCAGATTCAAAAACTGACAGTTTGTAACTAATAAACAAAACAGTTGACATGTAACAGCGGTGATAAAAAATATCTTCGATTTGACAGCCTCTAACTGCCCTATTTCAGCCAATCAAATTAGCGAAATAAGAGATGGCCGGCCATACAAAATTTAAACATAGATTATCAGCAATTTTTCGGCAGAAACACTTTGCTACCTTGAAAGAGTGTATAAAGAAGTCGTCCAGCTCGGTTTTTCTCTTGATCAGTTGCGTTCAGGCAAGCAACAAGATTGCGAACATTGACTCAGCTCTTTGTAGAACATAGGCACATTCTTTCTCTCCCTTACAGTTCCGACCAACTATGGCTGCACGGGCAGTTGGTGTACCTGGGTATGCAAACAATATGTCTGGTATTCCTTTTTATTTATTGATGAATACATTCTCGTTTCATTAATAATTATAAACGTCAAATTTGTTGCGTCAGTATTAAATAAATAACGTAACATAATAATTTATACTTCAAGATAAATAAAATCAGCAAGTCCTAGTTCTGTCTGTAAATTAAACAAAAAATATAACACAGTACAAAATAATTATTGGATATTGGACTGAATATCGACGTTATGCTCTGACGTCCTTATATTATTTAAAGAATTATAATAATTATGTAGCAACAAAAACTGTTTATTATTAGAAAGATCATGCAGAAAATAAAATACAATAACTTTTTCTGTTATCTGCTTACCCCACACTATTGGTTTTAAATTTGAACCTAATTTTTTAATGTAAAATAAAACAGTACCAACCTACTAATCTTTGATGTGATAGCAGCTAATGAAAGCATTTAAAACGATTTTGTTTTAAATTTTAATCCAATTTTTAAATTTGAAACAAAACAGTTCTATTTGTTATTATTATAATAGGTAGTAATGAAAGCAAACAAATTATACAATTAAACTTCTGAATGGTTTATGTAGTTATGCAACAAAACAAGTAATAAAATTAGTGAAATTCATAATAAAAAAGTAGGAAGAATTTTATAACGTTACTGGTGTTTACTTTTTTATTACTATTACTAAAACCATTGTTGTTGCAGTTGAGTGTACTTTACAAAATGCGTTTGGTAAAGAGAGTCGTTTCGTTTTGTCACATTTTCCCATTTTCAGTTTTGCTTTTGTTGTGTCCCGAGTTCAGAGCTTTTTTGATAATGTCACTACGTTTCGCTGGCGTATTGTAATCGTGTTCAAATAACCGTAACTAGATTTTATATAACACATGAGAAATGTGTATCCACGTCATTAGATATGTAAATAAGCAGCAGACAGATAAGTAGTTAATCGTGTGTGACTCCAAAAATACGATTTTGAAATAGGGTATTAAAACCACAAAAATTCAAATGTTCCCACCGCAAAATTTGTTCAGTTAACTAAATTAGTCGCCACTTGCATCAGCAAGGCTTAACTGGGATTAAATAAATAAAAGCATATCGAACCTTGATAAATATTGGAACATTTTATATTAATGTCAATTTTTTTTTTCGAGAAACCCTTAATTTTAGGCGTGCTTTAAGCAAAGAATCAGGAGTTTCTAATGACCAGTTCCACCACGAAGTTTTACGTGTGATTTTAGTTATCAGTATTAAAATGATTCATTTTTCATTGTCACTTTGTCGTTCGATTTGCTATTATTAAGCCGTTTTCAAATTTAAAATTTGTTAGTGCAAAAAAACGGTTTTGTATTGCATGCTGGTGTTTCATTTTATTACAATCGAAATTTTAAGTTTTATTTCATATTTTTGTAATAACTAAGAATAAATCAGCAATAATATTTTCACTTGTAATATCCCAAATGCATGAATGTTTATCTGTAAATTTTTTCTAGTGCATTGCTGTCATAATAATGTCAATTTCACGAGTCGAAGACGTGCAAAATTGTATTGCAGCAATGCACGAGAATAAAATTTTCTGGATATTAATCCATGCCGAGGGGTATTCGGAAAGAAAATAGCATTATTACTTATTTTAAAAAATGACTTTTATAAATGTCTGTAGAAATATTTCCGGAAATATAGCTACTAGACAATATTTCCAGGAACAAATGCAATCTTCATCCTAACATAATCATTTCATCAATAAATTAAACTTGAGAATATGTATGTATAAATGAGTAGGTGTTGATAGGTGCACTAATTAAATACAATAAATTAATTTGTCTACATCTACTTAATATACAATTTTTAATTTAAAAGTATACAAAATATTTCATAAAGAAAAAATCTTATTGCTCAATTTTATTAGAAACTAATATTTACTTTTCATATTAAGACTGTCAAGTAGGTATGTACATTTTTTATGAAGCAAAAAGAAAATAATACAGTTTGTATGTAGCAATATTTAGTTCCGTATTGAACAATCAAATAATAGTAAGTGATGAAATACAGAAATTCAGTTTCACCTAAATAAATCTATAGAAAAATAACAAATCTTTTTACAACACATCTTGTTAATGTAGGTACATGAAAAACAATTAGTTTTAATCTGTAATGCAGTAGTAAATTAATTACTTAACAGTGACGATAAATAAATACTTTGCTGTTCCGTTGCATGTGTAACTAAATACACAATACATAAACTGTTAGTTACACTCGCAAGAAAATCCTGTTACATAACTTTCAGACATTTCTTAACGTATTTCAAGGTAAGTAATAATATTACATAATATTCATCTTCTTGACATTATTGTTTCACGTGCGATATTGTTTTTATAATTAGCAAAAACCATAGATCCGCATTAAACAAATAATAATTACTATTAATTTGTGAGGTATTATTCATTGGGTGCTCAAAGGATTTTTTTGTATTTCTCTTTCAATGCGTATGATAATTTTATTAACTATTAGTTAATATATTGATGAATATTTTATGAATATTAACCATTATGAAAGTATTTTTGTGAGAGGTCATTGAATTTAAATTTAAATATGATTATATTTTGTTGATGAATGAATTTAATTTTAACAGGCGTTAATTTCAACATAATTAAAAAAACATTATCTTTATTTTCCGGAAATACAAGAGTATTATTTTCTTTTTAATTATAGTCCTAGGGATAAAGAAGATTTTATAATTATTTGCGCCATTTATAAATAATAGATATTTATGCACCAAGTGAGATACATGAATGTTTATTCAAGAGAAGAAAGTTTAGCCCCCGAGCCCGAAGGGCGAGTATGATAATTTCTTCGAGTGAATAAACGTTCGTATCTCACGTGGTTTATACAATATTTTATTCAATTTTGAGGAAATTATTTCAAATAGGTATATGAATTATAAATTTATTTTGACATAGTAACAAAAAAAAATCAAAGTAGTCGTCAGTGGCAAGTTGTCATTGTTTTTATGCATTTTGACGAAATAATGACATAAGAGTGATTTAAAAATGTGTTGAGTGATTTAAAAAGTTTTAATTCACTTGTGAATAAACAGTTGTTTAAAGTTGTTGCTATGGAGTTAATAATAGAGCAGTTTAAAACGTCAAAATTGAATAAAAATAAGTAAATGTTACAGCAGAACAATTTTATTAAAGGGTAAAGTAATAAAATGCACCGTATCGTTTTGCAAAATTCTTTACGTATAGTAAAAATAACTACAGAAGAATCATATAAGGAAACATTTTCTTTTCAACTTTCCTAATAAATGTCAATGAATTCTCTTAAGATTGCGGTGGTATGAGGAATTCATACCAACTAAGAAATAAATAATCGATTCCGATTTATAATAATGTCAAGTTCAAATGCTTTTTCAAAGTCATTTCATAATAAACAGGTTTACGTTAGACATACCCGATCCTTGCCACCCATACTACCAATTAAAAGTTTATTTACAAAAACTGCCACAATCACACGGTAAAAAGTCCCTGTTAAAAAGTTCATAGCCTTGTGGAAACCACGTGGTTAAGTAAGCGGTACTCGACTTTAAAAATTCGTAATGGAATTATGCTTTGATCAGCACCCTTGAAATTGTGTTCGACACTAATTTTGTTCGTTTGGCTTCGCTGATGTTATCGCCGTTGTTTAGAAAAATACTTTACCTTTAAACAAGAACGAGATGCGAAAACCTGACAACACGAGAACGAACCCATAATAGAAAGGATAACGTGCAAAAAATGCTGGCTTATATCTGTTCAACTTATATCCTTTTCCTTTCAGTTCGTGGAAGACAATGGAAAGATATTGACACAACAAAAGATTGAAAAATTGCAGATATGTATGAATCATACTTGGTAGAAAAACTTATTAATACTACAATCCTTTATATTTTATCAGTCACAGGTCACAGTCACTGTTAAAATATTGACGTATCCTGGAGCTAACAGTAACTTTGATTTATTAGGAGCAATTTTGCAAGGATAAACAATAGAATACTTATCTTCAGATAAATCATACATTGCACTAAAATTTGACAGTAAAAAATTAATTTTATTGCTATATTTTCTTATCCTGAAAATTGTTGCTGAAGATACAAAAACAATTTCTTAAAAATTGTTTTATGTGCACGAAGGAAAATAACACGTTTTTCTTAAATTAATATTAGATTAATTTTTAAGATTCTGACATCTTTTTTCGAGCTACAAAATGTACAATATTTCAGGTCACCGTGTTAAAAAATTTCAATGTCTTACTGTAGTCCATGTGGTATTGTTTTTATCCATTAGATATTTACACTGATATTGGTACAAAATATAACGTGTAAGGTATGTTATATATTTTAAAATCACTTAATTAAATTAAATCTTAAATTCAATTATCTTGTATTAACAATTAACCACTTGTTAAAAATTTTGACAATTATTTTTTTAACTACTAGAACCCAGATGTATTTTTATTTACTTGCTGGGATCGAATTAGAAACAAATGTTATAATCAATCACAAATAACATTTTTGCGCAACTGTCAAAAAAGTTTACATTAATGTGTCAGCAATTCAGACCGCGAAATAAAACATTTGTTTACGATATATTTCGCGGGCGCGTTGCTATTAATAACGGCAATATCAAATATTTTTGACAGTTGTACAAAAAATATTCTATACTTATAACTTATAACGAGAATTTTTAAGCCTCGGCTGAAAAGTACAAATTTATTGAGTTGTGCATGCCAATGTTAGATATTTTTGACAGTTGTACAAACATATTTTGTATAACTCGTCTGCGAAAAGTGCTTAGTGTCCTTACAAATTTTTAAGCCTCGGCTTTGGCCTCGACTAAAATTTTGGTTGACGCTAAACCAGATATTTCGCAGCCTAGGTATATACATAACTATTTTCGCGTTCTTAATTGTCTGCTTTTTGCGTTGAATAAAATTTCAAGTAAAACGGAACTGAGATGGAATAGTTTTAGTTACAATGGACATAAGATTAAAATTAGACAAATATTACGCTCATCTAACTATCTCATTATTAGCAATTAGGTACAAATTTACTGTGTTTCAAAATCCCAAATTACAAAAAAGTCCTGCTGTATATTAATTTATTCGTCGCGCAAATCAAAAATCCCCTGAAATTTGAATTCCGTGCCGAATACTAAATAACCCGACATAATTTCTCATCATTTCTGTAATCCTCGTGATCGATGTAACAGTTACCAAATTGGATTCCAGATTCCAGTTGTTCAGTGGCTTCGAACAAGACGTCATTTTTACCGAAATTTTAATTGCGAATGTCGACATGATTGTCTGGGTTTGGGCAGTTGTGTTGGATGCGATCGATGTTAACATAAATACAGTTTTGTTCACTTTCCACGACAGATGATGTGTACGGCACCGCGTTTCACTAAGGCGTTTATGAGCGCCTGTGTTAACATATGGTTTCACTCCATTGCACGCAGGAATTATACTTCATCGGTATTTAAACGTTTCTGTCAATGGAATCGAGAATACTTGAGAGATTTGATGATTTAAATAATGTATCAATGAATCAAAAACATCAAAGGAACACATTTCAGACAATGGATCTTGAAACAAATTTTAAAATGATGAATGAACAGTGTAGTCCTAATATTATTTTCTTTTCTGTTCAAAATTCAAAAGATCTTTCAGTACTCAATTTACAATTTAAGGCCAGTTTCTCAATTTGATAAAGTTATGCTGGGTTTCTGCAAACAACTAAATTAAGAAACTATATTAAAGTAGAGACATCATTATTTCCTTTTATGCAACTAACTTAACAAACTAAACTATCGTTAATACTTGGCTATTCAACTTCTTCGTTTAATTTTTTTATTTTATAATTTAGTTGCTGCATAAACCCAGCATTATGGGCAGACAGATAAAGAAACATTTTATAAAATATTATTTTCATTATTTTTTTAAATATTTTACTATTTACCTTCAAATGTTAATGAGTATAGAAAATCAAAACCTTTTAAAAATGCCAACTAATATTTAAATACAAATTGGAGAATTATTGTTATTACTGTAATCTAACATTCGGTCTTATCTTAAGGATAGTGTAGTTCTTGAGCTAGCACAATAGGTGGACTATTAATTCTTTGTTGGTTCTTGCAACCTAATGGTTACGTTGATTTTTGCAACCGTTATTGGTCAAGGTTCTTATAACTTTATATAAAACAAAATCACTTCAAATAAAATTATGACCTGATGCTAGATGAGGTTAGAAGTTGAAATGGCATTTCCCTTATTTAATAGAGTTGATACAATTTGGTTGCATTGCCTGGGAAGCTACAAATTGAAGAATACGAGTGCAAAATGCTTTTCAAATCACTGTACTGCTGTCAGTCAGAGCCCAACAAACGATAAATTTTTATTTTGAAAGAAGTCAAAAAGTCCATTGTACTACTGCAATCATTATTGAAATGTGCCATTACAAGTCATTTAAAATTATGAGTATTTTTTTGTAAATCTGTGTAAACTCATAAAGTACCTATTCTAAATTACATTCATGGTTAGTTCCACCAACAAATTTCAAAACTTAAACTTGACTTGAATAAAAAATAACCATATCAAATAATGTCTTACGACACGTTTTATTGTATACTCTGAATTATCTATCTACTTAGGCTCATCTTAAAATTTTGATTATGCAATGAACCTGAGCCATCAACATTCTTTGCTTCTTCCTTGAACAGTTGTAAGAACTAATCGTAATAAAAAATTGTTCATGACTGCATTCCCGAATATTTTCTCATCGACTATTCGTCGTAATCTTTGAATTTAAACTCAAAATAATAAAGGAGCATCTAACTTAGTCACATGGACCATTTAAATACAGTTAAAATATTTGGTGCACTTGTCATCTTTAAATTTTTTGACTGAAGCAACCAATCAACTACCAAAAGAATTTCAGTTTGTTGGTGTCTATTTCGACTTTATTTTGATGTTGGTCAATCCTCTTGACAAAACTAATAAAAGCAGTAATCTCAGCGATAAATTTTGAAAATATCCACAAGTGAAAGCGATTCTATTATCACAGAATAGTAAAATCAGCAGAGCATTACTGCTGTTCATTACTTCTCTAAGTGTGGAGAGACAGCACCGTGCGTTGTATTTCTAAACTAAACATTCACATGCTACAGCAAAATTTTGCATTGTATGCAACAGATAATTATTTCGTGGTGATTAGATTTCCATAAAATTTTATTTTCTCGCGTTTATAATTTTATGCATGGTTGGATATTGTCTGTTAATTTTGATGCGTGTATGCAAATATTGTGTGTGAATTGACAATTATTGTCTGTTTTGAAATGATTGCTAAATTGATGTTAAAGTTTACACAGTTTTGCGTTTTGGGTAAACCTTGAATTCGTTAATTGCATTACTGATTTTGGTTGGCTTGATATGTGGGTCACATTTTGTCTAATTACTTTTTCTTTCGGGTTCCTTCAAATTCTGAATTTAATTAGGAACAAGATATTTTTAAAGGGATACATTATTTGAAAGTGAAGATATATTTTTGATAAGATCATTCGCACTAAAACAAGTTGCACGTAAGAAGCAAGATCAGTGTACCTACTACATTTAATATGCCTTAAGATTTGATTGAGTTGTAAGCTCACAGTTTGGTATAGTTCAAGTACAGAACATCTACCTAATAATCATAAAATGCTTATTGCAGTCACACAATGCCCAAAACCGCAATCGTTTAAGATTAGCCCGCAGATAAGAAATATAGTCGAACAGTTAAGTATTTGCCATATTTATTAACCCGAATATATATTTTACCCCCAGTGTTCCACTGGTAGAGTAAGAGCTTTTCGAAGCTTATTACCAGGGTTGTATTCTCTGACGCATCTCAGGCTTGTGGTTTTAACCATTGTGTTACTGCAATAACCCCCTAATAAACGCTAATGATTATTAGGTAGATGAAATGTATTTGTACTATACCAATTCAATCAGTAATTTTTCTAACTGTGTTTCAATTTGCTGCTTAAATCCAATAATAACTATAATACATGCAAGTTGTTCTCTTGATGGCGCAATGTAGTTTATCAAAGATTGAAAAATGCGGGCGCGATTAGAAGTCATTACATTCATTTTCTCGAACATGCATTCAAGCTTATAGAACATTTTGTGGTGTATAATTTTCTCTGCTCTGAATCATTGTGTTCAATGGAATAATTGACTCATTTTATAAATTTTTCCTTAATAATCCAATTAAATCGATCTATATTCCCTGTTTCTTAGAATTAAAGCAATTTTGTGCTAATCAATGAATAAATAAACTTCCTCAATCATTGTATTTTCCGCTGCTAATTTGAAATGCGCTTTCAAACACTTTTAATTTCTAACACTTCTGTTTTTATTTAACAACACACTTTTATTTTGTTTTACTATTGCAGAACTACTGCCAGTAGAAATCATCAATGCTCTTATGTTATTAGAGAAAATATAATGCTTTTATGAAAGAAAATTTTAATTTCACATATACACTAGTTATTAACCAAGAATCCAGAAATCTAGTATTAACAATTTTGACAGCATATTTTAGATTCAATTAATTATAAATACAGATGTATTTCTAAAATTTTTTTTTATTTGGCTGGTACCTACTATTCATACATATCTTCTAGTACCGATTGTGATATAACGAACAATGGAATTTTAAAGTAAAATAACAAAATTTGTTAAATGTGTAGCGTGTAGGCAGCCATATTGGCGGGATTTTTATCAAACGTAGGTACCCTAAAAAGTATTGAACACTTTTATTAATTAAAAATATCACTAATTTATAATTACAATAGTTCATGTAAATATTTTCTAAATATTTCTTAAAAGCTCAGAGAGGATTATATGAAGACTCTTTCAAGATTCTGAATTTTGAAAAAATAAATTTTGAAGCAATCAATAAATAAAGACTCATTGAAGATTCAATTTAGCGGCACCACAATTTAACAGGTTATTCTCACTAATCTTGAAAGAATCTTCATAGAATCCTCGTGTGAACAGGGCCTTACATGTGGCAAAAGTAAAAAAAGAATCGAAAATCGTTGTTTTTAGGGGTAGTTCTAGCTCTGTCGCCACTCATTCCAAGAACTAATTAATAATTTCAGTAGTCCATGTAAATATTTTCTAATTATTTTTTCATACCTCAGAGAGGATTCTATGAAGATTTTTTCAAGATTCTGAATTTTGAAAAATAAATTCACGTTTCGAAGCAAACAATAAATTAAGACTCATCGAAGATTCAATTTAGCGGCACCACAATTTAACACACTAATCTTGAAAGAATCTTCATAGAATCCTAGTATGAACAGGGCCTTACATCTGTTAAAAGTCAAAAAAGAATCGAAAATTTATAAATATAAATAAATAAAGACTCATTGAAGATTCAATATAGCGGCACCACAATTTAACAGGTAATTCTCACTAATCTTGAAAGAATCTTCATAGAATCCTCGTGTGAATAGGGCCTTACATCTGGCAAAAGTCAAAAAAGAATCGAAAATTTATAAATATAAATAAATAAAGACTCCATTAAAGATTCAATATAGCGCCACCACAATTTAACAGGTAATTCTCACTAATCTTGAAAGAATCTTCATAGAATCCTCGTGTGAATAGGGCCTTACATCTGGCAAAAGTCAAAAAAGAATCGAAAATTTATAAATATAAATAAATAAAGACTCCATTAAAGATTCAATATAGCGGCACCACAATTTAACAGGTAATTCTCACTAATCTTAAAAGAATCTTCATATAATCCTGGTGTGAACAGGGCCTTACAATAGTCAAAAAAGAATCGAAAATTTTTAGGGGTAGTTCTAGCCCTGTCGCCACTCAAAATGTAAAACAGACTTACGAATTTCATGTTGAAAGTGAAGTAAAGACACTTGCACAGAACAAGAACAGCGAACTAGCACGTTACCGGATGCACTACAACGGTAGCGACGGCGCTTTCCGCGTTATATAGCGGAATGGGAGGCATAGGTGGCCGTGGATGCGGCCAAGGTAGCCCCGTGAGAGCCACGAAGGTTGACCGCCGCGCGAAGGGCGCCAAATCCATCCACTTGTGCCTGACACACTTTGACAGCTACGCCGGCTGCTGTTGCATTGAACCACTTTAACGTTTTCCGCTTTTGATTAGAGTTAATCGCTAGATTGTAGATTGTTTTCGCTTTTTTGTGGATTTGTTTGTTTGTAGATTTAATCTGTTTTGGTTTGATGGTCAACGGACCTAGAGACTTCAGTGCTGGATTGCGACACAAACCTTAGCTGATCGAAATCAATTTTAATAGATTGGTTCTCAGAAGCTGATTCAGATTTTGCTTCCGGTTTCTTATGTTTATAGCAGGATTATAATAATTTGGTTAATCATATCAAGGACAAGGATTTATTTATTTATATCTTCCATAAATTATTGCATGAACTATAGGACTATTGCATTTCGTTTTTTCCCAATTCCTAAAATACTCTCGATTTTATATTTTTCTATTCCACTCTTTTTCCCACTACTACTGCTGCCTGAAACCAGCCCGAAACTCGAACTTTGACGCATTCTAGCTTTGCAATGTAATTTTGAAGTTAAAAATACTGTAAAAGTCTTTTCATTGCGAGTAAACTGTCAGATTATTATTAACTTCAGGATAATGTTTTTATAAACATTTAATAGAAAAATAATGTACCTACAGATGTGCCTTTTAAAATTTTAAAAATTAATTTCTATCATGAGATATAACCGTGTAATGTTTGCATAAATTTGATTTTTATTTTATTTTTCGGTATTTTTATTATCATGTACAATTTTTTAATCAAACTTTTAAAAAGGCACATCTGTAGATCCATTCTATCTCTATTAAATCCTTGTTGAAATAAAATTTTACCATTCTTGCACTGGCCACAAAACACTCGCTACGTGAGTACATTTTATGCTGGATTTTAGGAGATATACGGGCCTCTTAAGTAAAATATAAATTTGATTAATTAATAAAATAACTATAGGCACTATGTTAACTAATCTCTTGATTGTTTTTATTACTATCAATTATTGTAATTAAGAAATTAGCATCCCTAATTTTAAGGTCGTATAGTTATCATAAATTTTCTCTAACCTATTAGATTGTGCCTGTACTTCGAGAAAAAAAATTAAGGGTATATATTAGGTCCTACATATGACGTGATGAGTGTGAAACGTAAAGAATTTTTGAAAAATTCACAATATAAAGTGATACCAGTTCAGTAGCATATTTTATTAAAACATAATTGCAGATATTTATTAGACGTTCTGTAAAGAAATGGGTACATGTGGTATTAGTGACGTAGCCAGGAGAGGTGTCTCAAAACTGTTACCTACACATACCAGAATAATTAAATTTCGAATTTTGAAAAAAAATTGTTTGTTCCGTGATCAGTACGTCAAGTTCTATACCATTCTATTATTATGTACCATAAGTTATGGTACATCCTGTTGTATACCCTTTAATTTTTTCCCGAAATTTACAGGATGATTAACAACTTTGTGCATATATTTTTATGGCATATAATACACAATTTACTGACCATGGAACAAGAAGAATTTTTTTAAATTCGTAAATATAAGGGTAGTTTTCGCAAGAAGCACATTTTTAAAACCACTAAATTGTTCATTGTATAATGGATATCTGATTAACTATATGCATGGAATAAAATTAAATTTTAATTAATAATTGTGTAATGGCAAGAATAGCAAATTTATGAAATGCCTTTTATCATTTAAAAACAGTGACCCAAAACTGGTAAATAAATTACGAATTTCAAAAAATTTCGTTCAGTTACGAAGTTGTGAATCAGCCTGTATAGAGCCACTCTGTACAGATTTACAAAAAAGCTCTTAAAACCATCATGTTTTAAAATGCTTCTTAGGTACTTTATAATTTTAATCAAGTAAAATACATAGCTTATATCAATAATGTTCAATGTGTATAATTCTTATAAGGTATAGGTCAGGTTTTAAATACAAGAACTTATATCCAAATTTATAAAATAGTAGCTAGAAAACAATAGAATTTTTTTAAATATTGTTCTACTTTAATTATGTCAATGTGGAGTACCTACCTACATCTCAAATATTGTCAACTCAAATTTGTTATGTAGATAATGATATTAATTTTATTTAACATTGTTGTTTCAATGTGTATAATTCTTAAAAGATATAGGTAGGTAAGGTTTTAAATACAAGATCTTATATCTAAATTTATAAATTTGTAGCTAGATAACAATAGACTTTTTTTCAATATTGTACTATTTTAATTATGTTAATATCAAAATAGGTTATTGTTTTAAACGATTTAAAATATTTTGTGGAGTACTTTCCTACATATCAAATATTGTCAACCCAGTTATATAGATATTGATATTAATTCTATTTAACATTGTTTTCTTCTTTTTGTTTCAGGTTTCAGCCGTCTGAATTTCTTCTTCCGCATTTCCTGTAACTTCATACTAAGTATTCAATTGCAACAGACTAAAGGTAAAATGAATTATTTAACATTTAACGTATGCATTTCTGTAACTGTAACATATCTGTCACTCAGAATTAAACAACAGTAGTTCTTTTTCTTTATCGTGTACTTGACATGATATTTACATGCTTTCTTAGTCTTTTCATAATTACAAAAACGCTTTATTAAATAATGTCGTTATGCAGTTACATAACGCAAAAATATAAAGAGAATAATTACATACTTTTATTACATTATAAATCTTAAAAATAGTACTACTACAATAAGAATTATAGATAAAGTAATAGTTATTTATGTTATAAGGATCGTAATGTCAATAATTATGGTACTAGTGTCGTAAAGAGTTTGATACCACGACGTGTAGGTACCATATTATAAATAAAATATTTTATCTACGACTAATGTAGGTATAACATGAACATTAAATGTGTGATGTTTGCTATATAATGCCATATATTAATCCCACAAGGAATAATACCAGGGAATAATAGTCAGTATTCCCTCCTCTGCACCAATCAGTAAATTACTTTGCCCGAATCAATTTCTCCGTGCAAATTATTTTTTTAAAACATTTCAATGTTTATCGATGTATCTATGGTGATAGAGAATTGACATTTGGAAATGTCAAAAATTTTGCGTACCTATTGGTATTTATTTTATTAAAATCTTGTTCGTAATAAGTTAGTCGTAGATAAAGTACAGTATACAACTCGCCATAATGACTATTATTCCCTCAGATGATTAAAACCCTCGCTCGTGTTGTAAACTTCATCTTCAGGAATAATAGAGCATACATTATAGCGTCGTTGTATAATATACTATTTTGCACTTCCGGGACTAAAACTCTTCTTTAGTCCTTATTTTTAGGGACTTAGGTTGTTAATTTGATCCCAAGGGATTATTTTTCATATTTAATCCCGTTGTCAAGGAATTGAATTAATTATTCCCGTTGTCAAGTAAATACGTGCTATTTGTTACAGAGTATCTATGGTAACAATATAAATATTTTTTGTCATAAAATTTACTGTCAAAATTGCAAAATGTGTATTCTTTTAAACTATTTTGCATTCGTTTGAGGATGAAGTGCAAAAAATAGCGTATATACCACAGGACTAAAGTATCTTTAATCCCTCAGGTGATTATTTCCCTCACCTTCGGCTCGTGAAATAAACTTTCACCCTCAGGATTAAATCATGCACTTTAGTCCCTCAATATATAATATACTATTAAATCCCGTTCTAATAATTTGACATGTCAATGCAATAAATAAAGAAATGTGATAATATACTCGTACATTTTAATTTGATTGTATGTTTTAATTAAATTAGTATAAAAACTACGATTATATAATTATTTATTACATTTTTTATTGGTTACGATCCGTATTTCATAAAAAATTTATCTGCTGGCGTAAATTTGTAAAAAATAAATTATTTGGTATTGAACAATACAATTTAAACCTAAAAAATCAGGTAGTATGCTATGTTTGAAATTTCTTAGTAACGAGTACCTAGTTGTTTGTTATTTCATTATGATACTGAGTACCATATAGGATTCAATATAGACCTTTGGCCTATAATGAACGTTATTATGGTCGTCAAATTCAGGCTTATAATCTTGTCATTATGAAGCATCAAATAAATAGATCAGCGATCAGCCTATTCAAAAGTTTCCTGTTTTCCTGCGATATTTATATCGAGTAATATTTTCTCGCATGGTATATCATATTATTACATAATTACTATTAATTTGTATTAGTATGGATTTAATCTTCTTAAAATTACTTAAGAATTTATTAATAATAATAAATTTACTATAAATAAGTCCCTGTCTTATTCAATACCACAGTTTAATTATTAACTAATAGTTAAAAAGAAAACAAGGTAACTTCCAATTCCAATAATATCTGCGTCCTCCCCCAAGATTGTATTGCCTCTTACAGCAAACGCTCGCTCTAGATACCCATACATATAAACTTAATTGACGTTAAAAGATTGTTTTATGAGTCACTTACGACGTATATTAGTGTCCAGTAGGGTGTCAGGTGATCTGATTTTTGCTAGACAACCTCGACTATTTTTTTCAAGTGCTCTTGAACTAAGTTTTGTTTGTTATTGAGAGTTATTAGCTATTAAACATCGTGGGTGTGAGATACTACGAATATTAGAATGGGTACATTCTTATTCAATTATTTGTAAGTTTAAAAAGATTCAGTGTTAAAAATGGAAGCCTAAGCGTATTATATTACATCATGTTTTGTGATCGGAATTCTCTATTTGTGATTAACTTTCATTTCATTTTGTGTAAAAACAAAATATAGATTGAATCAAATGTTCTAAAAGCAACTAATACTTATAATTATCTCATAGTTTCGAAAGAGAAACTTAATAAAACAAAATATTTTTTATTTGTTCACAATATTTTATTAACTCAAAATCTAAAAATTTAGGAAATAATTATGGTCAAATTAAAGCAATTTAATGAATTGTAAATAAAATTAGAACATATTTATAATAGAATTTATTTTAATGTACATGCTGAAAGATGTAAAACATTGTCTGTGTACATTACAGATATTTTTAGCAGTCTGTACAAGAGCCAACAATTGCATTGTGAAGTATTACTTCATATTAAGTTTATTAATAGATTCAATAATTTTAATTATTCGGTAAAGACCTATTTTAGTGTTCCACTGTTCCATAAAGTTTTATAAAACACAACGAAGCATTCAAGGAAAAATTAACAAATATTTCAGCTTTCCCGTTCTAATAATTTGCCATGTCAATGCAATAAATAAAGAAATGTGATAATATACTCGTACATTTTAATTTGATTGCATGTTTTAATTAAATTAGTATAAAAACTACGATTATATAATTATTACATTATTATTTTTTTACAATAAATTTTACTTTTAATTTTAATTGTTCAGTTTAATTAAATACTGTATCGTACAACATGCGATTAGACCGATGACAATTTTAAAAGTGATAAATTTGAAGACATTATTTACATTACCCAGATAATATTGCTACTCATTAAAACATTTTATCTCTTTAATTATTTGAGTGATGTGAAAAGATCGGTGAATTATTATTGAACCACTGGCGCTGCTGTAGTTAAGCAGTGTAGGAGGAAAGGGCAAGTAGTGACATTTGATAATAACTGAGAAAAGGGGTAAGGAAAAGTACCTGTAATGTGTACATAACATAATAAATATTTGTTTATAGATACAACACAATGGAAAAGGGCAAAATTAACATGAAAATTGGATTTATCGGCGGTGGCAACATGGCAAATGCTATAATTGAGGCAATTGTCAAGAAAGGTTATTCATTTGTTTTTTCTTTAAATAAATACTGAAACAAGAGTATTCACTATATTACAGTAGTAAACCACATATAAATATTGGTTGTTTTGTTTCAAGATTATACTTAAAATCTATTTTTAACAAATTACAGAACTAATTACGTATAATCAAGTGTACGTAAGTGCACCAAGTGCATCTACGGTATCATATTGGAACAATCGAGGAGCGAATGCTTTTAAAGAAAATGGAAGGGTGGCAGAAGAAGCTGACATAATTTTCTTAGCAATAAAACCACATATCTTACCACTTGCGGTTGCGGATATTTACAAAACGTTAAAGAATCCATTGAAAGCAAACAATAAACTTTTTGTTTCAATTTTAGCAGGGGTAACAATTGAATCATTAGAAAATGTAAGGTGATTAACTAGTTACAATTTTTTGGAGAATCAAGTTTTGGATAGGTTTTAGGTGGGTTTGAAGGCAAGAGAGTAATTCGAGTAATGCCTAATACCCCAATGATGCTAGGAGAAGGTTGTACTTCCTATTTCCCAGGGCAAACTGCGACTGAGGAAGATATCAAAATTGTCCACCAAATTTTAAGTAGTTGCGGCATTTGTACTCTAATACCTGAAGCAATGATGAATGCAGTAGGCGCTCTCTCCGGCAGTGGTCCTGCTTATGTAAGTGGAATATTATATAACATTGTGCAATAATGCAGTTTACGCCTAAATATTGATAGATATACTTGGTAATCGAAGCACTCTCTGATGCCGGAGTAAAAATGGGTATACCGAGAGCTATGTCGACACAATTCGCTGCTCAAACAGTATTAGGTGCTGCGAAGATGGTCTTGGAAACTGGTAAACATCCTGGTACTTTGAAAGATGAGGTTTGCTCACCTGGAGGTACTACTATTACCGGAATTCATGCATTAGAAAAGGGAGGAGTTAGGTATATGCTTTAATAATTTGAAATACATATTTTTTTAATACTTTAAAACATTTTAGAGCTGCAATGATGGACGCCGTAGAAGCAGCTACCTTAAGGTCTATAGAGCTGGGACAAAAACACGGTAAAAATCACAAAAATGATAATTAAAAATCTGGTCTTACAATAATTTACTTGATACAAGTTATGTAATTGTGATAAAATATAGAGATTTTAATTTGTATTTGATGGAGAACCAAAAGCAGCGTACTCCACACATCTTGATGGATCAGTAGCGAAGTATTCTTGACATTTTGTCATTAACCTTTTGAGAGCCTGAATGTATTTTCTCTGTGTTTCATCGTTCATTACATGGGCAACATTCTTCGAAAAGATTTTTTCTCGACCTGTACGGGCATGAATACCAACCATAGTTACTCCGATAGGCCAAGGGGCATTTCCTATTGCCATTTGTAGGTATGCATCGCTAGCCTAAAGACAATAAATATATTAGTAATATTGCAACTTATTATTATAGTAAACGTTACCATAAGGTAATTTCTGTTGAGTAAATGTCTAACAATTTCTGTTAAACTGTCTGAAATGTCTTCCGGTAACGAATGATTTTTTAGTTTACGTAGTAACGGTTTCAAATAAACTTGCGTTTGAGTGAATGTTGCACCGGCCATTTTTCCTCGTGTTCCCATTTTCTCTGTGGCTGTTCTGTTATTCAGTTGCTCACCCCACATTTTCAGTAATAATTGTAGGAAAGACATGACTACTTTCATGTCTACTTCTCTGTTTCCTCTGCCCATTGATTTAGATATATCTTTTATTGCATCGTAACTTAGATCAGTATTAGATTCTTTTAAGTCTGCATCCGAATCTTGACTCTGAGTTAAAAGTTCGTCTAAATAATCCTGATCAACTTTCTCCATAGCTTCTTGAAAATCATTTCGGAATCCCTACAACATAAAATATTACACATTTCTTTAGTAAAATTCAAAATCAGACAATACCCTATTGACTTCTGGTTCCAGAATTTCACATCGTCGTAACCGTCGAAAAGATTCAACTTCTAATTCTCCAAATAATACAATTGGTTCTCCACGTTCTCGTAATCTTTGAATAACTTCATTTCGAGGTAGTGTTGTGTGTTCTGAACATCCTTCTGATGTTAAATCATCATTTGATTCATTTTTCTTAACAGTTTCTGATTCTTTAGTCTGTCCATATTTACTCAAGTACTCTTCTCTTTCAATTGCCTGCAGATCTCCTCGTTTAAAATATTTTTTACCTTTATTCTACAAAAAAAATATTAGTCGTAGTACACGTTATAACCTCAATTTATTATTATACTTACTATTAACTCCTTTTCTTCAAGTTCTTTCCTCTTTTTGGCTATTTCTGCCTTCAATATATCCATATTAATTCATAAATATGACCTTATAAACAATTTATATCGATGAATAAATTTTTTTACCGAACTTGAACTGTCAACGCGACTTTGACGTTTAACGCGATCGTAGTTCAAGCTTTCTCTGTATGATGGCGTTAGTGGCGTTTGGTCCAAAAGAGGCGCAAAATGCGCAGAATCTACGGATGCTGCATTGATTATCTGTAGATACAGAGACGACACAGAATTGTTTATCTGTTGTGTTTATAAACAACTTTGTATAATAAAATGTAAACATTTATGAATTACATTACTTTAGCGAAAGAAAACAGTTTTAGAAAGAATAATAGAAGGAATCCAGGTTGGTAAAGTTTTTATTAAATAAAATATTATCCTAATATGGTATCTACACATTACATATAATTTTATGAAGACAGAGTATCCTAATCACAAAAAATAAACAATAATTATTTTCTTATATTATTTCATGCTGATAATAAAGATATAAAAGTAAATATTTTATTTGCACATTATTTAATTATTATTATTTGATTTATTTTATAAATATGTAGTAAAGTTCTCTTATATAGGTATCTTTTATTTCCGATCTTTTAATAATAATAGATAGATTTATTTAACGTATGCTAAACTAATAAAGAATTAATAATATACTATGATTTATAATGCAATTTGGAGAGAAATTAAAATTTTATGTTATGTTTGGGCCTTGAAAAATATAAATGTCTTAATAGTATTTATCAAACATCGGTGCAATGCTAGCAATAATTTTAGTTGTGTTACTTTTAAATAAACCGGAAGTATATGGTAAGATATTATGTTTTACAAAAAATGGGTAGGTGCTTAAATATTTTTGAAATAGAATAATTTACTTACGTAGATGAGGAGTTAAATTTTAGTTAAAGATTAAATAAATTTAATTTTCAGGATATGGTATTGCTGTAACAAGTGATCAATTTCCGTATCAAGCTGGTTTAAGATTGTATTATAATAATCACCATCATTGCAGCGGAGTAATTATTAGTAGTAAATTTATATTAACTGTTGCCCATTGCGTTTGCCATAAGTAGGTAAAAACTTATATTTTTAAAGCACTAATACATAATATTAAGCGTTTTGTAATCAGTTCAAAAATTAGCACATTATTATCAATCGCAGAAGCATTAAAAAGTATACAAAATAATTTCAAAAATAAAATAATCTTTTTTAACAACAAGAGCATTCATTGGGTGCAAATTTTAAATACTTTTCAAATAAGTACCTACTAAAATTTGTTAATAATAAATAAATTATGTTTTATCTTACCTATGAAATAAATTAACTATTTTATTAGCTGATTAAATGTGTCTAATCAATATGTAATTAATTTTTAGTTTCAAATACTACATGCTGTACGTTGTAGTCGGAGCCAACAGTTTTACCGAAAATGGCGAAATATACGAAATAGAGGACGCAGTTTGTCACGAAGATTTTAAATTAGAACAGTTACAAAACGACATTGCTTTAATTGTACTAGCTAATACAATAATCTTTAGCAAATACGTCAAACCAATTCCTTTACTAAATTATAAACTGCCAAAAAATTCAGTATGTTTACTGTCAGTCTGGGAGTACAAAAAAGATTATATAATATCTCCTTCCAAGTTTAAAATTCTCTTTGTTAATTTGATTGATATTAATTATTGTTCTTATCTTTATCCAGGGTATCATATAAAAAATACTACGCATCTTTGTACTGTTAGTAAAGGGCAAGGGGCCTGTATTGGCGATTCTGGGGGCCCTGTTGTGTATAGGGGGCACTTAGTAGGGCTTATTTCGTTTGGAAAGAAGTGTACGATTGAATATCCTAATGTTCACACAAATATTGCTGGCTTTGCTGATTGGATCAATGAACAAATATATTTTGAAACTGATGTTCTAGGTGATTAGTAACAATAACAACTGTCATAGGCACCGACTTTGTAAAATAAATAAAAATAATAACTGCGAATAATTTAAAATAGTTCAAAAATTCACTTTATAGCTTTTCAATTAGAAGGCAACAAATCATTTTCGAGAAATTGAGACGAGACGGTAATCGAGTTTTTGAGACGAGAATTAAACAGTCGAGAAATGACCGAGACGTTAATATTTAAATTTCTCGTCTCGAGATTTTTAAACGACAGACGAGACGAGAATTGACGATATCTCGTCTTGTCTTGTCTCACAGCATCACTACCAATTTTACTTTGAATTGAAAAAATATTATTTTTGCGCATGAAAGAAGGAAAAACATGAAACTTCACATCCCAATTAAAAGGCATTTGACCTTGAATTTTCTGACAAAAACACCTGTGGCGCATTTTGTATTTATTTTTTTATAAATTTTTAAAATATCATCCCTGAAGTTAAGCCCCACATGAAATTTTCAAAAGTCGGCGCCTATGACAACTGTTACTTATGTATTCTTTATAAAATAAATTTTATTGGAAAGTAATTAAACTGGTATTGGAACTGTAATTGTTAGTGGAAAATAAACTTAAGATGTCTGTCAATTTTTCTCTTAATAAATCATACAAGGAGGTTGGCCAATGCGCCTTGAGCGAATTTTGTTTTATATTATCAAAAATATTTTTATTTTCATATCCGCTCCCCAAGACTGATGTCTGGGTACGCCACTACATGGGTCACCAAGGGACAAGTATTTTGATAAAAATGTTGTTATCATGCCTAAAAATACTTAATGAAATTAAATAAATTAAATATTTTATATGTGACATAGAACGACACAGAAAAATTTCCTTCTCAATCTACTCAAATACATGTAATATTTAATTTAATTTATTGTTTTTCCTATGTTTCCCACCTTACATTGTGATAGAAATATCATTTTTACTTCCTTGTACGGAGTAATAAGGAAGTATTGTAATCGCGAAAAATTTCGGTTTTCAGATTTTGATGGAAATATCCGTTTTGACCCTTTCTGAATCCATTATGACTAGTTTCGTCGTGACGTCTGTACGTACGTACGTATGTATGTACGTACGAACGTATGTATGTCGCATAACTCAAATACGGTTAGACGTAGAAAGTTGAAATTTTGTATTTAGGACTGTTATAGCATCTAGTTGTGCACCTCCTATTTTTGGTTTCAATCTATAAACCGGAAGTAGTACTTTTGTCAAATATTTCGATAAATATTTAATTTGAGACAATTTTTTAAATTTTAAATGAAAGATTATGTGATTATTACCTACAATCGGTATTTTATAAATATTTTTGTATCTGGTATCATTTAAGAATAATTAAAGTATATATTTATAATTTAGTATTTCGGTATATTGTAGTCCATGATCGATTAACATTTGTTACTACGTAAAATTTAAATGATTATGACATGACAGTGACAGTGGTAGTGACAATAGTAAAATATCGTTTATATCTTCTTCTGCAGTTTAAATAAAATGACTAAAATACATTTGTGAGTATAGTAGCAACAGTAGTAGTACTTATAGGTATATTAATATATTTGTATAATATAATTCTACATTTTAGTTATTAAGAAAAGTATGAACAGTTTAATAGGCGTACAAGGAAGTCATGTGGTGTCCACGTCAGATTTTTAGTATAGGTAAATAGGTACCATACAATAAGTAGCCTATTGAACAAAATTTATTTTTTTATATAGGTACATAATAAGGCCATGAAATAAAGAGGATTGATAACAAAATTGTTTAGGTATTATTATCAGTTATGAAAGTTTCTTCCAAGAAAATCTATAATTTTATCTGAGTAATAAAGAAAAGTTTTAGTATTACATTTGCAATAAGTATTAAATAATATAGTTATTGCACAAGTCACAGATCAATATAGCCGTGTAAGGAGGTACGTATAAGGTATTAGGTAGTATACCTAGTATTATGACAATGCATTTTATATAACTGTGTTAAATCTTTGAAGATTCATTTGATTTTTTTTTTGAAAAACGCACAAAATCTACTTTCATTATAAATTATATCAATTATATCAATAAATTAAGTAGGTAGACATTTTGTTCATAAAAATAGATTAAACATACCTTTAGTTGGATCTACCTATTTTATTTATAAAACTGATGAATTGAGAACTGTATTGAATTAATTCAATTCAATAATAGTTTCAACATTTCCTGAACTTTTTAGTGATAAAAAAATTATAACAATTACGGCATATTTAGTCCATTTTATGATTCAAGGAGAATTGCCAGTGAATTTAATTTTCATAGTCTCTCGACTCTAACTCCACCGAAGTTTCCAGTTTCAGTAAGATTAATTTAATTATAATATGAAAGAAAAGTAAAATCTTGAATATTGAAAATCTAATTTGCTATGAAATTTCATCGAGAAATGAAGTCGGGATTTTTAATTAATTAAATCTTGGGGTTCTGTGCTGTGCTAAGCGGGGTGAATTTGAAGTCCGGCCCTGAACGGGTTAACCTGCTGGGCTGGATGACAGGGGGGTATGGGAGAAGTTGGCTTGCCGTCAGCCCGCCAGCCTGCTATATGATAAATGGGTTTTTAATAGCCAAGAAAGAGAAGGATAAAGGATGTAGAAGGAGACAGCAAAGGGAGCAAGAAGCGTGACGTGGTGTTTCGTCCTATGAACGTTTGAAAATCGAGGGATGAAATATTTTTATTCAGTAAAACAATAATAATAAAGGGACTAATATTATTTATTTCCAGTGTTGTGATTTTAAAAAGGTCCTACATCGAGATCAAGATGTTCACACTTAATATGATCTAGATCAGATTATAGATCAGTTTTTATGGTTGGATTTTTTTAGATCATATCAGGTATTACGGATCTTTATTTTAGATCATAAAAAATTATTCAAAAATATTTTACTGTTGTATTACATTACTTACATTAAACAGAGAAAAAAACTAGTGCACAAGCGAAAAGCGATGTAATCTACAGTTCAAAATTAAAATAGGTTAAAAATGTTAAAGATTACTTAGTTGTATTATACCTTACTTAATTTTAACTTGTATAGCGTAGAAAAAACCAAGATCCTTAAATATAGCATGATTAGCATGATCTAAATCAGATCAAAGATCACAGAAATTGATCTACTTAGATCGTTTATGTAGATCAGTCACAACACTGTTTATTTCTAAAGGAACCGGATATCTTTGCATTAATTAAATGTCAAACGTATTTTTATTTTGTTATATTTCATTTCTTTAAATTTATTTTCTTTCATATTAAAAATGTACAATAATTGTGAGTGATGATTCTGAAATGCGTAAATAAGTTTATTTTTATTTAGTTGTACAAATGTTATTTATCTCTAATAATTCAATTTTTATAGGTAGGTATTTGATATTTACCAAGTTTTTTTAAAAATAAATTTAAACGAAGTGTTCATCATTATGTGATATGTGCAGTGAAAAAAAGCTTAGAATAATCCCTGGATCACTCAGAATTTTTTATTACATTTAAACAATTATTATTTATTGACGTTTGTAAAGAACATAATGAAGAAAACATAATTTGTTAGGTGACGTGTATATTTAATTTTTATTTTACTATGAAATATTAATTTTGAATACAAAACTGCATTTGCCGAACGCACAACTTCGAAACGATTATTTTGACTCTATGAAATTACTGATCCATAAAAAGAGTGCACAGATTAAAAAGAGTAAATTAGTAAATAGAACATAACCGAACGCACATAAATAGTTCTGATTCTGAGTAATTGTTAGATATTAGAAATTTATGGCAGAAGGACAGTCTAAGTTCTAAGGAAAATATCACGGTTGAAATTCTTCAGGATAAAAAATAATAAGCGCGCCCCCTTTCCGCCCGTCGCAAAACCAACTCGGACGCTGGTCAGTTCTCCCAAGCTCCACTGTATGTAACGGCAATAACATCGCGAATTCACGAGATGAAATTAACTGTGACGTAAGCTCCGGGTTTTATTGCTCACATATCGTAAATAGCGGGGCTGTCGCGACCGGCAAACTGCCCTCCGGATACAGCGGAACAGAGCACAGCATCAGCGAGAGCTTGTTCTGTTTGCCTTGTTCTGTTGTGTCGCTGTGCGTTATGGTTATGTTATCTGCTTGCCAGCATTCAGCCAGCACAATAACTGCTGATTTCGAACAAGAAACTCATAATTTAAGAGCTGGTAATAGTCTACCAAGAGTCTAATTGAATGGTTATTAACCAAAAAGAGAGAAATGTTTGTCACTCATCACATCATCACTTTAGGTTTACGGTTCCAAAAACAAAAACTTTACCCTAAAACTTAATTTTAAAAGGCCCGTCTACTTCCTAAAATCCAGCATAAAATGTACTAACGTAGCGAGTGTTTTGTGGCCTGTACAAGAATGGTAAAATTTTATTTCAAACAGGATTTAATAGAGAAATAATGGATCTATAGATGTGCTTTTTTAAAATTTTGATTAAAAAATTGTACATGAATATAAAAATTCCGAAAATTCAAAAAAATTCCTATTTTATGCAAACTTTACACGGTTATATCTCATGATACAAATTAATTTTTAAAATTTTAAAAAGGCACATCTGTAGATCCATTCTTTCTCTATTAAATGTTTATAAAACATTATCTTGAATTCAATAATAATCTGTCAGTTTACTTGCCCTTTTACAGTATTTTTCAACTTCAAAATGACATTGCATTGCTAGGATGCGGCAAAGTACGAGTTTCGGGCTGGTTTCAGGCAGCCCTAGTAGTGGGAAAAAAAGTGGAATGAAAAAAAAGTAAAATCGAGAGTATTCTAGGAATTCGGTAAATACGTAGACGAGCCGCTTAAATTAAAATTTTAAACCACTATTAGACTATTACAATATTCCGGCGTTTTAGAGTAATGGTCAGATCTAACGTTTGATACAGAAGGCGTGAGTTTGAATCCGGGTCCAAATTGGAAATTTTCACAACCTGGATTGGTTGAGTTGAGAAACAATTAACTTGGCAACCAAAATGCGTAATCAATGTGGCAAATTATAAGTAAAAAATATAAATTAGTTTTTATTTATGTTTTCCAATGTAAGTACCACTAGATTCGTGTAATTTGTAATTACTATTAAAAATAAATTTAATGGACACCTAAATGAAATAACATTAATTTAAAATTAGAATGACTAAAAATTATGTTGAAAAATTATTTTTTCGGCGATTGACATTAAAAGTGCTATTTTTTTACAGCAGATAGTCAGCAAAAATTGCCTAGGCAGCAAAAATAGTAAAAAAAGCCTTGGCAGCAAAAGTAATTGTTACTATGGTGAATCAACAAATTTGACATTTATAAAATTCATCAACATACTTAACCTATTTTGTTTTTTCATAGCAACTGTTAATATACGCATATCAACATAATTTGATTGCGATACCTATCAATATATTTAAAATAATCACTAAATTAATATTAATTAATAACAATCGCCGAAAAAATAATGTGTTTATAACATGGCAAAAAATACAAATTTGCTGCCTAAGCTAGCCGCGGCAGCAAATCTAATATTTTTATGCCTAGTTAAACAAATAACTATATTCAGTTGCATGAAAAATGTTCTCTTAAGATATTAATCTATGTTTGGAATTTTTGAAAAAATAAGTTTGATCCGTTATCACTAATCAGCGTATCAAATTCGATCAAACTGTATGTAGGTACTCTCGTAACGTGTACTTGAAGTAATGATGCAACTAAAATATGATCAGTACGCGATAAAGAATTTCAAATTGGTATACAATATTAATCGAGCAGAAATAGGTTATCATGAAATTTTTGGCAGAAACTGCTTCGCTACCTTGAAATAATAGTATAATATAGCAGCCGTCCAGCTCGTTTTTTCTCTTGGCTCAGTTGCATTCAGGCGAGTAATAACTTGGCGAATTATGACTTAGCTCTATGTAGAACATAGGCACATTGTTTCCTTATAGGCCAGCTCTGGCTGCTGAATAGTACCAAATGAACTCATTTTGTTAAAAAAAATTCAAAAGACTTCTGCTTGAATACACAAAACGTACAATTTTTGTATTTCAGTCACCTAACTTACAGTGTATTTTGTACGAAATTAAGCAGTCATTGAAATTGAGTATGACGCTTAAAAATATCCTTGAACTTGAAATTGTTTCATAGTTAGCTAGCACTTTATCTTGTATTCTAATAGTAGCCGTAGTTCGTTTTGTAATGCAGTTCTATTTCTGTTACAGAGAGGTGAAATGAATATAAATCAACATCGGGTCTAGCGTCCAGTCCCGAGTGGGCGTCTGCAGATAGCGTCGGCGTTGGTTTCAGGGTCGCGCAGTCCCTAATGATGATGGGTAAGTTTCCTTAACGACGGATTTCTGTTTACACAGTTAATTCTGTGAGGAATCGTGCGCAGGTTGACCGGAAGTCGTCGGGGCGCGGGCGGCCGCACCGGAAGCCGCTGCCCGCCGACAACACAGGAAATTGAGTGAGCGAATTTACGAGAACCGGCAGAAAATCTGTTCGGATACCGTTTAATTATTTATAAAGCGCCCGCGCTACTACGGTGCTCACTCCTTGGACGAATCGAATTTGCTTTCGGATGAGCACTGATGAATTATTTATTTTGGGTGCTTCGTGCTCCTTCGCCTGTTTCCGGATCTTGTCTAAGGAAGAACTTTGCTAACGTTCACGTTACACTTCGTTTGCTGACCGCTCTGTTCTTTTTATCGTACACGTATCAATGCTTTGTTATTTTACACACTAACATTTTAACGAACAAGATCGTAAAAACACTACTACCCACTGTAAATATTATTTTTTTATACCTACTAGTGCGCTATGTCATAAAGTTAATATATTAGCAATTCACAACTTCTTGCGTATATTTTAATGGCATATAGTACTCAGCTTACTGATTATGGAACAATTTTTTTTAATTCGTAAATTTAAGGGCAGTTTTTGCAAGGAACACATTTTTGGAACCAATGAATTGAAGATTGCAAAATGAATATCTGACTAACTATAAATGGAATAAAATAAAATAATGAATTATACAATGGCTAGACAGTTAAGGGGGGTCATTATCGGCATAAAAATGGTGAAAAGTACGTCTAGTTTTTTCCATAAAATTGAAGTAAAAATTAACTTTTTTAGAAAAACAAATACATTTTTGAATAGATAAAGATTGTCTTCAAATGCGTCTAATGCCACATTTTTCATTTTGTACTCTATTTTTTTATATTCATGGCTAAACATGGCCAATTTTAGCTATTTTGTGAGTTTTTTATTCGTATTTTATCACATATTTAAAACAAAAAATTTAAAAAAGTGGCATTAGACGCACTTGAGGACAACCTTTAGCCATTTAAAAATATCTTATTTGTTTAAAAAATCTTAATATTAAAACCAGTTTTAAGGGAAAAACTGAATATCGTTTTTCGCTATTTTGACGGTTTGTATTTATTAAACCATTTGTAATTTAATTTTCTGAATTAAATAGCTCATAAAGAGTAGTTTTTATTTATTTAAATTAATAATTTTATTCTTTGTTTATTCATGTGTAACAAGCCGCACAGTGAAATCCAGCATTTTGGTATCGACTCCCCTTAAATTTATAAAATTACATAATAGGAAAGTGATCCAAAACTGTTTCATAAAAAAACTTCAATCAAAAATACGTATTTGGAAAAAATTATTTCAGTTCCATCTTTAGTAAGTTAAGTAGGTACTACATGTCATTGAAATATATGCACGAAGTTGTGAATCATCCCGTATACATCATGCTTGATGCTGCAGCATGCAGCTAACATTCAGTGTCTAGGGACCCTGGGACAAAAAAAATTCGGGGGCCCAAGGCCAGATTCAGATGATATTCTTATTGAGGAAAAATTTTTATATGTTTTTTATTTTGTAATAATAGCTCATCTTAAATATGTTAAAATTTCAGACACTGTATTTTAGTATCTTGTTAAAATGAAATATGCAACCAATAAATAACAAATCCTGAAATATTTGCAAACCGAAATAGAAAGCACTAATAAAGCATGTCCTTTTCATTCATTCATTAGGTATTTAGTTTCCAAATTTACATTATCTATCTAAATAAATTAGAAACATACATTTTACCAGAGTATATCATTTAAAATAGTTAAATATTCAAATATGAATCGAAACAGGCGCCATCTCTATGAAGAATGTTGCAATGTTGCAAAACATAAACCTGTAAGAACAGCAGTGATGTAACAAAACAAACGCATGGTGATTTCGTAGTGCTTTTTTACTAAAATCTGTAGTTATTTCGCGATATACATTTACAAAACTATGTGCAGTGTGTGTCTAAGGATCTCATTGAATCTTGGAAGAAATTTCAATGCCCTGTGATAAATGATACAAGGTAAAAATCGATTTATAGTTTTTCTAAGTGAACTAAATGTAATATCCGAATATTTGATTGCACCATTGGATTCCTCGTAGTTTTGTTAGTAAATAACCGTAGTTTCATGTTTGTAGCTCATTTGGCAGAATTTCTACGAATTTTTAAATATTTTATTGAGGAATTATTCACTACTACGCTACTACATAGACACACAGCTCGTGTACGTGTACCTTGAAGAATCTCGCTGCGGCATGTACAGGCAATAATATTTCTATTATTTATAATACTCAAAGCTGATACTTTAAATATATATATATATATATATATATATATATATATATATATATATATATATATATATATATATATATATATATATTTTGAGAGGTATGAACATTATAAACATAGCTCAGTGCGTAACGTGATTTTCAACTGCGCATGCATAGTAAAATATGAATTTATATGTTTACTCACAGTATGTAAGACTGACATATCTAAATTAAACAAAATCGTAGTTTTGTTAGTAAATTACCGTAGTTTCATATTTGTAGCTCTGTTGGTAGAATGTCTACGAATGTTTAAATAATTTATTGATGAATTTTTCACCTTATTATAATTTTGCAAAGAAAGTAATTTTTAATTCAATGCTAAAATTCCTTGTATAAACTTGCAAATTCTCGGGGCCCCTGAACCTCTGGGGCCTCGGGCAACTGCCCTACCATAGCTACGCCACTGCTAACCGTAATAGTAAAGCTCAAACGTAAAAGCTCGTTACTAAGTTACGGAGCTTTTCAGCTCTGGTTGATTTTCTTTAGCGAGGTAGTCAGCTGCTTGATACAATTTTTAAGAATTTTACCAGGTTATAAAAATCAAACAGAATTTTAGAAAATTTTTCTAAATTAAACTTTTTTTAGTGCCACTGGTTGATAGCTATTTTAAATATTTTATTTAAATCTACCACTGTAATAACTAGGAACGGAGAAAAATTATTGGGATGCAGTCACAAATTTACTTATTTCTCATTTACTTGACATTGACACACAAATAAATAAATTTGTGACTGCATCCCAGAAATTTTTCTAGATTCCTATTTATCTACCACCAGTCATGTAAACTAATTCTACTTTGAATAACATTTTATTATGAAATTTTGATAATTAAATTAGTAATTCCAACTATGTCGCTTTGAATACAATATGCTACTCCTGTGGTTCTGAAATGTTCTCTTTGAATAATCCTCCCCTAATTTTACAAAGTTTTCAAAAATTCTTTCTGTTCCACTCTCAATACGTCATAACATGGCTCATGAAATAAACCTTTTTATTTTTCCCCGAAAAAATACCTTGTATGTTTCAAATAGGTATCAGAATTTCACTTTTATGATGTTCTAATTCTTATTCGTATTTTGTCTGTCGGTACTGCACAAAAATTAATTCACTTCTATTGAATGTTTTTTCTCGACAGTGGAAGTAGTTTTAAGTAAGGTATAATAAATTAAACAGTTATTAAAATTTATTGCGTTTAAAACAAACGGAAGTTAATTATTGGTGTGCGTTTCATTTCCCTTCTTATTTACAAAGGGTCAGGATAAAATAATTGACCCTTCATAATTCAGAACAAGGATATGAAAAACTTAATTCTAAATTGCACTTGCTAAACGCAAAAAAGCAAAAATAAATCATCACGGAGCTTGGGGGATTAAAAGAGCTTAGTTCCTGGAATAGGTTCAAAAAGCAACTTCACTTATGTATTTATTTGACAGGATAGGTATATCTTTTTATAATTTCTCCTCGGGTCAAATTATGTAGGAATCCATAGTTTCAATAAAAAATATCAACGGGTACAGCTTTTACAAAGAGATTTCTAAAATTTATAAAAATATATATTTTAATCTAGACTGAATTTAGACCGAATTTAGACTGAATTTCCGACTCGCTCAAAATTTAGTTATAAAATAACTTTTTCTCTCCTCGGGTCAAATTATGTAGGAATCCATAGTTTCAATAAAAAATATCAACGGGTACAGCATTTACAAAGGGATTTCTAAAATGTATAAAAATATATATTTTAATCTATACTGAATTTAGACCGAATTTAGACTGAATTTCCGACTCGCTCAAAATTTAGTTATAAAATAATATAAAATAACTTTTTCTCTCCTCGGGTCAAATTATGTAGGAATCCATAGTTTCAATAAAAAATATCAACGGGTACAGCTTTTACAAAGGGATTTCTAAAATGTATAAAAATATATATTTTAATCTAGACTGAATTTAGACCGAATTTAGACTGAATTTCCGACTCGCTCAAAATTTATGCCGAATTAGACCGATTTAGACCGAATTTAGACTGAATTTCCGACTCGCTCAAAATTTAGTTATAAAATAATATAAAATAACTTTATCTCCTCGGGTCAAATTATGTAGAAATCCATAGTTTCAATAAAAATATCAACGGGTACAGCTTTTACAAAGGGATTTCTAAAATATATAAAAATATATATTTTAATCTAGACTGAATTTAGACCGAATTTAGACTGAATTTCCGACTCGCTCAAAATTTAGTTATAAAATAACTTTTTCTCTCCTCGGGTCAAATTATGTAGGAATCCATAGTTTCAATAAAAAATATCTACGGGTACAGCTTTTACAAAGGGATTTCTAAAATGTATAAAAATATATTTTAATCTAGACTGAATTTAGACCGAATCTAGACTGAATTTAGACCGAATTTAGACTGAATTTCCGACTCGCTCAAAATTTAGTTATAAAATAATATAAAATAACTTTTTCTCTCCTCGGGTCAAATTATGTAGGAATCCATAGTTTCAATAAAAAATATCAACGGGTACAGCTTTTACAAAGGGATTTCTAAAATGTATAAAAATATATATTTTAATCTATACTGAATTTAGACCGAATTTAGACTGAATTTCCGACTCGCTCAAAATTTATGCCGAATTAGACCGATTTAGACCGAATTTAGACTGAATTTCCGATTTGCTCAAAATTTAGTTATAAAATAATATAAAATAACTTTTTCTCTCCTCGGGTCAAATTATGTAGGAATCCATAGTTTCAATAAAAATTAGGTATACTTATCTTTATCAGTACAATTTAAACTACGATAATGTAAACTTTTAAGAAATAAATTGTTGAAATCTCAATTTTGTGAAATAGGTTTTCAAATTTGTGAATTCGCTTTTCATTATGGCGAAATCAAAATTCATTTGTGTGAAATCAGTTTTCGTTAATGTGAAATCATATTTCAAAAGTGTGAAATCTGTTTTCGTTAATGTGAAATCGTATTTCAAAAGTGTGAAATCTGTTTTCGTTAATGTGAATTTGTATTTCAAAAGTGTGAAATCTGTTTTCGTTAATGTGAAATCATATTTCAAAAGTGTGAAATCATTCTGTAAAAGGTATAGTTAGTTGTTGTATTCAAAATTATGTAGCAATTTTTTTAAACTGAATTCGTTTTTCATAAATAGGTTTAATTGAATAAAAAATAAGTGTCCGAACCTATAGTGGTGGTGAGGGGGAAGGCTCGTAATTATTTTCAAATGTAACGCTCTATTTTCGTATTTAAGCTGATTTTTATATTTTGGCTTTATCTTCAAAAATGCACATGTAATTTAGAAACTCCAAGTCTTTCAGGCATTTCTAAAGAATTGATGCGGATTTGAGTTAAGAGGAGACGGCACCCTTAAGTTGGTAAATCTATTTGGGAGATATTCATCACAAGTTTTTTTGTAATTTAAAGTCGCGTCGCGGCACAAAACCTTACAATAACTACAGGTTCTATTATATTTAATGGTGCGACTTTACGTAGTGATACTAAAGGTTGATAACGTCGCTTACGAAAACACCCGGTAGATGTTGTGCAACCAGGGCCGGATCCACGTATTTCTGGACCTGAATTTAAGAGCCCGCTGTTCTACTATAAATTTTACAACAATTCGCTTTTTTAAAAGATTTTATTTTGTCTCTTAATGTTAATAATTTTATGTACGACTTCATTATAATCAATTGTTTATGACGTTGTTTAGCGTGCATAAACTACCAGTTTATGCACTAGTGCATAATGATAAAGTAAAACAACAATTAAAATTAATACATTTTTTTTATTTATGAACAAGAATTCAATTAAATGAAAATTTTATAAATTACAATAAGGAATACATTTTACAGGCTCCTGACAAACTGACACTAAATTACCAACAAAATAATATAAATAATATTAATCAATTTCATGTAAAATAAACTAAGTACAAACCTTATTTAATTGTTTAGGGATAAACTAGCTAATTTTGTTATCTATTCCTTCGTTTATATTAATATTGTAGCACACAACATCAAATACTTGGCCCATCTGGATATCTTATACGACGAGATCAGTATTGAAGTACTTACAGTATTGTATTTTCGGTATTTTCCTTTATTTGGCATAATCAGGAGAAGTGTTTCTTTTGCATTTAATGCAATTTCAATAATTTCTTTTATTTCTAGACCAAAAATAAGAATGTTTTTAATAAATGTCAGTTTGTGAGTTTCAATATTTTTCTCAAACAAATAATCAATAAACAACTTTGTAACCATAACAATAGAAAAAATACACTAATTTTTTTGTCAACCCGATTATGCCAAATACAAATGTCATTCTAGGCAATATAAAAATTGATTATAATGAAGTCGTACATAAAATATTGTATGTAACTCGTACATAATCGGACTTTATAGACTCGCCTTATTTATTAGCCTCGTTCGCTGCGCTCACTCTGCCATAAACAACGGCTCTTCAATAAAGTCCTAGATTATGCACTTGTTACATAAATATCTATTATGATGTAAATAACTGTGCGTTATGATGTTATTATGATATCGAATGTGGTTCTGACAACTCAATTTTAATCCCAGAGTCATTTACACATTTCAGTTTAACTACACAAAAATCTTATTCCATGTGGTATACGTGTAATTTTCACTAACAACCATGGATACCCATAAGATGACGGCTGGTAACTGCACACACAATTAAATAAATTCTCGATTCTGTATGTAGGTATTTGAAAATATCTTACATAATATGGCTGTATTGAGTCCCTCTTAGGAATTCCGGGAATTTCACCGGTTTTATTGACGATTTTACTAGCATTGAGTGGTCAAGTCAGTCTGCAGGAAACCTATTGAATTCTAAACCATTAAGGGGGGTCACACAATTGAATGCCACTTTTTTCATTTTTGTGCTCTATTTTTTTAGATTCATGGCTAAACATGGCCAATTTTAGTTATTTTGTGAGTTTTTTTATACGTATTTTATCACATATTTAAAACAAACAATTTAAAAAAGTGGCATTAGACGCACTTGAGGACAACCTTTATCTATTTAAAAATATCTCATTTGTTTGAAAAATCTTAATATTGATACAAGTTTTAATGGAAAAACTGAATATCGTTTTTTGCAATTTTGACGGCTTGCATTGAACTATTTGTAATTTAATTTTCTAAGTTAAATATCTCATAAGAGTAGTATTTATTTATTTAAATTAATACTATTATCCTTTGTTTATTTATGTGTAATAAGCCGCACAGTGAAATTTCCTTAAATGAGCAATATCGAATCAAAATCAAATTATTGCTATATTATTAAGTTCGATTCGATATTTTTCATTTAAGGTAGAAAATCCGTCGGTCATAAGCGTGCGTGATTTCGGTGTGAGGTGAGGCCGAAGCAGTCAATTAATCAGAAATAAATCATTAAAAATCGTAGATTTGGATGTAAATTACAAATCATAGGTATCCAATTAAATAAAAAATATAATTGAAATTTAAGTTTACACTGAAATGCAGTAGTAGTATGTCAAAAACATAATTTTTCTTGAGACTGGAACCTTTTGCATGCGATTTCTCAACCATTATTGCGGTGACTCATGTTTTTTATTTTTCTAATAAATACCTCAAATATCAAAGAATAACATATTCGTTTTCCAAATATGTGTTGGGTTGTTATGATATAAAATTTTCTAATCGATTAGTAAATATACTAGTAACCTCCATATACGCAATGTATTTTAGCGCGTTTTTGTGTCAACTTTAAATTCAATTATCTTCGTTATTTCAACGGTTACCTATAAATTTTAATTTCTATTCAAATTCTACGACTTGTAATGAATGCTGTATATTAATTTAAGTCATATTTTGGGTTGTCACTACCCATGGATTTACTACCTTAAGTGATACCTACTTACAATTTAAGTGGAAGCGGTGTAAATGACCATAGTTAGTATTTTTGTGTGGCATCTAGATTAATTATTTAGTTACTTAACAAAAAATTTGAAGTGGGCCCACTTTCATAGTGGAGTTACCCTTTTAACCAGGTCCGGCCCTGGGCGCAGGTATATGCAATATATAGTTGGCGACGAGATAACATCTGCACCGTTGCATGGGAACATAGACTGTCGTCTGTCGCTTTCGGCGGACCTATTGTGCGATATATCACGGGAACTTTTTAGCTTTCTTGATAAATAAAAAAAGAAACTTATCATTTGTGACAGGCTGCTGTTGATTGAACGCATGAGTGAATTATCGTGACTGATAAACATTTCAATTCGGGGTTGGATTTCTTTTTATTCACCCCAGTTTGTGTGGCTACCTGTCCGAATCTAGATCATATCTGCGGAATTTTTATGCGCTACTTTTTCTCACATAAATATACAATAGAATTTTTGAATGAATAAAATCATGATAACGCAGGTGGACGAAATTATTATTGACTGAACGAAATTGCTTTCATGGAAATTGGAAGGATATTTTAGTAGAGTAATGTTTTTAATTTTGATATTAGTTCCTTTGTAGTATTATTTCTCATTATTTAATTTAGGTAATATTTATTATTTATTTTATAAATTTAACAATGTTTCTCTCGTTCTCTATAAAATTAGAAAACACTTATTACATTACAAAAATAGTAGGAATCTGATTCAAAAAATCTGCAAAATTATTTTTTTGAAAAATCTATTTTATAATTTATTGTATAACAACGACACTCGCACAGACGCACACAAAAAAGAAAAATATAGTAGGCTGATAATTTTAATTTGCAACCTCCTTATTTCACATGCTTACTTCACAATTAATGGATAGGCTGAATTACATTATACATTTTTCGTCTAGATTCTAGTTCGGTATTTATCCTAGCCATTTCCATTTGTAGTATAATGTAAATCAGAAGTTCCCATCCGAGTTCCGTTCGATTTCCATACTTTTTTGTACGAGTAGTATAGAAATATACGCCTGGCTCTATTTTTCTATTCGAGATTTGTACTAGATTTGTCTACACATGCTCAGTTCAGTGTGCAGTCAGTTTGACCAACCTTTAAAAGTTTTGGCTCAGAAAAATTGGAAGATTTCCGGTTGAATATAAATAGTTTGGAAATAAAGTATGAAACTCGAACAAATCTCGGATGGAAATTGAACTACAAATCTAGTATGAATCTAGACGAAAAAAGTATCTTCCCGAACATTATTAGGTATTATAAACAAATATTAATTAAATAATAATAAAATAGGTGTAAGCGATTATGGCGTAACAATTGCTTAAACCCACTTCACCTATATATTTTAAATTGAAGAAGGTAAGAAGTAAAGTCTAAAATATAGAAATATTATAAATCAGTTCGAAAAGTGAAAATAAATTCCTTTAAATATATTTAGTATAGAAAATCTTATTTATAAACTTTTGTTTAAATAAAATTCAATTATTAATTTAATTGTATTGGTTAGGTATCGCAGGCAAATCTGTCTATCTTATAATTATATTTTGAAATACCTCCAATGTCATAATAAATACAGTAATAATAACACTTGTCGACAAGGTTTTTACTTAATATTACCATATTTAGTCATAGAAACATTCTAACACGTCGTATTACTATAATGTAGTAAATGAATGTGAGCAATCGGAAGATTTAACACCGAAAAACAAGGAAATATGAAAAATAGATTTCAACAAATTTTAAAATTATACTTTTTCATCCGTTTCTTTAAAAAAATATATAAAAATTTAATGTATTTTGTTTAAAAGATGTTGTTTTATAGTAAACCAAATAATATAAATGATATTTATATCATTTATAAACTTGTAACAAAAGAACTGTACATGTTACATAATTTTTGTATTTTTTTTTAAATTTAGAGCTAAAAATCATCTAGGTATAAATTGTTACTTTCTTTCATGTTATCGAAAAAAGGTATAATTTGTCGACTAGTGTAATTATTAAAGATCGGATTCGTAAGCATTTTGCTTACGATAAATATTAAAAGCATCAAGAGAAATTTGTGAAATGTCCACGAATTGTGTAAAATGTGAAAATTTGGCACATAGTTTTTTATGCTTATTTTGCTTTTTTCCGATTTTTGTGTTTAAGTATTTTAAAATTTCAAGCTTATTATCAGCTATTGTACTTATTTTAAGCTTATTTTTAGGTTTTGTGTTTATTTTGAGCTATTGTTAGCGATTATTTTTTTAGTTTTCGCAGAAACTTTCATGCTTTAATGCTTTTTTGGATACATTTTCGCACTATTTTAAGCGCTTTTTTTCGTATTTTTCATGCTTTTTTATCCGGTCTCTAGTAATTATGAATTGTCATTGCGGTAATAATCCTTCATAAGAACGCCTCATATGATGACTTGATGAAACTTGAATATCCTGTTAGCTACGTAACGAACCTCCGAGTAGCGGGTAGCTTGAGGGTAGCGCGTAGCTTGAGGGTAGCGCGCTGATTTTTCCCAGTGTGTATCAGAGATGCGAATCCGGCGGCGTGATTAGGGCCATGTAACACGGAAAAGGAGGCGAGAACATTTATTAGTAAAACTTCATTTCACAGTTTGGCCAATACGTTCTCGTATTCATTGCGAACGAAGTCACACTCATTTACATGCTCATGTATAATTTGCTCACATGTCACGTTGCGAGCAGCGCAGGCAGTGAGTTGGAGGCCGGCGCCGTGGAGTTAACTCACACGTTAGCGACACATGAAATGCGAGCCGAATAAGGTGATGACGGTTTAGCGCTCGCGCATGGAGTGAGTGCGGAAACTGTACTGAGATTTAGACGACGAATTGTTTATAGTTATTTGTCTAGTTATGCAGTTCTCATATTAATGTTTAAGTACATTACTGATATGTGTAAATACTTTTATCCAACACCTCTTAATAAAAGCATCATAACTATGGTGATTTTAAACAAGCAAAGTAAAAGATTACCCACAAGTTGCTTTGATCAAAATTATACCTACTTGTGGGTAAATTGTTAATTTGCTTGTTGGAATTCACCATAGAATCGATGTTTTAGGTTGAAACTTACTATTTTTTAAATATTTAAGCAGTTATTAAGTAGTGTTGGATAAAACGTGGGCAAAAAGGAATGACCCACTCGAGAAAATTATCTCACTCAGCCTTCGGCCTCATGAGTTAAGATTTCCCTCGTGGATAATTCTTTACTTTGCCCACTTGTAAAGTAAATAACTATCATCCACGCCAGTGATAATAGTCATATTATTTTCATCATTTGAGTAAGGTAATTAGTTATATTACCTCACTAGTGAAGTAATATGATGTGCTTTTGTCTATTAACTCTCGCATTTACTCTACTTCACTCGTTCGTAGCGATGGATTATTTACTTAAATCGTAATCTTCCCAAATGTATTTAAGACATACATTATGATTTGAGTTATGCATAACTGCGATTTGACAAATAGTTATTTGTTTCATTAATACAAAAAATACATGATTTTGGGACGAGTAAGACGGTTGCCGGACGACGCGCAGCGGAATTCGGCGATCTTACTAGTCCCAAAATAGCTTTGTTTGCATGAATTAAACATAATATTTTTTCGCTAGCCGCTTAAATAGATGTAATTTCATTTAAATTGACATATCCTCATATTACGCAACAATTAAAATGTAAACATACTAACCATGACAACAACAATGTTTTTTTGTATTAGGAAGAATAGATTTACTTTTTGTACAATTGCTATGGTGATCATAACAATCCCCAAATGGCCTCCTTTTTTTACAAAAAAAACAATGACACAATTGCATCAAATACGTCCGATTGGCGAAAAAATACGTTTTACCATGACAACAACAATATTTTTTGTATTAGGAAGAATAGATTTACTTTTTGTACAATTGCTATGGTGATCATAAACAATCCCCAAATGGTCTCCTTTTTTACAAAAAAACAATGACACAATTGCATCAAATACGTCCGGTTGGCGAAAAAATACGTTTTGGATAAATTCCGTGTTGAATTTACTTACGGCTTGACAAAATTCCAGTTGAACAAATTACAGTTTGACTAAAATATAGTTTGGATTAATTATTATTGGTCAAACTACTCTTTGACAAAACTATATTTGACTAAATAAGCGGACGCCGCTTTGTTACTATTACATTACTTAATAAATGAATATCAAATGAAATAATGCAGCACATATTATGACAATTAAAATAGCAAATATTCTATTACCATCATAGTACAACTTCTTCTTTCTTTCTTTCAGGTTCTCCGCCACTAGCGTTCGAGTGTGCACCTTCAGGCTCGTAGTTAATGGAGTGCCTATGCACCTAAGTGCAGCTACCGCGACAAGCTTTCCAGCTCATCAAATATTAACGGCGTAGGTAAGACTGCTAGTGTGGCGTAATGTCCGGAGAAACGTATCTATTATTCCTTACCACCAGGACTCGAGTTACACCTGCACGAACGAGACTAGCGCTCAAAGTGCTGCATTGTCGATGAGAAGAAATCACTGAAGACTTTCAGAAGACGACTACCAAATTACCACTTAGCGAAAATGTTACTCTGAAGAAACCCATCAAAGTATTGATTTTTCTTTACAATTAACGATAAACTTATAAATATTTCATACAGAATTTATGATTCAGAATTTAAGGTCTACACATGGCAGACAACAGTCCAAAACATTGATTCCGTACGCTGTTCTATAGCGTTTATTGTTTTGTTAAACATAAAAATAACAAATAATTTATGTTTGAGGAGAAAAAATAATTTTGGCACCCATATTTGTAAAAAACTGCAATATTTGTAAACAAGAGGGTTTTCGCGCGCCACTGTACAGCTTTTATTTATAAGTGAATTAACTTCAAATTTTAATATGTTGTCAACAAAGCTTGGATCTACGAAACAACCGATCGAATTTTTTAAATTCGCTTTAAAATAGATCATATTTGTGTTCAAAAATAACCAAAATTGTCAAAATTCAAATTAACATAATTTCGATTTAAAAGCAAAATTTTAAAATTCTGCACCGACCATTTTGTAGATTGTACTTTTATCTTCAACGATATCTTTAGAATATTATATTTAACAAAACAATAAATGCTATGGAATGGTGCGCGAAATCCATGTTTTGGCAGTTTTCTTACCAACATTCAACAACATTATTTAATTGAAATTTTCATGACTCATAATTAGGCTGAGGATTTTTAGGATTTTTTGTATGAAATAGAATAATATGGATAACACTTATTTTTGTTTCTATCGTTTATATTTATTTTAAGACAAATTTAATTTTGCCTATTTTTTCTATTATGTACAATTTGACAAATTTTGGCTTTTTGTATAATTTTTTGGCTTATTCTGGCTTATTTAAAGTTTCTTCTGAATTTACATTTGTTATAGTGTAATGCAAGTAGTATTAAAACTAGCTTTTGATATTTCTTTTTATTAAAATGCTAAAGAATAAATTCATTATTAAATAGATACATGGAAAATATATTTTATTTATCAATAAAATATATTGATTTGACTGTATCTTTATAGCCTATTTTAAATATTTCTATCTTTTTTGATTTTTTTTTGCGCCTAAAAATAATCAGCTTACTTATTATTTTAAAGATAGACAATTTTGAGAGGATTTTAAACAAATATTATAATAAAAATTGTGTGTATTATGTATTATTAATAAAAGAAAATTTATAAATTGACATTTTCGATGTCAATACAACAATATCAAAACTACTTAACAAAGTAAATAATTCTGTTAAGTCCTTTCTTATTTTAATACCTTCGTCATTTATGTTAACAGGGTGTTTCGTACAGAGGAAAAGTGTTGAAAAACAGTGATTAGCCGATCTCCCCTGCACTTATTCCTCCATTTCACACATCAAGATCCGCCGCCTACGATGGCATCCTCCAGTGCTCATCAATCATAATTTCGTTTGTCAGATTGTGATTGGTCAGCCCAGGCCGGCTGGATCCTTTCACCCTCGCTAATTACAACACGCGCTCCCCTGAACGTCAAAGGCCGGACCGAGCCCAGTCTAAATTGCCACCTTTGATCCGCGTCGTTATAAAATGTTTAACACTATCATTTTACGACCTCTGGCGCCCCGGACGATCGGCGATCGAGATCAGAGCGTGCTAACAAGCAGACATGACAGCTCAGGCAGATGTTCCGAGAGGAAGAAACGGTAGGGAGATTCTCAAACAAGAACCAATTGTTGGAATAGGTATACCCACTTCTACAAAATAAGTCATAGTTTTTACATTATAAGTACGACACGAAACGTAGTACGAGGCCCGTCAACTATATCTTCGGACACTTTGTGTTTTTTGTATTTAGTTTTATTTATTACATATTATTTTTTAATAATGTCCGCAACATTGCAGACAGGTTATGCAAAATATTTTGCTATTTTTCTACCACTAGTACCAGATAAATTTATTAGAATAAGGTATTTCATATTCAAATAACGGATATCCAGATAATTGAGAAATATAACATTATATTCGTAAAATCAACTAAATTGATCACTAAAAACTTTTATGTCTTCCTAGTATGTAATTATGTCATGGATACGAGGTATGTTATATACTACATTATACCCTAGGGAATTAAGAAATTGCCATGGTAATATTGAGACATCACTAATGTTTTTCTTCTGAAATTAATATATTTTCTGTCTGTTACTAGGATACCAAAAATATTAACAAAATTCGAAACGTCAAAGCGAAATGTCACGCGCGCAATATTTTAAATAAAATAGTAAGACATAAAATATTGTATGCACCACGGGCATCATTGATGTTTATAGCCCTCGGGCGATTTACAGACCCTCGGGCCAGAGGCCCTTGGGCTTGTAAACATGTCGCCCTCGGATGAGCATAAACATCATCATGATGCCCTTGATACATAAATAACTATTATTTTGTTTTAAGAAATAGGTATATGCTAATATCTGCAAGAAATTATTATTTTAACTTTGTGCCTCAAGAAATAATTTTCATGCGATTTTAGTATTTTTTTAAAAATAAATATATACCATGCTATGTATTAACTTTTTTCATAATAGATATAACTAAAAGCAAGCTAATTAGTTATTGTATTCAAAATTATGTAGCAATTTTTTTAGACTCAATTAGTTTTTCATAAATAGGCTTAATTGAATAAAAAAATAAGTGTCCGAGGGGGGCTCGTATAATCCGCTACTTTTTAGGAAATTTTTACCAAAAATGTACTCATATTTCGAAAACTAAAAGACAACACTTCTTTGTATTCAGCAAAGACGACGACGATCTACTCGGTAATGTAATAATAGCATGAAACACTTCTTACAGTGGTTTAGAGACAATTTAAAGGGACAAGGGGCTAAGTAACATTTTTATAAAAATTGAAATGTTATGGAAGAAAGTGTTATGTACATATCATCGTACATAGTCTAGAGTTGCTATAACGCATAGTTTTAGAGATATTTTATAGAAGAAGGTGCTATATCCCTTAATTTGTAAAAAATATATTGGAAGAAAGTGTTACGTGCGCATAATAATGTTGAAGTTCCATGAAAGAACGTGCTATGTGACAGAAATAACACCTTCATCCATTGAATTTCGGGAAGTAAATGCTTTGTAAAATTTGAAGGCTCACATACTTTATATTTAATGTAGGTGTATGTGCAATTAATTATCTATAATGATATAATTAACTAAAGTAACATTTTTAGCAAAATACTTTATAACATATTTTATATTTGAGTTATGAACCTGTTACAATAAAAAAATGGTTCGTATTTGCAATCAATGAAAAATGCCCAGTAAAATACTTTAACTTAAATTATCTCGAAACTATGTTTTTGTTATTTAGCCCCTTCATCCACTTGACCAAAAAAAGTACTAAGTGGTAAGTACCTTTGTTTTTATCGATTTTGGATCTAAACTTTGAGAGCTCATATCTCGAAAACTAACAGACTTATCAAAGCGCGATTTGCGGCAATATATTCGGTTTACGAGGGCGAAGTACTCGTGTTACTAATATTTCGTGTATATTTCAAATTTTGACCAAAAAAAGAACTAAGTGGTTAACCTTTGTTTTTTTCGATTTTGGATCTAAACTTTGAGAGCTCATATCTCGAAAACTAACAGACTTATCAAAGCGCGGTTTGCGGCATGGATTCCTCGTAATTTACTTAGTATAATCCGCTACTTATTAGAGAAAATTCAATTCAGTCTAAATTCGGTCTATATATTCGGTTTACGAGGGCGAAGTACTCGTGTTACTAATATTTCGTGTATATTTCAAATTTTGACCAAAAAAAGAACTAAGTGGTTAACCTTTGTTTTTTTTCGATTTTGGATCTAAACTTTGAGAGCTCATATCTCGAAAACTAACAGACTTATCAAAGCGCGGTTTGCGGCATTGGATTCCTCGTAATTTACTTAGTATAATCCGCTTTTAAAGAAATTTCAATTTCATTGGATACCTTGAGTAAAATTACATAAGTTTAGATAAATAAAAATATTTTGTGGGCGTACTAAAGAGAGCCCTTTTTGTAACTTCTGAACGGTACAAGATACAGGGCTGATCTTGGCACCATTGGATTCCTCGGATTATTTTACCTAAGGATACAAATTTTTACTATGCTGGTACTATTATAAGTACAGTAATTGAATATAAACGAAATATTAGTAACACGAGTGCTTCACCCTCGTAAACCGAATATAGACCTAATTTAGACCTATTTTAACATAATGGATGTTAGGTGGTCAAAGACCTACCTACCTACCTCAAATTAAATTTTAAAATTTTTATTTCCCAACAAATTCTTAACTGGTGGTCAAAAACGGATGTCTCTCTATACCTACCTCAAATTAAATTTTTAAAATTTGGTTTCCCCATAAATTCTTAGCTGGATGACAAAATTTGTGGATTCCTCGTAATTTATTTAGTAGGTATAATCCGCTACTTTTTAGAGAGATTTTAATTTTGACCAAAAAAAGTACTAAGTGGTTAACCTTTGTTTTTTTTTCGATTTTGGATCTAAACTTTGAGACGCTATATCTCGAAAACTAAAAGACTTATCAAAGCGGCATATATTAATTATTTATTTGTATGTTCAGGTTTTCGACCCGTGAAGGCGGTTATCTTCTTAGGAGGAGACCCTACTTACCATTCTCCAATTGACCACTGGCCTCTAATGAAGAAATGTCTGCTATTTATTGTATTTATTGATAGAACTATGTTTTTATATCATAAAAATTAAATAATCGAGACGAAATAGCTGTTGTATATATTATTAATAAAAACAAATAAGTAATACTTACATCATTGCACTAATTTTATTTTTTAAACAACCCTTTGTACACTTCCTAAACCCTTACAGGACTTTTACGGTGAGAGTACACGGCCTTAAACCTGAAAATGTACTACGATACGAAATAATAAACAGTAAGTATAAATTTTATGTTTTATTTAATGAAATACTTCAATACAATACACAATCTTATAAATATATTAATTTAATTAATCATTTTTAACATAAACACCCTTATTTAGGTTCATATAAGCTCCAAACGAGATAGGTGCTGCCATCTGTTGGTGGCAGTTATTTAATGTACAATATATCTTAAACTAAGGGTTGAATGACTAAATGGGGTTCATATGTGGGTTCAGCGAGTTCGAATTAGGGGGTACAGTACAAATTACCCGCTTGAAGTGTTTATTTAGCATTAAAACATATTAGGGATGAAATCGGTCTAAATTGGGTCCAGAAAATGAAGCAAAGTTGCAACTACGCTTGAAAATTTTTAAACTGCAAATAACTCGAAAACTAAGGGTTGCACACTAAAATGGGGTGCATATTTGGATTCAGCAGGTCCTAATTACGGGGATTAACTACCCCTCTTTAGCCTACTACCCTTACTTTATGAGTTATAAGCATTTTAAAATTTTCCTAGCGTAGTTGTAATTTTACTAGCAAAATCGTCAAAAAAATTGACACTACGCTAGGAAAATTTTAAATTGCTTATAACTCGGAAAGTAAGGGTTGCAGGACAAAATGGAGTGCATATTTGAATTCAGCGGGTCCTAATTGAGGGGTTAGACTACTCCGCCTTATCCTGTTACCCTTAGTTTACGAGATATAAGCATTTTAAAATTTTCCTAGCGTAGTTGTAATTTTGCTTCAAAAATCGATGTATATCGTCAAAAAAATTGGCACTACGCTAGGAAAATTTTACATTGCTTATAACTCGGAAAGTAAGGGTTGCACGACAAAATGGGGTGCATATTTGGATTCAGCAGGTCCTAATTAGGGATATATGATACAAACCACCCTTGAAATCAACGTAATTTTGGTAGTTTTTGGTGAAATTTTGTTGACTTTAAATAATTATTATCTCGTGAACTAAAGGGCTAAGGGCAAAAAGTTAAATACAAACGATGCGTAACTTTTCATTCTCTATCTGCCTGTGTATAGATAAAGCCGTTTTGGCCGATTTTTAATTATTTTTTTGATCTCCCACCATTCATGTAATCCTGATACAATCTTGGTGATTTTTGTTCGATTCAAAAACAAAATCGCGCGAGGGTGAAAATTTAAAAATGCGATTACGTAAAAACTAAGGGTTGGGGAGTAATTTACAGGTCATATTCGTACTCTACGCGTTGAAATACACCAGTATGCATATTGCCACCCCCTAAAAGTTAATTAGCACCGGAGATATTCATCCCTTATTTGTATCTCCGGTACTAAGGGTCGTATCGAAAAAATATACATTGCAGTCGATAGGGGATGAAAAACTGAGCATCTTTTACATTTAACTTTTTCCTCTACGACCCTTAGTTTAAGGGTTAATTACTATGTTTAGACGACTTTTTCACCACTTTGATTGCTCATAACCCTTAAACTAAGGGTCGTAGAAGAAAAAGTTAAATGCAAAAGATGCTCAGTTTTTCATCCCCTATCGAATGCATTGTAGATTTTTTCAATACGACCCTTAGAACCGGAGTTACAAATAAGGGTTGAATAACTCCGGTGCTAATTAACTTTTAGGGGTGGCAATATGCATACAGGTGTATTTCAACGCGTAGAGTACGAATATAACCCCTAAATCACTCCCCAACCCTTAGTTTTTACGTAATCGCGTTTTTAAATTTTCACCCTCACTCGACTTGAGTTTTGAATCGAACAAAAATCACCAAGTTTGTATCAGGAGAACATGAATGGTGGGAGACCAAAAAAATAATTAAAAATCGGCCAAAACGGCCTTATCTATAGACAAGCAGATAGAGTATGAAAAGTTACGCAACCTTTGTATTTAACTTTTGGCCCTTAGCCCTTTAGTTTACGAGATAATAATTATTTAATGTTAGCAAAATTTCACCAAAATCGACTAAAAATACGTTGATTTCATGGATTGTTTATATCGAATACCCCTAATTAGGACTCGCTGATTCTAAATCTACCTTCAGAATTACATAATTACTTAACCTTTTGATTTATTTATATATAAATACAAAATTGCAACTACGCTAGGAAAATTTAAAAACCAATTGAAACATAAGGGTTCAACGACATAACTGAGGGCATATTTGGATTCAGCAGGTCCTAATTGAGGGGGTAAACTACCCCTCTTTATCATACTACCCTTAGTTTACGAGAAATATGCACTTTAAAATTTTCCTAGTAAATAATTAGATGAATATTGTGATAGTAAATTTTTAATTAACAGCTTCACTTTCTAGGCCACTGCTCAAAAATATTCTGTGACGTCACACCAAGAGATGGCAGCACTAGTCTCGTTTTGAGTGATTTCACCCCTAAAAAATTAAATAAAACGATGTATAACGGGACGTAGGACAACGATAAGTTGCTTAATAAATATAATAAAACAAGTTTTCTATTCTGACTAAATTATTTATTTATTTTAAAAAAATTACATTTCATTTAAATAATTCATGCAACAATACTGCATATTTACTCATTTTGAAAGGAAACATGAGAAAAATAAATAAAAACTGTTAATTTTTCTTTCTTTTAAAATACAACACAAATACATAAGAGAAATATATACTTTCATACATAATACATGCAATATTATATCACGACATTTACCAAGTTTGGGTGGCACGAACCTTGTCACACATTTAAACTCAACAAGTAGTCAAACATTCACATTTCTTTCGCGTCATCCATATTTATTATCTTTTTCATTCAAGCTCTTTTATTCTTTCCACTGAAATCATTTACATTTCTAATACATCATCAGTCATTCCAATAAACATATTCATCGGACGTCCAAACAAAAGCTCATCTCAACCGCACACATTCTCTTTAAAACACACATAAATGTGTCATTTCCCAAGTTGGGTAGGCACACTTCATTTGCTTCGTTCACTCGAAATCATTTGCACTCGCAATTAACCATCAATCATTTTTATCCACTAATTCGCAGAACGTTCACGTCACGTAAACGCACACTAACTATTTTACAAACTCATTCGCTCACAGAATCATTCTCTCAAACATCAACACGTTTACAAATAAAATATTCAAATACAATACAAGTTTTTGTAATTTTATTACAATATAAAATAATGAAATGACTTGCCCTGAAAGAAATACAATAAATGATTAGTTACATTTTGTTACATTGCAATTGAATTTTATTGCCAAATGTAATTACAAGTCAATATTGTAATAACTGCATTTATATTGATAACTCACAGTATGTGAGGCTGCCACCCCCAACCTGGATGATAGGCAAAATAGATACGTATGTTTTGTATACAATAATTGTATCAAAGATTTAGTTATATAAGGCAATCTTTAAAAAAATTAAAGGAGTGGAGAAAAGAACCCAACACGCAAGCAACATGGTTCTTTTCTCCACGTAAATGGCCCTGTACACAATTCATAAAAGGACCAGTAAACAAGCAATAAACCGCACACATATTTTATTAGTGACATTTCCTATCTGAGCTTAATATTGACCGCGGGTGATTTAAACCAATAGAACATGGAAAACAAACAACTAAAAACAAAGCTATCACCTGAATTATAAAATACTTTAATACACGAGTATGGGAGGGTATACAAAACTAGACCTGCATGCTGCAGCACACATGTCTAGCAAAGCCAAAAAAATTCTAACGTCGTCAAGTTAAAAGCAAGCTATATAAGATAACAAGCTCCTAACTATACTATTCCCAATTTTAATTCTAATTCAATTCAAATCAATGCCACACCTAATTGCAAAAGAATAACTCGCGAACCGAAATGTCACTGTAAGTTATTTCACCTACCAAAATTTCCTAATTCTAAATGGTCCTGTACATAATTCATTAAAGAAAGAGATGCATGCTGTCTGCTGTTTCGAAGCTGCCAGTTACTTCAAATTAATTTATTTGTTATTATTCAAAAGTCTACAACATTCAACTTATAAAAAATTAATTCTGCTCAAATTGTCATCATTATGTTCGCAACTTAATGTTAAGTATCTGGCAACAACAAATTTATTCATCACTTCTTGTTCTTTATTTATTGTATTGTCACATTAACATCTTCAATTTTATTTGCAGTTTCAAATGCATCTCTTTATTTATTTTGTTCGTTGAAAAAGGACCATTGAACAAGGAGTAAACCACATTTATTTTCACTAGTGACATTTCCTATTTAAGTTTAATATTGACCCCAATTGATTTTAACTTGAAACCCAAGAACATGACAAACAAAACAACCAAAGGCATACTCCAGTCAAAATACGGGTTTGGTTGTATTATTACTGGCTACCAGATTTGGTCTAGTATAGGTTTTTTGGGTCGCTGAACACGAATTTCGGGGTCATTTTGTAAAGAAATGTGCGGAACACCCTTAAATTTGCAAAAACTACCCCCAAAATGGGTTGTTTTTTTATATATTCGCACTTTGAGTGCCCAGATTTCGCACAAAGGGGTTTTTTGGGTCGCTGATCAAGAATTTCAGGGATTTTTTTTATAAAAATTAATACTTCACCCTTAAATTAGCTAAAACTACCCCCCAAAAGGGTATTTTTGCTATATTCGCACTTTGAGCGTCCAGATTTAGTCCATATAGGTTTTTTGGATCGCTGATCAAGAATTTCGGGGTTTTTAAAATAAAAATTAATATTTCACCCTTAAATTACCTAAAACTACCCCCAAAAATAGTGTCTTTGTTATTTTCGCACTTTGTGCTAATTTAAGGGTGAAATATTAATTTTTATAAAAAAATCCCCGAAATTCTTGATCAGCGACCCAAAAAACCCCTATGTGCCAAATCTGGGCACTCAAAGTGCGAATATATAAAAAATACCCCATTTTGGGGGTAATTTTTGCAAATTTAAGGATGTTCCGCGCATTTCTTTACAAAATGACCCCTAAATTCGTGATCAGCGACCCAAAAAACCTATACTAGACCAAATCTGGTAGTTGCCAGTAATAATAACCCTCCCTCGTATTTTGACTGGAGTAGCAAAGCTATCACTCCAATTAAAATTATTTTAAAATCAATAATAATGTCACTAGTTTCATCAAAATTCCGTTGATTCCTTAATCTTTACTACCAAAGTACTAGTAAAGTAAAAACGATGTGGTGTACTCCTTGCAAACTATTACCTAAGTTAAAATTAATTGTTGAGATCATATTCACATTTTCATTGGGAATTAAACCCAAGACTGTGAAGCCTGTGTTCCTTTAATTTCAATCTCAACATTATTATCAAAGATAGAAGATTCCAGTCTTTTTTTATTATATATGTAAAGTATTATTCCGAGTTAAAGAATTATTCACGCAAAGGGAAAAGACTGGCAAAACTGTCTTTGATAATTCACTTATCACTAAGTCTCTGGAAGGCTGCTGGAGTTGATGTCGCCTGCAGAAAGTCCTACGATGGATGTTGAAGGTGTTCAGTGTAATCCCTCGACGACTCTCGTGGTTGATGTCATGTGCAGAATATTCTTCCATGTCCTTCGAAGACTGCTTGGCTTGTTCACATCGAATACCTAGGAACCACAAATCAATTATTTACATTTGATAAACACTAACACGGCTGGTAACCGCACACACGATAAAAAAAAAAATATATATATATATATATATATATATATATATATATATATATATATATATATATATATATATATATATATATATATATATATATATATATATATATATATATATATATATATATCTATATCGATAACTCACAATATGTGAGGCTGCCGCACCCTAATTGGGTGAAAGGCGTAATAGATTATGTATGTAATTAATATTATATTTGTTTCCTCGATTTAATCTCGATTTATTATCTGTATCTGTATTCAATTTTTTTTCTATTTTGTTCACTATATTTAGTCAATGTACATTTGCAATGTTGTAATATTATTCTGTAATTGGGTTCTAAACCTGCTGAATAATAATAAATAAATAAATAAATAAATGTAATGTTTTAAGATTCAATGTTGAAATTGAAAGAAAATAGATTAAATTGGATGCATAGCTGAATGTGCTAATGACCGACTGTGATTCTGACTGTTTAGTTTCAGATCCAATTTCAATTTACTGCACAAAAATCTGACCTGTAGTGTACTCTCCACAAACAGTCATGGGTGAGTTACCTAACTGTTGGTAACTGTACAAACGGTAAAACGTAATATCTATACCGATGACTCGCAAATATGTGAGGCTGCCGTACCCAACTTGGGTGAAAGGCTAGAATTAAATATTTATTTCCATAAAAGTGACGGGGGTGGGAGGTACATTGTTATTATTTTCATGTGTGATGTTTATTTCATTTAGATACATCTAGATTTATAGATGTTTACAGCATTTATTTAATAAATGCAAAGTGGTTGCTAGAATTAAATATTTATTTCCATAAAAGTGATTATCAAAAGTTGTATATAGACGTATAATAATACTGTATAAAATATTTTTGAGATACATCTTAATTTACAGGGGGTACGTTGAATTTGTTTAAGTGTAGAAATCATAAATAAATAATTTATCATTTCTTTAATTTATACTTCATATTTATTTTAGTATGTTAATTTTCCCTAAGTTTACTGAGAAAAAATCTGACGTGACCATCACACAACCTTCCGCCATATCTAGACTTTAAACAGAAATGTATACGTACAATCCGGTGCCCATTTAAAATATACAAATAAAAATCTAAAATAGTCAAACAGAAATTTGCATCACCTGAATCAAAAGATTCATTCACACGAAAACTCTTCTGTGTTGAAGCAATCCTCCGTTCAGTTACTACATTTAATAGCTTACTTAGGACTTATATAGCGCTAGTATGCCAACTTGTCACCCGTCTCACCTGTCAATATTTTTTATTCAGAAACAAAAATCAACCGAACATGGATTACAAGATTTCAACGTTTTATTTGATAAATTTATTTTTTAAATTTTACTGCAGTTCTTTAATGCTACCAGATGAAGACAATTTTTTTATATCGTAAATTGCAAATAACTTTTCCTCTTATTCTTATTACAAATAAATACTATATTTATCCAAATTTATAGAAATTTTTGACACTTAATCTTTTCAATCTTCAAAAAATATCACTTCCGGTGAAGATATTTGTACCAAAATCTAATAAGCTCTTCCTATTCGTATACAATTGTAAAATACCAAATATCAAAATTTTTGGGTAATTCGTATTTGAGTTATGTGACATCCGGCATCGGCCCGGACCACACACATACACACACACATACACACACACACACACACACACACACACACACACACACACACACACACACACACACGCACACACATACACACATACATACAGACATCATCGGGAAACTATCAAAAATGAGTTGTAAGGATCCTAATTCGTGCTCATCCACTAAAAACTCACTACCCGATTTTTTGCATGATTCCAATACCTTCCTTTACAGGTAAGCGGAAGGTAAAAAACGCTTTAATACGAGTACATTGCTGTCATTCTGTAACACTGTAACTATGGTAATGACATGCCCTATGTTTACTAATAAAAAAACTTCCGGTATACAGGTTGGTGGAGGTGAAATGCGAACATAGGGAACATACATGACAATCGAACTTTCATGCCAGGTATCTTGATATATTTTGTAGTAGTGTCACAAAACGAAGTAATGTGAATTTGTGTGGCAAAAAGAGTAATCAATAACAGAAATAATAATAAAATCTAAAAGTGCATGAAAACTTTCTCGTTCTGCTCGTACACATACATTATGCAAAGAAAATATTTTTATGACTATTTCCCACATATTAATTAAACCAATCATTTGCTTCAATTTTTTAAATTCTGACCAATGACGTACAAAATATATCGGCAAAAATTGAAAAAATCCCTAGGCATTGTTCAAGTGACAATTTACCCGTTACATGGCCATGTATGATAGTTTTATTGATTTTGTATTGTTTTTAATTGAAATTAAAAGTGTCAAATGAACCTTTTTGCGACAACTTCTTACGATGAATTAAAAATATATCAAATATAACGCCAAAAAATACAGTTACGTCAAAAACCTTAGTTTGGAACCAATTATTAATGAACTTGTGAAACGAAAGAAACTAAAATTTAAAATTTTGACACTCAAAGGTTAGTAAAAAAATTAAATGTCAAAATAAACAACCGTTTCGGCACAAAAAATTAGTCTTTATTTAAAAACACGAAAAACCACGAATAATTACTCTAATCGGTCTGCAGCAGTGTCAAATTTTGCTTACTCCGGCATTAGAAAACATTTAATAATAAAAATATTAGGACAGTCCAATGTAAATTTATTAGTTCATATTATATATCTGTTTATTTGGGAAATAGTCTAACAAAATATATCTCGGGTCTCATTATTTGCAGGTAAAATTATTTCTTAAGATTGTTGCTTATAGGTAACATTCCTCGACAAATTGAATGATAAAATCCCTCGCCTTCAGCTCGGGATTTTGATCATGTCATTTGTCTCGAAATGTTACCAAGCAACAATCTTTTGAAATAAATTTTACCAGCAAAATAATGAACCCTTGATATATTACTATTGACTATAAAAATTTCAATAATATGACAGCTACTTTGACACTGACAGTACTTATTCCACGTATATCAAGATGCCTAGCATGATAACTCCATTGTCATAATATTTCCCTATGTTCGCATTTCACCTCCACCAACCTGTATATTATAATAACTGGTGTAGGCACAGTAAATCCATGGCAACCGTAACTAAATATTTACTATTCTTGCAAATTGTTTTTAATGACTTAAGCCTCATTCCCACTGCTTATCATAGTCACAGTTTTTGACATAAGTTTTTGTCTTATTCATAAACATGCGCTGACCATTCACATCACAATATAAATTATGTTTATGACAATTTTATGACAGTTAATTCAATATACCTGTAAATATATTTTATTTATAAATTATAGCTTAAACTCGGCTTAAACCTATTTTTAAGTAATGATGAAACATTTTTATTTATATTTACCTTACTTTAATTACCTCTCGCCTCATATTCTATAAGAGAGGTATTGTAATGGGTCAAATTTTTCGAGTATGAGTTTTTGGTGGATAAGCACGTTTCAGGGTCTCTAGAATACGAATTTACTATTTTCACGATGATGTCTGTGTGTGTGTATGTGTGTGTGTGTGTGTTTGTATGAATGTATGGACTGACGATTTTTCGTCCACGATAACTGAAAAAGTATCAAACCTTTAATAACCAAATTTCATATTTAAGGTTTTAATAAGGATCTTAACACCGGATAAGATTTTGGTAGAAATCCGCAAACCGGAAGTAGTACTTTTTGAAACTTGATATAGTTTTTCTTAAATAAATTGGTACATTATGTATTTATGACAATTTTGGCAATTAAAAATAAAAGATAATATAATTATCTATGGGTACAGTTAATTTTAAATACATTTTGCTGGATCTGGTAGTATTTAGCAATAAAATAAAGTTCAATTAATATTCTACTTTTTTGAAGTACCAGTATCTTGTTGTCCATGATATGAAATTTGTTTCTACTTAAAATTTGAATTATGACACTGACAGTACAGTTGTCATCTTTTGCTTGCATCTTGGTTTACATTATCGTTTACATAAATTACATAAACATGAAACTATTAAAATGTAAGTAAAATTATTTACTAGATTAGTAGAATAAGCAGAATTAGGCGAGAGGTCGTGTGCTGGCCACAGCAGATTTTTTTTCTGTAGCATTATTAATATAATTTTTTGACATAAGAAGAACATTATCTGTTTGACAACAGCATTAAAAAGTGACAGGTATATAAATATATCGCTATCTCATAAAATAATTACTATGATTATAACAAAAATTTGAAGTTTGCATACATTTGTGATTGTGTTTATGACAAAGTATAAAAACTAAGACTAAAACAAGAACTGGGAATGTTTACACGTAATTCGGTATACCAAACTGTAAAAGACTATGACAACTAACAAAAGCTATGACTATGTTAAGCACTGGAATGAACCTTTACTTACCCATGGCCGTAGAGTCTAGGTCGATGCATTAATTTAAAAATCCTGGTGCCGAAGATTTGAATGTTGAATGTTGAATCTATGTGGAGACAAGCAGCAATTTTTGTGGTTTGTAGAAACCAGAGTAACCTCAGGCATAGAACAACTTCTATAGTTTTAGTTTATTAAGTTTCCGGCAGTGATTATCTAGAGACGAATTTAGGACCACGAATATGCAGCGAAATAACCCGAGGGACTGAAATGTTGCTTGAGTACACTTCCTTCGGAGAGGAAATTTTAACAGATGGGTTTACTCTTGCTCTTGGTTCTTAGTTGATCTTCCGGAATAATATTTTATCTTGAAAATTTAATTATGTGAGATGGTTCCACAGTGTGATTACTTTGCACTATCTTCTATGTAAACGTGTAATGGAAGTTTGTGGTTTGCAGATTTCGCCGGTGATTTCCATATCCTTCAATTTCCTGCAAAAAGATATTTATTTTTAGTAAACAAAACCACACACTACACACACAAATTTCAACACATTAGGGTACTTTTATTATAAGTTAACTGTAACTAAAATATTCGTAAATATGTTAATATATAAAATGTAGTTTTTTTTATTAGTAAACATACTAAATAAATATTAATAAAATAAATATGAAATATAAATTTAAAAAATGATAAATTATTTATTTATGTTTTCTACACTTAAGAACTATGTAGATACATTAAACTAATGAGGATTTTTTTAAACTAATTAAATACTCAAAATTGGAACCATTAACTTCTAAACAATATCCTAAACGATTATAAAAAGAATTTATAGCATTAGTTATTTACTGGGGAGTAATATTTTGGAAAGCACCACTAATTCGCTTATTTAATTGTTCAACATTAATTCTGTCACCATTGTACACATTTTTTAAGTGTCTACCTTGTTCTTAGGTGTAGAAAACATAAATAAATAATTTATCATTTCTTTAATTTATATTTAATATTTATTTTAGTATGTTCATTATCCCTATTTTTACTGATAAAAAACGCTCTAATGCATTGCTGTCATTCTGTAACACTGTACCTATGGTAATGAAACTACTCTATGTTTACTTATAAAAAAACTCTCTGTATTATTAATACGTTACTGTTCCCAAGACATTTTTCATTTATTACTATCGTCTAGTCGTAAATAAAATGCAATACAAAACTTGAATTGTAATGCAATTACATTGCTCGTGAAATTGCTAGCTATGAAATAAATTATAGAAATATGTACTTAAAAAAAACAATCACATTATTAGTAACAGTAAATGTTATTACGAGAATCCGTCCGGTAAGTGTTGAAAGACAACATCATTTCTTTCAATTATTAGTAACCTGAATTATTATTTATTTATGTTAAAAACTGACATTTTTACTATCATAAAATCTATTTACTATCATTTATAATGTTATAATTATTATTTTACTTAGAAATCTACAACGAAAAAGTAGCTTATTATATATGGTTGTATTCACAATTTTATGTAGAATCAAAATCTTAAAAATTATATGGGTGTTCCATTTAAAATATGGAAGTTGATGTCATTTCCGGCTAAACAGGAAGTAGGTAATAAAAATTCATTATTTATGTAGTTTAATGCGCCTTTGAATGTAGTTTATATACTAATAATATAAATGTAATTTACTTATAAATACAATTTTTGGGGGGTGCGCCTGTTCCAGGAAACGCCCGTATACAACCTATGACGCCATTTACTTACCCAAACTGGGTGTGGCAGTCTCACAAACTGTGCGTGTTTACATTTAGATTTTTTACCATTTCTTTAGAGATATACTTATATCTTGAAAATTAATATAAATATAATAGATAAGTATGAAGGTTTGGTTTACTTCATTGATTTTTCGTGATTTATTTATTACAATTCATATTTTTAGAAAATTTTTACGTCAAATTGCAAATGTATATCTTTTGCAGGGACGTAATTAAGGGTGGGCCTGGGTCTGAAAAGTTTCGGCCCACCCAAAAATGTTACAATACATTTACATTAGTTAACAGAAGAGATACCTATATTTTAAATATTTTATAATACCTAACATCATACTAAGGAAGAGATATAGATTTATACTTAATTGAGACAAAAAAATGTTTATGAATATGAATAGCGGATAGCTATAGATTTATTGCTGGTAAATGTTGTATTTTTGAATAGATATAATGTATTAACTTGTCAGTCTGAGTGCTCGTGCAATCTTTATCTATGAATAATCATATTCAACTGAGTACTGTTTTTCTACGAAATTAATTTCAGAAGGAACTAAGTCAAATTCCTTCAGCAGTGAAAATTTTTTTAATTTTTTTTAAATCCTAGTTACGTCCCTGATCTTTTGGTATTTTAGTTATAACAAATTACAAACACATAATTATAAGAATAACTAAAAAGTTAGTTTTGGTTTTTGTAGATGTATGGTTAGTAGTAGGTTCTTAAAGAAAATTAAAAATTCAAATTTATTTACATTACATTTTATTAATTAAGTAATGTTAATTTTACATTTGTATAGATAATATTTCTTAAAATTTTAAAATATTGCTAGTAACATGTGCCACAACCACAAGTAAAAGTAGAACAAACAATTCAGTGTTTAGGTTATTAAGTTTTTAAATATTTTAAAATTTCTTAAAATTTTAAAATATTGCTATCCACATGTGCCACAAGTAAAAGTAGAACAAACAATTCAGTGTTTAGGTTATTAAGTTTTTAAATATTTTAAAATTTCTTAAAATTTTAAAATATTGCTATTCACATGTGCCACAAGTAAAAGTAGAACAAACAATTCAGTGTTTAGGTTATTAATTTTCGTACACAACATATTATCTAATTACCTCTAGTTTCTTTCCACAGCACAAACCATAATTTGACTCCAAAAAAGTATACAATTTCCATAAATGAAATAACAGAGAATCCGACAAATAATCCTAAAAGTTCTCCGATTTTTGATAAAAAGTCAATTGGTCTTGTAAACTGATTTCGTTCAAGAGCTAGGAACTCTGAATCTTTAAAAAATACATTGACTATACTGATTTCTACTCTGTAACAAGAAATTCTAATAATTTGCAAACTTGAAATTTATTATGTGAATAATCTAAATCAGACTACATTCGGTATTTATTACATAATGCCTAGTGCACACGGAGAAACATTTTGACATGTTTCCTGAAAAAAGTTTCCGGAAACTTCATCATTTTAACGGCGCCTATAAAAATAAGGCGTTTTCAGGAAACGTTGTAAAGTGCAACTAACTTCTTATTTGTCAAATCGTCAAATGTGACATGTGATCATAAACATATTTATTGTTTTTTTAAAAAAATCTCCAATTTCTGGAAACTCTTTTCAGGAAACTTGTCAAAATGTTTCTCCGTGTGCACTGGGCATAATAAAATAATGGTTTAATTTAACCCTTATCCAATCTTAGACCTTGGACCTCCAAATATGAAATCTTTTTTCTTTTACGGTTTAAGTGGTTTTTTAAATTCAATTTTTAATCGAGAGAAGTGTTCGAAACTTCATCTCGTGCGATAAATAAAATGCAGTACTTTACCCTGACTGAATAGAAATGGGATTATTCACAGTTGTATTGAAAAGATATTCAGCTTGCGAAACTTGTACTTTATAGTCTAAAGAAGTGCAAGAATTAAGGCATTTGCAGCTGAAATATATTTTAAATTCCTTTATCTCAAGTTTGGTTTCCAATTTGTTATGCTGCTTGCTTAACATATCTTCATATTTGAAGAATAAATCTAAAACAGCATTCTGTAAATTTGATCTTAAATCTTAAGTCGTTCGTTAACACGTACTGTGCACTTCTTTTATGCAATCTAACTTTTTATATCCGCAAGTACTCGTAGAATTATCACCTAGAATATAAGAAATATACTTAGAAAAAGTGAGACTGAAACATATTAGTAATATATTCGATTATGCGGTAGATTAAGAACTATACCGATGTATCAATATTACAAACGACTTGTTGTCGTTATTCATTATGATCATTTTTAAAAGAATCTTTCGGGACTAAAACTCTTCTTTAGTCTTTATTTTTAGGGACCAAGGTTCTTAATTTGATCCCAAGGGATTGTTTTTTATATTTTTTAAATCCCGTTGCCAAGGAATTTAATTAATTAATCCTGTTGTCAAGTAAATTTGAGCTATTTGTTACAGAGTATCTATGGTAACAATATAAATATTTGTCATAAAGTTTACTGTCAAAAATTACAAAATGTGTATTCCTTTTAGCTATTTTGCATTCGTTCGAGGATAAAGTTCGACAATAGCGTACATACCACAGGACTAAAGTATCTTTTTGTCACATGTGCAAGCAAAATGAGCTGAAACGTGCTTGTTTAGAGGGAGCAAAACGCGTTTTTGCACCCTTAAGATATTTCTAGGGAGCAAAATATCTCAAGGGAGCAAAAACAAGCACGTTTCAGCTCATTTTGCGTGCACTAGTTACAAAAATAATTATCGTATGCACTTCGGGAGGAACGCTTTTGCTCTTTTGGGTGAATTGACAGAACTCGACTGATTCTCGGGCTGCCTTCAGTAACCCTCGATTCAGTCTTGTGCCGTCAATTCACCCACGGGAGCAAAATCGAGATTTTCTCCCTTGGCGCATAATGTACTATTAATTCCTGAGATGATTATTTTTCTAACCTTCAGCTCATGAAATAAACTTCACCCTCAGGATTAAATCATGCACTTCAGTCCTTTAATAAAATCGACCATAATAAGAATAATGTCTAATTATATTTTTGGTCATGAAATACAAAGTCTTAAGGCCGGCATTACACTATAAAAGTTCTTTGACAAAGATCCTTTATAAACTTTTTATAAAGAACTTTTATAGTGTAATGCCTTAGTATTCATCTTTAAATAATTATTTTTCCAATATATTTTTTATAAAATTAAAAATGTACCTACGTGGTAAGTAAAAAGGCACACATCCGCAATGCTGCTTAGTGATATTGACTAAACACTCAATTTTGCAGTTTTGCATCGTGTATATTTTAAAATATTTCAATTGCTTCTCGTGGGAGAAGTAACAGTTCCTAACTTTAATAGGAGTGTCGGATAAATATTTAGAAGTTTTGATCATTTCTGGCATAACAGCAAGTGTCACTTTACTGGTTGAAGATATGAAAAAATATTTTTCGGACATTCGTGGCAGTTCGGCGGGATTGTGAAAAACTACCTGAAAAATTGCTATAATTATTATTTATAGTAATAATGAAGTAAGAGCTTTTATATTATTTACGTTTGTGGTACACCAAATTTCCAACACCTACATTACAATACTCCATCATGTGATAATAGATAAGTTATTAATACAAGTTCGATAAAGCCAATGTAATGCAACGCGTGTGACATTAAATCAGTGTCATTAATCGTGTATCATTCAATATTTTATCTACGACGACTCTTTATTAGATTTTGTATTTGATGTTTGATATGTAGAAACAGAACCATGATCTGTCATTATCAAATATTCATTATAAATTCGTAATCACATTAAATGCCAAAATTAGTGTGCGAATTAGGTGTTAATGCACCGTCGTAGATAAAAATAAAATAATGTAACTAACATTACTTTATATCTTGTTGCTGTGAATCTGTGAAACTGAAGGTGGGTTTATGCTAAAAAATCTGACGTGGACACCACATGACTTCCTTGTACGCCTTGTGTGTTCATACTTTTCTTAATAACTAAAATGTAGAATAATATAAAAAATTCTTTTAACTTATTATACTAGTACTACTACTACTGCTACTATACTCACAAATATATTTTAGTCATTTTATTTAAACTGCAGAAGAAGATATAAAGCATATTTTACTATTGTCACTGTCATGTCATAATCATTTAAATTTTACGTAGTAACAAATGTTAATCGATCATGGACTACAAGATACCGAAATACTAAATTATAAATATATACTTTAATTATACCTAAATGATACCAAATACAAAAATATTTATAAAATACCGATTGTAGGTAATAATCACATAATCTTTCATTTAAAATTAAAAAATTTGTCTTAAATTAAATATTTGAAAAAAGTACTACTTCCGGTTTGTAGATTGAAACCAAAAATAGGAGGTGCACAACTAGATGCTATAACAGTCCTAAATACAAAATTTCAACTTTCTACGTCTAACCGTATTTGAGTTATGCGACACACATACGTCCGTCCGTCCGTACGTACGTACATACGTACGTACAGACGTCACGACGAAACTAGTCATAATGGATTCAGAAAAGGTCAAAACGGATATTTCCGTCAAAATCTGAGAACCGAAATTTTTCGCGATTACAATACTTCCTTACTCCGTACAAGGAGGTAAAAAAATATGCCTTCTTTTTATTTTTGACAGATATGTCAAATTTTTTGTATAAAATTACCTAAAGTAATCTAATATCTTATAGTTTTTTGTGGGTATGGATTAATTTCTTCGTATAAGAACATAAATGGCAATTATGAAAGTCGCAGCAACATCAGATTAACAATATAATCACGTTTTACTTCGTTAAGTTTAAAACTATTCTAATTCATATTCGTTATTCTTAAATTTTTGAGCATAAACCCACCTTCAGTTATTGATAATTTATACAGCCTGTTTCTATATCTCTGGACTTTAATAGGTTATATAATTTGATACACTGTTAAAAGAATTTTTTTTCAAAATTCGCTAAAATAATGGTAGTGAAAATTATAGTTTCATTGGTTTGAGCGTCGATTTAACTGTTTATTTATTATGATATTTAAGGAATATGGATAACATGGCTCTAGATTTATTAATTGATATTCAGTTATGACAACGTTTCGGTCATGATTATGACCATCTTTAGGTCTGGTCAACTAAATGAGCCTAGAATAGATGTTGATATTTAAAATATATACATAATTTGTAGAAGTGATCACTTCTACGAATCAATACTGATTCTAAAAAAATATTATGCTATTTATAAAATAAAATTATAAATGCTATCAGACTATCTACAAATAGTCACTTCTTATGTAATAATTAATAAATAAACAGTTAAATGGACGTTCAAACTAATGGAACTCTAATTTTCACTACCCTTATTTTTGCTAATTATGAAAAAAAATTCTGTTACCAGTGTATCAAATTATATAACCTATTAAAGTTACGTGCACAGATATAGAAACATCCTGTTTGATTTGATCACTTGGTACCGCTTTAGAGTTGTAATAAATTGAAGTAGGTTTTGGAAAATTTTATTTATCTAATGTAAGATGTTTATACTTTGAATCCTTTGGCGTTTGCACCACAATTAGGCTCTCTTTTGACACTGGAAATAAATAAATTGAAAGATAGACCGAATCTCATTCCTGCTTGGGTAGTTCTTAAAGGATATGCTTCAGTCTCGTTTAATTCAGAGTAGCCGTCTTCAATATTCCAGCCTGTGGTACGTCTGCTAATTTCAGCATTATCATGTGCACTAAAATGTTTCGTAGATGGTGTTAGAAAAATTATAATGCAGAACAACGTTTAACTGAAGTAATAACAATATCCAAAATAGTTATTTTTGTATTAAGCGCGCAAAGTTGATATTTTTTATGCGTAAGAATGTCACTAATTTGACGAGGCTTGCCGAGTTAAATAAGTCAGTCAAATGCACTAAAACATTTCGCGCTCGAAATACAAACAATATTTTTTCTATACGACTGTTATAGAATGATATCATTCTTACATCATTTTCAATAATTATAGAATGCTTACATTCTATCACTTGTTTTGTTACGTAATGGATTCATTCCGTCTTCCGTCACTAGTGATGGAATGAAATGTGTCGAGTAAAATAATTAACTTTATTCAATGTTTTTGGTTGGTGGGTAGCTTTAAAATACGTTTAGATTTATTAATTTTATGTAGAATATGATTTTATAAATACATTTTTATTTTAATAGTTTTAGGTTATGTTTTTTAATGCAATTACATTTATAGTCGTAGAGACGGTATAGTCTGCAACACGTTTGGAATGGCTATTCCGCTCTCGTGGAACCGTGAAACTCGCCTACGGTTCGTCTCACAAATTTTCCAATCGCGCTGAATATACTTCATTCCACACTTGTTGCAGAATATACTATTATACTCCTGTATTTTAATTCTATATTTCAATTAAAATTTGTTAAATTTATTAAAATTAGCAGTGTCTATAACCGTAAAAAACGTTTATGAAAACCGTAAAAAAATTTTCATGGTTTTGAATGGTTGTCAAGGAAACATAACAAAAAGAAGATTATGAAAAAAATACCAACTTCTTTGTTAACAATTTTAAAATGTCAAAATTTTTTGACAGTTGTAGAAAAAATATTTAACTAATAAACAACTATAAATAGCGTTAATCGAGGTTCTGCCTAAAGAAAATTAAAATTACACTATATCTGTATACAAATCTGTCCGACTTAGAGCGTTCATAGTATAGCAAAGTCCTTCTGAAGTAACAGTTGTTTTAAATATATACACATTCTCGTCATATGGGTTGTCGTAAAATTTGTTTTGCCATTTTACCAAATTGACAGTATCTACTCGATTCAATGAAACCTATAAAATATAGAAATTGATTTTTCAAATAATAATAAAATACAATCAAATAAACCCACGAATTTTTTATGTACATTGGCTATACCTATTCAGGTATACAACGAATAGCTTGTTTTAATTTCGGTTCTGATTGAACATTTTACTTATTATTTCCACAATAATAGCTATTAATATAACAAGAATATTATGCGATTTATAATACCGAGGATGTTGCTAAGCGACGAGGTGAAACCGAGTCTCATTGAACATCCAAGGGGGCTTAAATCGCATATATTCGCGTTATATTCAAAGCGTAATCGTATCATCAACGGCAGCGATGTTAAAACAAATCAACAATTTTATCTTGTCAATTAGTTGACAGTTTGCATATTATGGAAGGTTTTGATGTTATTATGGTTGTATCTAACAAGTCCGTAACCAATAAATTATAAGTATCTAACGAATTATGAGTAACTAACGTATTATGTTGTTTATAATTATCAATAAATGTTGAATATTAAAGGGTAATAACAGTTGATGATACGATTAATACTATAACAACCAGGGAGTCGAACCGGAGCTGAACCCGAAACCGAAAACCTAAATTAACCGAAAAAATTGAAAAACCTGAAACCGAACCCGAACCTTTATTTTAAATTTTAAAAGAGTTGAACTCGAATTCGAACCATAATTTTTAACCGGTTACTTGAAATACATATGGGTTTTTATTTTTTATATATGTTTTCTATAATGATTCACATTCAGAGACTTAAAAATTAAAATATGGTGCTATCATCTACCAGAATTTTATTTTACTTTCAATTCCAATTTTCATGTCGTTATATTGCCAACACTGAGAAACTGCCATGTTTTGACAGGGAAACAAACAAATGTAATGTGGCACCTGAATTATTGTACAATTTAGCCCAAGGTGCGTTGCCTGTACCAAGTGTTGAACGATTGTTTTCTTCATTAAAATTTATTTAGTCTCCTCAGCGATATAATTTAAAAGAAAACATATTGGAAGACATATTGTTAATATGTAATAATAATTATTTTTGTATTAATAATTAATATAGGTACCTACCTAAGTCATAAAATTTTTTGCTAAAAATATTTTTAAATCCGAATCCGCACCTGTATTAACCGCAGTGTTGTAATTTATCTAGATAAATCATCTAAATAATATATTTGTATCTATTATCTTATCTAGATATTTTTTTCTTATTTATCTATTATCTGATCTAGATAATATTACAAATTATCTATATCTAATTTTTAATTATCATCTAGATAATAATTTTAGTAAAATTATAACCAACTTTTTTCAATTATACCTACTTTATACTAGGTACTTTATATTTCTTTATATTATCTATAAATTATCTAGATAATAATAATTTATCTTTTATCTATTATCTAGAAAATTTTTTCAATGGTTATCTATTATCTTATCTAGATAAATAAAAAGTAAGTTATCTTTATCTTCATCTAGATAAAAAATATTGTTATCTACTACAACACTGATTAACCGTTATATTAAACGGTTAACCGGAGCAAAATTTTTTGGGTTCTGAAATTCGGAGCGGTATCCCTTAGCCTTTATTTTTGGTGAACTCGAACCATAAAACAATATGGTTCGACTCCCTGATAACAACTACCTATTTTGTTGAATAAGTAAATGAACTATACTAGTGCACATATCATCTCGCAAGTTTCCATTTGACTGTGTAAACCTCTAATTATTTCGATTTACTCTATTCATATTTGCAAACCAATTTTCATTTGCCAATTCCGGGGCTGTGCTGAAATTCAAATGATTTCTTCCGCAAATCAAAGCAACATCCCAAAATACTTTTGAACTGTAAATTATAATTTTTATGATTGTAAAAAAACATAAAATCTTATCACTTACGACCACGAGGGCAATTCAAGTAGAACAGGATTCTGCAGCCAGTATGTAAAATTAAACACATACTGATCTATTTTAGTATTCGGGCACACTGTAATCGCAGGAAATGGTATATCAAAAACTGACGAATATTCCGTTGCAAACGACACAACTATAGGATTATTCTTCCAATTGTTGTAAATTTTATTTAGAAAAAATGAACAGATCGCTATGCTCAGCATGATGCATATTAACCACCAGATTCTGAAACAATACAAATTGAACACTAATTTTGCAAACAATTGAATAATACTTCTCAAATAAACTGCTGTCTTCTTTCACTAAATATTTAAGGCCGCTTATAGTCGAATCCAAACAAAACTCTTTGCATTTATTCCAAATAGTTTGTCTTATTATTTTTTTGCGTCGTATTTTTTTCAATTTGGGCATATCAATACTGCCAGCAAGCATTTTTTCTAAGATTTATAAATATCAAAAAGTTATTATTGTTGAGCAGATTATGTAAGTCTGCGACACACAAGTTGGTTAAAAGGCGAGATATAAATGAAGGTATGCAAAGTGCACAGGATTATTATTTCGAAATATTACTTCAGTTTGATTACAACCATCAAAATGTATTACCTAAAGTAGTTCATTAGGATATACCTAATACATGATTATGAAGTACTCATGAATATATTGCAAAAGTTCCGAATAAAATATAACTTTTAATGAACCTATTTATCATAATCAGTAACACGACGTATCCTTGAATCTTGATGTTGTGTTTGATATGTTTTTATAGTAGAATAAAATATTGATATTTGGTTGGCTCGTTACTAAAAGACGAGTGTCCACAATAGGAAAAAATTTGAAGTGGCCAACACATGACCTCTCGCCATATTCTGCTATTTTTATTTTACTAATATAAGTAGGTATATATTTATATTATGTATAGGTACTTACTCGCAAATATACCATTGCACATGGGACTTGTAGTTTTTATAATATTAAAAAGTTTAAAATAATAAATATTTTCAAATTGTCAAAAAGTCAAAAATGTATTTGGCATTAGCACATTAACACTCAAATATTTTATTTTTTGTTTTAATTCATAAACATAAATCGAATATGACTTTTCATATACTCGTAGAGCAATATGATTTTTCTTAAATTATCTCGTTAATAAAGCATTTATGATAATATATGTTTCATTAAATATAACAGAAATTTAAAAAAAAAATTTTCTGTACCATTTATAAACTATTTAAATCTACTTTTTGAAATTCCCAGTATATTGTTGTCCATGATATGAAATTTGTTACTACACAAAATTTGAATTATTATGACAGTGACAATACAGTTGACATCTTTCGCTTGTATCTTGGTTTACATTATCGTTTACATATTACATGAACTTGAAACTATTAAAATGTAAGTAAAACTATTTATTAGATTAGTAGAATAAGCAGAATTAGGCGAGAGGTCGTGTGCTGGCCACAGCAGATATTTGTTATTTTACTTGACACTGAACTTTATTTTATTTTTATTTAATATCATAATAAATAAACAAATTTGCCTACGTATTTAACTCTAAAACAATAAAAAAATAAAAATCAAGTGTTAATAAAAAAAGCTTATTTCATTATGCTTTCAAGATGCTAGTATTAAATTACGTAATAGTATTCAAAAATAAATATAAGCTAGTAGGTACAAGGACAAAATATTCAAAACATTTTTATCAAATATTACTTAATATAATATTGTTTGTTATGATCAGCTACCAAAACTATGATTGAAATTTTAATATCGCCGCATGGGATTTCCCTGGCAACATTTTTATCTGTTTACGAGCATGTTTCCTCTCATTCAACGATTATTATTCTTGTGAAACACTATAACAGTGCAATAGTGATATATTCGCAATACAAAGTAAGTATCAGTTACATTTTTCGAACATTTTATTATTACAAAACAATATTTCAGTTTCAAAATGACTGATCCAGCCATTGAAAATTACGAAAAAATTGTTTAAAATTGTTCAACAATCCAAACATAAAATATGTGCCATTAGAAATAAAACCGATATCCGAAAATACTTAGATTTTTAGGGGAACACTGATACGAAAGAATTCAAAGAACATTTTTTCGTAAAAACGAAACCAACAAAAATTAAGTGCAAACAGAAGCAGCGAAAGAAACATGACGGTATAAAAACGAAATATTTTTATGATTTCTTGTTAAGGCTCATCTCTTGCTTTCAAATAAAAAGCAAAAAAGCATGTTACAATAAATAATTTTGTGACTTTGGTTTTGAAATAGATGATATCATATTTTACAATGATGTATTTATAGGTTGTGCTTACGTGGCTATAGAATGGAATTTACAAAAAACGTACCGTATTTTGTTAAATAATTTCTAAAAATTACAAAACATGCAAGTTTTACATCAATTATTACAGTCAATGGGTTAACTGTTTAAAAAATCTCTCTATACCCGTCTTCCGACTAATGTATATTATCGATTTCAAAAGAAATTTTTTATTTTTGTGTATTAATAAACGTATAATATGGATTATTAATTAATAAAAATTGCTGTCACAGCAATTAATAATTTGCATTTATTGATTCACTAATGAGTCATGATTCTTCATGTTTTTCAATAAGAAATTTTTTATAATACAGCCAGAATCGTTCAAATTGTTAATCTTCTGGATTTACAAGTGTAGCACCTTAAGAGTTTGAAAAATATTAACTTCGTTCGCATCAAATGATTACTACAGCATCCAAATCAATCTTGAGTGCTAAAACATTTAGCAAAAATTGGATTCTTAATCTACCAAAATTGTTTAATTTAAATTCAATGCAATATTTGGTAAAATCTTTGGCGCTATTTCATGGTGCAGGCATTGCTTATTAACAAACTAAATAAAAAATACTTTGAGTTGAACTAGAATATCCAGATATTCTTCAAGAAATATTTTTAGTAAGTTAGGGTAGGTAAGATATCTTACATTACCTATAGTTATCCAAAAGGGGTAACGATTGATGGGTCTATAAACTAGCGAGTAATAAATTGATTGTTTACCTGAAATTATGCATATAAAACAAAGTTTAAACGTAGTGCAAAACGCAAATATTTGAGAAATATTTGTGGAAGAAACCGAGTAGAACTTAAAACGTTGGTACATGGAGATACAAAAAATAAATAAATAGAAATATTGGCAGTGTTTATTATATAATTATTTCAGACATCACATTTCTTTTATCACATTAACCTAATCTTGGATTTCGTCGTCTTCGACGAATCAAGTTTTTAAAACTAGTTGGAGGTTCTCGATGGACATCTTCATCATCGGTTAACAGGTGCAGCTGCTTAGAATTAGCTTCTTGAAGAACTTTTTCAATATGTTCAATAGGATAATTCAATACTACGGCACCGCTACAAACTGATCGGCCCATACATTTAGGAGTATCAATAACAGGAGTGTACATTCCATCATCTAAGACAGTAAAAAAATAGAAGAAAAGGAAAAATGTAATGTTTAGTAATGTAAAAGTTTAGCATTAAAGCCCATTTAAAAGCCAATCAGTAATCTTCAATGGGAAGTAAACTGAGATAAAGGTAAATTGAAGTTGATTAACTTTGAAATGTAATTAAATAAATAATAAAAATTTATATGAATTATCAAGCTTTGTCGTATAAAAATAAAGAAACGAAATTTAATGTAGGTATAATATTTTATGACTTATGAGAGAAATGTTGACGATCCTCTACCGTGCCAGAAAACAGCAAAAACATGGATTTCGCGCGCCAATCCACAGCGTTTATTGTTTTGTTAAATATAATAGTCTAAAGATATTGTTGAACATACAAGTACAATCTACAAAACGGTCGGTGCAGAATTTTAAAAATTTCATAAATTTGAAGTCAATTCACTTATAAATAAAAGCTGTACAAAGGGGCGCCAAAACACTCTTTTTACAAATATTGCAGTTTTTTTTACAAATATGGGTGCTAACATTATTTTTTCCCCTCAAACATAAATTATTATTTGTTATTTTTATGTTTAACAAAACAATAAACGCTATAGAATAGCGTGCGGAATCAATGTTTTCTACCACGGGTAGAGAATCACTTTAAGCAGAAAGTAAGTATTAAAATATTTTTTACAAAATCTCTGAAAAAGCCGGGGTTCGAACCGCAACCTTCGGATTACTTATTTTATATTTTAGTAAAATGGTAAAATGTCAGAGCGAGTCCCCTCCTGATTGATATGATTGATTTAAATGTAAATATATTCACTCACCACCAAGGCAGAGGGTGCCAAATGAAACAATCAAAACAAGACCAACAATATTGAATACAGAAGTCATGTCGTTCGTTCAACTTTTAGCTATTTGAATAAACTGTGAAGAAAAACATTCAAAACATGTATTTATACGTAGCCCCTACGCTGGAAATTCCAGACAAAGCGCGTGGTTAATAGATTTGTAAATTTCCCTGCTCAGATTTCCTATTGATATAAGCCGCTGTGTAGAGACCGGATAAGATAATGAATCATGGGAACAAATTACCCAAAAAAATTAATTAAATGAGTCAAAGAAAAAACAGAAGCAGTACAAAAGTTTTAGTACCTGCATTACGTAGGTAGGTATTTATTGATTACTAATATATTTATAATATAATTTTTTCAATTTACATATCATGGTTAATTGATTATTTTATTGTATCCTTCGAGCATATACTGACTAGAGGCCGCCTTACGGCTTTTGTTGTGTTCGGAAGATATGCGGCAGGGGAGATTAGCGGGGTCGGAAGCCGTGATGTATTGAGGGATGCGTAATTTCTTAGTATTATTCCACAAAGTAAAATAACACTCACAAAACCTCATAAAACTATTCACAAAGTAAACGCAGAACTTAGGGTTATAGTAAAATGACATGTGTGACAAGAAGTAACAAAGAATAACAGCAAAACGCTGCCCGCAATACACCATGACTTCCAGCCCCGCAAGTCCCCCCTACTGCATATCTTCCGATCACAACAAGCTATGCATTGGTATAGGGAATTACTTCTCTAGTCAGTATATGCTCGAAGATTGTATCTTTATATGAGTAAAATCCCATTCATTTATGCATCATTTTATATTTAAGACTGTACACTTGTGACAAAAATATAGTGAAAAAGTGACCTCGCTATATTACAAATTATGCCCTTATTATAAAACCTACACTGTTCATATTTTATATATGGTTAGTTAACAGATAACTCTAGAGTGGTATGAAGCTATATTTTTGAAATACTCAATAGTTTATTGGTAAAAAATTTGTCAAAATATACAATTTGGTCTGTTTTAACTATTTTTTAGCCAGTTGTGTAGTTTTTTTTACAAAAATCGTTTCATACCACCCTTAGGAACAATGCAAGGAATCGATTATTTAAATCAAAATAATAATTAATAAAGCCACGATATGTAATATTAAAGGCAACAATAATTAATTCTTATTTTCTCTAATTTTTGTCGCAACAATATATTATATGAATAATTATTCAATTAAACAATGCTTTGTCATTACTCATGTAAAATTTCAGATTTTTTATTCGAGCAATATAATAATAATAATAATAAATTTATTTTGCCAATAGATCGTACATAGATATGTGGCACGTCAAAATAGAAAAGTTATGGTTAGGTTATAAATACATACAATAAATCAACATAAGTTAAATGTCATCATTCAAGTATTCATCAACAGAGTAGTAACACTTGTCAATTAAAAAGGATTTTAATTTATTTTTAAACAAAATATCAGATTTTATATAGCTCGAATCATAAATTCTGATTTTATTGCAGCAATATTGCAGTCAACAAGAAAGTGTAGCGCCTTAAGGGGCTATGCTTCTTGAGTGCAATAAGAATCAGAATTCACGATTCTGGCTATATTGCTCAAAATAAAAATCTGAAACTTTACATTAGTAACGACAAAGCATTGTTGAATTGAAAAATTCAAACTATATATTGTTCCGACAACAATTAGAGATAAAAAGAAATTAAACACTAGAATTTCGTGAGGATCTCATGAATAAACTATAAAAGTTATCATTGAGTTTAAAGACAAAATGAGTAGAACATAGATGTAAAAAGGGCGGAAAAACAATAAAACTATAATTTTATCAACAGAATTGCCATAAATTATATCTAAACTTGTACAATTTTCGCCGATTTTCGCATAATTATTAAAGCCAAACTAATTACATTAATAAAAGATTTTGAAGATTCCGCACTTTTAGTATGCTTCCTTAATCTACATACAAAAATTCAACATCATACGTATAACAGTATTAGATTGAGATCCTCACAAAAATTACTCGTTTTTCAATGCGTATTATTGCTACGCAATAGGCTCTTAACTATATATCTTTACCATTTTTTAGCGGACAAAATAATGTCGTTTACATTTAAATTAATTATATAGTAATAATAATAATAATAATTTTATTCCAAAATAGTATAACGTATCTATACAAAGAACAAAATAAAATTACAAAGGTAGGTTATATTTGAAAAAAAGTTACAATAATTAAAGTAGATACAACTCATTTTTCAAAGAATTAATTTACATGATAGTAAGCTTTGTCTGAAAGATAGGTATTTAATGATTTTTTAAAACTTTTTAGTGGAAATTCCTTAGTTTCTTGTTCTATATGATTGTAGGTATATTTTTATACAGATGATACAATTGAAGGTATAGTAGGTAACCAAATGCTTTATGCGATCGACTTAGGTGTGAATCGAGTCATGTACGTTTTCCAGTTTATTGCACAAAAATTTATCCTGTGGTGTACTAACTACTAATTGGAGCAAGTGCAATATATGTATTGCATGCTAGTTCGGCACTGATCATTCCTGTCCCAAAATGTAGGGCGAACAAACAGATGTAGTTCTGCATGATTGTGATTGGTGGCTATAATACAAATCAAACCTGTGTTTCCATGTGTAAATAATGAAATAAATTCAATTTAAATTAAATTTCTATTTACTGAATTATATTTAAATTTCATTTACAAACATAGTTGGTGCGAAACCACATTTGATTAGTGACCGTTATTTGCAAATGTACACAAAGTTAAAATGTTTAGTTTTCTGATTTGGTACATGGCAGTTTACATACGCTATAAATAAACGTACCTTTTGTCCTTAATCTGCCAATAAATTGAGGAAAATCATTAATTAATGTTGACAAAATAAAAACGTGCTAACAAAACGGGACACAAAATAAATATTTATAAATAAAAACAAATATTTATAAATAAATAGAAATTTAAAACTATTTTTAAATTGTAGATTTATAATAATAAACAGTTGCGAAATAAATGTAATGTCTAGAGAGATAAGTTTACGTTTTTTGCAAGTGAGAATGTCACATATTTGACGAGGGTTGCCGAGTTAAATAAGTTATTCGAACGCACTAAAACATTTCGCGCTCGATATACAAATAACATTTTTTCTACAACTGTATACCAATTCAAAGTTTTAATAAAATTAGGTATCAAATTCGTGGAAAAAATTATTTGTATATACCTAGGATGCGAAATGGCTGTTTCGCGTCCGACAGAATTTTTGGCCAAGGCGAAAGCCGAAGCATAAAAATTGTCGAGTTATACACAATGTTTTTTTAATCTACGACTGAGGTCCAAGCAAAAAAACACTTTGCGCGTCTCCCATGACAACGTGTGCTAAATTATTTTATTCCTTACATAAAAGAAACTGACAGAATCAAACATTTTTTTTGTTTCTTTATTTCGATATTATTGGTATCGTTATGATTACAAAATAAAACATAAATTGCGTATGAACATAGATTGAACTAATTAAATACCATTATTTTAATAACAAATAATTTCAGTCGTAGACAAAATTATGTGTGTATTTCGAGCGTAAAGTGTATTATTTGTTCCTCTTGCACTATTGACCTTCAGCTCACGCTGCAATTACCGTGCGCGAGTAACAAATATGCACTTTACGCTCTTAATACACAAATAACTATTGTGCAATTTCAATGCGTATATAATTAAAAGCACACATTTAATTTTTTGTAACAACTGTCAAAAATGCACAACTCAATACAAGGTAATAGTAACTCGACCGCGAAATGTCTTAAACAAAAATGTTTTACTTCGCGGTCTGAATTGCAGACGTCAATGTCAACCAAGTCAACTTTTGGTTGGTTGTCAAGGTTACATAACAAAAAGAAAATTGAGTAAAAAACACCAACTTTGTTAACAATTTAAAAATATTGACATTTATTGAAAGTTGTAGAAAAAATCATTTTAAAAAGATAACCTACCATTCTTTTTTTTTCTGTACCTACTTACATGCAGTTCTAAAAGTCTGCAAGAAATGTTGGACAAGTCTGTAACGCATAAATTAAATTAAATTTCAAAAGAGCTCAAAACATTTCATTTGAAACGTAAATGCAATAACGTAATACATATAATGAAAGTATAGAAAGAGGAAATGTTAATTATTTTTACAATAATGCAAAATTGACGCTGCAGGCTGTAGGGCAAACGCATAATGACTGAATAGCACATCCCCTGATAAATCGAATATGCGTGCATTGTGGAGACTTCATTAGGTATAAATAACATTATTATAATACATTATTGTTCATTAACATCCAACGTATATCACATGTCGTCAGTGAACAATAACCAAAGCGCCGGGCGCGTTTTACATTGTTTGACAGGTTACACGATACGTCTGTGCAAACAACGTTAATTAAAAGTAATATAGTTGAATAAACATTCATATCAGCCGCACTATTCCGTGTTGACATTGTGTTGCAACTGCTGTATTTCAGCTCGTCGTATATTTCCAATATTTGATTTATCAGAACGAATCGAAGAACTGGACGGGGCTAATCATATCTGAAACAGTTTTTGTGTCGTCCTAACAAAGGGTTAAGCATAGGGCACAGAAAATTTAAAAATAACTTTAAACTAAGACTGTTAAGTAGCATTCACAATCAGAAATTAGTGGCAGTGGTAGAATATTAGTAGTAACGGTAGTGGCAGAGGTAAAAGTTTGACACCGTGTTTGTAATAGGAACCATTCATATTAAAAATTCTAAAAATTAGTGGTGAAGTAGCGATATCGGTAACGTAGTGGTAATGGTACAAGTTTGCAAGCTCCAAACTTTTACCACTGCTTCGCCACTAATTCTACCATGAGTGATAGAAACCGAAAGATGTTTATGTTATGTTTGACTGCATGTGCAATATATAAATCTTTATTGAAATTAGAAAGTATATCTTTGTCTATAATCGTCGAACGTATACAAAAACAGTTCAGAATGACAGCTAGTATAGCAGTATAGGCAACTTTAGAATTTCACACCAGATTGAATGAAATATCCCTGTTTATTACCATACACTAATTTTTTCTATTCTGAACGGCGAGTGGTGCTAGACTTTAATTTTATAATTTTGTTACCACAACCACTGCCACTAATTCTACGGTTGCCACTAATTTTGTTTTGTGAATGGGCCTTTACTGTTTGATAAATTAAGCGCAAGCATCATAATGTATGGGGCTGAGATTTGGGGTTGAAAAGAGCAAAGCAAAATAGAAAAAATACAAACAAAATATGTTCGATGGATACTCGGACTAGATACACAAACACCGGTGTATATAATAGAGGAAGAAACAAAACGGTTCAAAATGAAGACAGAAGCAGGAAGAAGAGCAATGAAGTTTGAAGAGAAATTAAGAAGGACACCATGGAAAAGCCTGTTGGGTGGAAATATCAAGAAAAGAAGAAAGAAAACAAGAAAAGAATCAATGGGAAGTAAAACGAGCAAAATTTTATGAAAATAACGGACATTCAACGACAGCGACAGAAAGACGAAGAAATACAGGCTACAAAATGGTGGACGAAATTACACAGACAGAACAACCTACTTGACATAAATCGTCCATGGGATGTTTAAAAATATCTTATTCTTGTACTTTAAGTGATGTTACGTAAGTCTATCCTGGCCACATCCTGAGTACGATCAAAAATTACATACTCAATACAAACATCTCAGAGAATTACATGGGATGCATAATTGTGATATTATTACCAAATTACAACATTGGGATGTAACATAGATAAAGTTACCAAGGGCAGACATTAGCAATCGCTAAGATATTATTAGGATGTTAATGGGCAAATATAGCAAGTAACAAGCCGGGATGTTCACATTCTTGAAATGTTCTGGGGATTTTATTTTGTCAAGTGGGAAGATATTCAAATTCAAATAAGAAGAGAAAAGATAAATAAATCAACTTATAATCCAAGATACAAACACTTATTGACCACAAATAAACCACGATACTTGACAACAGACAACAAAAATGTAAAAATAATTGCAAGATATAGAGCAGGAAACGGAGAAAAAAGAAATAAATACTGGATGAGAGACGACGACAGACAATGCAGAATATGTGGGAGAGACTTTGAGACCATAGACCATTTAAGAAGAGACTGCAACGAAAAGTCAAATCAACACAACAAATTCTACATGACGGAAACCCAGACACGGAATGGATGAAAATAGTATACAGTAATAAGAACAAAATAAAAATGTTGAACATAAAAATATACCTATCACTTTAAATGTAAGTGCAAATGTAATATTGTAAAGATTTTGTACACCGAAAGTTAACAATAAACTATTTACTACATTGTGTTGCAACTGCTGTATTTCAGCGCCGTTCGCCGCATATTTCCAATGTTTGATTTATCAGAACGAATCGAAGAACTGGACACGGCTAATCATATCTGAAACAGTTTTCGTGTCGTACTAACAAAGGGTTAAGCTAATGACGACACTGGTTCGCACTACGAGTTCATATCGGCACTAATTGACGATTCTATGACGAGGATTATTTTTGGAAAGGACGTACACAAAGTTTTGACAGTGCAAGTGCAAAGTTAACAAAGCAATGTTAGGTGGTGACACTGTTTTGTTTCAGTTGCCTATTTAATTATGCAGTGCAACACAGTGTAATAGAACAAGTACTATACAGGCTGTTCCACAACTTAGGACAAAAAATGAACTGGTATATACTGTACGACGTGCTGATCATGAAACAAAAAGAATTTTTCTTAAATTCGCAAAAAATTGCAACGTATTTCAAACAAACATTTTTTGCTACTGGTCGGTAGTTATTTTTAATAATTTTTTCCAAATCTTCTACAATGAAAGGTAATTGTTTACATAATATCTACTACAAATAAATATCAATATATACCATCAAAACAGTGATACTTAAAATGTACACACGTCAAGTAAACTACCCTTAACATTTCAAATTTAGTCGTCATTTTCAAAGTGAGGGGGTTCAGGTGACGTCAAGCCCTTCTTTTTGCAGTCAATCGAACAAAAAATGTAGGTAAAGAAAACTGAGCATAGCATGTACTGGCTAACTAGAGAATCTACAATAATTGTAGATTGAAATTATTTCAACATCGAAAACATAGCATCGTTGTCCCATCATATATCATTTATTTTTTAACACAGATGAATGAAAACAAATCTTATTGTTAACAAAGCTTCAATTTATGTCCCTCTATTTTCAGAAATTTAAAATAGCTTTTTGTTCATCAGAAAAAAATCTTAAAAATCGAGAAAAATTGGTTATTTCAAAGTCATTTTTTTCCAAAATCATAAGTTAAAGAAAAAAAATGAAAACAGAGAGACCTTCTAACATCTTTTGGTGACATGTTTACATATATGTTGTAAATAATGGAAAAACCTCTAAATTCCAAATGATCATGGGACGCGCACACCTCTGTTTTACTATAAATTTAACTACCAGACGGACCTCTTAACAATAATACGCATATTTATTTCTGAAATACGGCGTGCTCAAACAATCTGCGCGATTCAGAATTTACCCCCAGCAAAATAGATGGTTGCAGTGGCGGATCTAGAAAATCGCCAAGAAGGAGGCGAATTCTTATTAAAAGTAATATTTTGATGCTGTTCTTTGAAAAAGAAATGAAAAATTGCGCCGCAGACGAAAATTTTTTAGGGTTAAAGGTCAACGACTGTTTCATTAAAAGTCAAGTTTATCTATAAAGCGGAAATTACATATATGTATTTTACCCTTTTTCACGAGTAAAAATCAGGGTTGGCAAAAAATATGTTTTTTTATTTTAAACAAAAAAACTGTTTTTTTTGTTTAAAACAGTTTTTTTTGTTTAAAACGTGTTTTTTACTGATTTAAAAAAAACATGTTTAAAACACACAAAAAAACAATGTTTTAATCAGCAAGGAGTTCTGAAATATGCATCATTACGCACTATGGCGATAAATATGCTGGGGATTCCCCTACCTATACTTATTATTATGGCTATGGGTGACAACAATAGTGAGAAACAGTATATGTTATAGCAATATGAACTTTGTTTTGTTACGTAGATAAAGTATTAAAAATGTTAAAACGTGTTTCAAATATATGTTTAAAACGTGTTTTAAACATGTTTTAAACATGTTTAAAACGTGTGTTAAAAACTTGCTTTGTTTTAAACAAGTTTTAAACATTTGTTTAAAACGAAATGTTTTAAACGTGCCAACCCTGGTAAAAATTAAAATAAATAACAAATTTAAAAAATAAATGAAATGAAAATTGGGAAATTTCTTTAACTTTAATTTGTCAACGATTTCTTAAACTTTTAAAGATCAAATTCTCTCAAAGGGGGGCGATCGCCCCATTGCCCTCCCCTTGGATCCGCCACTGGACGGCTGTCGCATCTGATTACGAAGTATAGGTAACCTGAAGTAAAGCTACCACACCCAAGTTGGGAAAAAGGCGTAATAGAAAAATTATATGAGCTCGATACATGTATTATTTTCTTCTGCACTGATTTTCAATTCGAAGTTGAATCATGTGATTAGCGATTGAAAATCAAGCAGTCCTGACCAGTTTCTCGCGGCGTTAAATCAAAATTATCGGCTCGAAGTTAAAATAATCGCACTTTAAACACGTCGCCAGATGTGATACTCGGGATTTAATTAAATAATTTCACTCGCGTAGAGATTTGAGCGACCGAATTATTATGACGGATAAACTGGAAAGTCCACAGTCCGCCGTTAATATCGGGTTTAATTTAGCGGGTCCATTGTCGAGGAGCAGTAGTTCGCAATTAGTAATTACAGATATTACTTGGCTAGCTCAAGGGGCAAGGGGCTAATTGTGCGGATCACACTCGCGTGGAATATACGGGGTGTCTCTGAATTCTCAAATATGTGGGCATTGCAGCAGTAGGGATTATAATTTTTTTATTACATTATTAAGTATCTATAACATGATATTTCGGTAATTTTTGATTTTTTAATATGCTATTATTTTTTGTTTTACGATATAATGCTCCGTTTAGCTAAAAAAAATATTTAAACCCAATCGGTTACCTCCATTTTATTGTGCTCATGTCATATGTTACATCTTAAGCTCTTACCATACCAAATTTGAAATCAATCTGTATTGGTGCTGGAAGGGGACTGAAAATTTAAAAAATGTTTATATTATGTTGGCTGGTAACCGCACACACGGTAAAATGGGTCTGTATTTATGATAAACAGTATGTGGAGGTGCTACACCCAAAGCGTGATACGTTTGTATGTTATAGATTAATTTATTATTAATATAATGTCGAAAACCGCGTCTCAATTTGTTATATAGTTCTAGAGATATGTGTACTAATAGTTTACACCCAGAATTGGGTGTAAAATTATTTATATAACAAAGCTTAAATCATTTTATTAACTGTACATTAGTTGCCAATGTGTTTTTATGTTTAACATAATAGATTATTTTATAATTAGTCATATACCCAAAATGGGTGTATAAACACTAATTTTGGGTGTATAAATAGGTTTCTTGAGTATTTTTACATGTACGTACAAATTTTCAGAAGTTTTCCACAATAACTACATGCAACAGATATAAATTATTTAAGAATAAATTCTCTTCCCACCCAAAACTGGGTGCGCGGATTGTAATTTAGGGTTTAGAAATGGATTCCTCTGACTTTTTTACATGGGTATACAAATTTTCATCATTTTCCTACGTCTAGTATAGCCACAAATCAAAATATAAAATTAATTCATATTATTTTGGGCTCCAAAAAAACTGCAAATGATTCTGGAAGAGAGTATAGAATAAGATTTTTTTGAAATGGAACCCAACGGTGCGAGATACGCGATATATTGAGAAAAAGTTACGATTTTAGTGAATATAACCTCACAAAAAATTTCAAAATGCAATAACTTTATTAATAAAACGTTTTTCGGAGAAAATTAAGGGCTGAAAATCTCTTCTTCGGCCTAAAGTTTGTTACCCCCCCATGTTTTTCGGTGGAGCCAGTCTAATAAGCTCAAAAAAAATTCGCAAAATTTTAATTATTTTAAAATATTAGAAATAAAGTCGTCCACGTGTAGATATTTTGACATTTATAATTAAAATGGTCGCTATAGTCTATTTCACTTCCATTTTGAATATTAAATTAATAATTATGTTGTTATTTATCGTAGGAAACCGGCGAAAATTGGTAGTCAGGGGTAAAATTGTCCGAGGAACTCGAATCCGGCCTCAGAAACACCGTGTCTCGACTACGAGACCTCGTATAACGAGATTTATTGTACCCCTCTATAGTTTAACATGTGAAATTGAAGGGGTTAATTAAATTAAGTAATTTCTATGTTACTAATCGTAGAATAACCATGAAAATTTGGATTCTAGTGTAAAATTGTCCAAGGAACATGATCCCGCTCTCAAAAATCACGAATTTCTATTTGTGGGCCCCGAATTACTACATTTTACTGGTTTTCCTATACCTTTAACATGGGGGACCACCTATAACTTCGTTAATAATCCTAAAAATATAACAAACCTTTCTACAGCTACTACTTATAAACTATGCAATTTGACATCGTTATAAACATCAAATAAATAAAAAAAAACTTAATACTAACCAATACTAACAATCCACAACTGTCTGTTTCCAAACACCTAGACCAACTGAATTCGAAATTCATATTCAACAACTAATGACATAGTAGGTAGTTTAATTAAATGTCTGGTTATCTAATCTGTTTGTTATTTTATTTAATTAAGTGACAAATCACTGTACATTTTCGTCATAAGAAGAAACAATTTTGATTATTTTTTTTTGAAAATACAGGCTGTCTCTATACTTCGGGAAAAAAATTAAAGGTTATATACTGTAAGACGTACTGATCATGGAACAAAAGGAATTTTTTTTAAATTCGCAAAATTTACTTGAAATGAACATTTTTAGAACAACTGCAACAGCGTGGTTTATTAAAAGAAACATAATTTTTAATTACACAACATCAGACATTTATTTGGCGTTGTGTAAACAATTACTACTTGTATTATTAGTAGATTTAAATAAAATCATTAGAAATAGCTATCAACCAGTGGCTAATAAAATGTTTCCTTTAAATACCAAGCAAATTATTTTGCGAATTTTAAAAAAATTCTTTTTGTTCCATGAACAGTATGTCTTATAGTATATACCCTTTAATTTTTTTCCCGAAGTACAGAGACACCCTGTATAATATAGTCTATGTCACCCGGGGATAGTGTAGCTTCCCAACGGTGAAAGAATTTTTCAAATCGGTCCAGTACTTTGAAGCAAAATTCTGCTAATTCGTTTTGTTTTAGGTCTCCGTATGTATATTTTAAAGACACCCTGTATATTCCTCTCTTACTCTACCACGTACGTGGGGTGTGGGTGTATAGAATGCGAGGAGAATTCCAAATGAGAAAGACTGCATTGCTCCAGGCGAGAAGAAACTATGCTGAGAATAGTTCGACTATTTGGAAAAAGGATGAAAGCGTTATTACTGACAGATGTAATTAAACTTTGGAACTAATCAGTTCTGCTTTTATCATCCTTTTAATTTCAAAGATCTTTCGCGTATTCTCGAATTTCTAACATTTTTTATTAATAAAAATCCATTCAATTAGATTGGGAAATTAGGTTTTCGTATTTTTTGTCTCCGGAAATTAAAATTTAATCAAAATAGAACGCAGATTTAAGTTTGTTTTCGACACCTTTCGTGGCATCATCTGGGCAAAACGAAAATACATAAAATCACATACACAATTTGTAAAAACTATACAATATAAACACTTACAGACTTAAATTATGGAAATAGTAAACCATCAAAGTGATGTTGTCAAGTATAAGTTAAATCGAGCACTTCTAGTACATACTACCATCTCTTCTTTACTTTTCACTCTAGTAACTGTTTTCTGAGATGATAGTATGTACTCGATTTATTTTTACTTTACAACATCACTTTGATTAATCAAACAACAGCTTTCTTGGGTATCAGTCAACAATATATTTGGGAACTACCCTCAACGTTTCGGTCATACCAGGGCCATCCTCAGGAGAGTGGTGTCAAAAATTCTGACGACCATTACTTGGTATGTATGTATGTTTAAGTTGTTTTTAATTATTTATTATTTATTTAATTTCTTTAATGAATTTTAACATGTACCACAAACAATTGTTGACACCACCCTCCTGAGGATGGCCCTGGTAGGGCCGAAACGTTGAGGGTAGTTCCCAAATATATTGTTTAAGCTGATACCCAAGAAAGCTGTTGTTTATGATTTATCAATCTTCCAGCCAAGAAAACTCTTTCACTAAGTAATTACTTTGATTGTTTACTATTTCCATAAAATTTAAATCTGTAAGTGTTTATATTATATAATTTTTACAAATTGTGTATTTGAATTTATGTATTTTCGTAGTTTGCCCTGATGATGCCACAAAAGGTGGCGGTTGCCGGTTGCCCAGTTGGCCTTTGGACTAGGTAAATTAATTAGTTAAATATACTGACTGCATTCTTGTGTAATCCCCTTATTCATCAACCTGTACTTAATATTCTATTTTCAAATCCATTTTATATTACTGTTACCAAAAGCCAGTGGTTAGCTAAGCGGTAGAGGGTCCGCCTAGCATGCTAGCGGCCCCCAGTTCGATTCCCAGCTCAGCCGACAATAATACCACTGGGCCCGACTGGTTGGATTTCACCATAATAATATCTACCAATCTGAAATTGGGAGTTAATCCTGTAGGATGGTCACCATCAAAATAAAAATAAAAGGACTTAATGTTGTTTAGATTTAAATGCAAATCAACTAGTCAAACAATTTCGCATAAGTGAAATTTGTAGGTCAAAACGTTCTCGAAACTCGAAGTAAGAAAGACGAAAGCGAATTCCGGCTGGAAGTGAGTCAACCATCCACCAAGCCATCAAAAACTAATTTCAAAAAATCTCCCGTCCTCCGTGCTCCGTCCAGTGTCAGTGTTGGCGTGAAACAGCCAAGCAGCGCAAGTTGTGAATGTGAAAATTGACGAGATCCGAACATTCCCTGCTGACAGCTCCATTACTGGTTGCAATTGGATGTCACGTGACTTCGACGCGCGGGCCACACTTGTCAGCCCCTGGAGCTGCAGCTGAAGCTGAAACCACCGCCGGGCGCTCCATCAACGCGCCCGATTAATCAAAGAGATCTGATAGCCGCGGTGAAATGAACAACGACTGATATTATTACTTCTTTCTTTCCTGCTGCTCACTGCCCTAGCAGTGGCGTGGTCAAACGGAACGCTAGGTTTCTTGAAAATCTATTTTTTAGACATATCGTAATTGTTTTCTAAAAAATCTGATGTGGCCAGCACATAACCTCTCGACTAATCTAGACTTATAAACATAAATGTATACGTACAATCCGGTGCCCATTTAAAATATCCAATAAAAATCTAAAATATTCAAACACAGAAATTATATCACCTGAATCAAAAGATTAATTCAAATGAAAACTCTTCTGTGTCGAAGCCATCTTCCGTTCAATTACTACATTTACCTAATATCTTATTTCTTATATGGCGTTTATTTTTAATTTTATTCCATTCAAGTTAATCAAATTTCCATTATACAGGGTGATTTATCGTAACTTACTTATTTCAAAATGCAATAATGCCCATTTTATGAATCAGAAACTTTTTATTTTTATTTTATAATGTAGGTACATATCTAAAGTTTTGTTTCACCCAGTTTTCAAAATCATAATCAGGTAGATGAAGCCCCCCATTGTCTACATCTACACACTGAATAAGCCGATTTCTATGGCGTTTGTCATAACCCTTTCCAGCATGGCAGCGGGTATGTTGGCAATTTTGGCCCGGATGTTGGCCTTCAGGTCTTGTAGGGTCCTTGGACGGTTGACGTAAACGCAGGATTTCAAAAAAACACACAAAAAATCATAAGGAGCCAAATGCTCCGTACTCCAACGCATGATGGCGACTGACCGGATGGGGAACAAAACTTTAAAAATGCACCTGTCGAATGAGATCACTCTCTCCCCACTACGATCCCTACAGCCTGAATGGTACGCATTTTAAAAAAGCAAGTTATGATGAATCACCCTGTACAATCAAAAATCCAGTGGTTGCAAACCTGGGTTTAAATTTACAAATTAAAAAAAAATCAGTTTGTTCCAAGGTCAGTAAGTTGAGTAATATATGCCATTGAAATATATGCTCGAAGTTGTCACTTTTAGGCTGATGATGGCAGCTTTGAGTGCCATAACGTCGACAAATATGAATAAGAACAAGAACGCGTGGTTGTTAATTTGGTTCGTTAATTTCACGAACAGGAACAGAGGTATGCATATGCATGCATTTTATGTAAATTTACCTATGTGTAATTAGATGAAAATAATTTTCTCTTTTATTTAAAAAGCAGTTAAACCGAAAAATCCTCGCCTTGAGCTACGCCACTGTGCCGTATTAACACCGCAGAGGGTGTTAAGAGATGACAATTTTAGTGATTAATTTCGGGAGTAGGTAGACACGTGGGGATTCGCTTTCAACAAGAAGAAAACTGTTTTATTGAAGACGGTATCTCCAAACCCGAAAATGAAAGAAATATTTTTCTTGTGTGTTTGTTAATAGATATTTATACACCAAGTGAGTACGTGAATGTTTATTCAAGAGAAGAAAGTGGGATAATTTCTTCCAGTGAATAAACATTCGTATCTCATGTGATTTATACAATATTGTATTCAATTTTGACGAAATTATTTCAAATATATGAATTATAAATTGAATAAAATATCAAAAAATGAAAAATAACCTACTAAAATAAATAGTTTGATGCATTTATTGAAAATATCATAAATGTAGGTACGTATAATAATCTGATGAACAAAAATAGTTGCATACAAATTATGAATTGCTGTTGATATTTGGTTAATAACAAAGATATAATTTCCAATGAAATAAATAATGAATTAGTAATTTATAAAACAGCTTATAATTTTCACACATGAAAAGTCAATACTCTGTCGGAATTCATAATAAAATACTAATTTAAATTCTTCAAATATAGTATTCATAAATCAATTAATTTTGAATGGCTAGTAAATTCACAATAATTCATGGCTCGTTTAACTCAAACAGTATTTAATCAAATGTGACAGATCCTGTCAATTTAAAATGTTTTAAATGGATAGTATATTTTACAAAACCGGTGATTGTATCTTTTAAAGGGGATCCGAATTAATGCAAAAATAATTTGCCAAATATTAACAGAACATGCAAGCAGATCTGCAAATAGCGGAACCAACAACAAAAATGAAAATAAAATTGGTCGGGAACTTGGTTGTTGAAATAAGCATAATGATGGAATTTTATTTCATTTCGTTTCGAACAGTAAATTTATTTTGTAAAAAGTGCCAATCTCAATAAAATAACTTGGTCAAAATTTAAAAAAATAATTTAGGTCGCAAAATTTCGCGGCACATCTTATAAGAACCGACAACACACCAGTATGTATAGCGACCAGTGTTGTAATAGTTAACAATAATTTGTATATAGATAAAGATAAAGATAACTTACTTTTTATTTATCTAGATAAGATAATAGATAACCATTGAAAAAATTATCTGGATAATAGGTAAAAGATAAATAATTATTATCTAGACAATTATTAAATAATTTATAGATAATATAAAAAAATATAAAGTACACGTCATAAAGTATAAGTGGAGAGCTTGTGTTTTGTATGCTTGCAAAGTTTGATTAGATTTGAATTCGATAAAAATTACAATTGAAAAAAGTTTATATATAATATACTTAAATTATTATCAATATGATAATTATTACAAAATACATAACGATAATTGGTAATTTTATCAAGACAAGATAATATTACATAAATAAGAAAAAAATTATCCAGATAAGAGAATAGATAAAAATATATTATCTAGATGATTTATCTAGATAAGTTACAACACTGGTCGTCGCGACCAGTTTGAAAAACAGTGCAATATTAAATAATATACCTAATAGATTTTTCTAAATGGGGTTATTATATTTTTTGTATTTGTTTTTTTAGACAAGATCATAAAATAGGTCAAAGAAAATCATAATATTCTGACATAAGGTGCTTATTGATATGGAAGTTAATTTAATTTCTTTATTCCTGTAGTGTTTAATTTAATTAAGCGGTAAAAATGAATTAAAATACCTTAATTGTAATTCATTAGATAGAGCATCTTGAGCTGTAAATAATTTAATTGCCTCTTACGCATAATTAAATTTAAATAAGGCCTACAAAATGATTAATAACAACTCAACCCTTCAGAATTTCCCGTCTCCCCAGAAAAAAGAAACGTTTTTCTCGTTATTAAAATACAATCAAGCATTTAATTTAAGCAGCAAAAAATTAAATAAAAATAAAAGCACTACTTTACTGTTCTTCAAATTAGCAAAAAATATTTCTCTTTGGCCGGAGAAAAATTAAATCCGTGATGAAATAGGAGCGGGAAGAATGGAGATAGTTAATAAAAGAAAATTGCGAATTGATTGTCGGGTATTATTTTGTAATTCCCGCGTCATCTTGACTTTATTAATTAGCGAGTTGCGATAGGCGTGGACTTGGCCGTACTTTTCGTTTTCTCATTAGCCCCGTCTTCTTATACACTGAAGTTTGACATCCTGTTTTATCTCCGGAAGATGTTTTTTGCGAGGATTATACTTCACTTGAGGTACTAACTATCTCGTTTAAGTTTTTGTTCAGCTATTTATCGGAAGTAACGCTGTGGTGCAAGGCTCTTTCATGTAATAATTACAACTTCTTAGTAAAGATTTTAAATAGATTGCTGCCGCTCGGATAATGAAGTACCAATTTATTTTATCGGTGTACACGGCAAGCGGAACAAAACTATTAGCTCAAATTATAAAAGTATTAAATATAAATCTGATTAGGAAGTACCATATTTTTTACGCATCTTTAATTTTATATGATAAATGATAATGTTCAATATAAATTTGAGTGTGAACTGCTTATAAAAATTAGTATTTAGTTATTTATTATATCAAGGCTAAGAGTAATGGAAGGTTTATGTAAACAAATAAATTGTGAAATTATATTATGAAATACAATTAAAAAAATCTGACGTGGCCATCACACAACCTTCCGCCATATCTAGACTTTAAACAGAAATGTATACGTACAATTTTTAAAATATACAAATAAAAATCTAAAATATTCAAACACAGAAATTAGTATCACCTGAATCAAAAGATTCATTCGCACGAAAACTCTTCTGTGTTGAAGCCATCCTCTGTTCAATTACTACATTTAATATCTTACTTATGACGCTTATGACTTATATAGCGCTAGTATGCCAACTTGTCACCCGTCTCATCTGTCAATATTTTTTATGCAGAAACAAAAATCAACCGAACATGGATTACAAGATTTCAACGTTTTATTTGATAAATTTATTTTTTAAATTTTACTGCAGTTCTTTAATGCAACCAGATAAAGACAATTTTTTTATATCGAAAGTTGCAAATAACTTTGCCTCTTATTCTTATTACAAATAAATACTATATATTTATCTAAATTTATATAAATTTTTGACAATTATCGTTTTCAATCTTCAAAAAATATCACTTCCGGTGAAGATATTGGTCCCAAAACTAATGAGCTCTTCCTATTCGTATACAATTGTGAAATACAAAATATCAAAATTTTTGGGTAATTCGTATTTGAGTTATGCGACATCCGGCATCGGCCCGGAAAACACACATACACACACACACACACACATACATACAGACATCATCGGGAAACTATCAAAAATGAGTTGTAAGGACCCTAATTCGTGCTCATCCACTAAAAACTGACTACCCGATTTTTTGCATGATTCCAATACCTTCCTTTACAGGTAAGCGGAAGGTAAAAAGAGACATCATTACTTTCTGTACAAGTTGTGTCCATACTTCTGCACGTAACTTTAATAGGTTATATAATTTGATGTACTGATTACAGAAAAGAAAGATTTTTTTCAAAATTCGCAAAAATAAGGGTAGTGAAAATATTAGTTCCATTGGTTTGAACGTCCATTTAACTAATCAGTGAAATGATTTTGGGAATATTTGTGAAAAAGAACCGAAGGAGTCGTTAAATTATCTCGTTGAATTACACTCGAGCATTTTATTTCCTCCGAATAAATTTTTGCTTGACATCTCAACCTTGTCACCTGACAGCAATTTAAAAAAAACCTATACACATACTGTACATTAATAGGATAATAATAATAATAATAGAAAAACAAGTTTTTCCTAAAGCTTTATGAGGGCCCAGAAAAGGAAATCAGAACCTACATTCAGTACAAGTACAGTATGTAAAAAATCAGTACAAAATATCTTTCAAATAGTTTATCGGGTAAGGAAGGGTCTGAAAATCATTACTGTACTGACAAAATCAGTACGAATGGTCACTACTAATACTTATTATAATGTTGTAAGTACATTATCTATAAGAGTTTTGTTATCTTAAAAATACCTTAGTTTTACTGCGTTCAAAAGTCTCTATGACTAAATAATGATGTTTTAATTTTTTAATTATATTTTAAAGAACATTGGTAGTAAATTAAAGTGTGTAAAGTTGATGTTGGTTCCTACCGAACGCTTGGGACTTAGTAGAAAATCAGAAACCAAGCAGCACAGCAACAGAGACGGACAATTTGGCAAGGCGCAAGGGTCGTTTTAAAGCATTTGTTAAGCATGTTTACTGGGAAAAAATCGATGTGTAACGCGATTAAATTCTTGTTATTCGGCACGGGAAGGCGACGGCGACGCATTTCTCGGCCACGATTAATTGCGTGTCTCGATTAGATGGGTCATGTAGGTCGGCTGCCTGACCGCTAGATAAATCTTTTGGGAAGTCTCTGTGTCCTTTTCGCTCTTTTTTTAATTAAACTTTTTTTACTGTTGATTAACTCTCTTCTGTTTCGCTCGCAATGTAAGTATCAAGTGTGTTATGGATCGAGAATCGCATTTTGTTTTTAATTAAAAGTTGAAGCTAAGGATTTTGCAGCTTTTACAGCATCGGACATCGATTTAGAAGGGGAGAATTTAAAAGTCAAGGGACAATTACTTCCTGTTGAACAACCGACGTAAATTTGGGGGGCGATAACTAATTTGCTAATCGCGGACCTTAATTGTGATTAGCTATATTTCTAAACACTACCTACCAACCAGAGCTGGGAGTATCTTACGAAAAATGATACTTGATAGTATCTAAGATACTTTATCTTTGGGGATGTTCTGTTCATGTGAAACATGTTTTTATTATCCAGAAGAGAATAATCAGATGTGTAGCACAAGTTCCTCAAAGTCACTCATGTCGAAGTCTTTTTAAACAATACAAAATAATGACAGTTTATTCGCTTTATATTCTTCAAGTTAGTATTTATGATTACCGCAATAAAATAAATTTTATCACAAGTAATAATGTACATGAAAAGAATACTAGATCCGCTGATAAATTTAGAATTCCTTTGAGACGCTTAGAGATTGGAAGAAATGCTCCCGATTGTATAGGTTTACAATTTTTTAATGCTTTACCCACTGACATAAGGTTATCAGTTTCAGTACAAGCATTTAAAAGAAAATTACAGACAATGTTAATTGAAAAATGTTTTTATTCACATGCCGAATATTTTAATTATTGTAAAGACTTGTCTTCTTAATTTATATCTTAAATAACAATAACCATATATGATTTTGTATTATTGTGTACTGCTAATACTGTATAATTTAGATTTTGTGACGCTTCCCATAAAATGTACTTATATTTTCCAAGGGAATAAATAAAATATTATTATTATCTTAGCTACTTTTTATTTTAGGTAAAATGTATCTTTATTTAAAATACTTTTTATAAATATTTGTATCTTTTATCTTAAAAATGAAGATACTTTATCTTTAGATATATTTATTGTAGGTATTTAGTTACTTTTTAAGTATTTTGAAAGTAGTAACTTAGCTATATAAAAGTAGGTATCTAAAATTTTTACAAAAGTAGCTAAAACATTTAAGATACATTTTTGTATCTAAATAGATGTATCAGATACTTTTAAGAAATATTTGTATATTAAGATACTTGGAATTAAAAACATCTAGATATTTAAGTATCAACAAATTTATACAAATATCTATAAAAGTATCTAAGATATTTTTTTTAAAGTACCTAAATTTAATAATCAAATATGCAAAGTTTTAGATTCAACCAATATAAACGATTGCCAAGTAGCAAACTGCGTCACTAGAGTTGACATAAGGTCCCAGAGGAAATGGCTACAAGTTATATCTGCGTTTCCGTGTCATACTTTAACTTTCGCGTATTTTACTGTCCCCTTTCCTACCGTTCTACCCTTTTACCGCCGTGTCCCACTGGCCTGAAAGTCTCTGTACAATTACACAACATCGCACACTTGCCGTACGCATTTGTCTTTATTTTCACCGTAATTTATCTTGGTTCACGTAGGAGAAAATTTTAACTTGTGTTATTCCGAGGTAATCAAGTCTTTAATCTTTAATTCTATCGATATTTTTATTCACATAAGATAGAACTTTGTTATAAAATCAAATAAAATTTGTTCTAAAAAAGCTTTGCATTTGGCTCCACAAACATACCGTAAATGCTTAGAAATTTAGAAGAAATAGAAGAAACGTCACGCAATAAAAATTAAATATAAAAAATTCTTCATCTAGCTGCTACATAACTTCTAGGTTTGTTCGCAAAGAAGTAGGGGAGAGTGTTGTACCTTGGGACGCATGTACATACATTTGCACAACATAATTATGAGTACCTACATTTATCGCTAAACTAAAATTTTAAGTATCGCGCTACGGTATAGACTTTAAATCGTATAAAATGGGATGATTTTCTTTCTCTTCCCAAACTCAATGATATTTCTTTGGTATAAATATGTGTAACATAAAAAATTTATAAATACATTAGTTTAAAATTACTATATTGTACCTCGAGATAGTTTGCCATTTTTATTTCTTATATAAGCTTTTACTATTATACTTTCAAATATCATCACAAGAAAAATAATAGTTATTAACAAAAGTTAGTTGTTCTTTATTGTAGGTACAATCATTTTCCGAAAAACTCATCACAAAAAAATATAGAACAAAAAATGTAATTTTTGTCCCAAGGTAGAACACCTTCCTCTACATTATTAGTTGGTAAATCTTTGAATAAATTGATCCAAAAATGTAAGCAAATACCTAAGTTTTTTCTGAAATGTTTTTTACTTATGTTATTAAAATGAATACCTACAACAAATTACTTGACTTTTGTTATCATTTTTATTTGTTTGTTGATGTCATCAGAGTAGTCTCGTGAATGAATAAATTTAAAAGTTGCGAACAAGGAACAACAATTCCATGTTAAAAATAAGATAGAAAACAGATATTTGTGAGCGCAACAGCAAAGCATAGTTGTACTGAACAATATACAAGTTGTTTGCTTGGAAAAGTTAAGAAAGGATAATAATAAATATGACAACTCTGAAATTGGAATAGGTATAGCAATATCTCTCCTGCATATACGTAGCAGATCCAAAGAAAACAAGCCATGAAGAATAGTAAAATACGTTCCCAAATAGAAATCCAAAAATTCCTCATTGCATCTAGTAACTCTTAATGAAAAAGAGGTTTTTTCTCGATGTAAATTTGCAATAACTTCTACTCGAGGACAAAATCGCGGCGTATTTCACATCGGGGGCGGCGTGGCAAACAATGCAAGCGGGGATAACATGTGGTAGACAAGAGCCTCATTCAATTACGATCAGTGTCGCTGGCGAGACGCATTTGTTTTACAGTTAATGCGGAAAACGACCGCTGGAGCGCTGCGCTCCGACAATCGTGTTTGCTTTCTCTATGTATGTACATACAAATGATTTCAATTGTATTGGTAAGTGAGAAGAGACGAGAAACACAAAGTTTGTTTTCAGCAAAGAACTCACGCGAAAATTGATACTAACGCTATTTAAATATTTGCTTGGAATGGTATTTTCCATTCCTGCGCAAGTGTGATCGCATAAAAGGACACTAATGCAATGCATTTCTATTTGCAGGATCGGCTGCACAGTAATGTACTTTACTATATATGAATTTCATTTTAAATATTACAAAACACAACAGATATGTCGGTATATATGTGTTTGTTTGTTGCAATGCAGTACTGTGACCATCAGGAATTCCCAAACCTCAAACCTCAAGTTACTAAATAAGTTTTTGTTATTATTTTATGATAAAGAACATAATTTTGACAAACGCATTATATTATGAAAGAATTAGTTTGGGCAGAGCCGGCTCAAGGTAATATGCCAGAAATATAGTTACATAAATTATCAATATTTGAAAACAATTGCATTAATTTGGTGAAATTACCATATTATTAAAGTTTTTAAAAGTATATTAAATTAATTGATTGCATTACTGAACATAGAAATATAAATAATAAAAAAACTATAAATTAGTTTTGAAGAAACTGATTTTATATATTTTCTAAATTTTTATTGACAACATCCATCGATGTAATTTTTTTATTTTATAACTTTATTTTATATTGAAGTCTGTAACTAGTTTATTATGTTAAATTATCATTACAAATTTATCTAATTTAATAATTTGTTTGTAGTTTGTCTTGATGGTTCCGCAATGTGTTAGTTGCAATGTACTGAAAATGAGATTTTTCTCACTATAAAACCTAATATTAGGTCTAAAACATTGGTAACAATACAACATTTATATAAAAATATATGTTTTTTAGTACTTGAAAAATAAATTTTTCTGTGACGTCATTATTTTGTACAGGAAGTATGGCAGCATTCTACGTCACATTGTATACTATTCAAATTTCATTAATTATTTTTGGACTTGTTCATACAAATTTTGTGAAAATAAAAATACGGGTACCAAGTTTTTATCTCTTTTTCAAAAACATTTAATCAAAAAAAATCAGTAGTCCATTGGTGGCGAAACGTTGGCGAATTTGACTTTATTAAACAAATAATTTCACTGCAGCAAAAATCTATTTCTCTTAAAAACTACACAGTCACTTATTTATAATTTATTTATAAATTTAATACTTTCTGTAATTTCATGAACTTAAGTAAATATAAAAATTTAAACACGTCTATGCAAAAAGGAAAACTAATGGTTCCTCTTGTTGAAAAAAGTTCGTTATGACCTTTAACTTAAGTTACCAGTTAAAATTCAATGGAAACTGGAAACTTTCTGGGTCTAGTACAATGTACACCTTTCAGAGTAATTGAATACAATTTTTCATGTGATGTGCTCTCCTCTAAAAAACATAAATACTCGTGAATTGACAGTAAAATACATTTTTCATTTTTTTGCCTCATGTTAATTATTTCTTGTGTAATACTATCCAAAATAAAAAATTCTTTTGCACCAATTCATATTCGAATAATAATAATAAAAATAACAAAGCAATAATATTCCTACCTTTCGCTGTGTGACGATGATGAGTGCAGAAACCATAATGTAGACTTTGACATTTCAAACTGCTACCATGATCCAACGTTTTCATTATCGTTTTTGTCTTTAATTCTCCGTCTGCAACAATAATTATAATTAATATTAGGACTTAAATATGTAAGAGCTACTTTAACATAAAGAATACAACTTATACTTTATAAAAAAATCAAACACAACAGTCGAAAAATATAACTACATCATAGCAAATATTCTTTGCAGACATTTATAACTGAGTTATAGCAAGTTTTTTGAGTTTACTTCGTTCGATGAAGACATTTCGAAAGTCTAACAAAAAATATATTTGATAGATATTACTGGAGGACTGTGTGTACATATATGATTAGATTGGGGTAGTTTCTTACTAAGGGTAGATTTTTTATCAGCAAATATGGTTTAGCGTCCTGTTAGATTTATTGGAGAAAGTTGGAAGCAAAATGTTTGTTTTATAGCGATTTATCTTCGTCGCATTTTTATTAGAGGCAAACGCTGATCAGCAAGACATAAGAAATTGTTCTCATCCTATTCCAGGTTTTAATTTACTTTGTCTTTCGTCTTGGAATTAATTAAGTCCTGTCTTGTAATATCCCAGATAAGTCTGGGATAGAAATTGTCCCATTTCTAAATAGCCAAGCGACTTTTACACCGCAAAAAACGAAGCCATGTCATGAACACAAAGTTTCATTATTTCCTAGCGCTACTTGGGGAATTCAAAGGATACAATGTTACAGGATAATGAAAGTCAATTGCCCAAATAATATTACGTCGAATTAATGCTTCCTTTACGGGAGCAATTACAGAAAATTTCACGATACGCTTCGGATATTGAAATTTCAACACGTTTTGAAATACTATTTGACCAATTTCATACAGACGGATTTACAAAGATAGAAATTTATAAAGAATAATATTATATTGAGGAACAAATTATGCGTTATTCCTTGTTCTACTTCTTAATCTAGTATTCACTTATTGTCCCACAGTTTGATCAAATGAAATGAAACCGAAACTTTAAATAAAAATAAATCCATATAACCTAGTTTTAAGACACTTTTTACTGTCCATAAACATGTACTTTATTGGACTAACACGATAAAATTGCAAAATTGTACAGCTGTCACTAACATGTCAAAATAAATGTTATAATTTAATACATTTTATTAAATTACATTATTTTTTTACTTTCTTTCAATCTTGTTCCATTTCTTGGATTGCAATCTTGAAATTGAGCTTATTGCGAAGAACGAAGAACTAGAACATTTATATATTTATGTCTTTGACTTTTGAAATTAAAGTTCTAATGCAAAACCTTTCTAAATTTAATATTTATTAACCTACTTATTAACTCATTTTCTTAAAACGACATAATTTTTTAAATTGAACTGACCGAACTATGAGGCAACAATATTAATTAAGCATTTAAAAAACTTCTCCGATGATGTTACGAAGTAAATGTTTGTGTAGTGACTCGTCTATTTTCAATACTATAGTCTCCATCTTCGAAGATAACTGAGTAAAGTTTGCAAAACTACTTAGTAAATTTAATTAATAATACCCGTTGTTAGTGGAGGGTAAGTTTGAGAAATTTGCCGCTAGGGGGATACATGAAGTGCCGGCATATTTGAATACGCACACGTATGTCAATATGCCCTCCGTCTCCATCAATTTAGAATTTGGTTATTGTGCGTGCCCGATGCGTTTACAGCCCAGCGAAACTTGGAAATAGTTGGGCATTGTGCGTCGGGCTTCATGTCCGTGATACACAAGTCATTCGTCAATTAATCAAGCTTAGCAAACAATGGCGCTACGCGTCGCCGTCCGCCTTTCTGATCCGCTCAAGATGCGTGTAATGTTTCCTGGAGATACCGTCCAGTAGCGTCACTACGCTGATTCACATGGGGGCTTTGTAGAACAAGACTCTAAATTGTGATTTCATAGATACATCTTATAACCGATTTGGTAACAGAAGAATGGTAGAAAGATTTATCTACGTGTAACAATGTAAAACGAACCTATACAATTTTTTTACCAATCACGGAATCAATTCACATCAAACTTCACAGGTAGTACTCGTATCTACCTAGTTTATCATTGCTACTTTAAAATGCGAAATAAATATAAATAGACTCTGGATTTTTGTTATCTTTAGATACAATAGTTCAAAGGTCATTTGCATCCCCCCCTTGATTTTTGGGCGTCTGAGTTCAGTTCTTCGTTAGTCGGAGTAAAGTGCGTACTTTAAGTAATTTTATAGCTTAAGTTTTAGTGTTATCATGTTTAATTATAATTACCTAGTGTTTTCTCTATTTTAATAAATAAGTATATTATTGTGTTTTATTAAAAGTGTGCTTTTGAATGTCATGATTAGTGCCGCTCCCAATTCATCCCTTCCTAAATAAGCCACGACTAGCATTTCCTATCCTAAGTCAATTAATCCTGCTTCTTAACTCAGTTAGTTTTGTTACAATACCTGCTTTACACTAATAACAATCATAATTCTTTTTTGTACAGATCAATACACTTATTAATTGAAGTGATAATTTAAACTGTATATAGGTTTGGGTTGGAATGATATACTAAACAAAATATCAAAGTTGTAAAATAAAACTTTACTCACTCACTAGGTACTTGATTCACTTAGAGTAGAGAAAATCAGATCGCGATAATAGCTATTTCAGGAAATCAAGTTTTTAATTTCTATTTATCTCAATAATTTAGGTCATTGATTATTGAGTACCTACATACGGACTATGAACCAAAAATAATATTACAGAAAGTACTTACTTGTACTAAAATATAGAAGATAAAAAAAATTGTAAGTAAGAACAATTTTCCTCCTCTGTAGGTTTCGTTTGCTACATTTATGACTTTCTAGTTACACAAGGTGGCGCAAAAGTCATCATCCTCGGATGATGCTATAATTTTTGCAAATGGCGACAAATGTCAGTTCTGCTGTGACATTTGTGAAGTAAACAGATACAAAATACACGTCAATAAGACATGAATCGCTATACTCTTCAAGAACACGGAATAATTGTTTCCGGGTCGCCTAATCTCTCGTTTTGGTGATTTGCACTGGCCGGCAAGATCGCCCGATTTGATCGTTCCAGACTACTTTTTGTAGAGTTTCTTGAAGTCACGAGTCTATATCAACAAGCCTCGGAATACTTTTACTCCTAAGTGAAGTACTAAGGTTCTTATCACAAACAAAAATAGTTGAACTGTGCTGACATAATTGCCCAAATAACAATAATAAGTATAGTAATTAAATAGTAAATTTTATAATATTAATCCAATATTTAATCAAAGACGCAAATAATCTTGCAGGGGGTGGGCGCTATCGACTAACCCCCTTAGTTACGCCACTGGCACCCCGTTCTGCCTGCAGCAAATACTGGGGCGAATGGCTACGCTTCCTGCGAAGAAGGCTTTGCAAAGTGTAATTTTGGATTTTATGTTTCCACAAATAAAAATATATGGATGCTGGAGCCACGCTTGTTTACTTGCGATGTTATGAGATGTGCATCACAGTGTAAATTTCAGTTTCTCCCTTGCTACGTTTTTTCTTCCTACTTTCGGTACTTTCGTCCACAATGTATGCTCAGCAAAGTTTGTTCAACAAACTATTGATAGCGCAAAACTGTTTGCAGGAAAATTTCATATTAGTTGCTAACATTATTACTTTGGCAGGTTTCACTGCAGCTGTGGTGGAGAAGCTTCCATATTGATATTACCGTACACCATCATCTAATAGATATATTTCTTCAAATCTTTATCTCTTAGATAAATATTGAGGGACAACACTTTTGTTTTAATTCAGAAGCTACATAATTTCAACGATTCTGGATATATTTTTAAAAATATATGAAGAATCATGAATCATTACAAAAGTTTTAAATTGCAGTTATACATCAATTAGCAAAATTTGAAGTTAATTTTTATCATTCAATAATCATAAGTTATATCCCGAGTGCAATGAATTTAATCGATAAATTTGACATGACTTAAAAAGTGTTTGAGTACCTACATAATTATTTTATTTTATCTGAAATTATTATGTACGGTACCTAACACTTTTTTGAAAGAATTTTTTTTTGAATAAGCCAGACGTCAAATTTATCGATTCAATTCTTTAGCACGAGGGGTTAAGATCATGAAATCATAGTAAAAACTTTAAATACAAAGGTAATTATATTTATGCTTTACAGTTATTATATTATTATTAATTTAAAAAAATAAAACTAATAAATAAAATCTGCTTGAAATGAATAATTAGCAGGATTATAGATATAGAATATCGGAAAACATAAAAATCATGTTGCTTTTACAATTACTTATCCGGCTAAATATGCCTTTAAAAAGCTCAAAATTTGTTAAAAAAAATTTAAATCGCTATTTAAATTGGAAAACAATGAAAAATAAGACAATCGGATTGGTCAAATTTATAATGAGTTAACATTATTGTTAAATTATTATGCTTTAGGTACCTATGTAGATTTGTTTATAAAACGTTTTTTATGGTTATTATTCACTCTTGACTGTACCTGCATGAACTAGGTATGAATATTTTTAAATAAAATTTCAAATTGAATGGATTAATTTTCAATTCCGCATTGATGACAAAAATTTATTCAAACACAGATTATAATCCTGTTATAATAGATCACAAGTTTAATGTATTTGAACCAAAAACAGAAACATAATAATAACTGCGTATTTGCATGTACAATAAAAATTATCAACCCGTGATTGCATTTCATATTTCATGTTATTTAAACGTATGAGTATGGAAGTTTATTGACACAAAAGGTTAAATATGAAACTCATTAAAATAATTAGATAATTAATTAGAGTTGCCTTTTTCGTCTGTCAGTACTTTCACTTTTAAAAAGGCATAAAAGCAGTCCAAAAATTAATTTTCAGTTTTAATCTTCGTTGTTCGCCCATCGTTGCTTATGCAAACACAGGGTAAAATTTGACTAATTAATTAATTAGTTAATTACGCGTCTCCTTTGATGTATTCGCGCATACTTGGCAGAAATGCACAGGGGGGGCTTTGCCCTCCCGCCCCGCGACGTCGAGACGAGACGAATAAACGTCGAAGGATTCAGCTATCTTGATTCGAATTCATTATCTCATTCAAAGAGAAAACAATCGCGTGACTTTAATTGAATTGGGCGCGGGCGCGACTTATGACTTGCCAATTTTAATTAATGGTGACGTCAATATTTGCTATGCAATTCTGTATAGATGCAGCTTCTTTGCACAGCGCAAACAATACCCGCGGGAGTTCACGCTTTGTTTACTTTCAAATTAAAAACCGAAATTTTAAGACGAAGAAGATTATTATGAGAATATGTTTGGTTGACACAGCTAACTGAAGCCTTAAGGGCGTCGTTATGATTTTAATGGTATACAAAAGTTTAGAAAAGTAACAATGGTAGGATGTAGTAGGTATTATATAAGATATGGTATAGGAAGGTATAGGTATAATTTTGTGTAATACCTTCAAATCTTTATTTTAAATTAAATTTCCGAAACTTATTGATGTACTAATTATTTAAATAGGTATTCCAAAAATTTTACGAATCTGGCAATTCTTTTAAATTTTTCTACGAATTCTCAAAAATTAGTCCACTCTAACATCACAATTCATAGCTATATAATTTAATTATTAATTTAAAGTCTTTTATTATGTTACAAAATTAAGTAATCTTTCTATAAAATTTTTTAAAACTTTCTAAAACGCTTTGAAATTGATAAAAATTGTTGCAATTTTCATGAGTTTTAACAAATAGTGTTGAAATTCTTTACAATTATTCCCATAATTCTTTACCATAGTCCCGATTTCTAAGTATATTTCTTTACAAAGCAAAGTCGAAAATCTTTGAATCAAATTCAAATATAAATTCCATGAAAACTATAGAAATTATTAGACTACCTACTTGAAGTAACGTAATACTTAATTTTTTATACAAAAAATTAAAAGCATTTTCGACAGGGGTGCACGGGGCTTCTTGCCACTCCTTGGAATCAATAATTATGATCACTAAAGGTGGATTCATGCAGCCATTTACATTTAATTTTCATTTAATTTACTTTAAAAGAGCCATGCATGCAGCATTCTCATTTATGTTTTCAAATGAGACATTGTTACCATAGTTATCTTTTAAATTAAATTAAATGAAAATATAAATGTAAATGGCTGCATGAATCCACCTTAAATTTTGTTATATTTTAGAATAAGTTAACAAATTATAAAAATTTCAAAGGCCTTAAGGTGTACGTTTATTTGAATTCGAAGTAAAAAAATTTAAGTTGACGTTTTCTGCAGTTTTTATCATTATTTTTTTCGGTCACTATAAATGACAAGAAAAATTTAAAAAGCAAGAAGCATGCATTAAGCTTTCTTTTTCGAATTTTTGTTTTACTTAATTTCGTTAAAATATACAAAAGTTATTATGGAATTACTGGAGCCATATTTACAGTATTTTTCAACTTCAAAATGACATTGCATAGTTAGGATGCGGGAAAGTACGAGTTTCGTGCTGATTTCGGGCAGCCGTAATAGAGGGGATGAGAGTGAAATAGAAAAAAAGGAATATGAGAGTACCTATTCTAGGAATTCTAAAAACAGGTAGACGAGTTCCTTAATTATTTTTTATATTGATGCACCTCCTACAAAAAATCCTGCCCACACCCATGGCATAGGATATTAACAATTTAAAAATATGTATTTCTAAAAGTAAAGACTTTAATTCGAGCCAGTACCACACTTTCCCCAGGCCGGTACGGAAGTATTCAACCCTCTGTTACCAAAAGATTACATTATATCATTAACCATGCCATAAAACTAAATGCTAAATGCAGTATTACCTCTACTTTAATATTTCAATAACACTAACACACCCCCATAAAACTTTAATTAAATGTGTAAAATAATTTAATTAAACTTCATTCACTACATCTCACGCGTGTACCATTTTCTCACCGGTTGACTCGAATCACCAGAATCACAGTTTTACGATTCATCACGAGCGTGTGTTAATCTATGTGAAAAAGCTCGCAGGATGTGTGGATGTGTGATGGATAGAGAGAGCGCGCGGTGGAGGAAAGAGACAATGCGACAGCCGTGGACATGACGTCCGACTTAATAACAGAGCTACGCATTCCTGTCCTTCCGCTGACGGTAAGACCGCCACAAACCCCATGACAATACTGTGAGGGGCTTTGCCCTGATGGACCGACTACGCAAGATGCGGATTTTCAAACCCTACATGGTGGAGAAGCGAAGAAATAATAGTTGTAGTTTGTAGTCTTTTGCAGATTGAGGCTTCAAATTGTGGCACGAGCTACAACCTTCAAGTATATTATTGTAAAAAAATATGAGATCGTAGATTTTAAAACTAAAGTGACAAAATAAATTTTGTAACATATACTTTTTTGCTTTGGATTGTTGAACGAATAACTTTGGAAGGTAGGCCACGGACAACTCGATTCCATCTTTAGTTACATCCCTGATTTTTACTGCTGTTTATCAAAAAGTTGAGTAATAAAATTCGGCACGTTCGACAATAAAGTTCCTGACCATATAAAAAACATCGTTAGCACCAGACCGAACCCATTATTTCTAACTTTTACAAAGGGATAATCACAACGACTAAAAATCTAATAAATGGACTATTATAAATTACGTTACCTAAACGCTTTATATTTTAATAAAATAAATTAACAACACAAGTGTAAAAAAAAATTGAATCTTTTAAAATGATGCCGTAACCATCATAATCAATAGGCATGCATGTTACGACAGACACTACATGAATGAGTTTAAAATTTCATATTGCACGAACGAAATATGAACAGAAAAGTAGAGATTTTTACAAATTTAAATTCATGATTTATAAACGTAGTAAGCTATACAGAGTGTTCATTTTAAGTGCATTTATAAGAGCTACAAAGTTGGTTAAATTAGCAAACAATTTATATTTTATAGGACTAGTTTAATAAACGAAACAAATATTTTTTTTAGACCAGTGGTTCTCAAACTACGGGGTGCAACTTTCTTATTTCAAATGGGACCTATTTTTATTCGCTTATTCGATTCAGTATTTTTTTCTGAATTCAACGAGATATTAGTTTCATACACCTGCATAACAAAAACATAAGAAAAACGCTATTGCGAATTTAAATAATTTAATTTAAATATGATTGTTACAAGAATGCTATAGAAGAAAACAATTGAATATTTTGCTCCATATTAATAATTGTTAGTGAAAAAGATTTTAGTTTAAATCAAAGAATCTTTAATTAACAATTATATTCAATTGTTTTCTTTTATAGCACTCTTGTAACAATCAGATTTTAATTATATTATCATAATATTCAATAGCGTTTTTCTCATGTTTTTGTTACTCATGAAACTAATATCTCGTTGAAAAAATAGATCCCCATTTGAAATAAGAAAGCTGCACCCCGTAGTTTGGGAACCACTAGTTTAAAAAATTCTTGAATCGTTTATAAAAGTAGTCCTACAAAATAGAAATTGTTTGCTACTTTAATCAACTGCGTAGCTCTTATACTTCACGAGATAGCAATGGTACGCCACTTAAAATGAACACCCTTATAGGTACTAGTTCTAAGGTCTAGGGTCTAGGATCTAGTCTAGGGGTAGATAGGGTATGAATTCCTGCTCTCGTGTGTGTGTCAGCAGTGCGATAACCCCCTTCACGTTCAGGATGAAATTAACCACAGCGAACCTTAATTTAATTAAACCTGTTTTGTAATTGTCATTATTCTACGGGTTTTGTTCACGAATCATGGATTTTCGTTAAACATGTCGGCTTAGATACTCCGCCTTGCCAACCTAACCTAAAAGCCACCTTCCAGCTTCATGCTGCGGTCTGCTCAAACGATTTTCGCTTTCGGGTGTCTCCCCAAAATCCCACTAATTCTTACTCCTTTAATATTAAACTTAATATCAACACAACATTATGAACAGAATATTACTGCATGCAAGATTTATGCTCCATCGATTCCACGCGGGCCATTGTTTTCAGAACGAGGAAAGTAGTCCATCTTTCTCGGGTTTCAGCCGCGAGTTTGAAAGCTTCACTGACCAGGGGATTAAATTTCATCCGGTTTCATTCCACGCACATATATTCGTTATTGAGATACGGATAGTCGATTTCTTTCTGCATGCCAACTACAACTACATATATGCGGCATTCATAAATTACAGAGAGAAATTAGAAACAATATTGACTTGTTAATTAAAAGGAAACAAGGGAAGACACCCGTTCTGAAGAATTAGTCTTGAACAGATTTTAATGCCGTTGTTCGAACAATTTTAGTTTACTTCATTATTTATTTAGAACTTTATACAAACAGAATTTCAAATTATTTTAAAAGGGTACCTCGTACATATTCTTAATTCTGAAACCAAATTAAGTATTATAAATTGAATCTTGACTGCTGAATAATGGTTACACCAGTTACAGAAGTTGTAGATTTTATTATTTATTCATATCATAAACATTGCTGGTCAATCATTATCGGCGTTAAGTAATAGTAATTTACATTATAAGTGCGGTAGGGTTAATTTTTAATTTTACAACGCGAGGTTCCGCTTCCAAGCATTGTACAAATACCTAACGCACACATTATGTATTATATTTTTCGGCCGACATACTTATATTTATTTAAATTATCGTATGATCTCATTTTTTGTACTAAAATTTCTTTTTGTCAAGTAGCCTTGAAACAACTGCTCTGAGATATCGCCAGTAAATGTCACATTTAAAGAAGGAAAAAAATATTCGGGAATGCAAAACAATTTTTAATACTAAAAGACTAACGTTTCGACACATCCTTGTGTCTTCATCAGGGTAACTACAAGGACAAGGACAAAGAGATTACAAAAGTTACAGATAAACGGTAAAACTTACATTAGTAGATGAAGTTGTAAATCAATTTTAAATATAATGTTATACAATAATGAAAAAAGCTAAAAATACATGTGTAGATAGGTCAAAATATAATAATAAAATGTATTTGTAGATTTTTTCATTATTGCGTAACATTATATTGTAAAAAAATTGATTTACAACTTCATCTAACTACTAATGTAAGTCGGTCTTTTAGTACCTATTGAAAATTTTCCATGACTGCATTCCCGAATATTTTTTTCCTTCATTAAACCAGCCAGTCGACTATTCCAATTCTCATCACATTTAAAATTAATCTGTTTTACTTATTTCAGACTCTATTGAACAATCAATTGTGTACAGCAGCGTTTTTGTAAGCTTAGAAAATACTGGAAGTCGATGAAAATATTGGTAGCTAAACACATTTGTAAAGACTACAAGTTTCTAGAGAACGCCTACTTAAATATTTGAGTTGGCGACCAATTAATTTGCAAAATTTTTACTGTCACTGCTGAATATTCCTCGCAAGGGTTGCTATCTGAGGCGTAAATTCAGTGAAATTCTTATCTGGCCTGCCGGTAGCGGTAATCTATTCATATAGTTGATGTGGCGGGAATAGGCAAATCAGTGGGATTTCAATGATTACAGACGGCTATTGATCCGGCGTCATCACGGTCCGATGACGATTAATTACCTTGTTAGGCCTCGCGTCGGTTAATTGCAGAAGCTGTTATTAGCGTTGCCTTTGCGGCGAAAATATATGCCACCGTACTCTGATTTGTATGCAAATTTCTTTGCGTATTAATTCGCTTTACCCTGTGTTCTACACCGGTTTTTTATCAGAATTTGATTGATTTTTTATTGGTTTTAAGTGAATAAATATTAATGAACCATCCTGAATATAGTTAAGCCTCATTTCCACCGACTGTTTTTATGCTTAAGAACTATGTTTAATGCACAAGTACTAAGAGCAACGCATAAGAACAAAACTTTGCAAATTCCAAACATAAGGCGTGTTGCACAAGCATAACCATTGACATGTGTCATATTTATTATTATTTGTTGCTGTCTGTTTTTAAATATGAAAATGAATACCTTACTTACGAAATTAACAGTTCTTCCATTCTTTAATATCGCAAAAATGCCGGTAATGATTAAAGGTGGATTTATAACACGCACATCGCATAGAAAATAATTTAGCACAACATAGCATATGAATTGGTCATATGGAAATTAATGCATCTATTTATAAGACGCACAGCGCATAGAAAATAAGTTAGCACAGCACACGAATTATTTATTTACCATTTAGTCATTTATTATTTATGTCAAAGTCTCTTTGTCATGGTTATTTTTTGGTCAACCACGGTTTTGAATTATCTATTATTTTAAAGAAATACTTGCAAATTACAGTAAGAAATACACAAAGCCTCAAAATCAAATGTAAAAAAAAACTGTCATAACCCGTTAACAATCTGTGTTTCTGTGCGATTTATAAAACTCCGTAACGCAAATGCTGTGCGCCGTGCTGTGCTATTTTGAGCTAAATTATTTTGTATGCTAGCTAATAAAAATAATCATTATGCATTACTCCTTACGCACAAATTATAATGCATTAAGCACTAAAACAGTCGATGGAAATGAGGCTTTACTGTTTAATATTATTATGTTTTACTTCCATACAAATGAATGTCGAACACTGAAAAAATATATCGGCGTAATTCACATTACTCCTTACGCAGAAATTATAATGCATTAAGCACTAAAACAGTCGATGGAAATGAGGCTTTACTGTTTAATATTATTATGTTTTACTTCCATACAAATGAATGTCGAACACTGAAAAAATATATCGGCGTAATTCACATTACTCCTTACGCAGAAATTATAATGCATTAAGCACTAAAACAGTCGATGGAAATGAGGCTTTACTGTTAAATATTATTATGTTTTACTTCCATACAAATGAATGTCGAACACTGAAAAAATATATCGGCGTAATTCACATTACTCCTTACGCAGAAATTATAATGCATTAAGCACTAAAACAGTCGATGGAAATGAGGCTTTACTATTTAATATTATTATGTTTTACTTCCATACAAATGAATGTCGAACACTGAAAAAATATATCGGCGTAATTCACATTACTCCTTACGCAGAAATTATAATGCATTAAGCACTAAAACAGTCGATGGAAATGAGGCTTTACTGTTTAATATTATTATGTTTTACTTCCATACAAATGAATGTCGAACACTGAAAAAATATATCGGCGTAATTCACATTACTCCTTACGCAGAAATTATAATGCATTAAGCACTAAAACAGTCGATGGAAATGAGGCTTTACTGTTTAATATTATTATGTTTTACTTCCATACAAATGAATGTCGAACACTGAAAAAATATATCGGCGTAATTCACATTACTCCTTACGCAGAAATTATAATGCATTAAGCACTAAAACAGTCGATGGAAATGAGGCTTTACTGTTTAATATTATTATTTTTTACTTCCATAAAAATGAATGTCGAACACTGATAAAAGATATCGGCGTAATTCACTTTTTTGAAAGCTCTGGTGATAAATTTTGTTGAAAATCCTCGTGCTGATTCTACAACAATTAAATTTGGTATAAAAACCAGATGACTTCACGTTTTTCCTCCGTAGTCGTTATAGAAATTCGCCTGCCTTCGAAAAAATCCCGTTTGAGAGAAAATCGTTAATTCTCAATAAATTACGAATCAACATGACAATGAATGCTAAAAAATTCAAATTTTCTTGTCGATATAAAACTTAAATATCCATTCATTTAGCGTTTCATTGAATTGGAGAAAAAGTGCTACAATTTCGGTGATCTCATTAGCGAGACAGTAAGCTGGATGATTGATGGGCCTTAATGCTATCTTAAACATTACCGGTCAATAATTCGAACCTAGAACGACAGGAGCCAATTATTCGGGGGCTGTAGAGCCTTTCGGCAGCTGGCCTGTAGATTATTGTGCCCGAGGTTCGGAAATTTGCCGCACATGGCGCCACAGGCTAGCTGCGATATAATGATGCTCTTATGTTTTATTTTTTCGTTGCCTTCACTTGTTTTCTGGGGTAACAGTTGTAGTTGCCTGCTGCGATTCGCTACAATGTCGATGGCTTACTTGTGATTTTATTAAATTGGATGTAAACAACCTCGTTTTGGGGCTGTTCGTGACTTTCTGTTTATTATTAACCAAAACGTTCAAGTACAAAATTCCCTATTCCATTTTACTATAATTCCATTTCGCCGGAAAACAAAATCAATAGCAAACAAATACAAAGCTAGTTTTTACTTCCCCGATCTATGTAATAGAGGGAAGTATTGTAATCGTGATTTTTTGACAGTTCGAGATTTTGGTGAATCTTCACGTTTTAGACCCTACTGAACCCAAAAAACATAATTTAAAAAAAAGTCGGTCTGTCGGTCTGTCGGTCTGTCGGTCTGTCGGTCTGTTAGTCTGTTAGTCTGTTAGTCTGTCTGGATGTTGGATAACTTAAAAACGCGTTGGAATTTTGGACTGAAATTTTATATTTAAGATCTTGAGCCAAAATCTGACTTCAAGTTCGTTAATGAGCTTTATTCAACCAGTGGTACCAACTTTATAAACAAAACTTTTTTATTTTTATCAAAATACTATCGTGTGTGGTATCAAATTAAAGGTCTTGGGAAAATAATTCTAGTAGAAAAACAAAAATAACATTTAAATGATCGTCAATTGTTTTTTTTTATAAATTATTCAAATTATACCGAGTTTGGTGTCAATTTGAATCGCTCAGGGAGATAAGTTTTGAAAAAATGTAAAAAATGACATTAATACGATTTTCAATTGTTTCTCAAAAAATTACTCAAATTTTTTTATTCAACCAGTGGTACCAACTTTATAAACATATCTTATTTTATTTTTATTAAAATACTATCGTGTGTGGTATCAAATTAAAGCTTTAACTGATCGTCAATTTTTTTATCATACATTATTCAAATTATACCGAGTTTGGTGTCAATTTAAAGCTCTCGGGGAGATAAGTTTAATAAAAATGTAAAAAATGACATTTATGCGATAATCAATTATTGTTTCTCAAAAAATTAATCAAATTTGTTCAAGTGTATTATCAAATTAAAGTTTTCTGGAAAAAAATATTAGTCGAAGAATCAATAACAACATTTAAACAATGGTCAGTTGTTTTTACTTTCCGCATTATATTCTATAAGGCTATAAGATATTATGACGGGTTAAAATTTTCGAGTGTGAGTTTTTAGTGAATAAGTATCAGATTTTTTATGGTATTTAAATTATGCCGAAGTTGGTATCAACTTAAATAGTTTGGGGAAAAATGATAAATTTATTTAAATTTTGCAGAATAAAGCATAAAATTAACGGCGTTACGAAAGTAAGTTATTAAAACTTATAATCGGGGAAGTACTGTGGCGGACACAGCAGATTTTTTATTTATACAGTCTGCTGTTTAAACAATTGACAATGGAATGTCCTGAGGACAAAAGAAGCTACGTCTGCAATGTAAGATATGCAGGTTTAAGGGAAGAATAGATGGCTTTGTAAGTGCATAATATTACAACTGTAATGTGAAAGGGAACATGGCTCGCCCACTACGCAATAAGCAAAGGATGTAATATGTCAGGAACTTTTGTCAATGAATCAAAGGAGACGAACTATAAAAGCTATTAAATCCCTCCCCTACTAACTTTGGAATTCCGAGTCAAAAGATTTTGGCCACCCCTTACTCGCGAACATAATTTAAAAGACCTAAGGGGAGTTTTTTTTATTAAGTCGGATTCAAATATTTGTTTCAATATTCGTTTCGCATTCTCGTATTTAACTTTGGAAATTTTTGTTGTTTTACGCATTTATTATCGAAAATTCTATGCAATATTTAAATTGAATCCGTCGATGAAATTAATTAAAATTGGTAAAACATTGCAAGTAAAAATAAAAACACAAAGTTTTGCACGATTGTTTTAAATTTAATTTCATTTCTGCGCAAAAAAGTTGCAGAGTTTCACGAGCATGAAATGAAGTAGAAGAACGAGGAAATATATCGATTACATCAAATTAAATAAAAGTTATGTCGTTTTATGGCCGTCATAAATGAAACAGTAAAAATTGATTACTGGTTTTATGACAAGCCATTGAAACCGTATTTACTTCTATGCCATGTGGTCAACATGTTTAATACATGGTGCGGATAATATATCTAGGATTACCGGTTGTCGTAACCGTTACCGATTTGGTATCAGCATCGAACCGCATGTGCACGAGATATAACCAATATAAATTCATAAATACAAATTGAATAAATAATGTAATTCATTCTGTAGCGATTTTGAAAGAACTGGGGGATTCTTTCACGCTAATGCATTTTTTCGGAGGGTTTTGATATTGTATTACTTCGGATGAACGCTTGACCACACCTTCTTATTCTTATTTATCATTTTTTGGACGAGGGGACCAAATGGAATTGAATTTGTACCTAGCATGTGCGGGGTTTTATTTGATTACTACTCAACTCAAAGCGCTGATGCCATTTATATTATTAGTTTGAAATATGACTTTATATGCAAATTCCTTTCTACATAATAAACACAAATACAATTAAAAGTTTAATGCTTAATAATAACATACTTGAAGCATTTTCGTTATATATTTTAGTATTTTCCATTTCTATCTAAATCCTACTTTTAATCTACAGCAAAAACTTCAATTCTATAACAACATTTCTAGTGTACCTGTGCTATATGTATAATATATTTATTTTAATAAAAGACAAAGTAATGCTTATTTATTTGCTGTGTTTTAACTGAAAATTATAATCTAGAATATTCATACACACAAAAATGCAACATCAGAAGATACAAATTTATAAAATTCATTAGTAATAAAATACCTGCATCAAAAGATGCATTGGCAGGAAAATAAAAACCTAGATTTTTTTTAGATTCAGTATGAATATGTATACACAGGAAGATTCTAGAAAAATTATAAGTAGTCAAGAACATATGAGACTTAAGAATAGTATACTAGATTATTAGTTTAGTTCAGTTTTCCCTAATTTGTGTATCTCCACTTGTATTGAAGACTTGTTTTTTCTACGAAAGTGCGAATTCACATGTTTTCAGGTATTAAAATTGAAGGTGAAAGTAGACTTTTGAAACATAATTATTTCTACACTCATTTTGTCCACTTCCTTCGAATTTTTAAAAAAGTACATTTTACATATACACAAACTACATTATTTGTTCAATACAAATAAGTATTCAAATCGATGATTTTCACTGAATTTGAGACATAAAACATTTTGCTGAACTAGAAATTGTGCAGTTACTGGAAGGTCAAAGCTGCCAGAATATTTTTTACTACAGACAAAAGTTTTGATTCACAATTGCCGTAAAATATCCGAAGGGGTACAAATATACTTACTTTTACCATCGCTACTGCTATCATTATTTTTATCATAAATCACACCATAAATTCAAGATTTCAAAAATTTACTGTCAGTTTTTAGATATTGTTATTGTTTTCAACTATGACATCAATACTACCTGATATGTTTTCTTAAAATTGTTATTATAAGTATATATATATTTCCAAATGTTTTTATGAATTTTGAATATTATATCCCACTTTTGTACAAAAAATAGTATGTAACACACTTGCGGAAAGGGTAATTGAAAAACTCGCTAACGCTCGTGCTCCAACTGTCATACTAGGTTTTCAATGAAGTTCTTTCCACACTTGTATTACAATATACTATTCTAGATTTGAATCTTCATAAGTTAGCATCTTGCAGTGTTTGTGTTTGCATTTATGCCTTTCTAAAATTTTGGATATAAATTTTTCTACGAATGAATCTGTGGATGAATGTTATTATAAGCAGATTTTTCAGAATTTTCTAGAATTGCATCTACTGATGATTAGATTAGATTAGATTAGATTTATTTTGACTATTTTACAATATATTATAATGTTTATAGTACGTGTAGTACGTATAGTATGTATGGTGTATTTCGCTTTCGCTCTGTATGATTATTCAAGATTTTTATTTTCTGTTGTTGATAGTTTGTTGGAAACAGTATTACTGTTTCTTTTAACAAACAACTATTCTGAAATTTTGTGTTAGTCATAAATATGGTGCTATGATTGCACTTACAAAAAAATCCGACTACAGCTGTACAGGTTTGCGACACATATACATAAAATTAATAAGACGAAATAACAGAAATAAAAGAAGTGAGTCTCTAGAAGCTTTTAGCTTTTAAATATTTTAAAACCAAAAAAGCCAGGAGTGAATTACCCCCGGTTGTCGCATAGAAACCCAATGATCCAGCACTGCAAATGCATTACACATTACACATACACCCCTTGGCTGTTCTGCCGGGTTCTTCGCTTCACGGCCTTCGAAAGGAACTATTCATATTCTACATCCCACGCGCCCTTGTAAACAACCCGGCGGCCCTTAAGGCAATTTCATCGCGGCGCCCAAATTATTCTTTTCAGCACGCGACTCGCGTCACGATTGAGCAATGTTGCAGAACAGAAAAAATGGAACTTTGAAATTGACAAGTGTGGAGCTCGAGGCGTACAGGCAATTTCTGTTTCTTGGGATTTAATTGAGGATTATTTGGACTCACACGAGGTGAGGATATTAGATTCGGGCTGATGACAACCATAGGGGAGGTTATCTAATCAAAATGCCGCACCCTCGTTTTATAAAACAATCTCAACAGGTAGGTATGTGGAAACGAAAATATTACTCGTCTGTTTTGTTTTGATGCTCAAAATACACAAGAGGTTGTTAAAGTTAATACTGATATACTGGATGACTTATTATAATTTTATTATTGTAGTCTGTTCTAGACAGAATGGGAGGTTGAGGGGTTACCCCCCCCCCCGAAATTAATTAATGTATCGCATAATGATTACAATATTCACATACCACGGAAGGACGATGGAGCGATCGTATCCCTTGAGAGAGTTTGTTCTTTAAAAGTTTAAGAAATCGTCGGCTAGAAAAATACAGATAACAAAATTTCTCAATTTTCATTTCATGTAATTTTTAAAATTTGTTATTTATTTTAATTTCTACTCGTGAAAAAATATACGTAATTTCACGAATATGGAAAAATGTAACATTTAATGAAACAGCCGTTGAGCTAGAACAATTTTTTTTTAATAATGTACTTCTCTCCCGAAAGAAAATTGAAAATATGACACTGTATGTAATAAAATTTGTGTGCCAAATTAAAATTTTTTAAATAGACGGATTGTTCATTTTGTGGTAGCTATGTGGAGTGGGAAAAAAAGCTTAGAATAAATCCAGTTTTATACATGAATTAGTTTGTATTCGATTATAAATTCAATAATATCCTAACATAATAAATCTATAGGTACAAATTATTTCAACTGCAGTTTTGACAGGACCGTTCAGATTATTTGCTGAGATTTTTCTTTACAAACCATGAAAGGATCATTAATATTATTCTTAATTGACTTGGGATGCTTGAATGTTCATTATATTTACCTGCTTATAATTGACCTACTATTTAATATCTGCGTATAATCCTACTTTAATTATTTCTTTTCAAAAATTTCAATAAAACTCTACCTGTGGTTTTATTTGATCGTTTTCGATATTTCATCATTATGCTAATAATACTAGGTCTTGAAACACCAATAATTTTAATAACCCGTAAAAAACCAACCGAACGAAAACCGTTTTCGAATTTCGTCGGAAAGAACTTTTAATTAACGAAAACGGAAAAAAATCATTTCACAGTGATTAATAAAACGAAAAGAGGGTTTTATTCGTTCATTGAAAAGTCGAGTGTTTTCCAGTTCAAAGTATGAAAAACAACCAATTACGGAAAAGGCAAATTAAATTCCAGCGTGTAGGGGCACTCGGCACTCCCGGACTCCGGAGCTCCGGCACTCCGGTACTCCGGTTGCCGCGTCGCCACGGCACACAGATGTATATGATTTTATTGGCTCTGCACGATTTTATGGCGCTATAAAATCGAATACGCATGGGACTCGATTTATGTACTGATAGCAATGGCCGAGTTATTAAAAGTTCCCTCTGATTTTCATACGGCTATCAGGAACAACTTGTTTCCTTATACCGTTACGAGATACACCGCAAACAAATTTTCCGGTGATAAACAGTTCACGCAAAGTTAAGACTCGCTTCGCTAATTGTTTCTTTTATGAGTACATGAGTAGGGGAAGGTGTACTACATTGGGACAAAAATTACATTTTTTGTTCTATATTTTTTTGTGATGAGTTTTTCGGAAAATGATTGTACATAAAAGAAAAACTAACTTTTGTGAATAACAATTATTTATATTGTGATGATATGTGAAAGAATAATAGTAAAATCTTATGAAATAAAAATGGCAAACTGTCTCGAAGTACAATGCGGTGTTGTACCTTGGAACAGAACTGGTTGTACTTCGGGAAAAATAAAATATAAGGAAAAAAGAAAGAATCAAACGAACAGAAACAATTTTTTAACTTTATAGTAATTTTAAACGAATGTATTTATCAATTTTTTATGTTACATATATTTATTCAAAGAAATATAATTGAGTTTGGGAAGAGAAATTAAAGTCTATACCGTAGCCCATAGCGCGATACTTAAAATTTTAGTTTAGCGAAAAACGTACGCAATTATAATTTCCATTATCCTTGAAAATTAAATTTGAAGTTTACATATCCTCGAAGACATATAGGTGTGTCTTGGAACCATGTCCCAAGGTACAAGCAAATTATATTGTCCAGTCCAAATGTACAACTAAGCAAATATGTTTATTAAATATAACACAGTATTTGTTTAATTAACTTTTTAATATCAATGCAAGAAGTTTTTGAAGAAGTAACAATGTATATACTAACTGAACTATCAGACAATGAAAGGTACCAAATAGGTACAAAATGCAACATTCGATCAAAAAATAAATTTCCCTCTGAAAAAAAAACATTCATCTTCAGTAACTGAACAATAACTGCAATAACTCTTGAAACAACGTGTATCACTTTATTTTCAACAGTGTTGTCAAATTCTACTTGAAATTAGTATATTTAACGCTAGATGTAGCTGCAATTGATGTTGTCCAAAGGTACATACGTCCCAAGGTACAACACTCTCCCCTACATTGTTTGGATTTCATTGCTTTTACTTTTCTGCAGTGTAAATCTACCAATGTTTATAATGCAGACAATGATCATTTTTTGAAATATTTTATTTGATGTTTGTAAATTACATATTTATCAAGCCAACTTACATATTTAGGGTCCCGTCTCTGTAACAATATATTGCGTGTTTAGAAGTATATCATTTTCCGCTTTACTTATTACATATTAAAAATTTGAAGGAAAAACAGGTACTACCTTAGATGTTTGTAAAAGAATTAATCTAGGTTTATGTCCAGTTATAATATTCTGAAAAATCTTTTGGAATCCATATAAAAATTAATTAAAAAGTGTGTTTTAAACCATTTTTACATGTATTACCTTATGATTCAGAGGTTTATTACAGAATCTTTCGATGTATTACAATAAATAAATAAATAAATAAATATAACTCAGCATAAACTTTGTCTGTAAATAAAATTATGAAATTTTTCTTTATCTGTAAAACTTCGTGAGTAGTTTAAAAATTGCTAAACTGCCTTTACGTATTTTAGGCGAATGTTTCCATGCGTTACCATAGGACAAACGTGGTATTGAGCTACGTGGACTTGATACAACCTTAAACTAGCCGTAAACTCACGGGTACTCATGGCTGTTAGTGGAAAGTAAATCACAGGAGAGATTTTTGTGTAGTTAAACCATTTGAAAATATTCTTATTCTAGAGCAGAATTGTCTGTATTAGTACCTACCAATTATTTTGTAACGACCAAGGCAGAAAATGAATAAAATGTCTACTTAATAATTTTGCGGATCAAAAACTTTTTGGAAAAGCTCGATCAAATTTAAATGTTATTAATAATTTACCACATTCTATTCTAAAAACATTATTTTTATTTATTTACCAAAAAAAAAATTGCGTTCATTGACATATTCAGAGAATTGATGTTTTCTGTTTGGAAAATGTCATGTCATAATGTCAATCTTATTTAAATTTGTTGGGTTCACGAGGCAAAGTCGAAGGTTATCTTTAGGAAAAAATAAAAATACGACTGAAAAATGATCGCTATAAAAATTTAACTCTTTGTACTTATTCTGTATGCAATAAAAGAAGACAGAGGTTTTAGGCTCATAAAACTTTTACAACGAGAACCAAAATTGGAACATGAAAAATTCATAAAAATTCACATTTAAATAAAGGGGGCAGATTTATACCTCCTTACTTAGATATAACAAATACACGGAGCACGAAGTTAAAGAAACACCGCTTTCGAATTCAGAAACTACTCGACTTTTAAAAACGTGGTTTTATTTTCAAATTTCATGACGCTGCAGATTACTTTAAAGCAGTTTAAAGTTTAGTTGGTCAACAGTATGCTTCAGCTCTTCAGAGGAGTAAAATTTATTTCTGAGATAAAATGTTACCGTCCAGACTACGGTTACTAGTGAATTACAGTTTTTGAAAGCTCATATAAAGAAGAAATTGGTGTCTGAGGAAAACACGGAAACTTCAAACTTTCGGAGAAACTGTTTTCTGTCAACACAGCGCTCAAATCTTCTAATTGTTCTTGTATTTCTTTTTATCCCTCGTGAAATTCAATATACGCGTTGCCAAAATGTAGCAGACGTGGTGGATTACTAGGTATCATTCAATAGAATTTTAATATCTCAAATCTCAATTACATAAAATTGTAAATTAGTCATAGAAAAGAAAACAATAATAAGTTCACTTTGTTTAATTAAATAGTTCATTTTACTTAAGTAGATAATTGAAAATAAAATTTTTGAAAGTCTTTAGTCAGTGACTGAAATTTGATAAATCACTTTTAACAGTCGGTACGATTACAATAAAAAATTTGTATTTTATTTTTTAAAGTTTTAAATATAGGTAATTAAATCAATAAGGAAACGTAAATAGGGACGAATAATGATCTAGTCTAAACAAATAAAATAAACTGATGCAAATGATGTATGTATAGAATGTATAATGCTAAATTTTATTATTTTCAATGGAATAGGTTATACTACAACTAATTAAATAAATTACTACAGAATTTAAGAATTTGTATTCATTGATGAAATTGAAGTTGGATCGAACTAAAAACTTCTAGATTCTAGTCGGATAGGTGTATACAAAATGTTCCACAACTTAGGACAAAAAATAAAGGGTACATACTGTACGACGTGCTGATCATGAAAATTTACAAAAAAAATCTGACGTGGCCGTTACAATACCTCTCGCCTTGACATTGAAGTATTATTATTTAACCTCGTATTTAACCAAATATTAAGCTTTAATTTAAATAAAATACAACAACACCGTATAACATTTGATATAATAATATAAAATAATCATACATTATATTATTTCTGTTTATCTGTCATATTGACAATTTTATTTTTGTTTTAAATTTTATTTCTATTTCGGGATTCACAAATCGTGGTAGGTAAAATTATATATTAAAAAAAATTATATTTCTTTATTGGTTAAAGATATAGAAACAAGTAAGATTAAATATTGTACAATGTAATTTCTTCTTTCATGTGTGGTATGTCAAATTGTAACAATCGCATTATTTTATACAATTTTTGCAAAAAATGTTATAGTGCTACAAGAAAAATGCCATTTCCGGTTGGTGGATTTTTACCAAAATCTTTTCAGCTCTTCATTAACATATATAAATGTATAATGCAAAATATTAGAATTTTATGTTCAGTAGAATTTGAGATAATGAACCGGGACGAAAGGCTATAGTATAGGCGTACATACAGACTTTCATACACACACACACACACACACACACACACACACACACACACACACACACACACACACACACACACACACACACACACACACACACACACACACACACACACACACACACACACACACACACACACACACACACACACACACACACACACACACACACACACACACACACACACACACACACACACACACACACACACACACACACACACACACACACACACACACACACACACACACACACACACACACACACACACACACACACACACACACACACACACACACACACACACACACACACACACACACACACACACACACACACACACACACACACACACACACACACACACACACACACACACACACACACACACACACACACACACACACACACACACACACACACACACACACACACACACACACACACACACACACACACACAGACATCATCGTGAAAATAGTCAAAATAGGTTCTAAAGGTGCTAAAACGTGCTAATTGACAAAAATCTCGACATCGAATTTTTTCACGATCCCTATACCTCTCTAGGCGAGAGGTAAAAAATCTGACGTGGACACCACATGACTTCCTTGTACGCCTATTAAACTGTTCATACTTTTCTTAATAACTAAAATGTAGAATTATATTATACAAATATATTAATATATAAGTACACTTACTACTGCTACTATATATTTTAGTCATTTTATTTAAACTGCAGAAGAAGATATAAACGATATTTTACTATTGTCACTGCTACTGTCACTGCCATGTAATAATCATTTAAATTTTACGTAGTAACAAATGTTAATCGATCATGGACTACAAGATACCGAAATACTAAATTATAAGTATATAATTTAATTATTCTTAAATGGTAGAAGATACAGAAAAATTTATAAAATACCGATTGTAGATAAATAATCACATAATCTTTCATTTAAAATAAAAAAATTGTCTAAAATTAATTATTTATCAAAATATTTTTAAAAAGTACTACTTTCGGTTTATAGATTGAAACCAAAAATAGGAGGTGCACAACTAAATGCTATAACAGTCCTAAATACAAAATTTCAGCTTTCTACGTCTAACCGTATTTGAGTTATGCGACACACATACGTCCGTACGTACATACGTACAGACGTCACGACGAAACTAGTCATAATGGATTCAGAAAAGATCAAAACGGATATTTCCATCAAAATCTGAAAACCGAAATTTTTCGGGATTACAATACTTCCTTATTACTCCGTACAAGGAAGTAAAAATTGCATCGTGTTTCAAGCAAATATTTTTTGCCACTGGTCGGTAGATATTTTTAATAATTTTTTTCAAATTTTCTACAAAGAAAGTAGTTGTTTACATAATATCTAAAACTAATAAATGTCAAATTATCAAATATACCATCAAAACAGTGATACTTAAAATGTGCACACGTCAAGTAAACTAACTTTAAAAAAAATGTTTTTGTGTTATGATCAGCACGTCGTACAGTACCTATATACTCTTTAATTTTTGTCCTAAGTTGTGGATCACTTTGTATAGATATTTAATCAATGTGTTTGGCTGTCTAAATTCAATCGCAAATCGCAACTTTATATTTGCGAAGAAAACTAACAAAATCAATGTTCGAAATAGGTCAAGTAGTAAAAATATTAAAGTTTTTTGCGGTAAAAAATTCGGAAAATATTAAACGTCAAAACTGTACATGCAACTCAATATTACAATGTTTTGCAACAGAGCAAAAAGTACAAAAACAACGCTGCCTCGATTCTAGAAACATAAAAACATATGAAGATATTAAAAATTCAGCGGTACAGAAGGTTTAAAATGAACTTGTATTCGCATAAACTTAATTCACGTAGCTCGCTTCGGACAGTTAAATAAAAAGTAATTTTTGCCGAGAAACAACATTATGCCTATATGAAGCTATTTAAAAAAATAAACCAACGGCATATAGCCGGCGCTCCAAGTGTCGAAGAGAGTTTTCCCCGCTGTGAGTCACGGAGCTTTCCGTGGCTCTGATTGGCTGATTGTGCGTAATAACATAACGTATAAGCGTGCGCGTGACGCTATAGTGACGGCCCGGGCAATAAAGACGCCGTGTAAAAACAGCAGAAAAACAAATTGCGTGCTCGGGGGTCGCAGGACGGTGTCTCATCAAAGTTGCAGGCCGCAGGGAACGGACAGTCCGGGAATGAACTCCGCTACTTTTATTATTTTTATTATTATACGCCTGCGCAACAGGCAAGGCGATTTCTGCCCTTCAACATTCGTCCAACTAACAACGAAATTTGGAACAAAACATTGAAATTTTCAATAAATTACCCAATGTTAGGTAATTCAGCAAACAAATCAACTTTAAAAAAACTCACTGAAGTTATTAAATCAGAAAAAAAATTTAAAATATTTAAAAAATACCTATATAACTTTTTTAAATAAGTTTTGAAATGTGTAGGTAAATTTATGTATTGTGAAATGTTTTTTTAAGGTCAAATGACTTAAGTGCATGATTTAATCCTGAGGGTGAAGATTATTTCACGAGCCGAAGGTGAAGGAAATAATCACCTGAGGGATTAAAGATACTTTAGTCCTGTGGTATATACGCTATTTTTTGCACTTTATCCTCAAACGAATGCAAAATAGTTTAAAAGAATACACATTTTGTAATTTTGACTGTAGACTTTATGACAAATATTTATATTGTTACCATAGATATTTTGTAACAAATAGCACGTATTTACTTGACAACATGGAATTAATTAATTCAATTCCTTGACAACGGGATTAAATAATCCCTTGGGATCAAATTAGCTTTAGTCCCTAAAAATAAAGACTAAAGAAGTGTTTTAGTTCCGGAAGTGCAAAAATGTTATTTTGTTAAAGGATGTGAAGCTTCATGCTATAGGTACCCTCTTTCTGTCCAATGAAATGTATTTTAAAATGGAACTTTTGAAAACGAAACCTGCCGTATCTCTTTTAGTTAGAAAATATAATGAAAAATTCCGCCACTGACCAACCTCAACCAAATTTAATCCCCATTTGAAAATTGATAATTTTATATTAGGTTTGAACACATTAGCAATTGATCTTTTTAATTTGGGGAAATTATTGTTGCATAAGGTTTAACCTAAAAAATTTTCGGTGGATGCAATTGTTCTTTCAAATATCACAATAATAATCATAGTTATTAACAAATCTTGCTTGTTCATTTATATACAATTATTTTCCTAAAAACTCATCACAAAAAAATTATAGAACAAAAAATGTAATTTTTGTCCGAGGTAGAACACCTTCCTCTACTATTTAATAATCGTAGATAAACAGTTCATCTTCAATTGGCAATATATTACTTCATTCATTAGCACATTTTGAACTGTGCATTGTACTATATGAATCTTGTTTATTGAAATTTTGAAAAGATTCTCAGATAAAAGTAAGTTCTTTACATGATACACTTGAACGACATCCAAAAAAGAATAAAGATCGTCGTTCGTCGTATAATTTATTATGTCATATTCAATTTTTTGCAGTATAAAATGTTGATTATAAAAGTAAAAGGAAGAATCGAGATAGAACGAAAAGATAAAACAGCACCGCAACATCGTCTCTTGTTTGCTGCAATGTCATTTGTTTTTAGCGTCAGCCCTTTTGTTTGTATTGTTTTTATGCGTGTTGTCCAAACATTTTTATAGATAATATTGTCAATGTGCTGTCCCTGCTCCTTGCTTTTTAATTATTTAAGAGTGTGTTTTTCGTGACTTGTGTCGTATTTTTAGCATACTAATTGCTTTAGGGGAGAGCCTGACTGATAGAAGATTTTGAATTATTTATTTAAATTAAGGCCGGAGTAATTATTTGATTCAGAGATTAAGCACACTTCCACGTTAATTGATTAAGCTAAAGTGGAAGATATAAAAACAACTCGAACAGAGCGATTTGGAAGGAATACAGAAAAATTCAAATCGAAAGCTTAATCCGTTGCTCGTACAAAGACCACTTTCAACATTTAAACCACGTGCAGTGGCGTAGCAATAAAAAGGCCTTTGCATGTCATTAGGGATTATTTTATATTATATAAAAAGGTTTCACAATCTGGATTATTATGCCTAGTGCACACGGGAAACATATCCTGTAAGTTGTTTCCTCAAAAATGAGATGTCAAATTTTTTTTTCGAAAATCAGAGTCAAGTTTCCAGTAAAACTGTTTTCAAATTAACGACGCCGTTAACTTTCAAGAAACAATTTTGACAATTTATTTTTAAAGAAACATTTTTCAGGAAACTTGTCAAAAAGTTTCTCCGTGTGCACTGGGCATTAGGAAAAAATATTTTATACTTATAGATTTTTCTAATAGTTTGGATATCTTTTTACAATTACTTAAATTTTTAACTTGGCTTAAACCACGTTCACATTCGAAATTTGGTGTAATTCGTATTACTAAAGAAATTAATTTAGCTGTTCACAGTTCTAATTTGTGTGTTGGCGGTTTCTCTTGTCAGTGTCAACACAAAGTTTCAGTTTGTTTTTGTTGATGAAAACGTGATATAGAAAAATGGAAAAAAATGTAGATATAATTGCCAAATTTTCATGTTTGAACGATAAAATAAATATATTTTTTCTCAATTAATAGAACGAACCCTAAATTTACTAGAGAAATTTGGGATTTGGATACTTTTCTACGAATTGAAATTCGAATGCACCAAATTTCAATTTTGATGAACTCAAGTACACAATTGCCATATGACAAGCTTCACAAATTTCAATGAATTTCACCAAATTTCTAATGTGAACGCGGCTTTAATCAAATTGAATGAATATCAACTAAACAACTGTGGTAGATTTTATAAGCAATTAATTTAATTGAAGTAACATCAGCTTTTTTATAATAAATGATGAGATAGCACAAACACAGTGTTCGAGTAGGTACTTGGCTCTGATTACACTGGTTGTGGGTTTGAATCTAAGTCAAGTAGAAATTTCGGTATCTACTCTCGTCATTATTTCAAGTTGGGTTACGGAAAACTTGACAAGTATTAAGCTATCAGGCACCGGCTGGTGGTTGTAACAGAAGCTTGCACGTGAAGGTTATATGGAAGGCTTGATGATCAAACGAACAACTCTGTCAGATCTGTGTTTGAGTGATATTTGTTCCGGGGATAAAGCTTTATTTAAATCTATTGCCTATACCAGAACCAACCAAGCAACTTTAAAAGCTAACAAGCTAAGTAAGTATGCCCAAATGTAACAAACTAACAGAATACATTATTAGTAAAAGTACGAACATAGCAAAATGGATCATTTTTGTTAAGGGCACTTGCATTTAAAACGTTCTTGGTTCCTGCGCCACTGGAAACATGCGAGTAAAACTGAAGGCTTCATTCAAAACGATGTATTTGTTAATTTAAACCAACTTTATCTAACGAACAAAATCCCTTTCGATGACATTATTCTAAAACAAAAGAAACATCCGGCACGGAAACAGAAAAACAATTGCTCGTTTTTTGCTGGCACGACGCCGCCGCGATTAAAACGCTAAAACAAACGGCGAAATTTAATTAGAAAATCCAGTGTAAATTCCGAATCTCTCTGAAGATATGATTCAATTATTGTTTATCGTCCAGCAGTCATTCTGACAGCCGTCAACGCCTGCTAAAGAGGACCATTCGAGTTGGTTTCCAACACCTACATACGTACAGCAGAACAAACACAATTCGCTTTTTGTACGAAGGCTTCGCAAAGAAAGAAAATTAAGTATTTCGTCTGTGTACAATTCAATAAAAATAAATGGACAGTCCATTAATGTTCCAAAAAAATATTTGTCTTGGTCTGAAGTTGCAGACGCTTTTTTGCTACTCTGAATTATGGAATTCTTTCTATGGTGCCTTATTCGCATTGTCTGTTAATTAATGCCTCACCTTCTATTTGACGGACACAAACTTCGCCCAAGAAAATTATATTTTCAGGCAAAAAAACTTATTCCAATAATATATAAGTATTGTGCGAAGTCCGATATAAAATTATTTCTTCCGTTTAAAACAGTTTCTCATGTTGTACCAACCTAATAGGTACTTATGAACAGTTCTACAGAATATCACAAAAATAAACCTTTGTTCATGTTATCAAATATGTAAAGTATAATTGACTACACACAAAATAAATTATTTTTTGTCAAGTTTAACATTCGATTCTTTAAAAAAATTTCAGTTGCAAGAGTATAGAATTAAAAGAGTTCAGTAATAACAGTAATAAGTTATTTATACATTAAGGGTGTAAAGAAAGCTTTTAGGCGTGAGACGTATTTTTGAGCCAGAGCGTCAACCGAGGGCTAAAAACACGTCAAGAGCCAACTTTATGCACGGTTGAAAATTTAAATTAATTTAATTTAATTCATTTGTTCAAATTGTTTAAATTGCCAAAAATTATCACTTGTAATATCACATGTGCATTCATTCTTTCCGGAAATTTTTTTGAGTGCTCTCCAACAACATCTTAATTAGCTCGAGTGGTACACGAGAGCTAGGTAATTACAATGTTGGAATGCACGATAAAAAAATTCCTGGACATGAATGAATGCACGAGTGCATATTCGGTAAGAAAATCGCAATAACACGGCCGCTGTATTTTTGAATTCTTTTTATAATAGAATCTTGAAATATTTACTAAATTTATATTTAACAATAATAAATATGTATTATTTACCTTATTATTTGCTTATTTACACTCAAAATGACAATTTAACCAATTTTTAATTTAATGTCAAAGTGACAGATGACGAAAAATTTCCGCTTATTAATTTCAGTTAAGTTACTCAAGCTACTAGTAAAAAATTTCCGAGAAAATTTTTATATAACCATGGTTACTATTATTGTAATCCATTCATCCATTGGCTGTTATTTGTGTCGTGAGATTTTGTACTAAATTTTTGGACTGTTACTAAGATAGCAAAAAAATTCCGAAAATAAACAAAAATCAAAATGTCAAAGTTGTCATTATTGAACATAACAAGATAAATTATGGTAAAATGATGTTATTTAAATTAAAAATTGTACAACTAATTACAGAAATGGTTATTTATAGAATTATTTTGTAGTTTATAAGAGGAAAATTATTGGAAATCTAAACTGTTTGCATTAAATTGACGCTTCATAATGGCGCACTGCGCTATAAAGTGGCCCGTATTCTATAAAGTGACGCTTATGTCAAAGAAATTGGTGTCAAATTATGATACGACCATGCAGGAACACAATTTTTATAGTCGCAGAGAAAATACAAATAAATTTTAGAAGCTTTTACGAAATAGTCAATAGATTATAGATTTCCTTACTTGAATTCAACACTTTTTAAAATTTTAGTTTATGTTTATTTTAATTTTCAATTTTTAAATGTATCTACATAGATAAGGCGAAATTATATACAAAAGAAATATGTCATTATAAGTGTTTAATTTTAGATTAAGGGCTAACTATAATAAATATTGTGTTCTACGTTATGATGGAAGTTGACAATATTTCCCGGGCCAGCGTTGTGCAGTAGAAAAACTGTCTACACTCTACAGGCCGATTAAACATCATAAGCTCTTGAATTCAGGACGAACTGTTTGGGACGTAATCCTCTTAACAAAGTTATATTTTTGGAGAACAGTTCAGCGTTTGGTTAGATTAATACAGGATTATCTTGGGCCTTTCGGCAGAGTATTTAAATTTAAACTCTAGAAATTAACTTTGGACGAACGTGTGCCGCGTCCTTTCAAAATCACTGACGTGAAGTTGCTCCGATAAGATGGAATCGTTACTCTGAAGTACGAAACAGAAACAGAATCGGGAAACTGCTAATTGTTTACAGTTAACCGAGGCATATTTGACACCGTTATAAACTTTAACTATAAGAGGAAAACTGAAAGCTGCAAACAGCAAACTGTTCTCGTGTTATGAGACAACAATAATAGAAATTAATGTTTCATATTTAATAAAATTACGCATATCTACATATTTGTTTTTGACTACAAATAGACACAATATTCACACACCCAATAAGGGAATAATAAAATTTTATTAAGCGGCTCGTCTACGTTTTTACCGAATTCCTAGAATACTCTTGATTTTGCTATTTTTTCATTCCATTCTTTTCCCCACTAGTAGGGCTGCCTGAAACCAGCCCGAAACTCGTACTTTGCCGCATCCTAACTATGCAATGCAATTTTGAAGTCGAAAAATACTGTAAAAGTGTTTGCGTTGCGAGTAAACTGTCAGATTATTATTGACTTCAGGATAATGTTTTTATAAATTTAATAGAGAAAGAATGGATATTGTATTCTTGTTTTATTATTAAGAGGCCCGTCTACTACCTAAAATCCCGCATAAAATGTACTAACGTAGCGAGTGTTTTGTGGCCAGTACAAGAATGGTAAAATTTTATTTCAACTAGGCTTTAATAGAGATAGAATGGATCTACAGATGTGCCTTTTTAAATTTTTTTTACAAAATTGTATATAAATATAAAAATTCTGAAAAATTAAAAAAAATTCCTATTTTATGCAAAATTTACACGGTTATATCTCATGATACAAATTAATTTTTAAAATTTTAAAAAGGCACATCTGTAGATCCATTCTTTCTCTATTAAATGTTTATAAAAACATTATCCTGAATTCAATAATAATCTGTCAGTTTTGTCGCAACGAAAACATTTTTACAGTAACTTCAAAATACATTGCTATAGGAGGCGGTAAAGTACAAGTTTCGGGTTGGGTTCAGGCATCCCTATAGTAGTGGGGAAAAAAGTGGAATGGAAAAAATGAAAACCCAGAGTATTCTAGGAATTCGGTAAAAACGTAGACGAGTCGCTTAAGACCCTAAAATAATTGTTTTTAAAATATTTGTAGGGTATATTATCCTTTGTGAACTTTACTGCAATATTGTTGAAACAATCTAATTTACGAAGTAATTTCACAAGTAGCTGATTATAATTACAATAGAACCATCATTCAATTTTCTATAAAGGCTTAACAACTGCAAAACTTGCATCTTTATTATCCTTTGAGCCCCATTAGCCCATTCTCAAAGTCCTGAGCATCAGAGGCTCCTCCTTCGCAAGACTGTCATTTGTCCGTTGGCATAACCGCAGAGCTGCACCGCAAAACAAAACAGAAACGAAGCACGCGGAACACATCAAAGAGACGGTCCTGCGAGGTGATCGACAAGGACAACTGACAACAAACAGCGTCGGAACAGCCGTGCAGCCGTGAAATCCTATTACTGCGCTTTGGCCGCAATGTCGAGAGTGTTGACAAAGGTGCGAACGACGAGCTTGAAGACCGGATGTGTGTGGACGAAATTATACAATCCAAGGAGGCTTACAAGAGTTCGAACTTAAGCTCTACACTTGTTCAATTAGAATATTCTATAACAAACTGTGTTCAGTATGAAGAATGTGTTCAGTATATCAATGATTATGACTATATTATTGTTAAACAATGTTACAATAATTTTACACCATTTTTGATTTGTAAAAAATATATAGAAAACTTGTGAAAATAGTTATTTATGTTACAAGGACGAAAAATGCAAGTTCTCGTACGACTATGGAAAATTGCCGAACGAGGCAAAGCCGAGTTCGGCAACCTTAGGAGTACGAGAGCTTTTTCGTCCGTGTATCATACACTATTTTTTATTCGATTGTAAGTGAGAATTTAAAATAACTAGAATATTAATATTTTATTATAAATTATTCTAAATTTTTGTTTAGTTTGCTAATTGTAGTTATCTGCGAAATAGACAAATGAAACAAAAAAGAACAAAAAATTATTCGACTGTGTCAGTTTGCTTAAAAAAACGCGTTTGCGTACGAAAAGTACTTCTCGGCCTCGGACGAAAAGTGGGTCACCTAGCAACGGCACAAATATTAATACTCTACCTAAAAGGTTAGCTTTTCGTCCGAATATCTTAACCAAAAAACGTCACTTTTTGACATAATCGAATAAAAAATGTTTTTTATATGACAAATTGGCAAATAAGTGAAAATTTAATTTGGTTTTGTCCTAAAATGGGCACTTTAAATGAAGTAAATTTTTTTCCATATGCTCACAAAACAGTACATAAAAAAACTCGTAATTTAAAAGAAAAAAATTTGCTCTACGATGATTTGGCAAAAAAGGCGGTCGTTTCAATTTTTTGGGAAAATAGCGATTGTGGCCGTAAAATTACGAATTTAAACTCCGTGATAATGACATCAATATACATATCTTCACCAATTTTTATGAATATACAAAGATATTTGCGCGATTTATTACAGTTTTAGTAAAAATTCAAACAATTCAATCATTTTCTGTTTTTGAGGTTAGGAAGTCTTTTAAGCAAATCAGGCTAATACCTTATTCATTCACGAGTAATTTGCATTAATTTTTATATTTCTACGACCATTAGAACCGGAGATATTTAGAAAATAGTGAAGTGCTACCCTCGAAATGCATAAAAACAGTTTTTGGCCATTTTTTCGTAAAGCTTCAGCCCGATATCGCTAAATATGTTTTCCCCAAATCTCCTTCATATTATGTAATCGAAAAAACACCCTAGGAGTTACATCGAACAACATCATATTTTGTATTTAATTTCTCTCTATACTATAAGTAGTTTTAAAGGTAAAAACGTGCTAACGTCTTTTAAAAAATAATGGTTTCAGGTTAATGCAGAGTTTAAATTTGTCAATAAAGTTCACCAATTCCTGTCCTTGTTTTTGTTTTGTTTTTTCATAGCAACTGTCAACATACGCATAGCAACATAATTTGATTGCGATACCTATCAATATATTTAAAATAATAATTAAATTAATATTAGTTAATAACAATCGCCGAAAAAATAATATGTTTAACATGGCAAAAAATACAGATTTGCTGCCTAAATTCATAGACGAGGCGCAAACTCTAGCCGCGGCAGCAAATCTAATAATTTTTTGCCTATTTAAACAAATAACAATTTTTTGCATGAATGTTAACTATATTATGCTATAAAAAGATAACCAGTGTTATCGATATCGAATCAAAGATCAAACCCAAAACACCAACAAAACCAAATCAATTAAACACAAAACAATAATCCATAAACTCCACTTACATTTCCTCCTCGATTCCTTTCTCCTTTGTGATCCTTGCTGTGCAGCCCTGTCCGGGAGAATGGCTGCATTCACCGCACGATTCATCCCGCGGGACTCGTTGAAGGATTCGTCCGAATTGTGAGTCTCTGGCGACAGGAACGTCGAACATTTGAGTCGGGAACCGGGATCCAGGAGCAGGGAACGGTCTCCAGAATGGAAGCGCAAGATTGCAGGGCGGTTACTGGATAGTGTTACCACTGGAGATAACCACGGTAGTGTGATAGTAATTCGAATGGGGGAGATAATAGGTTGGCAGTCCTGCAACAAAAGAGAAATAATTTAGAATCAATATTAAATAATTTATATACGTTTGTATAATTCTATGTGGTTTTAATCTGTATCGTTAAAATAATTTGTTTCGTGTCTTAATTCAACTGCACTGGCTTGATTTTTAAAATGTTTATATACATTGGAATCCGCTTTGTAAAAAATCCAAGTATACATTTACACGTACACCTAAAATGTACTTTGACTTGACTTTGAAAAGGCGACTTTTGAAAAGTCAAATTGTAGTACATTTACACATTCAACAAAAATATACTTGGCTTTAGAATTTCGACTTGCCTTTCACTTAACCTCTTTTTGACAATAGAACAGTTGACAGTAGACAGTGGTTGACAGTAGACAGTGATTGACAGTAGACAGTGGTTGACAGTAGACAGTGGTTGACAGTAGACAGTGGTTGACAGTACGAACTCTTCTACTCCTATAAAGAATTACCAAAATTCAATGATGTAAAGATGTAATCAATTACGGTTATATACGTTAGACACAAATACATACTTCTTTGTTGTTATAATGAGGTGATAATAGACTTTTACAGCGTAAATGTATTCTATCGAGTATTAAAATATGATAAAAAAACTTTGAGAGTAACTTGAGTACCTATACCTTTTGATGTACCTAGATAGGTACCTACTGATTATCAAAAATATTTTTTTTTTAAGTTCTTAAACATGAGGTCATAATTTTTGTTGTTAAATTATATGCAATAATGTTTAATATTTATTATTAGCGGTTCCTTACTACTTTAAACATCATCAGAATAGAATTCCAACGAGCACTTACCTATTAACTACCTACATCTCTGATGAAGCCGAACGCAATGCTCAAATAATATTATCACACTTTTAAATTATTATTATAACCTATCAAAATTATTTGCTATTCACTTATATTTTATTTCACCAAATTATTCTTGTAAAAAGAATCTTATTTTGATGAAAACATATCATTACTTTTGTACAGATCTCTAAACTATCTAACTACTACACATTGACAATTTGTTTATAAATATAAATACCACAGTTTTGTATTATTTTTAGCACAAACAATTGATAGATGTTGCTTCTCTGGCGCTAGAATTAAACTGAATACAGCGAACGATAGACCACGCCGAGCAAGTTCAAACGAAGTATTAATTTATTTTACCTTCAATCTGGCATTGAAATAAATGACCAAATGCTGTATTATTAAATGTACAGTGTTGGTAAACAATAAACAAAGAATAAAAATATTTTAATTTTAATAATATCAACCTTGAATGCACTGAACAGAATTTATTATTTAAGTACTGTTAAAATCAATTCAATATCAATGATATTAAAACACAGATATTAATTATTTTGCTAATATTGTCTCCACAAACACGTAATTAAGTGAGCTGATGCTCACAAATAATATAAGTCAGTTTCCTAGTTCAAATGTTGATTTATAGGTGAGGGAAAATAATTCCGTACCACTGTCGCTCGTCACGACATCGTGAATCATCATGATTTATTGTTTACAGTTTTCAATCTGCGATTCTATTTTAAAATAGATCAAAAGATGCACGGATAGTAATACTAAAATCTAAAAGATTTGTTGTTTAGTATGATGTTTCAATCAGTCGAGAGATATGATATTATTTACAAAATTGACAGTTATTCTGAACTTATTTCAATGTAATATAATATAGAACCCGGAATTGAACTATTATTATAACGCAAAATCCAAAATTGTAAAATCAAATCTTATAATATATATATACCTATAGTTATACCTATATTATTTTAAATAATTTTGGTACATTTTTATCGTTGGAACCTAATATCTATCTGTGTTCTTGTACTTATTTTTATTTAAACAAAAACAGCTCTAAATTAAATAGATCTATTATGACCTAAGTCAGCTTCTGAAATGCAATACATTTTTTAATTACAAGATTCTCATCTCACTTGCAAATTGGCAAATTAGATTTGTTTATTAGAATTAATATTTTGACAAATTTAAATTTATGAAATTTTTCTGTGTGCCTTAGTAACTGTGATGAAAGAAAATACAGGATGTTTCTATACCTCTGCACAAAACTTTAATAGGTTATATAATTTGATATACTGATTATAGAAAAAATATGTTTTTTTTCGAAAATCCGCAAAAATAAGGATACAGAAAATTTTAGTACCACTGGTTCGAACGTCTATTGAACTGTTTATTTATTAATTATTACATAAGGAGTGACTATTTGTAGATAATTTTATACCTAGTTTATTTTATTTTATAAATAACATAATAAATAAATATCGGGTGGGCCAAATAAGACCTACCAATGTTAAACTTAAATAACTTTTGTATTTTTTGATTTAATTATTTTTTTCTTATTGTAGGTTATAACTGAATTCTTGGAAATTTATTAGCCACACAAATTGATTTTCTAAATAATGTTTTGATGTCGGATGAAGCGCATTTTCATTTAAATGGCCATGTCAACAAACAAAACTATGTAGATTTTGGGACTCTGAAAATCCAAGGGAAATACACCAGCATCAGTTGCAAATCCATCCAAATGTATTGTTTGGTGCGGTGTTATTGCCAAAAAAGTGAAATTTTTGGCGAACGTCTGATTTAAAAAAAAATCAGATTTCCCTTGGCCACCTCGCTCGCCAGATTTAACAGCGCCCGACTTTTTTATGGGGATATTTAAAAGACAAAGTGTATGTTAATAAACCAGAGACTATTAGACAGCTGAAGCAGAATATTCGAGACGAAATACTGAGCCTTCAACCAGAAACATTACGTGGTGTAATGGAAAACGCGTTAAAAAGAGCCGATCTCTGTATCGAGAATAATGGTTTAAATTTGTCTGATGTCATATTTCATACATAATTTCCATAAAATATATTCATTGTATAAACAAAAATTAATCAAAATAAGCGATTATTACAAGAGTTATTAGTGTTTAACATTAGTAGGTCTCATTTGACCCACCCTGTAGTTATATTAGTTACGTTCAAACCAATGGAACTAATATGTTCACTACCCTTATTTTGCTAATTTTGAAAAACAGACTCGTATTTTTTTTTCTGTAATCAGTACCTACCTATATCAAATAATATAACTTATTTGTGTGCACAGGTATAGAAACACCCTGTATAATTGTTAATTATTTTTAAAATGAAGAATATCATGTGTGACAGATTTGAAGAACTAATTTCCAGCCTTTATTTTTTCACTTGAACAATAAAAGTACAATCTAAATTTGAAGGGCGCGTTAATGCATTTAAAATTTCCCTAAAGTCGAGTTTAATTCTTTGCGACTCTTCACAAAGCGATTCTCTTAACGAAATTGAAGAGTAAAAATTGTAAATGCCGGAAGAGAAAAATCTGCTGACCCTTTTATCATTCATCCCTCTGTTCTTCTTCACCTTCGTCTTTCGCCTTTCCATCCCCACGAATCATAAACAACGGCAAGGCGCCTTGACGTAATTTTTCTCTGTCACTCTAAAGACTTGGAGGAGGCCGAGAGCTCTTTCCGATTTCCGTAATTCCATTATCTGTATGCGGCGCGCGATGGCACCAACCAGCGATGCCAAAATTTTTAAGGACCGGAACCCCTTTACAAGATTTACAATTAGAAAACAATCAATTATACTGGATATTAGCTCTCTAAGATTATTTTTAATTTAATAAAAAACAATCACTGGAATTCAGTCAACTTCATTAGTTTTATTTCAACCTCAACCGGTTTCACACCCCACCTGGGTCATCATCAGGAGCTACAATTAAAATACAGAAAAATTTATAAAAAATACGTGAAAGTCAAAACATTTTTTGTACAGTATAACATATTAAAATTAACATTAAAATATAAATTAATAATAAATAATTTAAAATCAATGAAAACGTGACATACACAGCACACAAACATGGAAGAACTGACTAAGTCATATTATTAATTACATCAAGGTTACAATAATTACTAGAAAATTTACACATGTTACTTAAAACCCTGTATCACAGAAAAATGACTAGAAACGTTAACACTACTCATAAAAGAAAGCTAGAAATGAGTAAACTACTTAATTTTTAAATTTGATTTCAAAACATGATTGTATATGCTACTCAAATTCATTTTTATATTATTTTTAATTATTATAGGTTTTGACTTCGTAAGAAATATTTATTTGATGTACTAAATTAAGATTAAGCATATACAGAAAATTATGATTCAGTGAGAACAAAGAGTCGAATAAAGAGAAAAATCGAGAAAAATAATATTTTTACATGATTAATTTAGGGCAATTAAAAACAAAATGTATTAAAATACATGCGTCTCACTGTAGGTAAATGTTAGACAGTATATAAATAATGCGTTTGATTATTTCTTTTGTCTTATATATAGTGGCTTAACACTCCCGTGGGAGTAGCGCCGCTTCTCACGAAGCTTTCTAGATCCTTTTATCGGAGGGGATCAGTCTCCATATTCTCTTGCTCTATTTACCCATTGATCTTGGTGCAGTCAGAATCTCAATCCGTGCGGCGATCTGTGGTTTCAACCACAGCGGCAGCGGAGATATTCTTTGTGCAACCAGGACTACATTTAAGGTGAACAAGTGGATAGCTTGTAACACCCGAGTGTGATTGAATGCCAGACCTCGGGCATTTTTAGTTTTACGACAAATCACACATTGTCGCCCGACGGAGACTCGAACCATCGATCTCACGTTGACTGACGTCACAGCACATTAGCTGGCCGTAGCCAGTTAACGCACTGGACCACGCTGTTTTATAAATTAGTTATTTGTTTCATTAATACAAAAAATGCATGATTTTGGGACGAGTAAGACGGTTGCCGGACGACGCGCAGCGGAGTTCGGCGATCTTACGTGTCCCAAAATAGCATTTTTTGTATGAATGAAACATAATATTTTTTCGTTAGCCGCTTAAATAGATGTAATTTCATAATTTCATTTCAATTGACATATCCTCATATTACGCAACAATTAAAATGTAAACATACTAACCATGACAACAACAATGTTTTTTTTGTATTAGGAAGAATTTACTTTTTGTACAATTACTATGGTGATCATAAACAATCCCCAAATGGCCTCAAATACGATGCCACTTTTATAGCGCGTTCGCTATTGCTGCCTTTGTTCGACAACTTAAATCTGTATCTATCCTTTTTCTTGACGAAATCGTAGACAGCTACATTCCGGCTTTAAATAAAACCTATAGACTACAGCGAATTTAATTATTGCTTCTTTAAAAAATAAAAAGAAGCATTATAGAGCTGCTATGGCTATTGAAAATCGCTTCTTATTCTTCTCATTAGTTACTGCTTTGAACCTAAAACCTTGATCCCACGACGCAAGATATAGGCAACTTTAGTCACAAATTTCTATGTTCCAAGCAACTTTTTAATAGCAATTTGTTTAGCTGCATATTATCTAAACGAATGCCATTTAAAAAATTGCCAAAAGGTGCTTCTAAAAAAGAATTTTGTTACAATTTCTAACAAATGATGTCGGTATCGACAATTTGCTGTCGATAATTTCCGTCGTGGGATCCAGGCATAAAAGTTTATTTTTCGTCATTAGTTACTAATGATTTATAACAAACCAAACTGGCCAATTATTTTACTATCGTCTGACATTTTTAGTGTTCCTAAATGTCTTCATTTTTTCGCACATGACACAGATTTAAAATTTAAAGTTTGGGAGTCCCTGACAAGAGCATCTTCTCCAAGAAAATACAGTGGCGTACGTCGCTTGGGGCTGGGCCGCGCGCGAAGGAAATTTTCAATTCGCAATTATCGGGCCGGTAATTATAGGTCACGAACTTGGGAATTCTTCCGATGGATTGTGAGAGGAATTAAAGGAGCTACGGACAAACTATTGAGGTCCCAGGGGAACGACAAGCAGTGGCGTGCCAATGGCGAATTGGATTTCAAGCGAATGCAACCGATGCAACCTCTGTGCAACCGAATCTTCTTTTGTGTGACCACTTTACGTAACTGCATTCGACGTCTGCGGAAACCAAATTCCACTATTTGACACAACTGCTTTACTGGGGATGGAACAGTCGACACTTTACACCGTGAACTAAAATTGTTCAACTTGATTATTTCACCAGATACGGAAACAAAGGAAACGAACTGGGAACTGAAACTGGACTTAAAACAATTAAAAGAAAAAAAAACTGATTTCCATGTATTTGCTATCGAACGCTGTATTTTTGTATTAAGTTCAGCCTGATGTGTAAAAGAGTAAGATTTTTAACAAATTGTCAGTTTTAATGATAAGCATACTAATGTGATTTTAAATAGTTTTGGCATTTTTATTTATAAAATAATGTCTATTTTTATTATGCCTCAATGGTCGCTATTTGGATCTGAGAATAGGTTACTTGCGGGATTTTTAAAATGAAATATTTGTTAATACGTGATACAAACTTGGAACATGTGTTTTTTGTTTTGTAAATTTTTTATTGAAAGCCCACAAATAATAATTAAGTTTTTTCCGAATTCCTAGAATACTCTCGATTTTACTTTTTTTCAATTCCACTCTTTTCCCTACAACTAGGGCTTCCTGAAACCAGCCCGAAACTCGTACTTTGTTGCCGTATCCTAACTATGCAATAATGCAATGTCATTTTGAAGTTGAAAAATACTGTAAAAGTTGTTTGCGTTGCGAGTAAACTGTCAGATTATTATTGACTTCAGAATAATGTTTTTATAAATTTAATAGAGAAAGAATGGATATTGTATTCTTGTTTTATTATTAAGAGGCCCGTCTACTACCTAAAATCCCGCATAAAATGTACTAACGTAGCGAGTGTTTTGTGGCCAGTACAAGAATGGTAAAATTTTATTTCAACTAGGCTTTAATAGAGATAGAATGGATCTAAAGATGTGCCTTTTTAATTTTTTTTAGCATCAATGGATAATGTTTTTATAAACATTTAATAGAAAAAGAATGGATCTACAGATTTGCCTTTTTAAAATTAATTTCTATCATGAGATATAACCGTGCAAAGTTTGCATAAATTGATTTTTGTTTAATTTTTGGAATTTTTATAACCATGTAAAATTTCTAAATTTAAATTTTAAACTGGCACATCTGTATGCATTCTTTCTCTATTAAATCCTTGTTGAAATAAAATTTTAGCATTCTTGTATTGGCCACAAGACACTCGCTACGTTACTACGTTTTATGCTGGATTTTAGGAGGTAGACGAGCCTCTTAATTAAAATTAAATATTTAATATGTCTAACACCTGAAAGGGTAGATAGGCTTTAGGATTAAGTAAGTAAGTAATATATGACTTATAATGTCATTCATCCCTATGGAATATAAAAATGTTGCAGCAAAATTTCTTTTCAATGTACTAAAAACAAGCATTTTTTTGTAAAATTAAATGTATATTTTTGCATGTTCTCCATAAATCAATAATTAAAATAAGTTATATAATGTATAGTAGTTATTAATTTTAAATGTTGATAATCATAAGCAATTTATAATGCAGAATAAAAATTCGTCAAAATTATATATTAATAAAGGCAATTATTTTTGTCTTGCAATAAAAAGCTCTTCAAAATCTTGATAATAACGCCCAATAAAACTCCAAATGTCATTTCCACTTTTACTATCCCCCAAATGACTTGATTTCAATTTAAATCCTCCCCCAGTCATAAAACCAAAAAAAATATCTAGAAAAAATCCCCGAATCCTAGACCAACATGAAACTTAAGATTTTACAACCTTCAGTTGTTTTCCAACTAACCAATCGCATCGCTCTGCAGCCCCTGACAGTGTCGAGGACACAAATCATCCCCGTAATAAAATGAAACAAGTGTGTGTTTTACGACTGAAATCTGAATTTTATCAGCGACATCTCGCCAACTTAGATCTTGCGGGTTTCGAATTTAAATCTTTAAATTACTGTGAGGTCAAAGGAATCTGCATCTCTGCGAGGGCTGCGATCTATGACGCCTCACTCAGCAGAAAGATGTAATAATGGCGGCGATATCACCACTGCCGGGGAAACTGTTAGCTTCTGCATTTTATATGAGATCTGCATCTTACTGGCTAGGCGACAAAGAATTCTAGGATTCACGGAATACGGAATTTAACTACTGGAGAACGATAGCGTTAGCTTGTGAGATTATTACTTTTTCAGTATATCTCTATATTACCAACTTACTTAAATACATTTTTTCACAATCAGTATTTAGCACTTCTAGATTAAGTAAATGAACTGATTTGCGCAGCTTATATTATATTATGTATTTTATTTTATTTAGACAGTAAACTGATCTTATATAGGTACTTATTTTATTTAGTAAGTCAACTGATTTATTCTGTTTATATTCTGTACTATATATTTTGCAATTTAATAATTGATATATAGATATGCATTTACTCTTTGTTGTACAATAATTGTTATAGGTATTCACTAGTCTCATACCATATTTCTTTTGTATTATATTTTGTACTGAAAAAGTTAAGTGGAAGAACAGCATGTATGCTGAACTTTGCTAATAAAGAAATTTATTATTATTATTATTATTATTATTATTATTATTATTATTATTATCATATTTTGTATTACTTTGTGCACCTTTTTACCTTCCGCTATACCTGTAAAGGAAGATATCGGAATCATGCTAAAAATCGGGTAGTGAGTTTTTAGTGGATGAGCACGAATTAGGGTTCTTACAATTCATTTTTGATAATTTCACGATGATGTCTGTAATGCATGTGAGTGTGTGCGGGTATGTGTGTAGATGTGTGCGTATGTGTGTGTATTTTGAAAACAAATGTTTTCTTAACAAAGAGCGTATCTAGTTGTTCATAAATATGATTTTGAAAACAGTAAATATTAAATAATTTTTAAAATTTGTACGAATAAGAAAATATAAATAAATTATTATTTAATAAATAAACATTTAAAAAAAATTACATATAGTGACATACTTAGATATTTTAATACCTACTAAATACAAATACTAGCCGTATCTCTCTAGTGCAATAGTTTTCAAGATTACAAGATTTATTTCAAACACTTTGAATATATACTTCATATAAAAATCTATAAAAACTTAAGAATGAAATTATTAATTATTTGAAATATGTATTTATAAACTATAATTTATACTTTTGTTAGGAATATTTATGAAACATGCCATCCGTATAAAGTTACTGAATTAACTAAAGACCATTTTCTCCTACGATGTATAACAACTAAATTTCTTATTGTCGATGAAAGTTCAAATTACATTTTAATGTCTCCACATTTTATTAAATTATAGGTAAAACTTTTCCTTTAGTACCTAACCAATATACCTAGTTTTAATTTTTCGAAAAAGAATAACTGTTTCTTTAAATATCAAATTATTTAATAATAATTTAATAATACTTATTGTCCGGTGAAAAGGTGTTAAAAACTTCAAATTGCTTTTTAATTAAACTTGATTCCTTCATTCAATTTTTCAACCCTTAAAATTTTACCCCATCAACGACCAGATCGACCTAAATTCGACATAATGGTCTTTCAGATCTTTAAGAAAATGACGATATAATTTGGAGAGAAAATTTAGTCATTATTTTCCGTTTAAATCAGAATCTCTGTTAGAGAGAATATTTCTAATAACTAAACCATAAAAATAAGTAACGAACAAAATATTTTGTGTTCCAGTAAATTGTTAATACTGCTTAATATTCAGAAATTTACTGATCTGTTGTGACAGTTGCACTGCAAAAGTAATGACGCATTTTTTTATAACAACAAGAAATATTTCTGCGTAATGTACAGCGGAAATAAATTTCAGGTGTTCTGACACATGGCAAATTTACACAAAACTAATGGGTTCGAAATCACATGTAGATAATCAAACAAAATAGGATCAACCGCATAGAACGTAGATGGATGATATAAAAACATGTTTAAAAACACAGCAATACGTTAAAACATTTCGAGATATAATAGAAGAGATAAAACAGCCAGATAAATGGCGCAACCCCAGAATTCCATCACCCGTAATTGGCTAAATATGATTTATATTATTAGAATCAGATAATTATTATAAATGATAGCGATATAAGAGTTCAGTAAACACATTATTAATGAACTTGATCATCTATAAAACATGCAAAATCGAATGATATACATAAATTACTGAATGCAAACTTTTGATTTATGAGTGAATAGTTCAAAAATATTTACATTCGAACGCGATATCATTATAATAATATTATTTGTTTGATAACCGGTATATCCCGTTATTCATGTAAATGGCAATAAATAATTTTTATGGCCTATATTTCCAGAATTTATTTCCTTGGTAACTATTATCATTTTATTTAGCTGCAGTCATTGAAATTAAAAATCATTACAATCAGGGTCACCACAAGTTACTTTTAACAAATTTTATTTTTAACGCAACATTAATTTATTTTTTTAAACAAATGATTGAGTGTATATTTTATTGTACTTATTATTAAAATATAGCGTCAATTAATTAATGATAATAAGAATCTTTTATGTTATAGAATTAGTGATATTATAATTATAGGGAAGATTGAGAGGTGATACTTTAGACAGTAAATTCTTATTGTTTACATACTAGATGCATATTAAAATATTATTTATTTTTATAACTTAAGGGTATCGACTCCACGTAGCTCAACACCGCGTTTGTCCTATGTTAATGCATAGAAACGCTCGCTAAAAATACGGAAAAGCAGTCTAGCAATTTCTACAATGCTCACGAAGTTTTATAAATAAAGCTAAATTTCATAAATTTATTTACAGACGAAGAATGCAACTAGGATTATGCCGAGTTACATTTTCTAATAAATCTCTTAATAATAAGAAAAAGCATGTAAAAAATTGCTTAAAACAAACTTTTTCTTTAATTTTGTATATGGATTTCAAAGATTTTTTCAGAATTCTAACTGGGCATAATCCTATACTTCATTTCAGCTAAGAAAATAGCGTTGGGTTAGATAGGGCAAGGATATTCTTGAATCTGATTGGTTGAGATGAGAGGTAGATTTACACTAGCAAACATTTTCATTTCCGTTAACATTACTTATACCTTCTTATTTTGAATTTCATAGTTACATCGAAGTACTACATTATTCTATAGATGACAGCTTTATTCACAAAACATATCTTATTTAAGATCGCGTTAAATTTTGAACTAATAAAATGTGTGAGTGTAAAACTTACTGGCATTCGCAGTGCCATCTGCTATTTTCTTAGCTGAAATGAAGTATAGATTAATTCTTTCACAAAAATCTAGTACCTATTTTTCCATCAAATTTTTAATATGCAATAAGTAAAGCAGAAACTGCTACACCTCTAAACACGCAAAATTTTGTTACGGAGACGAGACCCTTAATATAATGACCCTGTAACATTGTGGAAATAAGCCTTTTCTATCTCAGTGACAAATTCATGTCCACTTTGAACCATTTCAAAATCTCAAAAACCAAATGCTGAATAAGTTCTCGTAATTCAATTTCAAGTAAGTCTGTCCTGAGGGAAATGCATTCGAGGATTTTAGGTTTCCCACACTGCAGACGAAGGCTGCAACTTCAACCAGTTTTACAGATCTAGTGGTCTGGTCATCTGACCTCAGGTGCTCGCCGACATCGACATCACTGGCTTCAAATCACCGCCAGCGCCAACTGAGATGTGACGGGGAACAGAACAGTGCCGTGTGATTGAAATTTTGTTTGAAGAGGGTCCACACACAGGAAATTGCTTTTTAAAAGTTCCTCTATGCCGCATAGAAGTAAATAATTGATTTTTATTATTGGACCCTGGAGGAAATTAGAGCATTGTAAAGAATTATTGGAGTACACAAGAAATTTTCAAGAGATTTTTCAGCAATCTTAGGATTTTAAGTACAATGCGACTGAAGTTGTTCAATTGTTAGTTACCATTTCAAGTTTCATACCTCGATAAATGCAATTAGGTAATTATTGTGTACCCACGTATTGTTGTAATGAGTACCTACCACTAAAATTTGATTCACAATGAGCGTAAGTGTAAGACTCGAGTAAGAGAACATTTTTTAAATTTTAAATTACAATAAAAGATTTCCTATTACTTACATATACATGCTGTTCCACAACTTAAGAAAAAATTAAAAGGTATATACTGTACGACGTGCAAAGTTTAGGGTACATAGTTTACTTGACGTGTGTACATTTTAAGTATCACTGTTTTGTTGGTATATTTTATAATTTGACATTTATTAGTATTAGAGATATTATGTAAACAATTACTTTAATTGTAGAAGATTTGAAAAAAATTATTAAAAATAATTATCGGCCAGTGGCAAAAAAAGTTTACTTGAAATACGATGCAATATTTTTGCGAATTTAAAAAAATTCTTTTCGATACATGATCAGCATGTCGTACAGTATGTATATACCCTTTATTTTTTGTCCTAAGTTGTGGAACAGCCTGTATACAAAACTATATAAATCTTACCTACATATATGTACGTACGCTTACGTTTATGCTTACGCTCATTGTGAATGGGGGTTTCCACGATTTTTTGTTTTTTTATATACATGTTAATCTATACATAAAAATATTATGCTCGTAATTTTCTTTTTGCCAAAAAGTTGCTAATAAGCCAGAAAAATAATCATAAAGTTTTAAAAAAATATGTGCCGCGAAAAACGATTCCGCGTGTGACCTCACCGGCCCTGAAAACATACGTTAATCGCACTGACAAGGACCGAATACGATACGTAGATCTAACCTTATTTCAACACAGGTCCGTCGTCCATTCCGTACTCAAAACAACAAAAAACGATCTTACACGAACAAATCTACTCATGGTTTGGTTTCAATGTTATCTACGTCATACAGACATGGCGCATTTTAATGCACGTCTCAAAAGAGTTACATTTTAATTTTGATAAAAAGGTAATAAATCTATCAAAATTAACAATTATTGTCAATTTATATATGCTGAAAATTGGTATCCAATAAGTATTTTTACTTCCTTGTACGAAGTAAGGAAGTATTGTAATCGCGAAAAATTTCGGTTCTCAGATTTTGACGGAAATATCCGTTTTGACCTTTTCTGAATCCATTATGACTAGTTTCGTCGTGACGTCTGTACGTACGTGCGTACGTGCGTACGTGCGTACGTGCGTACGTACGTGCGTACGTACGGACGTATGTGTGTCGCATAACTCAAATACGGTTAGACGTAGAAAGCTGAAATTTTGTATTTAGGACTGTTATAGCATCTAGTTGTGCACCTCCTATTTTTGGTTTCAATCTACAAACCAGAAGTAGTAAATTTTAAAAAAAAATTGATAAATAATTAATTTTAGGCAATTTTTTTTATTTTAAATGAAAGATTATGTGATTATTATCTACAATCGGTATTTTATAAATTTTTCTGTATCTTCTATCATTTAAGAATAATTAAAGTATATACCTACTTATAATTTAATATTTCGGTATCTTGTAGTCCATGATCGATTAACATTTGTTACTAGGTAAAATTTAAATGATTATGACATGACAGTGACAGTAGCAGTGACAATAGTAAAATATCGTTTATATCTTCTTCTGCAGTTTAAATAAAATGACTAAAATATATTTGTGAGTATACTAGTATAATAAGTTAAAGAATTTTTTATATTATTCTACATTTTAGTTATTAAGAAAATTATGAACAAACAAGGCGTACAAGGAAGTCATGTGGTGTCCACGTCAGATTTTTTTTAAAGCCGTAGGCTTGGAAACTCCCATTCGGCCTAAGTATGAAAATCTATCTCCCACTCCAACCTTGGTCTGCATACTATACTTACATAGTTAAAACTTATTTTTTAACCTTCATTTATGTGATTTGGACATTTTCATTTGTAAGACTTATTCAAATATGAATAAAATTAAGTTTTAAATTTGCAGAGGTCTCAGGTCAGAATAGGTTCATTTCTATTGCACAACAATTCTTTTGCCACGGTACACACTGGTAATTGTCTATGGTAAGATATTAAATTTAAAATCAGAGGCACATTTTTCATTTATTGTAAAAATGTTAAAAACAACAAACAAAGAAGTCGTAATATTATGTGATTATGTGCGCATTTTTGGAAGAAATGTTTTCTCATTTCGTTAATGTCATTTGCTTTGTCTGTATAAAAAGTTCATTTACTCGTCATGATAATTACAGCGAACAAACGGAGACAGTTAAAAACAATTATAAGCATTTAGAGAATAAAAAACTGGGAAACCAATTAAAAAAACAATGAAATGAATGATCTACATACCAGTCCCACTACAAAAAAACCTGAAAACGAAAATAAGATGGCTGGGTAGAAACATCGAAAGCCGAAACAACACATGATCGAGCGAGGCTGGGGCTTATCTGTAACATCTGACAGTCGAGGTCGTTTCGAAGCCGCCGCGTCCGTCATTAATTGATCATTTAAGATAATGCAAATCAGGGCCCTCTTGGATCCGGCCTATCTCACGCGGTGTCTTCCAGATTCATCTCTTCGTATGTATCAGAATGAAAAATCGTGCGGATTCATCCGAGAAATATTTATTTATATATTATTATAATTATTTTTCGAGTCGCCAGACGAAAAAAATAACCACGTGAGTAATAAAAAATATCTTATAATATATTTATATTATATTATATTTTTTATGAAATCGCAAAATTATTTTTTTGTAACATTAAACCAGAATGTGAACACAAAACAAATGGTGATCACGGGTTGCAACAACAATAACCGACGGTCTGGCCAATTCTCTTCAGCGATCGAGTGCACATGCAGCGTTCTGATTGGGCAAAAAATGCAGAGCTAAAGTTGTACTTTTCACTACGATTTAGCGGAGGTAAAGTAAAATTCATTATTGTACGACTTCATAAAAAATATTAATCAGTTATCGGAAGTTTATTGTATTTCTTTATCTAAAAAAAATTTATAGGATTATTTTTTCATACTTCTGAATTTTGAGAAAAATAATCCTGGCGAAAATTGTCTGTGAAATAGCGGTGCCGCTTAATTTAATCTTGAATGAGTCTTGGAAAAGAAGAATTTCTTATTCGTTGATAGTTTCAAAACAGTGATTTTATTCTTTTGCAGAATTCAAAAGAATGTAATGCCTAGTGCACACGGAGAACCATTTTGACATGTTTCCTGAAAAAAGTTTCCAGAAACTTCAAAGTTTTAACGGCGCCTATAGAAATGAGGCGTTTTCAGGAAACGTTGTGAAGTGCAACTAACTTTTTATTTGTCAAATCGTCAAATGTGACATGTGATCATAAACAAACATATTTATTGTTTTTCAAAAAAAAATGCCATTTTCTGGAAACTCTTTCCAGGAAACATGTCAAAATGTTTCTCCGTGTGCTCTGGGCATAAGAATCCTTGTGTGAACAGGGCATAAAACACGAAACATTTTATTTCATAGAGATAACGCAGTGGTTTGAGTACTTGCCTTATTTGAATACAAGTGGTCGTGGGCTCGAATCCAGATTAGAATTTTATAAATTATTATCCACTCTTGTCACCATTTCATGTTGGGATACGATTAACTAACTTGGCAACCGTTGGCAAACAAAGCTATCGGGCCAATTGACAGAAAAATAAATAAATAATGATCCTTTGAAGAGTTTGAATATTTCTTAATTCGGACGGAAACAGAAAGACGAATCTGGACTGCACTATCTCGCCTGCGTTATGAAAATCGGTGATTCTTCATCGCGAGCCATAAACTTCATTATAGCGCACTTCGGTCGCTCTATCATCAAGGAAAAATCGATTAAATGTTACATTGTTAGTTAAAGCGCTAAGTTGACTGTGCGGTTTTTTATAATGAACTCAGCGTGTGTTGTTTATTAAAAGAGAAAGCGCCGGTAAACACGATTATTTTACTCTTTTTAACTTCGTTTCTTCGGCTATTTATTATCGCCCAATTTGGACGTAATCGCTATCAGCGTTAAAGTGTTAGATCGAGAAATCGTGCATTTATAATTAATTCCAAATAGATTTTTAACCAACACCTTTGGGAAGAATTTGGGAGAATCTTAAATCCATCTTGTGTAGAATTATATAATATCGATTCAGATTTTATACTTCAATCTCTTGATAAACTACAGTTCATTTTATTAGTAATCTAGGTAATTTAAAAACAATGTATAGGTGGTATACATTTTTAGATTTAAATTTATTTTCCGAGAGTAGCTTAGATAAAACCCAAGCTCATTCTTACAACTTTGTGCATATATTTTAATGAGAAAGATAAAATTGAAGGGTCCAGTATAATTTCAGTATGTTTAGGAAGGTTTCAGGAAACCCTTTATTGTGTCAACATCTTTATTGTTTGTTAAAAGTATAAAAACATGGAACGTTTCGGGTGCAAAATTTACCCATCATCAGCCTAACGCTGTTACATAAAGTATTACAAAAATGTAAAATAAAACACTAATGCAAAAATTGGAAGCAGATGAAATCTACAACCGGCAATACAGACCGACATGTCTGGTGGTTGATGAAAGACTATATTTTAATGGCATTTAGTAGTCAACTAATTGAATATGGTACAAACTGAAAGATTTTTTTCAAAATTCGAAAATTGAACTTACAGGTTTTTAAATCAAACTGTCAACCACACAATACTGCGATTGTGATAGCGGACCTCAACCAAATTTTAATAACGTGTACGAAATATCGACAAGAGCAAAACGAACTAATTGACAAACTGAAGAAATACATAAAAATTATAACAATTTTGTTCTCTTTCATGATTTTTTTGTTATTATGTAATTTTATCAGATCTTTTTGTGTACATTTAGCTACTGTTTAATTTTGTTTTTGTTGAGTTTATAGGATTTTTATCCTCAACTCCAATTCTTTGTATAATAATAATAATTTGTACAATTATTAAAAACCACTTTTTAGTGAGAAAAGAAGAAATAATAATAACATACATCCAGCGATTAATATCCACAATTTACTATCACTGAGCTACAAACCAGTGTTGAAAAAAAACATGTTTTTTTTCAATTTTAAACAAAACATTTGTTTTTTACTGTTTAAAACTGTTCTTTTGGTTTAAAACATGTTTTTAACTCTGCACAAAAAAAACATGTTTTAAACAACAAAAAAACATGTTTAAAACATGTTTTTAACACGATATCTGTTTTAAATAAATATTATTTTCATCGAAATATGTCGATAATGCAACTTTTTGTGCGAAGACGGGGATTTACATCGCTCTAGCTGCGTAGCTAGGAGTCACCGATGGTCGGTAGTTGAATTTGTTTTGTTTGTGTTATGCGTCGTGAATGGATTTCGATATCATTTTTAAACACCTGATTTAAAACACAGTTTAAAACATGCATTAAAACATTAGGCCGTGTTTAAAACATGTTTAAAACAGTTTGTTTAAAACAAATTGTTTTAAACATAACAACCCTGCTACAAACAAACCTGGGAAGGAATTGTTTAAATTTTTTCAAGACATCAAACTCAACATTATAAGTCACCCCAAGCCATAATACACATTACACATAATACAAGAGCTGGCTGATCGGTTTTGTACCGAAAAGTCATATTAATTTTTATAAAAATCAAACTGTTTTGGGCCACATTTCAAAATGTACTATGAAAACCGGAACAAAACCGAACCCTATAAATCCCAGTGAACCGTGAACCGAACCTGAACCGATATTTTGTGTGGTTCGAGACCTTGTTTTAAAGTAAATTTTCAATTACTGAAATTAGATATCATTTTTATATTTTAAATTTATGTACTGTTAGGTACTTAGAAACAGACTCTCATAATTTGGATATTCTGTAGGTAGGTACTACAGAAAATTCTATTGATTAAAAACCATAATAAAATAAAGATGAGTTAATCAAAAAGCCAGTTGAGTGTAATAATAATAATTTACAAAAGTCTTTACTCATTGGAAATAATTGTGTAATAAATATATTATTAAACAATCGTAGATATCAGCAAAATATGGAGATATGAAGAATGGTTTGTAAGAGTTGTGTTATTTTTGTTGGGTTGGGTGGATCGCTATACGCGAAGCAAAGCAAGTAAATTTATTATTGACAGAAGCTCTGAAGTATCTCAACAGAACAAGAAAATAAGTCAGACAACAGCCTTCTAAGATCCGTGTATCTCTCGACTTTCTGAGCAAACACCAACAAGTGTAGTATGTTTGCGTTTCCAATCCTCGCGTTATTGGTGATTGATTTTGCTCGCATGGAGAAAAAGACGTCTGCTTGGCAAATATCTATTAGTTATTTTAACTTGCAGCAAATGTAATGCTGCTTCTATTGAATTTCTAAAACGGTAATCGAAGAGAACAGAACGCCAATGGATCGAACGGAAATTGAACATTAAGGTGCTTAAAGTTTAACTACTTTTAGTTTAGTTTAACTACTAACGGTGCTCTTAAACGGAATAAGCAAGCGATCAATTTGGGAAATGGCGATAAGAGAACGAGAATGCATATTTTGATATCACTGCTTTGCACCAAAGTTTTTATTATGCAATAAGTTTATTATCTATAACCAAAAATCTTAACAAGAAACCAACTATTTGGATATAGCATAAAAATTATACTTGTGATATCGAAAATTGATTGATGTGTAAAAAAAGAATTTAACAAGAGTAAGTAAATGCCAATTGTAAAATTGAAATCAGTAAGTGCATAACAAATTTGAAAACAAAAATGTATAGTTCCAATTTAGTTTAATAATTTTTTTAACAATTGGGCATTTTTAAGTGAGACTGCCTCTTGTTTCTAAGGCAATGGGTTTTATGCTTAAAAAAGATGTAGATAAAGTAAAAAATCTGACGTGGACACCACATGACTTCCTTGTACGCCTTGTTTGTTCATACTTTTCTTAATAACTAAAATGTAGAATAATATAAACAATTCTTTTAACTTATTATAGTATACTCACAAATATATTTTAGTCATTTTATTTAAACTGTAGAAGAAGATATAAACGATATTTTACTACTGTCACTGCTACTGTCACTGTCATGCCATAATCATTTAAATTTTACGTAGTAACAAATGTTAATCGATCATGGACTACAAGATACCGAAATACTAAATTATAAGTATATACTTTAATTATTCTTAAATGATAGAAGATACAGAAAAATTTATAAAATACCGATTGTAGATAATAATCACATAATCTTTCATTTAAAATAAAAAAAATTGCCTAAAATTAATTATTTATCAATTTTTTTTTTAAATTTACTACTTCCGGTTTGTAGATTGAAACCAAAAATAGGAGGTGCACAACTAGATGCTATAACAGTCCTAAATACAAAATTTCAACTTTCTACATCTAACCGTATTTGAGTTATGCGACACACATACGTCCGTACGCACGCACGTACGTACGCACGTACGCACGTACGTACAGACGTCACGACGAAACTAGTCATAATGGATTCAGAAAAGGTCAAAACGGATATTTCCATCAAAATCTGAAAACCGAAATTTTTCGCGATTACAATACTTCCTTATTACTCCGTACAAGGAAGTAAAAATGATATAAAATTTTCAAATATCAAAAGTAGTTAACCTCAAATAATTTTTTTTATATTCATTTATGCTATTCCTGATAATTTACAATACATTTCATAGTAGTCAAAACGAAAATTTTGAGAAAATACACATTTTAAATTATGTAAATAATTATGCCATACGTCTTGACTATTCCACCATGTGATATAATCTAAACTTGTTTGTTATAGTTTTTAAAATTTGTGGCATAAATTGCCAGTATATTTTAATATTGTATTATTATATAGTATTTATAAAAATACAATACAATTACGTTGAGGATTTGTGATTCATTTTTAACAAAATTAAACAATATATTGATACAATTTATATGTAGTTAAATATTAAATCTATACATAAGTTATCTGCGTACCTACACCAATTTTTAATTTAAAGTGATGTAGACTATATGGCATTGTCTACGTGTAGTGTAAACAATGATGTATACTACGCAATGTAAACTTTACGCTCATACCTGATCAGAAATAAGTAAGAACAACACCAAATATTCAAAAACTTTAATATCATCAAAATTTAAACAAACATTTTTACTTTTTTCTAAATTTGTATTGTATCGATTGTGCATAAACTATTAAAGCATCGAAGCATCTAATAATATTGAAAACGTCGATTACGTCGAATCTCGGCCAACAAACATAATTTCCAACCGGTAAATTGCTCTTACCGCCTTTGATACTTATATAAAAAAATAAAATCAGAATGCAAACGATATGAAACTAATATTTATTTGGTTTTATTCGAATCTATATAGCCATATTAAGATTTGAAGGAGTCACAAACTAGAAAACTATAAAAATGAAAAATGCCCCATATCTTTAGTGTTTTCGCAGTGCATCCTCTAAACAGCAGCCGCCTTTGTTTATCTACGCGTACACTATCCTGCACCGCTATTAAAATTCACTAGCGCGCATTTTAATACAGCATGAGAATCCATTTATAAAAGGAAACCCATTGCCATTTTTAACGCAAATTTCCTCGCAAATAATAACAATTCCACGCCAAGCCATTGCCGCTATCTAAACTGTTATGGCACCATCACAAACAGGTCCGCAAGAAGAGTTCGCTCCGTCTCTCCTCCCGTTCTTCCGCAGTGGTAAGAAGAAGAAGAGATAAGTCAACTCTATCAGCTCGCAATTGCGCCGAGCGCGTATTTCTCCATACCAACAGCAAAAACAATTGAACTACCCAAGCTGGAGGAGAAGTTTATCTAGCAGACTTACGATTTGCGATTGTTTTTACAAGAGGAACACTGAATTCTGCGGTTTCCCTAAGATACTTATGTTTCCAGGGAGTAGGTCACTCTGAAAGAACAATCGTTTTATATACTTTATAAAAACATATTTTAACAATGTTCGCAGTCACAGATGTATTTTTAAAAGTGATGTGTGTTTATATAAACACAAAGCAAAAATAGCACATATTCTCACCTGGTTCTACTTCCAATTAGTTCTATACTAAAAGTTTTAGTTTACAAAAGTTTATTTTGTTTCTAATACGGTCTTTCAATAGGAGTGATAGTTTTTTCAATAAAGATTTCTCGGTTTCTGATACATATTTTATTTACTTCTAGGTGTCAAATTATTTAGTATAGTGTGCAGTTTTATGATGCAGCGTTTGACGCCTCTAGACCGGTTGGAAATAATAAAAAAATATTACCAAAGTTCGAGCTCAGTTGTGGGTGCTCAACATTTATTCACCCCAGAATTGGGTCGCACTGTGATAAAGTTTGAGTTAACATTACTAAGACAATAAGCCACCAAGAAGGCAACGAAATGTTCGAAGTGAGGAGAAAATCACAGCTGTAGCGGCTAGTGTTGCAAATGAGCCAAATTCTGCGAAATTGGAGCGATCTTGTGATCAGTGTCAACAAAGCGTGGTGGACATTTGAACGATATTTTGTTCCGAACATAACTGCATTGTCTAAGCTTCCAAATAAAGCAAAAACTAAATTGATATGTCAAACCCGTTGACGTTTTATTTAAAATTAAAATCCTATCACTCTTAATGAAAGACCCTATATTAGAACTAGAAGGTAGGTACCTAGTTTTTAATTTTGCATTCATAATAATGTTTGACGATATTTTGTTATAGTACGAGTACTATTTCCGTTGATCGTTTATTAAGGAGTATCATTATTGTACATTAATGACCCCTATTAATGCATGATTTTTATTAATTAACGATTTTTTAATGCGTTCAACACAGGTAAGTATATTAGCTAGCACTAACTTGTAGAAAAATGCTTAACAGAAATAAACGAGATTATTTCGACAATTCTAGCTAAATATTATTCACGTAAAACTGATGCTTAGCGGTACTAACCTAACATATTTGCCATGGAATAAAATTAGATTTTCTCCAATTTTAAAAGATGATCAACGAAAAAATATTGTAACTAACTCATGTGTTAATAGGCGATTAACAATCTCGACAAATAACGCGTTTGCTTCTCTCACGCGTTAAAATGTCTCAATTATTAATCGCCCTCAGTAACACACTAGTTAGTTAAATAACAATTAATATGAAATTCAAACTGGTGTTACAATATGTAGTTGCGTGAAATTTGTGACATCTCGGACTAGACGTCAAGCTGAGCACTTGGTCGTCTTCAATGTAGTCCTGGTTGCAAAAAGGATTATCTCCGTTGCCGCTTTGATTTGCAAAAGTCGGCGCACGTATAGAGCCTCTAACTTCTTAAAGGAGAATCGGTCGAAGTGGTTGGATTCCACTATAATAACATCTACCATTCATAATTGGGCTTAATCCTGTTGAATGGTTATTTATGTTTTGCTTTATATATCTAAGTAGGTAATAATAATTCAATTGTGTTAAATATAAATTATGGCCTAACACACAATAGCTTCATTTTAATTATTTACTTACAACTCAAATTCCAATACAAGACAGATACACATTTTAGTTTAGCTATGCCCATGAACAAAAATCTATACCCTCACAATATGTGAGGTTGCCACATCCAAGTTGAATAAAAATATCTTTTTTCATAGCACACTATAATTTATTTTAATACTTCTGTATCGTTTGTATTGTACAACATGTAAGAACAGGGGTAGGTATTTATATAACAATAAGTAATTTAGTAATAAATCAACAATTAACTTACCAAATGACCCAGTGACAAATTCGGCAATTACAAATAAATTAATCAAACGAATTAAGGGAATAAATTTTTATTTCATGGTTAGACCATCTGGCTCTGGTGTCTGATATGCTTCTAATATAGATTAAATTAAGCTCATTAAAAGGAAATTTACAAATTCGAAGCGTTGGAGCTGCCCAAGTAAATTTATGTTTACGAGTGTGTAGTTTCTTTTCCATTTGTGGGCCGAGCTCCCCACTTTATCTATTGTTAACAAGGTAATGACGGCTAATTATCTCCATAGCCAACCGAGAAGTAGAGGAAACCAACCTTCTCGACCATTTTCGAGGATTTTCGGCGGTTTGTTTGACGGCACATTATATTCCAGTGTTTTAACAGCTTGCGAACGCAACTTTTTTGCCAGTCTCGTTTCCAATTTCTTTGTTTTTGCGCGCTTTGTCCGCATATGTTCTGCGGTTTTTTTGCTGCTTCAGGTTATTAAAAGTAGAACTGCGGTTAAAAATAGTGGTTTGTTACGCGTGTTTATCGCTGATAGAAAATAAATCAGGGGAACTAGGGTCTTAATCATTAGGAGGCCTATATTTGCACTACGTTTGTGTAGATTTACAGGTAGCTGCAAGGAGTACAGTTTTTTTCGAACGAATATACGAACTAACATTGTTGTATTAATAGTTGTGCTAGTAATATTTAAAACCATTAATACCTTCATTGATTATAAATAAATAAGAGTATCTATACTATGTAGTAAATAAGATAAAAATACAGTTGAAAATGATAAAAGTTACAAAATCTCTAACAGTTTTTTAAGATACTTAAACCTAGTTATTCAATAAGTTTTCAGTGATACATATTCCTAGTATAGTACAAAAATCTGCGAAAAACACTAACTGAAATGGCTTTTCGTCATTTCTGACATTTATAACTGACCAGTAAATTGGTATGGGACAAAAATAATTGAAGATTTGATGGAAATATCCGTTTTAACCTTTTCTGAATTCATTATGACTAATTTCGTCGTGACGTATGTATGTCGCATAACTCAAATACGGTTAGACGTAGAAAGTTTAAAAAAATTATTTAGGATTGTTATAGCATCTAGTTGTGCACCTCCTATTTTTGGTTGCGATCGTCCGTGCCAAAAGGGCACTATTTGGTATTTTTCGCATTATTCAAAAACGGTATGTCGTAGAAAGTTGAAATTTTGTAACTCATGTTGCATTTAGTTGATCACCTCATATTTTTGGTTGCGATCGTCCGTGCCAAAAGGGCACTTTACTCTATATTATATTATTCTACATTTTAGTTAGTAAGAAAAGTAAAGCTAGATTCAGACCGACCCACTTATAAGTATAAGTGCTAAATTAACCAATCAGGGCTTCCACAAAATTCCAATTTCAATTATAAGTGAGAACGTTGAGCGCTGATTGGTTAAATTAGCCACTTATACTTATAAGTGGGAAGCTCTGAATCTAGCTTTACAGTTTAATAGGCGTACAAAGAAGTCATGTGGTGTCCACATCAGATTTTTTAAATTAAAAAATGCTTTTGAAATGATCCTGCCAAAAAAAGAGAATAATAAAAATTAAAAAGGCATTCTTTATAAAAAAAATAACAGCGCAACAACTTAAAAATCTACTACATAACATAATTCCCAGTTGACACGAGTATAATTTTCTTTAAAAGTTTCCTAAAATATAAAAAAAAGTGCTAGGAAAAACTGTCATAAAAAAAAATATCAATACCGTTCATATGGGGAAATTGAATATTTTATTACGACTTTTTTTTAAATCCGGAACTAGAAATATCGAATAATAATAACACCGATAGAAATCCTAAATCATTATTAAACTGGTAATAAATTTCGGAATATCTTCGAAAGCAACAATTTTGAAAGAAAGATAACACACATCGGGTGAGAAACAAACCTACTTAAATTTCGGCGTTCATTATTTATGCTTGAAGGAGAAAGATAATCTCTATTTCATCCAAAAATCAAAACTGATCTATTCTCCATTGTTTAAAAGGTGTGAAGCACAAAACTCGAGAACACCATCGCATCGCCTTGGCCATGGCCAGCCAAGATGAACCCTCCGCGATAAAAGCACTGTGTTATTACTTCGGTATCTCGGCACAGCCCGAAGAGGGGGAGGGGAAAGCGGCGGGCAGGTGCCGAAAACCAGACCAGTAAATTAACAAGCCACAACCTATGATTATATAGTTGGTGTGTCTGGAGCTTCGAGCATATACTGACTAGAGGCCGCCTTACGGCGTTTGTTGTGATCGGAAGATATGCGGTAGGGGAGATTTGCGGGGTCGGAAGCCGTGATGTATTGAGGGATGCGTAATTTCTTAGTATTATTCCACAAAGTAAAATAATACTCACACAACCTCATTAAACGTTTCACAAAGTAAACGCAGAACTTAGGGTTATAGTAAAATGACATGTGTGACAAGAAGTAACAAAGAATAACAGCAAAACGCTGCCCGCAATACACCATGACTTCCAGCCCCGCAAGTCCCCCCTACTGCATATCTTCCGATCACAACAAGCTATGCATTGGTATAGGGAATTACTTCTCTAGTCAGTATATGCTCGAAGGTCTGGAGACTTGGCACCGGCGCACGCGTAGAACTGCAACTAGAGCCACTTCCGCTCATTATGTTCTAACGTCGACAGCTCTTAACAAGCCTCGATGGGTTGCTATCTTCCGAAACATAACCTTAAAATACTCCAATTATAAATTCTAATTTTTGTGCCAGTGGCTAGAAAACGTTTCGGTGAAACGCTAAAAAATAGACATGTTGGGAATTAGATTCTAAATTAAGATAGAAATAAATGAATGACGCTACTACTTGTTTATATTACACACACAAAAAACTGATGTGGCCAGCACATGACCTCTCACTATTTTTATTTTTGTAATATAAGTATATATTGTAGTACTTACTCACAAATATACCATTGTAGAAGGGAATTTTAGTTTTTATGATATTATTAATATTTTTCATAACCATATAGGTAAATAATAAATGACATTTCATATTTTCAATTTGTCAAAATGTCAAAAATTTATTTGACATTAACGCTCAAATATTTTATTTTTTGTTTTCATTGGTACGCATATAAATCAAAATTGTAATTGGAAAATGGTGCTACATAGAAACAATGTGTAGAATACAAATTTGTAGATAGTAACATTTAGTATACCTACCTACATTGTTATTAAAAAACTCCTATTATTACATAAATTTTGAGGATATTCTAGAAAACTCATCAGATTTTCAAGAAAGTACCACTTCCGAATGCACGATCAACACTAAAATTTAATCAGATCTAATCTAGGGTGTCAGAATATTATTTGCAAAATTTCAAATTTTTTAATTCAGTGGTATTTGAGATATCGTACCCATCATCCATCCATCCATCCATCCATTCATCCATCCACACACACAGACAGACGTCATCGCGAATCTATCAAAATCATGTTCTAGGGACCTCGAATTGTGCATATCCATTGAAAATTCATTATCGAAATTTTAGCATGATTATTACAATACCTATTTTACAGGACTGAGTGGCGAGAGGTAAAAATATAACACGAACTAGCAAATATCTACATTATTTTTAGCTTTAACTACACTAAGTATGCTCCAAAATATTTTGGTTTCTGTTAAAATATTAGTTAAAAGGGATTGATTCTTGACTTTGTAGAAAATAATTTGACTCTGCTTTAATCATCATCAATACGCAAATATTCCCAGAAAATATTTTATCAAAATTATGTAAAAAAAACTTTGAGAAACTCTCGTTCTTCCTTTTTCCCTAATGAAAAGAAATTCGATAACTTGAATTCTTATACCTTTCTACATAATTGTTTAAGATTTACATTTTAATCATAACTTAATTAGACCTATTCACAATGAATTTTAATGAGTGTAGTTTTTCTATCTACTCTTCTTGAGAACAAAAAAATATTTTATTGTGACTTCTTGAAATTATGGTATGAGAAATGGAAGTTTGTATAGCAATTAAATATCAGGTAAACAATAAATATTTTAATTAAGTATCTTTCGAAGAAATTAAAATAAAATAAAGTATTTCCACTAGAGATTAGGACTAGACCACCCACAAAGAAATATAAATATTTTTAAATCAACAGTTTTCAATTTTATTTCCCTAAAAGGTATTATTATATTGTAGGTACTTGATTTTTAACGGAAATTCCAGTTTTTTTCAAAAGTTAGTGACTTGATAAAAAAATGTAGTAGAATCTATGAGATAACATAATCCCATAATCGTAAACCGATATATTTTATATCAATGTTAATACCAACAAAAAAATACTACCGTGCAACAAATCAAAGGAAATAATATAAACCAGAAGATAAAAAACAAAAGAGATTAGATGCACGTTCCTATTCCATTGTTTTGTTTTGAAGCGGCGTTCATTTTTCACCTCCAACATGGCTATTATCACGGTTGAGGAGAAGAACGAAGACCGAAGAGAGAGACGGAATGTGTTAAGAGAGAAGAAGTGGATCTTTCTCATTATGCCGGCATCTGACAATAATCAAGTGCCCCCTCCCCGCACATAATTACGGCCGCCACTGGCGTGAAGCGAGATATGTTCTTGGCAGACATGTATCGCTCAGTTTCAATCTTTGTTCTTCGGATATTGCTGATACAACGCCGATCAAACCGTGAGCAGCTTCACGTTTTATTTTTTATCTTTAAATTCAGCGTTTTGTTGCAGTGCTTCGCACGCGGATTAGCCAATGCACCTTCGGAGCGATCAGATTGGATATTCTGGTATGCAAAAGAATTGCACGGAATTCTCCAATAAAGATTATTGCAAAACTAAAATTCTCTATGTACGCGAGCTCTACGTACCTACCTACTATATCTGAAAAACATAATTCATGATTTATTTCATAAATAATATGTGTAAGCGTAATGCAAATAATAGGTTGTCAAGTATCAAACCCATCATTTTTATAAAATGAAAAAAGTCGAAAACTAATATTATATTTTATTAATTATTATGAAACCACCCTCATAAAGCACTACCTATTGCAGTCTTTTCACAAAATTTTCAAATCCTAGTCTGAAGAATTCTATTGGTTTTGAGGGCGATTCATGGTTTGACTGATCCTTTTTCTTCGAAGTCCTGTCCAGTCAAATGATGTTGAAAAGACCGAAATAAGTGATAGTCTAAGGGAGCGATATCTGGACTATAAGAAATTAAAAAACTTTTAAAATTTGTTTTTGGGTAAAGAGTGAAAATAGATGGTTATTTGTATGTCCGATGCTGAAGCGAAAGTTTGTGCGGTACCCAAATTCCTTCTTTTAAGGTGAAGTCGACGGTGTGGTTACCGACATTTGCAGTTTTGCAAATATTTCAGTTGGAAAACTAAATCAACTACTGCAACTGATTCATTAGATTTTCTCACTTTCGGAGCATCTTTTGAACATGAGCAGGTTAACATTTGTAAAGTATTGTGGGCACTGTTAGGGAACGCGTTTGCGAGGTGGCGAAAATGATACTTTGTTGGAAATATTGGCGTATTGACAAATGAGAACACTCCATGATAGCCGCCATTTCTCGTAACGATATCAGATTAATTAAGACTTTTAATGTCGAATTGTCCACTTTTGTTTTAGGCCGGCCACGAACCTGGTCATCGAGGTTGAAGTTCCCAGACCTGAATGTTTTGAATCCACGACATTTGTTGACAGTTAATTTTTTTTAAATAAATATTCATGATGGCCTGAGTTAGCTTAGTCAAAATAATGGGTTTCATACTTGACAATCTCATAAGATAACTGAGTATCGAATTCAGATCATAATTCAAATCGTGTAGGTACGACCACTGAATTGATTCAATAATATATTATTTGTTGACGCGTTTGTCGAGCGGGCTCGTGTATTTCCTAGTTCCTTTGGTTTAAGGGTGTCACTGGATTCCCTCTTCATGTGTTACAAAAATTAGAAAATAGTCATTAATTTTTTTAAACAGCTTCATGTTTTTTATCATGCTCGGAACTCGGATGATATTAAATAAAATGTAGCAATTGCTGAAATGTGGCTGAAATCTTACCGGCAGTATGCAAGTTTAAGAACTGAGTATGGTTGAGATGGTAAAATGCCCTAAATATATAGATAATTATTATTTGATTAATGTTACGAAGTATTTATGAGGTATCTACTCATTATGTACTTTCTATGAGGAATCTATACAAGTTATTTATTAACTATCTATAAGGTAACTATGACCTAATTATGAGCTATTTACAAAGTATAAACTATCTGCGAGCTAGCCATTATAGCAAAAGTAAATTTTCAAATGAATTTCATTAAAATGTTAAGAACAAGTATATTAAAATTTGCTCTATTGGAATAGAAATTCCTGGTCTAAACATTACCACTAAAATTTAAACATAGAGCATTTATTATTCCTGAACCATATTTTTATTGTTGGAGATTACTTTCATGTTTAAAATAAGTGAACTTATTAAATACAGAATAGAAATTCTTGTTCAATCCCTACCACCAAAATTCAATCAACATAAAGGTTTCAAAATCGTTTTTCATTACTGAACCATGTTTTTTTATTCTTGGGAGATTATTGTTTAAAACTGAATAAACAAATAAACGTTAAATTCAATGGCATGACAGTACTCCATGTAGCTTTATTTGCTGTGCAAACTGTCCAATCCAGCATTTAGTCCAGTTTTGAAAACATCCCGATACCGATACCTGGCCAATACCCTTTAATTCCCCCTATGTAATCCACAAATCCACATCTACCTCATGTGTACCTAACTTGGCTAAACATTCAACATTGAAATTCAACAACAGACTACTGCAGAGCTCTAGGCCACCACGATCAGTCAGAGTGCAGAGCCCGCTTGACTCTGATACGGATCTCTCATCGGGAGACGGGGATCTAGTTATCCAACGCCCCGGACTGTCAACTGTTGTTGTCGGCCGTTTCAATAATAGCCGCGTGTAATAAAGGCTTGCACAGCCACCTTTTTTGTTATCGTCAGATCGTACACGGCACAGGGGCGGAGTTGGGACAATTCAGGGAGACGAAGTGTTGGTAATGAGGACTTGAAACTATTCTTTTTTGAGAGAAAGAATTATAAAAATTTTGCTTCATCTTTTGGATTTTAATGATTACGACAGCGTTTTAAGTTTTAGCTACCTTCAAATCAATATAGACACCAAAAAAATTATATACACACAAATAAGACAAAAATATGAAATACCCAACACACTAAATCAAGCACTATCAAACAAATAAGATACAGAAAAAACCTACTAAAATTCATAAAAGACATTCAATTATTAAATAAAATATAAATAATTAATACCTATGTAAAAAACCTAATGTATCGGTCCTAATAACCTACGATGCTGAAGGACCTTATTGGCATAAAAAATTAATTATATGTATGATTCAAATATAAACAATCATAAAACATTATTAATGTAGAAATTGTAATTTGTCCATAATATTCTAGGCTGTAGTATGAGTTAACTACTACTGGATGCTGTACCATGATTAGACCTTATATGATTTGATTACATTTGGTTAAAAGTGGAATAGGTAGTTGGTCGATTAGGCGATTACAATTATTACATTTGCAAAAAGGTTTGACTATCTCTGAAACTATAGCAAAAGTAAAATTAATTCTGCAATGTATATAAATAAAAATTTCAGCTGCAAGTCTCATGAAATAATCTGTTGAACTTGTTACAAAATTTGGCACGACCATTTAAGAAGAAAATGACAAACATTAAACTGAATTTAACAGTCCTCTTCAAGTTATGAAAGTATAAAGTTTTTCTTAGTAACTATAAAATTATCACTTATAATAAGTACCATAAGTAGACGTAGTTATGTCGATTAATTTTTCTGGTAGTATTACGAATGTTCCTTGTGTGAATGAATATTAAGAATGTTACTCACTCGTAATATTCGCAAGCACAAGGTACATGAGTGTATAATATACTACCAGAAAAATAATCTACTTAACTATGAATACGAATGGTATTCAACAGATTATTCATTGAATCAGATTCAGTTTTAAATTAAAATAGCAAAAATGCAGTTATCCATTATTTCAGAAAACAAATATTTTGATAAAATTTAGACGTAATGTCAAATGTGTTTTATGAAGAAAACCCAGAGACAGAAATGGTGCAATAAAAATGGGAAATATAAATTATTATAAAAATGTTTATTTGTTAAATAGTCACCTGAAAGTCCTAGTAGTGAATAGTCGACTCGACACACATCCTATTTTGTACTTGTACCTAAGGATGTCACATTCTTAGGTACAAGTACAAAATAATCTAGTCTACTGATTTTAATTGGCTGTGAAATTCAATATTCTGCATTTTTATTGGTCTTTTTTGACAAATGACAGATGATGTGAATAGTCTTGTATATTTTCTTATTTATGAATGTTAATGTCATTTATTATTACTACGTTTTTATTAATTTGCTTTCTTGTAAATCTAATTATTGTATGCTTTTTAATCCGTTTTTGGTACAGTACAAAAAATTATTCAAATAATTTTTATCAAATATATTTATCTTACAAATTCGTGGATATTAAGGATCCCTTCATCAAAGTGGAAAAATATTGCAAATAAGTTTTCGTCATTATAATTTTTATAATTCGTGCTGTGATTTTGATGTATTTTAGTTAATTTGATGGGCATGTTGTCCATGGTCTATCCGAGTATAATTTAATTGGCAGTAAATCGAGATCGGGTTCGAATTGTCCGAATGTAACCTGCCATTAGCTCTAAACGATAAACCCTCTATCTTGCACTTTTATTTCATTTTAGTCTGGTTTGAGTTGCAGTTACAAATTTAAGAAGATTTAATTTTACGGCGAAATGCAATTACCAGATGTCATAATAGAGCCCTATCAGGCATCAGATATAAGTACAGGATGAGCTGTAGCCCAAAATGGATAATTTTCAACACTATTGAAGTCGAAGCAACAAATTATGCAATATTACCACGTAATGAGGAAAGGATTATTAACGTTATAATATTTGTTTCACATTAATATTCCAACAAAAAAATAGATTGAATCATTTACGTATTTTATGTTTGTTTTACCATTTAAAAGGACTTTAAATTTTATAGTCGAAGATGATTTTGTTTTGAATTCAAGTATCCACCTACCTACTCCAAATCAGTAGGTAATAGTAATTTTGTAGATTATCATCAGGAATTGAATCCGAAATCCATTACTACCATAGTCGTTACTGCAGGTTTCTTAACCTCCTTGAAGAATACATATTATTTCATTACGAGGCTCGTCTACCTTTTTTCCGAATTCTTAGAATACTCTCGATATTACTTTTTTTTCTATTTCACTCTCTTCCCCACTACTACGGCTGCCCGAAACCAGCCCGAAACTCGTACTTTCCCGCATCCTAGCAATGCAATGTCATTTTGAAGTTGAAAAATACTGTAAAGATGGCTCAGTAGTCACATAATATCTTCTGTAGTTTTTAAAGAAATTAAGTAAAACAAAAATTATTCGAAAAACGAAGCTTAGTTGCATGTTTCTTGCGTCTTACATTTTTTTTGCCATTTATAGTGACCGAAAAAAATCATAGCAAATAATGACAAAAACCGCAAAAACGTCATTTTTAATTTTTTTACTTCAAATTCCTAGGCCAAAGACAAAAAATATAGAAGCATTAAGAAACCCTTTGTTAATACACTGATATGTAAAAGCATCATATATTTCAATTATAATTAAAGTTAACGTGGGAGGCGTACACCTCTGTAACGCTGTAAAATTTTAGGGTAGACGTACACCTTAAGTAAATAACACTTATCTACACCAATTTTTATGAGAAAACCTACGTTACATTTAAAGATAAACAATCGATTACATTTGCTGGTTATGTCTAATGCTATCGGGCTAAAATTTCTTTAACGATTTTACTAGCGGTAAATAGAGTGAATTGTCAATTTGACATAGAGATGGCGCATGCGTGAATTTTGATTCACGCTCACGTCGTCACGTCCATTCACGAAATTGAAAATATATTTCACGACCATTCACGAACGTTATTTTTTTAATTTTCACGTTCAAGCCCGTTCACGATTTTGAATTTTTGTTCACGCCCTTCGGGTCATGGTTTTCTACACCGCTATATATGTTGGTCGTTGTAATAAAAATTTAATATTATTATTATACCCATTGTGCAACCACTGGCCATACTCCAAAAACTGTATAAAATCGATAAAAATTTCAGTGAAAAATTTCTTAGTGCGGCCCTGTGCCCGTTATCGCCTGATCACGGCTGGTCTGTCCGTTCCTCGTTTCGATAATGTGGAAACGACATTTGATTTGATGAGCCGTAATGCCTGCACTCGTAAAAAAAACCTTTTAATTTGGGACCGATATCGGTGTGCTATGTCCTGTCCACCGGGATTAGCTATATCTCAGCTTTGGTTCGTGAGATAACACAGAGATGTCTCTTGCTTTAATGGCCCACTCGCTCTGTTGCTGTTGTGCACCTACACGCTATCACGAATCACAGCCAACCCGGATTATAAATCTACACGACTTTAAATTTCGACAAGAACTAAAAAACGACGAGGAAAATTAATACCGTAAAAGGGACTTAACGAGGGCGAACATCGATTGTAAATACGTTTAATTGCTATTTTTTTAGTTTGTAATAAACTTTTAAATGTTGCTCGGTTTTTTTTATACACTTTATGTACGTATTGATGCACAATAGTATATTAAGTTTCAAGAACGATAAGGACAGTTTACCGATGGAGGATAATGTTTAGTGACTGAGCGAAGCGAAGGCTCCAATTTTGTCTGACATCGGTAATTCCTTAACGTTCGTGATGCTTATATCATTTTTTGCGCTATTGGTCTTTTTTATCCATACGCAAATATTAATTTCTTCGTAATTAATATTAAATTTACATACCGTTTTAGTAAAGTAAATTACTTACCGTTCTGTTAATTTATTTACCGTTCAGTTTAAATTTACTTACCGTTCAGTGAACGGTAAGAACAGCTTGAATTAACAAGAGTAAATGAAAGTAATTTTTTTAATTCCTAATAATTTTTAAATATATCTTTTTAAATTGGCAATATCAATAATCTGTAGTAGTCCAAGAGCTACCGGTCAAATTAGTGTGGACATTTTATTAGTCGTGAAATTGCATATCTTCTGAAGATGGAATGTCCAGTCTGTCCAGTGGCCGGATTAGGCTTCCTCAAGTAAAATAATAATACATGACATTTATGACACTTATGATTAAATATTTTTATTATTTATTTGCATAGGTAAGCAGATAAACACTGATGACAAGCAAATTTTTGATATTTATGAAAATTTAAAATGTAATTTATTATTTTTTATTTGGTATATTTAAGATTGGAGCAGTAGAAACATTCTGGCAATATGTTTTATAAATAAGAAATATCGTTTCTTTCCACCTGTACATACGCCAGAACTCTTAATTTATATAATTTACATTTTTGTAACTCAACTTTGTATACTTGAAGAAGCCTAATCCGGAGGTGCGTGAACTTGGCAGAACAACATGAAGCACAAATTCTGAAACTTATGTAAATATTTTGTGCTCAATTTGTGCCTATTTGTGCCTTATAAATTATTGCATAATTCCTGCACGTTCAGGAGTTATTACAGTATGAATTACTTTTTTGCCAAGTTCACACCAACAGAAGAAAAATTGAATATGTTAATTTTTATTTTACAAATAATTTGTGCCTAATTTGTGCCCATTTGTGCCCATAAAATTACTAACTTATTATGAATTGTTTAAAAGTTATAAGGCTTTAAATTGATTTTCTGCCAAGTTCACACCAGCAGAAAAAAGATTGAAAATGTTAATTTTTATTACATAGATAATTTGTGCTTAATTTGTGCCTATTTGTGCCTTATAAACGAATTTAAAATCTCTACAGGTTTTTTATTTATTAACAATTACTTTTTGGAAAGTGTGAAGTTGGCAGAAAAGTTTTTTCATTTTCGAAAAATTTATATACCATTACAATCGTCATAATTTGTGCCCATTTGTGCCCCATAAATAAATTAAATATCTCCATAGGTTCTTTATTAATAAGCAATTAAATGTGCGCACGAGTTAGTGCGGGCCCGGTACGAGGCTGATGCCGGCGAGCGAGGGTACCATGTTCCGACAAACGTTACACACTGCGAGACGGACTAAATATGGGTAATAGGAAGCATAATATACAAACTGTGAACAGCCATTATTATAATTTTTTATTTTGTATATATTATTTATGCCGTATTATCGTGTTTGATATTTAGAGGTTGGTATATAAATCTGATATTTTATAAATGAATATATATTAGGTATGCTATTTTTACGTAAATAATTATTATAATATACTTACTTTCAAAGTGTTATATTTTCAACTGTTCATAGAAATAGGTAATAGGATTAGATTTGAAAATTTTGGATAAACTATTTTACTGCGAATTCGGCTTTCGGGTGGAAAGTTATAATCCGTAATCCTAATTTAACTGTAAATTAACTCCCTACTGGAGCCTGTCGGTTGTTCTAAAGAATATAATACTACAATAGAAAAATCTGATGTGGCCAACACATGACCTCTCGCTATACTCTACTATTTTTATTTTACTACGTAATATTAAGTAGTATTATAGTATATATTGTAGGTCATATCATCATTTTATAGAAGAGAATTCGGGATTTGTAGTTTTTATAATATTATTAAAGTTTATCATAACTTCATAACCATATATATAATAAATGACATTTTATATTTTCAATTTGTCAAAAAGACAAAAATTTATTTGACATTAACTCTCAATTTTTTTTTCGATTATTTTAAATACAAATTGTAGATTGTAACAATTAGTATACATCATTACTAAAAAAATACCTGAGAATTCATAAATTTTGAAGATATTTCAGAAAAACTCTTCAGATCTTCAAGAAACTTCCACTTCCGGTTGCACAACTAACAACAAAATCTAATCAGATCCAATGTAGGGTGTGAAAATATTATATGCATAATTTCAATTTTTGTATTCAGTGGTAACTACAGCATCTATCGACACAGATACATAAACATAATCGGGAAACTATCAAAATCGTGTTCTAGGGACCTCAAAACGTGCTTATCAATAGAAAACTCACTATCAAAATTTTAGCATGATTACAATACCTCTCATATAGGACTGAGTGGTGAGAGGTAAAAAACGATAAATCTCATTGGACAATAATATTTGTGCTTATTCACAATTTTACTGTTCTTCTACTTGTATTTCCAATGAATACAAATTATTTGCCCCCCATTGGAAATTTTCTGGTACCGTCAGTGATCTGCCTGATTACCTGCTACAATTTTCGAGTTAGTACCTACCAACTAAGAACAATAATATTAATTCCTTTGAGTAACGCCCTCTTCATATATTAGGTATAGTACCAATTACTTTACATTGAGTATAATATTCATTATATTACATCATCTTATCTAACTATATATTATTATTTAAAATTGCATACCTGGAACTAGAACTTTTAAATTATTTTTTAATTTTTTTGTTAAATTTAGAAATACTTTATTTATTTAGGTAAAAATTGCATACTTAATATTTATTCAATAATAGAATATCAGATTTATATACCAACCTCTAATAACTATCAAACTCGATAATACGGCATCATATAAATGACATTTTTAAGGGTAGGTATATTAATATTTTAAAAGTGAAATAATTTAGCTAGTTATGATGATGGCATAGATTAGTCGATAGTCCGTCTCGCAGTGTTTAACGTTTGTCGGGACATGTACCCTCGCTGGCCGGCATCAGCCTCGTACCGGGCCCGCACTAACTCGTGCGCACATTTAATTGCTTATTAATAAAGAACCTATGGAGATATTTAATTTATTTATGGGGCACAAATGGGCACAAATTATGACGATTGTAATGGTATATAAATTTTTCGAAAATGAAAAAACTTTTCTGCCAACTTCACACTTTCCAAAAAGTAATTGTTAATAAATCAAAAACCTGTAGAGATTTTAAATTCGTTTATAAGGCACAAATAGGCACAAATTAAGCACAAATTATCTATGTAATAAAAATTAACATTTTCAATCTTTTTTCTGCTGGTGTGAACTTGGCAGAAAATCAATTTAAAGCCTTATAACTTTTAAACCATTCATAATAAGTTAGTAATTTTATGGGCACAAATGGGCACAAATTAGGCACAAATTATTTGTAAAATAAAAATCAACATTTTCAATTTTTCTTCTGTTGGTGTGAACTTGGCAAAAAAGTAATTCATACTGTAATAACTCCTGAACGTGCAGGAATTATGCAATAATTTATAAGGCACAAATAGGCACAAATTGGGCACAAAATATTTACATAAGTTTCAGAATTTGTGCTTCATGTTGTTCTGCCAAGTTCACGCACCTCTAATCCGGCCACTTAGGACTGGCAGACGGGAAATTCCATTATCAGTAGATATGCCAGATCCAAGCCCTTCAATTATACGACTAATAAAATGTCCACACTAATTTCACCGTGTCTGTCTATAGGTAATACACGTATTTTTAAAGAGTGTTTAATGGCCAATCGCGCCAAACATGACCACCAAATAAAATAATACCTATCAAAATTCAATCTAAAATTAATTTATGTTACTCTCTAATTGACAGGAATTTGTCTATTCAAAATTATAAATTTACAGTAAAAGGAATAGTTATTTACGAACCAAATGCGGGAAGATTTGGATCCCACATGAGCGGATTTTTTGAAACACGAGCGGAGCGAGGGTTTCATTTACGCGAATGCTGGGATGGTGTCTTCCCGCAAGAGGTTTGTACAATGTTTTTTGTAACGAATAAAACTATAATCAAATACATTCAAGTTGTAGTTGTAGTCTAGTCATTAAATTTGAGGTTACGATGCTTTTTGTACTCACTACTACCAACAGATGGCGCGCTGCACACAAGTTTTATTTTTAAATATTGGCGGTTTTCGGTGGTCTTCACTAACTATAATTCCGGGAAGTAACACTTTATAACTAAATTTTATTATTTTACTCTGAAATGTCTAGAAGTGTTCTTTGCATTTTTCCTGATTGACTACACTGGGAAATTGACATTTCCGATTGTCAATTGCGTGTTTAATATTTCCTAGGTGATGAGTACAAAAAAGACATTTAAAATTAGCTGACGATTCATTGTTCCTTCTAGACGTTCCGTTCCTTCCGATGGCAATCTTTCCCGATCAATTGGCATTAAACCCATGAATCTGCCATTGTGAACTTTATTTAACTTCACGGTGACTAACCACACCACACGACGTCTACGTGGTGTAGATTCAAGACTAACAAACTACTAACACTAGCCCGACATCGCGACATAATTCCACCTCAATCTCGCGTACATTGTAGACATGAGAACATGTAGAACATACGGAGTCAAGCGCAGTAATTGTGTTTATGCGTGCTTGGGTTGTAGACTGACACTTATACCAGTTCTTCTGCGGTGTTCTTGCGATGCTGCTGATGCTAGTGTTGGCTTAGGATCTGTGATCTGGTGGACTGATTACGCAGGGTTTGGGAAGGATAGCAAAGATGGATAGGGATAACTACAACAGGAGGACTTATTTTATAGTAACTAGGAATCTATGGAAGATGTCTATTAAGTCATTTTGAAAAAAATCTGTTCATTTATTTTAAATACAAGAAAGAAAGTGTCAAATTAAATATTACACATTCAAATGTACCTATATTAGAACTATGAACCAAATTTTACATTTTTTAAATAATGTTTATGTCAAACTGTGTAAGCTCGTTTGGAGAAACGTTTGTTATGGTCGGTTGCCACAAGTCGATATCGATATACGCCGAGTACTACCATAATTTGTAAGTAATTACGAGTACATTTACAAATAAAAATATGAGAAATTATTATTTTGTCATCTATACTAATATAATAAAGAGGAAAGATTTGTTTGTTTGTTTGTTTGAATTGAATAGGTTCCGAAACTTCTGGACCAATTTGAAAAATTCTTTCATCGTTGGGAAGCTACACAATCCGCGGATGACATAGGCTATATTATATTTTCAAAAAAAAAATTCAAAATTGTTTCTTCTTATTTCGAAAGCGCGTTCAAATTTGGCTAAGTATCTGTTTTGAAACATAGGTACCTATATTAAAATGTTAGTCCGCCATCTTGAAACAAAATGGTGGCTAGCTAACTCAAAGTCTACTGCACCGATTGGGTTCAAATTTGTAATGGTTATAACTTATGATCTAACTTATGACATGAGCCGAGACATGAGCATACTAAAATATCAGTCCGCCATCTTTAAACAAAATGGCGGTACCCGATTGGGTTCAAATTTGGTATGGTATCATGGGCGTACTTAGAATTGCCACCATGTATTGTATGGTAATACTTGGAAATTAGAATTCTTATAACGAGATTCCTTTAAATTCGAGTTGGAGGCGTAGCAACGCGAGCCGGGTTCGCTAGTTTACAATAATACAACTCTATTCTGAGCTAGTCAAAATAAAGAATGTAAACCCATATACCTAACAAACGATACTATTATAAAAATAAATATTGTGAATCCATAAAGTATTGTCGAGAAATGAGAAGTTTTCAATATAAAGTGATTCACAACATCATGCATGTATTTTAATTGCATTTGCAATTTTAGTTTCCATGTTTTTTAATAAACAGTTTTGAGTCACTGTTGTACCTACTATAATATACTATTTCAAAATTAATAAGGGTTTGTTTTTCAGTTAATTCGGCTTGGAGTAAAAAGAGAACACAAATCGCGTTTAATTTAAAATTTCGACTTCCATTAGTTGATGCAACTAATGCAATGTTTGATGTCTTAAAAAGTGAGTTACTTGATGAAATAGCCGTCTTTTAAAATTTCATTAGAATTCGAACTTAATCACTATTTCGCAATCCACAAAAACAAATTGCATCTCAACGATTAACTTTTACTTCTTGCAAACTTCCGAAGCAAAAGAAACAAACGGCTTCGTCCATTGCAGCCTGAGAAGAGAACAAAATCTTTGTTCTTTGGACGCTGTGTGCATGTTCGCGTCATTACTTTAATTAATTTCAGCTCTTTAACAGCAAAATAAAAAGCGCAATGCAATTTGCGGAATAGTTAAAAGTAACTCCTAAATTCAAATTAAGTATTCTGTATTCATATATGTAGATTATTTAATTTCGCCATTGTTGTTAAACAGAAACGACGAAACACTGTTGATCTAAGATATCTAAAATGTAGAATTTAATTCCAACAGGTAATATTTCCGTGAAATCTGTTCTATTATAACTGGAATTAAAGTCTTTAAGGATAAATTACTTCTATAATTATTTGTTGAACCGTAAAGCTATATTTATACATACATTAAACATTAAATGTTGCTCCTTTCCACGATCTTATTATAATGAATGAAGTAATTTACAATTCGCAAGCATCAGAATTTAATTATACGCATTTAACATACAATTAATCTAAAAGCGGAATGAAAGGATTCATTAAATATTGACTGAAAGATCTAGTAACAGTTCACGCTTCTTTAGCGACAAGCGAGAACATGTAATGGATTATTTATTCTTATGCAGATGTTTTCATTCAGCAAGCATCTCATATTATTACTAAAACATTCAATTCCAAATAATTTCGTAACAGTTGTTTGCATATCAAAAAGAAAACAACAAAATATAAACAGAAAATCGACGACGTATATCTGATATCTTATTTATAGAGACAAATCCAGATTCATTCTAAATACAAGGAAAATATTCATGCATTTTTATTTCGAAACAAGTTCGTTCGATTCCTAAAGAATTCAAATAAGTTGGAGACGAGACGAAGAAGAGGAGGAATTCCGGGCAGAGATAAAGCAAACCAGAGTAAAAGCAGAAACGACAGATACGGCAAATCCGATGCTGGAGTTGTGCTGTCGCTGCATTGTCGCCGAAAGGAGCAACTTCCAAAAGAGAACATTCCCAATTTGACAATACACATTTTGACATTTAGTCAGTCATTAATTTTGGAATGAACTCAAACATTCATATCTCATAGTTATTACTTATAGCAAGGGCGGATACAGGTGATGTTGAAAATGGAATGGTAAAATAGTGCCGCAGGCGAAATTTTTTTTAAATTTAAGGTCAAATGCCTTTATATGAAATTTCGAATTTGAATAACACTCTTTTTTATGTGTAAAAATAAATGAAAACTTAATTTTTACTTCCACGTAAGTTAAAATAGTATTAACTTAAACGGCTCGTCTACGTTTTTACCGAATTCCTAGAATACTCTCGATTTTACTTTTTTTTCTATTCCACTTTTTTCCCCACTACTACGGCTGCCTGAAACCAGCCTGAAACTCGTACTTTGCCGCATCGTAGCAATGCAATGTCATTTTGAAGTTGAAAAACACTGTAAATGTGTTTTCGTTGCGAGTAAACTGTCAGATTATTATTGAATTCAAGATAATGTTTTTATAGAGAAAGGATGGATCTACAGATGTGCATTTTTAAAATTTTAAAAATTAATTTGTATCATGAGATATAACCATGTAAAGTTTGCATAAAATAGGAAATTATTATGAAATTTTCGGAATTTTTATATTCATTAACAATTTTTTAATCAAAATTTTAAAAAGGCACATCTGTAGATCCATTCTTTCTCTATTAAATCTTGGTTGAAATAAAATTTTACCATTCTTGTACTGGCCACAAAACACTCGCTACGTAAGTACATTTTATGCTGGATTTTAGGTAGTAGACGGGCCTCTTAAGTAGAAATTTGTTCGATTTTAAGATCTAACTTTAGGATTCTCAAGGAGGGTAATTACCCCGTTATTTTTTAAATGCTTATGCAAAGTAATTGTTAGGTGCTATTTGTTTCATTCTGCTATCGTTTGCAATATGATAAAACAGCACTGCTTACTATTATTATAATTTTCAAGGAGATTATTTTCTTGTAGAGTTGAGAAAGGACGAAATAGTCTGTCTGTCGCTCAACTTCGTTGTGGTTCCATGAGCAACCGCAATGGCGCTGCAAGTTATGATCTTGCATGAAATAACAATAACAATACTTTGGCTTCGAACTTTGATAACAACAGTGATCAGAATAGACGAGTTTCGCGAAATTGGTTACGGACTCTGATAAAGAAAATGTGCAGTGAGCAGCGCTTGAGGCAGAGCGACACAGTACAGATCCTCCATTCACTTGGATTTGCCACAAAACGAAAACATTTTATTTGCAAAGAACACAGATACCACCAAGGAAGAGTTAGACATTTGCATGAAAACTTGTTGTATGTTTAATGTTCTTTTATCAGCCAGACTATTAGCAGTTTATGTTGAATACTTACTATTACTGACTGAACAAAACATTTTTTTTTATTTGTAATTCATTGCAAACACAAAAATATATTAATAATATAAGTTACCTATACACGGTTTCCCAAAAGTCCCGGGACGGAGCTATAAGTTTTGAACGAGTGAAGAAATAAAATTAAAAATTTTGGGGTCATTAAAGCGTTTTGGTCATTGCGAGACCGAAGAAGGTCGACAATTTGAACATTTGTTATAAAAATCGTAATAAACATGCAAAAAACATTAAAATTAAATTTTTGAAAGAATTAAGATATTGGGATTTAGTTTACGGGGATGTGTTTCTTTTTTCATTATCTTTAAAATAAGGTGACACTCGACAGAGGTTACTATTTAAAAATATTGGAGTGGTCATCCCCTAAAAAACTCCACGTAGCATGGAAGTTCTACAGTATCTAAGAATGAAGTTTATATGACTCTTTAGTGATCCCCACTTTTTCAATTTTTTTCTTCACTTGTTTAAATCTTATAGCACCAAATTTTGTTTTCGTTTCATTTACTTCTTTGTTAAGGGCACGTTTAAAAATGAAAAAATCGTAACACGAAGTCTGTAATGGTAATGTTTTTAACCCGTTAATAGTCAAAATCATATTATAGGTCATAATTTAATTTTAAAAAAATATTTTATTTTTTTCTGTAACTACAAGTGCCACGTCAGCGACACTTTGAAACTTTTACATGGCTCATTTTGCACATGCTTTCTGCATAAATATCGGATAAACGATGTAACCTACAATGAAAATTATGTTACACTATGAAAATATATACATTCCTAATTGCCTTATTCTAAAAATTATGTCTGTAATAATAGTTCATTTTGCATAAAATTCATTGCAATTTGATGAATTTTGCTCTATCTTCTTTCACTTGTACTGCGAATTATATTTATTTTCAGGTATTCTTATTTAGCATAAGGCAATCTAGAAACTCTAATGATTCTATTGATATATTATTTATGCCTATTGCTTGTTCCTATTTGCTGATATTTATGCAGATAAAGTGCATAAAAATGACTGCCTGAAAACGGTTTCGAGCGCGACCTTAACATGTTTTTCACAAAATGATGACGTATCTCGAACCTCGGTTGTTACGACGATTCCCCTGTATAGGTACCTACATTTTTTTTAGATAAAATTAAAAATATTAAATTTAAAAATGATACCTTTTTGGTACTTATATAATTGCAGGATTTTTCTCTAAATGCACTAACAAGAAATAACAAGTAATCCTACAACGGTTAAACTAAAAAAACGTGTTCTTGATTCGTTCTGTTATTTCTTGTTGTTTATGATCATCGGTTTACATATTCTAGCAATAAATTAATACAAATTATTAACAAATTCTGGATGAGGACTAATAAAAAGCTATATCATATCATAATAGTAGGTTCGTGTCGTAAACTTCACACAAAACGCAACATTTGTGATAGTTTCTACATTTAACTTCAAATATGTTAACATTTTCCTCTGCCTTGAAGAATTTTACAGAGATTTTCTCTTTAGATCGTCGAAGCGTAGCAAAATGCATGCGACAGATCCTCATAACAACAGCGTCACATGTTCTATAGGAATTTGAAAAATGGCAACATCGCCAAAACGCATATTTGATAGAAACCGCATACAAAGTAATGCTGCATTTATATTGCACCGCCTCCCTTGACCTACATAAGACTTATCTGGGGAAGATATATGCAACTCTGTGTCAAATTATTATCCTGGTTCTTGGGCCGAACGGGGGATTTTGGAATTTGTGCCCAGTATGCAAATTTACTACCATGTTAGCTCTACAAGGAAATATTCTCTGTTTTGTATTTTATGGGAGTTGTATTAATGAAGCAATTAAATTGATGTCTGCGCTAAACTGGGGACCAAGATAATTAAATCCCATACATACTAAACTCGTGCTGCTCGTAAACAGTTTATTATTTTGATATGCTACATTTTGTAGCCTAAATTTCAAACAGCTCAAATTTAAATTGCATGTTTTACTTTGAAATATATTTGCAGGTTGTTAACGGGCATCCAGTTTTCGTAAAAGTTATATAATTTTTCGTTTCGTTTATTTATTTTTTCTTATATTTTTACTCTAGTTCAGTCATAACGTTCTCTAGCCAAAAGGCTAGAGAAACACATCCACAAACCGCTACCATTAACTCATAACAAATATCAAACAGTGTCCAATCATAACTGGACAAAGTACCGAAGAAAAGTACTCCACGAGGATTAAATAAATCGGTATGTACATTACAGTCTAATAAATAATTAAGAATATATGTTTTCATAATTTGTACCATAATATTTGGTTACCATCTGTATTACCATACAAACAAAATTTTATCTGCTAGCGTAAATCAATCAAAAATAATATATTATGCAATTAGGGATGAAAGTGGCGTTTTTTCGACATGTGTGGAGTTGGCAATACGAGCGAAGCGAAGGCTGCCACCGCACGAGTCGGAAGAACACTTTTGTCTCGAGATGCACACAATATTTTTTACAATACTTATACCGAAAACCAATTATAAGTTGAAGAAAGGGATGAACAAGATGATAACATTGGAAAAATGTATAATTATTCCATAAAATAAATAAAAATAATCTAAATAATCAATTTTGGAATTACGCATAAAGCGGAAGGAGAAGTACTTTTCCTCTCTAGGGAGAGCGGGAGGCACAGTACTTTTATTCCCTAGTGAGGAAAAAATCAAGTGAATCCTTATAAAGCTGGAGGAAAAGTACTAACCGGACAGAAATACACCTTACTTTCGTCCCTAATAATAGGGACGAAATGTAGCGTTTTCGTTGCAAGTTTTGAAAAAATAAACTTATTGGTTATTGAACAAAGAAATTTAAATGAATTATTTTCCCTTAAAAATAGTCAGAGGCATCAATTTCTTGAATTTTTAGATCGTAGTAGCTCTCTTGTATATAAAATAATTACTTGTTGTTTTTTTTGTAAACACATTCACTTATTATCTGACGTAGAGAACGCAAAGTTTGCCTAAACATATCTATAAATAAAAACATACAGAACTATTATACCCAAACAAAATACCTACTTCATTTATCATTATGAGTTCTGAAAACTTCTATCAATCTATAAAGAAATTTAAATCTAAAAAATCAGTTTTTTGAAATTTTCTTATAATGGATCCATTATAGTGGTCGTTAGCCGATAATGATATAATTATGAAGATTAATAATGTTGTCATTATGACACGGCTGCAACTAAAAAAAATTAAATAGCACTGAATAACAACGATACCGAATGTGCAAAGTATAGTTTTATATGTCAGGTTAATAATTTTTATATCAGAACAAACAAAGTTAAAGCAGTATTTAATTCAAGACTCCTGCAATGTTTCCACCAATTCAAAACAAAATAATTACAAAACAATTCGTTCGTGGTAAGATTTACAGCACGTGCTGTTGTCCAAGTTCCTTGAAGAGGAGCAAACTAAGTCCAAGTAGACGGGTGACCATTGGCGAGACGCCTTGCAGGGGTGGGGGGCATCGTCTAATGGGAATTGATTACAGCGCCGCGGCTGTCGCGTGGCGAACTACCGAACAAACAACTCGTGAATCTGTGCTCCGCCGCAGACTGACTCTGAGTGACTTGGACACCTCGCCCGGCAAGGATTTGTCTTTTTTCTTTCGTCTGTTACACTTTGACCGATCGCGCAACTGTTTGCTTGAGATTTCTACCTTTTTTAAATCAGAGGTTTGTTTCTGTTGAGTTTTGCTCACGTAAACACGATGCAGGAGAAATTCTACCTGCAGGAGGAGGTTATCAGAGTTTGTTTTAGTTTTGAATCATGAATTTGGTACTGTTCTTATGCATTATTTATTTATTAATATGTTCACGGCTGATAAATCCACACACAGTATTATATACTTATAATTATGAAAACTTACAAATGTAAGGCTGCCATATTCAAGTTAAGTAAAAAGCGTGGTTTAGAAATTAATGTCATAAATTGAAGGATAAGCTGTATGACATGTGTAGATTACGAAACAGAAAGATTTTTTTTTAAATTCGAAAAATTAAGAGTAGTTTACCTGCAGCATTTTTTGTTTTCCTATTAAACAAAAACCATAGAAGTAGATAATCAACACCTTAAATTACATAATACTAGTGAAATAAACAAACAAAATTTAATTATTTTTAATGAAACAGTGGCAGTGGCAACGAAAAATTTTTGACTGGAAAACATTAAATTTATGACATTAACTTCAAAACCACCCTGTATGGCCATGTATGACGTTCGAACAAAAAGTTCAGAGGTAAAACGTAGAAAAAAGTGGATTCGCCATACCTAATACCCTTTTAAGCAAAAGTCCATGTGTTTTCTAATGATCTAAAATTTTCATGAAAATCTTTATATAAACTATTTGAAAATCCTGACAATTTTAATACATTTTGAGTCTACATATCCTCATAAATCCTTGTAAATCCTATTTAGTCTCGGAATTCCTATATCCTCCGCGGAATTTCTTCTAACTTTAATTAGATACCTATTACATTTTTTTATTTGCCTAAATTACCTCCTGACCCTTCTGACAATAGCAGAGATTCAGCCAAAGTTGTTTTTCCAACTAACCATCTCGCGCCAAGTTAATTGTATCCCAACTTGAATGGGGAGGAGAGTAGATACCGATCTCAGTCAAGTCTTTTGAATTCCTTGTAATTAATAATAATTTCATGCAAATATAAATTATCCTGCTATTTTAAAAATTATTTGTGAAAGTAAAAAACCCTAGTTCAACAAATTTTTGATCTAGATATCTGAAACACCATAAACACAACTATCATTTGAGCAAGCAACATTGTAACATGTAATCTGTTTTCTTTTCAAGATGTTCTCATACAAACAAGATAATATTTCCGTAATTTTGTGTGTGTTATTGTAAGGCGCGATCGTATTGTTCCCGTCGTGGTCGATAAAAACGTTAAGTAACATCTATCCCGATAAATCCCGGATAAGATTAGAGAAACCGCATCGTGTTTAATGTAGTGCGAGCTTCGGACCGCAAGGCCCGAAGTGCCGCCGTCGAGGAATATTGCGCTGTACCAGTGGTTCAAGAATTTATTGTGCTTACGTTCTGTTTTAATTTATTATTATTTAAGTTTCTCTATTGCTACTCCATTCTCACGAAATTTAGACCCGATCCAGGAAATCTTAACTGCCTTAAATGTAACAAATTGGGGGAGGGAGGAAATTTCAACCGCGGAGTAACATTGACCTACTTTGAGCAAGTATTTAGAAAAGGGAGCATAATTAAATAATATTTTGTAAATGTCGTTAAAGGGAAATTTAGATGATTACGGTGGAAAATAAACCGTAGCTCAGTAGGTAAATCGACAAAGCTTAAAGTCGGAAAGTTAAAGAACCAAGTGTTCAAGTTTTGCTATTTAGTGTAAATATAAAAATTTCTTTACTTACAAAAGTTGTGTCTAGTCTAGATGGACGTCAATTTTCGTGGCATTGTTATGAGTCTAGTTATAATTAGGTACTTAATGATGCAATTTTAGTAAGAGTGTCCTGGCTGTTTGCTGTATATACAAACAAGTGATCATAAATGATTGACCGTCACGTGATATGGCGAAATTAGATTTTTTTATCAAAACTATGTTCCGCGGAAAGAAGTTAGTACCCATTGCTTGTAAAACGAATGTTTATGTGTGCTATTACGAAAAATTTGGGAGTATATCTTGTTTTTTGACATTTATAGTAAGGCAGAAAGCAAGTGAAGAACACTATTATTAAATAGTAACGACAGAAAACTGTAATTTTTTGACATTTTAAGCTAAGGGTGGTGAGCATAGTTTAGTAGCAATCACATCGAGGTGACAGGAAAAAAATCAGAACGATATGACAAGGTCAATCATTTATGATAACTTTGTATATCACTTTTCCAACTGTATTCACTTGTTTTGGATGATGGCAAGTTTAAAAAATCTGTTGTGGCCAGCACATAACCTCCCGCCTTGACACTGTAATATGTGAATTTGGTTTTTGTTAGGCTACTTTTTTTAATTTTCTTTATAGTTCTTCAAGCAACGTACCGATTGCGATTGACATTGAAATCAAATTAGCTCTTTGTGGATACAATTTTTATTTTATTATTACCTTATTACATTATATCCAGTTATTAATGAATCGATGATGCTTCTTGACTGGATACGTTTAATGGAAGGATAAAAACTTACTAGAATTCAGTCAGTTTTTTATTAATTAAATTTCAGCTCCTAGGTACCTACTAGTTTCAAATCCAGTTATTAATATATTTATACATTTCTTTATAAATGGTGCAACCAAAATTTTAGAAACTGTGTATACATCTGTTCATCTGTCACATTGACATATTCATTTTTGTTTTTAATTTTTTTCCTATATTGTGATTTACAAATCGTGGTAGGTAAAATTATATATCTTTGAAAAATAATTTTCCTTTATTGGTAAGAGATATAGACAAGATGGTAAATAAATATTGTAAGATATAATTTGTTCTTTGAAATGTCGTATGAGAAATTGTAACTATCGCAGAATTTTCTATATTTTTTGCAAAAAATGTTAAAAGGCTTCAAGAAAATACCATTTCCGGTTGGCAGATTTTTACCAAAATCTAATCAGCTTTTCATTAACATGTAGAAATATATAATGCAAAATATTAGAATTTTATGTTCAATAGAATTTGAGATAATGAATAAGAACGAAAGAGCATAGTAGGCACACATACAGACTTTCATACACACACACACACACACACACACAAACACACACACAGACATCATCGTGAAAATAGTCAAAATAGGTTCTAAAGGTGCTAAAACGTGCTTATTGACAAAAATCTCGACATCGAATTTTTTCACGATCCCTATACCTCTCTAGGCGAGAGGTAAAAACCGTCGAAAATCGTTTCCCACAAAAATCGTTGTTTCCACAATCGATTCACCTTGGTACAATTTACAATCTTTAGAAACTATTGTAGGTAACTAGCGACATTATAGATTCTGATGTAGTTATGTAGCACAGTGGTAGAGTGCTTGGCTCTGGTTACAGAGTTCGTGGGTTCTAATTCATGTAAGGTGTGAAATTTTCATGGCTTGATTTGGATCGGTATCTACTCTCGTCACCATTTCAAGTTGGGATATATTTAACTTGGGAACCGCAAAGCCATGGTTGCAACAAATGCTTGCGGGAGAGGGTTAGATGATAGAACAGCCTTGCATTAATCTCAATTATTAAGGTAAATAAAATAAATAAAAATAAATTTATTCAAGACTTTGCCTAAAACGTTTCAAATCAAAAGGAGGTCATAGTTTGCGATCTTAACAACAAAATACACTTGCCAACAGAGAAACTTGAACCATGGATCTGGATCCCGAAGTTTTAACATCTTACGGACAATTATTGATTAATTTATTTACTACGTACGTGTTTATACAATTAATTTGCAAATAATTTTAACGACGAAGATATTTTTTAAGTACCTTTTGAAGGTGCAAGTAAAATATCACGTAACGAATTTCATTTTGAAAGATATGATTTTATTTATTACGACTTTACAACATCGTGTAGATTTATCGAAACGTAATGAAGTTATCGACAATGGAAGCAAACATCGAACATCGCCAAGAAGTTATCGTAAAACAAGTGACTGTGGAAAAACTTGCGACGGGCTGACAGAAACATGAACACAACGTGCGGGGTGGTCGGTAATGTCGGTACAGCAGATACCTGTTCTACCGTCGCCGCCAGTTACAATGCTGCACGGTGCATCACGGAAAGTGATCGCAGCACGAGATGTCACGATATCGGATCACGACGACTGTCAACTTTTTATTCGATTATTCGCGATGGGGACAGCTTAGTTCGGGATCGGAATAAATGTTTACAAATGCTCAAAAATCCTACAAACAGACAAACAGAGCCACATTCACATTGCAGCAGTTACCAGCCAACATAACTTACATTCTTCAATTTCTAGATATCAAAAGATATCCAGTTTAAGTGAGCATTATTCTTTAATATGAAGATCTTTTTACCTCTCGCCTCATATTCTATAAGAGAGGAATTGTGATGGGTCCAAATTTCGAGTGTGAGTTTTTGGCAGATAAACACGTTTGGACGTTTTAGGGTCTCTAGAATAAGAATTACACATTTTTGAGATGATTTATGTGTGTGTGTTCGTTCGTTTGTAAGTTACATTTTTGTCGGAAACGATAACTCCAAAAATATCAAACATTTAAATACCTACCAAATTTTACATCTAAGGTTTAAATACGATTTTCAATAGACCAATTGTATTTTGGCACCAATTCATAAACCGGAAGTAAGACTTTTCATATAGAGCAATATGATTTTTCTTAAATTATCTCGATAAATAAGGCATTTATGATTATATATGTTTCATTAAATTTAACAGAAAATTGTTTAAAAGAATTTACCATTTATAAACTATAGGACAATTTAAATCTACTTTTTTGAAATTCCAGTATCGTGTTGTCCATGATATGAAATTTGTTTCTACACAAAATTTGAATGATTATGACAGTGACAATACAGTTAACATCTTTTGCTTGCATCTTGGTTAACATTATCGTTTACATATTACATGAACATGAAACTATTAAAATGTAAGTAAAACTATTTATTAGATTAGTAGAATAAGCAGAATTAGGCGAGAGGTCGTGTGCTGACCACAGTAGATTTTGTTTTGTTTCCCCTAACAGCTTGAAATCAGTTTTAATTTTAGTATACAATTACGAATAATTCAGGGTATAGTTTTCACTCCAAACCATCCAGAACTTCAGGACAGCATTGTCATCCCACATCTCCTCATATTCAATAATGTCAACACAGCAATTTACATACATCACAGTGTCATATGTGCATGGATGACTTGCAGAACTAATCATTATTATAGTCGTTAGAAGTGTCGACAAATGCAATGGCAGAGCTGTCGAGATGTCGTGGTGCTAGAGCAACGACAGCGCGATCAGATAGCGTCGAATATGACCGGAAAGTCTGTCATCGGAGTCATCTGCATTTCCCTCACGGAAATAACACACCCGGTGTTCGCCTACCTCACGAGGACAGAGATAGAAGCTCGTCACTTAGCACTTTCATTCATACATCACTACCACAAGACAAGAACAGAGAATATCATATTCTCCTAACACAAAATACTATACCGTGAGTTTATTTTAACGTGAAACATGGGATTTTTCATATCCATGGTTACGAATTTGACAGCAATGTATTAGAGCGTTCTTTTTAAAATCGAACATAGAGAATCAATTTAACTGTATTATTCTTGACCGAATATAACATATTTGGGCAGCTGTAATAGTTCCAAGAGACGCTTTCAACATAAACTTTTAATTGTTTAAACTATACCCACATCGTATTTCCAGGTAGCATCAGTTTGACTCCAATTAACAAATTCAAATGTTGCTATCAGGAAATACGATGTATATATAGTTTAAACAATTAAAAGTTTATGTTGAAGGCTTCTCTTGGAACTATTATAGCTGCCCAAATATGTTATATTAGTCAAGAATAATACAGTTAAATTGATTCCCTATGTTCGATTTTAAAAATAACGCTCTAATACATTGCTGTCAAATTCGTAACCATGGATATGAAAAGTCCTAGTATAATATAATATGGATTTGAAAGAATCTAACTGTACATAAATAAACTATAATTATAATTACACGACAAATTACAAATTGAAAACAAAGGATTAATCAAAATCCCGATTCTGACAATCAAAATCAAGACTAAAATACGAGTATTTATAAAATGAAAGTATATTTAGCGGAACACAAATTAGGTTTACTATGGAAATTAGAAAGATTGATCAGGGATACAACAAAATAAATCTAGATATTTGGAATTTGAGTGAATATCACAAGTTAGCTTTTACTGATATGGAGGAAATTTTGTTGACATTATACATGGATAATTCAACATTTCAGATGAAATTTGTTCCTATCCTACAATACCAAAAATGTTTCTTTGTTATTTGTAAGTGTAACATTAAATTAATTTAATTATTATTATGCCGACGCTTCCTTCTGGCATTTGGATCATAGTCGATTATTAATAGATATTTATACAGCAAGTGAGATACATGAATGTTTATTCAAGAGAAGAAAGTTTAGCCCCCGAGCCCGAAGGGCGAGTGGGATAATTTCTTCGAGTGAATAAACATTCGTATCTCACGTGGTTTATACAATATTTTATTCAATTTTGACGAAATTATTTCAAATACCTGTGAATTATAAATTTATTTTGACATAACAAAAAAAACTAATCAAAGTGGTCGTTAGTGGCAAGTTGTCATTGTTTTTACGCATTTTTGACGTAATAATAACCGTTTAAAACGTCAGAGTGATTTAAAAATGTGTTGAGTGATTTAAAAAAAATTAAATTCACTTGTGAATAAACATTTATTTAATGTTGTTGTTATGGAGTTAATAATAGCAGTTTAAAACGTCAAAATTGATTAAAATGAATTAATTAATTTATAGTTTTCATTATAAATGCGGTAAAACCGAGCGTTGTACAAATACCTAACGCACACATTATGTATTATATTTTTTGGTCGACATACACATTCAAAATTAATATGTTTAATTTATTTTAGACTCTATTGAACAATAAATTGTGTAAAGAAGCATTTTTGTAGGCTCTCTTTTTTATTTTAAAGTTACCTTTTTGTTTAATGGCATATTAAAGAAACAAAATTCGGTGCGTATTAACGAACTACCTATATGTTGAAACAATTCTTATAATATGTGGAAAATCGCAACTATCATAGACGTCAACGATATTGTGATTGTTCTTTACAGTTCAGGAAACCAAAAAAAGCATTTTCATAATTTTGTATAGGTAGAATATGATTTTAAAGGAAATTTTGAAATAATATGTAGTATATGTAGTATGCAATATACTGTATATTGCATATTGTGTATAAGCTTTAAATTAATGTTAAATAATTCTAATTGCGTCATCACATCACCATGAAAAGCAAATCATCAAGTAGAAACCGATTAAGCAGTTGACACTTTCCTACCCCGTGCTCGTCAGTAAATAGTTCATTTGACAGCGTTTATATTTACTCTATTTCATGTACAACATGCACCGTGTGTATTACAGCACCCTCGTGCAACGCGATGATGGAAAGTGTAAACAATGAGTAAATTTCCAAGTCGACTGTCGCATTGTTCTGTTTGCCCCGCCTCCCCAGATGCTATAAACGTACACGGGAATTATTTTAGAGTTGCAATAAAAGCTATTAGCGAGTCGAGATGCAGTGGAAACAGCACTTTCTCGTTCGGTAAACAGACACGTTTCATAATATTGTTATTAGGTTTTATACGCTTCGACGATCCTGTGGGAAATTAACGGAGGAACTCCCAGCAAACTGGAATAAATTGTTGTAAAGAAGCATCGCTGTCAGAGTAGTTTATCACCTGATATGTTGAGCATTAATGCGATTCTTAACGAAAAAATATGTTGCAATTTTGGACATAAGATTATACAGATTATTTTATAGGTACCTCTACTTCCGGAAAAATTTAAAGCGTACTGAAGAACAAAAATAATTTTCAAAAAATTTGTTAAATTAAGAAAGGATTATTCAAACAAATAGTATATTATTTAACGAGTAAATAATGTAGACTATAATTAATGAGGATGATAATTTGTTCACGAGCCGAAGGCGAGTGTATAAATCATCCGATATTTTAGTTACAAATAACTTCAGTTGTAGATAAAATTATGTGTGTATTACGAGCGTAATAGTTATTTGTGTATTAAGAGCGTAAAGTGATTCTTTGTTACTCGCGCATGGTAATAGCGCTGCAATAGTGCAAGAGGAACAAATACACTTTACGCTCGTAATACACACATAATTTTATCTACGACTAAAATTATTTGTTAATAATAGTATTCAGTTAGTTCAATCTGCGTTCAATCAATTTATGTTTCATTCGTAACCATGACGATACCAATAACATCGAAATAAATAAATAAAAAAATTTGTTTGATTCTGTCATTTTCTTTTATTTTATGTAATCAAAAAGTACTTTACGTCTCCTATGACAACGCGCAATAAAATGTTTTTTTGCTTGGTCCTCAGTAACAATCAACTTTACGTTGACAATTGAAAGCATAAATATAAACTTTTCATTGTAGTCGTAGATAAAGTATATTTGTTCCTGTTGCACTATTGCAGCTCTCGCCTTCGGCTCGTGAGTAACAAAGAGTCGCTTTACGCTCTTAATACACACATAACTATTATACTACTTTATTATAAGCAACGTAATTGAATTTAATTAACTACATCAGACAGTTATTAGACGTATGTTTATGTGAACAATTACTTGTGGTACCTATATTGCAGTAAATTTAAATAAAATTTAAAATTTATGCAGTGACCCCCACTGCTTTTAGACACGGTGAAATTATACGCCATGGTCTGCTCCTTTAGAAATGGCTAACAACCAATGGCATTAAACTAAAATGTTTCCTTTAATTTTGTGATTTTTTCGAAATTTCTTACTGTTCCATGATGAGTACTAGTAGCTAGTCATAATTAATAAACCCATTAAAAATATGCCCGAAGTATAAAAACACGTTGTGTAGCAAGATTGAAGGGTTGCAAAAAAGTATGGTTTCAACGGTAGGTAGTTGATAGATGCGCGGAATCAGACGAGGTACCTCATCAAAATAAATGGCCTTTAAATGATTATAACGCTATGACTATGGTATACGTCATCATAAACAAAAATTTTACATGTAAAAATATTTGTTGATGACGACATAGATCATAGTCATAGCGTCATAGCCATTTATAGGCCATTTATTTTGATGACGTACCTACCTCGTCTGATTCCGTACCACTACTATACCTAAAATTCGAAACTGGTTGTTAGGCTAAGCTAATAATTTAATTATTATTTTGTAATTTCACAACTGACTTGAGTTTATTATTTATGTATATTGATTTAGAAAATTTAGGTTTTAATCTTAGTTTTTTTAACGAACAAATTAATTTGTATTATATGTATAGTAATATTTTCAACCAATGAAATACAGCTGGTAAATAATAATTATTAATTACACAGATAAGAAATTCGTACTATGCAAATCGATTATTCCAGTCGTTCTACAAAAATTTACTACTTATATAATTTATATTTTATAGTTCTAGTTCAGCCATAAATTGATGCTATCCATTTGATGTAATTTATAGGACTGAAATTTCAGGATAGAATTAACACGTTCCATTCTTGGAATTAGAAAAATGATAGTAAAGTGAATCTCATTTGCGCGAATTTATAATGGCATTAATTTTAATGTTTTATCACGGGAAGATAATATTTCAGGTTAAATTTTTCTTTCAGTCGTTCGGAGGATCGTCGCGAAAGGAATTGCAATAAATATTGCATTGTTCCTCGCTCGCAGATTTAATTGAAACAATGAAAACTTCGCGAAATTTGCAGCTCCACACGTCACCAGCCGGGCGAGGCGAGAAGTAGATCAACTATGAAGTCGTGAATTTCCAAAACGATTTCATTTTAAAAATGAGTTCAAGCGACGGCCATACACAATGGCTAACATAAAATTTTATTAGCCGTCATCTGATATGAATTTTATCGTACAATTTAACGAAGCGGCAACTCACGAAGTTCCTAATAAAACGCGAATCGAAAATATTCAAATCGTTTCTCGAGAGATTCTTCACATTGTTTTTCCCGGCTTGGTGTTCTTTTGTTTATCTTATTTCGGGGATTTATTGGAAATTCTCGACGAGGGTTTTTAATTTGAATAGTTTCGGATAATTTGGATATTGGAGAATTCTCATATTCTAGACTGGGAGGTTTCATATGCGCACACTGTTCTCAACTGTCGCTCGAAATTCAACCCGTCGTAAATAACGGTTTTCGTTCAAACCATTTACTTTGCAAAGGACCAGACGGACAAATCTGAGACTTGAAATTCAAGATTCGTTGTGTCATCCTTCCGGGATTTATTTCTAATATCCTGTGTCCTTATTTTTGAAATTACTTTTATATTAAAGCATTATTAAAATTTGTGGTCAGCTCACGGTAAAAGTAATAATTATTAAATTTGGACTTTAGAATAATTTCAAATATTTTTTGCATGATTGGTCTTTTTTATCAACTTACTATGCCTGTTTCCAAGACGGTATGTTACTCTTACCGGTTGCTAGCTTAAACAAAACGGTAAGTAAATTAAGCAGAACGATAAGTAAATTTAATATTAATTATGAAGAAATTAAAATTTGCGTATGGATAATAATAATAATAATAATAATTTATTGTCAAAAATTATTGATAAAAAAGACCAATCTTGCAAAAAATTATATAAAAGTATCACGTGCTAGACAAAAGACAAAATTATCTTCCATCGGTAAACTGTCCTTACTGTTCTTGATAGGTACTTAAAATATACTATTGAAACATAGTTATACTATTTTAATTATAAACAAATGCAAGTAGAAATACTGTTACTCAGTTATAGCTATTAATATAACACGAATATTATGCGATTTATAATACCGAGGATGTTGCTAAGCGACGACGTGAAACAGTCTCTTTGAACATCCAAGTAGGCTTAAATCGCATATATTCGCGTTATATTCAAAGGTTAATCGTATCATCAACGACAGCGATGTTAAAACAAATCTACCATTTTATCTGTCAATTAGTTGACACTTGACAGTTTGCATATTATGGAAGGTTTTGATGTTATTATAGTTGTATTTAAACGTATTAAGTTCGTAACTAAGGAATTATAAGTAAGGTATTATAAGTAACTAATGTATTATTTTGCTTAATTATCAATAAATGTTGCATATTAAAAGGTAATAACAGTTGATGATACGATTAAGTTATTAATCTTTATGGCCACTAAATAATTTATTTCAAAATCTGGTTCAGTGTCTGTCTATAGTTTCTTCAGTAGAAGATGCATGAATTGAAAAAAATTGTATTGTTAATTGTAGAACGAAACTTGTAAATAAAAAATTATATTTATTTTATAAAGATTTTATGTCTAAAATCAGTAACAATAACCGCTCATTATAGAATAATATACTAAAGAAGAATTCGGTACATTTACAGAATGTACTGGGCAAAACTTTTCTCAATGAAAATCGGGTAAGAAATTAATTTCATTGCACAACAGGTCAGACAAACTCGCGAGTACGCCAGTAGTTTTGTTATTTCTTTTCTGTCAAATATATTTTGTAGTAGTGGAGGAGAAATGGGTCAGCTGGACCACTATGCAAATTTACTGCAAACTATTTATTACACGTGAACAAAAGCGGCGCCAAGTTTTTGTGGACTGCAGTCTTTGGATCTAGACTATGATGGGACTTTATTGGTTTATTGCGATTTTAAACCAAGAAAAATTAGTCATGTTTATAACATATCATAAACACGTAAATTTTTGTAAGTGGGAAAGTGGAGACACAAACAAGTTTGAGATTTCTATTCTCATAAAAAGTTCATTACATTACATCTAGCACTAAGTAAATTTTTAAAAGTAAATCTACTTATAAAATATTTCACAGCTTTATTTAATTATCTAGCTAACCTATAAAAACGGTTTTAGAATTAACCGAAATCGAAAGACGATATCCGAAACCGAAAAAAAACAAGAGCGTAATGTAGCAGTTTAAAAATAGGAAACACAGTACTATAGAATTTGTAAAATATTGAATCTAATGCTGATGTAAGAACATTGGTATTTTTTACAATAATATGTAATATTTATTCTACAGTGCGACTCATCGATATTTTCAAATTTTGCCATATAATATTGTTAAAAACAAATGCCGAATAAAGAGAAAAATACTACTTTTACATGTTTAATTTAGGGCACTTAAAAACAAATTGTATTAAAATACATGCTTCGACCTGTTAGGTAAAATGTTATACAGTATATAAATAATGCGTTTGATTATTTCTTTTCGATTAGATTTCAACTTAGCAAAAAATATTTGAAGCTAGTTCCTTTTACTTATAATATCATTGACTAATAATTAATATATTTTTAATCAATATATAAATACTATAAATGTTTTCCTTTGTAATAATAATTCTACGTTTCAACTAAAATAATTGCAAAATAAATTACTCAATTTAGCATTTTTCTCTTTGAGTCTCTTATCCCGCACTTACTTTTTATGGAGACGAAATTCGGCCATTTGGACGGTATTTAAGGTTTGTGACATATAAAAATCCAATAAAATTTTATGCAGCAGCTCATATACAACAGCCGGTTGCCGAGGGCGTAGCACCAATGTGGCAATAATTCTCAGCGGATAATTATCGTCAGCGCTACTGTAAGATTTGCAGCTTTGAGAAGACAATGAATAGTTATTAAACGTCGTTTAATTAAAGTATGAAAGATTATTTTCATGACAGGTTGACTTTTCTTCGAAAAGAAGACATAATAAAATAATCCTACCTTATTTCTCCGAAGATTGTTCCATCCTGGTCTGCAGTCTGCAACTGAAAAAGAAAATATTTTTAAATTAATGCTACAATGAAATAAATACGACGAAATCACGTCTGCAATTTCGCTGGCTAACAGTCCATCATTTTTTACAACTTAATCCTATATTAACACATTTACTGCATTCATTTTGCTGGTTTAAAGTTCTGGCGGTAGAAGTAAAATTTAACTTGTCATAAAACAACGGAAACCAACGCAGATTCTTTTAATTAAACGGTGCAATAGCACCACATGTATGGACAAAGAGCGGAGACGAGCCATTGGATTTTTAAATTTATTCTGGTTTGTCTGATGATGTTTTGACCAAAGAAGAAAAGGAACGAAGCGAAAGTTTTGTTGTTGTTGTTATTTTGTTTATCTGTCTACTATTTTTATCAATCCGAAATTTCATTACATATTTATTAGATAGTTTACCTATAGGATTTACAAATAAATTTGATTATTGTAAACTAAATCATTTTTAATGATGAAAATCTTACTATGATTTGTTTTTAAACATAAGGAAGAGTTAGAACAAATATCTAGGGTGATTTGTAATTTCTGTGCTTGTTAACCAAAAGTTCTAATAATCAAAGTAACTCGTGAAATACAGAATTGAAATTGATAAAATGTATAGAAGTAGAAATTAAAATTAATTTTTTCGGGGCTCTTAGTAGACATCATATGAATTTCAGTTTTACTCTTCCTGTGTATAAACAGATCATAGTACATTATTGATTTTATATCTATGACTATGAGGTTCTGAAGGGCATTAGGAAATTATAATGGCAATATAATACAACCAGTGAACTCTGTACTATGTTCCTGGAAAGGTCGCTGAGGCAAGTTTGTATTTAAAAACGTGTAGTATTTTGCCCATGTTCTACATGAGTTAGACAGTGATAGAGATACTTCGCAAATGCTATACGCCATTAGCCTGTCTCTTTCTCAACTTGCCTCTTCCAGGTACTTTAGTACATAGTTCACTGAATACAACACAAACAAAATTCCACTGGAAGTAACAAAATTACATGTCAAAATACAAACAATTGACACAATTTGAAATGTCAAAGAGATAGTTTCGTAACAGGTGACGTCAAATTTATAGACATAAAGTATTGTGCCTCTTAAGCCTGTTTTATATTATACTTTTATCGTCTAGATTCATGCTAGATTTCTCGTTTGATTTCCATCCGAGATTGGTTCGATTTTCATACTTTATTTCCAAACTATTCGTATACAATCGGAATTCTTCGATTTTTTCCGAAATGGCCCAAGGCAACTTCAAAATAATAAATAATATTCTTAGTTATTGTGACAAGTGACAACTTAAGATTTGGAGGTTATATACTAGAAAAATGTATGGAAATCCAACGTAACTCGGATGGGAATTTCTGATTTACATTATACTAGAACTGGCTAGGAACTTCTCGGATGAATCTCGGACTAGAATTTAGACGAAAAAATTATAATGTAAAACAGGCTTTACGGATATAGAAAACCTTCGGGCAAGAAGCTCTCGTCCTTGTAAACTTGTAGTTCTCGAAAGGAATAAACATTATAATGCCCTTGACACATTAATAACTATAATTGACTAACAATAATTTTAAGTAAAGAACCACTAGGTTGGGATTCAATACTATGGAATGATTATCCAACAAAAAATAAAAGTTTAAATTATTGTAATCAAAAGCAAAAAGAATTAAACAATTTCTCAATATGGACGAGTTCCCGGGGATGAAACCCCCGTTTCGTCCGGCACCAGTGGCGGCGCAGTCCTCTCTGCAAGAGGTCAACAGCGAAGTTATTACCGATAAAGTTTTACGAGCGGGCGCCAGATTTCAGCGCAATTTGCAACCACAATGCCATCACACTGCAACAGAAGGCATTGTTTATATCGAACAGAATTACAAAACACGCCTTTGAATTATGCCTCCATAATTTACGAGTACATAAAGCTCTGATTCGCGTTTCCAGATTCGGTCAAATAGTCAAAGTTGGAATTTAATAGCAGTGAGCACTAAGCAACTGGCATGAGATTGGCGATTGAACGATTGACGCAGTAAAGATAAAGTTCTCGACAGTATATTGAATGATTTATATGCTGATGTATTTTATAGGGAATCATATCGCAGATTCAATACGGATGGATTATTCGGAATAGTGTTTGATGCTTTGAAACTTTGATGATGATATATTTTCGTTTTATTGCATCTTTTATTAAAAAGTTTAGTGCATAGGTAACGAGGAACGAAGTAGGTACTGCACACTAATATTAAATTTCCGTAAACCATAAAAATTGATTTAATGCAATTTCATGTCATTTATTATTTCACTTTGCTTTTGATTTTCAATTTTTAACGTAGGTACTTATCATCAATCACCAACATGAGTACGGTAGAAAACACATCTCAAAAGTTATCTACATTTATTGACATACCTATTTGTAAATGAATTGATATAGGTACCTATGTCATAAACTTTTAAGAACATTAATTTTAAAATAATTTATACCCATACCTATAACAAGTAAAGTCGGTACGTATTTGTTCCTTAAAATGTCCCCAAAAAATAAGTAGGTAGTTGCTTTTTGTAATTTTTGTTATGAGAATATAATTCATATGTCACGTGACCTGTTTTTCGCCAATCATCATCGAGATCACATCGAGATCTGCTTAGTTACATGTCTATCACAGCGATGATAAAAAACAAAGAAATTATCACCTTGTTTTGGTCCGTTGCTAAGAGCATTTTTTCTGTAGTGACAGTTAATTTCGTAATTCTTGACTATTAAAAGGTGTGATAATCGTTGGAGTGATGCTAATAACGATTAAATTAATCAAACAATTAAAAAATTGTGGTAACGCTTGCAAAATGCAAATATACTTGAACAGCAACTAATAAGGATCACCGGTTATTCCAATACAAGGCGTGCAGCCCGTGGTGCGAAGCTTTGTTCGTGTTTGACGTGATATTAGCGCCAAGTAGTTTTAATGTTTTCTTGGCGAATCAGATCCTTCAAATTTGAAAAATTTGACGTTCGCACCACGGGCTGCACGGCTTGTATAGGTACTAATTCAATTCAGTCTTATATATCTTAAATATCCAATCAAATCATCATCAAAATATTATAAATTCCTTAAGAGGAAATAATCCAGAAACACCTGAAAATCATATTACAGTATCTAATTCAACAGTTTACTCGTATTAATATACCTATACGAGATACAAACCAAATAAATAGACTTTAGTTTTATACTTCAAATTGTAATTATTGTGTGCGTAATTATAATTACAAATGAAATGTTCGTTTTAATCTTTTAATTTAACATCTAAAATTACTTAGGTTAGGTTAAAACACACCCGAACACCCGATTTGATGTGTTGCGTTCAGTAAACTCCCAACTTTAAGGTGCGTTCCCGTTCTCATTGCGCGCGCCTTGCGCATCACTAAAAATTTATTATATTCTCTCATTAAATATAATCTCGTGATATGATTAATAATCGAAAATATTCCTCGTGAAACCGAAGCAGCACATTCTGCAACTCGGTTCCACTCGAGAATATCACCGACAATAATCATATCACTTGTTATATTACGTATGAAAGTAATATATTTGTTACTCCTAACTCCACACTGCAACCTCAGTGATTATAGTAGTTCTAACAACAACATCTTACATAAACATATCTTATTATTTATAATACATTCTTTAAATATCTTACACAACCATCGGTTCGGCTTCAATTATGGGTTTGTCAAATTATTTTTAACGGTTTGGTTCTCGGTTCGCTAAAATAGCTTTGGTTCGCTAAAATAGCTGCGGTTCATAACGATTTTCGTTCCTGTTCCGATTACAACCATAATCATTAAAAACACCGGATGTTAAAAAAGGGTAAAAAACTTTTCGATGTTTTAATTCTCAATCAAATTCACAAAATTAAAGAATAAGTTTTTCAAGTGAACACTATGTTTTAGTGCCACTTATCGATAAGAAATCTTTAATTAATGTACAATTTATATATTATTGAATGTTAGTAACGTGATTAACAATTCACTACAATATTTATTTCAGATTTTTTGTCTGCATGTTTAATTTTCATGAAATAAAACGGAACGTTTGTGCACAACACTTTGTTGACAGAGGTATTTAAAAAGTTGAATATTAAATAATTCATAAAATGCTTTAAACTGCAACTGGAAGAACTGCGAAATTAATATAAGTGACTCTAGTTTAAGTTCAAACGTTCAAAGAAAATAATTAGGTTTCTATAATGCATGAAATTAATATAAAGAATAGCAAACTTATGCATTGAAGAATGAAGGCAATCTTGCTGATATACTCGTATTTCTATATTAGAAAGTTACATGTTTTGTTTAAAAGAATTTCAATATGTGGTATTTATGAATACCCTACATGAAATAATCTCGCCCCCATGTTCAATAAATATAGGCCGGGCAGGTGTAATCATTCGCAGTGTCTTAGTCCTTCTGAATTATGAATAGCTCCTGCGGGATAATACTTCATTTCAGCGTGACACATGGAATAGAATTCAATTATTTGCCCCTCGTCTTACCCGGTGTAATATTGGACTTACAGGCAAATATTGAAACTCAAACATTAAAATATATATTAAAGTGGATATAGAATTCAACGTAAAACTTGTGTCGATTCGCGTTAGATCTTATTGGCAAATTCCTCCGGGATATATTAAACATTTGTTTGTGCAAGGAAAATGCGATATTCGCTCTAGAATTTTATATATGGTAGAAAATTTTTCAGTCAAGAAGAACTGGGATAATTCTCTGGTTGTGTTATATTGACTTGTCAGTCATCGAAGATGAAAAACAAAATTAATTTAAATAATTAAATAATATATCTAAAAATGGTACGAGATTTATACATCAAAAAGTGTATATAAGAATCAAAATAAAATCGAAAACTACTGGCTTTCAAAATATCTTGATGTTCATTACATTAATAGATTCATAAAAAGACGAAACAATTATTTAAAGCAATCACAAATTTTACAAGAAATGTTTAAATACCTACTCTATACAGGGCGTTTCTGTACATATGGATCAAACTTTAAGGGTATATAACACGTTCTACTGATAACGGAACAAAAAGAATTTTTCAAAAATTCGTAATATAAGAATGGTTTACTTAAAGAAAATATGTTGAGTGCCACTGGTTTTTTAATTAAATTTGTTCATTACACAATATCAGCGTTGGATTAGATAATTACATGCAATGTTAATATTTGAATAAAACAATACAAACGGCTATGAAACCAATGGCACTCAACATGTTTCCTTTAAGTAAACCATCCTTAATTTTGATCCATAAATACAGAAACACCCTGCATATATTTACTTATACAGGGTGTACCGTAACGAACAAAAATTATTTTTTTAAATTCGAAAATTATTTTTAAAGTTTGTATAGGAAACAGTTTTGGACCACTGGTTGTTTAGATGTTAAATAATACGTTGAAACTAATTTATAACTATATAAGGCTGAATATATAATTCATGTGTCACGTGACACATATTTGACTAATTTGATTGGCTAAAATAGGGCAGTAAGAGGCTATCAAATCGATGATATTTTTATCACCGCTGTTACATGTCAACTGTTTCTGTCAATTAATTTCCTACTGTCAGTTCCATATTTAAATATTGCTGTTTGTCAAAAATAAGACTTAAATTGAATGAACCTGATTGTATTCGGTGGGAAAATATCAGTGAAGACAAAATTGAGAAAGGTAAACAGAATTTAAAAGGTTTTTGATAGCTATTGAAAAAATATAACCAAACATTTTGGACTCATTCATTATATATTCTCCTCAAATATAACTCGGGTTATGATTAATCATAGGTGATAGCATTCGTTAGTCTTCAGATCACCGATGATAATCATAGCACTAGTTATATTACCCCCGATAATATACAATTTTATTGGTTCCTATAAGTTACACTTAAAATTTAAGACTGATATGCGATTTACTAGTTGTTTAACTTTAACATTACTTTTTTAGTGAAATCCTATATTCAAAACTATTATATTGTGTGATTCTTTTTGATATACCTTTTTTAATCTTACAATGTATTCAAATTTTTTATAATGATAATGTGGCAGCCTTCAACGTCATGTAGAATATTGTAGAGTTTTGTTTCGAATTTCACGATAATTTCACATTGATGTACACCATGTGCAAAGTTTTAAATTACCTCTAGCTGTAATTGTATATTATTTCATTTATAATCAATGTCCAAATAAAATACGCTTCAAATATCAAATGTCGTTAATGCGCAGCAGAATAAATACAATCAAAAATTCAGTTAAACAATACCCGCATTTACTATTAGTAATGTATACAACCCATTATAATTAATTAAAAAGCATAAATAACACCATATTGAAAATTTATCTCGTGGTCATTTATAAAATGCTTATATTATAAAAGCGATAACATTTGACAGGTTAAACAACACGCGGTACAATTACGCGAACTGTCACAAATAAATTATTTATCTATTACAATAATTATACTGATTCCCCATTGGTTCTTGTGCATAATTCATGACTGTTTATTATAAACTATTTGAGAGGGTTCAATTAAGCGCAGGCGCGTGTATTTGCACCATTTAGTGCGCATGTTAATACAGTTGGATGATTATGTGCATATTAGCCAGGAGTAACGTTGTTTTAGCACTCGACTGCTGTTGTCAAATGCATGCGTTAATGTGATCATTAGGATAGCCACGGAAGATAATAAACGTTCAAATTGCCACCATCATCATCGTGATATTCACAAAAGATCATTTTTAGAATAAAAGCACACGAGAATATGCAGGTTGTTTCATAACTTCGAGTACATACGTTAAAGGTACATGTTGTATGATATGTTGATTATGAATTAAAAAGAATTTTTTTTAAATTCGAAAAATTAAGGGTAGTTTACATTCATATTTTTTTGTAGTACTGCACTGGATTCGTTTTCCTATTAAACACACACAATAGAAATAGCTAATCAACATCTTAAATTACATAATACTAGTAAAATAAACAAACAAAATTTAATTACTTTTAATAACACAATAATTACTCCACCCAGTGGTAGTGACAACGAATAATTTTTGACTGGGAAACATGGAAATTAATTTTGAGATTTAAAATAAAATTCTGTTTTATTACCAAACAACATATACCTACAACGTACGTACCTGAAGTTATGAAGCATCCTGTATAAAATACATTGAACAATTTGTATTCAAGTTAAATGTATTTACCTAGTGCTAGAACCTTATAATAAATTTGAATTATCAGTTTTTTTTAGTAATGCACGCACTTATATTTTTCTGAAAAGAAACCTCATATTCACAACGAAATTAAGAAGTTTGTAGAATCCATGCAAAATCTGTTTAATGTTGGTCTTATTCAAAAGATTGACAATCATTATTCAAAATTTAATTATTTTTAATGAAACAATAATTACTCTATCCAGTGGCAGTGACAACGAATATTTTTGACTGGGAAGCATGAAAATTAATTTTGCGATTTAAAACAACTTCTTCTGTTTAGTAATCTACACATGTCATACTACCTACTTACTTTTAAATTTATGACATTAACTTCAAAACCACCCTGTATCTCTACCCTTATCTTATAACAAAATAAATTTTGTTTTTCACGGTATGCAGAGAAAACACAATTTTCTTCCCGCGAAATAGTGAGGAAGGTAAGTTTGTCCTCTCTAGAGAGGAAAATATAGTAATATACTGTAAACTATTATTATACAATTATTATGTTTTATATTTTTTTTTTCTTGTAGGTATTTAACGATTTTAGAACTTAAATTTAATTTGGCATATTTACTGCCGTAACACTTCATTGTTTTTAAACATCATTCTGACAGAATGGCAGTTATAACCTAACTTCTAGTTATGTGTTTCTTCTACATTTACAATATTTTTAAATTATGTCGTCAAAAAATGTTGTGTCTAACACGAGAGGAAACTTCGAACTCGAATGGGAAAAAATAAGGGCTTTCCTTTCTAGTTGGACAAATATCTATTTGTCGATCTAACTAAAAACTGGATTGTAAAATATATTTTATATTTGATACGTTATTTTTTTAAAGCCATGGTTAATCTTAGGTACAATTTACAATTATTAGTTGCACTGTTGAATATAAACAGCGCTATTAGATTAGATTTACCTTTTCTTATCAAAGAAATAAAAATCTCGTATCACTAACTAACGTGAACCCATGTCAGTTGTCGTTTTCTCACCTAATAAAAATAATAGTAAATCGCACGGACCCTCCCCATTAAAAGTTCCAACGCTAACACGCACAATCACGCTGTAAACTTTATGTTCCGCCAGTTTCCAGGTTACTCTACATTTATTGTCTTTGGTTCTTTGGCTCTGGAACCAAACGTTAAAACGTGTCAATTGGATTGGATTCTACACATAGTGATTTGATTAGAATTTGGACATACTTTATGCAATATTATAATATAAATTATGAAATAAAAGATGAGAGCCATTTTTTACTTCCCGCCTCATAACCCGTGTGAAGTTGGCACCCCCATGTTGGAATTTCAAAACGAAAACTATTGCATAATTTTGCCCAAGTTATGCCCAGTTTTGCCCAATAGTCATTTCGTTTTGCCCAGCCGTCGTTAACCCATGAGTCAATAATCGAATTTCTATGGTGTGGCACCCCCATATGCGACTTTGAAAAAATGACATATGCCAAAGTTTTGCCCAAGTTATGCCCAGTAGTGCTAACAAAACCCTTCTAGAGTCCAACAGAACTCCGTTTTTTTGACATAAACTAATCTATGCTAACAAAACCTTTCTTGAGTCCAACAAAACTCCGTTTTTTTGACATAAACTAAACTATGCTAACAAACAGATGGGGGTGCCACACCATAGAAATTCGATTATTGACTCATGGGTTAACGGTGGATGGGCAAAACGAAATGACTATTGGGCAAAACTGGGTATAACTTGGGAAAAATTATGCAATAGTTTTCGTTTTGAAATTCAAACATGGGGGTGTCAACTTCACCCGGCACGCCTCATATTATATAAGGGAGGTATAGTGATGAGTTTTATGTGGATGAACACCTTTTAGGATCCATAGAATACGAATAAAATATTTTCGAAATGATGTCTGTGTGTGTATGTGTAAGTTAGGTTGTATGTAACATTTTTTCCGGCTTCTATAACTCAAAAAGTTACAAACATTTAACAACAAAATTTTGTATAGAACGTCGTAATACAAATCTTAAGGACCCAGTAATTTTTGGAAGCAATTTCCAAACCGGAAGTAGTACTTTTCTTAAATATTTTGATAAATTTATCGCAATATTTTTATTTCAAATGAAAGATTATATATTATTATCTACAATTTTTAGCATTTTGTAAATTGTTCTGTCATAGTACTTTAGGAATTAAAGTATTATTTATAATTTAGATTATGAAACTTCAGTAGGTATCTTGTTATCCATGAACCATGATTGTTTAACAATTACTACGAAAAATTTAATTAATAATGACAGTGTCAGAGTGACAGTGCCAATAGTGATACATCATTTATATCGTCTTCTACAGTTCTACAGTTGACTAAATGACTAAAATATATTTTTGTAAGTACCTATTTGTATAGTAGTAAAAAGAGTAGTGTACGGCGAAATTTGTGCTGGCCACATCAGATTTTTTGATAATAAAAAGGATTAATGAAGCGTAGTACAATAATTTGGCTACTAAATTGTGTGAGCTACAGAAATATAGAATATTTAATTGGTATAATAAAATTTGTGAAAAGATCTCCTCCTTGGCTAAATGCTAAATTCTCAATAATTCACAAATGAATAAAAATAATAACTCCAAAGTAATGGACACTAAAGTGGGTTAACTGCAGCGCCAAGTTGTGATTAATTTTGTCTTAGCAGCGATAACTATGTTTAAGTACTATAAAATTGCACGTTATTTTTACTGCTTGTACTTGCGAATTTTAACTCTGGTTTATGTTTAATCCACTTATTGTAAATTATTATCGCTCGGGATATTCCATTATGAAATTTATGGTATTAATTATAATTTTCATGTCTAGGTTCTTAAGGAGACTTAAATTACAGTATTTTTTGCTTATCTACACCCAGCAAAGTTTTAGATTACGTAATTTTCTTTGCATTTTTCATAATTTGCTAATTAACTCTATTAACGATTCTCCATGGTCTAGAAGGTAGTTTTAATCGTGATCTATTTGCTTTTTATCTGATAGAATATTTTATTTCATATAAAAAGGAAAAACATAGGTCGAAAGTTTTATTTCCAGGACTTGTGATTTTGACTTTACCAATAAAACGTGTTATATACCTACATGTTATTTTTATATGTGAATCACCCATGTTTCTCATGTACCTAATCTAAATTTCTTAAGTCATGAACTGTTCTATACTGCTTCCAAAAGCTTTATGATCAAAATAAAAATAAAATTATATAGGGAATGAGTGTAGAACATTTTTGAGAGGCTTCAGCCTTCTTTTCCCCTCTTTTGCAAAACTGGAACAGAAACGAAAACCGGAAAGAACCGCAACTATTTTTGTGAACTCGGAAAATTAATTTTGTTATATTTTAGGGCAGGCACGTATACGAGTACAAGGTGTACAGAGAGTAACTTTCAATTATAAGGCATTTGACCTTGAATGAAAATAAAAATTTCGCTTGCGGCGCATATTTCTTCGTTTTTGTTCTAACTTTTTTATAATACGACACATTACATATTAGTTGATGATTTCTTTATATTTTGAATATTATACAAAAACATGCTTTTGAATGAAATTGAGACTAATTTTGGTCGCATCGATTAATTTTATTTTAATTTAAAGATTAAGATGAGCTCCACGTCCATTAAGTATTGAAATATTAGTTTTATTTTTTGTTTCAACCTTACAATGCCATATACTTGTCATAACTTGGCTAACTTCATATAACTATTACTCAGTAAATCTACAAAAATTGCAAATTTCAACACTAAACGGATCTAGATTGAACTTCTATCTTTCAAATGAACCCTTGTTTGTGATGATATGTTCATATTTAGTACCAATGGTGATCCCTCTACGAAAGCGCGTTCCCTATTGCTGCCTTTGTTCGGCACACTAAATCTGTATGAATCTATCCTTTCTCGCAGACAGCTACATTCGAGCCTTAATTCGAATCCAGAAAAATTCAAAATAAAAATATAAAATACTACGAGTTCCTAAAGATTAGATTCCACTACAATTATATCGCAAGGTACCATTCTATAATCATAAAAATAAACCTGTTTAATAGTTCCCGATCTTTTAGCAGCAATGACGATATCTATCTGGTCATCTGCAGATCGCTTTAAACATATCGTCTTTGGTCGTAAACGCAGTTCCGTTCGGTCACTTCCGGCTTGCCGCGTCATCATGCAGACTCTAGATCCGGAGGACGTGTGTACAAAGGACTACAAACGGTCCTGCGTTCCTGCTGACGGGGCCGCCAGGAAATTGAAATGTGATTAAAGTAAATACGGATCCCAATGAGATCCAGAATCTTGGTAGTTAAGCTTCGTTGGCCGGTGAACGCTGTTTGTGTTCTACACGAGGTTTGGTAAGTGTTCAAGATGGATGGAGATAGCAAGGGTGAAATGATTATCCACAATTCATTAATTACATAATTAGATGGAAAAATATATCGCCTAATTCTGCTTATTCTACTAATCTAATAAATAGTTTCACTACATTTTAATAGTTTCATGGTCATGTAATATGTAAACGATAATGTAAACCAAGATGCAAGCAAAAGATCTCAACTGTATACTGTCACTGTCATAATAATTCAAATTTTGTGTAGAAACAAATTTGATAATGATCATGTACAAGAAGATACTGGAATTTCAAAAAAATAGAATCTAATATTCTACTAATCTAATATTGCACTTTATTTTATTGTTAAATGCTACTAGATTCAGTAAATTGTATTTAAAATAAATTGTACCCATAGATAATCATATTCTCTTTTCTTTTTAATTGCAAAAATTATCATAAATGAATAATGTACCAATATATTTAAGGAAAACTAAGTATATCAAGCTTCAAAATATACTACTTCCGGTTTGCGGATTCTCCTAGAATAAACTGAAATTATTTTTTTTTAAATTTCTTTTTGATTCGTAAGTATATCAAACTATACAACGTGTGTCTCGCATCTTCTAGCAAATAATTTATGGCAGATACTGAACAAATGATTCATATGGCAAATAGTAATTGAAAAAGTGTCTCTCACGATACGAATTCCATTAAAGCTCAATTAATTTTGCGAATTTAAATAGTCTTTTAAGTCATCTAGTATCTACTATTTGATTCTTTATCAGAAGTTGTATACGTATATCCTTAACGTCTGTGCTTAAAGTTATATGATAAATTCTGTATATCCGAACGTTTCGATAACAAGTAACATGCTTCCAAAATAATTCATCAACACTGTTGCAGAATTAAGCAAACTAGTGGTGTGGTGACATCTCGTCTTCGATTTTGAATTAGGCTACCAAAAAGCAAAATAGATAGTTTACCTAACTGAATTTGTGAATTAGACTCTTCAAGATTCCATTTTCCATGTGCAATGTGCGCATGCTTCGTTAAGTACGTCGTTATATTTCTCTAATGATGACAAAGATGATTTAAGTTCTTGTTAGTTTAAGTTTATAACTTTCTGCAGATTTCTTTCCTAACTCCTAAAGTTTGCTGTATCTTTTCAAACAAACAGACGACTCACAGTTTTATACAGTTGTGAGTAAATAAAATTTTGACGCATGATGAAAAATAACACTTTACGTTAATTAGCAAAAGACCGAGAAGATTTTATAGACAGAAAAAGAGACCAAAATTTCTTATGCTGTATTTCAAAATATTCAGTTATGTGTTTTAAGTGCAGTAATGCAGCTTACAGGATTAATTATTGAAAGGTGATGATCAATAAATTATTGAAAACTAAGTCAGTGTGTCAGTGATTACCTATTTTCGTCGAATTATGGAGTATTCCATATTCCAATACATTAGACATGTTTATATTTTAATCGTAGCAACTGTTATTACCTTTCAATATGCAACATTTATTGAATATTATGAACAACATAATACATTAGTTGTTTATAATACCTTAGATACTTATAATTCATTAGTTACGAACTTAATACGTTAGATACAACCATAATAACATCAAAATCTTCCATAATATGCAAACCGTCAACTAATTGACAGATAAAATTGTTGATTTGTTTTAACATCGTTGTCGTTGATTATATGATTTAGCTTTGAATATAACGTGAATACAGGGTGTTTGTATACCTCTGCACGTAACTTTAATAGGTTATATAATTTGATATACTGATTATAGAAAAAAAGAGATTTTTCCAAAATTCGTAAATATAAAGGTAGAGAAAATATAAGTTCCATTAGTTTGAACATCTATTTCACTGCTTCTATCTACAACTATCTACAAAAAATAGTCACTTCTTATGTAATAATTAATAAATAAACATTTAAATGAACTTTTAAACCAATGAAACTTATATTTTCACTACCCTTATTTTTGCGAATTTTGAAAAAATCTTTTTTGTTCTGTAATCATCAAATTATATTACCTATTAAAGTTGCGTGCAGAGGTATAGAAACACCCTGTATATGCGATTTAAGCTCTCTTGGATTTTCAAAGAGACTCGATTTCACCTTGTCGCTAAGCACCATCCTCGGTATTATAAATCGCATAATATTCTTGTTATAATAACCAAGGCTACGATATAGGATAGAAATGTACGTGTTTGTGTTTAGATTTATGTCATTAAAATGCTGTAGAAAATATTCTCTACGAACTTTACGACTATCTCACCACTGTGACAATAAGAAGTTTTCGTCCCTCTTTTTGTATGAAAACGACGTTTGGGTCTCTTGTAGTGTAGGTCACATTACCTTATCATAATAACCCGACTTTTACGTAGTAAGTAAAGTAAACTTTGGATATTACAAAGCGTATAAAATTTGCATGATTAGCGCTGGCCTACATCAAACTAATTTTCCAGCCATTAAATAAAAACAACAGCAAACAGCTGACGTCTTCGACGGCGTCGGGACGTCGACACGTCGAGATTAAATCGGTGCGTGCGAGACGCACTTTCCCAGTTGAATACATCTCAAGACGAACGCTACTGGAAAGTTGTCTCAAAGTCACAGGGAAAGTCATTGAAAGTCAACAAATATTAGTTCTGTAGAATTATTTGCTTTTTGTAATAATTGTAATTGTAGTTTGCAGATGAATGAACTATTAATTATATCTTAGAATATATAATTAATAATTCATGTATCACGTGGTACATACTTGACTAATTTGATTGGCTGAAATAGGGTAGTAAGGTGCTATCAAATAGATGATATTTTTATAACAGCTGTTACATGTCAACTGTTTTTGTCAATAGAGAAAACCAGAATGACGTCATAGCCAGGGTGCAACCTACTATTCCAACCTCACTTCTGTCTATTTTTGATTAAATTTGGAACAGTTTCAGTCAAAATGTAATTCAAATAATAGTTTCATGATACAAAATACCTATAAAACTGCATATAAAATAGTATTATGTTGACAGTTACATTTAAAGTTAATATAAAAGACCATTTTGACAGCTGTCCTCTGACAAATTCATTTGTTATGGATTCGTCTATTAATTTCCTACTGTCAGTTTCTTATTTAAATATTGCTGTTTGTCAAAAATAAGACTTAAATTGTATGAACCTGATTGTATTCGGTGGGGAAATGCCAATGAAGACAAAATTGAGAAAGGTAAACATAATTTAAAACGTTTTTGACAGCTATTGAAAAAATATAACCAAACATTTTGGTTTCATTCATTATATTATATTCTCCCCAAATATAACTCGGGCTATGATAATCATAGGTGATAGCATTCGTTAGTCTTAAAATTGTACTCGTGCTGCGCACTCGGTCAATTTTCATCGACTAACTCATGCTATCACCGATGATAATCATAGCACTAATTATATTACCCCCGATCATATTTATTATTAAAGTATCATAATTATAATTATTATTTAACGACACTATCTGATAGAAGAAATTACTATGACATAATCTTTGTTTTTAAGATCTTAAATAATTATATTAACTCACATGAAATACTCAGTATGATCTCTATGTCACGCGTCATTCTAAGTTTATTGCTAATATTTCTAGTAGAAGTAATTACATGCTTTATTCTCTCTTGAATCGTATGGCTATCCATGTTAACTCAATATTTGATAAAATTTACTTCTTTTGCAAAAGTTTGGAATCAAATGCTACAGAATCTTAATATGTGATTGTATTGTTTATAAAATTTATATATTTTTGTTTATGTAATATTATTATTTATTATACATTATTAATAATTGTATCTAATGTTATATTTATACTCTTATATTGTGTGAAAATGGCATCGTCCGTGAATAAAGATTATTATTATTATTTCACTTTTGTCACGATTGTACGAGATTCGTTCAAGTTGATCTTTTGCGAAGTGAACATATCCATAGAGGAATGAAACAATAAAATAAAAGTAAAGTAACGTCTCCCAAGACTATCAACTGAATTTTTTTAAAATTATATCTACACATCTAGTCCTCTAGTTTCGACTAATCGAACTCAAGTATATTATCGCTCTATTTTATCCTACGCTATTTTCTAAACTGAAATATGAAAATCCTAAATCGTTGCAAGAAAAATATCATATGTCAAACTTTTGTTTACTCTGAACCGATTCTTTTTTAATAAAAAAGCCCGGAGTAATAAATGAGAATTTTAATATCACATCCAAGAAACAAAATTAGAATTCTTTTATGATAAAGAACATAAAATAATTGCGTTATACGAGTATGTGCGTTAGAAACGAGGTATTAAAACGTCACATATGGGAAAACAAAATTACATTTAGAATGAATATATACGACTGTTTGAAAACCTTTTACGCATAAAGGGCAGAATTATAAAATGCACATAATTATAAAAGTATACGACAAAGTGTGGAATACGGAACAGAATAATACCCTCGACTTTTTAATAATAAGTTTATTTCAAAAGTTTCTAATGCACAAAGCATAGTACACACTTCAAAATTGGAATTTGAACATTACAAATAATAACACATAACTAATTATTTGCTTAAATTTGTAATAATTGTAATTGTAGATTCCAGATGAACGAATTATTTGTTATAACTTAGTTCATATTTATTATTAAAGTTGAATTTTGTTGCATAATTATAATTATTTCAGTTTTGTCACGATTGTGCGAGATTCGTTCAAGTTGATCTTTTGTGAAGTGTACATATTCATAGAGGAATGAAACAATAAAATAAAAGTAAAGAAACTTCTCCCAAGACTATCAAACTGAACAAAGTTTTAACATTTGAAAAATAAAATTGCAATAATCAGGTTAACTTTGCATATGCGAGCGGAAACTAACTTTTTTTCTCATTTCTGATTATATTTAATGCATAATTTTATGCAAAATGTGCCAAGTTTCTTTCTAAATTGACATAAATATATATTACACGGAATTTTCAAAGAGTAACACTTCCTTTGATTAAATTATATTATGGTTGAGGCTAAGTGAATATATTCAAATTGATACCTCATTACACTTTACATACTGGTAGACTGGTATTATTATATTTTAATATTAACATTTTGTACCTATTACAAATTATCGGGGATGTTGTGTATAATATAATAAAGGATATTATTAAAAAGAAGAAATTGATGTTAACCACTTTAATAATTTCACTAGAGCAGCGTTATCATATTTCATACAGGACAATTTTATAGCAATTCGTTTTTATGATTTTCAAAATCATATTTCCTGTCATCAAATATTTTTATTTGATCCTATTATCAGATTAAAACAGGAAATATCTGCAAAACAGGGAGTAGGTATTAGTAAACCCAGTCTGAAAATTTCTCATAAGGTACCTACTATTGAAAAATGAAACTATGAATTATGATATGATATGTGTACATGAAAAAAAATATATTTAACCTATTTCTAGTTTCGAATTTACACACCTGACTTGTAAATATGTATAATAAATAACTGATTTAGTAATATATTAATTATTTACAGTGTACCAAATCTTTTTATGTACGTATATAATTTAAAATAATGGTTGCTAAGTTCGGAATTACATAAAAAATATTATCCACAACTGAAATATTTTTTTATTAAAATCAGGGTTTTCTGTCGAAAGGTTAAATTAAACCACTTTTGACATTTGAGGATATTTTAAACTGCTGTTTTGCGTAAAAATTATATCTCGATTAATTCAAACGCAGAGGTCAGAATAAAAATCGACTTATACAAAAACAACTTGTTAAAAAATTGGGCCACGATTTGCATGACAAAAAGTCACGTAGCGTACAAAAATTCAAAGGTATTAGCATGCATTCAGTATCGGAATATAAACTAAGTAAAAGCGATTGAATGGGGTTTCGATAGCACTGAAATCGCATTTCGCAAACATATCGAAATAAATAAAGCCCTCAGAGTTCGAACACATACTTACGTGATCCGTGCGTGCGCACCGCTATTTCAATACTCAAATGAATTTTTTGTTTTTGCGTCAAAGACATATTTTCCAATATTCCTCGGTGCCTGCTGCCGGTGTATGACGCATGTAAAATAGATTAGCATAAAAAATTCCTCTCTTGGCTCAGAATGACAAAAAAATATTGTTTACGTCTGAATCCAAACAATATTTACAAAAGAACAGCATTGATAAAATAGCAACAGAAAACATTAATTACATATTGTAGGTACCTTATCAGAGAAGATTTTTTAAATATAACAATTGCTATTTGTGTTATAAAATAGAATTAAAATATACAATTTCTACGAGGGTGACATGTGAGAATCTTAACACAAATAAAACCCACTGTGAAAATACGTAAGGAAAATGATAACATGTAACATAATGTAAATTTTAGTTGAAAAATAAGATTTGTAATAAATATTTTATGAAACAACCTAAAAGTGTAAATCAAAATTTATTATAGTAGGACTACTATGTTTATCTTGAAGAAAATAGTTTTACTTTAGTTTCAACATTGTTTTAAATTTTAATTTGACTATAGTGTTTATTCAATACAACCGAACAACGACGAAAGACCATGTCCAAAGCTTGGATTTTGCATGCTTTTGTGTTTATGCGCTACGACAAAAACTACGACTAAGACTAAAACAGTAGCTGGAATCGCTCTGCCATATTCTCGTATGTCAAACTCTCAAGGTTATGTTCAAAAACAAAAACTGTGACTATGTTAAGAGTTGGAAACATAGCTTTAGTATTATTAATAAAGTTTATAATTTTACATTTCACGGGCAAGCTTTATATTGTTTGTATCTTTTGTTTATTTGTAGTTTTATGTCTAATTTATCTTATTTTGTGTATTTATCATAGCCAAAGTTGCCGTGACGTCATCGATAAGGCTATAGCTTTAGGCTCTATGTAAAGCCTGTTTACATTATACTTTTCTCGTCTAGATTCTAGTTCGAGATTCATCCGAGAAGTTCCTATCCATTTCTAGTATAATGTAAATCAGAAATTCTCATCCGAGTACCGTTCGATTTCCATACTTTAGTATAGAAATATACGCCCGGCTCTATTTTTCAGTCAGTTTGACCAACCTTTAAAAGTTTTGATATTTTGTTTTGATTTATTCACGTTGACGTTTATGAGTTTTGCACTTGTACGTGTTATTCAAGTTGTGTTAATATTTTTTCCATTATAAATACTAACCTCAAATCTTATGTAAGAATATTATTTATTATTTTCAAGTTGCCTAACTTGGCCCATTCCGGAAAAAATAAAAGAATCCCGATTGTATACGAATGGAAATAAAGTATGAAACTCGAACGAATCTCGGATGGAAATCAAACGAGAAATCTAGCACGAATCTAGACGAAAAAGTATAATGTAAAACAGGCTTTACAGAATAGATACCCAGGATATCAACTCTGAGCGTACAACCGTAACTCATTTTATTACATGTTGTATAATTTTAGTGTCAACAACAATAACATAATAACTCATACAACAGTTGCATGCGGTGATTAAAAAACATAAAACTAGAGACAGCTGCTCCGGAATCGTTCAGTAACCGCACAGGTATCCTCCACTATCCACTACATGGCGTTGCACGAGTCTGCAGCGCTTTCATTGTCTAATTCCAACGTTGGCATTGCCGGGAACACGACCAATTAGTTGTTTATTAACCGTTAACGCTATCATTAATGTTGATGTGGTTTTTATTAAACGATAAATCAAGCGTAATGAACAGTTGCTAGTCGTTAACAAATTAAATAACTTTAATAAATAAAGCACATTGTCGGTGCGTGTAACGCTGTTGTAGTGTCACGCCGATTTAATGTATTAGGGATTATTAAGTTATTGCTACTGGTTTTTAGAGGGATAATCATGTTTATTTTGCAAAATTGCATGCGAAGTAACTAGGGATGATGCATTGTGACATATTTGCAAAATATGTGTGTCATCTGCGAAAATTAAACTCATGTACTGGTCAGTAAAATAAAATATGCATACAACGTGTAACACTATTTATGGGAAACGCAAAAAAGGTGTAGACACACAATTTATACTTTAATAATAAAGGATGATTCACAACATGATTTTTTTTTAAATACACTATTTTTATTTTCACGTTTTTAATAACAAACGGTTGCCATATAGTGAGTTTATTTTAACGTGAAACATAGGATTTATTATATCCATGGTTAGGTACGAATTTGACAACAATGTAATTAGGACATCTTTTTAAAATGAAACATTAGGGAATAAATTTGTATTTGTTAATTATTGGTGTTACCTGGAAATGCGATTTATACTTTAGAACAATTAAAAGTTTATGTTGAAAGGAATTGAGATCTTTCAATTTATGTTGAAAGCGTCCCTTGTAACTATTGCAGCTGTCCAAATATCTTATATTGTTCAAGAATAATACAGTTAAATTGATTATGAAAAAAAATCTTACAGTTTTGGACGTTTTACATACGGCTTTAATGAGGATTATTACCTAGTAGGTAAACAAACTGCACTGAATTAAAAATTAAAATTAGTTAACCAATTCAAAGTGCTCATTGCAAAAATGTAATACAGCAACAGCATACAGCTTATGTTTTTATGTTGCGGTGTTCAAATAAGTAAATCCATTATGCATCTACAAGCAAATGTTATTCCATTTTTGTTCCATTGCATTTCTAATCCAATTATCAAAATAAAGCCTTTGTAAATTCGATGTACAATAACAAGATTTGAGGACAGTTTTAAGGGAAAGCTAAATGTCCAGGTAAACTAAGATTCATACAAGTCTAGAGAATAAAGCACGAGAGAACCTTCGAACGAATTGTTCTCGCACAATAGTTGCTCGGAAAATGGAGGCGAAAACAAGTGGCATTGTTTGTTTACGACAATACCGTGAACAAGGAAGAAGTCCCTTTAGCCTTAAATTCCATTAGATTGTAGTTAAAAAAATGTCCTTTACTAAAGTAGGCATCTACAATAGTTAATATGAACAAAATTAATATTAATTTTACTTTTTACAATGCATAGTAAACCAATATGAACTTATTCTAAACTTATTCTCAAAATATAAGACATTCGACTTAAGTAGGTACTTATTAAGCCAAAGGAAATAATCGTATTTAAAATACACCAAACAAAGAGAAACGCATATTTATATGTCAATCTATAAACGATGTATGGTTATTAATTAAAGAAGATTAGCTTAAGGCCGGAATGTAGCTGTCTAAGATTTCGTCGAGAAAAATGAGAGATAAGTATAGATTTAGTGTGTCGAACAAAGGCAGCAATAGCGAACGCGCTCTAAAAGTGGCATCGTATTTGTATTAAGTATATTGTATTTATAAGACAAAATAAATAATCTAACGCATTATTTATATACTGTATAACATGTTACCTAGAGTGCGACGCAACATTTGGTAAAATCGATGCGTCGCACTGTAGAATGAATATTAAATATTGTCTTTAAAAAATTTCAATGATCTTACTTTAGTATTAAATGCAATATTTTACAAACCGTAGAGCACTGTTTTTCCTATTTCTATACAGCTACATTCCCGCCTTAACTCATCATTTTTTTCAGTTATCCTCAGATAAACATTGTTTAGTCGGTTATCTAGTTAGTTGTTCCAAAATAGTTTTTATTCACATATTCACAATAAGAGGAAATTAAATAAGTAGGTAGTGCCTTCTTATTTTTGTCCCCTATAAACTAACATATCGTATTCTGTGAAATTAGTGTTATTATTAATTGATTAACATGAACCAAAGTAGGAATTGTAATTTAAAGTTTAAAAAGAGTACAATATTCAATTGGGATTTATTTGAACATTTGAAGCAGTGAATATTTGCTGAGGTTTCTGTGTATTTGCTACAGAGATCTCAAATAAATTATAAGGAAGCGTCCATTGTCCAATATTCGGAAGTATCAAATATCTCCCGAAAATTCGAAATTGCTGAGCAAATAGATCTATTTTGGCTACTCAAGAATTCGAGGTACAAAACACCTTTTGTCCTGGAAGCAAATATTTCGACAAGTTAAAATATATTGTGTAAATATCTATTATTTAGGTTCTTACGTTTTCAAGTAGCGTTCTACAACTGAATTGTAGGTAAAATTTACTTAGATTTCCTTTCAGGAATAATTTGTCCCTCCGGAAGTGTTTTGTTAACAAATAAAGATCGCAGTCAACTGTGTCAACAGATTCTGGAAATGCTTATTGTCAGCTGACGCATAAAAAGGTTTTGTTACAAAATGTTGGATTTATATCCTCAATTTTAGTTTACCGTAGTTTGTTAACGGCCTGGTAATGCTAGGCTTTGGTAAGAATTTTATTTTTATAACCAGACATTTGCTAGTTTCAAATATTATATTTTGCGGCAAAACGGTTATCACCGATGATTAAAGAACGCGGTTTTATTTTATGGGTCTTAAAATTTTCAAGTTATGTATTATAACAGTACACATGTGGGGAACAATTATTACTACTTAAAATACAAAGTAACAATATTGCCATACATTAAAGTTACTTACAACAAACGTCAAAACGACACTCATACTACCATACTTATTGTTGTATACACTAGTATGTTTCTACATAAAATACAGAAGTCATACAATTGAGAACTGAAATTATCAATAAACCTACAGCAATTTAATTTGAGCGAGAGAGAATTTTACCTTGCAGTTTTAAATCACTCTTGCCATTTTAACTATTTCTTTTCATGTAGGTATTATTGATTGTTGTGCAATAATAATTTTAAATTACAATAACCTACTTGATTATTGTTGTAGTACTAGTATGTTTCTACATAAAATACAGAAGTCATACAATTGAGAACTGAAATTATCAATAAACGTACAGCAATTTAATTTGAGCGAGAGAGAATTTTACCTTGCAGTTTTAAATCACTCTTGCCATTTAACTATTTTTTTTCATGTAGGTATTATTGATTGTTGTGCAATAATAATTTTAAATTACAATAACCTACTTGATTATTAAAAACTATGTTATAATATTATCAACTGTAATTACACAAGAGCTTTTTATTTCTCCGGATAAATTTATGTTTGTATTGAAACCTTGTAGCCTAGCGATTTGAAAAGAAAAATTGTTTAATAAAATCACGACACCGTAGGTGGAGTGATTTTATTTTAAAACAATTTTTAGAGATAACTTGTTGCCAGGTGACAAGGTTGAGATGTCAAATAGAAATTTATTCGGAGGAAATAAAATGCTCGAGTGTAATTCAACGAGATAAACTGCTTTGGTTCGTCTTCATATAAATATTCCCAAAATCCAATCATTTCACTGACAAGTATTAGAAATATGAAGAAAATGATAATTTAGTATTTTGTTTATTGTTTTGTTGCTAAGAAAAAGGTAAATAAGGTTTTATCACTTGCAAAAGTTAGCTTTCTTTTTATGCGCTGTCAAAGCGATAAGATTGTGTTTTGTTTATGGCTTATTTTATACAGGAGTGGAATTATCGAAACTTTATTATTATTTCCGTTATGCAAGCAAAAAAAAATGTTATTATCAATCTTCTAATAATGAAGAAACTTACTAAGTTACCTAAATCATTCGTTTAATTTACCAACGAAAACAAAATAAAATCCTAAAAGAATTGTATTAAAATAATAATACTAGGCTCAATTTTTTCACATTACTTAAATTTATACATAAATAGAATTTTGTGATAATTAATGTAAAAAGAAAATCACAATGTCAACGCACAAACCTTAATTTTACTTTCTCCTTTTACTTGTATTAGCGGAACATACTGAAATATAAAATAAGATATTTAAAAAACATCTATATAAATCCAATCCTACTCATACTCATACAGAAAAAGATTAAAAATTAAGGTAAAAATAAAAATTAATTTTCTCTCCGAAATATCATCTAAATTTAGACCCTCCTTACGATTTACCGAAGTCTATTATTAGAAATGTTTTCAACGTTCCATTGACAGAATCCATCGTTCGTTATATTTTTAACCTAATAAATTGATTTCACAAAAATGGAACAAATAATTTTGGTGAATAAATCCGAATCCCTAAATGGCATTGCGGGATATTTTTTTAATTTAAAAAACGTAAATATTAAACAACGTTCGGAGCGTTTCCATGTAAACCACTGGGGGGTATTAGGTAATGATCTGTGGGACACTGCGCGGGCCCTGGTCATCTGCAATACATGACACACAGGACTCCAGGGGTGGCCTAATTATTTTCATGCCGGGATTGAAGAGCCTTCGATTAGAGGGCCCTCCAAAATATTTCAGAATACAATCAAAAGAAATCGAAGCATAATTTTTAACTTTGGTGAAATTAAATCATTACATTATTTTCAGTTCAGTAAGTGCAATCGTTATGTAGGAATAAATTTTTTCTACTCCTAGTATTAAAACATAATTTAACGAACTGACAAACCTCGACAAACGGTGTCTTTGGGTCGTTTTTAGCAACTGACATATTAAGCACGGGGTGCAGTTGACTCCTATATTTGACATTATTATCATTAATGAAATATTACATATTTATGAATTTATGCTGTGTAATTTGTGGTCGTAGAAAAAGTATAGTATGTGACTCGTTTATAAACTCTCTAGAAACTCGTTTTTTCTACAATTCCTGTGGTCGTTTTTAAAAAACTCGTGGATAAAATGACGTTTATAAAACTTGATACATAATAATACTAATATATGTAGCCCTAATGTAGCTCTAATGATAAGAAGAAAACGCTGATCAGCGCTAGCCACTGATCTGCGAAGAAATTCACAGCTGGGACACAAAAACCCACTGATCTACATTAACTAAATAAAGAAACCTAACACCCTTTTCTTCCACATTATCAGTTTTGGTATATACTCTGATTAAACTGAAGTAAATAAAAAAAAACTAATACCCTTCTTGAGTCCCACATACTCGATTTTGGTATCTATAACTCTAATTGAACTGAACAAATAATAAAGAAATCTAAACTCTTAACTCTTCTGAATCCCACTTACTCGGTCTTGGTAAAAACTTGAATTAAACTGAACTAAATAAGAAAAACCTTATACCTACCCTTCTTGAGTCCCACATACTCGGTTTGGATTGATTTTACTCTTTTTTGCGCGCATCTGTGCATTTAAGCGTTTTATTCTTTACTTTCGCTCACAGCTTATAAAACAATTTTAAGCCTATTATGAACTCACGACCAATAAAATATCATTGTTTCGGTAAAAAAAGCAAATATGAGAGCATTTTTAAGAGATAAGACTGATTTATAATGGATATAACCGGTAAAGTATTCTATATTCTTTATAAAGTTGAACCAAAGACATTCCTATGTTATACGGTTCATACTGAAAGGATGCTGTAACATAGAAATTCATTTGTTCAACTTAAAGATTAGAGTAAGTAAGAGGTTAGTTTTACATACATTATAAACACAGTACGTATATATATATATATATATATATATATATATATATATATATATATATATATATATATATATATATATATATATATATATATATATATATATATATATATATATGCTATTTTGAAGAGGCTGAACAAATGGTTGAAACGAATTTAAATAACTTTAAATAATTGATGATAATGTTCAATATTAATCAATCCTTCGTATTATTCGATATCGGTTGAGATTAACCGCTTATCTGCTGTAATCCGAACAATTGAAACGCCACCTCTAATTCTACAATTAAAATTAATTGTTGGAAATATTTCTCACCCCTGTCTCAATTCCCAAAATATCCAAAAAATCACACACTAACCCTTATATTCCGTTTCCATTAGTCGAATTTCACGAAATCACATCCATGGCATGAAACATTCAGTGCAGGCGATAGTAGGCTTTATGGTGAAGGGCTTTAAGGGCGAGTGGGAGTGTGGGAAAGGGTATGAATGTCCACCGGACATGGATTACGGGCGGGAATCGAATCCCGATGTTTGATAGTCATATTACATCCGAAATCCGCTGTAGCCGCTCGAGCGGCGTCTGTCCCACCGTCGGGACGGCCCCTGGGACGTGGTATTTACCCATTATAATTCACTTGCTAACCGATGCATTCGACAAATGAGCTGTGCGCAGTTTAGCATGGGGTAAGGAACTTTTGACATTGCAGCTAGAAAAACTTTGAACCCGTAGACTCCTTTTAGAATTAAATAAACGAAAAAAGGATAAAATTATTTAAAAAATTAATAACGAAACGAAATTTGTGAATAGGGTACTTTACCATAGTAGCAAATTAGCAATCCAGTCAATTATATTGAAAGGAGACATGTATTCTTACTTACAGTAATAAAGAAACTACCAAATTGTATTTTATATTTTGTAACATTTAGAAACAGTTGATTTTCATGGAGTACATTTTAATGTCAGCCTCATTGTTTGAGAAGATTTTCAGCTATACATCTACGTCACACAAACTTTAAAAATTAATTACAGCTTTATTAAGAATAATTAAGGCTTATCAGTACTCTCAATCGCTTTCAAATAACATGAAGTTTCAATAAAAAACTTTTTTTAAAATGGTCAACTACCCTATTCAAAACGACAAAGGAGCGTGTGAATTATTATGTTAAAGAAAAAATATAAGAAAATAAATTTTAAATTAAATTATTATCAAAACGAAATTTCAGATAGTTTGTTTACAAAAGTTATCGAATTTAGCACCATTGGGTGAAATTAATGAATACGTAGGTAGGTACTTTTTATTTTCCAGTTTTCAGTGTGATTTCTCGAAAAGCGCCATCTATCGCAATAAAAATTGCGGGGTTTCTATTTGGGGGTGGCGTTAGGTGATCGACTTTGGTGTCATTAGATGGCTCCCTCGAAAATATTTGACACGTCTTTTTTAAATTTTTGATCCGATGCGTAGTTTTCGAGATATTCCCAAACGCAATTAAAATGGACCACCCGTATATTTGCTGATTATAATTTTTAAAACATTTGTAAAATCGTGAAGATAATGTATCTCTTAAAATATTATACACCTGATTTTATTTTGCATACATTTAAATGTAATAATAAAGTAAATTACATTTCTGTAATTTCCCTTGTGATAGGAATTATATGCCAGAATGAAATACTGGAAAATAAGGTTCAGTGTTAAAAATGGAAAGAGAATAATGAAAAGACTTACGGCAGAACAAAATTGGATACAAGTAGAACAAAAATAAATATTTTTAATAGAACAATATTTCTTGGCGAATATAACAGCGAGTTAAATTAGTTGGGGTTTTTCATGCGCGGCAATTTCACCGTGTGTGGACGAATAATGGAGTAATTTTTACTATTTCAATGGAACAATCATTTACAACGAGTTCCCGCACATTTGGGATTTAAATAACGCAGTGCCCTGAAATAGAAAATGCGAAAGTCCAACAATAAATTGTTTCATAACTCAGGGTATCTGATTTTCACTGGAAACATAAAAATATATTATAATAGATTCCACTTACAATTATGCGATCCAATGGTCTGTGTGCGTTGCAGCATTTACAATGGGAACATTTTTCCAATATTTACACGCAATATTCCGTTTTGCTATTTATGAAACTTTTTATTTGTGATATCTCATTTAAATATTTGTAATAATGTTTTTCCAGCTCCACAGACTGGTATTTATATTACAGAGCATGTTATTTTATAATATTAAACATACAAACATAAACTCAATATTCAAAAGCCCACGCAAAAAATAATGCCATGGCACGACAAGGGATAAAATATGAAGGTATTATTGCTGTAGAACAAAGATTTAAAATTTTTTTTTAAATATGCTACAAAAATTTAATTTTTTCAAATATAAATTTTGAGCTTCCCAAACTGCTTTTCATCCCAGTATCACTTCATAGTTTATTATAATATAACATAACCTGTTAGTTTCTCAATGTTGGCAATAAAACATAAAACGATATGAAAATTAAAATTAAAAATAAAAATCTGACGTGGCCATCACACAACCTTCCGCCATATCTAGACTTTAAACAGAAATGTATACGTGCAATCCGGTGCCCATTTAAAATATACAAATAAAAATCTCAAATATTCAAACACAGAAATTTGCATCACCTGAATAAAAAGATTCATTCACAGGAAAACTCTGCTGTGTTGAAGCCATTCTCCGTTCAATTACTACATTTAATATCTTACTTAGGACTTATATAGCGCTAGTATGCCAACTTGTCACCCGTCTCACCTGTCAATATTTTTTACGCAGAAACAAAAATCAATCGATCATGGATTACAAGATATCAACGTTTTATTTGATAAATTTATTTTTTAAATTTTACTGCAGTTCTTTAATGCTACCAGATAAAGACAATTTTTTTATAACGTAAGTTGCAAATAACTTTTCCTCTTATTCTCATTACAAATAAATACTATATTTTTCCAAATTTATATACAATTTTGACAATTAACCTTTTCAATCTTTAAAAAATATCACTTCCGATGAGAATATTTGTACCAAAATCTAGGGAGCTCTTCCAATTTATATACAAATGTTAAATACCAAATATCAAAATTTTCGGGTAATTCGTATTTGAGTTATGCGACTAACAACCCTTGACCACACACACACACACATACATACACACACACATACACACAGACATCATCGTGAAACTATCAAAAATGAGTTGTAAGGACCCTAATTCGTGCTCATCCACTAAAATTTCACCACCCGATTTTTTGCATGATTCCAATACCTTCCTTTACAGGTAAGCGGAAGGTAAAAATAGTCCGATAACATGCATGCACTTTTTTGAGTTTCTATCTAAATCTTGATGAAAAACCCTAATGGATTTTAGGTAATCGGTTAAGAAATTGTGATTAAAATTCGGTTTCAGCTATTTTAAAATTAAAAATAAAGGTAGGTACGGGTTCGGATTCAGGGTCTTAAAATTTCGGGTTCGAGTTCAGCTGCGCTTCGACTCCCTGATTTAAAGGTTAAGTATTTCAAAACACCATTCCACTTCAATATGAAATTTGAATTGGAATATCAAATAAAATTACAAAAATACAAACAATGTACTATGCAATTCAAAATCCAATATATTAGAAACAATAGTTGCCAAATGTGAATTGATCACTCGAACTGCAAATTTAACAAGGCTAAGTCAACACAATAATATAAATACGGTAGTCTTTTTAGTAGGTCAATGTTACCATTAATAGTCAATACATATTATTTGTGTAATGTTTATACTTAGGTATTTTGATGACTAAGCACTAAGTACATGGAAGTTCCAGTTCAGTTGCTTTCCGGTTCCAGTATGTGACAGCATAGCAATAAGTGGTTAGCGTAAGATGAGTTTATTATTATTATATTATTATCATTGTCATTATTTATTCTTTAACTTATTAAATATACTTTTATACGTGTTGTATCTTCGACTATTAATTGATACTAGTTTCCCAGTCACGACACGCTCCCAAACTAAATATTATTGTGCACCCAATTTGAGTGTTAAGCTGGATTTATAACACGCACAGCGCATAGAAAATAATTTAGCACAGCATAGCATATGAATTGGTCATATGGATATTAGTACATGTTCATTTTTCTATGCGCTGTGCTGTGCAGTTCTGTGCTTGGGTTTATTCGTTGCATTCGTGACAGTTCGTTTTAGTTAACTTCTTATTCGCACGCGCAATCGTTGTTCATTATATTAATAATTTTTGTAAAATAGTCAAAACATAATAAAAAAATCACAAAGTTAAATAATACCAAATCAAATCTAGCATAACCAACAAAACAGCTGTCATAACGTCATAAGATAACACTGTAAGACAAGGACTTCTTTTACTTTGTATAGCAATCTGTGTTTGTATGCGGCTTATAAAACCCCCGTAACGAAAATGCTATGCGCTATGTTGTGCTAAATTATTTTCTATGCGCTGTGCGTGTTATAAATCCAGCTTTACATAAAATGCAAAAAAACTGGCAATGAAAATGAAACCAATAGTTCAGTGATTTCAGCTCGATGCTCCACCTACACCGTCTCATATAAATCAAATTAAGGAAGTTCAAGGACAAGTTGCCACCATTTTTTCAAATCATCACAAAATAATTAAACTCCAATTCTCCTCCGCATCTTGAAAAAATATCCCACAATAAATCGCTGACGCTGCACTTTTGCAGTTAACAAAACTGTTGACTTCTTTCGTAATCTCATGGTTGATAATCCTTCGGGGCGGATGTTTCCATTGTCCAGGAAGTCTGGGGGTTGCCGACTAAGCCGCGTCGCCCCGGGAGGCAGGGGCGGCGGGCGGAGTGGGGCCAGGGGGCAGGGAAGAGAATGCACGCTCATTCACGACAGATTGAAATTCAGACATCCCGTGGTGCATTCACGCCATTTGCTCCAAGTCGAATAATCAGACCATCTTTGATTATGGCTCCGTGGCGGGCCCTACCGACCAACAGAGAAACTACAATATTGCCGAGGAGGGAAGATGCTAATGGTTTATTGGAAGTGCAGGACAAATTTTAATGAATTTTTTAATTAGTAAATTTAATAAATTTTGTTATTTTCTATTATCTAAGTTGGGTGTGGTAGCCTTATAAATGTAGTTTAATTCCGTGTGGCTCAATTCCGCATCTGTCCTATGCTAAGGAATAACATTTGGATTGTCTTAGGTACTTATATAATTTTTTTTTAAATAACTAAGAATCTGTGTAAAAAAGAAGATATAAATTATTTAAATGCATTTTCTGAAATTTTTATACCTGATGATTGTAACATTATTTTCAAAGTACAAAACTTAAAGTTATGCGCGAAAAGAAAAACCTCGAAATGCACTCATAACTACATGTAAAATCAACGTAGGAACTTCGTTCTTTGAGTCCTGCACAGGAAATTGAACAAATTTTAGTGCCCTTTTGGTGAATCGAGTCGAAAACCGTACATCGTCAAAGTTGGACATTTTTTCGATTTGAAAGCATTTTTTTCACAGGGGCGGAAGGGGTGACGCTAATGTTCGCATGCATAACTTCTTTAAAGTAGACACTTCAAAGTTTTTCGCCCTCGAAGATTCATCGAAATCGACTGAAAATACGCCGAGTTATGACGATTTGAAAATGGGTGAAATTTCACCTCATTTCAAGTGTTCCCCAAATTGTGTTGCCGAGTTTATTTTATAAGAATCTTTTGGCAATTTTTAAATGGCCTTAATTTAGTTATATCCAGCTAAACAAATTGCCATTAAAAAGTTGCTTGGGAACAAAGAAATTTATAACAAAACTTGCTTATGTCGGCAACAAATTGTTCATATTGCCATCGTGAGATCTATGCTAATAATACTACAGTATACTTTGTTACGAAGACGAAAATCTTAATTATAGTCATTCATTTATTTTAATAGATGCTTAACTTTCAGGTTTTAATATTTTTATTATAGCAGAGTAAATTCAAAATTTGCTTAACATGTAAACGTATGAAAATATAACAATGCCAATTAATTTCCATGAGTCAATACAAATCGCACAAACTTTTCCACAGAATATTGTATAATTCGAAACTTAGTTGGTAGCAAACTTTCAGAATAAAGTTCGGGTGCTGACCGAAAAATAACCATTTAGTTAAAAACTTACACCATATGAATACCAATTTTATGAAGATTTATAACCAAAAAACGATCTACCAAATAAATAACTCTTCACGAGTAATAAATCCAGTCGATACATTAATCAAAAATCACCGACAAGTCCCGCAATCTAGCGGCTGATCAGAGAAATATCTTTTAAAGTTATTGCCAGTGTCGAAATGACCGCTCGTATATCTTAAGAAAACCATACATAAACCTTGCGTATCGGCGCGGATTTAGTGGGCTCTGGTCGACGGAGCGAAGGGGTGGGGGGTGCGTGCCTAGAATACAGTTCACCCCCAGCAGAGCTTTCAACCCCGAGTGTTTACACCCTTTAGAAGGGTTGAGAATGAGACGAGAAACAGAGAATAGACAGAAGTCATTAAGTCAAATGTTTTGATGTTAGGGTTAGAGTTTATGGGATTAATTGTCTGTAATTTAAATTTATTTGATTTTTATATGCCCAAAAAATTCAATTTTTTAATATCATTTATGAGAGCTTTTCAAATTCAATTACGTAAATAAAAGATGACCAAATGAATCACAGTATTGTATTATTATTCTTTATCTAGATTGTAAAACTAACTAAGAAATAATTTCAAATGACAGTGATTACAAATTTTATTTTTGATATTTTTTGCGTCACTTTAGCACCAAAAAAATCATAGTACAAGTATTTATAACTCACTTTAAACTTTGAAGTAATTTGTAGATTATTAAATTAATATCAAACGTATATTATCATATAAAAATATTTTTTATATTTATTTATTTATTTTACTTACTGACTGACAATAGAAAAAATTTAATGAAGTTCATTACATTACCTTAATTTCTTCTGATTTTTTACGTGACATCAGTTGTTTATTCTGGGTTTGACTTCGTTTTACGCAGTTCATGTTGTTCCTCCAAGATATCAACTTGTGCTGATTTTGTTTCTGTTACCAATTCAACGATTTTCATGTATCGATTATAGTATTTATTAATTTGAAGTCTTATTAATGATTTCGTCAATTTTCATGTGTGCACTGGACTTTATAAAAGTAATTCTGTATCCATTTATGTATTAACAATGACTATTTTACCGCTACATAAAGAATTATAAAGGAATTTTTTCAATTGTAATAATTTAGTGTTATATTTTTTTAGTCCTTGAGAATGGTTAACATTAAACCAAAACATTAGATAAAAGTGAAAATTTTGGCTTTATTTATTGTTCAAATTCCGACAACTCCTTTCCATAAATTTAAATTTTGAACGCAATCGATTAATGAAAAATTACATTTTCAGTCATAATGAACAATATAATAATTTATTATTATTGACTTAATTAATTTTTGGCTGAGTTTGTGAGATAAAAATTAAAACAATTTTTTCTAGGCTCATTAAGCAGCTATATATTTTACCCGATATCATTATATCAAATAAAATTAAAATATTGGTAATGTTTTCGATGGATCCTTGTCTTAAATGCGGATAACACATCTCAGATTAATAGATTTGTCGAGATTTGTATTAAAATATGAATTTTTTGCATTATGAACCATTGATATTTTATCCGATAGTACCTACCTAGTCAAAATTTATCCATATAGGTACAGAGTGTACCATAACTTGAGGTACATATTATAATGGCATATAATAGGTATCTTACGTATTAATTATGGATTTTTTCAAAATTTCTATAAATAAGGGTGGTTTACTTCAGGAGAACATTTTTAGTACCACTGAATATTATTTATTTTGAATAAAGACATAGTTATATGGCCGGTTTACTTATTGAAACTAAATTCAATTATTGTATTATGCAAACATAGTAAATAATTACATATTACAATATAATAATCTAATATATATAATATAATATTACAACGTAATATCTGGTAATATTTAATCTTAAAACCATTAAAACTACCTATTCAACCAGGCCAAAACTGTTTCCATCACAAACCTCAAAATTTTGAAAAAATTATTTTTATTCCGTGATCAGTAGGTATGTCAAGTTTTATGTGCCATTCTAATACGTACACCCCGTATAAGCTATAATTTATTATGCATTCCGTTTATTTGACACCTTCTTGATTGTTACATTATTAAACTATTAACATTTTACTTCAATTTTCAAGTAGTTCTCCAACCGTTAACATATTTTGCAATTACAATAAATTAATGTCAAAATCACACAAAATAATATTCACTCTAAAATGATAAAGTTCGCCTTTAAACTTCCATCGATCGCGCCTGGCACACGAAATAAAAACTCCATTTATGTTTCATTTGGCCAGCGGCTGTTAATAATTACAAGCAAACAGTGCTGCCATCTACTGCTAAATATTGCACCTAGAGACAGAAACGAATGAAAAAAGCTCGCAGCTCGCGTTGGAGGGAACAATGGAGACAAGGGAATCGGGACTTGGAGCTTTAATTATACTTCAGAATCAGTGATTCGGTTGTTACACGCAAATGGAGCTAGTAGATTGAAATCGCGCTAGTTGTACTGCAAGTGTGAGTTCGTGGTCAAATAGAGCTTTGTTTCTTTCTTGTTGGGTTATAATGGAGCGTTGATGGAATACGATTTAATTGTGAATCTATCTCTCCAGTATAGTAATTTGTCTATTGCGGCTAAAGCTTGCTCTCATGTTGGTACTTTGCTGATTAAAATATTGACTGGTTATCTACTGATGAACATAGTTGCTAGCTAGTAGACGCATACCTTAGATTTTCAATTTTTTTAAAATATTTTTCTATGAGGTAGATACTTTTCAAGTTTTTTTTTAAAACTGTCAATGTTTTGAATATCACACATTCCAGCCAAACAAACAACAATATCAAAACTAGGTACCTATATATTCCTTAGATATACAGAGTGTTTCATAACTTCAGAATAAAAATACATACATACATAATCAAAAAGATTTTTCAAAATTCGTACCATAAATACACTCTAAATGACGTGCCTACACATTTTTAGAGCCACTGTTTCAATTAGTATTTTTAATATAATTGCCAGCACTCAAATGTATACAGGGTGTTTCATAACTTCGAGTACATACGTTAAAGGTATATGCTGTTTGACATGCTGATTACGAATCAAAAAGAATGTTTTTAAAATTCGAAAAATTAAGGATAGTTTACCTGCAGCTTTTTTGTAGTACTGCACTGGATTCGTTTTCCTATTAATACAAACAATAGAAATGGTTAATCAACATCTTAAATTACATAGTACTAGTAAAATAAACAAACAAAATTTAATTATTTTTAATGAAACAATAATTACTCCACCTAGTGGCAGTGACAACGAAATTTTTTTACTGGGAAACATGGAAATTAATTTTGCGATTTAAAAAAAATCTTTTTGATTTGTAATCAGCATATCAAACAACACATACCCTTAACGTATGTACCTGATGTTATGAAACACCCTGTATATGTCATTTAAAGTGCAATTTATTTTACGATATTTCGCAAAATTCTTTTTATTTAGTGATTAGTATGTTTTGTAGTATTTGTTATTTTTGTTATATTTCATTCGTATCTTATGAGTTATGAATGCCTAACTAGTTTATTTTGTCCCAGGGCACTTATTTTAATGTTATTTTTCTTCCACCAAAGATCTGACAAATTTTACATACCTACCTATTTCCATATTAGAAACATAGAACATGTCAAATTTCTCTTAAAACATGATTTAAACAATATAAAAAATCCGCTAATTTTGTGTCCCAATGATTTGTTAATATCTTTGAAGATTTGTGCTTTTAATAATTAGTGGAGGATCTTATAATCTACAAACTTACTAATTGAAAAACATTTGGAGTCTCCAGTTGTCCAGTTGCTTGTGTAAGCAATACTTGCAACTATATTTTCAATGTGTCACACCTTTACACATCCGTCAAAATATTTTTTCTTTTTATCTCAAATGTCACGATAGAAATAACGGATGTTATTCATCATATTATCGCATAAACTCATGTGCTGAATGATACTGTTAAAATTTTGCAAAAATCTTGTTGTTCTGTTGTTGTTGTTTTTACCAGATAAACTTGTTTTTTAAAAAGATAATAATTGTGTAAATTCTAGAAAATGCTAGTTTATCTTTAAAAATAAATTTATGAGTAGGTATTTGTACTTATAATAATATGATTTTACGGAAATACACTAGAGCTGTAATATATGTAATGTTTAATGTATAATAATTGTAAAAGGAACTACTTATATTATAGGTATTAATATTTTATAATTTTACCTACTGAACGTGTAATCAATATTAATAAACAATTAATATTTATGGTTTGGATAAATATAATATCGATTTAAAAATTATTGGGATAATATTAATGAAAAATATTATATGGTCATTGTACATTTCCAATTTCATTATTAAAAATAATTAAAATACATATAAAAGAGTAATTTATTTGTAACTAAGGTATTTTTGTATTAAATCCATTATATAAAGCTGAATATTTGTCTGTCTGTCTCTGTATTTTGTATCTACATCTAGATTCTAGAACGTTAGTCAGTATTAATCTATCTTTGACACATCTATGGAACAAAACTACTCGAAAGCAAATAATTCTGTTTCATTTTGACATTACTATTTTTCTAGATGCAACATTACGTTGATATAGTGTGGTTCAATCATAAATGAAAATAAAAATTCCATAACTAAATCACATTAAAATCCCATAACCTCCCCGTGTTCCATCGTTTCATCCACCCTTTGACGACTTATATCAAACGAGAAAAATCTATCTAGAACACATCAATTTCATTTCAGATTAAAAAGCGAACTTTGCTCTGATGCACCGCCTCAGTGACGGCACATAGCACATAGCGTCAGCCACTACGATCCAAATCAGCCCCGAGCAATTACGACACGGAGTACTCGAATGCAGAAAGAAATGGAAAAGTGCGAGTGCACTGGCGGAAAATTGAGTTTGCTGCGTGCATGCGTACAGACAGTGCCGGAGGTAGAAGTAATTTTAAAAAGGGGGCAACAAAAAGAACAAATATTGTACTAACTCAGCCGCAATTTAAAAAATGTATATCTATTCGTAATTTGAACGCTTTTGAAAATTAAATTGAAGCCAGGGACGTAACAAAAATTTTACAATATTTTTAAATTAGTTTACGGAAGAGATACCTAACCTATATTTAAAATATTTACATAATGCTAGGGCAGATTATATAGATTTATACTTAATTGAGGCAAAATAAATGTTTATGAATATAAATAGCGAATAGATATAGATTTATTGCTGGTAAATGTATTTTTGAATAGATATAATGTACTTGTCAGTCTGAGTGCTCGTGCAATCTTTATCTATTCATACATATTTGATAACATATTCTTAACTGGGTACTGTTTTTCTACGAAATTAATTTCAGGATGAATTTATTTAAATTCCTTCAGCAGTGAAAAATATTTTTTCCCCAAAACAACAATTTTACTGTAAAAAGTGTAGCCCACTTTAATTTTTTACACAACCAAGTTGGGAAAAAGACGTTACAGAAAATATGTTTTAAGTAGGTATACAGGATGTTTCACTTAGGACAAAAAATTAAAGGGTATATACGGTACGACGTGCTGATCATGACACAAAAATAATTTTATTAAAATTCGCAAAAAATTGCATCGTATTTCAAACAAACATTTTTTTGCCACTGGTCAGTAGTTATTTTTAATAATTTGTTTCAAATCTTCTACAATGACAGTAATTGTTTACATAATATTTAATACTAATAAATGTCAAATTATCAAATATACCATCAAAACACTGTTACTTAAAATGTACACACGTCAAGTAAACAAACTTTTTGTTTCAAGATCAGCACGTCCGTCGTACAGTTAAATTTTTTGTCCTATAAGTTGTGGAACATCCTACATATTTGTATTACACATTAGTTTAGTTTAGGACATTCAGGTAAAAATAAATAAAATTCAACAATAATTATTGCATCAAATTCTACTTGGCAATTTGCTCCATCTAAAAAACATTAAATAACGGCAATTTTTTCTTCCCATGAATGTAAAAAATTTGTGTATGTTGTTGTTCAGGGTCCCAATTCCCTACCCATTTGGTACGCCACTGTCGACGAATGGAAATAGAGAACATTGTGAGAGGAGCGGTGGTGAATAGCAATGCAATAGTCACCGGAACGAATGACTGACACTGGAGAATGGAATGTAATTTTGGTGGGAGAATTGTAAATATAGTTAATTTTGCTCCCCCATTTTAGGGGTGTATTGTTTTCCCTCTTGACTTTTTAAATTCGATGGTTATTTTAAATGAGAAAACGAGGGTAAACCACGTGTCGAAATTTTGTTCACTTAAATAGGGCGAAATCCAAATTATTTTAGAAAACAAGTAAAAAAACATACTTAAACCACAAATAATATAAATAATTTGACTGGTTATCATATTGTAGATAATTTTATAGATAAATTACCTATCCAGAACTTAATCATGAAGTAAAGAGCTGGTTTATAATGGATGTATTCGGTTATTTCTTATGTGTTTTGTAAGATGTGTGATGTGAATGAATGTGAAGTTTGTGGCTCATAATCATTTCAGTAATCTGCCAACTTGATGACATAACCTTTTTTATAACTGTCAGAAATGGATCCGTTTGGTCAAAGTTACATAGTTGAATCTGCAATGTTTATAACAATAAATATTGTAGCGATATATAAGACAATACTCATCAAAATGTAAACAAAGATCAACAAAGAACAAATAGGACTTAGTTCATTGCTTCATTGCTATTTATTGGGAAAGAGTGAAAAGTGAAATATGTAATAGAGTGGCTTTATAAAGAAAAGAGTATGGTTGACTTCAGTAAAATTGTATTTGAATAAAATAATATGTTTGGTTATACATGAAGAGTTTAAAAGTTAGATACTGAACTAAATTTTGGATATAATATTTTTATACAGTTAAACATTATTTAATTCCACATTTTTTAGAGTATGAAACCATGGCTACTTGTTTGCAATATAGCGCCTATGGCCACACTTTTATATATAGTGATACTCTATAGGAAGTTTTCTTAAAAGTTGGCTAACTTTACTGTTACAGTATAAGTAAACGTCATATCCAGTGTGATTCTGATTACCGTAAACCGTAACATAGAAATACTTATAGCTCATGTTAACAGAACACAGAAGAAGTCACCAGTTACATCCATTATAAACCAGCCTTAAGTTATGTAAAACAAACACATTTATTTTTAACCATTTCCATAGGGACCTAAAGAATTTTGGAAAACGAAAACTAAATAATTCAAAATAAGTATTAGTAAATATTTCTTCAAAAGTAAAAATGGGTACAAAACTCATCAATATTGTTTCATGTACTACCGTGATTTTATAACTTAATACTGACTGTACCTACTGGCCTATATAAAACTTATTTTGCTTGTTTTATGTTCTTCATCTGTTCAAATCATTGTTTGCAAAGTACTATCAAGAAACTGATTACATTTTTAATATTCTTTCAGCATCGCAGTTTTGTAGTGCGCTAGAAAACTTCTCAGTTCTTAAAGAAATAATGTAAGATTGTCTTGAAGAGTAAAGCAAACTGTAAATGGTAGTAAGATAGAAATAACAGAAGGTAAGTGACCGAAAAAATAACATTAAAGTTGTTGAAAGACTTGTGAGTTGTGAACAACTCTATACAATACAGAAATTGCCGAGTAGATTGTTTAATTTTTCAGCATTGTTATTCTTTGGAGACCAGATTTATATTTTGACTGAGTCATTCTTCCCATTTGTATCCTATTTGTCTGCTATTCGGTTTACCAAACACCTAGATAGCTTTAAATTTTGTTTGTCATTTTTCAATCATTATTCATTCTATATTATATTCATCGTTCTCATAATCGCAAATCATTCTTTTATTGTGGTGTGGGTTTAGTAATTTGCCGGCAAATAAAGCAGTAAAAATGTGATCGGGTTCACTACGATGTATAGTAATTGAGTTAAAGACTCAGCATTGTGTAGAAATTGAATGTGGAACACAAATTTGTTTAATTCCGCAAAATATATATGATATTATGACTAATTATATTTACTTAATTAAATAAACAAATTTTGTATCATTCGCCTATCACATTAATTGCAATAATATTTGATTTAATCTAATTGTTTTCATTGCATATTTAGTTGTTTTTGCACCAATCAAAGCGCAGGCTCTATTACCCTTGATAATATCTATTCATCAATTACGAAACTCGCAAAATTAAATATAAAATACTGTATATAATCTGGAAATAACGCGTATTCAATTAATATAAAAATAAATCTGGTAGCCAGTACATAACCATAACAATAAAGTAGTAACTACACTCAATTTAATTTATCCTTACTGTAAATTTTGATGCCACTTAAATTTCAAAAACTGTGCACGTCTGTCACATTTGCATATTGAATAATCTTCCAAAATTATAGCTTTTGAATCAAAGTACATATTCATATTCTTTAATAATAAGATTACGAAATTGAAGGCTAAATACATTAGATATTATTTTATGTGCTATAAAATATTAAATTTAATTTATTCAATAATTTAAAGTGAATTTTAATTTTTCTTTAAAGAGTGCTTCAAGTTAAATAACCACTTTCGGTTTGGTATATTTTTATTTTCAATAAACTCAGTTCTTTCAGAGAGTGTTCAGTAATAATTATTGTAGGTATATTGCAAATTATTAAATTTTTATTTCATTTTATATCATATCAGTTTATTAGTGCATAGTATCTACATCCAAGATTAATAATAGTATATTGTAATACAAGTGTGGAAAGGGCTTCATTGAAAAACTAGTGGGAACACGAGCGTTAGCGAGTTCTCCTATCATACGAGTTTTTCAATGACCCTTTCCGAAAGTGTGTTACATACTATTTTTTCTACGAAAGTGGAAAATATTTAAAATGAATAAAAAGAATTGGAAATAAAATATTTTCAACTTTAAGAAAAGCAAATCAGGTAGGCTTGCTGTCAGAGCTGAAAACAATAACAATATAAATTGTGTAATGATACATTTATGGTGTGATTTATGTTAAAAATAATGACATTTCATGCAGAATGTTGTAGTGATATTGAAAGTGTGTTTATTTGTACTCCCTCGGACATTTTACGGCAATTGTAAATCTAAACTTTTGTTTCTGAAGTCAAAAATATCATGAAAGCTTTGACCTTCCAGTAACTGCACAATTTCTAGTTCAGCAAAATGATTTATGTCTCAAATTAAGTGAAAATCGTAAATTTGAACATTTATTATAGAGATTAGAACAAATAAAGTGTTTTAGATATAAAAAATGTACATTTTGAAAAATTCGCTCTTAATGTACACATACAAAATGAGTGTTGAAATTATTTTCACCACTCAATGTTTCAAAAGCGTACTTTCACCATCAATTTTAATATCTGAAAACATGTGAATTCGCACTTTAGTAGAAAAAAATAATTTCGCCTTGTTAAGTAAAATCTCGATATGAATTTTTTTACATTATCACCTATATCTTCTTTAGAAAGGAAATAGGATAAAGTTTGAAAAGCAAAATTCGTAAAAAAATATGTTTTTAATCGAATTTATTTAATTCTGGCGGGTGAATCATAAATAATTCTTGAAGTGGACAATGGTCTCTGCGTGTTTCGTGTGAATGCGTGGGTCAATAAGCGTGCGCACGAGGGCGGTGGGGTGGGGGCGAAGGACGAGACAAGGTACACCCCGGTGCCACAGTCGCTGAGGCGCTCGTTTGTCATTATTAGCACAGTCCGGCTCCAGTGAACGATCAACGCAGGTGCAAACTTCCAGAGAGACTCGGACTAAAACACCACGGGGTGTACTTGTTGACTGCACGAAATGTTACTTTCCAGCTTAAAATTAGACCCCTATAGAGCTGCAATCCCATATTTTGGACGCAAACACCATTAGTTGCACAAAAGGTTAGAAAAATAATGGTTGATGAGGAGAGGTCGGATTTTAGGCACTAAAAAGTACGATAAATAAAAATGGTCAATATAGGCATTCAAAAATTAAAATAGGCATCAATAAGTCAAATTAGGCATATAAATTTAATTCAGTTTATTCGTAACAAAATATGTAGGTACCTATATTACCTATTTGGAAAACTAAACAAAGATGGTATAGGTCATTGAGTGTTTAAAATTTTAAAAGCATATTTAAATTATATAGGCTAGTTATATTTACCTACCTATATAAATATTTTAATAAAAATAATCATAGAAGAAGAAAAATATTAGAACTGAAAAGGGTAGAAGCTATTTAAATTTTAGCATTTTTTCACAATATTTTAAGAATACAACACTAGCATCAGTTGATTAACAGGATAGTTCGTATTTATGCCATATATTGTTATTCAGGCATTCTGAACAAAAATAACACAATCTCTGTAGTTTGTATTCGTAGTAGTAGTTTTTATTTGATATAATTAAATCTTAACTCTGGCTTTATTGTAAGAATAGGCCGAAAATAGGCAAGAAAACAGTTAAATAGGCATCAAATGCAAAATATCATATTTTAGGCAAAATAAACAATACGCTGGAGTGTTTGAAAACATGTGAAACAAATTTCTATTGAATTAAAGTTTAGATGCCTTCTAAAATAAGCAATAGGCATTTTGTCTTATAAATGCGGACTCTATTGATGAGAAACATATTTGTATTTCCGTCTTGAGCGCTGGGAAATGTTGTTAGGTGCTTATGTTAATGTCGTTGAAGAGGTTAAGTGCGACGGTGGCAGAGAAGGCGCAACTCGCAACATCAAACGGAGGCTGGAGAGCGTTTCTGTAGCGACGACGAATTTGGTTTTATAGGCTGCGTGGGCCTGCAAAGACGCCTCGAATCACGCGCCAGATTGGTTTTATACAACGACGCGCGATTCAACCGTGTAATAATAATCCTGCACTCACTGCGAATGATTAAACTATATTTTTCTCTCAGGATAATTGGATTACCGATTGTATAGAGAATTCTTATATATTATTGATGTCTAACCAATTGTCCGGTAGATTAAGCACGCTGAATCGGAATATCTTTGGCGGACGCGCTGCCGCTGAATAAGTCAGAGTGAAATTCTTCCGAGAGGCTAAATTTTAGTGAGTGAGGGTTCCTTAGACAGTCGCGGCGTATTTCTTTATGATCCGACGGGGCGGGGCGCCGTTCATTCGGCTTCCGTCGGAGCGTGTCGGTCGTGCGTGCGTCTCTGTCTAACACGCACGCGGCGCCCCAGTTCCGCAGCATCAGTCCAGTGGAGCCGAGCAGCGCTCGGCAGTCGCGACAGTTCAGTGCCGCATTCGTCGCGAAGCGGACGTGTACGCTGCTACACCTTCATACGTCAAACGTTAACTTTACTCTTCAACTTCTCTTAACCACTTTACGCGAGTGACAGTCCAGTAGTAAAATTAGGCCCGAATGCCAGAATTTAACAAAATAATAGTTTATAAATGAGCGGTAGCCTCAGTGTGATTGACTTGTCCGTGTCGGGGTGTGAGGGGGTCTCGGGTATATGAGGGTTGCTTGTCATGCGGACCGTGCAGTAGTGATCCGCCACCAGTGCCAGTGAACATGCTGTGGTTGTGGGTGATGCTCGGCATCGCGGCGGTGCTGTGCGACGAGCCGGCGCCGCAGCTGCTGCGCTATGAGGCGCCCGACGACTGCCAGTGGTGGCTGCGAGAGCCCGCCGTGGCCGGAGCGCTCGAGGAGGTGGCGCTCACCTGCAAGCTGCGCACCATCAACAGCGAGTTCGACACCACCAACTTCAGCGTCATTCCCTCCGAGCACACCACCTCGCTCCGCATTGAATGCAGCGACATCATCATGTCCCGGAGTAGCTTAGATGAACGGAGCTTCGCACACTTGACAAGACTTCGTGAATTAGTTCTCGATCACTGCAAACTAGGCCGATGGCCAGCTGGTGTGCTCACCGGACTCCGCGATCTTAGAAATCTCACTGTCCGTACGCGGAACACGGACTGGCCTGCCATGAGCTTAGATTTAGCACCGGAGAGCTTCTTGCCCGTCCGGCAACTTGAGAGACTTGATTTAAGTTATAACAATATGTGGTCATTCCCGGAAAACATATTCTGTCCCTTGACGAACTTAGTGAGTTTGAATGTGAGCGAGAACCGGCTGCAGGACGTGAGCGACTTGGGGTTCAGAGAGAAGGCCCCGGCGCCTCCGCAGCCGCTGATCAGCGTGCCCGAGGACGGAGGCCTGGCGCCGCCCCGCGCCGAGCCCCCCGTCAGTCCCACGGCGCCGTGTAGTCTCGACATCCAGGTGCTCGACGCCTCCTTCAACCACTTCGTGCTCATCCCGTCCACCGGCTTCAGCGTGCTGCGGCGCCTCCGCGAGCTCTACATCCACAACAACGAGATCTCCATGGTCGCTGACCGCGCACTCGCTGGCCTTAAATCACTGCAGATATTCGATCTCTCCAATAACAAAGTCGTGGCGCTGCCACCAGAATTGTTCAAAGACTGCGCTAATAGCATCAAGGAAATTTATTTGCAAAATAATTCCATCAGTGTGCTCGCACCAGGGTTGTTTTCTAATTTGGATCAGCTGTTGGCGTTAGATTTATCAAAAAATCATCTGACAAGCGCGTGGATAAACAGCGAAACATTTTCAGGTTTAATCCGTCTTGTTTTGCTCAACCTCTCTCATAACCGAATTTCTAAATTAGACACAACGTTTTTCAAAGATCTCTACACTTTGCAAATTCTGAATTTAGAGCACAATTTACTTGAGATGATTCCCGCTGAAACATTTGCGCCGATGAATAATTTACACACGCTGCTTTTATCGTATAATAAAATTACGTATTTGGATGCATACTCACTGAATGGACTTTATGTACTTTCACTTTTATCACTTGACAACAATTTGCTAGAGGGTGTACATCCTGAAGCATTTCGCAACTGCAGTAGCCTTCAAGATTTGAACTTGAATGGCAATGTTCTGAATGCTGTGCCGCTGGCTCTAAAGGACATGCGACTGTTGAGAACTGTGGACCTCGGTGAGAACAACATTTCCGTGTTGGATGAACCCGGCTTCAGAGGGATGACGAACTTGTACGGCTTGCGTCTCATCGGCAACCAGATAAGTAGCATTAGTAAGAACGCTTTCTCTGACCTTCCCTCTTTACAAATCCTGAACCTTGCACGAAATAAAGTCCAGCGCGTGGAGCAGGGCGCTTTTGAACAGAGCGCAAACTTGCAAGCGATCCGGTTAGATGCAAACTCGCTAAACGATATAAACGGGTTGTTCGTGGATATTCCGAGCTTGCTTTGGCTCAACATATCGGACAATCAGATTGAATGGTTCGATTACTCGCTGGTGCCGCGCGGATTACAGTGGCTCGATTTGCACAAGAATAACATTCGAGAACTCGGTAACCACCACGGGCTCGATGTCGAACTGAGGTTGCAAACTTTGGACGCGAGTTTCAATAAGCTGACAAAGGTCAACGCTGCCGCTATACCGAACAGCGTCGAGCTATTATTCCTCAACGACAATTTGATATCGATCGTGGAGCCGCACACGTTCTTAAAGAAAACGAATCTGACTCGGGTCGACTTGTACGCGAATCAGATAGTCAGCATGGACCTGAACGCACTGCGGCTCACTCCGGTCGATCCGGAACGTCAGCTTCCGGAGTTTTACATCGGCGGAAATCCGTTCCAGTGCGACTGCACGATGGAATGGCTCCAACGAATCAACAAGCTGGATCATTTGCGCCAGCACCCACGCGTTATGGACCTGGAGAGCATCTACTGCAAGCTGCTGTACAACCGAGACCGCGCCTACGTGCCCCTCATCGAGGCCGAGTCTTCACAGTTCCTATGTACGTATAAAACACACTGCTTTGCATTATGTCACTGTTGCGATTTTGATGCATGTGACTGTGAGATGACATGTCCGACCAACTGCACATGCTATCACGACCAGTCGTGGTCAGCAAATGTGGTGGAATGTTCTGATGTTGGTTACACTGAGATGCCAAGTAGTATCCCTATGGACGCTACTGAAGTGTATCTAGACGGCAACAACTTTGGCGAACTCTCAAGTCATTCGTTCATTGGGCGCAAGAACTTGAAAGTTCTATACGCAAATAATTCCAACATTGCTGCAATTTACAACCACACGTTCAGCGGCTTAAGAAGACTGACAGTACTGCATCTCGAGAACAACCACATCAAAGAGCTCTTGGGATTCGAACTAGCAACATTAGAGAATCTGCGCGAGTTGTATTTACAGAATAATCGGATTCACTACATAGACAATCGCACGTTTCTCGGCCTTAAGCAGCTGGAGGTACTCCGCATAGACGGAAACCGCCTCGTGCACTTTCCCGTGTGGCAATTCACATCGAATCCCTATCTAGTGGAGATCGGCCTCAGCGAGAACCAGTGGTCGTGTGATTGCCAGTACTTGCAAAAGTACCGCTCGTGGCTTCAAGCTAACTTCGTTAAAGTCGTAGACGGGCGGCGTATCGTATGTGTGTTCGATAACCGAACAAATGAAGTCGGCCCGCCTTTGGCCGACTTCAATACATCATGTGCAGCATATGCGGGTGGCTCTCGCGCAGTAGTCGAGAGTCAAGTTATCCACGACTACCTTCCATTGTTCCTTGTAACCGTGTGCGCGTTCCTCACCAGCGTAGCGATCGTGTGCAGCGCTTTCTACTACCGGCGCGAGCTGCGAGTCTGGATTTACTCGCGCTGCGGACTTCGCATGTGCTATAAGACGACCGCGTTTGAAGAGCAACAAGACAAAGACAGACTGTTCGACGCGTATGTAAGTTACAGCGTTAAAGACGAAACATTTGTGAACCAAGTTCTCGCCCCGGGACTGGAGGCAGGTGAGCCGGGCTACAGGCTGTGCTTACATTATCGGGATTTCAATGTATCCGCATATGTCGCCGACACTATTATCGAGGCCGTGGAGAGTTCCCGGCGCACAATAGTTGTTTTGTCCAAGAACTTTCTGCATAACGAGTGGTGCCGGTTCGAGTTCAAGTCAGCTCTGCATGAAGTTCTGAAGGACCGGAGGAGACGCTTGATCCTGGTGCTGACGGGGGAGCTGCCGCAGCGGGATTTGGACCCGGACCTGCGGCTGTACCTGAAGACCAACACGGTGATCGAGTGGGGCGACCGACAGTTCTGGCAGAAGCTGCGGTTCGCAATGCCGGACGTGAAGCGGCCGTGCGTGCACCAGCGCTCGGCGGTGAACATCTACGCCGAGAGGTCGCGGAGTCCTGCACTGCCTCCGCTGCCGCCGCCCAAGTTCCTGCAGCCGCCGCCCCCCGCCTCGCTGCCGCGCGACCACCGCTCAGCTCAGCCGCTCTGGGCGTAGCGCATCGCACGTCGCAGGTGAGACTACCGTTATTTATTACTTCATACTACCATCCTCATCAACATTAGATGTTATGCATGCTACAATAACACCCTGTCTAAGCAAAACATTCATAACCACCATAGACTGCTTTTCAATGCAATGGGATCAAATTATGTGTTTAATTAAAAGCAAATATGTGCTTCATACTCTTTTCGCGTGAAAATATATAGGAAACAGGATGAACGTATTTTGTAAAACAAAAAGAAATTTAGCGTTGATTACATGGCATCAGCTCCTTCCGTGAAGGAAGTATTGATCTCTTGAGGTTAAACTATATAAATACACTTGATACTGTTATTAAAAATTAATGAACAATGATAAACGATCATTCTTTTCAGAGTAATAATGTTAAATCATAATCAAATAATATTTTGATACGATTGTTTCTAGAATAATCTTATACATATTCATATCTGAAGGGGGGAGAATTACAGCATGTATAAATTAGTAAACATTAAATAATATTTATAGCAACTATTCAGTAATAACACGGGGTGATAATAACAACAAGACAAAGTTATTGTTCAAACAACAACAGTGTTTATGAAAAGCCTAGAGGCTGGTTCGGCATCAAACACAAACAGCGTGTGGTGCAAATCAAAATAAAGACGCGGCCAGTCTGTGACCCGGATCGGTAGGATCCATGATCCGGGCGCATATGACGGATTAGCGCAACCCTTAGCGCTCGCAATGTTGATCGTTAGCCGTAGCCGATCATCTGCATACCGCGTTCTCTGTCTGCTGCATTAGGGTTGCTTTAACCCTGTCCTTGTCGGCGCGCGCTAACTACGGCTCTCGTAAAGTGGAATGCTGGGTAATTCGTGCGAAACGCGCGCCTTTTACTGCGAGAGACAACTGGTGTTTGAATAAAATACGGGAAGATTTGGTTATTTTGAATAGACGCCTGTGCGACTTGAAATGAGAACGCGCTTGCGATTTTAGCTAATTCGAATTCCTTGCAATTAAACGTTACCCCAGTTCCAGCTTTAAATGCTCCAAGGTAATGGGAGGGAGTTTAATTTTTGCATTTTGCAATTTTGGCAATTTGAATTCTTTAGAATTAAAAGTTCTGCTTTAAACACTCTGAGGTATGCTCGTTGTAGAAATGTTTTCGTAAAGGAAGTTAAAATATTTTTCTTTTTCCGCGCTTTGCTAGCAAAATATTTTGCTTTAAATCTAAAGAACGTTTGTAAACCGCCATAAAAAGATGTTTTACCAAGCTGCACAGAGAGAAATATTTACTTTAAAAACAGAAGCGAATATAAAAACAAGTCGTTCACGAACGAACCTCAAACCTCTCCACCGGCATTCTTTTACAATTTTCGCCGGAACCAAAAATAACAAACGTAAGTGGTGCAACGAAACTGAAACGTTCGAGTGAAAAGCACACAAGCGAGACAATTAATCGCAGGCTCTGCCTATTTACATCGCGACCGACAATGACATCTATTACCGCGCACAAATACCATATTTACGAGAGCCGACCACGGCATTCTTTCCCTACGGCCCTTTGTACTCGGGGCAAGAAGGTCAGCTGGGCAGAAAATTGGAAACTGTATTGTGTAAGACGTAGCAGTGACAGCAATTCTTCTCGTTTAACAAATGCTCCGGATATGCATCGCTCTGTACCTGCGTAACGAAGCCTAATCGCCAAAGACGCGCCGCTGGGAGCCAGATGCGATTACGGTGACATTCTACAGTTCATCCCTTACATGCCCGCTCGGCTGCACAGCCTGTCTACCCAAGAATCGCCTTTCCCCCGTTTACTTCTTCCCGTATTTGTATTTGCAAACATCCTCAATCACGGACGATTAAAGTTTAAATTTGTGGACTGTAAAATAATACTACAGCCTGCTAACAATAGATCTATTTGACGACTTGCTCTAAGTTTTTATAAAAATTTGAAAACGTGGTATTGGAATATGAAAATATATTTTGATGAGAAATATTTCTGAACCAGGGACTAAAAACGGAACGAAAGTAACCGAAATTTTTTGAAATACTAAAACGAAATGTTTCTTTTTCGAAGATCGAAAACGAAATTAATAATATCGATTACCAGTTTTAACCGTTTTTAACTTTAAACATTATAAAGATTTGATATATTAATATAAAGGTAAATATGGAGAAAAATTAATTATGAAGTTAGAGCATATAATATATGATATTTAAAAAAATAAAAATGCACTTTTATAAGTACCAATATATTAATTATTAAAAATTGTTAAAGAATAAAAACTGATTTAAATTTTTTTTATTGTTTATAATTTCCATAATTTGGATTGTCCTATCAATAAACTTAAAATGTTAATTACGGTTCACGGAAACAAAACGAAATTTTTAGGTGAGAACGTAAACACAAAAACGAAATATTCCATTTTCGTTCCGAAAGAAAATGAACGACATATTTTTTCGTTTTTTGTCCCTGTTCTAAACTAGTTAACTTATATTTTAATTAACAGAGGCAGAAGCTATAGTATAGTTCAGTGTGGAGTCCGGAGAGGAACGAATTGACCTAATATTAGTTTGAAGTTTATAAATGAAAAGATAATGGTTAAAGTGAAATCAAGACCTGATTTTTTCAATATTTATCCTAGGTACAGTAATAAAAAGAATTAGCGATTATCTTAAAAATGTATAAATTCATTATAATAATTGATGCTTGAACTAGGTACTTTATGGGTGCAAATAATTCTTGAGATAACTAGTTTTTATTCTTTTTTGTACGAGCATAACTTTTACACTTAGCTAATATGGCGGCGATTCAGCAAAATCTAACAAAATGGATAATTACATGTTAATACTAAACATTTTCTGACGATTCAAATAAAATTCTTATTAGGTATAAATCTGATACTGATACTTGAAATATAAAAAATTATGTAGGTTCAGAGTAGTTACGTTTATAAAGTCAAACGCATTATTATGAAAGAGCCTTGTCGTCAAATTTTTAATTAATAACTAGGAACATTCAGATTACTTTGCCAATGAGAGGTACTCCTTTTATATGGAACAAATAATTGTAGACTGTATTGACCTACAGTATTCTACGTTGTAATTTGCTGTTGATCGAAGAGACCAAATACCACTGAACCGATCTCAGGATCAATGGAAGAACGTAACCAGGTCCAGGGAATTCTAGTTGAGATTGTGTGCCGACAACTAATTCGTATCCAGTAGCCGGAGGCAGTCGGAGTACATTAGCGGTTTGGGTGACAAAGGAAATCATGAGGCAGGCTCATGTAACGCGCTGAATTGGATGTAACTACAGGACCAGCAGTCCCGTTGTCCGCTGTAATGTTGGAATCATGCTTCGGTGGCGCGCAGTTGTCCACCCGAACCAGTCGATGTGGCCGGCACATCGGAGCAGCAAGGCTCCACTGGCCAGCCGCTGCCAGCTGCTGCCCACCAATAATGCTGCTCCGTACAAGATACAAAACCCATAAAACAAGTGCACCAGACGACGCATGAGAATTATGTCATCCCGACGGAAGATTTCGCGGGGCTGTTTTTGTTTGCGGATGATGGAGTGCTTTTTAATTGCTGAATTTGTTGTCGTGACGGGAGTTTTTGTCTTCGTGTTTATTAACGATTAAGTTTCACGAAATACTTCATTTTCGTTGATCGCCTGGCGCCCAAGAGAAGGAGAATCATTATGTGATTAAAACTTTGTAAGTTTTGGATATAATCGACATCAAATTGCTTTGTCCGATAAGCCTTCTTATCAGCAGTTATTTGATTTCACAAAAATAATTTTAATTACAATGTTTTAAAGCATTTTTGTAGGTTAAACTTGGCATCGTCAATCTATTTTATTTTAACATTCTAGTGTATGAAAGTTATGAAATTAGTAATGGTCAATAATTAGTATAGATGATTTGACAACTTCGTATACCATAATGACTAGTTACGATCCGTATTGCATACTACAAAATTTTATCTGCTGGCATAAATCAAAAAATAAAATACATTATTTGGTATTAAACAAAAAAAATATAAATTATACAATCTGGTATGTTATTTTTGAAACTTTCTTAGTTACGAAGTATGCGGAAGTATGGTAACAAGTATTTGCTATTTATTATGGTACTGTACTGGTACATATTAAAATGGCATATAGTAGGTACTTAACGTATGATCCGGAACAAACAGAATATTTTCAAATTTTGAAAATTAATTTTTGAGGTTTGTGAAAGAAACAGTTTTAGGCCACTGGTTGAATAGCTAAATATTATGTTTTAATTAATTAATAACTAATGTAATAAAATAATTGAATTTAGATTAAAATAGACGGCTACAAACTCTCACTTTATTCAATTTTAATATAGTATCTAGTGATCTAAATAATAAATTATGTTCTTCTTAAGAAAACTACTCTTATTTATAAGAATTTCGAAAAAAAATTGTTTCGGAAGTAGTACCTACGTTAAATTATATATGCTATTACAATCAGGGGCAGACTGGGTCGCGATGAAATTGGGCCGACTGCCGACACAATAGGGCCGATCATCGATAACCATAATATTTTTTTTACAAATAACATAAGCAATCCAATTCTGACTTTTTCTGTATTAAAATTCACAATTAACCGCAACATTGGATACAAATTAACAAACGAAACCAAGTTTTGTATTCATTGTTTGTATTGGTCAGTAATTTAGAATCTGCTGTTCGGCTCGGTTTTGTTCTTTATAAGTTTAAGAAATCGTTGCCAGACAAATTACAAATAAATAAATTTCCCAATTTGTATTACATTTATTTTTAAATTTGTTATTTATTTTAATTTCTACTCGTACAAGAGGGTAAAATGTGTATAATTTTCCCTCTATGAAAAAAAATACAAAAAAATACATCTTATAGACTTTAGCCTATAAAAACACCATTATAGTCCTCAAATTGAGGCTTATAATGTTGTCATTATGACACGACAGCAATTTTTTTTAATCGTATGATATATTTTTTAATCACCTACCTAGGCATATACTTTTCGTTCACCGTTAAATTGACAATAATTACAAACCTACAAAATGACGGAACATTCTGTTGAAGTTAATTAACAATTTTCTTGAATGTCAGAACGCCAAGCAAAGCTCCCCCGTAAATTTAGAGGGATCAATCTACAGTATGTTCGTGTATGTGTATACCCGACGTCAAAGTTCACGAAAACAGTATCAAGTGCGCTTGAAAGTCTGCAATGCCGGTTTTGATATCCGCTATGCGCAGCGCTCTTCATTAGAGTAGCGATTATATTACACATTGATTGACGTGACGAGGAACTATAGCTAGAGTTTGTTAAATACTTTGAAGTTTGAAGCATCAGTTCGATGGTTATCGTCCTCAGCGAACTATAGCAGAGTGAGTACGGTATGTAGATTTGAGAAAACATTTGTACAGCGATGCGGCGTTTTATATTTGCAGTGCACTTATGGTACACACACATGTCCATAAAAATGTCAACGATATTTCGTGCGGTGAGACCCTCTTGCGGTAGACCCTTCGGGAACCATGGGCTTCAGGTTAGGCCCTTTGTCCTCAAAGGTGCCCATACAAGACAGCTTTACCTACCAGCCACTTCGTTCCTTTCTTATGTCAGGCCAGTGGCGTGCCGAGACTTTTCTCTAGGGAAACCGCAAATTCTGTCAACAACTTTTCATGTGCTTTGCACGTTTCAACTCTTGTCAAATAATATAACAATATTTCAATGTATTGATTGGTTGAAATATCGGACGCAAATAATTCAACATGTGAATTATATTGTAAATCAAAATTGTATTATATGTTTTAAAATACTTTTGAAATAAATATTGTCAGTGGATCAATGAAAATTTATACTGTACTCGACATATATGAAATATATTGTTTATTATAGCATTGCATCAAAATTTAATTTGGAAATATGCAAATGTCATAGACAATATAATTATTTTTTAATAAATAGACTTTTTTATTTATGCCTATACAATTTTACATAACCAACAAAAAGTATATAAAAAAATCATTTCCTAATAAATAGTGATATTTTAAAGAATTATGTATTTACTTCCTATTTTATTAACACTCAAATACTTTGGTATTGAAAAAAAAGTACTAAACAACGATAATAAAAATTTTCTACCGCAATACATCGTCATATACTCACATAACTCGTCACATAATAATCAGTTCTGACTTCTATTTTAATTATTTTATTTATTTATTTATTTAGCCCTAAATTGAATATGTGCAATAAGTAGTCAGATTTGTTAATATATGAATCTATCACGAGAATATGAAAGAGTAATTTCCATACTTCGTTTTGAAAAATGATATTTTTCATTTGTACACCTTCATTTTTATTAATAAATTATATTATTTAATAATGGAAGCTTCTTGAATCAAGGATTATTATAAATAAAACACAATGCTGGGATGCAGTCAATTTATTAAAATTCAATCAACATCGACCGGTTCAATTAGTTTTTTACCTTCCATTGAGGTGCACGATTTTTACCTTCCGCTTACCTGTAAAGGAAGGTATTGGAATCATGCAAAAAATCGGGTGGTGAATTTTTAGTGGATGAGCACGAATTAGGGTCCTTACAACTCATTTTTGATAGTTTCACGATGATGTCTGTGTGTATGTGTGTGTGTGTGTGTGTGTGTGTGTGTGTGTGTGTGTGTGTGGTCAAGGGTTGTTAGTCGCATAACTCAAATACGAATTACCCGAAAATTTTGATATTTGGTATTTAACATTTGTATATAAATTGGAAGAGCTCCCTAGATTTTGGTACAAATATCTTCATCGGAAGTGATATTTTTTGAAGATTGAAAAGGTTAATTGTCAAAATTGTATATAAATTTGGAAAAATATAGTATTTATTTGTAATGAGAATAAGAGGAAAAGTTATTTGCAACTTACGTTATAAAAAAATTGTCTTTATCTGGTAGCATTAAAGAACTGCAGTAAAATTTAAAAAATAAATTTATCAAATAAAACGTTGATATCTTGTAATCCATGATCGGTTGATTTTTGTTCCTGCGTAAAAAATATTGACAGGTGAGACGGGTGACAAGTTGGCATACTAGCGCTAGGTATATAAGTCCTAAGTAAGATATTAAATGTAGTAATTGAACGGAGGATGGCTTCAATACAGCAGAGTTTTCCTGTGAATGAATCTTTTTATTCAGGTGATGCAAATTTCTGTGTTTGAATATTTGAGATTTTTATTTGTATATTTTAAATGGGCACCGGATTGCACGTATACATTTCTGTTTAAAATCTAGATATGGCGGAAGGTTGTGTGATGGCCACGTCAGATTTTTTAATTTCTGACTAAACTTTTAATGTTTTAATTATTTATTTATCTATTTATTTTTTTATACATCATGGCATACTTTTGTATTTTTTCACGACATATCACCTCCTGAAGATCGGAGGTTGATTGAATTTTAATAAATTGATTGCATCCCACCATCCCAGCATTGTGATTTATTTATATATATTATTTAAGTTTAGTTCTCTATATTTATTTATTTATACGACATTTCGAGAACTTTTCGTTTCCTTCATCAGGTGACAAGTGAATGTGATGAAGGCAACGTAAAGTTCTGGAAACGTCATATAAATAAATAAACCCAAATAAAATAATTTATAATAATTATGAATTCTGAAAAATTCTATGAATCTACTTTCATATTTATGTATACTTATGTCCAACAGTATTCTGATGATGTTATAGAGAATTTATGATCGTACGCTACTGATCAGTAAGTGGAGCGTATGCATATTGGCGACTACTTGTGTGACAACGACAAAGACTTAGGGTTGAAGCGATGTGAGATGTCCTCCCAACCTTTTAATTCACAATGGCCTCGGGTTGGCCTGCATTTAGTGCTTTCCATTCACGAGGTCCTTCAGCGACCCCTGCCCCGACAGCAGATGAAGATGACGAGATTTACAAGTGCGGCGTAGCCCGACCAGAGAGAGACAGCCTATTTATAAAGCGAATCTCTCTATAAAATCGTCCGCGGATATATACTTTGAGCTGTCGACGTCTCATAAATATGTATTAAAATTTATATTGCGGAATTATCACCTGCCCTGTCGGTATAATTCCGGGCATTTTTAAAGCGGGCTCCACCGCTGGGGTCGCCTACAACGCGGCTACTAAGTGGGGCGATTACTCTGCCAGTGAGATATGATGGCCAATTTAGAATACACCTTAACTGACGGCTAAACGTGGCCTTGTTTTATTTCTGTGCCTTGCAGGGCCGGCGCGAATCATTTCACTTTCGCATTCATCATCGTAAATAAGAAGAAACATTTCAAACACCAGTTCACAGAAAAGCATCTCGTGTTTTTTAAAAGCGACTTATGCAGCTTATGAAAACGATTGCATACAAATACATAATTATTATAATTGAGTGGCCCAGTGATAATGCACAATTATAATGAGCTAAGTATGTATGTCTGTAAGGAACCAGGCCCGTAGCCAGGGGTATACCAGGGCAGGCATTAGTAGTCTGTGGTATAATTATTATATCTTAATTGATAAATAGAAAGACTAAACTAAAAAAATACCATAACGAAAATATCATAATCTATTTTACACAGTTTATTTAAGTAACTATCAGCTATATATTTTGTTTTTTAAAATGCTACTATGTGTCTTTGATCTGTCAATTTTTTCCCCTTGAAATAGGCGAAAAATATGCTGCTTCATATTTTTTTTTACATAAATGTAACTTTCAATTATAAGGCATTTGAATAAAAAAAATTACCTGCGGCGCATTGATGCTTTGTTTGAACGTTCATACTACATTTTTGTTTCGTTGGACAATAATTTTATATGAAAAGAAATGTACGTAATAAATTTCTTAAATTTCAGTCTATCCTAACATTTTTTGAGGCTGTCCTAAATGTACATTCTGGCTACGGCTCTGTATGGAGCACTTTTAAATAGTACTTATACTCAATGTAAACGGCGAGATAGCATAGTGGTATAGAGTGCTCGGTGCTCGACACTGATTTCAGAGGTCGTGGGTTTGAATCCGGATCAGGTGTGAAATTTTCATGGCTTGACTTGGATCGGTATCTACTTTCGTCACCATTTCAAGTTGGGATACAATTAACTTGGGCGCAAGAGGGTTAGATGGAATAACAGCCTTGGCTGAATCTAAATTGTGAGGAGGCAATTAAAGTAAATAAAATAAAAAAATAGTTGTTCCCATAGTACTAATAGAAATAAAAGACAAATATTCTTCTGATCAGAATTGTTCATTTCTTAATTTGTTGTTAAAATAGCTATATTTTAATTGGAGAGACCGTGTTACATGCACAATGGAACTATCGTTTTACATTTCCTTGATACTTAACTTTTTAGAAATAAAAATGAGTTGAGTTAATATAAAAGGAAATTTCTCTAGGACAAAATCAATGCATATAAATGAAACATCAAACAAGAAATGAATAACTAGCGGGAGATAATTTTAATTGAACAAGATGAGGACTTCAAGTCAAGCTAATTTATCTTGGCGGTAAAAAACGACACGGGCGCATAATATGCAGCAGCTACAGCGAATTCCAACACAAAGGCGGGTGGTTGAGGTTGAAGAAACTCACCCCCTCGCGCTGTTTCTCGTCGTGGATGGTTTTTGCGCCCGCCACTTTTTCCTCCTATTGATTTCTTATATCCCTCTTATCTGGGCGCTGTGATAAGCGGAAGGAACTTTTGTAAACGTCAAGAAATACATAAATAATGTACTTCGGTGACACGCCCCTACATTAATCATTGCGTTTTCATTAATTTCACGAAATTGCCTGTGACGTTTCACAAATATTTTCTTGTCATTTAAATCCAGTTTCGGCGCAAGCCGTCGAGTTTATCGAGCGCAGTCCACTCGCGAGAACGGAGAATAATGGTTGTGAAATGCCCGAAGATACCCAACGAGTTGCCTTGGATTACCCCGCGGTTTCAGAAAAATCTCCCCGTGAAAGTAATTATTGGGAGAGTGAAGAGTCGCGCTCGAATTATTGGCTTCCTTTCAAACTCCTTCAGAAATTGTATAATCTTTGATCGTGTCTTCCAAAAATTATCAATTTGTTTGAAACGGTGATTAAAATACGTCACTTTGATATTAAATGTATGTAGAATTTTCAGGCAAAAGTAATGCTCGTGTTCAATTTATTATCGAGCTCTGAATCTTTAGCTATAAACTTTTTACAAAGTGAGTAATAACTGTGAGTTTTTAATTATGATATAAAAATGGTTACCAGAAAAAACCTATATGTAAAAAACACGCCTGAAAACTGAAAAATGTCTAATACCAAAACAAAACTTTCAGCGCCAATAATTTTTTTCCGACTATCGAAATAGTTGTTGCTCAGGGATTATTCTAACGTTTAAATTTGTGAAAGATAAATATATGAATACTTTATTTGTCAATTGTTATTATTCAAATTCATCATAAAAATGTGTGAATGGTGATTCTGAAATGCGTAAATTAAATTAGTTTTATTTAGTTTTGCACATAAACGGAGAAAACTTGTTATTCATCTTTAAAAATTTAAGAATGACCAAAAATTTTTTGTCTACGGCGCTTTTTCTTTCTTATGGTATTCTTTTATAACTGTTTTCTCTTTTTAATAATGAATCCCTCATCCGAAACAATAATTGAAAATATGGCACTGTATGTAATAAAATTTGTATGCCAAATAAAAAATTTAAAAAAGACGAAGTGTTAATTTTGTGGTAAGTAGGTATGTGCAGTGGCAAAAAACCTTAGAATAAACCCTGTGTTGTTGATATTCAAAAAACCAATATTACAAATTTTGTTACAACGAAGCATAGCCGACTGTTCAGATTTGATGTGATTTTAAAAGGATTATAAGATTCGATTTAGAAAAATTTAAAATTTGCAAAATATTGTTTAATGAGGCTGTACCGATTCTGTAAAATGATTTTAATCAAAGCCTGCAATCATAAAAGATGATATATTCTAGTGTATGGAGATAAACAAACACAAACTGCAACGTATATTTGGGTAGATCAATATTTGTAGGAAATTATAATTCAAATTAGTTGTGTGTTGTACGCATAGTGGTATATTTATAGCAGTACACAAAGCATCTCAACAGCTGCAAAATCCATAAAATACATAAAACAGCTTTCCATTAATCCCTGTCAAATTACAATAAATCATCATGTGATGCTTCCCCGAACCTAACCTAACCTCACATAATGGAGCATTATGCATTAAGCACGCGCACAATTACAACCGTTTAAGCAAATTCAATGTCACAGCATTCTCGTTTAGGCCGTAGTGGCTCTCCCCGCAAATGCAACACCGCAGACTGCTGGGCACAAAGAAGCCGCACGGCAACAATGCCGCGGCTTTCATATGGAAATGTGACGTCAGTTGACGGGCCGCGGGTCTTCGCGCATTATCATAACAACAATCATTGTCAGTTAACGCAGACATGCGCACGCACACGCTCTGCGCGTGAACGCGGCGTTGCCGGATTGACAGGCAGCGATGATTTGTCAGATGGAGATGAGATACACCTAATTTCATTTCACTTGCAATGAGACGCGTACAATGCTATCGGTGTTTACTCTATTCTAATACGCAGTGTATATTACCATTGTAAATTATATTACTTATTTCCATACATGAGTATCTTGTTCTATAACTATACCTACAATGCGAACATCATTCGAAATGGATGCAGCAATAGCAATATGTAAAGCCCATTTTACATTGAGCAATATTGCAGATGCAAGTGCAACTTTTGACAAGTTGCTTCAATATTGCATGAGTTTAATACAGAAATTGCACATTCAACAGGCAGAAGCAATCTTGAGGCAACGGTTGCATGGTCTAATTTTTGTAAGGCTTGCAGGCAATTCACAGTTATTTCTAGTTATTTTTAGTTCGTTATGATGCTACTAACTGAACATAAACGTCAAAAAGATTTGTGTTTGAAAGTTAGTGCGTTAGTGGTTATAATGCCATTCTATCCTTATTTTCCAACAATATACAATACAACAAATCCAAGAGGTTAAGTTGACATAACATAGTAACAAAATATTGGTAAATTTATTAATAAATTTATACATTTAATTATTAATTGCATGTTGCTGATGTTGCTCAGTGTAAAATGAAAAAAAATGCCTTCTGCAATTTTCTTGTCCAACTCTGACTTGAAGATTGCAGTTAACCGTTGAGCTTGCTCAATGTAAAATGGGCTTAAATCTTTATTTTTTAAAATGGGCTACTTGCATGGTACAGAAAATGAGATTTTTATAACTATACTCGTAAACCTGTTAGGTCTAAAACATTGGTAAAAATACAAATTTTAATTAAATTCCTTAGTAAGTAAATTGAAAAAGATATTATGCTGTGACGTAATTATTTTGTATAGGAGATATGGCAACATTCTACGTCACATCACATAATATTCAATTTTCATTAATTATTTGTGGGCTTATTGATACAAATTTTGTGAAAATAAAAAATACGTGTCCCAAGATTTTATCTCTTCTTTAAAAAAATTAATTAAAAAAAAATCATGCAAGTAGCCCATTGCAAATAAATTTTTACTTTTATGAATACGCTTGCTTCAGCAATTAAATTAAATATCGACAATTATTATTGTTTACCAAATATGTTATATTTTTACGGAATATTCGTTAAACGTACTATATCCTTAAATATGACGAAAATAATAATAATAATAATAAAAGATGGCTACAGCCTCCTACCTTAATGCAACGTCGATGAAGACCAGACAGCTCACATCACCCAAAGTCTGCAAAATGTGCAATGTTATTAGTTCGGTTTTCGGTTTACGAATCACTCTGGCACACAAATCACAAATTATATGGTCAATAACATTTAGAAACACTGTCGGTTAAGTTCACACTATGATATCACCGTAATCTTAAGAAAAACTAGCACATTTTAATATTTTAACACGCAAACGTAATATGTAAACATCTTTCAGCCACTGCTGATCACCACTGATTGTAGCGTTTATACAAAAAATGCGATTGCGGACTACGAATGAACAGGTTTATACATATTTGCGCGTCAGAACGACTAACTATTTTATTGTAAACTCATACGAATCTATTGGTACAATTTAAATAAAAACATAAAAATGAATATAATATTTATATTCAATCGATTTTCATTTATATTAATGTTTTAATTGTACTATTATAACGAGAAATGTTTTTTCACTTTTAAATTAAAAATTAAAAGCTTTTTTAAATGTTTTAAAAAGTGTAATTTCAGGGTAAAAAAGTACAGTCCGAAATTTTAAACAATTTTATAAATCGCGTCTTGCATCTGAATGTAGGTAGGTAATAGTGATGGGTCGTTCATGAACGAGTCGTTCAAAATGAACGACTCATTTTAGTGTGCCGTGAACGAACGACTCTTTAGTTCGTTCAGTACGGCACACCAGTTCACACGTGCTAGCTCCGCTCACCGCTCCGCTCGCTGAACGCAGAAAGACGAACGAGTGCGAGTGGAATGAACGAAACGAACGAAACATACAGACAGCGCACGGTACATAACATATTTCAGAGCACTATTGGCTTGACTGATTGCACTGTATTCTGAGAAGAATGCATGCGTTTCTGTTGTACGGCCAACAATGAAAATAATCAACAATATGGGAAGTGGGAACAATGTAGGACTGGACAACAACAAACGTTTTGTTAAATTTGTTGAACATTCTTCAAAATGTTGCCAGACAGTACTCCTTTTGCTAAATTTTTATTTTGTTTATTTTCCATTGTCAATATACATATACAACAACTATAAGCAACACAACTAACAACTAAAATGCTCAGGTTCAGGTTCATACAGTTTGGCACATGTGCACATGCCACATCGCATATGCACACACGGCGAGCGCACACCGCACAGTGCTGTGAGCTGTGAGCATGTGCAGAGCAGCTCAGCTGAGCAGCACACTAGCACGGTGTCATTTGAAACGCACACGCACAGTGCTCTTTTACAGAGTCGTTCGAATGAACGACTCAGTGTGAACGACTCACTTTACTGAGCGGAGCGAAATGAACTGACTCACTAAAAATGAACGAAAGACCCATCACTAGTAGGTAATAATGTCTATCTAGAACTAATTTGTTTTTACTGTTATATTTTAAATCAAAAGTAATGTTAATCTATCAAAATCATCACTGCTTTTATTAAGTAACAGAATTTTTTGATTATAAGAGTGTAGACGAGGACTGGACTACTGGACATGATAAGATTTTAAAAAAATATTTATTATACCTATTTGTATTTTTTTCTTGTACTCTTTGACTTGCTATAAACAATGTATTTTTTTAAATAGTAAATACCTAAATACTCTACCTACTCTATAGTGGATGTAAGTCGGTATCGAATTAAAAAAATTAAAATCGACTTGAACAATACTACAAACCACGAAGTATAATAAAGCCAGGGGATGACACTTTTTAAATAGTGATTTATTCATTTGTAGACTAGATAGTTTTAAAATTATTTTGACGTTTGAGACTTGTAAAAATAAATTATTAATATGTCATTACTAAGTCAATATTAAGCAAATGTAATATAAACCACGTAAGTAAAGTTTATAAATACCTACGATAATAGAGATAATATCTATTTAAATTTTAAACTGACAGTTCGCCACTAACTTCACTTGGGCCCCCTCTCCCCACCCAATTTGATTGTTTCTGAGTAAAATTGTGTGACATGAAAACACAAAATCATCTCCTGCCTTATTATACTTCGTGCTACAAAAACTGACTACCAGAGCAACTTTTAGAATCGTATACAACAAAAATAAACAAATCAGACTAGTCCAATCTACCTCAATATGTACTAGAAAGTGTATTTGCTTCCAGGAATCAATTTAACCTAGTAAATAATTAAAAACATTGAAATCTCCCTCGTTAACCAATGCAGCTCTCTATCTCTAGTCTCTGTGTGCATTTTCCGGTTAATCGTTTTGTGACTGCGTTTATTACACTTGGTGTCCCTGTTTGCGCTGTGCTCCTGATTGCTGCATATTATTTGGTTTTCGATGTGGACGACAATGCGTAGTTAAACACATTTATTCCCTAAGCAAACTGTTAATTATCTGACTGTAATTGCTTGTGGAATCATAATGCGAAATGGATTCAATAAATCGCTTTGTATAATTCAGGAAGAGGAGAGAATTTTGTGTTGTTTTTACTGAAATTGGGTTGGTTCTGTAGTTTCAGAATACGTTTACAAGGGATGTTACTTTTAAAGCAATAACAATTAAAAGAAATTGGTATACATCTATTTTTCCTTACAACTAAGACATTAGTTTTTACGGATTTTCATCCGAATATTTATTATAATTTCTACACTTTAAATTACTCAAAAAACTCTATTTAAAATTTATTAAGAGCCTAATGTAGTGAAGTTGCGCCCAGCAAAAACATGCTTTTGAATAAGGAATAATTTTGGTCGGTTCGATTTAATTTTTTTTTTCATTTAAAGATAAAGATGAACTTCGCTCCTGCTTAGTGTTGAAATTGTAGTTTTTTTCAATTTTACAATGCCATAAACTTGTTATAACTTAAGGTTTTATAATAAAAATGAAGAACTCAAACATTAATTTTTTATTGTTTTGGCGTTTCGACCTAGGTTTGTGCTCATTCTCAAAATACAAAATTGGATTAATAAAAATATCTTTTGACGATTTTAAATTTGTTATTTACCATTATTGTAAAAGTATATTTATTGTTTGTTTTGTCTTTTATTTATTCAATTTTTTATTGTAGTTTTAAAAAAATGTGTTGTAGTGTATCTAATTTTAACAAATCTGGGTCTTACAGATTATACCAAATTCCTTCTTTTACAAAGCAAATATGAAAACTAAAGCTATAAGTATTAAGTAGGTATTAGTGCAAGGTATATTATAAAAACTTCGTAAATCCGCAGTAAATCTTGGAAGAATTTTCAGTTAAAGATTAAATTTTGTATAGTACACCAGGTGTTAGGTATCTGATAGAAAATCAATTTAAGTGAGCTTAGTTTGTAATTAAATAACTGATTTTTCATAAATTTTAGTGCAATCCGTAATTGACACATTGACAGATTTTCTTTCGAAGTATTTTATTTTAAGAGGAATACCCACCCCTACAAAATTAAGCAAAAATATGTTCTCGTTGGGCCCATGAAATTGACTTTAATTTTGGTCCGATTTGTTTGCTCTTTTTTTAATTTAAAGATAAAAGATGTCTCTAGGTCTGTCTAGTGCCATTTTTTTAAATTTAAATTTTTACATGTATTATTTAAGTTCCAAAGTTAGTAAAATTTTAAGAACTTTGAAGATAAAATATTAAAAAACTAAAGTAAAAATTAAACAAGTGACACTAAGCGGACATAGCCTAGACTTTAGTCTTTCATTTTAAAAAAAAATTATTTAAAAATATTAAAAATTAGTGGTAATTTCATGTGCCCAACCAAACCCCTTTTGTAGTAGAAAATGGCTAAATACGGTTCGTTCATCGAATCAACCGATGTCGTCACAATGGGTAACAATGGTTTGTGACGGCATCGCTTCATTCGTTAAATGGATCTTCAAAACCAGTGGGGATTCCTCTTAACAGTGTTATTTTAAAATTTATAGAAATTAGGAGTAGGTACCTACATTGATATCGTATTTGGAAAGTAAACTAATTTTTTGATGAACTTCTACGTGAAAATAGAGCGAGTTGGCAGTATAAATATTTAAAAAATATAGAATGGACTACAGAACAAAATATTTGTTCAGCGAACAGAAAAATTGCAATATATGTAGTAAATAAATAATGACTGTTCTGTTCACAAATATTTTATTTAAAAAATGTACCCGCGTACAATGTTTGCGTAATTTGAATAATGCAAATTACAAAAAATCACATAATTTTTAATGAAACAACACAAAATTAATGCCCCTTTCAATGTGACCCAATTTCCAACGCGATATCAATCACATTTTTCTGTTGATAACTAATTTGCGTCCCTCCATGCATTTTGAAAACTCTGATTAACAGCTACAGGGAGGTTTCAGTATTCAGTTACAATTAAAGCTGAAAGAATTCTGAAAAATCCCTGCAGACCAATAGCGGATTCTGCGGAAACAAAATCGATCCGAATTACACATGGGTTCGGAAATTCTATATAAATTAATTTGTATCGCACGTGGGTATGTCAGCGAATATTTAATTACCTCATTAATTGCGTATAACAGTGACGTAGGTATGGGGCTGCAGCCCCACCCTCCCTTTGTTGAATAAATATTTATCTATAACTAATAAACAATACATTCATTCATTATTTATTTTCAATTAAGTAGAACTATGAAATATTCAGTTCCTCTACCTAGTGAGTTGTAAAATTACCCAATTTGCTATTTGATTCATAAAACTTCTTGTACTTTTTCGCCTACTCAAATAATAATAGTCTGTGCCTAAGTAGGAAAATGTCAAAAATATAATATTTCAATTTTATTTTATACGTTTAATTAATTTTTGTATTTAGTTACTCGCCATTAAAATAGTATTCTATTCAAGTTTTTTATGGCAAATATTATGAACGTTGCAAGAAAGGAGATTCAAAATATCAAAACACTCTCTTTTTAAAAATTCATAGAAACAAAAATACCTACCTACCCATTCAACTTTAAAATGAAAAAATCTGACGTGGACACCACATGACTTCCTTGTACGCCTTGTTTGTTCATACTTTTCTTAATAACTAAAATGTAGAATAATATAAAAAATTCTTTTAACTTATTATACTAGTATACTCACAAATATATTTTAGTCATTTTATTTAAACTGCAGAAGAAGATATAAACGATATTTTACTATTGTCACTGCTACTGTCACTGTCATGTCATAATCATTTAAATTTTACCTAGTAACAAATGTTAATCGATCATGGACTACAAGATACCGAAATATTAAATTATAAGTAGGTATATACTTTAATTATTCTTAAATGATAGAAGATACAGAAAAATTTATAAAATACCGATTGTAGATAATAATCACATAATCTTTCATTTAAAATAAAAAAAATTGCCTAAAATTAATTATTTATCAATTTTTTTTTTAAATTTACTACTTCCGGTTTGTAGATTGAAACCAAAAATAGGAGGTGCACAACTAGATGCTATAACAGTCCTAAATAAAAAATTTCAGCTTTCTACGTCTAACTGTATTTGAGTTATGCGACACACATACGTCCGTACGTACGTACGTACGCACGTACGCACGTACGTACAGACGTCACGACGAAAATAGTCATAATGGATTCAGAAAAGGTCAAAACGGATATTTCCGTCAAAATCTGAAAACCGAAATTTTTCGCGATTACAATACTTCCGTACAAGGAAGTAAAAAGGTAATAGTAAGGGCGGTATGTTCTGTTGAGGATAACGTTTGAAGACCGAGACGAAAAACATAACGTCCGTTTAGTGCTTACCGCCCTCATCATGAGTTCTTACCGCCTTCTAAGATTACTTACCGCCTTCAAATTTGTAAACAATACTTACTATCTTGGAAACAGACCCAGTAAACGCTAAAAATGATCGATCGTGCAAAAATTATTATTATTTGGGTTTAATTCTGTTATTTATTTTTATATATTTAAGTTTAACTTTCCATCAATCAAAAAAAATTATTTGACGAGAACAAAAAAATAATAATTTCATGTTCTCCATTCCCGCTTCTCAATCTCATATGCAAAATACTGTGTTTTAATATTTATATATCAATAATATTCAAATTTAGATTCATACATGGAATTTTATAAATATATAATTTTTTGTTCTGTTCTCTGATGATACCTGGTTAAAATGATAAAAATCGTAGGAATGTCGATTGAAAAACAAAATATTGTACATATTTTTGTAGCAACAAAGTTTTAATGAACTACGAGCTCGTTAAAAAGATTTTATGCCAGATAAGTTTTATCGAAAAATTTCTAACAGTAATTTTATGACACATGCTGTGGAAATTCTTATGTAAATATTAGATTCGTTACCCATGAAGTATCTAAAATTCATAAAATTTTAATCAACGAAAAAAATTCTTGTTAGAATCCCTCGACGATTCTTATCTCCATTCTAACAATATTAGACATAATTATGTTTACCTAATTAATAAAATTCGAGTTTTATGTTACTGGCTCCAAAAATCATCTCGAGATCTTTTGATAGCACAGCTGGTTGCGTCCGCTCGTTTGTTTAATAAGTTATTGGGAATTAGGTGCGTTTTTTAGCGTCGCTCTTATCGCGGAACAACAGAATTTCATTAAAACGAACGTAGGGAAGGTCCGGGAAGGGGAGAAGGTTTCAAAGGGACAGACCGGGTAGAGGACGAGACTTTTGAGCGTTTCATTTCAACCAAGATAAAAAATTAAATTTTAGGCACTCTTTGAAATTATTATCTGAATAATTGAATTGAAACACATCCATACAGGGTGTTTCATAACTTCGAGTACATACGTTAAGGATTTACAAAGTTTGATATACTGATACTGATTACGGAATAAAAATTATTTTTCGAAAATTATTTGACCTTATCGTATGTACGAGTACATACTTGAAAGAAAGACTATCTGTATATGTATATAGAATTTTGTGACTGTTGAATATTGTACTGAAAAGTACAATATTTCAAAATAATTATAATTCTATGTTAAGTGTAGCCGTAGATGTAGGTAATTTACGTAACAAATGAAATAGGGTATAGTTATTTTGAATAATTTTTTGTCTTACAAATTAACCCGGCGTTTGTCTAGTGAAAATTTGTAACACCATTAGTCAGGTGGGGTGTACTACACCCCATGAAGTTTACACCGTAAATAATTGCTGTATAACAAATTTTAAAATTTTATAATTTAATTCTGTTTTGGAAACATATCTGATGTAAATAATAATTTAAAAATTGTTGAAAATAAGAAAAACCACATTTGACGCTCACATACAAACACCTGATAATATAAAACGTTGTAAAAAAATATGTTCAGTTTAATTAAAGAAAGGTATTATTGGCATCGCAGCAAATTAATATGTACTAGAAAATTTACAGTAGGAGTAATTAATCTTTTATATTAGTTTATTCGCTATTCGAAATTAGATAATTTTGACACATAAACAGAGAATGTGCTAAACAGAAGTTTATTACAATTGTTGTAAAAGTATTTTGTTTTGCGATTTCGACTTCTGGACATTTCATACAACTCCCTACAACATTATGCTTTTTATAAATAAACCAGTTGGAGTTTGTCACACCCCACATGACCAACGCCGGTTTAATTAAAAATGTACCTATTTAGTTTGGACATTTTAAACGAGAAATTGCAAATGTCAAATTTGATTCATTTCAATTTAAAGAAAATAAGTGATTCGTCAGAATAACAAAATTGACAAATCATAAACATTTGCGAACTGAATTCAAGTGTTGTTTTTTTAAAATTTGCTGTTTTGAAAGCGCCATGGAAACGTATTAAAAATGTCCGAGTTGGGAATGGTCAATTTTCCAAACCCAAAGTAATTTTCGGATGTTCAAGGGTTCGCTTGGGTCCGAACGACTGTCTTTTGGTGTCTGCTTTCTCGACTTATTACTGTCCGAGGAATACAGAGTCGGTTCGTTGCGCACGATCAAATCTTTAAATTTCCTTTTTGCCAACAAAAATTATCCGATAAGGAAGACTAACGATTCAATGTATGAAAATAGATTAATTTTCCGTTTGACAACTTAAATCGGTTATGAAAAATGACTGGGATATTTATCAGACACTATTTTCTTGTCACTAATAGCGATAACCTCAAAAATGACAAATTGTCTATTTGCATTTTACCGCGAGATGGTTCAGTGGTTACGGTGCTTGCCTCTGTGGCCTGGGTGCAAGTCCGGTTCGATATCAGTTAGACAAATTCAGAAATCCATATACTAGATAACTCAAGTTCGAATCCAGACAGGTACTCATTTTAGTTAAATTATACAACAACAACCGTATGAGTATCTGTGAGTTAACAGCTGGTAACCGCACAGACGGTAAAGTACCTTATCAATGACACACAGAATGTGAAGCTGTAACAACTAACTTAGGTAATAGTTATTTACGAACCAAATGCGGGAAGATTCGTATCCCACATGAGCGGTTTTTTGAAACACGAGCGAAGCGAGGGTTTCATTTACGCGAATGCTGGGATGGTGTCTTCCCGCAAGAGGTTTGTACAATGTTTTTTGTAACGGATAAAACTATAATCAAATACATTCAAGTTGTAGTCTGTTCATTAAATTTGAGGTTACGATGTTTCTTCTACTCACTACTACCGACAGATGGTGCGCTGCACACAAGTTTTATTTTTAAATATTGGCGGTTTTCGGTGGTCTTGATAATTTTCATAAATTATAATTCCGGGAAGTAACACTTTATAAACTAAATTTTATTTATTTTTAAGATTATTTTACTCTGAAATGTCTAGAAAAGCCAGCGTTCTTTGCATTTTTTCTGATTTTACATTTCCGATTGTCAATTGCGTGCTTAATATGCCATTTTCTAAGTGATCAGTACAAAAAATGCGCGGTAGAATATGTACAAAATAGCTATAATATTTGCATTTATGTTGCCATTTGCTGACAAAACTAGCTGACCCAAATAGCAAAATTAACTCGTAAAAGTTGAAAATAACGTGGGAAGGTGTCCGATTTCATGGTAAAAAAAACCGACAATGGGCAGAAATTAGGGGAAGTGACAATGAAGTCTAACAATGTACGCCACTGGCGTTGCTAGGGGAAGCTGCATGATTTTGTTCCAAGTCCAGAATACGAAGCCTCGAGTCTCTCAGTTCTCATCGCTTTCTTGCTGTTATGGCCGAAAGTTTTTTTACTCTTGTTTTATTGTTATACCTTCTGACTTTTTATTTCGCGTTTTCATTCCTTGTGCTACGCGCCTGGTGGGATCGAAGCGACGACCGAAGAACGAAGCGCTTTCAAAGACGAAAGTGAGTATGGCTTTTGAAGATTAGCGGAAAATATAGAGATGTACTCTATAGAATTGGCCAGATTTATAAAAAAATATATTTATATCTTTGAGGATTTGGGGAATAAGACATTATCAGGCCTTTGCCAAAGCGGTCGCTCAACAGTAAATAAAAAGAATTATATTCCGTTTTTATCAAATGTACAACAAACTCAAACTCAAGATTAAGATATTCAGCTTTATTCTGTCACTTAGAAGTTTGTTGTTGTCAGAATATTATTTGTCAAATGACAAATAATATTTATATGTACCAACTTAGAAAAACAAAACAAAACGTAACATAATAAAACATTTACTTCTTAGTATTTTTCAAAAATTATAGAAGACCTTTTATTGCTCTACTAACTCAAATACAATTGTAAGTACTCTTATGGTACTTTAAAACCAAACTAGAGGCCTAATTAAAAGATTAAACATAACAAATAGGTTATATAGTATAGATGATTGTTAGTTATTGCATAGGAAGAATAAGACTCACAAAATAAACATTTTGTTTGTATAGAAATTATGGTTCGATCGATTGAACATTTCATCATTCGAGTTTTGTGAATTCAGGTTCATGTATTTTTTTAAATTTTATTTGTTAATGAGATGTAGGTAATTATAGAAAATCCAACCATTCGGACCCAGTGATATGTCGGTTGCTGGAATTGAACTGAGAACCGCTAGTACGCTATAGGCATAAACTCTCAGGTAGTTTAAACGATTTATTTAAATATTGTTTATTAAAAATAATTTAATGAATTTCATAATTATTATAAGAGTAAATTCTGTTATTGCAAGAGACGAAAAATAAAAAAATATTGACTTACAACAAGTTTTTATCGAAAATGTTTTTAATTCAGTAGGATTATCAGCAAATACGAAAACAACATCAATAAAAATGGTATATTTCCGAGTAATATCTGGTTGCGTTTCGTGTTTGCAATGTAAATTAAAGTGTTGGCAATGGCCGGAGGCATGATTGGTATTTAGAGGAATGAAATGGATGTCAGTACATAATTCCATATTTCATAGTTGAGCAAAAGATTAGCATATGTATCGAACAAAGGTAACAAAGAAAAAAGCAGTGTTGCAAGCAATAAATCAAGCGAATGCTTTCAGCACGTCTATTGTTGCGAAACGAAAGCAGCTACAATTATTGACACAAAAAATGGCGACCACAGCAGTAATTATCCCGAGCGAAATCGAACGTTTTACGAGCTGCTCAAGGTATCTAACCGCCGTCAAATATAGATGCAAAATATTGCCCATTATGTTCGACGCGATGCAGAAAAACTTGCCGACAGAACCGATATATCATTGGAAAATACCATAATTCCCACTGACGCGACCAGCGAAATTCTTAAAACGCCGCGATAAATAACACTGCTACGTGCGAATCTTGGACAAGCGCAAAAAATAGATCTGGCAACACTCGTCTGCAATTACGGAAAATAAATCACGGAATGCAAATTAAATGGTACACTACCAGCCATCGTGATACAAATATTTCGCTAGGGATGGGATGGATACCACTATTACCATTTACTAGAACTATTTTAATTCATGCAAATTGTTTTTGTTCACCTTTTTCCCTCGTAAATTCAATCAAAGCCGAAACCGTTTCCGAAACTCGGAAAATTTACTACCGTTTGTTCCACCTCTGATGATTTACATTTTTTTACATTTTCCACTGATTTGAAGGTGGATAGTTTAAATTAACCTGTTATTATTTTACGACAAGGAAAATTGCACTGTCATTCTGACATTGTTACACTTTTAGCTTGTCACAGTACTTCATTTATGTGTTTTAAAATTTTAAAAATGCTAAATTTGTCCAATTACCATGCTTACAAAGTTTTCAGAAAAATGGAGAATACACTCATTAAATAATTCATAATTTACACACATGATTAGATAAGTATTGCTTTACTAGATTCCAGAATAACAAAAATAGGAATTTCAGTTTACAAACATCATTTAGATACAAATAATTTGGCAATTTAATTTTTGTTCATTTTTGACCGACTTTTGTCTATAGTTATTATTATGTAAGTAAGTATTGTGATTATAAAAAAACTTTTCTTTCGTATTATAATTTCATATAATATATTGATTTACCTACATTCTTGTAGTAACACTGTGTTCGAATTTTATTTTAAATGTAGGTATTAGAGCGCAATATAAAAATGCCCTGGATATTTTAAAGTTGTTTTGCTTTGTTTACCTGTTATTCTACTAAAAGTCCTAAAGCCTACAAAAATAAAGCTCCTGAAATAAATGTCTCATAGGTAATATCATATTCTTCTTAGACAAGCAAGCATGTGTATACAAAGAGTATAACAAATTTACAATCCGCACAGTAGAGCACAAATTGTGCATCAAATTATATAAAGAATAAAAGAGAGGTTACTAGTTTTAAAAGAGCAATAAACTGATACAGATCCAGCTTAAAGTCTCTGTGTAATGTATTTTCAATTATTATAAAATTCATTCCTCTTCCTATTTCTGTCGTGTTTGAAAGATGTGGGAAGCAAGCTCGGAGCAAACCTCTCATTATATTTGTTGAAATCTATGGCACACTTGATTGTTTCTTTGTGTTATGAATGCATTAACGTCAAAAATATAAATTTATTCCGCAGTTCTCGAGCAGTTCGTGACAGTACCACTGTTTGCGTTTACCGTATTGTGTAGTTATTTGTCAGATGGTATCTATGAGCTTTGTACCGTTAGAAAGTTGATCTAACTTAACCTACAACGTATTATGTAATTTTACTCTGAATAGAACTGTTGCAAATAATTTGCAAATGCTATGGTAATAACTGAAGTATTTGCTAAAACAGATCGTTTAGAAAATTAGTATCTAAGGGCATGTTCGAATAACACGCGGAAGTTGTAACGGGAAATGTCTTAAAAATTACTTGTGTTGTTAGTTACTTTCCAGGTACGCATTTAAGCACATTGCCTCATTTCCTTACAAATTCCGTTCTGTCCAAACTCTATTATTATAATAACGCAAGCAAAAGCAAACAAATAGTCCATTAATTCTCATGCAACAACTAAATAATTAATACATTAGCCTTTTTGAAAAGCTTTTATACAGGTTTTGAAAGAAAAAATTTAGTTATACACTGACAAAGACATCACTCACATTAACTGAAAAAAACACGCTAACCAGAGCATTAATTTTTAAAATAACCATTAGCAATACATTCTTTTGTAAGTATTCAAGTCGTGCAACTCTATTCATTAAAAACAAAAGAATAGTTAAAAAATAGATGAAGCGTAAACGCTAGCGTCTCTTTTAAATTGGATATTTAAAATTCATTTCAAACGGACAGAAAAAGATAAAAAACAACAGAACGAGTAAAAACGAACGAAACTAAGCTAACCAACCCTCTGGCTATTTTGAATGAGTTCTGCGCCATGTTTTCCATGGCCAACTGTTCCTCGATAAAGCAGCGTTATAACCAAGGTGTCGGATTGCCGATAAATAACTCTAGAGATAACGTCGGCTGGTCTAATTTATATTTCTTCACTTTGTAGATTTGTTAACGAACGTGTCAGTCAAAGAAGTCACCCTTCGATAGTTTCAGGTTTCGAAGTTAAAATATGGGGGTAGTTTTGTTTAGTAATGATGAGGGTAGCTGTCAAATATAATTGGGCAAATTTAAGAGGAAAGCTGTTTTAATTTTGTTTATTGTGACAGTTGCTAAACCGATTTGATTTTTTGATAAGGGAGGGTTGAAATAAAACACTTCTAAGTCTATAATTAACGAGATTTCTCGATTTCCAAGAATAGCGTCAGCTGCACTTCGATGTATTTGTACTAATAAACGGAACCAGTTTGAAATAATCGAACCATGTTAAAGATAATTCGCGAATAATTGATAATAACCGAGCGCTCACATAAAATTTGCATTGGCGTAATTAAAATCAAGATGTAAGTTTCAGATTGCACTTAAACATAATGTTTAATCGCAAATTAGCGTAAATAACATATAAAATTTCTGCCTAATTAATTTCAACACTAGTAATTTAAAATTGTACATTTCCTCTCGCAAATGCAAACCATTGTACAACACCCTATAAAACAAGTAATTACGCGAAAAAAGGCTCTGCATTAAGTTGATCAAAGCAAGCTGATAAAATCAAAGGAAAATAAGTAAAAAATATGCTCGTACTTGTCTAATTAAGTGCATTGTATGGTTCTCACGTTCGCTATGTACAAATCGTTGCATTTTGAATTTGGATTTCTTTGTGTTCTGATCAGATTGCGGAGATTTTTAAATAATTTTGCGTTGAGGCGATCTTCTGGGTAATTAAAATGAGGAGAAAAGGCAAGATTTTTCTTTTTATGCTTTGTACTAAAGCTTTATAAGAACCCATAAAAAAATTTAACCCTGGTAACATTTACTTCTAAAACAGAAAATGAAATGAATTTTATGACAGGGGTTGTAAGATTTTTATGCTGGTTTAGATTTGTTTTTCTTTACGACTATGGCTTTAAAATGTTAAGCTGGGTATTATTTTTGGAATAATATTTATTTTTATGTAGCTAAGTAATATTTTATTGTCCAACGAAGTTCTCCTGGAAGGATATTTTTAAATATTAAAAGGGTAATATCTCCTAATAGACATAAATACAATTTCTTGTTGTGTTTAAGACTGCAGAAAATTTATTAGTCGTTCACGCGAACTTTCCTACTGCAATAAAACACTAAAGTTAACGGAATCGATTTGACTTTTGTTACATTTTAGTTACAAAAATTTGCCGCGGAAAACTTAAAGTTCCCTTAGGCGCCGTAACTTTTCAACTTTCTTCTGTTTTATAAGTTTTTATGACGTGGCACAGACTAACAAATAAAACGCCTTGAAACGCGAATACTTTTCAAGTTATTTTAATTTTCAAATAAAATATCATGCCGGTTTGCGTTTCTTTAGCCATCACTCGCTTTTTCAAATTTTTAATGGATTTTCTTTGACGCACATCGGACCAGGGGCGCACTGGCCTAGTGGAGAGTGTGGGAAGGTGTCAAATTTATCATGGGCCGGTCAGACATTTTATAAAAAAATAAGTAAAAAAAGTAAATTGTCAACTTACAATGTTTAGATCAAAATTTTCTAAATCCGCCACTGATGATCACTCTATATAACAAGCACTTTGAAATTTTTTAGATTTCATGCACTTTATCTGCATAAATTTCTGCAAATAGGGAGAAACAATAGGCATAAAAATAATATATTAATTCAATCATTAGAGTTTCTAGATTGCCTTATGCTAAATACGAATACCGGAAAATAAATATAATTTGCAGTAGAAGTGAAAGACGAGGGAGAAAAATTCATAAAATTGCAATGAATTTTATGTAAAATGAGCTATTATTATAGACATAATTTTTAAAATAAGGCAATTAGGAATGTACCTATATATTTTCATTGTGTAACATAATTTTCATTGTATGTTACAAATTTAATCCAAAATTTATGCAGAGAGCATGTGCAAAATGAGCTATATGTATAAGTTTTCCAGTGTTGCTGACGTGGTACTAGTAATTAAAGAAAAAAACATTTGTCTTTTAAATCAAATTATGACCTATAAGTAATATGATTTTGACAATTATCGGGTTAAAACATTTCCATTACAGACTTCGTGGTTTTTTCTCTTAAGAGAAGTATTACACCCGTTCTATGACTTCGAAAAGTGTTACAGAAATAAATTCATATCTCAGAATCTACGTAACATATAAACGTCATTCAAAAACTATTACAAAGTTGAATAATGTATCTATGTTCGTCTAGTGATGGTTTTTTGTTTATTTTGTCTTAAATCGAAAAATAAATTTGAGAAATCTTTCGAAAAAGCCTGTTTTCAACAGCAATTTTTAATATAATACACTTAAAAATTCAAAATTTCAACACTAGACGAACCTAGTTTAAACCTTAAACTAACTGTAAATATGTTTTTAAATATTAAAGAATGTAAATTACACGAAAATCTGTACTTAAAACTTAACCTCTGTAACATTGTATTTCAAACAGAAATGCATGTAAACAGATAGGACTCTTCTTCGCGAGCACGAAGTGTAAATACAACTCTTAAACCATTTTTCTTGGCGTTCATTTTTGGGCGAGTCCGTGCCTGCATCGTGGGCATGGACAGGTTATTTCGTGGAATGAAATTCGGATGGCCTCTAGATTTAGAGTCCTAACGTCGTGAAAAAGTTTCCATGAAAAGCTATTATCCTTGCTAAAACTTCACTTCCTGTTTACTGCACGGCGGCCGTGCCTCCGTCAGCAGAACTTTCGACGCAGACGACGCAGTAATAACATACGACGCCGTCTACTTACTTACGCTCAGGTAAAAATGTCACTGAGCAAATGTCACCGGCGAAAAATTACCTCATGACTCTTTGTTTGTACCAACCGGGAAATGAAACACAACATCTAATATTTAAGACGTGAGCTTGGAACAGCAAGTTGTAAACAAAGGTTTTAACAACAAAATAAAATTGTCAACCACCAACTACCTTATATTTTGTATCTGATTGCTTACTATTCATTATTTTCTTGCTATTTTATTGGATTTTATTTTGTGAAGATGAGCAAAGTAGTGTTACATCTACACCGAGTCGAAGTATGTATAAACAATCCACTAAAGATTAGGAAGCATCTTTAATTCTTATTTATTATGCCTAGTGCACACGGAGAAACATTTTGACATGTTTCCTGAAAAAAATTTCCGGAAACTTCAAAGTTTTAACGGCTCCTATAAAAATGAGGCGTTTTCAGGAAACGTTGTGAAGTGCAACTAACTTCTTATTTGTCAAATCGTCAAATGTGACATGTGATCATAAACATATTTATTGCTTTTTAAAAAAATCTCCATTTTCTGGAAACTTTTTTCAGGTAACTTGTCAAAATGTTTCACCGTGTGCACTGGGCATTACAGCAACTAAAGTCTGAAGATGACTGTTCTAAACAAACTATCACTTATCAAGACATTTGCCACACCACATACCTAAACAAGATCTTACCTATACACTTTCCGGGATAAGTTTACAAGAGGTAGAAAATATTTATTTTTAATTTTCCGACAAATTGCCAAAAAATGCTTAATTACAAGCTACAAAAAATTGTATTTTTCGTATACAAATTGGATTTGTTTTCCATTTGAAACGATAGAACGTACATTATATAAAAAAGAAGTACTGGTTATTAGAAAAACTTTATTAGTCTAGAGAATATACTGAACTGGGCTCATCAAAAGCTCAGGTTTAAATTCCATTAGTCTTCCAAATATTCTAAACGTTTTATTATAACGTTTATTACAAACTAAATTATCATAAATCATCAATATAGGTATTATTTTTCGTTTCGAAGTGCTACATTAACATATTTTATCAAATTTCGCTTCTAGAGCACGGAGTAGGTATACTGTATAGTAAGAAAACATTGGAACATAATAATCATAATAAACTTTAAGAGACGTTTTGAGTTCCTAGTGGGTTAAAATCATATGTATACGATATAAACTAAGATTAAGATAGATATAATAATTTTTAACATTGGTGCATTGGTGGATATTTGGTCTAAACAAGAACAGTTTTTTTATTGCGCTCACCGCAATTTCATATCTACTCCTTCCTGAATTAAGATACGCAATCTCTAATTCCGCTTCCACTATTTATCAAGTTTAACGACTTTTCGGATTTTTGCTATGGTTTCTTATCACATCAGTAGAGAAACAAACAACGCATATTTTGATAACACCTGACACGTGAATTCTCGCCATCTCCTAAATTAATATTTCAAGTGATGTCTCCGAAGTACATCTCAAGATGGTTAATATTCTTAGACGGTTGACAGTAGCAAATAAGTAAGACAAATTCTGGTGTTTGCGGTTGTTGGTGAATGTATGATTCGCCACTAATCGCGTGTCACGCCGCCAAGTGTCAGTTTAACAAAGCACATGACCGCTGTACAAACACAACACTAAGCTAGCTACTTGCTAGTAAGGACGCTTGAGATACGTATAACTATTTAGGTCACTAATATTTGACCCATTTAGCAAGAGGGAGTCGTATTCAAATGGCGATGTGGTTTTCATTACAGTGTAAGCAAAATGTACTTTCCTTACATTATATACTTATAAATAAAGACCGGATTATATGCAAGAAAATAACAGGAAAATATGTATGCAATATGCACAAAATTTATGGCAAAATATGCTTCATGTGCAATAATATTTTAAAATAAATGCAACAATTATAAATAAATAAAACAAATGCTACACTGAAAATTGCAGTTTTTAATACACACACAACTTTTAAATGACATTTCTACTGTCACTTCAAACAATCAATAAACAAAGCAAAAGCTGCCTGGCTGTGTTGATTTGGTCTCAAAATTACGTTATGGCCATACCAGCACGATAGTTATATCATGTTAGTTCATGATATTTTCAACTTTCTTATGCCTATGGCACACCGGTCGAGGAGCATCGAGGACCATCGAGTAACTCCTCGCTGAAACGATAGAACGCACCCTGTCCTCGACGAAAAATAGGGACGCCGCTATTTTAATCGAGTTGTTCCTCGATGAAACGAATGTATCTCATTTCAGACGTATCTTTGGATTTGATTTCGCGCAAAACTTTGTTGTATTTGTCACCGATTAAATAGAAATCCATCGCGGACGGGTGCGTTCTTTCGTTTCATCGAGGAGTAGTTACTCGATGGTCCTCGATGCTCCTCGACCGGTGTGCCATAGGCATTAAGTAGGCTGCTGCCGCGATATCTGTTATTTCCTATAATGGTCGTATAAAAAAATTGGCAATATGCTCAACAATTAATAGCAAATATAAATATGTATATAGTCCGGACTCTTACTTATAAAAATTAAAATAATCAATTATTTCAGACAATATTTAGATCTTAGATCATTGATATTGGTACAAATATCTTCAGTGGTATTTTTTGAAGATTGAAAAGATTAATTGTCACAAATTTCTATAAATTTGTATAAATATAGTATTTATTTGTAATAAGAATAAGGGGAAAATTTATATACAACTTAGGTTATAATTTTTTTTTCTTTATCTGGTAGCATTAAAGAACTGTAGTAAAATTTAAAAAATATATTTATCAAATAAAACGTTGAAATCTTGTATTCCATGATCGGTTGATTTTTGTTTCTGCGTAAAAAATATTGACAGGTGAGACGGGTGACAAGTTGACATACTAGCGCTATATAAGTCATAAGTAAGATATTAAATGTAGTAATTGAACGGAGGATGGCTTCAACACAGAAGAGTTTTCATGTGAATGAATCTTTTGATTCAGGTGATACTAATTCCTGTATTCGAATATTTTAGATTTTTATTTGTATATTTTAAATGGTCACCGGATTGTACGTACATTTCTGTTTATAAGTCTAGATATGGCGGGAGGTTGTGTGCTGTCCACATCAGATTTTTTCATTTTGTAGTTCAAAATTTTAGCTACTAAATTTGAGAACCCATGTAGATACTGCACATTTAAAATTTCATTCATAGAAATAGAAACATCTATGAAGCGATGCTGGTGTTTCGAATGAATACAAAAGCAGCAACAATTTTATAACTGACTGTGAGTTCATGCTCATGCCCATCCCGCTGTGTTCTTCGCGAGTTGTTTAATAAAACAAGAGACGCGGGATCCTAGCAACGGCTCAGGTGCACGCATATATCAGCAGCGGTCGAATCAATTGTTTATTCTGAGCCACGCAGTAAATTCAATACAATTAGATCACCGTGAAGTCTATCAAACGAATTTATCAGCTACATCTATCCGCAGGATTTATGTGTTTGTCAAACCGGTTCTAGAATTTTTACTCTGGAGCGTTTTGTGATTAATTGCCGTGCTTTATTGCGGGGAATCGGACTGCACACTGCAGTTGCAGTTTGTTGTTCTGCTGACTGGCACTGCAACTGGGGCTCTACCCCTAACCTACAAATACACTAACAGAGATTTGAATTCGCTGTGACCTACAACCCGCGCCAGACCCGAATTGCCCAACTATTAATTACATTTTATTTATCCTATGAAACACATTTAGATATTAATTTCTGTTGTGTGTAAATTCATTATATCAAACTCATGATTTATAACGTCGATATCAATTAACTATTTATACTACAAATGCTGAATATTAAAATATACATTATATTAGAAATTATCTGAATATCATTACTATTTAGGCTGTAGTAAATTAAATGTTGGTACTTAAATCTAATAAAGCTGAATGTGTGTATGTCTGCTTGTTTGTTTTTTGTATGCAGATCTCTTTTGACCACGGTCAGATTTTAGGGGTGGAGGTAAAAATTTAAAATGGCTCTGACGCCCGTAATGTTTGTTTTTGTAACGAAACTCGATATACTATTTTAAATAATTTTTTTAATCGAGTCATAAATTATGTTCAAATTCGTTCAGATCTAGATCTAGACTAGACCGTTTGTCCGCTCTACATGAAATTTTGCATACAGATCTTTTTTGACCAGAGTTAAATTTTAAGGTAGGTACCTATGTTTAAATTCAATGGGACAATAATTAGGAGTGGAGGTGAAAAATGTAGAATTTAGACCATTTGTGCCACCCGTCTCTTTTGACCAGTCAGATTTTTAGGTACGTATCCAGGCAACGCCGGGTATACCCCACACCTCAGTTAGTAGAATTTAAATAGTATGTAAGAAACATATTATTTAGACCAATAGCAAAATGTAAATATAAATTACTAATAACTGATACAATATATCTATTAGATTATTGTGAAAATGGCCTGTTATAGGTATAATAAATATAGGTAGGTGCTATATGTAAGGAAGGAGTTCATACTATTGATCTAAAGTTTGATCCCTGAAACCGGCAAATGAAAATGTATGACTGAGTTCGATGCTTTGGATTTTACTATTATCCACCGTTATATAATAAGAATGCTAGATTATGTTCAATAATCTTTTGCTAAATTACAACGAATACATAAAGTCTGATTTTGATTATAAATTATTGTAAATTATAGAATAAGGTCAGACACTCATATCGGTAAAATTATAAAATTGTAAATATTTTAATGATGCCAACATTGAATAAGTAGGTAAATATATAAATTGTTATTTACTGCATAAATTTTTGTTCCTTATATAACTTTCGTCAATTATTGTCCATGATCCTGTTTTTAAAATTAGTTCGTAGGGTTAAGTTTACAGAATTTGCGTCAATTTTGGCTAAAAATAAGCAGTGAAAGGTCTCCGTAGCGCGCAACAGATTATGGGGGTAAAGAAACTAATGCGTTTCGTCAGAATCCGCGGACGTAAAAAACGAGCAAAGCGTCGCTAAATTTAGAGTTTGTACACTTTAAAAGGGTTCCCAGCTCAGTTAAGGATAACGCGCGACAGTTGACGAATGCGGAGCGAAACAAACCACTGCGATCCTTTCGCAAGTCAAAATACTCTTACATAACGTGAGTAGAGCACTTACCCACGCCTACTGGAATATTGAGTAATAAAACAAAGATAGTTTATTACCGGAGAAGATAAATTGCCCCTGAGCTTGCAATTTACGTCGCTGGGTTTGCGTGGCGCCACTGTGCATGCTCGGTTTTGACGTATTTAATGCAATAACGATAAATACAGTCAACGTAATCACTCATTTATAACTGCATTTTGTTGCAGAAGAAATACATTACCTGGGCAATAGACAAACCGGTTTGTTAGATACTTTATGTATGTTATACAAATAAAAACAATTTAATATTATGCCTACACGACTTCCGCGACGGCTTTTTGCTCTGGATTCTGGATTAAATTGAAGTGCTTTGACTTAAATAAAGCATAAACGAACGAGTTTTCTTAAACGATCATTAAGTCTGTTTTCCTTGTTACGCATACCTATAATATAGAAGCTCTTCATCTAAACGAGATGGAGATTACACCATTGACCACCAAATGGCTAAGAAACATTGATGGCATGAAATTCTACAGTTATACTATTCTTCGAGATATAAACTTGAAACTTTATTTGAAATTTGATGACGATGCAAATTGCAAAGAAAAGTTTAAAGTATTCAAACCAACCATATATTTAAAAAATTGGACATGCAATACTATACTTACAGTGGAACACCTATTTTTTTACACTGCAATAATTTCAAGCAAAAACGTGCACAGTGTCCTGCCAGCATCCCTTGCCGATTGCCTTGGAAACGAAGAAAATACTAAAGTTCATTTTACATTGAGCAAGAGTTGCACTCAACTGCAATAATCAAGTCTCAATTTTTAATGAGTTGCTCCAGAAAATTGCAGGAGACATTTTTTCATTTTACACTGAGCAACATCAGCAACATGCAATTGCTTACTTAATGTATGATTTTATCAACAAATTTACCAATATTTTGGTACTATATGTCAACTTAACCTCTTGGATTTGTTGTATTGTATATTGTTGGAGTCGTAGATATTGTAGTTTTGATAAAAAAATTATTATGTAAAACAATTATGAACTGGTGCAATATTAAACAAAATTATTGTTGTTTTTTTACCTCTCGCCTCATATTCTATAAGAGAGGTATTGTAATGGGTCAAAATTTTCGAGTATGAGTTTTTGGTGGATAAGCACGTTTTAGGGTCTCTAGAATACGAATTTAATATTTTCACGATGATGTCTGTGTGTGTGTGTGTGTGCGTATGTATGTATGGACGTATGTGACGATTTTTCGTCCACGATAACTTAAAAAGTATCAAACCTTTAATAACAAAATTTCATATTTAAGGTTTTAATAAGGATCTTAACACCGGATAAGATTTTGGTAGAAATCCGCAAACCGGAAGTAGTACTTTTTGGAACTTGATATAGTTTTTCTTAAATAAATTGATACATTATTTATTTATGACAATTTTTGCAATTAAAAATAAAAGATAATATAATTATCTATGGGTACAGTTAATTTTAAATATAATTTGCTGAATCTGGTAGTATTTAGCAATAAAATAAAGTGCAACTAAGTACCAATATCTTGTTGTCCATGATATGAAATTTGTTTTTACTTAAAATTTGAATTATAATGTCAGTGACATTACAGTAGACATATTTTGCTTGCATCTTGGTTTACATTATCGTTCACGTATTACATGAACATGAAACTATTAAAATGTAAGTAAAACTATTTATTAGATTAGTAGAATAAGCAGAATTAGGCGAGAGGTCGTGTACTGGCCACAGCAGATTTTTTATACACAAATTAATCTTTTTGACGTTTATGTTCAGTTGGTATAGCATCATAACGAAATAAAAATAACTAGAAATAACTGTGAATTGCATCCAAGCCTTACAAAAATTAGAACATGTGCTATTCCATGCAACCGTTGCCTCAAGATTGCTTCTGCCTGTTGAACGTGCAATTTCTGTGTTACACTCATGCAATATTGAAGAAACTTGTCAAAAGTTGCACTTGCATCTCCAATATTGCTCAATGTAAAATGAAAAGAGTCATACTATACTTACTTAAAATCAATTAATATGTTAAACTAAATGTAAACATCTTTTGTACCTATACCACAAACATGTACAGATACTTAATGTAAACCACAATGCCGGAGCACAAATAGTCTAGCTACTGAAGTACTCTATATATAGGTACTAAATTTAAAAAAAACATTTGTTTATACCTTGTTACAAACAAGTAGTTAAAACATAATTTGCTACAGAATTGGAGAATTGTGTATCATATTCTTATTGAGTTATTGAGTACTTATCTGTTTAACTTTTTACCATTCGTTTATTTCGTATTAATGCGTATTAATGTTAATACAAATTTTATTTATTTATCTTCAAAATTTGTTGCTTTGCTTGTTGTAATAAAGACCTAAGAAGGAAGAGAGACAAATGTTTTCTTTGATATCTAAAGTACGTAGAGGTACAATATGCGAGCTATCCTATTAAGTAATCTAAGCCATTTAGCCGTATCTAAATCGCAATAGTGTGCACCTCTCCACAATTACTTCCCAACGTCTGCATTATCTCGTTCCCACCTCGGAAGAAATAAAGGTCTTCCACTTGACCACGGAAGCGCCGTAACCTCCATAGCTCGGAGCACTAGGTGCGCCTCACCTAACCTAACTTAACCTAACCTATCTACTCTGCGCGAACCGTTACAGCGTTACATGCATGTATATTTAAAACATCGTTGAGGCGAATTTAAAAATTCAGAACATTACACGATGTCCATGGGGATCGGGCGCTATTCATACGGGGAACTCGAGTGTGCTGTGCCTCTGTTAGGCTCGGTTCGTTGGAGATGTTCGCCCACGGCAAGTTCGGAGTTCGTGGTGCCCTGTGCCACTCCAGGACCGGACTGCGATAATTGTGGACATTATCAGAAATTGCGGATAATTGGAATTGTTAGCTAAGAAGCGAAGGTGGAAATTTATGTTTCTATTTGGAAGATATTAACGATGCTTTATTGAGAAATTTATAGGGAACAAGTTAGTTTCTATTTTAAATAGTTATTTACGAACCAAATGCGGATTTTTATCCCACATGAGCGGTTTTTTGAAACACGAGCGAAGTTGGAATGGTGTCTTTCTGCAAGAGGTTTGTACAATGTTTTTTTTGTAACGAATAAAACTAAAATCAAAACATTCAAGTTGTAGTTGTAGTCTGATCATTAAATCTTTTTTCGACTCACTACTACCGACAGATGGCGCGCTCCATTTAAGTTTTATTTTTAAATATTGGCGGTGGTATTGATAATTTGCATTAATTATAATTCCGGGAAGTAACACTTTTTAAACTAAATTTTATTATTTTTAAGTTGATTTTACTTTTTTGTCTAGAAAAATACCCGTGTTCTTTGCATTTTTCCTGATTGACATTTTCGATTGTCAATTGCGTGCTTAATATGTCATTTTCTAGGTGATGAGTACAAAAAATTGTAACCATTATCCTGTAAGAAACTCATACATCTGATCGCAGATATATCACCAAATACACGTACTTTATAATCTCTATTACTAACTAATGCGATAACACCAGATATACTGAGTACTCAACATTACCACCCCAGTTAATATAGTAGTTCCAACAACATCTTACATAAACATAACTTATTCATAATATATTCTTTAAATATCTTACAATCCTAATTATTAATATTTTATATAAACTGCTTGCACATATATCACACCTTTTGCCCAACTTGCTGTTACTCTTGGTTGTTAGTGGAGAGTGGAGAGTACATTACTAACGTACCTGGTTTCGAATGGCGTCGTCAGAACTTTTAATTTGCCCTTTGTCCTGTACAGTGCTTTTTATTTGAATGGTATAAAACATGTTAATAAAGTTCTCAGTTAACAATCATTCAGCAAACGTCTGTGAAACTTCATTGTTAGTCTGATAAAAAGTTATGCTGATTCATTTTTAAATCCATTCTTTGTTAATATTTGCGGTTTTAAATTGTATTTGTTTTATTTTAATTATACTATTGGGGGTACACGGTTTGCAGTATAATTACTAATTAATAAATAAATAGTACCTAAAAATTATCAGTAAATCTCGACGATTTACAGATTTGAATAAATTAGTTGGGATTATTTTAACCGTTTCATAATATTTATTGTGGGATTATATGTCTGCAATTTAATATCGATAACAAATAAAAATAGCAAATATGAATATTGGATAAATGCGTCAGTTCATTCTAACCATATTTGAAAAAACTGTGTTCTTTTTCAAAAAAGCTTATGATATGTTAATCCTATGTCAAAGGTAGAAAATGTATACCTATTTCTAATGAAACTGGTCTTGTCAAATTAATACCTGTGCTAGTTACCTAAGTATTGCACACACATTTGACTAAGATTTGACATAGACTGTAAGCGCTTACAAAGAATATGCATGTTCTACTTGCAAACATAGCCATTAGATTCAAATGTTCTATTGGAACCAAATAAAACGAAATTTAAATGTGTTGGTCCTTCCTTATTTTGCACAAAATTATGATAGTTTTAAGTTAGTCAAATAATCATTTTAATTTACACAATCCTATAAGACTCCGGTAGATAGCTCAGTGGTAAGGGGTTCGCCTAGCATGCTAGCGGTTCCCACTTCGATTCCCAGCACAATCGACAATAATACCACTGGGTCCGAGTGGGTGGATTCCACTATAATAACATCTACCATCCTGCAATTAGGAGTTAATCCTGTAGGTTGGTTACCATCAAAAATGAAAATAAAAATTCAGAGTTTGTTGTAACATGTCTTAGTACTAATACACAGTTGAAGTATCTAAAGAACGCAAAGAAGCAATTGTTGCGCACGAAAGAGTAACCCCCCCAATCTCTTCTCCATTCCCATTATCAGTTGAAAGTTTTTACTCCTCCGCAGTCCCTGGGAGTGATAAACCCTCCAACCTTAACCCACATCCGAATTTCGCTGATGCCGGACCTGCAAGGGCCGTAGCAAAAAGGGGGTTTGGCTTGGGATGATACGCTCGGCTCATATGTTACAGATGACAGGGATAAACGTCGATAAACCATCGGTTCAAATTTCGGCCGGGTATTCTGAGGAGCGTTCCGCAGCTCCCGAACGTGTCGAGAACTAAAAGTTAGGAGTTGGTAGTTGGGTCGCGGTGGCCATGAATACACAGTGAATAAGAGGGGGGCTCAAACAATCACATACACTCGGAGGTATTTGATTCTAGAGCCAGATTCATAAACAGAAGTAAATTTTCAATATTGTATACATCACCTTTTCAATACTTTTAAAGTTGCCAACTATATCCAATCTTAAAAACTACGTACGTTAGATGAGTATATTTGAAATACAAAATAAGCACATTCACTCGAAAGTATGATTATGAAATTTGGTTCATGTGGTAGATGCTAGATTCAAAATCAGACGTAATTTTTTAAGAGAGCATCATCTTTGAATGCTTTTAATGTTATTCCCTGTATCGTACATCAATCATATCCAATCATTAAAAAACTACGTACGTTACATTAGTACATTTGAAATAAAAAACTATGACAGTTTGAAGAAAAACTGAACCATCTGTGAAAGGCAATTAAGTAGTTGTTGTGTCTTACTCTGGAGTGACTGTAATAAACATTACAATCTACAGATCTACACAAAATCACAAGAATCTTCCCTATGGTGCATTTTTCATAAATTACATTGAGTATGCCCATAAGTTGACGGTTGATAATATATTAATATAGCGATGTCACAGTTTTAAGACTATCGCACTTATGTTATATAAAAGGTGTAATTAGTTGTAGGTATGTACTGAATTTCAACTTATTCCTAATGCCTATATGGTACACTGGTCGAGGAGCATCGAGGAACCTCAAGGAACTCCTCGATGAAACGATAGAACGCACCCCGTCCTCGACGAAAAATAGGGGCGCCGCTATTTTCATCGAGTTGTTCCTTGATGAAACGAATGTATCTCATTTCAGATGCATCTTTTGTATCTGATTTCGCGCAAAACCTTGATGTATTTGTCACTGATGAAATAGAAATCCATCGATGACGGGTGCGTTCTGTTATTTCATAGTGGAGTTCCTCGATGCTCCTTGATGCTCCTCGACCGGTGTGCCATAGGCATAAGGGAAGTGTATACATAATTATTAATGTTAGTAATTCCTTAAACGATAATGTTTGTTTATATCCACCTGGTTCATCTCCTAAATGCCAGAAGACTTATCATTGCAGTTACCATAAAATAATCATTCATCAACAGCCATGTAAACATGTCCTTGAATGGTAAATGTAAAAATAAATACGATATGAAAATAAAAGACTTACAAAAATGAATACTTCAAATTGAAATAACCACATGAACAATTCAAAACAACACCCACAATTGTATAAAGAACACGACTCGTTTCCTAAACAATCAGGACAATATCCGAATTCCAGCTAAATTTAAATTCTCAATTACGAGAAGTTTGCGATTCCTTCGTCTCTCTGTATCCGCCTTCCATTTCTACCCACGGAGTTACCGCTACTCGGGAATATCTAGAAGCCCTGGTAAACAAAAGCGAGTTTGGGTTGTTTAAAACAAATACTTGTTGTTGATTTTGTTACGCATATTATGTCAGATTGTTACGATTATAAATCAGTTTATTTTGCCGCTAACTCGGCGAATATTTATGATGAGTTTCAGTATCTAGTCAATTACCTAAATAATATTATAGAAACAAATAATTAATGTTATGCTTAAATTGTGAACTAAACTTTTTTGTCCGAAATATGCTTATCAAAATGGACCAATTATGTTTCGTACAAAGTGAAATTTTACCCCATTTGAGCGATAAACTGTTTTCGAAACAAAAAGTTGTTATCAAATAGGTTACTGGTACGAAATTACCCATGGCTTTAATAATGTAATGTAGTCTGCATGGCAATTGGACTAATCAAATTCCGTTAAACAATTCATATAAAAACAATCGAAATATCAACATTTAGGGCAGAGATAACGCGGTAATAAGCGAATTATAAAACGCTAACTTCAAAGCGGAGTACACACGAGTCATGAACAGCAAACAAAATTTGTTTTAGTTCTCGTGGTCCAACGTTTGCGTTGCACGGCCCTCTATTTATAGAACCATATGCCCTGAAAGGAGCACCTGGTTCAAGCTTTGAAAACTGCAAAGGGTTATTTATATTTAATCGTGTTTGTTTACTGGCCTGCATCGAATCATTATTCACTAGTTTTTACTAGACGAACTGTATATTCATAGCGAATAGTCTGACGTTTGAAAAACGAGTTAATCTTGTTTGTAGAAGGGTTAAAGAGGAGTCACAATATTACACCCCTTTTAAAAGTTTGTTAGCGATGCAAATGAAATATAGCTACATAAAATGTACATTTGAATAGGATGAAATGTTTCTAGGATCGTGCGGTTTGTATTTAAAAAAGATCATTTAAATGTTAAATGGAATTACTATTGGTTTTTAATTATTCACGTTTCTGATTTCAATTAAATATGTATGAGTTTTAAATTAGTGTACATGCATTGAATATTATATTTCTATTTAAAGTTAATAATTAAACGAAAATCAATATTACCTACTTATACTATATTTTATGAAAAGTTTTAATTAATTCAATAATATTTAATTTAACATTTCAGTTTTTATAGCTGATGTAACTACTAACTAATTAAAATATTCAATATACAAAATTGTCAAGTTACAAACCTAGTAATGAATTGGATTTCATAGAATAGGTACTAAGCTTAAAACTTGACAATATGGGAACACGCCACTGCGTCAAATTGCCGTAATGTCAAATACCCGCTGTGTCCAATTGCCGCAATGTCAAATTGCCAAAACGCATCCCCACCACTTACATATTGTAATAACGTATGCAAATTTATTTCGACACAGAGGCAATTACAATAGTAGATTTGACGTACCGAGTTTGTGGGGCCCTAGTACGGTTTTGTTAGCTTTGTTAGTGTAGTTAATACCAAAACCGAGTTTGTGGGGCTCTAGTACAGTTTTGTTAGCTTTGTTAGTGTAGTAAATACCAAAACCTATGCCCGATTGCCAGTATGTCTAAATATTGCTGTTGTGCCTGATTTCCACTGGGTCAAATTGCCTCTGTGTCGAAATAAATTTGCAGTAGTCTCTTGACATACGTTATTACAAGTATGTAAGTGGTGGGGATGCGTTTTGGCACAGTGGCAATTTGACATTGCGGCAATTGGACACAGCGGGTATTTGACATTACGGCAATTTGACGCAGTGAAATGCACCCGACAATATTTGAATTTCATTTTTATTTGTCGGCCAGTCTCAATTCAGACTGTATATAGTATCTACATTGACAGTAGTATATCATTTCTACTTTTCACATAATTAAACATTAGAGTTATACTGCAGAATATAGTAGTACTTAATTTATCAAATTATGAACTATTAGGGTAGCATAAAATTAGAAACAGCACTATTTTTACCAGGTGAAACTTTCGGCAACCCCCCATATATTTTTAGAATTAATGAAATAGTAGTAGCTCTGATAATTGCAGCTTAATGGCGGTTTTGTAGCGGTTAATATATTTAAGTAAAATTACAGGGTCCGACATTTCGGGGTAAGGCAGAAAATATGTAGTTCCCGATTTCGAGGTCCGTATACCTAGCCGGCAAAACTACCAATTAAATAAAATTTATTCCCCAACTAAAATTGTAACATCTGTAAAGTTGCTCTATAAATTTAATAAAAAGACAAGCCGACGTTCGAAATTACACTTCGTCCAATAAACGATACCATTAACATTTAAAGAATATAGGAAATTTACATTGGAATACCATCTCAGCAGCCGAACTACGCTTCCGTGCCCTACTTTGTCAAATTCGATCTTCTGCAGCGGAAACCAGAAGAAGAGAAATTCTTCCCAATAGAATTTATGTCAAATTAATTTAGCCAGTCTCACAGATTTGTCCAAGTAGCTAACGGAATTTCCTAAATATTTTCCTATTAACTTCGATTCTTTTGAACTTTATCTCTTTTTCAATCTATAAATCATTTGAGATTTAATTTTAACTGTTTATCACTACTGTTTGACACTGATATTTATTAATTTAGCCATTAATTTGGTTATGTTATGCAATCAGAATTTTATAAATTTCTTAAAAACGACTTTTACAGTTATATTTCACTTTAGATTTGAACTGAATCGGAAATTCCTTATGTTTTCCTAAATAATCTAAATGACAATTTTATTTTTAATTTCATTTACAAAATTTTGTTATTTAAATTAAAAAATCTTTATGATTTATTTCACATCGATTCTGATTTTTATAAAACAAGCATTACCTAATTATAAAATGTTAATTAGATTATTTCTAAATGTTTAAATTTCGAAATTTAATTTTAAAATTCCAGTTAAAAATTCATTGGCGCAAATTGTTTAGCAAACGCAAATAATTTTTTTCTGATTGGCCCGTAATCCCGTAAATTATTTATGCGAACAAATTTAGTCAATCAATAATATATTTCCAAAATTTCACGCTATGGGAAGAATATATTAAGATAAATTTATTACTCAAAGAGATATAAAACAGGTCTGTTTTTTATTTCCAGGAAGTAGGGTTAAAAAGGGATAAAATAATGTAGAAGGCGTCATTAATTAAAAAAGCACGGAAGTATGTGTAGCAGGTTGCCCTAATTATAAAGTTATTAATTGAATAACAGCACTGCCATTGATTATAATTAACGCCCTTATTTTCTGTAATTTATAGTCCTTCCCGTAGCCATCTACCGGAGTAAAATTAAACTAAAGCACCCGGCTGCAAGAACGCCAACACATATATTCATCCATGTTCCATGTACACTTCATTAAAACGAAACTCAAATGTGTTATCATAAATCGTAGGTGTCCGAGTTCGAATTTTAATTATACTTGCTTTAGTAACTATAGCAACGAAGCTGCTCTATGTACCTTGTAATTAATTATTAAATAATGAACTAACATTGTATTTTTAGACTTAAAAATGAGTGGGAGACGAGTATGTTTCCTTGAAAACATTTTTCAAACAATACGTCATTAGGGAAGTTACTTTTTAAAATGTTTTTAAAATTATTTTTAGACCCAGATATATTTTTAATGAGAATTTTAATTAATATTTACATACTGAATTAATTAAAGATAAATGTTTGTTTAATAAAACCATATTAATTTTGCACTTTAAATATATTTAGAGTATAATGCTCTCTAAAATCGTTACTTTGCGAACTGATTTGACTCCGCAAAAAAGTATACAGTCCTTTAAAATAATGTAACTTGTTTGATATGGTGATTACGAATGTAAAAGAATTTTTTTTAAATTCGAAAAATTAAGGGTTGTTTACCTAAAACATTTTTTCTAGTACTGCACTGAATTCGCTTTCTTATTAAAGTACTGCGAAAGAATAATTACACAATTCAATTATTAGCAGTTATTTATAATAGAATTTTATTTAATTAATAACTTTAACATAATCATCCACCCAGTGGCAGTGGCAATGAAAAATTTTGGACTGGGAAACATGGAAAATAATTTTGAGATTTAAAAAAAATTCATTTTTATTCGTAATCAGCAATCAAACAACATATACCATTAACGTATGTACCTGAAGTTACCTATGAAACACCCTGTATAGGGGAATCGCTGAAACAGCCTACGGAAGGTATCTAAAAATGTAATTAAATTATTTTGAGTTACCGATAATATATAATGATAATATAACACGTGGGAATTTTAACTTATTATTGATTTTTGTGTAGGTATATTTGTTACAAATTTACCAGTTACATATTTGTAATAATGTTTTTTTACGAAATAATGACGTACTTCGACTGTTTGACGATGTCACTTGCGTTTATAACCAAATATCGATACACGAAATTCGTTTGGCAACGACGTGTCAAATGGCAAAACAAACTAATATTTGCAAACATAAGAGGGTTATTCCATATTCCATGTATCAACCCCGGAAAAGAGGAAAAGCGGCGAGAAAACCACGTAACAATGCAGGAAAGCCCAACAATATGTTATTGTCATTAATAAATACATATTGTATTATATAACATTCGATAAATCGTATTAAAAATTAATCGCGTTTATTTGTTTATTTTCCTTTGTGATTAAATAAATAGCTTTGTTTGCTATTTGAGTTACACGCAGACTTTAATTTATTGTTTATTCGGTAAACATAATAAATATTTTTCGAGCAGGAATTTTTCACCGCATTGCGTTTCACAGGGATTTTGAGAGCGTTTGTTACTTTGTCCTAATTTCACTGCGTTGCGATTTAACCCGCATTTTGGAATGATAAAACATTTAAAGCGTATTGTATTTTCTTTTTGATAAAACACAACTGGGACCCAAGTTAATTATTTTCTCTTTGCAAATACACATCATGGTATTAGTGATGCTAATTACTTTCTAATTTGCATTATTCAATATAAAACTCCGAAAATAGATCTGATTTTATTTCAGATATGTGCTTGTACACATTTTTTGGTATTTGAAAAGTTGGGTTACATCAATTATTTTGTGACATATGACATTTGAATAATTGTTGCCAACGTAAAATCTCTATATTTTATTTGCCTTTTTAGCAATAAAATAATGCTTTTAAACATAATTAATTATTAAATAACAGTTGATTTAATGTTTTTAGTAATTATTTGTCATAATAAAAACATAATTTGAACGCATTAACAATTTTTGACATATTTGACTTTGAATTTCATATCCACACCTGGTGTGGATATGACATCCCTATCCACATATGATAGTATGAAGATATGTTGCCAAAATCCAGTAGGGAGTAGAAAAAAAAATTAACTGCTGACATCAAAATAAAAAAATTGTCAGACATTTTTTATTATTATTATTTTATTATTTTAATTGACGTTATTAAAGAAAAACCGAAAAATTGTCAATATTTTGATGTTAACAATTAACGAAAAACAATAAGTTACAATAAATTTGAGATTATAGAAATTTCTTTAAAATCGACGTATTTAAAGCATGATCGAGCGGCCTTAAGTGACATATTTGTCGTCAAGAGTGTAGCTTGTAGTTTGCCAAGATAATTGAAAAGATTTTTTTTAGATGTTTGAGGCTGTAAGTAAATTTAAGGATTACGATCTAATTAGAATACAGGTTGTTCCACAACTTAGGACAAAAAATTAAAGGGTATAATACTGTACGACGTGCTGATCATGAAACAAAGATAAAAATTTTAAATTCGCAAAAAATTGCTTTGTATTTCAAGCAAACATTTGTTTGTCACTGGTCGGTAGTTATTTTTAATAATTTTTTTCAAATCTTCTACAATAAAAGCAATTGTTTACATAATATCACATCTAATACTAATAAATGTCAAATTATCAAGTATACCTACCATAAAAACAGTGATACTTAAAATGTACACATTTCAAGTAAACTACCCTTAACTTTGCGAATTTTAAAAAAATTCTTTTTGTTTCATGATCAGCACGTCGTACAGTATATACTCTTTAATTTTTTGTCCTAAGTTGTGAAACAACCTGTATATCTTATATTTTGCGAAGATTTTAAAATTGACATATTTTGTGCGTCGAATTCAGAACTGTAAATAAACCTGCAAACCTGAAACATTACACAAACTAACGCAATTCCATCAAAGAGCGCTGAAAATCCGTCTGTACGAATGTGTTTTATAGAAACAGTTTCCTGTGAGTTAAACTAGTTCCGTCTGATATCTGGTTTTGATGGCAACACATACACAGAACTCATACAGCGATTCATGTAGTACATTAAACACTTTTTAATCGTCATTAATGTTCATACACCCATTTTGCGCACTTCATCTAAATTCATAGCATTTATAAATCATGTAACCCTTTCCCTTTTAAGCAGGGGCAAAGCCAAACACCATGTTCATAACACAACAAAAGTTTCTACCACACCGGAACTTGCAATAAAAGAATTCGGCAAAACGCAGTTTGATTTATTCCCGGGGTAAGATTAATGTAACACTCCATGATTAAACATCCCAACAACTATTCACAGTTAACTGCTGCAACTACTATAATCAAATCAGCCTTGACTGGCGCGGGACAATTGAAAAACCTTTGTTGAAGATCAGAAAGCAATGACAATTGCTCGTCACACGTCATAAAGTCCCTATAGGCTACACGAATCACTGGCACTGGTACCAACTTGACGTAACAACGGGGTGGTAATGAGAGCTATAATGGAAGGCAGGTTGACGAAGCCATGTGGTCAACGAGGGTGGCTTTGAGCGAGAAGGGCTGTTTCTGCCCAAAACGTTCTGGGAGGAATTGCGAATTTGAGAATTGCAATTTTTGCCCATAACCTTTTATGTACCTTATCTATCCTTAAAGAGTAGGTACGTGATCTTTACTCGTATTATAGCTTTGCTACTCTTTATTTATACCTGCATAAGTTATCCTGACTTAGAAAGAGCTCAGGGGTTCAACTTTAATCAATTTAAAGTTCTACAAAATTAACTCGCTTTAACTTTGTTTATTATTAATCCGATTAGTAAATTGGATTTTCTTATATAGAAGCCTTTTAATCACGTTTAGCCTAAAATACTAGATTCTTCAGGTTTGAATTTAGATCTCTTTGATAATTAATTAAATATTAGTAGCCTGTTTACGTTGCATTCTACAGATATGTATTTTATTTATACGTAGATATAGTGTACCTATTATTAAATTATTTTAACTTATTTGCCATGACGTTCAACACGATAACACGAGTAATAATCCATTCTATATTGGATTAAAATTCATTTTCAAATAGTATAAAAATATGCTATTTAACTACGTGAAAATCCAATATAGCTTACATTTAAATTAAAAGTTGCTATCATAATATCTCGGAAACCGTCATCTTGAAATTTATTCTGACATCATTTTAAGTTTCCCACATCAAATCATGTAACTTTAATATAAAACATTTTCGATATTACTTAATCAGTTTCGGTAACTCTTTATAATAATAATAATAATTTTATTAAGGTATAATATATATACAATACCAAGATTGCATGACCAAGTCAACAGCAAATACATAATACAAATGTGATAAAGAAATTAGACAATTATTGATAGTTACAATTCAGTACAGTCTAGAAATTCATATATACTATTAAAACAATGGTTTTGTAGCATACAGATAACAGATTTTTTGAAATTATTTGTGGGCTCATTCTTATATTGAGTTTATTAAAAAATAATGGCCCCCAATGGTCTACATTATTTTTACATTTGTTTAGGTACAAAATTATTATTATGTCTAGTTTCGTGTATATTAATACAATAAATTTTATTGCCCAAAAAGCTTGTAGGATAATTCAAAAATATTCGCTGTCGATATTTAAAGTTAATTTTTACCCTAGCTTTCATTACTACGCAGAAATTATGAATAATTTTAGCAATTTATACTGACGACTCGAAGAAATATTTGCTAAATTTTCAATTTCAACAAAAAATAAAATTTATTACTGCAAAACTCTTCCTCGTGGAAGCATTTTGATCGGCAGAAAATAACTTGGACGAAACATCTTAAAACTCCGTTTTGGACCAAACCGCCTCCCCATGCGGTCAAGAGTATTGTTCGGAAAATTCGTCGTTCCGAATCGACGATTCGAACCCTCGAATCTGCGTTAATTTCATGCATAGGCTGCTGTTGGTAGCAGACAACGCTACCCTGCTACCCTATCTGACGGCTTGTCGTGTTGTGTGTATGTATGTGTGTCGGGATGTATGACGAGGGTGGATGAGTTGTTACCAACAACGCGACGTGAAATGACGGCCCTGTCAGAGAGTGATGATAACTGGCTGATTTTGTGAAATGGATTTATGAAATCAAGGACCGGGGGAATTGTGGGCGAGAACTGCAGACGGGGAGATTTTTAACAGAATTTTAATAATTATTGTAATTAGATTTGTAATTATTGTAATTGCCAAGTAAACTGTGCATGACTGCACACAATGTTATCATTTCACTCCTATACATTAATTATTTATTGTATTTCAAACCATTGCCAGAAAGTCGAATCGAAGTCTGAATCCTGTTTTGAACCTATATCTTTCTCAAACTCACTGACGATTCAATTTAGCGGCGCTGCTATTAAACAGGCAATTCTCACAAGAATTTTTTTAAATTTAGAAGCATGAAAGAATCCTCAATGAATCCTTGTAGGTATGAACAGGGCATAATTTAACTGCGTATTTTATCTTAATTTACAAGATGTTTCAAATCATAAAGAAGTAGGTACTTCGACCATATATAGGTATAGACAGATATCACTCAATTCTGTAGTATACAATGTTGTGAAGGCAAGAAGTACGGCAGCAGAGAGCAGCAGTTATAGGCGGGGAAAGGAGGTGAGGACACGATTGAGTGTTGCACATTGCTGACTTCTGGTTTGTTGTCATGGAACAGAAAATGAAAATAGGCAAACTGCAACACTTCAAGGTGTCTGCATGTCTTACTACTCTTCACACCGCTACGCTAGTTCTTTGCTTCACAACAAAGCCTTGCGTTATTTGTCTATTCCGATATATAGTCGAAGAGTTGGTAGGTACAAAACATTAAAAAACTGACTGTCCAACGTTACAAATTTTGACGATGCAGCACCTACATATTAAACTCAGTTATTTATCCAATAGTTGTTTAAAAAAAAAAAATTATTATTAGTCTATTTTATGCATCATACGAGTAGATTATAGTAACAAAATCAAAACAAAATATCATAATTTATTAGCAACTGTATGGATAGATGAATTCAAGTTGTTTTTCAAGAAACTTAAAACTTTATTGAAATAATTGACAATGTGTAAAATACTATTTTCTGCTTGTTTGTTTGAAACACTATAATTGTGCCTGGTAATTAATTTACATTTATCAATAAAAATTCAATTTGTATCCAATCTAATTGAAGGAATAGTTTTCACACAGGTGTGCTGGAGTAATTCATTACTACATTGAAAATTACTAGAACCTAGATGTAATGTAGCAGATAAAATCAGAAATACGGGTGAACCTAAATTTACTCAAGTAAAAAAATGTGTGTGCACTTATTGCGTTTTCTTGGTAAAGTGAGGTTAATTTGTTTCTTGACTATGTCAATAAACAATAAATTTGAATATGTAAATTAGAAAAAGTCATAGAAAATTTATAGAATACAGACGAATAATCTATAAACATATTAAATTAGTTTCTCAGTGAAGGTGGGTATTGACTGAAAAAGCTTCAAAACACAGTTTGCAAGAGAATCTATTAATAAAATGTTTCGTGTCGGTGTATTTCAAAACAAACCAAATATAGGTACCTACCTAACCTATATTTGGTTTGTTTTGAAATTTTTATAATCTGTGTTTGCAATATCATTCCCTTTGCTTTGCGTACAGGTAATTAATGTCTATTTTAAACTTAACAGCAATTTAGAGTTAATGATCTTTTCTTAATTAAAATCGCAGACATAAAAATAATTGGTAATGTAAAAGACAAGGTTTTTGCTCTAGAAGCATAATTCATGTCTTTGCTCTTAAATCAGCTATTGAGAAAGTACATAAAGGGCAAAATACTTGTCGGTAAATTAAAAGCAATATCATCCGAAGAGCTAATTACTTTAGACATAATAATGCCCGGATGGGGGACAAGTGCTTTTAAGAGGATAATTATATGTTGACTATTTTCTCATCAAGAATATTGTTTTTGTTGTCACACAAAATAAAATGATATAGAGCGTGCTTCATTAATAACGAAGGAAGAGGTAGAGAACATTATGCAATAAACAATTTTTTTTAGAAAACATCAATTCATCCTAAATTCTATACACTCTATTTTAAAAGAGGAAAATATTTAAACGTTTTTAAATATTGGTTTATTATTTTAAATACAGGGGTGTTTCCCCGTACTTATGGATCAAACTTTAAGGATACCTATATGTAACACGTTCTACTCATAACGGAACAAAAATAATTTTTTTAAAATTTGCAAAATTCGTCACTGGTTTCATTAGGTACTGTGAAAGAAATAGAATAATTGAAATTAATTTATCAACGTTGGATTAGATAATTACGTACATTGTTAATATTCGAATAAAACAGTACAAACCAGCTATGAAACCAGTGGCACTCAACATGTTTCTTTTAAGTAAACCACCCTTCCCACTTGACAAAATAAAATCCCCAGAACATTTCAAGAATGTGAACATCCCGGCTTGTAACTTGCTATATTTCCCTATTAACATCCTATAAATATCCTAGCGATTGTTAATGTCCGCCCTTAGTAACATCCCTAGGATGTGGCTAGGATAGACTTAAGTAATATCACTTAAAGGACAAGAATAAGATATTTCTAAACATCCCATGGACGATTATTGTCAAGTGGGTTAATTTTGCGAATTTTTGAAAAATTCGTTTTGTTCCGTTATCAGTAGTACGTGTTACATATACCCTTAAAGTTTGATCCATAAGTACAGAAACACCCTGTACAGTCCATTCAAGTGTTCGGCATAAGTATACGGATTTTAAATGTATATAGGCTTATTTAATTGCTTCGTTCGCCTTTCGCTTATTAAGTTTGAAATACGATGCGAAATTTATATTTATTTAAATTTTACACGCATTTCTACACAAACATTAAAACACTCATAATGTTGAATGTTCAATTCGCAATACTCAACTTATAAAATAAACACAACTAAGTTTCCTATTACACGGAACTTTACGAATATTATTGTTTGCTCTTGTTGTTACATATTTTGTATAAGTTATGAATAGCTTTATAGAAATACAGAACCATAAACCTGTAATTTTTATGTTGGTCTTTTCACAGTAAATTGATTTTTAAACGGTATGAAGTTATTAGTTAGGCTGAGCTTTACGGTCAAAATGAATTAAAATTCAATATCAATATTTGAAATAAGTACACAACTCGGATTGTAAAATGCATGTAATACCATGAAGCGTGACGAGGTGAGTTAGTTACTTTACACTGTCAGAATCTAAAGGCAGAATTACATAGTTCAAGAACTTTGTTACAATTTTTCGTGGTTTATTCTGAATATTCTTATTAAACTGGCTATTGGAAATTTATTTTTTAATACGATCAAAGTTATAATATTATAAAATATGAACTAAAATTTACGAAGAATTATTATTTATTTATCTTCTATTTTAAAACGGATTTGAAAAATTCGATCGATTATTTCACATATCCCGACATATCCGATCTTTGTTGACAACATATTAAAATCACCTTTTTTTACAAATATTGCAGTTTTTTACAAATATGAGTAGGTACCAAAATTATAAATTATATTTCCCCTTAAACACAAAATTCTATAAATTTAAAATAAAAATTAATTAATTTCCTTGGCTGGTTTGTTAATTACTGTATAATGTTACTACTTAGGAGAATTTGTTGTTCTTAAATAAAATTTGGCTGCATCCCAGTACCGTTGTTTAAAAGATTAAAAATAAAAGCTTTCTGGTAAAAGTCATTGTTAATTAATGTGTTGTAATTATAACAAGATGAACAATTTATTGCAATATAATCATCACTAGATAATTAAGATTTAAAAAATATCATAACTGACATTTATTTCGAACTACTATAAATTAATATATTATGTCATATCGCATAGAAAAGAATCAGATGGGCAATATAACGAGTAGGTTGTTATAGTACAAATACATTTCATCTACCTAATAATCATTAGCCCTTTATAAGGGGGTTATTGCAGTCACACAATGGTCAAAACCACAAGCCTGAGATGCGCCAGAGCATACAATACAACCCGGCTAATAAGCTTCGAAAAACTCTTACTCTACCAGTAATCTTAAACGATTGTGGTTTTGGGCATTGTGTGACTGCAATAAGCATTTACCGATTATTAAGTATTTGATGTATACTTGGACTATACCAACATTACTTTCATATACTACCAGTCAAACAAAATTATTTAGTAACAACTCCAGATTTAAGTAAGTAGATTCACTCAATTCAGATTGACGTAGAAAATCCCATTTTGTAAAATATTTTTCTTGGTATAATCGAGAAGCTGTGCACAGATAACAATACTTCCCCTTTAAAGGTCTCCGAAAACAAGAACGCAATTTATAAATTTTATTGATTAAATTTTTATTGGTACAAACTCAGTCCATCTCAAAATCTTGTACATTCTCTAAATATTTGGTGCGCCTCTAAATTTCATTACTTCCCTCAGATTCCTCATCTTACATAAACTCCCTTTAAGATGAATGATTATCATCCATAACTAAATTATTTTTGTAGTGCGTTCCTGACTAATGAATTGTTATTGAAAACGTTGAAGACAGACTAAGGACGTGATGAGTATACGTAAAGTGTTCCGTCATTCATATTGTAAACGTTGCTCCTCTGTTTATTAGTTTAAGTAGAGCATACTACAGTAGGGGGTACGTACAAACAACTGCTGTGGTTTGGGGTAGACAAAGCTCTCGAGATATTTAACACCGTTTTTTGTTTGGGAAACAAAAAAGTTTGAAACAGTTGGTCGTGATGAATGTGGAAATATTTTTAGAATTTGGATATTAAAAGAGCGTAACCAAATGGGGGAGAATAAGATTCAGGGTCGAATTCGTAACATAGCTCAATTTTAGAGGGATATGTACTCACATCCTTTAACGTTCGAGGCCTACCACAAGGATCTATTCTGGGTCCGGTTCTATTTATATTATATGTAAATGATCTCCAGGACAATGTAATTTGTAATAAAATCTGCCAATTCGCCGATGATACATCTTGTGTAGTAAGCGCAGGCTCTATGTCTGACTTTTCTGTTCAGGCCTCACGTTGCATTAGTACCATGACAGATTGGTGTGAACAGAACGGTTTACTATTAAATTTTGATAAAACAAATCTCCTAATATTTAGTTCACGTATAAACTCAACTGAAAGTCCCTTAGTACATACGGGTATTAATAATAAGTCAGTTCCGGTTGCATCAAGTACTAAATTCTTAGGCATGTTAGTAGATCCAAATCTAAGGTGGCATGCGCAGGTTGATTATCTCCATTGTAAATTATCCTCAGAATTTTATATCATATATAAACTAAAAAACTCAATTAGTACTATAACTTTAAAAACCTATTACTTTGCTAATATTCAAAGTAGAATAAGATACGGTATAATATTCTGGGGAAATACATGTCATGCCAAAAAAATATTTGTACTACAAAAAAGAATACTTAGAAGTATGGCGAATGTGTCAAATAGAGCTCATTGTAAACAAATCTTTATAGAGTTGGGAATTCTAACTGTGCCTTCTCTATATATTTATGAAATAGCGATCTTTGTGAAATTAAATATGACCATGTTTAAGCTCAATAAAGATTTGTATTCAAATATGGAAACAAGAAATCAACTTAAGCTTAATGTTCCTGTTCACAGCACTCAGTTTTATGCAAATAGCTCTTATTTTAACGCAATAAAAATCTACAATGCTATTCCAAGTAATATTAAAAACCTAACTAACATTAATAGCTTTAAGAATTCACTAAGATCATTTCTTATAAATAGTTGCTACTATGATATTAACCAATTTATGTAAGTACCAGCTACATTTGTTTTGACAGTGTCTTGTATATACATTCTGTACTGTACTTTATAGACAGACAATAAATTATTATTATTATTATTATTATTATTATTATTATTACAAGTTATCCATGGCAGAAAACAGTCAAAAACATTGATTCCGCACGCTATTCTATAGCGTTTATAATTTTGTTAAACATAATAATAACAAATAATTTATGTTTAATCTCTATATCTCTATAAAAATTTTAATATTTAAAAGAACTTTTTCTTTATATTTTAATAGGAAAGGATAGAACATGATAGCATGGTTGAATTTATAAAAAACATATACAACATGCTTTTTACCCAACTTGAGTGTGTAATCCTCATATATTGTGAATCAACTGTATAAATATATAGACTATTAAAAATATATAATACAGGGCGATTTAGAATTTCGAATTATTTTTTTAAATCGCAATTTTAATTTCCAACTGTTGGTTCCAAAAATGTGCTCCTGCCCTTAAATCTACGAATTACAAAAAATTTAACAATATTTCTACTATATAGGCAGATATATTTTAATTTTTAGGTCTAATAAAATTGAGTCTTGTTATACAGGTGGGCCATAAGTCACTCAACATTGTATTTTGATATAATTTTTTATATGTATTTTTATTGAAAATGAATAATTTTGATTACAAAAGATAGTTTTAATCATGAAGAGTTTAAAAATAATATCTTTTAGATGCCTGTCATCAGCCTCTTTGCAAGCTGGTGCTCTTTGCTGTATACCTGTCCATAACTGAAGTCAAAACTGGTTGATCAATCGCAATAATTTAAGATCTCCAAATCGTGAAACGATACGGTTACCAAAAACCGTTCGCAGCAAATTTATTGTTTCCCTTGCAGTATGGGACGTAGCTTCGTCTTGTTGAAACCACATTTCTTCAGTTATATGGACCAGGTACAGCAAAGAGCAGCAACTTGCGAAGAGGCTGATGGCAGTCATCTAAAAGATATAATTTTTTTTTAACTTTTCATGACTAAAACTGTATTTTGTAATCAAAATTATTCATTTTCAATAAAAAAAAAATAAAAAAATAATATCAAAAATACAATGTTCAGTGACTTATGGCCCAGCCTGTATTTTCGTATATTTAAAAAAATATGTAAAAGGTAGCTAATTTACAATAACCCCTATACAATAAATCGTAAGAAACAAAGCCCATTCCTCTCTACAAATGACCAATTCCATATCTCTGTCGCACATGTGCGGTGCTTGTGGGGTTGTCAGGGGTTAGGCAGGGGATGTCACGTGTCACTCGGTCGACTGGACACCCCACCAGCCTGGGACAGTTTTAAACAATCGCTCATAATGAGGGTGTGCGCTGGGACGCGTCAACCACGCATGCGCAATGTGGAGACACGTTCGTTTGTCACCGACACTGCCCTGGTTTTGACGCTCGCTCCCTGGTAGACAGGGGCGGACTGGAACTATTTATGGGTAGGGTGGAATCAAATTTCAAGAGAACGAAACAGTTTTATGTAATTTATATATTTTTTATCACTCACAGATCAATTAATTAGTATAGTACGAATTAAAATGCTTCTTAAATGGATTAATATAAAAATCCCAGTCACGGCTAATTGTTTCATAATTTATTGAAAGAAACCCCCAGTAGGTTGAAACCGGAAATATAATTAAAATGCCGACTGAATTTCAGAAATTTTTCTTCGAGGGTTTACTGCGCGGGTTTAAGTTTAAGGGTATCGACTTGTTTGTCCTAAGGTAACGGTAACGCATGGAAACATTCGCCTAAAATACGTAAAAGCAGTATAGCAATTTATAAAATACTCAAGAAGTTTTACAGATAAAGCAAAATTTCATAAATTTATTTATAGACGAAGAATGGAACTAGGCTTATGCCTAATTACATTTTTTAATAAATCTCAATAATAAAATATATCATGTAAAAATTGCTTAAAACGCACTTTTTAATTAATTTTTTATATGGATTTTTTTCATTAGTTCTAACCTAGATTAATTCTTTCACAGACATCTAATTCCCGTTTTTCCTTCAAATTTGTAATATACAATGAGTGAAGTAGAAACTGCTAGACCTCTAAACATGCAATATGCAATAATTTGTTACGGAGACCATTAGGTAGCGTTGTTTAAATTTCATTATAGTTCTTCAAATGTATGGTACAGAAAAATTTCAGTTAGATTCAGGTAGTCCGTACTAAGGAAGTAAACTTGGATGATTTAAAGTAATGTTAATGTTGAATTAGTAATACAAAAACACAAGCACCCAAGAATATGATAAGTACAATTGAGGATCTACTTAATCAAAAATTTATGTCAGCCAGTCCTTAAAATAATAAAAACTATAAAACAATACTGTTCTAATCAAAATGGTAAAATTTCTCTTATAAATCTTTTCCACCATTCTGTAATTCATGTTTCTGGTTGAGTGGTAAACAGTCTCAAGTCTAATTTATATCGACGGCATTTTTGGCAACTTGTGTCCCAACTAAAGTGGAAAATCTCTTTCTTTTTTCCTGAATAAGGCCCTGGCCGGTGAATCTTGGCTTGGCAGGCTGTCGAATCATCGGTGGTAGCGGGTGGATAAACAAACCTTAACCTCTACAGCCCTTGTCATATGCCGTGCAGCCTACAGACAGTCTGGAAACAAGGGCTACAATGTTTATCCACGTCCACAAGTCGCGTAGAGCCGCTGACGGAAACATTGCTCGAAAAAGTGTGAAACAAATCCAAATATATAACCACGCAGAAAATAGCTCGAATGAGGAATAATAACAGCTGTTATGATGAAGAAAACATGAAATGTTACCATATTCTTCTTACAAAACTGGCTTAAAATTTCACTAGGTAACTTGAGGGTTAGTAAGATATTAGGTACAAAAAACAATTAGGTATACTCGTAGAATTCATGTTTTTGAATAAATAAACTTATTGAAGTTTGCTTTATATTTATTTAAGTCTTCCTAGTATGTAATTGTTCATTTATGTCATGGATACCGGTACTTTACATAATACATTATGCCCTAGGGCATTAACACTTAACATAACCATGGTAATATTGACATCACAAATTAATATATTTGTTGACTGTTGCTACTAAAATTGCTAACAAAATTTGAAACGTTAAAACAAAAATGCCTCGCCTGGAATATTTTAAATAAAATACTAACTCATAAAATATTATATGCATCACGGACATAATTGATTTTTATAGACCTCGGGCGAAAACAGACCCTCGGGCCAAAGGCCCTTGGTCTTGTAAACATGTCGCCCTCGAAAGAGCATAAACACCATCATGATGCCCTTGATACATAAATAACTATCTATTAATTATTAAAAATGGCACCTTTTTGACTTGATAAGGGAAGGGCAACAGTTTCATAAGAAACAAACAAGTGGCAATAATTTACCAAATTCATTTTTATTGGGTATAGATAATTTGGAAGAAGTACATATGATTGTATAGTTGTTTTTTTTTCTATTCCTATGTTATAATTTAGTTATTTTATATCTGTCATCTGTAGGTACATTAATAACACTCATTTCGATATAGATTTTCATGTTGATATATGGATTTTCGATACAGATTTTCATTATGATACATACATAAGTAAATTTAATGCAAATTAATAGATTTAAATATTTAAAGCAAATACATCTCGTGTATTATAATGGTTATTATATTATTAATAGCTATCATTATAAACTCGTTGCACAATAATTTGCGCTTTTATCATTTTGGAAGCAACTGCAGATAAAAAAATATTTCCCATTGTTTACCCGTAACCGCTACCATCCGAAATAATATAATAACCACCAGTGACTAACGAAAAAATGGTATGAAATTTTATTGGTTGGAATATAATTAAACTTTAAGGTACGAAGAAAAGAGTCGTAAAGGAGATCATAAAATAAATTTGTTTTATTGCACGTGAGAAGAAATGTGTTTACCTTCAAATTTTTATAACTATAATTTTCATTATACTCCATTACCGGACTTTAGGCAATAAACCAGTTAATGTAAATAGTTCCACGAAGTTAGCGCCATGAAATTATGGTTCCCATATGAAATGTTGTTTCCTAACCTATAAAGTTAATTAAATCATGAAAAAAGGGCACTTTTCCGCGTTTATTAAACAATATTACAAACGAAATGTTTCCTTTAAATGAGCCAATTCAGAAATTAATTAAATTACAAGGTACAAGCAGAAACGTGTGTCTCCTTATTCTGCCGAATATACTGTCCAGTTCTCTCCGTGATGCGCATGCGTTAATAGTCATGGCCACCCCGCTCCTTAATATTCGCCGTGCGAGTCCTGTGAACGCAGTTGCGTTAATTGGGCGAGTTTATTTTATTGTGATTCGTGATCCTGCCACCAGAGGCTGAGGATAATGCCGGTCGGGAAAGGAATTTGGAGTTCGTTACTTGTTTCGTAACGAAACATTGTTTCCAGGACTGACACCAGGGATATACTAGTGAATTCGCCCGCGAATTTTGAATCCTTGTTCGCAATTAGTGACAGACCACTGCGACAACACGAGAATATAAATTCAGGAGCGTATTTTCAGTGAGAAGTGAGAAGAGTTTTTAGAAACTTAAGGTGGTTGTCTACCAAAATCGATGACGACAGAAATAGATAAAAATTTTACAGGACATTTATCTGATAATAATACAATATAAAATAAATTATTAGGACAATCGTTAGTTTCGTTTGGTAAATATGGGGTTGTAAAGTTACATTGCAAGCATAGGAAGGTGTCTTGAAATGTTAAAACAATATTAATTGAATATTGAAGAAGATTGTATTAAATTTTCAAGAGAATCATCAGTTTTATATTTAATATTTAATTTTAAAATCAATTTGTCAAAGAATTGAGGTTATCAAGTATCAAAAAGGCAACGATATTTCTCTTTACCAAGCATTTCAAACGTAAAACTAATTTTCTCACTAAATACATACATGTTCCTCTGTGATACGGTAATGTAAAATTTGTTTTTTTTTACTATCTTCGAAATAAAGCTACACTTCATGAAGTCTACCGTCCGATGACGCTAGTTTCAGTAGACAACAACCTTAATAAAAGGTGGCCAGATTATTTACTACTGAGTAGAATATTTATATTGAAAATTAAAAAGTAATAATAATTTATATCGTTAAAGCAGCACAGAGCACAGTGAAAACCCTGTGTAAGATTCTTTGATTTATTTAACATTATTTAAAAAAAAGATATACAGACTGTTCCACAAACTTAGGACAAAAAATTAAAGGGTATATACTGTACGACGTGCTGATCATGAAACAAAAAGAATTTTTTTTTAAATTTGCAAAGTTAAGGGTAGTTTAATTGACGTGTGTACATTTTAAGTATCACTGTTTTAATGGTATATTTGATATTTGATAAATTGACATTTATTAGTATTATATATTATGTAAACAATTACTTTCATTGTAGAAGATTTGAAAAAAATTATTAAAAATAACTACCGACCAGTGGTAAAAAAATGTTTGCTTGAAATACGATGCAATTTTTTTGCGAATTTAAAAAAAAAATTTTGTTTCATGATCAGCACATCGTACAGTACCTATATACCCTTTAATTTTTTATCCTAAGTTGTGGAAAATCCTGTATTAAGAAATGGCCTATAAATGGTTATAACACAATGACTATTATCAATGTTGTAATAAACAAAAATTTTACCTATAAAAATACGTTGATGACGATATAGATCATAGTCATAGCGTCATAGCCATTTATAGGCCATTTCATTTGTATCCCCACCTCGGCTGATTCGATGCCTCTACCTCATGAATGAAAATAAAATATTCTTTGTTTTAAATTATATTTACATTTGGCTTGATTTTAGATTTATTCGATAATGAAGCACCTATACCATAATAATAAATAAATAGCATTGTTTATTTATTTTTGACGAATATGAAACACATTGCCAAAATAAATAACAGAACTATTTATATTTGTAAATTTGTGTAATTATTGATTTAATGTGCCATTGTGGCTTGTTTAGACAACATGAAATTTATTATGCAGTTGAAAACAAAAAATCTGACGTGGCCATCACACAACCTTCCGCCATATCTAGATTTTAAACAGAAATGTATACGTGCAATCCGGTGCCCATTTAAAATATACAAATAAAAATCTCAAATATTCAAACACAGAAATTTGCATCACCTGAATAAAAAGATTCATTCACAGGAAAACTCTGCTGTATTGAAGCCATCCTCCGTTCAATTACTACATTTAATATCTTACTTAGGACTTATATAGCGCTAGTATGCCAACTTGTCACCCGTCTCACCTGTCAATATTTTTTACGCAGAAACAAAAATCAACCGATCATGGATATCAACGTTTTATTTGATAAATTTATTTTTTAAATTTTACTGCAGTTCTTTAATGCTACCAGATAAAGACAATTTTTTTTATAACGTAAGTTGCAAATAACTTTTCCTCTTATTCTCATTACAAATAAATACTATATTTTTCCAAATTTATATACAATTTTGACAATTAACCTTTTCAATCTTCAAAAAATATCACTTCCGATGAAGATATTTGTACTAAAATCTAGGGAGCTCTTCCAATTTATATACAAATGTTAAATACCAAATATCAAAATTTTCGGGTAATTCGTATTTGAGTTATGCGACTAACAACCCTTGACCACACACACACACACACATACACACACACACATACACACAGACATCATCGTGAAACTATCAAAAATGAGTTGTAAGGACACTAATTCGTGCTCATCCACTAAAAATTCACCACCCGATTTTTTGCATGATTCCAATACCTTCCTTTACAGGTAAGCGGAAGGTAAAAACGAAAATTAATAATGTAATTAAAAGCAAATATGACCAGAAAAACAATAATTGTCCAGTGACTTTTGACTTTTTGCTAATGCCGCTTGCTGCCGGTGCACAAATTCATAAACCAGAACTTTGAAATGAGATCCTGTCAATTAATGAAATATTTGCATATTCGTAATTAACTTTTTGTGCATATGAATGACACAAAACGTAAGTTAAACAAACAGAATTTATTTTCCATTGGTCTGCTGTAAATTTATCACATGAAACATTAATTATTATGGGGATTTCAATCAAAACTTAATTGGAACACGGAGACTAAATCACATTGATTGAGTTAGGGCTGAACTCATAAGCGGCATAAATCAGAGAAGACATATTTCATTAGTGTTTATTTACAAAATATTTCAAATCGCAAAAATATTTGTCTTGGATGTTTTGAAAGAAATGCAAATAGCGGTAAAGAATATTCATCTGATTCCGTAAATTAATCATTCAGTCATGTTTTCAAACAAGAAATATTTATTACGAAAATATTTGCATTAAAATTGAAAAGTATTCGTTACAGTTAATTAAAAATGTTAATTCTCGACGTTAATTTGTGAAAAGTGCTTCGTTCGTTGGTTCGTTCATCGTTCTATGCCGTACCTGTGCAAATTACTTTCGGAAGAGCAGGGGCTCATTTTTAATGAATGTATAAAAAGATACTCATCTAATATTACATCTTACATCGAGTGTAATTATTTTCTGTTGCTTTTTGGGTTGTAATTATGTGTAAGCACGAATATACAAGTAATTTTATGGATATTTATCACTTCATGTTAAAAATAAATGCGCTAAAAGCTGCTCTAATTAAAAAATGTCTAATAGAAAATCTGTAAACATGACATGAAAAATTAGGAAGAAAAATTGAACAGGTTTACATTAAAATATAAATAATTAATCTACTGCTTACAACTGGCTTAAAATATTAATAATTAAAAACATTTCCAAACCCATTATACTTACTTAATATTTGCATTGTGTGTAACATAAAAAAGTATAAAAATAAGCTTTACCCTTGGCTAATTTCAACTCGTGATATATAAATAAATACTTTTATTTTTACCTTCCGCTTACCTGTAAAGGAAGGTATTGGAATCATGCAAAAAATCGAGTAGTGAGTTTTTAGTGGATGAGCACGAATTAGGGTCCTTACAACTCATTTTTGATAGTTTCCCGATGATGTCTGTATGTATGTGTGTGTGTGCGTGTGTGTGTGTGTGTGTATGTGTGTGGTCCGGGCCGATGCCGTCTGTTGGATAACTCAAATACGACTTACCCAAAAATTTTGATATTTGGTATTTTACAATTGTATACGAATAGGAAGAGCTCATTAGATTTTGGTACAAATATCTTCACCGGAAGTGATATTTTTTGAAGATTGAAAAGATTAAGTGTCAAAAATTTCTATAAATTTGGATAAATATAGTATTTATTTGTAATAAGAATAAGAGGAAAAGTTATTTGCAATTTACGTTATAAAAAAAATTGTCTTTATCTGGTAGCATTAAAGAACTGCAGTAAAATTTAAAAAATAAATTTATCAAATAAAACGTTGAAATCTTGTAATCCATGTTCGGTTGATTTTTGTTTCTGCATAAAAAATATTGACAGATGAGACGGGTGACAAGTCGGCATACTAGCGCTATATAAGTCCTAAGTAAGATATTAAATGTAGTAACTGAACGGAGGATTTCTTCAACACAGAAGAGTTTTCGTGTGAAAGAATTTTTTGATTCAGGTGATACTAATTTCTGTGTTTGAATATTTTAGATTTTTATTTGTATATTTTAAATGGGCACCGGATTGTACGTATACATTTCTGTTTAAAGTCTAGATATGGCGGAAGGTTGTGTGATGGCCACGTCAGATTTTTTATTAATGTGCTGTGGTCATTTATTTAACAAACTAACTATACTAACATACTTAAAATTCTATATAAAAATATAAATGTAATTCTAAAAGTGCTATTTAATTTATTTAATGCAATGATCAATCACATTTATGCAAAATTCAGCATCTACCTTTAAATTAAAGTAGCAATTAATATTGTAAAAGACAAATCTATATCTTACAATAAAATCAATAAGTTAATAATATACGAATAAAGGTTTCTATAGTTATTGTTTAATTCAAAGGCTTCTGGATCTTAAAGAAGGGTGTTGAATTCAGCTCATTGTCGTTTCAGTTTCAGAGTCACCTAGTTCGTAGCACCATTTTGCCTCATCCATTTATTTTCACAATTTCACGATTGCTTTTTACTTTGTTCTTCGATTCTCCACATTTGATTTGCACTGTTCTTGCTCTATTTATTTGAAACAATATCGATCAATATCCAGTCTGTTAGCTTTTGTTTTAAGTTTTGTTTATTTTATTTTCAGTGAGCCACCCCAGATGAACTGAACTGAGTTCCGAAGGACGTCCAAGTGCGATCGCAAGACGCAAGGTGACTGTTTCATTGTGATATTTAATTAATGTGTGCGAGAGAGAGCGATATATGATAGAGAGAAACAATGAAATGTGTAAATTACATATTTTTGAATTATTTTTTGAATACTACAGTCATTTTATAAATGTCGCTGACTGTTTGGTATATTTAACACAATTTATTATAGATAGTAAACTGTAGGTATTCAGAGCTACCAAATTATAAACTTTAGTTATTAATTACTAATTACAATTATTTATACGAGCTGTTCCACAACTTAATAATAATGTACGACGTGCTGATCATGAAACAAAAAGAATTGTTTAAAATTCGCAAGAATATTGTATCGTATTTCAAGCAAACATTTTTTGCCAATGGTCGGTGGTTATTTTTAATAATTTTTTCAAATCTTCTACAATGAAAGTAATTGTTTACATAATATCTAATACTAATAAATTTCAAATTATCAAATATACCATCAAAACAGTGATCCTTAAAATATACACACGTCAAGTAAACTACCCTTAACTATGCGAATTTAAAAAAAATTATTTTGGTTTCATGATCAGCACGTCGTGCACTTTAATTTTTTGTCCCACGTTGTAGAACAGCCTGTATACACATTTTAAATTATAACAACGCTAGCATTCACAGTTACAAATTTTATATTCTATTCTATTTTTAATTGATTCTTGTTTATAATTCAGTAGCTCTGAATATAGCAAAATTTAGTTGATTAACGACAGTTACCAGTGGTACATAATCTAAACTTTAAGATTTTTTAAAATATAGAAGCTTCTCTAAAATATACAAGCAGAAGACAGAAAAAAATAAAATAAAAAATCAAAAATATTCAAATGAAAATAATCGTCTGAAGCACTAAATAAAACAAAAATAAAAAGATATATTAGAGAGGCTTCTTTAACTTGGAGATGAGTACTGAATTCGATTAACAAAAATTAGTTCTAATCTTCTATTCATCACCAGAGTCTTGTTAATTTAAACTTTCTTATTAAAGATGTCAATGGCTGGTTAGTCGTATTTAGTCAGAGTAATGATTTTATTTTAACTATTGTGTTAAATGTGCTGAACGGTATCTCGCAAACTTCTAAATATTTTGCTTCTTAAAACATTATCCTCTTGATGTCGAGTCATATTACATGATAATATGTAAGTAATTTAAATTATAACTAAATATTTATATGTAAATAGACTGATATTCTGTACGATGATATATTTTTAATATAAACAAATTCTGTTTTAAATTAATTGCAGAAAATAGTAATCATAATTTCTGATAAAATTCTGCACTGTACTGTAATTGAGATTTAAATTTCGATTTTGTAGATTTTAAAAACTTAGTTCATCACAAACAACGATATGTAGTACTATGATTTATTATATGATTCCTATTTTATAAAACTTTAAAAGAAATAATTATTTATGTTTGTACATATATGTAAATATTTATTAAATATCTAGAATATAATGTATTATTTTTTCGAAAGATTCCAAAGCACTTTGTAAATACAGTATTATTATGCTTAATTTAGATAATAAATTATATTAAAATTTATACCTTGTTTTATTTCTATCTGCAATATTTTCAATCAATTTTCTCATTTTTGTTTACATCTTTATTTATTTTACAATTTGAATTGATATGTTTTAATTACAAATTAATCAGTTAATCATTCAAATATAAACATTATGTCCAAGTAGTATTCGAATTTTAATTAATAATAAAGGTAAAATGAAATTTTAATTAATTTTTTAACAGTTGGTACTTAATTAAAGAAAAATTCCAACATGTTCCACAATGTTTTTGTTTTCCTTTATAGACGCATTTATTTTATTTCACATAGGTAGGTAATTATCATTTACATTTTATCTTTGAAAATAATTATGAGATAAATACAAAACACATACAGAACAGTTTTCTGTTTTTCCCATTTCCCTTCCTGCATTATTTTTCTTACAGCCTTTGTTTTACCATTATGATCAAGTAAGTATATTGTTTTATACTTAACCATATATTTTATTTTATTTATAATTATTCTGCCAACAAACGGGATTTTTTTTCACGTATCACGTGGTACATATTTGATTAATTTGATTGACTAAAATAGGGCAGTAAGAGACTATCAAATCGAATATATTTTTATCACTGTTATTACATGTCAACTTTTTTAGTTTAATAGTTACAACTAGCATATAAATTAGTCTTCAGAGAATTGAACTCGTGCTGCGCACTCAGTCTCATGCTATCACCGATGATAATTATAGCACTAGTTATATTACCACCGATTATATCATGCTTGTCAAAATAATACTGTTTTAGTGTCAAAAAATTCAATATCAACAAAGTGTGGTATTATCAAATTTTATCTCTGAAAAACTGCCTTCTTCGAAAAAATAAAGCATTCTTATTGGTGTGTGAAATAATCTCATTTATATTAGTTACTATTCAACTGTTTTCAACAAAAACTGTTATTTTTGACACAATGTAAAACAAATTACGCTTACAAAACAGAACAATTTAAAATTTTCTTTTAAGTTAACCAGCCAACTAACTCGAGAACATAAACCGAGCATGTGATAAAAAAGAAGTTCATCTTGTAGACCATCCCACTCCTACATGCAGTTCAGCACTATGACAGTTCTATTAAGTGGCCGTAACACAATAAACAGGTTGTTAAGTTGCGCTGCAGCACACAAAGCAACCCAGTGATGTATTACTTGATAAATGGCACAAAGAACTAACTAACCTTCCCGTTTCTTGCGAAAATGCAGCAAGATTTGTTTGGTTATTTGTCGCATGTCGTTTGTTTTGCTCCGGTGCACTCGCAACCGAGGTAACCAAAGCGCGTTCGTCAACTGTTTGGTTGATAGAGAACAAATCCGCGCTTCTTGTGTTCGCGCCAGCCAACTGTGATTAATTTATTGTATTAAATTGAGAAATACACGAGATGAGTTAGTCAAGGAGGACTTGATGAAAATGAAATGACTAATGGGGTTCACTGTTCACAAGAGGGGAAATAGAAGCAAGCTTTAGAATTCTTTGGTGTAACGAAATGAATTGAATGAGAAAATTTTCACGGGATTACTGGCTTTTCATATTGATGTTGATAGTTTTAAAACAAATTTTAAGTAGGTATGTTGCATTACTTCAAAATTGTACAAGATTTTGTAATAGAAAATTCTGCATTAAAATGATTTAAAGAATAAATCGTTATTTGTATTCCAAGGGCTGAATAATGCTTTTTGCAAATTGAGGCTAGATATCGTATATTCACAACATTTTTTCAACGATTAATTAATTTTTATTAGCAATCAACAGAAGTTTGTGTTATTCCTATTTAATCTAAAGCTAATAGTTCTTTACTTTAAAAGTGGGCAAAATAAGGAATTACCTACGAGGCCGAAGGCTGAGTGAGATAATTTTATTGAGTGGGTCATTCCTTTTTGCCAACGTGTGAAGTTTAACGTTTTATCCAACACGTCTTAATATCAGCTTAAATATTAAAAAAAAATTAAGTTCCAACCTAAAACATCGTTACTATGGTGACTTCCAAACAAGCAAAGCAACACTTTACACACAAGTGGGTATAATTTTGATCAAAGCCACTAGTGGGCAATGTTTTACTTTTCTTGTTCATGATGCTTTTATTAAGAGGTGTTGGATAAAATATTTAATACCTATAGAAAACAATAGGTATAACAAACATAAATGTAAATAAACCTGACATTTAGAAAGAATTTTGATGTAAATTGAAATTTTATTATTTAGTATAAATTTAACCAAATCTAAATAAATTATTTATGACAACTGGAACAGATTTTTATAAGCAACGGTCTCAAAATATTTTCAGACCATCACTAGCAATAACGGCCTTCAAAGCAGCATTGCTCTGCAAAATTATTGTTCATTTTCAAGTAACAAAGTGAAATTCGACAAACCTACTATTAATACTGATCGTAGAAAAAATCTTTTTTCCACTTGACATGAATCGTCCATGGGATGTATGAAAATATCTTATTCTTGTATTTTAAGTGATATTACGTTAGTCCATCTTAGCCACATCCTGAGTACAATCCAAAATTACATACTGAATACAAACATCCCAGAGAATTACATGAGACACATAGTTGGGACGTTATTATTACTAACATTGGGATGTTACATAGATAATGATACTAAGGGCGGACATTAGCAATCGCTATAGAATATTAGGATGTTAATAGGCAATTATTGCAAGTAACAAGCGTGATGTTCATATTCTTGAAATGTTTTGGGGATTATATGTTGTCAAATGGGAATATAACTGTTTAAATACAAAAATTCTAAAAATTTGATAGATAACTAAATAATGCTTTAATAAAAAGGTGATGTTAAAGAAGTACATAATCAAATTGAATACTGAATAGGCTAACATATCTTATAACCTTAAATTAACTTTAATCATAGTACCTACTTTTCAGCAAGGGTTTTTTTATTCAATAAGTACAATTCAACAAAATAAAAATACATAATATATACCTACGTAACTTTAATAGAAATTCTACCATATTCTCATTAGGTACTGAGATTTGTACTGACAACAATTTTACTGATTTCTGTTAGTGTTGGATCTTTGATACATTGTGATAAAGTAATATATAAAATATAACTAAAGATTTTCATTATTAATATTATCAAACATCTATGTTTTACGTTTTATTGCCTTCAGGTAAGTTAACATGGCTCTGGGTTTTTAAATGTGAAATCTCGCAGAAAAGTATAATTTATTATTTACGCCAGTGAATCTAGAATTCTTCGCGCTTGTTGTATGTTTAGAATAAAAGATTTCCTCGCAACACAGAAAAAGAATGCAGCGTTATTTATCTATGGCAAAAACTTGAGCAGAACGCCAGCATTGTATTTTACCCATAGACGGAATAACTCCAAACAAGGAATCAAGCAAGCTGGTCTGGCTAGAAACACGCAAGAAAAATGCACATCGTCCGCGGGCCGACATCACGGCAAGTAATTAAAACTTATCTTATTGCAATTAATATAAATTAGGCATTTGTTAATGACTTGTTTCGTATAGTAATGTGCTTTAAGTAATAGATAATTCCGAGGATTCGACAGTTTAGTAGTTAATTTCTGTTCGTGATGGAAATGTTTAATTTATTTACGAGAAAAAACTTGCGCTGTTGGAGGTAGATGATGTGATTTAAAATACACTTTTATGAGAGGAAGTTGTGTTGACTGCTAATGTTCTTTTTGCTTATCATAATATCAACGTTATACTGCATAATTTAATTTATGATATAACAATTGCTCGCTTAATGCAATGATTATTTGCACAATAACTACTATTATATCATGCAATATTATACCTCTAATTTAAAAAAATTTAAACCTGTGACTTTGACTCAAGACTCCCGATATTTTTATAATTTTAGTCTACTAATACCTCGGGAACAGATTCCAAATAATAATGATATATAAATCGATAAAAAAGTAACATTTCATGTTCTACACATCAAAATAAGAGTGTTTCTATATCTAAACAAAATTAAATGTACCTAACTTACTTTTTATTCTAAAGATGCGACAAGGAATTGGAAGAAGAAATGGACACGAACCTGTAAAAATAAAAATGACAATAAACAATTATAAGAATCAGTAAAATATTGGAAAATTTATAGTATGTTACATAATGTGCGAAGAAAGTGAATGATATCATGTGAGTGAGAATATTGACACACGAGGCTTTCCGAGTTCGAAAATCTCACGAACATTTTTCGCACGACCAATAATATTAAACATTTTATTTACGAATATATTTTCATGTTTACAACTTTCACTGTCATAATTTTAATTTTACGAAGAAACAAATATACCACGATCGGAATACATGAATATATACCTATTTAAAATTTTAAATTTTACCAAATACCTACAGCAAAAGTACAACTTTAAATATGTGGATAAATCATTTTTAATGTCGTGTTTGTCCATTTTTTAACGACAGGAAAAAATACGCCTCTCGATACGCCTACTAAAAGGTGAAACAAAAATTCAGACTGTGGCGATATGACCTGTTCGATAACATATCGAACGGGTTGAGTGAATATTTGATATTGCTTATTTTCGTAGCTAGGTAACTGTATGGAAACTGATATATGATAAAATATATCTGTATTTTTATAGTTAATACATTTTATCTAGGCTTCAAAATCAGAAAAAGAAAAAAAATGTTACAAGTGATATTATCTTTAGTAGTGCCAAGAATTAGGGATAAGCTTCCTTTACAAATCTTATAGATAGCACGCCATTTTAAAAAGGTCTGTTAAATTTTAACTCTTATACAAGTTTAAAAAACATAATAAAACAGTTGATGTAAGTTACACAAATAGATTTTATTCAATACTTTATCGATTTCGGCTTCTTTAGGCCTTCTTCAGAAGATGTTTTGGCTATAACTCAATAATATCAAGTGCCCACAGCTAAATCTACAAATTTTATTTCTTATAAAAGTTCTATAGAAGAATTTAAATATTATTATGAAATACGTAGGTATATCTTCGTTTAAATGAGTCTTTTCAAATTAAAAATTTAAACTAAAATGAAACCATTCTCATAAGATAAAAATAACCAAGCAAGTAACTACCTTACAAAATTAGAATAATAAAACGAGTGATGGTTGATAGATATAAGTATTGGATTCCGAAATGTTATAAAGCATTTCTGTCAACTTAACAAAGTTTTCTTCATGATTTAACTTACAGAAACCAACGTTAAGAAACAAAACAGATAATATACAAAAAAATCGGGCATTTTCGCTCGGGTATCATTTACCAAAAACATCCATCTCGCATCAACTGTTTCAGTTTCAGTGTTTCAGGATTTCTGTGACCTACTTAGCACTGTAAAATCCGAAATATAAATCATAACATCAGAACCAGAAGCCGAAGTCAACTTGAACATTGGGCGCAGCATAATCCGGAGCGGCACGCGTTACTTGCGTATGCGTCTCCACATTTTAATTAAGCGGCGCTAGTGACAGCCAAGATGGCGGGAGTATGTTATTAATCGTTATTTACGCGCGGCGGAGTGTATCGTCGCTGCGTACATGGTTTCACGGTTGATTAAATTGCCACTGAAAGTAATTAATTGCTTATAATTCAGAAATTGGTGCGCGCTCGCAATCGCAAATGGGGCTTCTGGGAAATTTCTACGACTAGCTCTTGTTTCCGTCAACGTGGATGCTGGTGATGTTCAAAGTTATGTTACTGTTATGTTACGTGTTTTAGTTGCACACGCAATGAGACATGAGGCTATTGTCCATGTCGATAACAATGCCTTCCTCATTGTTTATTACTTAAGTGCCTATCAAAGTCTCGTATGTACTTTTCAAAATCAACACCAGTAATCCATTTAGCAGGAAATAATCGATATCGGTGGCCTGATCCTAATCAATTAGCATTAAATACCAGTTTATGACTGTATTGCATATGTCATTTTAACAAGTATAGGTTAAGGGTAAAAGATTGTGAAAATGTTAACACTTTCTGCAATTAGAAAAATAATCAACCATTCAACAAATTAATTTGCAAAGGACTGCAGTCAAAGTTTCCAAATACAATAAAGCAAGTAATAAAGTTACAAATTACCATTTTTTTTAAATTAGGTGATTAATAAATAACCTAAAAATGTTCCACAGAAATGACAACACTGTTAATGGCGTTGTTAATAAATTGAAGGCACCAGAAAGAACAGTGACACTGTGTGATCTTGTGTAAATATTTTTGGAAGAAAATTGTATACTTATAAAGTCTTGCTATACAATACATTAATTTTCCAATCATATAATAAAGTTAACTCTACTCTCAGATGCTTTTAAAATGATTTGCTAACCTTTTTGATTCCCTGTTGTTCGTTCTGGTACTTGTCTTCATTTGTAAACCATACTTTTATTACATATTTACTTTATTTAAATTACACTACACATATTTACACACAATATTAGTTTTTTGAACAGAACTCAATCACGTAGGTACAACACTCCAGTGCAACACATAGAACACTACAACACATAGAACACTACAAAAGCAGACAAAATTAATTAACAGACAAGTTCGCTGCAAGTCCGTTCATAATTGATAAGCGATTTTATTCCTTATTGCCATACTGTATTGTATAGGTTAATATGTATATTATAGTATTCTTTCTCTACTTTTCAAGGATTTATATTTGATACAATGAGAAATATTTAAAAAGATGATTTGGCTGGTCATATAAGTTTCAAAATATAAAGAAATGACAGTGAATAGTGGTACCTATTTAATTTCATTTTTACTGAAAATAAATAATAAGATAAAAAATTACAGTTTGTAAAAACTACAAAGCGTATTTATTATTTTAAATTTAATATATCATGATATTGTTAAAAAATGAAATGTCAAGTTATCCGGTTCAACTAATTTTGCGAATTTCCTTGATTTTGAAAAAAGGTTTAAAACATTTAAAAAAAATAAAAATAATGTAATTTATGCCTTTATTTTAATTTCAATGTACATGTGTTTTATATCGTTGAAAAGAGAGAAAAAATCTCTATTATGACGGGTCATACCCAACTATGAGCTTCATATGAAAATTTGAATTTCTCGAAATCTGTGAGAGATAAAAAAAATTTGAGGACTGCTGTGAATTCCTCGTTAAAAACTGCCTATAGAACGTGTAAATTATAAACTTGTACTAATTCAAACAAAAAAGTTATTGGTGAAAAACGAAATTGTCAAAATTTACATTTTTGCGTATATCTAGTCACCTATGCATTTTTGCGGGAAAACAAAAACATTTCTAAATTGGCCCCCTAAAGGGGCAACTTTTGTCTAATTTAACCAACTTCGTATCTCTTCTGGTTCTTGAGATCCCCATGCTTAAACAGTTTCATAGGACACTCGTGGTATAGTCCACGCATACATCAAGTACCTAATAATCGTTAAATGCTTATTGCAGTCACACAATGCCCAAAACCGCAATCGTTTAAGATTAGCCCGCAGATAAGAAATATAGTCGAACAGTTTAGTATTTGCCATATTTATTAACCCGAGTATGTGTTCCACTGGTAGAGTAAGAGTTTTTCGAAGCTTATTACCAGGGTTGTATTGTATGCTCTGGCGCATCTCAGGCTTGTGGTTTTGACCATTGTGTGACTGCAATAACCCCCTAATAAACGCTAATGATTATTAGGTAGATGAAATGTATTTGTACTATAGCTACATATGCGTCCTGGTTATCCCCGAATGAAACTACATGTTGTGAGCCTCTCTCCAGGCGCCATCCCGTTGGTCTCGTGACCGCAGTGTGTCACACTGATGTGTAGCGCGGCGCAGGAATTTGATTACAATTATAGTTTACCGAACTCCCGCCATAATTCAGCTCATAACCCCGACTCCTGTCTCAGGATAATGAAGCCAATTTGCGTGGAAAATAACGATTACAACCTATGCAAGCTACACACTGCTGTTACTTGACACTACGGCCATTTTTAATTATCGAGCAACGAGAGTGCAGTTACTGTTTTAATGATGAAATTAAATTACGATATTGACGGCCGGTGATTGTTATTTATTAGAGCGGCGATGTCTTATTTTCCAATAAATATGGCGATGATGATAAATTTGTATCGGATATTGTTAATTAACAGCAATAGATTAAATTTATATGTTGTGTTCATCCTTCACTAACTTTGCCTAATGTATTTTAAAATGTTAATGTTAAATAAAATAATTAATAGAATTACTTCATAGTACGTCTGTTACATAAAAAGGTGCTCTTTTTTTATTGAAATGTGTCACTTCGTGTGGCCATAGATGATATCAGGAGAGATTTTATCAGATACGCTTTCGAACAGAAAAAATAAAAATTTAAATCAGAAAGCTGGAAGCAGAAGTTCTATTACTCAATTTCAAGAAATTATTGGCGGTCATCTTTGATCGCCGCCATTTTTGTTTCTACACATATTTTTGAGTGGCTTTCTATGAGGAAAATTCTCTCCGAAAAATCATTCATTCACCATTCACACAAAGTGGCACATTCCAATCAAAAAGTGCAGCTTTCCAGGTTTCATTGCCAAATTAAATTTAAGGCCAATAATTACAATAAATAAAATGTGTGAAAAATACAAATTAATCAAAGATGAATATGAACATCGCATGACACAAATAACAGCCAATGGAAGAATTTATTACAATAATAGTAACCATGGTTATATAAATATTTAACGGCAATTTTTTACTACTAGCTTGAGTAACTTAACTGAAATTAATAAGCGGAAACTTTACTGTTATATTATGTCAGTTTGACATTAAATTAAAAATTGATTAAATTGTCATTTAGTGTGTAAATAAGCAATTAATAAGGTAAATAATACTACTTATTTATTATGTTAATATAAATTTAGTAAATATTTCAAGCTGCTATTGTAAAAAGAATTCAAAAATAGAGCGGTTTTGTCATTGCGATTTTCTTACCGAATATGCACTCGTGCATTAATTCTTGTCCAGGAAATTTTTAATCGTGCATTTCAACAACGTATTAGCTGGTACACGAAAGTTAATTAATACGTTTTGGAATGCACTCAAAAAAATTTCTGAAAAGAATTAATGCACATATGATATTATAAGTGAAAAATTTTACCCAGTTTAATAAGTTTCTGGAATAATTAAAACATAATTGAGCCGTTTAATAAATGTACAAATTAAAAATTACGAAAATATTACATGATATTCTGATTACTCCAACGAAATTGCTAAAAATATGTCACATTACAATAAAAATCTTGCGGCATTTAAGTAGCTATGCTTTTAATTATTAAAGTCAGACTTAAATTTTAAGATTCGCTGCAGCACTGGCTATTAAAATTTTGAGCGAAATAAGAAAATTTATTTTCATCTCAATGAACTAATTTATGTCACTTATTTTGTAAAGTGCTTTTACGTGAAAAGAAAGCTTCTAATAAGATTTCGTAAAAACGAAAAGAATTTTTATAAGTCATTCGCATTTTAAATAAACATTAGGTGTAAAAGTAAAAGCTTTTGAATCCTAAATCTCTTGTTATATCTTTTTGCATTAGGTATAGGTTTTTTTTTACATCTCACATAAAATATTACATATTATTTTATTATAAGCAATGTTACAGCATAATTTATATAAGTAGTAGGTACCTAATATTGTAATTATATGGAATAATTTAACAAAGTTTTTAAATAATCATTGTTTTAAGTAAAGAAAAAATCTGATGTGGCCAGCACACAACCTTCCGCCATATCTAGACCAAATCTAAAATATTCAAACACAGAAATTTGCATCACCTGAATCAAAAGATTAATTCACAGGAAAACTCTTCTGAGTTGAAGCCACCCCCCAGTTCAATTACTACAATTAATATCTTAATTATGACTTATACATAGCGTTAGTGCCAACGTGTCACCCGTCTCACCTGTCAATATTTTTTACGCTAACACAAAAGTCAACTGATCATGGATTATAAGATTTCAAAGTTTTATATGACTAATTTATTTTTTAAATTTTACTACAGTTCTCGAATGCTACCAGATAAAGACAATTTGTTGCAAATAACTTTTCCTCTTATTCTTATTACAAATAAATACTATATTTATCGAAATTTATATAAATATTTGACCATTAACGTTTTCAATCTTCAAAAAATATCACTTCAAGTAAAGATATCTGTACCAAAATCTGCTGAGCTCTTCCAATTTATATACAAATGTTAAATACCAAATATCAATTTTTTTGGGTAATTCGTATTTGAGTTATCCGACCTACACCCCGGCCTTCATACACACATACATACAGACATCATCGTGAAACTATCAAAAATGAATTTTAAGGACCCTAATTCGTGCTCATTCACTAAAAACTCACTACCCGATTTTAGCATGATTCCAATACCTTCCTTTACAGGTATGGCGGTAGGTAAAAAACTGACTGGTTCTGACTTCTGATTTCAAGTCATGATTGAATTCAATCTAGTTTACCTGCAAAAAAATAACTCCCGTGATGTTCTCTCCACTAACCAATAAGTTGACGACTGGTAACCGCATAAACTGTTATGTATCTTTACCGATGACTCAGTCTATTATGTCAGATTCAAGTAGGGTGGAAATTCGTGATAAGTGTTTGTCGAATGCATGTAACATGTAACAATAAACGCCTTTGAGTTGAAAATCTCTTGTCACATCTTCTATTACATCTGATATGTGTACACTTACAAACACTATTACTATTAGCGAAGTTACGAAGTTACGGTGCGCTTAATATGCAGTAATATGTAATAGGATGGAATATATTTATTGCAGGGTTTGAGAGATGAAAGACACTTTGCATTTGAGTTGAGCATGATGTGATGCGCTGCGCTACGATGTTGATGCGATAATCCAATCGTCTGTACACATGTGTGACAATTTAGTTTCGACAGTTTGCAACTTGATGCGTGCTTTCGCTCACGATTAGATTTTACTCGCGCAAACGATTCAATTTTACTTGTGATTAATTTTAAATTGAAATCTTACCCCATGGATATTTCACCAAGACGTTTTTATATTTCAAATTAAAATAAAATAAGTAAATAAAACGTAAATAACAGTCACCATTATTATTCACCAGAGCTGGGTAAAAAGTATGAGATTAAGAACTAGATATTACAAGTAATGACAGTCAAGTCAACTATAATTACCCACATATTTTAAAATTATCTGGATTTATTATAGTAGGCATAAGTTGTATTTAAAAATATTGGATATTCTTTTATATTCGTTACTGTCTACACAATGGGACGAAATCTCTTTACTTGATTTTTTTAAGAAGACAACACTATTATTGGCCAATCGTAAAACAAATTCACATAACATAAACAAATTCTCGTAAATGTCGTGAACTAGGTACTTGTCGAGCATTTGAGTAAAATTATTATTCATTATTTACATACGTACAAAATGTAAAACCAGTATTCTAATTACTGTCTTCTTTAAAAAAAAAGAAATATAGTGTACTTTTCATGAAAAACTTAATAGTTTTCTAAAAAATAAATAAATCATATGTTTTATCCAATTAATAAAAAAAATTATGTTTCCAGGGTTATTATTATTAATGAAATTATAAAAGAGCTTCAATAAAAAATTAACCTTAAAAAGATTTTGGTAAAAATCTTTTATAGTATAAGCATTTATGTGTGTCGATCTGAAAATGAAAGAATGACCAAATATCTATCTATAAGTGGAATTTTTTTTTGTTCAAAATGGTGGTCGTTTATTGGCGACCATTTTGGATATCTTTTTTCGAAAATCCTTTTCAAATGCTTTCTATGATACCAAGTACGACTTGATTCGGAAGTGAAAAGGGGAATAGGTGGCGGATTTAAAAAAGAAGAATGCTGTATTAAGAAATCCAGTCATGAATATTGGGAAAATGTAAAAAATAATCATGACTCCATACTTATAGTATTTTAAAAAAGCAAACAGTCTCATTTAAAGTCCAGATTAGCAAAATAAATGTATGTATTCTGAAAATGTGAACACAATTGAGAGATGAAGAGCAGTGAAAAGGCTTATGTTTTCGCCCTAAGCGATAGCATTACCCCATTACCTATAATAAAAGGGATAAAAAATATCCTCAGGGTAGATAAAGTGCAGAATAAAACGATAAAGCATCAAACTATATAAACACAAAATATAGTAAGCATTTGTGCCAATAACCGAATTTAAACTACTATTGAACACCGAGGGGGAACAAAATTCGATAACACCAAACAGTTCTAAAAAATAGGGGCACCAACCCTTAACGCCTCGGGCTCTAACCATTTCACTAAAAGCTTACTTAACGTAAAAGTTCACTTACTCGGCGCAAATCCTTCTCGCAAATGTTCATTTTCGCTCCGCTTAGATTCCGTGGCGCTGATAGGATCTAGACGCACATCCTGGCTGACAAACGCTTCTGTAAATCCTTTTACGCGGTTGATTTTACCCTTTCGAGGCCGCGCAGGACCCTGCCTGTGCCTACTCGATGACTAAAACCGATCCGACTTTACCAAATAAATGAACACATCAGAATTGACACGTTTGTGGGCATTACAGTGACAGATGGTGTTTTGCATCATGGGGAAACGCACCATGTAATATGCGATTTCATGGTGTGATGTGTTTTTGGTGAGTTCGTGGAAGGTAGCTTTGGTTTTAGGGTGAAAAGTAAAATTAGCTTGTCGGCAAAATTGTTGCAAATGGTGAAGTAAATCGATTATATTACGTACGATAGAGAATCATTTTTTAAATTGTTATAATCACACAAATGTACAAAACTCCTTAAATGTCTTACACAAAAAACTTTATTAGACCTTATTTCATGGGTGTCTTTGAATTGAAACATTTTCTAAAAAAATTCTTTCAACATTCTATTTAGGTATTTTAACTTTACAGTCAACTGTACGAACTTTTATTTTAATATGATTAAAAATCTTGTTGAATGGTGTGTTACCATCAAAATAAAAATATTATGATATTGGACCATCATCGTTTAATTGTTATATGTAGGTTTATACACCAACAAACCTTATAAAAAATAAAATGGAAAATTTCTTGGAGAAGCAATAAAATTTATTAAAATCCAATAACACACCAACGTTTCGACTATGAAAATCAGTCTTCATCAGGGTGCTGATACATACAAAACATACAATCAATTAAATATAGGTACTTAAATACAATAAAAATAGGTAAGCAGACTTACATAATTGGTTGTTAAAAAATAAAGAAAATCTTTCGTCAAAAGATGATAAATAGTCCAGGCATTTTAGATAGTTTTTTGTCAAATAGGGGGAAAAAATGATAGCTGAATTTTGGTATATACACTCATAAAGGTTTCTAATTTACCATACTAAAAGTCCTAAGGTCGTAGCAATGGAAGCATACGCGATATCGTTTAGGACTTTTAGTATGTTAAACTAGAAGCCATTATGAGCTTATGTACCAAAATTTAGCTGTCTATAATTTTTTTATCATTCTTGGACTAAAAAATAATTTACATGATTTTATTTATTTTTTAACAATCAATTTATTATGTAAGTCTGCTTACCTATTTTAACATAGGTATATGCATTTTTAATTGATTGTGTTTTTTGTATGTATCTGACTGCTTCTCCAAGAAATTTTCAGCATAATTTTTTCTACTCGTGGTATAATAAGTGGATTTTGCTTGTGTCTTGGGAATGTCTTAAATTTTATGGCACGAATACGAATATGTAAGACCATTTTTTGCATACCATACTTTATCTACAACTCTATAATTGTCGTTAATATTATAATTATTATTATTTTGATTCGATATTATTCATTTAACGATAACCAGAGAAGTGGTGCAACTGGGCAGAAAATACATGTCAGGAATTATAAATTGATGACGGATATGAAATTTAAAGTAAATGAATCTAGTAGATACTAGTGTTACCAATGTAAACACAATTTGGTTCATCATATTTAAGTTTACATTTACAAACCAGTAATTTTCAATTTCTCCAAAAACAAGCACCGCATCTGCATCTCCGCTCCGATCTCCCGAGCATATGTTACAGTTTCTTTCTCCTTATTGCTTTGTGATATAAACATCAAACTGAATTGAACGCAGAGCCTCTGCCTTCGTTCCTTCCTAGCGTTGTATAATGCAGAACACGGTCTGTTCGTCTGTTGTACGAGGATATGAATACCGTGACTCCGTGTCGTACATGCCCCCTGCCCCCCGCCACCACTGCATTTGAATATCGTGTCACAGGAAACCCGCGTGTCAGCGGGAGAGCCTGTATCTGTGTTGAGTCCTTTTTAAATGTAGCTACAGTTTTATACTAAGTTGTTTTGTTGCTGCATATGAGACACAGAAAATGAGAATGTAAATGGAAGATGGGAATAGAAATGGAACAGTGGATGGTTCAACTGGAATTGTTGATAGACTTGTAGGGGAATTATTTTATTTAATGAAATATTAGCTGTTTGTTGATATGTTTTGGCTGAAAACGTAAATCATCACCTTAATGAGGACTGTATTATCCATGTTTTCTTTATTAGAATGATTTCAGTCTAGAAATTATTCATTTTTAAATTATTTACTTATGGTACTGAGGTACCTACTGTATTATATTTTTACCAATCCGTTGATGAGATAATCATTTTTTAGCAAGCAATTCTTCATTTAGAAATTCAAAAATTTATGAAATAAAAGTATTATGTCATAATAGTCGAGTACCTAATTCTTCTTTACGGCATACCTACTCATTATCGTAATAGTAGTAACGTTAATCATTATGGTACTAGTCTTGAAGATTTTCAGACGAGGCGAATCCGAGTTTGATAACACGGTTTGAAATATAATGATTGATTACGATCCATATTGCATACAAAATTTTATCTGCTGACGTAAATTAGTCACAAAGTAAACTAAATTATTTGGTATTGAACAAAAAATTTATATCATTAAATAAAATCAGGTAGGTATGCTATTTTTGAAACTTCCTTAGTAGTTGTTTTTTATGTCATTTCATACTGAATCCATTATGGTTCGTAGCCTATAATGAACGTTATTATGGTCCACAAATTGAGGCTTATAATGTTGTCAATATGACACGACATCAATACATTTTATGCACTTAAAACGTAAATTACATTTATTTTATTTGCATAAATGTTTTCTAACAATTTTTACAGCTTGCTAAAATTTTATTCAATAAATTAGTTAAGTTACTAGCATTAGAATATAGTTTGTAACTTGTAAAATTCATTCCTATTTAACAAATAAAATGGCGAATCTGAATTTTTTAAATTTGAAGCAAACGTTTATTAAATTGGGCATTTATTTCTATAATATAATTCATTATATAGGTGGTACGTACATTTTATTTTTCTATCATAAAAAGTTTCCCTAGGTATTAAAATTCTAGGTCATATTACTTACTATTCAATAAAAAAATTAAACGGTAAATAATGATATCAGACATTCACCAGTCGTATCAGACTTTACCACCATATTAGATGATCATGCACCCAACAAATCATACATTATAAATTTGCATATAATGCTATTAAGCTATGTACCTACCCTATCATTGCGTGGTAAGAACTAATATCAATACTTAATCACCCTCATTTTGAATCCAGCAGATGTTCAAAAATTACTGAACTAGAACACCCATGATATCTACTAAACAGAAGGGTTGAATCATCAACAATAAACTATTAGACAAATTAAACAACAAACCTATAAATTCACTTTAAAAAATTAAAACCAACGTAATATCCGTTAAATAATAGAACAATACATGCACGGCAATTACAATCGTCCAATTGAGTTGTATGTTGTATTCATCACTGCTAAATTTCTTGAACAACTACACGTCAGAACTGAAATCCGTCATATGTGGGGTGTCTACCCCAAAATCGCAGATGGCTTGTGTCTGCAACCCTAAGCAGGGCTAATCTAATTTGCGTACGACGCGACAATTTTTTTTTATCTTGATGCACCAGGGCCATGGCCAAGCTTGATACAGACTGGTAGAATTAATATCATTTATTCATTTGGTGTCCCGAGAGAATGAGATATAATAAAACATGTTTTCGGTGTTTTTTACTTCTGGGGTCACGGTTAAATGGGAAGTTAAATTTTAACGAAGTTAGCAGGATTTATTAAATTTGCACGTGTAACATTGGCGTTGTTTTTTTATTGCCAGTATTGTAGCAGATCTTTTACTAATTTTCTGTAGTTTGCAAAATATTTTTTATAAGGAAGATTGGATTTTTCGACTGGATGTTCAATAACATGGAAAATCGCATGGCACAAATAACAGCCAATGAAAGAATTGATTACAATAATAGTAACCATGGTTACATAAAAAATTTCTCGGCAATTTTGTACTAGTAGCTTGAGTAACTTAACTGAAATTAATAACCGGAAACTTTACCGTCATCTGTCAGTTTGACATTAAATTTAAAATTGGTTAAATTGTCATTTTGCTGGTAAATAAGCAATTAATAAGGTAAATTATTATACATTATTTATTAATATTAAAAACAAATTTAGCAAATATTTTACGTTCCTATTTTAAAAAGAATTCAAAAATAGAGCGACGGGGTCATTGCGATTTTCTTACCGAATATGCACTAGTGAATATTTTCTGGTATTATTACGAATCACAAATATTCCTTGTGCTGGCATGAATATCATGAGTGTGCAGCACGTGTGATATTCGCCAACACAAAGAGCATGACTAATTACATATTGAATCAGATTCAGTTAGTAAATTAAAATGGCTTAAAATAAGATATCCATGATTTCAAAAAACAAATACTATACTATTGTCGGCTCTAGTGCAATATAGAATAAAGTATCACCTTACGCATAAGGTATTCAAATTTCTTCTTGAATAAGACTGTTCTATATTGTGTCTTTTGCTTTGTACAGAAAATAATTACTTAAAATGTAGGTTTTGTGAAGGTGTTGTGTCTGTTGCAAACAGACAGTAGTATGTAATAAAAAGTCTTCATTCATTAATGGAAAACTGTAAAATTCATTATAGCGCTCTTAAAAATTTATCTAGTCATGAAGCATCACCGGGAGTGTAGCTTCGAATTCAAATCCTGCGAAATTATCAATAAACCTCGCAATAATCTCTCAGTTAACAGTTTACAACAAAACAGAAACGAATAAAAAGGCCGTATTGTCTAGTAACTGGCAGTTTCATTGGTGTATTTACAGTAGGCGCTGAAACAAAGTACTGACGCCGATATTTATGAAGATCACGACACATAAACCAATGCGAGCGGTCGGCGGGAACAAAAATAAAAACCAATCGCATTAAAATAAACCTATAAACATGACCAAAACTGATTTACGTTCAACCCGTTATGCATTCACCGCGCATGTTTTAAACATCTCTATAAATGTATGCAACGTGAGCTTCGGGAATATCAAAATGGAAAAATTCACACTTACAACATACGTTTCTACGGTTCTAGTAAATTCCTTCAAGATGTCTATTGAGTTTTTGAAGAAGTCAGAAGCCTGAAGAGAAACTTCTTCTAAAACTGTAAATAATTTTTTGTTTGTACTGTACTAGTGTAAATATTTAAATCAGCACAAAACTTAGCAATTTACCTACATATTTTTGAATATCTCTTATTATAGATTATTGAAATGAGAAAACAAGAAAAAGAAAGAAAAAGCGCCGCAGACGATATTTTTTTTAGAAACTTTTCACATAGTACATTTTTATAATGAATTTGAATTGAAAAACAAGTTTTACTTTAAGCCTTATGGAGGTCCAGAAAAGGAAATCAGTATATTTAGTACAGTATGTAAAAATCAGTACAAAATATCTTTCAAATTGTTTTTAGTACAAGGGTCTGACAAAATCAGTACGAATGGTCACTCTAGTTTGTACATTAATAAATAATTTCAACTCAAAGCCAGATATTTGAAGCTTAAGAGCTGATACAAGTTTTACAACAAAAAATGATTTTTGGCATGAAACTGATGTACAATTGTCTATAAAGGGGTACTTAACACTTAAGCTGATTTTTTAATATGTTAAACAATTTTTGAATCTAACATTGCCGTATTAGACATATTGGAGTATTTTAATTTGTTGAATCAAATATGGACTTTGAACTTTATTTAAGAAAATATAATATGAGACTATTTTATTACGTTGTACAAATAAAAACTAGGACTAAACACTCGTATTGCACTGGTATCTAGTATAAAACAATATAAGCTGAAGCTATGAAACTTCTAAAGAACAAACTTCCTTATAATTTGTATGAAATAAAATTGACCGAAAAGTTTAATAAACATGGAGTCTCTTGTGTTAAAATTCAGTGTTTTCCATTGCAGGGAAATAGAGCATCACCTCATCGCCAAACAAAAGAGATCATCTGGAAAACTCCACAAAACGTTCGATGTTCGAGTTTTCCCGATTGTTAGTCTCTCGCATTTCCGCATATAAGAAAGTAAAAATGACGTCTGTAATTCCCACCCCCAGATTAGACAGTAGACTCGTCCACTCGACGAGTGATTCTTTTGTTAGGTCTCGCATCTCGCGCAAAACAAGAACAACCGAACGCGAGTGTCATGGTGATAGAAGAAATGAAATGAAACTTCGGCGTAAGTTGGAAAGTTTTCAAGGCTTATTTGTCGATCAGGGATGTTATTTCCGATGTTGAAAAGATCTGTTCTTCGATTCTCTATAATACACTTCCGATTTCTAAAGAATTTCTTTCACATCGTGTGACATTTCAATATTAAAGATGCGAAATTCATTACTGAAGTATTGACTTATTTACACACTTCTTTTGACACTTTTCTAAATATTAAAAAAGAATATTAAAATACTGATATATTTATGAAAACCTATCCCAGAATATTAATGAAAAATTATTAATAATGAATAACCAAAAACGTAAAAACAACTCTTTGTAATTCGAAACATATTTTATGTCAAAATGGAATTTTGTTGCTCAAAAGCTTTGGTATAGATCATTTGAAACATTATCCAAAATAATGCTCCCGTTTGAAACAAAATTTAGAGACAAATATTTTATCTCATCAGGAAAAAATGTTGTTATATAAAAGTAACTTTTTGCGAAACACGATCCACGATACGCACTTGAACAAAGCAACATCATAATCAGTGAAAATGAAGTGAATGGGCGAATGAGGGTTTCACCGGGTTTCAGCACAAATGGCGGAATGACAACGCGTAATCTGCTTTTTGTACGAATCGCTCAAGCCGCACTTCTATTGCTATCGGACGCAAAAATAGATCAATACAAAAAGGAACACAAAGTACATGATTTCTAGTTTGGGAAAAACTGAAATGTCCGGAATTTAAAATGAAGTGCAGATAAATTTAAGCTATCGATACGATACTAGAGTAGTTATCTTAAAATGAAAGCTAATACAACAGTCATTCCTTGTATACAGCAGCTAATAGATATTTAGTAAAGAAAATTATCTACAATTTAACTGTTTGTTATTATAAAATATCAATGCAAAAGACTGGCAAATATTAAAAATGTATAGTTTCCATGTATAATCGCACCTGAAATATAACTGATTTCCTGATTTCAACTATTGCGGATATCTTTAGATAATACCAGTATCATATCATGTATTTTTTGCTACAGATGACATACCACTGTATAGTATTTGACATTACAAAAATGTAAGATCATATTATAAAATCAATATTGTTAGTAATTTATTTAAATAAAATCTAAAAAATAAATTATGTAAACGTCACAAGTAGGTACCTAAGTTTTTGAGTAATCTTCAATTTGGTTATTTTATTTCATCATCGATAACATCTTTTAAAACAGAAACACAAAATGGTTCAACTAGGGCTGTTCGATCATCAAAATTTTTGATTGATCTTCTATCGTCAAATTTGATCGATTAAAACGATCAATCATTTATGATCGATCTCAACGATTTAATCGATCTGATTAATCTGATCGGTCTGATCAATCTGATCGATCAAATCGACTAAATTGATAAGATCGATCTAATTATTGACCTACCTGCATTAAATATTGAAGGACTGCAAGACTGGTAATATTATTAATTATTCTTTCCAGATATTAGCTGTAAATGAAATAGTATTCTTACATTTTTATGTTAATTACAAAAATTAGGGACTTTTATGCTAACATGTTCACGATTCAATGACAGAAAAATTATCGAGCAATCAAATCTTATGGATCTTCCAAATCTTATCGATCAAGCAAATCTCATCGATCATTCAAGTTCAAACGATCGATCATTCAAATCCGATCGATGAAAGAAATTTATTGATCTGGTCGATTGATCGATTAAATGATTACCTGTGATCATATTGATCGATCAACTGTAGTTTAGTCAACGTTATAACGTTGTTAACAAAATTAAAATCACAATTGAATTAGGTAGTTATTGTTACTAAAATCAACACTACAAACCAATTTTTTCCAAATGTGCACATTCAGGAATTTAATTCGCATCTATACGCAGATTAAAACAAACCACTGAAACAGAACTACGGCTTGTAGGTGTATAAATCTGTCCGTCAAACCAGTAGAGTCAGTAGAGCGCACACCACACACTGTCGAGTAGGTATGCAGTGAGTGAATCTACCGGTGAATTCCTGACGTACGCAAAAATCGTAGCTGTCCGCGCAATTTGGGAAATAAATCAACAGGCCGTCAATATGTTTGCGCCGGAGGCCCGCAAGCATCCAACAAATGTGATACTGATTTATGTACACTGTAAATTACGCTATAAAAGTGTGTTACTAATCCCGTGTGAAATGAATCCGGGTTCAGCTGACGGGATAAATCGCAGTTTTATGAATGGGCCCGTCGAGGATAAAGGATATTCATCTTGGAAAAAACGGATAAATAAAACAATGTTGTGGACACACGTGTCGCGAGCGAAAGCTGCTAGCTATCGTATTCACCAAGTCACTTTAACCGCAATATTATGTAACTAGGGACGAAAGTGGCGCTTTACGGCGAGTGCGGAGTTGGCAACTCGAGCGAAGCGAGGGCTGCCACCGAACGAGTCGGGAGAACACTTTTGTCCCAAAATGTACACGAAATTTTACCTGTACCGAAAAGCAATAATTAGAACTTGACGAAAGTGATGAACCAAATGATGGTACCATTGAAAAAATGTATAATAATTCAATAAAATAAATAAAAATAACCGCATAAAGCGGGAGGAAAAATACTTTTCCTTCCTAGCTTCCTTAACTTTTTTAACATATTTTATTTACCTATTTATTTACTTTTAATTGATTCCTGTTAATACGTGAGATTCAACTTAAGGCTGTTTTTTTTTCATCTAGCCCTCTCGTGCAAGGCCTTAGCCCTAGTAGAATTTATGGTTGTCAAATTATAATAATAATAAATTTGTTATTATTGAAAGTAAAAGAATACACCATCATGATGAGGTTCAGTTAAAGCTGTCAAAATATTAATTACCATAAAATTATGCATTTCTTTGTTAAAATTTTGGAAATATTACTCTTACGAAACAAAATTGGTACCTATACTGTTTTGTCATCGGATTTTAATAAAATTCACACCATCTGCGACAATTTTGTTCCTATATTTGTTTTTATGGCTGTGATAATTATAGTTTCGTATGTAACAAATTTTATAAACGTAATTTAAATTTTAAAATGTTATTTAGCGCCATGCAAACCAGTTCGTTAAATGATAGTTTAATAGTACCAGAAGTAGAAAAAAATAAGATGATTTTTATTTCTCTGTACACCAAAATATTGAAATCTAAGAAATACCACAAAAAAGGAACTTTCCATCCACACCAACACAAATACGACAGACGAAAAGAAGGTGTAGCATCTTTAATATACAAAACAAAAATGATTATTGAAAAAAAATCTTTCCACACTAATATTCCTTAACAACCGTTTAAAAGAACCCTCTCTTCATAATCTCCACCCATTGTGAAATTCAAAACAAAAATCACAAAAGCGCATCGTGAAAAATGGACAAAAAGCGGTTATTCCGCGCGAACGACGCTTCACGACGCTTCTCGGTGGCTCTCGACGCTCGGCGCCGCTCCTCAGGCGTCTAGCCGAGCGCCGGGCGTTTACTCGGGCGATTCCTCGGAGAAATTCCATTCCGGGGGCGTGAAAGAGGATATGAAACCTGTATGACACGTTGAACTGGTTGCTCTATTTAATTTAAGCTATCAGACGCCCGGCCGCATTGCAGTGAGCGTCGGCGTCGGCGTCGGTGCAGCGCCGGAGCTGACGTTATCTTATTCTACCGGAAGTCGAGGACAGGGCTGGAATGACGGGAATTTTGATTTGGTTGTATATCAGCTCGTGCAGAAATTTCATTAAACGGGGCTGAGCGTTATTTTATTTTGGTTTGTGTACTTTTCAACGAGGTTGATTCCAATAATCTCGAAAATAACTCTTTAATTTATTCGATTAAATTACTTTGAAAATTCAAAAATGTATTTATTGTCTTTGAGGAAGCATAGTGGACAAGTAATTTTATACATCTCGTTCCTAGGTCACTTTGAATTATTTATTTAATTATCCCTAATGATTAGGCTCCGTCAGTTTTTTTTTTACTGATTGATAATGTGCGATCAAATAAATAAAATATAGCTATTTATGTAAAACAATCATAAGAATCTACATTCACTGTAAGGTTCTACATTCACTGTAAAAATGTAACGCAGAATACAGTGTAACAATATTTTTAGTGTTGTCTGTTTTTAAATACACGATTTCATATTATTACATAAATAAGGACATAAAAAATATTATCCTATACCCTATACCACCAGATACCAGATAATTTTGACGTAGCCTTTCTGTAACTTTGCTAGAGAGAGATAGAACATGCGGGCCAGATCGATCCTTGTATTCTATGACGATAAACAACGGTAACGATGGTAATGCAAGGGCCCAGTATAGTGATTTCTCTCTCGCACAGTGTAAACAAAAATGCTACGAATCAACAGTATTGTTAAAAGATACGGAGCTTCCACTCCTGCGTATATATTATACTTCGTGGTTATGTTATATCTTCTAGAATTTGAAGCAACAACAACTTGATGAAATTTCAACGTAATATGGAAAACTTAGGTACTTATCTGTTGTCAAATGACTTTCTAGGTACTAGTTTTGAAATGATGAAAAATAAATAATATAGTACCTAATTGTTCCAATACGACAATATTATTTAATTATTATTTATTTTGAAAACGCTGAAATTGACCTCATATTTCACGATTTTTCAGAATCACGGAACATCTGGTATTTAAACAGTACCTACATTATAAGTAATTCTTAACTATATTTTTGTTTTGTTGGATTATTCTGGATACTTTCTTCTAGAACTATTTAGAACAATATATGAAATCTCTAATTTATGTAGTTGCTCCAAAAATATATAGTACGAATTTTAGATAAAAAAATGAGTTATTTTATTTTATAGTCAAAAATTTAAAATAGGTTGTCAAGATTGATGAAATCCTAATGCCATTACAACTGCCAGAATAAAGTCTTAAAAAAATGATGAAGCAGTAACTAAAATCTTACCGGCACTACAGCAGAATAAAAGAAAATACTTCACTTTCTTTAAGTAAATTCCAAAACACATTTACAGGGTGTTCCACAACTCAGGACAGAAAATTAAAGGGTATATACTGTACGACGTGCTGACCATGAAACAAAAAGAATTTTTTTTAAATTCGCAAAAAATTGCATCGTATATCAAGCAAACATTTTTTGCCACTGGTCGGTAATTATTTTTAATAATTTTTTTCAAATCTTCTACAATGAAAGTAAATGGTTCTATAATATCTAATACTAATAAATGTCAAATTATCAAATATACCATCAGTACTTAAAATGTACACTCGTCAAGTAACCCCTTAACTTTGCGAAGTTAAAAAAATTCTTTTTGTTTCATGATCAGCAAGTCGTACAGTTATACCCTTTAAGTTTTTGTCCAAAGTTGTGGAACAGCCTGTAGATTAATGCATTATTAGTATATTGTACGCCAAAGGAGAGAAGCGAATGATTTTTTCCGGGGAGTAAGATTGCAGCACGAACATTGGCGAGGGCTACCAAACGACGAGAAAAAACCTTACTGCGGTGTTTACTTACACTGTTTTCTTCAGGACTTTAATATTTAAAATAAATATTTTGATAATACATTTTTTTTAATGCTTCAATTTACAATAGCATAGTTGCCTTATATGGTTCATTTTAATTCTGGTGGAACGCACGTCATAATAAATGCATTTTTACTTCCTTGTACGGAGTAAGGAAGTATTGTAATCGCGAAAAATTTCGGTTCTCAGATTTTGACGGAAATATCCGTTTTGACCTTTTCTGAATCCATTATGACTAGTTTCGTCGTGACGTTTGTACGTACGTGCGTGCGTACGGACGTATGTGTGTCACATAACTCAAATACGGTTAGACGTAGAAAGTTGAAATTTTGTATTTAGGACTGTTATAGCATCTAGTTGTGCACCTCCTATTTTTGGTTTCAATCTACAAACCGGAAGTAGTAAATTTTAAAAAAATTTCGATAAATATTTAATTTAAGACAAATTTTTTTATTTTAAATGAAAGATTATGTGATTATTACCTACAATCGGTATTTTATAAATATTTTTGTATCTGGTATCATTTAAGAATAATTAAAGTATATATATATTTATAATTTAGTATTTCGGTATCTTGTAGTCCATGATCGATTAACATTTGTTACTACGTAAAATTTAAATGTTTATGACATGACAGTGATGACAATAGTAAAATATGCTTTATATCTTCTTCTGCAGTTTAAATAAAATGACTAAAATATATTTGTGAGTATATTAGTATAATAAGTTAAAAGAATTTTTTATATTATTCTACATTTTAGTTATTAAGAAAAGTATGAACAAACAAGGCGTACAAGGAAGTCATGTGGTGTCCACGTCAGATTTTTTATTAGACAAACGTGTTCATTTTTGTAAGCGATGCAAACACAATGTAGGACAGGAGACATAGTACTTATCTTTTGTTAGTTTGATAGATAATGATGTGCGTTCTATCAGAAATAAAATAAACCATAGAACTTTCATTGTTTTGTTTAAAATCAAAGAGAAGAGAATGATAGATAAAGTATCCATTCCCATCGTGGTGGTCGCTCCACCTCCACCTCCCCCACGTGTATCGAATGCGACACTGCATCATCTTATTCCGTGTTATTTATTCAGGAGTTTCTCTAAGCTGCGCTGTTTTGCATGTGACCGCGTGGCAAGCGATGCCAGCGGTACGGTCTCCAGACAAGCATTTCTGTTTTTGTGCCGTCGAGGGTTTTGCAGCGCAGGTGAACGAGCCTGAATTGAACATGAGACTTGATGTGAACAGCGCTTTACTCGAGATCTCGTTACCAAGCGGTAAACTTTGCGGCCAGCGGAATAATTAATGCTTCACGTAAATCGATTTTAATCTCGCGAATTACTGCATTATTTGGGTCATAAATACTGAAAAATCTAAATTAATTAACCGAATCTACTTCATTTTTAATGAATTACCGCCGCATAATATTCCCACTATCAAGTGGGGTTATTTTCACTGATTTAGACGGTAATCTCATTAGTTGGCTTACCACTTTTCTGCCATTTTCCAGAGCCACTTAATTCAACTATTAATTATCTTTACCACTGATTTCTTTATCATTGCCATGAACATTAGTAGGTACTATAAATTTATTACTAGGTAGTTCAGTGGTTCTGAAAAATCGTGAAATATGAGGTCAATTTCAGCGATTTCAAAATAAATAATAATTAAATAATATTGTCGTATTATTTCATCATTTCAAAACTAGTACCTAGAAAGTCATTTGACAACAGATAAGTAAGTTTTCCGTATTACGTTGAAATTTCATCAAGTTGTTGTTGTGTTCAAATTGTGGCTTCAAATTCTAGAAGATAGAACATAACCACGAAGTATAATATATACGCAGGAGTGGAAGCTCCGTATCTTTTAGCAATACTGTTGATTCGTAGCATTTTTGTTTACGCTGTGCGAGAGAGAAAGCACTACTTACTGGGCCGTTACCGTTGTTTATCGTCATAGAATACAAGGATCGAACTGGCCCGCATGTTCTATCTCTCTCTAGCAAAGTTACAGAAAGACTACACTTCATCCGCCCTTATGACAGTGACGACTCCCGTCATTATTATATTTCTTGATCAAAACCAAATCAAAAGTTATTGTTATAAACGTATGAGATAATAATTTGTTTTGCTTAATTTATTACTTGAAGTTGTTTCTAATCATGTTAGTTATTCAAGAATTTCTAAAATTTTAACTTTATGCAAGTTGTTTTTGGTTATTATTAGTTGATGTTACGTTGTGACAAATACGAACCGTTGGCAGTTGGGATGATGTGACCGAGTGTCAGTATCCATCGCGCTTGCGAACGAAACAGCCGTTCATTGTCTTAGATTTCTTTAAATAAACCGTTTGTTAGGATAATTCCGTTTCTAACAATATAGTATTTCAATAGTTTCATAATTGTTGAGCTTCCATGGAACACTATATTATAAAATGTATTATAGTAACAAAAGATAGAAATGTCAATGTAATTGTTTTTAATAAATAAATATAATGTTTCAAGTGTATGTTTTTCTTTGATTCATTTAACCCTTACGTCCCGGATGGTCTCTCACCAACGTAAACGCCGGATGGGGGTCACTTGGTTACCCCCAGAGAAATTTAATATTTAGGCGGATTTTATTACACAAACGTAAACATAAATAATTAGAAATGCAAAACAAAAACATTTTATACAATTTCTTAAATAAATTTCACTATAATTAACAATGTTAACATAAAATAAAGTAATACATTTCTACAACATTATAAAACAGAATTGCACTTTGATCGCACCTTACATATAGTAATGGAAGTCATATAATTTTTAAATAAGAACTGTTAATCTGTGATCTGACTACAAGGTTGTTTGCAGATATTTTCCTTTTTGATTTGCCTATGTTGCATGCAAATAAACCTATTGCAAGTGTCATTATTTACCACCCGAAACGGGGTAACTTACTGCCGCCTTATACCTTTTTCATTAATAATTTGTATTTAACGATAGTTATTCACATTTCAAACTGGTTAGCATAACCACAAAATCTTTAGTGACACATAGCTTGACGAAGAGCTGCCAAGTGTCAACAATAAAAGTTGTAGAACTAGAAATATATTAGTGGGGTCACTGATTTACCCCCATCCGGGATGTAAGGGTTAAGTACGTATTACTTGAATCTCAATAGAACAAATGTCTTCTACATCACAACAATAATAATAACTAAGAAAAAAGTATGTTTACTTATAAGTCTTAATAACTTTTTTGAAGAAGACATAGCTAAGTAATATAATTAAACCAAAAATTAGCATCACCCCAAAAATTCCCTCACGACTGACGCATCCATCAACGCATTTCCATCGAATCCACGCGAACATCCCGTTAGCAAATTGTGTATCAGCAAGTTCTCAACATGCCTCAGCCTCTTGCAATGCTTGGGGGACATGTATACGACGATAGCCGGAACCAGAGTACGTTAGTAATCTAGTAATTGAGTGTAGACACTCGCGAGAGCTCCATACTCATCGATCAACACAACGTGTCGAGTTACTACTCACAACGGCGGGAGGGAAGGCGGTGAAGTACCTGCGACACGAGCGTCTTTTGTTCCAGGCTAACGAAATGTAGGTCCTGGAAATCGCTTGTTTTACGTTTCTCTCAAGAGCAGACGAGAGCTCTACACCTATTTACAGAGTAATTAGATGGTATTTTTTTGACAATGGTGTTTGCTCAAATCTTGAACATTGTTGAGAGAAGTGTTTTGTCGAGATGTTAGACAATAAATAATTACTAAAATGAGAACATAAAAGAATACTTCTACGTTCTACGATAAAATGGTTCGGTAACTCTAAATTTTGTTTTACATCACATTGTGTGATTTAACATTGCACGTAGGAAACACCTACGACTATTAAAATTAAATTCGATGATCTTGGAATTTGAAAAGGAAAATAGTGTCAATGTCAACGTTCCGATCTAGATTGAGACCTCCTTTTGGTCGACATGAATATTGATGCTATGTTTTTTGTAGTTGTCTCGACGAAGATCTTAACCAAACGTCGATATTATGGAAAAATAACAATTAATATTTAAAATTCACCTTATGATATGAATAAAGCGATCCCAAGTTCGATCCCAATACGAGAATTATTGTACTATAAATAGTACGAGTATGAGTATATTATATTATCTACTATTCTGTCATTCGGAGTTATCCTGTTGATAGATTACCATCAAAATAAATAACTACCTATAATAATCGCTCCATAATGCTTATTAACAAAAGGATTCTTGGAGGATTTTTTATGGTTCTGAATTTTTAGAAAAATTATCCAGATGAGAATGGGCTACTTGCATGGTACTGAAAAAGAGATTTCTATTACTATGTACCTAATGTTAGGTTAGGTTAGGAAAATCGTGTCAATGTCAACAGTCCGGTCTAGATTGAGAACTTCTGTTAGTAGACATGAATATTGATGCTATGTTTTTTTGTAGTTGGCTCGACGAAGATCTTAACCAAATGTCGATATTATGGAAAAATAACAATTAATATTTAAAATTCACCTTATGATACGAATAAAGCGATCCCAAGTTCGATCCCAATACGAGAATTATTGTACTATAAATAGTACGAGTATGAGTATATTATATTATCTACAATTCTGTCATTCGGAGTTATCCTGTTGATAGGTTACCATCAAAATAAATAACTACCTATAATAATCGGTCCATAATGCCTGTTGACAAATGGATTCTTTAAGGATTTTTTTATGGTTCTGAATTTTTAGAAAAATTATCCTGATGAGAATGGGCTACTTGCATGGTACTGAAAATGAAATTTCTATTACATTTAAAAATTATTGTTTTTTTAGTAAATTGAGAAAGAAAAATTTATATGATGTCATTATCTTGAGGGAGGAGGGAAGCATATTAAGAATGTAACCTGTGCTTGGCCGTTTTAGCTTACTGCACTAGTTTGTGTCGGTACTATGGCTTACGGTCAGTCATTGGTTCCATTAATATTAATATTTAATTTTCATTATTTTTTGGCTTACTAGTAAAAAAATTGTCAAAATAAAGAATACGTGTCCTAAGTTTAAATCTCTTTTTTTAAAATATTTAATAAGAAAACCTAACCTTATCCTAACCTAACCTAACCTAACCTAACCTAACCTAACCTACCTCATTGTCGCCGCTAAATAGTCATCAATGAATCTTAGAAAAGAAAAAAACTGTGAATTAATTTTTTACCAGGAGTCACAAACATGAAAAAATACTTGTGTGAACAGGGCATAAAGGATATACAATATATGTACATAGCATTCTTCACAAATTAAAAATATCTTCACAATTGCATATTGAATAATCTGAAAAGAAAAAAATGACTGCCATATTTACAGACATTACGAAGATACGGAATGGTACCATATTTGTTTAAATTCATTTCTTGATGATCTAAATAAAAATGAACTGTTTAACGTAATTAATCATAACTTGCACCTCCATGTTTCCATAAATTTGCAGTCATTAAATATGAAGAAAATAGCTCTGCATAGCATTTGGCAACAATGGCAGATGAGCCAGTGTTATTAGTCATATCATGAGTAATTTATGCCCCATTTTGGAATATTCACTAGTAACGTATTACTTATTCATGAGGCTGGGAGTGCGTAACAATCAATACTTGCGTAGTAGAAACAATCTCCGTGGATATCCGTTACCTACTGTGCCGGTTCCTACCGACACTGTTGCCATATCTCTCCCACATCCTCGTGAAATATCGTCCCATCCGCTGGAAAATTTGGTTTCCAGTGTTGATCCAGTGCGTACGTGGATTTCCAGGACGGTGAGATCGTGCGTTATGAATTTTAAAAATGAAGAGCGTGGACCTTCGACCATATATAGGAATAGACAAACAACGCAAGCCTTTGTTGTGAAGCAAAGAACTAGCGCAGCGGTATGACCTGCAGACACCTTGAAGTGTTGCAGTTGCCTATTTTCATTCTCTGTTCCATGACAATAAACCAGAAATCAGCAATGTGCAGCACTCTATCGTGTCCTCACCTCCTTTCCCCGCCTATAGCTGCTGCTCCCGCTATCGTACTTCTTGCCTTCACAACATTGTATACTACTACTACAGCATTGAGTGTTATCTGTCTATACCTATATATGGTCGAAGGCGTGGACCATGATTGATGCAGGCCGCTGCCTACTCCCGATTTTGGGAAATTATCGCGCATTCGTCAAGGAACTAATATATGCGCCGTGATAGATTTCAGGGCCAGGAGGAATTTTTTATTCTAGAGTTGATTTGGTTACAGAGGAAATCTTGGTACTGCTGACCTAGTTATAGACCCAATTTCGAGATCATTTATTATGGAAAGGTTCGAACTATACTCACTGTTCAACGTGTCCAATTTTCGAGGCGTACTATTCCTATCTTTGGATCTGTAATAAATTACCACCATTTTTCATTTATCTGTCATCTAGTAGCCGAGAACTACATGTACGACCCAGCGCATTTTTCTCCCAGCCTAATTTGATAGAGGAAAGGTAATAATAGTATATTACTTTACAAGCGTTTAATGTTCGTTATTTTACGAAAAACAAAAAGTTTAAAATAATAAGTCGAAGATGAGTCCAATATAACTAAGGTATAAAATGATTATATAAATGAACTATACATATCAATGAATTTAGTATAGTATAGTATAAAAATTAGCAGCTTTCTCTTGAATCTTGATCATCATATTTCCTTAATTGGAATTAATATTCAATTATATCATTAACAGTGATATACTTTTTTTGGTTTCAATTAATTTAAATAAGGGTGTTTATTCACCAAATTTTTTGGTCGAAACTAAAAAATGTAATATTTTACTTCTTATTTTAAGATAAGTTGGTATTTCAACACCTTTTAAATGCAAATCAAATGTTATTATTAACTACTATCCTAATTAGTTTGCTCAATTTGAAGCACCTTGATTTCATTCATGATATATGCCGATTAAATGAATGAATAAAAAAGAATCACTATTAATCATGATAATAAATTAGAGATTTTTATAATTGTAATTATTGGTATTAATAAAGTAATTTCTATATCAAAAATTACATCACGCTTGTAACATGCTATATTTATATATTAACATCCTATTAATATCCTATAGCGATTGCTAATCTAATATCCGCCCTTAGTAACATTATCTACCTATATGTAATATCCCAATGTTAGTAAATTGGTAATATTATCCTAATTATGTGTTCCACGTAATTATCTGCAATGTTTGTATTGAGTATGTAATTTTTGATCGTACTCAGGATGTGGTTAGGATAAACTAAAAGTACAGGAATAAGATATTTCTAAACATCCCATGGACAATTTATGTCAAGTGGGAAAAGCATAACCTCGTTTATCTGTCATACCTATTTGCAAGTAACACTAATTTGCAATGAGTTGAATATAGTCTGTAAATATGAAATTCCCTATTTCATTGTAGATATAATAAGCAGCTTTGTATTACGAGGTAGGTCCTAATGAATATTTTAGATAACAATCTGCAAAAAAAGTTTTTATGACAGTTGGATTAAATTTAGTTGTGATATTGATACTGTTATCATTGTATATAAATGAAACAATATACGAAACAATAAATTTGGCGAGGAAGTAAGAGTTTCATCCAATTGGTGCAGGGGCAATAAAAACCGTCTCCTTAATTCAGCGTTACCGGCTTGTTAAGAATTCTAAATTCCCTTTAAATAAGTTATCCCTCTCACGTTAGTTAGCCGTCCCAGTAGATCTAGTCTTCGCTGACCGAGAAAGCAATTGAATTTTTAAAGACATTGGCCAGTGGAAAACATCTCCGACACATTTTTTACGATATAAAATAGTGTCTATTGAGTTTCTTGCTCCAGTGTCTCATAATTCACCGGACTTATGATAAATGTAGCTCCGCTCCACCTGTCCTAAATCATGTCACTCTCTCGGGGCGACATATATAGCGTCCTCCACCCCCGCCTCCCCGCCCCACCCCCGCGCAACCCCAGGGAACATCTTACACGGATGACGAAGCGGCGGAGACAACTTGTAGGAAATTTGTTGTATCTTCTGCTGGAGTTTACACACGAGACTTTATCCGCAGTTTTCTCAATGTTAAAGTTTATGTTACATTTTTCACTAAGTTCGAATTCAACTTCGCCACTATGTGACACTGTGGCTATAAAGTATAACTGACATCTTCAACTGCCCGAAGAGAATTTCATTCAAAGCGGAACTTTATGGACTTTTAAGTTAATTAGTTTGCTGTAAATAAACTACTCGTCAAAATGATGAACAGATTTTTAATTTAATCATTAATCGTATTAATCTATACCAAGATTTCAAATAATTAGTTTGGAGTGCAAAATTGTTAATCTGGACCACGGTTAAAGAATAATTAGGTTTACTGATTGATCCCGTTTTTCATTGACAACTCCGGTCAGAAGTTCTAATTAGTTCATAGGTGTCTCTGCTGGTCACTATTTAAATGAACTTGCTGTCACTGAATAGTATTTTAATAATTTGTGCGTTATATAGTATTATGGAAATATCTTTAAAATATAAAGAGTACGTTAACTTATTGTTACATTATAAAATATCGGGTAAATATTGCTGTGAAATAATGAAAAGTGTTTCAGAAAAACTGACAATGTTGATATAGGTTATTTTAATTTTAGGAGAAATGAGTAAAAATCGACATTATTATTTCTATATAAACTAAATTATGAAACAGTATTGCAATCATAAAAAACTAAAATAATTAACACCAGCCCAAAACGTGAACATAAAGTAAAGACAATGAAAGATTCCATAATAAAAAAAAACACAAGCAGAATATTTGCGAACTTCAGCTTGTTTTGTCTATACCTATGATAAGTAGAATATCTACATTTACATATCCTACGACCTACAATGATTGCTTGTAATGCCGGCTACACATTACAGGGCAAACTACGCAAACGTTTGTGATATGTGAAGTTTGCCGAATAGTGTGTACGGTACCACAAATGACAAACTCCTTCCAACGTTTGCATTCGTCTACGTTCGGATTGAAGTCGGTAAATGAGACCCGAATCAAAGTAATGTTGGCCACTACGAAATGTGTAGGGAGTACTCGGTAAATGTCATTCGACATGAAAAAATGTACAAATCACCAACGTTTGTCATTGACCTAGTTTGCCATGTAATGTGTAGCCGGCATAATAGTTATATGCAAATATATTATAAATATTTGACAAAGGCTATGTACCCGGTGTCTTTAAAAATGTGCATGTCTATACACGACATAGCAGCATAACATATAATGCCATTCCATAATTTTTTAAACAAATAATGAATTAAACATATCTCATTATTTTAATACATTTAATTTTATCATATAGTATTCGTTCCAGTATTTGTTATTGGAAAATAAAAATGTTTTTAAATATTTTCCCAATATCAGTTCCGTAATTAAATTGTGAAATTTTCCAAAAATTAATACAATAATGAGTTCTTATCAATGCTTTTTGATGATACTTTAAATGTGTTTCTAAAGCATATGAGGTTTCTGCTATAAGATTCCATAAAAACCCATGTCAAAGTCAAATGCTTTTCTTAATGGTTAAAATGAAGATGATTCGTTGATAATAAGTCAGTTTAAAGTCCGTAATTTGTTCTACCTTGTAGGTAGCGCAATAAAACCCATGTAAAGCAATCCATAAAATATAACCAGCTCGTAGAACATACTGCTAAATTTTTCTTACGTTATCGCCCTCTAAATCGTTCTCAAACATCTTGCGCCGGCGATGCGCATTTGTTCCATAAAAACCTGCATAAATCTCATCTAGCCATGGACATTCTCTACACATTGCACCGACTGTACAGAGCAAAGAATCACTAGCAATTAGCTAATCAGTGGAATCTCAATTGGTTCTATCCGTGGAGTAGTACCCTGCACGAAGAGGGACCACTGTTCCATGGGCGCCGAAGAGATTTTTCAGAGATGGTATAAAGACTTACCGCGATCTAGCATTATTTTATTAAATTTAGTGTCCGCATAAGATGCTGGCGATCCCGATATCGATCTCAATATCCGGCAAAAATACTAATAGTCCGGCGGTTATTTGACAAAACTATGCATTTTCTGATTAAAGTGTGAAAATTGGCGTACCTACATGTCTCTTTCATATAAGAAGTGGTGCCAAAGTGTTAAGTACTAGAGACGGCAGCCATTTTGAAAAAATGTCCGCCATTTTTAGTTTTCTTTATTTATGGTGAATATTACGAGAAAAATAGTATTTTACTTTCATTACAAAATGCATAGTTGATATGAAATTTGTCCTATAACCGCCGGACTATAATTGATTAAGTGGTTGAATCCACTATATTAATTACAATTATGTAATTAAATAATAATAATAATAATTGGATTGAGAATGCGGTTAAAGTGGTACATCATAAAATGTAAATTTAAATACAATTAATAGATCCTATACATCTGTTAACTCATTATTGATAAAATTTTGCAATTCCTAAATTCCTCTGCAACATGTGTGAAGTCTTGAGTTCGTTGGGTGTGACGTATAGTTTATTAAATTTGTGGTTTGTGCGTGAAATTTGTGAGCCTTTTCTTTATTGAGATTTATAATTTACCAAATAATGTATAAGTTCGCCGATATGTTATTTTACTCGTATACTCCGAGATGAGCGCAGCGAGTTTTGGAAGTTGCATGGGGTTCCAGAATCACATTTTACGCATGTGTTAAAAACATTGTTTTCTACAAACGTTTTCAAAAACATAATTAAAAATTAATTCAACTATACTTGGGAGGATATGCATCGTTTATCTTTACTTTTTAAGCATCATGGCGGTTGAATACATACCAATTATTATATAAAATAAAATAAAATAATTTCTCGCACTAGTGCTGGAATTGGCTATTTTGAATACCTAGCAGAATATCTATTTCCAGCACGATTGCAAACAAAATACAATTATTAAATAACCATCAAACTATAATAGGTATATTACTTACAGTAATAAATTTTCCATTTTTTTTTCATTTAACATTATTCTGTCGAGCACCTATTTTCTAAGATGTTTATATGCTACACTAGCGCATTGTTGATATGATACCTATGATACAACGATACAAGTAATAAATTATTTGGAAAAATATTCCAGAAGTAGATACAATAAACACCTTACTTTTCCCTTTTCTTCTTCTTCTTGTTCTTTTTCTTCTTCGGCGCCCATGGTGCCTAGCCATGTGCAAGCCGTACTCGTTCGGTTATTATCGTGATTATGGTAATTAATTATTAAAACCCTTATCCGAGGTAAGATTGAGATAGGCCCGTGATTTATGTTAGTACATGGTGAGTGTTTGCGACTGTGTTGTGGTTGTGGAGGTGATTCAGAAGCAAGCAGGCATTTTATACCACTGTATCTAATGAAAGAATGAGAATACCGCTCTGTAGTAGTTCGTGATTGAAATTTTGTTGTTAAGTTTTATTAATCAGTTAAGTTGTAAATATGGATCAGTTTTTTAAATTTGTGCATTTATAGCAATTTTTATAAAGGATTACTTCAATTGAACTGAATGGTTAAGAAATAAGTATAAGAGCATTGCATTTTATTAAAAATTCGTTAAAGAAACCAGTAATAGTATATTATGCAACGACGTTATAATGGATGCTATTATTCCTCAAGATGAAATTTACAACACGAGCGAGGGTTTTAATCATCTGAGGGAATAATAGCCATTATAGCGAGTTGTATACTGTACTTTATCTACGACTAAATTATTACTTACAAGATTTTAATAAAATAAATACCAATACATTTCCAAATGTCAATTCTCTATCACCATAGTTACATCAATAAACATTGCAATGTTTTTAAAAAATAATGTGCACGGAGAAATTGATTCAGGCAAAGTATTATTCCCGGATATTATTGGCTACGGGATTATTACGTGGCATTATATAGCAAATATCACACATTCAATGTTAATGTTATACATTTGTCGTAGATAAACAGTATTTAAGGATCAAATAATTTCTTTCAAATTATATAATACTGAGTACCTTATTAAGGTGGTACCTATACAACCACTTGGTAGCTAGATTCAAACAAAGAATTTCTAGCATACAGATTGCCGCTCAACCTTATAGGTATGCTACCACTACAGAAAATGAGTTCATTATTTTGAAAAGAACTTATAAAATATTACAGTAGATAACGTAACCAACAAGTAAGTTATTGTAAAAGTAAAAATATCTAATCAGTAAGTTCATTAGATTAACATAACATGCTGTAAAAGTTTCCGTATTTAAATAATTCCTCAACCAGGTTTTTCATTAAACTATGAAACTGTGTGCCACCCCAAAATAAAACGAGTTTATTAAAAGCGCAACAGTATAAAACGGGGAAAGAACTCGAACTATTTGAAATATGTAAACATATTATTAAATGCCGAAGCCGATAAAGCTTAAGCGGAACATTGTACGCCGTACGCCGTAGAAGTCAGATAATCCTTCGTCCTTGCATTCCTCGCTCAGCCGAAGGAATCCGGCGGCGAACGAAATGATTGATTTCGCCGGAGATCCGAACGCTTCCGATCAATCAAGTTTGATTAAACGACTGCCGACGTTGTCCATGATGATATCAGCTAATCTACAATAATATGAACGAAGTAATTCACGCCTGTCTAGCTAAATGATCGCCTTTACAACGTTCACTGTGAAAATGTCACTGCTGATGGATGAAATTATCGTTATTTTATCTGAATTATATTTCAACAATTCTTTGTTACTTCACAGATTAAATGCCACTGAGATCGAAGACACTCAAGTGAGATCTAACATAATTGATTACCCGCTGTATCTCCTACGGAGTAATGAAGAAATCTTTTTTTAATTTGCGTTAGGTAATACTTCTTAGACGACAAGTATTTAGTCCTATCATTCTCATAAACTGTCACATGATGATGATCGAAAGATCAAAGTGGTTGGTGATTATAGCTTGTTCTTATTAGAATGCCGTAAATGGCTTCGTATCAAGATTGAGTGGAATTATCTCACAAACCCTTAGTTTACCCATTTTTGTACGTGTATTTTTTAATGCACAAATTTGATATTGCACATTTTCCATAAATACATATTTTTATTTTATTTACTTTTTAATTATTTTTTTTTTACTCCTGTCAATGGGCGAGGTTCAAGATTCTTGCACAAGCACCTGTACAGCCACTAGCCGGTGTCCGATAGCTTTATGATTTACAAGTCAATTGTATCCTAACTTGAAATGGTTTCAATAGTAGATCAAATCAAACCGTGAAAATTTTACACCGGACCCGGATTCGAACTCACGACCTCTGTAATCAGAGCTAACCACTCTACTACTGTTATATCACAACTTTGCCCAAATTAGTGTGGTGCCTTAAGAGGCTCGTCTACCTTTTTTCGAATTCCTAGAATACTCTCGATATTACTTTTTTTCTATTTCACTCTCTTCCCCACTACTACGGCTGCCCGAAACCAGCCCGAAACTCGTACTCCCGCATCCTAGCTATGCAAATTTGAAGTTGAAAAATACTGTAAACATGGTTCCAGATTCCCATAATAACTTCTGAATTTTTAAAAGAAATTAAGTAAAACAAAAATTATTCGAAAAGGAAGCTTAGCTGCATGCTTCTTGCTTTTTGTGTTTTCTTGCTATTTATGGTGACCGAAAGAAACAATATCAAAAAATAAAAATATAGAAGCATTAAGACATCCTTTGTTAATACATTCATATGAAAAAAACATCATATATTATTTCAATTATAATTAAAGTAAACGTGGGAGGCGTAGGTACACCTCTGTAACGCTGTAAAATTTAATGGAACTAGTAATGTATTTTTTAAACAAATATTAACATTTTATTTGTTTTGTTATAATTTTGCATAGTTTTTAAAAGCGTAACTAAATGCAGAAAGGAAGGAAAACATCACTTGTTTCATGGTATTCTGAAATAATCGAAAATAATGCTAAGTAATGCAAAATAAAGCTTTTTCTCGAGAACTATGACAAATCAATATGATCGAGCGTATTTTCCGAGTATTCTCATATTGTGTAGTTTATTAAATTTAAACAAGTTTTGTATTTATTACAACTTTTGTCTGAAAAGTATAATTCACTAACTACAGCAAAATTTAGCAAAGAATTCAAACAAACACACTGTATACTATGACCACCCATCAAATCACGGTTACTCACAGTTGTTAGTAGAGTAGTGGACACTATAGCAAAGATTTTTGTTCAGCTAAATTAGAAAATGTACCGGACTGGATCAAAGCTTGAGTAGTCAAAATCATATTCAAATAATTCAAATCTCATATTGTAATTTCAATTCGGAAATTGTTTTATTAATTTATTAAATTATTGGTCTCTGAATTTGATTTTGTCACTATTAAATGTTGCGGTAGCCAATTTGATTCAAGGCTATGCAGCATTTGTTATCGTAATTTTAACTTGATGTAGTGTACGCAATCTTCTCCACATTCTTGCCAAATGTTTGCAGCCAATCGGAATCCCGATTCAAATTCCAGGCAGTGTGATTCGGTCATTCAACCCAATTAGTTGAATAGAAAAACCTCTTCGTCGAAATGGTAATCCCACAATTCATTATTGATTTGTTAATATAAAAATATAACAGAGGTTGCGGTAACAAGCATAAATATTCTTCGTTTGGTGTTCGTAAATCTGGGAATCTAACACATGGCATACACGGTGATGTATGTGTTTACAACAAGCAGACAAACAAATCACGGAGGCTATGAGCAATAGTTCACGTATCAGTGACAATGACAAGTGCTCTGGGCGATTGTGCAATGCGGTGCTTTCCATAAGCTCCACTCGCTGAAATTACGCCCGGAATAATCATAACACTCTTTCTGATTGAACGCGCCATACTCTGAAGATGCGGTTTGCATTAAGTGATGGAGATTTTCTCAGAAATCCAGTTTCCTTCGAAATTTCTTTGTCCACGGATCTCTCCCACTTGGATTATATTCAGCCTAACCGCGGAAGATCCAATTATTTTCAGCCGGGATTCTGTCCGGAATGCCTACTTTGTATCACTGAAAACTGCCATTTGATTCTTTCATTTTTAGCTCCAATTAACAGAAAAAATTCATTCGGAAAAACGCCTCCGCACTTTTATTTTTGGTAGCTTTTAAGGTTGAAGCCATAATGAGAACGATTTCGGTCTATTGAAAACTAAGATAACATTTATGAACGTTCTTTATAATTTAAATTTAAATTAGGATTATACGGTTTACGTAAATTGATAGTGCTACAGAAACTAGCCTTACTTTAGCAGAACAGTTTCTAATGCTGGTTGTACTTACTTAAAGAGTAGATAAATTTTAATAAAATATTTAAAACAATTAAAAATTCTCAACTTGGCTTTTTTTTGTCAAATTTGCTTTGATATCTTTATGCAAGTCGAAAATTTAAGATTTAAGGGTTTTCCTAAAAAAAACTTATATAAATACATATCTAAATTGAATATCAGTACGAACTGATAACTAATGTCTTACTAAATAATTTACTTATATGCTTTGTTTCGTTATAATTTGAATGTAATGTGGTAATTTCATGGAAGCATTATTTGCTATAGTTTTAAATATATTAAATATTAATGAGGATAATTACTCGACTGGATAATGATAAATTACTCGAAATGCAGTCAATTCGTGATTAAAGTATATAATTGACTGCATTTCGAGTAATTTCTACCTATATATTAAATATTTTTTTGAGTTTGTGTTTCTATAAAAGTATACAATTTTTTTTTAAAATTACGAGCAAATAACAGCTTATAGTTTTTTATTATATCTAGGCTGTAAAGAAGGATTTTTTATTACGAATGTGGAATATTATTTTTTGAGCTGTTAGACGAGAGAAATAACCACGTGAGTAATAAAAAATATTTTTACAGTCGAAATATATATTATATGAAATGCAAAATTATTTTAAATTTGTAACATTATAGCAAAATGTGAACACAAAACACGTGGTGATTACGGGTTGCAACAACAATAGCTGACGATCTGGCAAATTTTCGTCAGCGATCGAGTGCACATGCAGCGCTCTGATTGGCCAATAAATGCGGAGCTAAAGTTTAATATTCACTACGACTTAGTGGAGCTAAAGTAACTCATTATTATACAATTTCATAAAAATAATATTAAAGTGGTTCTAAAATACACTGGCGTTATAGAAACAGCTTTTATAGTAACATGTTAATGTAATGTTGAGAATAAGCAATGTCGAAATTAGAACATAAACTGATTTTCCCTTCGACATTTTTAAATAATTTTTTAGTCTTGCAGAATATTTATAAATTAAATCCAAAGCATAAGTAACTTTTGAATCCAGCTATCAAAAAAGTTTAAAAATCCTTTCAAAACGTAGGAGCGATTTTTGTTCCATCGCCATTTGTTTTTTCCTTTCGTGTGCGTTGGAGCATCGCGGGATGACACCACCACCTCCGCCGCCGCCGCCGCCGCCGTCACGCATGTAACACGCACTCTTTTATTAGTGACGCGTCCAAACGCACGAGGGTTGAATGCAAATGTGGCATTTTTCACACTCTGATTGACTCTTGGAGCGTGCGATAATCAACCCCTCCTCGTCTACAGGCTAATGATATTCCTCTTCCAAGCCCTAGGCGGAGATGTCACTTACACGCTCTCCATAGGTTTCTAAATATCCGCTTTTTATTAACGGAATTGATTGTGACGTACGTGAAAGGGTCGCTAAACTGATTAGTTTGTGTTAATTTTAATGCAAGCAGACGCCCCGCTCTTAGAGATGTACACTCGTTAGCTAGGAAGGCTTTTAGTTTAGGTTTCTTTAAAACTTAATGCGTTGTTTGCATTTCGATTATCGATAAGTTTGCAACTGAATTATAATTTCTCCGGACGTAATACCGTTCAAAATTATTTTTTACGGAAAAGCCTTTAAAATAATTTGCATCCTAGTTAAGCTAGTAAAGTAAAGTAAAGTTTTTTTAAGCGAATTCCTAGAATACTCTCGATTTTACTTCTTTATCCATTCCACTCTTTTCACCATTACTAGGACTGCCTGAAACCAGCCCGAAACTCGTACTTTGCCGCATTCTAGCTATGCAATGTCATTTTGAAGTTGAAAAATACTGTAAAAGTGTTTTCGTTGCGAGTAAACTGTCAGATTATTATTGACTTCAGGATAATGTTTTTATAAGCATTAATAGAGAAAAAATAGATCTGCAGATTTACCTTTTTAAAATTTTAAAAATTAATTTGTATCATGAGATATAACCGTGTAAAATTTGCATGAAATAGAATTTTTTTTTGAATTCTTCGGAATTTTTATATTCATGTATAATTTATTAATCAAAATTTTAAAAATAGATCCATTCTTTCTCTATTAAATCCTTGTTGAAATAAAATTTTGCCATTCTTGTACTAGCCACAAAACACTCGCTATGTTAGTACATTTTATGCTAGATTTTAGGTAGTAGACGGGCCTCTTAACTTGATGATGTAATCTTTGATTATTAATAGTGGGGAGATATGTCACATACATTAACTTTATAAGGAACGTTCATGCCCAAGATGTCGTTTGCGATCAGCTGTAAGAGGTAGGAAGGCAGCCGACATACTAAGTAAACAGTAACTACCAATCAAAATCAGGGATTCGAACCGCGCAAAATAACGGTTCAGGTTCGATTCGCGGTGCACTGTTCTATAAATGGTTCGGTTTTATTCCGGTTTTCATATTTCTTCTTGAACTGAACCGGTAACCAATTTTCTAAAAAGCTAATTAAAATATACGTCCCAATTTTGGATAAAAGTTTTCAAAATTAAAAAACCAAACAAAATTAGACTAATCTGGAAAAAATACTAGGTACCTACATAAAATCTGTACAGTGTAATTTTTATCTTTAACAAAACAATAAACGCTATAGAATAGTGTGCGGAATAAATGTTTTTGACTCTTGTATGCCATGAGTAGAGAATCACCTTAAATTCAAAGTTTATTTTGCCTTCGAGACAAAATTTTTGATGGCATTTATTTGTATTTCATAGGTAAAGGTAACAAATTATAAATCACTTCACTTTGCTCCTATAGTTGCTATATTTGCTCGAGCATAACTGCACCCTTAAGCACAAATGAATGTCACAATTAGAATCAAACTTCGTGAGCTGTGATAACTTAAACCAATAAAATACTCTGTTATTTCATTTGATGAGTAGATCTGTGTTCTTGTGTGATATTGAATAATTTGTTTATAATACATTTAAATATTATTGTTGATAAAATAAGCTTAAACTACGTACCAATATAAATAACTTTTCCCTTTGAATAACTCATCATATCATTACAAGAATTATGTTAATAGGCCCTATATAAATGTTTGAGCTGCCTACAAATTAGAATGAGTTACACAGTTTGAAAAGATGAAATTGCTCTGTTTTGAGTAAAACAAGCAAAACAATAAAGTTTGTATGACAGGTGCGCAAAGTTCCCATAAACCTCGATAAATTACAAACCGCACGATGCGTATGTCAAAACAAATTTCCATATATTTACATACCATAAGCACTCATTTTGATTAAACCAAACTGATCCATAATATGTAAAATGGAAATATTGCTAATGAAACCCATATATTTGTATGAAATTTATAACAGATTACTTGGATTCGAACCGCAGTACCATTCATTAATTAAAATATGGGTTGCGATGAACTGAACACGGTGACAAGAGGCTAAGAGATAATTCCATATGTGTGGGTTGTTTAATATTGGTTTCGTAAAAATGTTCTACTCGTATACATAGAATTAAATTATTCGGCATTAATAAACATATTTCATCATTAAAACATCAAAGTATCGCCGTTGTTTGTTTGTTGGCTGCGTTTGTTATTCTAATACGTATATGGATTTAATGAAAAACTTTTAAATTTTCAGTTATACATTTTGAATTTATTAAGGTATACCAAATATCATGTTAGTAAAAAATATCTCGAGAAAATAAGACAACCTTTTTTTCACGACATATACTTACTTATTTAATACTATTGTAAAAAAAATGTAGAAGAAACACATAAGGAACTATATCAAAATGATGTTTAAAAACAATGAAATGTTTCACTGCAGCCAATATGCCAAATTAAATTTAAGTTGTGAAATCGTGAAATTGTAGAAAAAGTAAGTATAAAACATAATGAAGGAAGAAAATCTTCGGAAATGCAGTCATGAACAATTTTTTATTACTAAAAGACACACCCTTGAACCTACGTTGGTCTTTTAAAAAAATTGTTAATGACTGCATGCCCGAATATTTTCTTCCTTCATTAAACCAGCCAGTAGACTATTCCAATTCTCATGAAACATTAATATTTTATTGAGAAATAATAGTTTATAGTATATTACAATAAAATCAGAATATTCAATAAAATAATAAATTTACTTACAACTTTTAAAATATTTAATCGTAAAATAACACTGGTGGGAACACTGCTTACTTTTCTCTCTTGAGAGGAAAAAATTACTTTTTTCACTATTTCGCGAGAAGAAAAGTGTGTTGTCTTCGAAGGTGTCGTGAAAAAATATATTTTTGGTGTGTGTTCGATTGTCAGCCATCAACCAAAGGATACTGATGGTACACCCTTGTGAGGGAGAGTGCCATTTGAATTGAAATGTGTACCAAACTAAATTCAAACCTGAGTTGTCAGTGTCACAGTCGGTCACATATATAAGCTAGATATATAAATAAACCTCTCAAATGTAACACACTGTATATGAATTTTTTATAAAACACATACAGAACAAAATCCCAATAAGCTCTTCCTTCAATCTAAAATGTGAACAAAAAATTTTCCTAATCCAAATGACGCATACAAACTCGTATTACTATTCCAGATAACAAAGTCTTAAATTTTGGAAACAATTAATCTGTCATGGTGCTGTCATTCTGTCAGTATAAAAATGCAAAAACCGCCATTCAGATTAAAAGAGCGTATAAAGTTGTCTTCCACATAGTTCTCAACTGCGAACCGCGTCTGTCTGTCAGACTACACACAAATACGGATTATTCCTCAGGAAAAAATAAAACTTTCATCCTGCTCTTTTCATAATGTAGCTGAAACGTCAGCGTCCAACATGGGTGGAAACCGCTTACATACGTGACGTCATCCGCCAGGAAGTCTGGCGCATCTTTGCATTTCCATTCTCTGCAGTTGCCACCTGTCCGTGAGCAATGTCTTCCATGCATACACCTTCATCTCTTTTATTCAAAAGTCATTCTCCTTCCTTCTTTTATTTTTATTTCAGCGAGAAACGAGAATATGCAAAGGTAGAAATAAATGTTGTATGAATTAGATTCTTTTCTCTAGTGAGATGACAGCTCAAGAAGAAGAAAGTCAAACATAAGGAGGATTTTTCATGAAATGAATTAATTTTGACACAACTAGAGGAAAATATCTCAGCAGATCGCGAATTCTGAAAGATGCTTTCTTGATTTTATTCAACTGCACAAGAAAGGTATTATGCAGTGCAGTTCATAATGGTTGTATATTGCAATGAAATTAATTGGAATATAATTTAAGCTTCTTAGCTCTGAAGATGGTTCAATAATGAGTAACCGAATAATTATGTAAGAATTAAAATGATTTGTTTTGCTTTGTTTTCATCCATTATTACTTCCCCGACCTATGTAACCGAGGAAAGTACTTATTGTAATTGTGGTTTTTTGACAGTTCGAGATTTTGACGAATCTTCACGATTTTTACACTACTGAACCAAAAAATCATGAAAATTGAGTCTGTCAGTCTGTTTGGATATTGGACAGGTAACTTAAAATCACATTAGAATTTTGGACTCAAATTTTATATTTAAGATCTTGAGCCAAAAACTGACTTCAAGTTCGTTAATAAGCTTTATTCAACCAGTGGTACCAACTTTATAAAATGAATTTTTTTATTTTTATTAAAATACTATCATGGGTGGTACCACATTAAAACTCGAGAAAAGAATTCTAGTAGAAAAATAAAATAACATTTAAATGATCGTCAATTTGTTTTTTTTATAAATTAAGTTTGGTGTCAATTTAAAGATAAGTTTAGTAAACATATAAAAAATGACATTTATGCGATTTTCAATTATTTCTCCAAATTACAAATTAAAGCTCTCTAGGGAAAAATCTAGTCGAATAATCAAAATTTAAACTATGGTCAGCTGTTTTTTCACATGTTATTCAAATTATACCGAAGTTGGTATCAATTTAAATAGTTCGGGAAAAAAGATAGATTTAATTAAATTTTGTTGAATAAAGCATAAAATTAAAGCCTTTACAAAAGCAAGTAATTAAAAATCTGCTGTGGCCAGCACAGTACTTCCCCGACTATAACTTTTAATAACTTACTTTCGTAACGCCTTTAATTTTATGTTTCATACTCTGAATTATTAACAATAATTTATTTTCTAAATAGTATCATGTACAGAAAAAAAATTTGAATACGATTTGTAGATGACAAAAATATAATCCATCATTTGAAATAGAAAATATTGTGATAAATTAATTATTTATCGAAATATTTACGCAAAGTACTACGTCCGGTTTGGGGGTTGCTACAAAAATAACTGGATTCTTAAGATTTGTATTAAAATTTGGTTGTTAAATGTTTGATATTATTTGAGTTATCGTCCACAAAATATTGTAACACACACACACACAACCGCGCACAGACTTCATCTCGAAAATACTTTATTCGTATTATGGTTTGTAAAACGTACTTATTCACTAAAAACTCACACTCGAAAAACTCCTCACTAAACTTCCCCTTATATAAAATATAATGCGGGAGGTAAAAAGAACTGACCACAGTTTAAATGTTGTTATTAATTCTCCGACTAAATTTTTTCTTCAGAGAACTTTTGATAATACACTTGAAGAAATTTGAATAATTGTTTGAGAAAAAATTGAATATCGCATAAATGTCATTTTTTACATTTTTACTAAACTTATCTCCCCTACATAGAGCTTTAAATTGACACCAAACTCGGTATAAATTGAATGATGTATAATATAAAAATTGACGATCGGTTAAATGTTATTTTTATTTTTGTACTAGAATTATTTTCCCGAAAGCTTTAATTTGATATCACACACGATAGTATTTTAATAAAAATAAAATAAGTTATGTTTATAAAGTTGGTACCACTGGTCGAATAAAAAAAATTGAATAATTGTTTGAGAAACAATTGAAAATCACATAAATGTCATTTTTACTAAACTTATCTCCCCGAGCGCTTTAAATTGACACCAAACTCGGTATAATTTGAATAATTTATAAAAAAAAACAATTGATGATCGGTTAAATGTTATTTTTATTTTTCTACTAGAATTATTTTCCCGATAGCTTTAATTTGATACCACACACGATAGTATTTTGATAAAAATTAAAAAAGTTATGTTTATAAAGTTGGTAGGTACCACTGGTTAAATAAAAAAAATTGAATAATTTTTTGAGAAACAATTGAAAATCACATAAATATCATTTTTTACATTTTTACTAAACTTATCTCCCCGAGCGCTTTAAATTGACACCAAACTCGGTATAATTTGAATAATTTATTTTTTTTAAAAATTGACGATCGTTTATATGTTATTTTTGTTTTTCTACTAGAATTCTTTTCTCGAGAGCTTTAATTTGATACCACACACGATAGTATTTTGATAAAATTAAAAAAAGGTATGTTTATAAAGTTGGTACCACTGGTTGAATAAAGCTCATTAACGAACTTGAAGTCAGAATTTGGGTCAAGATCTTAAATATAAAATTTCAGTCCAAAATTCCAACGCGTTTTTAAGTTATGCAACATCCAGACCGACAGACCCACAGACCGACAGACCGACAGACCGACTTTTTTTAAAATTATGTTTTTTGGGTTCAGTAGGGTCTAAAACGTGAAGATTCACCAAAATCTCGAACTGTCAAAAAATCACGATTACAATACTTCCCTCTATTACATAGATCGGGGAAGTAAAAATTATAGTCGGGGAAGTACTGTGGTGACCACAACAGATCTTTCAATGATATAATTGCCTCAATCGATGTTTAGGAATTTTAAGTACAACTCTTAATTTTAATTCAATTGTCAAAAAATCTAACATATAATTTTATTCGTTTTCGGTGAGATTTGTTCTTTGTCCACATTGTCTACACTATTTTATTGTTTACACAGATACTGCGTGCGTAGAGTACGTGTTTGTCTACGCGTAAAATTACACGTAATCTACGAGTACGTCGCGTAGACTACGGGGACAACCCTGAGCGTAGTATAAAACGCCCATTAGACTGTATAATGAATAATGAAGCCTTTATTTATCCTGCCCAGTACTAAACACGTTTCGTATTTTCCTCTGAAATTCCGTTCCACTGTGAACGTCTCCCCAGTTCTCGTTCACGTGTCACCGCCGTCACGACGTCGTCGACGCTGGTGATGGTCGCAATGCGGTCAGCGCCCCCCAGATCTGTCACACGCCACCCCCTGAAGTCGTGACGGCTCGCGCTGCTCGTTCTGTTCATCGTCGTAGTTTTCCCGTTTTGTGATGTCTTTGTGACTTGAGACTGTCCCAGCTCGACGGACGGTGGAGTTTTTATTCTGCACGTGTGGTGACATAATATCGTCTGCTTTCTTTCACAGTTCCTTGAGGAGTGCTGGATAGTGTTGTAGGTGTAAGGGTATTGGTGGTGGATAAATACTGGTGTTGGGAGAAATATGTGCAATGCGAAATAATGCAATTTTATGCCTCGTTCACATGAGGACAGTTTTTACTTCTTGAAAGCGAAACAAGTGCTAGGAGCTGTCATATAAAAATCTGTCAAATACGGAAAAACCGTGGGACAAACTCATTATTTCTCAAAAATATATTAAAGCTAGTGATCTTAAATATATTTCATAAAAATAATTACAGTCCCAGTATGAACGATATTTTAATTTACAGCTCCTAGAACTTATTTTATTTTCAATAAACTTTTTCGTATGAACCGGGCATTATAATTCATTCCAATTAAGAATTCAGGAATTGAATATTTAACATTAATATTATTATATAATATACCGGGTGTCCCAAAAAAATGCTACGCTCAAAATAACATTTTTATTAATAAAGCAATCGCAATAAATTTTATATGTTTTTATTCAATTTTGAGGTTTTAAACTACATAGCAACAACTTTAAACAACTGTTTATTCACAAGTGAATTTAAACTTTTTAAATCACTCAAGACATTTTTAAATCACTCTTGTCATTATTTCGTCAAAGATGCATAAAAACAATGACAACTTGCCACTGACGACTACTTTGATTTTTTTTTATGTCAAAATAAATTTATAATTATTCATATATTTTAAATAATTTCGTCAAAATTGAATAAAATATTGTATAGGTAAACCACGTGAGATACAAATGTTTATTCACTCGAAGAAATTATCCACTCGCCCTTCGGGCTCGGGATTTAAACTTTATTCTCTTAAATAAATATTCATGTCTCTCACTTGATGTATAAATATCTATTATACAATGAGTGTTTTTATTTTCATGCTCAAGAATTTTTAACAAAGAGAGATCGGAAGTTAGAAACTATAATATTGACGCTGTTATTAAATCAAAAATTCTAAAATATGCAATAAATGTATAAGCATGTTACCTGCCAAAAAAATATGCGGCTAATAAAATATAGGTACGTACCTACCTAATAAATTTGAAACTATAAAACATACCTACAAGAAGATAAAATACTATTACCTACTAAGCAAAATGTGATATGAAATGAAATACTATGTAAATACAATTAAACTTGAAAGAATATTATAATTTCAAATAAACATCTTTTCCTATTTCATAGCCATATTCTTTATACCTACGTCGTAGAGAACCATTAATCACAATTTCAGAATCCAAGTAAAGAGTAATGAAAAGATAATATTTTACAAACTTCAGATTCTGAAACTACATCCCTAGATTTCTAATCTTCTATTCAGGGAATATTCCTCCTCTATAGAAACTTACGAATTAAAATTTTGGAATAAATTTTGTCTCCGAAGGTCTGTCCAGCAATTCAATATATAGGCGACCCATATATTCCGAAAATTCATTAAATAGAGTAGGAAAAATAGGACAAAGTCATTGAGATACGATGATAAAAAAGTTATGATTTATAGGGAAAACAAACGTAGTTTTTTGCGATTCCCGATCGAACTTTGAACGAGTGAATGAGTAGAATTTTTCCCAGGAGAAATTATATTGTTTATAGTTTTAAAACAGTACAATTAATAAAACATACCTGAATTCTCTGATTTCACGCTCGGCAGGTGGAAATCTGAAACAAAGGAATTATTTACTTTAAATGATTGGTAAATCGTAAGTTATATAAAAACAAATATAATTATTGTTGATATCGAATCAATGAGTGTAGCTATGTATTTTTGACATTTGTTACAGTTCAATAGTTACTCTTTAATTAAAATGAAACAGTAATTATTGTAATTATCAATATATGAAAAAATATATTTACCATCAATTAACATCAAACATATTTTTCGTGTGTATAACATTTTCAATTATATGGAGTTTATTTTTAACATTAAATTCGTGTAAAATTCAAAATATGATGTATTACAAATGAGAATTGTAATTTTGTGCCAGTTTATAAAATAAAAGGTAAAATGCATTTCTCATGTCGTAGTATTTTCATGAATTGTAAACTTATCATATATGTGTCAATATTTTTATGAATAATTTATAACTAAACAAAGAAAACATAATTTAGATTCTAATTCGGTAATTGGACAATCAGTAGGGGATTACAAAAAATGTAAACAATTACTTTAGTTGCGTTTTATAAAAAAAATAATTAAAATCATTGTATTTAAACATATTCAAACAATTGATAGAAACGTAGCAATGACCTGATATAGTAGAACTAGTACCTAACCTACATTAATATTTACAATTATGTATTTCACTCTTCAAAAGCCAAAAATCTTGAACTTTTGTTTTGCTGACTATATACAGAGTTTCCCAAGAGTCCTGGGACGGAGCTATAAGTTTGGAACGAGTGAAGAAATAAAAATGAAAATTTGGCGATCACTAAAGAGTCATAAAAACTACATTCTTAGATAGTTTAGAACTTCTATGCAACGTGGAGTTTTATTAGGGGATGACCACCTCAACATTTTTAAATAGCAGCCTCTGTCAAGTTTCACCTTATTTTAAAGGTAATGAAAAATAAACACATCCCCATAAACCAAAACCCTATACCTTAATTCTTTCAAGAATTTAATTTTAATTAATTTTTGTTTAATGTTTTAATTAATGTTTTTTGCACGTTTATTACGATTTTTATAACAAATGTTCAAATTGTCGACCTTCTTCGGTCTCGCAATGACCCAAACACTTTAGTGGTCCCCAAATTTTCAAATTTTTTTCTTCACTCGTTCAAAACTTATAGCTCCGTCCCGAAAATTTTTGGAAACCGTGTATAGTCCGAAAAATGAATAACTTTTGATGACCGTATCAAATAAATAATTTAAACTTTGGTGTTTTCCAGAATAAAAGTATTTTGATAAAGTAGTCCATTTTTGATAATAATGATAATTGAATTTCGATGGGTTGTGAATTGTTTTAAAAACTAAAAGTCGTCAAATATCTGTAATGTGGCGACACCATTCCTAAGCAAAATAACTGACATAACGATCCACATATCCTTTTTCGAAATAAAACGTTTCACTCCAATTTGTACCACTCTACTTCGTCAAACAATGCAATTTTCGCCTACGTTTCTTTCTCTCAGAGAATTCTTCGCGATAAACAATGCGATATAAGACATTCTTCACTTTCAGACAGATACGGGGGTGATATCATCCCCTCCCTGCCCTTGTCTCTGTGTTTCATTGTGTCTGATATTGGCGGTGGACAATGTGTACGAACGACGGTCTGTCATAGACACGACTAGGTACAATGTCGAAAAGTTCTAGTTGTAGTGTTTGTCACCCTTATGAGGGTGTGAAGGGTGTGTACTTGTAAGTGGTTGGTGCTTGTGGGTGGGTGATATAATATGGGGTAAAAGTGGGTAAGGTTAGGAAGGACAATGACTAGCATAGAACAGGAGAGTGATGAAAATGGAAACTTGTGAGTAATTGTTGGATTAGTGGATTATTTGTCCAACTGGCTAATTTTGGAAGATTATTTGATTATTGATATTGATTATTGTGTCTTTGAATCTCTTATGAATACATGTGATGATTGAATAGTATTGAAATATTAATACAACGCATTTCACCATTTCTACGTTCACTTACATGCAAAAAATTAATTACTACTCAAATTTCTTTTATTTTCATTGTTAATTTTGGCTCAACTAGGGCCTCTAAAGATTTAAAACAATATTTTTGATAGAAAACAGTCTATGGAATCGAATATTTGACACCGGAAGTAGATATTTTTATACTTTAACTTTATTGTTATAGTCATTTTTGTTATCCCTTGACGAGTAAAATGCAAAAAACTGAACACGGTGGCCATTTTTCAATATGGCGGCTGAAGTACCACTAGGCGATCATAGGGGACTTTTAGTATGTTAATAAGAAAGGTAATCGGCGCTGTGGCCGAGCGCGCTTAGTACATCTTCTAGCTAGCTATGACGTCACGCGAACCACACATCAGTGGTTCGAGTCCCAGCGCTGCCGATCGACAATGTGTGATTTGTCGTCAAAAAAAAGAATACGGCTACATGTATTCATCACACTCGGATGCCACAAGCCAGCCACTTGTGCATCTTAAATATGTAGCAAATGGCTACGAAATCCCGCACCGGCAGTACGGCAGTGTTGAAGCTGCGGCTCGGTGATACCGGTGCATTAAGGGGAGGCGAGGGCCCGATTTGGGCTGTAGAGCCATTGGAAGAAGAAGAATAATAATAAGAAAGGTAATGCGAAGCTATACACCAAAGTTCAGCATTAGCGGAATTAGTTCCTATTTAAAATCTAATTTTATTGGACTAAATTGGGAGGTGGAGAACTATCATTTTTTCTTGTCGGCCTCAAATCCTCGAAATTATTAATTCTACAAAAAATGATATCATTTTTGTAGGTATTTTTGTATATAGTGATTTTTGCTAGAATCGATAGTTTCAGAGATTTTTGCAAAAACGTGCCCCTCACTCCCCGCTTACTCACTACCATCGGGGACTTTTAGTATGTTGTACAGTAGACACTAACGAACAATAATCTTGTTGTTTTGAAACTTTGCACAATAATTGTGCCAAAATTTTTTTCTTCGATTTCCTTTTGTAGTCTAAGTAACTAAGTACCCAGAGTATAAAATATCAGAAACCTATAGCATACAATATTTATGAATGTTGAATACCTTTACATATTTATTATGTCATGGTTTTATTATAACAAGAATCAAAAGAAAATAAGCGAGGTTTTTTTCTTACTGAATCTGCACACGACCATTAACAACAACGTAATCAGACTATCGTGTTCAACTCCATCTAATTAAAATGTTATAAATCGCATTAAAATTCTTTTTTGATACGAAATACAATAGTAATTGTTTGTAAAGACAAAAGAATCAATATTTGACCAGTATTCTAATTCCACCCCCTGCTATCTGCCATCAAGTTCCCCTTCGTTGACGAGTTCTATCATTGCCACCCCCATCCCCTGGGATCTAATCTACCCCGGCTGTCGCGTACAGTTACATTGCAATCTTCCTACGTGAAGATGTGCCCCGTGCGTGTGATGCGCGTGTGTGCGTCAGTGCGTGGGGAATACGTTATCTTCTAGTTTGTATCACGTACAGGGTGATCGAAAACATACCCGAGGATGCTCGGACAAAGGAGAGATAATGGAGATAGCTGTGATGGGTCTCTTGATGTGTTTGGTAATTTTTAGACGAGGACAGTTAAAAGATTAGAATTGAAGTGTGATAATGGGGTGGTTTTAAATGTAAAAGCAATGAATTGTGATTTGGCCTAATTAGATATTTAGGTTTATATTTATACAATATACGTAATGGGAGTTTACACGATTTTTTGGCTTTTTTATATGTTAATCTATACATTAAAATATTTTTTTTGCCAAAAAGTTGCCAGAAAAAATTCATAAAGTTTAAAAATAAGTTCCGCGAAAAACGACGTCATTGGTACTGAGCACATACGTTCACCGCGCTGACAAGAACCGAACACGATACGTAAGTCTTACCTTATTGCAACACAGGTCCGTCATTCAGTCTGTACTCAAAACGACAAAAAACAAACTTACACGAACAAATCTACTCACGGTTTGGTCTCAGTGCCGTTTGCGTCACACATGGCACATTTTATTGCACGTTTCAAAAGAGTTACAGTTTCATTTCGATAAAAAGATAATATATCTATCAAAATTAACAATTATTATCATTTCCCTATAACTTAAATATGCTGAAAATTGATATCCAATAAGAATTTCTTTAAAAGTCGTAGGCTTGCAAACCCCATTAAATCGCATTTAACTAAGAAACAAGATTTTAACTGTAATATTTTTTGTTCCAGGTAACTAACAACAAAACTAGAAAAATTTTTACTAGACAAGGACAAGGACGTTATTCTAGTAATCTCTCGAGTCCGGGAAGATTTCTTCAACTGTAGGTATTGCATGTTTACTGGAGTGATATTATAAGCTCGGTAAGTAAGTCATTACGGTCTTAGATGCAAGGCAATAATTCTTATTGTTCTTGTTTTTAATAGGACAAGGCAACGTAATGATTTTCAAGCAAAAGAACATCAAAAATTTAAATGTGCAATACAGTGTGAAATAAAATGTTACATTCGTAAATGATTCTTTACGCATTTGGAAATTCTAACTTGGCTCTTTTGTCGCCGTTTCCTAATACATCTTACTCGAAGCGTATATTAGAGTTTACCAGACTTGTAAAGTATTATACTATTTCCATCGATCTTAAACTTGAATGTTACATAATTTTTAAATTTTAATTTCTATAACCAAAACCTGATAACCATATCAGTCAAAACTCTCCTCTTGTCATCTTTGGATAAGTTATGAAAAACTAATAATTTAATGAAATATTATTTAATTTAAACCAGCGCCACACGTTAGTTTTTCTATTATCAAATTGTCAATAATTTTAAACTCACTCAATCCTCAATTTACAATGTTTTGTCTACAAGATCATAATAATAATATATAAAAACATTGACGATTTTATTAAACAGACAAATATGATATATATTTGCACTACCTACTGAAATAACACTGTACTTAAATCTAAGTACCAATAGCACTAGCAACATTTATATTTGTTTTGTCTACAACAAACAATTTCTTGTAAAACCGTTAAAATATTACAGTAATGAGTAAAAAAGAATAAGAGTAATGTAAGCGTTGAGAAGCTATATTAACTACCCCTATCTGCCAGTCTTGCAGCACTGGGGGGTGTCATTGCGTGTTTCCAATTGTCTGTCGCCATTGTGTCACACTTCGGTAACTTCTGAATAGTTCCAGAACCGCGTCGTCGCTCATCGCAGCGAAGAACGACATCTTCATCACTCGGATTGTTCTGTAACGCGCAAACTGTTACTGTTTAGAGGGAGACTGTTATTCTTCCTCTACCGCCAGCGCCGCGAGATATTAATTATGAAATGTGATTGTTTTCTGTCCATTGTGGTGGAGTTACAAGTTTTATTGAGTTTCCAATGATTTCTGTCTGCTTGTAAACAACTTCAGGCGGAACGGTTTATTTTTTCAGTTGTCAATTTAATTTTGTTGCGGAAATATCATGTCGACGACGCAAATATTAAATTGTGGGAGGGTTTTTTGCAACAAAATAAACACTGAAATTCCATGTTTCTTTCTCGTAACAACATAACATTTTTTCGGAACGAAAAATGATACCTTTTCCGTTTGTGCCTAGGCCACAAAACTCAGATATATTTCAGCTGTTACTACACTGTAAAATAAATTCTGTAAAATTATTATAATTGTTACAGGAATCTGAACTGCATAGGTGCAATATTGTAAATTTGCATAGAAAATGTAATTTTGTCTAACCATGTAAAATTACATAAGTACTCATAATTTTCATTAAATTTAGTACATAATTTAAGTAAATTGACTTATTTTTACTATATTTAATATGAAAATTATGTGTAATGTAAATGTACTATATTTCACTTAGGCAATTTAGATACCAGTATAACAGTTATAGTAATTTTACAGAAACCAAAGTCGCCTACTTGGTACTAGAAAATAAGAAATAGATATAGACAAATAAAAAAATTATATGTAAAATTATATACTTATAATTCTCGTATTAAATTTAGTTCATAATTTACGTAAAAACAAGTAAATTTACTTAAATTATGTACCTACTAAATTTAATATGAAAATTATGAGCACCTATGTAATTTTACATAGTTACACAAAATTAAATGTTTTGTGTAAATTTACTATATTATTTCATGTAGGCAATTTAGATTTCTGTAACAATTATAGTAATTTTACAGAAATTCTTTTTACAGTGTAGGCTGTAGACAACCAAAATAACAGTACGTTCAGAAAAATTTGTCTGGCTTACGCCTACTCGGTACTAGAAAATAACAAATAGACAAACAAATAAAAAAATTCTTTAATCTCTATAACATAGAATAGCAACCTAAAAACAGGCAAATCAAATTTAATTTAAAAAGATTTACTAAAACAGTAACATGTGTAAAGTACTACTTAAATAATACAGATATTATTGTGTATGTAAAAAAATATGTTCACGTCTACTATATTTATATTACTTATATTGCTGTTGAACAAACAATGGATAATATAATGATAATAATATTCCTCAACTTTGTTAATTAATTACCTAAAACTCAACGAAATAAAATTGTTTTGTTTGACATTTTAGTAGCGGTGTTTCGAAAGGTCGGTTGAACACAAACACGAGTTTTAATAGTTAATATATCACATATTGTATTTATGTACTAATTAATTAATTGTTTTATTTACAAACAACATTGACAACATTAGAACAAGTATTAAATAATGTATCTGTTATTTAATCACGCCTAATGATTTGTACCACAAACAGTATAAAGTTCTGCTGTGCTTTGATTTAATTTATTTATCAACAGAAATCAATTAGCAAAATCTACACATCAGTGTTTGCAAAATTTAAAAAACTCAATTTGTAATCTTTTATTTTTTTCAAAGTGATTTTCCAAATAACAAAATAATGTTAACGCTGTAAAAAATCTCTCAATGTTGACAGTAATCAACAATGTACAGCTCAATCAAATAAATGACTTGTTTTACCATTAAACAATGCACATAGGAGTAAATTGATGTACAAATTAATGCTGCGATGTAAAAAGTAGTCCCTGATTGAATGATTTTTCTAAATAGTTTCCGAGCATTAGCAATGTCATCACGTTCGAACTGTTTTTAGTATTAAACCGTCATCCGTTTTTAAGCCTAAGTGAGATCTATATCCTTGAGAACTGTCGTCAGACATTGTTTAATTAACTCTTAAGTTAATCAGATTCGATGGAGGAGATTTTATTGTTTTATTTCAACATCCTTCGTATTTCTTCAGAGCAAAGTAGGAATCTCAGGGGCGGACTGACAATCAGAAATAAAATAAAACATACTTAATTTCACATTAAAATTTGTTTTTTATATTTTTAGCCAACATTGAACCATCAATAAGCAGTCAAGTAATTTTAGAAGTTCAAGCCATCCCACTTAAAAAATAGTTTTATTAATTTTATTCTATTTCAGTAAAAATTTATTTACAAACACACTCAATAATAAAGTGACTATGTAATCGACTGTGGTAATATGTAAGGTTGGTCTACAGTCTACAGGGTCTAAAAACATACACAAATCATTACAAAAACATTCATAAAAAAATTTCAGTAATATTACTAGTAAGATCTTACAAAAATCCATGTATCAAATACATTCGTTAACAAACATGTTTGTTTGTTAAAAAATGTATTTGATACACGATTTTTTTAAAGATCTTACTAGTAAGTGTACTGAAATTTTTTTATTAATGTTTTTAGACCCTGAAGAAGGTTTAACTGTAAACCGAAACGTCGGTTATGTAAGAAGAAGAATATATTATGTTGTATGACTGATATTTCGAGTAATTATTCAACCTTACACTTAATAATGCACAATATTATATAAAACCAAACTAATTTATTGTACAAAGTTCCTATAACTCTCTTTAACAAATATGCAAAAAGGTATACTGAACATAAATGGTCTAAATTGCTAAACAAAAAGTTAATATTTACTCATACGAGGTCTGTTCAAAAAATACGCGGACTGTTTGAATTGCGCGGATCCAGTTGAAGCCAGGGGAATTCGCTTGGTGTCACTAGATTTGTACAGATCTGCTGATGATAACGCCGTTTTCCTATTGCATTGCCAGAAATGTGGAGGAGTGACGACTGGTTTTTCCATCACGACAACACTCCAGTCCATTTAGCCCTCAGAACTCGTGATTTTTTGGCCAAACAATCGATCACTGTTCTTCCCCACCCCCCTCCTCACCTGACCAAGTTCCTTGTGACTTTTTCTTGTTCCCCAAACTCAAAATACCCTTGAAAGGATGAAAGGAAGAAGATTTGAGATGATTCCGTGATATGCGCCAAACGAAAAAATCTCACTTCACTAAAAACCGCGTAGCTAATCAACAAATGAAGATATATGCAATAGGGAAACGGCAGATCTGTAGCAGATCTGTACAAATCTAGCGACACCAATCGGATTCCCCTGGATTCAACTGGATCCGCGCAATTCAAACAGTCCGCGTATTTTTTGAACAGACCTCGTAATCTAAGTCTTTAAAAATTTTCAATTTGAAGGCATTTGATTTTGATTTAAAATATTACTATAATTCAACTGAAAAAATCGAGCTATGATGTGTAAATTGTACATAAAATTGAAAAAAGTATTTAGACATGGAATAAAATCGAACACTATATGAAAGCGAATTACCGTTTACCGATCTTTCCCCTCAGAATGCCAGCAGCCACTTTGCTGCCGATTATTGTTCTCTTATTTGATTAGTAAACTGAAAGTCAAAGATGCGATTTAGTTTGAAGAATCTTCTTTTCTCTGTGGAGTATTTTTTCTGATTGCGAGTCTTTCGTGATTTCTGAAATGAATCGTGTAAAAGGAAGGAAATCTTCTTTGCTATAAATAGCGCAGTAATACGACTGGACGAGCTTTGTGAAGTTTCCTAGTTATTTATTTGTCACAGTAAATCTGTTTACTGCTGCTGACCTACATACAACTTCTTAAGGAGGTTCCCTAGACATTTAAAAAATGTTCTAATGCAACCAAACTTTGAATTTATGTTGTCTGTGTCATAAAAATGATACCTGAATATTTTGGAAATTTTTGACCACGTAGTTTGAACGAAATTAATTGTTAAATTTTAATATTTTACATGGGCTCTTATGGCTTTCCATTAATTGATTTAAAAAAAGATGTTAGAAATGTTCTATTTACTTAATTTTTGGTATATAAACGTATGCAAGCACGGGCATCAACTTCCCAAAATTTGAAGAAGGTTGACCACATAGTTGTAACAATATTGCCGATTGAAAAATAAATTTTTTTGATTAGTGAATTAGAAATTATTGTAAAAATGTATCACCGCAACTGAACGAATTGCAATATCAACTAACACCCGTTGACCGAATTTTGTTTTACATTAATAAAAATATTTTTATTTTCATATCCGCCCCCAAGGCTGATATCTGAGTACGCCACTGCATGTGTAGGGAACCTCCTTAAGGGACACGTGATTATTTAAACACAACGATTTCCTTCGTAAAAATAGATCAAACTTGTGTCTCGACCTTTGCGAAAAAACATCGCGATATCTCACCGAATCACAACAAAACAAAATTAAAGAAAATTACATATTTTAACTTTCCACGTGACGACAGACTTTTCTTATTTGGAGGCTTGTTTATTACATTACGTGAATACATAAATAAAAAGTCTAAGATAAAAACAATGTCGCCCAAATACTCATGGACACGTATTTCCAGCACAACATAACATAAGTTATTTGAAAAGTTAGAGATATTAATTTAACATTTTTAATCTAAAACTGTATTTCATTTATACATTAATTAAGAAAGTCAATTTACTTTTATTTAGTCCGTGCACAGGTGGACACAGTTTATTCATTTAGTATGAATATGCCAAATTACTTTGTTAAACTTAAGGCGCAACACTTTTTCTCTGGCTATATTATTAAAAATTTCATACTGAAATTTAACTTGAATCATTAGTTAATCGATAAATGCTAATTATAAATTGCTCTAACATTAAATTAGCATGCTAGCGGTCCCCAGTTCGATTCCCAGCACAACCGACAATAATACCACTGGGTCCGAGTGGATGGATTCCACTATAATAATATCTACCATCCTGTAATTTGGAGTTAAAATCCTGTAGGGTGGTTACCATCAAAATAAAATAAATAAAACTTGGCGCTAATTTTTATAATTTAATAATCCAATTTATACGTAGGTAAGTGTATTAATACAAAAAAAAGTTTCTTATAAAATCGATAAAATGTAGATACATAAATAAAAAGACAGCTATAAAGATTTTTGTAAAATATTTAACCAATTGACAAAAAAATAAAGTAAACTCGCCGTTTTAGTAATTTTTAAAAATTAATTAATAGAATATTAGAAGGTGTTTTATAAATTTTATTTTATAGCCGTGTACGAACAACCTTTCAGAGCATCATAGTAAAATATGTGATCATGTCAGAACCAATCATAGTAGTTATTTGTGTATTAAGAGCGTAAAGTGACTCTTTGTTACTCGCCTTCGGGTCGCGCTGCAATAGTGCAAGAGGAACAATACACTTTACGCTCGCAAATACACACATAATTTTATCTACGACTGAAATTATTTGTTATTAAAATAATGGTATTCAGTTTAATAATTTACGTTCCACTAATTTATGTTTTATTTGTAACCATAACGATACCAATAATATCGAAATAAATTTTGTTTGATTCTTTCATTTTCTTTTATTTTATTTAAGCAATAAAATACTTTAGCGCGCGTTGTTGTGGGAGACGCGCAATAAATTGTTTGTTTGCTTGAACCTCAGTAACAATCAACTTTACGTTGACAATTAAGCATAAATATAAACTTTTAATAGGAGTCATAGATAAAATAATTTATCTACGACTACCTTTTTGTTGAGGTAGATACTTGATAGCCGAGTGCTCTTTGTGACCGACTGTTCTTCTGACAACTCAGGTTCGAATTCAGTTAGGTATATGTTTCAGTTTGCACAAAAATCTCCTGTGTGATGTAGTGTTCTTGTGTTCTCTACACTAATAACCATGATTATCTGTGAGTTAACATCTAGTAGGTAACTGACTACATGTGCAAAAATATATATATCTATACATATTATACCGACGATTCAAGTTACAACCTCAAGTTGGGTAAAAGGTGTGATAGGTATGAATGTAGCTATATACAAATAATCTTAGTCTGACTTCTTTTAAAATATGCCAATTGAAGCTGCAACACAATTGGATTAAACCGCCACAATGCCTTATTGTCGAAAGTGGGGTGCGAACAGAATTTTATTTGCGGTATACAATAAATAATTCCCCATTTCAAGTCTCCCGCAAAACCAGGTGTCCTTCTTCAACCCTACCTTCTCATGAATAAAAAAATTCTCAATTCCCATGACGTCACAGGCTACAGTAGGGGCCACAGCACGCAGGGAAGTAACCAAGGAACCAAGGAACATTCCGTTAAGGAAGGCCGCTGCAAATTGCTTCATAACTTCGCAGAAGGGAACGCGAGCGCTGAATGCACGCGTTGTCGCTTTTGTTGAAGAACGCGCAATCTCTGTCCCTTCTAATTTCATTTAAGAAGGATTTACCTTTGATGTTGTAATGAATGGCCAACTTGATGCTGGGGAGACACATGTTACTCTTTAATATCATACGAGGCGTTTATTCATGGACACGTGCGTGAAGAGGTAGCAAAACCATTTCAGATCTCGTTAATATTTGTTAATATGTAATATGAAATTGTTAATTTATATAGAAACATTAGGTGTTTTGATTCGTTAAAAAGTTTAGTAAGTAATTTTGTTTCCAAATTTTTGTCTAAATATCATAATTTGAGTAGGTAGGTATTATAATGATATATCCCACTTGACAAATTAAAATCCCCAGAACATTTCAAGAATGTGAACATCCCGGCTTGTTACTTGCTATATTTGCCCATTAACATCCTAATAATATCTTTGCGATTGCTAATGTCCGCCCTTGGTAACATTATCTATGTTACATCCTAATGTTGTAATTTGGTAATAATATCACAATTATGCATCCCATGTAATTCTCTGAGATGTTTGTACTGAGCATGTAATTTTTGATCGTACTCAGGATGTGGCTAGGATAGACTTACGGAACATCACTAAAAGTACAAGAATAAGATATTTTTAAACATCCCATGGACGATTCATATCAAACATACTTACCACAGAACAAACTTAAATTTGAAAAAGATTTCAATAAAGCATAACATAGTATATTATTTAAAAATTTATTGGTTTTACTAATTAATTAGCAGACTATTAGGTATTTCAAGAATACTGTTATGTGGCACAGAGACAATTTTTACAAACTTACATGTTAAATATGAGTTCATTAGATTAAAAAATCTGACGTGGCCATCACACAACCTTCCGCCATATCTAGACTTTAAACAGAAATTAAAATATACAAATAAAAATCTAAAATATTCAAACACAGAAATTAGTATCACCTGAATCAAAAGATTCATTCACACAAAAACTCTTCTGTGTTGAAGCAATCCTCCGTTCAGTTACTACATTTAATAGCTTACTTATGACTTATATAGCGTTAGTATGTCAACTTGTCACCCGTCTCATCTGTCAATATTTTTATGCAGAAACAAAAATCAACCGAACATAGATTACAAGATTTCAATGTTTTATTTGATAAATTTATTTTTTAAATTTTACTGCAGTTCTTTAATGCTACCAGATAAAGACAATTTTTTTATAACGTAGATTGCAATAACTTTTCCTCTTATTCTTATTACAAATAAATACTATATTTATCCAAATTTATAGAAATTTTTGACACTTAATCTTTTCAATCTTCAAAAAATATCACTTCCGGTGAAGTTATTTGTACCAAAATCTAATGAGCTCTTCCTATTCATATACAATCGTAAAATACCAAATATCAAAATTTTTGGGTAATTCGTATTTGAGTTATACGACAGACGGCATCGGCCCGGACCACACACATACACACACACATACACACGCACACACACACACATACATACAGACATCATCGGGAAACTATCAAAAATGAGTTGTAAGGACCCTAATTCGTGCTCATCCACTAAAAACTCACTACCCGATTTTTTGCATGATTCCAATACCTTCCTTTACAGGTAAGCGGAAGGTAAAAAAACAATGTCACAAATCTTGAATATTGTAGCATCTTATTTTGATTTATATTTCATAGCAATGTATAGCCTTAAGTGGCGCGTTCGGAAAATACCGAACTATTCTATACGTAAGTTGTCATTTTCTAAGTGTGGCGGGTTCAGGTGATGTTAGGGCCTTCTTTTTGCAGTCAATCGGACAAAAAATGTAGGTAAAGAAAACTGAGCATAGAATGTGCTGGCTAAATAGAGAATCTACAATTTCAACAGCGAAAACATAGCATCGTTGTCCCATCATATCTCACTTAATTTATAATACAGACGAATGAAAAAATAACTTCTTGTTAACAAAACTTCAATTTATGATCCTATGTTTTCAGAATTTAAAAATTGCTTTTTGTTCACCAGAAAAAAAATCTTAAAAAGGTAAAAAATGGCTGATTTCAAAGTAGGTATGTATTGTTTTTTCCAAAATCATAGGTAAAAAAAGAAAAACAGAGAGACCTTCTAATATCCTTTGGTAACATATGTCCATATGTTGTAAATAAAGAAAAAAACCTGTAAATATCAAATGATCATGGAACGCGCACATCTCTGTTTTGCTATAAATTTAACTACCAGACGAGCCTCTTAAGATGTAAATGGTAGGTTTATAAGTAAAGGCTTTCGAAGGAAAATATATTTATTTTTATCTCTTGATGCATCTGTATTACTGCATTTCACTTCTTTTCCAATTTTTAAATTATGTCCAAAGATGTAATAATTGAATGAATAAATATTTTTGATAAACAAATAATACCCAATTAAACTGTCGGTCTGTGGAAAGTGATTTTGATCAAAAGAAAATCTTCCAATTATAATTTTCATTTATATTTAAAAATAAATTTCTTTTATTTGCCAATAGTCGTTATATAAAGAGCAAAGCATCCTTCATTGTTCCCACAGTTTCCAGAAAACGAAATAAAAATTGAAATTTGACGACCTCAACTGCCGGCGCGCATTGTTTCGTAAATTATTATTATTGTCTAAACATAAAATTTTATTTCGCATTCTCGCATGAATTTAATGGCTTAGAAACGCTTTCTGTAAAACAATTAAGTCCGCAGCTTTAAAAGCCTCTGATCCTCGCTGACAGTTTGAGAACCCCTGACATGGGGGGTTGTCATGGGAAGTTTGCCAGGTGACGCTGACTTAACGCTTATTAAAAAGTCAATATCAATCTACAATCAGTAGGCTATGGCCATGTAAAACTTAATTAAAATTACGACACACGCACAGTGGGGGAGGCAACTTGTAATTTTGTACCCGTCGGTAAGGAAGGGAGCTCTACGTACCGACTTGCCGGCGAGAGGGTTGGAACTCGTGAAATTTCAATTTTACAATACAATAGTTTCAAACAACAAACTTTGCGAACAGAAATACTGCTGTCACTTGCACATTTTTAGCTCGGATTATTCAATTTTAACATTTGTTCAATTTGAGCGAGAATATTAATGAGATTTTTACGTGGAGCTATTAATTTTTTGTTTCAGTTATTCTAATGAAGAATGTTTTTAAATTTTAATGAGATATATTTTTTATCTTTCCGTCCCTCTTATGTTAATTAAAATTTGTATTTTTAATTTTCTTTATGCAAAATTCATAAAGTTCACGCAGTTAAGACTCAAATTTATTTCAAAATTACTTTCTAAATAATTTTATGTCATACAAACAGGGGCACACATTTTTCAATACTATTTTCCAAAATATTATTGTACCTACACTCCAGTACAACTTTAAAAATGTGCGTCATTCTCAGATCATTTTTAAATGAACAAAAGCCTCGTTTACATAAGCATTTAGTTTTAAGGTTTTCATTTATGTTTACGTTTAAGAAAATTTAACTTCATTTAAAGGTACATTCACAAATCAAAATTAATTTCAGTTTTATGTTTTACGTTTTCGTTTTAATGACCTTGCGAACATGTAATCTTATGCAACCATTCACAAATCAGTATTTAGTTTTGGTTTTAAAACAGAAGATTGCAAACTCCAATTTTATGTTTAGTTTTAGGTTTTATGTTTAGGAATCGACCAGTAGGATGAAGTGTAGAATGATGTAGCGATATATTGTTGTCTGTTTTTATAATTATTAATTATATTTATTATTACCTTAAAGTCCAAGGATTGAATCCGAACTATAAGAATTTCGTTTTGTGAATAATGCTTTACTATACGAAATACAAGCATCCGCACATTTACTTTCTAACACTAAAGTTTGAAAGCTCCAAACTTTAAGTTTATATATGTTTACCACTTACTAAAGCTATTTTAAGTTTATTATGTGAATATTACCTGTTTCTTAAACTTAAATATACTTAAATGTAAATCTGCAAACTAAATGCTTATGTGAATGAGGCTAAATTCTGTTTAAATAACAAACTGCGAAGCCTAGTAGGTACCACTTGTTTTAGTTCAAATAGTCTTTGGTTCTCGATTTTTAATTTTCATAAAATTCTGTACAAAATTTTACAAACAACATTATTTAATAATATTACCTAGTTCTTCTTTCAAGATCTAGATCATTTTTTAATTTTTTTTTGTATTATCTTAGCCCACAGAACTTAAGCCTACCGAATCCGGTCTATGATAAATACTATTGCTTATTCAATTTATTCTTAATCGCAAAAACAAATTATGTTAAAATTTTAGCGCTATTAAAATGAATTCTCCCAAAAATTGGCACAATTGCCAAAACCATTTGCACCAATTCGGCGGTATGATAATTAATTAGAATCTTATTAGCGCAAGTAGTGCCTACCGCCACATTCCGAGAGTCTGTGTTTACTCACACACCGGAAAAGTTAATTCGTTAAGCTGCAGTAAAAAGTTTTAATCCAATGTGGATTACGGACATTGAAACTTTGCTCTTGTGCAGTGCAGGGTCCGGATTCTTCGGCTTCAGACACCGCATGGGATTCAGTATAATATCGCACTTCTTCTAAATTTGTGTCCGGAGATGCCACGGCCATATTTCTTGTTTTTAATACGGTTTGTCTTAACAAACTTCCGCAGAAACTTCAGAAACATTGAGGTTTTTTCATTCTGTCTCATAAACCAAGATTTGGTTGGAAACTCTAGCGAAGAAAAAATAGGCGACATCTTGCACTTTCCAGAATAATTTGATTTTAAAACATTACATAAAAAGGTTCAAATGGTTTACTTAAAAATGTCGAATAAATAGATTGAAAAAGTATTGTAAGAAACATTTAGAACACCAGACAAAATTATTAGAAAATTTATTGATGGTTTAGCCAGATTTCTTAAAAACAGAACAGGTAACAGTTTGTTTAAAACAGCGTTTCTCAACTTGTGAAGCATGGAAAAAGTACAAAAATTGATTTATTGATTCAACAAAAAACAAAAATAATATTTTACAAACCCTACTTTACACTTTCCGCATTCGGTATTGGGATATTGCACTACTACCTAACGAAGGTGCACTTTTATTTGGTTCTTTCATAACTTATATTTTAGTAATCTTTGCAATATTATAATTATAAAATAATAGTTTTATTAGGTTCTTATCTTGTCATCTTGCGTTATCTTGTATACTTGCAGCAAAATCACAAAATAAGCGCTAGGTGTCCATTTAGCAGCATTCAAATCGCTCCCTTGTTTTAGTACAAATTTCGCCCCTAGGTTCGCATTCTTAATGAAATAAGCAAATTGCTCGTGAAATCTCAAGAAGAAAACAGGAGAGGGGGCGCAATGAAAAATTGCAAGGAAAAAAGAAGCGCCAATATAAAAACGTTGAGAAACACCGATTTAAAAAATAACTTATTTTTATTATTTGAAACATGTTCCTACGTACGTTTGAAATAATAAGTACCCACAAAATATTTCTATATACTCGTATAAGTATAATCCAAACTTATGCTTCCTAACTTGTTTTAAAAAAACACAGAAATATAAGAAAATCCTTGGATTTTTTCACTAAACGAAAATGTTAAGTATGTATTTCGAGTGGTATCTCAATTATGACTTTGTGGATTTTTTGAGTAGCCTAAAAAAATCCTAAAATCCGACGACGTTAAATAGCATGATTTCAGTAGGACGATTATATTGACATTGACCAATTTTCACAAATTTCGTACAGTATTATAATGTGAATAATTTTTACGTGTTGATCGATGGTTCAGCTAATAACTAAAATTTGACACTTGGAAAACACGTATTTATTGAAAGATGTTTGATTCACGGCTCTGCATACATTGGAACCTCAAATTGGATCATCTTATACCATATTATAACCTATAATTACAATCAATGAATTATAAAAAAAATGTTAACAAAACAATATTTGTTACAAAACTGTGCTGTAACTGTAACTGCTAGAAACGAATATTATGTGTAAATAGTAGGTACTTGTTTCAAAGAAATTTGTAACTGAATTATGATATCGTATGAAAATATAATAGGTTATACGTATATAAAAATTCCATTTTGTTTTTATTAAATGCAATTGCTCAATAAATTTTCATTAAAGCAACATTTTAATAAAACATGTTTCCAAATACAATTTATGATAGAAAATGTTTGTACTGACCTAAAATTTATGAGAAAATATTAAATATTCATTATCTACATATATGAATTGATTGGAATACATTTAGTTCTAAGCAGGTAGTTTATTTCAGTTCAGTTTAATTCCAAAGCAAAATAATCTGACCGTGAATCCAAATTCCATGTTTAAAAATGATTTAGAACGAAGTTCCAAACTTGTAACCTGTCGAACAGTTAAATATTATAGATATTTTTCATTCTAATGTTGGAAAATACAAGAAAGAATATTCAAATTTTATGGTCACCATCCATCCCATCAAGAAATGTTTCTTCGTTTGTCGAGAGTCTATAAAAAAATATTAAACCAGTTATGCGTTTATGGATGTTTGTATGCGAGTTCGCAAAAATCTTGAGCGTGATATGAACGCAATGAAAGAACGCGTTTCGTCATAACACTTAACAAAATGACAGTCGTTAAAAACACACATTCGCTCTGTTGTTTGTTGTGGTAACAATTGTAGCCATGCGGTGGAATTGAACTTTTGGAGGCGAATTTTTGCCGCTATACCATTAGCAAACAGAACCGTATCACCAACGAGAAAAACATTCTTATCAACACGGGAAAGAAGAAACACATTTTAAAAACCATTTAAACGTGGTAAGTATACTTATTCTTAAAGTTTTTAAATATAACTGCCAAATAATTTAATAATAGTTTCTAATACTGATACAGTTCTACAATCTATTGGATAAAAAAAAATTGAATATACAAATGTTCTTCTGCTACTGTCAAAACACACAACGGACATATTGGCACGTTTGATTACCGAAAATCGGTGTTATGTTTGTTAATATGCTTAGGTAACTTTATTTCAATTTATTGATAATTGCACCCGACCCCTGATATTCACACAGTGTTTTGAGTAGAAGATCCCTATCAAAAAGTGGAACTTCTATAAAGGGCTATACAATTTGGTTCAAATATTTATATTCGATTTGAAGAATTCGTTCGTCTTTAAAATTATTCTACAGTTCTCTGCCATTTACACTACGCTAAATATTGAACAAGAAATTGCGCAACAAATTGAACAATATCTTGAGCTATAAATTGCTTTGTTTTTAATGAACTGAGACAATTTTATATACCTACCTACAATATTTAGTTTGTGATTCTGCGCAGTTCGCATATAATAATAATAATTTGACAGCCGCGCTTATCTATTTTTTCAGACAATTTATGAAGCAATGCGATATTTCACACAATTTGCTGTATGATACTACACAATTTAGATTGTTTCAAAAATTGAACAATATCTTGTTCAAGATTTAGTGTAATGTACATAAAACAGGCTTTAGGCCTTGTTCACAGATGGTTTTTGGAGGATTTTTTCATGCTTCCTGAAAATAGAGAAAAAGGAGTATTATCACCATGATAATTATCTGTCAAACGGGGCGGCGACACATTGAATCTTCAATATGATTCTTGAAAAAGAGAAATTTCTAATTTATTGATAGTTTTAAAACATTGAATTTCATTTTCCAGGATTCAAATGTATCAAAGAATCCTCCAAGAATCCATGTGTGAACAGAGATTTACAAATCAATTTAATCAGCAAAGAAAAAGTGATGAAAATATGTTTGTTCAAATAGCTCCCTTTCCAAACTATGGCCGTGTTTTCTTCTCTTTATGAAATTATTAAGCCCATTTTACATTGAGCAAGCGCAACGAGCAACTGCAATCTTCAAGTCAGACTTGAACAAGAAAATTGCAGAAGACATTTTTTTATTTTACACTGAACAACATGGAATTGCTAAATATATGAATTTATTTTCCAAGTTTATTTTCCAAGTTTGCCAATATTGTATTACCAACTTCATATTGTGTTACTATATTCATAGTTTATATGTGTCTTGTAGTAGTTCTTTTTAACACTCTTTTTTTGACGTTTATGTCAGGTTGGTAATACAATAACAGACTTAAAATAACTAGAAATAAATGTGAATTGCCTTGCAAGCTTCAACGAATTTAGAACAAGTTGTATTTGTATTGATTAAATCTGTTGAACGTGCAATTCCTGTATTACACCCACGCAATATTGATGCAACTGATTGAAAGTTGCAATTGCAGCTGCAATATCGCTCAATGTAAAATGGGCTTTAGTCCGTCCCTGTATTTCAGTGTTGGGCTACGTTAATGCGATGGTATGAGAATGTCTCTCGGCCAGTAGCATTTAATTAGGCGCTTCGAAGACGGCTTCGCCAGGCACATTGTCCAGCATTCTTGTCACGACGAAAAAATTGTTCATCTTATGTCGGCAGCCATGTATTTCTCACTGTAATCTTTTAATTGTTACCATGGGCTGTCGTCAAATGTTTGCTTGTTTTTTTGCAGCCTTCCCATTGTGAGAAACTTTATATATGTAATTTTGTTTATCTAGATCTGACGGATAATAAGCACTCACTAGAAAAATGACTTTTAAATACTCTTTTTACACATTTTTATGAACTGTAGTTAGGAATTTGATACCATCAAACTTCTGACAAGTCGTTGACATTCCGTTTAACCGTCTTACTTAGTTTAAAAGGTCCGTTAATTTTTAACGAAGAAAACATCTCATCAAAATTATCCTTATAAATATAAAGTATAACGAATATTTTTACGATTTTGAACGTTGAAACACATTTCCAGATACTAATGTTTGTAAAATGTGAGTTGTGCAACTTTATCCCAAAAATTATTGTTAATTACAAAACATAAACGTAAAATATTTCACATTAAAACTGTAGTGTTTATGTTCTCAAGTCAAGAAGTTTCGAAATCTAACAAATGAAAATCATTAACAAACTTCTAAAACGCATTAAAATTTATAAGTTATTGAATTATACTCATAAGCGTGAAAAATATCAAACAAATTAAAATAAATTTGAGAACGAATCTAGGAACCCTGTTGGCAACATCAGCTGTTTAAGTAGCGAATGTGTTCTAATCACTAATAAAAGATGTTCTACAACATATATGAATAAATTACTTATGCATATTCAACATCTCGAGCTATCGGAATGCCGTAACAGCTATTCTGTATGATTAGTTACAGATCTTAAAATACACGTCGAGTCTAAGCAATCTTACTAGCTCGTTAGGTATGATAATCAGGCGATTATGGGTACTAAAAATGCTCACTTTTAATCTTAGTGTAGTTTCGAAAGAAGTCCGACCGACCTCTAGAAAGATAACAAAGTTGCCGATATAAATAAAGTTGGTACAGTTATATTGCTTGCACTTAACTTCAGACCTAAAGTTTCCTAAACCCTAGAGTCTGCACTGATTACAGCGGTGTCTTTCTCATTCATCCCCTGCTTTTTAGTACCATTTTCAAATTGTAGGTATTAATTTTAAATAATCTTGTTATTAACAATTCTAAGTGATAAAAATCATTTGAATTTAGAAAACACGATGCATTAGATTTAAAATTAAAATTTATTTTTGTCGACAAATATATTTTTTTTCTTAAGACGCTACACTTGTAAATCCAGAAGATTAACAAAGACGGGTATAGAGAGATTTTTTTAAACACTTAACCCATTGACTGGAATAATTTATGTAAAACTCGCAACAAAATACGGCAAAATTTTATTGTAAATTTCATTCTATAGCCATGTAAGCACAGCCTATAAACTCGCATTTTTAGTAATTTTTACCTTCCGCTTACCTGTAAAGGAAGGTATTGGAATCATGCAAAAAATCGGGTTGTGAGTTTTAAGTGGATGAGCACGAATTAGGATCCTTACAACTAATTTTTTATAGTTTCTCGATGATGTCTGTATGTATGTGTGTATGTGTGTATGTGTGTGTGCGTGTGCGTGTGTGTGTGTGTGTGTGTGTGTGTGTGTGTGTGTGTGTGTGTGTGTGTGTGTGTGTGTGTGTGTGTGTGTGTGTGTGTGTGTGTGTGTGTGTGTGTGTGTGTGTGTGTGTGTGTGTGTGTGTGTGTGTGTGTGTGTGTGTGGTCCGGGCCGATGCCGGATGTCGCATAACTCAAATACGAATTACCCAAAAAATTTGATATTTGGTATTTTACAATTGTATACGAATAGGAAGAGCACATCAGATTTTGGTACAAATATCTTCACCGGAAGTGATATTTTTTGAAGATTGAACAAGATAATTGTCAAAAATTTATATAAATTTTGATAAATATAATATTTATTTGTAATAAGAATAAGAGGCAAAGTTATTTGCAACTTACGTTATAAAAAATTGTCTTTATCTGTTAGCATTAAAGAACTGCAGTAAAATTTAAAAAATAAATTTATCAAATAAAACGTTGATATCTTGTGATCCATGTTCGGTTGATTTTTGTTTCTGCGTAAAAAATATTTATTGACAGGTGAGACAGGTGACAAGTTGACATACTAGCGCCATATAAGTCATAAGTAAGATATTAAATGTAGTAATTCAACGGAGGATGGCTTCAACACAGAAGAGTTTGCCTGTGAACGAATCTTTTGATTCAGGTGATGCAAATTTCTATGTTTGAATATTTTAGATTTTTATTTGTATATTTTAGGGACACCTGATTGTGTACGTATACATTTATGTTTATAAGTCTTGATTTGGCGGAAGGTTGTGTGCAGGCCACTTCAGATTTTTAGAAATTATTTTACAAAATACGGCAAGATTTTTTTGTAAATTTCATTCTATAACCATGTAAGCATAGCCTATAAGGACATCATTGTAAAATATGAGGTCATCGATTTCAAAATGATTTATTGTAACATGCTTTTTTGCTTTGCAATAATTGATAACAAGAGATGGGCCTTAAATAAGCTTGTTACGAAGAATTCTAAGTGATAAAAATCATTTGAATACGAATACGATGAATTAGATTTAAAATTAAAATTTATTTTGGTCGACAAATATAAAAATAAGAATAAGAATAAAAATCTTGTTATGTGTTTTAAATATGTATTATTTAATTATATAGTTATGTACCTAATTTGTAGCAATAGAATGAAACAAGTAACATTAAAACCTGACAACAATAATAACTGGCGATGGTCCAAAGTAGCATGGTACTAAATCTCAGTTTGTGGGGATGAGAACAGGGATAACAAAGTAGGGATGCCGTAAAAATGTTTTGCTACATTTTTAATAAAAATAAAATTATACGGCACTAATTTGCATAACTATAAAAACCACTAAACTGGATTAATTTACATTGTCATATGCTAACGTGTAAAATTCACTAGTTTATAAAATTCTTTACTGCCTTCCACAAAAATAAACATAAATTTTATATAGGTATCACCACATGTTGTATATTTGCTACAAATTATTTTAATGTTAGGATTAAATTAATTAAAATATTAAACACTGATTAAGTAAATTACAGTTTTTAGTAATTCGCGGAAGACTGGTTCTGGTGAATAATAAAATCGTAACTTTTGAATTTATTTTCGAAATAAATATTTAACGATGTTATCTACAGTTTGAGGTTATAATTATGAAAAGATTAATTAAATTAATTGATAAAAACCCAGACAAGTATGAAGTTGTAGCACTAATTAGTGTCTTGTTAATATCCTATGTTTTTGACAAGAGCCACACATTAAATTTTGATATATGCTCAAGTAATAAAATAATTTATTCTCTTCCATAGATTTTATCTCAAAGATACGACTCGTCCGCGTCGCCATGTTTTCAGTTTAATAATGCTTTTGTTATCTTTAAAGCCTTAATTAATTAGCTGATGTTTACCTGAATAAGCACTTTTGACTCTACGCACCACCTGTCTATTGAATTATATCTCCATTCTTAATTTTACATGTAAATGTGTTTTATTACTACATAATTAGTCGGAGATATTGAAATCAATTAGCACTTGGGACGGGAGATAACTATAATTTACACATTTCGCCGAAAATATCTTTGAAAAAATTTCTTAATGATACATTAAGGATATTTTAGAATTAGTAGCTTAGTGAATTTTGATACAAATCATAGATAATAGATCTAGGAGGGTTAAAAATATGAGTTATCATTTTTCCTAATGTGTATTATTATAGACAAAATTCTGAGCAGAATTTCGTTGTTCACGAACTTGAAAACACCCAATAATTTATTTGAAGGTATATTTAATAAATGAGTAGCAACAGCGATCAATAATATTTAGCACCAATTTGGGTATGGCAACTTCACATGTTGTGAATTATTATATTATTATACCTACCTATTATTAAACCATGTGTGCGGTTTCTCTTATCATCAAACTCACGGATATAGTTAGGGGAGAAGTGGCATGAAAGGGACAATTTTTAAAAAATCATTATTGTTAAGCAATTGCAAATTATTTCTTTAAAACAGTACATATTATTAAAGCTATATGATGTAACTATCTTCTTGTCACATAAACAATTAAAACCAACCTGTATTAAACTGAAAATTGAATTAAATTAAAAATCATGCAAATGTCCCTTTCAAGACTTTTACAGGTATGAAAGGGACACTTCCCGGTGTTAAAAGGAACGCTTACATTCTTGACGACAAATGGACGTCAATGACAAAAATGCTTGGACCTAAGCAGTATCGATGCTTTTAGCTGTCGCATAAAGTTTTAAAAATAATGTATTGTTTTTAATAGACCTTATATGTCGTATGAAGGTTAAACCAGAGTATGCGAAAAGAAAAGAAAACGCGCTGCAGGATAGTTAACTTATTTTTAAAATTTATACTTTCTTTTTAGCAAGTCAAGGCTTATAGGACGTAATTACCATCTAAACACACCTTTATTACAAACATGTTTGATAGTTTTTGGTATGGATATACATGTCCCTTTCAAAACTTTACGCATTTTCTCTTTCAATACTTGTATGCACAAACACTAATAATATTTTATAAAACAAAAATGAATGCACCTTTTTAGAAATACTCAAGCCTAATTATACCATTAGAGTAGTTGCTTAATCACAATAAAATATAATTAATATAAACTAACTCATTATTAAAAAATTACTCAAAAGTCAACCAATTGGATTTTTATAATTTTTGATATGAAACACTAAATTAGTCTTTATATTTTGTAATATTTTCTCTTACAATAGTAGCATCTTATGAAAAAATCTGCAGATTTACAATATGTACCATAATTAAAATATGATCAGTGTCCCTTTCAACACCTGTCCCTTTCATGCCACCTTTCCCCTACTTATGATTGTTGGTTGGGAGTACAACACAGAGGAGAATTTTGTGCAGTTAAAGATAAACTAAAATGTGTACTTTTGCAGGATTCAAATTCTTATGAACTTAACATAACAAGAGCAAACTTGAAAATGCATATTAATTAATAATTATGGTACCCTCTAAATTGATAAAACGAGCTAACTATAAAAATAAATTCTAATAAAACTTATCTCAGTCTGTTTGAAATTATTTTGTCAAAAATGATTGGTGGAACTAGTTTTTTTGTTTCTTCTTATGTAATAGGTACTAGTTTTAGCGGTAGCAGTTATATTTCCAGATCTATAAATTTTGGAAGAGAAGTTTATGACAAATACGATTTGTTTCAGTGGTTTAGATTTCGATAAATATTACACATAATGTGTTGTTTTTCACTAAGAATTCCACTTGTATCTTTGAAGATTCATTGCAAACATTTCGTTTCCTTTTTGGCCAGCAATATTTTAAAACAATGTGAGATTTCTAGATTAAGGAATGAAAGGTCATGCATGAAGAATGTAGGAACGTAAATAAAACCAGAAAGGTCTATAAAAATGAAAAGTGGAGTTAGATTTGTTCGTTTTTGACCAGTTTCAGCTCATATCACATTTTAAGAGAAGTATAATGGTTTTCAAACCTACATCGAAAATAGGTTAATCGAAATTGCGCGCAATTGTAAATCTATTTGCACATTTCAAAAATCATTTGTAACACAAATATTTTATTACCAAATATTGGAAACTAATTTTAACTGAAACTGTATTTCATGGCTTGTTTGTTTTTCTCGAATATTATTGTTAAATGTATGTAATGTTGTATTATTTGTTCTATATTTTTTGTATATTTGTGTATTGTACGATATAAATGCACGATATTTTGTAACCCATTTTTTAAAGAAAAGTAAACATTGAAAAATAAATAAATTCTATAACAGAGGTGTAAAGTTTTAACGACAAATGATTTTCGAATTAAAATAAGATCCGTAAAAGTAATGTTCACACAATACAAAGGCTTAACTGGATCAAAAATAGATGTTGCTCTGAGAAGGTTTGTCTTCTCGGCACGTCATTTTTTATTTTATTTGTATTTTTGATCCAGTTAAGCCTTTGTATTGGGTGGACAAATGATTTTGTTATTTTGTTTGGCACTTTAATGTTTACATTAGTCTCTCATTTAATAAATTTAGTTAGGACTGCGATTCGATCGATTTAAAAAAATCCTTTACAAAAATCGATTTTCATCGAAAAATCAATTTAATTTATTTGATATCCAACTACAAATTTTGCATCATTCGACTTGTGCTGTTTTTGTTAGGAATTGGTATAATTTGGCATCGTAGACTCCCAGTAGCTGTGAATTTTGAATACAAATCAAATATATTTTACTTTTAAATCAAAAAATCAAAATTAAAAAAAAATTAAAACGAAAAAATCAATTCACCGATTACCTATTTCTAATTTTGATGATCAAATAAAAAATAAGATAGGTACGTCAAAATTTTACGGCAGTTCCAATTACGTTTTTACCTCTCGCCTCATATTCTATAAGAGAGGTATTGTGATGGATCTAAATTTTCGAGTGTAAGTATCTTGTTTTTAGGGTCTCTAGAATACGAATTACACATTTTTGAGATGATGTCTGTGTGTAAACCTATTAAAATGTAAGTAAGACTATTATTTATTAAATTAGTAGAATAAGCATAATTAGTCGAGAGGTCGTGTGCTGACCACAGCAGATTTTTTTCTAAATAAATCTCTTAACTGAACATAGTTCTTTTATTATTATTACAATTTAAATTTAATTTTGATCATACATACTTTTAAATTAATCAGCGTTTCCTTTCATTCCAAGAAACTAATAATTCTTAATTAATAAGGAATAATTGTGTATTTTAAATAAAAGACGTTTCAACAAGGGTAACTATATTAAAGAAACAATTCCACTTTAGTTTCCTCGCAACAAACACCGTAGCTACGGTAACCGCATCCAGTCTTTGTCTTTCCAGCCTCTGTCAGCTTCTGGCCATCCACTATCGACTATCCATCCCATGAATATTTAGAGACTCGTCCTTTTTGAGCCCATCAACAGTTTGTCACGAAGATGCGATCGGCGGTCGGTCGAACGGACGATAGCGATGGATGGACATTGAACACGCTGCTGAACACAACGATCGGACGGGAAGCATTCGAAGCTTGAATTATTTTGACTGCGGTTAGGTGTTTAGGTAATTTGACTACTGGTGGTTGGTAGCACTGAATCGAGCTGAAGAAGCGTTGTGGGTAGTCAGGGGTAATTAATTGGGGGTAAATATTAACCTCTAACGTTTTTTGTTCAGTGAAAACGTGATAATGGAATTGGAACTGAGTTGTCAATTTTAATTCTCAAAATGCTACATATTTTGACACCATCAAGAAAAACTAATAAAAATTCTGTCTTTGGTAACCTTTCGTTCGGTTCAGTACATTTTATAGGACTGGTTACTTTTAAGTAATAGTGACTAAGAATTGAAACAATAATATTATAACTGCACCACTTTCACTTAAATTCAAGTTGTCATTAAGTAAACAATAGCAAACTTAAATTTCTTTGTCAAAGATGACATTGAAATGGTAACACTAAATTTTTTTGTAAATTATTTACTACCGGGTGGATAGTAACTTCCCAATTGAAATGAATCGTCCATGGGGATGTTTGAAACTATCTTATTCTTGTACTTTAAGTGATATTGCGTAAGTCTATCCTAGCCACATCCGGAGTACGATCAAAAATTACACTCAATACAAAATCTCATAGAATTACATGCGACACATAATTGGGATATTATTACTAAAAAATTGGGATGTTACATAGATAATGTTACTAAGGGCGGACATTAGCAATCGCTGGGATATTAATAGGATGTTAATAGGCAAATATAGCAAGTAACAAGCCGGGATGTTCACATTCTTGAAATGTTCTGGCGATTTTATTTTGTCAAGTGATGGGTTAACTGAAATTAATAAATGGAAATTTTTCACACATCACCACTACCTATACAGTATAGTACGTATTCTTTTATTTATAACAAATTTTACAAAATATCTATTACTTATAGATTTTCAGTTCTCAGAATACATCGTCCCACATATTATCATTACCTATAGCAAAATTCCAATATCAGATTTACAAATTTCCCGGAAGTAATATTCAGTTTTCCAGTCAAAGGCTTGAAATTGAAGTTGTGTCATATGTCACACGTAAGATCATATTGGAAACATGAGAAGTAGGTATCTTCAACAAAGATATAGGAAGTTCATTAGATAGTGCGCGTATTCCGAGAAAAATGTAGGTCTAGGATTTGTTTGTACAAAGCTTTGAGTGCAAAATGCCTTTATGCATACTTACCACAAATATCTTTAGATTTGATCCGATAGAATCTGCGTATCGTTTCCCTTTTGTACTTTGTTCCGACGTCACAGAAGCCAAATACGCACATACAAACAAATACAGTGGCGTCTCTAGATGGAAGATATGGCAGCACACGAAGATTTGAAGTGATGATTTAATTTATTTTTAATTATAAAATTGATTAATAAGAAGACAATAGGAATTATAATTATACAAATCAGTCATTAAGGTCGTCGCATGGATTAAGATTCTGACTGTTTCAATGCGAATAGGGATTCGACTATACGAGTAATAACATCTACCATTTTATAATTGGGAGTAAATTATATCGAATGCTTACCAGCAAAATAAAATAACATAGGCTAGCTCGAGAGGGTTCGATGAAGGAATAGTCTTGGCTGAATCTCACCAATTTATTGATAAGAGACAGGTACTAAACAAAAATGTTGGTACGTTCAGTACGACACGTTGTACTACTCAAACAATATTCTAATATTTTAAAAAATATATTTCATACCATATTCACTTGTTTGTCAAAACAAGGTATCACAAGACAGGTACCAATAATAGTAACCTATTCAAAGTTCCAGACAAAAACGTCCGTACATTCAGTAGGGCACGTTGTACTCCTCAAACAATATCCGTCATTGAAACCAGGGGCTCATTAGCCTCCATCTGAAAGTTAGTTGGGCAAGTCCTGCACTGAATGCACAGTGGCAGGCAGCAATAGGAGAAGGCAGAACCAGGAGACTAAGAGCCCGTTCTCAAGACATATTGTCCGAAACCGCTGCACTGTTTCCCATGAAACAAAGGGAGAACCAGCCCGCTGCCGACAACTTATGCAAATTTATTGAACGCTCTTGTCGCTGTACGCTGTGTGCGTGTGTGAACAGGAGCGGCACTTGGGGTGGTGCCACCCAGTGCGGGAGCGAATGGTGTCACCCCTTAAGAAGAACGGTACTCTTATGCTATATTGCTATTTTGTTTATTTAAACTGCTGATAATGGTAACAGTATTGAAATCAAATGACAGACTAGTAAGGGCTAGTTTATAATGGATGTAATCGGTTACTTCTTTTGTATTCTGTAAGATGTGTGATGTGTGATGTGAATGAGAAGTGTGTCAATCATTTCAGTAATATGCTAATTTGACGACATAACCTTTCTTATAACTGTCAGAAATGAATTCCGTTGTTGAATATTACATAGTTGAATTTGCAATGTTTATAACAATAAATATTATAGCAAAATATAAAATACTCATCAAAATTTAAATAAAAATCTAGAAAGAACAAATAGGACTTGTTTGCTATTTGTTGGGAAAGAATGAAGTACGTAATAGAGTGGCTTTATACTGAATTGTTGGCTGAATTCTTCAAAGTTTACATGATATACGATGGAAGTTACAAAAATGGGAGTGGTACCAGAGAGGTCTTGGCCCACCAGATAATAAAAGGATATTAAGGCATTAAGGAAAAAATGGGTAAAGAATATTTCCAAAAACTAAAGGGTTGCAGGTGGAGTTGAAACCGAAGCACTAAAAAAATATAGTAATCAAGCTGCAAAAAAGAATGCATTGTATTACTCGAATAATTATAGCTAGAGATTTTTGTATTATACGAAGATTTGAAAAGTGTGTGGATCGATTTTGGTGTTACCTTTTTTCCCTAAACGTGTGGGCCATTGGTGCTATTTGTGAGAACGTAACTAAGAAAGAATCCCTATCGTCAGAGAAGGATTGAACAGTTAACATTAAGCAGTTGCATAAAAAACAGTAGTTTGAAGATGTATCAACAAAATCAGAATCAAACTACAATAATTACCCATCACACCCCTCCCCTCCAATCCCGCAAAGGCTTCCCGCCCGCACCTTGTGGCCCTTCGGTGGCACATAAGCCTTGCCCCCCCCCCCTTGTACGCACAGAACAGCGCAGATACGATCAAACGCCGTAGCCACGCCGGCTGAGATTACAGTCTCCGTTCTCCGCCAGAGCCATCTATCGGTCGGAATGAGGTCACAGTCACATGATCGGATTTTAATCGCGATCGGTCTGCGCTAGGGTTTCACCGGGCTGGGCTCACACATCTTGCCAGAACAATGAGAAGAGAATCTATGTGAGGAACGTGCGCTGAAGGCTGATGTGGAAGACTGCTGATTGCACTTGCGGGGAGGGGGTGGTGTTTTAAGTTGTCGATAAGAGAGCCGATACAACTGAGTTGGCAGTATGGTTTTTCTAAACATGCAGATAAAAGAAATAATTAGTACGCGTTTTCTAGGTCTTTGAACTTTGATATGGCGCAGATGAATACATTACCGGTTACACCCGAAGCCAGTTAAATCTAGTTTTAAATAGTAAAAACTCGAAAAAATCAAGGCTATTTGTACAAATTAAACTAACCTAACCTTACCTACCTTCGCGTATTGACTATTCAAAACTAGGGTTTGGTTAGGTTATGTTTGAACTTTGATATGGCGCAGATTAATACATATGTTACCGGCTAAACCCGAAGCCAGTTAAATCTAGTTTTAAATAGTAAAAACTCGAAAAAAATCAAGGCTATTTGTACAAATTAACCTAACCTAACCTTACCTACCTTCGCGTATTGACTATTCAAAACTAGGGTTTGGTTAGGTTATGTTAGTTTCCAGTTTTTTCTAGTTAAAACTAGTTTTAACTGACTTCGAGTTTTGACGATAACACATACATACATCAAAATAACGCAACAGCCCTAAACAGAGTTAGAAAGGAACCTCCAAACACATTCATTCATTCATTCTACATCCTATAAATAGTGGGCAATCATTACCAAACTTTGTAGAAGAACTCGTTTCGACTATACGTAGCTCAACACCGCTTTTATCCTATGGTAACGCATGATAACATTCACCTAAAATACGTAACAGCAGTCTAGCAAGTTTTACAGATAAAGCAAAATTTCATAAATTTATTTACAGGCGAAGAATGGAACTAGTTTTATGCCGAGTTACATTTTCTAATAAATCTCTTAATCATAAGATAAAGCATGTAAGAAATAGCTTTAAACACACTTTTTCATTAATTTTTTGTATGAATTTCATAGATTTTTTGATAATTCACATAAACCTAGATTAATTCTTTCACAAACATCTAGCACATTTTTTCATTCAAATTCTTAATATGCAATGAGTAAAGCAGAATCTGCTACACCTCTAAACACGCAATATTTTGTTACAGAGACGGTACCCTTAATGTTAATTTTTTAAATATATCCTTCGACAACTAAAGCCCTAAGTTTACATTGCTTCTGTCATTGCTATTTCATGATAGAACGTACATATCTAATGGAATCAGTAACATTTAACATATTATAGTCTATCTCTATACAGTATATTTCAATATTCAATCAAATCAGATAATTATTAGTAGGTATATCAAGTTTTAATTATTTGGTTTCAAAATTTAATTATGTAGTATTTAATAACTATTTATCTGAATTAACAGACTAATTTTGTAAAGTGGAAAATTATATACAAGTGCACAAAATATTCCTATGCAATATTTAAAGAAGCAATATTTAAAATTGGTCAAAATGACAAAAAAGAAGATACAAGGAACATTGTCTGTTCGTAGATAAAAAATGTAGCTCACCTTTTTAGATTTGATTTAAATAAAAGAATATGTGGTCCACTACTCGGTCCTAATATCCGCTTCAATGAAATTAAAATGTTGGAATCTAATGAAAATAATAAATAGAGAAATCTTTCTGAGCAAAATATTATATACTTTAATGTTATTTCATTATCTTTGGTTGTTTACGGAACACCGCTTTTTCATTATTGATGAGAATACCGGCTTGTGTTTTTATCAAATGTTTCGACCATTAGATAATTTGTGAGCTACCGCTAGAATTGTTTATCCAAATGACTATAATAAATTAAAATACAGTAGACCATAATAACTTTAATTTAAAACGACACTAACTGTTATTAAAATTAGTGTTTGATAATATGAATCACAAAATACGACAAAATTATACAGATTTAAAACCGTTGATAATAAATTACAGTTCAAAATTCCCATTATTCATACAAATTTATAACATATACTAGTTTGGATATTAATGGAATTCTGGTGCTGGTGCCATCCATTACTATTTTTGTATAATCTTCATTCTTCCTCATTTAGATTTGTAGAAGCGATGCACCTTTCCCTGGGCTCATTTATCTTCATCTGCACTACTTGCTAACTTCACTCTTAATTACATTTATTCATGAAATTGTAATCTTTCATATCTCGTAAGTTCACCTACTCGCTGCTCCCGCTGACGTTAAAACTCACGGAATATTTTATATATCACGGAATCCTCTATTTAGTTTGTTCAGTTCTACTCACTTGTGAAATTTAATGGGTATTTGTCATATGCAGCTATGCATGAAATTTTACTGATGACAACTGCAGATATTTTAATTACATATTTGAATTTATTTCGCAGATTGTGTCGGTCATTGTTTTATATTTTAATAACCGGTTTTTTTTGACAGAGCATTGAATAATGTTTCGTATAAAAAAACACGCAATAATTGAATAAAAAGTAATACATGATTGGAAATTTACAAAATAGTTTTTTGGCATTTGCACGTCACCAATAAATATCACATTTTTAACATATTACACAGCGGAAAGCATAATTTTAATTAAAGAATTGTTTTGTTTGCCGTATTTTCGCTTTCATCAAGTAACGATATCTTATCTTATATATAGTTCATATTTTCAACGTAGCTTTTAACTTGTTGGCGTTGAATATCAAAAAATCGGTGCGCATAAATAAAATAAAATAAACTTTCGATATTAAGTAAAATGAAACACTCGGTGATCAGAATCAGAAGTAGGTAATACAAATGGTTACATTTTTCACAGTACCTACAAAGTATTTTGTTAGGTCATTTTTACTAGGAAAAACCATAACCTCAAACAGGGTTGACAAGTGGTGACCGATTAATGAACAAACCGACTTACCTATATCATACTTATAAACATACTTTTGAAACAAACACTTAGTGTTTAATTTTACTTAATATTAAAATGTGTTTCAACGAGTGACAACAGCAACCTCTATTAATGTTACTTTCGATATTTTGAGCTTTGCAATGCAGAACATGAACCATGGACTAGTATATTTGGCAAAAATTATTTAATAGTTATACTGCCCTCCTAAGCACAGAGGGGGTATCTACAATTTTTTTGAAAAATGAGTTAGAATCGCTTAGAGACTATAGAGGTTGTAATATATGTAAAACTAAGGTTTTGAAGCCGTACCTACGCTCGAAAGAGTCTAAAACGTTCATTTATCTTAGGAGTATGTACAAGCCACTACAAAATTACTACAGTATTAAGTGAAAAACATCGATTATCTCGAAACTGAAACAACTGTAGATACCCCCTCTGTGCTTAGGAGGGCAGTATAACCATGCACTGAGAAAAATGACCTGTTTTATATATTGAGGGAACACCAATACTAAACACTATAACGGAAAAGTTCATCGTTTTTGTTTTGTCTATTTTGTTGACGCCAGTTTTTGTGAGACAAAAGAAGCCTGTATCATGAATGAATAAACAAACGGTGTATATATTTATCTTTGTCGTATTTTCGTTGTCGAATGGTATGCAATAAATATGGATTGAAGACGTGTTTCAAAAATTACCGAGTAAGTTTCGAGCATAGCAAAGCGTTGCTCGTTCTACTCAACACTGTTATTATCACCTAAGTTCACTTATAATTACTGAGCTTAAATCTTACTTTGCACTGTTCCAGGATGACCTTTATCAGACTTCTTTTATCTCACAAACTATACCTATTTTTACCTTCCGCTTACCTGTAAAGGAAGGTATTGGAATCATGCAAAAAATCGGGTGGTGAATTTTTAGTGGATGAGCACGAATTAGGGTCCTTACAACTCATTTTTGATAGTTTCACGATGATGTCTGTGTGTATGTGTGTGTGTGTGTGTGTGTGTGTGTGTGTGGTCAAGGGTTGTTAGTCGCATAACTCAAATACGAATTACCCGAAAATTTTGATATTTGGTATTTAACATTTGTATATAAATTGGAAGAGCTCCCTAGATTTTGGTACAAATATCTTCATCGGAAGTGATATTTTTTGAAGATTGAAAAGGTTAATTGTCAAAATTGTATATAAATTTGGAAAAATATAGTATTTACTTGTAATGAGAATAAGAGGAAAAGTTATTTGTAACTTACGTTATAAAAAAATTGTCTTTATCTGGTAGCATTAAAGAACTGCAGTAAAATTTAAAAAATAAATTTATCAAATAAAACGTTGATATCTTGTAATCCATGATCGGTTGATTTTTGTTTCTGCGCAAAAAATATTGACAGGTGAGACGGGTGACAAGTTGGCATACTAGCGCTATATAAGTCCTAAGTAAGATATTAAATGTAGTAATTGAACGGAGGATGGCTTCAACACAGCAGAGTTTTCCTGTGAATGAATCTTTTTATTCAGGTGATGCAAATTTCTGTGTTTGAATATTTGAGATTTTTATTTGTATATTTTAAATGGGCACCGGATTGAACGTATACATTTCTGTTTAAAGTCTAGATATGGCGGAAGGTTGTGTGATGGCCACGTCAGATTTTTTCTGTAATTTTTATACATTTATGGCTTATGAAGATGTTGTAAACTTGTTGCTAGCATGGAGATTTGTAAATTTACTTTCTATTTTTGAAGATAAGTAATTTATTGTTATTTTTTAAATTGAAACATGGATGAAAGAAGACTTTAACAATAAATATTTAACAATTCTCTAAAATTATTATATCTGTAGTGTCGTCATTTGAAGAAGAGTACATTGGTTGTTAATAATTATTTAAAAGACAAGTTTAACATCTAAAAAATTTAGTTACCTTATTCTTTGCGCACCACTCCATCACTCGTTGCTCTTAAATATCTATATGAAAACCAAGTTTTAGATTTAAGTCAGTAGTCACTGGTCATAGGATTAATAATTGTAATTTAAAAATTTTGTAAAAAGTACTAATATTATTTTTATAAGAGTAGAACATTTTTATGCGAAACTTACATTTTATTTTATACCACGTACAATAAGTTTATAGCTATAGAATTTTTGTTTCAAAAGTGTAAAATTTAAGTGTGGAATATTGTAGAATGAATACATTTTGCAAGAGTTTATACAAAATGGATGTTAAGTCGAAAGTGTCACAACGAAGCTAGTAAAAAGAAATTCCTTGGTCTTGAGTGACTTATCCTACCCATGAAATAATAATTTCGAGTTTATAACTATAAAAACATTTATATGCTTGGAAAATTACTTTTGGAGACTAGACTCATAAAATATATTTGAAGATTTTTACATTTTCCAAAGTAATTTTTGATGAAACTACTCTATATTTATGTATGTAGACGCTCCTCTTTCCGCGTTTTATGCCTTGAATTTTACAGTGAATGCAAATTCATGTTTTAGTAAAAATTTTACGGGTTTCTGTATAGCTGCAAGCAGACGAGAATCTTGCGTTATTTGCTTTTTCGTCCTGAGCATTTACATTCTACGGGAAGTGTAAAGTACCTCTCAACGCCTCGCGAATGTACAATTTGTGTTTCCGATGATGTGAAGGAAGCCATTGATCTCCCTCTACATCCATTCATATAGGATTTTGATACGATATTATACTATTTACATTTATGTGGCGTTAATTTTAATGCACACATCATTTGATCTGTTATACAGATACAGTAAAGGCTTATGATCTAACAGTTACCTAGATTCCACGCTAATTCTATAGATGATCAATTTGATTTTAGCACATGTAATTCAACTCTAATTAATTATTGATGAACTTGATTGAATGACATAATTTATTTGTATCTGTTATACCATGACATCAAAACCACATTCAAATATGACGCACAATTTAGTTCAACTCAGGGAACACTGTTTCAGCAAATAATAATAATAATAAATAAATGGTAACGCACCTCACAGTTCATCTCAGAACACAACAGACAGAGCAATGTCACAGACAGCTGTTTCGACCACTTAGGTCTCGCCAGTGTGACTCAGCTCAGTTTCTGGTCAGATCGTACATCCAACGGGTAGGTTATCACCTACGCGTTGGTATGTGAACAGGAGAGACACTGAGAAACTACTAGCGCCATGAACTGTGAGATGCGTAGAAAAATAATGCTTGAAATACAAGCTTGCGTAATTTAACGAAGAAGTTTTCTGTGTCTAAAACAGCTTCCTTCCAGCGGGTCATTAATTTATGACTCACACCGAGAATTCGCTGTAATAATAATTGATAAGAACTACACCAAGTAGAGAACCATACGCTAATGATTGATAAATCGTCGGCGATGTGACAATACCTACGTGAAATTAGGTAGTTTTGAAGCAGATTTGAAATAGTTATTTGTGTATTAAGAGCGTAAAGTGACTCTTTGCTACTCGCGCACGTTAATTGCAGTGCGAGCCGAAGGCGAGAGCTGCATAGTGCAAGAGGAACAAAGACACTTTACGCTCGTAATACACACATAATTTTATCTACGACTAAAATTATTTATTATAATAATAATAGTATTCAGTTAGTTCAATCTGCGTTCAATCAATTTATGTTTTATTCGTAACCATGATGATACCAATAAAGTAAATAAACAAAATTGTTTGGTTCTATCATTTTCTTTTATTTTATGTAATCAAAAAGTACTTTATTGCGCGTTGACATAGGAGACGCACAATAAATTTTTGTTTGCTCGGTAATCAATAACAATCAACTTTACGTTGACAATTGAAAGCATAAAAAATATAAACTTTTCATAGTAGTCGTAGATAAAAGTGTTTTGCGCTTGACAAACAGAATCTGCTATATGCCGGTATCCGCAAACATACATGCAATAGCTGCTATCTACATTATGATAAAAATATTTATATCGGAACATTAAGAAAACTGTACTTACTTTTAGTTAATACAAAACTAAATTTAAAACCTTTATAATAATAGTTCAATAAATTGTCATTTACGACAGAGCACGTCTAAGCAGTCATTATGATTTTAAATTTTAATGTGACACCTGAGAGGATTGCAGATATTATCACAAGTTACAACAGGCGAGATGATAGCAGGTATTGTTTTTACTTAATACGATATAGTAAACAAGGAATATTTTTATAGTTAGCAGACCATTTCAGATGGTGCGCGATAAATAGATGGAGCTAGCTACATATAAATGTCAGTTAGCAGGTATTATCGCCGACGAAATATCAAAATTAATAATATAATTGTGGTGTCGTTTTGCTAATGCTAGCATCTAGAGATCAAATTCATAGTTATTCGAAATTCAATGAAACTAGGCACAGTTTTAACAAAATCAAAACTATTTCATCAATTTATGTTTCGTTGGAATATGTAACAATTATGTAAATAATTCAGAATCAAACTAATGTAAAATATTATAATTCTGATGGTCCTTTTGCCAATCATATTTTTAATTACATATGGCATAGTTAAAAGTACAAATCGAATATTAGTATTAGTACAATGTTACAATTCGTTATATTGGTTGATAATTTATATTGAATTTCGATTATGTTTGTAGATCTTTCAACACAATTGTAACTTTTCAATAAAATTAATTACATTAGTTTTGTTGCATGATTATGATAATATTACAGTGCCATTTACAAATAATAATTAATTTATTATAAGAGCAATATTGCGTGTTACATTTCGCGTCAGAGTATATTTATTAAATTATATTTTGATAATAAATAACAGCATAATATTGTATCATTATTTATTCAAACGCAATATGTATTTTATTGTAAATTGATATGTAGAAATGAATAATTTTTGAGACTGTAACATGCACGGAGTACATGGTTTATCAACGAAAGGATTAATAAAATACGCCATATTTTTCTGACAAAGGTATTATTTATTACAGATGTAAAATTGTTTCATTTGCGACAGGTATAAATATTTAAATTTCAATTTTTATTAGGTGTAGCAAACATAAAAATTAAATATTTAGATATTCTTTATTACAGAACAGAATATTATATAGACGTACCTAGGTATAAATTATAAATATAAATATTTTATGGGTGCCTGCTTACATAAAATATCAAAATATGATGGTTATTAAATATTCTATTATAAAATAAAGTTTAAAGATAGGTTAGGTAGGTACTAACAATTTTATATCTAACAAAGATTCAAAATTTATTAATTTAAATGTAATAACAGAAGAAAGATTGATTTCTTAAGCGACCCGTCTACGTTTTTATCGAATTCCTATAGAATACTCTCGATTTTACTTTTTTTTCATTCCACTGTTTTCCCCACTACTAGGGCTGCCTGAAACCAGCCCGAAACTCGTACTTTGCCGCATCCTAGCTATGCAATGTCATTTTGAAGTTGAAAAATATTGTAAAAGTGATTTCGTTGCGAGTAACCTGCCAGATTATTATTGACTTGAGGATAATGTTTTTATAAACATTTAATAGAGAAAGAATAGATCTACAGATGTGCCTTTTTAAAATTTTTAAGTGTTTTGGAGAAGCAGTCAAGTTATTATAATCCAACAAGATAATAGTAAGTAGGTAGGTACCTAATATAAAATTATTATAGTATCTACTGATTCTTCTGTTAATAATTAATTACATTCTATTTTATTTTAAATGCTACTTAGTTTATCAAAAACGCACTAAATTTGGGAGTAAATTATAATCGCATACATACACTCACACTCACACACAAAACGCAACTAAAATTGTACTGACTTTATTATTTTTCGATGAGCCATTCTAGAAACATTTTAAAATCACCTACAAGCTCTGTGATTGGTCAGTCCTCTCTTCTATAATCCAAATTGTTCGCGTCTTAGCTTTAATTACGTCTTCACAACCTCTCAATAAATTTCCGCAATAAACCTCGCAAAAATCTCCTCCTAATTAGATAGCGCAGCTCCTCTGGGCTAAATCTCTCGCTGCTGAGATAGTCGGACGCTAGTTGCGCATAAAGTGATGTGCGCGCAATCTCAGACGGCTAATTAACGAGTATAGGTAATTGTTTGACTCGTTGCAGTCGTAGATAAGCACAAGTCGGCGACTCAAAGTTAACCAAGGAGTAGAGTTAAGCCTCGGGAAGATCGACGACCAAAGAGGAGACGAGCGGAGGTTTCGCCCGATGGGGATTTGTTCACATATTGGACTATTTTTACCGCCCGCCTCTTATTCTATAAGGGAGGTATTGTGATGGGTCAATATTTTTGGAGTGTTAGATTTTAAGGGTTCCTAGAATACGAATAAAGTATTTTCGAAATGATGTCTGTGTGTGTATGTTAGGTTGTATGTAACATTTTTTCCGGGTTCTATAACTCAAAAAGTTACAAAAATTTTACAACCAAATTTTATATTTAAGATTTTAATACAAATCTTAAGAGCCCAGTACATTTTGGTAGCAATCCCCAAACCGGAAGTTGTACTTTTCTAAAATATTTTGATAAATAATTAATGTATCGCAATATTTTTTATTTAAAATGACAGATTATATATTATTATGTACAATTTTTAGCAATTTATAAATTGTTATGTCATAGTACTTTAGGAATTAATGTACCTATTATTTATAATTTAGGGTATGAAACTTCAGTATTTTCTGGTCTATGATTGTTTAATATTTGTTACTACGAAAAATTTAATTGATTATGACAGTGACAGAATGACAGTGCCAATAATGACACATGATATCTTCTTCTACAGTTCTACATCAGTTGACCAATGAAATATTTTTGTATCGTAAGTACCTATTTATAGTATATTTGTATAGTACTTAGTAAAAAAGTAGGGTATGGCGGGAAGTCTTGTGCTGGTCACATCAAATTTTTTAATAACTATCTCTAATGCCCATGTCACACCGGCATAGCACGAAGCACGGTGCTCTATGGGAACAAATGAATAACGTAAAATTTTATCGCCGCTATTCCGTCGAGCATTTTGACATATGGAAATTTGTTGCTGATTTCGCAGTGAGTCCTCAATATAATTTTTGACATTTGGTGAATAATTGATGTCAAAATAGTAACAGTAAGTAATTTGATAATAAGAATATAACCCTTTCAGCTTTTGTCAATATATGAACTAATTATTGATTTAATTAATACAAAAAATTGATGAATTTTACTTCTCAGCTGTCAAAAATAATTTTCAAACAATTTTCAACATAGCAATATACAAATTTTCGTATGGCATTTTGCTATACCGGTGTGACACCCTTTTGACAGCTTTGAACGAAGCAAAATGCCACATCGAGCACCGTGCTTTATGCCACGTCGGTGTGACATGGACATAACCAATGTAAATTAAAATAATATTGACGTAATGGCCTCCTATTCTAATTCATAGCGACATGTCGGGTTGCTATCTGTTGACTAGTCTTGATATAAGTTCTGATGTAAGCCAGTTTTGGGCGAATATTATTGTATTAATAAAAGCATTTATAAATGCGCTTATAAAAAATATATTGTGTTTAATTAATTAAAAATTAACAATGTGAAAACGCGGATTATGTTTATATTGTAAATTGCCCCAGAAAATAAAACATAATAACTTGGCAGCGAAATATAAATCGTCTAGAGCATGCTTTATATGATGCTTTCTAACAAAATCCGCTAGAGGGATAACAAGATCCTCTTGGTTTATCAAGTTGATATATGAATTAGAATAGACACCCTGGTCTTTACTTTACTTTAAGCCAGGTCCCGGTAACTTGCATACCCCTTCCACTAGTTTTATGACTGCTCAAGAGGTTACAGTTCACTTAAAATCCTCAATAACTTATAGAATATTGTAAATATTATAATAAATTACAGAATATACATAGAAATTATACTTTACACGTTAATCAGCGATTTTCGCGGGTTTTTGATGGCCTATGTTGGCTGCCATATTGAGTACTCCCTTTACCCCTCAGTACCACGAAACTGGACCAGTTCAGCAGTCACTTTTGCAAGCCAAGTTGGGTTACCTTCAGTGTCTTGTACCGTGCTTTAAGCTAAATAATATATAATATAATAAATAAATATCTGTAAGCAAATGTGTCAAAATTTTATAATCTTATTTTAAAACGAACGAATTCCTCTCCCTTCGGCTGAATTCCCTGGGCCGAAGCAGCAATATTTAAGTCCCAGTATTACATGTAGTCGTTCCGACAAAGCGCATTGCCGCAACGCGAATGCTTATTTACAAACGGACATTGATTCTGATAGCGAACATTCGCCATCCACTATCCACCACACGCCAACCTAAAGCGCATGCAAATGAAGACATGCTACATGGACCGTTGTTATATTATCGTTAATTAGTCCCTTATTAAGCACATGAAATATTTATTATATGCAAATATCCGCAGAGTGGTTACGATATAATTTGTTTTCCACTTAGTACCTTCGAAAGTCAATAACACCGGGGAGACTTACTTCAGTAACTAGCAGCAATCATCTCAAAATAATTTAATTTTGATCTGGATAATTGCTAATTATTATAATGATTGGGGTGGATAACAAAATAGGTTAAATGAACTGTGGTTCTGAAAACAAAGGTTCCAATTCTGTATTGTGTCATGTACACATACATTCTAAGTTAACTGCACAAATCTCTCTCTAATCTGCACTAATAATCATGAGTACCTGGTTAATTGACGGCTGGTAAAGCGCACACACAGAAAAATATGTATCTGTATCTGTACTGATAACTTACAGTTATAGAGACTATATTCCAAAATAAAATGAATAAAAACTAAATATTGCAAATTACACCATGAATAACAGAGCCTCAAATTCGGCAATCAGTCTTTAAATTTCCATATGATTTGATGAAGTGATTCTACTCAATCAGAGTTGTACAGTATTTTAATACTTATGTATTTAAATAATATTTAAAATACATTTTTCATTATTTGTATTTATATGTAGATATAATTTGTACAGTATTTGGAGCATAGTATTTGAAATACTGAAAAACAGTAGTAGTATTTAAATAACCTTAAAAATAAATGCAAAATCTTCATTTTGGTAATTATTAGTCAATTTGCATTTTATTTACCTATTAAATTTTTTGTTTAGCTGATAATGCTCATATGACACTATATAATTAAATTTAAGATTAGTAAATAATCTTCAAAATAATTCCTTAACTTTATTTGTATTTAACACTTTACAAAAACACGAAAGTATTTGAAAAAGTATTTAAAAAATATTTACATACTTTTCTAGGGTATTTAAAATCTTAAATACTTTTAAAAAGATAAGTATTTAGTATTTCAATTTAAAATCCTTCTTTATGCATGTATTTGTATTTAGGTAAATGCATTTATAGAGTATTTTGCCCAGTTCTGTGGCCAATGGGTCCTGCTTGCTTAAATGTGCGTCAATATCTTATAATGAAAATAAAAATGCTGACCTTTGGTGTACTCTGACGATGATGCATCCTATAAGGTGTCCCAGAAAGTCTTTAAATTTCTTATGGCACTACACTTCCAATTTAAAATAGTTGTTATTAATTTTACGCATTTAAAGTTCAATCATACGCAATTTATTCATTGAAATAAATCAAAATATTTTAACTTAATATTGATACATACACTACGACAATCCACTGTGCACTGAACTTGCAAATATTGGTTCCTAGTTACGCGCAAAGAAGGTTTCAACAGGTTTAGTTTATTCCTGTATGAATATTGTGCTTAAATAGTATTTGATTTTCGTGTAGTAAAGCAGTGATACCCAAACTGTTTTCTATGAATATTGTGTTGATGTTGATAAAATGAATGTGAAATATCAAATATATAAATATAAAATGAACATTTATTTATTACATTCGCATATTATTATTATAATAACATATATAAATATAAGATTAACAATTATTTATCACATTCGCAGTCTCTGTACACAGCAGTAGCAGTGAGGATGCCAATAATGTAATTTTTACTTACTTCATTTACTATTTAAATTAAAAATTTCGAAGCAAAGCTATTTCTCATTGGTTATGAGAACCGGGCGTGTATCATTTTCAAGCATATTGTTGGAAAACTGATGTTGTTGACATCAAATCTCAACATCTAATTAAAAATGTCTCCTTGATGAGCGAACGTTAAATGTCGAAATTCTTAGTGAAATTTGAGTGAAGAGTCTCCTCGTCGTCGTGTGATTGTTATTTAATAGCGTTAATAAACTGCACATCAGAGAGGAGGTTGAGAGTATTTACTCTTTGATTCATGACAAGCGCGTCCGAAGTCCAAGCAACGATCAAATTACTAAAAGATATTTGTTTACTGTTTCCCCTATTGCGACGGCAGCGGTGTCAGCTTACGGAATATCTGACCCTGTATTGAGTTACGGTTGGACATTTTCTGTTAAAGCAGGTGTAAATTTAATTTAATCTGGCCTTTGATTTTCGAGTGTTCTTAATTTGACATGCTTTATATTAATTAATTTAACAGCACCTCTCTTATGTGTACCTACTTACTACTAGTAGTAGTTAATTAATTTGAGCAAATTTGCAGATTTTACGCACATTTGAACTACAGAATTATTTAATTACTTACTAGTTATTCTATCTTCTTCAACAAATATCATACGATACTACTGCATTGAACTAATTGTATATTAAAGAACAAGACATGATTTTTTTCGCAAGCGTCCAAGTTCAGTAAAACGAGCCTTCGGGCAAGTGCGAAAAATATAAAATGAGTTCTTCATTCAAATTTCTTTCAATGAACCAATCTTTTTCTACAACTCCACGTGGATTTTGGCCTACTCCGAAGCTTTCTAGAACAAATTTGTCTTGGTGAAGTTAGAATCTCAATTCGTACGACAACTTGTGAATTCAAAAGCGGCAACGTACAGATTATTTTGCAACAACGACCAGAATGAATGTAATTTAATTGCAAGATGTGTTTGCAATTTATCGGCAATCAGACACTGGACTGTCAGCCAAGACTTGAACCACGGTACTCCGGATGCCTACGTCTACACATGCAGAGAGCTGTGTCTAAATCCGCGCAGATACTACCTTCATAAATTAGTAAAACTACTAAAAATAGAAAAAATAGATAATAGTAGTTAGTATAGTACGTTTCAACTTTATTTGCTTTACCTGAATTTTGGGTTACAAGAGGGGAGATTACAGAACAATATAATGTAACCGCCCTATTCTGGTTCAACAGAGTTGTATTAAGTGCAATTTAGTAATAACCATTTTTTTGTGCGATACGAAACCAATGTCCAGAGGCAGTACCTCTAGGGTGGTCATGGAAACCTGATTACTGAAACAAATGTATAATTAAATTATTTAAATCTATATTTCATATTTTATCACAAATCTTATTATTAAATTTCACTTAATACATCTCTGTTGCGGCGGCTTCTTCAGAAGTTTATTTTCTATTGTTAGTGTTACCTCCTCTCTTGTAACCCAAAATTCAGGTAAAGCAAATAAAGTTGAAACGTACTATACCTGTGTGTATCGATAGTTTTTAAATAAATCGATAGTTTTTGATACTGCGTTTTACCGTTAGCTATTAATAGTAATATTAATAGTAACCTACTATCGATGTTTCGCCACTACTACAGGTACCTACATCATGTAAGTAACTTCCTTCGACGCTACAAAGGAATGAAAGTAATGCTAGAATTTAAAAACTGATTGCAAATTGAATATTATAAATCTGATACATATGGCAACAAGTTTTGAATCATATCTATGTATATAAAAATAGTAGTTATTAATCTGCTCATGTTGAATGCTTCTAGTTTTTTGTAAATATTATGAATGTGCGTTCAGCATCCCGATGATTAAAGATCTATTCAGACTGCAAACAATCCTCATTGTCTACAGTAAGTTATAGTCGTGTAAAATTAATAAAATTACTCAGAGAAACGTAGTTCTTGTTAAGAAATAACAAAACAATAACTGCAATATGAAAGCTGAATTCGTTAGAGCTTTTAGCCTTTGAATGTATAATTACAACTATCTTGTCATCTTTGAAATCAGGAGCAGGGAACAAAGAACACAGAACTAATTTACAACTACAGCAGAGAAACCGCAGGCTAATTTTTCATCATTCGCGTACCTGTCATAGACTCGCAACTTTAAAAGGCGCACAATGAAAAGAATACAATCTAGTACAACTACTGCTCTCGGATGAATGGTCATTGTGAAGCGTTCTGGCAATACAGATGGCAGCACCGACTTCTTTGACGACCGCAGGGGTAGGGGGTTACGTTGTTAGTTAACTCGCGATATGTTCTCGTAAATTGTGTGGAGCTGCGGCCAACAACCGTTGGGATTTACGAATGCGCTTCTAACTCTAAATTGAATTTGCTGTTGGATATTACTGCTGGATGCAAATGCGTTACGAGCAAATCAAAGAGTCATTCAGACCTTTATGACGACTTATTCTACCATAAAAACAACAGTAAATCATATTTTGTATTATTACAGTATTATTTTAGCAAATCAATAATAATGCTTTGAATTTGACGGCAAATTAATAGAAAAAACAACTTTTATACTTGATTAAATAATTTTTTTCAGTGTGTACACACTCCAACAAATAGTTAATTTAAATATGTTTTTATACAATGTAACCAAATAAAAATAATTGGAAATAACCACATGTAACTTTCTGCTTGATAATCACCAAAATAATGGTCGAAACATCGCAAATTTTGTATAACTAACTGTATACAATAAAGCCAGTCATCCAAAGAACTAGGATTTATTTATATTTACAACCTCAGATTAATTAAATAAATTAACGTAAGTTTAACTTTAAAATTAGGTATTTTATCATAAAAGTAGGCCGTGGTCTACTTTTTAAGTAAACGAAAAACGTTTTCAATTATATAACAATAAAAAAGAAATGCGCTTGCGCTGCGCGTTTATTGAGAGTAAATTGTTTTTTAAATAACGATAATTTTCAAACTTTCAAAATGGCAAAAAGATGAAGTCTCCTCACTACTATCTAATTTCGTTTTAATGGCGCATTAAGTATAAAAAGCGATACATAATATTAACGGCAAATTTAAGAGTTTTATTTTGACTTCGAGAGCGTCGTGCGTCCAGAAACAGGAAGTTGAAATTAATGGTGAGTTTTACATAATTATAAAGCACTTTTGCACAGGCACTAATCATGCAATTTACACCAAATTATAAAGTTACTCGTCACTTTTAATAAAAGCCACACCACTGCATAAAAAAGTAAGACAACGCAGAAGTGGAATTAGATTAACGCGGGGAGATTTCAGATTGCTCCAAGACAAATTGAGCGGCGACGAAAAACGGAAAACTGTGATTTTTACTTCCCTTTCAGTAAAACAATAACAATAAAATCAGTCCTTCCTCATAATTGATTAATTAAGTGACGAAGATAACAAGTACTTATACTTTATTCTTTAACTATTGTTAAAATGCTATAGTTTGGTTTCTTTCCTACTGAAATGTCACGTAAATTTTTTATATTTAATTTGCATTTTAGCCGAATATATCTGTATAATTAAAAAAAAAGGATAACAAGCAGTGGAAGTACAATGGTTGAGTGTTTGCCTAAAATGCTATCGGTTCCGAATTTAATCTTGATTTTATGGTCTAAATAACCCTGATGAAGTACTGAATTTGTAGTAAGTACTTATATAGGATCAAAGAATAAAAAAAAAATTTCCTAGGAGGTAAGCTCACAAATGTTCTACATATTGTCTTCTGAAGTTAGAAAAAAGAGTAAAACATATTTGAAATTAAATGATAGGCGAGATAGCACAGTAGTAGATTGTGCTTGGTTTTGATTACAGAGATCGTGGGTTTGAATCCGGATGAGGTATGAAATTTTCATGGCTTGCCTAGGATCGGTATTTTCTTTCGTCACCATTCCAAGTTGGAAGTTGGAATACAATTAACTTGGGCAATCACAAAGCTATCGGGCACCGGCAAGTGGTTGTAAATATGCTTGCGCGAAAGGGTTAGAAGGAAGAACATCTTTGGCTGAATCTCGCCCAACAAGAATTGTATACTTATAGGATAAATTATTATACAATTTTTAAAATAAAAAAAATATTGTGATTATAAAAATTCAGAAAAATTCATAAAAAATCTTATGCAAAGTTTACACGGTTATATTTCTTTATAGAAATATTATTTTTAAAAGTTTAAAAAGGAACATCTGTAGATCCATTCAATTTACTCGCGACAGAAACGCTTTTACAGTATTTTCCAACTTAAAAATGATATTGCATAGCTAGGTTGCTGTAAAGTGCGAGTTTCGGGCTGGTTTCAAGCAGTCGTAGTAGTGGGAAAAAGAGTGGAGTAGAAACTTAAAGTAAAATATATGATATACCTACTAGGAATTCGTAAAAATCGTACACGTAACAAAATTATATCTTACCCTAAAACTAAACTCACATTTGGTAAGGAAATACCTAGAATTTGAGTAAAACTTTGTGACAATATCATTAAAAAAAAGAATTTGAATAGTCGACTGGGTAGTGTAATAAGGATGTATATATTCGGGACTGCATTCCCGAATATGTACATCCTTCACCATCCTAAAGATTAAGATTCTCTACCACTAGAAATTATTTTATACATGATTGTTATACAAAGTGCTACTATCTAACGGTGAAGCACGTTAATTCAAATTTTAAAAAAGATTAAGATTTTTAAAATTTAATATAAGGGAATCTATGAATTTCCAGAATCCTTTCTTTCCGGAACATTTGGAGAATCACTGCAGTTTCTTTACCATGATCAGCACAGAGTACAGATAGTTAATTAATGAAATACTCCTGAAGTAATTGGTTGTAAAATAGCCCGAGTTCTCCTCGCGTTGACAGGTAGTGTATCCAGTCCGCCGGGCCAGCGTTGAACGTCGCTTGTTAGCTCCGAGTGGCCGACATCGACATCGACATCGCGAGCACCGAGTGCCGACCCCGAGTAGTCAGCAGTCCGAAGAACTCTTCACTACTTACCCTCCAAGAGCAAACCATCGGAAGCTGGACTAATGACGCGAGAAATGCGGATATTATAAGTGCAGGGATTATTGGTAGCTCATTAGTGGTATAAACGTTTCGTCTATTACCAATTAAATTAATGAAGTATAAATACAGTAGGTTAACTAATACAAAGCAGGGCAATTCATAAATCGAATTGTTCATTTAATTGGAAATGTATTTTAAATACACTATTTAATGTTATTCGAAACATATTCATGCGCATTAAGATAATTAGTTATTTAAGCAACTAATAATTACTATGAAAATGTAGATACCTACTAGAGTAAAATTCAAATAGCTAGAAAACTGCGCGAAGTACGAATTCTCGTCTTAGAGAGAGAAGCATAGATGATAAACAAGAGGAAACTACGCTACTGTCTGTTCTACTGAACATCAGCTTCAATATCTGTTATTCTCATGTTGACATTCGTAGTGTTTTGCTTCGTGTAACCCTGTGAATTTTGTAATTGATTGTGATTGAGTTATATTTTAGTTTTCTTTGAAAATTAAGTGAAGTGCAGCGCAGCATATACTCGCTAGCTCCGTTTTTGTAAAATGGACAGTACATGACAAGCTCTGCCTTATCGCGCAGTCCAGGGTCCTAGCTATTTGAATTTTACTCTACTAACTACTACTAACTGTTTTCACCAGAACTTATTAAATTTCCTATTCGTTTTGGAAGTAAAAAAACGAACCCGTAAAACAAACCTTTTGACTATAAATCCTTACAGTACATTTTGAGATATCTGTCCGCCATTTTGACCGCAATCGGTGTAGTACATTTTGAGATAGCTAGCCGCTATTTTGTTTCAAGATAGCGGAGAATTTAAAATTTTGCCAAAGTGCATTGTTAGGTGACAAAAGTCTATTTGCAAAATTTCAGCTCGATAGGATCCCGGGAAGTGGGTCATTTGACTTTAGTTTTTTTGACGTAAACAGAGAAACAGAGATGACGGACGGTGAACTTAATATAAAGGATTTAAAAATACATATTACCAAAATATTAAATGTCGAAGTAAAGTGTCATATTCGGATTGTTAATGTCATAAGGCATATAAAGTATGTATACAGGATGTTTTTAACCCTCGGCCCTGGGTGATTAACAAACCTTCGGGTTAGAGGTCCAAGTATTAGAAAATGGTTAATGGTTATTTCTATAGCACGGAAAGATATGTGCATTTTTCTTCGAGAACAAACGTTCTCATTTGCTAAGCTAAAGGTAAGAGACTTTCCTGCTGAGGAGGTATCCAAATAAATTTTTACTACTAAGTGGGCAAATCAATATTTTAAATCTTTCATTGACTGATATTTCTTTCTCTTTCTTCCCTTACAAAAATATAAAATTGATATCTTAATCCAAGCAAAATATTTACTTAATATTAATGTTTCCATATCGGCTATAAAAATTATTTAGTGAACCTTTACATTTTAATAGTGTTATAGTTAGTATGTAGTGTGTAGCTAATAAATAATTAAACAAATCGCAAAACAAAGAAATCTCCTCGGCTCTCCGCGTAGTTTATGATGTGTAAAGCACACTTTTTATGTTTAGTTTTACGTTAATGTTCCCTACACAACAGAGTGCTGAAACTAACTGCAAACTAGCTATGGTCGTGGCGCGAACTGGGCTACAAGAACATCAAGTAAACTCTGCCAAAAAATGTGCTTCCATTGTTTTACTCAATTAGAGCACGTATCCGCCATTTTTATTAAAAAAGGCTTTTATAAAATGCCGATACTTTCGCTTCATTCTGTGCGAGCGAAAACAAACGCAAAACGAAATAAAAAAATAATCATGCCGCATAGCAAGCGCGACGAACAATAGTTTTTTTTGTCGATTTCAATAGAATCGAAGAGAATTAGAATTGGGAAACATTTTTGTTCAACAAATCTAACAATGTAGGGTAGTGTTCTAACAAATGCTGAAAATAAATTGTTTATAAAATATTTCCGTTGATCATTTATTACTGAGTATCAGTAATGTAAAAATATCATACATTAGTGACCCCTATTAATGCATGATTTTTATTAATCAACGATTTAAATGCGTTCAACACGTAATATACCTAGTATATTAGCTAGCACTAAGTTATCGAAAAACAGAATTTAACGATAATATTTTGACAGTTCTAGGTAAATATTATTCGCGTAAAACTGTTGCTCAGTAATACCAAACTTTAGTAACCTAACATATTTGTCATGGAATAAAAATATATTTTTTTCAAATTAAGATCAACAGAAAAATATTGTAACTAACTCATGCGTTAATAGGCGATTAATAATCTCGACAATTAACGCGTTCGCTTCTCTCAAGCGTTAAAATGTCTCAATTATTAATCGCCTTCATTATCACACTAGTTAGTTAAATAACAATTATTGTGATTTTTATTATTATTAAAAATATAAGAAAGATATGAAATATGCTACATATTTAAATACTTCCTCGACTTTTGAAATTTTTGTATATTGAGGTAAAGCATGTTTTGCTCTATTCATGACATTATTATTTTTTAAATTAATTCTGAAAAGATGTTTGAAATAACGAACAATAAAAAGGTGCATTTTAAAATATTTAACAAACAAAATGTAACAAAAAGTAGGTACAAACCTTGTTCTATTTTTCGTCATGAAGCAAATTTGTAATTTTTTAAAATTTATTTTAGAAATATGCGTGTAATTTGGAAATAGTATAACGAGGCTGCTTTTCTATATTTTTAATAATCGCTTCGATTCATCAACTACAGAGAACTTATATTATTGTGTTACCTAAATAAAGCCCTGTTCACATGGATTCTTTGAAGATTCTTTCATGCTTCTAAATCGTAGAAAAAAGAAGACTCATTGAAGATTCAATCTAGCGGCGCCGATATTTGACAGGCAATTTTCACCAGGATTATTTTGTCAAACTTCAGACGTATAAAAGAATTCTTGTGTGATCAAAATCTTGTTTTAGTTTCAGCGTAAATCATGCAATTATTATAATTCAATGAGGTTAAGATTTTCAGTTAAATCTTTGTAAAAACGTCTATTGATATGATATTTTTCAGTTTAAATTTTTAATAGCTTCTTATACGTATACGATGATTGCAAATAAGTCCTCATTTATGGAGCTAGCGGTACATAAATATTGATCAAATATTAAAAGTATAACATCGTGAAGAATAACATGAGTGGGAAAATCATAAAATAATATTGTGGAACACGTGTATTATAGTAAGTAAATACAGCTTATAAAGCTGAAAGGAAGTAAACAAATTTAATGATCCTTCGTTGAGATATTGTGTAAAGTAAATAAATCTCAATACATCATCATTCTTCTTCTTGGGAAAGTTTGCGACATTCTTGTGACATGTGCCATACATGTAAATCACTGCGCTGCAAAATTGCTTTTTGTTGCACTTTAATGGCACTTAAGTGAGTCTTGCGGAGTTTTGTCATCGCGGTACGCCAACCCGACGCTGCGAAAAATCTCCAGAAACTAATTAAAGTTGTGTGCAGCGTCTCCAACTTCTCTTGTTATTCTACAATTGTTCAGCAATCTGTAATGAAACTAACTAATTCTCTATTCTATTTATAAACTTCGCGCTACTGTTATTACACATAAGTCTTGAAAACTAATTTAGAAATCTTCTAGTGCTGCGCTTGATGTCTAGTGGGGATCTACTACAAAAAGTTTATTACTATTAATAATTCCTCCAGGGATTACGGGATTTCACTAGTGATTATTTTTCGCTTAATTATTTACTGAACCTGAAAAGGCATTATTCATTACGAAAACAGTTTGATTCTGATTTAAACCTGGGTACGCTAGAATTTTCCAGCATTTCCAAAAAGCCCTCTTCACACACGGATTCTTTGAGGATTCTTTGATGCTTCTGGAATTTTAAATAATATAATCCTGATGAGAATTACCTGTCAAATAGCGACGCCGCTAAATTGAATCTTCAATGAGTATTGGAAAAGAAGAATTTATAAATCATTGATAGCTTCCTAACAGTGAATTTATTTTTTCCAGTATTCAGAAGTACTCGTATATGAAAGAATACAAAAAATCCTTCTGTGGACAAGGCTTAATGTGCATGCGAAAGAAATACGGGAATACCAGAGGTCCCGTAATATAAATAATATTACCGTTTCTAATAGCAATTATTTAGGAATATATTATAATCTTATACTCTTTTATGTAATGTTAGAAACAAATTGTAATACATCTAAAAATTGACATTTTTAATAAACCTAGCATTCCGCTTCGAAAAAAATTTCCATTTCAAGCCGTGGAGAACACGAAACCAAATATTTTTTGTATTTGTAACGAAAACTTCTATTCATTTAATTACGCATCTATTGTAGATATACTGTTAATATAGTAGAAAATTACAAACAAAACAAACTGTTTTTATTATCATGCTGAATATTTTAATTATTGTAAACAATTGTCTTAATTTATATTTTAATTATAAAATATTTCTAATGACGATAACCATCAATGTAAATTTCAAAGGAAAGAATTATTATTAAGTATTTCTACACTTTGCTGCCTATGATACAATCTACTTTAGAGCAGACTGGTTAATCAGGAGTGACAGCGAGTATTTTTCATTCCTATTTGGTTATTATTGCTATTATTGTTAATATTGTATTAAATTAAATTTGTATGTATTTTATTAATTACTTTCTAATTAATGGTAAGATGTTTTGTGACGCTTCCCATAAAATATTATATTGTCCAAGGGAATAAATAAAATATTATTATATTATTATTAGTGTGCTTAAAAAGGTGTTGATGACTGCTAAGTATTATGTTGGTAAATTTCCATATTTACAAAGATTTTCTTAGAATTTATGTCGTGTCCTTTCACATTCTCCATAAATTTAATATTTTGGTGCTGGTAATCTTCAGCTAATACTTCAACTAAAACTAATCCCCTCGCGTCCAAGGGATGTGGCCTTCGCCAGTAAGAAATTTAATTTGTCAGTTAAACGCCATTCCTTGTTTTCGTGTCTCCGTGCGGCTGCAATATGCCGTCCGTCCAGAGATTTATAGTCGGATATTCCGACACTTTAATATTAACGTTTTAATTTTCTGCAAGTAAATTTTATTAAGTCGGCTACGTGGAAATTTAGCGCGCAAAACGTCACAAGAATGTCGTGTTCTATGTTCTTCTTCCTCGAGGAATTAGAGCTTTTAATGAGCAAGAAGAAGTCATGTGTGAATGAGGTAATACGAAAATGTCATCCTGGAATTTTACTCTAACGGACTGCAGCATATTTCACTTAAATGGGAAAATGTTATATAAGTACAACGCGCTACAAGAAAATAGCATTAATTTTGCTCGTGGAAAACTTTAATTTAAATGCATTTTATGTAATGATTTGAGTCAGATCAATATCGTATTGAGCAGAAATACATTTCATTTATTTCATCTTGTTTTATGACACTGTTTACTGTCTATAAACAGGTACTTTATTAAATTATTACGATAAAAATGCAAAATTGTACTGCTGTCAACATCATGTTATAACAAATGTTATAATTTGATCCATTTTATTAAATTAAATACTAGATGATTTCTTTTACTTTCTTTGAATCTTGTTCCATTGCATATCTTGAAATTGAGCTTATTGTGAAAAGACAATTTTGACAATTGAAGGGTGTTCTGCAAAAAGTCCCTAAGTGACATTTTCGCTATTTCGAGATTTTGATGCCATCTATTATAAAATCTATTAAAAAAGGAGCCCCTAAACGCATAATATCATATATCATAGTTTGAAAATTTTCGTCAGATTTTGTGTAAAAGTCCCTAAATGTGCAATAATACCCTAAGTTAAACTATTTAAGGAGAAAAATTATGCGTTTAATATGTCCATTTTATATTATAAATAACAATAATTTGTGTTATAATATTATTTGACCAAATATTTGAAAAATCCAACAATCCAAGCCATATTTCGTAGATTCAGATATTGACGAATATATAGGTATAAATATATTGTTGCACTTGAAAAGATAATAAACTAACATTTTTTGCAAAAAAATTTGTAGTTTACGCTAAAAAGTCCCTAAGTGAAAATTGTTTTTATTTTTTTTTAGCAAAGTGAGCAATATTTTTATATTAATTTTTTACCAGAACAATGGCTTTCCAACCATGTTACCAAGAAACATAAATTTTATTTAAAAATTCAGAACGATGCTATTTCAGTACTCATTTGAATGTTAAAAGTGTAAATATCTCAAAACATGAAAATGTCGCTTAGGGACTTTTTGCACAACACCCTTCAATTTGAAAATTATCAAAATATTGTTAAACTAAACAAAAACACTGCACACTATGAGATGCAAATTTATCAAATATATTAACAGATTAGAAAATCTCATCTTGGCAGTCGAACATAAAGCTTTGTATGCAACTCGTGCATAATCGGACTTTATAGTCTCGCCTTAATTATCAACCTCGCTCACTGCGCTCGCTCTGCCATAAATTGCAGCTCGTCCAAGAAAGTCCTAAATTATGCACTTGTTAGGTACATAAATAAAATTCATATAAAAACAATCAATCAACAATCAATTAGAAATTAACTGAGATCCAAATACAATATCCTTAGAAATTACCTTAGAGTAAACTACTTATATTTAATTCTTCTTTACCTATTATGTTTCTATGGTAAAAAAGGAATTTGAAGCTTAGTATGGTTCCCAAGTAATAACACAGATTTTTTCATGTTAGCTGGCACCAATTTTATAAATATCTCGTTGTGTCCTTTCTAATAAGCATATTATTATTAAACACACAAGGATAAATTGTTATTTGTCCTTCTTGAAGCAACACAATTTTCTCTAAAATAAACAAAACTAAGACAATCATGTATGTGTATATCTATTTAAAAAGGCATAAGATAAGCTTCAGTAGCTTACATTGACATTTTTTTTTTCAAACTTTGTAATATTTAATTTTTTGTACTTGTTGATTATTTTATACTGACTGTCATGTTATTGATTTTATAACTGTTGGGCAATAAATTTAAATAAATAAATAAATAGTTCTGAATTTGACCCAATTGGTATAAAAAGTAATTAGATTTTTTAGAGACAACACTTTACTCAAATTTATAACTTGGAGAATAAACTAATATGATTTCAAGATTCGAAGTTTTAGTCAATATTATAATTTAGCAATCAATACCTAATTGATTAGTAAAAATAATAGTTTAGTAATAAATAGCAGTTAATTATTATATTTTCAGTCTGCAAAATTGTCTATTTTGAACTTCGATCTTAACAAGAATATTGAAACTGAAGAATGATGCCTTAATCCTAATCGCACGTCTGCACTTTCTGCAAGAAATTGTTTACGTAAAGGTTTCATTACTTCATAATACCTTTAATACTTTAACAGTTTCTAATCGTTGCTCTTCTTTGTTTTAAATACCCGTCAAGACAAAAACTAGAGTAAAAAGAATCTTCCGCTATTAGAGATTTTCAAGTGGGTTCGGTCGTTCGTTCCGAAGTTGAAATATGGCCATCTAAATCATTTCGGTCGAACACCTACAAACCTTAAACGAAAACCTGAAACTCGTAGATATGGTCATCACGAAATTAACTCCCTGGAAGACGCGCAGCCTGCTCGATAAACACTGAGAAAAGAAAAATAAATCGAAAGTATTATCGAATCTACAATTTATATAATTGGAGGGATAATAATTTAATTCGGTGAGCGCAGACCGTGCTAAATTGGCATATTGTCGAACTTTAACCAGCAGATGAAATATAAATTATTCCGGTTAATTATTAAAACCATAAACGGTATAATAACCATGCGGAGACCCTATAATTTTCATCAACCTCCAATAATAATGAAAAAATATTCGCAGAGGTGATGATATTAAAGTCAATAATAAAAATGGATGCGGTATCATCGACGCTTTATTCAGTAGCGTAGCCAGGAATTTTAAAAAGGGATAAGCCACAAAAACATTTTAGGTTTACGGTCAAATTTTTTTAAGTTGACTGTAATTTTTTTTAGAATAGAAAAGCTAAAGATAAGTCAAGACACAAATCAAATAAAGAATATCTATTTTTCGGATCGCCTTAATCTCATTCTAGTAAGGAATTACTGATTTCAATAAAATTTTTGTGGAAAACACATAGTACGAGTACATTATTCAAAGATTGTTTAACAAAAATAATTCTTCATAACCTTATAAGGAAACCAGTTATTGTAAATGCCATCAGCAAAAAGTGTTATTGTAGATATCAATCGAATAAGTATTTAACATTACATATTAAGGAGTATATCTATCCTAAAATTTTACAGCGTTACAGAGGTGTACGCCTCCCACGTTTACTTTAATTATAATTGAAATATATGATGCTTTTACATAACAAAGGATGTCTTAATGCTTCTATATTTTTATTTTTCGTCTTTGGTCTAGAAATTTGAAGTAAAAAAATTTAAAAATGATGTTTTTGCGGTTTTTTGACATTATTTGGTATGATTTTTTTCGGTCACTACAATGGCAAGAAAAATTTACTAAGCAAGAAACATGCAGCTAAGCTTCCTTTTTCGAGTAATTTTTGTTTTACTTTTTCTTTAAAAAATACAGAAGTTATTATGGGAATATTGGAGCCATGTTTACAGTATCTTTCAACTTCACAATGACTGCATAGCTAGGATGCGAGAAAGTACGAGTTTCGGGCTGATTTCGGGCAGCCGTAGTGGGGAAGAGAGTGAAATTTAAAAAAAAGTAATATCGAGAGTATTCTAGGAATTCGATAAACAGGTAGACGAGCCCCTTAAACTTAACTTAAATTTGTAAGTTTGAGAATTGTTAAAACATTGATAATTTGACCTTTTGCACAAGTTTTATTTGTACTGGTCATTGCAGCAACTTTTCACTTATAATATCACATGTGCATTAATTCTATCCGGATTTTTTTTGAGTGCTTTCCAACAACGTCTTAATTAGCTCGAGTGGTACACGAGAGCTAATTACGTTGTTGGAATGCACGATAAAAAAATTCCTGGACATGAATAAATGCACAAGTCCATATTCGGTAAGAAAATCGCAATGACACCGCCGCTCTATTTTTAAATTCTTTTTACAATAGAAACTTGAAATATTTACTAAATTTTTATTTAACATTAATAAATATGTATTACCTATTTACCTTATTAATTGCTTATTTAAACTCAAAATAACAATTTAACCAATTTTTAATTTAATGTCAAAGTGACAGATGACGGTAAAGTTTCCACATATTAATTATTTCAGTTGTTACTCAAGCTACTTGTAAAAAATTTCCGAGAAAATTCTTATATAACCATGGTTACTATTATTGTAATCAATTCATCCATTGGCTGTTATTTGTGTCATGCGATTTTCTTGATAATACATAATTATATTAGAAATAATTTTTTTAAATATTGTGCCTACGTTTAAAAGGGTTATGTGAACACTCTCCGGGCTACGCCAGTGGCTTGTTTACTTGTAGAAATATTGCAAGCAATTTACAGAACCGGTTACACTGATTTCATCTTATTTATACGCATCCTCGGCGTGGATTCAATCAGAACTGGTAGCGTAATCAACTTAATTGTACATGCAACTTGCACCCAATTACGTTTAAGACGAGCGAGGAGCGCGGATCTCGTTGATACGTATCCGCCTTTATTTATCCGCTATTTACTGCTATCATTCTTTATGCTTCGACGTCGCTTCAGTATCCTTTCAACTGCCTTAATAGTGTTACATGGTTATTAACATCACTGATTACTTAATTGGTTATTAAATATTAAAGTTTATTTCTGGACATTTATATCCAATTATCGATGATGCTACGCCATTTATTCTAGTAATAGAATGCATAAATTGTCATTTAATTTGTTTTACTCTGTTTTGCAAGTTGTAACAGGTAAATGATAATTACTCTATTTAAGGAAATTTATTTAAATAGTACTTCCTTATTGCCTTTACACTCTATTAAATCGGACAAATCTGAAGTTGGAATGCTAAAACTGATCGTTTTTGATTGGCTGATATAACACCAGTTTAACACCACACAAACTTTGTAATGTAAACAAACGAATGTTCTCCATCTTGTCTCGTCAGCTGTTGTCAGTGATTGTATCGAGTTTTCCCGCTGATAGATCAAATTTAATTTTGTTGTCAAAAAAATCTAGTGATATTTTTCTCGTATTTACACAGTGTAAATATGGCTCAGCGAGACAACTTCAAGTTTGTCCGTTTAGTTATTAAATCAAGTATAGGATTGAAGATGAATATACTTGATATTGTTCATATAGCTGTCATTTTGTGGCCCGAAAACAATTTCATATATTTTTCCATAGTAGAAATTACAAAGGTCGTGGTTTCAAATCCGAGCCAGGTGTGAAAATTTTCGTGCCTTGATTTGAATCGGTATCTGCTCTTGCCACCATTCCAAATTGGGATACAATTAACCACAAAGCTATTGGACACCGGCTAGTGGTTGTAACAATAACAAGGGATTGCTCGAGAGGCAATGAAAGTAAATAAAATTATGAAATACCATTGAAGTCTAAATGGTAAAACTGTTTCTTCTCTTTCAAATAATAATTAAGTGTGAAATAATTTGTTATTCAACAAGAGTTTCATTATTGCTCAAAGCGCACTAAGTAATTGTCGGTGTAGTGTTGTTTTGTACAGTGTGGATTCGTTCACCTAGCTTAATTGAGCTAGTTCGTACGCTCGGACCCTTTTACCTGTAGAACTCGTAATCTGTCACAACGGGGGGTTACCAAGTCCGTACTAGTTCGTGAAACGTTAATCGCACACAAATACTTCATGTAGTCGGAGATCCACTGACCTTAGTAGTCATTCTTCGACTTCGAACTAGCACTATTAAACTAGGTGTACGAATCCACACTGTACAAAACAACACGTAGCCGTAATTGCCATATCAAACTTGGACTGCAGAATTTAATGACCGTTATTGAATAACTCATTAAAAAATACATTTCAATAGACACTAATCTGAAATAATTATGTTGTTTCTGGGCGAAAGAATGTTTAAATAGTTGCTATAGAACACAGGAAGTACTACTACTGGCTAAAATCCATAAATAAAAATGTTATATTGGTCAAAAGCAAGTAATTTATTATTGTTAGGAAACTTGTTCAAGATATGTTATATATCTTTTTGTCTGAAGACATTATGTCCAAAACATTGTGGAGCAAAAAAATATAATAAAACGTTGAGTGTTATTTGGAGTTAAATTATAAAACTTTTCCGATTTAATCTCCGTATGTGTTGTTGGACAGTAAGACAATATGTACCTCTTATCCGCACAGGATCTACGAGTAAACTAAAACTAAAATAAAAAGATTAAATTTATGCACAATGAAACCAAGTTGGTAACTTTATACATTGATTAACATCATAACAACGAACCAGTTTCATCGGAAGAAAAATCCCCTAGAAAGAGGAAGAGGCTCCGGTAACACGGTAGCGTTCCTTGGCCTGACATTTTTATAGATTCGACACAAGTGATTAACTCCCTGCGTGCAGGCCGGACGGAAACCTGAACACTTCGAACACTCAAGAGCCCAGATTAATCTTGGCGTATTCATCCGAATGATAAAAATCATGCAGATTCATCTGATGCTTCGTAAGTCCTTGCAGTCTACGAATTCATAGCTTTTTTATGGTGACTTACGGATCATATAATGAGCTTGTATGAAATAGTAAATTATTATTAAAGGTCTAAATGCATGATTTAATCCTGAGGGTGAAGTTTATTTCACGAGCCGAAAGTGAGGGAAATAATCACCTGAGGGATTAAAGGTTCTTTAGTCCTGTGGTATACACGCTATTTTTTGCACTTCATCCTCAAACGAATACAAAATAGGTTGAAAAGAATACACATTTTGCAATTTTGACAGCAAACTTTATGACCAATATTTATATTATTATCATATATCTGTAACAAATAGCACGTATTTACTTGACAACTGGATTTATTAATTCAATTCCTTGACAACTGGATTAAATATGAAAAATAATCCCTTAGGATTAAATTAAGAACATTAGTCTCTAGTCTAAAAATAAAGACTAAAGAAGAGTTTTAGTCCCGGAAGTGCAAAAAGGATTATTAATGTGGTGTGTCATGATAGGATTGATTGTGTTGGTTGAGCATAAATGTTTGAATTTGAATATAGTACCTATAATGCCCTGTCCACACAAGGATTCTTTTATACATTCTATTTTTGAGAAAAATAATCCTGGTAAGAATTGCTTGTCAAATAGCGGCACCGTTAAATTAAATCTTCAATAAGTCTTAGAAATAAAGAATTTCTAATTCATTGAAAGCCTAAAAAAAGGGAATTAAAATTTACCAGGATTTAGTAACAGGATTTTATAGAAGAATAATTATTGTGTGAACAGGACATAATTATGTAGTTGTGCATTTTGAGAATGTGTTATTTTTTGTTTGGAGGCAGTTTGTGCCAATCTTTTTAGGCAAAAGATGTTAATTTTATATACTTACATAGGTATATATTTTTACCAAAACTTGAATTAACTTGTACACCTACATATATATTCTTACCTAAACTTGAATTAACTTCATTATTTAAAAGCAATAGGGATTTTAAATTTCTTCCACATTCCGTTTTTAAGGCGGTTAGCTACGAATGTCAAACGAAATACTATAACAACGTTCTAATTGAGTTGAATTGAGAATGAAAACAACAATATCTATTTGAAAATATTTCTATTGTTAATAATGTGGCAACATACGCTCAAATCGCACAGTAATAAAAAAATCTTAAGATCCATTTAATACGAGTACCTATTACAAGTACCTAACCATCAAACATGGACTGTTGATCACCAAGTAAAAGAGAAAATTGCCTTCATTTCGGGAGAAAACGGAGCGATGAATGTGGACTCCTCCACTTTGAACACCTCTGAAGGAACAAAACAACGCCGAGGAGCACCGAGAGACGAGAAGACGGTCAGCGATTGCGCAGACAGCATGAAGGAATCTGATAATGAATCAAACTGGTTTGAGAAGCGAGAGAAAAACTCTAATTTCGGCTCGTTTGCTCCAAAACCACAAATGGTGTTTGTTCAAGCGAAACATAAGTATGTACGAGTAGACGTATTTTGACATTTGCACAATCGATAGTGATAATCTTGCACGTGCGGAACAACAACAAATTTTGTTTTTATGATTAGCGCAATCTTGAAGAAATTATGTTATCGTCTAGTACTTCGATCAGACAAATTATAGGTAAAACTTTGAAACAATTTTGCCTAAACAGATGTAGGTATTTATTTTACTAAACTATAAAGATGATTGTATCCAAAAGTTGGTTATAATTTATTGTAAATCTATTATCTCTAGGTATGTTATTATGTTTATACTTTACTTTTGTTCAATGTTTATAATTAATACTGTGTTGTAATAAAAGGATGTTCTTAAAGGCACTGAAGAAGATGTAATAAACATCGAAACGTTTGCTATGCGAGATTGGTTGTTATACTTTCAAATTATCCAACTTCCGACAATCTATCCTTCAATATTTATTTTACTATTTGCCTGAATATCAGTTCCACTAAATACATGGTTTCCCAAAAGTTCCGGGACGGAGCTATAAGTTTTGAACGAGTGAAGAAAAACATTGAAAATTTGGGGATCACTAAAGCGTTTGGGTCATTGCGAGACCGAAGAAGGTCGACAATTTATTATAAAAAACGTAATAAACGTGCAAAAAATTAAAATTAAATTCTTCAAAGAATAAAGATATCGGGTTTGTGTTAATGGGAATGTGTTTTTTTTTTCATTACCTTTAAAATAAGATGAAATTCGACAGGGGTTGCTATTTAAAAAACTCCACGTGGCATGGAAGTTCCAAACTATCTAAGAGTGTAGTTTTTATGACTCTTTAGTGATCCCCAAATTTTCCACTTTTTTTCTTCACTCACTCAAAACTTATAGCTCCGTCCCGGGACTTTTGGGAAACCTGTATTTGAATGGCTTGAGTTTGTTAATCCTGGAGCGTCTTGTGATCGGTTAGAATTTTAGTGTAAGTTAGAAGTGAAGCTAATTATACGAATTTCATTTTAAGTTGTATTTAAAAAGGATTTTGCTTAGCGATTTGTCTTAAAATTTAGTAAAGTTGAATAGCCAACTATTGACGAAAGTTTAGTTTGTTGTATGAACGATTACCTATAACGGAAAAAAATTCTACTATATTTATTCAATTTCATAATGTAATTTTTTAATTTAGTTGTATCCATAAACCTAGCATTATTTATAATAGTCGTAAACTTAAATTGGAGATTAATTTAAAATCAAATACACATAGGTATTAAGAATTGCTGTACAAGAAATATTTCAGAATGATATGAAACTTGCAACTTATGTCTGTTTTACACTACGCTAAATATTGAACAAGAAATTGAACAATATCTTGAGCAATAAATTGCTTTGTTTTTAATGAACTCTGTTTTATACTGAGACAATTTTATATACATATACCTAGCATATTAAGTTTGTGATTCTGCGCAGTTCGTATATAATAATAATTTGACAGCCGCGCTTATCTATTTTTTCAGACAATTTACGAAGCAATGCGATATTTCACACAATTTGCTGTATGATACTACACAATTTAGATTGTTTCAAAGATTGAACAATATCTTGTTCAAGATTTAGTGTAATGTAAAACGGGCTTTAGATAGCTAGGTTAACGGAAGCTTAATTACAATTATTTTCTTTTGAAGCCCGAAAAACTAATACCAACTAACTAACAATTCCGTGTACGTTTCTCCGTCTCTTAATCGCTGTTTTTTATTTTTTCGCAAAAATATAGCGAAGTTGTAAGTAGTCTAAGCCTTAAGCGACAGTTAAGTTGACCCAATTTAAACAGCATTTCCTGTGACGTAATTGCTGGAACAATTAACGTTCGAAGAGCAGGAAAAACAAGCAGGCCGAGAAAAAACCGACTGGAAACAAAAACTAAATGCAGTGCAGCGCGTCGTAGATTGTCGCAAAGTAATTTGGAGTCCAGTGTTAATGATACGAGAATGATAAAGATGATGCTGTGACGTCACGAGGCCACAACACTGAATTTAGCAATGGACGGGGAATGGGCCACGAACCACTGAATTTTGCAATTTTGCGCAGAGGCGGTTAGGGTAGAATTAACTTTGCAACGAATTAATTGTTGCGCTACACTTGATGCATGTTGTGTTTACTTAAATTATCAAATGATATTGCCGGGAGGATCATTAGAATTCGCGGAAATGAGTATAATTAGGTGAATATGTTTATCTACGAAATTCTAGGAAAATTTAATGTTTCTCACCGCACTCTCATATATTAATCATGTTAGCACTGAATATTCGTCGTATGTTGTGAGTAAAACTATTGTTTTAACACAACATGAATAATGTAATAATATAAGGAAGAATAGTTGCGAATAATAAACAGTTGCATTACTTCCTACTCACTAAAATGTAGTTTAAAACACATATGAAATTTGTCTACGATACACATTTCAAATGGACGAAGAAAAATTCAAGAAGAAGATACTCTTCTCCACAGCTCGACAAAATTGGAACAAATGTAATTTCTGTAATAGTGCGTAAAATAGACATTTTGACAATAAAAATGAGTGCCCATTCTAGCACTAGTGCGGGAAATTAACTTGTTTTATTTAATTACAGAGCTATGCAAGCAATCGTCATTATGTTTAAAAATTCAAAATAAACTATGAATATCTATCCAAGAAGTTATGAACTGACCAAAATTTAAATTTATTTTTAATACTATGTTTTAAAGGACGATTTAAAAATAATCGCATGCGGGAAACGTGATTCTGAAACTCAATGCAAATTAAGAAACTCGTTGCGCTCGGTTCGGAGAACTTACATTCATTTTAAAATCACTTGTTACAAAAATAACTATATTTTTAATCAATTCGTTAGTGTTTTTACTTCGTTGAGGGGTCATTCACATTTATAAAATAAAATGTAATTTAAGTGTAATATCAGCTTAGCTTTATATCCTGGGGATCTATTCTGTAACTTCCTACTTGACAAAATAAAATCCCCAGAACATTTCAAGAATGTGAATATCCCAGCTTGTTACTTGCTATATTTGCCCATTAACATCCTAATAATATCTTTGCGATTGCTAATGTCCGCCCTTGGTAACATTATCTATGTTACATCCCAATGTTGTAACTTGGTAATAATATCACAATTATGCATCCCATGTAATTCTCTGAGATATTTGTATTGAGTATGTAATTTTGGATGGTACTCAGGATGTGGCTAGGATAGACTTACGTAACATCACTTAAAGTACAAGAATAAGATATTTTTAAACATTCCATGGACGATTCATGTCAAGTGGGTTACGAGCTAGGAGTTAGATTTACGCGGGCGAGTATTATATTATTTGCATCTTTTGTTTACTTGTATTTGTAATTTATCTTATTTTGTGTATTTATCCGTGACTTATTCCGACAGACACAGCCACAGTTGCCGTGACGTCATCGATAGCTTTAGGCTCTATATTACATAGAATAGATACCCCGGATAGGACAAGATGCCTACTACGACGGCGTAGAAGGGTCAGGGTAAATATTTTTTTATATTGAATTTCCGACTTTTAAACTCGGGAACCCGACTTTTAATCTCGGGATCCCGACTTTTAAACTCAGGATCCCGACATTTAAACTAGGGATCCCGACTTTTAAACTCGGGATCTCAGCTTTTTAATCCCAAGATTAAATAACTGAGATCCCGAGTTTAAAAGTCGGGATCCCGAGATTAAAAGTCGGGATACCGAGATTAAAAGTCGGGCTCCCGAGATTAAAAGTCGGGATCCCGAGTTTAAAAGTCGGGAATTCAATATAAAGACATATTTACCCTGACTCTTCTACGCCGTCGTACCTTACTTATTAATTATTGAACGTTACTTTCTACTGCTTATTTCAAAATTATCACATTACAATATGAATTTATCGTTTTATAGAAATTGTGTGAACAATTGGATTGGTTTGTGGAAACTGACCCTCCAAATTTTTTCATCGTTTATGGAATGTTTTCACAAAATACGAATAATGATTACGTTAGTTCCGGAAGTAAAATTCATTGGAGCAACTAGCTTTCGTAAAAGACTACTCGGTAAAAATTCACTTAATTCCTTGTAAAAGAACCTCGCAGGCTTTATCCACCTTCGACCGCGGCAGTTTTGAAGGTAATCCCATCTTTTTGGAGTCCAATCCTGGCAGCAATTCCCGTCTCCGATTCTCGATTCTCCGGGCCGCAATAACTCGCCTGGCCGGGTCCATTCTGAACTGACCGCTGGCGCACAGAATGTTTATGTTACTGCAGTTGTGCACATTGTAAGGAAATTGACTGTTTAATTACTGCAGGCTAAGTAACCGTATTATCTCCGCGATGGTGGATTTAGAGCCACTGCACATGGGAGCGGCAGTAACACTAGCAGTAGCACTAGCAGTAGATCTAACCATCCAGAGATACGAAGCTTTGTCTGGTTTTGTGAAGAACTTAGAGATATTGTTATGTTTTCGGCTCTATTGTTCCTTACGTGTAATCGGTGTAAGGTACATAGAAATTAATTATTTAATGCTCGGAGGTATGGTCTATTTTTGGTCGATTAACAATTGAACAATAAACAATAGGATGCATGTTTTACTCGATATTTGGCCTCCTTTACAAATTGCAAGCAGATTCAAATTCAATAAACATTGATTGAAGATTATTTTCTTCCGTGATGTTCTAAATATAGCAAAATATCCTAGAGCATTTCGCTGTACTAAATAGAATAGATTTCATCGGCTTACAATATGATATGAGTTTATGAGAACTTGAATGTCATTATTACATCGAAGGTAAATTGTTAAAATGCTAAATAACTTTGAATTCCACTATATAAAGAATATAGTTCTAAATTTTAGGCAATACCTACAACATTTTCGGTTGGGTACACGTTAAATTTTAAAAAAAATCTTACCTAACCTTATTCCAAATTATTACGCAAATATAATCTATTTATGACATTTTGGCTGAATATATATTTTCATTTTGTTTATTTCCAAATTATTCATTTATATTAAAAAACAATAAGGTATTTCGGTAATTTTTGATTTTTTAATATGATATTCGGCATAAAAAATATATAAACACGTATTTTTTTGTTTTACGATACAATGCTCCATTTAGCTTAAAAAAATTATTAAAATAAATTTTCGTGGACTGATGACGTATGCAGACTAACTAGTTCATGGTAACGCCACCAGATGGAAACTTGTCAAACATTTGACAGAAATATATTGACATTTCCAAGTAGGTAATATATTTTTATAATTAAGTGATAAAGGAATTCAAATACTGTAAGGTAGCTAATAAAACACTGTTCTTAATTCTGGTTTTTAGTTTGGAGGTTTATATTAATCATTTTAAATGTACAAAATGAAAATATTAACTACTGTCTGAATGTCAAAACATACATTTTTCTAAAACTTCGTGACTTGCATACGTTATCAGGCCATGCAATTTAACTTTAAATATTTTTTTGAAGCTAAACGGAGCATTATATCGCAAAACAAAAAATACGTACCTATTTATTTATTTTTTATGCAGAATAGCATATTAAAAAATCAAAAATTACCGAAATACACTATGAGCAATGGATTTATAATGTATATTGTGAATTTAACTATCAATGCTGAAATGATTGTATAAAAATAAATATAGCATACGAAATACAAGAAAATAAATATTCAAATTTTAGGATAGACCACGGTATAGAATAAGACAGGTATACCTACATATCGACGAAGCGTTCAGCGAGAGATAGAAAATGCAGGGCTACTGAGTCTAGTGCCTATTTAACAATAAATAATAGTTTATTAGTTTCTTGCTTTTAATTATGGTGAAATAAATAAAAAATCACTCCTCACACTGACTTCAGTTTTGGCGCAAAAATTTTTACGCTCAAATAGCGTGCGTGCGTATACCTGTCTTATGGGGTAGACTGATGACTATTTGTATTTATAGTAATCGATATTTTTAGAACAAACTAAGTATAAGTTAGTTGTTTAAATTAATTTCGATAAGTACTCATGGTTATAAAATTCAACTAAAATTAGCTATCTGTGTTATATTTCGAGATACTTGATAATCATTATAGGTAGGTAAGTACCCTCGTGGCAGGCTATCAAAATTATATTTTCCCGGGACAAGAACTTGGGAAATTGCGACACCGGGATGGGAAAGAAGCGATTTGCCGGTGATTGAATTTAGCTCCAACCCTCGAAAAGTAATATATGTGGGCTTGTGTTAAATAAATCTTTTTTAAGCGTTCGTTTTTCAACAAACCTTCAATCGTACTAATCCATTTAGTTCTCCAAACCTCACGAAATCTCACACATTTAATCTCATCCACAAATATTTATTTTCCCTAAGCCTTTCGTTTGCTACACTTCCAATTTTGTGGGTAAAAAATACGTAGTGAGTAAAGAAATATACTTGAGTGCGCTGCAGTATTTTAAAATAGGTATTAAATAAATATCTCTGCTGTAATTCTCCCAGGATGTATTTCCGAATCCGGTCTCTGGCTTACCGGACATTGTAATCCGGAGACAAATAACCACGTGCTGTACTTACTACGTTACGGAGCTTACGTTAGTGTTACGTAACGCGTTTTCAGTTACCCACCGTTTATGCATTAACAGCGATAAATATCGCTGAGCTACTACCGACCATCTCAGAAAAAGAGAAATAGAAACACATCCCAGAGCTAATTATGAGGAGGCCATCAAGCTTTCGTTACTACAACAGCATTAAATTGTAAAGAATTTCGATCATACTACTTAATTTAATGAACTTAACTGAAGTACTTTCAAATTAATTAAGCCGTAAAGGAATAATTGAAGGATTCTTGGATAACTTGGCTTTACAAACTGAAGAAATATTCACTTTTTGTTCATTTCAATATTTAGAATTTATTTCATTATTGATAAGAATATAAAATTAAAATTTGAGCTTACAAAGTGATTTAAAAAATATTATATATTAAGTTGAAGTGTTATGATTATGAAATATTTTTTTTAATATACTTTCCTCGTTTCTTAATCAATTTTAATGTTTCTAATTGAAGATGGAGGATACAAATTTTTGACTACCGCTTTCATTGTAAAAATTAAATCTAGGGGATGACTACATACACTTTCTTTAAAAAAAAATTATACATGACTGATTATAAATAGTAGAGTGAGGATTATATACAGGCAAATTTGATCAAAATATGCATGCAATATGCACTGAATTAAGGCCAAAATATGCTCAATATTTGCACAAAATTAAGAAAATATGCAATATTTTACAAATATATGCATGCATATGCAGATATGCAACATAATTTTGTTCATTTTTACTAATAATTTTATTTTATAAAACAGAAAACTACTACATTTTCTCAACAATGCACAAGAATATCATATAAAATAAACAAAACGTCTGGAGTACGACTTGTGTGCCTACCTACCTTTAAAATAAATGTAAAAACTACTATAGGTGGTATCAAATTTGAGCGATTATAAATTGTATAGATATAAAATTTATTAAAAAATTGAATTTTTGGGCTAAAAGGTACAAAATATGCAGTTATATGCATTTTTAATAAATATATGCAAAAAATATTGAAATATCCAAAATATGCACAAAAATTACCCCATATTTTGATCTATTTTTGTATGAAATGCATAAATTTGTTTAAAAAATACTAATATGCACAATAATACAATATATGCAAATGCATATAATCCGCACTCTAATAATTAGGATACCAAACTTTACTCTTGGCAGCAATTTTAAATGAGTGTTATGATAAGAGAATTTATTAGGTATTATTTTGTCAAAGCAATAATAAACTTTTTCTCCAAATGTTAACACATTTTTTAATAACTCTGTATAATCGATCTCTTATATTGTTCTGAATAATTATGTGATTATCAAAGGTCCACGTAATCCAAATAATGGCCCAAAGACATCTTATTACATACCATTACTAGTCAATTATATGCCAATCAATTGTTCATGCTAACAATTATCAGTTTATTTTTAAATACGCAGTCTCCATCTTCTGTATTACCATTAAAAAGCTTATTTTATAAAAAGAGTTGCTTTTAGTATTGTGTAAAGTCTTGAAACAAATTACTCGACTTCATTTGAAGAAACTTTTTCGGAATGATGTAAAGTAGATATTATTTAAATTAGAAATAATTTATTAAGGTTAAGTGCTTTATATTCATAAATGAAAATTTCAAAGCATAAAGAACGCTAAAGATATTACATGTAATCGTCTTCCGTTTTTCAATGAATAATAATTAATTGAATACCTGTATAACTCACAACTCAGTCAATATTCAATTTTATTCCATCGTTCTTTTCCAACTTATTGGTATCGTATCTATTAAAACTTATCGAAAGAAATAAACAAAAATACACCTCTCCTCTTTGAGAAATTAAATTAAAAGTTAAGACTTATTTCAACTACGGGAATTTATTGGTTAGAGAGATGAATAGCAAATTATTTTCTAAAGCGGTTTCGTAATTGATTTAGCTCTGCAAAACCAGGAACTACATTTTGTTTTATAATTACTTGTCAAACTAGTAATCAACTATTTTAAAAAAGGTTCAGGTAGAATAGATGAATATAAAAGAATGTTTAACCTTTAGAATGGATCTCCACAGGTGCTGGTGAGGGATCTACTTTAGCACAGGTATAATTTTTTGCTCCCCCAATCTAACAATCTAAGTGAATTTGAAAGGGAAACTTTGCGACACTTTTCTTTCTCAATTGGTTTAAAAAACTTTTTGAAAAGAACTACTGTATACGCGTACTTTTATTGTTCAAGTTTTTACAATGTATCCAGGGGCTTTAGATATATTGTGTTATTTATTCTTGGAATAGATATTGGAAAAAAGCGTATAAGAAGACACATTTTAAAAAAGTTTGTAATAAAAAGGTGACATTGTAGAATAGAAACTACTATAGAAAGGGTTTCTTGCGAAATGGGAATTTTTACAGCACAGAATTTAATATTCCTTTCTTGTAACTCTATTGATCTAGCTGCAATGCTGTCTTTATGATGAAAAATGTCTAGAGTCCGATATAAATTTGCAGGTAGCATGTTGGTTACACTTTTGTATCTCGGCGAGATTGCGTTGGCAAGAGTTCAAACCTCAAATCAATTTACGAGTGTCCAAAAGTTACGGTGTCTTCATTCGATTGGTGTAAACATCCCTTTCAAAAGCACTAGCTGCAATGCAACTTTTTATTCCTAAAACTTACTTTATAAACTTGGACATTCGAAAATACTTAGCTAATAAACATTTGTTATATTTTTCGCAAATTTACCAACATGTTCTCCTCGTTTGATTTACGAACTTAATTTAGTTTCGCGCAGTTGTTCGTGCAAAAACAGAAGCTCTGACAAGAAGGAAATAATTATCAATGTATTGTGGCTTGCCTCACAAACTCAGAAATTTATACGATCTTCCAGCTCGGAATTTATGGACCTCATGTTGAATAAAATATATGACGTTTTGCTCCGGAACTCAGACATATTACTGCGTTTCTAATTATTTGCTTCACCTCATAATTCCGCCGCTTTCTTACTTCATTTCTCTTCCTAACCTTGCCACAAAATAAATAAAACACCAACCAAGAAATAACCATTTGTATATTCGTCTTTATTATGGCGCTTAGCTCGATGCCCCACTTTACGGCATCCTTACATTTCATCATTATAAATGAACACGGATGAGGAAGAAGTAATCTACATATTTTCCATCGCAAATTATTTTGAGCCACCTCTTCCGCGTATTATTATAATTAAATTACGCAATGAGTATTTTCAATGTGGCATAAATTACATTTATAGTTCGATTATAAAACGGGCTGATCTCTTGGATGACATTATATTATTACAATGATCGTTTTTAAAATGAAATTGTATATATTGTTTTATTGTTGAACTTGAACTATGTATTTATGGTAAAAAAATAATTTATTATGAATTTCATTTCCGACTTCTTTGGATGATTGGAATTATCAAAACTGTTAACTGATTGGAATTGAAAACTGTTTTTTTAATCAATTATTGATAGTGTAGGTGTATGTAACAGACAAATATTCTTATCACAATAACAGTCTTTGAATTTTTTCCAAAATAGAAATAGGTAATTTTATTTTGTTTAATGTACTGTACAGTCAATTTTCAATTTAGATGGGTGGAATATTTCTAAAACAGCCTACTTATTAAACAATCGCGAAAGAAAAAATCTGATGTGGCCTAGCACAAGACCTCCCACGCCCACCGTACTTACTTTATACTTTATTTAAATTTTACGTAGTAACAAAAATGTTAAACGGTCATGGACTACAAGATACCGAAATACTTATTATAAATATATACTTTCATTTTTATTAAATTATACCAGATACTAATTTTTTTTTATAAAATATCGATTGTTGATAATAATCACACAGGTAATCTTTCATTTAAAATAAGAAATTGTCTTAATTTAATTATTTATCGAAATATTTTTAAAAAGTACTACTTCCGGTTTGTAGATTGAAACCAAAAATATATCGTATTAAAACCATAAATATAAAATTTCATATTTTTACACACACGCACACACACACACACACACACACACACACACACACACACACACACACACACACACACACACACACACACACACACACACACACACACACACACACACACACACACACACACACACACACACACACACACACACACACACACACACACACACACACACACACACACACACACACACACACACACACACACACACACACACACACACACACACACACACACACACAGACATCATCTCGAAAATGTTAAATTCTTACTCTAGGGACCCTAAAACGTGCTTATCCACCAAAAACTCACACTCGAAAATATCCCATCACAATACCTCCCTGATAGAATATGAGGCGGGAGGTAAAAATGATGATAAAAATCAATAGTCTTCAAAACACTTTACCCTTCTTGTGCCAGTTTTCCCAGCGCATATATTATAATAATTGCCTTTATCGAATTTGTCATACAGTCAACATCTTTATTTCCTGCATCTCGTGGTTCATGGCGGAAGCAGGACAGGTTTACTTGCATTGTGCTCGGCGGTTCGGTTGTTACCCTGTCAGCTTGTCATACATAAATACAGCGGTTCCAAACACTGCTGAGTTATGTACCTACAGCGCTACATGTTATACGACGACGTCCGACGTCGTAACGTTGTTACATCGGGGGAGGCTGCGATATCGGTGCAGTGTTATTTCGTCTCGGGCGTTTTATCCCGAGGTCCTTTAAAGGAAATCCAGTACAGCACGCGAAATAAGAGAATACTGGAATTAAGGATGAATTACTTTAAATATTTTTTGACTAGATTCTAGTTTGAGGTTCTTAGCCATTTCTAGTACCTATACTTAAGTGACCCGTCTAGGTTTTTTCCGAATTCCTAGACTCTAGATTTTACTTGTTTTTCTATTCCACTCTTTTTCCCGGTACTACAGCTGCCTGAAACCAGCCCGAAACTCGTACTTTGCCGCCTCCTAGCAATGCAATGTCATTTTGAAATTGAAAATACTGTAATAGTAATTAACGTTACAAGTCCGGGAATTCATATTTAACAGTACGAGTGAGACGTTTGAAGACGAGGCGACGAAGGAGCCGAGTCTTGAAACTCGAAACGAGTATTGTTAAAAGAATTCACGGACGAATGTCGTTATGTATTTTATTTCATCCTGTGTCAAATTCCGTTTTAAAGAAACAGTAATATTAATTTCAAAATAATTTACCTAATGCTCCAAATCTAGTAACATTTTCGAAACAACTGCAATTTGGCGATTGTTTAATTGTTATTGCGTTGATTAATTTCTATTCCAACACTTTACCGGACAAAGGCCGTTATTTGCGTTTTCCCGGACTCAAACTGTTGACGTAAAGTATTTGAATTTGACACAGGATGAAATAAAAGTGTTTTCGTTGCGAGTAAACTATCAGATTTTTATTTACTTCAGGATAATGTTTTTATAAACATTTAATAGAGAAAGAATCGATCTACAGATGTGCCATTTAAAAATTTTCAAAATTTTCATCATTTCTATTATGAAATATAATCGCGTAAAATTTGGATAAATTGGATTTTTTTTTAATTTTTCGATATTTTAAAAACACACTTTTGTAGATCCCTTCTTTCTCTATTAAATCCTTGTTGAAATTAAATTTTACCATTCTTGTACTGGCAACAAAACAATCGCTACGTTAGTACATTATATACTGGATTTTAGGAGGTAGACGGGCCTCTTAATGTAAATCAGAAATTCTCATCCCAGTTTCGTTCGATTACCATACTTTTTTCCACTATATAAATATACGCTCGGCTCTATTTCTCTATTCGAGATTCTTATAATTTTTGTCTACCCATGCTCAGTTCAGTGTGCACTTGAGCAGTCAGTTTGACCAACCTTTAAAAGTTTTGGATCGGAAATCATCGAAGATTTTCGATTGAATATGAATAGTTCAGAAATAAAGCATGAAACTCGAACGAATCTCGGATGAAAATTGAACTAATCTAGGATGAATCTAGACGAAAAGAGTATATTATAATTCAACTTTCAGAGTTTTCAATACAGTATACAATATTATTCGAGCGGACATAGACTAACAACAAATTTTTTGTTGTAGTAACCGCTTCGCTACCTTGAAATAGTATAAAAAGAAGTCTTTAAGCCTCATTTACATAAGCATTTAGTTTTGAGGTTTACATTTATGTTTACGTTTAAGAAAGTTTGAACAAATCTAACTAAATACGAGCATTCGCAGTGCTTGAAAGTGGGACGTATGTTTGCTCGTATTTAGTTATATGAATATAAACTTGCTTAAACGTAAACATAAATATGCATAAACCTTAAAACTAAATGCTTATGTGAACGAGGCTTTACTCTCTTCAAAAATTATGACTGACTGCTGTGTAGCCAGATACTGGCTTCCCGAAAGGGATGAAATGCCCGAGATGAAATAAAACGACACCGTGATATCGCGGGGGCGACGCGACTGCCGACTGCCGGCCGGACAAGTGATTTGTAGCGCACGACGAGACGCTGGTTGCTAGATCGTGGTTTATTTTCTAGTTTCTTGAGGAAATAAAAACTTTCATGATGTGTTGCAGTAAATTCTGTAATCTTGGAAGATACTGCAAATTGTTGGTGTTATTTCGCGGAAGGTTAATGAGGGAAGCGGGTTTATAGTGGCGGAGAGATATCGTAGCAAACAACACCCTATAAAAGATAGATGTAATATAGAATATAAATATATTTTATTTGGAATTTAGTACGTTGAATGCTGAATGGTTGAACTTAATTAGCCAGTTAAAAATTTAAATGCTGAGATATGACTATTTCGTTTGTTAATATGTTGTGTCTATATCTGGGCCTCTATTAACTAGAAAGCGAGATCGAATACGAATTCAATATGGCGGAATATAGATCTCGATGTACAAGCATAATATTCCAGTAGAATACGTATTCGTGTGGTAACGACCACTCGAATAGCATTTTCGTATAGAATTTGTAGAAATGGCTACTCAATGTCTATTGCAAAGTGGTTGGGAAGCCTTATTCTATACGAATTGAATTCGTTCTCGCTTTCTAATTACAAAATGGACGCCCTAGTCTATTTAACAAAATTTTGCATTCCAATCAAAGAATGGTAGATTAAATGTGATTATAGTGGAATCCTATCACCTGGACCCAGTGGTATTATTGTCGATTGCTGAGATCGAACTAGAGACTACTTGAATGCTAAACGTACGCACTACTATTTTATTTTATTTTCATTTTGATAGTAATCATTTGACAGGATTAACACCTAATGACAAAATGATAAATGTAATTACAGTAGAATCCAACCACTGGAATACAGTGGTATTTTTGTTTGTTGCTGTACTGTTATTGGTACTATTGTCAGATTTTATTTTGGAAAAATAATGAAAAATAATGAAGCTTAAAAGGTGATATTAAAATATATAAATATGAAGAGAGATTTATTCTATATATTAACTCCGGATTTTGGCTGATTATATAATTTAAGCTGGTTTATAATGGATGTAACTGGTTACTTCTGTTTTCTGTTAACATGAGCTATAGGTATTTCTATGTTACGGTTCATAATAACACTGGATTTGACGTTTACCTATACTGTAGCAGTAAGGTTCGCCAACTTTAAAGAACACATCTTAGAGTGCCTATATATTAAGAGTTTGGCCACAGACGCTATATTGCAACCAAGTTGCCATGGTTTCATAACTGTAAATAAATATGGAATTAACTGTAACAATATGACGTCCAAAAATTAGTTCAGAATCTAACTTGTAAACTCTTCATGTATTTCAAAACATTATTTTATGAAATACAATTTCACTAACGTCACACTCTCAGTAAAGACGCTCCATTACATACTTTTTTTTTAACCAATAGTAATTAAGTCTTGTTTGTTCTTTGTGAACTTTTGTTTACATTTTGATGAGTATTTTTCAATATCGCTACAATTATTATTGTTATTAACATTGCAGATCTAACTTTCACACATTAAACGGATCCATTTTTGACAGTTATAAGAAAGGTTATGTCGTCAAGTTAGCAGATAATTGAAATGATTATGAACAACATCATACATCTTATATAATATAGAACAAGTAACCGAATACATACATTATAACTAGCCTTTAGACTGTGAATTTTGTTTTTATTAAATATTGATATAATAGCTTTGTTCGATTGAGAAAGATACTTCGACAGCAAGCATTTTCATTTAATCACATTTTACGAATGGAAGTATTTATCGAAAGAATTAAATGAAACATCGTTCACCGTAGAAATTTCTGTGCGAAATCCTTTCTTGGAGTTGGAGAAACGTTTTCTCTCTATCGTCTATCGTGAAAAGAATGAAGTGGTGTGTTGGAAGTGGCGTTATTTTATTAGGCCTAAGTCTCTCACATTTGGCGAAGGAGGAGATAAAATATAGGCGCGTACGACTCACACACATCATCAGCAACGACTCAAGGAGCAATTCAATCCTTGCGAAGGACCTCTCGATGGCGTACTTGGCCGTAATTCCCATACGACTTATAATAACAGACTGCTGCTTGCCGTATAATCTCTGCTTCTCAACTTCCTGAGAGAAACACAACTTTCGCAAGTTTTACTCATTGACATTAGAGAGAAGAGAGGAGACCAAAAATGTGGAGAATGACGAAGAATTTGCGAAGAAGACTTACACAGTGGGCTAATTTCTTCCGAATAGGAATTTACTCCCTTACGAAAATATTCAAATTATTATTGAATTCAGGATAATGTTTTTATAAACATTTAATAGAGAAAGAATGGATCTACAGATGTACCTTTTTAAAATTTAAAAATTAATTTGTATCATGAGATATAAACCGTGCAAAGTTTGCATAAAATAGGCATTTTTTTGAATTTTTATATTTACGTACAATTTTTTAATCAAAATTTTAAAAAGGCACATCTGTAGATCTATTCTTGCTCTATTAAATCCTGGGTGAAATAAAATTTTACCATTTTTGTACTGGCCACAAAACACTCGCTACGTTAGTATATTTTATGCTGGATTTTAGGTAGTAGACGGGCCGCTTAACAGTAGGGGAGAGAGAGGTACATTGATACGATTTTGACATTTTATTTTTTTGTGATGACCACGCGTCTTTTTCAAAAGTTTTTAATAAATAGACATAAACTTCAATCTTTTTTCTTATTGTTAGTATTTAAATTAACAATAATTATAATTTTTAAATTGCCTTAAATTCAATTTTAAAAACCCTCTGTAAGTGTATCAAACTGCCCCCGTTATGGGGCAGTTTGATATAAGCACGAGGCACATTGATACATGGTCTAAAAATGCACAAAACGAGTAATATGAAAAATGAAAATTATATACTTTACTATTGTTTAATAGATTACATTATATTATTTATTAGTAATTAATTTAAATCAATCAATATCAACTGAAAACAAGATGATGACGTGGCCCGAGTGGTACTTTTTTTAGATGATGGTATTAGAAGCTTCATTACAATATTTTATATCATAATTAAATTTATATCATGTATTTGTGGAGAGACAAATTTATTTTGTGTTTGTTTTCTAAGAAATTTAACTTCTATGCCCCTGTCCAGTGCTATTTCGTCATTACGCAAAACGTAATAAATAATAACGTCATCCTAGTGTAAAATTTTACAGATACAAAGTTTCTTTATATGAATTTTTCATCATAACATAAAATATGGACATTGATACGCTGAATCAATGTGCCCCATGTACAACTGCATCAATGTGCCTCACCGGTCTTTTTTTTATTTATGTCAAGTCATAACCTAAGTTTAAACATTTCACATATAAATATGAAAACATACACTATTCTAATACTACATTAAACATATCACAAGAGTGTTTACCAAATTAGGTTTAATATCTATTAAAATATCGTGCATTTAAAAACATGAAAAAATTTAACGACAACGCATAAAAACACACTTACCACGATAACTTCCGATAAACAACTGCAATTGATTTGAATTTTTTATGGGAGGTAGATTTTGTTAGTGTCTTCAAGTGACAAGACGCTCAATTAATAATAATTAATCCAGCGCAAAATTTCAAATCTGTATCAATCTGCCCCGTGTATCAGTGTACCTCTCTCTCCCCTATTTTCATTTTAAAAATTATACAGTCTCACCATTTTTTACAGTCTTTATTAAAATCATATAGTATTTTATAATTTACGTGGTACTGGTACAGGAAACCAGCATGTTATCAAGCAATCTACAAGCTATAGCTTATTAGGTTCCGAACTATTTAACATTTTGCTGGTTTAAAATATGGCGTTAATCATCTAAAATTAATGACATGCTAAAATATGTTATATTCCCACATGTTTATGTCTGCCTCAGTATAATATATTATTTTCTAGTCAATAGATTTACTCGTAAAACTAAAGCACTAAAGGGTTATTTACTTATTAAATCCATTTCTAAATTCGAAGGCAGTAATCTAATGAATAAACATTTATTCAGAAGATTTAGTGAGAGGTAGTAAGAAGGATCAATTTTCCGAACACCATCTGTGCTGACATCACACAGCAGTGACGGAGGTGTCGGCAGGCCAAGGTGGCACTCGCCCGAGGTGGATATTACAACTCGAACCTGATCTGTAACAAGCCTGTCAAACTCCAGTCCCCCATGGCGAACCGAATAAAACGTTATAATATATTACATGGCCGTAAACATCTGCGTCAGCTCGAGACATCGACCATCAACCCTTTTGCCGGCAAAGCACAAAAAAGAAATTTTAACACTTTCTTATGCCGAGCGGAAGAAATTGTAGCTGTAATAGACTTTTAAGGGTTGGAATATGTAGACGCTAATTTTAATCTGAGTCGCATTTAGTATTCTTGAAATTTTCTTTTCTTTTATTTCAAACTGTACCTACTTACCTATCTAATAGAAAACCGATAGAAGGTTTTTGCTCAAGTAAAATGCATTAAAGTAAATATAAAAGCTTTCAACTCTAATGACACCATATAAACAAATATATCCAATTATTTTAAACTAAAGGCAGAATTGTGTTGTAGAAATATTTTCTTATCCCAAACAAATTATTTATCTATAAATAACTCCTAATAAATTGCTCATTCTGAGTAAAACTTAGTTTTAGGTATAGGTTTGCCTCCAATTAACAAACCTTCAAATCTTACACATCTACACCCCTGAACATACTCAAGTAGTAGAATTTTCACTTGTAATATCTCAAGTCCATGGATTATTACCCGAAAATGCTTTCGGGTGCACTGCTGTCAATATTGTATTGCAGCAATGCACGACAATAAACTTTTTAAATATTAATCCATGCGGAAAAAATCGCATTTTTACCTGCTTATATTTATAAAATGACGTTTATAAATTTCTACAGAAATATTTCCGGAAATATAGCTACTAGACAATATTACCAGCAACATTAATGCGATTTCACTTATAATATCACATGTGCATTAATTTTTTCCGGAAATTCCTTTCTAATTACGTTGTTGAAATGCACGATAAAAAATTTCCTGGACATGAATTAATGCACGAGAGCATATTCTGTAAAAAATCCGCTCTATTTTTGTATTCTTTTTACAATAGAAGTTTGTATTTAACATTTCAGTTAAGTTCCTCAAGCTACTAGTAAAAAATTACCGCTAAATTTCTATATAACCATGGTTACTATTATTGTACTAAATTTTGCCATTGACTGTTATTTGTGTCCTGCAATTTTCTATCAAAAATCATTTATCAATTTTTAATGGATATAATAAAAAGGCGAATTTTCAAATTTTCTGTATTGAAATTTCATTTCAACTAAAGGATTAATTTAAAAATTAATATAGATAGGCTGAATAGTTGAGTGTGTTATGTGGCAGACAGTGGATCTGACAACTCAGGTTCCAATCCAGTCATATGCTCATTAGCTTAAAAAAAAATTCCCATAATTTGAAATGTGTGTGTACGTGTACGCTCCACTAAAAATCATTAGTAATCGTGAGTTGACGGCTGGTAACTGCACACACAGACACTGTATAAATATATTTTTATACCGATGACAAAAAGTATGTCAGGTTACTACACTCCAATTGGATAAAAAGGCATGATATGTACTTATGCCGATAAAGGCATAATCCCACTGCTTATCATAATCATAATTTTTGTCGTAAGTTTCTGTCTCAATCATAAACATGCGCTGACCATTCCTCATCACAATATAAATGTTTACCTTGCTTTATTTTTTCTGTAGCATTGTTAATACAATTTTTTGACAAAACAAAAATCATAATCTGTTTGACAACAGCATTAAAAATCTGACGTGGCCATCACACAACCTTCCGCCATATCTAGATTTTAAACAGAAATGTATACGTGCAATCCGGTGCCCATTTAAAATATACAAATAAAAATCTCAAATATTCAAATACAGAAATTTGCATCACCTGAATAAAAAGATTCATTTACAGGAAAACTCTGCCGTATTGAAGCCATCCTCCGTTCAATTACTACATTTAATATCTTACTTAGGACTTATATAGCGCTAGTATGCCAACTTGTCACCCGTCTCACCTGTCAATATTTTTTACGCAGAAACAAAAATCAACCGATCATGGATTACAAGATATCAACGTTTTATTTGATAAATTTATTTTTTAAATTTTACTGCAGTTCTTTAATGCTACCAGATAAAGACAATTTTTTTATAACGTAAGTTGCAAATAACTTTTCCTCTTATTCTCATTACAAATAAATACTATATTTTTCCAAATTTATATACAATTTTGACAATTAACCTTTTCAATCTTCAAAAAATATCACTTCCGATGAAGATATTTGTACCAAAATCTAGGGAGCTCTTCCAATTTATATACAAATGTTAAATACCAAATATCAAAATTTTCGGGTAATTCGTATTTGAGTTATGCGACTAACAACCCTTGACCACACACACACACACACACACACACATACACACAGACATCATCGTGAAACTATCAAAAATGAGTTGTAAGGACCCTAATTCGTGCTCATCCACTAAAAATTCACCACCCGATTTTTTGCATGATTCCAATACCTTCCTTTACAGGTAAGCGGAAGGTAAAAAGTGACAGACAGACAAATAATTACTATGATTATGACAAAAATTTGAAGTATGCATACTTTTGTGATTGTGTTTATGACAACGTCTAAAAACTAAGCCTAAAACAAACACGGGGAATGTTTACACGTAATTCGGTATACCAAACTATGTAAAACAATGACAACAAACAAAAACTATTAGTATGATAAGCAGTGAGAATGAGCCTTATACGTTAATTGTTTATTTATAATTTATAAAAGTTTTTTTTGGAAAATATGATTTAATCGTAATCTACAGGGGCTAATATTTGTTATAATTTCGGGGGTTACTCTCCTACATCGCTCTTTCTTTCTCTCTCGTTCTGAGATCAGCGCGATAAAACTCTTCAAGAGGCAGTTTTTTATACACGCAGCAGAGTTATTGCCTATTTAGATGTACTAGATACGAACGAAACTGGGTTCGATGGGCCAGGCGGGGTTTCACAGCCTTCCAAGATGGATTAAAGAGCGGGTTGGATGTTGACGCGAGCGCCTTTAACTGACTGACGGTTGTGTGTGGAAGTAATGAATTTATTATCATTTTTATTGGATATTATATGGGCGCCGTTGAAGGGTGTTTTGATTGTTTTACCAGACGGTATGGGATAATAGCTTTGTGACCTCAAGCGAAATGTTTATAAATTTAAATATATATTTATTTTTAGGTCAAATAAGAGAATTTTGTTCATTCTGACAACAAACCAAAAAATAGTATATTTCGTAACAAAAATGCTACAATGAGAGTGAAATAGTTACGTAAGCACCTAGGTAATTATTCAAATGAATGATTGTTCTTTAAAGTCGAATAAAATGCAAAATTATTTCATTCAACAAGACAAATTTAAAATGAAGCTATAATTAAGGAAAAAAATTCTTGACTGATGTGAATATGAGGATTGGAAGAAAATTACTGGGATGCAGTCAAATATTTTTATTGTCTCACTCAACTAGTTTCGACATCCCATGTGTCTTCTTCAGGAGCTAAATTTACAAAACGAAATTAGAACAGTTTAAGGTAAAATACATTTTAACTTACATGAGATTTAAAGAAATAATTTGTTATATAATAAATAATACTTTGCTTGTAGGTTTGATGCTCTCATATGGAAGTCGTCTGAATTCAAAATATTTACTAAACCATAAGGATATATATAAAATAAGTCAAAAAATTTAAAACGTTTCCACACATATAATAATGATTAATTTTTAAGATACCTTACCACGGTTGTTCATCTATTCGTAAAGTATTATTTTCTACGTCTACACGTAAAATTTGCGTAAACTATCGTACACAATGTAGAATGTAAATAATTCAAATGTCAGAAAATGTAATTTAAAATTTTATTTGTTTTCGGAGTAATTTGTGCTTGGCTACATTGTGTACACTGGTTATATTGTTTACACAGATACTGCATGCGTAGATTACGTGTTTGTCTACGCGTAAAATTACTACGTGAAAACCCTGTAGGTACTTTACTTAGAAACAGATTTAGACTATCATGTTTTGCTATACTCGTAGAACAGATAGTTATATTGTTAAAAAAAAAAACTATTATATGGAGAAAATATTGGTTATTTACTAAATTACAATTTATAGCACAACTTAATTGAAATCAAACGTAGGTACAATATTATTAAAATAAATGAATCATTTATTAGTCTTAATCGTATCATCAACTGTTATTACCTTTTAATATTTGTTGATAATTAGAAACAATATAATACGTTAGTTACTTATAATATAATACGTTAGATACAACCATAATAACATCAAAACCTTCCATAATATGCGCTGTCAACTAATTAACAGATAAAATTGTTAATTTGTTTTAACATCGCTGTCGTTGATGATACGATTAAGCTTTGAATATAACGCGAATATATGCGATTTAAGCCTCCTTGGATGTTCAAAGAGGCTCGGTTTCACCTCGTCGCTTATATTATATTATATATATTATACTATCTTTATGTAAAATTTCCTGCTCTTCCACATGGCACTGTTTGTTTTTCGATAAACATAGAAATAATGACGGCATTTGCGAAAAACCATATTTTTACAACTTCATTGTTAAATAAAAAAATTAGCAAGGCAGGTATCGTGGTAAACTTTTGGATGGTGATATCTACCATATTGAAGAACACTTCTACAAATTTTCAAGGATCGAGGAATTTTTTCCAAGCTAAAATCTAAAGTCACTGGACTATAATGGCTACAATAAAATAATATTTCTAATAAGGTTCAATAAGCAACTTACTGTGAGATGGCTAATAAAAGCAAGGTCTTGACTTTAATACAAAAAAATAATTGACTACCATCCTGCTATTTGCTGTTATTAAAATTTCTAATAATAATTTGAAAACCTCCCCCGACAATTTTTTGTTATGCCTCTAATTAAATTAAAGTACAGATTAACTAGCATTTTCCGAACGCACCCTTAAAAATATAAATCGGTTTAATTTAATTTAAGTCAATTAAAGAAGTATAATATAATTTATCTTCATTAAGTAGAAATTTGGTTCTGGCGATTCAATATTGAATTAAAAGTAAATCGTTGTTGATGTGTTGAAATTCATTACCGTGGGGCGGAATAAACCCTTGCTTAAGTAACAATTAAGGGCGCTTATTAATGTATAGAATAATGCATGTAGGTATCGGGATTCAGGGGTTTGAAACTGAATTTGCAGTACAAAACACACAGCCGAAATCCTGGGAGATCAAAGATCCCACCGCGGCTGTCTGCGGAGTGTACATTCCCATCGCATTATCATCTCTGCGGCGATGTCTCCTGCCTTCTCCCCCCCCCCCTGCGTCGCTTCCCCTCCACCACGCTGATACGTCTAATCTTGTTAAACCTTAATGCCTCTTTCATCAGTTCCCCATTTCATTTTCTAATCTGTTTTTCGTTGGAGCTTAGAAGTTTGAATAGCGCGCGTTTTCTCCTCTTCTTCTTCTTTGGCCTCCTTTACAAAGCTTTATTTAGTTTTTGGCGGGATTTCCTATGTGTCAAACACGCCATCTTTGATGGCGTCAATGCGATGAAGTAATGCAACAAAAGACAATCTAAAGGGAGAACAGCGTTTTAACTGAGTACGAAAATTTTAGGGAAATTGCTTGTTTAATTAGTACTAAGCGGTACTGACGAGTCGATAAACCCTTGTGATGATTAAAATTCTGACAGCCAAAATACCGAAAAATTAAAAAATGAGTATTCAGCCATTATAATGTATTTATGAATACAAATTAAACAAGATTTGAAAAAGGCACAAGTTCTATGACCTGAGGGATTAATAAACATAATGGTATATTAAAGAACAAGTTTTATAAGACATGGTTTTTTCGCACGCGTCCAAATTTAGTAAAACGTCTTGTTTTACTCGCCCTCAGGCTTTGAGGGCGAGTTTACTAAAAGACAAGTGCGAAAAAAAGTTTAAAAAATGAGTTCTTTATTATTTTTTCTATTTGGAGTCTTTTTCAAATTAAAATTTAAATTAAACTGTCATAATATACACCAAATTGATTTAAAGAAATTTATGTGTGAAACGTTTTGGTTGGTGACATTAATATTGTAATTTATTTAACTATCACTATCACTTTAAAATATAATTACTAAACTATTCTAGGTGATAAGTGAAAAGACATTGCAGAAGGTTTGACGTTTGACAATTAAAGTTAATGTCATCTGATATTACCAATACAAACCTTCTAAAAAAATATGTTGCGTGTCACAAAGTGAACCCTAGCGACATTCAGTTGCGTTTCACAAAGTTAACTTTGTGAACGCCAAATAGAAAAATGATATTGTGTTGTTTAACTGCACAAAAGTCTACCTTGTAGTCAGTGTTATCTAGATATATTTCTTCTTATTTATCTATTATCTTATCTAGATAAATTTACAAATTATCTTTATCTGTTTTTTAAATATCATGTAGATAATAATTTTAGTAAAATTATAACCATTGTTTTTCATTTGTAATTTTAATCGTATTCAAATATGTAACCGAACTGTACAAGCATTCAATGCACAAGCTTGTAACGCTGCCAATTCGTCAGCTGGTACCGCTTATACTTTATAACATTGTCATTTATATTTTTTGTAATATCTATAAATTATCTAATACTTATCTAGATAATAATTATTTATCTTTTATTATCTAGATAATTTCTTCAATGGTTATCTACTATCTTATCTATAGATAAAAAGTAAGTTATCTTTATCTAGATAAGAATATTGTTATCTATTACAACACTGCTTGTAGTGCAGGTACTACTTATTATCCACTAAAAATCATATAAGTACCTGTATGGAAATCGCAAACAAATCACAATATGTGAGATGGCCACACCGAAATTAGGTAAAAGGTGGTATAGATAATGAATGTATTTATCGGTTATAACAGAAAAGATATTGTTAAGATTCGATTACGACATGTTGACATTTTAAATTATCATTAAATATTAAATTATTTCGACCAATGCTGACATCTTTCTAAACAAAATATTTTGGATATTGTTGTGGATATACTTATGTTTTATGTAACAGGTTCTGAAAAGACTTTATTAAAACTGAAAAGATTTAGTTTGAAATTGTCGGAATTTTATGTAAATTTTTGGTAGGAATTCTTTTAAAAAATTGTAAACTTTTTCCCAGCTAAGCTAATACAAACTCTTTTTAAAGTGTGAGCCCGAAAGGATTATAACACAACAAAAAATTAAAGCTCAACCAAGTCAGTGATTCCTGTCATTCCTTCATCTTTCGACCATTCCCGTCACCTCCAATCATAACTTAACACGTCACATCAAATATCAGATTTCGTTTTCTCATTGCCTATTAAGAAACCGAAACCGCTGTCAGTCCCAAGCTTCGACCATATATAGGAATAGACAAACAACGCAAGCATTTGTCGTGAAGCAAAGAACTAGCGTAGCGTTGTGAAGAGGAGTATGACCTGCAGACACCTTGAAGTGTTGCAGTTTGCCTTTTATCATTCTCTGTTCCATGACAACAAACCAGAAGTCAGCAATGTGCAATACTCTAACGTGTCCGCACCTCCTTTCCCCGCCAATAGCTGCTGCTCACCGCTACCTTCACAACATTGTATAGAGTAAAATTCAAATAGCTAGAACCCTGCGCGAAGTACGAATTCTCGTCTTAGAGAGAAAAGCATAGATGATAAACAAGAGGAAACTACGCTACTGTCTGTTCTACTGAATATCAGCTTCAATATCTGTTATTCTCATGTTGACATTCGTAGTGTTTTGCTTCGTGTATCCCTGTGAATTTTGTAATTGATTGTGATTGAGTTATATTTTAGTTTTGTTTGAAAAGTAAGTGAAGTGCTGCGCAGCAAATGCTCGCTAGCTCCGTTTTTGTAAAACGGACAGTACATGACAAACTCTGCCTTCTCGCGCAGTCCAGGGTTCTAGCTATTTGAATTTTACTCTACTACAGTATTGAGTGTTATCTGTCTATACCTATATATGGTCGAAGGTTCCCAGTCTCAGCGACAGTTCGTTTCACAGGGGCGAGATTTTGACCCGTGAGCCTGCACTTGCTGTTGAAGTTTCCGCTCTACTGCAGCTAAATGCACCGGGAAACTTCGAGGTAATGTAGGTTAGCGGCCCGTCATGTGACTGATACTTTGACAGTTTTATGGGATTGTGTTAAAGTTTGGTTAGGGGAGGAATTTTTGTTTTATGTACAGCAGCGGCTTTGATCTTTTCGTTGCAAGCAGCAAGCTTTCAAGTTTGATAAGTTGCTAACAAGGTAATTATTGGGAGTGATTTAGTGTGTTTTTGCCCAGGAATATTATTTATGAAATGTAAAAACTTGTTTATAATACAATATTATAAATGAGTTTTAAATCTGTCTATTTTTTTAAATCAATATAATGTTCACGATAGTTCTGAAAATGATCTGTACCTACATGTTATGTAGGTACTACAAATAAGTGACCAAAAGCAAAATTTCAGATATTTGTCCAAGTAAAGAGGTTTCTTTTTTCCACTCGGGCTCGAAGTTTGTGAGACGAGCGAAGCGAGTATAGCAATAGAGCGAGAATGGAAAAATAGCTTTCCTCTTGTGTTAGACACAACATTTTTTTCACGACATATTTAAAAATCATTGTTAATGTAAAAGAAACACAAAACTAGAATTTTTAACTGTCATTCTCATCTGTCAAAATGACGTTTAGAAACAATGAAATGTCTCACTACAGCCAATATGCCAAGTAAAATTTAAGTTGCAAAATAGTGAAATATAGTAGAAAAAGAAAGTAGAAGACAAAGGTAGTAATTGAATTGGATTTTCAATAAAATAATAAATTTATTTACAATTTTTACAATAGTTCATCGTAAAAAACACTAGTAGGAACACTGCTTACATTGCTCTCTAGAGAGGGAAAACTTTACTTTCCTCACTATTTCGCAAGAAGAAAATTGTGTTTTCTTCGCATGTCGTGAAACAAATACCTACATCATGGTTTCCTTTAAATTAACATTATTTAATATCGGTTTGACTATAAGAACAAATTTTAAAAAATCATACCTATTGTGATTTATAATAAGTACTTTATAATTTAAACAAAACATAAACAGACCTAACTGAACAAACACATTATTTAAGAACTTTAGTAAAGAAATTCATATTTCAGCAAATTAAATTTAAGAATTTGAGTATTTCTAGTAAGATATCCCACTTGAATTTGTATGTAAATTAACTAGGTTTCATATTTTTCTAAAAATTAAAGCTAATGAAGTTCTCACTATAAATTCGATTCTTTATTTGCCTTAATTATTTTAATGTTTGTTTTTCGAGGCAACAACAATAACAGAGTGTCAGCTCATTTGTACCTCTGTAAACATTTCAAAATTTATAAAGCATAAATGTACAATATTTTAATTTTTAATAGGGTGATATTTCCCCACAACTAGTTAATTCAACCGCCGCATCCAAAATTAATTTCAGATCCTCCGGAAATTAACACAAAATGAAAATAATTTAAATTTACAACAGCGTTTTGTTTCAAACTTTAAACAGCTATTTCTATTCCTGATCACAGGCACTTATTCACAAGATAATTAAAAAACATAGACGACACGCTGATAACATTATCTTTTACCTAAAATAAATTAACAGCGAAATATTTCGTGGCATAAGCGCGGCTCTTCACACAAATACGCAGGAGGCTGCGCGCGGGAATTAAGTTAGTGTCAATTTTTGTAAAATACGGGCGTTGTGTGGCCCAACATTACAGAGGGGCGGGCGGGGCAACCAGGCGCGCGCTTTACCCCCAGCCCGGGCCTGAGCAGCGCCAACTGAGATAATTAAAACAATGCCATGGTGACTAATGTGTGAGGAGGATCCCGTATTCATACCTGCTGCTCCAGGGCCGTAATCTCATAATTACAAATTTGAAGTTATTTCCACATTATTTTAGGGTTTAAAATAATGTGTTTTTATAATAGCAAATTTTCGACAGTAAGATTGTGTACGCAACGCAGCAGTAATGAGAACGATTATAAAATGACGCAGACCTAGATTAATAGTTTAATAGTAAATTATGCAACGAGTTTAAAAGAATAATTTAATATGGTAGTGAGTGATCCAAAAAGTATATTATGTAGAAATAAGGTGACAGTAGGATCAAATTTGATCCTACTGCCACCTTATTTTCATACGAGTGTAATATCCATTATACACGAGTTGCATACATTATTTTTCTACTTCCATGCTTTTATTTAAAAAGAAACTATTCATGTGCATGAAATTTATTTGTGCATAAATTATAATTATTCTGGATTTAAACACAAAAATCAAGCAAATAAATAAATTGGTAACCCTGTTGTCGACATTTGGAAAAACCACATGCAATGTCCAATTAAATCATAATAAAACTCGCATAATTTTTGAAATATTAAGCCTGTTTCACATGATCCTTTTTTCGGATGGAAAGTTCGACATATAGTAGATTTTAGAATGCAAAATATGATAATGTAAAACACACCAAAATCTCCATCCAAGTTTCAGGATAGAAACGTCTTTTTCAGACTTAAAAAATAGCTCCAGTCCAATTTTTCATCCACTAGTCTTGTACATACAATCAACAACCAGAAGCAACCGTGTTCTTTACTTCTTCATATTGCACTTATTATATTTCGTAAAGTTTAATGATTTTTAAAATGTTCTTTATTTACTTTATCCATTCATATTTTTTAATAATAATGAAACATCAAAATTACGGTTGTTCACTTTGTACTTATTTCTGATTTCTACCAACATTAAGTTATGTGCCCGGCCCAGGTATCCTTCAAAAAGGAAAATTTAAATATGGAGGCAACAAGAATTCAAATACGTCTACTGCAAGGTAAGTCAAATTAGTCGACTTGGAAATACAAAGTGAACAACTTCTATTTACTTTTTCAATAATAATAGTTAGGTACAATTATTATTGAAAAAATAAATAGAAGTTGTTCACTTTGTATTTCAATTTCAGATTTCAGCCGATCAAGAAACTAGTACAAAACTTCGATATGAAACTAGACAAAAAAAAGAAAATAAATCTAAGATATAGTTCCAGTTATAACCGATAAAAGTATACTGTAAAATAGGCTTTATACTCTAGGATAAAGCCAGAAAATACAAAATAAATGCTTAATATTTTAAACACATGGCATTTGTCATTTGGAAGACTCACAATGACTTTTCTAAACAAACCAACTAACTAAAGCTGCAATTTTTTTTTAAATATAGGGATAAGAAAATTTTCGTATTAAAGACCTTATTGAACGAATAAAGCCTTTAAGTCTCACATTGTGTATTAAATTTCAAATTGTGGTACCTATATAGAAAAGTTGATTTATAATAAATGCTAGTTTTTTTCCCTGAATTATTCCTTCGTGGCTTGAGTGCGCCGCAATAATCGCATTGTATTCATGCCTTTTGTCGTCAATTCAAATTTTGACACATGTCACCTCGTCATCTCGTCAGGACGCCATTGTCATACAAATTTCCTGAAGCCGTTCCTGGCGAATGCTACGGGCTAGGATCCGATTCTACCTATCCTAGCGCTGTGTTAGCCAACAGCCAAGCCGAGCAGACCATACCTACGCTATAAATAAGGCCGTAAATAGCCACAACCAGAAGGCAGCATTAGTCAATCCATTCATCTGCATAATGGTATTCTCAGTCCCGTATTAGTTATGTATTTATACATCCAGTCATAGGCAGTTCCATTTGTGTGATAATTAGTCTAAACCCAGGTAATTTCCAGAATGATTTAGATGTTTTTTAAACGAGGTGATAAGTCTTCAACAACGAGTGGAATTGGTCAGCGCGCTTTTTACTTTTTAACGAATTTTCTGAATTATTTTCGTGCGTGCGATGATTATAACCCGACGCGTGCGTGTGTGATGTTGCGTGTTCGGTCCACTGATGAATAACACAAAATTGATTCCAAAACAATTTTCCTGCCTGAAGCCAATAATCTTTTATTCTATTGAATTTCTACAGCACGAAGGCTCGTTTTGTCAATGGAGGAGCACCAACAATGGCTACTTTTGGGTAAATGAATGATAGACACACTTTCTTTCTTTTCCCTTTTCTTCTTCCTGTATAAATATTTCTTTTCCCTCAACACCCTTGAAAAATTCAACAGCTTCCTTCCCGAAATTTAATTTTTAATCGGAGGTGAACATAAATTAGATAAGATACCTACTACGTGAGGTTGAAGTGTTCGTATAGAACTGAAATGTTGCTCACCTATTTCCCGACTTGGACTATAGGATATAAGAATAGTAATCTTTCACATCACAAGAACTTTTGATAAGAAGATATCTGGCAATAAGACAGTTGACAGGAATGGATTTGATGTGTTAATTATTGTAAATTAAAGGTCTTCAAAATTCTTGTATCATTTTCATCTTTATTCACCTTACAAAATAAGAACGTTTTGTACTGGCACGCAGTACATCATCAGCTACAATTAATTATTATGAACTAAATATTATTAACTATAAGTTAACAATAATGTGAGACACCTTGTATAGATGCTGATAATATTTTTCATAAATAGTGAATTTAATTACGTACAGTATGCCAGCACGAAACGTCCTTCTTATGTAATTTGAATAAAAATGAAAATACAACAAGGATTTTGAAGACCTTTCATTTATAATAAATGAAATAACATACAAACCGAAAAAAACTTTATGTAATTGGTATACAAAGTAATTATCTACTAGTAAAATTTGCTTATGGTCTATTTATAATGTTCCAGAGCGTACTTATTTTACGGTTATCCTTAATGCCCTGTTCACACGAGGAAAGTTTTTACTAAAAAGTTCTTGAAAGTAAAACAAGTGGTCGGAGCTGCTACACAAAAACTGTCAATACCGGTCATACGGGGAAACCTTTAAAATATATTAAAACTAGTGATATTAAATATATTTAATTAAAAAAATTACATTCCTTTGTATTGACAGTTTTTATTTATTTATTTTAGTTTTACTTTCAAGAAACTTTTTAGTGAAAACTTTCCTCGTGTGAACAGGACATTAAATTTTTAACGTTTATTAAGGTAAGGTACTGCAAATTCGATAGTTTTTCATGAGACTTGAAAAAAAGATTTATTTTATTTTATTTCGACAGTACCTACGTACTTACCTACAATTGTCTAAAATAAGGTAGTTATGTGTGCAATATACTCGACTAATTTCATTAGTTGTAATAAAATTATGAATATGTATAATAATAAATTAGTTAAGAAAGAATATATAAGTATACATTACAGGAAAAGGATTTATACCACGTACCACCTTTTAATAAAATAAAATTTAAGAGACTATTTCCCTCATAAAATTTAAGCCAATCAGAAGTCTGGCATTTCTGAATGTCGTCCAATCAACGTAGAATTACACGATAATTTTGCACTAGTGCAAATTATCGATAATTTGCACTAGTGCAAAATTATCGCATTTGGATACGACGTGGCAATGTGATTCTGACTTGCTGTCAAAGGAAGTTTTTTAATTTTTTTGAGAGAAACAGCGTTTGGCTAAATTTTAATCGGGAAATAGTCCTTCGAATATCCCTCGTGCATGTAATTGTCGATAATTTTCTCTCGTGCGCATTCGCGCATTTGAGAAAATTATCGACAATTTGACATGCACTTGGGATATTATATATGATAATTTTTTTACTTTGCCCCATTACTCTACAATAATGTGCCAAACAATCTAAAATCGTATTGCTTAGAAACATTCAAACATAAGATTAGGTCTTTATTTAACCTCATTTGTAAATTAAGGTCTAAAATTATTATATTTAAAATGTTTCAATTTAATTCATTTAATTTAAATTCGCTCTGTGTTGACATTAATTTTTCTTGTATTGTATTTTAATTGTACTGGTTAGGTGGGAGATCAGTTTTTGGCTGAACCTCGCCATTGATGGGAATCAATAAAGTTATTATTATTACAACCTATAATATCTTGTGCAAATTTTGGGTAGTACATTGTTATATCTGTGAAAGTTGGTGGTAAATCAGGTGATAATGCAAGTCAAACTGTGTAGTCGTTATAATCAAAACGCCGGGAGCGAAGCAAGAGCAGATAACTGGTGATATCGTATCGTAAAACTTCCTCGATTCCAGTGTGTCAAGTAGTTGAGCAGATTAAATTCGCAAACTTTGATATCCAACTTTGTAACCTGACGCGAATCATATGCGTGCAGGCGTGGCAACTTAGCGGGGAAAATTTCCCTAAGTCACAGGGCTGGAGGCACGAGGGTCGACCCGCGGGAAATCCAGGAACCGCCGGTGAAGAGGGAACTTCTCAAGGGCTTAATTAATAACGGTTGACACAACAAAATCCGGTTACAAGTAAATCGGGACTTGGTAAAACATTGCCAGATAACTTAGACAACGACAACGCGAATCTCCAAGGGAAGACTCCGGTGCGTCCTCGTTTCTTGCGCGGCATACAACCCCGCGAAGAGGGCTGTGAGTTTTATCGCGCTTGAATTATTTTACATCTTATTCGATTAATTACGAACGCGCGCAAATTGCATCCTAATTAATCGACTATGTTCCCATTATTAATGCAAATTGAAATTGAATACGTTTAGTTATCATTCACTAGACCACTAAAACATGACACCGCTGTTCAGAATGTTATTGTCGTTATTCATCTTTTGACAATCATATCTCGCTATTTTGGAAACATTACTGGGTTAACGTCAAATACTTTACATTTTTCAGGGATAAGCAATTGCATGATTAATTAACCTAACTACTTTCATATGCAATAATAAATAATAAATTGGTCACCTAGTTAATAAGAGTTAAAAGAAAATAATATATAAAAATATTTTACTTTAAAGTATAACTTGGGATTAAAAAAAGGGGTGCACCGCACCTCATGTCCCAATCTTTATCATTAATGGAACGAAAGTTTAACGATAAAAATTGTTACATTAAATTCGTATACCATGTACGATAAGGTATATTGAAAAGCCATACGAAATATTTTAATTTATGTGCATTTCTTAGACACAATATTTGAATCTATAAATATGCTTACAGCAAGTTCTATTGGCTGAAAACCATAATAACAATGAGGCGATTGAGTAATTATAACATTATAAACAAATAACTAATTAAAGTCTTTTTTGTACACATATCCCAGGAAATGACATATTAAGCACGCAATTGACAATCGGAAATGTCCATTACCCAGTGTAGTCAATCGAGTAAAAATGCAAAGAACATCGGATTTCTAGAGAGTTCTAAAATATAATCATCTTCAAAATAACAAAATTTATTTTAATGAACGTTACTTCCCACGATTTTCATGTATTAAAACCTACAAACAACATCGATATATAATAATTTTTAAATAAATATGAGCGCGTTGCGCGGATCTATCGGTAGTAGTGAGTAAATCAGACTACAAGGAAAACGAAAATTATTATTTTGTAGTAAACAATTGTACAAATCAACAAATTGCTTAGCAACTGGTGACTGTAGTGACACGTGTACCACTTTTTATAAAATTTATTGTATATTCGTAACTTGAATGAATTTGATTATAGTTTTATTCGTTACAAAAAACATTGTACAAATCTCTTGCGGGAAGACACCATCTCAGTATTCGCGTAAATGCTCGTGTTTAAAAAAACCGCTCATGTGGGACAAAAATTTTCCCGTATCTGGTTCTTAAATAACTAATACCTATAATACTCATAGCTAAAAAAATTACGCACCATTCTAAATGATTGAATTCTTATTAAAATGTACAGTTTTTGCGAAGTGTTGAATTTTATCAAACGGTTGTTGTCCAAAGTGATTTGCCCCCATATTTACCAATCCCTATTTACCATCGTCCCTTTTTTACCACCGTAATTCTTTTACCAATCAATTTTTTACCAACATTATACTTTTATCAATCCATTTTTTACCACCGTCCCTTTTTACCACTAATTCTTTTTTACTACCAACGTATTTACCAACGTATTCTTTTACCAATCCATTTTTACCACCGTCCCTATTTTAACCACTAATTCTTTTTACTACCAACATATTTACCAACGTGTTTTTTTACCAATCCATTTTTACCACCGTCTCTTTTTAACAAAGCTAACAAAACCGTACTAAAGCTGCACAAACTCGGTTTTGGTATTTACTACACTAACAAAGCTAACAAAACCGTACTAGAGCCCCACAAACTAGGTTTTTGTTTTTACTACACTAACAAAGCTAACAAAACCGTACTAGAGCCCCACAAACTCGGTTTTGGTATTTACTACACTAACAAAGCTAACAAAACCGTACTATAGCCCCACAAACTATTAATGGTAAAACGGAATAGCGGTAAAAAAGTATGGTGGTAAAAGTTGTAATAGTAAAAACGGAGTGGTAAAAATGTATTAGTGGTAAAACGAAATAGCGGTAAAAAGTATAGTGGTACAAATGCAGAGGTAAAAGTTGAAGTGGTAAAAATTGAGTGGTAAAAAATGGGTTAACGGTAAAACAGGGTAGCGGTAAAAAAGAATGGTGGTAAAAATGCTGTAGTAAAAGTTGGAGTGGTAAAAATAGAATGGTAAATATGTAGCACAACGGTCCAGAGTATGTGAAGATATTTTAAAAATTGTATCGGGTATATTGTTTCAAATAATAATCGAATCCAAACCTCCATACGAAAGAATTAACGAGTTTCTAGTTGAAAGAGTATAATATCTAATATCTACCTCCTCGAGTAGTGACGAGGCAAAAACAAATGAATAGAATATAGAAAGGAGGCCATCACCATCAGATTTTCATTTGTTGTTGAGTAATTGTATTGTTGATACGCACTACCGTACGTATGTAGACGCCGGATCAATTTATTTATGCCACGTTATTAATCCTACTGTTTCAAAACTTCGATTAGTTTTGTTTGGAACTTGTTCTGCTGATAATTAAAACAGCAGGTATTGAAAGAATATTATAATGATCCCGAGGAGAGCGCTTAGCGGATGAGTAATTAGTCTACAATACTTTATTAGATTTATTTATCATGTCATGTGTTTCATCGCCTTTTAGAGGCACTTTGCGTTTTTGTATGATTTATTATCCATCATCTATCAGCTGTCTTATTTTTACGAACAACTTTTTTATGACACCAGAACGATTTGTCTTGGTGTCTTGCAGTTCATATATATGAATTTTATTTGTTACCTTAAGACAAAAGGAGCTACGTTTTTGGAGAACGCAGCTAATTAACATGCTGTTATTTATTACTAATTATAATTGAAAAGCTTTGGAATACTACATGACTAACGTAATTAACATTCTACTGCCGAGATTGTTATTAATCTGAACAGGTAATTAACAGTAGTTCATTGTTCAGTCACCGGGAAGAAATTTATTTCACTGCTGTTGCTGCTGCTTCGGTTAGTCTATGATATCCGTAATGCCGTAATGGTCAAAATATTTAGCTATAAATAATATAGAATGCATTATCTATTAACCTACTAATTTTCCATTCTATTAAACTATTCAAACTTATCATAGAACTGTCCATTACTAAATAATACGTAACAGCATTATATCATTCATATTAAATTGAATTAAACAATGAAATAAACTTTCAGTATTTATAGTTAAAATGAAACCCATATTTTAAATATGATAAAAAATTATTTTACCTAAATAACTAAATGACCTTAAGCGGCTCGTCTACGTTTTTACCAAATTCCTAGAATACTTTATATTTTACTTTTTTTTAAATTCCACTCTTTTCCCCACTACTAAGGGCTGCCTGAAACCAACCCGAAACTCGTACTTTGCCGCATCCTAGCAATGTCATTTTCAAGTTAAAAAATCTGCTGTGGCCAGCACACGACCTCTCGCCTAATTCTGCTTATTCTACTAATCTAATAAACAGTTTTACTTACATTTTAATAATTTTATGTTCATGTAATATTTAAACGATAATGAAAACCAATATGCAAGCAAAAGATGTCAACTGTACTGTCAATGTCTTAATAATTCAAATTTTATGTAGAAATAAATTTCATATCATGGACAACAAGATATACTGGAATTTCAAAAAATAGAATATTAATTGTTCTTTATTTTATTGTTAAATACTTCCAGATTCAGCAATTTGTATTTATAATGAACTGTACACATAGATAATTATAATTTCTTTTATTTTTAATTGCAAAAATTGTCATAAATAAATAATATACCAATATATTTAAGGAAAACTTTTTCAAACTTCAAAAAGTACTACTTCCGGTTTGCGGATTTCTACCAAAATCTTATCCAGTGCTAAGATACTTATTAAAACCTTAAATATGAAATTTGGTTATAAACAGTTTGATACTTTTTAAGTTATCGTGGACGAAAAATCGTCAGTTCATACAAACGCACACACAAACACACACACAGACATCATCGTGAAAATAATAAATTCGTATTCTAGAGACCCTGAAACGTGCTTATACACCAAAAACTCATACTTGAAAATTTTGACCCATTACAATACCTCTCTTATAGAATATGAGGCGAGAGGTAAAAATACTGTAAAAGTGTTTTCGTTGCGAGTAAACTGCCTGCTTATTATTGACTTCAGGATAATGTTTTTATAAACATTTAATGAATCTAGAGATGTGCCTTTTTAAAATTTTAAAAATTAATTTCTATCATGAGATATAACCGTGTAAAGTTTGCATTTTTCGGAATTTTTATATTCATGTACAATTTTTTAATCAAAATTTTAAAAAGGCACATCTCTAGATTCATTCTTTCTCTATTTAATCCTTGTTGTAATAAAATTTTACCATTCTTGTACTGGCCACAAAACACTCGCTACTTTAGTACAATTTATGCTGGATTTTAGGTAGTAGACGGGCCTCTTAATTTGATTTCTTATTTAAAATTAATCCAGCAACATATAAAATGTCTGCCAAATACGCTATAGGGTAGGTAAAATTAATGTAATTACTTCCTTCAAATGTGCTACAACTGTAGTATTGTCAACAGTATTACTGTCAACAATCCTTTTAAATTTTAATTAAGTTGAATTTGAGTGACAGATACAAGGAAAATTCCAAAAAAATTGACAGCTGTAGGAGGCGACATTTCGCCACATCTGAAAAATGAATATATCTTAATCCAGCAACATTTAAAAATGTCTTTCTCATAACAAAAGCAATATTAGCGCTGGCCTTATTGTGCTGGCGGACGTTTAGGGGGCTTTTGCGCTAAATTAAGGGACAGGATCGCACACCTAGATTGCCAACCTAACAATGGATATTTTCCCTGTTCAATCGTCCGGTTTGAAATGCTATTTCCGTCTTACTGCCAGACAGACTGATGGACGTTAAGCCGTCCATTGTAATATAAAGTGCCTTGCGGTGCAAATATTTGAAAAGTTTTGCAAGCAGCCGCATTATGCCCGGCCAATGCCCCACAAGTAATAATAATAAGAATCGAAACTGTTTATTTGTTGCCTTGACAACGGAAGACTGGCAGTTGAATTAACCGAAAATTGTGGTTGATATGTTATTTGAATTCCGGAAATTGCTTGTAATTTGACTCCTGAACAATATAAAGCTATTTTTAAATTGTAACATAGCATAAGAAAAAGCTTGCATGACTAATTTTTGTTTCATTTTGAAACATTTTGACGTTAACACAATAATAGCTTCATACGTCAGTCTAGAAATAAGTTCACTTAATTTAAATCATTATTGCAGAAATAGATACACGTCAATTTATTATGAACCCAATAATACATTTACTGATTCAGACAAATGTAACAACTGATAAATTTAACTAATAATTATTGTCATTTAAATTTAGACCACCATTAAAATTAAATGCAAGAATTATCGAAATAATTATAAGCGGAAATGAAAATAATATAATGATTAAACAAAATAGTACATAAAATTAAATTCATCATTTTGAAAATTAATGTGTCATCAACATCAAATGATTAAAATGTGCCAATAAAATAAATTTCGTTATTCGAAACTCACAAAGCATGAACAGATTTTAGGCATGAATAAACACAAAATTATATTTATTCTTCTACTACTAAAGGGGTAGAAATTCGCAAAACGAAATCAAATACTCAATTCAATAGTAAAAAAAGAAAGACAGAGAGAAATATCTATTGTTGAGGAATATTATGTAGTATGTAATACTTCTATTATAAGCTGTCATTGTATTTTTGATATTTTAAAATTTATCCGATCTTTATTGTACTCGTCGTATTTAGAGAGAAGAAGAATTCCTTTTGAATATATTTAAATTGCATTTTGTTCCAATATCAAATACAAATTCAATTTATCTCTCTGCATACAATAAGTTAATTTTTCTGTATAAACTCTGTTTTTCAATCAATATAAATTATTAATTTTTATTTGTCAACTTCTGGATAATAAAATATAAAATGAATTTTTAATAACTCATTTCAAAATAAATGCATTTCAAAATAAAATCTGAAATCTGGGTCGTATAAAAACAAATAGGCGATATAAATAAATTAAACTTCAATAATATTCATTTTGTATACTTTAAAATGCATTCAACAAAAGGAATATACAATAATACAATAAATTAAACTACAGCACTGAATAAATTTTTATCTATTTGATATACATAATGTATATTTTAAATAGTTTAAATTTTTTATATTTTGTACCGACAGATTACAGTAAAGATAAAAGCAGAAAATTATGTTTCAAAATTTTTAATCACAAAAAGTAAAATATTATTCTTTTAATAAATTAGAAAATGGGGTAGTTGCGCATTTTCCAATTAATTTTTTTAAGTATTAAGTAACTAATTTTAATAAATGTTTCACGAGTGAAAAGTGTATTATTTTTAAGATACAATTTTTTTTTTAAATCTTTTAATTTCAAATATAGTTTGATGTGCATTGTGAAAACCAATCACAGAGCTCGGCCCTCTTGCGGTAACTCCGGTAACTCAGAAATTGTAGCATAGGTAAATTTGTATATGCCCACATATAAATATCATGCATTCAACCCAAATTGGGTGCGATTATCTATCTACTAAGGAATCGGTATAAATCTACAATTATTATCAGTGTCTGTACAGCAGTTATCAGTCGGCAACTTATGGATAGGTAAACATTTTCATGACTCATTACTGTTAGTGGAACAGATTTTGCGCAGTTAAACTGGCTGGATTCGAACCTGTGCTGCCAGGAACAACAGTCGGCCACACAACGCACTCGGCTATCCACTCCCCGTTTAAATACCCGAGTGAGATCAGCAGTGTTTGGTTGCGCATGATTCACACCATTCCCAAAAATTAACCCTCGGTTCGCACAATACCGCCTCATGTTATCGGCGAAAACCAATATCCGGGGTCGGCGCGTTTCAAATGTAACATTCCGAATTTCGGGTGACAGCAAATTAGCCACTTACGCCCTTGTCCTATCCCCACCACCGCAGTTCCCCTGGCGTCCTTCCTTACCCCGCTTATCCTCATCCTATTTGAAATGCTAATCCAATGCGAATGATTGACAGGCCTTTCTTTGCAGGACTCGTTAGGAGGAACATTGCCGCCGAAAGCAGGATTTAAAATGTTCATTGTTCCTTTTATTTATTTTGGTAGCAAAAATATATAGGCCAGACAAAACGTACATAAAAAAGGCTAAAATCGCAAAGCGTGATGTAGTTCTGATTTTTACCTTCCGCTTACCTGTAAAGGAAGGTATTGGAATCATGCAAAAAATCGGATTGTGAGTTTTAAGTGGATGAGCACGAATTAGGGTCCTTACAACTCATTTTTGATAGTTTCTCGATGATGTCTGTATGTATGTGTGTGTGTGTGTGTGTGTGTGTGTGTGTGTGTGTGTGTGTGTGTGTGTGTGTGTGTGTGCGTGTGTGTGTATGTGTGTGGTCCGGGCCGATGCCGGATGTTGCATAACTCAAATACGAATTACCCAAAAATTTTGATATTTGGTATTTTACAATTGTATACGAATAGGAAGAGCTCATTAGATTTTGGTACAAATATCTTCACCGAAAGTGATATTTTTTGAAGATTGAAAAAGAAAATTGTCAAAAATTTATATAAATTTGGATAAATATAGTATTTATTTGTAATAAGAATAAGAAGCAAAGTTATTTGCAACTCACGTTATAAAAAAATTGTCTTTATCTGGTAGCATTAAAGAACTGCAGTAAAATTTAAGAAATAAATTTATCAGATAAATCGTTGAAATCTTGTAATCCATGTTCAGTTGACTTTTGTTTCTGCGTAAAATATATTGACAGGTGAGACGGGTGACAAGTTGACATACTAACGCCATATAAGTCTAAGTCATAAGTGAGATATTAAATGTAGTAATTGAACGGAGGATGACTTCAACACAGAAGAGTTTTCGTATGAATGAATCTTTTGATTTAGGTGATACTAATTTCTGTGTTTGAATATTTTAGATTTTTATTTGTATATTTTATATGGGCACCGGTTTGTACGTACACATTTCTGTTTAAAGTGTAGATATAGCGGAAGGTTGTGTGATGGCCACGTCAGATTTTTTAATATGTTGTTAGGATAAGTTAGGGTAGTGTAAATCCAAGTTTGCAGCTTCGAAAAACCTGTGCTTCCTGCGTAATACGTAAAAACCTGCAACATTTTCGGAATTTTTTCAGTTGTTGCCTAATAACTCGTAAACTATGATTTTTTGATATATAGTCGATCTTATCTTAAAGTACAAATTTGTAACAATTTAAGCACAGTCGCAGTTTTGTACGTCCAATAGTTTCCGTTAACTGTATTTCATTGGATTGTACTCGATAAATAATACGAGGTGGACATTTTTTAGTTTTCTTTCAGTACTTACTCCCATTTTGCTCCCTGTGTCAGACGACCAGCTTTATCATCAAACTGTCAATATTTCAAATTATGTTTTGTCAAACTCATTAATAAATGTAACGTCATTATGTATATTCCAACCTCATGTAGAAAATCTCAAAACTACTCATGCCATATAAATAAAACATTGACAGTTCGATGAAAAAACAAATCAGGAGTGTCTCCTCTTAGAAAAATGTCTCTCTACGCCCATGGAGAAATTGCAGATTTGCAGTTGTTATCAGCGTACTGCGCACGAAGGGCGAAATTAGCGAATAAGGGCGGAAAAGTACGCGCGATTCGGATACAAATTAGGGTTGTATATTGTATTGATTCAAATAAACGTGCGTGAATCGAAAGTTACATATTTATACGATGGATTAGCAGTGATTTGTCGATTTGAGTTTTGGAACTGTTTTGGTTTCTGCTTATTTTGTTAGCATGGAATCAGAATTTGCGCAATATTTTAAATTCCGAAACATGGTTTATTTTTCCGATTGAAACAACGGTATTATGAATCGATTTCAAAATGTGTGTCGATTTAACTGCGTCTATATACAGGGTGTTTCTATACCTATGCACGAAACTTTAATAGGTTATATAGTTTGATACATTGATAATAGAGAAGAAGTTTTTTTTTAAATTCGCAAAAATAAGGGCAATGAAAATTTTAGTGCCACTGGTTTAAAGGCCTATTTATTTGTTAATTTATTATGTAATTTATAAAATAAGATTACAAATACTCTCTACAAATAGTCTCTGCTTCTATAATAATAATTAAATGAATAGTTAAGTTTCAAACCAGAGGCACACAAATTTTAACTGCCCTTATTTTTGCGAATTAAAAAAAAATCTTTCTCTTTTATCAATGTATAAAATTATAAAACTTATTAAAGATTCGTGCAGAGCTATAGAAACACCCTGTATGTTTACTAAAAGGTAAAGATACAATAAAAGTTGTATTGTATTTCAATTTCCAGGTTCGGTATGTTACCAATACGTTTGCATATCTTTCATGCGTTTTTCTACTGCATTTTATTTTTATATTTTGTAACGTAACCAATACGATATCGTGCACAACATGCAATAGTATATTGTGTATCTAGTGCGCAAAGTAAGCAATTGCGCGAGGCGAGTTGCAGCCCGAGCAGTAGCGGCTCGAGGTCTACCGAGGCGAGCCGAGGAGGCCGTGGGTCGCTACGGCGAGGGCTGCAACGAAGCCAAGCGCAATTGCGCCTTTGCTCACGAGATGCACACGATATTTTTTGTCATTACTGCACAAAAAGTAACCTTTTGAGTGACCTTACTTATCAAAAGATAAAATGAATACTTTTAAAATTAATATGTATAAAATAAAAAAGTAACTAATATTTACCTACATGTAAAAGCATAAGAAACTAATTATTAACAGTAAAGAAAAGAACATTAAAATATAAGAATAAAATATTATTGTCCATTAGATCCAATATCCAATGCACAATCTGCACAATAGTCGACACTCGACAGTAGAAACTATGCATAGAGAAGTAGGTACTACAGCTGTTCACGTGCTTGTAGTATTAGATTATCACGTGTGTGGCGCTAGTGCTACGCGCACATTTCGTGTCGGTAACTACAGAAAACTGTGTGAGTGTTAAATTTGCGTGCGCAAAGTGAAATTTTGCGCACGCTATTCCCGCACGCTTGTACTTTGCGCACGCATTTTTTGTCTAGTTAAAAAATAAACCACTTTGCGCACGTAAAACAGGCACGAAAAAGGTTACTTTTTGTGCAGGTATGACAAAAAATAATTTTTTAAAAGCACTTACATTTCTTGCGAATCCCAATAGCACTGTTCCCAGCTTATGATAGACGTCAATAAGCACAGAAGTAAATTTTTGTCGTCAAGTTCACATTTCACTGTTACACATCTGCAACAACAACAAAATTGTTTTAAAATCCGTGATCAGTATTGTATTTTTCTTAATATTATAATTCTGTCAGTAGTCTTTATTGCACATTATTAAAGAAGCTTAAAACCTAACCTAAACACACGCTATCGCTGTAAAATTACCGCATTAAACTAACAATAAATATGAAATTCACAAATGTTTAAACAAGTTGGAACTATAGAAACGAGCGCTGCCTTGAACGGTGACTGGTCTTTTATTAGCACGAGATATGAGCAAAATATTATTTTGTAGTTAAAAATATAAAAATATACAGGGTGTTTCAAAATAATAACAAAATTATTTTTGGTGTAATATTATTTACCGAAAATGATATTTATGTAATTTTTATTTTTCTCCAGATGTTTTAAGGTTAGTGCGTTAGTATATTTACTCTATTCAAAAATTATTTTTTTTACAATATTTTATAAAGGAATAGTATGTTTAAAATATTAGCAGTTATTTATTGAAGTTTTAAATTTATGGTAAAAATAAAATAATTGCTTTTTTAGTATTTTTAGGACATTCACTATATCTTATATAAATTCAAGATTTATTTTTTGATCTTACTGCGATTTCATTTTTTCAATATTTGGATATAGATGTATTTATTTGCTGGTGACAAAAGGTGTATTATTTGATGTTATCAATAAATAAAATGCACTGTACTCTATAAATTAATTTTGTAAATGTACTACAAATTAGAAATTACCATCATTTTCATGTTGTTTTAGTTAGGCATTATAATATGAAATCTAACACATGAAAAATAAATGAAGTTTTATTACGGCCCTTTTTAATATTTTAATAAAAGGATTATTTTGTTTCATATGCCATGTTTTCATAATAATATATTTCAGTTCTACACCATTAATATGAAAATAAAAACATATAAAATTTTAATATAAACATGTATTGCATCATGCACATAAAGCATAATGCATGCATATAATTATTTTTACTAATATCAGTTGGTTATTATTTTTGCATAAAAGTTTTAACATTTTTAATGTATAATTAAACACAAAAAAAATAACGAAGGATGATTTCAGGACTCTTCTTTTATTTAATAATTATGCAAAAATATATAAATTAAATGAAAAACAAAATTAGTAGCAAATATAATTCATACGTAGGTAAGTTTAGTTTTGGTGTTTTTAAAAAAATGCTCTCAAACTAACTGTATTTAAATTATTTTCTCAGACATATTGATTGTCTAAGGATTTAATAATTATTTTGAGGTATGACAAAAATACAAGTATGCCATGTTTCTTAGTTAAAATCAGGGACTAAAAACTAAAAACAAAAAATTCGTTTGCTTTCGTGTTTAACGTTCTCACCTAAAAATTACGTTTTCGTTTTCGCAAACCCAAATAAAAAATCTGTTAAAAACGGTTTCAACATTTTTCCGTTTTATTGATAGGATAAAATTCAAATTAGGTAAATAGGTAGGTATAATCATAAAAGGTAGCAGATACTAAATAAAATTAATGAAACATAAAAAAACTTGCACCATACTAAGTTTATAATTTTTTTTTAATTGAATAGAAATTTTTATTATTATGATAGTGTTAAAAGTTAAGAACCGTTAAAATCGGTCTTGAACGATAAATTTCGGTTAATTTTGTTAATTCGTTTTAGTTTCTTTTAGTCCCTGGGTTGAAATTCGTTTCTTACTATTATGTATATCCCTGTCCCCTGCAATAAGATATTAGGTACCTACTACCTAATTTAAAATTATATCTTATTTATTACAAGATCTCTTTTTATGAACTGTTTTACAATAATTTTAAATTCAAATATTTTGTAATAAAGGTTTTGGAAAATGAGTAAGTCCTTAAAATTTTGTATCTTTGAGTAAGTATCATTGTTTTTATTACTTATTTAAAAAATCTGACGTGGCCATCACACAACCTTCCGCCATATCTAGACTTTAAACAGAAATGTATACGTGCAATCCGGTGCCCATTTAAAATATACAAATAAAAATCTCAAATATTCAAATACAGAAATTTGCATCACCTGAATAAAAAGATTCATTTACAGGAAAACTCTGCCGTATTGAAGCCATCCTCCGTTCAATTACTACATTTAATATCTTACTTAGGACTTATATAGCGCTAGTATGCCAACTTGTCACCCGTCTCACCTGTCAATATTTTTTACGCAGAAACAAAAATCAACCGATCATGGATTACAAGATATCAACGTTTTATTTGATAAATTTATTTTTTAAATTTTACTGCAGTTCTTTAATGCTACCAGATAAAGACAATTTTTTTATAACGTAAGTTGCAAATAACTTTTCCTCTTATTCTCATTACAAATAAATACTATATTTTTCCAAATTTATATACAATTTTGACAATTAACCTTTTCAATCTTCAAAAAATATCACTTCCGATGAAGATATTTGTACCAAAATCTAGGGAGCTCTTCCAATTTATATACAAATGTTAAATACCAAATATCAAAATTTTCGGGTAATTCGTATTTGAGTTATGCGACTAACAACCCTTGACCACACACACACACACACATACACACACACATACACACAGACATCATCGTGAAACTATCAAAAATGAGTTGTAAGGACCCTAATTCGTGCTCATCCACTAAAAATTCACCACCCGATTTTTTGCATGATTCCAATACCTTCCTTTACAGGTAAGCGGAAGGTAAAAATGCAAAATATGTCCCATCTACAAAACAATAATTATTGTACTTCTTCAACTCTCGATCAGAAGAGCCCTTCACCCTCTTCCGGCAGGATTTAAAAGCACTTGCGTCACACAAAGCCCGTCACCGAAGTTGTCACAACGTCGATACTAATTGATGTCTGCCGACACTTCTCGTTTCGTTGTTAGTAAATACGTCATCGATTACCTTAGCTAGCGTTGATTGGCAACGTTGATCACACGTCACTTTTATTCGTCAGTTAAAAATCGTTCATTACCATATTAATTAAACTATCGCCGGGATCCTGGCGCTCGCCTGTCATTTGTTGTGTCAAATTTAACAAGATTTGGATGATAACGACGACGGTGGTGGATGGAGTTATACGAATAATGGGATTTTAAACTATTTTTAGAAGTTTTTCTTTACTTATTTTGTACGTAATCTAATAATTTTTGAGCATAAATTATTTGCTATGATTTTTTTTCTATTTGTCAATTGCACCATGCTATAATAAATAACATAATTTCAACTTGGATTTATTGGTTGTCACTCGAATTTAATATTTGCTACTTGGATTTAATATTTGCTTCTTATTTAATATTTGGTACTAGGATTTAATATTATGAAGGATATAAGGTTTATTTATTTAATCCAGTCCAATCAGAGTTTCTATCAAAACCAAGTATGTGGGACTCAAGAAGAAGCGGGTAGGTATTAGGTTTTATATTTAGTTTAGTTAAATTAGAGTTTCTATATCAATACCGAGTGTGGGACTCTTGAAGGATAAATGGTTTCTTTATTTAGTTCAGTTCAATCCGTGTATCTATCAAAACCGAGTATGCGGGACTCAAGAAAGGTTTTAGGTTTTCTTATTTAGTTCAGTTTAGACAGAGTTTAGCAAGTATTAAATCCGAGTTGTATATTAAATCCAAGTAGCAAATATTAAATCCATAAAATGCAAGTGGCAAAATTGATTTATTTTTATAGCAAAAGAATTAGTGACAAAATTATTTATTTTTATTTCATTTTACTTTCATTTTATTGCAAAAATTATAATTTTTATAGCATTGCGCATATAGCAAACTGATTAATTATATTAGCGTTTACAATTTTTTAAATGGCATCCTTATTGCATTTGAATTTATTATTATAGAATTTAAGTAACGCTTATAATTTATTAATGGGAATCATTTGAAATGCTGTACCCACTTGACATGAATCGTCCATGGGATGTTTAAAAATATCTTATTCTTGTAATTTAAGTGATGTTACGTAAGTCTATCCTAGCCACATTCTGAGTATGATCAAAAATTTCATACTCAATACAAACATCTCAGAAAATTACATGGGATTCATAATTGTGATATTATTGCCAAGTTACAACATTGGAATGTAACATAGATAATGTTACCAAGGGCGGACATTAGCAATCGCAAAGATATTATTAGGATGTTAATGGGCAAATATAGCAAGTAACAAGCCGGGATGTTTACATTCTTGAAATGTTCTGGGGATTTTGTTTTGTCAAGTGGGTTAATTTTAGAAGATAAATACGACAGTGTGAATATAAAACTTGAAACTGTTACATATATTCGTAACGTATATATGCATATCTAGGACGAATTTTGCCCAATTTGGGTGTAGTGGTCTCTCATAATATCGTGGTATATCTTCGACCATATATGGTTGAAATGGTATATATTTTTACGGTCTATTGTGTGCGATTGCCAGCCGTCAACTGATGAATATTCATTATGTTTGTCTGATGACTGATGAGAGTTATTGTTATTATTTACGAAAATGTTAAAGTTACGCTACTTATTCTACTGTACTATTAGCTTTAAATTACAAACATTGAGCTTTGCAATATCTAACTTTCCAGAAAATATTTTGGACTGTGAGTTTCTTTAACAAATATTGACACCACAGGAACAATAAGAATCTCATATTAAAATATGGCAAAAACATATTCTCTCTTTTATTCTTTCAAGTTTCTAATCTCGTTCAAAGCAAAATAAGTGAGTTATGAATGTTTTAATCAAATTCCAGTCCAGCTTCATAAATTATTTTAATCCTATTTAGAAGTCAGTTAATTTTCTTTCAAACAAAATTTAAGGTTACAAAAAAGTGCGGATACGTTCCCCATGTCAATTTCCAACACTTTTCGCTGGATTTTAATTAAAAATTTGCTCAGCAGCCGAAAAAATGTAAATGTTTAACCTAAAAGAAAAGTTTCGTTTTTTCGTTTCTTGTGGAGTTGTTTAAAAACGTTCCGGAAGAAATTTTATTCATGTTTTTGGGGCAAAGCGCGATAAATAAGGCGAAGCGCGTGCGTCATGGGAGCACTATTTTTTGGCGGAGTCCCCCGAACCTGGCCAGCGCAGATAAGGTTCGGATAGCATGTTGGGATTTAAAAATGTAACCTTCGCAACCGACGAAAAACACAGAAAATTGAAACTATAAATCTCGTAAAAGCAGATTTATTTTCATGTCACTTTAAGGAATAAACGCGGCCGAAATTTAAATAAATATAATATAGAATTCAAGCGAACAGTCGTGTAAATAATACGCTCAACGCGGCGCATATGCGAACATGTAAACTGGATCAAGATGTCATGAGAGAAAAACTGCAAATGAGTTTCAAAACTTCGGTATTGTTGACTCTGCAACATGGACTTTGTTCCGTACGTCTCCATTCTGACTCGAGGTTTCCAGATGCGAATACAAACTCCAAGGAGAACATTACACAAATTTATAACCATTCAATGATTTTATGTTTCCACAAAAATTGAAACCAGACTATTTTCCAACCAATATTCCATTTTCCATTAACTTGCTTCGGTACACAGCAGTAAAGAAAAACTTTTCAACGAAATATTGCTTTACAAAACTCGAATTTACCATTTACTGAAATTTTAAGTGAGTAACATGATTTTGTTAAAATTGATGGTTAGTTGGCAATTCTATAACTCAAAAGAGAATGAGATTCTAGTGACGTTTTAAATAAATCTAGTGATTTTAGCAGTATTTTTTAATGGTAGCTGTTTTATTCTGTCATAACATAATTCGGTATACAAACACAACATGTTAAATAAATTTTCAATAAAATACATAGGTATTATAATAATTGATAGGTGAAAATGGCATTTTTATAAAAAGTGAGTTTGTGGGTTATGATTGCAATAATTTATGTGGATGTTATTTGATGTTATGGAAATATTTATAACTTATTATATTATGGTAGGTACTGAAAGAAAAAAACTATAAAGAAATAGTGTACAATTTGTTATATAAAATACGTATAAAGTTTTTTATAACATTTTATTTCATCGACGAGCAAAAAGGACAGAAAATAATAGCGATAGGCATTTAATTAAATGTGTATAACATAATTTGGTACAATTTTTGTAGGTAGGTAACCTGTCATATAAGATATTTCAGTTCAGTCTAAAATAAATTTATTAAACGTAGGTAATCTAGTAAATAAATTCACAAAATGATTAGCTCATAATAATATCTATTTGTTCTGGTCCTGGTAATCTGCGCAATATAAATAAAAATTTCAAATATCTCGCCTCGCCATTATCGTCGAAATTTGTAGGTTAAATGCTAGTACAAATGGCAATTAGGATTTTTTATATTATCATTGAGAACTAGAGGCCAATTTTTTTAAAAATCATTATGTATTTGGAGGTTATTTTCGTATACTTTTTGGAAATAAATTTATTGCTGTCGGGTTATCAACATTACTCTGGACGGTATTCTTTTAAATTGTGTACAAAATAAATAATTTTTGTTTCAAAAATACGACAAGATTGTCTGCGTTCCCCGTTCTACAACGAATGTAAATCGTCCTGAATAAGGGCTCCCCTAAGTAGATAGTTGAAATCAGTAGTGGACCCAAACGCCCGATTAATAAATAATTTATAGGATCAATCAAGCGAATTTCAGCAATTACAAATTCCGGTAGCATCTTTGAAAACAAATTGAATAATGTAAAACAGATCCCGACTAAGTTAAGTGGTTACAGACGGAATCGAACCTAGTCCCTCACGAGACATTTTCCGCCGACAGCGCCGCCAAGTGGTGGCTCGACAAATGAATATTCATAGAGGTTAAAACATTTTACTGCCGCAAGAAAGCTTCACTGACCTCTGAGACCTGAGATGTACCTTTATCTCTTTTTCAGGAGAAACTTTTATTCAATTCTGGCGTGGCACATACTTTTTGAAATGGGTTTCGGAACTTTTTCCACTTTTCCAGATATTTATGAATACGAAAAATCTAAATCTGCTAAAAAAGAAAATTGAATCGATTTGGCTGACCTACTAAATTTTCTGCCAATGACTATTCTCTTTATTAAAATATCTTTCTCTTTTTCAGGTAATTGAATCAGCTTTATTTCCACCCACCTAGACGTAAGAAATTCAATGAATTGGTAAGAGAATTTTAATAACTTAAGGTGGTTGGCTTCTAGTCGTTAAAATGGGGAAAAGTATGTTTAGTTTTCCCATTAAAATTGAAGTAAGAATTGAAATTTTCGAATTAACTAAGATATTTTTGAAAAGTTAAAGGATGTTCCCTGTTTGCTCTAATGCCATTTTTTTAAGTTTTTTCTTACATTTTTTTATGTGCAATGCTAAACATGTACAATTTTGTGAATATTTCAAGTGAATTTTAATACAATCCTACATAAAAATTCAAAAAAGTTGCATTAGAGCAAAAAGAGGACAACTTCAAGCTTTTCGAAAACGTCTTATTTGTTTAAAAAATCTTATTGTTTAAACCAATTTTATGGGGAAAACTGCGTGTTGTTTTTCGCTATTTTGACGGCAGGTGTTGATCCATTTTAAATTTAATTTTCTGGAATACAAAATTCAAAAAGTGTTCAATTTATTTATTTAGATATATAATTTAAATTTTTATAAAAATGTTTTGAATGATCCGTATATAGATTAAATGTTTGAAATAAAAGGCTTCAGGATCAATTTTGATTTATTTGTTTATTAAATTGGACGTTTCGGGAAGATAACTCCACCCATCATCAGCTTGTAATTATATCATGGTTAAAAGATATTAAATGGTTATCACAAAAAGATTGTTCGCCAGGATAGTTGGCAAAGAACTGATTTTTATTAAAGTAATGCAGAGCGTTCAGCGTCAAAAGCAGTAATGATTTAATATGTGTTTAAAGCAGACATTATTGCCTTGATACAATTATCGCGTTTTGAGGTCGTTGAGCAAATTGTCTACAAAGGAAATATTTCACGGTAACAAGACTTGAAAGTATCGCGAGTAAAGCAGTCAGCAGTCGGTTACGAGTTCGTTGTTGTGTTCCACCTTTTCATATTTTATGTCTCACAAACGACATATCTGCCTAAACATAAACGCAAATGTAATAAAATCTTTCTGAAGCGATTCTCTCTTCTGTCGGTTGTACGTTGGATGTCGTGATGGTGGAAACGGTAGAGGAAAGAGCGAAAGAGGAAGAAAAGGTAAAGGGCATGTGGCGTATCGTGATTTCTCCACCTCTAAAGCAGCATTCATTCCATTTGCAAAATATCTCTACTATATTCAAACCTGAATCCAATATTCACAAAACGAAATATAGCCTTGTTTCTAACGAAAGGGTATGGCGTTTTATATTCCTGGAAACTTCTCAAACATTTCACAAACATTGTTCTGTATTCTCATATCAACAAAATAGTCCATGATGTTATCAGAGCTGGGCAAGTATCGAAATCAAAATACTTAAGTATAAGTACCAGTACTACCTATGGTCAGTACTTGATACCAAGTACATTTTCAAGTAAAGCTTCGCAGTACTTAAGTAAAGTTTTTCTTGTCAAAAGTACTTAAAAATAAGTATTTTTCAAGTAGCAGTATTTTTTAAAATTAATATAATAAATTACATGGTTTGTAACATTTGTAACCTTATTACATTCGATTATTATTATTTTTTTATCGAGGAAGATTAATTCACAGTGAAAATGTCGTATTCTGTCGCTGTGGTCGCAGGTTGAACAGTATAATACTCAAACTATTGAAAAAACTTAAGTACTTTTACATTATTTCAGTATTATTGAAAAACTTAAGTATTTAAAAAGTACTTCAGTATTATTTACGATTATGAAATGAAAATAAGTCTTAAGTACAAGTTTTTATTTTAGTACTTAAAATTTTAAAGTAATAAGTACCAAAAAAATATTTATACTTAAGTACAAGTATTAAGTACTAGTTGTTATTAAAAATTGATACTGAAGTACCTAAATACTTAAGTAATGCCCAGCTCTGGATGTTATTTAAATATCATCTCAATAGTTTTCACAATTTTCAAATACATATCTAGATATAACAACATCACATACCATGTCATGATGAGCGTGAATTTTTTTTACGTGAAACATGAGCTTTTTCATATTTGACAGCAATGTATTAGAGCGTAGGTAAAATGAAATATGGGGATGAAATTATAATTTGTTAATTAATGTCTTATGTTGTTCAAGAATAACCCAATTTAATTTATTCCCTATATGCTTTATTTTAAAAAGGATGCTCTAATTCATAACCATGGATATGATTATCCCATTTTTCATATGTGTGGTTAGCAGCCTCATGGGTACCCAGTAAACAAAATTCAATCTATACAATGTCGCAGAGATGTTTATATCAAATAAACAATGATCAATTAAACGTCCCAAGAACATCTCAGAGCACTTGCAGCGATTGCTAATTTCCACATCTTGTTACCTTTTTTGTAATGTCACAGAGATAATCTTTAAAAATATCTCACATAGATGTTATATTTTATATTCTTTAGAATAGATTTATTAGGCCAACAATAAAACAAAATTAAAAACGATAGCATTTATTGCACAATAATTATAAGTATACGACGCATCGATTTATCAACTCAACAATGTTGAAATTGAGGATAAAGTGCCATCATGAGCGGGATTCGAACCATGAGACCTAACAACGAGCTAAGAATCAAACGCCGGGACGATAACCACTGGACCACGCTTTACACCGATGTTCATAGTTTCGTACTGGAAATATGTACAATAATACGCGTTTGATTATAATTTTGTGATCTTGCAAAATCGATTACTATTATGATATCCATGCGACCTCGCGATATGGATCTCTCACCAGCATCACTTTTGTGTTCAATTTAGGACATCACGGGGATATCACAAATGCAAATCGCAGAGACATCCTTTACATAACCTCTCTGTGATATGGTTTAAGCAATGATAAAAATGTGACGTCCCTGTGATGTTTGTGGTATATAATAATGTGATATCACAAATGCAATCTCCTTGGGATTAATTGTAACGTCACACGGATGAAACATGTTTACTGGAGAGTACCTACCGGAAAGTGCTCCACAGATAATAAGTTTGTACTGTTAAATTGAAATGTGTATCTGTCTGGATTTGAATCTGAGTTATCAAAACTTCAGTCGGTCATAATATAACTCTCTCTTACTTTAGGTACCTACTCTTTACGTGTCCAACCAAAGAAGTAAATTTTTCCTTGAAAATATGCGCCAAGTTTTTAAATTTAAAGCTCTTGTACCTAGTTTTTACCATTATTCTCGTTAAAAAGTGTGTTAAAATTCCTGTATTGTTTTTAATCACCTTGTAAAGCATCTGTTAAATTCACAATAGCGTTCGCTAAAAATAATGTGTGGTATTATTTGGCAAATAATGACGAGTAAATACTAAAGGTTGCGCTTTTAATTCCTACTTTATTTGGTCGATAAAACGTTAAGCAATAACAATGAAAAGAATAATAAATAACATTTGCAATAAAAGATAAAACAGTCTTATAACAATAGCATGATGAACGGTAAAACTGTCGTTACAACAGCAATTAAACTTACTAATTAAAAAGTACAAGGTATAAAAAGTTCGTTGACGAGAGGACGAAACAAATAAAAAACAAAAACGAATTATAATTACGACATTCCAGTGGCGTGCGTTCATGCAGAGATGTGAACAAGACTCAGATTTGATTCTCTCAGCTTAAATAACAATGAATGCATTTTGTGTTCAGAGAAGCAAACATATTTTAAGGAAGTTCATTTTGACACTACAATTTTTTTTAGATTTCATATTATTTTTCGTGTTTCAGGAAGTAAAATTGAAGTTTTTATAACTATGCATTTATTTACAATTTAAAATATGGAAAAAATATTCATCAAGTTTTTTGAAATAATTTTTTTTAACAAAAAAATGCCAAATTGTTTCTCCAAATTTTAGCTTAGGTAGGTTAATTTGAAATTTAATTTATGAGGAAATATGTTATTTTTTCGATGTTTTGTGTTCCAGCAAGTAAAATTAAAGTTTTTGTAACTAAGCATTTATTTACAATTTAAATTATGAAAAATATGTTCATAAAGTTTTTATAAATAAATTATTTTAACAAAAAAATGCCAAATTGTTTCTCCAAATTAATTAATGGCATTTTTTTTTTTAATTTTTAAATTAATTTTCAGGTATTAATATTCCCAAAAATATATTTTTCACCTTTTAAAAGTGCTAAATATAAGTGGGAACATATTTTTTATGTCGCTCAGTTTAAAACGCCTCAAACTCCTGACGACAAACATTTCGGTGAAATCTAACGCTGAACAAAACGGCGTGGCCTTGCGAAATGTTTGACGTCACACCTGCATCCGCTATGTTAATGCGTTCGAAAAAACGCCTATTTCAGAGCTTAATTACTTGCGTATTATTGAATTTTCAAGAATTTTAATGTTACTAATAGTAAAAGTATGTTCTTATTTTCAATATTTGGTAATAATTTCAAGAAAAAATTTCCTCATATTCGCTGGACATTATGAATAAAATTCCTGAAAACTATTATATGCTAAACTTTTTGTAGAAAATCACGGCGACATTTTACTTTCGGTAAATTTATTTGGAAACTTGCTACACATAGTTATCTTCTCAGTAAAAATTTTTATTTTGGAAAACAATTTTTAAGATATTTTTCAGAATTCTTTTAAAATTGAATTTCTACTTATCGGAGACTAAGGTCAGATTGTAACAGAATAAATTTATTATTCATATTTACATGAATAGTAAGATAAGTTTTTGTAAGTGTCAATGGATAATATAATTCTTGAAAGCATAGCTAATTGTCTAAATTAATTACTTTTCAAAATTAAATAAAAATTAGTAGGTACTTGCTAACATAAAGGTAGAACTGGGTAAAATGAGTACTTTCTAGCACAGGTCAAACAGTCGTAAAAAATGCAATATCCGTTTACGTCATAGCAGCAACATGAAACCTTCCAACGTCCGAACGAAACGTCACCCGACGATATTAGGAACGCGAATAGCATGTTCCTTAGATCTCCAAAAAAGAAAACAAAGTTTTTTCGCTACGAGCGCGGAGAAGTTTATTCGTAGTCAGGAAAATTTATAAGGTTTTGTTAAAAAAACCGACAGTTCGGAAGGTCAGAAGCAGACTAGAGTCCGGAAATTCTGGATCCGGGGAGACTCCGGGAGGAAAGACGGCAGGGGATGTTGATGTTTCCGGTTATAATGTTGCTCCCTGGTTTATTGAGTAATCTGCTTTAGATGAAACATAGCCCGGGATTCCTACCCATGTCAAATAGAATTTAATAAAACCCTTTCACGTATATAAATAAATAAATATGAATAGATTTAGCTTTTTGTGAATAAAAATGTTAAAAATAGTTAAGATCAGTAACAGAATATTTAGATATATATATATATATATATATATATATATATATATATATATATATATATATATATATATATATATATATATACAGGTTGGTGGATGTGAAATGCGAACATAGGGAAATATATGACAATGGAGTTATCATGCTAGGCTTCTTGATATACGTGGAATAAGTACTGTCAATGTCAAAGTACCTGTCATATTATTGAAAATTTTATTTGTTTTAAAATATTTTTTTGCATAATAATGTTATGTGTACGAGCAGAACGAGAAAGTTTACATGCACTTTTAGATTTTATTATTATTTCTGTTATTTATTACTCTTTTTGCCACACAAATTCACATTACTTCGTTTTGTGACACTACTACAAAATATATCAAGATACCTGGCATGAAAGTTCGATTGTCATGTATGTTCCCTATGTTCGCATTTCACCACCACCAACCTGTATATAAGTATACAGGCTGTTTTTTTTGAAAACTTTCCACCTAAATATCTCGGGAACCACGGCACGGATCGAAAATCGGTGAAATACGGGTTCGATGAATTTGAGGGGGAAGAAAAACCATGTAATTAGTTTTCTGCCCAAAGTGGGCATATTGCCCACATTGGGATCAACTTGATTTTTTTAAATGGGAACCCCACTTTTTATTTTGGAAACGTGTTCTACTCAAAAAAAGAAGAAACTTTTGTACGAAACTTTTTTTTCCCCCACCCATATATTTCGAGTTATCAGCGCGGGAAAGTGAAAAAATTTGAATTTCGAAATGTGTTTTTTCAGAAACCGTGGAATCCAGCCAAAAATGCTGAAACACGGGTTCAATGAATTTGAGGGGAAAGAATTATCATATAATTTTTTTTGACCCGGGTATATATATATATATATATATATATATATATATATATATATATATATATATATATATATATATATATATATATATATTCTAAGGTAGTTTAAAACCTCAACTGTATTTATTGATATTTCACAATTAGCTAATAAATAAGGATAAATTATTGGCACGAATAGTAACATTATACAAGCTGAGACTATTTTACCAAAACCAATAGAAAATAACTACTTGAAAGTATGATAGTACAATCACCAATCAGTGAACATTCTTAAATGAAAACAAAATAAATACCTTAAATCCAACTATTAGTTTAATGATACAAGCAACTAGAATTCTATTATAGCAGAAAATATAATGACAATTGACAATTATTGTTTTAATTGTATCATCAACTGTAATTACCTTTTAATATGTAATATTATTTACGGTTTTATATTTCCTATCTATTAAATAAAAAACAATTTAGTAAAATTCAGAGAAATTCTGCAAGAGTTTTTCCATCTGTCAATCACGGTATTAAAGGTAATGATTTTAAGTTTTAAGTAGTTGGTTCTATTAAAGTTTTAACTATTCACTATTCCATGCTCCTGCATTTCCAATTGCTCGTAGATGGCGCAGAAGTCGCATTTTAAAATCACAGTTTCAATCTAGAGTGAAGTTCGTGATAGCGCTCACTTAAGATTGATTGGAAAATTGTGTAACACAATCTGATTATGTCGTGAACCGAGAGGAAATGCAGGCGCGATTAGGACCGGATATTGGTTGACCTCCTCCCTCCGCACCGGAGAGGAAGATGGAGATGCGAGTGTTGTCTTTGTTCTTCGTTAGAGTCACAGTTCTAACCTTCCCGTTTCATTCGCTGAGAGATTATAATAGTGTATTATTTAACGAGATTTTACAATGGAAATTATTCTCTTGAATGAAACTTTGCTACGCGATCTGTAGGAGAGTGTCATAAGTCAAATGAGTAATTGCCATATTAAATTTAGGCATCATACGAATATATTAAATAGGATATATTGATTTATTTAGTCGAGTGCGCTTTGCGATAAATTGTGGTTTTTGCAACTGAGGTTCGAATTCAGTCAGGTACACTACTGGGGCGCCGTGAGCCAGATAGTGATGCCGCCGAGAAATTTCTCGTCTCGTCTCAAAATTATGAGACGAGAAACAATAAATTTCTCATCTCGGAATTTCGAGATGAGATGAGAATTTAAAACTACGAGACGAGAAATAAAAAAACTAAAACTTTATATTTTTCTCTTCGAAAATGTCAATTTTTTAATTATTTTACTTAAGTCGTATATTATTTTTTGATTTAATATAATTATTTTTAATGCTAAAACAAGAATTGAATGCAAATTTAATAGAAACGTACAAAAAATATTCTAAATTTTCGTCTAACTTTTCAAATATAGAGCAGCAAATTTTATCGAGAAAATGAGATGAGACGAGAATTGATTATTTCTCGTCTCGTCTCGTCTCGTCTCGTCTCACGGCATCACTAGAGCCAGACCGGGGCCCAGGGAATATTCTGTCACTCTAAATTAGTGCTAAATATAGCCAATTCTGGCACTAGTGCGGGAAAATATAATTTTTGTTTTATTTAATTATTGTGTTATGTACACAACCGTCGTGATTTTTAAAATTTAATGATAAACCGCCCAAGCAGTTACATTATAAACTGTCCAAAACGTAAATTTATTTTTAATATAATGTTTTTGAGGACGTTTGCAGAAAAAAATCTTGTTTGTAACATATATACGGAAAACGTGTTTATGATACTACACGCAAATTCTGAAACTCGCTGCGCTCGTGTCGGAGAAGCACTCATTTCTCACACTTGCTACAAAAATAATTATTTTATAACATAACTACTCGTTTATTTAAAATAAACTCTGCCAGAAAGATTTAAATTCTAAGATAGGTATAGGTATGTAAGTTTCCTATTTAACAAGAAACTAATCTAAATTTTTTCAAACACTATAATTTAAAAAATCTGACGTGGACACCACATGACTTCCTTGTACGCTTTGTGTGTTCATACTTTTCTTAATAACTAAAATGTAAAATAATATTAAACATTCTTTTAACTTATTATACTAGTATACTCACAAATATATTTTAGTCATTTTATTTAAACTGCAGAAGAAGATATAAAGCATATTTTACTATTGTCACTGTCATGTCATAATCATTTAAATTTTACGTAGTAACAAATGTTAATCGATCATGGACTACAAGATACTGAAATACTATAAATTATAAATATATACTTTAATTATTTTTAAATGATAGCAGATACAAAAATATTTATAAAATACCGGTTGTAGGTAATAATCACATAATCTTTCATTTAAAATAAAAAAAATTGTCTAAAATTAAATATTTATCGAAATATTTTTAAAAAGTACTACTTCCGGTTTGTAGACTGAAACCAAAAATAGGAGGTGCACAACTAGATGCTATAACAGTCCTAAATACAAAATTTCAACTTTCTACGTCTAACCGTATTTGAGTTATGCGACACACATACGTCCGTACGTACGTACGTACAGACGTCACGTCGAAACTAGTCATAATGGATTCAGAAAAGGTCAAAACGGATATTTCCGTCAAAATCTGAGAACCGAAATTTTTCGCGATTACAATACTTCCTTACTTCGTACAAGGAAGTAAAAATTGTCAAAAAGCAAGTTTAGTACATAATTATTCCTAACTAGTGCGTTACTAAACTAAAAACATAGGTACAAACAATAAAAGTTTTTTATGCCTAGTGCACACGGGGAAACTTTTAACAAAGTTTCCTGAAAAAAGTTTCCAGATAATGGAGATTTTCTTTGAAAAACTACAAATATGTTTATGATCACATGTCACATTTGACGATTTGACAAATAAGAAGTTAGTTGCACTTCACAATGTTTCCTGAAAACGCCTCATTTTTATAGGCGCCGTTAAAAAAAAAGTTTCCGGAAACTTTTTCCAGGAAACATGTCAAAAAGTTTCTCCGTGTGCACTAGGCATTACAGTCGTGGCAAATTTATCAAGGAACTGAGTACAAAGATAATACCCTAGATCTGCAACTCTCTATGATTCAAACTATGATTTGCCATCGATAATTCATTTTATATTATTCTTAACTTTTTTGCCATCGATAATTTATTTTCTATTATTCTTATATGATTAGCCATCAATAATCCATTTTCTATTATTGATTTATTTATCAGTTATTTGAACACAAAAATTTAAGTTGTCGCAATAAAAATTAATATAGTGCCCTAGACCTCAATGAGGAAGGGCACAATGTGAACTCTTCCTCATTCTCCCTTAGTGGAGTGTTTATTCGCCCTGCCTCTTTGATCTTGTTGCCTTTGTTTCGCGGTTTTATTTGAAAGCGTTTCGTTTATTTTTACATTGGGTATTGCTATCGTGTTTCCAAGTTTTTACATGAGGAAGTTTTATTTTGTTTTTCCGTTGTTCTTTTTTAATTGCGATATCGTTTATGACGTGAATATAATTAATGCGCTGAAAGAGTTCACGAGTGATAACAGCTTCGATATCTTTTTAGGTCAGAAAGTTATATTAAATTTGTAAATATATAGTTTGTACCGGAAATTATGATTGATTGAGATAATTAACCGCATTGCTGATACAGCGAATCGGTTGTACATTGTGGCTATTATTTATTTTTAAACGATATACTAATGCTTTTGCGTTTTAATGTAAACTGAGAATGCATTGCACCCTTGTTCTGAAGAAATCAAAATTTGTCAGGTAATAGTTAAAACTAATTACATACTTATCAACAAACATAATTTTTATAAGAAATGTAAGAAGTGGATAGGCTGTTGCAAAAATTATTTAAATTTTAAATAGGTAAGTGCTTGTCTTTTTATTATTTTGATTTAGAAAACTTACTTAAAAATCTATCAAACTACGAGTATTTATATACATGTGAGATTTAATTATCTATTGAATTTGAAAATACATTAAGGGCTACTAGGGCGACTTGAAGGTTAAAGGTTGTTTTTATTATTTAAAAAAACAACCTATAAATGTAATAGGAATACAACTGTATAATAAGATGTACTTATAGACTTTATGTTAAGATTGCATATTATACGGACTTATTCACAAACTAGAGTGCATATATTTTAATGCCATATACAGAGTTTTTTTAATTTCATAAATTTATTGGTAAGTAGTATGACATTGTGTAGATTACGAAACAGGAACAATTTTTTTTAAATCGCAAATTTAATTACCATGGTTTCCAGTAAATAATAATTTATTTTTTTTAAATTTAAGGTGTTGATTATCTACTTCTATTGTTTGTGTTTAATAGGAAAACGAATCCATTGCAGTACCTACTACAAAAAAATGCTGCAGGGAACTATCCTTAATTTTTCGAATTTAAAAAAATTCTGTTTCGTAATCTACACATGTCATATTATTTACCCTTAAATTTATGACATTAACTTCAATACCACCCAGGTACCTACTGAACTTACTGCTCAGGGAACTGGAATTTTAAAAAAAATTCGCAATTATAAATTCCAGGTTTTTTAATCAGTTTTGAGACACTGTTTCCATAAATAATTACCTATAACATTCGTACCATTGCAAAATAAATTATTTAAAATTTAATTTTATTCCAACAATTATAAGTACCTACTAGGTATTATCCAATCTAAAATTCAGTGGTTCAAAAATGTGCTTCTTGCAAAAATTGTCAAAAATTAACGAATTAAAAAAAATTGTTCCATAATCAGTGAGTTGATTACTATTTGCCATTAAAATATATGCACGAAGTTGTGAATCTGAATATATTGCAAATTGTATACAATACAAGAACGCTAAATGGTATTCGTGGAAAATAAGGGTATTGTTGAATGTTTGCGTACCCAAAATTAGAATTGTAATGAAGCTGTTCTCCATTGTGAGAAAATTTGTACCGGTCTTTTGATAAAAAGTGAAATAACACCGAAGGATAATTTTCCGGAAGAAAGGATTTCCGGGCAATCCACTTACAATTGCAAACAAGCCCAACTCAATTCAGAACCATGTTTCATAAACTCCACAATATAAACCATATGCAAACACCCTTCCTTGCAGCCCTAAACGCGATCAAAGGTCCTATTACGTCCCCACAATTTACCCCGAAATCGCAACAATCCCTTAAGCCACTATAAGCAAGTACCTCGTCATCAAACGCACTGACCTTCAAGTGATGGACAGCCCTGTCATCAGGAGAGGACAGCCCTGTCCCTTTGCCCCTGAAGCACAGCCAAATCCAGCACCGTATTAGGTTATTATCCTCAAGGCAAATTTGACACGTGCCTAAGGGATAACGATGTTTGAGGTACATGTGCGCATAAATTTTTGGTTTCTAAAACTTTTAAACTCTAATGATAATAATAATGATCGATTGATGTATGGACCAATATTAATAAAATAGTCGAGATTGTCTAAAGAACTAAATTCCGATAATTTGATTATTATTGTTTAAACCCTTAATTTATAAAACCAAACTTTGTGAATGGTTATTAAAATTTAGAAAGCTATATAAATACTGCAATGTTATTGTTTTCGTTTTTGGACATTCGATGTTTTATTGATTTTGCTATTTACAAGATGGTTAATGGTTTTGTAATAATATAAATGGTTCAGTTACGTTTTATGATAGATGGAAATTTAAGGTAATTGAACTTTTAAGCTAAATAAACTTTCTTCGCTTTTGTCCCATTCATCCAATTTTTCTTTAAATATGTATTTAAAAGCCCTGGTAATCATAATGCATCATATCAAGGATTTATATTTTGAAGAAAGTAGCACAAATTTAAAGATCAATTTATTATTTTAAAAACATTATTAAGTTCTGTTTCTGGTAAGATCTAGTACCGTCTTGTACAATAATCGTTGCATCGTTTGAAATTAAATAGAACGATGTTTTTAGCCTGCATATTACAAAAAAAATTATTATTAGCTATAGTATTGTATTGTATTATGATTTCGGGATTTGAACCTCATTTGGGTTATATATCCCTTGGGTGACTTGGAGGCACACACACAGTATTTTACTTTATATATTTTTGCCACTTTCTCGTACACTTTACTACCATGTGTGTTGCCAGTCAACCCGGCGTAAGCCGTTGTTACAGCCTTTAGCCGGTGCCCGATAGCTAGAGGTTGCCAAGTTAATTAGATCCCAACTTGGAATGGTAACGGGAGTAGGTACCGATCCAAATCAGGACCTTAAAATTTCCTGACCTGACCGGGATTCGAACCCACGACCTCTGTAACCAGAGCCTAGCATTCTACCACTTATGCTATCCTGCCGTTATTAGCTATAGTACTTAATTCTACACTCTAAAGGTTCAGTCTGGTTTTTAAGGAGTACAACGATGCAATATCTCACAACTTTTGGATTTGCAAATAGAGGACGTCAAACGACCGTAGCACCACAGTATTAATATACTACGCAGACAAACACACATTAATATATACCTACTTTACATCATAATAATGTAGTGAACAATAACGTTAACACCAACACGATGTTGACTAAAGTTCCACAAGCGTGCACCTATCGCTGACACTATAAATTTTCATTTTGACACTTCTTCAATCACTTTTGTATAGACCGTACGCACATCCTACACCCATTTTAAGTATAATAAACAATCATAGTAATAGTAATTTGTATGTTTCCCCCGTAGTACTAAGCAGATTATACAAATTTTGTTTATGCTTTCAGTCGTTGGCGTCACTATCGATTTTTCGAGAATAATCCTCTATTAAAAAGAGTTAACTGTAGATTGGCAACATGGCTCATAAAAATAGTATTGCCAATACTTCCTAGTGTGGAACTAGGTTTAGCTTACTACTGAAAAGCTGAGGTAAGGTAAACAACTTTACTATTTTCGAGAACGAAAGTTTGCTATCTAGTAAGTTCCATATTGAATTTATATCTGTTTAGCATTTTTGATAATTTTACTGTTTACAATTAAAAAATAAGATTCATGGTAGGTCCGGCCCTGCCTCAACGTCTGAATACACAAAGGCAGGATCCAAGTAAGCGATGGACGAAAACATCGCGAGCCGACGTCATAAATGACAATCGTAAAGGGAAAAACAAGAGAAGTTTGATCAATATAGCGCGCGGAATGAATCCTGAGCCTGATATTAGATCTGGAGAATGAATTATGTACGAGGGGCGTGAAGGGGCAGACCTGGAAAAGTTTTTGGAAATTGCTTTTTAACCCTTTTTCTTATATTGAGTTTTTTAGGAGGTTGTAAAAGTAAATTGTGCTAGATTTAGTTCTGACTTCACTTTGATGGGATTACTATACTTGACAATTTTCAATTGCACTAAAATTAAATTAGATTTCCCTGAAAAATGTATTTTATTAAAGGTGGGTTGTAGATTCCGTAATTTATAAGCCAATATGTATTTCCTTTTTCGGAAAATTCCAATTTGGTGCGCGGTAAGATATTTTCAATATAAGATCGGAAAGACAAAGGCGGACTAATTTCACTGGTTTCTGTGTCAGGGGAAGAAGAAAACGGCTTAATAAATCACTTGGGCGCTACAGAGAAATGCAGGAATGTACAATTACTTTTCTGACGGCTGAGCCGATGCGCCTTAAGATAATATATTTAAAATCGAGACGATTTGTGGTCGGATACTTGGATCCAGATCCCAATTACGAGAGGGATTTATTTCCGCGCGTGGGAACTAAAAAGGCGATTATTATTTTTCTTGTTTCCCGTATATTCTGTTCTCTAACCCGCTTTAATTGAAAATCCTCTTTCTTTTGAATAACATCCCTAGCATTATTTTATTCATTGTGCTTAACACTCACTTAATTGGAACGAGAAATCAGATTATGATTTTTAAGTCACATTTACTTATCCTCTTTAATTATTCACAAGGATGACCTAAATTAAAATATATATTTGCAGCATTATTTTAATTACTACACTTTTCAGATTATATGAATCGGCTTAAAAAGCAAATTATTATTTTGCTGCTACATTTCATTTAACTTTAATTATTTACATCCAGTGGTAGCACAATGGTAGAGCGTATTAAAGCACAACTGGATCCGAGTGGTTTTATTTTACTTTAATAATAATAATCAACATTTTATAATATAATATAAATGGTTTGTTTAAAGATTGAGTGTTTGCCTTGCGTGCTAGAGGCCCCAAGTTCGATTCTATCAATCAACACAATTAGTATTGGGTACGAGTGTTTGGATTCTACTATAACAACATTTTCCATTTTTACCTTCAGCCATACCTGTAAAGGAAGGTATTGGAATCATGCTAAAAATTGGGCAGTGAGTTTTTAGTGAATGAACACGAATTAGGATCCTTAAAACTCATTTTTGATAGTTTTAGGATGTCTGTATATATGTTTGTGTATGAATGTGGTTAAGACCGGGGTGTAAGTCGGATAACTCAAATTCGAATTAGATTTTGGTACAAATATCTTCACCAGAAATGATATTTTTTGAAGATTGAAAAGGTTAATTGTCAAAAATTTATATAAATTTGGATAAATATAGTATTTATTTGTAATAAAAATAAGATGAAAAGTAATTCGCAATTTACGTTATAAAAAAAAATGTCTTTATCTGGTAGCATTAAAGAACTGTACTAAAGTTTAAAACAAATTAATCAGATAAAACGTTGAACTCTTGTAATCCATGATCGGTTGATTTTTGTTTCTGCGTAAAAATTATTGGCAGGTGAGACGGGTGACAAGTTGGTATACTAACGCCAAATAAGTAATAAGTAAGATATTAAATGTAGTAATTGAACGGAGGATGACTTCAACACAGAAGAGTTTTCCTGTGAATGAATCTTTCTGTTTGAATATTTTAGATTTTTATTTGTATATTTTAAATGGGCTCCGGATTGTACGTATACATTTATGTTTATAAGTCTAGATATGGCGGAAGGTTGTGTGCTGGCCACATCAGATTTTTTATTTGGGATATTAAGGTCCTGCAGAATGCATGTAAAAAAATTATAAAATAATTGAAATCTAAAATCCTGTTGTATGGTTATCCGAATAAAAAATTCCCTTCTATACTCGTACGTAATATATAAATACAAAATCGATACCATCTGTAAAATTAATTAAATTATTGTACTAGGTAAGTTAAAAGCAATTTATTATTTTGAGTCAGATCACATTTAGTTTAATAATTATTCACTAATAAACTTTCTGAACAGAATGAAAAGCTTGTACAAAATTTCCCGTAAATTAAAATGATATTTAATTATAAAGTTTCCGAAAATGTCTCCCTTGCATTGGTTAGCAATATTTAATACGATCAAACTAAGGGTTGCAGTTTCACGATTTCAACTAAACTTTCTGTAATTTGTACAATTCAATAACGGTCTTTTTAATAAAGAGCGTTCAAAGTGACGATCCCAGAATTCATTAAAAGTCTAAGCATAAATATTCAAAGAAATTCTACATTCCCATAATTAAAAGCAAATTAAATTATAGCTTAATTTGATTTTCACCGGCTGATTAACTCTTAAAAAATTTGTGATTTAATAATGCTCACTTTCTCGCAACAGGGTAAAAATGTACAGGGTGTCCTTGAATCGCGCAATTAAAATTTTCCTGTGAAAATCACAGCTGCTGAAGTTAATTGGTTTTAATTATTCTGTGCAGCATTCGAGCGAAGACGATAGAGGGATTTGGATAGAGCGGAGGATTCCATGTCCGAATATACACTGCCAAGAAATTTATATGCAAATTTTCCAATTTTATTTGAATCGAGAACGTGTTTATTATTTTATTATTAAGCAGTAATATGTTCTAGTTTTATTCGCTTTTGTATTTCTTCCTAGACGTCGTATTTTGCGCATAATACTCTATTATTATTGTCTCACCCATACATTACATCAGTTAATCATTTAATCTTTAATCAGTTGACATTTTATTTTATTTTTTTAAGCCAGAAATAGGTAAAATGTTATAAATCAATCAACTATCACAATAATTGTTTGGGTATATTTACTTAAATATTTTTCACATAACTTATGAATTTACAATTTTAAATCATTTTACTTATGAAACAATTATTATGTAAAATTGTGCAACTAAACTTGAAATCTGCAAGATTTAGAATTTTTCAGAAGTATAACATTATTTTGTAATTAAATGCACAATCTTTCTAATTTGGTTCATACAGGAATAAATAATGTAAATTAGTAGCTATGGTTAACTTCTCTAATTTGGTACCTTACAATAATTAGAATTTTTCCATAATCCTAGATCACTCTCGATTTACTTTTCATTTCTATTTCCCTAACCGGCTGCACAAAATCAGCCCGAAACTCGTACTTTGCCGCATTCTAGCTATGCCATATGTCATTTTGTAGTTGAAAAATACTGCAAAACTATTTTTTTTTCGAGTAAACTATCAGTTTATTATTGACTTCAAGATAATGTTTTTGCTAAAAAAGAATAGATCCACCACATATCTTTTTAAAATTTAAAAAAATTCTATCTTGAGACATAACCGTGAAAAGTTTGTATAATTTTTATAATTTACTACAATTTTTTAATTAATATTTTTAAATGGCACAACTGTTTATTGATTCTTTAATGGCCAGTTGCACCGCATTGCTGTCATAAATTCGATTCGATATTTTTCATTTAAGTGACACTTAAAATTTAAGTGGAAGCAGTGCAACTGGCCATAAGTACTATAAATATAATCTTTGTTGAAATAAAATTTTACCATTCCTCTAATAGCCATGGCTACGTTAGTAGAATTATTTTGTGCTGGAATTTAGAAAAATGTTTAGGTTTTATAGCTAAAACAACTTCTGAAGAAGGCCTAAGAAGCCCAAAACGATTAAGTATTGAATAAAATCTAATAGGGTAGTTTATCATTTTAAAAATAAGTTTTTTATTGAAACTTCATGTTATTTGAAAGCGATTGAGAGTACTGGTAAGCCTTAATTGTACTTAATAAAGCTGTAATTAATTTTTAAAGTTTGTGTGACGTAGTTCAAAATCTTCTCAAACCATGGGGCTGGAATTAAAATGTACTCATGTAAAATCAACTGTTTCTAAAGGTTACAAAATATAAAATACAATTTGGTAGTTTCTTTATTACTGTAAGTAAGAATACACTTGAATCGCATTATTGTGACGTAGATGTATCGATACGTAAAATCTCAAATATTTAAAGAACTATTAACTTTTTGAAAACTTTTTTCATGACTATAACTCATTTTTGAGGTCTCCTTTCAATATAATTGACTGGATTGCTAATTTGCTACTATGGTAAAGTACCCTATTGTGAAATTTACATCAAGTGTTTTATTATATTTAAAAAAAAATTTAAATAATGTGTCATCAAGTAGTGCCTACAGCTGAATCTAAAAATTTTATTAAATGCGTAGGCCTTTAAACTCTGTAATGTCTTTATGCTTTTATTCTGGTGTGAATTGAATTCTCCGGAAAATGTGACGAAAACCTACTCTCGTTGCCCGGTATTGATTTGGCAATATCGATACGGATACAGAATTTATTTTACTGTTATGTGCATAATATTCACAGACTGCTAACCCTACTGGCTTACGTCGAGCACTGGATATTTGGCAACCCTGACAATATTCAAGACACAGTCAATAAGTTACCATAACGATATTACTTTCAACGAGTTTGCTCTTTTTATGTTAACTTCATTGTTTACTGTTATTTCCTCCCCAAACTTTTATTGCATTCTCTTCATGCCAACGATAATAAATTAATTTTTTGTTAAACATTTTGTTGGTTAAGCGTTGCAGATTCTTCGCAATTGGAGGAAGATTGTGTGAAGTAATCTTGGCAGCGCGATGTAAAATGCATGCGACATTTTTCAGTTTTACGACACTCTGGAAACAATTGGAGTGAATAGTTTTATTGTCGCTATTATCTTCATGTTGCTGTAGGGGAAGGTGGGGCAGAATGGGCTAGCGGGGTGGAATGGGAAAACGCTGTTAGCGCGTACGCATGAGTGTAGGGATCTATTAAATAATATTTTGACGTTTAGTCAGAGGTCAAGTTTGGTTAGAAGTTCTATTTGTTCGTGTTGGTCTTCACTTTCTACCGGTTTCTACGGGTGTGCGAAATTTTTCTTAGATTTGTATTTAATATATGGATGTTGAATGCAGGTAAGCGTCATTTTTAAGTTTTATCATAATGATGATTATCCAGTACATTTGTTATTTAGTCTTCTTACAATTTTGCCCTATATTACGGTGAAATTACTGACTATAATTTTTTTTTAAATTATTTTTGCAATGTTATGTAGTGGGGCAGAACGGTGGGGGCGGAATGGGATGTTATGCCCCACATGTTTTATCATAAGGTTATGTAGGTATGTGAATTATTTTGTTTTATATATTATATTCAGATGGTGTGTAACTACAAAAAAAACTGAGCGGCAAAGCTGGTCGTCAGACAACGTACAACGTGCTGTAGAAACTGTCATGGCCTTTATTGTGATCCACTTGTGTCACAAATGGGCACATATGACGTGCGCGGATTTTGACAACTATGACGATGAGTCTATATTGATTATTAATTAATTATCAAATCAATATAGACTGCCCGTTCTGCCCCACCTAGTGGGGTAGAACGGGAAAAAATGATCTTTTTTCCTTTGCGTTTTTCAAGTACAATTTATTGATTTTGTATAATGGTTTTACTATAAAAATGTTCTACAATGTCTAAATAAAAGAAAAAAAATATATTTTTTAAAATTTCTAATAAATTCGTCATGTTATCACCCAAAATAAGATGCTACCCCATTCCGCCCCACCTACCCCTAATTTAACATCAGCAGAAAGTTTACGACGTTCAATCAAATCCTTTATGAGAAGTACAAAACCTTCCAAGGGGATTGTGGCTTCAGGTGAGACGAAGTTCGCGCTCTAGGCCAAGAAAGTAGACTGTCAAAGACATGGGCACAAACTAGAGAACTATCGCAAGGAAGTGCAGCAATTAGGGTGGACTAAGCTTCGAGGGCGGAAACTGCGACGAACTTCATTCAAGACCTTCAGACACTTCACACAACTTGTGAACTTTAACTTCCAAGTACCACTCCATAATCATTACAGTTACCGCCATCTTCAAATTGTATTAGTATTTTTCTCAACTGCAGACTATTTCTCATTCATTCCTGGTTGTTGGAAATTTAGATTGGTAAGCCCAGAGGGATATTTAATCCCGTCCTAAGTAGTTTACTTCGCCGAAGGTTCGGTTTCTAATTTAACTCTTTCCGAGCCGCACAAAAATTGGAATCCCATTAGGGAAACATGGAAAAAGTCCCAACTCTTTAGAATAGCGATTCCTCTGGTTTTATCTGAACTCCGACTAACTTAACGCCACATAGATTCGAAAGGCCAGGACCGTACCAGAGTAAACACTCCTTTTCAAATGTAGGTACTGTTTGGCTAGCATTTCACCTCATTTGCAACTACATAAGTTAGGATCTAGGAAATAAATTAAATGGACAACTAATCTACTTGATCTTAGCGGGATTTTTAGTTCAATAAATTCTGTGCAATTAACAAATTCCTTAAAACTATTAATAATGTTCAAAGTATTATTAATATTAATTGACAAAATGTACAAAATAGAATTAATATAATATTTTTTATTCATAATTAGTGGAGAGAAGCTTGACAGAAATGCTTTTTATAGTTTTCAGTTTAAATATGATGCATATTGTCTAGCAATTTTATCAACATAATTTCTAATAAGTTGTAAAAGTATGTAATGTGAAAAATATTTTTATTTGATATCTTGTTATTTTACACTTTATTGGAAAATGATGGAATTACAGCTTACTGTGATAATAGTTATTTACCAACCAAATGCGGGAAGATTTTTATCTCACATGAGCGGTTTTTTGAAACATGAAAATTGTGGGAAGTAACATTTATTAAAATAAATTTTGTTATTTTGAAGATGATTTTATTGTAGAATGCTCAAGAAAGTCAGTGTTCTTTGCATTTTTCCCGATTGACTACACTTTGAAATTGACACTTCCGATTGTCAATTGCGTGCTTAATATGTCGTTTCCTAGCTCATGAGTACAAACATAAATTATTTATGTTCATTAGAAACGTATGGAAACGTTTTATCCTTTGTACAAACATAACTTATTAATTTATTGTCAATGAAATGTTATAGATATAAAGGATTTATCTAGTTAAAATAATAGATAATCATTAAAGAAATAATCTATAATATAATAGATAATAGCACCAGCCAGCCAGCCTGTAGCGTGACGAGCTTGTGTGTTGAACCGTTGAACGTTTGAGCAGTTTTATCTCATTTAAATTTGCATTTTTATCTAGAAAACATAATAGATAAATAAGAAAAATATTATGTAGATAACATAGTAGATAACACTACATTATCTAGATAAAATCATCTAGATAAGTTACAACACTGGTAAGAGTGTTTGATATTTCCCGATGCCACCCTGTGCCCGTGCGTGGAGCTATCTCCGCGCTGCGTCATAAATTCGTTACAAGACGATGGTAGGCAGAGATAGTCGCTAGGCGGCCGCTAATCTGAGGAGATCGCGGCCCGACGCATCGATATCCTGGCCACGCACTTCGCCGCCCCCCTTGTTTCGTCTCGAGACTGCCACTGCCACTGCTTCTGTATCTCGCGAATTTGCTAAAGATTGCTAGCTTGAATACAAATAATACCAAACAGGACGAATCTCGCAGTGGGGTAAATAAAAACACATAGTTGACATAGTTTCTAAGTTGATTATTGTATATTCTATAACGCTCTTTACCCAAATTAAGTGTGGCAACCTCACATTCCGTGGACCATCGAAATAAAGATCTTAAGGTGGTACGTAAATATATTATTCATTATACATGAATTGTTCACTATATTAAAGATACGGAAAATGGTTAATAATTTTGCCGCACAAATACCTGAAGGTTACAAGAATTTTTGATATATTTTGATTTAGGTTCCTTGAGCTTGTGAAAAACATATTATACTTTTGTGATCCAATTCTTCTCGTTATTATAAATTGCCTTTTATAGTAGAAATTTTATAATTTTTCATCTTATCATATATACGAAAGCTAACATTTTTAATATAGAAAAACAAATACAACAAACATAAATGTAAATAAACTTAACATTTAAAAAGAATTTTGATTAAAAATTGAAATATTAGTATACCCAAGTTTAACCAAATCTTAATAAATTATTTTTATAAGCAGCGAAAATATTTTGAGACCGTCACGATTAGCAATGGTCTTCAATGAAAAATTTGTCTGAAATTGTTCAACAAAATGCTTATAAACACTGATCATAGAAAAAAAAATTGCTCAGCATACGTTGAATATAAAAGATTAGCTAAAAACCATTAACAAATTTGAGTGTGCGCAATAAGTCCTTAAGTTAAGTACCTATACAAGATAATAAAAAGAGAACTAATATTTTATACTGTTTATTATTTACAGTGCAAATATAAGAGATGCACACTGTTTCATTGGTGACCCCTTAAAATAGTATTTTTAAATGCCAATCCTTTCCACAGTAAACCTAGAGTGGAGTCAAAAAGAAAGCGAACATTTTTTACTGACTGTTTTTCTTTTACTTAAATCACAATAACGACTACCTATTGTTCATAAATTGTATCCGAAAGTTAAAAATACTAAATGACAAAACTATAGCTTTTAGTTCTGAAAAATATTCTGAAACTTTAATTCAATAAAAATGTAAACAAAATTATAGTATAAATGGGCAAAATTTGATCGGGCAGTTTTTGACGAAATTTTTTTATCCGATACCTATATCGTTTGTTTAGAACTTGAATATGAAAAGGAAAATAAACATTTACAATTAAGGGGTAATTATAAAAGTTTTCTTTTGTGTATTAATAGGAGTCGGCAAAATTACCCTTTGCTCAAACGGTAATATGTAAATTGAACTTCTTAATACTTAATTCAGACTTAATAGAAATTAAATAGAACCTAACGAGATAAGATCAATTTTAATAGCTCTTAAACTTAAAAGGTAATTCAAATTGCACTTATACATTTCAAAGCTCCAAATCGTAAATTATAATTAAAGCTAAGAGGCTGCAGCTGTAAATGTAGGCAGATTAAAAACCTTCAAGTAGTCATTGACAATGTAGGGCTTGGAAATAGGCGCTCAGTGTAACCGTAACCGCAGTTCAAAGGCATTCATCGACGAGCGAAATTCGCTTTACCTTTTAGAAGTAGAAGTATTGCGGAGTTTTGTCGTTACCGGCCCAGATACAAAATGCCCGCATTGCACGCTTGTTATACCTTTTATATCTTATTAAGAACTGGGGCGCAACTTTCTTGCCTTCCGTCCGAAAAATGTACAACAAACTAATTTAAGCTTGCAGTCCGATGAATTCACGAAGACGAAGTTTGTCATCTACAGAGAAAACAAATTCAAGCCTTTATAAGCAATTCTAAACTTGTTTCATTAGGAAGACGTCAATTATTTGTAAAATAATTCGATTTTTACAGCTGTAAGCTGTAAGTAATAGTGTAGTTTTTCTCTGTTTTTATATTAAGATAAAATAATGTAACAAGTCCAAGTCATCACAATTAAGTATGTGCAAAGTCAGTCATTAGCTTAATAGTTCAGAGTTGCCAAATACACTGGCGGAAAAAAATGAAACACTTGAAATTCGTAAAAATATCGACCATTTTCAAACTGCCATAACTCGGTGTATTTTCAATCGATATCGATGAATCTTCGAGGGCGAGAAACTTTGAAGTGTCTACTTTAAAGGCATGCATGCAAACTTAAGCGCAACCCCCTCCGCCCCCTCTAGCAATCATGTGCAAAAAAAAGAATTTTAATTTTAAAAATGTCCAACTTTGAGGATGTGTACGGAGTTTAAATTTTTTTTGACTTGATCCACCAAAAGGACACTAAAATTTGTTCAATTCCCTGTGCAGGACTCAAAGAACGAAGTTCCTACGATGATTTGGCACAAAGTTATGATTTTAAAAAAAGGGCAAAAACACGTCCAACTTTGGCCATGTGTATGCAGTTGGAAAAAATGTGTCGACTCGATCCACAGAAAACGCATTGAAATTTGTTCAATTACCTGTGCAGGGCCTAAAGAACGAAGTTCCTAAGACGATTTGGCACAAAGTTATGGGCGTTTGGAAAAAGTGCATTTTGTGGTTTTTGACTCATAAATCGGCAGTTTTTTGACGATTTTTTTTTCACGAATGAAATTTTCTTTCAAAATTTCTAATATTTTAGGCAATTTGAGTTATTCACACGAAATATCCAATTTCATTTTTAAAGAAGTAAGCAACTCTCACGAGTTTAAAGTTAAAGCAGACCTTCAATATCGAGAAAATTTAATCTTTAAACTAGGTTTGTCTAGTGTTGAAATTTTGAATTTTTAATTGTATTGTATTAAAAATTGCTGTTGAAAACAGACTTTTTTGAAAGATTTCTCAATTTGTTTTTAGTCCAGTCAGGAGAGGTTTTGACTGAAGACTAATACATAACCAAATGAAATTTGGCATGTGAGTAGTTAAGAACATACAGAAACAAAAAAAAAATTCGCTCCACCTCGGTATGCTCCGCTTCCTACAAAAATTTTCAGTTGAAACTCAAAATTTTCTTGTAACGCATTTTCTTCGAAAATTATCAAAGATTTTGAAAAACTGTTTTGACAGGATGACAGCTGAGGAAATTTGCTATCAAAATGGTCTTTGAAAATTTTTCATAAGTAGCACCGTGTAGGCACCAGCCGTTTAATATTCGAATGACTTGAGAATTTTCTGTATAGTAGGCGGTACATCGCGAATGACGTAATAAATTCTCCGCTACAGAATGAATGTGGTATAACTTCGTTAAAGAACATCATTTTGTAAAGATAAAAATTGCATTTTATTCGTCGAGGCTTCCACTTTCAATTGCACTAATAACATTTGAATTTCCGACCCCGTTTATACCGAGAAACTTGCTTTTTAAAGAATCATAACTCAGTATTAGAAGACGTTCAAAGAATTTTCAATATTTTCAATATCTATGAATGAAATTGTAAACTCGTAGAGGATTATCTTCATCAAATCATCCCCAATCACATGCAACTATTTGGAGGGTTGTGTGTTGTACGTCCGAAAAAAAAACTGGTTTTCGTTATCTCATAGATTTCTTTATTTATCGCGGGCACGAGCATTTTTGAAAATAGACCACTTTTTGGCCCCGTTAATTAATTTTTAATGAGCTTATCGTTAAGTACAAATCCTAATCAACAAGATTCTGTAATTTGTTTCATCAATTGTACTACTACGTACATGTAACAGATGTTTTCCTAAAAAAAGATCATAACCTATAAATAAAGAAGGTAGCGAAAACCAGTTTTCTTTTCGGACGTACAACACACAACCCTCCAAATAGTTGCAAGTGATTGGGGATGATTTGGTGAAGATAATCCTCTACGAGTTTACAATTTCATTCATAGATATTGAAAATATTGAGAATTCTTTAATACTGAGTTTTGATTCTTTAAAAAGCAAGTTTCTCGGTATAAACGGGGTCGGAAATTCAAATGTTATTAGTGCTATTGAAAGTGGAAGCCTCGACGAATAAAATGCAATTTTTATCTTTACAAAATGATGTTCTTTAACGAAGTTATACCACATTCATTCTGTAGCGGCGAATTTATTACGTCATTCGCGATGTACCGCCTACTATACAGAAAATTCTCAAGTCATTCGAATATTAAACGGCTGGTGCCTACACGGTGCTACTTATGAAAAATTTTCAAATACCATTTTGATAGCAAATTTCCTCAGCTTTCATCCTGTCAAAACTGTTTTCCAAAATTTTCGATAGTTTTCGAGAAAAATGCGTTACAAGAAAATTTTGAATTTCAACTGAAAATTTTTGTGGGAAGCGGAGCATACCGAGGTGGAGCGAATTTTTTTTTTGTTTCTGTATGTTCTTAACTACTCACATGCCAAATTTCATTTGGTTATGTATTAGTCTTGGGTTTCAGTAAATTTTTGACTCTCCTGACTGGACTATTTTAGATTTAAGACAAAATAAACAAAAAACTATCACTAGACGAACATAGATACATTCTTTAACTTTGTAATAGTTTTTGAATGAAGTTTATATGTTATGTAGATTCTGAGATATGATTTTATTTCTGTAACACTTTTTGAAGTCATAGAACGGATGTAAATACTGCTCTTAATAGAGTAAGTATATTCCACATCATCTTTTCATCTGCAACATGAAATGTTTATTTTATTATATTGATTACCATTCAATTTCAAATTAAGTACACGGGCATAATAGTATAATTATTTGTAAGGAATCGAACTCGAAACAGTTAACAAAATAGTCTATGTTTGTAAACCATTGCATCAACATTTTGCTCACTTATTTTACTACTGAACAATCCTCTCCTGAAGACCAACAAAGAGCTTCTCTCTCCTGTAAACCCAATAAAAACCCCACGAGTAAGTTCCCGACCTCCCGGAGTCCATCTCTGCGGTCAGCTGATCCGGAGTGCAGAGTCCGGGAGTCCGGTAACCGAGCCCATTCTCTTACATCGTTGCATCTGCACCGGCTTCCGGAGAACTGCACGCGTCCCGGCCTCGGATTACTTGCTTGCGTGGACTTAAATTATAACGTATTGCTTTTTGTGTTCCACAGAACCGCAGCACAACAAACATTGATCATACACAGGGGTGGAGTGAGGGAGAGATGTTGAGGTATTATTCAGAGGGCCCGGAATTATTTTGGGCCCAGGCGAGGTAATTTTTTGTAACATTGATCATATACAGGGGTGGAGTGAGGGAGAGACGTTGAGGTATTATTCAGTGGGCCTGGAATTATTTTGGGCCCAGGCAAGGTATTTTTTTTTATTTAATTGCGTTCTTTTTAAATATAAACAGTAGAAATAGAAATGTATATTTGACTACTTAATAACAATAAAAGTAATTAACTTAAACTAAAAGTGATTGCTGCTTGAACACAAGTCCTTACGCTTTTCAAATTTTTTTTAATTTGATTCTATGAAAGACGCTTTTAGCTTTATTAATAATTTTTAAGTGAGGCCTATTTACTTTTTCAGTATTATTATACACATTCCAAAAGGACAATTTTACTTAGTATCGGAATAAAATTATCTTGATATAAGGAACTATTTTATCTGACTATAAAATAATAAATAAGACAATAATTTCAGTTTGTTCTTCTATGAGCAATATTGCTCACTAGTGACTAGTTAATAATAGTAAATAACTTTCTTCATACCTAATAAAACTTATTGTGTAAGGATTATTGACCAATAAAACTTTCTATACTCTAGCAACCAAAACTGTATGTTTTTAGGAAACTTATACCTACTTTGTATATATAAAATATTTATGTGAGAGAAAAATTATACTAGAAGGTAGTGATTCTCAATTATTGTTCATTCGAATGATACTGGTACTATTTTGCAATAAAAAGTAAAACTAGTGTTATATTTATTAATCTATTAAAATACCCCTTTCACAGAAATTGATTTTTCGTAAATTTTTCAGTGATAATAGTTATTTGTGTATTAAGAGCGTAAATTGACTCTTTGTTATTCGCGCACGGTAATTTCAGCACGAGTCGAAGGCGAGAGCTGCAATATTGAAAGAGGAACAAGTACACTTTACGCTCGTAACGCATAAATAATTTTATGTACGACTAAAATAATTTGTTATAATAATAATAGTATTCAGTTAGTTAAATCTGCGTTCAATCAATTTATGTTTTATTCGTAACCATGACGATACCAATAATATCGAAATAAATAAATAAGAAAATATGTTTGATTCTGTCGTTTTATTTTATTTTATGTAATTAAAAAGTACTTTAGCGCGCGTTGTCATAGGAGTCGCGCAATAAAGTGTTTTTTACTTGCTCCTCAGTAACAATCAACTTTATGATGACAATTGAAAGCATAAAAATTAACTTTTCATAGTAGTCGTAGATAAATGGTATTTTGATGAATTTAATAACATGGTCTTGAAAATCATGGTAAAGGCATAGTTGGTGTGATACACACTATTTTTCTCTTGTATATTTGATAATTTGATAATAATAATCAAAAACAAACAATAGGTGCAAAATTATTTAGTTCATGTAATTAATATAGTACAGAACCAATAACTAAAGCTTTCACTGTATCTTTGTTCATATTCATCGACAGGATTTAGTTAATAGTATAAATACGCATGTAGGTATGTTTAATTTCATTACTAATCAACTAAAATTGATTCGTAGCATCTGTTGTTTACAATTATTGGTTTAGATGTGATTCTATAACAATATGGCGATAGGATTATTTCCACGTTTATTTCACATCAATTAAAATTTAATTTAGCCTTTAAAATGTTGAAAATTTTGCTTCTTCTTTAGTTTTCATCATCATCATGATGTATAAATTTGTTTTTAATTTGTTTTAATTTTGACATGCGACTAAAACTCATGTAATTAATTTTGGAACTTGTGTAACGCAACTAAATCTTACATCAACATTGCTAAGTATTTCAAAATTTACTTTACTAAGTAATCCGAACTTAAAAGAGACAAATTTCGTTAAAACCTCATACGTAATTCTCTTTCAAACTTTACCATTTATTTCGTCAAGACTTGAACATTTACTAGCATATAATCTTATGAAATATGCACTTACCTTTTAATTATATTTATTAAGATATAAGGTATATTCGACTTCCCTCTAAGCCAGAATCAAAGAAGAGTTTTCCTAAATTATAATTTTTATAATACCTTCTTACAGTAAATTTTAGGTCTAGTCTAGAAGCGTAGTATTAAAATGTTTATTTTTATTATACTAAATTGATGTTGAATATACAGACATTTTTTACTTTAAATAAAAACAAAATATCACTATATGATCATTATTTATTCTTTAACTTCATTATTGTTTTAGACTAAAGTTTAAAATTTGTTTAAAGTTTAAAATTTGTGTAGATTCTGAGAAATTCTTTAAGTGCCCGAAGGCTTGAGCATGGGGCGAAGCCCCACATGAAATTAACAATTTACCATAGATTATAAATTTCAATAGAATTACACAATAATTTTAAATAGTTCCAAAATTCACTTTTATAGCTTTTCAGTTAGATGGCAACAACACTTTTTCCAGAAATTGAGACGAGACGAGGATCGAGTTTTTGAGACCAGAATTGAATAGCCGAGAAATGACCGAGACGAGATTCGATAAGAGACGAGAATTGACTATTTTACTTTGAACTGAAAAAAAAAATTGAGCATGAAAGAGGGAAAAATATGAAATTTCCCATTCCGTCAAATGTGTAACTTTTAATTAAAAGGCATTTGACCTTGAATAAAAAAATGTATTTGTTTTTATAAACATTTTCATTTGATGTTGAGCCCACATGAAATTTTAAAAAGTCGGCGCGTATGCTGCAACGCTTTGGAGGCAAATAACGGGTGTAAATAAATATTCCCTAATCGCACATTACACTCAATGCAATTGAAGCTCGGTGAATTCCTTCCTATTGCTTCTTCGCCGTCGCGAACAAATTGAAAATATCATTTAGCCTGAAAGCTCGCAAGCTCGCAATGCAGATAACCGCTGGCGCTCGGCCGTTGACGTTTCCGGTCCCGGAGTCGCCGGAGCTGCTCTTACTTCCGGCGCGGCACGTCGAGACGCCGGACTCTGGCGGCGACGTTTCGTTTAGCGATAAAAATGACATTCCTGCCTCTGGCGAGCGCGGATGGAACGTCTGTAGCAGAAACAAACTTCAAATGTCTCACACTGACTCTTGCATGATCATCACAAGGATTCTTCTTTGTGAGTAGGATGCTTTGTATTGGCGCTTGTTAGGAATTGAAAAAATGTGTTGTCGACAAGATTCCTCTTTTATTGTTACTGTTTTGTGACATGTGAGTAATTGAGGAATTTTTCTTTTGTTTTCAAATGTTTCTGCTGCGAGAGAAAGTCTTTATCACGTTATTGCTTTTATATTATTTCTCATTTTGATGTGATTTTCCGCTACGGAAAACTCTGTTATTTCTTCACCTCGATAGAAAACAATTTTCTTTAATAATATTATGTTTTGACAAGAGAATATTAAAGCAAATCATAGCTTCTTTGGGTTATAATATTTTATATCCTGAGAGTTTTGTGAAGATATTAAAATGTCGAGTGTAGGTATTGAGTAAATTGATAACTCATTCATTTAAGGTATTTGTCTACCCTAAAATCTTACAGCGGGACAAAGGTGTTTACTTTAGTTATAATTGAAATATATGATGCTTTTACATATGAGTGTATTAACAAAGTATGTCTTAATGCCTCTAGTTTTTTTATTTTTTGTCTTTGGTCAAGGAATTTGAAGTAAAAAATATTTAAAAATGACGTTTTTTGTCATTATTTGATACGATTTGATATGATTTTTTTTGGGTCATTAGAAATGGAAAGAATAATTTAAAAAGCAATCATTTACTTATTTTAAAAAATACAGAAGTTATTATGGGAATACTTGAGCCATGTTTACAGTATATTTTTCAACTTTAAAATGACATTGCGTAGCTAGGATGCGGCAAAGTACGAGTTTCGGGCTGGGTTCGGGCAACCGTAGTAGTGAGGAAGAGAGTGAATTAGAAAAAAGTAATATCGAGAGTATTTTAGAAATCTGAAAAATAGATAAACGAGCTTCATTAATAAAAAAAATTGGTTAAAATAATGTAAGAAAGGTTTTTTGCAACAACTGCTGTTGCAAAAAACCTTTCTTACTTTATTGAATTTACATTTTTCTGATTTAATGTGATTTTTCGCCACGGAAAACGAAATAATTCCTTCATATCGGTAGACGATAGAAAACAATATTCTTTTAATAGTATATTTTTTGTTTAGGCATTTCATTGCTTAAAAAGCAAGAGAATCTCGAGTAATGGTATATTATTACAAGAGAGTTCAATAAAATATTTGCTGACGAGAATAAAAGTTAAATACACGATCCGAAGGAGAGTTATCGAGTACATAATTGCCATGTTAAATACGATTAGAATACTATATTACGTTTTCTACAATTTTGTTATAGTTATTTATGATATAAGTGTTAAAACTGATATTTTATAAATGAGTACGAAATCAAATCATTTCTAACACATAATACATACATCATACAATTTTTAAAATACTTTTGACAATTTATTGCTTCTGCATAAGATCTTTATCTATGACCTCTTTGTTAATTTTAATTATTGTGATTTTGATGTGATTTTTGCATCGGAAAACTTTATTATTATATCAAGTTCTGTAGAAAACAATTTTCTTTTGATAATATTATGTTTTGGCTTTTCATTACTTCTAAATTTAGGTTCTTTCACAAAAATAGCAAGAGAGAATATTAAAAGCAAATCATGTTTTCTTTGAGTAAACAAATTGTAATACAAAATCAACAACTTTGAGCAAATTTTTATGTTGACGTTTCATCCCGTTTCCATCTTAATGAAACGAAAACAATCTCAAGCCGAATAAACAAACAAAGCACTCAACATTGTTTTAATCCTTAGCATGGTAATATCGTAGTCGGCTGAAACATAATCCCGCTTCGTATGTTGGTACCGCATGTCTCGCATGACGTTATTAATACACTTAGCAAGACAATAATTATAAATCAAGGAAGTCGCGCAGGCAGCCCAGTTTATAAACAACGTATTAAGCCCAAGTGCCGCGCGTTGTCAGCCGGTTGCTGCCTGTGTGCAAATGTAATAAACAGGTCGTAGTGCTGAAGATGAGCCTCCACCCTGAACGTGTAGAGTGCCGTGCATTAGATGCACTCATGGTGAACTGATACGCGTGTGCATTTGAATTCTGAATTCTGGGAACAACGAACATGTGGGCTGCATCGATTACTCGACAAAGAGTGTTGTTTACATGTGCAATTTAAAGCTGACCATTATATTCCAAAATATTAAAGTGCAATATACTACAGTTCAGATTAAACACACTTTGGCGAAATAGTCTATAAATGTACCTATTTTAACATTATATGATACTTTAACAGTAACTTTAATTAATAAAATTAGTATGTAATCCATCTTCGCATATCCTTGCAACCAGGGCAAAAAACAGGTTAACCGCAATTTTTTGTGCCAGATGAAAGTGATTTCTAATCGAAACCATTATTTGGATTTACTAAAATACCGGTATTAATTAACCAAGACAAATTTAAACCGTTTCTAAAGAGAGCAAAATATTTGCTTCATTAGTTAATACAAAAATTGAAATAAGAAATATTATTTAAGTCATAAATTATTTAGGTAGGTACATCTTTCATGTTTCGAGGTCAAATACTTAAAAATGAATTTTCAGAGATACATAACAGCACTGTTTTGCCCTCTTCTACGCACAAAAAAAACATTTTTATGATGTATTTGAATAATAATAACAGAAAAAATCTGACGTGGACACCACATGACTTCCTTGTACGCCTTGTGTGTTCATACTTTTCTTAATAACTAAAATGTAGAATAATATAAAAAATTCTATTAACTTATTATACTAGTACTACTACTACTGCTACTATACACACAAATATATTGTAGTCATTTTATTTAAACTGCAGAAGAAGATATAAAGCATATTTTACTATTGTCACTGTCATGTCATAATCATTTAAATTTTACGTAGTAACAAATGTTAATCGATCATGGACTACAAGATACCGAAATACTAAATTATAAATATATACTTTAATTATTCCTAAATGATACCAGATACAAAAATATTTATAAAATACCGATTGTAGGTACTAATCACATAATCTTTCATTTAAAATTAAAAAATTTGTCTTAAATTAAATATTTATCGAAATATTTGAAAAAAGTACTACTTCCGGTTTGTAGATTAAAACCAAAAATAGGAGGAGCACAACTAGATGCTATAACAGTCCTAAATACAAAATTTCAACTTTCTACGTCTAACTGTATTTGAGTTATGCGACACACATACGTCCGTACGTACAGACGTCACGACGAAACTAGTCATAATGGATTCAGAAAAGGTTAAAACGGATATTTTCGTCAAAATCTGAGAACCGAAATTTTTCGCGATTACAATACTTCCTTACGCCGTACAAGGAAGTAAAAAGGATTTTTCTTAGAGCTTTGGGGGGAGATATATCTCCTTTATCCCCCCCCCCCCGTAAATACGCCACTGATTGTGTTCAAAATTATGTAAGTAGCAATTTTTTTCTAACTCAATTAGTCTTTCTTAAATAGGCTTAATTGAATAAAAAATAAGTGTCTGAACCTATAGTGGGAGGAGGGGGCTCGTATACCTACAAATTAGACTTTTTAAACGTTATGTCGAAATCCGTAGTTATAACCCTAATCAAGAATCAATGACCTGATTTAAAAAAACTCAAGTTAAGTTGAATACATCGGATAAATTAAAATGATGACATAATGGTTACTTTGTTTTCAGGGTACAGATCCTATAGCAAAGAACTTTAGAGATTGTACCATCAGAGCTATGTATTAACGATGTATCGAAGGACAGTATTTCGTTGACGTTTCAATCTTTCAACAAGACCATAAGAGTCTGTGCTGAATTGACATGAAAAAAATTTGAAGATCAACTATATTTTCTACTCGGTTGAGATGATTCGGTTTTCCAATTACAATTCCTTATAGGAAAGGCAATCAGAAATAGCTCATCTCGTTTGAATGCGCGTTAATAATTATGAATCAATATTGCATGAATTAGAAACTCTAGTATTGAATGCGTACAGCCGTCTTAGCGAGTTTTAGATTCTAGTTTCTGCTTCGTCGCCTCGCACCAAATTGATTTTATAATTAACTTTGGTGCATCTATGCAACTTGATATCAAATTTGCTTCGCTTTGACAATTAACGAATTTGCTATCGCTTCTGTTAAGTGCATTTCTATCACAGATCTAAAGTTTCCGTGCGCTGAAATCTACTTACAAAACCCGGCGTTAAGACGGCTTTTAATTTCCGCACGTCAATGCTAATCTAGACGCCTTTGCCACGCATAGAACACGTTGAGGACGACGTTGTCGTTCACGGATACCGAGAAGAGGTGAACACGAACTCGAAGGAGAACCGATAAGCGAAGCGCAATTCCTTCTTTCATTATTAGCTTAGCTTTAAGCTAATCATTTCCTTTCTTATGGGAAATCATTTATGTATTTATTACCTGCGGTATTAAGTTTCAATACGTAAACGATTTCAAAACTTTAAATAAGCGGCATACAATGAAATTATATTTGTTATTATTTAGGTCGGTATAGGTACTTCATTTTCTACAATTTGGTACTATAATTTTTTTTAATATATAGTAGGTATAAGTATTTATTTTAATGGTTAAAGTATAGGTAGGTCAATTCGCAAACTGTTATGGCTGTTTTACACTACGCTAAATATTGAACAAGAAATTGCGCAACAAATTGAAGAATATCTTGAGCAATAAATTGCTTTGTTTTTAATGATCTCTGTTTTATGCTGAGACAATTTTATATACCTACCTATAATATTTAGTTTGTAATTCTGCTCAGTTCGCATATAATAATAATTAGTCAGCCGCGCTTATCTAATTTTTTCAGACAATTTACGAAGCAATGCAATATTTCAAACAATTTGCTGTATGATACTATACAATTTAGATTGTTTCAAAAATTGAAATTGTTTTTATTATTAATATTCTGTAACAAATTATATTTAAAAAATTCATATTATAATCTCACATGAGCATTAATGTTTTTGAAATTATTTTGAGTTTATTTTCAATAACGTTTTAATCAGCTTGAGTGGCAGGCTGATTACGTTGTGTCGTATGATTTAGAATAAAATATAAACACAACAAACAAAAATCTCACACAAAGATATTTATACCTTACTTTTCTCGTCTTCTCTGACAAACATAATTCAATTCATCCTGACTAATTATTCATCAAGATAAAATATTTTAAATGCCATAATGCAAATAATAAATAAGAACTACAAAATGAAAAATGTTGCAATTTGCAATGTACTACCTAATATTAAGTAGACAATTTATTTTGATGGTAACCAATCTATAATTTCAGAATGGTAGATGTTTTTTAGTGGAATCCAACCACTCGAACCCAGTGGTATTATTGTCGGTTGTGCTGGAAATCGAACTTGGATCGCTAGCATGGTAGACGGTCCCTCAACCGCTGAGCTAACCACTGGCAATGCAAATGTTATCTTGGAATAATTTTAAGATCGATTAAAAAATTATCTTAAAGCTAATGGTTTGAAATTGAAATGGAGTATTCAAAACAAAGTCGTTCACTACCATTGTGGAATAGGTACAGAAATACTGAATCAACCATAAACCATATAAATTAGAATTTAAGAACTGTCATTCTATTTTGGTATAGAAATATCCTGCTCAAAATTTAAAATGAGTTTTAAAACAAATCTATAGGTTTATCCTGAAGATGAGCTCAAAGTACGTCATATTTTTTATATTAGAAACGGTTTAGGCATTCTAAAAGAGAATCTCTCTTGAGATTTGCATCTCAAAATATAATCCATCCACGATTTTCTTATTACCGAATAGAATCTCTGTCTGCATCAGGTCCTTTGTAAAATCTCCTCGTTCTTGTCTCATCTCAAAGGACCTCGCAAGCAAGGAGTTCGTGACATTAGCCAGGAACGGCAACTGAAGCGACTCTGCAATGAGGTGCAGTAGCGGTGCCTTTGCATGAACTCATATGGAATTACATAATGCTCTAGAAACTTACTGCAATGCAATTACAGTCAGAGCTGTCGCGAAGAGATTTCAAATTATTATTTAAAAGTTATGAAACTCTGGCTCCGACTCAATTTAATTGAACTCACGAGGAATATTCGCAGAACATTTGCAATAAAATATTCCTTTGTAGGGCAGTGCTGATTGAGTTGACATGAGTGATGTTGGAAACACGCGCCAATGAAATTAATTTAATATAAATTTTGTTACAAACTATTTCTGCAATATGCTGCTATTTATGAAATACCTGCCCTTCTATTCCACAAAATTATATGCAAACCTTTTACGGAGTATATTTTTTATGTATTAAGTGTAGAATTTATAAATGAGGAAAAAATCTAGAGCTAGATTCTTGATGAATGGTGAGCAAATAAATTTATTTTCTTGATTGTTTCAAAGTTTCGGTTTTCATCGCTAAATATCAGGAGTTAACTGGCTTTTTGGAAGGCATTTTAAATATGGACAATTTTTTAATTAAAGGTAAGTAATCTGTATTATAATCAGATATATAAAACCACAAGTTGTGACGATTTCTTAAAAACTGTTAAATCGTATCCTCGAAACGAAGTTGAAGCAGATTATGTTATAACATATTATGATGTTTAGTAGAGTTAAATTAAAATAACTTGCGATAAGAAAACTTACAATTTCTCTAAAAAAATATTATCTCGAGTGGTATTCAAGGCGATTATTTTCCATCTCTTACATTAAAAAAAATAGATTCAAAACAAGTTTACCCAGAAACCTGATTATTAGTTTTTTCGTATCACATTCTAGAAAATATTTTCTTCCTTTTATAAAAAGAGAAAACAGTGATCACGTTTGACATAATAAATATTAAACTTTACGTATCTATCACGCCTTTTATCCAACTTTAGTGTGGCAGATACCTAGATCGATAGTGTTTCAAACAAATAATTACCCTCGATATATCGTTAGTTGCTTTGTAACGATAGTAGTATCAATAGTTCTCGGAGAGAAAGTTAATCGATGGTTAAACGATAGTTTGTAGATAGATAAACAATATTTTATCGATAGTTAAACGATAGCTTATTGTTATTTTATTGACATGTAAGCTATAGAAATTATTGTTTATCCGACTATTTTCTTTAATATAAGGACGGTTTAATTTATATTTCATACAATTTTAACATTTCGACGTATTGTATATTGGTGTTTTTAAACAAAAACTAAAGGATAAGAAACAATTATCGTTTAACAAAAACTATCGTTTAACTCAAACTATCGTTGTACTATCGATAGTATCGATTAATTATGACTATTGACTATCGATAGTACTATCGATATATCGATAGTTTGTTCTTGCCACTATTAAACTTTCGACAGTTTCCCACCTTTAGTGGCAGTCTTAGTAAAGATACTGTTATAACGTGTGTGCGGTTACGTTACCAGCCGTCAACGCACGGATAGTCTGGTTGTGTGTCCTATTAATTTTACAAATTGATAATTAACAAAATAAATCCTCTTTTGCTTGATTATTTATACAAATCAAGTAAAAGTTAAGTATCTATTATATTTCTTTAATCATGACGGTACGGAGTACTATTACGCTCTATTTATACAAGGAACAAGGATTCCTATGCTTCGAAATTTTCAGCAAAATTGTCCTGGTGAGAATTAACTGTCAAATAATAGCGGCGCTGCTAAATTAAATCCAATGAATTTTGCAAAAGAAGAATTTAAGTTATTGATAACTTTAAACCAGTGAAGTTCTTTTTTCCCAAGATTTAGAAGCATGAAAAAATCAGAGCTTTAGAATAAAATTAAAATTAGAACAGTCCTACGTTTTGATAATTTCTTGTGCATATAGCGTACCAACAACTATTTAATAATTCAACCGTAACGAAGCCAATAACAAGGAAAATCCGGGGTAGATCTAAATATAGAAATTCCTTTGCTTTAAATTAGCAGATGAAACGAATAGAACCCTAGTCTCTGTCATATCAGCATTATCACTCAAAAGGAAATGAGAACGTACGTAATTAACAATAGCTAATTAGTGAGCATCGTTGCAGCACTATAACAATTTCCTTTAGGAAAGATTAACCCTGTGGATCCCACAGGAATGCACAATCGCAGGGATATATGAGAATACTTATTCTGCGAGTTGTACAATTACATTAAATCCCGACAATGGTGGATGTGCACGCTCTAAAGCGGGAGTTTTGCTTCGATAAATGCTAACTTTGAATTTGAATTGTTATTCAAAAGCGCAGTACATGCACAGAAGTGATGCGGAGTTATCTGTTGATGTTGCCAGTGAATAGTACACAAACACAACACAATATCAAACAATTTAATTTGCTGTGTCTGACGGTCATACGTCAAGTGGTAAGTATACATAGTGTCCAGCAATCTGAGTATAACTTTAACAAGAAGTGGCAATTAAACTTGAGGTACATATTTTAATGGCATATAGTATTTAACGTACTGATTCTGAAACAAAAATATTTTTTCGAAATTCCTATAAAGAGTAATTTACTACAGGAGAACATTTTTAGTACTGAGCAAGTACTATTTATTTTGAATACAGACAAAGTTATGTTAATTCAATTATTGTATTATGCAAACATAATAAATTATTAATGTTGAAAAGAAGTAACGCCGACTTCGTTGAATGATAAAATTTGTAATTTTTTGTACAGTCAACAAATATTAATTTAATACTTGGTACAATAATTATAACAGTTTAAAATTTTGACAAAATTTCTTGAATTTTCAATTTTGCAAGTTCCAAAGTAAAATAGATCAAACCAAAAGAATTTTTCAAGCTACTAGTACGCGGCAATTTAACGAAATCTCAACAAGAAGAAGAAAAGCAAGCTGGAAGCAGACATTGTTATTAATTAATAATTATTAATTAGTTACAACGCAATATTTAATATAAAACTACCTATTCAAAGGCTGGCCCAGAACTGTTTTCATCACAAACCTCAAAAATTTATTATCGAATTCTTTTTGTTCCGTGATCAGTATTCAGTACGTCAAGTTTTATGGGCTCTTCTAACATTTACCTCAAATTATGGTACACTTGTATGTGCAGTAAATTTTGGTGCAGTCAGGTAAATATTTTAGTATAATTGCACATATATTCCCTATGGTGCATTCTCTACTAACAGCCCGTGAGTTAAAGGCTGGTAATCGCAGACACGCAACAATATAAATATACCTTCCGATTATTCAAAATACAGCATGTACCACAACTTAGGAAAAAAATATTAAAGAGTATAAATTGTACGACGTGCTCATCATGAAGCAAAAAGATTTTTTTTAATTCGCAAAAAAATTGCATCGTATTTCAAGCAAACATTTTTTTGCCACTGGTCGGTAGGTATTTTTAATTTATTTTTTTTCAAATCTTCTACAATGAAAGTAATTGTTTACATAAAATGGGAGGAAAAGTATTTTTCCTCTCTAGGTAGGAAAGATACTGACCGGTCAGAAATACCTCACTTTCATCCCTAGAAATAGGGACGAAAAGTGGCGTTTTCGGTGTAGGTATTGAAAAAATAATTTTAATTGCCTAGCCACTAAAATTGACATTTCACAGACTGTCAACTGTCTAAAAATAGCATTTTTAATGCCAATCGGCGAGACATTTTCTTTTTGTAAAAATAACAATAATAACAATAATCAAGACGAGAAATAATCGAGACGAGATCAAATTTTTCACCTTCGAGGCGAGACGAGAAGTGAAAAATCTCGTCTCGTCTTGGGAAAGAAGAATTTCTAGTTCATTCATAGCTTCAAAACAGTGAATTTTTATTTTGCCAGGACTCAAGCCTGAAAGAATCTTCAAAGAATCCTCGTGTGAACAGGGTAAAACGCACTCAGCTATTTAATTTTAATAACGATATTTAAATTCACACTGAGTCATTATGACACGACTGACTATATCTTATCGCATGGCCAGATTTAATTCTGATAGAATTAAAGTTATATGTATAGCACAGGGAATCAGAACATAATGCATGGGTAGCCGCCCGCGCGTATCTCACGCTCACGGCTGTCAGCGCACGCATTCACGCTAGGTAGGGTGTGACGTCATCATTCAATTAGGAAATGCGTCACCACTGTGCGATAATGAGATGCAATTTCCTGCCGGCGCCACCGCCGCCGCCGCCGCCGTTTCCCACTGCATCCCAAAGAGTTTAATTCGATTCGACCGCCATTGAAATGCAGAGAGAACTTAAATAAATAGCACACTTTATTTACTCGTAATTAAATAAAAAGCACTCGGTTTAGGTTTATGCTTTATCGTCCACTCTGGGGAAATAATAATGATTGGACAGATTTTATAGCGAATTTTGGGAATGGTTTCAACACCAGAAAATAAAAATATTCATACACAAGATGAGGAACATCTAGAGAATTAATAATAATAGCTAGCGGTCAAATTAGTGTGGTCATTTTATTAGTCGTGAAATTGAAGGGTTTGGACATTGCATATCTACTGAAGATGGAATGTGCAGTCTGCGATTCTTAAGTGGCCGGATTAGGCTTCTTCAAGTATAAAAAGTTGAGTTACAAAAATGTAAATTATATAAATTAAGAGTTCTGGCGTATGTAGACGTGGAAATAAATGATATTTCTTATTTATAAAACATATTGCCAGAACGTTTCTACTCCGCCAATCTTAAATATACCAAATAAAAAATAATAAATGACATTTAAAATTTTCATAAATGTCAAAAATTTGCTTGTTAACAGTGTTTAGTTGCTTACCTATGCAAAAAATATTAAAATATGTACCTAATCATAAGTGCTGATAATAATCAAGTTTTTGACAGTTATGAAAATATAAAATGTCATTTAAGATTATTTTACTTGAGGAAGCCGCAACCGGCCACTTAGGATTGGCAGACTGGACATTCTATCTTCAGCAGATATTCAAGGCCCAAACTCTTCAATTTCACGACTAATAAAATGTCCACCCTAATTCGCTCTTGGACTATAAGTAATTAAATACGTGCATCAAAAGATTCATTCACAGGAAAATTCAAATCTAAAATTTTAGGTTAAAAAATATCAGTCATACAACATTATATACTTCTTCTTACAAAACCGTCGTTTCGGTTTACACTTAAACTTTCTTCAGGGTCTATAAACATACATCAATTTTCAACCTTACATATCATCACAGTCGATTATATAGTCACTTTACTAGAATTTTAGATTCAGCATAAATGCAACCATAGCAGGAACATGCAAATCTTGAAACATTATAGCGAAAAATGTTTATGTGGGACTCAAGAATGGTACTGGGTTGTTCATTTCATTCAGTTCAAACGAAGCTTCAACCGAATTTCCGTATTCCCCTTAAGTTGTTATGTTGTAGTTGAAGAAATAGTTTTCTAGATTTGAATCTTCCTGTGATTGCATCTTCCTGTCTTTGCATTTCTTCCGAATCTAAAAATCTAGATTTTAATTCCCTGTGAATAAATCTACTGATGCAACCTGTTTTATAACTTATAAATTGTCTAGATTTGCATCTACTGGTTTTGAATGTTCCTATGTATGAATATTCTAGATTTTTATTTTCTGGTATTAAATGGGCAAACGAGAATTTGCACAGAAATAAGAGATGGTCATTTATGAGAGAAAATATAATTTTAGTATATACGAGTACATACACAGGAAAATGCATGCACAAAAAAATTAGAATCTATAAAATAATACCGGTATTAAAATATTCATTCACAGGAAAATGCTAATCTAGAATTTTTAACTTCGCATATAAATGCAAACATAGTAAGATGCGAATCTTGAATAGTAGGTAGTTTGTATCTTTAACTTTAGATTTAACTGAACTGAACGAACAACCCTCGGAACAACCTAATACCATTTTTGAGTCCCACTACTCGGTTTTGACTATAACTTTTCCAGATTTGCATCTTCCTGTCTTTGCATTAATGCAAATCCAAAATTCTAGATTGGAAGTTTCCTGTGAATGAATCTTTGGATGCAGAGGTATTTTATTACTTATGAATTTTCTAGATTTGTATCTTCTGGTGCTGCATTTTCCTGTGTATAAAAATTATAAAATATTATTTTCTGGCGTTAAACCTATTCCCAGAAATAAGTGTATTATAAGTGCTGAACTTCACCTAAATTAGCTGTCGCATTTTCATGCCGTAATTTCCTACACGCCGCCGAGAATTCATTTCCGTAAAATCGAATATCGTTGATCGCGCGAAATAAGAGGGAGCGAAGGAGCTTATTATAATATCCGATAAATGGGAAGTGGCAGGTACGAATTTAGCTCGCGAGGCGGGAAATCAATGCTGGATTAAAACATAGAGATATCTGATATCTCCTAACGCACGCCATCACGAAACCTAGTTTCCTACCGCGCTTTACGCGATCGTGAACGCCGATTTATTCTTCATTTATCACCTATTTCTAACATGAATATTACACGGAAATTACAATGTTATACATTCGCACTTTAATATCAATTTAGACACGGTATTGCCTGTATTCCATCATTAGACATGCATTTCTAAATTGCATCAATCATTTTGAAATTACCTACTACTTTGTCTTGTATACGAACATAACTTTTAGATATTTATTTGGCTCCGACTGTAGGTATCCATAATCCATTGAAGAATTTAGTTTAAAATGGAATATTTACCAATAGAACATTTTTGCATATATTTCATTATTTCATTTACAACTATTAAATAATTCAATTATTATAAATTAAATAAATAATAATAATAAATTAAAATTTTCAGTTCAATAGGTACTTAATAATAATTATTTGTACCTATTTGGTTATTAGCCTATAGATCTTTTGTACCTACTATAAATGTTGCCACTAATATGTAAGCGGAGAGATCCCACCGCTGCCACAATTTGTAGCAAAATTGGGGTTATTATTATTATTATTTGTTTGGGTTCGTGTCGTGATAGGAAAACTAATATCAATTAATAGACAAAGGTACAATTTTGATCGCCTTGACAGCGGATAAAAAAGGAAGGTAACTTTTTGCAAGTAATCTTATTTACCTTTTTCTTAGCAACCAAACAATAAACAAAACACTAAAATGTCATTTGCTTCATATTTCTAATATTTGTCAGTGAAATGATTAGATTTTGAGAATATTTGAGAAGAAGAACCAAAGAAGTCGTTAAATTATCTCGTTGAATCACACTCGAGCATTTTATTTCCTCTCAATAAATTTCTGTTTGACATCTCAAACTTGTCACTTGACAGTAATTTGACTCGAAAAATTATGTCACATATTCACTAGTAGACGTACATTAAATATATTCATAATAAGGTGTTAAATATAGTATTTATATAGTATTATTTACATTTTCCATTACTTAAAAGTTAGTATTTTTTATTATAATAATTATAAAGCAACTGACATATAAAAATGCTTGTCAATTGTCAATTATTACTACTTATATTTATTTAACTTAGTTTGAAGCTAGCAGTAACTATTGTGATACTTTTCAATTATGTGGTATTCTAAAAGATACTCGCAATATGTGTCTCAATGTAGCTGCATAGTTTGAGGCGGTGTGACCTGCTCCTTGCAAATTAATTTACCCGAGCCGGTTGCAGATACAGTGTAAACGCACCTTTACAGCGGAGTAGAATAGTGAAAATTTCCCTTGTCGGCCTCGCAATAATAGAGCGGGCAAATGTTATTAAATCCTGTGGCTACATGAAAATGAGTTTTTAATAAGATTTTCTCGCCATTTTCTTTGGGTTCCGCAAACAGTGTAATTTAGGAATAAATATGTTAAATTCTAGCAAGTGTACATAATAGCAATAACTTGTCTTAAAGTTTCACAATTTGCGCTCTCTGAATACGGAGTTAAAGAATGAATTTATACTCTTCGCTTCTGGCGTGGAGTAAATGGAGAACAGACGAGAAAAAGGAATATTAAACTTAATTTTTAATTATATCTTCCTTCCTTTGTCTTTGTTAATTAAAGCAATGCAATTATTTTCTGTTGATTAACGAACATGATATTCTTGAGATAGTTTTTTAATCATTTTTGCACGTTTTTTCTTGCGTTGGACAAATTAGAAATTAAGCTGCAATATTTTCACGACAAACAAAAACTTTGTAACGACGTTCATAGCTTTTATTTAGTACAAAATGAAATATTGTATAAATACTTCGAAGGTTCGAAGTACATTAACTCTCCTTTTAAGTTTTACCTATGTATTTAAAACAAATTATGAATATTTATACTTTTATTTAGTGTTTCACGAAAATCAAGAAACAATTCTTGATCTTGATAAAAATCAAGACAAGATGTATAAAAAGTTGATATCTGAACCATTAATCAAGACAAGAAGATGCAATCAAGAATCAAGTATTCGTGTCTAGATATCTTGATTTCTTGGTTTTAAATAAAAGTTAAGAAAATTATTATTTTTAGTAATTATAAATTCTCAAAGATAGTAATAAAACGATCGAAGGTATGTCTTTAGATACTGACAGTTTTAATCATTTGTTTTTATTGACAGATTCTGAATCCGACTAATCGGATGAATTGTCTCTATTTTTATATGAACTGCTACTGTCGTCCACATATTCACATTCGGCATCCATTATTACATCTAATAATTAATATCAACCGAACGAAAACAAATACTACAAGCAAACTATTACTTTAAACCACGGTTCTAGATTGTTCTAACTACTACTAAAGAACGACGCGGACAAGGCACCGTTCTTTTAACTAACATGTTCGTACTCGAAATTCAAGAAATATCAAGAATCTTGATTTCAAGTCAAGATATGAATGTTCAAATTTTAATCAAGTCAAGATAAAAATACTTCTTGAATGAAGAAATATTTCAAGACAAGAAATATGTACCAAGACAAGATTTCTTGTCTTGGCGAAACACTACTTTTATTTACTGAGGTAAGCTCAGTTTCACAAACTGCACTAACAATTCAAACTATTAGAGAATTTTTTTAGTTACTGCTGTAGTTTAGTTTCTCTTATTATGCCTAAATTTTTGCAAAACTGTAGTCTCTAGCGACTGTCTAGTATTGATTGCATTTCGTTCCGCAGGAGCAAAAGTTAGTAATTCATGTTTTATTTATCAAAGCTGCATTCTTTCCTGCAACTATTTCCCAAACTTTTCAGCCCATACATAAAATCAATACACCCTGAAATTCTTTCTAAACAAATAAAGCATTCAGCATCCAACTTGCATCCCTCCATTCTTAACGACAATCCAAAGAGACAGAACGCAGAACATTTGAACATCAGTACATCGCCCCCTACGCAAGACACGTGATAACACGCCATCAGAATACCGGACACATCTTTCCCTACGTTCCCCTACACTGAATAAAAATTCTTCTCCACATCCCCAAGTTATAGAGTTACCTACTCCCTGTGAGTACCGAAAATTAGAGGTGACAATCACGTGAAAATTCAATATGAGGGTGGAGGGGACAACACAGAGGGTCCTTCATATCAAGTAGGTACTTTTGTTAAAAGAAAATAATGAAACGGTTATATTCTTATTTTATTATTTATCTATTCAGCTCGTGTATTTGAAAACTATCGAAGCCTGAAGAAATTCAATGATAAAGTATGGATAAGCGGTGGTTTAGGAATATGGAATAAATATAGAACTGTGAAAAAATATATTTGCGGATACGATTAATAGTGAGTGTTTGCATGAACGTCCAGTGAGTAAATGTTTTGATGGTTTGTTGCAAATGTGATTGACTCCGAGATGGAAGAATAAAAATGACTTAACTAATGTTATGTAGGCGAGCGAGGGAAAAGAAATGTATCAGGATAGAAATGTTTGTCGAAGATGCGAATCTTGATTACTGGTTTATATTGAATGTTTTGAATGAATGCATGTTCCCAATGTGTGACTTTTTGTTCTGATGGGTTCATGCCAACCATATTCAGGAAAATGGCATGATTATAGGTAATGCACAATTTACCTCGCAACAAGATTTTTAAATTTCAAATTACAGAACTTTGAACATATTTTCTGGTCTGATGCAGGTATTTAGTTAGTTTGTAGCTCAAAGAATCGAAGTGTGGACTTCGAAAACCAAATGTTCAACCATTTATAATAATGTTGAAACCATCAGTCGTTAGTCCAATGCATCACTGTATAAGCAGAAGGTTTCTTTCTGTACTACCACCTAATCATAGAGAATTTGATTACAGAATTTCGCGGATATAAACAAAATACATAATAATATAAAACGCCTTTTATTCAACTCATATATTGTAAGTCATCGGTACCTACCTATAGATTATTATTATTATTATTATTATACCGTATGTGCGATTACCAGTCCATTTGCATCCATATTGCTTATTAAATACAGAATGTTCCACAACTTAGGACAAAAAATTAAAGGGTATAATACTGTACGACGTGCTGATCATGATACAAAAAGAATTTTTTTAAAATTCGCAAAAAATTGCATCGTATTTCAAGCAAACATGTTTTTGCCACTGGTCGGTAGTTATTTTTAATAATTTTTTCAAATCTTCTCCAATGAAAGTAATTGTTTACATAATATCTAATACTAAAATGTCAAATTATCAAATATACCATTAAAACAGTGATATTTAAAATGTACACACGTCAAGTAAACTACCATTAACGCCTTAACTATGCGAATTTTAAAAACATTCTTTTTGTTATATACCCTTTAATTTTTTGTCTTAAGTTGTGGAACTTCCTGTGTAAAGAGGTGTCTCTAGAAAGAAAAACCCTAAAGGATTGTACTATGTTACGTCTAAAGTGCAAACATTATAGAGAGTTATGAACTTATCAGCACTAAAACAACAACAATGCATGTTTGCAAATTTGAAGCTCCCAAGAGAAGCTCGTCTTGAAGTCAAAATTAGAATACAAGTTAACGAACGCAGCGTAAAAGTCTCCGTCGTGACTGTGACATTTCGCGGCTTACAAATAAATCTAGTAACCGCACGGGATTAAGAGAGATATAAAAGTTAAATCTAGTGATTATTCACGGACGAACGAGCCAAAATTCCGCTTGCAAATCCGGAATGGATTGCTTAATAATTCGAACAGAATTTATAACTTTTATCTGTTTGGTGTCGCCGCTGTGGCGATACAAATTAGTTTCCTGTTTGTTGTTCTTTTTCAGGAAAATGGTGAGCGGGGTTTCAGCAATACGAAGAGTGACATAATAATGAGAAGTTAATAAATAATCTCTCTTATGTCTGTTTTACACGATTCAATTTATTGATCAATAAATTGACCAAGTTTTGTTTTCAATTTATTGTTGTGTGTAATACGAAAAACTTTAACGTGTTCTATTTTTCTACTTTTTTCCAGGGAATTCTAGTGATTTGTTTCTTGGTTTTGTCGTTGCCAACCATTGTGTTTACCATATTCATTTTATAAGGTTACATTTCCATGACGTTTCCCACTTTTCATCCGGTTTCATTTTGTTTAGATAGCGTTTAGTTAATTGGAAATGCAACAAAAATATTGTTGACACTGAAGGAAATGTTGAAAAATGTTGTAGACACTATTGACAGTGAGAGTAAATTACTGATACCGGTTGGATAATACTTCGAAAATTTTCATAATATATTGAGGAAAATTTGATGTGTGTAAAACGAACAAAAATATTTTTCTACTTGGCAATTTATTGCTGAAGAAATTTTAGTTCAACTTGATAAATTCTTTAATTAATAAATTGAGTCGTGGAAAATTGGCTTTATATTTTTTTATTGCAAAAGAAATATAGAGAAACAGAAAAATAAATATTGACAAATTAATTAAAAGAAGCTGTTTAAGTTTTGAACTTAACATAGAAAGTAGAATGTGACATTTATTCTGATAACAAAATGGTGGATATATTTTTAGTGTGGAATCCAATCCAACTGACCAACGACCATACTAAACAAATTATCCAGGAATATTTAGATATAATAATGCCATCATTACCCGTATATTATGAACTCGTATGTGTTTCAATAATATTTAATTCTGTAATCCAATTGCATTTTGTTTATAATATCAACATTTACAATAAGTACATTTGTTTTTCACACTTTGGTGCATTTGTAACAATAGAAATTAACATAATAGGCATATTTAAATAATGATAATATAATATTATACCACATATAAATATATGATTTACAAATTATTATTTCATAACAATGATGCACTTTTATGTTGAACAATAGAATTTGTTTAATGTTAATTTATACAGCAATCATTTGTACAGTTGATTTGACTTTTGTTTTTTAGTATAAAACAGTATGTATGCGTATACAGGGAAGTGAAAAACATAATTTTTAATTCTGCCTTTGTCGAATCTAAACTCAATCAATTTCATTTGATATTCCATTCCTGATATATCACAATATAATGATATCACAGTATTTTGCTGGCTATGAACTGTCAAATATCACCAATAAGTATAAATTATTTCTTATTACTTAAACCCAACCACAACATGTCAGTGTCATTCAAGGTTAAGTAGCAAGGTATGCTAGGCTCTGGTTACAGAGGTCGTGGGTTCGAATCCCGGCCAGGTCAGGAAATTTTCACGGTCTGATTTGGATCGGTACCTACTCACGTTACCATACCAAGTTGAGATCTAATTAACTTGGCAACCACTAGCTATCGGGCACCGGCTAGAGGCTGTAATAAGGGCTTGCACCGGGTTGACTGGCAACACACATGGTAGTAAAGTAAAACGCTGTGGCAACAAGTATAAGTAAAAATTTATTATTTATCAAGTCACCCTAGGGATATACCTATAACTTAAATGAGGTTCATATTCCGAAATCCTAATACATACATACATACATTACCAATTGTAATCTACATAGATTAAAATTTAAGGAATGACTTTAATATAATCAATGCAACTACTCAACTATTGCCTGATTTGGTCACGTACAACGACTGATTCCCTACAGTGCGTTTGAATCGTACCATCCAATATAAAACTCTTATTTGTCGCAACTTTCAACCATCCGTATGCAAAACATTCCCTGGGGCCTTTCCCCCACACTCATGCAAGCAAAACAACCCCAAACCAAATAATCCAGCGAAATCAATTTGCGATATTTATTCAGTTAAAACATACATGTTACACATAACCGATCAGGCGGATACAGCTTGAGAAAGAAATTGAAAAGAAAGTTTATTTGTTAATTTTGAAAGAAACAATGTCAGCTTTGTACACAAAATATTTCTTACATTAGCTGTAGTGTCTTAAATTTTAAATTACAATACGTATTTTTAATTTCAAGTATTGTTTTCAATGGGCAGAGTTAGTGTTTTATCGTTTTATTTAAAATATATTTTACTCGTGCATATAATGTTACAAGAAATTATATGAATAGGTTTCCTTAATTAATGATTATTTATATTAGGTACCTATAACATGTCTAATAGACTAATTAACAAAATAATCTATTATAAGTAGTATAAGTACAACAAAACTAAATATAAATAGTTTAGTAAGTCTGTCTGCACGCTGTAGAGAAAATTATCCGTACTAACTTTATAGGAATTGAGAAGTGTACAATGTATAGTTTTATTTTCATTGAAATAAAACTATTGGAAGAAGAAAGAAATTAACAATGTAAGCAAAAATTGAATGAGCCAGTCTCAGTACAGTCGATTTTTCTGCGCTGAAAATGTTTGGTTTTTAAGGTTAATTAAGTAAAACAAACGTACCAATTAAACAAAATTGTTGAGCTGTGTTTAAAGTTTATTTTTAAAGTTTGAATTTGCCTGCAAAGAAATTTTTAATAAAAGGGAAAATTAATAAATTCGTAAAAGTTTATTCATATCTTTTATCTCGCGATGCAGTGAGATAAATATATATTTGGAAGAGTCTTTCAAGCAAATTACATTTAAAATTTAAATTAGGAATTTGATTGAATTTGAGTTTCCGTCCAGTCATTTACTAAATGAAATACGAGACAAATACACTGGCTTCATTAGCTTTTAATAAGTCTGAGCACGCAGCTCAATATATTAAAAATTTATAAAACAATTTAAGGAAACATGACACAAATAAAACGAAGATAATCGTCAAGTCACTGGCAGATAAACAATAGTCTGCAGTTGTTTCCACAGCCGCTGTGATTGAATCTGGTCCGCACGTCGACAAAGTAAAATTTAAATTAAATCAGTGGGGGTCTGATCTCACTGATTGTGGCGGTTAATAATTTATCGAATTAATTCCAACGCCGTCATTGTGTTGGCTACGAGCGACGAAGCGATCAACCTGAAGGAATTGTGCGAATGTTACTTAATTAATTGTTCAATCCAAAATCATTTTCGAATTAGTTTCTTACCGTTAGATCCAATTGATCCAACGCTGTAACTTCATTGTCCAAACATAAAGGCTGATCTAGATTTTTAATTGAAAATTGTCGCGAAAATGTCCGTATCATCATGATAATTAAATTACTGTTATATTCAAAAAGAAATTATATTTTTATATTTATGTATGTATCTAGGATAATAAGGGAAACATTAAGGTACAAGCAAGTTGTTTACAGCCAAGGGTCCAGACGACATCGGAATTACTTTTTGTCTGAAATACATACAAAATTTTATTTTTTACAGCCTAGGTTTTCAAAGTAGGTATAATTTTGCGGCCTAGGTCTTTAAAAATTTTTTTTGGAGCCTATAAATAGTCCGAAAAATATCATTTCAGGCAGATAAAAAAATTTAAATACTATGCATACTAGTCTAGGAGTTTCTTATGTGTGATATGTTGAAATTTTCAGCTGTAACTTTTTTAGTTTTTACATTTCTTTTAAATTTACGTTACATTATAGTCACATTGACAGTTTTATGAAAAATTGATGACCTGTCATTGATTTTAAGAACATGAACGAACGATACTTATGTTAAAGTTTTATAATTAACAATTCTGCAATATTTGAATTTTTTTTTAAAATAACTGAATTCAATAATTATTGTCAGATCTTCAACTTGAATTTAATATTGAAGACATTCTTTCGATGTTGAAGGACAAATAATGATGACAAAATTCGGATTAATCACATGCATTTCTTAATTTTTCCATAGAATACAATTTTTTTCTTAATTCGAGTGTCAAACACGTTTGTAAGAAGTAATTTTAGTTACATATTCTGACGATCATTAACATTATGCTAAGTACTTTTTATATTTTAACACACCTGGAAGCCTCTTCCATTAAGTTATTACTTATTAGTAGGACATAAAATATTTACTGTTTGTTTCTTTTACAACATTTTTCGTTTTACAGATTTAAATAAGTAGCAGTGAGAACATCCATTAGTGTTGACAATTTTGTAAATGAATGTTTTAATAAATTATGAGCTTGAAAAAGGAAAACTGTAGAAAAGTACTTATGATTATAACAGTAATTTGTAAATTAATGAAAAGTAAAAATAAATTTACATACTATGCAGCTGAATATTCATAAATAAAGTATGGATTTCGAAACTGGCAAAAAGTTCTTGTCCTTCCTTTGCCATTGACCTAATTTTCTCCGGAGACTTTTATCTCAAACATGTCAGAAAATTCTATTGCATAAAATATTTATCAATGAATATAAATCTAAAGTCGGACAAAAAAATCCCTGTTAAGCTTGCGATCTCGCAGCAAAGACTTGAATTTGTACAAAACATGAAATATACTTTTGTAAAACAAACAAAATTTAAAACATGGCACATAAATAACATTACTAACATATATAATGCATGAACAGCCATCTAGCGACCATTTTATAAAACAAGAAAATATTCTTTCTAAGGAAAATGGACTTCTCCATAAAACATGATAAATTCGCTACGATATCGAGGAGGAGGAGATCGCATCTAAAGCGCTATTCGCCCGGTCTCAACTCTTCCATAATTAGAATAAGGACTTTTCGAATCCCATTTTATAATGAAAAGGTGCATGCTGCAAGCAGCCTCGAGATTTTAGGTGCGTAACTATAATTTATTTATTTATTGATCCAACCACTCTACAGTATTAAAAAAATCCCAATTACAGAGTATTTTTACTTCCTTGTACGAAGTAAGGAAGTATTGTAATCGCGAAAATTTTCGGTTCTCAGATTTTGACGGAAATATCCGTTTTGACCTTTTCTGAATCCATTATGACTAGTTTCGACGTGACGTCTGTACGTACGTACGTACGGACGGACGTATGTGTGTCGCATAACTCAAATACGGTTAGACGTAGAAAGTTGAAATTTTGTATTTAGGACTGTTATAGCATCTAGTTGTGCACTTCCTATTTTTGGTTTTAGTCTACAAACCGGAAGTAGTACTTTTAAAAAATATTTCGATAAATATTTAATTTTAGACAATTTTTTTTATTTTAAATAAAAGATTATGTGATTATTACCTACAATCGGTATTTTATAAATATTTTTGTATCTGCTATCATTTAAAAATAATTAAAGTATATATTTATAATTTATAGTATTTCGGTATCTTGTAGTCCATGATCGATTAACATTTGTTACTACGTAAAATTTAAATGATTATGACATGACAGTGACAATAGTAAAATATGCTTTATGTCTTCTTCTGCAGTTTAAATAAAATGACTAAAATATATTTGTGAGTATACTAGTATAATAAGTTAAAAGAATTTTTAATATTATTTTACATTTTAGTTATTAAGAAAAGTATGAACACACAAGGCGTACAAGGAAGTCATGTGGTGTCCACGTCAGATTTTTATAATATAAATCTAACAATAATATAAAAATACAATATGAAAGAATAATGATATAGCAGATTCCCTTAAGAATAAAGCATTTTACAAATAAGTAAGTATTACAAAAAAATTACAAAAATCAATAAAATTTATAAATCAAGCACAAATAAGCAGGAAGTTTAAGAAGTACGATAATGATGATATTATAGAAATTATTTTTTAAGATGAAGTTCAAAGACTTTTAAATTCAAAGTTACGTATTTCAACGTGTTTCTAATTTTCATAAAAGTCAATATTCTGTACTCGGTATGGATGGTTGAAAAAGATAGAGATTGTTTTACGTTTTAACAAGCCTATTATGTATCAAGTTTAATAAACGTCATTTTAGTAACTTTTTTTTTAAGAACGAGCGCAGCGAGTGTATAAAAACGAGTATCTAGAGAGTTAATAAACGATGAGTCACATACACATACTTTTTCTACGACCACAAATTAGACCCTTTAATTTATGTTTATATATTTTTTAATAAGTAAGTGCTTATCAGATAATCATTAAAGTTTAAACAACTTTATTATATTAAATACAAGATCTCTTTGTTAACATAGCAAAAAGTAAAATTTTAAATATTACGATACGTTGACTTTTTTGAAACGACATGCCTTAGTTGAATTTAACTATAGGCCATTTCTTTTAAATCCGCATCTCGTCTGATTCCGTGCCTCTACTATATTTCCATTACGTCATAATATTGTAGCGTTTCTGTAAGTTAAAGCGAGTGTATTATTTTTGTAGTTGAAAATATTAAATAATAACTTATAAGCGAATATGGGTAAAATTAATATAATTATAATTGTCAAACTAGACGTATCCAAAAAGTAGTGGGCGTCGCTTCCTCCCCAGGAATTCGCGGTTATGTGGTCGTTATTTCGGCGACATCGCCGCGATATTTCAAGCGGGAATCGATAAATGAACACCGAGAAAGTTTCACGATATCGCTCCACCGCCACCGCCGCCGCCGCCGCCCCTTCAACCGCCCCCACAATCGTAATGAGCGACTGACTCCGCGTGATTTTTTCTCGCTGTGAACACTTGAGTCTACTGAAACGACTTTTGTGGCAACAGTCGAAACGGATGGCCGATTTGTTCGAGGAAATGTTTCACTAAAATTTTTACGCTGATAAGAAGAATTTAATTTTTGACGTGGTTTGGCTACGCGGATTCTTTCATTTAATTATTTTTTAAATCTTTGACAGGAAGACTTACTTATTTTATACAAAATTATATTGACAAAATATCAGTCAAGAGGTTTATTAAATGGAAGCTATTTATAGTACATACTTAATTTTTGGTGGACGTTTATTTATAATAAATGATTTTTTGAGGTTGGAAATATAAATAAATCCTAGTGTGTACACACTCCAACTAATAGTTTTATACAATGTAACTCAACAATTTCAAATCAAATTAACCACATGTAAGCATGTAACTCTCTGCTTGATAATGATTAAGATTCTGGTCGAAACATCGCAAATCTTGTAACTACGGTGTACAATAAAGCCAGATATCCAAAAAACTAGGATTTATTTATATTTCTAAAGTCAGAATTCCAATTTCGGCTTATTTATTTTTAAAGATTTCACCGCCCATATTGAATTTCGAGGATGAAGGACGAATACTACATTATACAGGGTGATTCATAACTTCGTGCATACATTTTAATGGCACATTGTGCTCAACTTACTTATCATAGAATTGAGGAATTTTTTCAAAATTCGCAACTTTAGTTTTCAGGTTTTTAAAAATTCTATTCCATTCAAAGTTAGTCAAATATTAATTGAATCGGTCATTTCAAAAACAACATAAGTCACAATGTTAATATTTCACAAGATTAAATAAAAACCGTACAATATCACAATTAGCATATTGTTTTTGCAATAATTCCAGTTTTTAAACCAATATTTAAAACGTTAGGAACAATGTAAGTTGTGTTGTTTTTACCATTAATGTGTGTTTACCCATGTAGGTACAATAAAAATCTTGCAAAAACGCCGATTTGAAAAAACGTTGTTTTTGAAATGACCGATTCAATTATACAATTAACAATTCAGAGTGGTTTCATAAAATAATTTGCTAATGTCCTGCTTAGAGTTTTATGTCTTCAAAATAAAATTACTAAGTACAGCAAGTTTGACAGCTAAATAGAAAATCTGTTGTGGCCAGCACACGACCTCTCGCCTTAACACTGTAATTTGTGAATTTGGTTTTAGTTAGGCTTTCTTAAATTATAATTTTGCAATAAATTTACAAACATTTTGAAAATAATTTTATAGTTCTTAGTAGTTCTTAATTAGCTCTTTATTGATAAAAATTTAACTTTATTATTACCTTATTACATTATGTTCAGTTAATAATATTTACATTTCTTTTAAAATGGTGCCACAAACATTTTAGAAATTGTGCATACGTCTGTTCATCTGTCACATTGACATAGGTATTCATTTTTGTTTTTAATTTTTTCCTATATTATGATTTACAAATCGTGGTAGGTAAAATTATATATCTTTGAAAAATAATTTTCCTTTATTGGTAAGAGATATAGACAAGATGTTAAATAAATATTGTAAGATATAATTTGTTCTTTGAAATGTCGTATGACAAATTGTAGCTATAGCAGAATTTTCTATATTTTTTGCAAAAAATGTTAAAATGCTTCAAGAAAATACCATTTCCGGTTGGCAGATTTTTACCAAAATCTAATCAGCTCTTCATTAACATATACAAATGTATATTGCAAAATATTAGATACACACACACACACACACACACACACACACACACACACACACACACACACACACACACACACACACACACACACACACACACACACACACACACACACACACACACACACACACACACACACACACACACACACACACACACACACACACACACACACACACACACACACACACACACACACACACACACACACACACACACACACACACACACACACACACACACACACAGACATCATCGTGAAAATAGTCAAAATAGGTTCTAAAGGTGCTAAAACGTGCTTATTGACAAAAATCTTGACATCGAATTTTTTCACGATCTCTATACCTCTCTAGGCGAGAGGTAAAAAAGTATATTTTTGTATTTTTTGCTTTATAAATAGTAGGTATGTGCTATGTGGTGAACAAGAAAGTAAATAATCGTATGCATATCTAACACATTGTAACAACGCAATGTAGCAGTAACAGTGTAGTTAAAATGAAATAAAATTTATGATAAGTAGTTGTACTTAAAAGTAATTTAAGTAATTGTAACCGCAATATTTCTTCCTTAACTCTTGACATTTTGACCGAGTAGAGAATTAAATTACAATAAAAATTATTTATTAGGGCGTTTACTAGATTTATCTAATTAATTAAGTCGTTAAGCCTATAGAACCTTCCAAAAATATCAGCAATAAATCTACTAGTGCATGACTAACAAAAATAATTTCACAAAACGCATTTCTATAATTACCCTAATGTATTTTTATCACACCATGTTAGTGGAACGAGATTCTGGAAATAGTTTCACCCTTGAAGAAAGACCAGTGGTAAAAAACAAGCTTCGAAGGGTTCAAATGTAAATCAAGAACAAAATATTACTGTAAAAATATACAAATACATAACTAAGTAGGTAGCTAAGTACAGTGGTGTATAATCCTATGCCATAAAGGAAAAGGAAACACGCCGCAGACGAAAATTCAAGGACGAGTTCAAGGGCGACGGTTGTTTCAATAAAATATAAGTTTTTTCATAGAGTGGAAATTACAGATATTTTACTCCTTTTGTCCTTTTACGTGCTGAAATTAAAATAATTTTTTTTAAAATATATAAAATAAATATTATATTTAAGCATTTAATACGTGGTACATAAAATATAAATATAGGTACCTACCCATTCCAATTAACAAATAAATATAATAATTTTTAAAATTAGTACCTACTTTCTATGGCTCCATCTTGTAAAACTTCTCATTTTCCATTAAAAATGTGGCAGGGTGCCACCTGGGTCGTACTCGACTCGACTACAGCCCTGGGTTATATGTTTGTTTATTAGTAATACGTAAAGCCCGTTTTTTTTTTTATTACACTAAATCTTGTACAAGATATTGTTCAATTTTTGAAACAATCTAAATTGTGTAGTATCATACAGCAAATAGTGTGAAATATTACATTGCTTCGTAAATTGTCTGAAAAAATAGATAAGCTCGGCTGTCAAATTATTATTATATGCGAACTGCGCAGAATCACAAACTAAATATTATTGATAGGTTTATAAAATTATCTCAGTATTAAACAGAGTTCATAAAAAACAAATCAATTTATTGCTCAAGATATTATTCAATTTGTAGCGCAATTTCTTGTTCAATATTTAGTGTAGTGTAAAACGACCATTAGAACTGTTGCCTCGATTTTAATGCAATGCCGTCTCTTTAAAAATCATTATAATATTCTAGGACATACGTACATCAATATAGTATTATTTTTTAAAAAACAAAATGGCGACCATATAATTTTAAATCAGAAATTCGAGATAAGAACATTTGTTTGCTATAGTTCACGAAGTTATACAAAAAAATCCTAATACCAATTAAGAATTATATTTTAGTAGTCAAAAAGCTAGTTGACCAATATTTTAAAAATAATATTTTTACGAAACAAAAGTCCAAAAACCAGAAACTAGTTAAATTAACTAAAAAATTATCACAATGGGATCAAAATTATAATTTACCCTTAATCTTTAAAAGGGGTGGTTTTATTTTATTCTTGCTAGAATAAGTTTTGGAGTCATTTAGGGGTTATGTGAAGTAAAAGTTCGCATGAAAAAGATAAATCCACCGGCGGTACGGACAATAATAACACACGCGTCACTGGGCGTGGGGCGGCGGCAAGGGGTTGTAGATGGGGGCTTTAGGGGTAAGAACCACTTCCGTTGTGCTCGCGCACGTGCGAGCACAACTTGGCACGAATTCGGTATAATTCACGTCCAAATTGACGGACATAAATAAAATTCGTGATGCATACTGCATCAAATTTCGGCGACTGGTCGTAAGAATTGGGGTAGAGATATACTGGTTTGTTTATTAAATCGCATTGCGTGATGGGTTTCAATTTCTCCTTGGCATTTTCTGTAATTTTATTCAATTTAGTGTAGGCTTAACGACGACATTTGTATGCACCACTGATTTGACTAACAGTTTTGTGTACTGCTGACAGGATGTTTATACTCATAAAATTTTTATTTTCGGACGGAATTCATTACCTTGCCCTTACCCTACTTGGCTACTTGCTTACTCGTTTTATAACTAACTGAACAACGGCGAGTTCTCAGTTTAATACAAACAGATTAAGTGCCTTGTCAAGAGGAAATAAATAGTTTCAACAAAATGTAAATTACTGTAAACATATAAATAACACCAATCACAACATAGTTTCCTTGTAATGACAACTGAGAATCGTTAACAAGTTCGCGGGGTCGTTAAAACTAAATAATTTGAATCAGTTTTTACCTCCCGCCTCATATTCTATAAGAGAGGTAGGTATTGTGATGGGTCTAAATTTTCGAGTGTGAGTTTTTGGCAGATAAGCAAGTTTTAGGGTCTCTAGAATACGAATTACACATTTTTTAGATGATGTCTGTGTGTGTGTGTGCGTTCGTTCGTTCTTTCGTGCGTTTGTTCGTTTGTATGTAACAATTTTTTCGGAAACGATTAGTTCAAAAATATCAAACATTTAAATACCAAATTTTATATCTAAGGTTCAAATACGATTTTAAATAGACCAATAATTGTATTTTTATACCAATTCATAAATCGGAAGTAAGACTTTTCATATAGAGGAATACGATTTTTCTTAAATTATTTCGATAAATAAAGGTTTACTGGCTCTATTTCCAAGGTAGTAGGTTTTGTGTACAAATTAGAAGGCGGTAAGCAATATTAGACGGCAGTAAGAACTCTTGAAGCTGGCGGATAAGCACTAACCACTAGCACTAAACAACAACAAACTAAACTTAGATAACCAAAAATAAACATTATTTTCAAATTTATTTTTATTTTATCGATCGGGCAAAACATATTATACGCACCACGGACGTTATGTGCATTTTGTACCGGTATCGGATAATATTGGAAACCTCGACTACGTCTCGGTCTTCAAACATTATCTCCAACCGGTAAACTGCACATACCGCCCTTGGTACTTAATATTCTATAATTAATTCACGAATAAAAACCACCAATATTTGAAAATGATTCAAACTTATTTACGATAACCGCAGTGACAATAATGTACCTATAGTTGGTAGAATATTGTTTTCATGTTTGAGTGAATGATTAAAATAGAAGCTAAACTGATTTTTAATTTATGAAACTGAAATAAAATAATAGAGATACCTATTCATAATAAAGGTAAGAAATAAATATTGAAATGAAACCAAGTTACATAAATTATAAATTGGTAGGTATACCTGGTAATACTGTTATTCATAAAACGAATGATAGTACGTTATTTATAATGTTATCAAGCAACACACAGACAGTATACCGTTTAGGTGAAGTTAAACAACCGTCAAATTAATAGTGCAAATGCCTGAAATTTTACGAGCACCACTATAGATAATGATTCTCATACTATAACTGTTTGTTTATTCTGTCTCAAGTTAACAACATTAGTCACCGGTGAATCTACAACTTGAACCTCGTTGAAATCGATTTTCCCACCAAAACTCCTAACTGCACATGCCCTAATCCAGTCGGTAAACAGCCCTTAAACAACCAACACACACAGCCCTTCATATGTTGGAGACACTAATACCTTCCATAGTCTGCTTTCAAGTGCAGTTTGTTTCATCTTTACGGATTCGTCCGAATGAAAAAATATTTGACGTTGTTCCTAACCGTTGTGCTACATATTTACCATTCTATTTTTACCACTTCAACTTTTACCGCAGCATTTTTACCACCATTCTTTTTTACCGCTATCCTGTTTTACCGTTAACCCATTTTGTACCACTCAATTTTTACCACTCCAACTTGTACCTCTGCATTTGTACCACTATAATTTTTACCGCTATTTCGTTTTACCACAAATACATTTTTATCACTCCGTTTTTACCATTACAACTTTTACCACCATACTTTTTTACCGCTATTCCGTTTAACCATTAATAATTTGTGGGGTTATAGTACGGTTTTGTTAGTGTAGTAAATACCAAAACCAAAACAATGGGGGTTTCCATGGCTACGAGTTTTAAAGAAATACTTATTGGATATCAATTATTATCAGCAAATATAAATTATAGGAAAGTGATAATAATTATTGTAAATTTTGATAGATTTATTACCTTTTTATCAAAATGAAAATGTAACTCTTTTGAAACGTGAATTAAAATGCGCCATGTGTGACGTAGACAACATTGAAACCAAACCGAGAGTGGATTTGTTCGTGTAAGGTCGTTTTTTGTCGTTTTGACTACGGAATAGACGACGGACCTATGTTGAATTAAGGTAAGATCTACGTATTGTAATCAGCCCTTGTCAGTGCGATGAACGTAGGTTCTCAGGGCCGGTGACATCACATTTATCCTTTATAAGAGTGTGATATAGAATTTTGAAGATTATTTAAAGAATATATTATGAATTATAGTTAACGCTAATATGCATAAAAATGTTATGTCATACATTAGGTAATTATTTTCATTATTCAAAGTACTTTCTATTCGGAAAAATAGCTCTATTGAAAAATTGCTAATTTTCATGTGTCACTTTTCTATCGAAAGAGTGAATAATTATTTCACTTGGACGAATAAGGGAAGATGGATCTGAAAGCCACCCCGCTTTTTGGTATGTCGCGTGTGGCAATTGTTTCCGCTGCCACCCCGCTTTTTTAATTCGATTTATGAATTGATGTCCGTTTGATGTTGTTTGTGTGAAAGGGACCCTGTGTGGTTGTGTTTTTATGTAATGACGCAAACAATGTGTGGATGATGTAAAGTTAGGATGGTGTTATGCTATTTTTCGGTTTGGTGAATTTAATTATAAAGTTTTTTCGAATATTAAATTTGTAAAAGTTTTAATGCAAAATGTATTCAGGATTCAGTGGGTTTGTTTTTGTATTATTTGTTTTTTTTACATTATGATACATTTATGCTGTATAATTATAAAAAACTCTATAGGTATTAAATTTTATTCTATTTACATTCACCTAAAAATTTTAATGCAATATAAAAAATATTCCGAAATAAATTAATTAAATTCGTAGGGTAGAAAGAAACATACCTGACTGATATTATATTTTTAAACCATGTCTTATATGTTTGTGTAAGAAAAAATTATTTATATTATCGGAAATTATTACTAAAGTAGAAAATTTATGTTACGAATACTTTAAATTCTTGGAATTAGTTTTTTGCAAGTTTTTAATAATTCTTTTTTATTATATCTATGCATTTCCAATATAACTTTCTGCAAATCTCATTGTTCTTTCCAAATTATACAGGCTGGTTTTAGGTTTTGAAGTTAATGTCATAAATTTAAGGTTAAGTAGTATGACCTGTCTAGATTACGACACAGAAAGAATTTTTGTTTAAATCGCAAAATTAATTTCCATATATCATAAGTCAAAATTTTTTCGTTGCCATTGCCACTGGGCGGAGTAATTATTGTTTCATTAAAAATAATTATATTTTGTTTGTTTATTTTACTAGTATTACCTACGTAATTTAAAATGTTGATAACCTACTTCTATTGTTTCATAGGAAAACGAATCCAATGTAGTACCTACTACAAAAAATGCTACAGGTAAACTACCCTTAATTTTTCGAATTTAAAAAAAATCTTTCTGTTCCGTAATCTAAACATGTGATACTACTCACCCTTAAATTTATGACATTAATTTCAAAACCACCCTATAAAGGTAATAATTTTTGGAGTGCATATATCTTTCTGCAATTAATTCAATAATTCTTTTACAGTTTCATATATTCTAAGAATTTCCTACAAGTCTTTAGCAATTTATATAATTTCTAATAAATAATTGCAAGGTCCTATACTTTATATAATCTTTGTGAATCCTAGTTTTCCTTGCCACATCTAAAATTCTTTCTCAGTCATTAAATTTTTTTCTAAAACTATAAGAAGGTAGCTGAATTAATGTTGTTTAAAAATGAAGTGAAGTGTAAAATAAATATCGTAACTTATTTACATAGAAAACTGCAGAAAACTAGCAGTAATGCTATAAAATCGATGGGATTGGATGCAAATTAAAACCTCTTCGGTCGTACCTGTTATTATTGCAGTAGATTTGATTTAACTCTTTAGAAAAACAGCACGGCTGCAAGTTTGCAGCTGCGGTGAATTCAACTCCGCGTATAAACAATAAGACACTCAGACTCAGCCTTATTTGATTTGCAGCAACGGATAGTGGCGCTACCTTCGGAAATAAAAACGCGCAACTCCATAAATAACATTTACTCGGATTTAAAAACCGGAATGAAAAATCTAAAACAGTATATTTTTCTTTCAGGACTCGCATTCAACACGTTAATCATTTTCGTCCGAGCATTTTTATCTCTTTACTTTGTGCGAAAATATATGATGATTATGAACTGTAAGTACCGACGTACAAACAAATTTTAATTTTTATGGGGGCATCGTTTAACGATGACTAATGACGGTGGAGCGAGGGGTAAATGCGAGTTTGTTTAATACTACCAGCCCATAGGCGCGCAAAACAAAATATCAAACAAAATTTGAATAATAATTGCAGCTATACATAATATTTATAAAATTCAGAGAGAAATAAAAACGAATCGAAAATTTTGTCAAATGAAACATTATTTTAACTACGACCATTCAATCATACATTTATTATGTAGGTAACTAGTAAGATAAAACCATTCATAAAACACTCTGTTGTATTATGAATTCATAATTCAACACTATTGTATTATGAGTCCATTATTCAACACTATTTTTCACTGTCATCACATTAAAATATGAGGTTAGGTTTATATTTGAACGAATAAAAATTTGTAAAGAAACGTTTAATTTAAAAATGAAATTTTATTCCTTTTTTAACAAAATAATTTTTAATAAACATTCAAGTTTATGAATTGTAAGAAGCATTATTTCTAAATTAATGTCCTGCTGAAGCCTATAAATAAATGGTAGCTTAGGACTGCCATCTCCAAACTCCTTGGTTTCTTCCAATCAATGATTAACTACAGTGCGGATTATAATATGCATTTGCATATATTGTATTATTGTGCATCTTAGTATGTTTTTTTTTTACAAAATTTTGCATTTCATACAAAAATAGATCAAAATATGGTATAATTTTTTTGCTTGTTTTGCATATTTCAATATTTTTTACATATATTTATATAAATCCGCACACTAATTATAACTAAAATATTAATCAGGTTTTTTTATTCAATAGAGTATATTTGAGACAACTTATTTCCCTTAGATGATATAACCAATAAATGTCTGAAATGACAAAATGACATACATCAAATCAAAACAAAAATTAATTTAGCGGCGGCGATTGGTGCAGTGACTTTGGTTCTAAAATATTTCAATCTCTCTTAGTTCTAATGGTTGGAAGTTCCTTTCATCTAGTATGTAAGCTAATATCTAAGTTATTTATTTTATTTTATTATGTATTTTATTTATAATATAGAAATTGGGCTTTTGAGCACTGGGGATAGTTGAATAAAACTGAAACGTTTGTATTTTAAGTATATCATTCGACAATCCTTTGAACTTTATTCAACTTATAGAAATTTCTTTAGCGATTTCCGAATAATATCTAAAAAGAAAAATTGAGAATGTAGGTACTCCAAATCGTTTTTTTCGTAAACGCTACGAGCAGCAAACAACTGCAAATATAGGAATATTTTCTGTGAGAAAGAGTGAAATTTTCTCGTTCTCCGGCACTGGTGAATCCACTAGTGACACGTTTCTGAGCGCGTCGTATCCCCGAGAGGATCTGACAAATGTTGTCATTTAAAGGAAAAAATTCAGGGCAAGGTGATGGCGGTAATGAAAAGAAAAGAGGATTAGGTTAATGGTGCGCAGTAAAAATGAATAATAAACATAAATTTCCTTTTTGTTCGGACTTGAAATTTTACTAAGATAATTCACTTCATTCAAAACATGCCACTTTGTGGCATTCTTCCGGAAAAATAAGCTCGAGGCGGACACTTTTGACGGGGCTCACGCTACCATTGCATTCCTCTTCGCGTCCCTACTCCTTTCTCTAAACCTAGAAGACGTTTAATATTACAGATTTTTATGATAAGAATGTCTTCGTCTACAAAGAATTTTCAAACTATGAACAACAGAATTTATGTATTATAAATTACTTTCAAACATTTTTTATTTAAGTTTTTCAAATTTTTTCGGAAATTTGTTTGCGTTGTAAAAGTTAAACATATATTTATAGCTGGGAATATGAAATTCCTACAGAGACTTATAACCCTTGATATTGAATTTTTTTTATTTGTTTATAAAATAAATTTCATGACATAGTAAAGAAAATATATTTTTAAACAACATTGTATGTTTCTATATAGGGTGTTTCATAAATTCGAGTACATACGTTAATGGTACCTATATAATGTTTGATATGCTGATTACGAATGAAAAAGAATTTTTTTTAAATTAGAAAAATTAAGGGTTGTTTACCTACAACATTTTTGTAGTACTGCACAAGATTCGTTTTCCTATTAAATAAATACAAACAATAGAAGTAGGTAATGAACATCTTAAATTACATAATACTAATAAAATAACAAACGAAATTTAATTATTTTTAATAAAACAATAATTACTCCACCTAGTGGCAGTGGTTACGAAAAGTTTTTGACTTGGAAACATGGAAATTAATTTTGCTATTTTAAGAAAAATTCGTTTTTATTCGTAATCAGCATATCAAACAACATATACCCTTAACGTATGTACCGGAAGTTATGAAACATCCTGTATTTCGTTGGTGTCGTGCTAAGACGTAGATTTAACAAAAGTGATCCCACTTAAAAGATTCACATTAAGCAAAATTTAAAATAATCATCATTTATGAAGTTTTTAAAGTGCGAATAATTCCGAGTGAGAAAAATAAAAGAGCTTGTAGCTATGAGAAGAACACCTTAAAAGATGTGAATCAATGTGGCCAGAATATTTGCCGAAAAATGATTGCTGGTTGAGCTTGAACGTTTAAATAGATTACGTTGTATTTTCTTGACTGGAACAATTGTAGGATAGAAAAGAAATACTTTGGATTCAGTCAATCGGTATCTTATAAATTTGTTTGTATCTGGTATCATTAAAGTATGTACTTATAATTTAGTATTTCGGTATCTTGTAGTCCATGATCGTTTAACATTTTTTGTTACTACGTAAAATTTAAATGATTATGACATGACAGTTACAGTGACAATAGTAAAATATCGTTTATATCTTCTTCTGCAGTTTAAATAAAATGACTAAAATATATTTGTGAGTAGTGGTACCTATATACTTATTATAATAAGTAAAAATAATTAAGTAAGTATGGCGGGAGGTCTTGTGCTGGCCACATCAGAGTGTTTATCTAACATTTATTTATTTATTTATTGAATTATGTTTCATCAACCATTTATTTTGTTATTTATTTCAACATGATTGCTATTTTTAAATTATTACCCAACTCGTGAAAAAAGCTTAGGTGAAGCTAAAACTGGTAGAGTGGATTAATTTTTAATAAGTTGACTGAATCTAAAGTATTTATTTTATTTTCTATCCGTTTAAATAGATACCAACATAGAGACAATTAGTAATGTATTTTTGTTTTGCGGGGTTCGTGCCCACTCTTTTAAGGGAAATTTTTAATAATCTCTAAAACATTCCGATAAATAAGGATTGTCCAAAAATATTTGGAAACTGGCAGTTTCAAACTGTTTTCCCAATACTACACTTCGTAATAGAATCTCACGCTTGGTTTTCATTTCGACAAAAAGCTAATAAGATTGCTTTATTTATATCCAAAGAGGGAATAATGGACTCTTTACAAAATCATTTTATTTCCGCGTCGAAAGGAACAAATATAACGTCTCTTTAGAAACAATGTTCGCAACTGACTCATACACTTCTGTACGTAACCTACCATTCATGTGAAAACTTATGTAGGATACATACACTCTACATCTCCATTCGCCTCAATACGAAGTGCCGAATCGGAATCGATAAGCGAGTTATAGAATCTTTATCCTTTGCAGTACATGAGTACGTCGGATTGCAGTATCTCGAATTGCACAAACGAATAACCCCGAAGAATAGAATAAAGGGGTTATACGAGAAGATTCGGTATGAGGTAATTTGAAATTTAAGATTGTTTTGCTTCACTTTAAAAGTTTATGGATGTACCGATATACTAGAACTAGAACATAAAGTTTTTAGAGCGGAAGGAAGTCGTTTCTTTATCTAAAATTTAAAATGCTCCAATAGTTTTTGAATTCAGAGATGATATAGATACTTGTACAATTAGCTCTGAGTCTAAATAATAAAAACTTATTTTAATAACAAGTAAATTATATGGCTAAACTAATGGAGCGAATAAAAATAAATAAAAATAAAATAGGTACGTTAGGTTTTGAGATGAAAGAAGTCTGAAAAAGATCGTCGTGAAACAGTACGAAGTAAGATATTGTCATTCAGTAATAATAATAATAATAATAGTTATTTATATTACAAGTGGGATAATAACATTATTACAGCAATCGAATGTGAAGAATTGCACGGCGAGGTCGTAGACTGATTCGTGTAATCACATGAGTGCTGTAATATATGCTTCCACTTGTGATATGCAAAACTTTATCCACGACTGCTCAAAATTAATAAAAATTGATATTTTTCTTTAAACGTCAGATTTGAAATTAAATAATTATATATTTTAATAATTGATAGAAGTCAGATTCTATAATTTTGATTTAAAATCAAAGCAACAGGTTACATACAATTTGTTTGACAGCAGGACATTCTGTCAGTTTTGTATACAAACAAATTCTTAATTTGTAAGTTTATACGTGATATTGATTTATTATTCGTTTATAAATTATTTGTTATGGGACAATATTGCAAAATTGATTTATTAAAAGAATATTTAAGGAATAAATAGGTAGACAAGTATATTATTATAAATATGCGATAAGTAATAGACAAAAGCACATCATATAATTTCACTAGTGAGGTAATATAACTAATTACCTCACTCAAATGATAAAAATAATATAACTGTTATATCACTGGTGTGGATAAATGAACTTACGTTACAATAACAGTGTTGAGAGGAACGAGCAACGCTCGTAACTTACTCGAAACAATATGAATTTTTGAAAGAACGTGTTCAATCCATATTTACTGCATACCATTAAACAATACAAGTACGACTAATATAAATATATACGCCGTTTGTTTATTAGTTCATGATACAGATGACCTTTATTAGACTTCTTTCATCTCACAAACTATCAATATGTGAGCAACTGTGATTCTGACAACTTAACTTCGAATTCTGTTACAAACAAAACTTTATTGTTTACTTCCACTAACAACCTTGAGTACCAATGAGTTGATGTAAAAGATATAAAAATTGTTTCCATTTCAAAGCTACATTATGTTGCCATTACCTTTTGCTTTGGTTCATTTATTACTAAAATAAGCTTTAATACTTCATCCTTCAATTCTGTCCTGTTCTGTTAGAGAACACTAACAGAGTTTACAGTCAATCCTGGATTATTTATAATTATGTCAAATATGGAGTATTACTCAGTATCCTATTATAATCGCCAAGCTATACCAAACATCCTATAGGCACAAGGGACAATACTCGACACTCCACCATTATTATGACAGAAGATAGACTGATCTGCTGCTGTACCATGCTTTGATGATAAGTAGCCCACTTTGCATATTAATAATCAAATAGATAATTCCACACTAGGTTCAATAATTGGATAATCAATGATAATCTTATAGACTTTTCGAGGATTTATTTACCTTCTCTCTTTAGGCATCTAGTACGCTCTTTCTATCTTGGACACATAGCGAACACATAGAAGACACACATGCAACAGTAAGATAAACTCTGTGTGTTGCTTGTGAAATAGAGGCGCCGCTATTTTGTGGCTTTTATATATAAGTAAAGAATTTTGACACCACAAACGTTTTACATGGTCTTCATTTTGCTTTTGTTGCCTATTTGTGTCTTCTATATATCCGCTATGTGTCCATGTGTCAAAAGAGCTTCATGGATTAAAAATAGTGTGATATACAATCCCTGTACTCCATGGAAGCCCACACTGAATTAATTAAAATGTTATTTCATCTAAGAAATATTTAGTTTTATTAAAAAAAACTTGTATTTTGTTAGGATCATTTTGCACTTCGCACTACATAAATAAAATCGTGTAAACTCATGTTTTCCAATTCCAACGCAATAGTTTATTTTTATAAATTACCATATTCTGGCAAATAGAACTTTACCATATCCAAAATATTTCCTTGTAAAATTTATTAACTATTTATATTTATATTTATAAAATGGCAACTTGGCAACAACTCATTCGAATTCGAACGTTAATACTCTCTTGTGGCTCATAGTAAATTTTCCTTCTCGAAATTAATTTTCTTCTTGAATAATATACCTTACCTAAGTAGATACTATTTATAGTTATTTAACTAACTAGTGTGGTAATGAAATTGATTAACAATTGACACATAAACATAAATTAATTAGTTACAATATTTTTCCGTTAATCTTATTTTATTCCATGACAAATATGTTGGGTTTGATTAACTGCCAAAATCATTTTGTTTCATTCTGTTTAGCATTTTTCTACAACTTAGCGCTAGCTTACTATTATTCAAAAAACAGTTCTTTAATAAAAAGCATGCATTAATAAGAGTCATTAAAATATGATTTTTTACAGAATGATACTCATAAATAAACGATCAACTGAAAAATAATTTATAATATAAAAATAATTTATAATATAAAAGAGTCACTGTTGGACTCTTGGGGTGTGTAAACACTCCAAAGAAACAATTTAGTTTTAAGTAAAATTTATCATGTAACTCAATTAACAATTTAATTTATCAACACCGCTTGAAAATGACCAAGACTATAGTCGACACGTCGCATATACTATAACTTGATGTAAAATGAAACCAGTCATCCAATTAAAAAGGAATTATTTCATATTTCCAACCTCAATATAAAAAGAACAATAACTAAATATAATTTGATATTCAATTTTGGTCAGTTTTGACGTTTTGTAAATTTAATTCCTACAGTCAACAAATTAATTTATTTCTATCTATACATCCATTTTAAAATAATAACCGTCATTTTCTCAACACTTTTCTTCAGTCTCGTCTTCACATCCGAAGAATAATCCTCAAAAGAGAATTTATTCATAGAGCCTCACCGTCTTCGCGATTCTATCTATCCACTAGTGTTGTGTGCAGTCACGTAACCGTTGCAGATTTTAAATTATTCCGCGACTGTTCTGTGGCGCCTCTAGCGGCTAGGGTTGTAATTATAGCGCTAGGGGGTTCGTGTAAACCTTAACACCAAGAGGGTAATTGTGATAACTGCGGAATGTTACAGGGTGAATAGATTTGGAGGTTGTGATTAAATGCAAATAGGTAGGTTGCAAGGTTGGATAAGAAAGGAGTGTATCTGATGAATTCAGAAATTTGTAAGAGCTTTTTAAACACAGAACGCAGTATTTTGTGAAGCTAATTTGCGCTTGTATAAAGAACTTGAACTTATGATTGTCTTTTCTTATGAAAATGAAATATTGTCATAGATATAAAAAAAATCTGATGTAGACAGCACAAAACCTTCCGACATACACTAATCTTTTTACTACTATACAAATATGTAGGTAGGTACTTACAAATATATTTTAGTCATTTAGTCAACTGTAGAACTGTAGAAGACATAATCTCGAAAATACTTTATTCGTATTCTATGGATCCTAAAACGTGCTTATCCACTAAAAACTCACACTTGAAAATTTTGACCCATCACAATACCTCCCTTATAGAATATGAGGCGGGAGGTAATAAATAGGGATGACATTTGTGAAATAGTTTTTCAGGACAAAGTTTGCCAGTATTAAATGGGGCCAGCATTGTTGAATGAAAAACTATATGATCTACAAATGTATTCCAAAATCATGTAACTACCTGCACCACTATAGATGCAATCGAAATTTATTGAAATACTGTAGGCGCTTGGTTATGTGAATACATCATTATATGAACCATCTACTAAAGTGAACAATTTAAATTTAATACATGAGGATCTATAGGATTATAGAGTACGTGAACAGCTCAACAGTGCCTAGTACAAAGTACAAATCTACTTGATACCTTGGTAGATAAACTGGAATTTCCCGAAGTATTAAAACATTGATTAGTTCAAGAATTCCATTTTCTATGTTTACTCGTATGTCTATGCGAAAGTAATAGTTTTGATCTTGATTATTTACTTGTATTGCGAAAATATAGAGATATTGCATTACTAAAATGGTTGAGTGCTAAGATAGTGCAAAAACAAATAACTGATTATCTTAATGTATTTTATAAACATGAATGCTTTTATTCATTTTTATTTATTTATTTATTTATTTATAAAGTAAGGCTGTTCAACAGGATTAAATCCCAATGACAGAACAGCACAAAATTACATGCTTTGAATATTATTAGATAGATATTTAAAATAGACTTTCTATTAAATGAATAATTGTATTTTATGAATTGCTCTGTTTCTTATTAGTTCATATAACAGAGCACCTTACTGTATAGTGTAGAATCAGTTGATTAGGAAAGAAAAATATTGAAAATGGCCCTCAAACCTCTTATTCTTATATTTTTCGAAAATCCAATAGTGAATAGTGCGTTATATTAAATATACGTACCTAAATACATACGATACATACATGTACAGAACTCCTTTTAAGTTTTACAACCCAACTTATGTGGCGGCTTCCCATAATCGTACTGAGTCGTTGGTATTTCTAGATAATATTATATTAACAAGTGTGTGCAGTTACTAGCCTTCAACTCACATGGTGGTTAGTGGAAAGTACACAACTGGATATGTGCAATGAGTACCTGATTAGATTCAAACCTGAATTGTCAGAACCAAAAACGATCTCGTTACGCACTCATTATCTACCAAAGTAGAGATAAATATTTTAGAAATATTATTATTTAATGCATACGAGTACGTATACAATAAACTAATTGCATTTGCTAGAGATAATATTCTCATAACTCGTAACAAAACCCTGTGACAATACATCTGCAGTTGAACGCAACTGAGTCATTCCACTCTTCACATATCTACATCTCCCTCAAATTCCTCCGAGTGCCCCTAATTCCCGGCAGGCAGGTGACGAACGGAAATGGCTTTTAAAATCATTACATGCTTTGTTGTTTTGCTGCAGCGCGAGCACGTAACACGACACACGACATACGCGGCGACGTGACGCGTATTGCACGACAGAATAGACAACGCGTGGAAGTGCACTCGTGTTCCGCTCTTCCAGCCCATTTTAGTAATGGCTCTATTTGTCGGCTTTTAGGCGAATAAAACTACTTAACTTGTGTTAAGTAATCACAACGGCAAGGGAAATTGGCAGGAGTTATCAGGTTTGTGCAGGAGTTCGGTAGGTAATTTGGACTGGGAGGACAAAGTGGACGAGGTTTTGAATTTTGCACTGCAATTAGTTAATAATAAATTTATAGATTTTTGCTTCTTATTGGAATAATTCAGTCTTACAAATTTTTAGTTAATTCTGTCCTCAATGTTTCTGTTTCTAAAAACGAACAAAACGAACATCCAAGAAAACTACAACGACGTATTTTTGCAAGATGAACATGACAGTTTGAAATAATTGTTTAATGTTGAGTAATTAAGGGTATATTTATTAAAAGAATACAAAAACCGAGTCAAATATGAAAGTTCTACTTATTTAGTTAAAAAAGTAATTTATTTGGTATCATTGTAAAACTGCTTGTCTAAACAAAAATCTGTTTCCTTAAATAACAAAATTGATTATCCACTAATGCTTGGTGTTTGAGGCTTTTAAACTACTGGCTAGTACCACCTAAATTGAGAAATTTATTAAGTGTTATTGTAGAACTATTTGCCTAGACAACGAAGTATAAAATATGAGAGATGGACAGGAGGGTACACTAGGGCGGATAAAGTGTGGCCTTTCTGTTTACGCTTTTAGAGAGAGACCGAAAATACAGACCAGTTTGGATCATACAGCATTTTATGACGATAAACAACGGTAACGATGGTAACGCACGGACCCAGTAATGATCTCTCCATTGCTAAGGTACGGAGTTTCCACTCCTATACAGGTTGGTGGAGGTGAAATGCGAACATAGGGAACATACATGACAATCGAAGTTTCATGCCAGGTATCTTGATATATTTTGTAGTAGTGTCACAAAACGAAGTAATATGAATTTGTGTGGCAAAAAGAGTAATCAATAACAAAAATAATAATAAAATCTAAAAGTGCATGTAAACCTTCTCGTTCTGCTCGTACACATCAGATTATTATGCAAAGAAAATATTTTAAAGAAAATAAAAATTTCAATAATATGACAGCTACTTTGACATTGACAGTACTTATTCCACGTATATCGAGATGCCTAGCATGATAACTCCATTGTCATATATTTCCCTATGTTCGCATTTCATCTCCACCAGCCTGTATATTATACTTCGTAGTCTATAGATCAAAGCTTAACATAACCAAAACTAATTATGCATTAATATTTAAATTACTTTTATATTAGTTGTAAAAGGCAGTCATTAATTATAATTTTATAAAACAAAAGTTTACTAATCACTATTTTAGTAAACAAATTTTCTGTTGTAAATACGACGTAATTGCTTTTTTATAATGTGGTTATTAGCCTTATTAGTAGGTAATAATGAACACATCTAAAAATAAATATATAAAAAGTGTATGTTTTTACATTGTATAAAATTTTCTGAAACGTCGTATTTTGAAAACAAAAAATATAACAGAACTAAACCTAAATGAATAAATAATTAAGTCTATTATGTATTTAGTACGTAACTCGTGCCTAATGCACACAGCTCAAAATAAAATTTGATTAGCGCAGATGAAATTTGTTAGACAAGTGTAAAATTTTAACAAGCACAATATGAATTTAGCAGCTGGGTAACAAGAATTTAATAACGTAAAAAGTCCGGTATGAATTTTTCACGTAACACGTGAACGTACAACGTACCTACCAGGATCTAATATTGCATGTAGGGATCCGCTACCGGCTGCAGAAAATTTATCAACGATTCAAATAAACAGTGCATAATTTCACTTAGTCCTCTGAATCGTTCACATTTCTAGCGGACGTAGTGCACAAAAAATTTAATCAAAAAACTAATAAAGCCCGAAATATCCGCATCATTCAACCGTTAAAATCCTACGTCCGAATCACTTTATGATTGCAGCCATTCAATAATTTTCGCGCTCTGTTTTATTAAACTGCTTCCGGTTTCAGCTGTCTGACATGGGGTAGCGCATAAGCGTTGTTTACTACAGCAACATGGCACAGCAGTAAGAAATGTTTTTAAAATATGCTTCTAAAAAAATTCTTACTACTAACACTTTTATGCAAACCGATAAAATTGATAAATTAAAATTTTTAGGTTATTTTCTTTACACGTCCAAAAGCATACAGAACTCACGGTCCTCAAACACAAATAGTGAAACTCGTATTGGTTGTATGTATTTTTGTTAACAGTCATGTTTTATTTTTGATTGCAATAATCCAATAGTCGCTGAGTTATGCGCGAAAACCCTCGAAATGCACTTTTAACACTCATAACTTTGTGTAAAATCAACGTAGGAACTTCGTTCTTTGAGTCCTGCACAGGAAATTGAACAAATTTTAGTGCCCTTTTGGTGAATCGTCAAAGTTGGTCATTTTTTCCATGTAAAAGCATTTTTTTTCACAGGGGTGCTTGAGGAGGGCGGAAGGGATGACGCTAAAGTGCATATTTATTTATTTATTTATTTATTTATTGAAACACCACTCAACAGGACGCATGTCCCAATTACAGAGGGTGTATAAATACATAGTAAGTAACAGTAAGAAAAATAACATAATAACATGGTATAATATTTTTACACATTGTACATAATCGGTTATAAGATATTGAACGAGCGAAGTATTTTTGATTTAAAGGACCTTAAGCTATCATGAAAAATGTCTAATTCTGCACATTTAGGGCAGATCTCATTGTATATAGAACATATACGTCGTATTGTACATTTTGCTTCATAGTTTACTTTTGCCAGAGGGGTATGGAAAAGAATCCTATGCCTAGGACTATTTGTGCGAGGAATATGAAAATTTATAAGTGAAAGTAGCTGGGAGTCATCAATATTATTATTTATGAAGTTAAAAAGAAATGTGCAAGATTGTAGGGTTCTTCGATCTTCAAGACGTATTATATTAAATTCTTTCAGGGCAATATCGTAGTGGAACTCAGATTGATACTGTACATTTTTATTTAGTTTGTACCAAGAGAATCGTAAGAATTTTCTTTGTATTGCCTCAATTGCCCTGATTGAATTTGTATATAGTGGGTTCCAGACTAGGAAACAATATTCCAGTTTGGCACGCACAAAGCAGTTGTATAAAGATATTAGAGTAAAAGCGTTACGAAAATTACGTGAGTTGCGAAAGATGAATCCTAAACTTCTATGAGATGATTTAACAATTTCGTTTGAATGAAAGTTGAAGTGGCATTTTGGATCAAAAGTGACCCCCAAATCTTTGCATCTCGTAATCCTAGTCAGGGTATTGTTTTCCATGGCATAATTATAGCGTATATGTTCTTTCTTCATAGAGTAAGTCATAACATTGCACTTTTTAATGTTGAAGAATAATTTTGTAGACGAAGACCAGGCTGCAATATTATCTATATCCTCTTGCAAAGCGGCACAATCTTGAACATTATTAATGATTTTATAGATTTTGATATCATCAGCATATGCATGACTTCAAAGTTTTTCGCCCTCGAAGATTCATCGAAATCGACTGAAAATACGTTATGTTATGACGATTTGAAAATTGGTGAAATTTCAAATCATTTCAAGTGTTACCCTTAATTGTGTTGACGAGTTTATTAACAGTTATTAATTAATTACAACGTAATATTTAATACTAAAACTACCCATTCAACCAGTGGCCCAAAACTGTTTCCATCACAAACTTTAAAAATTAATTTTCGAATTTTGAAAAAATTCGTTTTGTTCCGTGATCAGTACGTAACGTGTACCTCAAGTTAGTAAACAAAAGAACATTATTATAGACTGCAGGATGCTCGCTTCGCTCGGTTTATACTAAATTTGATTCTAGAGTTCATGCCAAATAGAAATGGGAATGAGATCCGATGCGCAGAAGACGCATTTGCGTTTGCTCCACCCTCCTTACTTGAACTGGCCAATGCTATTTCTTTGTACGCTGCTGGTGTGAGACAGAAGATGCGCGAGGAATGATTGACATTCCCATTTCTATTTGGCATGAACATTTATAGAGCTCTTTCGTTGTTCAATATCATTGTAGATGGTGGTGCAAAACATAAACACTTTACTACTATATCACTAAACATTGACAACATTGTTAATATTTTTTATAACTGAATGCTGTTTAATTATATATTGTGTTGTACCTTCGTATATAATGCTAATACACCACCGGGTAATTTTTTCCTGGATAATGAAACATTTATTTAGAAATTAAAACTCCGATGTTAGCCCTGGGAGTTGTACATATTTCATGGCGTATACTTGGCTGCGTATACAACTTAAAACTTAATAAGTTCGCGTATCTTGTGTCCTTATTCCTCTCTTTGTTGCTCCATAGCTTTATCCCTTTTTTGTATCTTGCTGTTTTTTATGCGGCGTTTTTTTCGGGCAGCCGTACATATTTTAATAACGTAATTTGTTTGCTGGAATATGTACAGGATATAAAGTTTGCGTAACGTAAGATTCTTGGAGATCAGATTCAGGATTATAATTATGTACTTTCTCCTAATTTGTGGAACTAGAATACCACTCAAATTTGTATTTTATAAGGGTGCTTCCGCTGTGGTGAATTATTGTACTACTTAATTAGATTCTAAAATTATCTTAGTAAATAATTAGATATATGAGAAGGTACAACGCAGGACAAGACTAGATATTAGGATATGCTTTAAAAAATTTCTCGATAGCATTTATCTTTCTTGTTTTTATATGTGTTTATTAATTTTTAAGTAAGCACCAAAACTTAGTTTCTTGATTATAAAACAATAATAGTAGGTATAACTACTAGACTTACATTTTTTATTATGGTATTGTTAAAAAAAATTACAATTGAACAAAAAACAAACTTCTATTACGTTTTTTAGAGAAGAACGCTAATGATCGACCAAGTTTTTGTTCTTTAATATTGCTCTTATTCACTGTACTGTACCATAAGTTATACTATGTTAGGAACTTAGGATATTATTCCTAACACGAATCCCGAATTTTCATTCTGACGAATTCAGCTTACCCCACCCTCCTTCTGCCAAAACGGTCAGATATTTCCGTCAGAGATAGATATAAGTACAAGTTGAAACTCCGCCTTTTTGTGACAATAGCATCAGTTACGCCGTAAAGTACGCAAGATTTGTTCAAAAATCATTCAAAATACAGCCGCAAGAACAAACTTACCAGCTTGAAATTTTGTATACTTCTAAATAAAGGTTGTGTACAGTCCGCTATCTCAGTAATATATCAATATTTAGGGTTTTGATACACTTAATTTATTGTCAAAAAGGGTGTATTTTTTAATGCAATTAAACATTTTTCCAGCATTGAAAAATGACTACTAATGACAGACTATTTTCATCTTTGATGCACATAACAGTGAAAATTTCATACTACATTATGTTGTAACATACAGTCAGGATTTGTTTCAGAAAAATAGCCTATTTTTCGAGTAGAATTATGTCCTCTTAATATGTCATGTAGGTACCTAAACATTTTATGTATGAAATATGCAAAATCTGACAAAACTTTAAGTTGTGTGATCTTAAGTAGTAAAACAGTATCAAGAATTTAAAATAAGAGCACAAAGACAACACATTATTTTCTATATTGGAATAAAATAAATAATGGGTGCAGAATTTAAAATTGTGAATATAGAAACTTTTTTTTAAGTTGAATGTTCTTGAGACAAAATTATTTCAGATTTTGTTTTTGAAGATATTAAATATAGCAAAACCTTTTTCATTCTTCTCCTTTCTCGCAGCAAGGCATTAAAAATTTTCAAATTTGTTACAAAATCAATTTATCCATCTCCTCCGGGCAATATAATTTTCAACTAAAATTTTAAAGAGAATAAAATAAAGCGAAACTCATCTTAACAAAGTAGGTAATAATATTCTTTGTAGAACGCTACAATCTTCTCAGCTTTTAAATTTTTAATAGAACTCAGAATTGAAATTTCCTAGTGTTATTTATCAGAGTCATGAGCATGTTTATGGGTAAACAGGGAATATTTCGCAATTTAAGGTGCGTCAGTGTTGCCAATATAACCGATTTTATGTTAGCAACCGTTTTATTAACGCAATAATATTCAGTAAATAATCTTGCTTTCGGTAGTAAAGAGCATCACTGTCGTGGGCGGCTTTACTGGGTAAGGTAATGTATCTTGGACAATATTTATAATACAACTTTAATCAACATTAAATTTATTACCGGAAACATGATAAGAAACCACCGCTTTTGATATCTCATATCTTCACTTCTCTTTTTAATTCCTACAAATTTTATTTCGCATTCCGAACCAAACTTGCAGACGGAATAAAATTCTGTAATGCCCATTACTGCTGGAATTCCTTCTTTTGATGTTTACCTACACTTTTATCATTGGATCAATAATATTTAGCACGATGATTAAGCCTGAGGAGGACTAACAAAAATTAGGAACTAAGAGTTCACATTAGAGTGTACATTAGAATAATTAATGGTGTAGGTATTCTTAGATTGTCTTGAAGAAAGGTTAGATAGCTTGTCATGTAATGTTATATTTTTTAAACCGACATTAGACATTTTAATCGAATCATACCAACTTTTCAAGAACCTTTTTAATAGTTATTTACGAACCAAATGCGGGAAGATTTGGATCCCACATGAGCGGATTTTTTGAAACACGAGCGGAGCGAGGGTTTCATTTACGCGAATGCTGGGATGGTGTCTTCCCGCAAGAGGTTTGTACAATGTTTTTTGTAACGAATAAAACTATAATCAAATACATTCAAGTTGTAGTTGTAGTCTGATCGTTAAATTTGAGGTTACGATGCTTTTTGTACTCACTACTACCGACAGATGGCGCGCTGCACACAAGTTTAATTTTAAATATTGGCGGTTTTCGGTGGTCTTCATTATTATAATTCCCGGAAGTAACACTTTATAAACTAAATTTTATTATTTTTAAGATGATTTTACTCTGAAATGTCTAGAAAGGCCAGTGTTATTGGCATTTTTTCCTGATTGACTGCACTGGGAAATTGACATTTCCGATTGTCAATTGCGTGTTTCATATGTCACTTCCTAGGTGATGAGTACAAAAAAGTATTTAACGACAATCCATTTTTAAAGTTAATACAAAAACTCGTTATGAATGTAATAAAATGTCTGCATCAAATGATTCATTCATAGGAAATTTCAAATCTAGAATTTTATATTCAGCATAAATGCAAACACATAAAGATGCAAATCTAGAAAAGTTATAGTTTAAACCGTGTATGTGGGACTTGAATACTGGGTTGCTTATTTAGTTCAGTTCAATCTTTTGTGTTGGATGAAGTGAACTAGTTTTCTAGATCTAGATTTGCATCTTCCTGTGTTTGCCTTTTTCTATGTTTGCATTTATGCCGATTCTAAAATTCCAGATTTGCATTTTCCTGTGATTACTGCAGGATTATATTACGTAATTGATTTTCTCGTGTATCTTTCTGTGTATGAATATAATTTTATTTTCTAGTGTTGAGTGACCACTCGAAATTATCTTTGTCTTAGTTATGAACTCTCTTTTCGTTTCGAATATCCGAGAAGGAAAATTTACTGGTTCTCGTCTCGAAATTCATCACTAGAATGAACGAGAAATTTCTCGTATCGGTGGAATTGACTGAGTAATTCTGTGATATTTTACAAATTAATAAATTTGTAAAATAAAAATTGCTTAAGGTAGGTAGATACCTGTATATCTACTATTAAAAGTAGAGTGGTACAATTTTAAGAAAGTAACTGAATCCAAAGACATTCTTTTCTATTCTTACAATTGTAAAGTTTTATATTTTATTAGACACAAAAAATGTGCTTACAAGTTTTCATATTTGTAATTTTAATTGTATAAAATGGAATTTCTATTTGGGTTCCAGATACCTATATTTTGTTAAGGTAATATTATTTTTAAAACCATTAACCAGAGTTTCAGAAATACTAATACCTACTTAATAAAAATAAACTATTCAGTGAAATAATTAAGACACTATCAAATTTTTTACGGCTTAATTTCGCCAACCACGACCTCCTAGATCCTTTATCGGCACTTTCACACATAAATTAATCGCGGGCGCGCGTACAGTGGCCACATTTCCATTATTAAACATTCATAATATAAAATAGATTGCAGTTGGCTTAGATTAACACTCACCCTTGCCCGGATTCTTTGCGTGTGTGCGTGTGATCGTACATTAGCGGTATTAACGTAGATTTAGGGGGGGGGGGGGTGTACACCACCGCATTGTGCGAAGTTTGGCCAGATGATAAGGGTACCGTGGGTTGATTTGTGTTCATGCGTTATTTATTCATTGTTTGCTGGGGAAGGATGTGATATAAGTAAATAACTTGATTTATTACCGCTGTGTAATGATTTTTTATTGATGAGAAAGTTAAATATGGTAAATAATACGGGTGGTTATGGGTTTGCAAATATTTTTTACATGCGGTTAATAGGATTAGAGTTATAGGGGGTGAACATAATATTGGTTTCAATGCTTTGAATTTATCTTTTATGGAACTAAAACTTGTATAGTACATAAATCTCACGACTATTTTTCACAAGAGGGGAAACGAAGCTATAAAAGAAACTAATCATTCAAGAAAAACTTTCGTTTCATCTATATTTGTAATTTAATTATTTTTCAAGTATTTGGGTTATAATAATTGGAATAATCGATTGGTGAAATATATTGAAGGATGTGAATATTCAGGAATGCAGTCTGTATGTTTTTATTTAATAAAAAACCGACGTTATGACACAACCTTGTGTCTTCATCAGGCTGACTACAAGTACAAACAGAGATAACAATATGGAAATTAAGCTAAGGTACAAATTACTTACATTAGTTGAAAGTTATGTTGTAAACATACAACAACTCCTTTCAACTAATGTAGGTAAGTAATTTGTACCTTAGCTTATGTACCATATTGTTATCTCTGTTTGTACTTGTAGTCACCCTGATGAAGACACAAGGGTGTGTCGAAACGTTGGTTTTTAGTTAAATAAAAACATACAGCCTGCATTCCTGAATATTCACATCCTTCAATTTGGGTTATAGTTAAAAGTAAGGGAAAAAACTAATCGTTCCAAAAAATTTGAAAATTGTTATTATTTTTCACGGGTCATTTTTTCTGTGGATATTTGTATAGTATAGTAGAGGCACGGAATCAAACGAGGTGGGGATTCAAAAGAAATGGTCTATAAATAGCTATGACACTATGACTATGATCTATGTCGTCATAAACAAAAATTTTACATGTAAAAATATTAGTTGATGACGATTATAGATAAAAAAATTCTTTTGAATCCCCACCTTCGAGGTGGCACCTCGTCTGAATCCGTGCCTCTACTATAACCAAAAACTAAATTAAAATTTCTTAATAAGCTTTATTTAATTAGTTCACTAAGTTTTTTAATTTTTTCATATAGGTATGGCCATTGTAGTAAGAAAAGAACTACTACGTAGATTTAAACAATTTACTATTTTTATTTGTGGTTGCGCCTTCTTATTGTTATTACTTTTGTAGATTAGATCTAAATCGTAATAGTAAAATATTTTATTTTACCAAATAATTAAGTATTCATTCTACTCTATTATGTATACTAGGATTTTCTTATCATACAACCTCGCATACAAGGTATATTTTGCAGACTTACATTAAACAAAGAATGCATTAAATTTCAAAATAATATGAGCCACTTGAAATTGTCGAAAAGTCCAAAACGACAGCGAATAATTATCTTGCTTATAAATCTTTTGTTTGTTGTAAATTTAGGAGGACAGAAACTGCAAAGACGAGTAAAATAACACCTTTGATTCAAGTATTCAAGAAGAATATTGTCAAACAAGTTCTTTATTCCAAAACAGAATTATCAAACAAGAGCACTTGAGCACAAGCAGAACTCCATCATTGTTGGAATTGTTCTCTTATTATTTTCAGCGGTAATGTACTTTCGGCTTTATTTTGAGCAGTCCGGAGACAAAATATTCTCCAGCCGCGTACTGAATTACAAGTTCTTGATTGATGTAACAGGAGATTTTCACAAAAAGGGTCATATTTCCTTAAGAGCTTTCGCCGCTTAAGAGGACAAACTTTTAAGTTCTAAGTACCACTTTCTTCAACTTTAATACGAATAAGTGAAATTGAAAAGTCGGATTCGTACAAAACGAACATAAAATTGATAATGCGCTGCGGTGGAATAGTTAATGCTGACGGACAGAAATCGACAAAGTTGGAAACAATGGAAATAAATTTTAATTATACCGGACACAGCGTTGAGTGTTCTTGCTCAAACATAAAGCATTATTTGCATTAACAACAGCGCGTCTCGCGAGAATATACCACTCCATAAACTGACTTAATTTTCTCCCCTTACATGGGGTGTAAAATTTATCAAGGATGATCAAATAAAATTTTCATGGACCTTATAAAATGTTACAATATTTTACAGCGGGTAATAATGCATTTGGCAGTTTGCGTGAATTGCTATTACAATAATAATAAATGAACATGTAATTAAATTTAACGTAATATCTTTAAAACGCATTTACTGTAATTTGAAGAGGGCGATCCCCTTTTGCTGAGTCATCTTTGATTAAAAGAAACTTTTCTTCAGCTCTCGGTTTTCGGACAAGGCAAGGAAAAACGACGAACCGTTTCCGAAAATTCCATTCGTTTGTAAGATTCCACCGAAATACATTACAATACAATAAATATATTAGAAATACAATTAACTTAATGAACTAGAGAAGGTACAATAATTAAATTAAATTATATGTGCTTTAGGCCACAATATCACTATATATTGACGTTGCACGAATAGGCATCTCCACCATAATCTAAATAAGGAATAAAAACATAAATTACAAGTCCAGTTATGACTAATACTGAAGAAAAAATGTTTTTAATTAATTTCATTTAAAAGATATACATTTTTTTAAGATTCCATGACGCAGATATTATAGAGCGTGGTTTGTTTCATATGGAACGTTGATATTGGCCGTAAAAATTTTCGCGCGATGAGAACTTATTTCACTTGTTCGATTTTATACTATCTACTGCTACAAAATAAGTTTTTTAGCATAACAAGACGACTTTTTGAATATAAAATAAATAAATAATTTGTTTTAAAGAAAATGTAACTACCATCTGTAATTATTACATTATTCGTGCTTATTTCACTTGTTTCAATTTATTTTATACTTTCTACTGCTACAAAATATGTTTTTTAGCATAACAAGACGACTAATTTATATAAAATAAATAAATAATTTGTTTTAAGAAAAATGTTAGTGAAACAAACTGATTGAGTGCCACTGGAGGTACCACCGACTTCACCAGTAAATACCAGACTTAAAAATCATATCTCCGCTTAATAAGCGGAATTTTTACATCGTGTTTTCACTAATCGTGGCCAAAATATTGCGATAGTTACCCTTTGTCGTACGACATTTGAAAGAACAAATTATATCTTACAATATTATTTATTTAACATCTTTTCTATATCTCTTTCCAATAAAGGAAAACTATTTTTCAAAAAAAGAGCAAATTAAAGAACTAAAGACTATAAAAAAAATTTCTAAAATTTTTTAATGAAATTTATTGCAATATTATAATTTAAGAAAGCTTACCCCAAATTCACATAAATTACAGTGTCAAGGCGGGAGGTTATATGTACTTATTCTATATTCGACTCGCAACCCTACCCGCAATGCGGATAACCCGCGGGTATCCGTGGGTACCCGACCCGATGCAGTTTCACTTTAGAAATTTAAAAATCTTTGTTTTACAGATATTAAATATATATCAACTAGCAATAACGTTTGTTTGATGTTTTATATTTTTACTTTCAAAACAAATTTATATTAAATCTCATTGTAAATTTTTCAGTAAAATAAAATAAATACAAAATTATATTTATCTGCATTTGTTTAATGTACGCTTTTCTACTGTTAATTAAATGAAGTACAATAATAAAAAATATAAAACATTAGCTTTATTTACAGAAAATTTTCCGCAAAAATAAATTTCCCTCGTATTCATTTCACCCCAACAAAAAATTCTTTCATTTCATGCATTTCCCCTCGAGTGTAACTATTGGCCGTGAAAAAGTAAAGTAAAAGAAACTTATTCATTTTCCCGCGCCATAACTAAACAGCACATCATTTTATTGCAAGTTCACTGCATCAAACTTTTACATTTTCATTTTATATCTGAAGAGGAGTTTTTGCTTCCCTCTTTGCGTCATTGACCACGAGAGGCAGCACTGTACAAGGAGCGGGGGAAGATACAAGGGGACCTCTAGTTCAGGGTAAGTGGATGCGAGGGGAATCTGAACCACCCTGTTGCACCGGGAGATTAGATCAGCAAAAAGCACAAGAACGAAAGCTCCATCATGTCATCATGTTTTAGAGAATTTTGTTCTCTTTTGTGGCTGCATGTATAAAAATTTTAAGAGCGAATTATGATGAAAGGAGTGCTGTACTGAGTTAATTAGGGTAGTTTTATATCATTTTTTGTAGGATTAAAGCTATTCTACTGCAATGGTCATAAAATGAGTCCTGCATTTACACTTGACCAGTGGAAAATAATGAAAATCGTTCCGAACTTAAAAGAAAAAAATATTATTGCAATTTTGATACCTTAAGAATGCGATTATTTGGACATCCAGCAATTCGAAAATTACTATGTTTCATACAATTTTGTATTTATTTATATGTGTACCATTATTAAGTATGTTTATGCTGTGTTTTAAAGTAGAACGTGTTCAACTTTTCAATTCAACCCCTCTAATAGTTCGTAATAAAATGATTAAAAAAATTATATCATTTTAAATAATGTAGACCTGTTTTATTTTAAGGCGACCTTACACGGTGCCAGTAACTTCTTCAAGTTAAATCCAGCACTGGATTTTAGTACTTGCTTAGCGTCTTAGCGTACTTAGGCAGATATTATAGCACTGATTTTAGGTACCATGTTTTGATTCTAGTCAAGTAAACAGAAATCAGTTCTAGTTACTGGTACAAGTGACAACTCACTAGTACTATCCTGTCAACTAAACCTGTGTACAAAGGATATTTTAGTAGTGTTTCCATTTTATTTAGATTTTGTGTAAAAATTTAATATATTTTTTGCACGATTGGTCTTTTTTATCAACTTACCGTGTTTGTTTTCAAAACGGTATGTTGTTCTTACCGGTTGCTAGACTAAACACAACGGTAAGTAGTTTTCTTACCGTTCCCTGTCCGGTATGTAAATTAAACATTTTTGTTTCAGCGATACTAATTATTATATATTGTTAATAATTGCATATTTTCAAACAAATTTTACTTACTCCAATCGTACAAAAAATGACGTAAGCATCAAGAACGGTCTTGATACCTCTTAATATACTAAAATATTTCGTTGAAGCATGCTGTTGCATTAAAAAATTATTGAATTATTAAAAACACAATTAGACAACTTCTCCCGTAACCCAATTAATTTCAAACTCAATAAAGATGTTATGTCACCCCTTCATGACCATGAATAAATAGAATTAGTAACACCTCCGCCGTCATCATTTCCCACAAAAGAATATTTAATTCAAAATTTTTCGTTGTAGACAATTTATTCTAAAAGTTATGTCTTTTCTTCGTGCTGCGCCTATCTCCTCCTATCCAAGGAGGAATGGAATCCATCCCGGTATCCGAGACGCAAACCGCTCTTGGCTCCCTCCGTCGGTAATGTAACTAACTACCTAACCAACCGTACGTGAGACGAATACCGGAGCCGCACCGCTGAATATACAATTCAATACACTTAAGAAGGGAGCCGGGGAGCGACCCCACAAACCTGCCCCACGTCCCCGCCCATGGAGCCTCTTTGTAGCTTCTTCGCCATGACCACCTCAGGAAAGAAAATTATCTGCTTAGTAAAAGATTAGGAGTACACGACGGGAATTTTTATTTTCATTAACGAGATTGTGAATAAATAGCGCGAGGTGGGTCATTTATTTTCGGACGCAAATAGTTTGCTACTAAGATATTGCTGAGAATTTTAGAGCAGCCGTTTGAATGATACTCGTGTTTTACTGAAGTTTTCCCCAGTTTTTGTAAATAAATTGGAAAATCTGAAGGTATTTTCATATAGGAAAAGAATTACGACTTTTAAATCATTTTTCTTACTCACTGAGATGATATAACAAATTAATCACTTATAATACCATAGTAGACGTAGTTATGTCGATTATTTTGTCTGGTAGTATTACGAATGTTCTTTGCGAATATTACTCGTGAACAACCTAACTACTAGTAGTATAAAATCATCAAGTCTACTCGTTTTGATTGGCTGTGAAATTAAAAATTCTGCATTTTATTGGTCTTTTTTGACAGATGATGTGAATAATCAACTAAATTTTTGATTGACAAAATTTTTGTTTTATGGTTATAACACCCTGTAGGCTAGGTACCTATTGCCTGTTTTGTTACTAAGTATTGTATTGTGTATTAATACTTTTTAAAATATAATATTTTTTCTACGATTTGTATTAAAAGTTGTTTTTTTATTATTTTGGTTACTTGAAAATGAACTGCAGATCAATGCTTTCTATGCAGACTTTTGCTTATAGTGAAGGACTGAACATATTTTTAAGACCGCTGCTTATAAAAATCTGTGCGAAATAAAAAATATTGCATTATGCACCTAGGGAGGAAAACTCGATTTTGCTCTCGCGGGTGAATTGACAGCACAAGACCGAATCGAGGGCTGCCGAAGGCAGCCCGAGAATTAGTTGAGTGCTGTCAATTCACCCGAGAGAGTAAAAGCGTTCCTCCCGAAGTGCATACGGTAATTTTTGTTACGAGTGCACAGAAAAATGAGCTGAAACGTACTTGTTTAGAGGTAGCAAAAACGCGTTTTGCTCCCTATAAACAAGCACGTTTCAGCTCATTTTGCGTGCACATGTAATAAAAAATAATTTATTAAGGTTTGGTTAAATTTATATTAATATAACAATTATTTCTAAATGTATTGTTCCTCTACATTTAAAATTTTAGTTTTCGTAGATTATGATGATTTAAAAAAATACAAAATTCCTATTTATTGCTAAAAAAAACTCAATTAATAGCTGTAGATTGCAAATCACTAGTCTCACTCTGTAAAAGCCTAGATTCAGGCCAAATAACTATTGACTCCTTGACATTCCAAATTTTCTTATTTTAGTAGATGTACGATTCCAGTTCAATATGAACTCATTATGTTAATAAATAACCTATACTTATACTTATTGTTGTAATAAAATAGTTAAATCATTCTAGTAAAAAAAAAACGTTAAAAACTTTTAAAAATATGTAAAGTGAATGTTGTTTCGAATCATATTTGAGATACCTTAGCAGAACTTGGAACCATGTTTGAAATTACTTTGTGTCTCACTTCTTGTCATTGGTGTTTATTTAAATTAAAAATATAATGTAAGTTACTAATAAAATAAAAATTAAAGGTTAGCAGAGGATCAAAGGTTATCTTTGACATGAAGTTAAAAGTAAATTATGATCTGCTATTATCCTTGTAATTTTTTGCTTCAAATTGCTCATTAGAATAAAGTACCATTTCTAATTTCTAAATGTTTAACCCGTCAGATATACAATTTTTTGCTCATAAACCTTTGCTAGCGAAATTACAGTATAATAACCCAAACAAACACAATTTTATCGCAGGTAAATGTACTCAAATATAATATAATATTTAACAGTGCCTTCTGTTTGTCTAAAACACGACAAAAACGAGGCACGCACCGCCGCGTGGCGTGTAGTTGTATCAAAATGTCCAAAAAAAACAGCGCGCATAGACAAATTAACCAACGAGGCCGGCAGAAGCGGTAGCGGTCGGTTGGGAATCCTGCTCTGCTGTGTGCTTGCGGTTTTTCATCCCCTAGGGACACAGTTTTGTTTTTGGTTATGAACATGCGCTGCTCGGAAAACAACCCTAAATGCGGGGAATTTTTTATGGGATCAAAATATGCGTAATGTGAATTTAGTCACGATCAGAAATCGGAGCTTGAAGAAAGCAAACACAATCGCAGGTTTTGCACTGAAAACACTGCCATTGATTCACGATGCATGATACTAATTTACAACAAAATCTCTAAATATTTAATTATTTTTTTAAAAGAAAAATCCAAAATAGTAATTTTTTTAGTTTCAAATCAGAAATGAAAAATAAGTGACATTGAAGCTAGAGTGAGTGACCAAGATGATCCTCTACCGCGCCAGAAATCAACCAGAAACATTGATTTCGCCCGCCAGTCCACAGCGTTTATAGTTTTGTCAAATATAACAATCTCCAGATATTGTTGAAGATAAAAGTACAATCTATAAAATGGTCGAAGCAGAATTTTAAAATTTTGCGTAAAATCAAAATATGTTAATTTGAATTTTGACAATTTTTGTAATTTTTTGAACATAAATATCTTTTATTTCAAAACGAATTTAAAAAATTCGATTGGTTATTTCGCAGATCCAAGCTTTGTTGACAACATATTAAAATTTTAAGTTAATTCACTTATAAATAAAAGCTATATAGGGGCGCACGAAAACCCTCTTTTTCACAAATATTGCAGTTTTTTACAAGTATGGGTCCCTAAATTATATTTTCCCCTCAAACATAAATTATTTGTTATTGTTATGTTTCACAATACAATAAGCGCTATAAAATAGCGTGCGAAATCAATGTTTTTGACTATTTACTGCCTTGGGTAGAGGATCAGCTTAAAAGGCTCCGGTATTTCGTAACACAGACAGGCGTTCGTAGTTTAATGCTAACATGATCAAGGTATACAATAAAGAAACGGGTAATTTACAAATAAATTCTTGTTGTCGTTTTTAAGCAGGAATTATGAGTAATTTTACCAAATTAATTTATGGCTTGACTATTTCACGAATGTCAAAATAATACAGTTTTAAGTGTCAACATTTTTAATATCAACAAAGGGTAACCATGGTTTTATCAAATTTTATCACTTGTAATATCCGAAGTGCATGGTTTATTATTAGAAAATTTTTTCGAGTGCAAGACGAGTAAACTGTATTGAAACGATGCACGACAATAAAATTTTCTAGATATTAATCCATGCCGAGGGATATTTCTATAAAGGGGCCATCCATAAATTACGTAACGCTCCTGGGGGAGGGGGGGTGTCCAAATTAACGTTACGCAGCGTTACGGAGGGGGTAGGGGAGATTGACGTGCGCGTTACGTAACGACGAAGTATAATTTTAAAAATTCATTATTTTAATTTTTATACAGATTTTACAAATTATTTTAAATTAATAATTTCGGTTAGTAATAATAATGTTCATTTTGTCAATATATTCATAATAATTGTTTATTTAATTATTTATTTAATGATTACAGGCAGTCATAGTATCTAAAAGTAGTTTTCTTTTATATTATAATTGTATACTTATTTGTTGAAAACACCTATTACATTCAAAATTAAAATAGTTGAAAATAGGGGGGTAGGTACTGCGTTACGTAATATTTAGGGGGGGGGGGTTGTGTTTGCGTTACGGGTGCGTTAAGAGGGGGGGAGGGGGTATCTAAAATAGTCAAAATTTGCGTTACGTAATTTATGGACGGCCCCAAAGGACTACAGAAATATTTCCGGAAATATAGCTTTTAGACAATATTTCCAGAAACAAATGCGATTTTCGCTGAAAGAATCTGCCTTCTTCGAAAAAATAAAGCATTCTATTAGGTCAAAACTGATGTGTGTAAAAAAAACGATGCAAAATGATAAGTAAAATAAATTTGATTCTAGTACTCACCAGTATTCAAGTTGTCGTCAACCCTGAAACAATTAAAAACTATTTTAAAATGTGTCACAAACAATAATTTATTAAAACAAATATGATATGTTTTTATAGGAAAACTTATAAAATGTATCATGTTCCGTCATAAAAGATAGTGCGGTGCGAAGTAATGAAAAAATCGTCGAGAATCACTTCGAGTCCAGCTGAGCCACCCACAAAACAGTTAACTTTTACAACACCGCAAAAAGCAATATCAAAAAGTGAGTTCAAACCACGTTTCTACAAATGTGCAATTTTGTAACAATTTTGCAATAGAAAATATTGTTTACGAGCGGCGTTTCTGCGATATTACCGAGCGAGAAGTACACATTTAGAAACCTGTGGATTTGCAGGACGACTTTTATTCCTGCGGCGTCCTGGACGCAGGATAATGGGCTACATTAGAGTCCTGCTGTCGTCTTTTATCACGCCAACTCGTAAAAATATTATTGACAATATAACTTTTATTTGTTTGTGAGATAGAAAACGAATCTTTGTGTTATTGTTTATTTTAAATATTTCAATCGTGTTTTGGTAACAGGTTTATTGTCAAATCTGTTTCTATTGATTTCATTTTTGCTTATTTATTTCGGAACAATAATTCTTGTTGTTTTAGTGGCTGCTACTATATTTAACCTGTTTATGCGACAGCCGATTTTTCAACGAAACAAATTAATGCATTAAAAATTATCCCTAAAATAATTTCAAATTACATTTTCACCAAGGGAAAAAATATATTAAACATTTTTTTCTGTGAAAATGAAATTATACAAATAAAAAGCTGTACATGCAAAATACAATTTCCTACTGTTTTATTAATAACTAACTCTAGTGGTCATTAAAGAATATCATGTGTGACGTTGTTTATAGTAACAAAAAGATTTGCCCCCATATTTACCAATCCCTATTTACCACCGTCCCTTTTTTACCACCGTAATTTTTTTACCAATCCATTTTTTACCAACATTATACTTTTACCAATCCATTTTTTACCACCGTCCCTTTTTACCACTAATTCTTTTTTACCATCAACGTATTTACCAACGTATTGTTTTACAAATTCATTTTACCACCGTCCCTATTTTTACCACTAATTCTTTTTACCACCAACATATTTACCAACGTGTTTTTTACCAATCCATTTTTACCACCGTCGCTTTTTAACAAAGCTAACAAAATCGTACTAAAGCCCCACAAACTCGGTTTTGGTATTACACTAACAAAGCTAACAAAACCGTACTAGAGCCCCACAAACTCGGTTTTTGTTTTTACTACTCTAACAAAGCTAACAAAACCGTACTAGAGCCCTACAAACTCGGTTTTGGTATTTGCTACACTAACAAAGCTAACAAAACCGTACTAGAGCCCCACAAATTCTGTTTTGGTATTTACTACACTAACAAAACCGTACTATAGCCCCACAAACTATTAATGGTAAAACAGAATAGCGGTAAAAAAGTATGGTGGTAAAAGTTGTAATGGTAAAAACGAAGTGGTAAAAATGTATTAGTGGTAAAACGAAATAGCGGTAAAAAGTATAGTGGTACAAATGCAGAGGTAAAAGTTGGAGTGGTAAAAATTGAGTGGTATAAAATGGGTTAACGGTAAAACAGGATAGCGATAAAAAAGAATGGTGGTAAAAATGCTGTGGTAAAAGTTGGAGTGGTAAAAATAGAATGGTAAATATGTAGCACAACGTAACAAAAATACATTTTTTATTTGTTTAATACTATTTAAACTGTGAATCAACTTTCATTTTACGTATAGGGCTAATAGCCGATGCAGATGCGTTATATTTTGATCTGTTCTTCCAACTCAGGTTCGAATACATTATTTGTTCATCAGCACAAAATTCTCCTGGTGGTACCTATATTTTGCACTTGCAATCATGAGTACCAATCTGTAAATTGGCGGCTGGTAACCGCACGCACGATACTACCAGTGGTTATTTCTGCGATAGAGTATCCGTCCATCATGCTAGCGGTTCCCAGTTCGATCCCAGCAACCGACAAAATACCTCTTTTGCTAAAATTAACCCAAAGCAAAACCAATTAATTAAACAAGTATAACTCCTACAAATCACACATCGACATGACTATGGCTACAATTCACAATCAGTCTAACTCTTCTCTATGCAGTGCACTAGCAATTACCAAATGGCTATTAAATATTAACCACGCGCGACACTAATCCAACTATCGCGAGCTTCGAGTTTTGTTGGTAAATTTTTGATCAGCCGATAGTGTACTAATTGTTGGGCAATGTTGTGGTCTAGTGTGAATCCGAGTGCACTGTGCACTGTGCACCGTGCGTTGTTTAATTCATATCCGTGCATCGGGCAAATTAACTGGTAAATGTGCTGGATAAACCTTTACTGCGGTTACTCTGTTGTTGGAAGAGGTAAAGAGACTGTTTTGATTTCATTGTCTGTTTTGTGGCTGTAATGAAATGTGGTATAAAAGGTGCTGAATTATGCAGAGAGGTTATTTTACTTATTGGATTACTGGTTCTAATTTATTAAAAGCAACTTAGCTTTTAAATGTTTTAATTTTAAACTCGCCTGTTACCTATCTTCGATGTGGCAACATACTGTTACATGTCGGTAACGAAACGTTATAGAAATATGTACAGAGTGATCATAAATGATTGACCGGTACGTGACTTGGTTAATTCAGTTTTTATCGAAACTTTGCTCCGCGGAAAATAAGTAGTAGTACTAATTTCTTGTCAAACGAACGTTACATTACGATAAATTTTGGAGTTTATCTTGTTTTGTGTCATTTTAGTAACTAGTAAGGTAGAATGCAAGTTAAAACACTATTAATAATTAGTATTCAAAGAAAACTGTAATTTTTGATATGTTAAAGTTAGTATAGTGAGCATAGTTTAATAGTAATTACATCGAGGTGGCAAAAATAAAATCAGAACTATTGGCATTACTGAATTAAGAATTGTGTTTTGTGTTGTACGTTTACATGACACTCATATTTTTTCTGTAACGCTATAGAGTTTTAACTGGAAATATATTAAATTTTACAATGGTATTTAAATATTAATCGTCTAATAATACAATTAAATTGATCGAAAAATAAGCGTCGCATGTAAATTCAATAATGCAACACACATTACATTTTTTTAAATTTAAATTAGTATACTATGTAAATCTAGTATTCCGTGGCGTCATTATCTAGTGACCAACATTGCTGACGTGACTCCTCTCCAAAAAAATTTTACTATATGTGGTACGGTCAATCATTTGTGATCACTCTAGTGAATTTATTTTAAGGAGAACCATGAGATTATTCATATACATGGTTGCGAATTTGACATCAATGTTTAGAGTGATCTTTCTAAAATGAAACAAAATCCAAGAGCTAGAGGCCAAACAGCTATGAAACCAGTGGCACTCAACATGTTTTCTTTAAGTAAACCACCCTTAATTTAACAAAGTTTTGAAAAATACTTTTTGTTCCGTTATCAGTAGAACGTGTTACATATAGGTACCCTTAAAGTTTGATCCATAAGTACAGAAACACCTTGTATAGTAAGTAAGTAGCTTGCAAATACCTACATGGTCTATTTTTAAAGCAACGTATACTATAATTAAATTGCCAAAATTATTTTATTAATTATTACTGCCCTTTTCATGTTATTGTACAGGTACCAAAATTTAAAAATCATCAGTATACTTAATAATATAATATTCTGCATTCATGAAAGAAATTTAATTAATAGCTGTTATTTGTAGGTTCCAGTTATTTTTGCTACTAATTATAGCAATTATTGTTGAAAGAGCAATATGTAATTTCATATTAATTAACTACAGTGAAACAATAACAAAGCGTGAAGGATATCATTTATAGTAAATCATTTTGGATTGAAACATTAATATGTGTCGGTTTATAATAGACATCAAAACATTATGTTTGAATAATAATATGTCACCAGTATCAGAATAATGATATTGTATTGGTTGAATTTCACAGCAAAAATTCGTGATAAATATACATTAGTGTTAACTCTCTGCTATTAAAATAATAGTTCGGTATATTGTCCCATTTTTCTATGTAAATTGTTTCTTTCGGAATATTAAAAAATAATGTCACACTAAATTTATATTATTACCCAAATTCTACATGCACAGTAAATAAACCTATTTAAATTCCAGGCGCTGTGCGCTTATAATATAAATTAAGTGAAAACATGACGTCTTGTATACGATATAATTTTAATTACTTTCGTATCTAGTGAGCTGACTGCCTGTAGTCACGCCTCAGGTTAGCCAACATAGTATAAAATCATAGAAAAACTAACCAAACACGCATGCATGCACCGACAAACCGTGCGTGTGAGAAAACAAGTGAAGATCAGAAGACAGGGGGGATTTTACGTACAAGAGGAAATTCATAATTATTTATAATTATATTTTCTTGTTGTTGCTCTTCACCCATAACAAAATTTCTGTCAAGTTTATTTTTCGAGCGGAATTATAACGCGTGTAATATGCTGCACAAAAACTAGGCATTATTTTAACTGTCCAACTTTTAAAATGTAAAATAAAATGTATCATGCTCTGACCACCGCAGCGACGTTTGTAGGAAATTTTCCAGTAAGTTTACATTAAATTACTAGCGTACCGCTTGCACAAATTATACAGGGTGATTCACAACTTCGTGCATATATTTTAATGACATTTTTGGAAAAATGAGATTTTTGTGTAGCTAGCTCCATCTATTTATCGCGCACCATCTACCATCTGAAATGATCTGCTAACTATAAAAATATTCCTTGTTTACTATATTAAGTAAAAACAATACCTGCTATCATCTCGCCTGTTGTAACTTATCACAATATCTGCTATCTCTCAGGTGTCATGTTAAAATTTAAAATCATAATGACTGCTTAGACGTGCTCTGTCGTAAATGATAATTTATTGAACTATGATTATAAAGGTTTAAATTTAGTTTTGTATTAGCAAAAAGTAAGTACAGTTTTCTTAATGTTTCGATATAAATATTTTTATCATATGTAGATAGCAGCTATTTCACGCATGTTTGCGGTGTATTTTGTTTGTCAAGCGCAAAACACTTTTTTTAAGTCTCCTGCAAAACTACATAATTTCACTTAGCAGGTATTGTCATATCGCCGACGATATAGTGCTCATCTCACGTATCACGGAACTGAAAGATTTCTTTCAAAATTCGCAATTTTACTTTCCAGTTTTGGACACTCTGTTTTCAAATGGAATTTGTTTCTTGCAAATACTGCCCTTAAATTTACAAGTACTATGCCATTAAAATATATGCACGAAGTTTTGAATCACCCTGTATAAATACATGCAGGTAAAGATTTATATATGAAGAGCAAAGAAGAAAATACTTGAAAATGAACAATTGCAGACCAGTGCTTCTTCGAAGACAGTTACTAATAGTGACGATCTGAAAATATTTTCAGACCACTGATTATACACACCTGGTCAGGAAATATTTGGCTAAAATATAATAATATTTCAATTTTCAATCAAAATTCTTTCTAAATTCAAGCTTATTTACATTTTTTGTTTGTTGTATTGTATTTCCATATTCAAAATTTAGCTTTCGTAGATATGCTGATATAGATGAAAAATTACAAAATTTCTGTTGATTGCTAATAAAAATCAATTAATCATAGAAAAAATGTTTTGTATAATTCTGACTGCAAGTAGGCTGTTCATTTATAAATAAAATAAATTCAAAATTAGTTATCAAATAGTCATAGGAAGATATTTGTTTGTTAATGAAAGGATTTTATAAAATCATGATTAAATTTACTTTCGATTTCAGAATTTATTCTAAAATTCTTTACTATTAAACAAAGTATAGATGTTATGTATTAAGGTTTTTTAGGTCAAATTTAACAAACTTGATCCCGTGGTATTTTTTTATATTGCTGCCAATTTATTTTGTTGATTTTCGACTAACAATCTCTTTTTTCTTCGTAGGAAAAGCTCCCGGCAGACACATCTATAACTTATACATTAGATACATTCAGTTAAGTCGAAGTCAACTTTCTTTCCTACACACTGTCATTCTCACGTATTCAATTACGTAACATTCGCATCTCCTGTGACACTTGGCTTTTTATTTATTTATATCGCCGAACACATAAGTGCTTCTTCGTTCGTAACACCTTCAAGCACTTGTAAAATTTTAATAACTTAAAGCTGAACTATCGCATACTACAGAAGAATTTAATATCTGTCATTATTGAGATAAAATAGCAAAAGGCGGAAGAGTGACGTTTATTGGTTTATTCAACAATTTCTGAAATATTAAGGAAAGTTTCCTGATAATTATCTGTCATCTAACCGGAATAGTATTAAAATGAAAGCAGTTATGGAAATATTAGAGTATAATTTATCTATCACGCCTTCTACTCAACTTGGATGTGGCAGCCTCACATATTGTGAGTTATTGGTAGAGATATTATACGGTGTGTTCGGTTATCAGTCGTCAAATCACGGATTACGGTCTCCTTACAACCTTAAAAGAATCTAATTTATACCAATTCAATAATTTGATTAGTGCAACGTTTACGAATTACGATTTTAATTAACAGATCTATTGATATTTTTATATTGTTTGTAAAGGATGGTGCAAACGTAATGTTATAATTTGAATTGGCTACCATTTTTTTGCCGCAAGTTGATGCATTGGGTCTCGATCATTGTTGGTTTCAACAGGACGGAGCAACCGTTCACACAGCTCTGGAAACTATGGAGATTTTGAGACACCAATTTCTAGGTCGAGGGATTTTTATTCATAAAAAAATTACAGCTGTTTTCGTACATTGAGACATAAACTATTACTTGATCAAAATTTATCGTTTTTCAAAATACATTTTCACGATTTTCTCGAAAACTGTACCACTTTCAAAAAATATGTACCTATACTTTTTATAGCAAATTTTGTGCTCTACAATTTGTTATTAACTGTTTTTTCGTAATATTACTCATTTACGAGATAAATATTAAAATCAATAGACGGCGGCCATTTTTTTAAAATGGCGGACGAAGCTCCAACCCAATCGATTGAGACTTTTAGTATGTTGTCGATAAAGGTACTGGAAAGGTGTACCTATATCAAAATCTAGCTTTCTACTAATTTTTTCCACTAAAAAATCTAATGTGACTGGACTATAGTGTTTTTTCTTTTATATATGCTAAAGTGTGTATTTTAAGTTGATGATTTGATAGTACTAAAAGTTTAATGACCCGTTTTCTCTTACACCAGTTTTATATTTAATGTTAATTGTAAATTTAAATCGAATGAGCAATATCAAACCTTGATATAGAAAATTATAAAATAAATAAAATGTGCATTTCAACAAATACGTATGAAAAAGGTGCAAGGTGTTCCAGTTTAAAAACTATTTTTAGCAAAAAGGAAGAGCACTCAATTTATAAGTACCATTTCACCCATGAAATGAGATTGCAAATCTGGTGTCTATAATTAAATAATCTTCTTTTCAACTAACTTCAAAACAAAAAACCAATTCTTCAGCCGTCTAACAAGGCTGTAATAGCATCTAATGATCTATGTCCACAAGCTGGTTAGCAACAATTACCGAATATCTAAGTCCCTGTAAGAATTACAGGGTGCGCGAGCAGGTGCAGTTCCATGGCAGCGCCGACGTCGATGTCTGGGTCTAGTTAGCTCTAGTGAGACGAGGGACAGCTACTCACGCAATTTCACCCAAATTATAGTGTTTATTCAATGGACAAGCTCACGACTCACAGGCCGTAATACGGACCTGTCAAACGCACTAAACTACCAGAGAAAAAAGTTTTTAGGGAGAGAAGAATTGTGGCGAACGGTTTCTGTCCCTAACGAGGGGATTCATTCATCGCAAAGTTTCTTGTATTCTTCGATGGTTGAAAAGTTTGCATATTACCTATTTTTATTTAAATAAAATATAATATTACGTTTAAAACATGTTCTAAAGATGTTTCTTTGCAATCCTAGAATTGATGTATTTAATTGCCACACACTCACACACACAAATTCGTACCTATTACCTATTTTATAATCTGAGACCGTGAAACACGTTTTAATGGAAAGTTAAATTTCCTTTTTTTGCTGCCCTGTCTTGATAATTGGCTCACTTCACTCGCATTAAACATAAATTTAGCAACTTCACTGAACTTGTGCCTATATAATAAACTTACAAATGGCAGTTTTTTCCGAATTCCTAGAATACTCTCGATTTTACTTTTTTCTATTCCATTCTTTCCCCCACTGTAACGTTTGCCAAAAACCAGCCCGAAACTGCGAAACTCGTACTTTACCGCATCCTAGCAATGCAATGTCATTTTGAAGTTGAAAAATACTGTAAAAATGTTTTCGTTGCGAGTAAACTGTTAGTTTATTATTGACTTCAAGATAAGGATTTTATAAACATTTAATAGAGATAGAATGGATCTACAAATGTACCTTTTTAAAATTTTAAAAATAAATTTCTATCAGGAGATATAAAACCTCGGATATAACCGTGTAAATTGTTAAATTCGAATTTTTTATGAATTTTTCGGATATTTTATAATCATGGACAATTTTAAAAGAGAACAACTTTTAATTGATCCTTTAAGTATATAATCCTTGTTGAAATACAATTTTAGTAATTTTGTACTGGTCACAAAACACTCGCTATACGTTAGTACGTTTTGTGCTGTATTTTAGGAATGTTGACGGCCCTCTTAAACTCAGAGAATTAAAACTTACAGAAATTTTTTGCAATGTAACAAATTGAATATTTCAGTAGGTTTCTAAAACCGACAATTTAATATTTTCGACGTTACCTATTTAACACTTTGAAAGTTTAAGTAACAAACTATCATTTATAGGTAAAGTAAGAACCAGATCTCTGTTTAAATAGCAATTTCATTGTTCTTCGTAGAATGAAATCGAACTTTAATGACATGAGAAATGTACTTACATTGTTTACTAAGGTATTGGAAATTTCATGAATTTAAGTGCTTGATAAAAATAATGATATAATAATATATAATATATAATAATGTAATAATCAAATATACCTAATAATTTTATAAAATGTCATCGCTTGGTCTCTTTTTGATAAACATATCAAATAAGTAACATAATATTCAAATATTTGAAGCAGAAAAATCACTAAGCTTTAACTACCTACCATTATTTGACTTCTTTTCTATTAAAACATATGTTAGCTAATTGATGAATGTATTTGGTATTTTGGTATTATGTAACTGTTTATATTTATTGGAGAGTAGTTTGTTGGCTAGAGTAGTTGTTGTGTAGCGTTCGTGGATGAATAAAGTAAATATCGATAATATCAGAAGTGGGATATACCTACGGCTTCACCATGCCTTCACCGCGATCACGGTCGTATAAACGAAAAAGATATACTAGTAGTGACAGTGATAGTTCTAGTTCCGATAGTTCTGTTAGATCATCATACCGCGGTCGCAAAAGTTGCTCGAAATCGTCAAAACGTCGTACAAAACATCCAAGAAAGAGACATAGTAGTCGCTCAGACGAGGCACTTAGTTCGGAAATAAGCAACTATACACCACCTATACGGAAGAAAATTTCACCAAAAGACGATCACAGCCATTGTTCGGCAAGTGCTAACCGTTCACAAAAAAGTGGAAATAATGTTGAACGATCTAGTATGAGTATTGAAAGTGAAATATTTAAGCTAGGGGGCGCTGAACAAAATAACTGTAAAAAATAAATACCCTCTGCCTATTATCGAAGAGCAAATAGATAGACTTAGCGGCTGCAAGTACTTCACAAGTTTAGATCTATCAAATGGTTATCATCAGATACCAATGAGTCCAGACTCAATCGAAAAAATCTGCTGTGGCCACCACACGACCTCTCGCCTAATTCTGCTTATTCTACTAATCTAATAAATAATTTTACTTACATTTTAATAGTTTCATCTTCATGTAATATGTAAACGATAATTTAAACCAATATGCAAGCAAAAGATGTCAACTGTACTGTCACTGTCATAATAATTCAAATTTTATGTAGAAACAAATTTCATATCATGGACAACAAGATAGAATATTAATTGTACTTTATTTTATTGTTAAATACTTCCAGATTCAGCAATTTGTATTTATAATTAACTGTACACATAGATAATCACAATTTCTTTTATTTTTAATTGCAAAAATTGTCATAAATAAATAATGTACCAATATATTTAAGGAAAACTTTTCCAAACTTCTAAAAGTACTACTTCCGATTTGCAGATTTCTACCAAAATGTTATCCGGTGTTAAGATACTTATCAAAACCTTAAATAAGAAATTTGGTTATAAACGGTTTGATACTTTTTAAGTTATCGTGGACGAAAAATCCTCGGTTCATACAAACACACAAACACACGAACACACAAACACACAAACACACAAACACACACACACACAGACATCATCGTAAAAATAGTAAATTCGTATTCTAGAGACCCTGAAACGTGCTTATCCACCAAAAACTCATACTCGAAAATTTTGACCCATTACAATACCTCTCTTATAGAATATGAGGCGAGAGGTAAAAACAGCCTTTGTCACCCCAGATGGGCATTACGAATATCTCCGTATGCCCTTTGGCCTTACAAACGCACCTGCCGTTTTCCAAGAAATGATAAATTCAATTTTGGGTTCACTCAGGTTCACAAAAGTCATAGTTTACCTAGATGATATTTTAATTCCATCAAAAACGGTGCAAGAAGGCTTAGACATACTTAGCGAAGTATTAACAATTTTAAAAAACAACGGATTAACTTTAAATTTATCTAAATGTTACTTCCTTCAAACGCAAATACATTATTTGGGATACGACATATCACATAATAAAATTAAACCGAGTCCAAGCAAAATCGAGGCAGTCCAAAAATTTCCTTACCCCAAAAATGTCCACCAATTGCGTCAATTCTTAGGCCTAATTGGGTATTTTCGGAAATTTATCCCGAAGTTTGCAAATAAAGCTCATGCTCTATCCAATTTATTGAAAAAGAATACTCCTTGGGAGTGGAATAAAAACCTGTCCAAAATCATTGATGAATTCAAATATTTGTTAATATCTAACCCCGTGCTAGCAATATTCAATAACAATTTAAAAACAATTGTTTACACCGACGCAAGTAGAGAAGGGCTTGGAGGTATCTTAGCCCAAAAATCCAATTTAGAAGAACACCCCGTAGCGTATTTTAGTGTTCAAACATCTAGCGCGGAAAAGAATTATCATTCATTCGAATTAGAATTGCTAGCCATTGTCAAAACTCTAGACAAATTTAGGTACTATCTATTAGGTAGGCATTTTACTATTATTACTGATTGTAACGCAGTACGCAGCGCGATACAGAAACAAAATGTGCTACCTAAAATCGCAAGATGGGTTCTTAGCCTACAAGAATTTAATTTCGACATTCAACATCGAGCTGGCAAACAAATGCAACATGTTGATGCGTTAAGTCGCAACCCAATTGCAGAGGAAACAAACTGCACTCCCTGTACAGAACAAATTATGATGATAAAAGAAAGTGATTGGATTGCTTCAATCCAAGCTCAAGATCCAGAAATCGTAAAGATTAAAAACATATTACTGTCAGGAGAGGCCGAGGCACACAAAGATATATTTCATAACTACGACTTACGCGCTGGTCGAGTATTTAGAATAACAGAATATGGTAGACGTTGGGTTGTCCCTAAAAATTGTTATTGGCAAATAATTAAAGCTAATCATGATGACGTAGGTCATTTTTCATTAGATAAAACTGTAACTCGAGTCAAACAAAGATTTTGGTTCCCCCACATGAGACATATTATAAAAAAGTATATAAAATCTTGTTTAAGTTGTCTTTACCACAAAATTCCCGGTGGAAAGAAACCTGGAATGCTACACTCAATTCCAAAATATGCAAGACCATTCCATACCTTACACATGGATCATTTAGGCCCCTTTTTAAAAACAAAAACTGGTAATAGTTACGTATTAGTCATTGTAGACGCATTCACAAAATTCACGTTCACAAAGGCCGTACCTAGCACAAAAAGCAAACACGTTATTAATGAACTAAGTAAAATCACTGAAATATTTGGCAATCCGCGCCGATTAATATCCGACGCAGGAAAAGCATTTACATCAAAAAAATTTAAAGAATTTTGTTCTCAAAAAGGAATTAGATTATTCATAAATGCAGTGGGCATGCCCAGAGCAAATGGACAAGTCGAACGATTTAATCGTACTGTACTTGACGCGATGGCCACTATGGGGTCACATATACCCACTGATGAATGGGATACTAATATGGATGCCATTCAGAAAGGAATCAATAGTACTGTCCACAAAACCACGAAAGTTACTCCTGCAGAAATCATGTTTGGTTATGCACTGAATGTCGATGGTGATCGGCTAAGACCTGATTCAGAAGAAGAATCAGTAGTAGACGTAACAGCTTTAAGGAAACAAGTACAAGAGAAACTAGAAGAAAACAGAGTAAAGCAAAACGAATTATTCAACAAAAAAAGATGCAAAGCGCCAACATTTAAAATAGGCGATGAAGTATTATGCAAAATATCAAGTCATCCAGGAGGTGAGGGACTAAGCAAAAAACTAGTCGAAAAGTATAAAGGCCCATTTCGAATTGTTGAAATATTAGAAAATGATCGATACAAGGTTAAAGAGGAAAAGTATTCGGACAGATCACAAATACCTTACGAAGGCGTAATATGTGTGGAACATCTGAAACCGTTTAACGCAATGGTTGACACATAATGATGTAAGTATAGCAAAGATAACCGAATGTTAGTTGTTGAAGGTTATAAAGTAAGACCGAGAGAACAATTTTGGTTCAGTTTGATAATGAATCGCTTAAATGCGGATGTCGAGTTAGGGAAGGCTAACTCGGCAATAATGGATCGCTTAAATGCGGATGTCGAGTTAGGGAAGGCTAACTCGGCAATGGATCGCTTAAATGCGGATGTCGAGTTAGGGAAGGCTAACTCGGCAATGGATAGCTTAAATGCGGATGTCGAGTTAGGGAAGGCTAACTCGGCAATGGATCGCTTAAATGCGGATGTCGAGTTAGGGAAGGCTAACTCGGCAATGGATAGCTTAAATGCGGATGTCGAGTTAGGGAAGGCTAACTCGGCAATGGATCGCTTAAATGCGGATGTCGAGTTAGGGAAGGCTAACTCGGCAATGGATAGCTTAAATGCGGATGTCGAGTTAGGGAAGGCTAACTCGGCAATGGATCGCTTAAATGCGGATGTCGAGTTAGGGAAGGCTAACTCGGCAATGGATAGCTTAAATGCGGATGTCGAGTTAGGGAAGGCTAACTCGGCAATGGATCGCTTAAATGCGGATGTCGAGTTAGGGAAGGCTAACTCGGCAATGGATAGCTTAAATGCGGATGTCGAGTTAGGGAAGGCTAACTCGGCAATGGATCGCTTAAATGCGGATGTCGAGTTAGGGAAGGCTAACTCGGCAATGGATAGCTTAAATGCGGATGTCGAGTTAGGGAAGGCTAACTCGGCAATGGATCGCTTAAATGCGGATGTCGAGTTAGGGAAGGCTAACTCGGCAATGGATAGCTTAAATGCGGATGTTGGTAACAAGTGCTTTCACAGCGGAAATGGCCAGTCCGCTGTGTTACGCCGTGGTTGCCAACAATGATTGAATACTGTACTCAAATAAATAGTTCGCAGATGCTTCAATTATATTGTTTCAGGTTGATAATTTCCTGGTAGTAGGACCAACGACGACGGTTAGGCGTTAAGGATCATGTTGAGGATGCGCTCGAGGACGAACGCATGTCAGGCTGGCCGAATGTTAGCTAATTGATGAATGTATTTGGTATTTTGGTATTATGTAACTGTTTATATTTATTGGAGAGTAGTTTGTTGGCTAGAGTAGTTGTTGTGTAGCGTTCGTGGATGAATAAAGTAAATATCGATAATACATAGAAAAGTCATTTTTAATTAATTAGTCAAGATTAACATAAAACACTGACTTAAAAAAGTATTTCGAGTCGGTATCAAATATTGTATGATGTTCTCGTATATATAAATTCAATGAATTTTCTTTTAATGGAAAAGATTTGTTTTTCTATAACTACGTTAATACAGACATTAAATATTCTGCATTTAAAACAGTTCACTACAAACAGTAGAACAAAGAGTAAATAACGTTACTGTCCAAATCAGGAGGGCGCAAAAGAGTTATCCAAAAAAACTTCCACAAAATGTTTCAAGTTTCCGAGACAAAACTGACACGTTTTTATTTACAAACTTTGTCAGAAAAACAAAATACTAACATCCGACTTGTTTTTTTCAGCCGCAAGCTGTGGTCACGGGACAGCCTAGCCGACAGCGGCTTCTACTACCACGTGATCTCCGGCCGCCATGTTTGGTCCACAGAGCCATCTATCGGCAGCGTCTGCGACGAGGAATCGGATTAATCGTAACCACAGAAGAAGTGACTTTAACCAGCGGTTTGTTAAGCGATGTCACCACGAATGAATTATTTATTTATATATAGGTAGTGAGAAAAGAGTGGATAATTATTTTATTCAATTGGACCAGGATGGACTTTTGGTGCTGTAACCAAATTTATTTATATCAGTATAAATGTAATTTTTATATACCTAATCATCTTATTCATAATAATTGTATTTTCTAAACTGTGACCCGATTACATAAAAATTAAGGGAAACAATTTCTTATTTCTTTGTTAGAATTCAATAAGTAAATAAATTAAAATACAAAATACTTTGATGCACAAAAAAATTTATAATGCCATTTTTAAATAAAATGCAATATTGTTTCTTTGTAAATGATGCCGATTGCTACTATAGTTCATTTTATCGATGTTGTTGAATTATCAATATAATTTAAAATATAAATTTAAATTACTACCAAATAATAATATCACCGACGTTCATAACTGACACGACAGTTATAGAATTTAATTTTTCTATTGTTTTAAATAAGTATAGCAGGTATATGCTTATAAATATTGTATCACTTGTATTGTAGTTTGTTAAAATCTATTTTGTAGATAGGTACTTTTCTTACAACTTTTGATAATTTAATATTAATATTGAATAAATTTTATGTAACCGGGTCTCATTAATTGCATGGATTGTTTGAACACCACTGATTTAAAACAATACATGGTTAATAATAATTGAATATTAATGAAGAGCTAATTCAAAATGGATAATTTACGATACCATGCATAATAGTATAATTCTCTTACAATTACAAGAGCGTTATAACAGAAAATTATTACACAATATCAAACAATATCCGAGTTGATATACACGTATTGATATGCAAAAAAATCTGCGGTGTGTTAGGAACAAAAGAACGATATTTACTCAGCATTCCTCCGCAACTAGATCAATTTCGTGGTGATTACAAAACCACGCAAAAACAAAATACAATTTCAGAAAAATCCGAGTAAATAAACAGTGAAAAAAACTAGTTGTTAAACCTCAAGTTGCAAACAACCGAACTATCCTAGCTCTTGCACTCAACAACTCATGCGTGTAAAATATTTTCTGTCGATGTGATCAACCAATCCATTGGTGGTGTTAGTTTTTGGCCAGTGCGTGTTCGGAGCAGTTTCTTATTTGTCAGTTTTCTTTCCATTCCCATTTTAAATTATCGATTGTCGTTAAGGGGGGTCACTTCCGGCATAAAAATTGTGAAAAGTTCGTCTAGTTTTTTCCATAAAATTGAAGTAAAAATTAACTTTTTTAGAAAAACAAATATATTTTGAATAGATAAAGGTTGTCTCCAAATGCGTCTAATGCCACATTTTTTATTTTTGTACTCTATTTTTTTATATTCATCGCTAAACATGGCCAATTTTAGGTATTTTGTGAGTTTTTTTTTTCGTATTTTATCACTTATTTAAAACAAAAAATTAAAAAAAGTGGCATTAGACGCACTTGAGGACAACCTTTAGCCATTTAAAAATATCTTATTTGTTTAAAAAATCTTAATATTGAAACCAGTTTTAAGGGAAAAACTGAACATCGTTTTTCGCTATTTTGATGGTTTGTATTGAACCATTTGTAATTTAATTTTCTGAATTAAATAGCTCATAAAGAGTAGTATTTATTTATTTAAATTAATAATTTTATTCTTTGTTGATTCATGTGTAACAAGCCGCACAGTGAAATCCAGCATTTTGGTATCGTCTCCCCTTAAATTGTAAAAACATCTTGCAACTAAATCGCGCTTGGGAGCTTTAAGATAATTGACTGTGTTAAATATTGTCCTGGTTGCTTAAAAATTTCAGCGACGCCGCTACGGATTTCAAAGATCGTCGCACGGATTGAGATTCTGACTGCACAAAGACGAATTGGTTTAGAAGGGTCAAAATCCACGTATAGGGTTGTAGCACCAATGGAACAAGAAGAAGACGATTTATCATATGACTCTCAATGTATATGAGGCTACCGCACCCAAGTTGGGTTAAGGGCGTAATATAATGTACAGTGAGGCTGTGAGACGAGACGAGATGAGAAATAGTCAATTCTCGTCTCGTGTAAAATTTTTGAGACGAGAAATTTAAGTATTCTCGCTTTCGTCATTTCTGTTTGGATATAAAAGCTAGAAGTGAATTTAGGATTTTTTTTGTACATTTCTATTAAATTTACACATAATTCTTTTTAGAAATAAGAATATATCAAAGCAAAAAAATGCTACGAAAAAAGTAAAATAAAAAATATTTTGACATTTTCGAAGAGAACTCGAAGAGAACAATATCAAACTTTTTTCATGTTATATTTTCGAGAACTCGAGAGCTATTTCTCGTCTCCCAGTTTTGAATTCTCGTCTCATCTCGAGAATCCGAGTCGAGAATGAGACGAGAAATCTTGGTGGCATCACAAATAATGTATTTAAAGAAGATATGGGCCCAGGTCACCCTCTTATGGAAATTAAGATGAAAACGGCAATAAAGAAACTGGTCCGAATGCGCACGGGACGAGCACGAACGTCTCCCAATCGAATAACCCGGTCATAGCAGTTCACCGAATTGTAACAAGTGCATGAGAAGGTGTGCAGGATAAACATTGTGCAAAGGTAGCGCAGCCAGCGGCGTACTAGCCCATTCTGCCGCTGGGAAATTTCTATTGATTTACTCTGTTATTATGCGTAATTATGCTGTCGTGCTGACAATTATTGCACACGAAAAAATTTATTTTCAATTTAGAATTTTTTATAGGCTGGTCTTGTTTTACGATCGACTAGAACCGTTTGAATTTGGGATGAATTAATGATAGAAACAGGAATTTAATTACGAGTGCAAAAAAGTTTAGTTTGTACGTTGCGTTACATTTGTTGAAATTAAAATGGAAAGGTAATGGTGGTTTTTTGGATAATTTGAAAATAATTAGGTTTTGGTTTAATTATGTTAAAAGTTTACAGTCAAATAAAAAGTAGTAATGTGGACAATTTTATTTGAGCCTAGTAATTTTGTTAATTAATTACGTGTACACTGTTATGCAAAATTACTTTGACAAAAACAGTTTGTTTTTATATCATTAATTTATGTAATTCTCTGTTTCATTTTTACTATTCAACAGAATTGTGTATTCCAATTATTATTACCTGAATTTTGTTCAGACTGGGCTAGTTTGTTTTCATAGTTAAATCCGAACATTTGAATTTGGATTTCTAAAGAATGAACTCAAATGTGCTTGCTTAATAAAAAATGACGGCATTTTATTTAATTGTACGGACTTACTTTATTTAATCCACTGACTTTGGTACTACATTTAACAACTCAGATTCGTATCCTATTGAGGACACATTTAAAAACTGCACAATAATCTATCATGTTGTATACTATTTTGTAACAATGACAACCATTAGTAACCGTGAGTTGACGGCTAGTAACCGAGCAACTATGCGAGGATAGTTAATGTTATATTTATTTGAAGTATCTGTAATATACGTTTAATTAGTTGGATAAAGTTCAAATCCAAAAAGTTATCCTCAAATAACTATTCTTGACTATTTCCTTCATATATAATTAAAAAGAAAATTTGCTATAGAGGTGTATTTACGTCAGAATTTCAATAAATCAACATACGTCACAAAAATTTCCGTTTAGTTGTCACAATTAAATATAAACAGTAATTATTATAAAACAAACATACCCTTACTTCTTTAGCGTCTCAAACTGCGAATCTTGTCATTCAGTCACTTGCACAAATTATTCGATACCTCTATAGATCTTTCTAGTCTTAATACTTCAAAAACATCTAAGTAACTGATACTCTAAACAATTCGTGAAATGGTTTTAAATGAATAATTAAATTACCTAATTACCTAGTAAGAAATTAAATCAATGAATAGGATTTATAAAAATGTCATTAACAATATTTTAATAACCAATAAATCCATAAGATTTGCATATTTGGAATTTGTACCAATCAGAACAAAAATTCAGCAAATATACTTATTGCACTGTAGGTAATCACATGAGTGCTGTAATAATACGCTTTAGCCCACATGTGATATACAAAATTTTATCCACGACTGCTCAAAATGATTAAAAATTGATATTTTTGTTTAAACGTTAGATTCGAAATTTTAAAAATTATATATTTTTACAATAGATGTCAGTTTCTATAATTTTGATTTAAAATTAAAACAACAGGGTACATACAATTTGTTTGAACGCAAGACATCCTGTCAGTTTTATTTTCAAAAAAAATTTAATTTGTAAGTTTATACGTGATATTTATTTATTATTCGTTTATAAATGATTTATTATGGGCCAGTAATTCAAAATTGATTTATTCCAAGAATATTTAATAATAAATAGACAAAGTATATTATAACCTCAAAACTGCTGTCAAAAGTATTGACAAGAATCTTATTTTTATTAGTATTATCCATGGCTACGGACGAGTGAATTACAGTAAATACGAGAGGTAATAGACAAAAGCACATCATATTACTTCACTAATGAGGTAATATAACTAATTACTTGACTCAAATGATGAAAATATATATCACTGGTGTGGATAAAATTTCATATATATTTTAAACCAAGTAATTTCAATAATATTATTTTAAATTGAACGCATCTCCCCACGTAAATTTCCCGTTGGGCGCCACTGGCCGGGTTGTTCACATGACGGGCTGTTCAGAACGAGGGTCCGGGTCTTCTTTCCCCGCCTCATCTTCGAAGAGGCTGCGTAGCAAGCGTAACGTGTTATTACAGATCGCTGTCGATTACGGAATGTGGTAATCGCTTATTACAGTCAGCATCACACTGGGAAATATTACTAACCAGGTACCAGAGCACTAGAATCAGCACCTCGCATCACACGAGAACACTGAGAATTTACACCTCGATAAGAAAGAAAATCACGACGAGAAAAACATTCGAAACGAACTTTTTACGGAGGAAATTACTTCAATAAATATACAGAGCTTTGTACCAGGCTTTTAACAACCTTTGGCTTGATGCTATTTTAATGTGACGTTTGCATTTTTATAAGTGTCGTGTAATTGATAATTTTCGAAATGGTAGAATATTAAAATCTTTAAAAAACCTGCACTACATTGCACTTTTTATCGATTAGTTATTCGAATAATTAAGGTTGCAAAAGTAGCCAATAAAAATGAAATAATTTTTATTCTTTTAAACGGGTTGGAATAAAACGAGCAGAAATTATTGGAGTTGAGTAAATTTGTCAGCAAATTTACTACATGGACACAAAACTGTTAGCACAGAAAACCATAATTCTTGTACCCGTTTTTAGTAGCACTAGTCTTAAACCTAAACAAATTCAATCCATTTTTAAACAATAAAAATAAATAAATAAAAAATAGTTTTCTTTCCCATAGCTTGAGCAGCCCGTCTGGGTTTTTTCCGAATTTCTAGAGTACTCTCGATTTTAATTTTTTTTCTATTCCACTCTTTTCCCTACTACGTCTGCCTAAAACCAGCCTGAAACTCGTACTTTACCGCATCCTAGGAATGCAATGTAATTTTGTAGTTTAAAAATACTGTAAAAGTGTTTTCGTTGCTAGTAAACTGTTAGTTTATTATTGACTTCAAGGTAATTTTTTTATAAACATTTAATAGAGAAAGAATGGATCTACAGATGTACCTTTTAAAATTTCAAAAATAAATTTCTATCAGGAGAAATAACCGTGTAAAGTTTGCATAAATTGTAAATTTTTATGAATTTTTCGGAAATTTTATAATCATATACATATTTTTTATTAATATTTTAAAAAGGCAAAACTGTTAATTGATCCTTTAAGTATATAATCTTTGTTGAAATACAATTTTACCATTCTTGTACTAACCACAAAACACTCGCTACGTTAGTACGTTTTGTGCTGAATTTTAGGAGGTAGACGGGCCTCTTAAGTTAAAAATTATCGGATAGATTTATCTGAGCGGAAAATATAGCTAATCGTATTTGGCCGTTTAAAAAGTGAATCTATCTATTCGAAAAATTTAAATGAACCACTTAAATAAGTACGATAAAACGATTTTCAAGCAGAAATGACCCTTCCCGCTTTTGCATGATTGTTGATCTCGGCTGTGCCTCGATCATCAATATTCAAGCGCAAGCAACAGACTACTTTCTTCTTCTCTAAAAAAATAATACATATTTACCTATCCTTAATCAAATTTATTATTTATTGTAATTGTTAGTAATGCCCTCATTTTAAATTATAAAATATTGGAAATAATTCTCCCAGTGCAAAAGTTCGTAGTACGATAAAATCTGAAAAAATCTGATTTTTGTCCGGCAGTGTGAAACGGTCTGTAATGAGGCGTCGAAGGCAAGAATTGTGAATCTATAGCACTTGCTTGACACGGCACCACGGACCATGGCAGGGCTGTTCGACTTTCGTTTTGTACTTTTTATAAAACTAATAACTTATAACAAGATTCCATATGATAAAAACACGAAAGCAACGATATACAGTTGTTCAACTATTTCACATCGAGATTCGGAACAATCCGCGTAATTTGCTCGATTAAAAATAGATGAAACGAAAACATTTTATTTGTTTCTTTTGTCGTGCGATACTTTTATTGAAAAAGTAAACGCTTTTCTTTCCCGAAGTGCGTGGCAAATTGAAGAGAAACTTTTTGTTTCATTTTCAACGCCTTCCACGTTTTTTTATTGAAACTGCAATACGATATCTTTCACTGACTTTTTTTATAATTCTTTCATATCAACTTTTTCAAGATAAAAACAATAGAAAGGAAGGAAAATGGATTTGAGGATAACACAAACTGTCACAAAAACAAAGCATGATAGATGTATCAAGTTGACAGATAAAACATAACAAATGATGATATATCATAAAAACAAAAAATTTCAAAGACGAACGCATTGAAACAAAAACCTAAGTTTTCTAAAAGAAAACAATTTGTACCGTTTTGATACAAAAACTTCTCTGCCCCAAATTACGGGACAACTGTAGATAACTAGGCCGGCACCTGTAGTGCTGTCAGAAAAAAACTAACAAAAACTTAGGACCATAGTTTGCAAGATAATTTAGACGAAATTTCGACCATTTGGTTAAACATAAATTATTGGGCTAAATTGTTAGGCCAATTATATTTCGATAAACATACTTTGTCGAATGGCGAGTATAAAAACCATGAATGTTAAGCACCTTGTAATGTAAAAACAATTTTGTATTTAAATGTAAAATGGAAATATTATTGTACATAATTATCTTACGTTGCATTGTAAATAAACTTAACTGTACATAAATTACTATACAATTTAATATGATACTGAAACAACAATTACCATTTACCTTAATGTTATTTTAAAATAGCTTGGTGTACAGTATTTCACCTTCTATCAATGTCATTCTACTCATAGAAAAGAATAGCTAATATTTTTTTATTTGTCGCTGTTAGAACAACTAGTAATAGTACTTAAACTAAGAAAAAAATATGTATGTATACAGATATTATTCTCTTATTATTGAATTATCAGTGCCTGTGTAATATTCTAATAAATAAAAAATTATTTTGCATGAACGCACAGTAAAGTGCAACTTTTTGTTTTTTTATGTAGGTTTTAATTTATACTGTTATTATTGTACGATCAAATGTACATTTGTAATAAAATTGTAATGTATTTATTATAAAATAAATTTATAGATCCATGTGTCAGTTACCTTTTCCATAAATAAATATTTACAAAAAACGATGTACAACCTCAATGTTATTGTTTTTAAAACATCTCGTTAATATAGTTTTTATAAAAGAACGTCAACTTTTTTTGCAGGTTCCGAAAATAATTAAGTTAGCTCTATTGACAAATTCCGCGTTGTTTTTATTGGCGTTGATTAAATTTAAATTATCGATTGGTGTGTAAAAGTATTGTTCTGGAAGAGCCGGCGATAGGAATAAATCACCAACGTGTATTTTTCGCCAAAGTTCTAAAATTTGTTAAAATTAATTTCAGCCGATTTCACCCTCGACTGGGTCCTAATCCTTCTCTTTAATGTGTACCATTACCGTCATTGTTGACTTCGCTATTCCCGATGAAAACATTTTCGGCCGGGTCGAGCCATACGTCTTTATTCAGAGTCGGGTCCACAAAGAAGTGGGTAATACACTCGTTCGGTGGCCCACTATTCATGGAACCCCATATTCAAATAAATTTACAATAAAATAAAAATTAAAATTTAGTGGAGAACTGAATAACAATTCATAAAAATTATTTTTGTCATTTTCAGGATCAGAAAAATTTTACAATAGGTAGGTACACAGGTACAGTACAGGTAAAGCGAATATTCTCACTTGACATGAATCGTCCTTGTACTTTAAGGAATATTAGTCTATTCTAGCCACATCCTGAGTACAGTAAAAAATTACAAACTCAATACAAAAAGAGAAAATAGCGCCGCAACTGAAAAATTGCTTGGGTTCAAGGTCAACGACTGTTTCTTTAAAAGTTAAGTTTTTCTATATGAGTAGGCGAAATTACATATATTTTACCTTCTTTAACAAATAGAAATTCCAATAAATAACAGATTTTAAAAAAATTAACTGAAAATTGGAAAATTTTGTTATCTGTAATTTGCCAGGTAGGTACCGATTTCTTAAACTTTTAAAGAACAAAAAATTCTCTCAAGGGAGGGCGATCGCTCTGCCATTGGTAGGGATCCCATATATATTTTCGCCTTAGGTCCCTAAACAAGTAGATCCGACCCTGCTCTTATCGGTTTCGCTTTAACAGAATATCTGTTCTCTACTCTTCTCTCTTGATGTAATTCGTCCTCTTACGTCTATTTGCGTGCGATTAGCCTCACAAAGCGTCCCTAATTTAAACCGCTACACAATTTTAATCACAAGGATTTTTACGTAAAGAGCACCATTCAACATTCTAAAGACGAAAACATCTTAATAAAGATCTTCCGCTTCTCAAAGCGCTGCTTTTAACATCATGTTACTTTTATTAATAATTTACAGTGTTATACAATCAAGTGGAAATGAGTTTCTTTGGATTGATAACATAACTGTTTGCTTGTCATTTTTAAAATTTCTGAGGAAAATATAATTGTAAGGAAATTTTAAGTTAGCAGTAATTATGAGTGATAAGCGTTTGTACATTTTAAAAAAAATTAGATAATTCCAATTAGAACTAGAATGGTTGTTTTTGAAATCTAACTACGCCTTGAAAAGTAATGTTAACTTCTTTGATACTTAACAACCCTAAAACGGTAAGTGCCTTCCTTTAAGTTCCTACTAAATTCTTTTTAACTTTATATTTGTAATTTTTTATTGGAGCGGATACTCTTTACTAACAACCATAAGTACCGCAAACATGGTAAAATACGATTCTCAATAAGTGAAGCTGCCACACTCAAGTTAATACGTAGTATTATAATATTTAATACTAATGCAAAAATCTGACGTGGCCATCACACAACCTTCCGCCATATCTAGACTTATAAACATAAATGTAGGTACACGTATACAATCCGGTTTCCTTTAAAATATACAAATAAAAATCTAAAATATTCAAACACAGAAATTTGCATCACATGAATCAAAAGATTCGCTCACAGGAAAATTCTTCTGTGTTGAAGCCATCCTGCGTTCAATATTACTACATTTAATATCTTACTTATCACTTATATAGCGCTAGTATGTTAACTTGTCACCCGTCTCACCTGTCAATATTTTTTACGCAGAAACAAAAATCAATCGAACATTACAAGATTTCGATGTTTTATTTGATAAATTTATTTTTTAAATTTTACTGCAGTTCTTTAATGCTACCAGATAAAGACAATTTTTTATAACGTAGGTTGCAAATAACTTTTCCTCTTATTCTTATTACAAATAAATACTATATTTATCCAAATTTATATACAATTTTGACAATTATCTTTTTCAATCTTCAAAAAATATCACTTCCGGTGAAGATATTTGTACCAAAATCTAATGAGCTCTTCCTATTCGTATACAATTGTAAAATACCAAATATCAAATTTTTTAGGTAATTCGTATTTGAGTTATGCGACACACGGCATCGGCCCGGACCACACACATACACACACACACACATACATACATACAGACATCATCGAAAAACTATCAAAAATGAGTTGTAAGGACCCTAATTCCTGCTCATCCACTTAAAACTCACAACCCGATTTTTTGCATGATTCCAATACCTTCCTTTACAGGTAAGAGGAAGGTAAAAATGGAAATCTGAAATTTCTTTTAAAAATAGTAACTTGTACCTTTGACGTCAATAATAGTCAATATGTCAATATATTAATAAGTGGATAAAGCTCTAAAGCTAGATTCAGACCTACCCAAATATACGTATAAGTGGCTAATTTTACCAACCAGCGGCTCAATGTTTGCACTTATAGGTAATTGAAATTAGAATATTTTAGAAACGCTTGTAGGTTAATTTAGCACTTATACTTATAATTTTGTAGGTCTGAATCTAGCTTAACTTTGTTAAATTTTTATCAACTGTAATTACACAAGAGCTTTTTATATCGTCGGATAAATTTCTGTTTATATTGAAACCTTGTTGGCTAGCAATTTGAAAAGAAAAATTGTTCAATAAAATCACGACACGGTAGGTGGAGTGATTTTATATTAAAACAATTTTTCGAGTCAAATTTCTGTCTGGTGACAAGGTTGACATGTCAAACAGAAATATATTCGGAGAAATAAAATGCTCGAGTGTAATTCAATGAGATAATTTAAGTCCTTTTGGTTCTTCTTCACAAATATTCCGAAAATCTGATCATTTCACTGACAAATATTAGAAATTGAAAGCCAATGGCATTTTACTGATTTGTTTATTGTTTGGTTGCTAAGATAAAGGTAAATAAGGTTTTATCACTTGCAAAAAGTTAGCTTCCTTTTTATCCGCTGTCAAAACGATAAAATTGTATTTTGTTTATGGCTTACTTTATACTGGAGTAGAATTGTCATATATAATACCACTAGTGTTCCAAGTTATGTCGACAATTTTTGTTGCTGTATCACGAATGGTTATTACGCTTGATTGAAAATAGCACGAGTGCTATTTTCTCAAGCCTAATAATCATGAGTGATGCAGCAACAAAAATTGTCTACATAACTTGGAACACGAATGGTATTCGGAGGACAATTCACCGAATAAAAATGTATTCTTTCTTTATGAAAATGATTTATAAATAGCTTCACTTCCATTACAACAGTTATAATAATAGGATTTTGATTAATAAAGATATATTCAATTGTTTAAAATTGTCGATTGGATCACTAGTGAAAATTGTCGAAAAATTATGTCGCTGCGAGCACTAGTGATAAATTGTCGAAAAAATTCGTTTCAATTGGTGGAAAATTTATAAATCTTCAAAATTGATTGGTCCATTTTTGACAGATGATACGTGAGTTGAATTGTCAATAAATAAACAAGTTTCTCGTGATAAATATTTCTTTTTGTAATTTTAAAGGCAAGATATAGGAACAAGATCTTTTATGTGTAAGTATACGTACAAATCAGTGTACTTCCTCAAAGTTTTGCTTTGTATAGGTATGTGAGTAATGAATAGTATAGGATTGATCTATTCATCAGTGTTTTTGTATTACGGTCTTTTTGAGATAAGTTTTGGGTGAAACTTCCCTTTCCTTTTATAATTTATTTGTCCCTCATTATCGAGCTCCTCTTCGTCACGTATTTTCCGGTGGAATAAATAGAAAGATATAGAAAGTGCGGTACGTGATAAAGACAACCGAGAACAGTGATAAATAATCCAAGAGTTCGTGTCGCGTACGAGGAATAGTTGGCAATGAGACTCCACCAGCACCCCCGCAACCGTTGTCAGTTTCATAGCCGTCCATTCAAGTAAGCAAGAGGGGCACTGCCCTTCTGGAGTTATTATTTTTTGATAAACAGCACGCAGCATCGGAAAATGTATGTATACACAAGAAAAATAAATTAGAATATTATACAGAAATTATGACTAAAAAAGACTAAATTTCAGCTGAGTTCACTTTACTTATCATTATTATTAATTAAGGAAAGAATTAAAGAATTTTTAATTCAAGTTTTTTTATAACATGGCTCTAGTTTTATTAATTGATATTCATTTATGACAACGTTTCGATCATGATTATGACCATCTTCAGGTCTGGTCAACTAAATGAGCCAAAAATAGATGTTTGTTTTAAATTAGATACATGTTTGTAGAAATGATCACTTCAAGATGGTTATAATTATGACCGAAACGTTGTCATAAATGAATATCAATTAATTAAAAATTATAGAGCCATGTTATCCAAAAACTTGAATTAAAATTGTTTTAATTATTTCCCTAACATCCATTTCGGATCAACAATAACCAATTCTAAAAGTTATTATTAATTATTAAAGATTCATTCTTAAAATTCAAACGCAACCGGTCGTAAGGAAATAAATTTAATTGGCTGATATCCAGTAGTTTTTTCTCTTCCATTATTCATTTGAGGCCTGTGTTTTTTCATCAATCTGCATTCATGTTTTGAATGCTCAATTCAGTTATATCAGGTAACATAAGTAAATTTTCTACAGAAACGTTCAAAATGCTTACGTCTTATTATTGGATTGTTAATTCAAAGCATTGACAGTTTGATTAAAACAGTGACAGTCTGACACTGGCCACTAATATCAGTTGGTTGTCAGTTTTAGTAAACATTAGCTTTTCAGAGATCGAACGTGTCACTGCGTCGGTTGTTGATTGGATTGAACACATCAAGAAATTATAATAATAAGCTGCTGATACTTCTCAATAGAATTGCGAACAATATAAACGGGATCTACGATAAAATTCCTAATCTGTATTCAAATTTGGAATCATTCAAATATTTCGTCAGACAAGCATTGTCCTAAATTAATTTAGTACTAATAATCTTATACTGTGTTTTTATATATGTAAAAGTTTACCCGTAAATAAAGATTATTATTGTTATTTTTATTATTTAGATACTGTACAAGAAGTAAGTAAAAACGCAGTTATTTCTTGCTGTTAAAAGTATAACCTCCTAATTTAATCTGCCTCCAGATCATGTTTCTTTACTAAGTTATTTACGTTTATTAATAATAAATTAATTAACTATTTTGGTAATTTATTTCTAATTATACACAACATTTCAGAAACGAAGTCTTTTTCCATCAACGGACAACAAAATGATAGTAGTGTTTACAACAAATTAATGTGTACCCCTCCGAGATAAAATTCTGTGGCCGCCAATGGTTCCACATCACTACTAGCGCCTCTAGCAGCGAACTCGCCAACTAGACTCGTCGTATGGGGATATAAAGAGGCCTCCGGCATGTCAGACCCTCTGTGTGCTACGTGCTAGAATTTACCTCCGAGGAGCGAGGAGGAAACCGAATTGAACCAGGAAATACTGAGGATGAGGATGAGGTGTTTCTGTAGCTTTGTCTGCTGGGGAATTTATTTGTATAATGGCTAAAATAATACATTTGAAACGGATTTGGAAGGAGCAAAAAGAGGTGGCTTGAACAACAAACTTTCTGTTATAATAACTATTCACACATATACTGCTTGGAATCATTCATATACACCAACGAACCAAATAAGTATTAAAAACCTTCAATAATAAAAGTGCAATAAACAAAATATGTATTTTAGTAGGATCGATTTAATAAGGTAGCAGCAGCAGCAGCGTATGTTTGTGAAGAATTTGCTTTAATTGCGTATATTTTTTTCACTAGGTAAATAGTTTGGTACCATATAATGAGTAAATTGATATAAAGATATAGGTAAGGAGTAATTTTGCAATACATGGCAATTTTAAATTGAATCTTTTTTATATTAAATGTACTGTTATTTGAGCTTACTTTTAATATATTTTTTTATCATAAGTTCTACTGCATTTTGAAGCTTGATATAGTTTTCCTTAAACAAATTGGTACATTATTTATTTATGACAATTTTTGCAAATAAAAATAAAAGATAATGTAATTATCTATGGGTACAGATAATTTTAAATACAATTTGCTGAATCTGGTAATATATAACAATAAAATAAAGTAGGTACGACTAATATTCTACTTTTTTAAAATTCCAGTATCTTGTTGTCCATGATCATATGAAATTTGTTTCTACACAAAATTTGAATTATTATGATAGTGACAGTACAGTTGACATCATTTGCTTGAATCTTGGTTTACATTAACGTTTACCTATTACATGAACATGAAACTATTAAAATGAAAGTAAAACTATTTATTAGATTAATAGAATAAGCAGAGGTCGTGTGCTGGCCACATCAGATATTTTTAATTAAATTTAATTTGTTTTTAACAAATATTATGCAATTATTATTCCTTTATTTTTACTTCCCATTCCTACTTATAACTTTAGAAGCTAATATCTCCTGAACGAAGCGATTACGAGAAAATTTCTAAACGAATTTTTTTTCTTGTTTTCAGGTACTACAGTCAAATTAAAGTTAGGAAACTTACCCCTCAAACACCCTGTATAAGAACTATCTACGTTTAAAATATTCTATACTCTATTTAAAAACTAATCGGACAAATCTGAAGTTGGAATGCTAAAACTGATCGTTTTTGATTGGCTGATGTAACATCAATTTTACACCACACAAATTTTGTAATGTAAACAAACGAATGTTCTCCATCTTATCTTGTCAGCTGTTGTCAGTGACTGTATCGAGTTTTCCCGCTGATAGGGCAAATTTAATTTTGCCGCAAAAAAATCTAGTGACATTTTTCTCGAGTGTATGGCTCAGCGAGACAACTTCAAGTTTGTCCGTTTAGATATTAAATCTAGTATATCTATATACTTCAATCAGGACGCAAAACACCTGCATTCTCGCGAAACATCCTTAATTCCATACAAAGACATCAAACATAAACTAATTACAGTAATGTACAATTCCCCATGCACTACTCCATACATCTACCTACCTTCCCCCCTTCCCCTCTATCCCTCTGTATGCCACCCACGCACCGTAGACACAATTTACCGTCTATTAATTTACAAGCTCAAACACATCCCTATCAGATTAATGCTTCCTCACGTTGATTGAAAATTGTTAAGGTGAAAGCGTCGGTGCGTTTGTGCGGCTGTGATGCAGCGCCCCCGGCCCGGTGGTGGAAACGGGAACTAGTGTGTGCGACGCCAGTGGAAATGAAGCGTACTGTTCTAATTGGGTTGAGTTAGTATTTGGATAGTGTTTGATGTCGAGATAGAAATGGATTCGAGTACACATGTGTGTATGGACATTAGTAGAGTGGTTGCAAACGGTTTTTATTTCAATTTAGATGAATCGGGAAATGGATTGAAAGTCGTGTTTTATTGCACTCTTTTTACGGAAATTGTTACCGCTTCTACTAACTTAAATATAGTAGTGCTAGATTCTATACTTGATTTAATAACTAATCGGAGAAACTTGAAGTTGTCTCGCTGAGTCATATTTACACTGAGTAGGTAGTAAATACGAGAAAAATATCACTAGATTTTTTTGGCGGCAAAATTAAATTCGACGTATCAACGTGAAAACTCGATACAGTCACTGACAACAGCTGATATACGACAAGATGGAGAATGTTCGTTTGTTTACATTACATTACATTACAATGTGTGTAGTGTAGTGTAAAACTGGTGTTACATCAGCCAAACAAAACGATCAGTTTTAGCATTCAGACTTTAGATTTGTCCGATTAGTTATTAAATATAGTAGTATAGTTAATTCAGAGTTGTGTTTCTAAATAATGCAACTCAGAAAATGTCCTATGGTAGCATTCGCTAAAATAGGTAAAGGCAGAATTTAAAGGATTCTAAATTACATGTGTAATGCAAAATTATAAAGAAAATATGGAATACAGTAAAGTTTATATGTAAAAAATTGGTTTTAGTAAAAATTTATATAAAACATTTAATCTAGCATAGAGAATCTATATTTTTATTAGTTTACTTAAACTAGCTTGGTGACCATATATTAAAATGATGATGAGAGGCTGAAATTTATACAGTGCCTTTATTACACTATTGAGATTTTAAATTTTCATCTATCCAGTTTGTGAGTACCTAATTGAATGTTGAAATTACGTTCGTTTTACATGAACTCTTATGGCAAATCACAAAATTTTAGTTTTGCATGCTTTGAACTATGTGATAAAATGAAAAATTCAAAGAACTTGTTTTAATATTTCCTGTAAATATTTAAAAACAAGTTCGTGAAGATTTTCTAAACCATTTGCAAGTTATTTAAAAAAATCTGACGTGGACACCACATGACTTCCTTGTACGCCTTGTGTGTTCATACTTTTCTTAATAACTAAAATGTAGAATAATATAAAAAATTCTTTTAACTTATTATACTAGTATACTCACAAATATATTTTAGTCATTTTATTTAAACTGCAGAAGAAGATATAAAGCATATTTTACTATTGTCACTGTCATGTCATAATCATTTAAATTTTACGTAGTAACAAATGTTAATCGATCATGGACTATAAGATAAAGAAATACTAAATTAAAAATATATACTTTAATTATTCCTAAATGATACCAGATACAAAAATATTTATAAAATACCGATTTTAGGTAATAATCACATAATATTTCATTTAAAATAAAAAATTTTGTGTTAAATTAAATATTTATCGAAATATTTTTAAAAAGTACTACTTCCGGTTTATAGATTGAAACCAAAAATAGGAGGTGCACAACTAGATGCTATAACAGTCCTAAATACAAAATTTCAACTTTCTACGTCTAACCGTATTTGAGTTATGCGACACACATACGTCCGTACGTACGTACGCACGTACGCACGTACGTACAGACGTCACGACGAAACTAGTCATAATGGATTCAGAAAAGGTCAAAACGGATATTTCCATCAAAATCTGAAAACCGAAATTTTTCGCGATTACAATACTTCCTTATTACTCCGTACAAGGAAGTAAAAAATGTTGATTGTAAATTAGTAATTATTATAAAAACGTATCACCACAACTGAACGAATTGCAATGATATCAGACAACGCGCGGTTAGCGAATTTTGTTTTACATTATCAAAAATATTTTTATTTTCATATCCGCCCCCAAAGCTAATGTCTGGGTACGCCACTGCAAGAGTCCCTAACTTCCTTAAACTATTTTCTTGTATATTAATAACTTTATTTATTTGCACTCTATTGTTTGATAATTAACCCTGAGGAAGACGCAATTGGCATCGAAACGTAAGGTTCATATCATCATCTAATTAAATAATTATACATTGATTGAAGACTCCGTTAATTATTTCCCTCATCTTACTAATCTAGTCAAGAAAACCTTACTTGTTATGTATTTTTATTGTTTTTGCGTACAGAAAATTAGGTTCCACTAAGAGTATATATCAGTACATTTTGTCTAGTTTTTTTAACTCTCAAAATAAACGATATATTCTTGGTGCTGGGACTTTGGTCTATGACTAGTACTTAAGTATGTGGGAAATCAATTGTATTTTTATTTGTACATGATTTAATTAGATAGATTCCGCTATGTTCATACACCTTTACCAGAATTTTATAAACTGAGCAAAAAATATAATTCGACATTTTGATTGAACTATTTTTAAGTAAAAAAACGCAGATCATTTATACGGAAATCTAGGAGTTAACTATAAAGAATCCAATGAGTTTTTAATATAAAATGTTTGCTCCTATTATAAAACATCTAAATTTTATGTTTGTACTAAACAAAGAACTTTAACTACCACCTACTAGTACTAGCTACTAAATAAACACTTTATTACTTTGTATATGCGGCTGGTATTGTAGAACAAAGCTGTAAATAAATATTATTTTATAATAAAACAATTAAATAAGCTTGGTAAATACCTGGATAAATATTAAATTTATACTTTAATCCACATCGTAAAATATTTTACAGTACATTGTTAATCTTTCGTTTAAACTCCGCCGTTTAAACTTTGGATAAACCGGATAAAATTATTTACAAGCAACATTTTAACACCCCTATAGAAAACAGTGTTTTGTTTACCGTTAGTTTTAAAGCTACTTTATATTTATTAGCAAAATGGTGAAAATAAAAAGAAGTATCTACCTATATATTTTTAAAATACCAATTTTATAATATCTGATACGAAGAGATATTAAAACTACAAAAAGGACGTAATAAAAACTACATTAGATCAAGAAATTTTTTTTAATAAAAGATAAATAAACTTTATTAGTGTTCTATTAATTTATTATCGTATATTGTGAATAGAACATTAATAATTATGATATGTTTTAGCGCTATAAACCGTTCTGATATACACTGAAAAAAATAGGTTGCCTCTAGTAGCGAAAAAGGTACTCTAATATCGTGACAGCTAAAATACCTCCTAAGGTTACTAAAATGTATTTCTATTATATTTTCGTTAATTCAGAAATAAAAATTTCTAATAATTTAGTAATTTTTTTCTCTATTATTAATAAAATAATGACTAAATTAGATATACCATTTATCTATTATAATGAATAATTATAGCTGAAATAAAAAAATTAAATCCTAATTAACATTTATTTTCTTTTTATTTTATTTCTTTCTTCTGGCTATTTAACTGATTTAACTTTAGAGTTTTAATGACAATTTGTCATTATAGTGGAGTGTTATTACAGTGAAATACAACCACTCAAATTCTGTAGAATTATTGTCGATTCGTCGGTTGCTGGAATCGAACTGGGGACCTCTAGTATGTTAGGCGAAAACTCTACCGTTGAGCTAACCTGTTAACTATTGGTTGTTTAATAAAATGAATATTTCTTTAATGTTTCCGTATGTAATTATTTTTTATACATTTTGTTATTTACTTTGATTTATTATACATACTAATAGCACAATACTACTTTTTTATTCAGTACAAGAACAGAAGCAACAAAGAATTGTGCTCCAACCATTTGGAGTATACGTTTTCCAGCTTAGAAGATAAATTTCCTAATCTCCGAAATTAGAGAATTTAAGATTCAAAATAGGGAAAAATAATTTCTATATAATAATGTAGACAATATTTTTATGTAATTTAGTTAATTTTGCCTTAGAAATATACATTTATCAATATACAAATCAAAATCATGTATATCAAGGAAAAAAATTCTGTTTTAATAACTTTTATCTCTACTTTAAATAAAAATACATTAGAGAATAATTTTTAGCTACAAAGACGAACATATTTTTTTCAGTGTAAAACAGTGACAAAAATTCTACGTAGTCTGATTTTGTAACGCGATCAACTGCGTAGTTCTGATGACATGATCAAATTCTTTTAAGTACAAATTATTAATAATTGTACAAAAATCTCTTCTGTGATGTATTTTTTCACTAATAATTTCGAGTTTACCTACGTAAAGCGAGTTGACAGTTGGGTAACCACACACACGATAATTATTTATATCAATACCAGTGACAATTATGTAAGGCTGTCACACCTAATTTGAGTAAAAGGCAAGTTAGAATGTATGTGTGTCTTTAATAGGTCGTTAAGAGCGCACTTAAAAGTGAAAAAACTAGAAGTCTGAAAAGGTAGTGTTTTTAACCCGATAATTGTCAAAATATTATTATAGGTCATAATTTAATTTTAAAACTATTAAATAATGGCTTATTTTGCACATGCTTTCTGCATAAATTTCGGATAAACGATGTAACCTACAATGAAAATTATGTTAAATATATAAATTCCTAATATCTTATGTCTGTAACAATAGTTCACTTTGCATAAAATTTATCGCAATGTGATAAATTGTGCTCTCTCTTCTTTCATTTCTACTGCAAATTATATTTATTTTTTATACGGACTGTTATAGAATATTATCATTCTTACATAATTTTAAATTGTGGAATGTTTACCTATATTCTATCACTTGTTATTGAATGGATTCATTCCGTTACTAATAATGGAATGAAATGTGGCGAGTTGAAATAACTTAACTTTATTATTTGGTTGATATGGGTAGCTATAAAATACGTTTTGATTTATTAATTTTATGTGGAACATATATTTTTATTTTAATAGTTTTAGGTATGTATTTTAATGCAAAAAAAATCGTGGGGAAAATATAGTCTGCAACACGTTTATTCCACTTTCCATTCGAGCTGAATATGCTTCAATCCACACTTGTTGCAGAATATACTATTCAGATTTCTTATTTAGCACAAGGAAACTAGAAACTCGAATGATTCTATTGATACATTATTTATGCCTATTGCTTGTTCCAATTTGCAGAAATTTATGCAGATAAAGTGCATAAAAATAACTATCTGAAAACGGTTTCGAGCGCAACCTTAATTGCCTTGGAGGTAATGTAGATTGTATCATTTTACTATTCCCTATTTCTAATGGAGGCAGTACGATTACCGAGCTATATGGCAGTACTATTTAATTTCTAGTTCGGTAAATAATACCAGTCCAACAAAAAGAAATTGTCAAAGGGCGATTCATTCTTCAATTCGACAAAGACTAACCCTCATTCAGGCCACCAATCCGTTTTCGGAACAATAATCACCATTAAAAAACAAAAGAACAACATCCTGTTCTTCCATGTTTCGTCGCACATGCATATTCATACAATTCCCTCACTTGGTGTATAATTGTAGTTCCCGCGGTAGCCTTGCCTCGAGCAGGGGAAGGGGTGTCAGTAGACCAATTACAATCGCGCGTCTGTCAAGGTGTCAAACCTGCCGACCAATCACGGGGAAAGACAACGTCTGTGACCCAAATCGAGATATGATCGCTGGGTTTCCGGTGGAGAGAGTTGGGCAGACGGTTGTTGGTGAGGAGTTGAACAGGAATTACTGAAGATATAATTGGGCGGATGGATGATAATATCGGGAGCGTAATCGAGGAGTTATGGCCATTTTGGCTCAGTTTTCTTTAATAGGAAATAATGTTTTTTTGTAGATAAGTTTTAGCTTTTAAAATGCTATTACATTACGTTGTTTTTTAGATAGGTATACTTAAGCCTTTACTTTTTGTAGTGTTAGTACCTACTATTAGAAGGTAGGAACATCTGTCATCTGTTCAATATCGGTTATAATGACCGAAATTATAAACCAGATATATTCTAGTTTAAGCTTTAACTCCGAGTTCTGAGACGTAGTTTTTACTTCCCCGGCCTATGTAATAGAGGAAAGTATTGTAATCGTGATTTTTTGACTGTTCGAGATTTTAACGAATCTTTACGATTTAGATCCTACTGAACCAAAAAATCATGATTTTAAAAAAAGTCGGTCTGTGTGTCTCGGTTTGTCTTGATGTTGGATAACTTAAAAACGCGTTGAAATTTTGGACTGAAATTTTATATTTAAGATCTTGAGCCAAAAACTAACTTCAAGTTCGTTAATGAGCTTTATTCAACTAGTGGTACAAACTTTATAAACTGAAGTTTTTTTTATTTTTATTAAATATACCTATCAAATTAAAACGCCCAGGAAAAGAATTCTAGTAAAAACATAAAAATAACATTTAAACGATCGTGATTTTTTAAACAAATTATACCTAGTTTGGTGTCAATTTAAAGCTCTCGGGTATAAAAGTTTAGTAAAAAGGTAAAAAATGACATTCATGCGATTTTCAATTGTTTCTCCAAAAATTATTAAAAAGCTCTCTAGGAAAAAAATCTAGTCGAAGAATCAACTTAAATAGTTCGGAAATAAAAGATAAATTTATTTAAATTTTGCTGAATAAAGCATAAAATTGATGCCTTTACAAAAGCAAATTATTAAAACTTATAGTCGGGGAAGTACTGTGATGGCCACAGGAGATTTTTTTCTATTCTAGGTAGGGCTTTAATGTACTTATCCTTTTCAAGAATACAGCGAATTTGAACTTGTACCTACAGCAGTAACTAAATGATCATTTTTCAGTTTTGGCAATTTAAAATTTATGCTGTAATAAAATTTACACACATATTTTTTTGTCATCAGTATTTATAGTAAGGCATCTTTAACAAAAATAGTATGTAATGTCAAATCTACATAGTGAATTATTCTCCTTATCATTTTCTTTTCTTACTGTGCTTGCCCAAATTTTTTTAACAGTTCCAAAGTGGTGAGTATATTAAAGTAGGTATTGCAATTATGGATTCCATAAGAGCCCACACTTATTCTGGAATCAAGAATCACAAATAATTTCAATGTTCAGATATGATCAAGTAAAGTTTTGTTTTCGGTAAATATAACTCGAGAACCACGGTCTGACAACTTAAAATTAACTGCAGTACGACACTAAGAGTATAATTACAATAATTACTATTACCGATTTTAATTTGCCAATATTTGAAGAGACCAATAATTAACATTTTAGGCTTCGGCTTACAACGTTACAACCTATATATTGTGCAGAAGAAGGTTTTCTTGAACTGCGCAAATTTTGGATGAAAAGAAATAAATTACATCAAATTGATGGCTACAAATAATTATTTAAAAATTGTGTTTGTAAATCGTAAATCCATGATTAATCCCACAAACAACAGTAATTTTAAAAGCTGTTGCAACTTTTAATCCAGTTCCCTGAATTCTAGTTTGCGGTAATTTCGTTTTATATATTTCGGCGCAATCCCTACATAAATCATTCACAAAATAGGAACAGTGGGTAATACTTTCGCAATGTTTAAAGCTACCCGTATATGTTTACGAGAAAATTTGCTATTCTCATGTCGATGAAGAATTGCATTTCACAGAGAAACATTTTACGAGTATAGAATAAGTACGTGAGAAACACAAAAGTAGGGAAACTTTAATATTTAATGGTAAACCACGCTGGCCGCAGTTTGTATAAAACATACAACCTCAAAATTACACTCGTGTTGCTTTGTTTCGCTCACTAAAAACATCGTAGCGTGCATGATACAACCGTGTTTTGTTAATAAAATTCGCGCAGCCCTACGGAAACTTAAACAGTTGTGTATTTTGCTAGAGAACCACGACGTAAAATATAAAACATAAAGCAGAAAGTAAAATAACACTGTTGTTGTAATGTTTAACTGGTTTTCTCTTTAAAAGTACAACAAAATAATAATTTGGTCTACACAGGTGTACAAGTAAAGAAACAAAAATAAACATGAACCATTAGATTTTTGTTTAAATATAATGAACCCAGAAGGAAAATCAAATTTGTGTATGATACAGAAAATGTAACCTTATTGAAGATAAGAATACGAAAGTACGATTTTTGTATTAATTATTAAAAAAGCTGACACTTTCATGCACTTTAAAATGGCAAATATGTGCATAAAATGTAGCTAAATTTTTCGAAAATATGCACTAAAAATCTCGTTTTATGCACGAAAATATTATTTTATACTCCTACATGTAAAAACTATATTTTTTTCAAACAATAAAGAAATTATTAACTAGGTACCTATTTCTTCTTTATGTCATACAAAAATATTACAGTATACTTCATTTTTTTATTGATACTATTGCAATAAATAAAGGAGCATAAAGCAAAGAACTAAATATATTATATAAATTCATAAAAAATATACCCAGCAAAGAATGGAATGGAAAAAGAGAATTATATTATCGTCTGATTGAAGTGACTTTTTAAAAATATAACCATTTTTACGAGTAGGTACTATAAATTATTTGGAACCTGTAAGGAAATATGTACATACCTACCTACTATTTACTTTTGTATCGGAGTTACAAGCTTAATATTTCTCTAAATTAATATTAGTAAAAGCATATGACGCTAATCCAAAAACATATTCACGAAAATTTTAAAAATATTTTTAAAAAAATGCTAAAATACTCGGAAAATATGCACTGTTTTCGAAACTGAGTTGTCCAAATTCAGAACCACAATCGGTCGCATAACGCATTTGCTATTTACGTGATTAGTTAGTAGGTACCTATTGATTGCAATACCATTAAACTTCAAAAGAAAATTTCAAAATCAAAGTTGTTCAAATAGTCAGTATTTTTCCAGTATTCCAGTGTTTAATCATCCAGCTTGTTCTCTCCAGTCGATTTTCCAATTCTGATTTAAGTCCGGCGTTACAGACCTCAGTCCACAGAACAGTTTGACATAATACGAGCCGCTGCGGCCATGTTGTCCCTTTCTGCTCTTCCTTTCCTTTCAGCCCTTGTGTCCTTTACACTTTCTACCGCCCGTAGCAGATGAAGCACAAGAAGACGTGATTAAAGAGGAGGAAGGTACTCAAACGCATTTACTTATTGACTACACGCCATGTGTGAGGTGTTTGTTTAATTACGGTAGTGGATTTAAATAGAATTTTCCAAAGCTTTGTGTAAAGTATTTGGAAGGATGTGTTTATGTGTAGAATGAATTAAATGTATTGTGTTTGAATTCGAAATGGTATTGTGTGAAGTAATAAAATGTGTTACTTGTAAATATTTACACAATGTGTTAGGTACATGGAATGATTTAAGCGTATGTAGATAGTTATTTGTAATATTAAACTTTAAACAGAAAGGCGAACCATTTCATTTTTAATTGTACCGAGAACATAAAACAATATACTACACCATGACACGAATTGACAAATTGACGAATAAATAATTAATTAATAAATACTTTGAAAAAGAGTACTAAAATAATTCGGCACATTAAAATCTTGGTCGTAATGTGATAAGTCTACGTAAAGATTTCTTTCATATGGAACGGAACATCTTTTTCTCATTTATTAAAACTTGTCTTTGTTTTGATAATTTTAAAGGAATATCTTTTAACATTAAATAAGGCAACAATAATTTATTGAAAAACAAGTTTTATTTAAAGGTATATACAGATACAGAAAAGAAATCAGTACATTCAGTACAGTACGTAAAAAATTAGAATAAAATATTTTTTAAATTGTTTTCAGTACAAGGATCTGAAAATCAGTACTGTATTTGACAAAATCACTACAATTGCGGTCACTATAGTTTAATTTATTGTATGGACTGAATCTAGCACTTATCTTTTAAACAACCGAATAAGCTTATCAAATAAGCATGGAATTTCTCTTTTTTATTTCTGAAGAAAACATGCGTTTGTTAATTTAAGGGAAGCTTCTTTACCTTCTCTTTACCGCACCTAGGATTAAAATTTAGACAACCAAATTTTAGCAAAATGTGCTTGTGACACACTGGTAAACAATATGGATCACTTCAAAATTATATAGTCTTAAGCCCTCTTCGCAATAGGATTCTTTGCTGGGAATGAAGATTCAAGATTCGGAATCTTTAAAAAATTCATGGTTTTGAAGCAATCAATAAATTATAAATTCTTCTTTTCCAAGACTCATTGAAGATTGAATTTAGCGGCACCGCAATTTAACAGGTATTTTTCACTAGAAAGAAGAAAACTTCTTCTTTTTCGGGACTCAAAACCGTGGTAGAATCTTCAAAGAATCCTCGTGCGAACACCAAAAGGTAGAAAGACTCAACGATTAAGTAAGTAAGTTCAAAATTGTGTATAATGTAACTGAAGATCAAAGCAAATATTGAACCACTGTTTTGAAACTCTTTCGTCTGCATCTAGGCTCTAAAGGTCTAGAAACATGTGTAAAATTTCGTGCAATTAAAGGTAAGATAGTACTGGATTCGGCCCATCATTATCACTAGAAAATTAAGATTAAGAATCAAGACGTCATAAAATTGTTAAAAACAGAAGTTAAGAATTCACAAAATTTAAAAAATAAATGGTTTATTTTTTCCTGCAGTACCGGAAATGTATGGTACCAATATTTTGTTGATAAATAAGCTAAATTTGATCAAAATTGTTTTTATGAAAAATCCAAACTGAATATTTCAAAGATTCTTGCCATCCTTAGCTTCGATCGTATCTGCTGTACAGTTTGCCCGCAACGCAGTCCCGTCAAACTGGTAACCTTTTCACTTCCGTACCATTCACCATTTCCTCCCAATATTTACCGCCAGCATAATTACATAAAAAATCTAGGCCACACAACTTCCTCCGGCAACATCACGATGTCTTAGTTCTTCCTGAGACAGTCGACAGTCGATTATCTCTCGCAATGGCGTGACATGCAGTGACACACGCGTGACATGCAGTGACACGCGTGCTCTGCTGTCACGCACGCATTGCACGGAGCAGACGCTTCTGCCCGCGCAGACATTAAAGATTGCTATCTCAATATCGTTTGTATTTATCAAGCTAGCGTCGGGAGAGGGAAAGTGGCAAGGGGTTCGTACGCGAGATTTTGGCCATGAAGGTTTTAACACCTTAGAGAAATAACACAACTCCCGCAACCTATAGTGCTATAGTAAATATAGTAAATAAGACTACAGTTGAAAATCGAATCCATTAAGAGGCCCGACTACCTCCTAAAATCCTGCATATAATGTACTAAATTAGCGAATGTTTTGTGGCCAGTAGAAGAATGATAAAATTTTACTTCAGCAAAGATTTACTTGAGAAAGAATGGATTTACAGATGTGCTTTGTTTAAATGTTAAAAAATTATACATGATTCTAATAATTCCTAAAAATTTAAAAATCTTACAATATATGTATGAAAACTTTAAAAGTTTATATCCCATGATAGAAATAAAAAGGCACATCTGTAGATCCATTCTTTCTCTATTAAATGTTTATAAAACATTATCCTGAAGGCAATAATAATCTGACAGTTTAGTTGTAACGAAAACACTTTTTTCTATACCTGCTTCTGAAAGATCATGTTTCTACATAGTTTTTAATGTTGAAAGCAGCTGTTTGTCGCAAGTGTGTTGCAAAGTACTTAAGTGTGTTGCAAAGTACCTAAGTGTGTGACAAAGTACTTTGTTGCACACTTATGGCCACTTTTCAACACAGTTTTGCTTTTTTTGAATGTCCATTGTTTTCGTAACAACATTGATATTACACAAAAATTTAAAAATTTGACAGTAAATGTCAAAAATTTATGGTTATTTTTGTATTTTTTAACTTTCTTGTTTTGCAGGAGTAGTAAAAATAGTGTGTATAACACGTATTGAAAATATTTTGTCGAACTTAAAGATTGCAACCCTCCCTTCGCTCGGGCTGCAATTTTCGTTCGCATTCGACAAAACTATATTTTCAAAACTTATTATACAAATAACTATTACAGTATTTTTAACTTCAAAATGAAATTGCATAGCTAGGATGCGACAAAGTACGAGTTTCGGGCAGGTTTCAGGAAGCCGTAGTAGTGGGAAAAAGAGTGGAATGTAAAAAAAGTAAAATCTAGAGTTTTCTAGGAATTCGAAAAAACCTAGACGGCCACTTAATTTAGATTTAATAGAATAGTATTCGGAAGATGGATAATAAAGAATTGAAAAATAATTCAATCTCTTAAGTACATACACGTCATAACTTAATTATCACCCTGATGAAGACTGATTTGCTGTCGAAACGTTGGTATTTTATTAGATTTTATTAAATTGACTGCGTCTCCAAAAATATTCTTTTTAATATTTTCCGAATGAAACTGTTTTCCTCGCATTACGGACGAATCCTCTAGGACAAAACTCTGCCAATAAACGGCCCCCGTAAGCGACACAACCTCCTTCCACCCCCTGTGGTGTGTGAGGAAATTACCATGTTACGTTGATGGTAACGCAGCTAACATCACACGAAAGTAACAGTGCGGCTTGCGGGAAGTAAATTTTACTATAAAAAATTCAGGCGAATTTGAGGTTGTTGCGTTGGCAGAATTGGTGATGTGCAGGGTCGGACTAAGGGTCAACGACCTGCCTAGGGTTCCTGACAGTGCAGCGAATTAAACATCACAATTAACTCGATGTTGTTGGTAACTATGCCGTATTTTTCCGTAAATTAAGCTTTTTGTTACAGACATATGCATTACTCTGAAATATTATTATTAGTTGTGGTAATCAGAGTTACTGCAGCACTGAAATTTAATTCTTGTTTGAAGTACCTGAAGTTACAGTTGCAATTAACAATAATTATAAACATAGAGATCAAATAATGGAGTGGAATAGGACAATAACAATTCGCAATATTAACTTTGCCTGCTAAATTAATAAATATTTTGTTGTATTTTTGGAATACCTAGTCAACAAAATGACATAGTGTGCCCTTATTTATATATTTGTTTAAAATTATATAAAAAGCTGATCGTAAGTTGTACCTTCTTATATAGACATAGTGGAATCTGATTATTGCTTTTAAAATATAATTAGTATAGGTAGATCAAAGATTTATAACAAGAAATAAATAATGCAAATCACTTCATTATAACCTCATTCATTTAATTTTGTTTCCAAAGTAGGTACCTCACTTTTAACTAGAGGTTCGGACCAAACTGAATCGCATCTATTTTAGCAAACCACGAAACAAACCAAACCTTTAATAAATAATTAGGCAAATCCATAACCGGAACAAAACCGATTGTTGTGAACATGTTCCGAACCTGTTTTGGCCGCGATTTAATTTTTATGAAAATTGTTGAATTTTCTAGTTTATTCCAGTTTAATCAAGTTTTTAATTTTGTTTAGAATTTATTTTATTTTAGTCCAAAACTGGAACGACTTTTAAAAATTAATTGCTTGTTATTTATTAAATCATTGAACCGATACCGAAACTTAAACCGCTTTTTTGAAAGTCCATAATTTAAAAAAATATAAAAACCGGAACAAAACTGAATCCTTTAAAATACAGTGAACCACGAACCGAACCTGAACCGTTATTTTGTGAGGTTCGAATTCCTGCTTTTAATTAATTTGTTGTACAATATCCTGTAAATATTAATATTAATATGATTTGAATGATTTGAATAAGTTGACAGCTGGTAGGCGCATACAGATGGTATAATATGGTATGGTGGGTAAAAAAGTTGTGATAGATCTTATTTTTAAAGGCATGTCACGACAAAGATAAATAATTTTTCAGTTGTATTAGTTAAATTTTTAATATACCATCTTACAGTTCATTGGCTCATAAAATTTTCTGAATTAATTTTCTGTTAAAAATGTATTTCAAAAAAGGAAATGGTGGTAGCTTCTGATCTCTTCTACATAAAAGGCTAATTTATTAATTAAAAGATGTAAATTTTCTCTTTCAAAGATTTTGATTGGATTACATTTACGGTGAAAAGTTCATCCTCGTATGTGGAAATATCAAAGGAGTGATAATTTCCCCCTATGCCGACCCTGCACATCTCTGCCAATCTCTTTTATCTCATGCTTGTGATTTTTTGATGGTCTTTTGGCCAAGTAATCAAAATGAATTAGGATAGCCCTTTCAAGTGAAGCAGTGTTTTGTAAATTGTATTTGAAATGATGATGTCGATGTGATCTTTGCTTATTCGTTCATTTATTATTCTTTTTGCGACACAGGTACTGGGAATTAGTTGTGAAAAACATCCTCTGATCTTCAGTCGAATTTGAATTTGCTTTGGGAAAGGCTGCTGCTGAAAACTAATTTGACCTCGTGGAGTAATCCCCCAAATAAACTAAAACGACAAATTGGAATTCGCGGTAACTTTGAGCAATTATGGTGTGAAACTCTCTCTCTTAGTTATTTATTCATCGGTACCAACCCCAGCAAAACGAAAGCTTGTTTTTAATGCGGAAATAACTGCAATCACTTTTGCACTTCGTCTCTTGCTTTCGTGCTGAATATTAATAGGTACGGTTTAATTACAAAACAGGACCTTCAGGTAGTAATAATGAGTTTTTATTTCGAGCGCCAATAATAAATACAAAAAGGTGAAAATTAGTAATTACTTATATCTTGGATAGGTGTACATCAAGGCTCAATAATTATCAAGTACCTATCTAAAGAAAATCCAAATTTAATAAGTTACACACACTTAAGGATAATCTAATAGCTTCTTTTGTTGAAGAAATAAGAAGCATATTTAAACGATCCAATTTAGCATGAGTAGCTGCATTGTAAAAAAAATTCTGTAAAATTACTGTTACAGGAATCCAAATTGTCTAAATGAAATATAGTTAATATACATAATAATGTAATTTTGTCTAACTATGTAAAATTACATACTCATAATTTTCATATTAAATTTAGTACCTACATATAATTTAAGTAAATTTTCTTGTTTTTTCTTAAATTATATACTAAATTTAATATAAAAAATAAGAGTAAGTATGTAATTTTACATAGTTAGACAATATTATACATTTTTTGTGTAAATTTGTAAATTACCTAGGCAATTTGGATTCCAGTAACAATTAGAGTCAGTCAAAGAACACTGGATTTTCTAGGCATTTAAGAGTAAAATTATCTTAATAATAATAAAATTTAGTTTACACTCGAGGAAAAAATTAGGGGAACATTTTTTTGTTGACGAAAAATGTCCAATTTTCAAACCATAATAACTCGGTTGCATTTGACCCAAAATCAATAATACTTTGATTTTTAAAAAGATCAAAATCTTCTCTTTCGAATGGTGTCCCTGAAAGCCACATTCGATACATCTCATGTCCCGTAATAACTTTGGATCAAATCATCGTAGAAATTTGTTCTTTTTTGAACTTTAAGGGAAATTGTGTGAACTTTAATGTCCTTGCCTTGAATATGGTCTACAATTTTTTTGGCAATCCGTGCAAGTTCTTAAAGTTGAACATTTTTTTCAGTCAAAAACTTTTTTTTTCTATGGTGGTTTACGGGACATGAGATGTATCGAATGTGGACACCATTCGAAAGAGGAGACTTTGATCTTTTTAAAACTCAAAGTATTATTGATTTTGGGTCAAATGCAACCGAGTTATCATGGTTTGAAAATTGGACATTTTTCGTCAACAAAAAAGTGTTCCCCTAATTTTTTCCTCGAGTGTATAAAGTGTTACTTCTCGGAATTATAATTAATGAAAATTATCAAGACCACCAAAAACCATCAATATTTAAAAATCGTAACCTCAAATTTAATGATCAGACTACAACTCATCTTGAATGTATTTTATTATAGTTTCTTTCGTTACAAAAACCATTTTACAAATATCTTGCAGGAAGACACCATCCCAGCATTCGCCCGTGTTTCAAAAAATCGCTCATGTGGGATAAAAATCTCCCCGCATTTGGTTCGTAAATAACTATTACTTAAGTTCATCTAATACTCCTTAATTCAGTCACACTAATCTGCCCCTTTCCTAAAGCATTTACAAATTCAGCATAAACATTTCACCCCTTTATTATGCAAAACTCCTGCAGTATATTCCCAAAACTACTTAATAATAATTATTAACAACATGAGCGAAGAAACCCTGTGTTTATTCGGCCACATAGAGTACGGAGCCAGGGTCGCGCAACCGCCACAGATAACCCATTCCGCAACACTACTCGCAGCGCCGCAGCATAAGTTATGCATACACGCCACCCCCACAGAACAAGAAGCAGCTTCAGACTTTCAATGATTAATTACCAAGCAGGCCGCACGGCGCTGCTGTATCAATGTGCGAGGTTGAGGTTAGGTCTGCCCGATGTCAGCCATAGTGTTCTTGTGGCGCATGCGCGATAACCGACGGTGTTTTGTCACTCTGACTAGCGAACTTGGCCGCCTGCATGATTTAATACTGGTTTTGTGGCTCGGACGATAAGAAGATAATTTGAGCAGATGCTTCAGATACGATAATCGCAAGGAGGGTCTAATGCTGTATAAGAAGGGTGGCATGGAATTTTGGTGTAAATTTCAGCGAATCCGAAATAAGTTATATTGGAAATCGTACCGAAAGTTGAAGCTCAATATATGATACCTGTTTGTTCCAATTTCCATAATGAAGTACAATATAGGTATCTAATTTATATTTTTAATAATTATTTTTACCTCCCGTCATTATTAATAAATGTAAACCGAAAGTAGTAATTTTCTTAAATATTTTGATAAATAATTAATTTATCGCAATTTTTTTTATTTCAAATGAAAGATTATATAATTATTATCTACAATTTTTAGCATTTTATAAATTGTTCTGTCATAGTATTTTAGGAATTAAAGTATTATTTATAATTTAGAGTATGAAACTTCAGTATCTTGTTGTCCATGATTTTTTAACATTTGTTACTACGAAAAATTTAATTGATTATGACACTGACAGAGAGATATCATTTAAATCTACAGTTCTACAGTTGACCAAATGACTATAATATATTTGTATCGTAAGAACCTATACATTTGTATAGTAGTAAAAAAGTAAGGTATATCGGGAGGTCTTGTGCTGGCCACATCAGATTTTTTACTATTTACTTGCAAATATAGAATGGGAGATTGATTATTGTTAAATCAATGCAATCACTTCGATCCTTCGACCGATTCGCCACGGTGCAGTCAGAATCTCAATGCAACCAGGACTACATTTACGATGGTCAAGTTGTAAGTTTGAAGCATCCGAGTGCGATTTAATTGCAAGATTTCCCGCCGAGAGACTTGAACCACGGAACCTCGGGTTCGTACGTCATCATATGCAGAAAGCTATGCTTATACCACAGAAATCATTAGAAGAATGACTGGTTATATGGAACTAAATGGCGATTTTTGAAGCCCGTGTGTATGATAAAATTATAAGTATGAAAATGCGTATGCGCATGACATCTCGCATGACATCTAAAATAATCTTCCGAAGACATTCTCTTTCCTACCATAAATAATATAGATTATAATTTGATTTACAGTTACATATTGATACAACAAATTAATTACTTTAAATCATTTTTGAAAATATTTATTAAAATATAAAGTTGTTAGGTAATTATTCACATCACAACAATAACATTTTTTTAAATGTTAAACTTACTATCTTTTAGAATGCAGATTCTAACAGGACAGCATGTAAAGAGAGAGAGTGAGAAAATATACATTTTTAACATGCTTTTCCTAAGAAAAAGAAAAAGCTGCGAATTGTTCTATGGGACGTTTGCATGAAACTATATTTAGCTTTCCTTCTGGTTCTTCCTCATTTTTCAACACTGTTCCTGTATCATTAATTTCTATCGTGTCATTATATTGAATGCATAATATAATAGCAAATATTTTACTAATGATTGTAAATAAATCTTACTGCTATTACGAGTATAACCATAAAACTAAAGAATAAATAGGTAACCATAAATGTTTCAATTAGTTTTCGTAAATTTAGTTTATAATTTATCATTTCAAGAGTTTATGTGACTAGCATTGCTTCCAAAGATGGCGGTCCAACGTGATAGTAAAATACCATTTGACGAAGGTTTGTTCCGGTGACAAGTGCCACTTTCCGGAAATTTATGTCATCAACAAGATGTTATTTTATGTTTAATATTAAATTTACTAACAAGTCTGTGATAGTTAACATTTTGACGCGTTAAGGTCCAACACCCGAAATCCTAACACAAATCAAATTATCCAGTTTTCAACCCTTAACCGCACATTAGCAAGTTAAGTGCTCTCTGGAATTTTTACCGAAATGCAGCCTAATGTGAACGTGTCTTCGTGCCTACTTCAATTATGGACCTAACTAGTTTACTTCGGGACTAGCCACTAAGTATTGGAGATATTTTGCAGTAGGGTAGTTTACCATTTAAAAAAAAGAGTTTTTTATTGAAACTTCATGTTATTTGAAAATGATTGAGAGTACTGATACGCCTTAATTGTTCTTAATAAAGCTGTAATTAATTTTTAAAGTTTGTGTGACGTAGATGTAGCTGCAAATCTTCTCAAACTATGGGGCTGGAATTAAAATGTACTCATGTAAAATCAACTGTTTTTATATGTTACAAAATATAAAATACAATTTGGTAGTTTCTTTATTACTGTAAGTAAGAATACACGTAAACCGCATTATTGTGACGTAGATGTATCGATACGTAAAATCTCAAATATTTAAAGAACTATTAACTTTTTGAAAACTTTTTTCATGGCAATAACTCATTTTTGAGGTCTCCTTTCAATATAATTGACTGGATTGCTAATTTGCTACTATGGTAAAGTACCCTGTTACTTTTAGGTACTATTAGTTTGAAAAAAAATTCCATCATATGGCCAAATGTAATATTTAAACTGGAAATTATTTACAGTGATAAAAAGAAAAAGATATAATGCATGTTACCTTCAATAATCAGATGACATTAAATAAATAAAGTAATAAATAAAACAATAATTAAAGTAAAAATTTACTGTAAAACTATTTCATAAAATTCTTTTACAAAATTTTATAAACCACAAAACAAATATCAGTGTCATCGGCAGCTGAAACTTCGTGACGTCGTCAGATTGGCATGTTTTCCTTACCTATATGTAATTGTTAGTATAATAGCAAGCACTATAGCTTCGATTGTAGTTATGATAAATAAATTTACATTTTAAATTAAACTTCAGGATTAGATATTAAATAATCTTTTAATAGTATTTGAGATGGTACTTTTTTGAAAGAATTGTCCTTTCCATATTATGGCAGATATAATTTTATTCCACAATACATTACAGGTTATGTCCTTCAATTATACGTTTCGTCAAATTGAAAATTACGTTTTGTGTTGTTGAAACGACAAAACAATAATTCTAACCTGACCTCTCACATTTGCATAAACTTATATTTAACAATAATCTTATTTGTGATCCTACCTTAAATACAATATTGAAATGCCAGTCCCTTGGAGTGTTTGTCTATTGTTCACTGAAATGTTTTTATACACTTGCAATAATAATAACATATTATCATATGAGAAATAATAACTAAATACCAAACATATTTACTTAAGTCACTAGTATTGATTTTATATTAAAGTTACACCAATAAACAGAAACACTACGAATCTTAGCGAACTCCGAATCACACTGACAAGTTAAACAATGTTCGTTGCAGTTTATACAAACTTATTACCCAGTAATAAATAATATTTTCAAATATTCAGTGGTTCTCAAACGTTTTTAATTAACAAATTTACTATTTTTTAAATTTTAGGTAGGTAGGTACTTTATTTTTCTAGTTAATTTTTTTTATTGATATCCAAATTATATTTTTATAATACAATAGTACACTATACATCTTCATTATTACGTGTTTTATGTTTTATTGGTGTTAGCAGTAACAGTAACAAGATTATTTAATGAAATCTTCAACTGACTATTAATTTTAAAAAACCTCACCTTTCGTCTCTATTACTAGGGACGAAAGTGAGGTATTTCTGACCACCTATAGAGAAAAAGTACTTTTCCTTCTGCTTTATGTGGGATTTAAATTGAATTTTCCTCCCTAGGAAGTCAAAGTACTAGCTGGTCGGAAATATATAACTTTCATCCCTAATAATAAAAAAATTAATCTAATAATTTTACATGGTCAATGCCAGTATGTTGACAGGTTGACTTGACAATTTAGTTGAGATTGGCTATGACAACAACAAATAGCGGAATTGGTGGAAAAAAATTAAAAATAGTTGAATAAAGTAAATAAGTTTAAAAATTCTAGAAATCTTGAGGAAAATGTCGAGATTCTCGAATTTCGAAATCTCATCTCGAACTTTTTTTTTACAAAAACGAGATTCGATAAATTCTCGTCTCGTCTACATCACTAGTAATGTTTGCTTGTAATCTGTGTTTTAATTTGGAGTTGAAATCAGACAATTTACTACTCATTTAATTTAACCCTTTAGTCGGTTTTTAAACTAGGAGGAGTAAAACCAAAATTTTAATTTTAATATCTATACATTTAAGCAATTACTACACTATAATTAATAAATTATTTGATTATGTAGAATCAAAAGCATAGAAATCACCTAAAAAATTGTTTTTACTCCTCCTAATTTAAAACAGACTATAGTAACTTTGAGTTTCTATTGTTTCTTTGTCATTCAAACATCACACTCTACAAAATTTCCATCTACCTTCTCGCGTGAGTTGGTATCAGTTTCACATATTGTCCACATTGAATGATGTTTGATTGCCACTCCAGATAAACCTACCCTGCCTAAAAGCAGCAACTTCACGCGGGTCCCTTGACAGAATTCACACTATTACAAAGCCCGGTGGAAAGTATCTGTTACATGTATGAGAAAACACCAGCAACAGCACAGCAACTCAACTCTTACGTTATACAGGGAGTTCGCGAGCTAATGTACTCCAGGGTGCTTGAATGCTTCAATGCGACATCTGTGAAGGAACAAAGACGATTGTTTAACGGAAAAAACGGTTGATAATAGAACGAATAAAGCAAGAATGTGTGGCAGTAGAGTTATTTCCCGTGAGAGGTTGTTATGAGTAGTGGAGAACTTGGATACTTTAAGGGCACTTGAAACTTGGATCGTTACCCGATAACAATTACTAAATAAAATAGTTTTAAGATTTTGTAATGTGGGTTTATAAGTCAATTAAATTCTACTATGATTACTCGTATTTTTTTATGATTATTGTTAATATAAGCCAATTTACAATTTTGACTGTTGTTTTCCACCGACTGATTTAGTGTTTAATGCATAATGATTTTTACCTTCCGCTTACCTGTAAAGGAAGGTATTGGAATCATGCAAAAAATCGGGTGGTGAATTTTTAGTGGATGAGCACGAATTAGAGTCCTTACAACTCATTTTTTATAGTTTCACGATGATGTCTGTGTGTATGTGTGTGTGTATGTGTGTGTGTGTGTGTGTGTGTGTGTGTGGTCAAGGGGTGTTAGTCGCATAATTCAAATACGAATTACCCGAAAATTTTGATATTTGGTATTTAACATTTGTATATAAATTGGAAGAGCTCCCTAGATTTTGGTACAAATATCTTCATCGGAAGTGATATTTTTTGAAGATTGAAAAGGTTAATTGTCAAAATTGTATATAAATTTGGAAAAATATAGTATTTATTTGTAATGAGAATAAGAGGAAAAGTTATTTGCAACTTACGTTATAAAAAAATTGTCTTTATCTGGTAGCTTTAAAGAACTGCAGTAAAATTTAAAAAATAAATTTATCAAATAAAACGTTGATATCTTGTAATCCATGATCGGTTGATTTTTGTTTCTGCGTAAAAAATATTGACAGGTGAGACGGGTGACAAGTTGGCATACTAGCGCTATATAAGTCCTAAGTAAGATATTAAATGTATTAATTGACCGGAGGATGGCTTCAACACAGCAGAGTTTTCCTGTGAATTAATCTTTTTATTCAGGTGATGCAAATTTCTGTATTTGAATATTTTAGATTTTTATTTGTATATTTTAAATGGGCACCGGATTGTACGTATACATTTCTGTTTAAAGTCTAGATATAGCGGAAGGTTGTGTGATGGACACGTCAGATTTTTACGTAAGGTGTAATGCTTAATGATTATTTATTAGATGGCCATTTCCACCTATTTTGTTTAAAAACTAATACGACAGAGATAATAGAGCAAGATCCCAGGACCGCCAGACGTTACTTATTTTCTCAGTAACCAAATGTATGGGATTAAGTAGTGTAAGTATGTACTATGAGTGTATGCGTACCTGCAAGCTTGGGCCGACGGCCAATTAATAGATATCCGGTGCTAAAGGTAAGTCAAAATAGTATTCACATTTCTTCAAGTTTCAGTGCTGATTTTTACGTATGTTTTAGAGAATATAGTTAAAAATTAATAATCAATACTGCCAGACACTTTCCATCGGCGGTAACTTTTACCAGACACTTTAAAGCACACGTTTGACATAATAGAATAACTGGCAGACATACATTTCAATAATCATAGTTGCTTGAAAACAAGCTAAGTCAATTATGTCAAATTAACAACTCGAAACAAATAATAAATGACATGTCATTCATTATGCTTGTGCATTACGCCTTATGTTTGGCGTTTGCAAAGTTTTGTTCTTATGCGTTGTTCTTAGTATACTTATGCATTAAAGATAGTTCTTAAGCATTAAAACAGTTGGTGGAAATGAGGCTTTAGTTTCGTTAAATTTTGATAAGATTTTTAATACGATCAGTTATTAACTCGACGTCATTGGGAATTAATCACGTTTAAAAAAGCAAATTACCAACAATAATTTTAAATGTAAATGAAGATAAAGATTAGTTGTAGCCACAGCCACTACAGTGGTGTATTACAAAACCATGTCCACAATTTTTATGTAAAGAAATTATTTTTATTAATTAACCAGGAGAGTTATTTTATTATTTATTATATGAAATTTGTAGTGGAATCCAACAAAATGTACCTATATTTATTTAAAGTAGGAAGTATTCAGGAATCCTTGATTTACTTTTAAAAATCTTTATTATAATAAAGATTTATTATAATAAAGATTGTTAAAAATAAGGATTCCTGAAACCATTCTACTTTAAATTAATGCAAAGAAAATATATTGAAATTGAAATGTGTATTAATTTGATGTGTATCGGAGTACAGAAAATACAAAAACCTATGTGGCCAATATTCTTAGTTCAGCAGTAACTGGTTCTTAAATATTTTTCGCCTATTTTCAACGCCAATATTTGAAAAACGACGCTGTTTAACTTATTATTATTTTAATCAATTAAAAATCAACATAACATGAGAGAGATTCCAAATTTTTATTTTTAGCCTAATTGTAATTATAAAGGTTAAAATAATTATGGAGAACTACAGTCTCAATAATAACTTAAGTACTCGTAATAAAGTTTTTTTTAATGTTTTAATAATTTTTGTAAATAATTGTATTTGATTTTATTATTTTAGGCGTGATTCCTTTTAGAAAATAAGGAGTAGTAAAAAATGGGTAATAGCTTGTAAAATTTGTATGGAGAATTGTTATTTCTATTTCAAAGCAAAATGAATAATTTCACTAATTACTTGTTTAAAGACATCCAGTTAATTAAACCGTGTTTTTGTTACCAATAATTATCAAAACAATGTTTTCGTTTTCGTCCTTTAAAACAGCGAAAAAGCTTTGCAGCACTTCTAACAAAACATCCAAAATATCTTTCATCTGCTATCGTACGCGATTCAAACATGCGTGAGAACCATCAAGCTGGCGGTGAGATAACCACCCCTCCCACCAACACCAACGACGTTCAGTTGTTCTCCACGGAAAGCTAATGGAAGCCATTGATTTCACGTAGTAGGCCTTGAGGACATCCTTCCTTTATTCTCTTTCTCTTGTTTAATATGTCTATGTTTGTTTTCACAAATGCGCAAACTTCAAAAATGTGCGTTGTTTTTATCTTGAGAGTAAATAAAATAACAGTTTGGCGCTAGGGAGAACATGTTCCGGAATAAAATTAAAATTTTATTATATTTTGTTGTTGCTGGTTTTAGTGCTTTTGTAAACTTGTGCTTGAAATTAAATGGGATGGTTTAGCGTTAATGAAATTTAATTTCACGTGTTTTATACTTTTGTGTATACCAATAAATTATTATAAAAGGCTAATTCTAAAAAATCATAGTAAAGTTTTAATTATTTTGCAAATTCAGTAAATTTGAAAATATCTTGTAAGGCCCGTTTCACACATATGAAAATTACTCCGAAAATTATTGCGAAAATTACTGCCAACATTTTTGAAAGTAATTTTGACACTTGGAGGTTAACAAACAAAAACTTCATTTTATTTTAAGGATGTCACCTATTCGACATTCCGTCCACAATAACTTCTTCCCGTAACCACGACATAATTCAGTACGATGTACGAGCCAAGACCGACAAGAAAATTGACAGATTCAAAATATCTATATTATTCCTGCGAAAATTTTCGGAATAATTTTCAGAGTAAATTTGCTGTATTACACGCCCAACAATTACTTTCAAAAATTTTGGCAGTAATTTTCGCAATATAATAATTTTCGGAGTAATTCTCATATGTGTAAAACGGGCCTTAAACGTAAAATAAACAAAATGAAACAATTTCCGCTTATGTAGAAACATACGCAAATAACTATTAAATTTTAATTGAAGAATAATTAAATCATATTCTAATAAAAAAATAACACCAGCAGGTAAATGGAGCATAGCCAACAATCGATCAGTCAATTCTCTGAACCTTGAGATCATGAGAAAAAGCAAAGTTCAAATTGAGACCGGATTGCAGATGCTTTTATAACCCTTAAAATAAAAATGTATTTATTTTTTCAATAAGACATTAGACATTAAATATATAAAATAAACATTTTGAATTATTAAACAAAACAGGTTATATTTTAGTCAAATTTATAAATAATTTTATTTTATTGTTATAGATAATTAAATAAATAAACTGGCATACAAAAATAAAAATAACTGTAATGAAATCCTGTTTCAAATATAAATATCAAAATATTTGAATTTATATTTAGACTAAGGCGTAGGTACTTCTGCCAAAAATATACCTAGTGAAAAAGTTACTTCGCTAAATTACAATACAAACTAAACTCTTGTTATTACACCTACATTGTTCATATTTTATAGGTAATTCAAAGATGACTAATTATATTTTTGAAATTCTTAATAATCTTCGTTATTACTCATGGTAAATATTGCCAAAATCATGAATTCTGATTCTATTGCAGCAATATTGCAGTCAACAAGTGTCGAGTGTTACGTAAAGTAAATATGTACTCAATATAGACAGCGGTCGATAGAGGACAGTATCGACGTTGGTTAGAGTAACGACGTGACATGTAATAATTTTGTATCGTATTGATTAACATTAATATATAATAAAACAATTAACTATAACAACTATATGTTAATTATTACACAAACCAGTACCTTACATCGAGCATTGACTAAAATGCGGACTCTATTTTATTACGTTCTTGTTGTGCAGATAAAGCAACCAGAATGAAAAGTGCAAGTTCAGTACTTGAATTTATTATAAAGTAAACCGCGTGGCGCCGTCACTAGGTATAAAATTAATAAAGCATCGCCTACTTCAAAGAGCAAAGGCCATGTAATGTCACAGTACGAGAAGATTTAATTTATCACTAACGTTCGGTAATTAATCCTAATATCTGCGTTCGTAATTAATTACGCGTTACCCCAAATAACGTAAGTAAAATTTAATGGTTTTCGTAACTACCTGTGCTGCCATCTCTGAACGCACGCGCAAACAAAAACAAATCCACATATTTCGAAAGGCGCAGCTTTCCGGCTTAATCTCAAATATTAATTAAACGCGTTATTAAAACAGGTAATTAGTAATTAGGCAGGGTGGAGCGCCTGAAAGACATCGCGCCCTGCGCTTCGAATATCTCATTATTTTGCGGGCTGTAATAAAACGGTCGCGTGCCGTGCCACAATCATCTTAAGCTGATGGCGATATTTAACGGTTTAGAGGTGAGATGCCTTCCTTTACGCCCAGCGAACATCAACAAGGATATAATGATACCGTTCATCTTGCGCTTTTAAATTTCAAACAAATTTATATTTGAAATTTTACATTTGAATACAATATAAAGTGGAAGAACTCCACAGATTTTGATACAAATATTTTGAAGAGTGACAAGATTAATTGTCAAAAATTTGTTTTTAGATTTTTTAGCAACATCAGATTTTTTTAAATACCTAAAAAAGTATTTCTAAAACGTCACTATATTTTTCTACATAGAACGCAGTATTATTTGTTGAACAGTGTTTAAAATGTATCAATAATTTTGTGTTAAATAACTCGTTATTAATTATGTCAAACAGATGACATTTTATATTTGAACACTTTCAATGATTAATTATGTGTTATCATTATCATCATTGCAAAATAAATGTTTTGTTCACATGGCATATATTACCAAAAATGTTATATTTGCCAATTCGAGTAATTAATTTATTGTAGGTAATTCCCAAATAGTGCTAAAGATGTTAATCCATAAAGCATTTTCAGGAAAACCTTTCAGACATTCTTGTTTAGGTAGCATACCATTTTTGGTAACAGAATTGCACTAGAATCAGATCTATTCTATTTTATTTCAGAAATCATACCTCTATCCTCATCCAACATCCATTTTTAATTCACACACACACACACACACACACACTCAAATACGTACACCGATTTTATAAAAATTATTACGAATATATGGGTGGTGTAGAAGGTAAAAATTTCACTAAAAACGTCTAAAAAGTAGTAGGTATGTGTTTTAATTTGCTTTTAAATTTCAATATTCTCTACTCATTGAAAAAATCCGTAACCTTTTAAACCATAAAAATTTCAAAGGTAAAACAATACATTATTTTACTGCCTACAAAATTAAAATATTATCAGTAATTTAAGTAGTGGTACTACCAGTAAGTAGCTATATTTTTGTGCCTGTACGGGTAAAATATGATTTATTTAATTATTATTAATAATAATTTCGTAACTGTTGGATTCCCCGCGATAATCCAGCTGTAAATTATCAGAGAATGATTGCAGAATTCCTGTGACGTGCTAGTACTCACATACATGAGAACGTAATCAGATCTGAATATAATGTAGTCTGAATGCAAATCCTGACTTAAGATCATTTTAATCCTATTATAAACTGACTGGTGACTAGTAACAAAATCACGAGAAATTGAACCAAACTTTGGGCTACGCGGAACACTGAACGCTGTACGTGTAATTCGCTTACATGGAATTTCAAATTAATGCAACTTCCAAACATTATTAGGAAATCTTGGGAGCAAGGACTGAGAAGGACATCATAGAATAAACTAAATTTAAGTATTGAAAAAGATAACATGTTTGACTTCCTATTCTTATCACTAAAATGTTTTTAATAATTTTTTCGAATATACCTTAAACTAAACGAAAAACAAATTTAAAAATATTTTTTGCTGTGGCCAGCACACGACCTCTCGCCTAATTCTGGTTATTCCACTAATCCAATAAATAGTTTTACTTACATTTTAATAGTTTCATGTTCATGTAATATGTAAACGATAATGTAAACCAAGATGCAAGCAAAAGATGTCAACTGTACTGTCACTGCCGTACTCATAATAATTCAAATTTTGTGTAGAAACAAATTTCATATCATGGACAACAAGATACTGAAATTTCAAAAAAGTAGATTTAAATAATTGTCCTATAGTTTATAAATGTTATAGAAAATTATTTAAAAAATTTTCTGTTATATTTAATGAAACATATATTATCATAAATGCTTAATTTATCGAGATAAATTAAGAAAAATCATATTGTTCTATATGAAAAGTCTTACTTCCGGTTTATTAATTGGTACCAAAATACAATAATTGATCTATTGAAAATCGTATTTAAAACTTAGATATAAAATTTGGTATTTAAATGTGTGATATTTTCGGAGTTATCGTTTCCGAAAAAATTGTAACATACAAACGAACGAACGAACGAACGCACGAACGAACACACAAACACACACAGACAGACATCATGTCAAAAATATGTAATTCGTATTCTAGAGACCCTAAAACGTGCTTATCTGCCAAAAACTCACACTCGAAATTTAGACCCATCACAATACCTCTCTCATAGAATATGACGTGAGAGGTAAAAACGGCTATTCGTAAATTTGTTCTTTATTTACAAAATTTCAAGAAAGAAGAAACCATCCTTTGTACACCTCTTCGTTACCTCGCAACCAACAAAGCGCTAGTGTTCAGCTAATGCATACCTAGCACCCAGTAAAAAATGACCAATAACCTCATCGTGTCGGCTCCTGCACTTTCCAATGAATAACTTCATAAAACCGAACAAAATATTTTCCTTCTCCACTTACTCGTACAGTGGGATGCGAGGCTTTTATAGAAATTGGCGTATTAGACGCGATCGGTGGAAGTATACACCACCCCCTACGCCTTCCATTGAACCTCCTGCCGCACCCTTTCATGCATCCTGCCCATTATCCTGCAGATGTAATTTATGAAATGCATTCAGGATGTGGGCGGCGATGAGAAAAAATTGCGGTTGGCTATGGCCCAAGATTCAGGTGAGCATAATGGCATTTAACGGAAATCAGAATTAATATCCGCATAACGTATTATTATTATGGATTATGTTTATGAATTTATTGCAGGATGATGAAGATTTACATAATCATCTAAACTATTCGAAGCCTCGATTAAGAAAACTCTATATAAGTTATTAATTTATGCCTTTTAAAACTTAAAATCCATTAATAGCAATGTGCTAATTTTGTACTTCACCTTACGTTGATATTAGAAACGAAAAAATATACTTATTATACTGCAGAAATTTTGCACATTCGATGTACGTCGTATGGTAATTTTTTCTCTATTAAATAATATGTATCATTAACATTAAAGCGCTAATTAAAAATTATCTAGGTATCTATAGAACAAAAAGTGAAACATTATAGTACAGGCAAGTTGATTACGACTGAGACATCTATAACCGTGGTCAGAAGTTCTGAGAACTTTAATGACACTTTTTGTCTTAGATAGGTACAAACAAAATTTTATCCAACACCTCTTAATAAAAGCATCATAACAAGCAAAGTAAAAAATTACCCACAAGTGGCTTTGATCAAAATTATACCCACTTGTTGGTAAATTGTTACTTTGCTTATTGGAAGTTACCATAGAAACGATGTTTTAGGTTGAAACTTAATATTTTTAAAATATTTATTAAATTATAGAGGTGTTGGATAATACGTTATACTTCACACGTGGACAAAAAGGAATTACCCACTCGAGAAAATTATCTTAAGATTTCCCTCGTGGGTAATTCCTTCCTTTGCCCACTTGTAAAGTAAATAACTATTATTTGATACCTTCTTTTTATTTTCGAGTGCTTTGTTTCATTATGACTGTATTCAATTATGTCAAATGTCAAATGAGAAGAATTTTTTTTTTATTAAAGTGGTTACCTAGCACTGGTCCTGTTATAAGCCGCAAAAATCAATTTTGCCGCCCAGACCTTTAAAGTAAATTTTTGCGGCTAAGGCCATTCAAATTTTATTTTGCAGAATATAAATAGTCCGAAAAATGTTACTTTATATAATATACTATAATATAAAATAAAAATATATATTTGTGTAATGTATTATTTTTATAAACTTAAGTGTGTTCTTGCTCCAATATTTTTTTCGTACAAAAGAATAGAAATAGTTATTAAATGCATTTATATTATTATCCATTACATTAATATTTCCAATCGTTTGTCATAATATGAAATATCATAAATTTTAAAAACGTGTTTTATTAAAAATTACCTCCAATTAAAATAATTGTAAAAGAATGTTCTCGCACTAAAACTAATCCCGTAGTTCGAGCTCCCATTTAGGAATTGAAAGTTCGCTAGTGAATTTATTCGTCGGGTGTGGCGGGTTCATTACAATATTGGCTTCCGTTGAAAGGACATTAAATTGCGATAAAATGACCGGTGTCGTTAATGTAGTCATGATTTACTATCTTGTAACTACATTACGTGGTTGTAGATGTGGTTTTATATTTAGCCCGTCTACCGACAACGCTAACTAGTGTTTATATCTACGCGTTCACTTAATGTGTGCTGCAGCGACATTATGTGCAATAACGGCTAAGAAATTAAAGAGTTAATGTGATTGCAAAGATTGGAAACGGTAAAGTGATTATTGCTGATTTATTATGTGTAAATGGCGTTTTAGGAAATTATGTGGTGCACCCTTCTGTGAAAGACAATTTGTTATAGGTAATGATTCAACGATTATAATATTGTTTTTAAGACCGATATAAAATGAAAATATACTCGGACTAATATGTAAATTATGTGCACTTTACATATTATACACATCCGTTAACCTAATCGTCAATTTTTGTAAGCTAGTAATACAAATTTTCTGTTTATAACATTATAAATATCATTTTGATAATACAAGCTGTATGATAAATTTGAATACATACGAAAAGGGTACATACAGTTCGGTTTGCTAATTGTGAATCAAAAAGAATTTTTTTAAATACCAAAAATAAATTTTAATAATTATTTTAACATAATTTTTAATATTTCTAACTCTAAATTAATGTTTTTCAATTAAGGTGTTTTTAAAATTTTTAATAGTATCTAACAATCTAACTAATAACTTAATTTTTTAATTTCTAAAAAAAGTTTAAATTCTAAATCAGCATATCAGAATGTACCCAATGTTTGTATTACTCGAAGCACGAAATACAATATAAATACAGGAATGGACATGGACACTCTCGTATCTTAGCAATACCACTGAATACATAATATTATATATTATGTATTCAATGGCAATACTGTACATTATGACATTCTTGTCTACTCTGTGTGAGAGAGAAAGATCACTACTGTGCTAGTGGGTTACCATCGTTACCGTTGTTTATCGTCATAGAATGCATACTTCGAGCTGGCCCGTATTTTCTGTCTCTATCTAAAAGGTAAATAGAAAGGCCACACTTCATCCACCCACTCTTGTCATATATTATACTTCGTGAATAGAAGTTATAATGACACATCTGTAACAGTTATAGATTTTTCCTAATTGCACCACTTTGAAACTAAGATACAGAACAAAATTATTATTTTGAATTTTAAATTACAATGCAGCTCTCATTTTTAAATCAGTAAGCTTTTTATATCCTAGAACTGATTCATATATTATTTGATAAAAATAAGTAATTTCATAGTTTAAATATAAAAGAGATTTGACCAATTTGCGTATTTACTTTTTAACTTATTCAAATTTTTGATGATTATTTCTAAAAAAAATAAATCGAAAGTGTTTTTTTAACAGTGCGAATTATTCGCGTATAAAAATCCACCAGTGTTGACAATAATAATTCGTTAACTAATGGTTCACTTTTCCGAAAATGGATTGGTGAACATTAATAAATTTCGTTCGTGTCTGTTGAAGCCAATTAAAATAATTGAAATCATATCCAGATTGCTGTGTTCACATTTAACGAGGCGTGAACAGAGAACACACACGCGATTTTAATTGTTTTCGATAGAACGCACGCACTCTTTTATCACCACTCGTTACATCGACTGTTTCGCCGCCTCCCCGATCTGGATATTTACGTTTTTACCCTTCTTTCTGCTGCGTTCATTGCTTTGAAGTTGTTCAGTCTTAACAAATATTATTGATGGGAATATTTCATTGAAAACGCCTTTCCGAGCGTGTATTTAATTAGCGTTGAATACCTGGACTGTAAACACAACTGTGGGGATATTATTGTCCTTTGAGTTACATTGATGATCACACGCTGGCAAATGTAATTAGTCAGATAGTTAATTAGCTATTTTAATTATTATTTGCACTTATCAATTAGAACTTGTGTACACAGACAATAGCACAAATAATTATTAATATAATGACAGAGGCAAAGACCAATCCAGGTGAAATTGTCACATAATAATTATATGATTCCTCAGGGCAAAGCAATTATTATATTGTCGTTTTTATGTGAAAATGAGCAGAAATTCGCTTTGTTGCCTGCATTTAAGTTAAAGTGGTAAATAGCTTTTTATATAGAGAAAAGGATTTCGAAATCCCATGAGTGTAAAATTTAAAAATTGTTTGCTATACCTACTAAAAATTAAAGTTGTATTGGTGGTAAAGTGATGAAATTCAAAGTAAAATTATTATATTGCTTTCCATACTAACAAAGAGTTAAAACTCAAATAAGTTTTTAAATAATAATTATAACTTAAACAATGTTACCTATTTCCCATAAAAATAAAAATTTACTACACAAGCCGTCATATAAAATGACAGCTGTCATTATTGTTTTAGTAGTTACATATTAAAAGTCACTCAACAACAAACCTTATTTTTTAATAATATTGTAGTTTGTAGTACCACATAGTTGTATTAACCAAAAGGCAATAACAATAATAAAGTAGAGTATAATACTTAACAACTAATTGAAAAAGTTAAAAATACCTACTTACTTTCGTGTATTTTGTAATAAACTAGAAACAAACTTATAATAAATGCATTATTTAACATATTCGTCTAGTCATTCAATTGTATTCGAGATATTAATTACATTTATCTACGACCATTGAATAATACTTTCATTCAGTAGGTAATCCCTCCATAAAATACATAATTGTATTATGATTTCATAATTCAACACTATTAGGTTATTAGTCTGTTATTCAACACTATTGTATAATGTCATCACATCAAAATGGTAGGTTAGATTAATACTTTAATATCAAAAAATTAGTAAACAAATATTTTATTTAAAAAGTCATAAATAAAACGTCGTATTTGACTCGCACATAAGGCTATAATAATAATAAAATTCGTTTATTGCATGAGTAAAATAAATTTCTACATCACAATCGTCCTATCATTACACAAATAGAAACTATGTCCTTAATTAATATCATAAAAACCATTTTGAATATGAAATTATTTTAATTTGCAAAAGCCTTACCAACTTTGGCATTACATTAAAGATGATTAAAAAATTTTGCGCCGAGCACATTAGGAGAATTTTAGTCTTATTTAATTTAGCAAAAGGCACTCTGAGTTTGCCATGATTTCTGGATTATTCGGATGATTATACACTCGTCTTTACCATATGCATCATTCATTCTATTGAATTAAAGCCTACAATATATGCTCCGTAAATAATACTAATAACCAATCCCTCATTTTAAGTTTGCACATTTTGGTTCTCAATGTTTGTTTAGAAATTTAGCTAGTAGATTTTTCGTTTCAGTCATTGAACATTAGTAAATCACTAATCGCATAGACTCTCCTGCAATTCGTTATTAATTTACGTATATTATCCTTCCAAACAATACTTGCAGTCTAGCTTCTTTTATTCCATTAGCGATTTCAGCGCCATTATCCCGGAATTCCTGTGCACCTTTTCACGTCGTCTCGGCGTCACCGTCACCATCACCGCCGCCCCCAATTACTTTCCGAGTTAATTTAATCACGCGCGCTGGTTTATCGATTGTACCGGCACTAATTGTAACATGACTTCACACTAATTGTCTAATAATACTAACGGATGTTAATGTGATTAGCGCCTTACCGCCCCCGCCCCCACCCCGCCGCTGTCTTGCCACTCGTCAGTCGCAGGAATCCGGAGACGCGGATCTTAAGCGGAGTTTGCGGGGATTGTAATTTGCGGGATATAAAGGATAATTATAGATGGATATGATTCTAGCGTGCGCGCGATATTGTGTAATGAAAATGATTATGAATGGCGAATGGAATAACGTCATAACTTTTATAGTCACTGTCACTGATGAATTGATTGGTTATACAATGAGAGTAAGTAGATATTGAAAATGCATTACATTTATAAACTAAGTTAATTGTCATTATATTACACAAAACTAAGTTTACATAATCACAAAGAATTATTTTACAATAATAACAATGATTTAATTAAAGAAAACGTTCAACGAAATCTATATACAAGATTCTCCTTACCTTTGCACGAAATTTTAATACCTAGGTGTTATAAAATTATTCAAAATTAGCAAAAAATGGTGGTAAATGCTACTAGTTTGAAACTACTGTGTTAACTGTTTTACTGTTTAGTAATTATGTTATTAAATACATATAAAAATATTTACGTCATGTAAAGTAGTTCCTACTGTTATTTTTACGAATTAAAAAAAATTGTTTAATCAGTGTATCAAATTATATGTCATGAATGTTTCGTGCACAGGTATAGAAATAGAAACAACTTATAAATACAACAATCTATTGCCTGATTTTATACGAGTTTCTGTTAATTTTTCTTGTGGTTCCTACTTAGAACTTAGAAGTGAATTTGATATTAATATCATTCTGACCAGTATATCATAGTTTGTATCTTCAGTAAATTTTTGACTATAGTATTATTGTTATGATATATTTGTTACTTTTAAAGACTGCACTAAAAGGCACTTTAAAAAGCATAACATTTTGATAAAAAAGGCATAAAAATTCAATAAAAAGCACACAAAACAGAAAAATGGCACATGAAAAAATGTAAAATATTGACGAAAAAAGCATTAAACATTATAAACAAAAGGCAAAAAATTAAACAAATTGCATAAAAATTAACATAAGGTATAAATATTAAAGAAAAGGCATAAATGGGCTACTTGCATGATTTTTTATAATAAATAATTTTGAAGAAGAGATATTATTTATTATTATTATTATTATTTATTTTCATAAATTTTTTATTAACAAATCCAAAAATAATTAATGAAAATTGAGTAGTCCTATACAAAATAATGACGTCACAGCTAAATTTCTTTTTTGATTTACTAAAAAAATACATCATTTTTATAAAATAAAATTTATATTCCCAAAATTAATGTGGCGCTAGTGGTGCGGTAGAAAATATTCAAGATAAACTATTTTAGTAATAAAAATAGAAAAGCTCTAAATAAGCATACAAATTTAAAATAGGCATAAACTGTTTTATACACTTGATATTATTGGATTTATTTTTATCTGATTCGTCCTTCGTCTTGAAAATATATTTGTTACACCATTAAATTTAAGCAAAGGCATATTTTATATAAATCCGCGCACTTTTGGTGGATGTACAGTAAATTAAGCAAACATAATTTCTTAATAACATTGAATGATCAAAACTACTGTGATATCGGATTAAATCCACGATCATAATATAGCTCGAATAAAAATAAATGAAAATATAACAAAAAGTTTAATTTAGCTTTTATTACTTCAACAAGCTCAATGAATATCTCAGTGCCATCCTCAAAGCAGTAAATCATTCAAATTGTAATTACCATGTGATGAACCCTCCTATCGAGGCAATCATTCCTCAGCGCTGCATTCTTCCATTCTTTCAGCCTTTCTGTCGTTTTTCCATTAATTCGTAACAGGCTAATCAGCACGGGGGTACACAGCTGTTTGAAAGAGGCACGCGGTAAACTAGCTATCGCCCGCCCTTGGCAGGGGGAGACTAACAGGTTCAAGTATATTTTCATTAACTGTACCCGGGGGTATTATGCTCGACTAATTAGTATTAACCGGCGCCTGTGCTAGCAGCAGCGTCAACTCTCCACTTAATTAGAAACATTGAGCGCTGGAACGTTACAGCACAAGAAGAGTGCACCGCGCAATGGGGGGGGGGGGGGTTGTTATGAACACGCGCCAGGTACAACACCCCGCAACAACAGCAAGGAAAATTTTGGTTATGGTTGCTAGAGGTGGAAGACTCACTTTCGCTTCAAAGAAGCAAATTATGAGAAGCCTTGTAAATCTCTACAAGGAATGTTAAATTTTGTTTAGAAGGAAATGAGGAACAATTAATGGCGTGTTTTCTACTCAAAATATTTGGCAGAACTCACACTGGAAAATAAAGCCAAAATATGAAGGAAAGTAAGAACAACATTAGGTACATCTGTGGACCAAATAAATTTCATGTTTGCATCAGCAATGTATAATTAGAAGAATTTTTGTTCTACATTTCCATTTCAAAAAAAAATGCACACGGTAAAATATGTATAAAAATATGTATAGTATACCGACGACTCACATACAAGGCTGCCTCGTCAAAATACACAATCGTGCGGCAAATAGACATTCTGACACTCAAAATGAGTGAAGAAAATAGCCAATTCTAGAATTAGTGCGGGAAATTAATTTTATTGTTTTGTAAGTATGCTTCTGTCATGAGTATACCGACGACTCACATACAAGGCTGCCTCGTCAAAATACACAATCGTGCGGAAAATAGACATTCTGACACTAAAAATGAGTGAAGAAAATAGCCAATTCTAGCACTAAATTAATTTTATTATTTTGTAAGTATGCTTCTGTCATGAGTCATGATGCTTAAAAATTAAAGATAAATTAAAACTACGTCCAAGTAGTTACACTGTCAAAAAATCCGCGCATTCGTTTCTCACACTTAAATAACTATTTCTACGCCTGCTACGATAATTAAATTTTCGCCACTTACTACTTGGTTGTTGCTTTAAAAATTTATATTTACTCGCGTCAGGTTTGCCAATTCTACGCTTTTGGAGCGTATATATATATATATATATATATATATATATATATATATATATATATATATATATATATATATATATATATAAGGGTTTTCGTAATAAAATATTAATATGTACGCTATACGCACGCTTCTGAAGAAATTGTAGTAATGTACGCTTTTATGGAATTTAGGTACTTCACCTATTCCAACAGTAAAATCCAAGAGTTCCGAATGTGAGTCAACGTCAATCTCTGTCAAATATAGTTCGGCTATTGTGAGCGTGAGTGACAGAGCTTTATATACAATTTGTTAAATTTGCTTTTTTAAAGAACTTTTTAGTATCTAACTTTGCATTAAAACGCGTTTGACTTTAAATAATTTAAAAAACATGATGCCTGCGTAATAGGTAATATATACTTTTTTGCTGGTAACTATTGAAAAGGATTTGCTCCCAATATGGTAGATATTATTATAGTGGAATCTAACCCCAACCACTTCGATCGATTTAATTGTAAGATTTACACTGTATTAAAAATATTTAAAATTAATATATCTATATCAGAACTAAAACTTTATAAAAACATATTTTAAAAATTTGTTTAACAAGGTATATGAGTGATCACGGATCAGTGAGGTGTGAGGATGCATTTAATAAATGAATGTGTGAAATTTATTTGATAAATTGTATTATTTGTAGGATTGGTGTGAAATGAATTAAACTCGTTGAATACATGTGAAGCATCTCTACTCAACTGAACTGAACGAAAGCAGCTCAGCAGCTGCATCAAAGACCTCTCGCGTCTGGTTCGCGTTCGAATGAATAAAATAAACTGTTTCCACCTTTATTCAATCATCGCATTTACATTTCTATATCGAGTCAGCAAGCAGAATGTTTTAAATTTAGACCGTATCAAACAGAAACACTTGGCGCTTTCCCCACTTAAAAATATTTTAAAATTTGCATTGAAAAAATATCCTCGCGCGACTTTTAGCGTCATTTCCGCCCGGTAATAAAACAAACGCGACTCGCGCCACCAGAGAAGCAGAAAACACTTAAAACTTCTCAATAAAACTTTCACAAGAGATTTAGATTTAATGCAACACCACTACTACCACTTCACGCTGTTGGAGCACATTCAAATGTGGGGAAAATACAAACCCTTCAAAGAAAAAAAACATTCTTTTTCTTATATCGTTACTGTACTTTTTAAAAACAAATTTTTTACACAGACCAGTTGATTGAATAGTTTTAAATTATAGCAAATGCACATAATAATTGCTATTATATTTTTGACAGTTTATATAACTACCTACTATAGAGTGACCGTTGACTGACTGAATGATATTTTGTACTGATTTTTTACATACTGTTGTACTGAATTCCCATTTGTTTAATAAATTTGTAATGTTAATGTTTAATATTTTTATATAGGGTCTTTCAATAGGAGTGATAGTTTCTTCAATAAAGATTTCTCGGTTTCTAACATATAATTTATTTACTTCTAGGAGACTGTGATAAAGTTTGAGTTAACATTAATAAGACAATAAGCCACTAAGAAGACACCGAAATGTTCGAAGTGAGGAGAATATCACAGCTGTAGCGGCCAGTGTTGCTGATGAGCCAAATTCGGCCAAATTGGAGCGATCTTGTGATCAGTGTTAACAAAGCCGTGGTGGACATTTGAACGATATCTTGTTCCGAACATGGTCCAAGCTTCCAAATAAAGCAAAAAACTAAATTGATATGTCAAACCGTTGACGTTTTATTTAAAATTAAAATCTTAATGAAAGACCCTATACAATTCAAATTTTATCCAAAAAATCTGTCATCTACCAATTAATCAACATTTCTTATAATTATTTTAATTCTCGTTTTCTTTTTTTAAACATAAATACCTAATACTATAAGTATGGTTATATTATCTAATTATTTTTGTACTGACTTCAGCAAAAAAATAAATGGTCACTCTAACTTACTAGTTAATAATTTTGCCGCACAAGTGCTAGAATTGGCTATTGCATACCCTCGACCACTCGAGTGTCACAAGTCACAATGTCTATTTTCCGTGTACGATTGAACAACAAATTATAATATTAGCTACGATTAGCCAGTTTCCTAACAAGGCTATTCTATTTTTTATTGATAGAGAAATAGTCGGAATGTGGACTGGTGTGAGATTAGGAACTTTTGATTGCACTTTCACTGTGTAACAAATTATTTTATTTTATTATATAATAAGAACTAAAAAAGCAAAAAATAATAGCTTGGTTTATCAAAATAGTTATTTACGATACAAGTACGTAAAGCAAATATTTAGTCACGAACGGGTTCGAATTGAAACACGAGCGCAGCGAGTGTTTTAAGACCCGTGAGTGACTAAATATGCTTTACGTATGTGTATCGTATAAGATTTTATCTACGATAGAATTTAAAAAACTCGAAAAATATAAAAAATCCTTTTAAATTTAAATTAGGATCAAAACAAGTTTGCTTTGACAAGAAAATTTTCACGTTAGTTACCGATTGTTGAGCGGATGTTTTTGCGTGTTTTAAAACTTTAACCACTCGTTGCTGCGCAATCTTGCTATTAAACAATTGTTTTACAAACTAAAAACTGACAACTAATTGTCAATTTTACACACTACCGTAGATAAAATAAATAAATGAGCTTGTATTTGTGTTGTATCGTAGTTTGTTAATTATGTGTAACTATGGGTACCTACGATGCTAAGTTCTTAGTAGTTATAGTTGCAGATATATCTTGGCAGAATTTGTAAGATAAGTTAAGAGGTTTGTTATTCCATCTGAGTTGAGAATCGCAGTGGGTAAACATTACTTTCAGCCCCAGTTACGCTAGTTGGAATTACGCAAGTATGAAAAGATAATTTATGTGCCAGACTGAGAACTTGCACAGAATTACACGCAAACCATGAATATGTGCGCTATGCATGAGACTTTTCACCGTTCTGAATCCTTAAATTTTCACGATGCTATGGATAAGTTGAAAGCTTCAAAGAAACGTCTGTGTACAACATGAATTTAACTTTGCGCGAATAATAGTTTCACCTGTAAATAATTTCCATTCCTTTTGCATTGCTTGCAAAATGTCAAACGTAATTGGACGTTAATTTTCTGCCAGGTTACGTACAAGATGCCAATTAAAATTTTATAAAACGAACGAGCTTTTTCTAATTACAAAAAAGAAACATATTTATCTTAAAAACAATTTTAAAACTCATCTATTATAAAAAATAAAACGTTTTGAAATTCATTACGTAATGAACAATTCCCTCAATTAGGGTTATTGTTGTGGAGGCAAATTAAAAATAAATAAAAGGGGGTAAACTACAAAGAAAACATGAAATGAGGGTATGTCAAAAGCTTTTAAGTTCTCAGTAGGCACTCTAATAAAGTAGTGCAAATAAAGGAAAATAAATTAAAGTGTCGTCATTTTATAAGGATCATCTCGACTGTGCGTTGTACTGTGAGCCTCGCTTGTTTAATAATGGGGTTTTGCGCACTTTGTCCTTCACAGGCAGAGAAAATCGTCCTTGTTCTGCTCCAGCTAATTATTCCTTTAATAAAATTATTTCCTAAACAAGAACCAAGAACTAGTTTAATAGAGAACATTTAAATATTTATGACATGAGACAAGTCATACTAATTTTATATAATAACAATAACTCAAGAAATATTTTGAAAGGTTTAAATTATATTTGACGTCGTATTTACTGTACTTTATCTACGACTAATTTATAACGAACAAGATTTGAATCAAATAAATAGGTACATATATTATTCGCAAAAAGTTTGATAAATTGATAAATATTTTTTATTCAATTTTGATGTTTTAAACTGCTATTATTAACTCCATAGCAACAACTTTAAACAACTGTTTATTCACCAGTGAATTAAAATTTGAATTAAAACTGTCATTACTTCGTCAAAAATGCATAAAAGCAATGACAACTTGCCACTGACGGCTACTTTGATTTTTTGTTATGTCAAAATAAATTTATAATTCATATATTTGAAATAATTACGGCAAAATTGAATAAAACATTGTATAAACAACGTGAGATACGAATGTTTATTCACTCGAAGAAATTATATCACTCGCCCTTCGGGTTCGGGAGCTAAACTTTCTTCTCTTGAATATTCATATTCATGTATCTCACTTGGTGTATAAATATCTATTATTTAATGTCATTACCTTAAAGTTAATAATAGAAGTTCTTTATTCAATTTGAGATGTCCAAAACAAATATATTTATTAAGTTTAAAATTCAATACTAAATTAATATTTTATAAATTTATTTATAAGATGTCAAATAGAAGTCCGTAATATTAGAAAACATAACAAAACCCATTATGTCATGTTCATATACATATTTGGAGAGAGATTTTATTTAAATGAGGAGGTAGGTATATTTAAAGTTTTGTTGAAGCAACGGTCGAGAAGATGCATAAATATGTCGATCGGCGATGATATAATGCATATCTAGTTAAAACTTCCGGAACTAGTTGCAAATAAACGATAGTTAAATCTTCTGATATTTCCGAACTTTAACTAGATTCATAAAACGGTATATGCATACATATTCCTGAAGTAAATAAGCGTATAAATTTAAATTTACTTCTTCATCAGTTTATTAAAAAGTTTTAGTTCTGTATAAAATATTCTCAAGAATATGCAAATACTTTACCTCTCACGGAAAATAAAATAAACTTTGCAATAGCGTGTAGTTATATCAATCTTCATAAAGCCAAACACAAGAAATGCAATAAAATGTGTCAGGAGGTAGGAAGGTAAGAAATTAAATCGTAAGCGTCCAATTTATCAGTTTCTCACTTTGTATCGACAGAAAGATGGCGTGGGAGGGAAAGATTCAGGCGATTCCAAGTGTGAAAAGTGCAATTTTTCTCTCGGTGAAACCATTAACGACGTTTGTCATAAGCGCGTTGTCGGGCCAATTCTTACAATTAAGTCACGGAAGAAAAGAATTCTTTCATGATTTATCCTCGAACAAAAGGAGAATGTTAGGTTTTTTATTTTAATTCACTTAAAACACTTTTTATAGTCTAGATAAACTTTGTTCTCAACAGGCGTCTTGAAAAAGAAATTTATGAAAATTTGGAATTTGTTCCATGATTATATTTGTACGCGTCACCGCTTAATCGGTATTTAACAATTTTAAGAGTCGTCTCTTCATCCCAATTGTCAAGATTTGATCTTAATTTATAACGCTATTAACCTATTTTTAAATTTAACGATATAATAAATTATTAACGCACGCTCACGAAATTAAAAACGAAATCACTCCCAATCACGCACGACATTTTACATTTTTGACTCACGATCACTCATGCTCACGAATTTATTTTTATAGTCTCGCCCGATCACGCACGACAGGTCACGTTTGTGTCACATTAAAATATTTTAAATAAATTGTACAATAATGACTACTTTAGCTCCGTAAAATCGTAGTGAAATGAAAAACTTTTGCTTCAATTTTTTCGATCAATCAGTAGGTTGCCTGTGTACTCGATCGCTAACTAGTATTAATAGCAATAATCCATAATTGCCATTCATTTTGTGTTGATGTTTTGCAAATTATGTCACAATTTCACAACCTGTGTCCACCTCTAAATGGATTTAAAAATTTCAATCAAATGGCACAAAAAATGTTATAATAAAGATATGCTGAAATTTAATTAAGGAATTTTTGAAAAATTATTTTTAATCTGTAGTCAGCATATCAAACTATGTATATCCTGAACGTATGTACTTGAAGTTATGAAACAGTCTGTAATATATGTTTTATTTCATATAACCTTTACTTGTTAATTTAAATAGAAGAAATATGTAAAATATAAAAAAATAATAGCTATATCCTACTTACTGTCTTATAAAGACTATTTCCCTCATTATATTTTAATCAATTAAAATGCACTATTTTTCACAAAAACCACATAAACTATCTAGGTATATAAACAACTATTCCAGTGCATATTTTTGAATATTGACATAGTATGCGTATATTCACAGTAACCATGACACAACAAACAATAATAAATGTTTGTTTATTTTTCACCAAATGTCAAAATATTTTATGATAATAAATAAAATTGTGTTATTTCAAAACACCTCTCGACCTCCGGTATCGAGTTGTTCCTATGAAAATACGTCTCATCAGTCGGAAGTATTTTCGATTATTTTCGAAGCTCTTGTGGTATAATAACTGACTAAGTATATCATATTATTATGGAGAAAAAGACATAGAATTTTATGATTTACTTTAGAAAAAAATCTAGTTAATAAACATTTTAAAAAACAATATGAATCTAAGTACAAAGTGTGTTTTTCTCTTAGTCTTAATTTCTAAATATCTTCGTTCCCTCTGCACATCCTCCTCCTTGGGCATCACTCACAGCATCCTCACTCCTCCGGAGTTTAATTCCGGTTCGTAGTTCCCGGCACAGAGGTCTCCCGGAACCGCGCTTGCGTCATCAGATGGCAGTGGTTAGCGGAACATACGCTGCAGTAACTTGCGTAGCGTTCATGCAAATTTGTGATTATTACCGTCCTGAATGCAATTTGCACAGAATGCAGATGCGTGGGGTCAAGCGGCCTTGCCTGGTCGCCTGGACATCGGACACTGCCTGCTATCAATGGATGATGTCCGGACACGATGTTATTATAGCTAATTGTGCTGCTCATGCCAATGAGCGCTAACCGCCCAGGGAAAAATCAACCAGGTGGTTGTGATATAGAATGGGTTATTAAAATCATGTTATAACATTTAAGCCTTTAATAGTTTTGTATTTAGATTTACTATTGTTACTTTACAAATTATTGTTAATATCGATAGTTAATGTAATAAAAAATGTATTTAAATATGATAAAATAAATTTAAATTAAATACCTATATACTTGCATTAATATTTTCATCTCTAATACAGATGAAATACGATGTAATATCGACCTCAGAAAGAGTCTCTCTTTGCGATATCAGATTTACGAGCTCCCGGCGAGGTTACAATCTAAGCCACTGAAGGCGGACATTCGCAGTAGCCAGTACATCACTAATACATAAACATTCTGTTATATAGAGCTCACAAAAAGTCTCTCTCTGCGAGATTACATTTGCGAGCTCCCTGAGAGGTTACAATCTAAATCGTTGAAGGCGGACATTCGCAGTAACCGATACATCGCTGAGAGGTTAATGGGCTTTGCCCGGTAACATCGCATGTCAAATTGCGATGTAGCTGCTACATCGCAGGTCTGTAACTTTGTTCACTGGGTATCTACTTAAGGGACTCCTTTATCTATTTCTCGAATTCCTAACATACTAGTGGCGTAGTGGCCGACGAGAACGAGAAATTCTCGTTCTCGTTTCGATGAGACGAGAAATTCGAGACGTGATTAACTTTTCTTCTAGTCTCAAATTTTCGAGACGAGACGAGAGATAACAGTTCGAGATCGAGAAATCTCCTTCGAGAAATCAAGAATCTTTAAAATTTACTTATGCCTACATAATTTTAATAATGCTACTCCTATAAAGAAAATTAAATGTAATGAATATAATAAAATATCTTTGGAAAAATTATGATAATTTCTTGAAAATATTTCTTGATAGATTTAAGAAGGTAAACTTCGGATGCGCGCGCATGGGTGGACAATAAACTGGTGCGCAGTTTGTCAAAAATCAGACTTAAAATATATCGTAATAAAGATAATAGAGAAGAGGGTTTAAAAAGTTTTTGACAGCTTTTGAAGAAGCAAATATAACTCGGGCTAAGATTAATCATAGGTGAAAGCATTCGTTAAGTCTTCAGAAAATTGAACTCAATTTTCATCGACAAACTCATGCTATGACCGATGACAATCATAGCACTAGTTATATTACCCCCGAAAATATTTAATTCTGTATACAGTAACTGAATGGTAAAGTAAATACCTACCCAAATGTTTCTAATTACTAAAGCTGGCAAAAAGTTTACAAGTTTGTAACAACTTTTATTCGGTTTATGCGTTTATTTCCTAATAAAACAAAACTACCTACCTGTTTCGTATATAACTCCCGCTTCCGTAAAATGTAGCTAAACAAAATAAACATTAACAGCAATAACACAGTAATTAAAATCAGGTTAATTACCCCATAAAGCAACTACCCCATCAACTCAACATATTAGACGCTGTTCTTATTACCACGGGTTTACCGGTGCGTTCATCCTTTGCAGTAAGGTTTACGCGTGCGTAAAAATTATACATGGCTTTTCAGAAGTAAGAGTCAACTAATAACAACATCAAAAGAGGTTCACGAAGAGGAAAGAGGTAATCTGACGAGAGAAGAATGATTTTTGTTGAAACTTTGTTTCGTCAGACGAGAGAAAGACAGTGTAGGCTTGACGCTTGTCTGAGAAATTTAAATCGAATTCCACTTGTAATGTAGTCATGTCATCCCTTATCTTCGTGGTGAGCTAAGAGGGTTGGAATTACTGCAGTGGCGTAGATGAGGAGAATTTTACGACAAATGAAATTTTGTTATTTATTATACAAGAACGATTGTAAATTATTAGATTGACAATATTATGTGAAATTCATGTAAGTAAAATTTAAATAATTATTTAATATTGTTGTTTGTTAGTTATGTAGAACTTATGTCGACATTGATAATTGTTGCCTGTATGATGAGACATTCCATATTTTGTATATTTTTTGTAGTTGTCCTGAGAAAGGTCTCAATTTAAGATCGAAACGTCGACATTATGAATAAAGAAGCATAATAGTAATCACAGTGACTGGTGCACCCATGATTTTCCTTCTTCAAATTAATTTATTGGTTCTGGTTGTCGTTGTATTTGAATATGAGCCAAATTATTGAGTTTAGAAGTAAATTCCTATACCTACTAGTCCGGGAAAATAGCATAAAATAAACAAAAAAGTAGGAGACCCGAGAAGCAGAAAGTGTGCTCTAGCCGCTATATTGAAAATCTGACGTGGCCACTACAAGACCTCCCGTCATACCTACTTTATTCAAATATATTAATATATAAGTACTACTACATACTACTACTGCTACTACTCACAAATATATTTTAGTCATTTTATTTAAACTGCAGAAGAAGATATATAAACGATATTTTACTTTTGTCACTGTCATGTCATAATCATTTAAATTTTACATAGTAACAAATGTTATACGATCATCGAAATATTTAAAAAAAGTAGGTAGGTACTACTTCCGGTTTGTAGATTGAAACCAAAATTATATTGGGCTTTTAAGAATCTTATTGAAACCTTAAATACAAAATTTGAAATTTTAATGTTAGACATTTTTTGAGTTATCGTGAACGAATAAATTGTAACATACAAACGAACGCACGAACGAACGAACACACACACACACACATCATCTTGAAAATGTTAAATTCTTACTCTAGCGACCCTAAAACGTGCTTATCTACCAAAAACTCACACTCGAACATTTTTACCCATCACATTTAATACCTCCCTTATAGAATAGAAGGCGGGAGGTAAAAAAGATTATTCACAATATCTCGGTAACAATAAATTTTAAAGTAAATATTGTTGTTTTAATATTGTAACTTATAAAATTTATATTGAAGTGTAGAAATTTTTGACAGAAACTTGCGGCAGTTATTTTTTCTATCAAACTTATAACCGGCGAATCCCATCTGAACTATATCGCAATATAGTTTAATCCTCAAGCGAGTAATAAATCAGACATGCTTCCGATATTCCCGCTAACCAGTTAAACAACTTCGTCTCTGGAACTACGAACCGGTAAACGGTAAAATATTCCTTGCACTCTCCTCTGAGCAAATTTAAACTGTTATAAATATTTAATGTCTGGAAATATTTAGTCGCAAACTGATCCATTACATTCAGAAAATTTTAATTAAATCAAAACTCAACGCTTAGGAAAGGCAAAGCGGAAAGGCGACTTCAAATAGAATTTTTAATTTCGATTCCGTTCGTGGATCGTTTTCCGCAAATTACGAATTAGCGCTTTCGCGGGGAAATTAATAGAATCATTTGTGTAAAACACACACTAATGTTATTAACCGAACAGGAATTAAATGTGTGATGGGTGATGGGGTTGCCTTATTGCATGGAACTTAATATATTGTAAATGAAAATGTTTTTAGAAATAAATCAAAAGAAAGTCAATGCATCTCTAAGATTTTAATAGTAATAATATGGCCTGATTTTTTGGAGTATAAATTCAGGAGTTGCCTTATTGCATGGAACTTAATATATTGTGAATGAAAATGTTTTTAGAAATAAATCAAAAGAAAATCAATGCATCTTTAATATTTTAATAGTAATAATATGGCTTGATTTTTTTGAGTGTGAATTCAGGATTTTCATTCATCATTTAATGGGATTTGAATCTTAATGAATGATGTAGATGGTATTCTATCAGACCACTTGCACTCAGTAGTACTATTATCGGTTGCTGGGATCAACGTTTATTAAAAATGATTTAAAAATGAGCAACACTCGAAACAAAACTAAAGAATATGTCTCGGAATATGCCAACAAAAATTAAGACACATTATTTTTTAAAAAATACTCGAGCCTCAAAATATCATTTTGCACTGAACCAAGTAGGTACCTAATAATTTTTTAAGTGTAGGTATGTTCAATATTAATAGTTTTCGAAATGGTATACATAAAATTATCAACTGTAGTTATACAGGATGGGCCATAAGTCACTGACCATTGTCTTTTTGATATAATTTGTTTATTTTTTTATTGAAAATGAATAAGTTTGATTACAAAAGATAGTTTTAATCATGAAGAGTTTTATTTTTTTTTAAATAATATCTTTTAGATGCCTGCTATCAGCTTTGCTGTACCTGTCCATAACTGAAGCCAAAACTGGTTGATCAATCGCAATAATTTAACATCTCCAAATCGTGAAACAATACGGTTACCAAAAACAGTTCGCAGCAAATTCATTGTTTCCCTAGCAGTATAGGACGTAGCTCCGTCTTGTTGAAACCACATTTCTTCAGTTATGGACCAGGTAGGTACACTACATTTGGTTCTTTTTTTACTGGTGCCGAACAGTCTTGCAAAACCTTGTCGGAGTAAGTTATGTGTGCAATACAGTTTCTATTCAATAAATTATATTTACTTACGCATATATTTTAATTTTGTTCTCCAGTATAACAATTTGCTGTTTCATATTAAATTATATATCCGAATGTGCTTGTCGTATCCAGAAAATTATTTCGATCTTCAACTCAGCTCGGTGTAAATACTCTCCAAAATCTCGAGCGCACGTTGCTGAACCAATCATATCACCACCATCACCCTTCTTCACGTGACATCCCTTGTCTCAAGAACTCAAACTCCGATAAGCGATGGGAAAGAGAATCTCCTTCTCCTCCACTTGGTTGTACTGAGCCATCAAGAGCGCGACATCTTGATAAGTGCGAACTGCGAGGCCCGTTCTATAAACGCTTTGCGTTCTGCCAGGGGGCAAACTGCGAAATAACAGTGCGAATTACTCCCGAATTGTCAAACGCAAATGGCGGAGATTATAGCCAATTTGTTCGGAAACCTTATGGGGTGAATGGGGAATCGCATCGTTTAAGGAATTCTTCCCTCGGTGTAGAATATTGTGAATGACGGTGAAAATTGGTTATTGCCATTGCCAGAGCATATTGTCTTGTAAAATTTACTTTTTAAATAGTCTCGTTCCTATTTATACAGCTCGAGAAACTCGCAATAATGAAATTTTGCACAATTTGTATTAAGATATGAACTAATGTATCTAACATAATAAATATTCATTATTTCGTTTGAAATCATTAATTGCATCCTTGTTTTCCTGCATCTTTGATACGGTGGATATATAGCGGTTCCTTCGGCCCTACGTAGAGATAAATTTCTATTAAAGAACAAATGTTTATAATATGCGTAAGTTTTTTTTGTCAAACTTGTTATAGAAAGTATCTAAGGATATAAAATGTTATGATTTCATATAGCAATTTGCATACTTTCGTGTCACAATGAATTCATTCGTATATGAGTTTGAACGAAGCATTAAACACTTTTTAACTTGCCTAATTCAAGAAACACTAAAACATAATACCTAGGTAGATAAGATAGGTAAGTAATATTATAATTTATAAATAATTTATTGTTTTGATAAATTACAAGACAAAGGAAAACAAATTAAAGATAAAAACAAACTTTTTTAATATACCTACCTACTCATATTATTTAAAGCGGACCGTCTAGGTTTTTCCCGTATTCCTAGAATACTCTCGATTTTACATTTTCTTCTATTCGAATTCCTTTACCACTACTACGGCTGCCCGAAACTCGTACTTTGTCGCATCCTAGCTATGTAATGTCATTTTGAATTTGAAAAATATTGTAAAAGTGTTTTTATTTCGAATAAACTGTCAACATTATTGACTTCAAGATAATGCTTTTTTAAACATTTAATAGAGAACGAATGGATCTACAGATGTGCCTTTTTAAAACTTTAAAAATAAATTTCTATCATGAGATTTAACCGTGTAAACTTTGCATAAATTAAATTTTTTTATGAACATTTCAGAATTTTTATAATAATGTATAATGTTGTTATTAATATTTTAAAAAGGCACAACTGTTAATTGATCCTTTAAGTTATAATCCTTGTTGAAATGAAATTTTACCATTCTTGTGCTGGCCACAAAACACTCGCTACGATAGTACATTTTATGCTGGATTTTAGGAGTTAGACGGGCCTTTCTCTTAATAAAAACTTAAAACACATGTTGTAAAAAATAATTTATAATAAATATAAAATAAATAGGTTATTTTCTCTTTTGATATTTCTTCATTTTTTCAGATTGAGACATTAGGTATATAAAACAAATAATTAATAACAAGGGAAATAATGAAATTCTCTAAAAACATAAAGAAACAGTAAGTTGTGGCTAATTTGACGTATGAGAAGTTGACCCACCCATAATAGCCCACCCTGTTAAAATCTATCGTAATCGTTAGTTTTACGTTAGATGAGTTTAGTTTTGTAGAAAATTGCGTTAATTTTGAAAGTTTATACGTATTTAAAAAATATATATTTGGGTGGGCTAACTTTACAACAACCCAACCATTTATTCAAAAGTGCGAGGAAAACACATTAATAACTTTTAATTGATTAGTCGATGTTAGTTGTGAAGTTAGCCCACCTAAATATAATTTTTAAAAATGTATAAACTTTCAAAACTAACGCAATTTTCTACAAAACTAAACTCAACTAACGTAAAACTAACGATTACGATATATTTTAACAGGGTGGGCTAGTATGAGTGGGTTAACTTCTCATACATGCTAATTTGAAAAACGTGTCCAATGTACAATGAGAAACAATTCGCAGCAGATTGCTGGCAGAACAGCAAAAACTTTCGAGCAGTGTATTAAAAATTTATCATTTCAGATGTCGCTGGCTGCTATTACGAGCCCGAAAAAAGAAACAGAGCTCCGTGGATCACGGAAAACCACTGACAAGAAAAATTTATTACATCTATCAAAGTTTAAAACTGCCCTCATTGTCAGCAAGTCGGCTGAATAAAAAGAAACAGTGGAAATAACTAGGAACTGAACGAGCCGGAAGTCGGAAACGAAACTACTTTTGACGGAAACAAGGATTGTACCGGATACAAGCCGTTTTTATTTCATGGCACCCGCCACCCGCCCCTACCCTTCAAATAACAACTTCAAGCAAAACTATACAAATATACGGAATGGAATCAGACACTACGGACTTTCTGTCGCATCCTTTGTCCTTAGAGACGACGAAAACGAACAAGACTTTCTTATTTACAATAAAATTCACTCAACAGTCTCATAAATTCAAATAAAACTTAGATTTTAAAATCGTAAATGCTTATGGAGATGCGCAATGCTATCTGTATTATAATTTTGTAGGTAAATATTTAATGAGAACATGTTAGACTTCAGTTCTGAATTTGAGTGCTACCTACATTACCGAAATCAAATATAACAACTTGTTGAGCATGAGTTCAAATGAGCTAAGTGTTTGTAATTGTAAAAGATCTGCCTAAAGACCTTAATTTGGGTTTTTGAAGATTGCTTCCTTTGTTTCGTCGTGATAGGTTGATTGAACTAATTTGATGTTTTTGAGCAGAGACTAAAAACGAAACGAAAACGAAATAACGAAATTAACCGAAATTTTTAAAAGAACGGAAACGAAATGATAATTTTTCGTTCAAGATCTAAAACGAAATTAATCGATTACCGGTTGTAACCGTTCTTAGATTTTTACACTATCATAATAATAAACAATTCTATTTGGTCTATAAATATAAAGAAATTATAAAAAAAATATAAAGGTAGAGTATATCAAAGTTTTGTTATATTTCATTAATTTTATCTATTGTCTACTACATTTTATGATTATATTTGCAAAATTTGGATCATGTCCTATCAATAAAACGTGAAAATGTTGAAACAGTTTTTAATTTAAGAACGTTAAACACGAAAACGAAATATTCCGTTTTCGTTGCGATATAAAACGAACGATATTTTTTTCGTTTTAGTCCCTGTTTTTGAGTCTATCTTATAAGCTTATAACTATAAAATGAAAGCAGGCGGATACTTCCCATTCTAGCCTGCAATAATAATTTACGATTTATTATAAGTATTTTTACGATAAGATACAACGACAAAGCAATCGAGTCTTGAAAACTGTAAAAAATAAATATCGGAAGTAAGGCGTAGTTTTATTTTCATACTGCATTGTTTGCTTTTTTGTTTAAAAAATTATATTGTCTTTTGTAAACAATTTCCACTTCTAAAAAATTACAGAAATAAACAACAATTTATTTTAGATAATGTACATGTTGTTCATAATTATTTAACACTATCTTTTGAACTTTTTGTATAGCTATAGGTAGGTATGTATTCAGACGATAACAATACAAAAATATAGTTCGCGAACGACAGCATAACATATATTAATATTCTTTTGCATTACCAATAATTCGTTGCATCAAAATGCGCTTCTTACATATATTGTTATTCAATATATTAATAATATTATATTTTTGCGCTAAAGCAGAAGGTACGATAGAAGACATATTTTTTAATAAAACCATACATTAAACAATTTGAAATTTTAGCTTGTGGCCAAAATGAAAAGTACACTGAATGTGACCTGTACGATTGCAGAGGAAGTCGCACTTATTGCTGTCCCCGTTGTCCACCTTCTTGGAATTCACATTGGGGCATAGGACCGGTGTGTCAACAACAGCGACCGTGTCAACCTGGATGTATATGTAAAGATGGGTTCGTCAAAGATACCAGTGGTAAATGTATTTCAGAAGAACAATGTAAACAGATTACTGGAAAATGAGTTGATTATTTCAATTTACTATGGTTTCTTTCATTTATGAGTAGAGTCCGGATTTTAGGCGCTAAAAAGTTCGATAAATAGGTAGGCAAATAGGCAAAGAAAATGGTCAAAATAGGCCGAAATAGGCATTTATAAATTAAAATAGGCATTAATAAGTCAAATTAGGCATTTAAATTCAATACGGTTTTAAGTATTTTTTTAAAGAATAGTATTCAAATTATGTAGGCTATTAATATTTACTTAAATAAATATTTTAATAAGCAAAATAAACACTAGCAGATGAAAAATATTGCAAATATTAGCAGATAAGCACACTATTAAACTGTAAAGGTTAGACTATTTAAATTTTACCGTTTGATCACAATATTTGCAGAATACAACACTACCATCAGTTGTATTAAAGCATATTACATCTTTATGTCATTTTTTAAAATAATTTAGATATTTTCCAAATTAATGTATTCAAACCAAAAATATCACAAACTTTTTATTTGAAATAATTAAATTGACAAAATAATTTTTTAAAATCTAAAATATGTTTAAGTTATAGGTTTTATCGCAAGAATAGGCCGAATATAGGCAAGATAACAGTTAAATAGGCATAAAATGCAAAATGTCTCATTTTAGGCAAAATAGGCAAAATAAACGATGCGTCAAAGTGTTTGAAAACTTGTGAAACAAATTTATATCTAATTCAAATTTAAATGCCTTTTTAAATAAGCAATAGGTTTTTTGCCTAAAATCCGGACTCTATTTATGAGTAACCAATTTTATTTTGCTGGTGTATTTTTGTGTGCAAATTTTACATGTATATTATATTTATTGTAAATGATATAATAAAACATGATCAATAGGTAAAGAAATCTTATTTACCAGTAAGAAAAACCTACCTAGCGATAAATTTCCAAATAATTATTATCTTACAGATAAAAACTAAATAAGGTCAGTGGGAAACCAAAATTTGAAATAAATTTCAGTTTTGTTAAATTTCACACTTTAAGTATTTATTCAAATTATAATTGCAACGTTTCGATTTAGGTTTAGGTCACTATCAAACTAAAATACTATTTATTTATTTATTATTTTATTTCAACGTTTAAGAGTCCATGTTTATCACTGTTTTTAATATGTTTATTGTTATAATACACATGTTCGGTAATCACTTTTCAATCTACACTCAAATTAATACTATTTTAATTTGACCCAAGTTGTATCTAAATTCTAAATTGTTGTAATCCAGTTCCTGAAAAAGACGCATGTGGCGTCCAAACCGGTCGAGGCAGTAGAATAAAAAATCATTTAGCTAATATCCAGCAATTTTCTTTTTCGGCGATTGACATTAAGAGTGCTGTTTTTTGACAGTTGACAGTCATAAAAATAATGAGAAAAAATACAGATTTTCTGCCTAAGCTAGATTCATAGCCTCGGCTGCGCCTCGTCTATGAAACTCTAGCCGCGGCAGCAAATCTAATATTTTATTGCCTAGTTAAACAAACAACTATTATTATGAAGTATTCAAAGAAGAGCGGGTCAGTAGATATTATCGGGCTGTGACACTGTGAATGTTTAGTTTTTATGCAGTATTTGCAGTTTAAAGTTTTCTTTTTATACGTCGTATAAGCCAACTGGCATGACTGGAATACGCTTATCTCCGCATGTCAAAGTGTATAACAAATAGCTTGTGTTTTATTAACACATTTTTTTTAACAATTTCTTTAATTTGCTTATTGTAAAGAACTTTTTATTAACTAACTTTGCATTTAAATACGTTTGACCTTGAAAATTATCAATAAATCGCTTGTGGCGCATTTTCTTTTCTCTATTTGAATGTTACTCACATGACATGAATCGTCCATGGGATGTTTAAAAATATCTTATTCTTGTACTTTAAGTAATATTACGAGTACGTAAGTCTATCCTGAGTATGATGAAAATTTACATACTCATGAGTATATTGCAATATAAATAACATCTCAGAGAATTATATGGGATGCATAATTGGGGTATTATTACCAAATTACTAACATTGGGATGTTACATAGATAATGTTACTAAGGGCGGACATGAGCAATCGCTAGGATATTAATAGGATGTTAATAGGCAAATATAGCAAGTAATAAGCCGGGATGTTCACATTTTTTAGATATTCTGGGGATTTTATTTTGTCAAGTGGGTATGGACGCTTTTGGACAAATTCAGATTTGGCAACCCTAAATGCAACTAACCCTTACCTTGTTCATTTCCGTTTCCTAGTCTATTTCACCCTGTAATTACATATCCAGACAAAATTACATCACCACCCCTAAATATTTATCCTGTCTGATGAGCCCATCGTCCTGTGCTTGTTATTCACACATACAACATACACACTTCTCATACTCGCACTGCCATTCGGATTTGAAAATGTCGCTATGCCGGCGCAGTGTATCTGCTACGTCACATGCATTTTACATACAAATATGGCGCGCGGGCCGAGTGTGTCTGGATTGAATGTTGTTGTGACGACAATGTAGTGCTCTTGAATATTTTATATAATACGTTGAGAGAAATAATAGCGACTGGGGTGAAATAACATTGTTAAGTCAGCAGACGGATGAATGGTTATTGTTAGATGGCAAATGCGACTAACTCGATGAGTTACTGAGTTGCAGTAGTTTGTTTTTATTAAATTGTGGTTATTTACTGTTGATTATACGGGAGGATTTAATGTGGGGTTACTGTCATATTAGCTGATTAGTTTAGTTTGAATTGAAGGTAGTTTTGTTTTATTTTTAGTACAGTTGTTATTACTCTTCTTTTGAGTGACATACAATAAATTTAACTGATTGATTCGACTTTTGGAAAACATAGGTATCCTAGAAAAAGAAAATAATATACATACAAAATTTAGTTTTTATACAAAAACTAAATTATTTATCAGTGTCAACAGATATAAATATGATGAAGAAATAAAATATGTTCAAAATTTATTTTTAAAACAAATGTTAATGTGCCCTATCTATATCTTATAATATCTTATATTTTGATCATGTTGAGTTAACTTCGTACTTCTTGTTCTTACAGAAATTATTTTGTTATTAGGAGTAGTGTGAAAATTTGTAAAAATGATATATCGTAAAATACTATAAAATAAAATTCGTCATTACCACTTACAAAAAATCTGTACCTAAGTAATAATATAAATTTTTCTCATTAGTGTGGCTTGTATCAAAGCAAAATAATAATTCAAGATATTTATGCTTATAAAAACACCAATTTAAGTAAAAATTAGAGAAACAAACAATAATTTATTTTAGATAACATGTACTGTACGTGTTGTTCACTATTTGGCACTATCTTTAGGACTTTTTGTGTAGGTATGTATGTATTGTAAACCGTATAATAATATCGTTCACAAACAACAGCAAAACATAATTATACTGATATATTCTTTTGCATTAACCTTAACCTTTATTATTCGTCGTAGTAAAATGCGCTTCTTATATATATTTTTATTAAATATATTGATAATATCATATTTTTGCGCTAAAGCTAATAGCTTACGTCTATCACAATAATATGCAAATCTATTTATAGCATTTTGAAATGCAACGCAATCGCTAATAGACTGAATGGTATGATAAATCTTTAAGCCATCAGCGTACATAACAAAATTAGCAAACTCGAAGCAGTTAGAAATATCGATAATGAAAATATTATAAAGTAAGGGTCCCAAATAGGAACCTTGAGGAACACCCAGATGTAACTTGTACGTCTTCGGAAGAGAAGCCATTAATTATTACAACACGCTGCTTTCTGTTGCTTAAATACATATGAAATGAACAATTGCAAAGTTATACATAATGATAATCTAGTTAGGTAAAGTGGGTTTATGCTAAACAAATTTACGCCTCATTCTTATTTCAGACAGACATGTCAATTTTTTTGCATGAAATAACATAAAGTAGCTTGAAATCTTAGACTTTTGCGGGTATGGATAGGTACTTTTCTCCATATAAAAACACAAATGTCATAGCTACATCAGCTATAATCATGTTTTACATTCGTAAGTTTAAAGTTATTCTCAAAAATTATTTTTATTCTTAAATTTTTAACCATAAAACCACCCTTAGAATAACAAGCTGAAGATAAAAATGAAAATTAAACTTACTGATTGATTCGATTTTTGAACGGCAGCAGTACAACGACTAACAGGGGCTGTATTTTCTGAAGATTGCGAAATAAAATGATTTGTTTGTTTGGATATTAGTAGTGAGTAAAATTTTAAAAATATATTTGATATAAAATATACCATAAAATAAAATTTTTCATTATAAAAACTTGAAAGTAAAACTATAAATATTCGTCATTAGTGTACATTAGTAATAGCTAATTTATATTTTAAGATATTTATGCTTGTAAATACCAGCAATAATTAAAGTAAAAATAACAAAAAAAACAACAACAAATTATTTTAGATAACATGTAAGTGTCGTTCATAATTTGACACTATATTTAGGACTTTTGTGGGGGTATATGTGTACCTACCTACTCGATAACAAACAGTATAAAAATATCGTTCGCAGACAACGGCAAGACATAATTATACTGATATATTCTTTTCCATTAACCTTTATTATTCGTTGTAGTAAAATGGGTTCCTTACATATATTTTTATTAAATATATTTATAATATCATATTTTTGCGCTAAAGCAGAAGGTATGTATAGAAAACTTATACCTATTAATGCTTACACAAACAGCAATAATGTTTTTTTTAGTTTGTGGCAAAAATGAAGTTTACACAGACTGCGACATGTACAATTGCAGAGGAAATAGCACTTTTTGCTGCCCCCATTGTCATTCTCGATTTGAGGGCATAGGACCGGTATGTACTAAGCAGCAGTGTCACCCTGGATGTATATGTAAAGAAGGGTTTGTCAAGAAATGTGGTAAATGTATTGACCCAAATCAATGTAAACAAAAATGTGAATGATGAATTGATAATTCATTTTGATTACATGTACTTTTATTTATGAGTATTCAATTTTACTATGTAGATGTATTTTTGTGTGTAAAAATAATATTTAACATTTTTGTGTTATATTTATTGTAAATGATTTAATAAAATATGGTCAGTAGGTAAAAAAACATTATTTACTGGTAAAGGAAACCATTGTCAATAAAATAGTAATTTTATGGTACATTCACAAATCAAAATTAGTTTTAGTTTTATGTTTTACGTTTTATATATCTTATAATAATATAACTTAAATTAATATATCGCTTGTCCTTCAAGATTACATCTAATCTAACACCTCAGCAATAATCTAGGATGTTGACAAATAAATTTAAACTTGACACTGACAGCAAGCACATGGTTCCAGATCGATAAGAAAAATATCAGTAATACCGATTTATACCGATATCTCGTAAACAATACCACTCACAAAAACATAAATATCTGATTTATGTGAATGCAGTCAAGTATTATACTAAAACGTAAACCCAAAACATAAAACTTATTTCGATTTGTGAATAAAGCTTGAGTCTAGACATTGTAGCACGAGCGCAGTAAGGGCTACAACTGAAAAAATACTTTCAGCCAGGTTCAGAATGTTTATTGTTAGATGTTATAGAAGGTAAATGCGATTAACTCGAAAACTCGATGAGATACAGTAGTTTGTTTTTATTTAATTGTTGTTGTATATGTACTGCTGATTATACGGTAGGACTTAATGTGGTGCCATTGTCATATTAGTGTAGATTAGTTTGGTTTTAATTGAAGGTAGTTTTGTTTTATTTTTAGTACAGTAGTTGTTGTTACTGTTTTGAGTGTGATGTACAATGATTAGTTAGAATAACGGACTGATGATAAAAATAAAAATTTAACTTAGTGCTTGATCCGACCTTTGGAAAACATATCCTAGAAAAGAAAAAATATTAATATACAAAATTTCAGATTCATATAAAAACTAAAATAACTTATCAATATTATCAGTATAAAGATATAAATATGAATAAGAAATAAAATTAGGTTCCAAAATTTATATTTTTTTTACTACGGTGTGTTAACTTCTTATTTCTTACAGATATAAAGTGATATGATTATTTAGTTTTATTAGGAGTAGTGTGAAACATTTAAAATACTTTTAATATAATGACCCAATCGATTATAAAACTCTTGAGTAACATTAGTTATTTGGGCAGCTGTAATAGTTCCAGAGACGTTTTAAAAATTTATTAGGTATAGTTATTGTTTATTTGTTCGTTATTTTGTAAAGCTTGAATTACATTATACTTTTTTCGGCTAGAAACTTTGACAATTTTCATACTTAATTCTAGAATGCTCACTTGGATAATGTAAATCAAGAAAATTTCGATCCAAGTTTCATACTAGAACCGTCTTTTTATATAACCTCAAAAATAATAAAGTTAGTGACAGCAGAATAACTAAATTGTAGGTACATAAAACTTCATCACTAACACATTAACCGAGTACGTTGACAACCTCAACTGACAATTACATTTCTTTTTAAATTTTCAATGGCAATATTGGTCGATGAGCTAAATAAAATATGTCAGTGCAAGAACAAATTTTAAAACTAGATTCTAGCCGAATTAAGTATCTAAAAAAAGTTCTTTTTTCTAGCCAAAAAAAGTATAATGTAATTCAAGCTTTACTTTTATATAATTTTAAATATAATATATTTCAATTAAACTGATTCCTTATGTTCTATTTTAAAAAGAACGCTCTAATACATTGCTGTCAAATTCGTAACCATGGATAAGAAAAGTCCTGTTTCATGTTAAAATAAATTAACAGTATAAATTTTCCCATTAGTGCATGTATTTTGTTTCAAAGCTAATTAATAATTCAATATGTATGCTTATAAATAACAGCAATTAAAATAGAAATAAACAACAATAAATTTAAGATAACATGTAAATATTGTTCATAATTTGACACTATCTTCAGGACTTTTTGTGAAGGTATGCATACTCAGAATATAACAGTACAAACATATCGTTCGCGAACAACAGCAAAACATTTTATATTGATATTCATTTCATTAACCTTCATTATTCATTGTATTAAAATGGGCTACATACAAATTATATTTTTATTAAATACATTGATAATATCATATTCCTGCGCTAAAGTACAAGGTAAGAAAACATTAAATTTTAATATAAATCGCTACACAAACATCAATTTGAAATTTTAGTTTGTGGCCAAAATGAAGAGTACACCGACTGCGACATGTACAATTGCAGCCGAAATGGCACGTATTATTGCTGTCCCCGGTGCCAAACTTGGCCGCCATTTTTGGGCGTAGGGCCGGTGTGTGTTCAACACGGGCCGTGTCAACCTGGATGTTTATGTAAAGATGAATTTGTAAAGGATACCAGTGGTAAATGTGTTCTACCAGAACAATGTGCGAATAGACTGCACTCTAAAAAAACCTGGGAAAGTTACATTAATTATATATGGTCAATTTTGCGCCCTCGATAATATGTGTCATTTTTAATCGTCCTGTAAAAATAAATAAGCGAAATTTAAATCAGTGCTACGTGAAAAATACATTAGCAAATGAAAAGTTACAGTGATATGTAAAAATACAGTTCACAAAGTACATTTACAATGTAAAAATACTACAGTTGTTAATTTTACATATAATTAAATTGTAATTTTATATCTGAATGTAAATTTAGGAAATATGTATGTAATATTACTGATTTACAATAACACTTTTCACATTAAAAATATGGAATAATATTTTAATAATTATGTATTTCGTTTATTTAAAAAAAAAATTCTATATATTATAATTATTATAAAAAGAAGCAAAATATTATTAATAAGGCACAATAATCATATTCAGATGTAAGCTATCACATAATTAATAATTTTATGTCTTTAATATGCTACTAAATAAAAAGGTAACGTTAATATAAAAAAGAGAGTCTTTAACCACGCTACTTTACACAATTTATTGTTCAGTAGGGCAAGGTGGGGCAGAATGGGGTGGCGGGGTGGAATGGGAAAACGCTGTTAGCGCGTGCGCATGAATGTAGGGATCCATTAAATAATATTTTGACGTTTAGTCAGAGGTCAAGTTTGGTTAGAAGTACTATTTGTAAGTGTTGGTCTTCACTTTCTGACGGTGTCTACGTGTGTGCGAAATTTTTCTTAGATTTGTATTTAATATATGGATGTTGAATGCAGGTAAGCGACATTTTTAAGTTTTATTATAATGATGATTATCCAGTACATTTGTTATTTAGTCGTCTTACAATTTTACCGTATATTACGGTGAAATTACTGACTATAATTTTTTTTTAAATTATTTTTGCAATGTTATGTAGTGGGGCAGAACGGTGGGGGCGGAATGGGATGTTTTGCCCCACATGTTTTATCATAAGATTATGTAGGTATGTGAATTTTTTTGTTTTATATATTATATTCAGATGGTGTGTAACTACAAAAAAAATTGAGCGGCAAAGCTGGTCGTCAGACAACGTACAACGTGCTGTAGAAACTGACATGGCCTTTATGTGATCATGGCCTTTATTGTGATCAACTTGTGTCAAAAATGGGCACATAATAACGTGCACGGGTTTTGACAACTATGACGATGAGTAATAATAATAATAATTAATTATTAAAAAATGATCTTTTTTCCTTTGCGTTTTTCAAGTACAATTTATTGATTTTTTATAATGGTTTTACTATAAACATGTTCTACAATGTCTAAATAAGAGAGAAACAAATTATTTTTTAAAATTTCTACAATATTCGTCATCTTATCACCCAAAATAAGATGCTACCCCATTCCGCCCCACCTACCCCTACAGTTTGAAATAACTAAATAAAAGAGATTAATTTTAAATGTGACATGTACTGGCGACATCTCAGAGCAGTTGTTTGAAGGCTACTTGACAAATGGACTTATAATGTAAATAACTATTTTGTAAACTATTTTGTAAATTGAATGGCATTGACATTAAGATCATTATTTGTTAATCAAAAATTCGGAGTGTTCTTTTGCTTACTCAATCACTCAACTGCAACACCACTCCATCAGTATTCCAACTCAATATATGATTTACTGATTTACCGAACGCACTTATAAATATAACTGGTTATATCTGATCAAGATACCGTAATATTTTGGAAACTTTTGTAATTAAAAATGTTGGCACTGTCGTTGTGATACAAGCCGTGCTGTTTGTTGTTAATGGAGCAATGAAATAATTTCGGGGAGATAAAAATACGAAATGAAGGATTATAAAAAACTAAAGCATTTGACCGGCTGAATAATCAAATTGGCCATCAGCACAGCTGACCTCATTCCGCAAAAAGCGAATAAATAAAACATGGCGCCCGCATTTATGACAAATACGACATTTCAGCCAAGAGGACATTCGTAATAAAAGATAATCACATACGTTCATTTATATTAGAGCACACGGGAGTGGAAAATTTACTCGTACAATCTCATTTCTCTGTGACATTCAAAACAACAAAAAAAGCTGTTGCATAATAGAGGAGCGCACTACCTCTGCAATGTGCCCCGAATGACGCGCGCCGCTGCTAGGCCCTTATGCCATATGTAAATAAAAATGCCGTCATATCTGATTGCTTTCCAAGGGCGTCCGCACATTTCACCGCCAAGTTCATTTTCCACGCGTTATTTTTTCAAATTTCCATCAGTTTAAATATAAATATGTGCATATTACTTTGATGATTTTGCCATATACCGCTGGATGAATATGATATACAGAATATTATATTTTCATGAGTTCAACATTCAAACGTCGAATTGGCAGCTTCAAATTTTTGTAGATATTAGAGTCTTGAATAACTTTATCTGTCACATAAGCAGATAATGCATAATACATGTAAGCTTGTCATTATAGCAAATAATATTTGTGGGACAATTCCACTCCTGTATAAAGTAAGCCATAAACAAAACACAATTTTATCGCTTTGACTGCGCATAAAAAGGAAGGTAACTTTTTGCAAGTGATAAAATCTTATTTACCTTTTTCTTAGCAATCAAACAAATCACTACAACGTCATTTGCTTCATATTTCTAATATTTGTCAGTGAAATGATTCGATTTTGGAAATATTTGTGAAGAAGACATCTCAACCTCGTCACCTGACAGCAATTTGACTCGAAAAATTGTTTTAAAATAAAATCACTTAACCTACGCTATTTTATTAAACAATTTTTCTTTTCAAATTGCTAGGCAAGAAGGTTTCAATACAAACAGAAATTTATCCGGCGAAATAAAAAGCTCTTGTGTAATTACAGTTGACAATAAATACTTCTGGCTTTATTTTTATGTCAAATGCCTGTTTTACAAGATTAATAAATTGACCAAGTTTTGTTTTTAATTATTGTTGTGTGTAATATGAAAAATTTCATGAACTTTTTTTTTTTATTCATTTAATATTTTGAAGTGAAGCAAAAATTATATTTACTTTTAACAACCCAGTCAAGGTATCATTTTGTAATGCAAGTTAATTTTTACTATTTTCGTATGAAGTTCCTATTATTCTGCTTCAACTATGGTTTTTTCTTTTTTCTTATCTGACAGCTTTCAAACCATCGCTACCAGATATTGCAAGATTTAAAAACTGCACATTTTTCTTAAAAAGTTGGATTTACTTTTCAGCTATCCCTTATTTAGTTATTAAAACTTAGAAAAAGTTCGAGTTTGGCTATGAATCTTCGGCGTCTCACATACGTCACGTGTTGTAGAAGTTAATCAGGGTCTCGGTAGTTTGTGTTAGCCGTAGATATACGACTCTGGTCGGCAGTCGAGCGTATTTCTCAAGATTGGCGTGATAAGAGCAGAACGATATCGCAGCGAACAGTTTTTGGCACATTGTGCGCCGCCGACGCTGTAAACAAAATACCCGGCGTCCGGGTTATCACAGTTTTGGATGCGAGCCATTTGGAGACTATATATTTACGCCACAAGTGTACAACTGAACTGGTTTAATATATGAGCTACGATATGGACTAGTGCACCATTATTTTTATTTATTTCTTGTTTTGTCGAACTGTCGCGCCTCATTATAAGCCTCATTCACTCATTCACATAAGCATTCGTTTTAAGGTTTACTATTATGTTCACGTGTAAGAAACCTGAATTTTCATTCACACGGATTCAACTTACTCCCCCCACCTCCTGCCAAAACGGTCAGAAATTGCCGTCAGAGATAAAAGTACTTTTGTGACAATATCATCAGGGTACCTATTCTAATTCATAGCGACAGTCGCTAGCGAAGTTCAGTTGATAACTTCGTGACGTCATTCCGTTTGTAACTATATCAAGAGTTAGGGATATTTGGTCTCCAGTTGATAACGACTGATAGAGATTTTACATTTACTGTGAAATTTGGCAAGAAAAACTGCTAAACCACCATTTTACCTATCACTTATCATAAACGTATTATTTGTTTTAAAATAAGCCATTTTTTTATTTTCAAAGTAAATTATTTTTTCAAGAAAAATGTCAATTTCTTATTTCTACAATTTGTAAGTTGAATTATTTAATAAACTAATCAAAAATATTAAATACATATAATGAACCCATAATTTATTGGTATTTTATATTTATAAAATAAATATTTTAACCTCACAACGAACAAAAATCAACGCAACGCGCAAGTCTACCGTAGCGAGGGTTGATAAGTCGTAACGACAGTCGCTTGGCTACTACGTCACACATGGTGGGGGGGTTATCAAGACAACCCAACTTATCAACGTTGATAAGTGAAATAGAATAGGACCCCAGTTACGCCGTAAAGTAGGCAAGTTTTGTTCAAAAAGTGATTTTCTGGAACAAAATATTGCCGCAAGAACAAACTTACAAGCTTGAAATTATGTATACTTCTAAATAAAGGTTGTGTACAGTTCGCTATCTCAGTAATATTTTATCAATAGGTTTTTTATACACTTAATTTATTGTCAAAAATGAGTGTATTTTTTAATGCAATTAAACATTTTTCCAGCATTGAAAAATGAATTATTTGGAGTTAGCGGACTATTTTCATCTTTTATGCACATAAGAGTGAAAAATACATACTATATGTTGTACTTGTAACATACAGACAGGATTTGTTCCAGAAAAATAATCTATTTTTCGAGTAGAATTATGTCCTCTTGCACATTTCACTCTATAACACTAAAATTCAACATAAATATGTTGTGAATGTGAAGGAAGCTTTAGAGATGACAATGACACTTCATATCAGCTGGGATAATGAAATTAACAAAATAGGTGATTTTAAAATTAAACAGTACTGAATTAAAAACAATATATAGATATAAAAGATCAATATTCCTGAAGGTTAAGAATTCCTACACTTAAGGAAGTTGGGGACGCCTGCAGTGGCGTACCCAGACATTAGCCTTGGGGGCGGATATGAAAATAAAATATTTTTGATAATGTAAAACAAAATTCGCCCAACGGGCGTTGGCTGATATCATTATCACAATTCGCATAGTTGTGGTGATATATTTTTACAATAATTACTAATTCCCTAATCAAGAAATGCTTGGTATGATTAAATAACTTACAAATGGTTTAGAAACAGTAGACAAAAACTTCACGAACTTATTTTAAAGGTTTATAGGAAATATTAAAACAAGTTCTATAAATTTTTCATCATTTTATCACATAGTTTAATCTTCTGGATTTATAAGTGTAGTTCCATAATGTATATGTTCCGGGATTAAAATCTGATAAGGTTACCTGAGAAAATTAATGGAATCTGAGTATCAAATGATTATAAAAAAATGTTTGTTAATTTGTGAAGATACAAATTAAGGCCCGCTAATGGACGCCATTCTCCATTCCCTGCAGCAAAAGCTGATTTCAATTCTTACAGATGCAACAGCGTAGAATTTCAGGAGCAAAACAAATATCAATAAGAAGTAGTAGTAGATGAGGGTCGTGGGTGGGAGGTGACGACCCTCTTCTGCGCGGTGTCGGAAAACAAATAAGGATCACATGACCGCTGTGAGTGCACCTCGGCGATGTTCATTTGTCATTCAAATTGGAATTCATCCTGTCAGCTGCAAACTCATTGTTGTAAAGATCTGTTTAAACCGCCGCAGCGAAAAAAGACGATTTGTCTTGCGAGGCCATGCGCTTCGCGGCCAAATTAAAAACTACCGGAAACGTGCTTGTCACTTTGCTCTTCATTTGTCCACTCTGTTGCGCCTGGCAAGCGAGCGAGCGCCATCCAGAGCTGCTGGATATAAATTGACTTACGATTTCACTCCTAACTTCACTGTTATTTCCCTTTTTTCATTTGTCTTTCTGGACTGCAATTTACTGCTTCAAAACTACCGCTGTACTTTTATTCTACTCTTGATTTATGTTGCTTGATATTATTTAGACGCATTGCAAACTTGCCTTTGTTTCTTTTTGAGCTTTCTTTTAATTATTTTATGAGTTATTTCCGGGTTTCACAAATAGTTCTTGATATTCCATTTGCCAGAAAAATTATCTATTACTTTTAAAACAATCCCTCTGTTTTGATTTTAATATTTAGATAATTATAGCCTAAATGGATTGATTTGGTTTGTATTAAATATCTTAATCGTATCATCAACTGTTATTACCTTATAACATGCAACATTTTTTGATAATTATAAACAACATAATACGTTAGTTACTTATAATACGTTAGATACTTATAATTCATTAGTTACGGACTTAATACGTTAGATACAGCCATAATAACATCAAAACCTTCCGTAATATGCGAACTGTCAACTAATTGACAAATAAAATTCTTGATTTGTTTTAACATCGCTATCTTTGATGATACGATTAAGCTTTGAATATAACGCGAATATATGCGATTCAAGCCCTCTTGGATGTTCAAAGAGACTCGGTTTCACCTCGTCTCTTAGCAACATCCTCGGTATTATAAATCGCATAATATTCTTGTTACATTAATAGCTATAAAAGTAGTTATTTTGTTCAGATGAAAGTGTTATAGAACAAGTAGTAAAATTCAAACCAGAGAAGTAACCAAATTATGGCAACATCCAAGTTCAGTCTAGACACCTTTTTGAAAGTGCTGTGCACGTAATTTTTTTGATGTAAGTTGTAGCATTCATAAATCATGGATAAGGGTTTTACAGGATTACAGATAATTTATAAATGATCTACCTTAGGTATTGTCGCAGTGATTTTTATATATCCTGTTCGAAATAACGAAAGAATTTTGACAGTTAATTGGGGCGTGGATTAGGAATTTGATTTACACCAAAACATTTTCGTTGTATAAAAAGAAGCGCTAATAGTTTACAAAACCGTAAGAGAAAAATACATAAAATAGCCAGTTAAAATTAAAAAACGACATTAACGAGCAGCACTTACAAAGAATGAAATCAGATTAATTGACAATTATTGACATTTGAATTATGTTTGTGCAAACCCCTGTTGACAACAGCACGTAGCAACCAATAGAATTACATGAATCTATCTGTCAAAATTCTTTCGTTATTTCAAACAGTAATTTGCAAAAATAATCACAAATGTTTACTCGTTGTAGCAAGATGACTTACATATGCTACGCTCTATATTTTTGTTATCTTAAGTTATTTTTAGATACAAAAGTTCAGAGGTCATCAGCATCCCCCTGTACCCTTTAGGCCAGACGTTCCATAGATTTTTGAGTGTCTTTGGACAGTTCTTCGTTGGCCGGGGTAGAGATAAGTCCAAGATGTAGCCCGTTGCTACGGACATTACGCTTTTGAGCGTAAATTTAAGTATATTTTTAATATAAATTCATTTATAAGTTAGTGGAAACGTATAAGTATCGGTTTTATAAGTTTTTAGTGTGAATCTTTTATTCGTCTTTATTCGGAGATTTTGTGTTTTAATTAAATATATTTTTAAGTAAAGTGCTCTTTAGTTCTTGTATGTCATGATTAAAGCGCGCTCCCTAATTCATCCCTTCCTAATTCAGCCACGACTGGTTATCCCTATCCTTTCCTCCCCTTTTTATCCTATACCCCCCATTTTACCACTATATTGCTACATCGTCAAACGATACTACTTTATAAACAAACGGAATTAAGTATTTGACAAATGATACATAAAATGAAAAATGCAATACCTACTAAATTATCTATTTGTAAAATTGAAGGTAACTTTGTTATTTGTTCAGGATTTTAGGTTAAATCAGTTTACTACAAAACAATGATTATAAAGAGTTAAATTTAAACGTAACAGGGTATAGGTAGGAATTAATCGGTGTCGCTTGCCAAACTGTAATTCAATAATTTAAAATAATCATTATATTATGCATTCTTATTGCTCTTATTACTAACTTGGATTATGAGAAGTTACCCGAAGATCTGGATCCTTTTTTCGTGCAAGAGCCTGAACATATATAATGCAAAGTGAAGTGTAGGTGCGACGCAAAAGAGAACGTGAGTTTTTTGTTTTGGTAAAAATTTTATTTGCAAGGTAACCATTTGACGTGTAGTGTGGGCAAAGGTTGCTGCTTTTAGCTTTGCAGAAGTCATGTCTTGTAAGACAGGACAGGGAAGAGTGTGTGGAGACAGCGCCAACTCTCTCCAGCACGCACTCGGATTTATAAAAAGATGATTCTGGCAGAACGCGTTACATTTCACTGGAATAAACAAATACGTAAAGGGTTTACTGTAAATAATTCAGAGTCGTCCTCTCCCGAGCGCTTCACTTTGATCAATTATTCAGAATTTCCACTCACTTTGTGAGTCTCGCTTGTTCATTTATTCATTCGGGTTGTGCTGTGAAGACAGCTATAGACTTCCGATGTACAAAGATGTCGCGAGTCGCGACTGTTTCGCTTTTATGTCTTCTCTTCGCCAACGAAATTCTATTAAAATACAAAGCCGAATAATAAAGGCGCCACCGACTTTTACGTGTTGCAAACTATGATTCGCGGCATTGAGGCATTGGCGGCGGCGTTTACAAATTCAAAGAGGTTCATTCAACAACATTCACTATATTGTTTGAAAACAATTAAAACAAATAAACATATTAATTGAGTAAAAATATTCATTGTTATGTACGAAATACCTACAAATTCAAAGGGGTTAATTTAACAACAATAACTATATTGTTTGAAAACAATTAAATAATGTTTTTAACTACAAATAAACATATTAATTGAGTAAAATATTTATTTTAATGTAATAAATACCTAACCTACATTCATATGAGTGATTCACATAACTTCTATTATGCTTTGCTATGCTGTCATGAAGTACAAGTAGCAAATTTTTTATGGAACCGATCACATAGTCTATGTCAAATGCTTTGATAACAAGAACTGTAAATTTATGACATAGAATGGCATAATAGCATAATGTAGCTTGACCATTAAACAATAATAATAAATTATGTTAAATGTGTCTTTTAGTTCTGCTTCTTGAAAGAACAATGGATCGTAGGTCAACCGGATTTATTGACCAACTTTTTTTTCGCAGAGTGGTGCAAATGGTCGACTAACATTTTGCAAAAGACAAAGGACTTACAGTTACTCAGCACATTTTGTTGTAACTTTATGTGGTACCTACGCACACCATATACCAAACTCAAATTTAAATTTTCAATCAAAAGAACTCGAACTTTTAACCTCTTGCTTCGAGTGCTGGAAATCTAGGTACAACTAGACCACAGCAAAAAGATAAATAAAATTTTAAAAATATGGACGTTCTGCAAATCACAAGAATTTTTTTAGGGGTGTACCAACCCCCTAAGTCATTCTTCCTCGGCGCCTATGACTGGTATTCGTTCCACAAAGGCAGAACGAGTAACGAAGTAACACTGCAGCCCGCAGACTCGTTGATTACCCGACAAAAAGAACTACACAACACCGAGACCCCGTTCCCGCTTTTAAACATTACACAGCGAATTAGATTACGTATTATTTTCTTCATTACAACTAAAACTCTGATGCACTATGGGTATATACCTTCATCCTACAATGCTAAAAGGACATATTACAATGTTACACGCGCTTTTTAACATAGATATTCTCAAAGCACGAAATGGTTTTTCTGTTTTTCATTTTACGAATGTTGTCCACGGTTTAGTAAAAAATGTATTGCGCTCTTTGATACAGGGTTTGCATTTAACTGGGTTTTCAAATTAACTGAAACTATTATAATTATTTTGCATTACAATATTGTATTGTAACACTTTTGTATTTTAAAAACCATTAATTTCATCTACAGACATAAATAAAATATTAAAATGAGTGTTAAAAATTTAGAGTATACAAAGAAGGATGCCCAGAAATAATAGTATACATATTACATAATGAGCGAGGAAAGTGAATGATATCGTGTGAGTGAGAATTTTCCGGCGAGTCATGTAGGTACACTATTTTTGTCACGATCATAAACATATTCATGAATATATTTTAATGTCAACTGTCACTGTCATAATTTTAATTTTACGAAGAAAAAAATATACCACGATCATGGAATACATGATAAAAGATTTTCAATAACAAGAGTATAAATTATATTTAAATTTAAAAAATATACCAGATACAAGAACAGTACTAATTTAATTTACCTACTAATTTAATTTAATTTAATTTAATTTACCTACTAAAAGGTGAAACTGTAATTGAAACTGTTCAATAACATATCGAACTGGTTGGACGGATGTGTAATATTGTTTATTTTCGTAACTGTATGGAAACTGTTAGTTTCGTAAATGGTCGTGGGAAAAATATCTATAGTCTAAGTTGAGTAGATATTATCAAGAGGAGTTATGCTTATTATCATAATTATTGTATACTAATATTGGTTTACACCATCTTTCAATCCTTATTTGACTTTATTACTATAACATACAATTATTAGTTGACATATTGTTATCACCAATTTTTTTAAAAGTATCTAATTTTGCTTCAAGTATATGCTTAGTTCCTTGTGTACCTGCATGTATGTATTTTGTTGTGCAGGAAATACTCCCTTACTATAGCTTTTTCTAAAAATAAGAGCTAATTTGTTTGCATTCCAATCATTGTCACTACTGAAAGTAAAATGGCTGTCTTGTCAATTATAAAATAAAATATTTTAATTATTACTACAAAACACCAAGTACCTACTATAATATAAACACAGAAGTGGACACTCCGTATCTTATCAATAGGTACTAGAATTGTGGCATTTTTGTTTACCCTGTGTGAGAGAAAAACAGAAAAAGATCACTACTGGGACCATGCATTACTATCGTTACCGTTGTTTTTCGTCATAGAATGCATGCCCGAATTTATGTCTCTAAAAGGTAAACAGAAAGGCCACACTTCATCCGCCCTAGTGTCCACTCCTGGTCATATTATACTTCGTGGCACAAAACAACAACAAATTGAGCACAATTTTATGTAGTAATAAAAAATTAGGATACAGTTTATATTGTGATAATCTAATTAATACATCGAGCTATGTATTGTAATCAAGGAACATGAACTTAAATCCCGTTTAAATCTTTCCAATAAATTAAGCGGTGGCTGTAAAAGTATGAGATTGAATAATTCTGCCCAATTTCATCGATGACTGATAAAATATTTTCTCGTTGAAGTACGCGTTGTTCGTTCCGCGGCATTGGGCGACTTGGCGCGGAAGAAGCAAAAAGGCGTGGGCTAAAATTAAAAGCAGCAGCGGTGTGGAGGAGGCTGGAGCACATCGCCTCAACACCACACAATAAATCTCGACAAAGGATACCCATAACCGAAGATAATAAGAAACAACAAAGCCGTTTGTCTGCAAAGAAAGCTTTCCTGTGTACGCGAGCTTTCACCTCAAAGCGCGCCTAGCCACAAATCGATTCCGTTTTGTTTAATGAGACGCCTCTCGACTGTCGGCGATGCTCAGATTTACAAAAAAGACACAACCGCTTGAAATTGGATTTCTCTGAAGCTGAAGAGAGAGAACAAGTGAACAGCACTAACATCGAGCCCTTCTTTTGTTTTGTTTTCGCGTCACGTGACCGGAGAATTAGTCTATGCAAAATTCTCAGATGAAAAATGAGGAAGCAAAATGGCTGACGGTTTGTTGGGAGCTGTTGCTTGAAGACGAGTACAAGTGTTTAAATAGATTACCTAATGAATAAATTATTTTTAATTAATTTTTATTAGCTGAAATTTCTGTTTTTTAGCTTTTTGTTTTATGTTAAATGGAAATTTGCCTTAAGATAATTTTCATTAAAAAAACAATTTCGTTTGCATCTATAATTAAGAACATTTTTCAGAACTCAAAAAAAGAATTCTTAGAAACAAAGAATTCAATTAATTTATAGTAAATTATGCAGAATATCACCCCTTTGCAAGACATCTCATTTTCTTTGCAATGCTTTTTGATATTCTTCTCGCACTAATTTACTAAATCGTTTAGGCATGAATACTTGTTTCGTCTAGATTCTTGTTCGCGATTCATCCGAGAAGTTCCTAACCATTTCTAGTATAATGTAAACCACAAATCCCCATCCGAGTTCCGTTCGATTTCCATACTTTTCTGTAGTATAGAAATATACGATACGCCTGGCTCTATTCTTCTATTCGAGATTCGTGCTAGATTTGTCTACGCATGTTCAGTTCAGAATGCAGTCAGTTTGACTAACCTGTAAAAGTTTTGGCTCTGAGAAAATTGATGATTTCCGATTGAATATGAATAGTAAATAAAGTATGAAACTCGAACGAATCTTGGATGGAAATTGAACTTGAAATCTAGCATGAATCTAGACGAAAAAAGTATAATGTTATTCAGCCTTAAGAGAAAATAGCTGATTTTAAACTAGGAAGAGTAAAACCAAAAGTCATAATATTTGTGTAGGTATGTCCCAAAAATTTAAATTAATTTATATATCTATACACTTAATCAATAATTAGTACGGCATAGTAGCAAGAACGAATCAAAGCAATATTATAGGGAAGAAGTCTTCATAAGATAGGTATTTTTTTCATTTAGGGAAAACGCATCCTCTTGGTTCATAATAAGTACCTACTTATGTTGCTACAAATATCCAAATAAAATAATACTTTTTAAAACGATGACCAACCATTTAAACAATGAATTTATTTATTTGGGAATTAGTTCTGTATAATGTTTTATCTACGGCCATATATGTAAGTAAGCAATTAAAAACAATTTGCAAGAATAATAAATGCTTGATTACGGTTGCTAAGAATTTACTGCACACCAGTTATGTAATTATATTATTACGTTACTGTTCCCAAGAAATTTACTATCATCGTAGATAAAATTTAATACACAACTAGAAATGTAATGTGTCTTTTACAATTCGTGTTGTGTAATTGTAATATATTATTATTTATATTACGACGTTTCATAATAATAATAACATAATAAAATAAAAAATAAAATATGCAGAACTAATTCCCAAATAAATAAATCATTTATTATAAATTATGAGTGCTGAAAATTTATTTCAATAAAAAATAACAAAAAAGTGGTAAATTTTTAAAATGTTTAGGTCTCTAATAATTTAAGTTAGCCATCAATATCTTTTTATAGTTATAAAACAATCCTGTTTATAAATTTTCAAATACGATCCATCACATGAACTAACTCTTCATCTTACTAGAACGCCACTACCATCCATCCAAAATTTTACAACTGATGAATATTTATCAAAGTTAAATCTTATATCACAAAAACTTCAACAGAGTACAATAAAAATATGCAAAAAAGGGCGTAAAAAATGAAGCGGGTCACTAGGACAAGAAGAAGTAGAAGAACTAAAGTAGAGGAGTTCGCGTCCTTCTCCGTGCTCGTTTGTTAATTCTACAGATTTGCATTTTCCGCTTCCTTATTATACTTTCCTTAATACACGACGCCTGCGTCTAGACGCCTGGAGGGGGGCGGCGGCGACGCTGGCGGTGAAAGAGACGCTAAACGGACGCTCCGGGGTACCAGGTATCCCGCCATGAGACCCCGTGAGGCCGATGGCACATATTTTGATTTCCTTGAGCTTTATGGAAGTAAAGTGAAATTGTTTTGTCGCCTTCTTGAAGAGGGACAGTTGGTAATTGATACTGCCGGAAGGCGGCCATTGTGTGAAAGAAAGTTATTATGTAATTTTCATAGTTTATTTGTTTTGTGTAATTGTTCAAATACAAAAGCTAATTTAACTTTATAAATGAAGGTATGATAGTCAAATAATAAAAATAGTATATTACGTACCTAGGGACGTATTATTGTGGCCGAGAAAATAATTCATGAAACCTAAACAATGTTCAAGCCAAAGATTTTTATAAATTTGGAACCACAAAATGAAATTGTTCTTAGGTTCAAATAATCCAATCAAGTCTGCAGTGTACTCACCGCACTAACAATCATTTAGGTACAAGTTGACTGCTGATAACCGCACATATGGTAAAATATAATAATTATGTCTACATTGTTGATACAGTACGTGCTGATGTATGGAGTTTTTATTAAGTGTATGCTACTAATTTTGATACAATATTGTGTGATGTTTTCTATTGTTGTTGTTTTGGTAGTAAATTTGTTTTAATTTTGCATTTTACGTACATTATTCAACGAGTTTAGGTTATCTACATAGTTTAGATCTTGATTAGTGTAGTATTAAATAATAGTTGTATATAGACGTTAATATTAATGCCACTAATTCAGTCTAGATATGGCTGGCCACATCAAATTTTTTCTACATGCAGTCATAAACAAATCAGCATTTATCTGATTCATTTGTAACCTAAAAAAAATATTTGAAGATGCATATTTTCAAAAAATCTTAGCGTTCTTTGTTCAAGTTCGCTGCTGCTGCATGGTTTTTGCGATGCATGTGTGAGTCGGTGGGTCACGAGTTCATGTCGCCCTCTTCGCCTGGCCTACTGCGAGCGACATCTCATTTACATGTTGACAGATTACAAGGGAGACACGGAACTGTTCGCGGCTTGAGTCTCTCAGCTCTTCAACTCGGCCTAGGCTGCGTACGTTTATAAATATTTATGGCATTTAACGGCCTGTATTACGTAACGTCATTAATTAAAAACCAACCGACCTAAGTGTTTTTGAATAAAACTGTCTCACCAAGTTGAATTAATACGAAGACTATTTTTTAACCCAAATTCAAATTAGGGTTTCTTCTGGCAAATACAAGGACGAATTCCTCCGGAAAATAATCACCACTTTTTAAATGAATTTCAAGAGGATTTCATGACACTCAGAGTTTTAAAATTTCATGTTTTGAACAGCATGTTGTTATTGAATAGTTTTAATTAGTACGATAGGCAAGGCGAAAGAAAATTTAAATTGTTATAAAAAGTAAATATCATTTTACTAATGATAGATATAATATAATTAATTAGGAATCCTTTATTATGTAGACATCTTTATTATTATTTGTTAAAAGTATAAAAACATATATTTTTGTATTTTTAGGCACCCGAAACGTTCCAAGTTTTTATACTTTTATCAAATAATAATAAAGATGTCTACATAATAAAGGATTCCTAAGACCTTCCTACACCTACTAAAAAATCAAATAAGTCAAAGAAATAAAAATATCTCACAATCTCAACGGAAAAAAACTTAATGTGTTCAATTATTGTAACGTTTGTTATATGTACCAAAGTTTTTAAATTTAATCACCTTCTGAGAGGTAGAGGTTGATATAATAAACTGTGTGGCTGAATTAGTAGTTTTATTTTTTATATTTTTCATTTATTATGTTTGTTATTTTTTTAAGGGGGACACCCCCCATGGCTTTAGAAACGTAGACTATTAGCCAGGAACATTGTAATGATTTATATAATATGTCAATCGAAATTCAATTTTTGACAATCACAACGCCCATGCTCTTCAGTGGGATTTGAACCCACAACCTCGCTGCCCGCTCGGACCACAGTTTCTAAGCACGTTAGTTCGCGCGGCCATCGTGGCCGGCCATTTTTCATTTATTATGTTTGTAGCAAAATGAATTTACATAATAATAACGCAAAAATCTTCAAAATCTCTCTGCAATATATGCATATTATGCATTTCTTCAAACTAATATTTAAAAAATATTCTATTAAAATAGGTACCTAATACAATGTTTTACTACATATTATAATAGTTGATAATGTAAAGTTGTATGGTCCGGTGGTAAGAAATCACGAACAATGTTTCTTACAAAGGAAGATTTAGAAGGAGTATAAGAACCTTATGAGGTTGGTGTGACATTATGCGGTGGCCGGGCAATCTCACATCACGGCTACCGGGGACAGAACCGCCAGGATAAAGAAAGGAGTAGCCGAGGGCGTCGTTGATCGATCCTCGATCGAGCTGTCACTACACGTAGCCCAACATGTCCAGTGCTGATTGGCTCGGGTCGCCAGGGGCACAGTTTATCTCCCGGCCGTCAGCGCGTCAAAAGAATCGATTAGAATATATTTTACGTGCTTCTCGCCGGGAAAAACTTGCGGAATTACTTCCTTTGAGCCCTCGGATGTCCGACGAGACTTAAACATGTGCCAATTGGAATCCTACCCGAGATTAACCGCGCAACGCTACCCCGCTACCAAGGAAGGCTGCCGTATATTTTAAACGGAAATTGGGGCTACCCATTGATTTGTAAGGCGAAAGAGGAATTAAACGATACCGCAGCTGACAGCATCGGGAAATTACTTTCAGGCAAATTAATACACATTAAACTAATGCACTAGCCACATCAAAAGACTGCGAAATAGTTTACCTTTTAATTACATTTTCAAACGAACTTCAAGAAAATCACAACATCATAGTTTCAACTTATTCAAACTGCAGTTATAAAATTAGCTTCAAGTTTACTCCATAATATCACAAAAAATCACATCACATAACAATGTAAAAAATAAAATATAATGCTTCTTCTTTCTTTTAAATCACCGATATTTTCAGAGAGACACGTTTCAAATTTTTACTCTGCACAGAAAACAATCTGAAATGAAATTATTTATTGTTATATTTACTATTTTCAAAATAGTGCTAAAGTTAATTAACGGGGGGAACCTTAAACCGAGCGTGGATTATATGCAGGAAAATGTGATTGAAATATGCATGCAATAAGCATTGAAATAAGTCCAATTTGTGTCCAATATAATGCACAAAATAATACAAATATGCTATATTATACAAATACAAATATATGCAGATATGCAACATAATTTTATTCATTTGTAGGTAGGTACTAATAATTTATTTATATAAATCCGAAAAATAAACTACAACAATGCACAAGAATATCATGAAATAAAGAAAACAACGGATAACATCTGGAATACCTACTTACAACTTGTGTACTTACTTTTAAAATAAATGTAAATGAACAAATCATTTTTCGAAAGAGCAACATGAATTACTTGAGCTTGAGCCACTGTTTACATATTCCGCAACGTAACAAAAATTATTACTGTAGGTGGTATCAAATTTGAGGTACCTAATATCAGGGTTGGCCTGATTTAAATCATTTGATATAAATCATGATTTAAATCAAAGTGACTTTTTCAAAAAAATCATTGATTTAAATCATTTTTTGATTTTTTTAAAAAGATTAGTTTTAATTTAATTATATTTCTGGTACAGAACAAAACAAGTGTCTAAATTCAATTACAATATTTATTTATTAAATGAAATAATATATTGAACAAAAAACAAAATGTCGAGCGTATAGTTTAAGAAATTCGTGTTAAAACTTGAAATATGCAATAATAATCCAAACTACATATTTTTAAAGGAATTTTTAATATAAATGGTTAAATAATAATTAATTTAACTATATTTAGTGCTATAATTAAAGAAAATTTAAAAAATCTAAAAAATCATGATTAATTCAAAAAAATCAATAATTTTTGATTTATTTAAAAAAATCATGATTTTTGCCAACCCTGCCTAATATAAATTTTATACCACGTTTATATTTTTTTAAATATTGTAATTTTGGTTTACAAGGTATAAAATATGCAGTTATATGTATTTATAATATAAAACATAACATGTAAAAAGTTTTTAAATATGTAAAAAATATTGATACTTATACGTAGGTATACAAAATATGCATAAAATTTATACCATATTTCGATATATTTTTATATGAATTGCAAATATTTGTAAAACAATACTAATATACATAATAATACATTAAATGCAAGTGCATATAATCCGCACTGCGGCACTCTACTTATAAAGTACCTATTTGAAGTATAATGATTTTTATTCTAACAGGAAGTTCAATTAATACGACATTTCATTACTTCTTTTTACAAGAATAATGTACGAGACCCGAGTTTAGCGGTATGAATAATCCTACAGCGAATGAACGAATATTATGACTAATTTTTGCTAATGCTCCTGCATTAAATTCTTACAAGAACCGATAAAAAATTCAGATCCTGAATAAAACATGCTTTCATGAAAATCCATGCAAATATTCTCTTATATTAGATTATGCAAAAACTGTTTTATAGGTACACGAATTTACATATTCACAATCATATTCCTAGTCATTTCTATTCTGATATGCAATAATGTCGCTTCTATTTTTAGAAATATCTGCAGTTTGGAGATTACACCACTCCGAAAAATCACACAATGGTTTCAATTTCGCTAATTTAATTAAAAGTCGTATTTTATTTAACTTCATGTTTGCTCTCTTCAACTAATAACCAAAATAGAACAGAGGATTGCCTGATTTGAATTTCGTTACAACTGTAAATTTTTGTTGCATTTAATGTATCACTCAAAAAATTAAATAAATTTTCTGATTCAATGAATAATAATAATTATTATTATATAAAAATTAATGAGAGGATAATGTTATATAAGGTACTACATCATTTACATTATAGAATTGAGTATAAATAATGAAACTTTTATAGTCCTGCTACATTAAAGGATTACAGCAACCTGCATTCAAAACTAAACTCAATGTTCAAAAGAAACACATATCTCTAGTCCAAGAGCTAGCGGTCAAATTAGTGTGGACATTTTATTAGTCGTGCAATTGAAGGGTTTGGATCTTGCATATCTGCTGAAGATGGAATATCCAGTCCGCCAGTCCTAAATGGCCGGATTAGGTTTCCTCAAGTAAAATAATAATAAATAACATTTTATATTTTCAAAAATTTGCTTGTTCTCGAGTTATCAGCACTTATGATTAATTTTTTTTTCATAGGTAAGCAGCTAAACACTGATAAGCAAATTTTTGACATTTATGAAAAATCCAAATGTCATTTATTTTTTATGTGGTATATTTACGATTAAAAGACTAAAAACATTCTGGCAATATGTTTTATAAATAAGAAATATCGTTTATTTCCCACTTCTACATACGTTAGAACTCTTAATTTATATAACTTACATTTTTGTAACAACTTTTTATACTTGAGGAAACCTACTCCGGCCACTTAGGACTGGAAGACTGGACATTCATCTACAGTAGATAGGCAAGGTCCATGCCCTTCAATTTCTCGACTAATAAAATGTCCACACTAATTTGACACATTTATTTATAAATACATACATTACGCCTTTAATCCAACTTGATGTATATCATATGGCAGCTTCAAGTTAGTTTAATCTAATAAATTAAAATTTCAGACGAATACATGTCCTTTAAAATGTTAATTAAATAATATTTTATTTTATATTTTTCAAACTAATTATTCCATTAATAATTATTATTATTTGCTTTTCAAAAATATTCCAATAAAACAACATTTATAATTTAATATAAAAAATTTCATTCAAGATGAAAATCTTGATGTTACTTATATTAAAATTTGGCATCTGTACTAATGTTTAAAAATCAAATTTGACGAAAACTAATAGCTAACTAAAGATGTAAAACGCCTTCTGAAACCGTACTTCCTATCGATATGAAACATAAATGTAATTAATCAGTTCTGGAAATTCTTGTCCTCCAGTTGAAAGCGAGAGGGTCATATAAATTAAATTCCTCCTCAGGAGGGTCAATCCTCAAGCCTCCAGATAAACAACAAATTCCCTAGCAACCGTCAAACTAACAGCGGCAGTTAATTATTTCGTCACAAAATCGCACAACTGTCAAACTCTCGAGTTGCCTCAAAGAGGGGAGGGCGAAATTCTCCCCTAACGTACTAACCACAACCATTCGGTTCAGGTTCAGACATGTTAATGAGTTGGGATTTGCTTAGCAAGTGCGTTTAACCTGTACACGTAAATCAATTATGATCTTTTTAATTGACTACCAGTAAAGCGGAGTAACCATTAAAAATTTATAGAGGATTTTGCCTCTCAAACAGGAGGGTAGAATGTAAATTACTAGGAACTAGACACGTTTGATGGTTTTGTTGTTTAAAAACAAATATAAACTTTACAGTGGTGTGGATGGTCGAGTGTGTTATATGATCTACTCTGTTTCTGACAACTCAGGTTCAAAAAATAATATAGTCTTGAAGAGTTTAACTATACAAAACCTTTCTTGTTGTGCCATTCCATACGGAAACTATACTGCCCTCCTTAGGAAGAAGGTCCTATCTGCAAATTTTTAGATTTTGTAATCTGCGTAAATTATTACAAATATATACCAAAATAGAATGTCCAGCTGCCCTAAGAAAAGGTAGAATTGATTATTATTAGTATTATATTTATATAAAGCAATTATAATAGTAAAAATCCGCATAGTTGTTTCCACAAAAAAAATTATATAAAATAATAGCTAAAACAAAATTTTTGCAGATAGGACCTTCTTCCTAAGGACGGCAGTATAATCATCTGTATCAATACTGCCATATACCAAGGTTGAATTAGAACCGAAGAAATATGAAATTATTAAAAAATGTTAACTTAAGGAGGTTGGGGACGCCTGCAGTGGCGTACCCAGACATTGGGGCGGATATGAAAATAAAAATATTTTTGATAATGTAAAACAAAATTCGCTCAACGCGCGTTGCTGAATATCATTGCAATTCGTTCAGTTGCGGTGATATATTTGTACAATAATTACTAATTCATTAATCAAAAAATGCTTGGCATTGGCATGCTTATATTTTTTTAGATCTTGCAAATGGTTTAGAAATAGTACACAAAATCTTCACGAACTTATTTTTAAAGGTTTATAGGAAATACTAAACCAAGTCCTATGAATTTTTCATCATTTTATGATATAGTTTAAGGCATGCAAAATAAAAATTTATTGAATTGCCATAAGAGTAGGTACGTACATGTAAAACAAGCGTAATTTCAACATTCAATTACAAAAAACCGGATTAACGAAATTTTTTTTAGAATCTCAATAGTGTAATAAAGGTACGTATAAATTTCAACCTCTCATCATTATTTTAATGTATGGTCACCAACCTCCTTAACAGGATTAAATTCATATGGCAGAATGGTATAGATAATATTAGAGTGGAATTCAACCATTCGCTGAAATCGAACTAAGAGCTACTGGTACGCTAGTCAGGCAGTTTATTGTTGAGATAACTACCTACTCATAAAATATTATTTAGCAAATATTTACTTGATCTCTATCTACAAATGAGTGAAACTATTTCTGTGTTAGTATAAATTGTCTGACAAGTCTTTCATTAAATTTGATTTATATTGTTAAATTGTACTTACTCTGCAGACACTGTCAAAGAACGCAATCCAGAAACCAATTTCGTATTTCAAAGAGTTCAACTTTTGCAAACATGTCATATTATTTCCATTTAGTTATACGTAGTAAGTAGCTTTGCGAAATGAAGAGAAATATTAAAATAATATAAAACAGAAATACTTCTTCCATACGAATATTACATTTTGACTTATTAGATTTAGTCTCCTTGGTAAAAGATGAAAAGGAACAGCTGCTATTAATTTGAAAGAGAACTAGAAAACAAGCAAAAAGGCGAATGAAAAGACGCAGAGGACAAGTAGTGAATATTAACGAAGAGGAACAAGATAAAGTAATAGCATATTTCTTCCAGAGTAATCTACGTTCTGAAATTATTAACTTACAAATTACAACAAAACGAATACTTTTACATATTAAAAATCAATAAATGACCTAACAGCTTCATCTTAGAGATCCATCCATCTTTGTTGGTCGTATCTGTAGGTAAGGGGGGAGGGGCAACCATGAAAAGGTCGGAAACACATCGTTAATGGCAACGAAATTAATTGGTTTGCGGATCTGATGAACGCACGGAAAACTGGAAGAGGCGAATATAATTGAAAGATTCTGGTATTCTGGTAGCTTTAGTTGTGTCAGGTGAAAATATCATGGCAAAGATAAAACAGAAACGTCTAAAGCGAAGCAAACTTTTAGATGAAAATCAAATTTTAATGATATTTTATTTAAAGAGACATCATCATCATTCGAACAAATAATTGTCAAATAAACTTTTTGTAGAATACTATTTTATAGTAGGTAGCTATATCTAGGACTGGTAGATGGTAGATGCCAGATTTTTAAAAAAATTGTGATCGAAGTCCAACAACAGTGTTTATTGGAGTTCATTACTCAATTTTTTTATTAATCACAAAACCAGTTTAACATTTTGAAAATATTTTAGATCATTACCTACTATACGGAAAACAAGTATAAAATATTGTTTTTGTCATACCTGCACAAAAAGTAACCTTTTTCGTGCCTGTTTTACGTGCGCAAAGTGACTTATTTTTTAACTAGACAAAAATGCGTGCGCAAAGTAAAAGCGTGCGGGAATAGCGTGCGCAAAATTTCACTTTGCGCACGCAAATTGAACACTCACACAGTTTTCTGTAGTTACCGACATGAAATGTGCGCGTAACACTAGCGCCGCACACGTGATAATCTAATACCACAAGCACGTGAACAGCTGTAGTACTTACTTCTCTATGAATAGTTTCTACTGTCGACTATTGTGCAGATTGTGCATTGGATCTAATGGACAATAATATTTTATTCTTATATTTTAATGTTCTTTTCTTTACTGTTAATAATTAGTTTCTTGTGCTAATATGTGTGTTATATGTAGGTAAATATTAGTTACTTTTTTATTTTATACATATTAATTTTAAAAATATTCATTTTATCTTTTGATAAGTAATGTCACTCAAAAGGTTACTTTTTGTGCAGTAATGACAAAAAATATCGTGTGCATCTCGTGAGCAAAGGCGCAATTGCGCTTGGCTTCGTTGCAGTCCTCGCCGTAGCGACCCTCGGCCACCTCGGCTCGCCTCGGTAGGCCTCGAGCCGCTACTGCTCGGGCTGCAACTCGCCTCGCGCAATTGCTTACTTTGCGCACTAGATACACAATATACTATTACCTACTGATTGCAATACTAGAAAATAGTATATTGAAATACAAGTCTGGAAAAGGCTTCATTTTAATAATAGACATAGTTGGAGAACGAGCGACAGCTAACTAACTAACTAAACATGAGAATTCGCACTTTTGTAGAAAAAAGTTATAATAACATATATAGTTTCAGTTAAATTTTACTTTTGTGCTAGAACACTATTTAGTTAAAACATGTTATTATCTATACTCATTGTTTAATTCGAAACGCATTCGGACATAAAAACTTAAAATTGAAACAGATGAAAAAGAAAAATTATTAGAATACAATGTCAGAATTAGATATATTTTTCAGACATTAAATTGTTCAATAAATTGTTAAACTAAAAGTATTTATTAAAATAGCAGTAGGTACCTACTTAATCAATTATTATTAAAGGGTCATGGAATCAACAGCTTTATTATAAACAAAATACCGAAAAATAGTCATCCCAATAATCGTAACGGAAAGTATTATAATATTAATTGCTGTCAAAATCTATCTGAAATGAAAAATACGTCATTATGTTCGGTCAAACTCTTAAATCAGTAATTGGACAGTGCAACAAATTCACATTGATATTCTATTCCTTAAGGAGGGCCACCTGCAATCAACAACCATCTCCGGGTTTGTAGGTGTACAGGGGGAAGTAGCAAGTAAACCATTCTACAAGTGTTCCCTCACTTCTAAAATACCATGTTCAGTCTGCTTTGTATAGTCTGAGACAAAAATATTACAACTGACAACCAGCGTATTGTGTCATTCAATTTAGACATGTTAAATTTTCTTTTGCATAGGAGTGTACTACGTCTCATAGAGGTGGAGCTTATATTACTTCAGATGTCTCTGTCATATTTGAGGGTGATAATTTCGTGAAATATGACTTTCGTAATCCTATTAAAATTATGGTAAATATTGAGATAATTGTACTAACTTTGTAATAATTTGGTAGAAAATTCATCACACTATGCTTCTCTAATGACAGTTTAACAAAAATTTGTGTCAAGAAAATACATTTTTAATGGACAAAATAAAAAAATGCTGGAGATATTAATAGGAATAGTACAAACAATTTTCGGTGTTTAGAGTACTAGCAGTGAACCGCCTTAACGAATAGAAATCAAGGTCCGAACCCAAAATTCACCAGCCAGGCTTCTCAATAACCCTTTGTCTTCGAACCCAAACCCAACGTTTCACTTGCAACTTCAGTACAAAATATCAATAACACAGTTGGCAACTGATAAACACACAACAGTGGGGCTTCAAAAAAGGGGGGCAGAGCCCCACATCGCCGAAAAGTTCCCCGGCTGAAATGAGGCGCATCAATTTCGCAAGCAGCTTACCGGTTGATTAATGAAGCGCCGGTATTGAAGGGTTAACGACGCCAAAAAAAGACGGATGACGGCGCGGGGGCGGGCCGACGCATCAACGACGCCTGATGGCTGATGGTGACGGTGACAATTTCTGTACGTTCGATAAACATTTTTTTACGCCGTGACAGACTTTGACTTGTCAGTGATAATGCGAGGTTTTTTATCCGAGAAACAGGATTTTTGAATTTAGATGCTGTGTTCGGAAATTTTCGGTAATGAATCATCTATTTTTTGGCAGAATGTTAATTCTGATTTATTAGGCGGAGAACATTCGCATCAAATTAATTTGGTTTTGTTTTTTCTTTGTCTTTAGTAAATAAAATCAATATCAATATAAAATTTGTCAATTTTAGAAATTGTAATATTAAAATAGCGCTACAGGCAAAAATTTGTTGGAGTTCAAGATCAATTATTGCCTTGAGATGAAATTTAGGATGTGAATAACACTCTTTTTATGTGTGAAAATAAATTAAAATGTAATTTTTACTAATAGTTCTCGAATTTAAGATCATAACATTAAGATATTTTTATAAATTTTTGCGAAAAAATATTTAGTGGGACCCTTATTGTGTGGAGGGCCCGGAGCTTGCGCCCTACCTGTCCCCCCCGTCAGAAATCCGGCCTTTTTTTCGAATTCCTAGAATACTCTCGATATTACTTTTTTTCTATTTCACTCTTTTCCCCACTACTACGGCAGCCCGAAACCAGCCCGAAACTCATACTTTCTCGCATCCTAGCTATGCAATGTCATTTTGAAGTTGAAAAATACTTCTGTATTTTTTAAAGAAATTAAGTAAAATTAATCGAAAAAATCTGACGTGGCCATCACACAACCTTCCGCCATATCTAGACTTTAAACAGAAATGTATACGTACAATCTGGTGCCTATTTAAAATATACAAATAAAAATCTAAAATATTCAAACACAGAAATTAGTATCACCTGAATCAAAAGATTCATTCACACGAAAACTCTTCTGTGTTGAAGCAATCCTACGTTCAGTTAGGAACTACATTTAATAGCTTAATTATGACTTATATAGCGCTAGTATGCCAACTTGTCACCCGTCTCATCTGTCAATATTTTTTATACAAAAACAAAAATCAACCGAACATGGATTACAAGATTTCAATGTTTTATTTGATAAATTTATTTTTTAAATTTTACTGCAGTTCTTTAATGCTACCAGATAAAGACAATTTTTTTATAACGTGGATTGCAAATAACTTTTCCTCTTTATTCTTATTACAAATAAATACTATATTTATCAAAATTTATAGAAATTTTTTACACTTAATCTTTTCAATCTTCAAAAAATATCACTTCCGGTGAAGATATTTGTACCAAAATCTAATGAGCTCTTCCTATTCGTATACAATTGTAAAATACCAAATATCAAAATTTTTGGAACATTCGTATTTGAGTTATGCAACAGACGCCATCGGCCCGGACCACACACATACACACACACACACACACACATACATACAGACATCATCGAGAAACTATCAAAAATGAGTTGTAAGGACCCTAATTCGTGCTCATCCACTAAAAACTCACTACCCGATTTTTTGCATGATTCCAATACCTTCCTTTACAGGTAAGCGGAAGGTAAAAAGGAAGCTAAGCTGCATGCTTCCTGCTTGTCAAATGTTTCTTGCCATTTATAGAACCGAAAAAAATCATTTATGAAATAATGACAAAAAATCACAAAAACGTCATTTTTAAATATTTTTACTTTAAATTCCTAGAGGCCAAAGACAAAAATAAAAATATAGAAGCATTAAGACATCCTTTGTTAATACACTCATATGTAAAGGCATCATAATACTCGTATTTCAATTATAATTAAAGTAAACGTGGAAGGAGTATAACTCTGTAACGCTGTAAAATTTTAGGATAGACGTACCTACACCTTAAGTGTATATTCCTGCACAAAAATCTCTTTTAGTTGATGGCTGCGGTAACCGCAAACGCAATAAATTATTTATTTAGGTTTACCTGCCATACTCTACAGTGAGGTTGCTTCACAATATTTTTTTAAATTCATAAATCAATATCTTTCATAAAATAAAATCAATTGCATAGATGACGTTAACAAAACTGATAGTAGTTATAGAACTTTCCTGCAACCAAATACAAAATAAATTTGTAAAATGGTAACTAAAAAACTTTACAGAGATCACAACAACCTCAAAACAAAAATAAACTAAACAAGCATCAGATTTAACCCGGGAGACATCCTTGCATCTTTCCTCGCATCATCCACTGATCATAAACTCGCACACAGCCAACTTTTCCATACTTTTTCCACATTTCCCACACAAATTTACTCGCGAAGTTGCGCGTCTCGGCATCGTCTCGTCTGCAGCGATCGAAATTGAATAAAAATGACGGCGTGTTTTGTATACACTGCCTCTCTGGCGTCTGCCTCCAGAGACCGAAGATGAAAAATGGCCGCCACTTCCGCTCAAATACCGACAGGACACTATTAATAATCGGACGAGCTGTGACAATTTGGTTTTCTGCGCTTCTTCCCCCTGGAAGCTAAGGGATGTGAAAGGATATGAATTTGTTTGGAGTAACATGCGTAGAGCATCATCAGGAAACATTTTTGTTTATGATTTTGCAAGTTTTTTATCTTTTGGTTAGGGTGATGGAAGATTCTTAACATTTCTACCCTCACACACGTTTCGTAATTTTCTTGTAACTTCTTATAAGATGTATTTAGAAAATAACTTATTAAGACAATTTTTTAATAGCTTAAGGTAAAATATTTTTATATTGAATTTATTGTTTTTTATTAAAAATGAAAATTACTGATTTTGAAAAAATCTTATATTAATTCTATATATATACCTAGATACTAGATTGAATTATGTGTAATTTATTAGAAAAGATTATTTTAAATTGAAATAAAAATAATTAAAATTTTCATAGTTTTCTGGGTTTCAATATACAACAAAAGATCAAATAAAAATAAACGAATAATTACAATATCACAACAAAGTAACTACACTACACCTTATATACCGAAAGTAAAGGACCCCCAAACTTAATTATATTTGTAATAAATAACGCTAGTTTTCATTTAGATAAAGAAAAGATAACTTACTTTTTATTAATCTAGATAAGATAATAGATAACCAATTGTTTGATTACATTTGAATTCGATTAAAATTACAAATGAAAAATAATGGGTTATTATTTAAGTAAAATTATCATCTTGATGATATTTAAAAAGTAAATTTTATCTAAATAAAATAATAGATAAATAAAAAATAGATCTAGAAAATATAATATGTAAAATTATATTATCTAGATGATTTATCTAGATAAAATTAACTAGATAAGTTACAACACTGATATCATTAAACAGTTAATAAGTTAACTAGTGTTATGCTCAATAAATTGTTTTTTTTATTTTCCATACTTTAAACTCCTTTACGATCTTACCCTGCAAAGTGAAAATAATAACATACGATAAATAAATTTGCAATGAAATTCTAAATGACTTTAAAATTAAAATTATTATTTTAAAATGAAGTACATAATTTTGGGTGATTCTAATTTTAGGATATAAACGAAGTAAAATTGAAGGTAATGAAATGAGCTAATGATCAGATTGAAGCTTGAAGGTAGCGAGGAAATGTAGTAATTATGTAAATGAAACATAAAATCCATCTAAACTAGAGGTTGTAAAATTTCGCGAAGAAAATTACAAAAACGAAGTCTATGATCTCCGGGTAATACAAGCACAACAGCTCTACTTATCTGCATTAAAATCTCCATTAATCTCTTTGGAGTAACTGGGTTAAATACATTAATTATTACACTATAAAAAAACTATAATGAACCTACCGACACATTTTACTCTCTACAAGGGCTGCCATTTTATGATATGCAATTAATTATAAATGCAAAAAGAGTTAAACGAATCGTAGACTAAATTATCGAGATGGCGTTGCGCGGCGTCTAAAGAAAAATCGCAATCTATATTTCGCGACGGGGCGCGCACATATTTTACTTTCATTAGCAGTCGACATATGACGCAACATTAGCTCTCATGTACATCATAGGAGGCGAGGGTTATTAATGATTGTGGACCCTACTTATATGCCAAGATAAATTGATATTCTCTTAACTCGTAATCTTTCCTTTGTACTTTATTAAATAACGCAGTTCAATATTCAATTTATCGCTGTTTTCCAATACTTTTATCGGTATTTATTGTCTACATATTCAATTTATCAATAGCCACATTTTTTTGCAAACATACTTTGTTCATATCGTATCGAGTAATATCATATTAATATATTTGAATATGCGCAAATATCCTTCACTTTATGCATACTTTTCTTATTAAATAAAGTAGGTATAGAATAGTATATTATATAATGAGGGACTAAAGTGCATGATTTAATCCTGAGGGTGAAGTTTATTTCACGAGCCGAAGGTGATGGAAATAATCACCTGAGGGATTAAAGATACTTTAGTCCTGTGGTATATACGCTATTTTTTGCACTTCATCCTCAAATGAATGCAAAATAGTTTAAAAGAATACACATTTTGCAATTTTGACAGTAAATTTTATGACATATTTATATTGTTACCATAGATACTCTGTAACAAATAGCACGTATTTACTTGACAACGGGAATAATTAATTCAATTTCTTGACAACGGGATTAAATATGAAAAATAATCCCTTGGGATCAAATTAAGAACCTTAGTCCCTAAAAATAAAGACTAAAGAAGAGTTTTAGTCCCGGAAGTGCAAAAAAACATAAACTTGGGTTGTCCACTCTAAATTTTTGAACACGAATATCCCACACGAGAAATTTTATTCGGGAATGGATGTATTCCTCTAAAATTCAAACACTGCTTTGCCCAAACACTGTCTAATGCATTTCTCTAATATTCAAAACCTGCCTTATTTAAATCTATAAAATGGCGGATCCCAAATGATGCATTTCTCTAAAATTCAAAATCTGCCTTAACTCAGTCTCTAAAATGACGAGCCCCAAATGATGCATTTCTCTAAAATTTAAAACCTGCCTTATTTAATTATCTGTGATGGCGAATCTCCGAATAATGAATTTCTCTAATATTCAAATCCTACCTTATTCAATTGACTAGTTTATGTCAAAAACGGAGTTCTGTTGGACTCAAGAAGGGTTTTGTTAGCATAGATTAGTTTATGTCAAAAAAACTCAGTTCTGTTGGACTCAAGAAGGGTTTTCTTAGCATAGATTAGTTTATGTCAAAAAAACGGAGTTCCGTTGGACTCAAGAAGGGTTTTGTTAGCATAGATTAATTTATGTCAAAAAAGACTCAATTTTGGTAAAAATTAAATAAGACTGGTTTTGAATTTTAGGGAAATGCATCAGTCGGGTATCCGCCATTTTAGTAAATTGAACAATGCAGGATTTGAATATTAGAGAAATGCATCATTCGGAGGTCCGCCATTTTAAAGAATTGAACAAGGCAGGTTTTGAATTTTAGAAAAATGAATCATTTGGGAAGCCGCCATTTTAGAGAATTGAAAAAGCAGGTTTTAAAGATTATAGAAATGCAAAAGGCTGTGTTTGAGCAAGGCAGTGTTCGCAGATTAGGGTTTTGAATACCTAGCATTTTATTTGGTTAAACAGTGACCCAGACTCCAGACAGAAATCAAATCAGTTTTGAAATGTACGATTAACGAACAGCATTGTTGAAAATTTAGCGCATGAATAAACATCGCATAAAGAAAACAATACACAATGATGAATACGAACCCATTTCTCAAACTTTGCTCGTTGCATCCTCCACATCTTTCGGCGCTCAATTCAAAGACAATCCTCTCTCTTTATCAAGTTTTCTACAAGTTGTCATGTCTTGAAATAATCTTCCTGTTTGTCGTTGCCGAGTTCTAATTCCAACAAATGAAGCTCTGCTGCAGAACGTACTGAGAGTGTACTGCGCTACTTATGATCTTGCAATGTGCTAAGCTGTCTACTTGCCGCTACGAAATTGCAAGAAGATTTTGTTGAAGTCTCGAAACGAGCAGAGCTTGTCGTAGACGAGGGCTTGTAGTTTGTTTCTGTTAATTCATTTTTGTAGATTAGAGCTGGAGTATATGGAAGCGCAGTTTTACTGGTTTTAGTTCTTGTTTGAGAGAGGATGAGGAACAGATGCCGGAGATTACTGCAAATATTGTTGACTGGTGAAATTAAATTCTTTAAATGGATCTTTTTCATTAAAGTTAGTATTGATCACATGCATTTTACACATAAAATCTACAACGTCGACTCCAGGTTATGCAGTTTTAATCAAATAACAAAACATTGATAACTCTATCTATACCTACTCTATCTTCTTATAATTTATTTTATAAAGGTTGTCTATAGTACAGACCTAATAAGGAAGTATTGTAATCGCGAAAAATTTCGGTTTTCAGATTTTGATGGAAATATCCATTTTGACCTTTTCTGAATCTATTATGACTAGTTTCGTCGTGACGTCTGTACGTATGTACGTATGTACGTATGTACGTATGTGTGTCGCATAACTCAAATTCGGTTAGACGTAGAAAGTTGAAATTTTGTATTTAGGACTGTTATAGCATCTAGTTATGCACCTCCTATTTTTGGTTTCAATCTACAAACCGGAAGTAGTAAATTTTAAAAAAATTTCGATAAATATTTAATTTAAGACAATTTTTTTATTTTAAATGAAAGATTATGTGATTATTACCTACAATCGGTATTTTATAAATATTTTTGTATCTGGTATCATTTAAGAATAATTAAAGTATATATTTATAATTTAGTATTTCGGTATCTTGTAGTCCATGATCGATTAACATTTGTTACTACGTCAAATTTAAATGTTTATGACATGACAGTGACAATAGTAAAATATGCTTTATATCTTCTTCTGCAGTTTAAATAAAATGACTAAAATATATTTGTGAGTATACTAGTATAATAAGTTAAAAGAATTTTTTATATTATTCTACATTTTAGTTATTAAGAAAAGTATGAACAAACAAGGCGTACAAGGAAGTCATGTGGTGTCCACGTCAGATTTTTTATTAAAAGCAACATAATAACAAAAATTGTATTCAATTGCATTCCGTGAAATAATGACTGCATAGATTTTTTGTCAATAATGAATTATTTTATTATCATTCGTTTTTCCTTGTTCAGGTCTTCAAAAATAATATATTTTTTATAAAATGGGTAGATCGACTGGATGAATGTAGGTACTTATGATGATTACTCGAAACTATACTATAGAGCTTTTTAATCAAAAAAGCTTTTATTTTAAATTAAAGTAATTTCTACAGTTAATTAATTCAAATTAAGTCTTATTTTTAAACTTCTTGAAAAGTTTGGGATAATAATAACATAAATACAAAAAAAAATAGTTAGTGAAACATTATATTTTTACAATTATTTATGTACCTATTTGATAAAGCTAAATATTATTTGAAAATATTTTTTTTTAAATAATGTTATAAATAATACATTACTATATGACTGGCTTTAGAAATATTTTCTCACTCTAATTTAGAATTTAGAATGATTAGATTTTTCTATCCACAAGAAAAATAACTATTACACTGACAACAAGCTTCAGGTTATGTTACAAACTAAAATGCGCTTGGAAACTTTTTATCTCCGCATATTCCTCCACTACTCTTCTGCAACTTCCGGTGTGCATAACCATCAAATGACTTCTGGGCCATTCCGGGTTTTACCGGTGTGTAAAAGGCAGAAAGTTTCTGTATCGGGTATAAAAATGTCTGGGGCTGTGTGGCTGGTTCACATTCACAACCACTAACGAAGTTGTGACGTTTGCTACATTTCTGCGGATATGCCAGGGATGTGGAATGCACTCGGGTGGAGTTAATCTCTGCAGTGTTTTCAAATCTATCATGTTGTGCACCTGCAGTGCAATGCATTTTGAATCCCTTGTGCGGAGTTTACTTTACATTATTTGACCTATATGAAGCACTAATTCAATCTTTTGGCTTAAGTTAGTACAACTGGGATTTAGAATGAAAATTAAATACTTAATAATGTTTTATTTTTGAGTTTTTAAGCAAAAAGAAAAAAAACTTGTTTAAAAACAATTTTATTATTATTATTATTTAGCTCTTAAACAAATCAGAAGCTCAAAATTAAAAAAAAAATTGTTACTGGCGAGTTCGCACCACTACTTGGGATCATTCAATAATAAAAATATTTTAAACGTAAACTTTCGTGCTGTTGCTGGACTATACATACATCTTTTACCAGACTTCTTTACTTAAGAAGCCCGTCTACTACCTTAAATTCAGCATAAAATGTACTATCGTAGCGAGTGTTTTGTGGCCAGTACAAGAATGCTAAAATTTTATTTCAACAAGGATTTAATAGAGGATCTACAGATGTGCCTTTTTAAAATTTTGATTATAATTCCAAAAAATTCCGAAAAATTCTAAAAAACTCCTATTGTATGCAAACTTTACACGATTATATCTCAGGATACAAACTAATTTTGAAAATTTTAAAAAAGCACATCTGTAGATCCATTCTTTTTCTATTAAATGTTTATAAAAACATTATCCTGCAGTCAATAATAATCAGACGGTTTACTCGCAATGAATACACTTTTACAGTATTTTGCAACTTCAAAATGACATTGCATAGCTAGGGCTAGGATGCGGCAAAATACTAGTTTTGGGCTGGTTTCAGGCAGCCCTAGTAGTGGGGAAAAGAGTGGAATGGAAAAAAAAGTAAAATCGAGAGTATTCTAAAAATTCGGCAAAAACGTAGACGAGCCGCTTAAAAATAAGTCATCGGTACAGAGTACAGATATTTACTTTACCATTAGTACGATTATCATTATCAGCCATCAACTCTCAGGCACTTATATTTGTAAGTGGAAAGTACACCATAGGAAAGATTTTAAATTCAATAAAACTGGAACGTGTACCTGGATTAATTTCTAAATATAACCAAAATTAATAATGATCTTTAAAAAATTAGAAAGGTAGATAGAATTATTGAAGTTTGTCAAATATACTAAATTATCAAATTTTTAAATATGCTTGCTCCACGCATCACATTCATTTTGCTTCCTTGCCTATTTTTCCCTCCTGTCTCATTTAATTTTCGTTCGCCCAAACTCCCTAAAAATGGAATCCTGGTATCATTGCCACCTCAAATCTCCGTCAATACACCCCTGAGCCCTGATCCCTTATTATCCTGTTTATCTGTGCAGGTTTCCGTATCGTCAAAGCAGCTCTATGCTCTCAGCTGACACACCGCATACACACCGCACATCGCGAACCGCAGGGCGCAGAATGGGGCCATAAACCCGTCATCAGGACGACAAGGATGTGCCAATTCGTCCTGGCGGGATTTCAACCCTGCTATGAGAGGGAAAGGTGTTCTACCTTGGGACAAAAATTACATTTTTCGCCAACCGGACGTATTTGATGCAATTGTGTCATTGTTTTTTTGTAAAAAAGGAGGCCAGTTGGGGATTGTTTATGATCACCATAGCAATTGTACAAAAAGTAAATCTATTCTTCCTAATACATTATGTATGTTTACATTTTAATTGTTGCATATATAATATTGTTGAAAAAATATTATGTTTCATTCATACAAAAAATGCTATTTTGGGACTCGTAAGATCGCCGAACCCCGCTGCGCGTCGTCCGGCAACCGTCTTACTCATCCTAAAATCATGCATTTTTTGTATTAATGAAACAAATAACTATTTTTGTTCTACTTTTTTTTGTGATGAGTTTTGCGGAAAATTATTGTACATTAAAGAACAACTAACTTTTGTTAATAACTATTATTTTTATTGTGATGATATTTGACAGAATAATAGTAAAATCTTATATAGGAAATAAAAATGGCAAACTGTCTCGAGGTACAGTGCTGTGTTGTGCCTTGGAACAGAGCTGGTTGTACTTCGGGACAAATAAAAGGAAAAAAGAAAGAATCAAACGAACATAATTTTTTTTATTTATTTATTAATTATTAGTAATTTTAAACGAATGTATTTATAAATATTTTATGTTACAAATTGAGTTTGGGAAGAGAAATAAAATATTATACGATTTAAAGTCGCAATACTTAAAATTTTAGTTTGGCGATATGTACGCAATTATAATTTCCAGTATCCTTGAAAATTAAATTTAAAGTTTACATATCCTCGAAGACATGTACCTGTGCCTTGAAAACATGTCCCAAGGTACAAGCAAATTATTGTCCAAAGGTACAACTAAGCAAATATTTTTATTAAATATAACGCAGTATTTGTTTAATTAACTTTTAAATATCAATGCAAAAAGTTATCGATGAAGTAACAATGTATATACGAACTGGACTATCGGATAATGAAAGGTATCAAATAGGTACTAAGTAATACAAAATGCAACATACCTACGATCAAAAAATACATTTCTCGCTGAAAAATACATTTTCAGTAACTGAACAATAACTGCATGAGTCTTGCAACAACGTATATCACTTTATTTTCAACAGTGTTGTAAAATTCGACTTGAAATTAGTATATTTAACGCTAGATGTGGCTGCAATTGATGTTGTCCAAAGGTACATGCGTCCGAAGGTACAACACTCTTCCCTACTCGCGATTCAAATTATTCGTTGTCTCAACCCTGCTGCACTGTTCGGGTCTATCTAACCCGAACGCGTTTTTTATTTCTCATAAATCTTATATTTATTAAAATATATTATTATAACTTTTTTTACTGTGATAAAAGCTCCTTGACAAGAGAGACTCGAAAATGTTCAACGATTGTTAAATATGGGTAGGAAAATTAAAAGAACTGATACTGGTTTAACTAATTTCTTGGGTTGAATTTCCCCGGGTCGAAATCTCTGTCACCAGTGGCGTCGTATGTGGGTGGGCTGGTGAGCGCTCGTTACGGACAAATCTGATGGGATCGGAAGCAAAGCCGCGCAGATGGAAAAGCGTGAGCCATGTCATAATGCCGGAGATCTGGATCCATGATCCGCCGATCCGCGATCCGACGCCGTGATTTGCATTCACGGATAATTTTCCACGGATTCAGAGTTACTTAGTGGACGGTTATGGGTGGAGGCTTTTTGCATTATCTACAGCAGAGACACTTTTTACAGGGGTGTGAAAATTACTCACGGATATTCTTAAAAGGAAATACAGATTATAAATAATACAACTTTCATAAATTAAAATAAATGTCAATTTTAAATTAAATAAATTAGAGCAAATTTGTTATATAAGGTATTTCATCAAGGCCCGGTTGTACAATTCGAGTTTAGTGTTAGCTTAAACATAAACTCAAGCTTAGTTAAACTGAGTTTTCCCAGCCAATCTCCAGCGTTAAAATAAAACAGTTAACCAATGAAATGCCACAATACAACAGGAAAACTTAGTAACCATGGTTTTGACATAAACGCAGTATAAGCTGATATTGAACAACCGGCCCTAAGAGTGATAGGATTTTAATTTTAAATAAAACGTCAACGGTTTGACATATCAATTTAGTTTTTGCTTTATTTGGAAGCTTAGACAATGCAGTTATGTTCGGAACAAGATATCGTTTAAATGTCCACCACGGCTTTGTTGACACTGATTACAAGATCGCTCCAATTTGGCAGAATTTGGCTCATGTGCAACACTGGCCGCTACAGCTGTGATTTTCTCCTCACTTCGAACATTTCGTTGTCTTCTTGGTGGCTTATTGTCTTAGTAATGTTAACTCAAACTTTATCACCAGTGCGTCTTATAGCCTGCGCAGAGTAACGGTGAGAGCGACCCAATTCTGGGGTGAATAAATGTTGAGCACCCACAACTGAGCTCGAAATTTAGTAATATTTTTTTATCATTTCCAACCGGTCTAGAGGCGTCAAACGCTGCATCATAAAACTGCACACTATACTAAATAATTTGACACCTAGAAATAAATTATATATATATATATATATATATATATATATATATATATATATATATATATATATATATATATATATATATATATATATATATATATATATATATATCAGAAACCGAGAAATCCTTATTGAAAAAACTATCACTCCTATTAATTGAAAGACCCTATATTAGGCTGCACTGACACATTGAAAGTACTTATGTCGTATTTGTATACTATAAAAAATAGTTCTACTTATTGTTAGGTTTTTTCTAATTTTGCTATTTAATAACCTAAACAGAACGAAATAAAAACAACAAAAATTTAAAAATTACTACTTTATAAAAATTGGTTGGTAGGTAAAAAAATCTGACGTGGACACCACATGACTTCCTTGTACGCCTTGTGTGTTCATACTTTTCTTAATAACTAAAATGTAAAATAATATTAAAAATTCTTTTAACTTATTATACTAGTATACTCACAAATATATTTTAGTCATTTGATTTAAACTGCAGAAGAAGATATAAAGCATATTTTACTATTGTCACTGTCATGTCATAATCATTTAAATTTTACGTAGTAACAAATGTTAATCGATCATGGACTACAAGATACCGAAATACTATAAATTATAAATATATACTTAAATTATTTTTAAATGATAGCAGATACAAAAATATTTATAAAATACCGATTGTAGGTAATAATCACATAATCTTTCATTTAAAATAAAAAAAATTGTCTAAAATTAAATATTTATCGAAATATTTTTAAAAAGTACTACTTCCGGTGTGTAGACTGAAACCAAAAATAGGAGGTGCACAACTAGATGCTATAACAGACCTAAATACAAAATTTCAACTTTCTACGTCTAACCATATTTGTGTTATGCGACACACATACGTCCGTCCGTCCGTACGTACAGACGTCACGTCGAAACTAGTCATAATGGATTCAGAAAAGGTCAAAACGGATATTTCCGTCAAAATCTGAGAACCGAAATTTTTCGCGATTACAATACTTCCTTACTTCGTACAAGGAAGTAAAAATAGAAGCAATTACAAGATAACTATATAAATAATTGTATAATAGCAGCATAGATGGCAATTAACATTGATGAACAATAAATTGTTGCCAATCCTAAGTTTTATGAAAATAGTTTCATATTTCTAACAATTATTATACAAAAAAAGAAAAGTATCGTTAAAATTTTTAACAGATGAACAACGTCAATAAATTCTTTATATTTCATAAATACTAAAACAAAAGTTATGAAGCAAATTTGAATATTTCAGGTTACTTATCTCCTTCTTTCCGGACATAAAGAAACTTTTCCCGAGTTGCATTACGGTGCAATATTTAAAGTTTTGCAATTTGCACTTCTGTCGTAAATTACACTATATAAAAGTACAGATATTACTTAATATTAATTAGAAGAAAATGAGACACCATTATGAAAATATTCCGTACGGGAAATATTAACCTAGGTGAAAATTACACTTGGGAAAAATGTGGTAATATCTCGGGCATTATATGCATCCTCCGCGTTCATACGTAGACCGTAGGGCTCAGTTTCACCGTTTTGCGTTTAGTTGTGTGGGTTTGAACTCGGTTTGAACGCAGGAACGAATAGTCTAGGGTGCAGGATTTTGTTGTTTACGATTTAATATCTTCTGTGGTCTAAATTCTAGGTCAGTTGTAAATTAAAAATTTGAAATAATGACTAGTATTTTCTGCTAGAATAGCGCTTTGTGTTTTTATAACTTTGTTATATTTTGTTGTAAATTTCAACTGGAAACTCAGCATTCTTTGCAGTAAAAAGCAGAAATAATGAAATTTTATATAAATTCTGTTTATTTAAAGATGAGGAAATGAATGCAAACGAACAATAAACTATTGAATCATAACAAATAATAAAAGATACTAAAATATTGTGCTGATTTATCAACTGTAGGTAATTGCACAATATTTTTTATTTGTCAGATAAATTTTTGTTTGTATTAAAACTTTTTAACCTAGCAACTTCAAAAGAAAATATTTTTAATTTGAAAACAATTTCTCGAATCAAATTGCTGTCAGGTTACAAGGTTGAGATGTCAAGCAGAAATGTATACGGAGGAAATAAAATGCTCCTGTGTAATTCAAAGAAATAATTTAACGACTCTTTTGGTCCTTCTTCACATATATTTTTAAAATCTAATAATTTCGCTGAAAAATATTAGAAATATATTGTTTTGTTTGGTTGCTAAGAAAGACCATAATAAGATTTTCTTTCTTTTTATCTGCTGTCAAACTGTCAAAGCGATAATAATGAATTTTTTACGGTTTACTTCAAACATGAGTGAAATTATCACATGAAATAAAAATGTATTTGATTCAGTCACTTGTTTTTAAATTTAAATAAATGCATATCATTCTATTTTAAATAGCTTCATATACATAATTAATTTAGCAATTTGCAATTAAATCATGTTAAATATTAATAGTAATGTTACTTTCATTTTTGTTATAGTACAACAAAAGGCATCAGCAGTATTTTGCTATTATTTTATTTAATATTTGATTCTAGCATATTATATTTATAAAGTACCAGTTGCAAAAATCTATTAATTACTTAGCTGTTCTAAATTTCAGAATGTTGCCTAAAAATATAAGTTGATAATATTAAATAATTTATTTTTATATTCTTTACTAAAATAATAAATAATAGATATTTATACACCAAGTGAGATACATGAGTGAATAAACATTCGTATCTTACGTCGTTTATACAATATTTTATTCAATTTGAACGAAATTATTTCAAATAAATGAGTTATAAATTTATTTTGAAAAAAATCAAAGTAGTCGTTAGTTGTCATTGTTTTTATGCATTTTTGACGAAATAATGACATCAGAGTGATTTAAAAATGCGTTGAGTGATTTAAAAAGTTTTAATTCACTTGTGAATAAACAGTTGTTTAAAGTTGTTGCTATGGAGTTAATAATAGCAGTTTTAAACGTCAAAATTGAATAAAAATAATTACTTCACTAAAATACATATTTCACGTTTATTTTTAAAAATAATTTATTTAATAATAATAATAATTTTTAAATAATAATAGGGTACAGCCTGTTGAACTTATAAACCGGATTCTTTTTAATATACGTCCGTAATAATAATTATGACTGTTACAATAACAAATAATTAACGGTAGAATTATATTTCTTTAATGCTATATTTCAATCACGATAAAAAAACATGCAACTGTGCCGACAGCTAAAAATCTTCTTTTTATATTTCATTCCTTGCCTACTTATTATATAGTTAATTAGTCTTTGATATTCTTTATAATTAATAATAAATTAAAACTCTAGATTTTTTTCAATTTTTTGTAGCACTTTTACAGTCTCCATAATTTATATAAGTATGTACAAAAGAAAGTGTATATGTTTTCATTTTCATTTAAATTTATATGAAAATTAAATTTTACAAATTAATTATAATTCAGATAACTTAACAATATCATGGCTGCCATATAATACTTTTAACGATCCCAGACCATCACCTCGTGTTCGTTATCTCTGGTAGACGTCTCCATAAGGAACCATTCCCCGTTCATTCCTACTTCCCCAAGCCTTCCTTGGCTTCCGTAGCTTCCAGTCGTTTCAAGTCTAGCGCCATATTACATCCAGATTGGCGCGGATTCCCACAAGCGTCATACTTAGCGATGACGACGCCCGACGTCGTGCGACGCCATTGCCGTGTCGCGACGTTAAGATATCTTGCAGTGTGCTCTGTGCAGAGCTGTAAGAGAACGTATTCCAAGGGCGGGGAGAATGGGAAATTAGGAGATATTATTGGGAATTTATGAGGGAATGGTAATGTCGAATGCAAGAGGAGTTATGATGATGAAGAATGTTATAGGGGAATATTATTGTAAATTGATTGCATGCGAGATTTATAAAATAAATTATAATATTTTTTTCGGATTAGTTTCTTATAAACAGTAGATGTTCGTCTTTAATATGAGTCTAGGTCTAGCTAAAAATCCCTTAAATGAAAATTTTGGCTTGATCCATGATCCCCAAGATGATTTTTTTATACTAATGTGCAGTCGAAATAGGATCAGTCCAACTAGCAAACAAAAGTTTTTCGAAAGTAAATCTATAGATATTTTAAGTTTCTGTTCATTTAAAAATGTTGAAGCTCACAAAACTTCTATACTCGTGAAGTGGTAAGCCTCCATCTCATTTTGTACTGAATATTTTATTTTACAAATATTTTTAATTAGTTGTCATATTTTATATTACAAGTGTTTCGAACATAAATTATATCCATCATCAGATCATTGGTTTGTTGGTTATGTATATAAATACAAATTACAATTTCACTTTAAACAACATTTTGGTAAAGTTGACTATGGAAGAACATCAGAACAACTGCGAGGTGGATAATGTTCTTCCATAGTCAACGTGTTTTACTTGCTTCTTTGACTTATCTACATGATAAAATAATTTGTTATGTACTTATTAAAATACATTTTACATGTATTCATTATATTATCTTTATCTACCTTGTTCTAAGTAAGTAAGTAAGTACGACTCTGTTGTAGTAATTTTGAAGAATTTTCTATCCATTTTTACTTGTACTTGACATAATGTTTTCCTTCCAGTAACCCTGAAGAAGGCACTAGGGTGCCGAAACCTCGGTGTATTAGAAATAAAAAAAATTATTCAGACTACATTCCTGACTATTCATTCCATTACATTCCAGCAGTCGAAAAAATACTTCTTTGTTAAATAATTTACTTACCGTTCACTGTACGGTAAGTAAATTAAAACTGAACGGTAAGTAAATTAAACAGGACGGTAAGGATTATACATTTAATATTAACTATGAAGAAATTAATATTTGCGTATTAATAAAATAGACCAATCCTGCAAAAAATTGATATAAGCATCATGAACGTTAAGGAATTACCGATGTCAGACAGAATTGTCTTCCATCGGTAAATTGTCCTTTCCGTTCTTGATGATACTTAATATACTATAAAAAGGTTAACAAATAAGTTAAATTATCATTTATCCAAAGATAGCTACCTACTCCAAAGAACCAATAGAGAATAGAACGCATTCAAGTCTAATAATATAAAATAAGGTCCTCATCCAGTGTTGAGAATATTTGCATAATGCGAGGATAATTCTTGCTTATATGCGGTATCTGGAGCAAGTTTATTTACCGTCCAATTCGATAGTTGTCGCTGCGATCACAGCGGAGAAGCTCAGTAACTCGGCAAACTCGACAATGTATGCAGATCAACAGAATGACAATTACGGGAAGGCAATATGACATTATGTAGGGAGCGGAATACATTAAGATGAATTAACTACGAATGTTAACAAGTATAACAAGGCTTGTTACTATGTTCCTCGAAGCCCCGGCTCCACTATAAATGAAGAAATATGTCACCGCAAGCGAGTAGTTCTTGCAGAGAATGAGAAGACGAAGACAACGAGGACGTGCTCTCGTTGCACTCAAGCGCGAATCATGTCATCACGTACCGAACAACTTCTTCAGATGTGGAGGAGGAGTGGGTGCTATTATATACGGCATGGAATATGTTATTCAAAATGGCGCTCTACCTACGTGTAATTACTACAGGCATTATGTTAACTAGAATTATATGTTAATGAGGAAAATCACGCACTGGTTCAAACTTTCACGAAAAACGAAATGTATGAAATCACCAGGTTGGTACATCTGCTTAATGTCATTAAGAGTTAGAATACTTGGTACACTTAAATTGACATGTTCACAAGCAAAAAAATATATTATTCTACGAATGTATAACTACAACAATAGAATGTAGTAATTTATATGTTTCAAGAACTGTTTATCGCACAGCACATTATACTTAGTAAGTAACCGTAAAGTGTCATTTTGTAATTATAAAAGAACATGCCTTCACAGTATGGTATATGCATATATTATCTGCTGTTTATTTTGTTTTGATAAGATTCGGATTCCTTGTTCTTTTATTCTCAATATTATTAATTCAGACATAAAACTAAAAATGACGTAATATCTTTTATGATGCTACTTTGGTAAATTATTGTAATAGTAATAAATGTATGTATCGTTTTATAATCGTTATTTTAGTCACGAGTTTTTTAGGAACGAGCGCAGCGATTGTATAAAAAACGAGTATCTAAAATTACATTTATAATCATTTGAACATTTATAGGTTAATCGTTAAATCATAATGATATTATACATGGCTACAAAATTCTACTTAGGCAGGTGTACCTACCTATATTAATTATTATATTGAAAAAAAATTGACAATGATTGAAAGAAATCATTAATTTCCCTCAGTTTTGCTCAAAAAATAAATATCAAATGTATGGGCCAACTTCACTCCGTGCTTAATAATATTTCAGTAGCTAAGTTCAGCCCGTGACTAAAAACGGCTAAAGCCACGGCTTGTCGAGGTGTGTTTAAAATGTTATTTATAGCACCATAGAAAGTTCATAGAAAGTTCATTAAATGATGTGTTGATACCAAGAGTAGAAAAATACCATTACTGACTAATTCTGTTCTAAAAATATTTTCTTTATGTTTGAAAGACACTTTTTTCATATGCCAACAATAATTCATTATATTAAGATTTAAAATGAATAGTTCTCAACGAAGGTGCACAGTGACCATCATTCTAAAATTAATATTTCATATCAAAATCTTGTTCTAGTACGTAAGTTTAAATTCTCACCGTGATCAAAATATATTTGGTATCTATATTTTCTAAATGAGAACAGTATAAAAATTAATAAAACAACACGACTTGATTATCATGTAAGTTAACAGCTATTAAAATTCTCATGAAAATCTCTAGAAACGTGACCCAATGAAAGACATGTCCTAGAATCTTCGATGCGATTTTCGATCAGTACCTGCACAGCATCTGCGAGTAATTGTGACTCAACACCGTCGCCGTCGCCAGTATAAAGTTCTGCGCTCTAATGGACAGTAATGGATTCCGAGTCAGGCCTCTAGGGCCACACAATCCGTGTCCTCCGACCTGCGAGGCCCCCGTGGCCCCCGTTCCGCCCCGGCATTCCCGGGAGTCCAAGACACCCGCTAAAGTTCAAACTTTAACGATAAACCATGACGCCCACAATTAGAACATCTTTGCTGGAATATTGCAGACGCTTACATGTGTAACTAGCCAACTTTGACACGGGATTGGTGAAGTTTGATTTTATTTCCTACTTTGGAGTTTCTTCACGGGGAGGTAACTACACGAGAATTATTGCTTGCTTAAAGGATGAGAAGATACAGAAGTTTTACAACGCTACATAAAAATTAGCATGTTGTGAAAACTCAGAACAGTAAAATACTTCTGAACTAGACAATTTGTTGCTTTAGTTTGATCTGTGAGATTCTAAAAATTTACATCTCATAATGTTTTTACATACTAATAACTAAGTTATAAAACTATGCTTGAACACAGGATATAAAAAAGATGAAGCCAATTTTTAGTTAGTTTTTAAGTTATTTAGTAGATTTCAGTAACTGAAATAGTTATTTTTGGCCTCCTAAACTATAAAAATCTGACGTGGACACCACATGACTTCCTTGTACGCCTTGTTTGTTCATACTTTTCTTAATAACTAAAATATAGAATAATATAAATAAATTCTTTTAACTTATTAAACTAGTATACTCACAAATATATTTTAGTCATTTTATTTAAACTGCAGAAGAAGATATAAAGCATATTTTACTATTGTCACTGTCATGTCATAATCATTTAAATTTTACGTAGTAACAAATGTTAATCGATCATGGACTACAAGATAAAGAAATACTAAATAAAAAATATATACTTTAATTATTCCTAAATGATACCAGATACAAAAATATTTATAAAATACCGATTTTGGGTAATAATCACATAATCTTTCATTTAAAATAAAAAAATTTGTGTTAAATTAAATATTTATCGAAATATTTTTAAAAAGTACTACTTCCGGTTTATAGATTGAAACCAAAAATAGGAGGTGCACAACTAGATGCTATAACAGTCCTAAATACAAAATTTCAACTTTCTACGTCTAACCGTATTTGAGTTATGCGACACACATACGTCCGTCCGTACGTACGTACGTACGTACATACGTACGTACGTACAGACGTCACGTCGAAACTAGTCATAATGGATTCAGAAAAGGTCAAAATGGATATTTCCGTCAAAATCTGAGAACCGAAATTTTTCGCGATTACAATACTTCCTTACTTCGTACAAGGAAGTAAAAATAACAATCACACATCGTTAAGGCTATACTTCTTCATCTTCACTCAGACAGGCATTCGTAGTTTACTTACTAATAACTTGATTTAAGGAAAATTTAGAGAAAAAAATTATTTACAAAATTCCTTTATAATATTGTACTTAAGGAGGTACACTCGACATATGAAATAATGAGAGAGTTTAATGAAACTTTGCAAAATTAATCAAAACATTGCAAAAATGTTACCTGAATTTTTTCATAATTTTTCACCACGTAGTTTATCCAAAAATAAATAATAAAAAACTACATTTTACATGGCCTCTTATGGGACTACTTTTAAATCAACGTAAAAAGCATTTAAGGAAATGAGAGAAAATTACAGTTGCTTTTTTAAAACGTACATTATTATCTCATAGACCGGATAAAAGTAATACAAGCATCATTTACCACGTAATTAACAAGAATTCTTAATCGAAAGACTGACGTTTATGCCTACTGGAGAATATTGGCGAGAACATAATATAGATGCGGCAACGTTGAAAAGCGTGAAATTTGAATTTAACCAGAAAAAAAAAACATCTTTCTATAATCACAAGTTTTTCACAAGAATGAAAGGTAATATGCACAAATGATAAATAATAATCCATACCCAACGATTTAAATGAAATTTCAAGTGCAGAATTCTCTTCAGCTTACATTTTTACTATCTGTCAGATTGACATAAGACCGTGAAAAATGACATGTACAGCACAGCGTTGCCGTAGTTTACACTGGTATTTAGCCGAATGAAATCTTATAAAATAAACAATTTTTACATAACAAAAATATATAATATTCTTAATTAAGTTATTTAAATCTCATTTTATTAGCAAAAATTCAAATAGACTGCGTTTACATACAATAAAATTATTTTTTTTTATAAGTTGAAACCCTGATATGAAATACATTGCGAGTATAGGAGATGCCTCTAACCTCCCACCACTCGAGTGTACCTCCTTAACAGCGGTACATTTTTAAATTTTCAAAATATTCGAAAAAAATAAAAATCCAAAATTTGATAATTTTTTTATTTAAAATGAGGGATGTTTCTTGAAAAAATAACGATGTACCGCTGTTGAGACACTATAGCAGATAAAGTGTAATTTTCTTTAAAAAAATATTCCAATTGACAAAAGAGTTATTGGTTAACTACGAATTTTGATGGTTTTCCAGGCTTTCCATTGTTCAAAACAAGTCCGGAAAATCGAAAAAGACAATACATATAGCTAGTATCTGTTACAAAAATTTGGTTGATATAGCAATCGAAATGGGCGAGTTATGAATTTAATAAGTAACTACACTACTACTACTACACCCTCATTCGAAAGGAGCCTTAACGTCTACAGTAGTTGCGATTTTACACACGTAATAACTGTTTCTGTATATAGTTCGTTAATACGCACCAAATTTTATTTCTTTAAAATGCCATTAAATAAACAGGTAACCTTAAAATAAAAAGAGACCCTACAAAAACGCTACTTCACACAATTTATTGTTCAATAGAGTCTGAAATAAATAAAACAGATTAATTTTAAAAGTGACATTTACTGGCGACAGCTCAGAGCAGATGTTTCAAGGCTACTTGACAAAAGAAAATTTTAGTGCAAATGTCAAAAAAATTCGATATTGTAAATAAATAGGTTTATCCATAAACATAACAAATGAATTTGTCAGGGGGCAGCTGTCAAACTGGTGTTTTATATTAACTTTAATGCTAACTGTCAATAAAATACAATTTTGTATGTAGTTTTATAGGTATTTTGTATCATGAAAATATTATTTAAATTACGTTTTAACAGAAACTTAAAAATTTAATTAAAATATGTAAAAGTAAGGTTGAAATAGTAGGTTTCCCCCAAGCTATGAAGTTATTCTGGATTTCTCTATACATAATGTGTGCGTTAGGTTAGGTTTTATTAAAGCACTCCGCTTCGCGTCGTACTTTAATATGGAACCTCGCGTTGTAAAATTAACTCTACCGCATTTAATAACGTAAACACTTATTTTGTATAAAGTGCACGAAGTGCATGAGAATGTCACTTATTTGACGAGGCTTGCCGAGTTAAATACATCATTCAAACTATAATTCTTGTAATTTCAATCTTCATTGATTGCAATATTAATCTTGGAACCGATTTTTATAGTGAACTTTAAGATACGTTGAAATATAAGTTATAATTATTATGATACACTCCGTATTCTAGTTCTGTGAAAAATAGAATAATTATCTACATAAATGTAGTTCGCAATAGAAACATTTTCTAGTAAATCTAATGAATTCTTTGTAGGATTTAATGATGAGGTCTAAAAAACTTTAACATTTTTTCATAAACGGAGACTAGTGTAAATTTCCAAGCGTGAGCGTTTAGTTGGTAGTTGTGTAAGGTGAGAAATGAGGTATAATAAAAGAATCTCTTCTCTTTCTTTCAACAAGAGAAGCTCGCTTCCTTTGCGCCCGGTGTTTATAAAGTGTAAACTATAAAAACAAGGTCGCGCGTGCGCAAGTGCGAGTGTAAGTTCTGGCGCTTATTTATTAAAAACATAAATCCTGTGCTAGTAGATCTTTAATATAAAGTTTAATTAATTGAAGCAAGTTTTTAAACAATGATTAATTTCCTTGGTGTTTTATGCACTCGGTGCCGTTGTTGCGAAGTAAAACTTTTTACGATGCTATTATTTCGTTTGTTCTTTTGCATTTATGGCGCACAGCCTTTCCTTGAGAAATTGCGCCTTGGTGCCCAGGACCGGACCGAAGGCATTAGAGAGATTTTACTGAACGAGGGACCGTCAAATTAGAAATAAACATTATCTTTGCCAGTCTTTGCTTCATAAATACTCAGTTGAAAAAATAAAATAAGTACAACAATAACTGAATAAAGGAGTTGTTGATCACGAACTTTTTTATTCTCCTGAAACAGTTGATGAAATATTTAAGAAGCACTGCTTTTTAATTTGATATTTCAATTGTTTGTTTCTTACATTATATAATTATAATTTCCACCATATTTAGCAGTAGTTAAAGTTAAATAGTATTAAATGCAGAATATGTTAATTTGAATTTTGACAATTTTTGTTATTTTTTGAACACAAATATCTTCAAACGTATTTAAAATTTTGATCGGTAATTTCGCAGATCAAGCATTGTTGACAACATATTAAAATTTGAAGTAATTCACTGACAAATGCCAGCTGTACACTGTACAGTGGCGCACGAAAACCCTCTTTTTTATTGCAGTTTTTTTTACAAATATGGGTGCCAAAATTATATTTTCCCCTCAAACCTAAATTATTTGTTATTATTATGTTTAACAAAACAATAAACGCTATAGAATAGCGTGCGGAATCAATGTTTTTGTCTGTTTTCTGCCATGGGTAGAGGATCACCTTAACTTAAAACAAGATTTAATTTTTTTATTTATAAATAAATTATAACTACCTATTACAATATAATCTACTATAGCCCGGTAATACAATTATTACAAATTAAAATTTATGCAATTAAAGAGTAAACCAATAATGTTTTATTAGAATAGATAATAGTATTTTTTTAAACTTTGTAATCTTGGTTTTTAAAAATTTGGTTTAAAATAGAATGTAAAGTGACTCTAACAGTGCATAATTTGGTTAAAAATATTAAATTTGCAAAGCTCCATTACTGTGAAGAAACTTTTAAAAAGTGTACAAAAAAACCTTTGATTACAAAATTTTAAAAATTGTTCTAATTTTCTTTTGATTTCATTATGGCGTCTGCAGCATCCTTAAGCCAATTACCATCAAAGTAAAATCCAAGGACCCCACTTAAAAAAGCATTGTACGAAAACAAAAATCGAAATAATTGTAAAACAAAAACGCATCGTCCGGCACGTTCCGTTCGCCAATCGTAGCCCGGCGTCCGTTGACAAAAGCTTCGTATAAAACTTTTAAGTCCGCTCTTTATTTCAACAACAGTAAACTTTTAATTAACTTTTCTAATACTACACGTAATCCTTCGAAACAGCTGAATCGATTTTAAATTAGGGAATATACGACGTTTTAACACATCGTTACGATGGGCGCGTGCCTCTGAAAGGATCAAGCGGTTCCAGGGATTCGTGATTGTTATTTTTCTTTATCCACTCTGGGAACTATAAATTTTTATTTCTTTTAATTGTTTAGCAACGCTTGTCTTTACGATTTTGTTTTCTTAGAAGAGCTGTTAGAAATTATTGCAATTACATAGGGTTAAGTTTCATTAAAATAATAAGTTTAAAAATAGCTGTTTTTGTCTATTTTTTTTTTGAACTATTGGAATAATAATTATGCCAAAGGACTTTACACCGGTTATAAGAATTAAAGTCAGTTTTAGTTTCGCTGAAAATGCCATTTTATTTTGTTAGTCAGATAATTTTGATTCTAATTATGTCTGTAGCTGTTTCCAAAGATTACACAGATAAAGAAAAAATGATAAAAGCTTCTAATATAATAGTTCTAGTTAATTCAAGCTCTATCAAATTTAACGCTGCAAATCAAATTTTCGATACCTCTCATTCATTTTAAATTATCCAGATTTTTCTCTATGCACTTACTAAGTTTTTGTATGTTGTTCCATAAACAGAGATGTTGTTATTACACTCAGTAAATTATACTTACGACTTACGTCTTCTTATTTTTACTAAAGTGTGTATCCTGTGTACGTGATACTTGATACGTGATCTGTGCTGCCATTTACGTTAAGCTTGATTTTAATTTTAATTTTATTTTATTTATTATAATTACAGAATAATTGTACAAATTGGTAAATGTACCTAAGTATAATAATAAAGAAGTGTGTGAATTAACATAAATATAAGTATAATAATAGAGAAGTGTGTAAATTAATATAATTATAAGTTACATAAACAGATATTAAATACAGACAAGCTGTCATCAAAATCAATACTGTTGCAATAGTTATTGTATTTGCGGCACATAAAATTAAAAGGCCAATAATAATAATTATTCGTCCCAGAGAACAAACATTGAAATGTTTCAGATGCTAAGAATCTCAATGATATATAGCCAAATTTATTGATTTTTGAAAATATTGAATATTGATATCTCAAAAAAGGGTTTAAGAAACGGACTTGAACTTCCCACCATTGAATTCCTCTTGTCGAATTATATGAATACCGAGGTAATTTTTAGCAAAAATTCTAATGAATATACATTATACATTTTTATTGAAAGATTAACGAAAATCGAAATTTTGGCAAAAGTAAGTGATTTGATACTAACGTTTATTTGTTATCTTTTAAAGAAACGAAAGCTCAAAGTGTTCTAAATATCGATCGCATTTTGCCGCACAAAAATAAAATGATGTTATTTTTTTACGATTCAATTCGTTTTGCCGTACCCCATAAAACCGATTTAAAATTTATGACAAGAGCAAAACTGTTTTCAATACTGCATGTATTCCAGAACAAGACTAAAGATCGTCTGGAAGACAATTGAAAATCGATTTACTTCCCCTAAGGCAAACAAAACTCAAAATTCGTCGCGTTGCAGTCCAGCAGGCGGCGACGGCATACAGAAGAGAGGGGGAGAGGGGGCTCCCCCAGTACAAAACCGACGAGCCATTATGTTAATAAAGTAGCAGCAATGTTGGAGTATTTGACTTGACTACTCCATTATACAAATATTTGTCTTTCGTATGGGCAGGGGAGCGGCAAATAGCTGTGTCTGAAGACACTTGGGGCGGCGGAGAAGATGTGGTGACTTCCTGGGGGATGAAATTGCGCGAAGAGGGAAGTACGACCCTGTAGGGGCAATATGTAGGTGGCACGTACTAAATTTTCACTGCTGAATTGTTTTCGCACTGCTTATGGAGACATTTGTACATCTATCTTTTACCCAGCTTAGGTGTGGCAGCCTCACATATTGTGAATCATTGGCACTGGCAGTGTTGTGTTTGATCTAGAACAATTTATCTAAATCAATTTGTTGATCTTTGCTCTGAATTAGTTCATATTATCTTTAAAACCATTGATTTTGATCTAGATCAAATAATGATTAAAATCAAAAATAAAGACCAAAATTAAATATCAGATCAAGACTGAATACTAGACGCTCAAGAGTCTTGAACACTAATCTTGATTTGCTAATCGATTTATAAAAGCAATAATATAATGTACCCATATTAAAAATAATTTTAATAATTTAAAATAAATTTAAGTCGTAGTTTTACAAAAATATAAATTATTCGCAGTTAAACCTACTTTCACTGGTGATATTTTTAAATTACTTAAAAATATAATATTGCCGAAATTATAAATTTAATCAGAGTTACTGTGACAGGCAGTTATATAAATTAATATTTTTATCAAAACTTTTGTTATAAGACCCACACTGAATGTCAAAAGACCAATACGTAAGTGTTGAAGACTAAGACAAGACCAAGAAAAGATCTACCTACTAATTCAAGAATCCGAAACCAATACCAAGACCAAGCCAGTCTTGATCTCGACTTTCCGAAGCACTAGCCCGAGTGATTCAATTCCACTATAATTGCATCTGCTAGCATTCTGTAATTTTAATTTTAATCCTGTTAAATGGTTACAATAAAAATAAAATAAAATATTGTACTCATGTTTGTTAGTGCAGATTTTTTATGGGTATTTAAAATAAAAAACTGGATTCAAACCTGTGTTATCAGAACCACTGTCGGTCACACAGCGCACTGAGCTATCCATTCATTTTTTTTATTCAATTAAAATAACATACAATAAAGAAACTTTTGTTGGGAAAATGTGCAAATATTCTAGATAATACCAAAAATCTTAATATGTCACACATTTATTAATTTAGTCTGTTTAATAAATTTTAAAATTTTCACCCATTTTTTCTTTCAAAGAAGTCCTCTATCCTGCTTTTACTCAATTAGATATTAGCTCTCAACAACTTTTATAGCAATATAAGTACAGCGTATGTTTTTATACCAACACTTCATGTCTTTATATCTTGAATTTCATCATCCTCCATCTTGCCATCATCATCTTAACCATCTTAGCTTGGTAACTTCGCGGTAATACAACTGCATTAGCTAAATTTCCGTAAAACTAGTATCAGGTCGTAAGTCTGAGTGCAAGCTGCACTTTATCAACAAAGAACTGTTGTGAAAAGTGCCTGGTACTTGCTACTTTTGCTTGCATGTCTGTCATTTAGTAAGTGCAGTGCTGAACGAGATAAAAGGAAGGTAATGTGTGCAATTAAAAATGGAAAGAAGATAACCTAGCAGTATTTACTTACAGTACACATTTAATATTATTTTAATCGATCTTAACTTCTTAACATTACTGATGAGTGATGATTGAAACATAACAAAAATAATGAAAGTTTAATAAAAGGTTAGAAAATGTGCATAAAGTAGCATATTATTACACAAATGTTTAATGGTATTAATTATTTACAAGACTGAACGTTAAAACATAATGCCACAGGCGAATATCCAAAGATAACATTATGAAACCTAAATTTGATTATTTAAAATATAAACAACCACTGCTTTTACCTAAATTAAATTTGGGAGCCAAACATTTTGTGCCATCGGCAGGTCCGTGCCAGGATATAATAATATAATATACCTAATATATTTATTCATCTCTAAAAGACCTCTATAAAGAGATATATGATAAGTTAGATACAGATTTGTTTACAGCTAGATACAACATATGAATTACAAAAATCATTACAAGAAAATTACATATTTAAAAAATCATTGACACAGTAAAAACATCTGTTTAGTAGCAAAGTTTTTAATTTTGATTTAAAGATATTAACATTATTTATTTCCTTAATACTAATTGGTAGTTTGTTATAAATTTTTATACTGACATTAGATGGGTTTTTATTAGTTTTATGTAAGCGTGAATAGGGCGTTTACTAGCATATTATTAAATCTTGTGTTGTAGTTATGGGTATCAGAATGAGTTTCGATCGAATTGCGCAATATTATTTTTTACCAACAACGAACAGTTTAAAATAAATAAAAATGGAACTGTTAAAATTCCTGCTGTTTGATACAGGGGTGCACATGAAGTATAATGGTTTGCACCAAACATAAATCGCGTAGCGTTTTTTGTAGTACAAAAAATCTGACGTGGCCATCACACAACCTTCCGCCATATCTAGACTTTAAACAGAAATGTATACGTACAATCCGGTGCCCATTTAAAATATACAAATAAAAATATAAAATATTCAAACACAGAAATTAGTATCACCTGAATAAAAAGATTCATTCACACGAAAACTCTTCTGTGTTGAAGCAATCCTCTATTCAGTTAGGTACTACATTTAATAGCTTACTTATGACTTATATAGCGCTAGTATACCAACTTGTCACCCGTCTCATCTGTCAATATTTTTTATGCAGAAACAAAAACCAACCGAACATGGATTACAAGATTTCAACGTTTTATTTGATAAATTTATTTTTTAAATTTTACTGCAGTTCTTTAATGCAACCAGATAAAAACAATTTTTTTATAACGTAAGTTGCAAATAACTTTGCCTCTTATTCTTATTACAAATAAATACTATATTTATTTAAATTTATATAAATTTTTGACAATTATCGTTTTCAATCTTCAAAAAATATCACTTCCGGTGAAGATATTTGTACCAAAATCTAATGAGTTCTTCCTATTCTTATACAATTGTAAAATACCAAATATCAAAAATTTTGGGTAATTCGTATTTGAGTTATGCGACATCCGGCATCGGCCCGGACCACACACATACACACACACACACGCACACACACACATACATACATACAGACATCATCGAGAAACTATCAAAAATGAGTTGTAAGAACCCTAATTCGTGCTCATTCACTAAAAACTCACTACCCGATTTTTTGCATGATTCCAATACCTTCCTTTACAGGTAAGCGGAAGGTAAAAATCTTTGCGCGGTTGGACCTAAACCCCAGAGTAAAATACTATATGACACTAATGATTGGAAGTTTGCATAATAGTATGATTTTGAAGTTTTAAACAGCTATTATTAACTCCATAGCAACAACTTTAAACAACTGTTTATTTCACAAGTGAATTAATTTTTTTAAATCACTCAACACATTTTTAAATCACTCTGACGTTTTAAACTGTTATTATTACGTCAAAAATGCATAAAAACAATGACAACTTGCCACTAACGACTACTTTGATTAGTTTTTTTTGATATGTCAAAATAAATTTATAATTCATATATTTGAAATCATTTCGGCAAAATTGAATAAAATATTGTATAAACCACGTGAGATACGAATGTTTATTCACTCTAAGAAATTATCCCACTGGCCCTTCAAGTACATTATAATTTGATTTACATATCAAGTTTTATATCCCTCCTCGAGTATGTAACAAATGCATTCAAATCATTTCACTCAGACATTTCTCTTTCTGATGCAGGCTGACATCAGCAAAATATCACCCAATTTTGGAGTCAATGTTCCAGACTAGAAAAGCAGGGTCATTGCATCCTACTTGCGGTAAATCACGTGACACCCGGTATCAGTGCACCGCAGCATCCCGCGACAGATGATGCTTTGTGACAGCCGCCATTCGTCTTAACTAGCGCGGCTCCGAACTTATATTAGCTTCAACAAATTTCCATATGCACTGATTCGCATCTCTGTGTTTACCCGCGATTTTTTCTCCAAACTCGCGTTTTCTTGGGCCCCATCGTAACTTCTCATACTTAAATATGGAAAAAAATGGGTGATTGTCACAATTTCTACGATGGATTTTGTGGAATTTATATTCTGGAAACGTTCAGCTCCTCTTTCTTACAAAGTCTAATATCACTTAGGGTTTTTTTGTTTGTGGGGGAGATCTATAGAAAATGTTGGATTTTGCAGTCTTCTCAGTTTTCTCACAACGGCGGAAGATATATTTTTATATATATTGACAGGTTTCTACTTTAGAATTGACCAATGAGATGTACAAGAAGAATATAAATTTACTTTAAAATATAGTGGAGTTGAACTAGTGACGCAAAAATGAAAATAAAGCAGACAAACAGACACAAGTTGTATTCGTCGTTTTTACAATAATACTCAATTATTGTAAAATTGTTTATTATTGTTTATCATTTAAATTGTTCAGATACTTAGTATATTAGGTAGGTAGGTACATTGGTACATATTAAATCAGGAAAATGATATACATAGTTGTAATTCCAGTTCATTCTAATATTGTAGTCCAGTAACGACACTTTCCTGACGTATTATATACATACTATTTTATCTGAAAGCGGTTAAATTTATTTTATTATTTTAATCAATACAGGGTGTCTCTGTACTTCGGGAAAAAAATTAAAGGGTATATAGGTACTGTATGACGTACTGATCATGGAACAAAAAGAATTTTTTTTAAATTCGCAAAATTAAGGATAGTTTACTTGAAATGAACATTTTTAGAACCACTGAAACAGCGTACTTTATTAAAAGAAACATAATTTTTAATTACACAACATCAGACATTTATTTGGCGTTGTGTAAACAATTACTACTTGTATTATTAGTAGATTTAAATAAAATCATTAAAAATAGCTATCAACCAGTGGCTAACAAAATGTTTCCTTTTAATACCATGTAAATTATTTTGCGAATTTTAAAAAAATTCTTTTTGTTCCATGATCAGTACGTCTTATAGTATATACCCTTTAATTTTTTTCCCGAAGTACAGAGACACCCTGTATAATAAATAATCATACTCGTAAATGATCCAATAGATATTAATACACCAATTGAGATACATGAATGTTTATACAAGAAAAGAAAGTTTAACCCCCGAGCCCGAAGGGCGAGTGGGATAATTTCTTCGAGTGAATACCTAAACATTCGTATCTCACGTGGTTTATACAATATTTTATTCAATTTTGTCGAAATTATTTCAAATATATGAATTATAAATTTATATTGACATAACAAAAAAAATCAAAGTTGTCGTCACTGGCAAGAAGTCATAGTTTTTATGCATTTTTGACGAAATAATGACATCAGAGTGATTTAAGAATGTGTTGAGTGATTTTAAAAGTTTTAATTCACTTGTGAATAAACAGTTGTTTAAAGTTGTTGCTATGGATTTAATAATAACAGTTTAAAACGTCAAAATTGAATAAAATAATTTATTATCTTAGTAAAAATAATATTGACAGTATATTGAAGATGACAACAAAAGCTGTTGAAAACAACGTCTAATGAGAAAAAGATTTTTCTGTCAAAACGTCGAAAGTAATTTTATTTAGTGGGTAGAATTATTAATATGTTGAAAAATGGCGAAGAATATAAGTGAGAAAACTGAGGAGAAAACTCCTACAGAAATTCCAGATGACGAAGCTGTGCGGTAATCGAAAATGTTATGTTATGTTATTTATCGAGTCAGGTAATTATATACTTTTCATACTAATATGCGTCAGTAAAGTAAAAGTAAGCGTGTAGTTGGCGGTCTCAGGAAAAATTGTACACACTTGTATATTATGCATATTTACAAATTTAGTAATTTAATAATCTTACTCATGTCATGAGTCATGATTACGAGAAAGAAGTAAATTGTTGATATTATTTTTGGTAGATTACCTTCTATAGTGTCATATTTAATTGTGATTTATTAAAAATTGTGAAAAATATAGACAGATCTCATTACCTATTTCATTTCCGTTTCCTACAAATCTTGAACCCTTATAGAACAATTTCGTATTTTTTTACATTTCAGCATCTACGAGTTTCATTCTTACGTTCTTGGTCAATAATTCTGCACTGTTCTTTGTTTGTGCCATAGTTTACTGTGTGTTCAACAAATTATTGTGATCTACGGTTTCGATTCAACAAGAAAATATGTTTACACATGACCCAGCCATGTAGGAGTAGTTTGTATTTGTAGTTTATTTACTGAACTGCAAAGCAGAATACGTGCAGTTTTGATTTCAGAGAATTGTGTTCAGCTCAGCATTTTGCGAAAGGTTAAAACAACGCAAGGCAGTAGCGTAGGTTGATATAGTTTATAAAATAAAGTGTATGTACACTGTACAGCGGCATACATATGAAATAATTAAAACTAAAAAACTTATTTACAATGCTTTTCTTTGAAAGTCCTAAAATAAAATTGTGAGGCTAAAACATATTTCATTATACATCAAAAATATTTAATCTATTCTTTATTAAGTTTTTTTTGTCAGTATACAATTTACATAGCCATATTTATATTTTTTAAGAAATAATAAGTATAATATTCGAGTTTTTAAACCAAAGAGCTGTAATAAAAATGCTTCTTATTTCTTTTTTCTTCTTGTATTTTTATTTTAAGCCTCTACACTCTTGCGTCTCCAAAGAAAAATAAAAACAAATTTCATACAAGTTGAAATTTAAAAGACATAAATATTTCAAAAAACTGCAATATTGCGAAAGTTGTTTGGAACTGTATTAAGTTTCTTAATAAATTTCAACCATGTTTCTGTCGTCTTGTAAAAAGTGTATAAGCTTTAGGATCAAATATTTATCTCTCATTTAATATTCTAGCTCGTATATAGCTTTTATATTAAATGTTTCCTTTTAGGATCACAGAATCACCTTTTTGACAAAGCCTTAGATATCTTCTACATTTTATATTAGATACTAGGGTTACTCATAATTTAATATATTCTTAAATAAATACATATTTTAACTACCTAAGTACCTATAATTATTATTGTATTTAAAACGAAATTTAAAAAAATACAATACAAGGAAAAGAGGCAAAAATAATTGTTTACAATTGTATACAATAAGCAGCTATTATTATATAAATATAATATACAATTGAATATTAGGTACCTACCTACAAAACATATATTTTTGGCCTAGAGCAAGTAAAAATATTTTCATAGAATTCTAATTAATAACATATATAATAAATAAGCTTAAAAATGAATTAATTTACTTGACTACCACCATAGTCAAGTCAGGAATGAAGAAAAATATCTGAGATTGAGTCAACAATTTTATTTATTTCGACCACACATGAGGAAATGCGGAATTTAAATATATATTATGGTTTACAGGAAAATATAATTCATAATAATTATTGTAAATCATTAGGAATTGTTGTCCAAATAATATACCTTCTATTTTTGAATTGCATAAGATTTCAAAAAATTGCCACAAAAGTATTATAACCGTTGTCACCTTTCAACGAAAACTTACTTGTAAGTACAAGTATTGATAATGACGTATGTAACATCAAAACTACTAGTCAACTGAGAAATAAATTAAATTGTTGACTGTATCCCAGAAACTTTTCTCCATCCCTAACTAAGCTTATGTTTATTATACTAAGCAACTTGTTAGTATAACTGTAGAACAAATAATATAATATTTACAAATCAATCACATTATTGAGTGTGGTAGCTGACAGGATCACACATTTTGAATAATTATTGTTAAAAGATGTTTTTTTTACTTCGGGAAAAAAATTAAGGGTCAGTTAAACTGTTATGTGTACCTGGTTGGATTTGAAACTAAGTTGACATAAAACAGTCAGCCATATTTGTTTAAAAAAAACATATATACGAGTAGGTAGGTACATTTTTATTATAATTCGCATTTTAGCGACATTTTCTAAAAAACGCGTAAAATATGTTTATGATCCGAAAATAATTCTCTTCTGTCAGACCGGCTTGAGTTACGAGAATATTATCTGTCGTTGACAGAGTAATTTCACTCTAAAATAAAAACCGCGCGAAAAAGAACTGAAAGTAAATGCAGTTTAAATCAATAATTCCGTGATTTCTCACGGCCTAGAATTAGGGGGTTGGAAGTCGGTTCGGTGCAAATAACTTGGAAAGTTTAAGCGTAGCGTAGCGCACAATTTGACTCCGGGCTCTTCAAATTGGTGTATCTATCTACATTAAAGGTGGTGGGGGAAGGGCGCGCGGGGGAGCGGCGGACTGAAATATTGCCTAATTCTCTGTAATACATGGCCGCGAGACTGCCCGGAATATTTCTGTACGGGCTTCATCCCGGAGCACGAAATTCGGATACTACGAAATCGGGAAATCACACATTCGAAAAGGTATTCATGAGATGAACTCAACATCTAACTTTAATAATAAAGAAGCTTCTTTCAAATTAACAAAGCAAAGAAAATATTGATAGTGTACAGTGGTAGTAGTATTCATTGTAGATGTAGAAGAAATATTATTAAGTTGGTATCAACTTGCTTGGACATACCTATTATAAAGCATAGAAATTAATCAGGACTGCAATCTTGGTGTAATTATTTAAAACGGCGTATAGCATGTATTTTGATCAATTATTATTATTATTATAGCGTACGCCAACAATTTTGACTTATTCAGGACAAACTACTGGAAAACTAAAAATTAATCTCGTGTTTACAGTTAACTGTTGACAGGAACTGTTATACTCGAATTTGATTTAGGAAGTGATTATTCGCACCTTAAAACAGGAAACAGGAAACAGGAAATACAGGAAAAACAGGAGAACAGCGTTGCCGTTGTTTTCCTGTACCGGAATACAAGAATAGCATAGATTAGTTTATGTCAAAAAATTGGAGTTCTGTTGGACTCAAGAAGGGTTTTGTTAGCATAGATGAGTTTCTGTCAAAAACGGAGTTCTGTTGGACTCAAGAAGGGTTTTGTTAGCATAGGTTAGTTTATGTCAAAAAAACGAAAAACGGAGTTCTGTTGGACTCAAGAAGGGTTTTGTTAGCATAGATTAGTTTATGTCAAAAAACGGAGTTCTGTTGGACTCAAGAAGGGTTTTGTTAGCATAGATTAGTTTATGTCAAAAAAACGGAGTTCTGTTGGACTCAAGAAGGATTTTGTTAGTATAGATTAGTTTATGTCAAAAAACGGCAACGTTGTTCTCCTGTTTTCCTGTATTTCCCGTTTCCTGTTTCCTGTTTTAAGGAGCGAATATCCTCTTCCTTTGATTTATATCGGTATAGCATCTTGTTAATATCTCACTCTCGTCATCATTCCAAATTGGGATACAATTAACTTACACATGACACATATTGTGACCTATAATGGTAAGTTTTATTAAATAATAAGCAATGAATGGAACACAAACGTCGGCATCTAAGTGGTCGAACGCGCCAGTATGTCTCGTGTGTGATTTGTTACAACCGACACAGTGGCACGTTTGATCACCGAGAAGTTGACATTTGTTTAAACATAACTGTTTAGAGTAATTATTAAGAGCCTTTAAATCATCACAGTTATCGCGTTTTTATAAATTGTTGTTTCCTAAAATATACTTTTAAAATATTAACAATAATTATAATCTTGATCTACGAAATTAAATTTTGTTAACAACAGTTTCATTCTTTCATTCCTCCAATCTCTGATGTCTGATGTTTGTTGTGGTTATCTGCTTCTCTGTGCGAATCAGGAAGGGTTAAAATAACCTTTAACCTTTCTCATTCTCTTCCGCGGTGTATGTGTTCATGAAGGTCGACGAACTGAAATCGAATTAGTTTTGGGTGCGTGATCCTGGTTTAAAAAGAGTGAATGTGTTTTGGAAATATGTCACGATTTGACAAGGGTTTGATAACTCACTGGTGAAATTTCAAACATCCGTACAACTTACACCGCTAAGCATAACTTCCTCTCTGACTCTTAGTCTTTCAGAGATTAGTGGAAAGATAGAATTTTTAATTTAAAACAAATATAACGCATATTGATAGAAACAAATAATAAAACATTGGCTTTTCCTTGAAGTATAAGTTTTCATATCGGTATTAACAAAAAAAATTAATGCCAGTATGAAAATTAACTACGTGCTATTTTTTTACATAAAATAAAGCCTGCCTGCTTTATTTTATGTAATGATGCGTTCATTTATTTTAAATGATCTCTCTAAGTGCTGCATATAATGAATACTTGCATAATGAACCATTTAATTATAAAATAATAATGTAGTACATCTAGCAATTTTTACATTTAAATTAATAATTAAAAACCTGCAATTTAATTATGCTTAGGAAATGGTTTGAAAACGAAGTTAATTGCATTTTTAATTATCACGAGAGTAAAATAAAAACATTCCTTCTACATTTCTCCAAGTGCACTTTTATGCAAAATTTCTTTCAATTTCAAGTACTCGTAGGTTTGCGATTTTACTTCAACTATATATTTGCAGATGCAACCTCAAGGATATAACTCTTTCCGAAATTATTTATGAGTCCAGGCACGCTCAAAACCGGAAGTTCTTTTCTCGCTCGCAATCAATACACTTTTAGAAAACGGAACAGAAATATTCCTCTTGACTGGCAATCACACCACAATTGGACTCGGTGCTTGTAGTCAGCGCACATCTTTGATAAACATCCTACAAACGTTTACTTCAATGATTCCTTAGATTATTGATAATTCCTTCTACGAGCTTTATACTGCGATACAATACATCATAGATTTTGTAGAAATTAAATGTAAAAACTTTTCAATATTACAAAAGACTGAAAAAAATAATTCCGAATTTTCAACATTTTCTACGAAATGTTTGAAAGGATGTACATTTTTCCACCTTCTGTTGTTATATACCCAACTTGAGTCCGGCAATCCCCAATCGATATGGTTATATATTTGACTTATGTGCACTGTGTAGTTCTCAATTGTGAACTCCTGGGAACTCACGGATGTCAGTAAAGAGTACACGACAGGAGAGGTTTTTGTGTAATTTAACTAGAATGTGCGCCTAACAAGATTCGAACCTAATTTTATAATACATATTATCAACTATTGACATCCAAAGGGAATTTCTTTTTCTTCTGGCTGTCATGGTAAACATATCAAACAATATTTGTTCTATGGCTATGTACCGTACTTATTGATACATTTTTCATCACAAAGATGACTGGATATTATTTTAATTGCACGATTTTCAAAGTCATATATTTTGGCAAACTTTCTATTAGCTAAAGATAACGAAATATGAATTAATTAATAAAAACTATGCATTTTACTAACTAGTGACTAATTTATTTCATGTTGATTGTTTGATCTATATCTCTGCCCGCAACTTTAATAGGTTAGGTACCTATTATAATTTGATATACCTACTGATTACAGAAAAAAAGATTATTTTCAAAATTCTCAAAAAGTAAGGGGGTAGTGAAATTTTAAGTTCCACATGTTTGAAAGTTTATTTATTAATTTATTATTACATAAGAAAGTAACTTTTTGTAGATAATCTCAAACTATTTATTATTTTATTTTATAAATAACATAATAAATAAACAGTTAAATGGACGTTCAAACCAATGGAACTAATATTTCCACTACCTACCCTTTTTTCTGTAATCAGTAACCAAAATATATAACCTATTAAAGTTTCGTGCAAAGGAACAGAAACACCCTGTATAAGACACAAAATAGCCAAAATATAAAGGCGCAAGGTAATTAATAGAACAGGGTAAAATTGGAAGTAACAAAATTGTCCCTCTCAGCACTTGGCATAAAAGCGGTCGTTTCTATTCGCGGGGTGTAGCCTAGCAGATAAAAGTGGCAATACAGACGATAACATCATTCATTTGGTTCCATCTATTAGATCTTTGTGTAATAACGTCGCTACTATTTGCAGTTTGCGGAAACTAACGCCTCCCTGTGCGCCGATCCAGTCATGAAACTTCAATAATATCCGCGAACGTCTGCCGTAACCTAACGCAGAGTTATTTTCACACACTGCGGAGATTCAAGATATCGCCTGATAGAAAATTCCGGTAAGGAACTTCACACTCACACGTACAAATTATTAGTGGAGTAAATCATGACACCGCCACATCCGTATAATCTTACCGTTTCTTCCCAGAACAGACTAATTTATCTATTTTGCGCCCTGCTTTTCAAAATTTTAAATTTCATCCCTGTTTCAATGACTCGCTGGAGGCTTTCGAGGGGATGAATATGTCGCCACCAACTACAGTTGATAAAATACAGCGATGGCTGGTGTGATGCAAAATTATAAACTGTAAAGAACTTTATTTTGATGGAATAGTGACGAAACGGAAATAAGTAATATGTTTGAAATATTAAAATCCTTCACAGGTATATCAACTAAACTAGAAATGTTCTAGAAACTAGAAAGGAAATATGTGCACTTATTACTTCCCCGACCTATGTAACAGGGGGAAGTATTGTAATCTTGATTTTTGACAGTTCGAGATTTCGATGAATCTTCAAGATTTAAACCCTACTGAACCCAAAAATCACGAGTTTCGTAAAAATGTAAAAAATGACATTTATAAGATATTTAGTTTTTCAAAAAATTATTCCAATTTTTTCAAGAGTATTATCAAATTAAAGCTCTCTGGGGAAAAAATATAGTCGAAGACTCAAAAACAACATTTAAACGATGGTTAGTTAGTCAAATAGTTACGGGAAAAAGAAAAATTTATTTAAATTTTGCTGAATAAAGCATAAAATTAAAGCCTTTACGAAAGTAAGTTATTAAAACGTAGTCGGGGAAGTACTGTGGTGGTCACAGCAGATTTTTATGTTTTGAATAAAGATTTATTTGGTAACTTATGTTGATTCTCGGTTGACTCAAAAAGATGTTTGCTGATAGATTTAGTTTTGCAAAAGTTATAAAAAATTTAAAATGCTACTGTGCTTATAATTGGATCATGTTTTTTTAAAGGAACCATGTAAAATCTTTATGAGAATAAAGCACAAAGCTATAAAAAATGTTTTCTTATAAACATTGTACCTACCATAATAAGGAACAAAAACATTAAATAGGCAATTTCTACAATCCCGCCTCTAAACAGAGTCAACATTCTCGTGTGTGAATATTAGCTCATTCTTTGTTGATTAACATAGCCCACTTGTTATATAACAGAACAGATATTTTGTCTATTTTTCTCAGAAACCAAATAAAAAATCTGACGTGTCCATCACACAACCTTCCGCCATATCTAGACTTTAAACAGAAATGTATACGTACAATCCGGTGCCCATTTAAAATATACAAATAAAAATCTCAAATATTCAAACACAGAAATTTGCATCACCTGAATAAAAAGATTAATTCACAGGAAAACTCTGCTGTGTTGAAGCCATCCTCCGTTCAATTACTACATTTAATATCTGACTTAGGACTTATATAGCGCTAGTATGCCAACTTGTCACCCGTCTCACCTGTCAATATTTTTTACGCAGAAACAAAAATCAACCGATCATGGATTACAAGATTTCGATGTTTAATTTGATAAATTTATTTTTAAAAATTTGCTGCAGTTCTTTAATGCTACCAGATAAAGACAATTTTTTTATAACGTAAGTTGCAAATAACTTTTCCTCTTATTCTCATTACAAATAAATACTATATTTTTCCTAATTTATATACAATTTTGACAATTAACCTTTTCAATCTTCAAAAAATATCACTTCCGATGAAGATATTTGTACCAAAATCTAGGGAGCTCTTCCAATTTATATACAAATGTTAAATACCAAATATCAAAATTTTCGGGTAATTCTTATTTGAGTTATGCGACTAACACCCCTTGACCACACACACACACACACACACACACACACACACACACATACACACACATACACACAGACATCATCGTGAAACTATCAAAAATGAGTTGTAAGGACCCTAATTCGTGCTCATCCACTAAAAATTCACCACCCGATTTTTTGCATGATTCCAATACCTTCCTTTACAGGTAAGGGGAAGGTAAAAATTAGTGCCCCCTTGTCAATGCGAATAATAATCTGAGGATAAAAGTGAATAAGTTGTAACTTTACAGATTTTATTTTAGTAGAAGAAGTCTCTTATTGAAACCTCTTACACTGGGTACGCGGCAATATATCGAAACATAATAATTGGTGTGCTGTAAAATACTGTTGCACAAAATGAAATAAGTCATTTTGAATTGGGTAAAAAGGAATAAGTTGACTTATTCCCTTGACACCCATATATAGTAGATGGCGGTCTGCATACTCTATTCGGCTCTAAAATTTACATGTTTCTTTTTGAACAATACATGTGAAATAGTTCTTGTTGATTACTCACTAACTAACTAATTTTATCAGCTCTATTGGTTAAAGTTTATTCATATTTAAGTAATTAATCAGGATTGGAATTGAAATAAATTATTTCAATTTATTTCTGTATACTTTACTTTGAAATTTGCAATTTTAAAGGGTACTTATACCAATGATTCTTTTCACTAACACCAGTTAGAAACAGTTGCCAATTCGGTAAAAATTAAAGCTCCATTCCGCGCCTGTTAAGACCTGAATTTATAACGTAACTTATACTCATAAGTAAACTTGTTCCATTATTGCTACCAAGCATAGCTCATCTTATGTAAAATTTATACTTTCTTAGGTTTCCGAAACTTCCATCCGCCTTAGAATAAATTTATCTTCTTCATTATTAACTATCCTATTCAGAACTATCACTACTGTTCACCTATTCCTATTCCTCCAGAGTTTCAGTTTCACATTCGAATCTTTCTGTTTCGTGAAATACACGCGAGTAAGTCTTCGCTTAGCGCTGAAAGATTCATGTGGGGTTGTCAAACATGTTCGTCTATGCTAGTTTGGTTTGAACCAGGGCTTCCGGACGTCTACGTATCAGCTCTGATGTGTTATTTAATTCAAGGTGATGCATTATACATAGCCGAACTTCTTGCCAGACGCCGATATGTTCTTGTTCAGGGGAATTCAATTTTCAAATGTGCTGAGGTATTTAGAATTTTGAAGAGGGACACAACTTTTGAAGAGTATTTTTGCGGATGGATGAACGTGAAACATTGATATACAATAATGAAATATTCATTTGGAGCTTTGAGGATAAGTTTGAGAACTTGAAAGATTAAAATTTTTATAAATTTGTTATTTTTCGTTGAGTGTATCGAAATTCAAATGAAAAAATGACAGTATCACTGGACAAACATAAAACGATCAAACTTTTTTACCTCCTAAAAGTATGGGTTTCTCTCTCAGAAAAATATTGACCTCGCACCCAAATGATTTCAATACTTAAATTAAAATAAAAATTTATTATGTATTAATCTCGTACATACGTATATTTGTTTGGAAGAAGATATAAACTCACCGTTCCCCTAATGTTATACATACAAACAAAATAACAATTCAAACTAAGACAACAAGTTAAACTGATCCAAGGAAGAAATCGAGTCATTAATAAATATTGACATGACTGTTTCGTATTTACAAAATAGTCACTTACAATATCACATGTGCATTAATTCTTTCCGGTAATTTTTTGAGTGGTTTCCAACAACGTCTTAATTAGCTCGAGTGGTACACGAGAGCAAATTACGTTGTTATGGAATGTACGATAAAAAAATTCCTGGATATGAATTAATGCAAGAGTTCATATTCGGTAAGAAAATCGCAATGACACCTCCACTCTATTTTTAAATTCTTTTTATAATGGAAACTTGAAATGTTTACTAAATTTGTATTTAACAATAATAAATATGTATTGTTTACCTTATTAATTGCTTATTTACACTCAAAATGACAATTTAAACAATTTTTAATTTAATGTCAAACTGACATAATGACATTTCAAATAAGTTCCCCAAGCCCACTATTCGGCGAAATTTTTATATAACCATGGTTACTATGATTGCAAGCAATTCTTCCATTGTCTGTTATTTGTGTCATTCGATTTTCGATAAAAAAAAATTTGCTATATTGAATATAACTAAAATTATCATATATAATATCCCAAGTGCACTTGAGGAAATTATCGACAATTACATGCACGGGGGATATTCGAAGAACTATTTCCCGATTAAAATTTAGCCAAACGCTGTTTCTCTCATGAAAAATAAAGAAAAATTTAAAAATTTCTTTTGACAGCAAGTCAGAATCATTTTGCAACGCCGTATCCAAATACGATAATTTTGCACTAGTGCAAATTATCGATAATTAGCACTAGTGCAAAATTATCGTGGAATTCTACGTTGAATGGTCGACATTCAGAAATGCAGACTTCTGATTGGCTTAAATTTTATGAGGGAAATAGTCCTTGCAATTTGACTGATAGGCTCAGACCAGCATATAATACTGTAAATTTATTGAGAAATGAAATTCTTTAAACATTATCAAGAAAACTAACTACTAGGAGAATAAACATAACAAAAAGTAAAAAAAAGAAAATAAACTTACTTGTATATGTAAAAGGAATTATAAATAAATCCTCAACACCAAATAAATGTATTCTTGCTCCTTGAAAACTTTTGACAGCTCCTTTCTCTTGATCATTTCCTATGCCCAGTGTTACCAAAATCAAATACCGAAGAGTAATATATTAACCGAAATAGCAGTACAGTGAACGTGACCCATGAAAGAAAATAAATTTGCAAGTATATCTCGGTGTAAAAGAGTGAAATATGCACGCCCCGCTCAGGACGTGGACGCGGCGAGACGCTGCGAGGGCGCCGCGACGCCCTGACGACGCCACGGTCACATTTGCTTCGACAGAGCGTCGTTATCTGGATGCCGATGGCAGAGCGGGATCGTATCGCAAACAATTCACAAAAATGCTGAGACTGTAAACGATAATTTACTGCCGCCTGACATCGTGAAGTGGTTATATTTCAATATTTATCTCGAATTCATTACGGGTTTGGGCTTTTTACTTCGATTTAGTTTATGCTTACTGGAATCCCACTCAAAAGGAATTTTTTGTTTGATCGCAGATGTGTTCCATTTGAGTTTATTTCACTCAACTAGCGCTAGAATGGGAATGGGTTCAACACCAGAAAATATAATTCTAGAACTTTTATACACAGGAAAATGGAAGCACAAGAAGAATCTAGACAATATACCTATGCGTAATAAAATATTTACACCAAGAGATTCATGTACAAGAAAATTCAAATCTAGAATTTTAGATTCGGCATAAATGTAAACATAGGAAGATGCAAACACAGATGCAAACCTAGAAAACATCAGAAAATAAAATTCTAAAATTTTCATACACAGGCAAATGTATATGCACGTGAAGATTCAAATCTAGAAAATTTATACGTAACAAAATACCTGATCAAAAAATTCGTTCACAAGAAAATACAAATCTAGAATTTCAGATTCAGCAGAAAGGCAACACAGGAAGATTTTTTTATTTTTTGATGGTAACCAAGCTACAGGATTTTAACTCCCAATTACAGGATGATAGATGTTATTATACTGGAATCCAACCACTCGGTTGGTATTATTGTCGGTTGTGATGGGAATCGAACTGGGAACCGCCAGCATGCTAGGCGCTCCCCTTACCGCTGAGCTAATCACTGCAAACATAGGACGATGCAAATACAGGAAAATGCAAATCTATAAAACTAGTTTGCGGGTAGCCAAACAACATCAGAAAATAAAATTCTATAATTTTCATACACAGGCAAATGTATGCACATGAAAATTCAAAATCTAAAAAATTTATACGTAATAAAATACCTGCATCAAAAGATTCATTCACAAGAAAATAAAAATATAGAATTTTATATTTGGCATAAATGCAATAATGCAAACACAAGAAGATGCAAATCTATAGACAAGTAACAATCAAAATCGAGTATGTGGGACTCAAGTATGGTATTGGGTTGTTTATTTAGTTCAGTGCAACTTAATGTATCCCCTTATGTTTGAGTGAAGAGACAAACTAGTTTTCTGCATTTGCACCGTCCGATGATTGCATATAGTGATGCGTCGAGACGAGACGAGACGAGATTTTTTACTTCTCGTCTCGTCTCGTCTCGAATTAGAAAATTTTGATCTCGTCTCGATTATTTCTCGTCTCGATTATTGTTATCTCGTCTCGATCTCGATCTCGTCTCGATTTCTCGACCATTTTTACTAAAAAAAATTTTCGCCGATTGACATTAAAAGTGCTATTTTTGACAGCTGACAGTCTGTGAAATGTCATTTTTAGTGCCTAGGTAATTAAATTATTTTTTTCAATACCTCCACCGAAAACGCCACCTTTCTTCTCTATTACTAGAGACGAAATGGAGGTATTTCTGACCGATCAGTACCTTGTCCACCTAGAAGGAAAAGTACTTTTCCTCCCGATTTATGCGGGATTCCAATTGACTTTTCCTCCCTAGGGAGTAAAAGTACTAACCGGTCGGAAATATTTCACTTTCATCCCTAATAATAAAATATTTAATCTAATAATTTTACATGGTCAATGCCAGTAAAATGATAGATCTATGTTGACAGGTTGACTTGACAATTTAATTGAGTTTGACTATGACAACAACAACAACAACAACAACAAAAAGGCGAATTGGTGGAAAAAAATTAAAAATTGTTAAATAAAGTAAATAATTTTAAAAATTCGAGAAATCTCGACGAAAATGTCGAGATTCGAGAATCTCGACATTGTAATCTCGTCTCGAATTTTTTTTACAAAAACCAGTCTCGTCTCGACGAGACGAGAAATTTCGAGACGAGACGAGACGAGATTCGAGAAATTCTCGTCTCGTCTGCATCACTAATTGCATATGGATCTAAATGAAAATATAGTACCAAAATGAAACGTAAACTTCTTGTGGATCACACAAGCAACTATGTTGCATGTTTTTATACCTTTATTTTATAAAATAAGTAAACCAATTCTTGTTATTAATCGTTTATTGCAGTTTAATTCGAATTAAATGACAAGTTTAAAAACAAAATTAGGATAGGTAAGTGGTTAATTTTTCCAACGAACGACATAGCATTGTTAATAAAATTTAGTACCTGTAAAAACGCGCATAATTTGCTGTTTTATTAATTTTAGTAATTAGAGGTAAAATTAAAATTGTATTTTGTTTTTGTTGTTGGTATTTTCGCACATGTCCCTAAATTAGTTTGAAATTTTTAAATTAATCAGCTCTGAAAAAACCCGCATTCATTTAAATTTGTCGACAAAACATTTAAAACAGATAATGATTTCAGCGAATACTGCTAATAACTTTTTGTGTTCGTTAACAGAACAAAAAAGTGACGCATGTATTCGTCATAGTTTCAAATTTTAATTAAAATGGAAATAATTCCTGAAAAAAATGTCACATCCAACGTAGTTAATTTGGACGTTACTGACAGACGAAATGAATCTTTAATTTCAACTTTTGTCATCAGACTTTTACCGCACTGAGCACGACTGCCAACTTATAAAACTTGCAGGTTAATTAATCCCCCAAAATGGCACGGTAGAAACTCTCTAGAATTCAGGAATATTTATACGCATTCATAGAAGATGAAAAGAAACACGACACATTCGCCAAATTAGAAAAAATAATTTTCTCCGCTACTTTCATCAACACGAAACACAGGAAATATTTATAAAGAAAAAATGTTCGCAGGTATATTCATTAAATGCTTGGATGTTTATTCAATATTTTTCACAAGAAGCGAAGAGAAAAGTGAGGGACAGAAAAGAGTGGAAAGATCTTATAAACAATATAAACTAAAGACAATTTAAATAAACAATCTCGACACCCGAAACGGTAAAAGAGATTTAAAAATCTGACGTGGCCATCACACAACCTTCCGCCAAATCTAGACTTATAAACATAAATGTATACGTATACAATCCGGTGTCCCTAAAATATACAAATAAAAATCTAAAATATTCAAACATAGAAATTTGCATCACCTGAATCAAAAGATTCGTTCACAGGCAAACTCTTCTGTGTTGAAGCCATCCTCCGTTGAATTACTACATTTAATATCTTACTTATGACTTATATGGCGCTAGTATGTCAACTTGTCACCCGTCTGACCTGTCAATATTTTTTACGCAGAAACAAAAATCAACCGAACATGGATCACAAGATTTCAACGTTTTATGTGATAAATTTATTTTTTAAATTTTATTGCAGTTCTTTAATGCTACCAGATAAAGACAATTTTTTTATAACGTAAGTTGCAAATAACTTTGCCTCTTATTCTTATTAAAAATAAATATTATATTTATCAAAATTTATATAAATTTTTGACAATTATCTTGTTCAATCTTCAAAAAATATCACTTCCGGTGAAGATATTTGTACCAAAATCTGATGTGCTCTTCCTATTCGTATACAATTGTAAAATACCAAATATCAAATTTTTTGGGTAATTCGTATTTGAGTTATGCGACATCCGGCATCGGCCCGGACCACACACATACACACACACACACGCACACACATACACACATACATACAGACATCATCGAGAAACTATCAAAAATGAGTTGTAAGGACAGTAATTCGTGCTCATCCACTTAAAACTCACAACCCGATTTTTTGCATGATTCCAATACCTTCCTTTACAGGTAAGCGGAAGGTAAAAAGATAATAATAATAATAATAATAATTTTTCACAATTTGTATAATACCGCTACAATGTTTGGTTATTACTTTATTTTCTAAAATGTAAACAAATAAAATGTAGATACAGCATTCCTTAAAAGAATTCGTATTAATAATTATAATTGTTATAGTTATTGCGAGACAATTTTATATACCTACCTACAATATATAGTTTGTGATTCTGCGCAGTTCGCATGTAATAATAAATTGACAGCCGCACTTATCTATTTTTTCATACAATTTACGAAGCAATGCGATATTTCACTCAATTTGTTGTATGATACTACACAATATAAATTGTTTCAAAAATTGAACAATATGTTGTTCAAGATTTAGTGTAATGTAAAACGGGCTTTAGTGACAACCCGTAAGCAATTTTGTAACAAGATAAACTTATATTAAGTTATTGAGCGTACAATATTTTTTACCGTAGTGTCAAAATACAAAATATAAAATATACAAAAAACCACGTGCCTTCATAAAACATCATGCATTAAAGGATAAAAATAACAAACGAAAATCTACCAGCATGTCTGTGACAAGTCAATCGAAAGAAAAAAACAAGATAATGAAAACAGATGAGATCCGAATTCTTATAAATGCAGTGACAGCTGACACATCTCGGTATCATCTTCTTCTTGTTATCTTTTATTGCGTCTGTGCGCAGCGGTATAAATCAGCATTTATCAATACAGCCTTGGACGTATCTCTTGTCGCGATAGGACTCCGGAGCCTCCGGAGTGTGGACCGAAAGTCCGGAGTCCTGCGAACAATGAGAGGGTGAAATTCTCCGGGGCACCGTAAGTTTATAAAGGGAAACTTCATTATTATACAGTGACGTAGATGTGAGCGGGGATAATTTGGTGTAACAATCAAGTCAGCCATGAAACGACGGAATCGAATTTTGAGCTTGCTTAAACACCTTACACACCTTAGACGTTGCGGTTATACCTGATGGAAATATTAAGTGGTTAAATTGCAAAATAGGTACAGTTCGCGTATTTAGAGAAAGGAATATTCATTTAGGAATCTAACTCAAAAAAAATAAGTAATTTAAAACATACAAATATGGTAAATAATAGGTTATGTGCCAAAAATACAGTGAAACAGTAACCTTGTTATATTACAAACTGAGCTCTTGTTAGTACACCTACACTGTTCATATTTTATATATACATAGTTAAAAGATGACTCTAGAGTGCTAAGTAATTATATTTTTGCAATACTTAATGATATTTTAGTAATAAATTAGTAAAAACAGTTAATTTGTCCGTTTATTCAACAAGCAACTAGGTAAGTAGGTAATGGTGGATTTATGCAGCCAAACTAAAAATTACATAAAAATTAACATTAGTATTTTAATTAACATTAAAATTAAAACTAAACAGAGTAATTTATGCAGATCTTACATTGCATTTTTAGATTGACACATGTAATAATTATTGAAATCAGTAGGTTAACTTATTTGTTTTTATTCGAGATTGTTATGTAAACAAACTCAAACCACTTAAATTTATCAAAAATGAAGAGACAATTACACAAGTGACGTTTGTAGCGCTTGCGAAGTAGTTGAACCAATTAACATTAACAAAAAAATTTGAAGTTGGTCATCATTCTAGTTTAGTTTTCATATTAGTTGAATGGGTAAATAACTACGTACACTTTTGTATATTTAAATTCTTAATTATAATGTTTATTTTAATCTTAACTTTAAGTTTAGCTGCATAAATCTACCTTAAATTTAAAAAATATGAGTCAGTTTCAAATTCTGACAAGTACCTACCTAATTAACAGGCCGTGTATAAAAATGAAGCATTTTCTAGTTTCTGGGTTCAAATTACATAACTTATTCGCATTGGAAAAGTTAAAAAAATTTAAATAACAGAAATATAAGTTTATCCTAATAATTTTTGTGTACACCTTACTGCCATAGAAAATAATTTGTGTAATTATAATAATTGGAGGATGTTAGTAACGAATTCTTACCTAAACAAGATTTTTTATTTGAAATATTATACTTGAAACTATAAGGTATGCAGGAATGTATAAATCTATAACTATTCCACAATTTTCAAGTTAAACTTCAAAATCCAACGCTACTTAAATTACCTTATTAAACAAAAATACAGCTTCACGTCTCCCCTCTCAATGTTCATCATCTTATCCTTATCACTTGCCCCAAATCCGTCGCATAGTTTGCAGGCAACAACAATAGAGATTCCTTCAGATGACAGTTCCCCACTTGTCGACAGGTGATGACGTCACACGCTCACGGCAAGACGCACACAATAGTAATTTACATATAAACATCACCTACAGCATGTAGCATTGTTTCCTAATGGGGGCACTTAGAATGACGACACAAGAGGCGCTAGCGTCTAAGAGATACAGAGAGGAATAACTGAGGTGAGAGTGAAGGATTGACTTCGAGAAGTTGTGAAGTGTGGGGAAGATAAGGAGAAGAATGATTAAATGGATTGAGGAGAAAATCGGTTGTACCCAATATAAGATTTAATCACTTTCTATTAAAATATCTATTAAATATTATTACCTCTCGCCACTCATATCTGTAAGGGAGGTATTATTGTAATCATGCTAAAATTTATATAGTGAGTTTGCAATGGATAAGCACGTTTTGAGGTCCCTAGAACACGATTTTAATAGACAAATTGAAAATATGAAATGTCATTTATTATTTACCGATATGGTTATGATAAACATTAACAATATTATAAAAACTACAATTCCCTTCTACAAAGGTAGGCTAAAGTGTAGAATAGGTGTTTAAAAGGAATTTCATTCCTAATCTCTGTCCTAGAATAAAGCAAAATTTAGCCGCGGAAGCAAGGATTAGGGCCGATTTTGTTAGTTTTTAGGGTAAAATTTTTGACAACTGTCAACACTGGTTATGCTGAAAAATTAACAGATTAAACATGTGATTTAACGTTTTTATACATTTATGTAATAGAGATATCAATAAATAAATATATTTTTCACAGATATAAGGCTTTTTATTACTTGCTTTTCTTTTTTTATTTAACATAAATACAATATTACATTTGTTTTAGATTAATATAAATTTCAATAGTGTTTGCCATGTTAAAAACATGGATACAAAAAAAATGCGAGTTTGTGGGGCTCTAGTACGGTTTTGTTAGCTTTGTTAGTGTAGCAAATACCAAAACCGAGTTTGTGGGGCTCTAGTACGGTTTTGTTAGCTTTGTTAGTGTAGTAAATACCAAAACCGAGTTTGTGGGGCTTTATTTTTAGCCATTTTGACACATTGAGGTTAACCAAAAAAATTTCATTTTCTTCAAAAAATCATGTTAAAAACACTCTTCCGCGGTCTAAAAAAAAACGCATTTTCTCTTAAACACCTATTCTACATTCCAGCCCAAAGGTATATTTGTGAGTAAGTAGGTACTACATGATTATACTTATATTAGAAAAATAAAAATAGTCGAGTATGACGAGAGGTCATGTGTTGGTCACATCAGATTTTTAAAATAGAACTTTACGATTCCAGGCCTTTAATGTAAAATAATAACGTCCCAGAACCATAATAGGTATTTCAGTGGCGAGCGTAGTAAATAAATCTTTACGGGCGATCTAGAAAGTTTATTGATAAAGTTAGGTATCTTATAATTTAAAAAAAAAGATACATAATAATTTGTAATCAAAGATTGTTGGCGGTCAATTGACCAGAAGTGACCTGTAATGTCCCTTCCATGAACCTTTAATACATTACAGGTCTACGTAACCTTTGTAATAACTACTTAGTTACCATATTGCTTGTAAAGTGTCATTTACATGTACAGAATGCGGAAATAGATAATACTCTTCTTTTTTAACCCGCATACTTAACTATAGAAGCTAAAAACTGCAGGTTAAGTTGGAACAAAAAGTTTATAAATTGTAATTGATTATTTCTCTAACCAAATTTAAGTTATTTGAAATTGGAAAGCCCAGCGCTGATGCTCAGAATGTAAAAGTCACGTTTAAAAAATTACTCATCCTGGAAATAAATTATTCTATTTTATAGAATGTAATTCCGAATGAATTGCATTTCTCTATATTGGACAAAAAGAATAGAAAAACGTGGAATGGAATAGAAAGATTGAAAATTTATTGAAAGCATGTTAGACCATAAATATTTTCCACTTTGGGATGCAGATTTACTTTATCGTTGCAGTCTGCGTTGCATTTAAAATGCTATTACAGAAATGAGAACATTCTTCAGTCAATAGCATTTTATATTCTATTTTGTAAGAAAGAACTTCTTACCTTCAGAAGTGATTCCTACATACATTCATGCCTTTTTGCGAAATAAATTGTATCAAAGTTCACCAATCATCAATAAAATGAGGAAAATTATGAAAAATATGTCTTCTTTTGTAGGATTACATCTTGAAATAGTCCACGCCCGGTCTACTACCCATCCTGCAAATATTTCCCGCTGTAGCAGGGTAGGACAACGTTACAAAGAGGAGAGAATGTTTTGGTCCGGGTAGTATTTGCGGTTCTAAGGGATAAAAATCAATATCAAGACGAGGCCGGAAGCATGCGAAGACAACCAAAGGAATGAAATTGTATTACACTTTGAGCAGCTTTTAGACATAATCGCCCGGATCACTGCCACAGGGTGATAATTACCCATTGTGGTAATTTCATCAATAAAAATACCGACAAGAGACAAGAGTTTTATCACGGAGAGTAATCAGAACGACGAATTTAAACCGGAGACTTTGTTGCTGTTATCACAACGTTGAGTGATAATTTTTCATATTATTTGAACTGATCATAAACTTTTGCAATGTCGAACATGCAATAAAAGAGGAAGAACTACAGTTAATCTAGAATAAATTTTGACGGAGACATTTAATTTCAAGGAGTGCTACTTATGTCATTTTAAGTATAAAGAAACAAGAAACTCTATACTCGCTAAAAGATATTGTAGGTTTTGTTTTAATGTTGTTTTTATAATCCCCGGTATCGAAAAATAATGATTAAATAAATATGGAACTGTAAACAGAAAATAGCATTCATTGTATGGGGTGGACTTTCCAGTTTTACCGCACACACTGCTTTCCTGTGGTGTACTCTACACAAACTTTTGGGTACCTACCATTATCGGCATATCGCTAAGATCAAAGTGTAATATGTATCCAAAAATAAAGCAGAAGCTTCGCGGATTTAAGACAGCTGTCGGCATGTGATGACTTACGAACCCGGAGAGCTTCTAGTTTCTTGACCGACAGTGTGTGGTTGTCGTTAAATTGTAGAACATCTCGCAATTAAATCGCACTCAGATGCTTCAAACTGATCACTTGATCTCAAAATGTAGTCCTGGTTGTTGCATAAGAATCTTTCCGTTGCCGCTTTGAAGTTCAAAAGTCGTCACGCGGATTGAGATTCTGACTACACCAAGACGAATCGGTCGAAGTGGTTGCATGATAATAACATCTACCATTCCATAGTAAATTGGAGAATGGTTACCAGCAAAAATACCGAAGAGGCTGTCACACTCAAGTTAGGATAAAATGCATTACATTAAATTATTTTCCTACCAATAATTTGACAGCATCTATTAGAGCCTTGAAGAGGACACAAATAGTTGGCATTGTAGAAAATAAAGACGTGACTGTATTCCCGTTTATTTTGTATCCGCATCGCTTCTCCAGTGGAACAATCATCTTTTCATCTATTAAATACGATTCATAATTGACAATTAATTTGTAAAAATATAATTGTGTCAACTAACATCGTCCATAAAATCGTAAGTAGTCCTTAACTACAAAACCTCCCTAATAATGTCACTTTCCCGCTCACTATGCGTGAAATCTCCCGTTCCTTTTAGAAAAAATGTCATTGTATTCCCCGCGACGGTTTTTTCAAAACAGAAAATAGAGTGTCAGTGCTTTATTCCCTTCGTCGGTGAGTTTGGCGCACGTTTTCCTTTATCCACACTTGTTTTACCTCATTCAAACTCATACGTCTTATTCACGCTCTCTTATTCTTTTCACCAGAATTATCCTCTCCCCCATTCAAGTTCGTTCATTTGTCCTCTGCTTTCTTCCAACGTTGCTACGTCACTCGCTTCGGTGGGAACAATCCCATGTTTGACACGAGGATGCGTACAGAAATTCATATTCAATTATGAGTTGACAGCGATGCGTCCAAATTAGGCTTAAACAACTGGAAGACTTGTACTTTGATATGTTAATTTTAAAAGATATATTTGACATTTCATCTGACTGGAATTAGTACAGCCAGTTGTACTACTTTTGGTTTGGATAATATTTTAATAATGTTTTTGCAACTTCTATGAAATATACGTTTGTGCTTCATACACATGGATGGCTTAATAATTTATGCTATAAACATAATTACCTACGTCGTTATAGTTATATCGTAACTTAGTTCATACATGTACGAGTATAAAAATGAAATTTACTGAATTAAATGCATTAAGTTTTGAACAAAGTCGTACAAAAAAATCCACCGTATTATAGCTATCATTACTACTAATTCAAACCGATAGTGACTCATTGTTGTCCTCATGAGTAAATGCCATTTCACGCAAATGAAAAATATAACTATAATTTGGAATTATGTTTTCATAATAAGAAGTGAGGTTAAGAAGATCCAGAATATTTTATATGCCTCCGGTCGGCATCGCTAGTTTTCCATATCTCAAAATCCGCCAGAAACTCTTTGTTGCCAGCCTAAGGCCGGCAAACAACCGGAAGTTATAGGTTGGCATCTTGACATTACTACAGTTGTCAAGCAGATGTCAATTTAATGCGTTGAATATTTTTTATACAAGAATTAACAAGATTTTGACAAATTTTAGACGTAAATCGTTAACAGAAACTGAAATAAATATATTTTAAGCTCAAATGCAAGTATTCAGTACACAATTTTTTAGGTTATGTATAATTATTTTATATTTTTGTAATGAAATCGGCACATAAAATATTGTGTATTACACGTCCAGAAACTGTTTTGCTAGTGCTCGTAATTTGCAAGCCTCGCCTGTGGCTCGGCGTGTCAAAAATACTCGCTCTTGCAAAAGGTCAGTTTCTGGCCTTGTGATACAAATAACTATTAAGTGACGATATAATAGGCCTTAGGAATCCTTTGTTATAATAGGCCTATTATAACGTCACTTTGAATTATGTTTTCATTATTATACTAAATATTTAAAATTTTGATCAAAGTGATAGTACAATCACTCATATGTCTCAAAAGACATGGTTTATTTAGAAAGAAACTATAACAAATGGTCCGTTTTAGTAAGAAATGCCACGTTGTTTAATTATCTGGAAATAGGAAATAATTGGAGAAGCAACAAGGTAGAAGATACTTAATTTTTTCAAAAATACATTATGTAAGTATTTAATAATTTCATTTTTTACTGTTCAAGTTCTCCTTTAAAACATTTCTGGCATTTGTATTTGGGGATCTGTATAGACAGGTAATAAAGTTAATACCTAGTTAATGATAAATTGAAAATATAATGTGGCCACAATTTTTCTTTTTTGTCCAGGTAAAATAATTTTAATAGGCGGCTGTTTGGGGTGAAAATAATTTTAATTCCATCAATATTTCGCAACCCTCCCACATTTATTTCATAATTAAAACCTGGCCTTTTAAATAATTCGTGTAGAATTACGAAGGCGTTAGAGTTGTTCAAGCAATTAAAAATAATTATTTAAAGCCCTATTAAGCCTTCTTGGCATGGAGATTAAAATATGAGGCATCATAAATCACGATTTTATTTTTGTGTCACGCAAAATCGATAATTTTCCGTGATTTATGCACGAGCAGGATTATACAGAAGTTTTTGCATCTTTTCATGAAGTCAAACGACAGTAAATCAAAAACAGAGTCGCGCGCGACAAACAGAAAAATACAAGGCACTTGGCTGCACTCCAAATTACTATTTCCATTCCTTATCCTTGAATACTGATACGCGAAATTGCATATATCGTTTGCTCCCTTTCAGGCGCGTTCAAAGGACGCGATGGCGAAGATGCGCTGTGCATCTCGACAATTCGAACCGAACCACTGCACCTTGACATTTTTATTTGTGCTAGTTGCTCCTGTTGTCCTCTGGCGCTTTTTGCACCATCTAACATCTGCATCTTGAAACATTATTTACTCTTTGAACTTTTGAATAAAATATTGCTTAATCACTTTGCCAGCATTTCTAACAAACAAATTTGTAACATGCATCACTGATGTTTCTCTCATCCACGAATATCATGAATATACTCGTAAGATACATATTATTTGACGTATTTCAAATAATAAGCAAATCTAGTTCAATTTTCCTACAATTAAATTACATAAAATAAGATAAATTTACAGAACAATTGCGATTATATTAAAAATTACAGAAAATGTAAATTTGTTTGATTAGGAAACATATAGACGATTCCCAGCTCAACCACTGGATCCGAGTGTTTGGATTCCACTATATTAACATCTACCTTTCTGTAATTGGGCGTTAATCCTGTAGGATGGTCCTGTATGATGGAATATCAGTAAATTGTTATTTTTTTAACAAAACACAATACGTCAAAGCAAAATCTTCAAACTTCTAAAAACTGTGGTCTACATGGATATAGGTTTCAAGACAAATAATTAGACGCTTTTCTCTTCTTGTCGTCTGTACTAGTAAGTAATATATAAAGCTCAATGTTTGTACGTATGTCTGTCAGTTGTCCGGCCTTCATAAAAAATTTGCATACAAGTCTCTTTTGACCAGAGTCCAATTTTAATGTTTTAATTCGATGGGATAATAATTTATTAGGAGTGGTGATTAAAAATGTAGAATTTAGACCATTTGTCCGATCCTTATGAAATTTTACATAAGGTCTCTTTTGACTAGTCAGATTTTAAGGTATGTTTTTATAATCCGAGTGACGCATAATAAGAAAACATCACAGTGCATCTATAATTTTAATATCATAGCTGACATTGTTTTCTTTATGCAAAATTATAAAGTTAGTAATTAAAGTAAAATTATCCTTTATGTTTATTGTATAATTTATAACATTACGAGTAGAACATAACCGAATGTTTACATACGAGTACATTAATTAGTATTCGTGTTTTTGTTATTTATTTAAGAGAAAATGAGTGCATTTGAATATATGTTTTTGTAATTAGTTTGATGGTATTGTTAAATAACGAGGTGTCATGTTTGCGTTATTTTTAAAATGATATAAATAGATACAGCGACAAGCTCTCCCGTGTATGCGTAAATTAAGGGCAGGGCAAAGTTCGGCAAAATGACATATTTTTGACATATGATGTACGGTTGTCATACATTACACTCCGGTTGGAAATGGAGGGTGAACCACAGATAAAAATGTTCCAGCAAATGCTTTCGGGCGTTTTTACATTACCTACACCATTTTCACTGTACACAAAATAAATAATGTATTTTATTTACCCCGCAGTAAGAATAATCTTACATTAATACCATCATCATAAATTCTTTTCAGATTTGCATGAGCGTTAAATCAAAAATTAAATTATGAAAATCACAATCAAGCACTCTTCAATCCTCAAGAATAAAAAACATTAAACACTTCTTGAAAACTTGTCCTGATTACGTCGATTGTCGGTGCCTAATGACGTCAGAGCGACGGAGGCGTCTTGAGGTGTCCTTAAATGGAAGAAGGATAACGCGTGAAAGTGAAAGCCTCTAATGAACACATTTCTGTGACAAGTGTGGCAAGAAGACGTTCGCAACTTTGCCGTTAGGATGTTTGGAACCGCGTGACGTATACAAGTGAAACTGATTGACTGCCGCCTCCCACCACCCTCGAAGTGTCGAACCAGAACGGAAACTGTGGATCTCAACCGGATATAAGCAATGAATCGTTACCTGCCGGGAATCTGAACACACCAGACTAATTCAACTGATTTAGTTACGAGAAATTTTCACTTTTTATGGAGAACTTGCAAAGTACCTAGTTCGCACCTTATAAGTTTTTGTACTTCGAGATTTTGCAGTTTAAAACGCGGTGTACTAAAAAATAATTGAATATTTTGCATGCCACTGGATAATTCTAATTCTAAATGAATGAAATTCTGTTTAGGTGTTCATTTTTCTTTACATATATATTTTCTTTTTACCGGTTTCCAAAAAGCGGTTTAAGTTCCGGATCCGGGTCAATAATTTATTAAATAACAAGCAATTAATTAATAGATATTTATACACCAAGTGAGATACATGAATGTTTATTCAAGAGAAGAAAGTTTAGCCCCCGAGCCCGAAGGGCGAGTGGAATAATTTCTTCGAGTGAATAAATATTCGTACCTATCTCACGTGGTTTATACAATATTTTATTCAATTTTGACGAAATTATTTCAAATATATGAATAATTATAAATTTATTTTGACATAACAAAAAAAACTAATCAAAGTAGTCGTTAGTGGCAAGTTGTCATTGTTTCTATGCATTTTTGACGTAATAATAACAGTTTAAAACGTCAGAGTGATTTAAAAATGTGTTGAGTGATTTAAAAAAAAATTAATTCACATGTGAAATAAAAAGTTTTTTAAAGTTGTTGTTACGGAGTTAATAACAGCTGTTTAAAATGTCAAAATTGAATAAAAGAATTTATACCAGTTTTATACGATAATATTATAAATTTCTATAAAAATAAAAACTTGATGAAACTATAGAGAACTCCGTAATTTTCATAAAATATTGACAATAGCACGTTTAAATTTCTATATATTCTTTAAACCAGTGATTCCCAAAGTGGTCCAGGTGGACTCCCAGGGGTTCACGGGAAACTCGACGGGGGTCTACGTTGGAGTGAAAAAAAAATGGGGGTTACAAGTTGTAAGTGGGGGTCCACGAAAATTTATCTAATTTCAATAGTAAAGAACAAAAATGTTGGCTTCACATTACTTATCAATGTAGGCATTAATTTACTTTTTTTATAACCTGCAAATTTATTACAATTTATGCTACTCAAAGACGATTTTTTAATGTACCTAATCTCAATAAGAAATTGTGATTTATTGCATAAACGTTGTTGTGTAAACGTTTAACGGTGCATGATTATTATGTTAATTAAAAAAGCGCGAGTCAACCCCATAATTGCGTTTGCGTTCTCTGGAATTGTTTTTCTTGTACGCCTGTTGTCAGTCGTTGAATAATTCCCCCCATTTTTATTCAAGAATGCTTTGAAGTTAAAGCACCGTTGAATTTAACCCCGCGTTTACGCCAAGCAAAAGAATTTCATTCGTATTTGTACACTGGAGCCCGATGTTTCGTCTCGTTCGTACCTAGGCATATTAGAACGCGCATTTAATGCATCTCTTTTGATAATCGACCCTTCGGAGATCAAGGGTTCTGCGAAAAGCTCCCGTGACGTCATTACTCTTTTAAGTGTCGGGTGACAACTTATTTCAGGGAAACTGACACTGCCAGGAAAGCATGGAACGAATCTCACCGTCGATATACTTTATATTTATTTTTCGCAAACTATGCCGCATTTATTTATTTATAATATTATATATTATTAATTTTATCTAAATATTACGGATCGATTTTGTCTTTATATAAAAAAATGACTGAAAATATTTGGAAAATAATTGGGAAATAATTATTATGTTTTCAAATTATTAGCTTATTTAAATTTATATAATAATTATAATATTATGTTCTTTTACGTCATTGAAGTATATTTCGCCCAGAATTTTAATAAAAAGTAAAAATATTAGTTAAGATGAGTTATGGTCGTCCCTATTTTTTAAAATTAACACAATTTTTAAAAGCAGCAGGATTTATTTTTAAAACTTCAATTTATTCCTATTTATTTACTAATATCGTCCTGCGCGGACAATTTGGTCAAAAGCCATATGTTTACAAGGTAGGGCTAGGCGTGGATCGTGAATTTTGTCTGCTCACGATGACCCACAACGTGACCCGCGTGAACCTGAGCAATTTTGAATCGTGATTGGGCGGGTGCGCGAGTATCGTGAGTGATTTTTTTCGGGCTTGAGTAAAAATCACTAGTCTCGACATTATACATAATTTGCAAAAAGTCAACACGAAACAAATGGCTAATTCTGCACAGGTAGCACTCAAATTGGTCAAAAAAATATAGCTTAATTTGTACTTTTCACTACGATTTCGCGGAGCTAAAGAAACATATTATTATCAGCTTCATAAAAATATTTTTACGTGACACGAACGTGACCGTGATCGTGCCTGATCTGTCATGAATATAAAAATAAATTTGTGAGCGTGAGTGATCGTGAACAAAAATTTACCTTAAGGTGGTTTCAGCGTGTCTCCTTGTCCATGTAAAATTAACGAAATTTTCAGAATATATAACCAAATTACTAATATATTTATCTTAAAAATTTCAAGCAGATTGACCATGTAGATTCCGAGATAATTGATATCAAAGTTATTGACTTTTACACTGCTAGGATATGTTGACCCAGCAAAAACATCTTAATTTCTGAAAATACATATTGTTCCCTCCATGTAGGTTGTATGAAAAACATTTTATAAGGTAGATTAAACGATTCAAAAATCAAATTTAAAAAATTGCAATTTTTCACCACATGGTTATTGCATAAAAAATTATTGAAAATACGACAAACTTGAGTTCTTGTATATTTCCCGAAAAACTTGGCAACGTAGCACTTGCAAAAATCTCCCTGTACTAACTTAGATACTTTGAACTTGAAGCAAAAGAATCTAAACAAACTGCTATTTTGTAGATACTATTAAATTTAATACTTAATCTTAATTAATGATGATAAATAATCAAATAGTACAAATAACGCTCATTCATATTCGACATCTTACAAAAAAAATAACTTAACCTAAACGTCAAATGTCAAATCTGACGTAGTACAGTAGTACCATGTTGAAAAACACAGTGCTGCGTTGCCACGATTATCATCTAACTACGCATGATAGAAACCGTTCATAAAATTAATATTTCTCTAAAAAATCATATTCTAAAATATAAAATTATAATAAATAACCTATATGAACACAGTTCTGTGTCTACTTATATAATATATAATGAATTTTCTAAATAAAATTTTTTATGCGGAAAGTTGGTATTGGAGTCAAATGAATGACTTTATTCCACTTTAATTTAATGTTTTAGGTTTTATTTAATAACATATATGTCTTTTAAATGGAAAAAAATCTGTTACGGTATTCTTCCAACCCTTGAAATATTTTTCTACGGTAGTATTATATGTATTTAAGTTCATTTTTTAATTTTTCATGAAGACTGTCAATTGATTTAAAAGTATCGCTGCAACCACCTTAATAAATACAACAGTACACTCTTCGTGCCAAGCTGTGGTTGCATATTCGAGCTGTACCCTGTACAATCGGCTTACAGGAATTTGTTCGTTAAATGCTTTATTTATGCTTCTATTCAACTTTTATTAGATAATTGGTACTATCAAGAACTGGTTCAGAATAAAATTTTATAACGTAATTTGTAAAAGATAGATGTATTAAATTTTAACCAAACTAAAAGCTCTCGCTGCCAATGTGTTTTATTCAAATCAAAATTTAATCCTCTTTATTTTACAGCCTATTATTTGCGATAGCAAATACCCGAGCATATTCCAGACACTATAAATTCAATTCATGTTCGGTGCACTCACAAGAAAAATATTTATCTTGAGATGCAAGACGCAAGATTAAAAGTAATCTATAGCTTTTACGATCTAAAAATTTCCTGGCGGCCATTAAGGGGTAAAAAGCGCAGGGCTCGTCAACAACGGCGGTGAAAAGTGCAGCGAAGTGCGCGCAGTGCGCCCTAACGGGGGGCACTTCGGCACTTGAATTACTTGCAATCGTAAAGTTTACGCCAAACTACGTTAAACACGCGCGCTCGTAAAACCCAGAGATGAATTTGTCTCTGTTCAACGGCCGCGGATCATGAGCCAGTCGCAGTATCGTTCCCTTCCAGTCTTTTGTAAACGAGCCTTAAGTTTTACGAGTTCTTAAAGTCTGTTTCACACTTGACTTAATGCCCGCACCAACAACTTCTGTATCATTAAGTTTAGAATGGCGGAAGATAAATTAAAATAAATATGCTTGTACCTACTTTTTATTACTTTTGCACAGATAACTGAAATTGATCTGGAAGTCAAAAGTAATTAAATTACATATTTATCAAACAACATTACGATAAACATGTGAAATAAAATGTATAATAATAGTAAGAAAGCAGCACAGTGCAAATTTTTCGAGTTGCTGTACTTATCTACCTTTTGGAGTTGAATACATATTATAACATTGTAACCTAAGATTTATTCTTTCGTTTCTACCTTTTTAAAAGGTCCCTGGGGCGAATATCTGTCTCTGTCAATAGGTAGGAACGTTTCGATCTTTTTTTTGCTGGTAACCATCCTATAGGATTAACTCCCAATTACAGAATGGTAGAATGGTTATTAGTGGAATTCAACCATTCGGGGCCAGTGGTATTATTGTCGGTTGCGCTGAGAATCGAACTGGGCACCGCATGCTAGGCGGACCCTCTACCGCTGAGCTAACCACTGCTAAGTGGAACAAAATATAATAATTAATAAACCATTCGTGGTCTAAACAAATATGTCACATTGACATACATCCCACGTAGATACCTATTTCGTCGATGTAAATATTTCGGACGGTATTTAAATATATTTTAACCTCAAAATAAGATCATTATACAGTATTCACCGGGAGGTGAGAGTATTTAGAAGCTCAATATAATTAGTATTATTATTATTACACTATAGTATTACACTATACTATTAGTAATAATAATAATATTGTACAAAATATAGTGTCAGTAAAGTTATAAAAGCTTCTCTAATAATGTGTGTATGTTTTCCGTTTTGTTCAGAATACGACATAGTTATTAACGTACAATGAATTTAAATTATTTGTTTTGCCTTCATTGCTTTACTAAAAATTATAAATATCTCTCAAGGACAGTAAACACATTTTCCAGACGAGTTATACATTTTTTGTACTACTGTATTGCAATTTTAATTTTCTTCCGAAATAACTGCTCCAATGTGTAAATGCTTCTATAACTAAGGAACAACAATTCTTTTTTAAACCATTAACAAATTTCGCAGGTTTTTCTTACAAGTACGGCCACAAAAATTTTAAAAGTATTTTTATAATCCTCTCCAACATACTATCAGAATAAAAGTACAGGTTGTTATTTCGCTAGCCTCTTATAATTTATAAAATGTTATCTTATAAATGCTTCTTGGTACTTTTATTTATATTGTATTATTATTAAGATCACGTTCAGTGAGCGGTATAGTTTTATTGACTATTAAAATTGCGTATTTATTTCTCTGAAATGAAAACTCAGTGTCAAACTGTCACTAATTGAAAATATAAAGTTTTCTGCAAGATCGAATATTGAGTTCTTGTCCCCATGACGGTCTCCGGAATGAATAATTAGTGCACTGTAGCGTAAATAAACTTTAGTAAATTTTATGTAAACTCATAAATCTACATAATCCTTTTTGTTACAGAAGTCAAAGTCTTCGCCTAGAATGTTGGTATTTGGTCCCTGGGGACTAGGTAAGTATGTTGCTAAAAAATTGTCTAGACAGTTGAGTGGTCCTATAATTTGCTAGAATGTTATCAAAAGACTTAAATTTGGTTTACTCGTTTACTTAAGAATCAATGAAACGAAAATTCTCCGTATTTGATAAATTTTCGTCAGACGTTTGAAGACTAGTTTAATTTACCTACCTCTTTAAATATTTACATAAAACGATAAAAAAGAATCATATTAAAATTACCCACACGTTTACTGACAACTGAATAAAAATCCTTTTAACTCTGTATTTTTATTCATTTGAAAAGAACATCTTACAAAATACAATAAATAACTGAATCTCTCTTGTAGTGTAGGTGTATTTTAGTAACATTACAACCTTGAGTATCTGTGAGTTGACGGCTGATAACCGCACACACAATACAATAAATAAAAATGAGAGATATAAGTCACAGTATGTGAGGCTGTCACATTTAAGTTGGATAAGAAGCATGGTGGATATGTATGTATAAATAAACACAAAAGTGAGTTGACATTTACAAAAATGGTGCGTTATAGCTTGGAAGAACGTTTGTTAATAGAGAAAATCCATTTCAAAAATGAACGGGGTAACTTTTGCACTCGCAACCTACTTTGGCACCTAACCGAATTTTTTTCCCCTTAGTTTTCATTCTGTTTTCGTTTTTGTGGTTTAAGTATATTTCGTACACATCAGCTCTAGCTAAAAATGTCGGGACAGTACCAAAAAAAAATTGGGAGGACGCACATATAAAAATTATGAGAGATTCGTTAATAAAGCACTCGCCGCCATTCGAAGGGGCATGTTCCAAGTATAGGCTAGCAAAAGGTGGAAAATATGGCATAGAACCCTTCAGAACAGATTAAATGGTATCCATGACCGATTCTCGGACCACCGAACCATTTGTCTACCTGGTGAGGAACTATTATTATTGTTGCTAAAGACTTTGCCAACCGCACCATGGCGAAAACCAGTCTTATGATTTTATTACTATCACAATGTATGATCGCTTACAAGCTGATGGTGGGTGATGTACCTATTCTTTCACAAATGTACTTAAAATAAATGATTAAAACACGATCCTGAAGCCTTTTTTAATATCTTATAATTAATTGAGTTTGTTATCATCAATAAAAAATGTTCATTTATTTTGAACCGCTTAGAATAAAGATATCTATTATCGAAAAAAAACTGCATGTAGAACGAACGATACAGAGTATTTTCCATGCCAAAGACGATCATAAACAGCTCCTAATTCGAGAAAATTTAATTTATATGCGCTGCCAAACTAACCCCAACTGACCTAGAAACAATTCTTTTCTCGGATTTTATTCAAGATTTTTTATGCGTAATAAGAGTAACTTTAACATAAAGAGTTGTCGGTACGATGCGTTTATAAAAAGTTTAATAAAACAACACGTTTTTTAAGTTACGCAAAAGATTCGTAAAAACCTTAAAAACCTGCCAAAGTATCCCCGATTTACGGTAGTGAACATTGGATTGCCAAGTTCAAATCAAAAAATTCAAAACCATTTACTCATTTGTATTACTATACCAGCTGAAACTCTGCGATCAAGTATAAAGTATGATAATCTCAAGTTCTCAAGCGAACTACTCTTTCTCATTCTTAAACCGTGTTATAGTCACTGAAAAGTAGGGTGAAACGCAGAAGAGTTATGGTTTTCAGTGTAAAAATAGATCATTCCTGAAAGCCAGCGTGCGTATCTTTACTGGCACTAGTTACACTTCCTCCAGAAAGAAATCTTTCTGCTCTACATCACACTCAGATGTACCGACTGAGTCTACGCGACAATACCCATAAAAAAAGTTCAAAATCGCAAAGTTTCCGCATCCGCAGCGCGCAACTTCGAAAAGTGTAAAGAAATGTAACAATTCCATCGTAGCTCGTAATAAAAGGGACAAACTTATTCCCCACGTCTGACACACTTTGTTTTCCATCATTTTTATGATGTGAGTTCGCACCGGTTTCGCAGACTGATTGTTATTCTATGGAAGTAATGTTTGCGTGGCGTGCGTCTTGCTGGACGAGAGAGCTTCGCATTTATTATTCTCTGTGTATGTTACACGTTTGCGAATAAACGAAGAAAGACACTGAGACAAGCACTTCTTTGATGTTTACCTTCGCTGACAGACCTTCCTTCCACTTCTGCTTTCTACGCAACAGCTTAGATTAGCTCAGCTGAAATCGTGAAATGGCGAAATGCGAGGTTAGTTTTTATTTCTGCGGTGGGCGGATTTAAAAAAAATAACGATGCCACTGCAGAAAAAGTAGATTCCGTTTCTGAAGGCATGGCAAATTTATTGTTGAATGTAGAAGGGAATTCTCGATAGGACGAGTGTGGGAAAAACTGTAGGAAAATACACTGCGTTTTTAAATTCAGAACCGAAAGTTTTTTATGCAAAGAAAAGAAATAGAATTGGGAGAATGAAATCGATACTTTTTGTCATGCCTTCGTAGACTTATGGCCTATCTTATACCTAACAAACATACAGAACTTTCATCATTTATTTTCTAACTAATTCTTGGAAAATTCCATTTAGAAAAGAGCAAAAGTCTAAAAGAAACACATCAAATCTTAATCTGAAACAAAAAATTATATTGCTTTCAGCAATACTAATGAATTACAGATTGATTACTAAAGTTTATTTCTAATATATTGATAGCGTTTATATTTACTTGTGCAATTATTTAAGTACTTCAAAAGAGAAATATGAAAAGCAAATTTAAAAAAAAAACAGTAGATAAGTACATATTTCAAACATATTTCGTATGAATAGTTTTCATAGGATTAGAAAACATTATTGCCTTGATTTCGATTATATCATTACAGCTGTCAATTACTGTTTGCTTTTCTTTAAAGAAATTGTCTAAGGCATTATATTTAAATTAAATAGATATGTTTAAAAATAATACAACGATAAAATAATGGATGTACAATTATCTATAAAAATCAAAATACACTTTTTAAGGGACGTGAATTTTCAGGATTTTTTTCCTATTTCATGCACAAAAATTTTTCTTCAGCCCATTCAAAGTAAAATTGGTATCTCAAATTTGAACTTATACGGTTACGAAAAACTACATGTTTTACTTTCGTTTGAATAATGAAATAAAAAAATCATGCAATTAGACCATTGTATCCAAATCTTAACAAACTATATTACACAAATATTTAATTACACAAATATTTAATTGTCAACTCTGTAATTACCTACACAAGAGCTTTTTATTTCGTCGGATAAATTTTTGTTTGTATTGAAACCTTGTTGCCTAGCAAATTGAAAAGAAAAATTGTTTAATAATATCACGACTTCGTAAGTGGAGTGATTTTATTTTAAAACAATTTTTCGAGTCAAATTGCTGTCAGGTGACAAGGTTATTCAGAAAAAATAAAATGCTCGAGTGTAATTCAACGAGATAATTTAACGACTTCTTTGGTTTTTCTTTACAAATATTCTCAAATTCAATTAATTTCACTGACAAAAAAATATTAGAAATATGAAGCAAATGACATTTTAGTGTTTTATTTATTGTTTGGTTGCTAAGAAAAAGGTAAATAAGGTTTTATCACTTGCAAAAAGTTATCTTCCTTTTTATCCGCTGTCAAAGCGATAAAATTGTGTTTTGTTTATGGCTTACTTTATACAGGAGTGGAATTATCTTTATAAATTTTAATGTCTAATGAGCTATTTTTATGCATTCAATTTAAATGAAAAGTTATGAATTGATTTGCATGAAATAGTGCACCTAGAAATCGAACTTTTAATAGCTTCTCCGTCTTCAAACAATAATAAATTGCCATTAAAATTTCATTATCAGTCTAATGAGAAGTTTTTCTCGAGCAATAAAAACCCGCCTAACTTTCTATCCATTCCACCTTGAAGCAACTTCATTCCAGACTTCATCCTCTGCTATCCGTCTAAATCCAAAGTTTAGTATACACATCCTCTACGAGAGGCGCTGCCGACGCAAAGCGCGTAGAGGCCGATGAGCGCGTGAGATATGATACGAAGAAAGAAAGTAAATCAAAGTGAATTTATGAAGTGCGCGAACGCCAAGAGCCATGTCTTCGTCACTGGGAATTATACTGCGTTGAATTAGAGCCGCTTGTCTAATGAAAACTCGAATTATGGACCGGGATATCTAACCTGGCAATGAAATTATTTACCAGTGAAAATGTCTTAATTGTAGCCGGGTCGGGTCTTTATTACTGGATCATAAATACTGATTATTAAACAATATTTTACGCAGAAATTGAGAAATTTGTTAAGAAACCAAATAATTATTTGCATAAATTCTAATTTATTGATAACTGGGTGTCTTCTTATTAATGGTCTTTTATGTGTAGTTAGAATAAATATTTTTCTTTCTTTTAAAAATTTACTGAAAAGCATATTACGTATATTACAAGCAAATGAGTTCAGTAAAAATTTAATTTAATTTATTTTTTAGATAATGTATATAAAACTTAAATGATATTAGTAAAAACGTGTAGTCTGGAGTTTATTAGGTACTTCAAGTACAAATTTTTAGCTTCTCAAATAAATTGGTCGAATACTTCAAACGTAAGACATAGAAAATTCTATATTTTTTACTAAATTTGTACCCTCTTTAAATATAAAAATTTTATACAGGGAAATTTGCAACCTCGCGTGCACCCATTTTAATGGCATATTATATTGTCTAACTTCTGATCACGAAACAGATAATTTTTAAAAAATTCGTATTCGTACTTAATTTTAATTTCCAGATTAAAAAAAACAGTTTGGACCTCTGTTTCCCTACGGAATTATATTTATTTAATTTTCAACTGTGCGAGTATTTCTCGCAATTGCATTTTAAATAAATTTTAATTTTATTCCATTCATAGTCCGTTAAACATTCATTAGGTAATCTTCAATACAGAACTTTAAAAATGTGCTTCTTGCAAAAATTGCCTTAATATTTTGGAATTTGTAAAAAAAATTGTTTGTTCCACGATCACTAAGTTGAATACCGCTTGCCATTAAAATGCACGAAGTTGTGAATCATACTTATGAGAAAAAATGTTTTGGTCAATTCTTAAAGACAACGATGATTATCAAATGTGTTTTTAAGATATAAATATATTTCCATATTTTATAATTTGTAACGAAATTTATACTTCTATTCGTGGCCATTACATAACCTTTATCATATTTTTAGTAGCACACTGATCTGGCGAGTTAATTAATTAATCATGCCATTTGTTTATGAATTTGTGAAGTGGCTAATTAATGTATAAGTTGAATACAAAATAATTAGGACTCAGCTTAGTAGAATTTTTATTCTAAAAAAATATAATATTAAGCTTATTTTTAAAAAGCATACATCAATATTGCCCATAATGTTAAATTTTTAAATGATGATATCGAACTGATCGGTGATAACAGTATTTCACACTCCAGAATAATTTCTAATTTCTCTCACTGCCCAAATTACAGTTTGACCTAACCGTATAAGGTTGCACTTGATCGTATAACCTCCATCCAGACTCCACACAGGAATACGATTACAATTCGCAGGATATTTGATCCTGTGTATCCCGATTCCTGATCTCCAAACCAACGCAGCGAATTGGAGAACATGCGGCCACATTTAACATGCGATTCTCGTATTTGGTTGATTACTTTGAATTTTGATTGGATTGGCATTCAATCGAGATCACGTTTTAATATCATGATGGAAATACTGTAAGTGAATTAAACAACCATCCAACCCAAATGCGAGATGAGTTGTGTATATTAATAGCGAACTATAGTGCATACAGACGCATAAATTGTATTGTAATTTGAAATAAATTGTAATCTTTATTTAAACTGAAGAATAGTTATTCACGCAAAAAGGACAACATAAATTTTCTGCAACGTTTAAAATATAATAAACAAAATATTCTCATGATATCGTAAGCCAAACTTAACTTTTAAAATTCGCTGATGGTAAATTTTACAGTTTGACATTAAATTAAATTAAAAAATTAAAGGCTGATACCCAAGAAAGATGTTGTTTGATTTATCAACCTTCCAGCCAAGAAAACTCTTTCACTAATAAATAATAACATTCTTACTTTTAGTTATAAACAAATATCGTCAAAAATGCTTCGGACAAAGTTGACCTTCAAATTTATAATTAAATTCTTCTTTTCAACAAGTACCTAACCTTACTAAATCAATATAACTTAATAAAAATTCTGTTGTATTTACTAGTTCAGAAAACAATACAGTTTTCGTACCTATATAAATGTCACCACAGTGAAAATTTTATAATTTTTAAAATAATTGTTTAAATAATATAATATAAACTACCAAATACCTTTGTGTCATCCTTAAAGTTTGGTTATTCCTGATGTATGTAGATTTACTTCAATTTTCAATATAAAAGTTCAAAGTTTACTAATCCATAATTTTAGTATTTTATAAAAACCACAAAAGTAAATAAAACACTTGTATCACTATCACGCTATGTATAAGTCATTAGTGACGTATTTCACAGTTCACCTCAGTAATCCAAGAGATAGAGCACAGTTTGTTGCAGATGCTGCATTTAGACACAAATACTTTACACGATTTCTTTTTTAAATTGTTGCATCTGTCGTTGAATATGTATAAGTATTTTAAATAATTGCAGAATAAAAATTATTGACCTTCGCACAAACACTAGCTGATCGTACTGCAGTTTTTATTGTTGAATGAAAGAAACGCACGCGCTGAGAAGTAGACAAGTATCTGTTGGTCGGCGTCAGCAAACTTGTTCGTTTTCGCACAGATAAATGTTTTAATTTTATATTTCGTTTAGTTTAGTGCTGATTTTTATTGTGCATGGAGAGTTTTACATCAAAATAATATATTTTTAAAAAGTGTCGAATGTTGTTACTAATTCTCTTGTTAGTCATTGTAGAAGTAGGTAATTTGATTGAATTATAAAAATGTTCAACTTGATTTCTAAAGTGTCACAATGCATAGACTTTTGAAATGAAGGTTATGAATTTTTAAATAGCAATGAACAAATATTAAGTAATTTAAACGGTATTGTGAGTTATTTGTAATAGTTGTGTGAGTGGTACCAATTCATAGACTTCATAAATTTTTGTGGTAAGTACCTACTACTAAAAATTTTATTTGTAAATAATAAGATGTATAGCTGAGCGCGTAATGTGATCGACAGTGGTTCTGATAACCAAGGTTCTAATCCAGTCAGATACCTACACATTTCAGAAAAATCTTTCCTGTGGTGTACTTTTCACTAACAACCATATTTTTTTCCTTGAGTTAACGGTTTATTATCGTAAGCACACGGTAAAAAATACATATACAGGGTTATTCACAACTTCGTGCTGATCATGAAACAAAAAGAATTTTTTCGTAAATTTAAGGGTAGTTTACTTGACGTGTGTACATTTTAAGTAGCACTGTTTTGATGATATATTTGATAATTTGACATTTTTTTAGTATTAGATATTATGTAATCAATTATTTTCATTGTAGAAGATTTTTTTTAAAATATTAATAATATCTACCGACCAGTGGCAAAAAAAATGTTTGCTTGAAATACGATGAAATTTTTTTCCTAGTTTAAATTTCATGAATCTATTTTAATTTTTAATTGTACATTTAATTCTTGCAATTGCATAATCGATTAAAATTTTATTTTTGCTAGAATGCGGTAAAGTAGGTACGAGTTTCGGGCTGGTATTAGGCAGTCGTAGTAGTGGAGAAAGAGTGGCATAGAAAAAAAAGTTAAATCGAGAGTATTCCAGAAATTCGGAAAAAACCTAGACGAGTCGCTTGACTGCCCCAGTGCGATTTAATTGTAAGATGTTTTTACAATTTAACGACAATAACACACTGCCGACCGGAAGACTAACCACGATACTTTGGGTTCATACGTCATCACAAGCAGAGAGCTGAGACTAATAATGTGTTAAGTTGCTACAACTTAGTTGGGTTAAAGACAATATATCAAAATTTGCTAATAATTTATTAAACTCATATAAAAATAATGAAAGAATGGCAAACATAAATTTCAATATTATTAACAATTCAAAGGTGGCTAAAACTTTTTTACGCCGGTGGTTAAAAAGTTGGTAAAAAGATGAGGCGCGCTTACAAGCTGTTAAAAACTCCTGAAGGCGGGCAATAACCGTCTTTCAAGAGTGTCCACATCCACAAAGCCGAACTTAAACTGATCAATGCATGAGAAGATATTAAAATTTCACAGCACTCTTTAATCGATCGTAAATATGAGACGCAAAGTATAAACTGCTAAAAGGAGTGTATCCCCAGGGGGCAGTAACTTGTACTTGAAACTGCCCTTAGCGCTTCGCCCCCTGGTTCGTGGGGGTGAAGCTCTCGCGGAGTCGCTTCTACTTGGCTTGGTCCGCTGGCGTGTTTATGACTAGATAAAACTGTTCCGCCGCAAATAAGAACAAGACTCCAAACTTGATATCGGAAGAAATTAAAAAGTTTCTGCACAAAAGGGACACGGTCTTTTTGCGCTCTTTGGGCGCCGCGATTATTATACGCAGCACTTCTCGCTGCCACTAGGGGATGCGGCGAGGCTATCGCACCATCTTCCAGATGTTAACTCCCGAGTGCTTAAGCTTGCGATAGTGATGGTGTCCTGGGAAAGGAAAATATTTGCTTTGTGCATTGTGTGCATACAAAACGTGGGAATGCACTTTTAACGGCTGTATTCATGCATTTAAAAAAGTTCCTAATCATAATTTTCCAACAATTTATCCTTTATAATATTAGCATACATACTTTAAACGCTTCAAACATAATAATTAGTTGTAATTTAAGATAGATTTATTTATCTTATGATGAGGTTTTTTATATAGCAGATAAATTATAATTATTGAATCAAAATGATTTTTCATTCAATTTGGTCACCTGATTTTAGATGTGTTTTTTACAATTCGTATTAGTAGTGGGTAAATATTTGGTATTTGAATTAGATTTATTTTAGTCCGTAAAAGAAAATATTTCCTCAAATAGCCAGAGTAAGATTAACCCATGGACATTATGGGCAGCTGCCCAGGACCACATGGGTCCCCGGAAGTACAAAACTAAATTAAAATTATTTCAATTCTTTTTATCTTCTCGCCAATTATGAATTAAATAATATTATATTTGTTCATGGAATTTAATAGACGAAACGATAAAGCTATTATTTTTTATATTGCATATTTTAAACCATACACAAATTTTTATGTGATTCCTCGGAACTCGACTCCTAATAGAAATGTAAATGGCGTTTTTCATTGAAAAAAAAATTAAAATTATATATAACCTTAGACTAAACATTATGTAGGTACTTTAATAGATTTTAGGAGAAAATAAGTAGAAATGACAGTAATTGAAACAAAGGCTTGTTTAAAAAAATGCATCTTAATTTCCACTTTGTCAATCTTTTGGAAAAATGAGTTAAGCTGACCACATGTTTTTGGTTAAGTTCTAGTTAATACGGGTTATCATCAAAATAGATAAATAAAAGCTCCTCAAATGAAATGCATTTTTATTAAACGAACATTTATTTTGCAATAATTACAAAATTTCTCCAAAATATTAATTGCAGTCGCAACCAGTCTCTCATATTATATTATAAATAAATAAAAATTAGTTACTGCCAACGGCTTTATCGTAAAATTTCCGGTTTAAATATGATAACATCTGTTGTTGTAACTTCCTCAACATTTTCTAATCCTGTAAACTTTACGACTGGCCGTTCTTTCGTTTTCTTCCGCTATCCGTCACAACATTTCCTCGTAGGAAAACTGTTTAACCTCAAAACCTATAAACTGAAGTGCGAAACCTGGCCACCGATGATATGAAAAGTGGTAAACACCTCAGTACGCTCGAAAGCATTTCAAGTATTGTGCATCCGTATCCGATTCGCTTGAGTCCGCGATTGCGTTACATTCCATTGGAAAGGGTCAAAGGGTCGTATCGGCATTCCGGAGACCCAGAAACCTATACCTATAGGAGGAAAGGGGAGAACTCTGCTAGTACACCGTTGTTGCTAAACCAAATCCTTTTCATAAAAGTTTTTTTGTGGTCATCACCTAGGAAATGACATATTAAGCACGCAATTGACAATCGGAAATGTCAATTTCTCAGTGTAGTCAATCAAGAAAAATACAAAGAACACTGGCTTTTCTAGAGATTTCAGAGTAAAATCATCTTAAAAATAATAAAATTAAGTTTATAACCCGGAATTATAATTAATGAAAATTATCAAGATCACAGAAAACTGCCAATATTTAAATATAAAACTTGTGTGCAGCCATATATCGGTAGTAGTGAGTAGAAAAACATCGTAATCTCAAATTTAATGATCAGACTACAACTACAACTTGTATGTATTTGATTATAATTTTATTCGTTTCAAAAAACATTGTACAAATCTCTTGCAGGAAGACGCCATCTCAGCATTCGCGTAAATGAAACCCTCGCTTCGCTCGTGTTTCAAAAAACCGGTCATGTGGAATAAAAATCTTCCCGCATTTGGGTCGTAAATAACTATTGTTTCTATTCCTTCTTAAAATTATTAATAGTACTCGAAACAATTGATATTATTATAATTAACCAATTTCTTAAGATATATTGAGGCAGTAACTACGGAAGTTTAAGCACAGCTTTCTGCATGTGATGACGTAGGAACCCGAAGTTCAATGGTTCAAGTCTCTTGGCTGGCAATGTGTTATTGTCGTAATATTGTAAAAACATCTAGCAATTCAATTTCACTCTGACGCTTCAAGCTGACCACTTGATCATCCTTAATGTACTTCTGATTTTATAAGAATCACTCCGCTGCCGCTTTGAATTACAAAGGTCATCTTCACCAAGACAAATTGGATTCCACTATAATAATAATAATAATAATAATAATAATAATAATAATAATAATAATAATAACATTTACCATTCTATAATTGGGAATAAATGTTTTTGAAAGGTTACCAGCAAAATAAAATAAAATAAAATAGCAATAATGCAAAAAAATTAATGTCTCAGTAAGCTCTGTGGCATTGTGGACTTAGGATGTACATACATGTACATGTACAGGGTTCGATCTCAGAAATCGACAAAAATACAGAGCGAATACAGAGTGATTTGATTCGACTTATGCATCATTCTGTTACTTACTTCTGTTGAATAATAAATTACAAAGAAAAATTGTTATAGTGAGGGCTGAGGGATATCAAATTTACGTATTTATTTACCTAATTTTAGTGGCTGACTTTACAAGTTCTGGAAAATTATCTGTTTGTGTCCAAAGATGATGTCTACTACTAGTAACAAATGTCTTAATGGGTTATTTACTTTACTTATTTTTATTAAATATTTTAAAACTTAACTTAACAAGCCCGAGGCTACTTTAATATTGACGTGTAGAGTAGAGTAACCAATGAATGGCCGACAAGCCATAGCAACAACCCAACTAGTGAACGTCTCATAATAACGACAATGGTTTGTGCGGGAAGCTAAAACGGTCTACCATAGGTTTTTAAAAAAATAAAATTTATATTTTTATATGTTTTCGACCTAACATTAGGTACATAGTAATAAAAGTCTCATTTTCAATACATGCAAGTGGTACTTCAATAAATTTAAAGTGAAGTAAGCCCAAATAGCTACACATAAATTTACAAATGTAAATGTTTGAGTAAAAATAGAGTTTGGAAATTTTCCGAACACTTGCAACTCAATATTTAACCATCACTACAGTGGATGCATTTAGTAGTATGTAGTCGGCAGTAGCACGTTCCAATATTTACATTTCTATATATGCGCTATGGCGCAGTTGGAAACGTACAGCAATATTCTGTCGTTTTGTGACTGATTTAAATATGAATTTTATTCGTTCACATACCAACAAATTCGTGCCACTGCGTTTATTATCGATCGCCCGTATTATGCACGTCCACGTATACAGGGTGTTGCCTCCCACGGATTATGCGATTTTGCGATTTTGCTCCTCAAATGAATAAATTACCCACACTGGTATTTACTCACGTGATTCCACACATGTGTAATAAATAAATATTCCTTGTGCAAATATTTACTATGCTGTTTCACAGTTTAATTCGCGGAATGGCAAAATAATGATAGAGAGACTTAAAACTTTGTAATTATAAATTCACAAACGTTCGTTCGGGAAAAAAACTACTGGTACAAAGTATAAGCCGAGTGTAAACGAATAATCTTTCTATACCATACGCTATATGCGGGAATCCGCTGGATTATTTCCTCCTTAGGGTAGAAAAGTACCTTTCCTTCCGCTTTATGCGGAAATTCTCTTTATTTTTTCTTCCTTAGGAAGAAAAAGTACTTTACCTCCCGCTTTATGCGGAATTCCAAAATTAAATACTTTTGTTTATTTCATGGAATTATTATACATTTTCCAATGTTATCATCATACGTTTTATCCCTTTCTTCAACTTCTAATTGCTTTTCGGTGCTGGTATTAAAAAAATATGTTGTGCATCTCGGGACAAAAGTGTTCTCTCGACTCGTGCGGTGGCAGCCCTCGCTTCGCTTGTGTTGCCAATTGCGCACTCGTCGGAAAAACGTGATTTTCGTCCCTAGTTGCACAATATAGGTACTATTTGTTTAATTGAATATACAAAAAAATTAAATAAATAAATAAATTTATTTTGACATAACAAAAAAACTAATAAAAGCAGTCGTCAGGTTGTCATTGTTTTTATAAATTTTTAAGGAAATAGTACCATTTTAAAACGCCAGAGTGATTTAAAAATGTGTTGAGTAATTTAAAAAAAATTTACTTGCAAATAAATAGTTGTTTAAAGTTGTTGCTATGGAGTTAATAATTACTTACAGTTTAAAACGGCAAAATTGAATAAGGAAAATATTTATAAAGAATGTAATTCAGGAAAAAATTATAGAAGCCCTAGGTATATTTATTTTGGTCGTTTTGACATCTCGACCATTTTTAGAAACCTTATTTTTTACTGCAGAACTAAGGTGAATATTATTAGTACCTACCTATTTATAAATTTTATTGGAATGTTTTAATGTGAAGCAAACATGTCTTCGCACAATTTTAAAACTAACTTCTTGAAAGCAGTGAATTCAGCTAGTTCAAAATTGACAAGTGTTAAAATACGATTGCAGGGGGTTGTTTTTTCAAAAAATGATGTATACGAATATCTTCCGGGCAAATAGGAGTTTTGAAACTTGTTAACAAGTTCAGTGTTTATGACGGCATATGATTTATATCTAAAGTTTGCGAACTACCCACGCATCATCATGCATGCGGTTCAGATAAAACTGTGTTGTGTATCATGTATCAGAGGGTAATTAAGTATAAGCCGATTTATATTTATCTACGTGCCTGGGCCATATTTTGTTCTACTTAACGAATTTCCGCGCGCTTAATTCCCCAAAATTATGGTGCCGAGGACCCTGCACGGTAATTTCTATTTGGGTTACTTACAGGTTTGCAAACAACAACTTCCTGCGAAAAATTATGCGTAATTAGGATCATAAATGTAGCAGCACGCTTTATTATCATCCTCAAAAGTCAAGGTGCATCTCATATAAATTAAAATATGTATATAGGTAATAATTTTTTTACTAGGTGGTTTTGATAAATTGGAAGATTATTTCTTCTCCGGCCTATACAGGCTGTAACGCAGCCTGTGTAACAAAATTTACTGATGTATAGTATTGGACGCACTGATCTACTGATCATGAATCAAAAAGCTTTTTGTAGAAATTCGTAAAATTAATTATTACAAACAGGAAAAAAATTAAATTTGTAGGTACAGAATGTCTCATTTGTTTGGACCCATTTTTAACAAAATTCTTTTTAATTCATGATCAGTGCGTCCAATACTATACAGTACGCCCTTAAATTTTGTTACACATGTTGGGTTACATCCTATATAATATGTGTATTGAATTATAATTTTTTGACGGTTCGAGATTTTGATGAATCTTCACGTTTCAGACCCTATTGAACCCAAAAAACATAATATTAAAAAAAGTCGGTCGGTTTGTCTGTCTATCGGTTTCTCGGGCTGTCCGGAACACGATAACTTGAGAACGCGTACGAATGTACAACTGAAATTTTGTATTTAAGCTTTTTACAAGAAAGTTAATTTTAACTTCATTAATGAGCTTTATACAACCAATGGTAGGTATCAACATTATTAATTTTTTTTTTAAATTGTACTTTAATTGATGAAAATATTTTAAACATTTGCGCTTTCAATATTATTACTTAATTTAATTAATACGAGTATGTAATAAATGCAATTAAAATCTCGAATTTTAAGCGTCCCTCAATGACCGCTGTCATTTTGACATTGCCAAATGTTACTTTGACATTGATAGATTAAAAAATACACTTCTCTCTTGAGGTGTATGTATACTATTTTTAATGTGTATACATACTTTCAATAGGTTACAGAAGCAATTTTTAATGGCCGGGAAGTAGATACTTCTCTCTCATGGGAGAAAATGTAACACTTTCTCTTATATGGTTTATCTTCCTGTCGTAAAAAAGACTATGAATATGATTTATTTAAGAAGTAATTATGATAGTAATACAATAGATTTAAAATAAAATTTTAAATGTTTATTATTTATGTGCGCTTAACCATTCGTCACATTGTTTAAAAGTTATAAACGCAGTATTGGTAATGGTGACAATTTGTTGATGTGTTTGCTTTTCTATATAGAAATATGTACTTTAATTTCATAGCTTTGTTTCAGTATAAATTGTGACCCATATCATCCGATTTTTTATAGAGCATCAATTATTTGTAGAATGTTTGAAAAACTATGCAAAACAAAATAAAATAGTTGCGAGATAAACATTGCGATTGTAAATTGGAATTTCAGCATGTATTGATATTGTTAAAATAAATATGGTTTTATACAAAAAGTTTCGATAAAACAATTAAAACATTATTAAAGCTTGGTATTACTTATCAAGAATTAATTTATATTTTTAACAAATTACGAACTTGTAAATATTTTTTGTTCTCTTCGGTTGGATAGAAGTTCTCAAATCTCAAATGACGTAAAAAGTACAAGGTTTTAAAGCTTAAAAACTAGCATCTACTTTAAAGTTACTAACACTACAGTTTTATTTTATGCTAATGCCACAATGATTACAACTTGTTCCTTCGTATCTACCTGTGAATCATAGTTTCATAATTCATAGTTTTATAGTTGTTCTTATTTTAAAAACCTCTTCTCTACAACAACTATACAAATGGGTTTAAATAATGTAAAACTCGTAGCGATTCGCGGTTCATGAATATTCACCGGCGGTGATTTGAAATGCAAAGTGGTTGGCCAGAACCCTTTGCCACACGTACAATTATTAGTCGTTAGCGCGAACATACCCACCTTTCCTGAAGAACAACATAAACACTCTTTCAAGGATTACGCGATCCTCGAGACAAGGATAAGGAAGTAAGCGAATTTGATTTACTAATTAAATCAAAGTAAGGTACGTTTCGGAAGAAGAACGTAGTACCATCTTCAGCTGTGAATTTAGTTCACAATAAATAAATATTTTACTTGTTACTCACATGTTAACGCTGTTTTACAAAGCCTTCTATTGCCTTTGAAAATAGATCTTAACAAGTCACTATAACTACTCGCTTGTAAATTTTTTTTACTTGTTAGTTCTGCGCATGTTTTTCTTTACAAGCGTGCTCAGTTTTACTGGTGTGTTAAACAATGTACGTTGGCATCATACTTCTAAGGCTTATGAGATATTATTTGAGAAAACAGTTGTGTGTAACTGACAGGATTTGGTTACAATTTTTTAATTTTATTATGGTTTACAGATGAGTAACAAGTAAAATGTTGTACAATACACGCAGGGTAACTTTTTTTACTGCTTCAAGGAGGTGACAGGCTCGCCTAGTCGGCTCGCCGGTCATTTCCTCCTTTCAGCAGTAAAAACTGTTTTACCCTGCTAGTAATGTAATATACTATTACTTGTTCCTCACTTCTTGTAAACGTCACTAAATTACCTTTGAAAATGAATCTTTACAAGTTACTAACTTGTAAAATTGACAGCTGATTTGTTAAAATTTAACAAGTTAGTAGCTAGTTTATGTTCATAATAAACTGTTGCCACGTAATACTTCCAAGGCTTATGTGAAATCATAAAAGAAAATTTTTGACAGAATAGTTGTGTGGGAATGACAAAATTTGGTTATAATTTTTTAATTTTTTTTTTACAAATGAGTAACAAGTAAAATGTTGTACAATACACGCAAGGTACCTAACTGTTGATTCTTCAAGAAGGTGACAGATTCGTCGGTCATTTCGTCTTTAAGCAGTAAAAATTGTTTTGTTGTATCTTGTTAGTAATGATACTATTATAACATTAACTTGAAATTTTCTTGAATGCATCTTATTTTAGGAAATAAACTAGATGGGTCCCAGTCACTAAAATATAAATTTATTTACACCACTCGACCGGTTTCGGCCCCAGAATTGTTTTCGTTTGTTTTTTTATACACAAAAATTATAGTTTTTCACTGCTGAAGATTTTTTTTGTACAATTTTTATTCAACTATAATTGACAAAATTTATAATCATTTTAATGTTTGTACTAACCAAATCTTCTATTATTTGTTTTGTTCAAGTGGGGCCGAAACCGGTAATCATCCTCTATATTTTAACATGAGTTAAAGGTCGTTGTACCGAACAATTTCTCGCTTGAGAAATACTGAAAAGAGAAAACTTAGTGGCTCCTTTAATGAAAATATAACTTTGATCTTACTTGTAAAATAGTTTAGAACTCCTCAAAGACTGTAAAATTTGAAAGTAAATTGTTATTTAAAGGCAAACATGTCGTTATAAAGCTTTCATTTTCTGCCCAATGAACCTCACATAGTAAACTCAACCAATCAAATAGTCTCGTTTATGGAAATTCAAAACCTTTCCTTTCCGTTTCCGTTCAGTCACGCATGAGTTTTCCGCTGACCAAGGTTTAACCGGAATTTTCCGCTTTATATGACGTATCACGGTGGAGAGGTGAATGGTGGCCAGTGGATTTTTTCTTAGGTTGGCTGCGCTTTTTCTTCGAGCGCCCGCCTGGCAATGCCTTTGCTGCTGAACGCTGGAGCTTTTTGTGCTTTCGTTGGCGTAATGATGTACTTGTGCAGTTCGAGAAACGGTTTATGTGATGTCAACGTTTATGCGGTTTTCTGCGTCGGGACCTGAGAGGGTGCGATACGAGAAAGGGTGGGGATTAGATGGCTTAGGGTTTTTCAGGGAATGATTCAGCATGATTGAACGAATTTGTGATTTTTGAACGTTATTATTCATATAATTTCACATGATTAAATAAAGCAAAGAAATTATTTAATATAAATTATAATCGTACTCAAGACTTTGTCGAAGAAAGACACTCAAATTATGGTAGGTAAATGTGCAATAGAAGTTCTGAAAATGTCTGTGCGTCTGTGAGTGTGTGTGATTTCAATACGAATCTTAAGAGTTCATTAAATTTTGGTACCAATTCACAAGCCGGAAGTAGTAGGTACTTTGCTTAAATATTTCAATAAATAATTAATGTATCACAATATATTATATTTTTGTCATCTACAATAATAGTATTTGAAATTTTTTCTGTACTTGGTACCTACCTACTATTTAGAAATTAAATTATTGTTTATAATTTAGATATAAAACTTCAGTATTAAGTATCTTATAGTCCATGACTGTTTAATATTTGTACAATTTAATTTGACAGTGTCAGTGACAATAGTGGCACGTCATTTATATCGTCTTTTGCAGTTTGCATAAAATGACTGAAATATATTTGTGAGTACCTACCTACCTATAATAGTATAGTAAAAAGAGTAGGTAGATTAGGTAGATTATGACAGGATGTTTTGTTCTGCCCACAAATTATTTTGTTGTATACTAATATAAATTCAAAATATAAAAATATAATGTAAGTAAGTTTATTGTTAGTAAGATAGTTAGGATCTTTAAGATAATTTTAATAATATGATTGGTAGGTTTAATTGAACCGGATCAATTAAACCTACCAATCATATTATTAAAAGTAAGTAAGTTTAAATAAGATTGAATTTTTCTGGTTGAATGGCAAGTTATATTTTTGATATATTGAATAAGGTAATATAATTTATTCTAGACGTAGATATTCAGTTTTGATTAAAAAATTATAATACCTGCAAAACAGTTATACTGCGTGTTGCCTTACTTTTGTAGACGTTCCCTATTCGATATTATTTTTTGTCTTTTTTTATTAACTTGCAGTTATAAGTTTTATCTGAAAACCACTATTTGTATTGCGTTCTGCGTTGTGCTATTAACAAAGATATCCTGTATTATACTCTTTATACATTGTTAATTTATTTATTTTGATCAGATTTACTTAATAAAAAACACATCCACACCGTGTTCAAAAACATAATCGAAATTTTATCAATAGTAGGTCAATATTAAAACAAACTTGTAATGGAATGTGAAATAAATACTCGAATAAACATGAACAACTGCTGGTATTTGACGATTAGGATGTTAGGAAATGCGTGTTTTCTTTAATAAATTAATTTTAATTTAATCATCAAGTCAGTGATTTCAATTCTGTGAGTAATTTCTCGAATAGCCTCCAACAATCACAAGACCATTTCATTAAAAGACATTCGTTCGGGATGAAAAAACCTCAACTCACTCAACAAAATAAATCAAATTACATCAAGTAAATGAAATCAAAACGAACAGAAAAACCCTACAACAAAAACAATTAAACTCGAAAAAGATTAATATCACGAGCAGAACTGACTTTCATCTAATTACCGATATAAACAAATTATTCACATCAAAGGAAAAAATAAAAATAATTATGCGCTTATCTACTGCTCGAGAGATCCTTTGTCAAGATGGCGTTCGTGCTCGTCCCGTGTGTGTTCGGACCAGCTTCTTAATCCATTTTTGTCCCATGTACTGACATTTGCACCATGTACTGACACGTGTCATTTTGAGAAATAGTACTAAAGGCGTAGACATCAAGCAGAATACCAAAAAATGTTGTCAAATATAATCTCACAGGTGCATCAATTCTTTTGGCGTGCTGGCCAACGATGTATTAATTAAGCCGAGTGGAACACGAGAGGTCGATTACGTTTTTTAATGCACAATAAATAGTTTTCTGTACATTAATTTTTACATTACTTAGTTATGAGTAGACATTGCATGCACATTCAGAATGACACCATTTTTTCAATTCTTTTTTTTGCAACATTACATTATATTGTAAGTCTTTTAGAAAAAAATTGCCAGTGCAGGATGTATTCGATTAAAAACAAAACAAGCAATTGCTTCAGCGACACATTTTAAAGGCAGTAAATTTTGTAAAAAGGATTGGCAACTTGCTGTATGCATAGGTAGTAATTTAAATATTCAAAAAAGTACTTCTAGTTTAAGTTTTCTTTTTTGGAATGAGGGTGTTAAGTACAAAAAACACACAAAAAACGTTCAATGAGCCTTATTCCTAACAGTCTCAAAAACATATCCGCTGGGCGGCACTAGTAGTACCTACCTAATGGCAGTACAAATTTTAAAATGTATACGGTCTTTCATTAAGAGTGATAGGATTTTAATTTTAAATTAAACGTCAACGGTTTGACATATCAATTTAGTTTTTACTTTATTTGGAAGCTTAGACAATGCAGTTATGTTCGGAACAAGATATTGTTCAAATGTCCACCACGACTTTGTTGACACTCATCACAAGATCGCTCCAATTTGGCAGAATTTGGCTCATTTGCAACACTGGCCGCTACAGCTGTGATTTTCTCCTCACTTCGAACATTTCGTTGTCTTCTTGGTGGCTTATTGTTTTAGTAATGTTACTCAAACTTTATCACAGTGCGTCTTATAGCCTGCGCAGAGTAACGGCGAGGGCGACCCAATTCTGGAGTGAATAAATATTGAGCACCCACAACTGAGCTCGAACTTTGGTAATATATTTTTATTATTTCCAACCGGTTTAGAGGCGTCCAACGCTGCATCATAAAACTGCACACTATACTAAATAATTTGACACCTAGAAGTAAATAAAATATATATCAGAAACCGAGAAATCTTTATTGAAAAAACTATCACTCCTATTGAAAGACCCTATATATGCACAAAGACGATGTTCCTGGGGCAAAATTAAATTTTTATAAGCTCATTGCCAGCAACATAATATGTACCACAAATTCTGCATGTTTTTGATAATTTTTATGCCAAATCTATGTTTTTGCATATGCCTACCGATTCTTTAAACTTTGGAAAGCGTAAAAATAGGATATCGACTGTCCGAATTGCAATCACAATGTAGTGGATTCAAAATAACTTTTTGTCAAATTCACAGAGCAAGTCAAATTTACCGGCATGTCAAATATAATACTCTCCGTGCAAGTGCTGCCATCTATCAGTTACCAGATAAACTGGCATCGCGAATAAGTCTCATTATATCGCCGGTCCGAATACGCATGGGACGCGACGAAACGCCATCCCTTTGTCGGATATTAAAATTCAAATTCCAATTGGGATTTATTAAAATTCTGAATTCTCTAAACTCGGAAGTTGGCAGATACCGCGGCGGAGTCTTTCCTCTTTTCTCTACGGGGCAATCAGGCCGGCGGCTAAACAAACTTCGGTTAAGATTACTTCCGCGAAAAGAAACACACGTAGAGAACGAACCCACGAACCCTTCCCCCAGAGCCCTGAGATCCTCTGCAGCAGTCGAGAGGTAAACATGGGATTTGAGATGTTGAATGTTGCTAAAGTTAGGCGAGGCCGGAGACTAGAGTTTAAAGATAACGGGGTTGTTTAGATTAATTAATTTTGGAACATGCTTGCTAAAAATTGTTTAGGGAAGAGGACATATAACTCCGGAGGGTATAGAAAGTTAGGAAATCTGTAAGGAGTGTTACAGAATACTTACACATACACACATTGAAGTCAATGGACGCTCTTTTGGTTTACAGATACTACATTAGAATTTAAACAGTTTTAGTAAGATAATACGAATGTATGTTTTTATAACAAATTATCGACTAGACAATATGCAAATGCACTTTTAAATAATATATTATGCACCATTATAAACGAATTGCAAACACTATTTTTTCTACGCTCATGCTTTAATTTAAATAATAACTATTCATTTGAATGAATTTGTATCGAAATGAGTGTCATTAAAGTACAGATGACAAAATAAAATAGCTATTTACATTATAACTGCGATACGGTTAACTTTACAATGCGAGGTTCTATATTAAAGTATGACGGGAAGCGGAGTGCTTTAATAAAACCGAGCATTGTACAAATACCTAACGCACACATTATGTAGTTTTTGTCCGAAATAGGTAGGTACCTATTGTTTTGAATATCGTATTTTCTATGCAGTTAACTGAGATGCATTTGACATTTGCACTAAAATTTTCTTTTGTCAAGTAGCCTTGAAACAACTACTCTGACATGGCGCCAGTAAATGTCACATTTAAAACTTTGTTTTACTTATTTCAGACTATATTAAACAATAAATTGTGTGAAGTAGGGTTTTCAGGCTATTTTTTACGTTTTTAGTGAAAGGCATATTAAAGAAATAAAATTCGGTGCGTATTAACGAAATACTAATCGCAACTACCATAGACGTCAACGTCAACGTGTGATTGTTATATTTACAGGTAAGGAGGCCAAATAAGATTATTAGACCCCATATTAACAAATAAAAACCCACTCAATACGGTGATATTTATCAATCGAAGACACACATAATTATTAAAGTAGTAATGACATAAATACCATCGATTCCATGGAAAAATGCTTGTAAATTGGAACAAAAAATCTGACGTGGCCATCACACAACCTTCCGCCATATCTAGACTTTAAACAGAAATGTATACGTACAATCCGGTGTTCATTTAAAATATACAAATAAAAATCTAAAATATTCAAACACAGAAATTAGTATCACCTGAATCAAAAGATTCATTCACACGAAAACTCTTCTGTGTTGAAGCAATCCTCCGTTCAGTTACTATATTTAATAGCTTACTTATGACTTATATAGCGCTAGTATGCCAACTTGTCACCCGTCTCATCTGTCAATATTTTTTATGCAGAAACAAAAATCAACCGAACATGGATTACAAGATTTCAACGTTTTATTTGATAAATTTATTTTTTAAATTTTACTGCAGTTCTTTAATGCTACCAGATAAAGACAATTTTTTATAACGTAAATTGCAAATAACTTTTCCTCTTATTCTTATTACAAATAAATACTATATTTGTCCAAATTTATAGAAATTTTTGACACTTAATCTTTTCAATCTTCAAAAAGTATCACTTCCGGTGAAGATATTTGTACCAAAATCTAATGAGCTCTTCCTATTCGTATACAATTGTAAAATACCAAATATCAAAATTTTTGGATAATTCGTATTTGAGTTATGCAACATCCGGCATCGGCCCGGACCACACACATACACACACACGCACACACACACACACACACACACACACACACACACACACACACACACACACACACACACACACACACACACACACACACACACACACACACACACACACACACACACACATACACACACACACACATACATACAGACATCATCGGGAAACTATCAAAAATGAGTTGTAAGGAACCTAATTCGTGCTCATCCACTAAAAACTCACTACCCGATTTTTTGCATGATTCCAATACCTTCCTTTACAGGTAAGCGGAAGGTAAAAAGTATATATTTTTTATAAGTTAATTTGTAAATTTAGTTCATAAAGAAAGTACGTAATTTAATACGCCACGAGACCGAGTAATTTTAATGAACAAAAGAATTATTTCTCCAGAATCCGGATTATTTATAAACATATCAAATTGATATTTTATTTTTGTCTGATTTGAATGTTAGATTGCCGGATTGTATACTGTAAAGGTTTTTCCACATTTATGTTATTGAACATTTTCATCTCTCTATGGTCTGTAGGTACTTCAAAAAAGATTATTAGTTTCTAGAATATTCCTTCCTGTGGCCTGCAGCGTTCAACAACAAAATAGCATATTTCATTTCATATGATAAAATACATATAAAAGAGAGATTATATTTAAAGCAAAAACATAAAACGTGTTCTATTGAAAATGTATAACGTTTGAGCGGCTTTAAAGAATTAAAACGAAAATGTCCGTATTCAAGTCGAAAGAACTGAAGTAAATTATATTTGTCCATGTGTAGAAAACGTCTCAAAAGCTTCAAAAAGACATTTGAAATGAAAGAGCTTCTGCGAGTAAAAAGAATAACCTATATTTAGAAGTACGCTCGTAGACAAAAAACAAAAATAGAAATAATAGCAAATGACAGAAATACGACAAAATCCTGTCAAATACGTCGGTCCGGATAAAAGTTTGTCTTTTTGCAGGGCTTAGCGGAAGCACATCGTCTTTACATTCGGGTCCCATAATTGAATCCCGCCCCAGTTCCAACTGAATAAACAAAAATTCTAAAGACAACTCGCGAAGAAAAACCTCCAAGTCTCTAGAATTCGTTCATCGCGCGCTCGAAACGTAATACTCCCAATTATCCGAGCGCTCTTTTCGATTGTGTATGGAAACATAATACTTGTCGCCATGGCAACGCGTGACGCCATGACGCAGGCTCTGTTTTGCGGTGTTATTTAAACTTCCGGCAGATAATGATGGTGCGATGTCGCCCTGGGGCCCAAACGCGAACTTTCAGCACTCGCATCCATTACGACGTGGAAATGCGAATGCCTCCTCGATGACGGTGTCAGAGCCATCTGTATGCACTCTGCCGAGTTAACCGCGAATGGCTGAACCCTGAGCTTTCACGGTGCAGCTATGTGGAAGCTGTCACCAAAAGAAATCGTCATGAATTCGCGCGATTTTAGACCTTACAGAGCATTTGGATTCGTTTAAATTTTATGGAGGACGATTTGAGTGTCTGGGTGGAGGAGCGAATAAATATTGGAGTAAATAAATAAATAAACGCCGCAGACTCGCTATGACTTTTCACATATTTTTCGCATCGGTATGTGTAGTTCTTTTTATTTTTCAAAACTTTTGAGAAAAATAATGATTTCATACTAGATATTTAATAAAATATCGGTCGTACCTGTCTTAATGTTTCGTTTAACTGTCAAAGAGACGAACCAAAATTTAGTTTCTTGATTTATATAATATAGGTTACTTAATGCTAATGGCCACGTTACTAAAAATGTCATATTATGCTGTCATGGAGTAGAATATGTGCGCATTTCTTATGGAAGCCATCACTAAGTTTCTGTTGTAAATGCGTGCTCTTTTGACAGTGGCGTAGCTAGTGCTAGATGGGTCCTAAAAATTACAATAGTGATCCCTCCCCCTCTTGGTTGAGGATATTACCACTTCACTTTTTATGTCATATTAAAAAAAATTATAGGATCTATTTTCGCTCACGAATGTAATCCATTTGCATAGGAGGAGATAAAATAAAAGTCAGGTTTAAAATCTTAAATAATCCAGAAAGCCTTGTATCTTTATAGGCAGATATAGCGGTTCCTACGCACCTGTCTTTTGACATAGAACTTGCACAGTCATTTGACAAAGACTATGTAACTGGTTCCATTAGAAAATTTTATTTTATGACGCAACATGATATGGCCAAGGCTCACGAATCACAAAAAGGAGCAGTTGATGAGAACATTTTTAAATGTTAAATATTCCAATTTTTAAACTATGTGCATTCAAAACTGCATACATTTTATCTATAGATACGTATGCACCTAAATGTTCATTTTATAAAAGTCTCTTTACGTTTATGCTTATGCTTACGTCAATTGTGAATTCAGCCTTAAAGACTATGCTTAGTGCTTTTAGCATTATTGACTTCAGTGTTTAATTATATTGGTATTTAATTAATTAAATTTTTAGTTTTTTACCGTAAATACAAAATTTGTGTATTCGTTTTTATTTGTGTGAATGCCCGAAGTTTTTTCTATAGTTCCTGTATTTTACTAAAGTAAGAATCATACTATTGGTTAATCCAGATAATATTGGAAAATGATAAAGTCATTTCCGGTGGTAATCTTCCCCGTGGCCTCATTCGCGGTGCTAGTTCTCGCTTAATGTTTTCCGTTAATCCGAAATATATGCACTCACACTTGCTTATAAACTAGCATTATTCAGATTCGCGGCAAAGGTGCGGTACACCGTTCCACAGCTCATATAATGGTTTCCACCTGAATTAATATGGATATTTTCTCTCGTAAAATAAACAGAGAAAAGGCCAGAGTATTCGCAATTATTGCACGTACCTAAATTTTGCCGAAAGGGCAATCTGCTATTGACATTTATTCTTGTTTCAAATGTTAACATTTAACACTTTATTTAGATTGCTAAATGCGCGCTGGTATTATGATGATGGCGCGGAAACAGGAAACACGAAACTTTTCAGCGTAATATGAAAAACTCTAAAAAATGTATGCGTGTAAATTGAACGTATGCCTTTGGTTAAAAATTTAGTGTTAAATTTTACACTAAAAACTCGTTAAAACAACACTACATTTTACACTACGCATGTGGTAAAAGTACACTAAGAAATAGTGAAATATTTTATAGTATTTTGTAGTATAATTATAACGTACCTCGCATCCATGACATAAATAAAAAATTATGTAGGTACTAAAAAAATATAGAGGTAGAGGTACCTAATATTTATTATGATCATTATTGGGTAGATATATTTTATTTTATTATGATGGTAACTAATCTACAGGATTAACTTCCAATTACAGGACGGTAGTTGTTATTATAGTGGAATCCAACCACTCGGGCCTAGTGGTATTATTGTCGGTAAAAAGTAACCTACGTTAATTATGAAACCCTGGTCAAATGAGAAATGTTATCCTTAAAGGTTTTTTTATTAATAAAAAGCAAGCGAGAAACTGTCTTTAAAATTTTTAAATGCTGTTCATTCCGGGACACGAATTATTTCTATTTAAAATATATTAAACTAGTGATCTTAAATATATATTTTATAGAAATAATTAGTTTCCCCATATGCAAAGAATTTTTTGATTAGATACGCATAAAATTGAGTTTTTTACGAAAATAAGATTTTATTTCGGTATGTAATATATAATGCCCATTGCCCATGTCACACAGGCATGACACGAAGCACGGTGCTCGATGGAACAAATGAATAACGTACAGTGAGTCCTCAATATAATTATTGACACTTGGTGAATAATTGATGTCAAAATAGTAACAGTAAGTAATTAGATAATAAGAATATAACCCTTTAAGCTTTTGTCAATATATGAACTAATTATTGATTTAATTAACACAAAGAAATGATGAATTTTAATTCTCAGCTGTCAAAAATAATTTTCAAAAATCTTCAAAGTACGAAGTGAACATAGCAATATTCAAATTTTCGTATGACATTTTGCTATACCGGTGTGACACCCTTTTTACTGCTTTGAACGAAGAAAAATGCCACATCGAGCCGGTGTGACCTGGGCATAAGCTAACATTTTTAAAAAGTCTATTCGTCTGTCGAATTTTTACGTCCTGGCCTTTTTTAGTTTTAGTAGTAGGTATAATCTTCATAAATTTGTTGTGGCTATTTGACAAAAATTCTAAAATTTTCAATATAACCTCAAACAGACAAATATGTGTAATTCTAAAACTTGATTTTGAAATGAGAGAAAAATAATAGGCATTTCTTGATGTCAATTTTATTGAAGATTAAAACAAAAGTCCTGCCGCAATAGAATTAGTGAAAAATATCGGGTGTAGTAGAACAAACGACGTAATATAACTTAAGTGAATAACCATCAGAGTGATCAATGATCCTATCAGAACAAAACGGAAAACGAAGCTAATAGCGGGTCGCGAGCCATTTCCGGTTTAAATCCCGATAACGATATAAAACTCGGGACGTCGGGGCGCTGTTCTGTCTGCGAGTGTATTACCCTTCGCTCTTCGCTACCGCCACAGCCAAGTCGATATTATTGCGAGACGCTCAATCCGGATTCAAATCTCCCAAGAATTTCACCTGCAATGCATTTTAAAACGGCTGCCGTTGTGAACCGATTCTTCCAGACCGCCTACATCTACATGTGGTAGGGGAGGGGTGTCCTCGTGATCTCATGACCTTCTGACCTTGATACCGAATCAGGTTATGAAGATGGAGATGGTGAACGATAGGGAATTGTCTAATGCAAACAAGAAATTTAATACTTATGTATTCTGGTGATGGCTTTTGAGATATTTTTAAAAGATTTATGTGTGGAATTTGCAATGCTACTATTTTTTTTAAAATATAATTAATCTAACTTAAGGGCGTTCGGCCATGCTTTAAATACTTCGATTTTAAAGAAATTTCTATGATCTCAAATTTATTATAATTATTTTTTTATTAATTGCATCAAAATATTGAAAATTTTCAGGTTTTTTTAAGAACGTCAATATAAATGTTATTTCTTGATTATTATTGACGTTATAAAAAAATCTGCTGTGGCCAGTACACGACCTCTCGCCTGATGTCAACTGTACTGTCACTATCATAATAATTCAAATTTTGAGTAAAAACAAATTTCATATCATGGACAACAAGATACTGGTACTTAGTTGCACTTTATTTTATTGCTAAATACTACCAGATTCAGATTCAGCAAATTGATTTAAAATTAACTGTACTCATAGATAATTATATTATCTTTTATTTTTAATTGCAAAAATTGTCATAAATAAATAAATGTACCAATTTATTTAAGAAAAACTATATCAAGTTCCAAAAAGTAGGTACTACTTCCGGGTTTCGGATTTCTACTAAAATCTTATTCGGTGGTAAGATCCTTATTAAAACCTTAAATATGAAATTTGGTTATTAAAGGCTTGATACTTTTTAAGTTATCGTGGACGAAAAATCGTCACATAATTCATACGTCCATACGTCCATACATCCATACGCACACACACACACAGACATCATCGGGAAAATATTAAATTCGTATTCTAGAGACCCTGAAACGTGCTATCTACTAAAAACTCATACTCGAAAATTTTGAGCCATTACAATACCTCTCTTATAGAATATGAGGCGAGAGGTAAAAAACGTCGATTTTCACTTATAATATCACATGTGCATTCATTCTTTCCGGAACGTCTTAATTATAGTCCAGGGAATTTACTTAAAAAATGCCTCAAACTTCGAAAAAACTGCAACAAACATTTCTCGACGAAATCCAATACCTGCAGAAAAATATGCTTTGTAATATATCAAAAGTTTTCGGAAATCACTCATCTTTAGCTTATCATTACCTACAAAAAACATTTATGAAGTTATAGTGCACAAAATTCTTTATAAAAATGATGCATGGAATTTTTATGTCAATTAACCTGTTTTCGAAAAAATTATAAAAATGCGTTTAGGAAATTTTCCATTATTTAAATCAAGTGGTAATATTTTCTCTTAACACAAATGTCATATTTTAACAGATAAAAATATCGCCATCTAGTTTTCAGCATATGATTTCTATAACAATTTTCTATAAGGCCCATTATTTTTATAATTTTTGAGGCTCTAAATTAGAAACAAATTGGAAATTTTCTTAAAGTAAATATAGATAAAATTTAATAATTTTTATGTTTACTCAACTGTTACTGTTACTCTAGGTTAAAATAATATTACTTGTTGTCTTTTTGTTTTTGTGTTTCGTTTTTGTTCTTGTTACCATTCTCTCTCAATTTTAATTCAGGTATTGATATTGATAGAACTAACAGACTTAACAATTCTTCACCGTCTGCACTCCACTAAGTTTCGAAGGCAACTCACGTGAGTCGGTCCGTTCTCGAATTACTCACATAGTGACGTAACACTATCCTCCGCCTCTTTGCTCTGCTCCGCAATCGAGCTTCAACCTCTCAACCCTTTGGTCCTTTGAAGAACCCTAGCGCGCTATTGATGGACTTTATATTGCACACTGATGAGTTTTCAACTTTGAAATTGGAACAATCAGACGCGGAAACTTGGCACCGCACCGGAGAGTAGAGAATGCAGGGCTTGCATTGGTGAGAATTGTTGGAGACAGTGCTGTGCACAGGTATGTCAGATCTGGCCTGGAAGGACAACGGATTGTGGAAATGCCACGTGACACTTGGAGTAACTTTTAGCAACTCTGCATGTTATTATATTCGCGATTGATCTGGAGGAAAAATACTGAACATATTTGCAGCAAAAGTTTAGTCTTGGTCACATAGCTTATGTCATGTCATGTCTGTGTCATATGTCATTATGTTACAGAGGTCGTGTGTTAGAATCCCGGTCAGGTCAGGAAATTTTCACGTCCTGATTTGGATCGGTACCTACTCCCGTTACCATTCCAAGTTGGGATCTAATTAACTTGGCAACCTCTAGCTATCGGACACCGGCTAAAGTCTGTAACAAGGGCCTGCGCCGGGTTCACTGGCAACACACATGGTAGTAAAGTGTACGAGAAAGTGGCAAAAAATATATAAGGTAAATACTGTGTGTGTGCCATCAAGTCACCCTAGGGATATATAACCCAAATGAGGTTCAAATCCCGAAATCATAATACAATACATACAATACATGTCATTATGTTGAGTACATGGAAACCTTGGAGTATGTCATATAGATTATGCAGCAGCCTATTTGCAAAGAGATGTGTGATGGTGTATCTGTATTTGAAAATATATGATTTAAAATATTACAAATACTTAGTGGAAATTTGAATACCTAAATTGAATCGTCTAATACCTCTAGATATATTTTTATAACATTGTAGTTATAATGTTATTACTCTGCAAGTTTTGTAATGTGTTTGTTATACAATGCAAAGTTCCATTTAGTTTTATTTTGAATTGTGTTTTTACCTTTTAAAGCATTATATTAATGGATTTTTTACTGCATACACATTTTTTACAAAATGGAAATGTAGGTTAAAAGTTTATGAGCAAAAAGCCAGTATTTGTATGGGTTTATTTCTAAAATCAATAAATAAAAACTATAAATAATAAATAAAAAGTATAGTATAGGTACTAGAAACTTGGGCTAGATATAAAAATAATTATTTGGCAAGTGAAATATATTATATAATCTAATATTCGCTTTAATTTGAACATTAAAAACTATATAAAATAATTTACCATAACGAGCTCTGCAGCAACAAATTTCCATTGAAATCTGCGGGATGTTTTTGCGCGCGTTCAAAATTGCATTTTCCATCGTGATGTGGCAACCCCAATGTTTTCTTTTTCCAATTTTGATTTTCAGATTTGAAGCCATTATCAAACATTCCATCCGTGTGAATCAGCATTCATTGTTTATTTTTCAAAAAGAAAATAACTGATTGCAACAATATTTAGTAATGCAGTAAAATTGACGCTGTCAGAAGCATAAAAGGCTCCAAAATTACAGTGAAACAACTAAACAATTCATAACTGCGACCTCATTAAAATTAAATGGAATATTTGCAGTTGCTCTGACACTTCTACTGCGATTGGTAATTCGCAATTCGATGTCAACGCCATCAAATCGGATGGAAAGTTACAGACGGTTTGTAACTGTTTAACTACCGCAAACACCAGACTATTTCATTAAATTAAATTGACACGAACCACCTGATTTCATTTGCAGCTACTCTAATATTTAATCATATATTTCTATTTCAAGCTTAGCTCCAAATTTTACGTAATTACAAGATTTTTTCTTGACAAAACATCTTGTATAGTTGAAATTTTTTGCAGAGGAGTCATGTCATCAAAACTTTACAAAATGAAAAATAACTGTAGTAATGACCGAGTGATGTTAAACGAATAAAGTAAATACTACTTTTTGCATACTATAAGAATAGCGCATTTTCATTAAATTTACAATAATTTTAAAGTCGAACATAATGTTTTTAATGCATTTTTAATTTATTTAAAATAATTGTAGTTTGTTTTTTCACCACATATTGGCATTACTGAATTAAGAATTGTGTTTTGTGTTGTACGTTTACATAGCATTCATATTTTTTCTGTAACGCTATAGAGCTGTAACTGGAAATATATTAAATTTTACAATGATATTTAAATATTAATCGTCTAATAATTCAATTATATTGGTCGCAAAACTTAGCATCGCATGTAAATTCAATAATACAACACACATTACCTTTTTTTTGAAATTAAATTATTATCTAGTGACCAACATTGATGACGTGTCTCCTCTCCAAAAAAAATTTTGCTATACCTAAATAATAATTCAATTTGTAACTACAGTAATCATGGAAGAAAAGAAAATAGGTGGGTGTTAAGCCAAAATTAATATAAAATGTATTTGCCTAATCGACATTTTAGTCGGTTTATTTACATTAATAAATGTATCTGTGTAGTGTGGTTAACATGATATAATTAAATTAATGATGAAACATGTCATTCAATTTAAAATTTATTGGAATATTAATAATACATAATATTTTTATACCCAGGATTGACAGAAATTAAATATGAAATATATTTTCTCTGAATTATAATCTGTATAATAAAATTATTGCATGAATAATGCAATTGACCCATAAAAATGAATGTATTTTATTCTCTAGTGTACTAATTCATTAAATGTTAATTACATGGTCATGTGAATTTATCAATAAACATTAAAATTGAACTAGTAATATTACTAGGTAATATATAGTAAACAATTATTTCAAAATTGCGTAAATAATAATATGTATTTAATTTATTTGAACTAAAAATTAATTAATTAATCAGGATTTTATTCTAGTAGCTGCACTTCCTCGACTAGTGGTTCGTACTAAATTTAAACACCGCGGATTATTGTTGGGCACGTATTCTTTACTATCAAGTTTTTAAACCACTGCCATTTAAAAATTACTGCAAGAAAAAAAATGAAACTATCAGATTAAAACGTTACAATCATGTAATCCATGGTCGAGTCCGAGTGATATTAGTTTTTGTATAAAAAATAAACATGACAGGTGGCAATACTGACATCAGCATGTTGTCAAATATTGTAGTTATGCTCATAATTCAGTTTAGAAAATAAGGCAGGAGATTATGTGAGGGCTACTTCATATTTTTAATTTAAATAAGTTAATATTTGTATGTTCTTAAAACAAAATTAAACGCATAATTCCTGTACTTTTTATTTAAAACATATGGATTAATCTTCCGTAGGTACAAAAAATATATTATAGATTTTTATATTTTTCGCACAAAACCCGACCGGTTAAAGTGTCCTTTATAAAGCCCGCACCAAGATAATTCTCGGTGCCGGCGAGCGAAGATTCAGGTGCCCGGTAATTTAGTCAATCACGTTATACGGACAAAACCTGACCGAACGGAGTAAATTCAATTATCACAATGTAAGAAGTAATAATTTGTCTAGCTAGTGGCGGTCTCAATCGAGCATTTTAGAACTAATTTTTCGTGCAGATAAAACAAGGATAAAGATATGTTTTCTTAGTCTGAGATCGTAAGTTGAGCAGGGATGTACTGCTCTCTGAAATGAAAGCGTTTACGTATTAATAAAATGGATGATTTGCAGAAACAATTTTCATGTGCAAAATAAAATTTATTATTTTATTTAATAAATAGGTACTGCATTGTAAAATTAAATCTTCATCATACCACCAAGTAGTTACTACCGTAACATTTTATCAGTATGTTTTAGGCTTTGCTATTTTGCCTATTTATTATTTATTAATAGTTTAAACTTTTATTAAATCAAATATTGTTGATACAACAATATAACGCTACTTGTAAATTTAATTTTTATTGTTTTAAATATTTTGCTAATTTGCAAATTTAATATTAGTTTTATTCTATTTCATATTTCGTAGAAATCTATCCAAAACATTATATCAATTCCAAAATTTACATCGTCAAATGTAATTGATTGTAATAAAATTTACTAATTTCTAAAATAAATAAAATAAATCCATTTTTATTTAAAAATTAGTATCGGAGAATTAGGGGTAGGTATTAGGATTCAAGAAAAGTAGAAGGTATTTTTTTTTCATATAAAAACTAAAGATGAAGCAATTACATACCTTAGATCATAGCAATGTATAGCTAGATCTGTTAAAATCACCCGTAAATAAAGTATAAAATCATGATAAATCCAGCGTAATCCATAGTCAAGGAATTATAAGTCTAATTAAGCAAAATACTGACCTGCCATCTATTGATACAAGAAAAATCCATCAATAAATATTAATATAAATTATTGTAATTTTACAGAATTTTATCGAATAATATATTGTTCATTTCATATTTCAACATAATTTAACTTAAACAAATATGAAAATAAAATTGTTTACCAATATTTATTGATTAACAATTAAATATCTATGAATGATCTGACAATGTATTATTTGAGGTTAGTGATATTGAGTAATTGAATCATGTGGTGATAAATACTGAAAAAGTAAAAGAGACAAAAATAAGACCCAAGTGAAATAAAATAAGTGATCAATATTCAAAACGAATGCAGATACGTGTAGTAAAGGTACGTGCCGTAGAAATAAACAAATAAATTTGTTTTTTTATGTTTCTAAAGCTTAACCTGAAATAGATTAGATTAGATTAGATACAAACGCAAAATGTATTTGTCTAATGAAATGATGTATCAAAGCATAATTTGACATAATTTTCTTATTCTTTAGTTTTCCTGCAAATTTCGTTCGTATAATTTTCAGTAATTCAGTGTCAGTTTTATGGAAATGTTATTGCAGGTTAAGCTTCAAGAGACCAATTTGATTACATGCATTGGCTGAAGTTGATCCTTCATTTTTACTGGATGAAAGGCTTAAATGTTTTAATTGATGATTGATTGATATTTGATTATTCATAAAAAAATATTGACAGGAAACATTTATGACACTAGTATAGAATCAAATGTTGTAGGGATTGCTATAAAATATAGATGATAATAATTATTCTGTTCCTAGTATAATAAGTCATGAGATTATAATTATGCTCTACATGGACACATCATATTTTTATTTCCCCGACCTATGAATAGGGGGAAGCATTGTAATCGTGATTTTTCGACATGTCGAGATTTTGGTGAATCTTCACGATTTAGATTTTAGACCCTACATGAACAAAAAAAGTCAGTCTGTGGGTCTGTTTGTCTGTGGATCTGTCTGGATGCTAGATCACATAAAAACTCGTTGGAATTTTGGACTGAAAATTTATATTTAAGATCTTGAGCCAAAAAGACTTCAAGTTCGATAATGAGCTTTATTTAACCAGTGGTACAAACTGTATGAACTGAACTTTGTTTATTTTATTAAAATAATATCAATTTAAAGTTCTCGGGAAAATAATTCTAGTAGAAAAATAATAAAATAATAAAGTAGGTCTGTGAGTCTGTGATGTCAAAAAAGCTAGTACCCCCACTTTACCCAAAACAAATTTTTTTAGATCGATAATTTTGTACTAATTTTGGACATTTTTGAACCATAAAAATCAAATTTTGACCCATCGTCATTTCAAAGATTGGACAACTCGATATCAGAGCAATAAAGCTGGTACCCCCACTTTGACCAAAAAAATATCGAGTTGTTCAGTCTCTGAAATGACGATGGGTCAAAATTTGAATTTTATGGTTCAAAAATGTCCAAAATTAGTAAAAAAATATCGGCCTAAAAATGTTTTTTGATCAAAGTGGGGGTACCAGCTTTATTGCTCTGAATATCGAGTTGTCCAATCTCTGAAATGACGATGGGTCAAAATTTGATTTTTATGGTTCAAAAATGTCCAAAATTAGTACAAAATTATCGGCCTAAAAAAAATTGTTTTGGGTAAAGTGGGGGTACTAGCTTTTTTGACATGAGTCTGTGGGTCTTCTAGTCTGTCTGGATATTAGACATCTTAAAAACACGTTGGAATTTTGAACTGAAATTTTATATTTAAGATCTTGAGATGCAATTTTCAATAATTGTTTCTCCAAAAATTTCAAAAATAACATTTAAACCATGGCCAATAATTGTTTTCTCGCATGTTATTTAAATGAATTGCAAGTAATATAAGTAAATCACATATGACAAAATCACTACTCTTTATTCAACTTTAGATCATTCAAATACTTTTGTCGAGCAAAGCATTGTTACTGAATTGAATATAGGTACCTATTATTATTGAATTTTTTTTATTACCATTAGTTTATTTGTTTATAATGTAAGTATTTAAAAAGGTTTATCCTTAAATAAATATTATTATTATAATTATACCGTAGTTGTTATCTTTCGGGGAAAAAGAAAAATTCATTTAAATATCACTGAATGATGTATAAAATTGAAGCCTTTACGAAAGTCGAGGAAGTACTGTGATGGCTACAGCAGATTTTTTAATTATATAGTGCCATCGTTACTTTAACAGAGTGTTAAATATTCCTTTCTATTTAAATTTGAAACCAATATTTATTTACTGAAAAAAATTAACCAAACCCGAAATCTAATGGATCATTTTTGACAATAATCCAACTCCAATCAATTTAATCTTTCTTTTCATTTACTTTCCTGCAAATACAAATAAACCCCATAAGTATTATTCCAAACATCTTCTATTCATCGAAAAAAATTGTGGATAAAGAACTCTTTCATCTTCCAAAAAACCATCTGTTCGCCGGTGGATTTGCGCGGCCTTTGCCGACCTCGATCCCAATGCGATCTACAAATTAGCAAGAGACATCTAGACATCCATGACATGAAGAAGTAAGGGAAGCGAAGCAGGCGAGCTAATCCGCAAAAATTCCACTGCGTCACGATTCAGAACGCATCAATCAAATGAATTTCAGCCGATGACACGGCGAGAGATCGCAAGCTTTCCTGATGCCACACTCACACACACGCGTGCGAATGTAGGACTTGTGGATGTGGAGCATACATGGAGACACGTGGAATATCTGATGGTGTACCTTGTGGAAGGCAGGGCTGTAATGAGGAGGAATGAAATTAAAATATACTGGAAGTAGTAATGAACAGTGCTGTAATAATTTTTATCTTAATAAAGATAACAAAGGTTTTATTTATCTAGATAAGATAATAAATAAATGTTGAAGAAATAGATATTTAGATATTTATTAGATAAGCGTGGCGAGCTTGTATGTTGAATGTTTGCGCAGTTTGATGTCATTTAAATTCGATTAAAATTATAAATAAAAAATCTGACGTGGACACCACATGACTTCCTTGTACGCCTATCAAAATTGTTCATACTTTTCTTAATTACTAAAATGTAGAATTATATTATACAAATATATTAATATATAAGTACTACTTACTACTGCTACTATACTCACAAATATATTTTAGTCATTTTATTTAAACTGCAGAAGAAGATATAAACGATATTTTACTATTGTCACTGCTACTGTCACTGTCATGTCATAATCATTTAAATTTTACGTTGTAACAAATGTTAATCGATCTTGGACTACAAGATACCGAAATACTAAATTATAAGTATATACTTTAATTATTCTTAAATGATAGAAGATACAGAAAAATTTATAAAATACCGATTGTAGATAATAATCACATAATCTTTCATTTAAAATAAAAAAAATTGTCCAAAATTAATTATTTATCAAAATATTTTTAAAAAGTACTACTTCCGGTTTATAGATTGAAACAAAAAATAGGAGGTGCACAACTAGATGCTATAACAGTCCTCAATACAAAATTTCAGCTTTCTACGTCTAACCGTATTTGAGTTATGCGACATACATACGTCCGTACGTACATACGTACATACATACGTACGTACGTACAGACGTCACGACGAAACTAGTCATAATGGATTCAGAAAAGGTCAAAACGGATATTTCCATCAAAATCTGAAAACCGAAATTTTTCGGGATTACAATACTTCCTTATTACTCCGTACAAGGAAGTAAAAATGGTTATTAATTTACTAAAATTATCATCTAGATGATATTTGTAAAAGAGATAATTTATATTTTTTACCTAGATAAAATAATACATAAATAAGCAAAAAATTTCTATATAAAATAATTGACAAAACTATATTATCTGTACGATCTGTACGATTTGTCTAGATAAGTTACAACACTGGTAATGAATAAGGTACCTACCTTCCTATAGAGGAGATTGAGTATTCTGCATATTTTTGTGATTATTTTGTTGGTGTTAGACATAGACATTCAGACATTCTAATTATTGACTAAGGATATGTTTGAATCTGGTTGCGATTTAAATATCTACACAGTAGCACAGTGCACATTATAGAGACAGAAACCCTTCACTTATTTTTCTGCCACTTCGACTTTTTTTCTTCTATATTAAACAAGATGTTGTTGATAATTTACTTGTAAATATTATTGTACGATCCAAATTTAAATTGAGCAATTAAATAGATTGATATTCGATTGGTGGATTAGCATTTTACATGTTCATGATTGATTCAGTTTATTAATAATTGCTGGAAACAAAAGCCTTAAAAAAAGGAATATGGAGATCGATTCTAGTTCATATTTTTAATAACCTTGTACTGTGATTTGAATTTAAAGTTACCAATCACGAGCTGGAGACTGGACGCTATATTTTTCACTTAGGAACCAGAACCAAGATTTTCATATTCCTGAACTGAATTTTACACAACTCCAAGTCATTTGATATTTTAAACTTCATTTTAATATAAACTTAATGTTATTAACCATGAAATCATTGGTTACACCACAGAGCGAATTCCACCCTGCATATGTACCCGCTTACCATCCGTTGATGTGCATGTCCACGGTATGTACAGCCACTACGTTGCTTATCAATACTGTGACTCAATAACTAGTAACCCTTTTCAGTATTAATATAAACTTAATGTTATTAACCATTAAATCATTGGTTACACCACAGAGCGAATTCCACCCTGCATATGTACACGCTTTACCATCCGTTGATGTGCATGTCCACGGTGTGTACAGCCACCGTTGCTTATCAATATGTGACTCAATAACTAGTAACTCTTTTCAGTATTAATATAAACTTAAAGTTATTAACCATGAAATCATTGGTTACACCACAGAGCGAATTCCACCCTGCATATGTACCCGCTTACCATCTGTTGATGTGCATGTCCACGGTGTGTACAGCCACTACGTTGCTTATCAATACTGTGACTCAATAACTAGTAACTCTTTTCAGTATTAATATAAACTTAAAGTTATTAACCATGAAATCATTGGTTACACCACAGAGCGAATTCCACCCTGCATATGTACCCGCTTACCATCTGTTGATGTGCATGTCCACGGTGTGTACAGCCACTACGTTGCTTATCAATACTGTGACTCAATAACTAGTAACTCTTTTCAGTATTAATATAAACTTAAAGTTATTAACCATGAAATCATTGGTTACACCACAGAGCGAATTCCACCCTGCATATGTACCCGCTTACCATCCGTTGATGTGCATGTCCACGGTATGTACAGCCACTACGTTGCTTATCAATACTGTGACTCAATAACTAGTAACCCTTTTCAGTATTAATATAAACTTAATGTTATTAACCATTAAATCATTGGTTACACCACAGAGCGAATTCCACCCTGCATATGTACACGCTTTACCATCCGTTGATGTGCATGTCCACGGTGTGTACAGCCACCGTTGCTTATCAATATGTGACTCAATAACTAGTAACTCTTTTCAGTATTAATATAAACTTAAAGTTATTAACCATGAAATCATTGGTTACACCACAGAGCGAATTCCACCCTGCATATGTACCCGCTTACCATCTGTTGATGTGCATGTCCACGGTGTGTACAGCCACTACGTTGCTTATCAATACTGTGACTCAATAACTAGTAACTCTTTTCAGTATTAATATAAACTTAAAGTTATTAACCATGAAATCATTGGTTACACCACAGAGCGAATTCCACCCTGCATATGTACCCGCTTACCATCTGTTGATGTGCATGTCCACGGTGTGTACAGCCACTACGTTGCTTATCAATACTGTGACTCAATAACTAGTAACTCTTTTCAGTATTAATATAAACTTAAAGTTATTAACCATGAAATCATTGGTTACACCACAGAGCGAATTCCACCCTGCATATGTACCCGCTTACCATCCGTTGATGTGCATGTCCACGGTGTGTACAGCCACTATGTTGCTTATCAATACTGTGACTCAATAACTAGTAACCCTTTTCAGTATTAATATAAACTTAATAGAAATTAAACTCGTATCCAAAAGTTTTATTTAAGTAATTAAATCGTCGGATGATGGATAAGGGAATAAATAAAACAATCCACTTCTAATAGCAAACGTTTCGAATCATATTGACTCTTCGTCAGTGCTCTGGAGCAACATCTATATTAAATTTAACAAATTTAGAACAGAAGAACATTCCTGCTTCAAAGTTAGTTATACAGGTTGGTGGAGGTGAAATGCGAACATAGGGAAATATATGACAATGGAGTTATCATGCTAGGCATCTTGATATACGTGGAATAAGTACTGTCAATGTCAAAGGTGTCATATTATTGAAATTTTTATTTTCATTAAAATATTTTCTTCGCATAATAATGTATGTGTACGAGCAGAACGAGAAAGTTTACATACACTTTTAGATTTTATTATTATTTCTGTTATTGATTACTCTTTTTGCCACACAAATTCACATTACTTCGTTTTGACACTACTACAAAATATATCAAGATACCTGGCATGAAAGTTCGATTGTCATATGTATGTTCCCTATGTTCGCATTTCACCTCCACCAACCTGTATAAACTTAATGTTATTAACCATGAAATCATTGGTTACACCACAGAGCGAATTCCACCCTGCATATGTACACGCTTACCATCCGTTGATGTACATGTCCATGGTGTGTACAGCCACCGTTGCTTATCAATACTGTGACTCAATAACTAGTAACCCTTTTCAGTCCAGGACACCCGCGCACATCAATCATGTACCGACAAGGAAAAATACCCTGTCGTTAGGGGTGTCACCCCCTCGGCCCCCGCACCTACGCCACTGACGGTATCTGCAGACGCTCACGTGTGGCCGCATATTTAGGTCAGACGAGGGAATTATTCATTTTGTCAGATATGTGTTGAATGCCTTTGAAAAATAAAAATTTCATCCCCTAGTGGAAATGTAACACGCCTTGGATGCGATGCGCAAATAGGGGAAAGTTTCAAGAGTTTAAATGAAACAGAAATGATAGACGAATGTTATGGAATATGCAATATTGCAATGTCGTACAATTGAGGATAACCGGAATTTGTTTACTGCTATCTGGAAATCTTGTATACTTGGTGCGGGGGTGTTAAATATTGAGATGATTGAGAAACAATTGCATTGCGGGCAATTTTAACTTCATTTAAATTAAAATTTTATGTGTGTATATGTTAAAAAGTTGGTTAAAAGGCAGTTCATTAGTACACTTCAATAGTATGATAAAGTAATTAAATAATAAAAAATGGCCAGTTCTTTTAAAAACATTCAGTCTAGTATATTGTCCTTCTTATATCTAAATCTAAATTGACCAATGCGTGAGATGCTAAAGTTAAGAAAACATTAAGAAAAAGGCAAAATTATAATTTTGTGTGGTCTTTCAATAAATTATTATACACTGCAAAAATTTTGGTAATATTTCACCAAATTTGAATATTTACAAATTAAGTTGTTTATTTTAAAACTGAATATAAATACCACCTCATTTAGTGAGTTTTTTGCTATGCACATTATATTCAATTTTTTTGTATAAATTTTAAATTCTACTCGTACTTACCAAATTTTTTGGTGAAGCATAGTATTAAGCCCTGTTCGCACGGCGATCTTTGGAGATTCTAACGGAGATTCAGAATCCTGGAAAAGAAGATTTTTTCTTTCTAGTGATAATAATTATAAATTCTTCTTTTCCAAGACTCATTGAAGATTCAATTTAGCGACACCGCAATTTAACAAATAATTCTCACTAGAAAGAAAAAACTTCTTCTTTTCCAGGATTCTGAATCTCCGTAGAATCTCCAAAGATCGACGTGTGAACAGGGCTTTAAGGAATGAATTTATCATTTCAATTATTACAAATAATAATATATTGTTAAAAAAGAGGATGCATGCTGCATGACCTCTGATAAAAATTTATTTAAATTACCTTTATTAAATTGTTATTAAAGCAGTTTTAAAAATTAAATGCATATTTATTATTGAAAATATAAATAATATTTCCAATAATTTTGCGAAATTTGTACCTACTGTAATACCGAGTGTAATACTAATTAAAATTTTGTGGAAAGGTTGGCTGCTTCATTTTAATATCTGCTAATGACTAATAATTATCATTTAGATTACCATATTTAATTAATATTGCAGTTTTATTTATTATCCAATTTTAGTTTTTCCAATTTATATTACAAATTACAAGTTAATCAATACATATGGACAAATGATAGAATAATTTGCAGTTTAGTGCATCTGCCTGTAAATAATAATAATTTCGAATTCATAAATGAAATATTTTAGTGCAATATTTTTTGTTCCTAGTAATAACTCATTTATGAAAATGCGAATTCTGTCACCAAAAAATATGGTGCATATTTTTAGATTTTTATTTTGTAATTAAATCATCAAGAATAATAGTGAAATAAATAAATTTGCTTAATTTAACAAACATACATCATTTTATAAAAACCGCATAGCAAACACACTGTCAACACAAAAAATGTGCATGGAATTATTGAAACCGTTTTTTCTCTACAAAATGCAGATAATATACTTCATTCAATTACCTAAAATCGCCACTTTTAGATAGGTAATCAAGTACCTATCAAATTAATCTAATATAACAAATTAGTAAATAATATTAAATTCCAGAACATTTGCAGAAAATAGACAACGAACAAACGGTAGCGTCTATAGTGAGGATATTTGTTATTTATATTTTCTCTGAAAACAGCTACAGACAAGGTAAAGGTAATGATCAAAATAATCCTGACATTAAAAATATTTTAAACTTTCTACGTCTAACCGTATTTGATTTATGCGGAAAATACCAAAAAATAACTAGAGTAAAGTGCCCTTTTGGTACGGACGATCGCAACTAAAAATATGAGGTGATCAACTAAATGCAATATGATTCTCAAATACAAAATTTCAACTTTCTACGACATACCGTTACGTACGTACGTCCGGCCGTACGTATGTGTCAACAGACGTCACGATGAAACTAGTCATAATGGATCCAGGAAAAGTCAACGGATATTTCCGTCAAAATCTGAGAACCGAAATTTTTCGCAATTACAATACTTCCTTTTAACTCCGTACAAGCAAGTAAAATAGTATATTGTAATACTAGTGTAGAAAGGGCTTCATTGAAAAACTAGTATGACAGTTTTGGAGCACGAGCGTTAGTCAGTTCTCCTATTATACGAGTTTTTCAATGACCCTTTTCGCAAATTCAAAATTAATAAAAAGAATTGGAAATAAAATATTTTCAAATTTAAGAAAAACAAATCAGGTAGACTTGCTTTCAGAGTTGAAAACAATAATAATATCTAAAAACTGACAGATCAATTTTGTAATTTTGCATTTATGGTGTGATTTATGAATAAAATAATGACATTTCATGCAGAATGTTGTAATGATATTGAAAGTGAGTTTATTTGTACCCCTTCAGACATTTTACGGCAATTGGGAAACTTTTGTCTCTAAAGTCAAAAATATCCTGAAAGCTTTGACCTTCCAGTAACTGCATAATTTCTAGTTCAGCAAAATGATTTATGTCTCAAATTAAGTGAAAATCATCCATTTGAACATTTATTACAGAGATTAGAACAAATAAAGTGTTTTAGATATATAATGTACTATTGAAAAATTCGCACTCAATGAACAAAATGAGCCTTGAAATTATTTTCACCACTCAATGTTTCAAAAGCCTACTTTCCCCATAAATTTTAATATCTGAAAACATGTGAATTCGCACTTTCGTAGAAAAACTTGTTTACATTTCTTTATTTTAATATTTTAAATTGTTTGAAGGATTTTCAGATGATGGATACAAAAATTATAGATGAAATTACTCGTTGATGCAAAAGTTAAGGCTTACTCGTATGATAGTGTAGAACATTGTTTCTCTGCATACCATCTAAATTGCCAAAAATAATCTGTAATAACCGTTACATTTACATTTTTTAAATTTTATTTATCAATTTTTTTCATACATACTGATCCACTGGCCAATGTACTCGTAGACACAAAGACAAATCTTTTGAGGCTCAAAACCTAGTCACTGAAATTTCCATTACCCATACCAATCACCCTTCATTAATAATTCTGAGCAGAGTATACCAGCCACAATGCAACTCTCGGCCATGCACAAACCGCGACCTGCAGCTGCTGCTGATGGTGGTGCGCGTGTAAAATACACGTGGCCCGGGCGAGGGCGCGCATTTTAGCAAATATCATCTATAATACATGCACGGCCGGTATGGCCGCTGCCGCTGCACACGTGCTCGAGGTGCAATAAATCCACGCGTGACACCTTGCACAGCGCATAAATTCACTGGGACGCGGTTTTGAACGCGCAGATGGGTTGAGGTGGAAAAGGCGGGTGGATATTGGCGGGTGATGGTGATGAAGTATATTTAAAAAATATATGGTACCTATTGCTGTACAATCTATTAATCGTTAAATTCCGGATGGAAATTATGGACCCCACCGATGGTTTCTTTGTTGTCATTTGTGTAATATGCAAAAATGAGAATCCTGCTTTCTTATATGTGTCAGTTAACATCATAAGCTTATGTACAATTTGTAACAAGCAGTAGATTCCAATTATTATTAATAATTTTTTAGTGAAACTTTTATTTGAGTTATTTTTTGTTACCTAACAATCTTTGCGCTATCTGAGCATTAAAATATTCTTCAATTCAATTAGAAACACAAATAACTTAAATAATTATAAATTACAGTTAACTGTGGTGATATGACACTCTTTCAGTATGTTCTTGAAGATATTGAAAGTGATATATTTCATAATCAAATAAAGTTGGTTTATTAGTACAGCGTTCATAGGTTAAGCCATGGCTAATTAATTAATTCCATGGCTATAATTACAAATGAGCAATATTTATAAAAATTTAAACACGTATATTTTGGTTAATAAACCTTTCAAATAAACACAGACCATATAATTTCTCATTAGAATTGCTCGGCTAAACTGAATAAAAATTTACTTTCTTATCTCCGCCATTTATTGGCCAAACTGTTATTTAAAAAAAAAAATCATGGTAACTTTTTTGGTCAGAACTCCGTGCACTTTACTTTAGCTGTCGTGATTTTTTTCTTATTTTCCGAGATATAGCCGGAAAAGTCTGAAAAATTTTTAGACCCGAATTTTCTCGGAATTTTCACTGCTCTTACTAAAATAGTACCCCTATGCCAAATTTCATCCACTTCCAAATTTTTTTACAGATTTAGTGAATATTTTACTGTGGGCCCTGGACTATTATGTATCATTTCATGAAATTCCTAAGCGGAGTCCACTATGAGACAACTTCCCACATAAAAGAGTTTGTGTTATTAGTACTATAAAATGAAATTAAGTAATACCTTCGGCAACTAATTACTAAGGAACGTAAGTACCTTCTCCCAAATTTGCAAACACATGTGCTAACTTATTAAAAGTTATTGATACCCATTGCTACTTAGGGATCCAGACAAAGCACCTCGCAAGACGTATGAGGTGTCAATGTTCCTGTGATCCATTCTCATTAGCTCGGTTTCCTGCTTACATGTATGCAAACACACGTAGATAACATTAACAATAATAAACTGATTAACAAATGGTTCTTGCACAACCATAACACATAAAGCCACTCGGCAGAGCCGTGAGCTAACATTGTCGTGTTCATTAGGACAAATGTCAGTGTCACAATCCTGTAGCCTGTGTCCTGGCACTTTACTCGACCACTGGCGTCCGTCACTGACGGGGGCGGGTATAAACAAGCATTAGTTGGGTGTGAGCCAACCATGAATTTCACAGAGATGTGACATGGATCACATTCAACGAAATTATATTTTTATGCCCTGTTCACACGAGGAAAGTTTTCACTAAAAAGTTTCTTGAAGGTAAAACAAGTGTTAGGAGCTGTCATAAAAAATACTGTCAATACCGTTCCTCATCATCACTAGCTTTAATATATTTTTTTCACGACATGCGGAGAAAACACAATTTTCTTCTCGCGAAATAGTGAGAAAAGTAGGTTTTCCCTCTCTAGAGGAAAGTAAGCAGTGTTACCACCAGTGTTATTCTACGATGAAATATTTTAAAAATTGTAAGTAAATTTATTATTTTATTGAAAATTCTGATTTTATAGTGATACACTGTAAACTATTATTTTACAATTATTATGTTTTATACTTTCTTTTTCTACTATTTCACGATTTTACAACTTAAATTTAATTTGGCATATTGGCTGCATTTCGTTGTTTTCAAACGTCATTCGGACATGTGGCAGTTGTAATCTAACTTCTAGTTATGTGTCTACATTTACAATGTTTGTGAATATGTCGTGAAAAAAATGTTGTGTCTAACACGAGAGGAAAGCTCTTTTTTTCACTCTTGCTCGATTGCCTCACTCACTTCGCTTGTGACACAAACTTCGAGCTCGAGTGGGAAAAAGAACGCTTTCCTCTCTAGTTGGACAAATAACTATTAAAGAACTTGTTTCCCTGTATGACCGGTATAGACAGTTTTTCTATGACAGCTCCTAGCACTTGTTTCACTTTGAAGAAACTTTTTAGTAAAAATTTTTCTCGTGTGAACAGACGCGAAATGAACAATATTGTATAACGTTTATTATTGAGATATAATATAATGTGGGTTGGATAGATATTGATATGATTCATGGTTTGATACGAGAGTGAATGATTCCGAAGAGAAATAATTATAAATTTAGAAGAAATAAAAAGTATTGTATTTCCTACAGCTTTGTTTATTGTTGGGATACAATAGGTGAGGGTAAAATACCAGTTTGTTTTCGTTTTTCTGGACGTCCGGTGAGTAAATGTATTTATATGATTGATAGTTTGTTGCGAATACAAATGATTCCAAGTGGTTAGAATAAAGAAGTTGTATGAAAAATTAATGAATGTGAACTAGGCAGGATAGAGGATAGGATTGATAGCTGGTTGAATAGATGCATATTTATTTTGCCCAGTTCGTAGTACAAGTATTATTTTGGAAATTTATTTATTTATGTAGGTATATTATATTTCCGATCGAGCACTAAAAGATTTGTATGAAAGGGCCAAACTGAGTTTATATAACAAATTGAATTTAACATAAGTACCTAAGTATCTAATCCGCATTGCTGCAAATTTTGTAATCACACACATAGATACTTTGGATACTAAATAAAAATAAATAATGCGTGGACTGAAAAAGTTAGTTAGAGTAAATAATTAATAATTCAGTTTCTATGAAGTAACAATCGAAATTTAAATACTTTGGTTGAACTAATAAAAATGCTTTGCATATATGTAACATAGTTCTTGATCAAGATACAAGAATGCAGGGTAATAGTCCATTTCGATGGAGCTACAGAAATGTAAACGAATGAAGAATGTCAAACGGTAAAATGCACGGGTGATTTTATTACGCTAGGCAAACGCATCGATGAACGATTTCAAAACCTGTACTATTTGATCGCTGGATTTTGTACTATCGACACCGTACCGTAAAGGTATTTCTCATTAAAAGGATAATTGTTAAACTGCGTTTGACATTTTAATTTTGTTTCATTTGCTTCATTCTTCATATTATATTAAATTTTGATGGAGTATTTCAAATAGCTGTTGATTACAACGATTTAATTAAAATAATTCTGTCAGGATATTAATAACAAACGATAAATAAATCGGATATTTTTGCCTTCATTAATTTATTTACCAAGCAAAACTTAAAACAATAGACAATAAAAGTTTTAGTCCTTTTAATAATTTCTATGATCCTATGCAAAACCCATAATTCTGTGCGGTAAACCATTCACATATAATTCAACACAATCACAATAATTATTTTTGTTTGCAGTTTCGATCATTTTATGCAATTTCCATAGTTTCTTGGCATTTATACAATAGAGTACTTTACCATAGTAGCAAATTAGCAATCCAGTCAATTTATTGAAAGGAGACCTCAAAAATGAGTTATTGCCATGAAAAAAGTTTTCAAAAAGTTAATAGTTCTTTAAATATTTGAGATTTTACGTATGGATACATAATAATGCGTTTCACGTGTATTCTTACTTACAGTAATAAAGAAACTACCAAATTGTATTTTATATTTTGTAACATTTTTAGAAACAGTTGATTTTACATGAGTACAATTTAATTCCAGCCCCATGGTTTGAGAAAATTTTCAGCTATACATCTACGTCACACAAACTTTAAAAATTAATTACAGCTTTATTAAGAACAATTAAGGCTTATCAGTACTCTCCTACTCTCAATCTAACATGAAGTTTCAATAAAGAACTTTTTAAAAAAATGATAAACTACCCTATATTATGTGCAATTACTTTTTCTATACCTAAATAATTCTTAATTTTAACTTTCATAATGTTATTGATTACCTATTTTTTGAAATTTATCCTATGTTTCATTTTGAATGACATTGCTTTACCTTCTCTAAGAATTAAAATTAGATATTGTTATGGAAGCTCTAGGTTTAGTAATAACATCTTGATTGCTTTTTGAAAAATATTGTTCCCAAGTTAAGGGTGGAATTACTGCCGATAGTAATATATGCATTAAAATCTGCTCCTTCTCACCGCAAGCTAAATTCATGTCTTCCAAGTTATGGAAATAGTTGAGTAATTAAATCAAAGAGATTAACTAGAGAATGCAACTTGTATTGAATGAAATTCGGGCAAACTTCAGGCCTGTTTTAGGCCTAAGTTAGTTGGGAAGTAAGATTATCAAGTTCCCAAACAATGCCGAAAATTGTGCGAACTATATACCTTCAATTAATATTCGTCTCATTTGCAATTTACACAATCTAGAACAAGGATATCTGCGGTGTTAATTTCTAGCTTGCAGTCGGCCAGCAAAATAATTTATCAAGCCAGCGTAGAAACAAAACAGAATAAATGTTTGGTGAACTATTCGATTGTGATGTTAAACTCTGCATCTGTTCAGCGACAAAAAATTAAACAAAACGCGCGCTGCTGTTTACCACAGCGTCCTCGATCTAATATCGAAAGAAAATTTTGAATTATTAATGAGATAGTTACATTTACCAGTGAACAGCAAAAAATGAATCTAATTTTCATGCACATGTCATTATTCAAATTGAATTCCGTAATGAATATGCAGATAAGTACAACAAAAAGAGTTTGCAAATATGGGAAACAAGTTTTATATTCTTTTATCTGTTGTGAATGGAGCTGTGCAAACAAATTTCAAAGAGATTTGTAATTAAAATCATTGAAACGTGCAGAGGACTTTTATATTTCAATCTCCTATTTGCATGCTGTATGCTCGGTGTTGAATATTATCATAAGCGAGAAATAATTTTTTCAAATTTAACGCTGAACGTTCACAACTTTGATAAATGGTTTAAAAACTAAAAATGCATAAACAGCAAATAGCTACGATTGCAAAAGTTATCGGTTATCGATATTTCAGTTTGTAAGTAAACTGTTGCTGCGGAGTCAGTAAGAAAACATCATCTTTGACTTTGACAACAATTAATATTTTGTTTTGTATTTAAAACTTTATTGTATTATTACTTAAAGTACTTTAAAATGTACTTCGAAAATAAAGTACAAGTACTTTACCAAGTACTTGGACAGCTGCAAGTAAAATTAATATATTGAAGTATTAAGTACCCAGCAAAAGAACTTTACACAGTACTGAAAGCTGAAAGTACAAAATCTGACGTGGACACCACATGACTTCCTTGTACGCCTATTAAACTGTTCATACTTTTCTTAATAACTAAAATGTAGAATTATATTATACAAATATATTAATATATAAGTACTACTACTACTGCTACTATACTCACAAATATATTTTAGTCATTTTATTTAAACTGCAGAAGAAGATATAAACGATATTTTACTATTGTCACTGCCACTGTCACGTCATAATCATTTAAATTTTACGTAGTAACAAATGTTACTCGATCATGGACTACAAGATACCGAAATACTAAATTATAAATATATACTTTAATTATTCTTAAATGATACCAGATACAAAAATATTTATAAAATACCGATTGTAGGTAATAATCACATAATCTTTCATTTAAAATAAAAAAAATTGTCTTAAATTAAATATTTATCGAAATATTTTAAAAAAGTACTACTTCCGGTTTGTAGATTGAAACCAAAAATAGGAGGTGCACAACTAGATGCTATAACAGTCCTAAATACAAAATTTCAACTTTCTACGTCTAACCGTTTTTGAGTTATGCGACATACATACGTCCGTACGTACGTACAGACGTCACGACGAAACTAGTCATAATGGATTCAGAAAAGGTCAAAACGGATATTTCCGTAAAAATCTGAGAACCGAAATTTTTCGCGATTACAATACTTCCTTTTTACTGCGTACAAGGAAGTAAAAATTAATATCATGAAGTATCAAGTACTAAGTAGTAAGTACATTACTTCAAAATGTCCCTATCTATAAAATGTTTTAAATATCATGTAAAAAATATGTTCTAATGTCTAATGTCTAGATTGCATATTTCTGAGCAACTCATAAAGTACTTGAAGTACAAACATATTTAAAGTATAAAGTAAACTGTTGAAGAAGTGCAAGTACCAAATTTAATACAATACTTGCAAAATCAGTCATTAAAGTAATTTTACTTGAAGTAATGCCCAGCTCTGACTACAACATTATTATGTTAAAAATTTGGGTTGTACGTAAATTATTATACTATGGTTATTTTTTGATACAGGTTCAAATCTAGAGGATCCAGAGCTAAGAAAATATTCCAGATGGCATCCTTCGATTAATGTAAGTCACACAAATTTCTTGCAATTCTTTCAAAATTATGTGTAAGTGTAAATCATTAGTATTTATCATGTATTTTACGGATTTTAATAAATTCGTATAAATAATGAACGTTTGCGATTACTCCATCTTCACGGGTGAAAGCGTTTAGCGAAAGGGGTATAGCCACAACCACAAATGATGGCAGTGAAAATAATGACCCATTATGGAATTCCTGTTTACAAATTCTAATTACGACATGTCGGATTCTTGGCGGGATCTGAATTCCTCGCATCTTCTGCGCCTTTGTGTGTTTTCTTGAGACGAGTACGAGCCCCTGTTGTATACCCCCACCCCTGCGCCGCTGGGCTACATACGATGCTGGTCTAATTGCATGGGAGTTCGTTCTAAACCACCAGATGTAACGACTTTGTCTGATTACATAAATTGTTAATCGTTATTGTGCCCCAAGAATGCTTTTATTGTATTAAACCACTAGGGAGATCGGCCACCACTGTACTCAGTACCCACCCTTGTCAGAGCCGAACATGAAGAGCAAATTACAAAAAATATAATTTTAGTAAAGTACATTAAATGTTTACGCCATGCCCTTGAAATAAAAGGTAATTGGTTTTTACCTCTCGCCTCATATTCTATAAGGGAGGTATTGTGATGGGTCTAAATTTTCGAGGGCGAATTTTTTGGCAGATAAGCACTTTTTAGGATCTCTAGGATACGAATTACACATTTTTGAGATGATGTCGGTGTGTGTGTTCGTGCGTTCGTTCGTTCGTTTGTATGTTACAATTTTTTAAGAAACGATAATTCAAAAAATAACACATTTAAATACAAAATTTTATAAGAATTGGAATAATCGACTGGTGAATAATTATATTGAAGGATGAGAATATTCGGGAATGTAGTCTGTATGTTCTTATTTCACTAAAAAACCGATGTTTCGACACACCCTTGTGTCTTCATCAGGGTGAATTTTATATCTAAGGTTTAATTACGATTTTCAATAGAACAATTATTGTATTTTGGTACCAATTCATAAACCGAAAGTAAGATTTTTCATATAGAGCAATATGATTTTTCTTAAATTATCTCGATAAATAAAGCATTTATGACAATATATGTTTTATTAAATATAACAGAATTTTTTTTAAAGAATTTATAAACTATAGGATAATTTAAATCCACTTTTTTGAAATTCCAGTATCGTGTTGTCCAATTAGGCGAGAGGTCGTGTGCTGGCCACAGCAGATTTTTATGATTTATTTCTTTATTACTAACTACGCAAGTTAATACGAGTATTCTTAATAAATTGCTTCATAATGCCACGGCTCTAGAATGAAGTACCTACCTACATTAAATATTGCATAGAATATCAACATTCTGTAAATTGCACAGTAGGTACTTAACGATTATTATTCACTTACAGAATTTATTAAATTCGTTGTAGCAGACAAATATTGAACTTTTTATAAGCCGCTCAGTGGCTCAGTAATTAACAAATAAACTTATTTTAAAGAACAGAAACTTAAATTACCCAATTCTATGTTATCTTCCATAAATATTTTCTTCTAAATCGGTAGATGAAAAGCAATTTGAAATGATTGTTTTTTCATAAACTGAAAATTAAATTATTATGTTGATTAATAAACTTATCTATAATACAACAAAAATGTGTTAAACAAAAATGTTCTTACCACAATGAACGAACTGGTGTTTAGAGTATTACATTATTTAATGAAATTATAACCTTACCCTTTGATGAAATCACTTTTAATAGTAATGTTACTTTTAGTTTGGGTAAAAAATTACACTTTTAACATAGAAAATTGAAATACTTTTTCAAAAGGGTAATGCTAAATGTTCATATTTTGAACAGTATACGAGTACTAAGTAATCCAAGTAAAGATAAAAATGAAGGAAAGTAGGAATGAAATATAGTCCTTTTCTTCACGTTTTATTTATTTAAAGGAGTTTTTTCAATTCTACATTATTCCTTTGTTTTAATTTTATTGACAGTTGATTTTAATATTTTAAGTTGAATTGACAACAATTTTTAGCTTTATAAATATCGAGGTATTTTATTTTAAATGTGGCCTAACATAAATAGGTAGGTACCTATTTTGTCATTTAAAATTTAATAGTCAGAAATGTTTCTTTCTCCATTTATTTTGATAAGTTCTTATATTAGTAATCCGCTAAACTCCTGGACCCTTTATTATCAAGTCAACCCTAGCCACCCTTATCCTATGACTTATACTCCGTCTCATCTCCCTTGCGATACTCATACCTTCAATCCAGACTCCCGGGGTTATGATAAGTGTTATTGTAGCAGGTCAGGGTGGGTCATGAATTAGTTGGAAATCTTAGGAGGCGAGGCGAAGTGATTGTGGTCTGCCCTTGATTGGAAGGGCGATTGTTACGCACGCCACCCGGTCCTTCCGCCCTTGACTAGGTATGCTATTCAATAACACCCCAACAAGCTACCATATGAAATATTTACACATAATAGCGAGAGGGAAATGGGAATGTGGAATGAGAGGAATTGGTCTTGTTATCGGTTTGTTGGGCAGTTGAGTAGAATCTGTAATGAAAAATTCTATTAATAAATATGACATGATAAATGTAAAGTGACTAATTGAGCGAAAATATTGTTTCATAGACTTAGTTGTTCAAAATAAGTACATTTAAAATTTTGTTATCATTAGGTTTTGGTATCGTTTTCTGGGATAGGGACGTAACTAGGATTTTTTTTGGTGATGCAAAGTGGGCCACACTTTTTATCGAGCTTTTTATAGTAAAATTTTGATTTGAAAAATTCATGAGTGTGCCTCCTGAAATGAATTTCGGAGAAAAACAGTACTCAGTTAAGAATATGATCATCAAATAGGTATGTTTGTAAGCATAGAAGAAGATTGCACGAGCACTCTGACTGACAAGTTAATACATTTACCAGCAATAAATGTATCTCTATCCGCTATTAATATTCATAAATTTTTCTTTTACCTCAATTAAGTATAAATCTATATCTCCTCCCTAGTATTTTGTGAGGCATTACCTATTAAATATTTTATATCCTAGGTATCTCTTGCGTAAACGAATGTAAAAATGTTGTAAAATTTTTCGGTGGGCTACTGGGTGGACCAAGACTTTGCAGTGTAGGCCCTGGCCCACCTTTAGTTACGTCCCTGTTCTGGGATCAGAAATAAAACTGTTCGTTTAAATAAGTACCTACCTTATTGCTACATTCCGTAGATATTCTAACGAACTTAATGATCTTATTTAGGCGTAGGTACCTATGTGAACATTTATTAATTCTTGGAATAAAAGTTACCCATTTATAAAGGTATATTTACTAAAATAGACCATTTTTTTAGTTAGTCATAATCCATTACCATTATCTACTGCAGTAACTATATTTTATTTTTTTATTCATTCATTCATTCTTTTCATTGCCTTTCAAAAATCGACAACCAAATCTTTAGACACATTCAGACAAAATTAAAAAATTTGATCGAAAAAGAAAGAAATAAAAAATAGCTTATCTTTCTTAAAATATATCAGTTCGAATTACATTATAGATTTTTGCAACACCTACTAATTTAGACTTTTGTTCCACAGTTATATTTTGATATTGCCATGTTTATTTTTATTCCTATTATAAATTTATATACCGGGTGTTTTTTTGAAAACTTTCCACCTAAATATCTCGGGAACCGCGGTACGGATCGAAAATCGGCGAAATACGGGTTTGATGAATTTGAGGGGGAAGAAAACCCGTGTAATTAGTTTTCTGCCCAAAGTGGGCATACTGCCCATATTGGGGTCAACTTTATTTTTTTTTAACGGGAACCCTACTTTTTTATTTTGGCAACGTGTTCTACGCGAAAAAAGAAGAAACTTTTGTACGAATTGTTTTTTCCCCCACCCCAATATTTCGAGTTATCAGCGCGGGAAAGTGAAAAAATTTCAATTTAAATTTTTTTGACCCGGGTCAAGGTAAATGTCATCCTGGGGTCAACTTCATTTTTTTGAATGGGAACCCAATTTTTTATTATTGCATCGTGTTCTACGTGTAAAAAAACAATCTTTTGTAGATATTATTATTATTATTATATTATTATGTTATTTTAAGATATTAAGCTGGAAAGTTTTCAAAAAAACACATTTCAAAATTCAAATTTTTTCACTTTCCCGCATTGATAACTCGAAATATTGGGGTGGGGAAAAAAATACGTTTTCTACAAAAGTTTCTTATTTTTTGCGTAGAACACGTTGCCCAAATAAAAAAGTGGGGTTCCCATTTTAAAAAATCAAGTTGACTCCACTATGGGCAGTATGCCCACTCTGGGCAGAAAACTAATTACATGGTTTTTCTTCCCCCTCAAATTCATCGAACCCGTAATTCGCCGATTTTCGATCCGTGCCGCGGTTCCCGAGATATTTAGGTGGAAAGTTTTCAAAAAAACACCCTGTATAAATACCTATAATAAAATAATTATAAATATGTACTGTCGACCTTTTTCTGATATACCTACATTAGTTTGAAATTTGTTTGTAAATCTTAAGTAATAATTATTGTAGCTTCCAGCAATTTTTTACTTCTGTCATGGATGCTTTTAATCTTTGGCATGCAAATTACTATTTTGAACTGTTAACTTTATTTTGCAATTTACAAAATAGGTACTCATGGTTTACGATTGACTAATCATATTATGGGAAAAACTATCACAACAGCACTGTCTTCTTAACAAAAAGTATAGAAATTTGAATAAGCAATAACTTTTATAAACATTTATTCTACGACATCAAATATTATTCCTTTACTTTCCTCTTGCATCTCCCAACAATATTTGCGTAAAATTTTCTCTCCACTCACCCTTTATTTGAAAATTATGGCAGCAAACCCCCATTAAACGTACGCACTCGACACGCTGGTCGCATGCATTAACATTGACATGGTGGCACGCACCGCAGCTGATCAAAATTCCATTTCCGACATCACTTCCAACAATAAACGACACTTATCGTCAATGTAGCGTGTCAAAACCAACAATGAGCCAGCAATCAACATCTCATTGGCGCGCAGAACGGAAGGAAGTAGAACTAGGACCTCTTTCGATGAGTAGTGAGTCACCAACGAGGGTCATCTTCTCTCTTTCCTATCTATGGCACTGATAACTAAGATGCGCTTGGCTCTCCCCCTTTTGATTGGTTGATTTATTGGCGCCCTGAGAATAGTTAGGGTGGATAGTGTTGTGTATGCGTGATGCGTTCCAGGGAAAGTTTGGTTTTCGGTTGAAATATCTTTGTTCCAAGAGAGTAATTCTTGTTTATGGGAACTATAAATTATTTTATTTAATTCGAGTGGGTTTTGGCGAGTTTACATTAAGAAATATTAGGGTTTTTATACGTGTAAATAATTTAATGATAAAGTTTTGGAGACACAAAAGTTTGTAATGCAACTATTGTGTTAGGGAATTTTTAAGTAGACATTAATAATGCATTCACCGCAGAGAAGACAGCATTATATTACCTGCAGAAGTGCAGCATCTTTGGAGCCGAAATTTATGTAGTGTATTAGAAGTCGATATTGAAAAAGTCATCAAAATACTTTTTCGACAGATATAATAATTTTCTTGACTTCATGCCTCTAAAATTTTATTTCTGAATTTTCATAATCAGAATGCATTCTACCACATCCTACGCAAAAAATTCAAAAATTGTAATTGGTTTAATTTGAAACCAATTAGAAATGAATGAAAATTGTGCAGGAAAAAGTACCTATTTAAACTTGATATCAATCGTCCATAGAATGTTTAAAAATATAATATTCTTGTACTTTAAGGGATATTACGTTAGTCTAATCTAGTCACATCCTGAAGTACAATAAAAAATTACATAGTCAACACAAACATTTCAGAGAATTACATGAGATACAAACCTAATTGGGATATTATTACCAATTTATTAACATTCGGATGTTAAATGGATCATGTTGCTAAGGGCGAACATTAGCAATCTCTACAATATTAATAGGATGTTAATGGGCAAATATAGCATGTAACATAGCGGGATGTTCACATTCTTGAAATGTTCTCAGGATTATATTTTGTCAAGTGGATAACTTTGCATTTAAATTCCCATATTTTTAATTGTAGAAAATCCTAACAAATTCTGCTTAAACTATACATTTGAGGAGTTCACAGTTCGTAATTTGGTGAAATGTGTGAAGCTTTGCTTAGCAATGGCAATTGTATACTTGCGTTCGAACTGAAATTTGGTGCACTCGAATTTCATTTCGTGGAAAAGTATCCAAATCCCAAATTTCTCTAGTAAATTTAAGGTTCGTTCTATTAATTGATAAATATATATTTATTTCATCGTTCAAACATGGAAATTTGGCTATTATATCTATAAAATTTTGTTTTGTTTTCATTTTTCTTTATCACGTTTTCATCAACAAAAACAAACTGACACTGACAAGATAAACCGCCAATACACAAATTTCGAACTGGGAACAGCCAAATTAATTTCTTCAAATTTCAGTGATACGAATAACACCAAATTTCGAACTGTGAACGCGGCTTTATGGAATTCTCCCTCCAAATTAAATTTAACCTCAATGATATTTAGATTTCCATTATTCCAATATTTTTCATTATATAAAAACATAATTTATAGACAGCCGAATATGTTTAGAAAACAGAACACAAAGTTTCCAAAACACTATTAGGCGCATTCTCCTGTATATTAAGGCGGCCCACTTCCAATCAACAATCATCTCAGGGTTTGTAGGTGTACAGGAAGAAGTAGCAAGTAAGCCAACCTACAAGAAAGTGTTCCCCCACTTCTAAAAGAACATGCCCATTTTGTCTTGTATAGGCTGAGACAAAAATATTACAACCGACAACCGGCGTTTTTTTAGACACATTAAATTTTCTTTTACATATGAGTGTACCTACTACGTCTCATGGAGGTGGAGTTCAGGAGTCTCTGTCGTTTTTTAATAATAATTGTACAAACTTTGTAATAATTTGGTACAAAATTCATCACACTATGCTTCTCTAAAGACAGTTTTCCAAAAAATTGTGTCAAATCTATGTTATATCCGTAATAAAAATGACATTTTTAATGAACTAAATAAAAAATGCTGCAAAAAATGAAAAATCTGCATAGAGAAAACTTTTATTTATCGATTGTTATATTCGTTTTCATGAAAATCTTTCATTTAGAGCTGATTTTAATAGAAATAGTAAGCAATTTTCGGTGTTCAGAGTACTAGCAGTGAACCGCCTAAGTTCAACCTCAATAGACGAACCAACAATGATCGCGCTCCCATTCGCACGCGTAACATCCGCACTATAATCTCACGTAGGCTCCGAGGCTCCGTTAATGCCGGTTGCTTAAAGCGGTTGTAAACACAGCTTCTGAACACGAAACTAATTATACACTTGATTAATTTACCTTGCACATCTACAATTACATTACATATACACGCTGTCGGCGCTAAGGTGTTGCACATTGATGCAGATGCTCTGGAGGATTTTCTTATGCAGCTTGTAGTTGATACTACGTAGTACGGAGTACTACACAACAAGATTTGCTAAGGGAGCACCGAGAACTGGAGCAGTGATTCGAGAGATGAAAGCCTCGAAGGTTTGGTTATGTCATTGTTAATAAGAGGTTATTTGATTATGCATGTAAGTTGTATGACATAATCTGCATTTTTAAGTGTAATGTAGTTTAAGGTATGGATATATGTTATGATAAATACTTTAATGGAAGAAAATCTCAACTTTATTTACGGGTAACCGTTCAACATGATTATTTATTTCAATTGAGCTGGTTGCTACAGGTTATAGGGCACATTACAGATAATGCAAAAGACTTATAGTAGGATTCTGTGAAAATCTGTAGTTGCTACAGATCTATAAAACTGTAAATATAAAACAAAATCGCAATTAAATTTATAAGCATATGAACATTTTTATATTTGTCAACAAATATTGATGTTATTTTGTTCAATATTTAAAGACTTACAAATTTGTAAAACTTGCAGATTTGCACAGAATTCCACCATTAGAGATTTATGTGCTTTAAAGACACAAACGATCATGGCAACGACTGCTATCGCCCCCTGTACTCTAGTGGCGTCTACGTAGTCACTGAGTACTCTGCGTATGTGGTGACCAAAAACAGCATGTTTTTAACGTTTATTCATTTTCGTAATTTTGATTTCATGTAGAGAATTACAATAATTTATTAGATTTATATTTTATTTGTTACATTAAGTTTCTTGTTTATGAAATCACATTGTTTATTTGAAAAAATTGCGCAGTTCTTATTCATTTCATCTCAAATGTTTGATTTTGGTCTGGAGCAAAAATTTGTTCAAGTTAAAATCTACCCCGTTCAAAAGTATAAAGGATTTATTTTCAAATTGTTTATTATATTCAGGATAAGGACTTACTTACTTACTTCGAAAATAATTATAGACCATATCCAAAAGCTGCGTAAAAAATATCACGCGTAAAACTAAAGAAATTCAGCAATTTTGACAAACACCAGAAAAAATATTCATTGTTAAACATAAAGAAAGAGACATTGAAGAGCGGCTAATTAAAGTGTTTCCAATTAAATTGAAATATAGCATAAAAATAAGCAACTCGTACCAAGCTATCTACTAGAATATAGATATAATACTAAATATAACTTAAATTTGATTCTTCAAAAGTTTACACAGACTGCTTTAGACTTTCAGACGTTCTGAATTAAAAAGACGTATTGTTGTAGCCTTAAGCCTTATTTAAAGATAATGAGGAATTTCTTTAAATGACGGTAAATCAAAAAACAAACTTAAAAACTACTCAGCAAGCTATGCTGAAAGGGTAAAGATCTAAATGTTAGTATACGAGATATGCTAAAATATTTTTGTTGAGATAACTTCAAAAAGCAGTGACCACAATATGTCAAGTTCAACATGCAAAAGTTCTTAATTTATTATGTTTATTATTTTAAGTACAACCAGGTGATATATAAGTAGCTTTTTAAAATTTTCATTCTAGTGACATAATCTGTAGTTTAATAAAATGAACAGATTCAAATATGCAATTTGGCAATAAAATCTGATTTCTACACCATTTTAAATATGAAATAATACGTGATTCATGTTTATGGCAGTACGCGAACTTTAGTAATTTACGTTTTGGTTTTAGTAGGGTCAAATCTCCAGATGACTCAATCCTCCTATACATCACAATCCCATAATCTTCAATCCATCCCTTTTATAGCCAAGGGCGGTAATATTATCACATTATTTTCCCTTATCTGCTCTTATCACTCCTGCCATGAATCTCGACTTAAGTTCATCTCATAAGACATCCCGCAATTAACCCTACAAACATATGCCACTCGCTATTTCAATCTTGCTTGAAACCACTCGAGCATTAAAACTGTAATGTGCTGTTTGTAAGTGGTAATGTGCAATGTGTGGTCCGCACGCAGTAAGCGTAGAAACCGAAAGAGCGCCATAAAGCCATTTAATCCGGGAAAGACCACGCAGCTATCTTAAATAAAGTTACATTCATAATCACAGTCGCTGTTGGATGTGTGGATGTTTGGATGTTCAGTTGTTGGGATATCACGCATCGTTCGCTGCCCGCAAACATCAAGTGGAAAAGGATACTCTCCAATTTGTACCCTGCTGACTTTGACTGAGAAATTTATATTTTGATTTGACTGGCCACAAAAAAGCAAAAGAGGAAATATGCTTAAATATATACTTATCGTAATTTCGACTTATGAACCTATTTGATACGAAAAGCATCTTTATGCTAAGATATACTGTTTAAATAATGTAGTCAAGCCAACTTTATAGAACAAAATATATATTTAAGGAGCTCCTCTACCTTTTTTTCGAATTCCTAAAATACTCTCGATATTACTTTTTTTTCTATTTCACTCTCTTCCCCACTACGGCTGGCCGAAATCAGCCCGAAACTCGCACTTTGTCGCATCCTAGCTATGCAATGTCATTTTGAAGTTGAAAAATACTGTAAACATGGCTTAGTATTCCCATAATAACTTCTGTATTTTATAAAGAAATTTAGTAAAACAAAAATTATTCGAAAAAGGAAGGTATTAGCTGCAGGCTTCTTGCTTTTTAAATTTTTCTTTCCACTTATAATGACCGACAAAACATATCAAATCGTATTAAATAATGACAAGAAACGTCATTTTAAAATATTTTGTACTTTAAATTCCTAGGCCAAAGACATAAAATAAAAAAACTAGAGGCATTCAGACATCCTTTGTTAATACACTCATGTAAAAGCACCATATATTTCAATTATAACTAAAGTAAACGTGGGTGGCGTACACCTCTGTAACGTTGTAAAATTTTGGGGTAGATCGATAGAGATCATAGTAGTCTAGCAATGTCAAGCCGATGGGTAGTATCTATGTTTAAATGCCAACTTGAAGAAGCTTGGAAATGGACTTTTAGTACCTGATTGGTAAATTTTTACTTGAGGGTTCAAGGATAAAAATATGAAAAACGTGGTGTTATGTATGCTCGTAAGCTGGAAAGCCAATGAGACCCAATGACATGTAATTTGACTGTTCAACAGTATGACGCTTCTTTCACATTTGTGTTAAAAAATTAATACACACTTGACATGAATCGTCCATGGGATGTTTAAAAATATCTTATTCTTGTACTTTCAGCGATATTAGGTAAGCCTATCCTAGCCACATCCAAAGTACGATTAAAAATTACATACTCAATACAAACATCTCAGAGAATTACATGGGATGCATAATTGGGATATTATTACCAAATTACTAACATTGGGATGTTACATAGATAATGTTACTCAGGGCGGACATTAGCAATCGCTAGGATATTATTAGGATGTTAATGGGCGAATATAGCAAGTATCAAGCCGGGATGTTCACATTCTTGAAATGTTCTGGGGATTTTATATTGTCAAGAGGGTACATGATTTAGAACTAAGGTAAAATAATAAGAGTGTATTATATTATGATAATCAAAATGAATAAATTTCGATAAAACACATCTTACAAGGGCTGTAATTCCATATTGAACTCAACCTTCATATTTTTTATTAATCAAAATAATCTCCTCAATACGCTTTTAAATTTTTGCATACAAATCCTAGTTCGAGGACGTTTTATCCCGGGTCGAAGTAATCTTCACCTCTCTGTTAGAGTGCGTGGAACAGATGTGTAATGTTTATAGTACGGTAGCTCTAGCTCATAGTGGCCAGGACTACTCCTGCTCTTGGCATTGTTGTCCAGGGTGCGATAAGAACTTGCATACTCCCACGTCGTCCGCATTACGACGTTCATGCTCCGAGGATTAAACTTGTAACATTTTACTGCCGCGGCCGGCCTAGTGCCTGTGACTGCTGCAGAGACGGGAGATCCGCTAAGTTGTAAACTTGCTGATGTGGAAATTCGAGTGAATATAGCGCACTTTCAACTACTTAGTGGCTACCGCGAAGAGGAGAGAGTACTTTGCCAGCTATACCGCATGCTCCATCAGGACCACACAACCCAAAGAATATTCACGATAGTTAAATATATGTAGAGAAGGATGGCTTTCACCAATTTTTCATTTATTAAGAGACATGTTAAGTATTCGACATCATTTGTTTATGCAAAGATCTTACCTGGAAGCATTACATTATGTATGTAATGAAAACTTCTTGACTGGATGATGAGATAGGAAGGAAAAATAAACTGGGATAGAAACCGGTTGGTTGGAGTTGAAATAAATCCTTCAAATCTTGTGACTGACTTCCAGTAATTTATTTTTCCTTCCTTATTACATTATATTACATTACATTATACAGGTGGCTAATGACTATTAGTAATAACTAAAATCGTAAAAAATCAGCAGGATTGTTTTGTACATCGATATAAATTAACTCTTATCTTATACTAATAAGGACGATTTTTTTTTCTTAACTGGTGTATGAATTCATATTTTTATACCCACCACGAAATTTGACGCATCCTAGAACTTTTTTATTCCTTATAACTAGTGCGGATTTGCATAATATTGTATTATTGTGCATATTTTTTAATAAATGTTTGCATTTCAAGCAGAAATAGATCAAAATATGGTTTTCAATTCTTGCACATTTTAGCATAGTAGGTATATCAATATTTTTTACATGTTTTAAATTTTTTTACTTATTGTTTATTATAAATGCTTCTAACTGCATATTTTATACCTTTTAAGTAAACCAAATTTTTAATTTTTTAAATTTGAAATATGGTATAAAATTTATATTCGGGATATATACTTATTTAATATTCGCGCAAATTTTATACCATGGTGAGTGTTAAGAGAGAAATTATATTATTTATGTAGGTACACAAGTCGTTTTCCAAAAGTTATACGTTGTTTTATGATACTCTTGTGCAAGTTGACAAAATGTTGTTTATTTTGTTTATTTATATAATGCAGGTTGCATGCATATTTCAATCAGATTTCTCAGCATATAATCCGCACTCTACTCATAACTTATTTATAATAATTATTTTATTAATTTATGTTAAAAGCCATAATTTATCATGGATCAAATTATTAAAAATTTCTTTTAAAAATAATAAATCTCCTTTCCACTTCTATTTAATGCTTTTTATCTTATAAAAATTGTCATCCATTTGTCAATATTTGTGCTAAATAATAATAAAAAACAGTTTTGAGATAAACGTGTTTCCAATTTCACGTTTTATTTAGCAATCACCTGTTCACACTAACGAACTTAGCGTGTAGTAGTAAGCAGCACATTCACAAACATAAATCTAAAAAATACAATTCCAGCTCTGATTTGCGGTAAAAAACTCCCCGTTAAAAAAACTGTAAATAACTTTCCATGGCCCAACAATACATTCAACTTTTTATCAAATTACCATTGTAATAAAAATCACGCATAGTTTGCAACAAACTCGCCAGTGGTCAGCACAGCGCAGATAACAATTTCCAAAATTAGCAGGCGGTGGAAATCAGCGCGCGTCGATTTTTTCAGCGTGTGTTGGCGCCAGATAGCGAATGTGAAATGAACATATGTAAAACAACGGCGCGGCGTGTAGCTTGTATGCTGCTGTCACATCATTTTCCATTGTTTGTGCATATGGCAGCGACCCTCAACAATGGCCACGGCAGATACGATTATCGCGGATGTTGACATGATCGCGGACGATGTTTTATTGAACAAATACAATGCGGACGCCTCTATCACCGTTGCGCTTTGAACACGTGTTATAGTAATTTCCCTAACGATCCTATGCATCGACATCTTCTGGAATGGGCGCATGGATTTTCGATCAATTTATTTTGCTAATGTGGTTGGTAGCACTGACAATGAGGCTTAATTAGTTGAAGGGTTATGGCTGTACATTTCGCGTTTGGCATCCGATTCTCAATAATGTGGCCTATAAATTATTGTAGATTATAGATAGACACATGCAAAATTTCGGGTATATCAATAGCTGAAATAAAAAATTATGATCCCAATATTTTCATGTAATTATAATCTTACGTAAAAATTCTGGAAATACTAACTATCAGTTCTGTAAACTTTTCTATTTGCCATCAAACATTTTATGCACTAAAGGCATTGGGATCATGTGAAGCGGGATCAGGCTTAGTCCTGAACTGCATTCATGAGCTAAATGCATTAGGAGCCAGGAACAAAGTAAAACTAATATGGGTACCCGGGCATTCGGAAATAGAAGGAAACCGGAGAGCTGACCTTCTAGCGAAAGAAGGAACAAAACTGCCCTACATAGGACCAGAACCAGCTTGTGGAGTCTCATTCGAAACGACCAAGAAGGAGATCAAAACATTGCTTTGGCAATAGCACAAAGTCCACTGGAAAGATTCACCAGGTCAGAGACATGCTAAGGTCTTACTGGATGAACCTTCCAGAAAAAGGACGGAAAACTTACTGACAATGAGTAAGAATAACACAAGGTTATTAACAGGACTTATAACGGGACACTGTGAACTAAATAAGCACATGCATACACTAGGACTCACCGAAGAACCAATATGCAGAGGCTGTGGAGAAGAGGATGAAACACCCCTCCAGCTGATATGTCACTGTGAAGCTTTTGTGAACAGCAGACACAGGCTCCTGGGAGCCAAAAAACTACAATTAGAGGCTACAAAAAGAATTAAATTGAAGGAAATCCTGGACTTCATCAAAGAAACGGGACTCCTCAACGAGGATTAACTTCAGAGGGTACAATAGGCCTCAAGGCCGCAGTACAGGGACGCAAGACCACCTCTTGTACAATAATAAATAAAAATACCCGTGTATTCTATATTTAGTATTTATTTATTTATTTGTTTATTTATTTATTACCTTCAGTTGACACCTTTTATGTTTAGTCCTCAGAAATACCTATTACGATCAATTGTCAAATCCCCACGCATTGGATATACTACATTTTTCAAACGTAGCTTCTCTCGCATTTTAAAAATTGAATCAACATTTTTACCTCTTGCCACTCATATCGTAAGAGAGGTATTGTAATCATGCTAAAATTTCGATAGTGAGTTTTCAATGGATAAGCACGTTTTGAGGTCCCTAGAACACGATTTTGATAATTTCACGATGATGTCTGTGTGTGTGTGTGTCTGTGTGTGTGTCAGGATGGATGTTGGAGGTACGATAACTCAAATACCACTGAATAAAAAAATTTGAAATTTTGTATACAATATTCTGACACCCTAGATTAGATCTGATTAGATTTTGGTGTTGATCGTGCAACCGGAAGTGGTAGTTTCTTGAAGATCTGAAGAGTTTTTCTGGAATATTCTCAAAATTTATGAATTAATAGGAATTTTTTTAAAAACATTGTATACTAAATGTTACTGTCTACAATATGTATTCAAAACGTTGTTTCTATCTAGCACCATTTTCCAATTACAAGAAGTTAAAAATTCTACAAATTTGTTACAATTTTGATTTATCTGCCTGCCTATGGAAACAAAAAATAAAATATTTGAGTGTTAATGTCATATGAATTTTTGACTTTTTGGAAAATTGAAATAGAAAATATGAAATGTCATTTAGTATTTATAAGGTCATAATAAACTTTAATAATATTATAAAAACTACAATTCCCGAATTCCCTTCTAGTACAATGGTATATTTGTGAGTAAGTACTTTCATACACACTTAGTAAAATAGTAGAGTATATGGCGAGAGGTCATGTGTTGGCCACATCGGATTTTTCTTTTTAAAGTCCATTTTAATATAACGTTCTGCAGTTATAAAGAGGTTATAAAGAGGTCTTGTGCTGGCCATATCAGATTTTTTAATAGGTCACGGGTATTTTGTTCCTGGATGAACAAATAAAGCACAAGAAATATACATTTCACTTTCACTTTCAAGAATAACTTTTAATTAATTTCTGAGATTACTTGCCGTTATATTTTATATTATGCTATTAATATAGAATATGGTAATTAATAAGTAATACTTTTCATACTATTAAATATTTAAATTATTTTCCATTATTTTCCACTTACCAAGTGCAGGATAATAATTATATCGTGTTAAATTTTCATTTCAACAATATGTTATTTTATGATTATTATTTACATATTCTCTACTACGAGTATTATTTTATTATGTTTTGAATTCCTAACTTGTATTTTGTTATAAAATTAATTTTGAAATTACTCATGTAATATGCGTGTTTTATTAATATACTAGATATTATATTGTAATTTATAAATTTTAATACAACAAAAACATGTTTACTTCTCCAGTGTGATATTAAATATGAGCGTAAATATGACACAACTACATGATAAAACTTTATTTTAAACATTGAGTTGAAAATGTTTCATAACGATTTATTATCTGAAAAATACATTAACAAAAAAGGTTCAGGTCCTAATTGATAATTTAAATATCAATGAAAAAAAGTTGTAAGCACAAACACAGATTAAAGACCATTTTCCTCAAATTTCTTTTGATTCAGAGCCGAAATGTATAATTCCAAAACTGTAGCAATAAAAATATTGTACGTTCTTCCGAAACAATAACCATTATTTTGGAAAACAACAACAAAATATTAAAAAATGTGTATGAATTCGGGATTCACAGTCAATTTCTCGTGTGGGTCAGTCTGAAAACTCTCCGAACTTAAATGAGAAATTCTTCCGGGTTTAGTGTGTCGTTTTGTGTGTTTTATGGTCCATGATTAATTCAGCAGCCATTATACTTTGTCCAACAACGCGAGCTTCCGTCAAAGGCAAGGAAGAAGTTCGCTAGGTAATATTAATAAATGTCGTAGTTTTTTTATTGACTCGAATGCAATCAGCCTTTGTTTATCTTATCACGTAAAAATTTCTACGTTGATTTTGGGTTTATATGCTGTAAAACGACCCCAAAGTGTCATTAATATTTGATAAGATGTTGCAATATCCGCATAGCATCAATAATGGATTGTAATGCCTGTTTCATGACCAGTCGTTTCGGGTTTCGGTTTTATTTGCTTATTGATGGAGATAATGTTAATTGAAATGGATTTTTTATTTGGAAGCATGATGATTTAATTAGTTAATTAATTTTGCGGTCATATATGCGGGGTAGTAATAAACAATATTGTGCTGTAATCATATTATGATAACAGTTTAATGATACATTAATTTAACAATTAAGGATGGATTAAAATTTAAATGAGGTAATTCAAAATTCATTTCTTTTTCATGTAGTAATCAATCATGACGTTTAGGGTTTAGATAATGTTTAGTAGCTATTTTTAAATTCCGCCATACCTGTAAAGGAAGGTAATGGAATCATGCTAAAAATCGGGTAGTAAGTTTTTAGTGGATGAGCACAAATTAGGGTCCTTACAACTAATTTTTGATAATTTCACGATGATGTATGTATGTGCGTATGTATGTGGTCAAGGACTTTTGGAGGTCGGATAACTCAAATACGAATTAACCAAAAATTTTGATATTTGGTATTTTACATTTGTATACCAATTGGAAGAGATGCTAAGATTTTGGTACAAATACCTTGACCGGAAGTGATAATTCTTAAATTAAAGTATTATTTATAATTTAGAGTATGAAACTTCAGTATCTATCTTGTTTTCCATGAACCATGATTGTTTAAAAATTACTACGAAAATTTTAATTGATAATGACAGTGTCAGAGTGACAGTACCAATCACATCATTTATATCTTCTTCTACAATTCTACAGTTGACTAAATGACTAGAATATATTTGTATAGTAGTAAAAAGAGTAGGGTATGGTGGGATGTTTTGTGCTGCCCACATCAGATTTTTTTAAATAATAGAGTAAACATGTCTCTATTAAGCTCCTGTCTTATTTTTTCAAATTTAATTCAATTACAGGTACTGTAAAAAATTGTTTTATTCAAATTGATTGTTGCTCCTTATCGCTCGTAGCAAAATTTTAAAAATATACGACAGTAGCTTAATAGAGTTACGTTTTATCTTTCATTGCAAATAAAAACTGGGTAAATAACGTTAAGTATACGTGGAAATAATGGAATTTTGTAAATTATAAGATTGTGATTTTCCAATTCATATTAAATACCCAATTAATAATCTAATGTGCTTTAAAAAGATAAAATTTAATAGAACTAACGACGTTGTGCAAATATATGAAATTTAAGTTCTTGTCAAGATTATTTAACAATGTAATTCGAGCGCATTTAACCATTAGTTTCCGTCGTAAAGGTTGCACAATTTAAAATACATCTATCTCTGAAAATGCTAATAAGCGCCATGCAACTTCAACCTCAACTCGGTGTTTGAAAAAGCTCAGTTGACTCCGCTCATTGTGCACGTGTTCCGGATCTTATTCTCCATCGGCTCAAGTCGATGATTTTCGGTGGGTCAAGGCCTCGAATCAACTGCTACCTCGGAGGAATACAAATGCCGTCAGCGCGCGCTCGCTATTGAGCCATTCGTATGAATGGCGGGGACCTGCGGTTTCCAATAAAATCTCATCGCCGCTTCAAAAATTGTGGATCAAAGGTTAAAGTAGCGTCTATTATGATGAGAGCCGTGCCTCCGTGCGGTGTAAATAGCCACCCGAAGAGCGAACACACTGCCAAAATGCGCATTCGCGGAATTTATTCCGGTGATTTTTTTTAAGTATCGGGAAGTGGAAGGTAACGACAGTTGGTGTGGGTAATGTTGATGGCTTTTGACGTCACTTGACACTTGGAAACGTTTGTCTTAATTATCTTTGTGCCATTTGAAAATGTATCAAATGATTATGATGAGGATATTAATGATAATGACACTAGCAAAGCCGTAAATGGGACAGTTTTTTTTAATCACACAGAAAGGAAAGATCGCAAAATTTCCAATGCATGGTACTTCTACATTTTACGAAACTTTAAGTGAAGTAGTATAGGTAATTTTCGTGTGGTTTATCTTAACTTATATTTCTGTTATTTAATCATGAAAATCTATTTTAGTAATTATGATTTTTGTTATTACCGTAATGAAAAATTTCTTGCCAGAACGATTATACGGACAGGAAAATTTACTGGAATTTAGTCAGTTTTAAAAAATTATTTCAACCGAACATTGGTGCATGATCATAACGTGTATCTTACTATAATGTTTTAACAATCTGATCAGAAATATAATTGTTATATTTAATAGAACAGGATTGTCCGTTAAATTACAAAATCTTCTTGCATACTGGGATGCTTTTGATGTTTTTGAAACCTATAACTAAAATTAATTTGTAATTTCCACAAACTTGATTCAGCATAGGAATAATAGTCACTTCTTTCTTAAGGGGATCGTCTACCTTTTTCGAATGCCTAAAATACTCTCGATATTACTTTTTTTCTATTTCACTCTCTTACCCACTACTATGGCTGTCCGAAACCAGCCCTAAACTCGCACTCTGTCGCATCCTAGCCCTAGCTATGCAATGTCATTTTGAAGTTGAAAAATACTGTAAACATGGCTCAGTATTCTCATAATAACTTCTGTATTTTTTAAAGAAATTAAATAAAACAAAAATTATTCGAAAAAGAAAGGGCTGCAGGCTTCTTGCTGTTTAAATTTTTCTGTCCATTTATAATGACTGAAAGAAATCATATCAAATCGTATCAAATAATGACAAAAACGTCATTTGTAAATATGTTTTACTTCAAATTCCTAGGCCAAAAACAAAAAAATAAAAAAACTAGAGGCATTAAGACATCCTTTGTTAATACACTCGTATGTAAAAGCATCATATATTTCAATTATAATTAAAGTAAACGTGGGAGGCGTACACCTCTGTAACGCTGTAAAATGTTGGGGTAGACGTACACCTTAAGGCCGGACTGTAGCTGTCCACGATTTCGTCGAGAAGAAAGAGAGGTATATAAAGATTTAGTGTGTCGAACAAAGGCAGCAATAGCGAACGCGCTCTAAAAGTAGCATCGTATTTGTATGATATTGTATTTATAAGACAAAAGAAATAATCAAACGCGTTATTTATATACTGTATAACATGTTACCTACAGTGCTACGCATGAATTTTAATAGATTTTGTATTTAAAATGCCCTAAATTAAACATGTAAAAGTAGTATTTTTCTCTTTATTCGGCATTTAAAAAAAATAATACTATGAAAAAATTTGGTAAAATCGATGCGTCGCACTGTAGAATGAATATTAAATATTGTCGTAAAAAAATTTCAATGATCTTACGTTAGTATTAGATTCAATATTATACAAACCGTAGAGCACTGTTTTACCTCTTTCTCATACAGCTACATTCCCGCCTTAAGTACGTTTTGTGTATCATGTTCGTTCCAATTTCTTAAGGCATATTATTACAGTTTGTCCACATTTAACCGAAAGTGTTGACTTTAATATACTATAAAATAGCATATCTGTCTGTATATACATAGTGTTACATCCATAAATTATAATTAAATACATCGTAGATCAGGTAATAATTAAAATCAGGAAGAATTATTGAAACGATCTAACTTCTGTGCCCAAATTCCAAATGTTTCCTGATTTTTAATCAAATTCAAATTATTGTAAATGAAGCTCTCCTTAAAGAAACCCTCCGAGTCCAACCCTGTGGTGTGACACGTCATGACACACAGTCTCCGTTATTACGCTTGAACATCTATCACTTGTAGCCTTTCTAGCGGACAGGCACGGCGCAAGGCACACGGCAGCGAGCTACACAAAAATATAAACACATTGCTGGATTGTGAGGCTTACTCCACGTCCGCGTTCACGGAAACACGGCAGTTTTTCATCATTCCACTCAACTGATTCGCCCATTACTTCACCTAACCGAAACAAAACAAACACCATCTTCACTCATTTCTCATGCCGAAGAGCGGGGACTTCGCGGATGCTATCGAGCTATCGTCCTGTGAAGGAGCATCGCGTCCGGGGGGTTTCCACCAGGAGAAAGATGGCGAACTTTAAATTTTTTAATTATTTTTTTTTAAATTCACTGTTTATTATGATGAAACATACCGACGACCTTTGGTTTGAACCACTGAACTATATAAAATAACGGGAAGGACAATCACCACAGCGATGTACTTCCAGCATGGAGCCCTCCATTTTTGATAAATTGGCTGCACTGCTAACCCCATATCTAGTGTCTTTCATTTTAGCGGTTACCTGTATTGCTGATATAATGGCGGGGATTTTAAATAAAATATACTCAATAGAACATAGTAAACCAAAAAGGATAAAACAAAAACACTGAAAAAGACGAACAGACCGAACGACAAAATTACAAAATAAAAACGGCTGTCGACGACCCGACGTGACGTATCGTTACAGAAGTCACTAACTTTAGGCAACATAAAAAATAAAAGACACTAACTATGGGGTTAGCAGTGCTGTCAATACATCCAAAATGGAGGGCTCCATGGTGGAAGCACTTTTAATATACATGTCTTATGGAGATCGTCCTTCCCGTTATTTTGTATAGTTCAGTGGTTTGAACCCATATAGTTGTTGTATTTTATAACTTCCTTGTTTTGCAGGAGTAGAAAAAATAGTGTCTATAACACGTATTACATTTTTTTTGTCGAACTTGCAATCCTCCCTTCGCTCGGGCTGCAATTTTCCTTCCCGTTCGAGAAAACTATATTTTCAAAACTTTTGTTATACAAATAACTAATTTTACCCGTAAGTGCCCATCCCTGCTGCGTTTAAATTGTTATATTTTTAGCTAAAGCTTTTTTATTTTTGCACAATTAGTCCGCTGTTTTTAATAGTATAAAAATGAACAATTTTAAAAATTAAAAATTTATCAGCTCACTGCTACCTATGAATTTCATGGGTCTGCTTCACAGATCTATACATTGACAGTTAGCTTGGTCTTATGGGAAATGCCTCTTAAAAATGAGGCACCGTGTATGCAGCTGCCATATTGAGTAACGTTAATTGATTGACTAATCAGATTCGTTGAAATTGACGTCATACGTCATGTGATAAATCTAACTGCGCACTCCCGCTGATGGTATAGCATTTTGACTGAGTTGATTCATTCGCTGGATGGACTATACATACGTTACTCAATATGGCGCTACACTACATTTATTTATTGTTGTTGAGACTAGCGTTGCGGTTTGCGTTCTCTTTTCTCTTAAAAAAGGTACTTTTACTTTATTTAAAGGTATTAGGACATGAACAAAAATAATTTGTAAACGAGAAATGTAAGCCTTGAAATAAATATATGATCCAAGTTATCCAGACCACCGAAAATTTGAATCTGTAACGACAAACGTATTATACAAGAAACAGTTCATTTATTTAAAATCAGATCTTTTAAAAATTTACTTTCTGCAATAGACCTTTTTCACAGAGACAGTGATATCTATTGCAAATCGATATATATGGTCATTACTTGCAAATAACTTCATACCTGCATAGGGAAAATCGGATCTCTTCTCTGACAGCAGTGAAAAGAGTCTATATTTACTTATGTAATTGTTGGAAAAGTATAGCAATGCGTTTATAGCCATAAATACTATCTAGTTGACAATCTATAATAAATTTGGTACTACTATATTAATTGCGATTCGTTGACTAATTTATCGTACGTTTGTATATAATATAATAATATATATAATAAGTGTTCCTTCTTGTAAGATCGTCAATCTGATTCAGGAAATACTCAGTACAATTTAAATTTGATTTTGATTTTATTTGATATTAGAAGTAGATTTGAACGAAATTAAAATGGGAGTTCATTGGACAAGATCACAAGGACAAAATACTGCGGGTGTTGTTCCTTTGGTGCACCGTGCCTGCTGTAAACCGCAACCTCTGAACCACTGTGCAAGCACTCGTCGTTTTATTTTTGTGATTTTATTCTCACGAAACCGGAACTGATCGCTATGGCGGAAATGGAATCCGCCTGATCTGATCTCGGTTTTGAGATTTTGATCTCTGGAACCTCTGACTGAAAGATATATTTCCCCTCTTGTAGTCTTGCAGACAGCAACAAAACATGATTTTGTAATATTGCATTTTTCATTCGGAAGAGGAAGCTCTTTATGTGATTATAAATTTATGACTGCATAGTATTAAATTTTTAACATTTAGAGTACCTATCTACAAATAATAAAGTCGTCACAATATGTCATATTGTAATGCTACTCGTAACTTAAAATCATAACAAATTTGTAGTTTTATAAAATTTATAATAATAGTAGTAGTTACGCTTATTGTAACTTACATAAGCAATAAATTTTTATGAATAAACCATTTTTGGAATGGTTTTGTCATTTTTAGGTATCTATCAACCATTTACTTACCATAATCTTGAATAGATTGTCAATTTCAGATATGATGAATATTTTTAAAAACTTGAAATTTGAAAACCTATAAAAATAATAATTGTTGTATTTTTATGGTACTGATAAAAAGAATACTCGTAAAATCTATTGAGCTACTATACTAATGACAAGACCAGATTTCTGACGAACAAATTTGTGAAATGTATTTTATTTATTGATTTATTTCTTCCTAAAATTATCTTTGTGAAAGCAACAACAAAGAACTTGTTCTTCAATTCAGTTCATTGAATCTTGTTGAAGCAAATAATTATTAAGTTGTAGAATGATTTTTAAGTAAAGAAAAACTCGGAATTATACGCTTTCCTTTATTCCTGGCAAATTGCCTAGAAATTTGCCAAACGAATAAGCATTTTCTCCCTAATTTCAGATTCGCTTAATCGTTCAAAAATCCTTTCTTGTAAGAAATTCCCTTACATTTCAATTAACAAATAATGAAACAAATTTTAATTATTAATATTGCCGTCGGAGTCGAGATTTGGAAAATCTGTCAACAATATGCGCGATGAAAAGTGTGAAAAATTTATGGGAAACTTATATTTCCTCCCGTCAACGAAGTGCAAAATAATGTCGTCATATTTCAACCCTCGTCACTCTAATCCTTTTTCCAACTTTGAAATGAAATTTATTAGTTCACTTTTGCAAAACGTTTGTCGCGTATTAATATTAAAGGAGCGAGCATTAGAAATTTCTAGGATATTAAAAATTAATAAAATGTGTCACATAAATGCAGTTAAAACTTATCAAATACGTTTACTCAGGGCTGGAAAGTTCGGATTAGTTATTAAACCTGAGGGAAAATTATATGGTGAAGTTTATCAGAAATAGCTAATTTCATTTCTTATAGAAAAGTTTTCCATAATTTATTTATATATTAATGTATGTATGTAATATTAATATTTAACCATATAAAAGTCAAAGTTTTCTCACATATGTAGGTAGATATTTATAACATCATATCTAGAACTTGTTACATGTTTTAGTAATAAGTATACAGGATGTAACAGCGAAACCAACCAACGCCTATATTTTCTTTATTATTACCAAAAAATGTTAAATAGCAAAGTTGTAGCTGACCAAGGGGGACATCTGATTAAAGAATAAAATAATTTTTTAAACCAGTGGTTCTCAAGTTACAACACAAAGTTATATTTTTTCAAATGGGAATATACATATTTTTTAGGCCTATTCGGTAGAGTATTTTTTTCTGAATTCAACCATGTATTCGTTTTATATCGTTACATAATAAAAATTTTGAGAAAAATGCAATTGGTCACGAATATTTTATTGCAAATTTATTTCAAACCTCGACAAACTTGTAACGACTCAAATTCGAGCCTAAATTCAAACTAAACTCTAAAATTATTGACAATGTTCCAATCAACAATTTCTTGTCTTATTTTAATTACTCATTTATGACTTAAAATCCAATTAAGATCTACGATATTTCGCGTAACTGTTCGATAATAGTATATTATGTATCAAGTTTTATTAACATCATTTTAGTCACGAGTTTTTTAGGAACGAGCGCAGCGAGTGTATAAAAAACGAGTATCTAGGAAGTTTATAAACGAGTCACATACTACACCTTTTCTACGATCACACATTAAACAACATAAATATGTTAAATTTCATTAAAAATAATTTGAACATTTAGGTTAAATCTTAATATAATATAGCTACAAAATTCTACTTAGGCAAAATATATTTAACTGATATAGGTATTGGAAAAAAATTGACAATTGAAAGAAATCGTTAATTTCGTTCAGTTTTTCAAAAAAATTAAATGTAAAATGTAGGAACTAACTTCATCCCGTGCTTAATATTTCATTTGATATGTTCAGCCCGTGACTAAAAACGGCCAATGCCACGGCTTGTCGAGGTGTGTTTAAAATGTTATTTAGCGCCATGGAATCCAGTTCTTTAAATGATTTTTTAATATACCAGTAGTAGAAAATATTGTACAACAAGAGTGGATGTGATGCCTGTATCGCACGAGAACGAGTTTGCAGTCACGACCCCATAGGGGAAGTGTCTGCAAACGTTCGCGTGCGATTTAGGCAATCCACTCGAGTTGTACAGCCTATTTTTTCTACGATCAAACAACGAAATATAGATTTTGCAATAAAATGCACTCAATATGATGCCAAAAATTATTTAAAAGTAAGGTTATACATCAATTATTTTTTGACATATGACATTTGAATAATTGTTGCCAACGTAAAAACTCTAAATTTTATTTGCTTTTTAGCAATAAAATCATGCTTTTAAACATAATTAATTATTAAATAGTAATTTTTAGTAATTATTTGTCATAATAACAACATAATTTGCACGCATTAACAATTTTTTGACGTATTTGCCTTGAATTTCATATCCACACCTGGTGTGGATATGACATCTCTATCCACACATGATAGTATGAAGATATGTGGTTAATATCCAGTGCAGAGTAGAAAAAACTAATTATTACATTAACATTTAATTTTTGTGGCCAAATGTTTTTCCTGTTTCCTTATCATAAAAAGTTTTTCACGCTGTCAGTCGTAGTCCTCGTTATCGAGTTAAAATGTCACATAAATATTCATCTTTGGGGTGTCAAACAGCATTAGTTTCTATATAATAATCCAATTTATATATTAAGCATCATCTATGGCATGAAAAATATTCCGCAACAGTTTGAAACATTTTACAAAGAATTTTCCTCGCCGTTAAAAAGAGAATGGATTCTTGGTGGAAAGTTTTTCGCTGCGGGCGTCTAAGAAAAGCCATTTATATTAATATAACATGGCTGCGCGCACATTATAATAAAAAAAATCTGAAAGGCGCGAGCATCATATCGGCCTTGGAATTAATACCAATATCCTCACAAGCATCCGGCGAAAGTGGATAATCAGAAAATACAATAATGCCGTCCTGAACTCGCCACATATTTTATAATACCGTGAGACAGATAACGGGGCGCGGAGCTAATAACTTTATAACCTTACGTGCTCCACGAGTTTTTACGCTTCCTATAAACGAGAAACTACAGAAATTGTCCAGTCAAATTAGATTTTTTAGTGGAAAAAATGATTAGAAAGCTGGATTTTGGTATACACCTTCGCAGTACCTTTATCAACAACATACTAAAAGTCTCTATCGATTGGACTGGAGCTTCGTCCGCCATTTTGAAGAAATGACCGCCGTCTATAGTTTTTAATTTTTATCTCGTAAATGATTAATATTACGAAAAAATAGTAGAGCACAAAATTTGCTGTAAAATGGTATAGGTACATATTTTTTATAGAACTGGTACAGTTTTCGAAAAAATCGTGAAAATATATTTTGAAAAAAAAACGATAAATTTTGATCAAGTACCTAGTAGTTTATGTCTCATCATACGAAAACGACTGTAATTTTTTTATGAATAAAATATGGATTTCCGGTTTGCAGAATCCAATTTCCTGAATACTCTTCTATAAGCAAAATTATTTTCAAATTTTCTGACGCACGGGTTAAGTCACAATTTAATGATATTCTAACAAAAATTTAACAAAAAAATTGTTTTTTATTTTACATTTTGGTGTTTAATTTACAGTGATAATTAGATAAAGTTCTTCACATCGGGATTTATAAATAAGAATATACTATTTCCGTTAAACCGGTACACGCAATTTTAAAGTTTTTTTAAAACCTATACCTACTTAAATGAATTGTTGAATTGTTGTTGTTGAATATGGCTCAGCGAGACAACTTCAATTTTGTCCGTTTAGTTATTAAATCAAGTATAGTAAGTGGTGTTGAACATTCTTATGAACGTTTTTGTAATGATTTATGTATGTTTGTAATTCGAAGTTTTTTTTTTTAAATTTACATTTTTATAAATATCTTGGGAAAAAAACTTTTCTAAATGTTTCTTCTTATGTAAGTAGGAATGTATATCTTTTCATTTTGCTGTCGAGATCTCTGAAAATATAAGACCATATTGTTTGAAACACTTCTACAGTATTATAAGAAAATACATTCACTTTGAAAATGTAGAATAAATAAAACTTCTCTTATGGGAAACAAATACACCGAATAATTTTGTATATGTAACAAGATTCCGTCTGTTCAATATTGAATTTCATATTCAAATAACATATTCATCTCATATCAGAACAAAAATATTTGAAGTGCGTATTTTAATCTGAAATATCGTCTCGTCTCACGAAACCACATTCCCATTATTCGAGCGAGTTTTATGCGTCGCTATACGTTTGAGACCTATAAAAAGTTCAATGTTATCAAAAGTGAGCATAAAATATTGTTTTCGGTATCGAAGCGGCGCGTCTTCATCGCAGTGGCCCTGGTGGGAATACCTCGATAGTCTATTATTCTGAACAGTATCACATTCGCTATTCTAATACATAGAATGCAGTGACAATTTCATCGGCGGCGGTTGATAATTCAGAGATCGTCATACCGACATGGCACGTATGCATGTGAGCGCACTTTTCTACGGTACACACGCAGAAATATTCAAATTTCCCCCGGGAAAGCCGAGAAAATGGATTTTCGCCGCACTCTTCTGCTGTTTCTTACAGGTTGTGAATAGCGGCTTGTTATTTTCCTGCTTTGTGATCTTAGATTGCTGAGGAACGCACGGCTACCTTTTCCCCTTTTTACGAATTTTATTAGGATATATTTACTTATAAAATGAAATCAACTTTGAAATATGTAATGGCATCTTTTATTTCAACTTTGTTTTGTGTTCGCATATAAAAATGATTATTAATTTTAACCATTACATTGTCCTTATTGTAATAAAAACCAGTAATGGTCGTTAGGTTTTGATCTGTATATAGATATTAACAATTAAGTAATAAATGTTGCCGCGATACGGTATGACAATATGTCTTGTCTCGTCTTAGTCCGGTCGCCAAATGAGAAAATCGGCTTGGACCTGGAAGTTGGGTACAACAAATATTTTATGATTGATTCTAGTACTATTTGATATAATGAATCATAATATGACAGGTGCCAGAGCGGCACCCCTGGGCAACTCCGGGAAATTCGAAAAGAAAATGGATTTTTTTGGTTATTTGCCAATAACTACTAAACGGGTAGTTCTACATTTAAGATTGTCCAGTGCATTTTTGTAGAGAATAAAATTTCCAAAAAAATGACACTTTGAACTGCTCTCTTCGATTAACCGTTTCTGAGATACACGCGTTCAAAATTTTCTTCGAGAGAAACTTGATTTTTTTTTACTTTTTTCATAATTTTTATGTTTAATGACCTGTAACTTCTAAACAAATAAAAATTTTGATATCCGGTTTTTTTTATTAAATTCTGCAAACAATACTCTATAAGATAGACTATATGAAATTTTTCTTGAAGGCCTTAGTTAAACCAAAATTTTAAGATTTTCTTCGACAGAAAATTGATTTTTTTTACTTCTTTCATAATTTTTGTGTTTAATGACCAGTAACTTCTAAACAAATTAAAATATTGATATCCGGTTTCTTTTATTAAATTCTGCAAACAATTCTCTATAAGATAGATTGTATGAAATTTTTCTTGAAGCTCTTAGTTAAGCCAAAATTTTAAGATTTTCGTCGAGATAAACTTGAATTTTTTTTACTTTTTTCATAATTTTTGTGTTTAATGACCTGTAACTTCTAAACAAATTAAAATTTTGATATCCGGTTTCTTTTATTAAATTTTGCAAACAATTCTCTATAAGATAGATTGTATGAAATTTTTCTTGAAGGCCTTAGTTAAGCCAAAATTTTAAGATTTTCGTCGAGAGAAACTTGAATTTTTTTTACTTTTTTCATAAGTTTTGTGTTTAATGATCTGTAACTTCTAAACAAATTAAAATTTTGATATTCGGTTTCTTTTATTAAATTCTGCAAACAATTCTCTATAAGATGGATTGTATGATTTTTTTCTTGAAGGCCTTAGTTGAGCCAAAATTTTAAGATTTTCTTCGAGAGATACTTGAATTTTTATTTCTCTTTTCATAATTTTTGTGTTTAATGACCTGTAACTTCTAAACAAATTAAAATTTTGATATCCGGTTTCTTTCATTAAATTCTGCAAGCAATTCTCTATAAGATAGATTATTTTAATTTTTTTGAAGGGCTTAGTTAAGCCAACATTTTAAGATTTTCTTCCAGAGAAAATTGAAATTTCAAGTTTCTCTCGAAGAAAATCTTAAAATTTTGACTTAACTAAGGGCTTCAAGATAAATTTCATACAATCTATCTTATAGAGAATTGTTTGCAGAATTTAATAAAAGAAACCGGATATCAAAATTTTAATTTGTTTAGAAGTTACAGCTCATTAAACACAAAAATTATGAAAAAAGTAAAAGAAATTCAAGTTTCTCTCGAAGAAAATTTTGAACGCGTGTATCTCAGAAACGGTTAATCGAAGAGAGCAGTTCAAAGTGTCATTTTTTTGGAAATTTTATTCTCTACAAAAATGCACTGGACAATCTTAAATGTAGAACTACCCGTTTAGTAGTTATTGGCAAATAACCAAAAAAATCCATTTTCTTTTCGAATTTCCTGGAGTTGCCCAGGGGTGCCGCTCTGGCACCCGTCATATTATGATTCAGTATATCAAATAGTACTAGAATCAATCATAAAATATTTGTTGTACCCAACTTCCAGGTTACATGGCTCGGCGACCGGACTATCTCGAAATATCTAGATAAGAACGATACGAGAAGAGATTGTTAATCATTTAACAAGTTTATCGAGACAAAATATCGCTGAACGAGATAAAGTAAGGGCGAGACCAGACGAGATAAACAATTTTTATCGTCTAGCGGCAACACACTAACTAATTTTTTTAATTATTTATCGCAATTATTGAAATAATTAATAATAAATAAATAAACACCTTTGAGTGTAATAAGAAATATTTTACATTATAATTGGACTGTTCTATTATCATAAAACTAAAGGTCGTATTCTTATCTCAACCTCAGTTGAAGCTACCTATATAAGAGTTTTTACAACTTTTAGAAACTTCAATATTATTTCAATTTTACTCGCACTGCAAAATTTAGTATAAAGTGTCTATTCTACAGCATGAATTATTCCTTGAAGGATATGTTTCATTAATTAGATACTGTTTAAATTATGTATTATCTTCAACAGCTAGTGGTGACTTCATAGTTTATGTATCAAGCAATCAGACCAGCATGTTCTAAATTTCTATTCTACTAACCGACAAAGTACAATCGCCGATCAGATCCTTGTTCCTAAGGGAAGAAGACATGTCTGCCAGTCTGTAATTGGAAAGCAAAATCGTGCGAAGTGGTAATACATAATTATTAATTAATTATAACTCTAACTAGATCACACTTTTTATTCAACTTCAATTTGGAAATTTCACAAATTGTCTTGCAAGTCGTGTAAAATAGAATTTTATTACTATGTAGAAAGTATTAAAAATAGCTTTTTATATGCAAGAGTTTTAAATTTTTGTGGCACGACTGGAAAAGAAATTCTGAAAAAGAAAAACATGACCACGTAAGAGTATTATTTTTGCACATGTATTTTTTTGTTTGGTTCATAATTCATTTACATTAATATGCATATAGTGTACCCGTATGCTACACAGGCTGTTTCATAACTTCGAGTACATACGTTAATGGTATATGTTGTTTGATATGCTGATTTGGAATCTAAAAGAATTTTTTTTTAATTCGAAAAATTAAGGGTTGTTTACCTAAAACATTTTTTCGTAGTACTGCACTGGATTCGTTTGCCTATTAAATACAAACAATAGAAGTAGGTAATGAACATCTTAAATTAAATAATACTAGTAGAATAACAAACGAAATTTAATTATTTTTAATGAAACAATAATTACTCCACCCAGTGGTAGTGGCTACGAAAAATTTTTGACTGGGAAACATGGAAGTTAATTTTGCGATTTAAAGAAAAATTCTTTTTTATTCGTAATCAGCATATCAAACAACATATACCCTTAACGTATGTACCTACCTGAAGTTATGAAACATCTGTATAATATTTCATTCTCACATAATAGACGATTTGCAGTGTCGATTATGCCCATATGCTTGCTGAATCAGAGTGATACTTTTACTATGTTTATCATGAAGTTGAAGTTAGTGAGTAATCCATCAGATCTAACTTCATAGTAGTTAAAGTTGTTAGCTGTCATCGTTTATTGTCTTGGATTTTTATTATGTAAAAAGACGTAGTTTAACTGAGTTTAACTTACATCTGTATATAATTCATATTTATAACACAATCACAGTTTTTAAAATATATTCTACTAACTTTCACCATGACAGGTGACAGACTGACAGCTATGAACTTAGCTGAAAGACGAAACATAATTTTTAATTTAAAAAATTCAATAGATGTCTCATTTTTCTTGATAATGGTCCATTATTTAATTTTATGAATTTTAAAAAGTGGGGATTAATTTCTTCATCGGTTTATTGTGATTTATGACTTATGAGATGACAAGTGTGTGGCGCCAAAACTATACCTTTTCAACTTGAAATTGGGACGAAACTACTTCAAATAATTGAGAATAAATAATTTCAAATTGGGAATACCTAAACAATTTTAAATTAGGACTAAACAATTTCAAATTGAGACCTACCAATATAAAATTTGAATTTATTTATTCCCAATTAAAAATTGTTTATTCCCAATATGGAATTGTTTAGTTCCAATTTGAAGTTGTTTCGTCCCAATTTGAAGTCGAAAAGGTATAGATGAATATATAAATAAAGCATTTGTCTACATTCCAGAATATTTTTTCCTCTTCCTAATTCTAAATAGCTCTCGGCGAAATCTCCCAACCTATGACGTCACATCGTCAGTGTTATGCTGTAATTCCGTCATATTTTATTGTCGTCCATTTAATTTGTGACACACGATCCGTCGGACGACCGCAGCGGCATCACATGATGCAGCGGCGGTTCTGTAACATATGGTGGAGGTGCCGGCCGGCCGACCGACGATTTGATACGCGGTGTAACGCGGCGCGGTATCCAATGCAACCGGGACTGTGTTTAATTACACGGCATTTGTTTCTAATCATTTCACTTCCGAGGAGAGAAAAATTATTTTAATTAGTTTCCTTGTGTCGGAGAGGAGAAATATACTGTGCATGGTCTAAATAGGTAAACTTACAGTAGCTACTAAGATAATTATCACTATCAGTAATCTTTATAATTATTACTTATACATGTTGTTAAAAACAAAAATGTATTTTTTTTTTAGGAAATACCTCAGTATATTTTGACGAGTTAAATCTTAATAATAGTTATTTACTTTACAAGTGGGCAAAGTAAGGAAATACCAACGAGGAAAATCTTAAATCACGAGGCCGAAGGCTGAGTGAGATAATTTTCTCGAGTGAGTCATTCCTTTTTGCCCACGTGTGAAGTATAACGTTTTATTAAGAGGTGTCTTAATAACTGCTTAAATATTTTAAAAATATTAAGTTTCAACCTAAAACATCGTTTCTATAGTGATTTCTAACAAGCGAAGTAACAAATTTACCCACAAGTGGGTATAATTTTGATCAAAGCCACTTGTGGGTAATTTTTTACTTTGTTTGTTTAAATTGTCGGTCTTGGACCATTTCTAAATATGTATCTAATGATAAAAGTTATACTATCTTCTTTTTGCTTAGACAAAAGACTCTAAATTCTAAACTAACAACGAATATGTAGGTATAGGTAATAATTATTTTTATTAATACAATGTTATGCTCATAAATAAATGTAACATTGTTAATCTAACAAATTAACTGCAGAGGTTATTTTATGACGACAGTTTCACATAAAATAAAGTCATTAATAATAATGTGTAATACCTTTATTACGGACAATTTTATAGGCTAGGCAGTATAAATTTTGAAATTAAAAACTGTGCACCTCTATTTTATACTATGAAGGTGGTTGGCTTCTAGCCGTTAAAATGGTGAAAAGTATGTTTAGTTTTCCCATTAAAATTGAAGTATGAATTGAAATTTTCGAATTAACTAAGATATTTTTGAAAAGTTTACGAATCTTTGCTCTAATGCCAGTTTTTTTAGTTTTTTCTTCAATTTTTTTATGGGCATGGCTAAACATGTCCAATTTTGTGAATATTTCATGTGTATTTTAATACAATCCTACATAAAAATTCAAAAAAGTGGCATTAGAGCAAAAAGAGGGCAACTTCAAGCTTTTAGAAAACGTCTTATTTGTTTAAAAAATCTTATTGTTTAAACCAATTTTATGGGGAAAACTGCATGTTGTTTTTCGCTATTTCGACGGCTGGTGTTGATCCATTTTAAATTTAATTTTCTGGAATACAAAATTCAAAAAGTGTTCAATTTATTTATTCAGATATATAATTTAAATCTTTGTTTATTAAAGTAATACAGAGCGTTCAGCAAAACCTATAATTTGACTGCGCAACCGCATTACAGTTAAACTACGTGCCTTTTAGTTTGTACAAATTTCTATCCAACAAAGTCTTTATAATAAACATTTTGGTTCAATATTATCAACCTGATTAATAATTATTATAGTACATTTCAAAGAAGATATTTTATGTAATTATTCTATTGATTTTACTGCAACTGTTTGAAGCTACAAGAAATGCAGTTAAATATCTCTTATATTAATTAATGCAAATTTAATTCCATTTTCAAATACTTCAGATAATAAGAAAATAAGAAAAAGTACTATCCTCCGAATACTTACATCATAAAGAACAAAAATTCCATTCTTGGAGAAAAATTATCATAAGTAAACATTTAGATAAAACAAGTTTACCTAACCTGTAAGGAATCAATAAGATGCAATAAATTATTATTCTATGGTGGGTAAATGAAAATTAATGGGAAATTTGCACAGCTGCGTCAATATTTTTCTTTCAGGGGTAAACTGCAAAAAAATACATTCCCTGAAGGCAGGGTTGGATCTGCATATAAACAAACACAAAATATAAACGTACTGCCCGGAAAAATTAACTTTACCAAAATTACTGAAATTTCTGTGTAATAAAACTATAGGTAACTCTTCCAAAGAGATCTCCATCTGGTGACCGTTATTGGAAGCTATCAAATAGACATCAAATTTTGAAGAACTATGCTTCGTGTATGGTTATATTTATTAATATCTAAGTATTTTTTTAAATACAGAAAACTAGTCAAATACCACAGTCTGCCACAGTGTACGTATTGCAAAGTTTCGTACGTATGTCTATCTGACAGCTTCTGAAGTCACCGCTATAGCGCTGCAATCTATTCGAGATCGCCAATAATAATTCTTTATTTTGACAGGTGGTAGGTACTTCAAATTTATCTTAAAATTAATTCAAGTGTCTTATTCAATATAGTTGTTAATGAAGTATGAAATAATATTACTGGAATAAAACAATGTTAATTATTTATATTAAAAATATGGTTAACGACACCCTTAATAAACTACCTACCTTGCTTTAGCAATTCTCACCTAATTATATTATTAATCTTCCTAAAATATTATTTTTATATACCCATGCGATTACCTTTGAAATACACAAAAATATAGTATTACATTTAAAATAAATAACATTGTGATATAAATTAATTATTTACCGAAATATTTAAGTAATATTTCCGGTTTGGGGATTGCATCAAAAAATAACTGGAATCTTACGATTCGTATCAAAACCTTAATTATAAAATTTGGTTGTTAAATGTTTGATATTTTCAACGAAAAAAATTGTAACAAACAGACAGACACACGGACACACACATTCACAAACGCGCACGCATACGCACGCACAGACATCATTTAGATAAAGTTAAATTCGTATACTAGGAACGTAATTATTTACTAAAAACTCATTCAAAAATTTTGACCCATCACAATGCTTGTCCTTATACAATATAAGACGGTAGGTAAAAATGTATAATTGGAAATCCGACTCTGTTAAAAATCTTCGTCGGTTGTATTGCCAATTGCGCGTGGTGGGGTTTGAAATGCTGCTCAAAGGCGGCAGGGTGAAGGGTTACGAGGCTAAAAGGTAAAGGCGGCTATGGAATACTTTAGAATTCATTCCACTGGAGCGGTTGCGAAAAGTAACTTCTTTTTCGTATTCATTTTTTCCGCCTCGGTGAACGGGGAATAGTGAAGAAAAGGAGAGAAGTACGTGAGAATAAAGAGAAGACTCGAATGTAAAAGATGCGGAAGATGAAGTTTGCATATTCAGAAATTTAATATGAAATTGCGCAAATATTTGTTAAAAACTAAATTAATACTCATCTTGAACTTTTATTTCATAGGTTCATTTAGTGAATCAAACGATTTAGTTACAAATTATTTCTACCCATTGTGACGACAAATTTTGCCACTTTGTGGTACAAAAGGGGTTGAAGGAATGAGATTGGCACTAAATTTAAATATTTTTGAACAATTTTTTTGTAAAAAATTAAAGATTACAGCTCATTTAAGGTTCGCTTAGTGTGTAATTTTTTAAAAATTTCACTTTTGTATTTTAATATTTCTTTTCTCTTCTTCAAAATTTTGGAGCTAAAAAACATTTATACAAATTTTAAAAATGACACTGACATCTTTTGCCTTTTTTAAAATTTTTAAAAGAGCAAGCAAATAGACCAAAATTAGAGTCGATTTCATCTTTCCAATAACAATGAGAACATGATTTTTACTTTATTTTATAGGGTTGAGCATTCCTCTTAATAATAATAATATTAGTTACTGATGTCACTTATTTAGCTTCTGAATTGCTATCAATTTTTGTATGTAGTTTAAGTACCTATAGTCGATTTTTTACATATTATAAAAGATACAAAAGCTATGAAATTTATTAAAACTTATATTCAATATTAAATAATTCACATACGTTTCTATATTCTATCTGGTTTTAACCAGTATCGTTAAAAATAGTTATAATAAGTATTATAATGTTACCCACCTAATAAAGTTTTAAAACTAAGTGTTTTTGAAGTCAATCATAATAGTCTTGCTGTTTGTAAGGTGCTTGATGTATCGTGTTGCTTCAAATCAAAAATTAAACAGATACAATGAACATTTATCATAACTCATAAATGAATGTTAAAAAGAACTCTCCTTCTGGTCGTGCTGCAAATGAAACACTCGCATGGTCGCATGTAAGAATCTATTTCCAACACTTGTTACACAATATACTATTTTTATTTAACGGGTAAAATAACTGATTAAGTGGGTGAATGACAAAAGTTGTTCAACTATAATATTCGCAGGCATTATTTAACAAAATGGAGGCATGCTATAGAATGTAAATATTATACGAGTAGATTATAACCACCAATAACTAAAGTTAATATGTTATTATGAAATCATGCCGCACTGCCGTATTGGTGAAAAATTCATTTTGTTAACTGTTGAATGTTATAAATATAAAGACCATTAAATAAAAAATATGAAATACCAATATTGCTTTCGAAGCTTTCAATTATAACAATGTATAATTAAAGCAAAACGAGGGGCAAAGTGCAAGCAATAAAACAAAGCTCGCAACCAAATAAACAAAATGGCCAATCAAATCACAAACAATTTTCCTCCAATTATCTCTTTAAAGAAATCATAAACGACCGCGTTAGTTTATCTGAGTCTGACGTTCGTTTGTTAACAAAGGAATCCATACAAAGGTGCGCAATCATGGCGCCCGTAGCATTAAATTAAACAAACGCAACACAGTGTAGCCTAGCAATACCGCGAATTCACACTGTGTTGAAAGCACTCGTGTTTGTTTGTAGATGGATTTTAATTGTTGAAATATTTGCTTTGAGAGTGTATTGTCCTGTTCGTCAGTGATGTAGATTGTTATTTATTGAAACTTTTGTAAAAATATTTTTCATATTTCTAAACAATCTTTCATTTTATTTTGTTATTTTTGTTATACATACCATATTTATGTTTGTTATTTCGCAATTTCAAAGGAACTTTCTACATTTAAAAAAAAATTAGGATTACAGCTCAAGTAATTTTTACTTTCCGCCTTGGAAGGTATAGAGATCGTGAAAAAAATCGTTGTCGAGATTTTTGTCAATAAGCACATTTACTACCTTTATAATCTATTTTGACTGTGTATGTGTATGTATGGAAGTCTGTATGTGCGCCTACTATGCGCTTTCGTTCTGATCCATTATCTCAAATTCTACTGAACATAAAATTCTATTATTTTGCATTATGCATTTGTACATCTTAATGAAGGGATGAAAAGATTTTGGTAAAAATCTGCCAACCAGTAATAATATTTTATTGAATCTTTATTCTAACATTTTTTTGCAAAAAATATAGGAAATACTGTGAAATAACAAATTACCTCTTACAATATTTATTTAACGTCTTTTCTTTATCTTAATAAAGGAAAATTATTTTTCAAAAATATTTAATTTTACCTACCACGATTTGTAAATCATAATCTAGGGAAAAAAATTTAAAACAGAAATGAAAATGTCAATGTGACAGAAGATGAACAGACGTATACACAGATTCTGAAATTTGGTGGCATAATTTTTAAAGAAATGTATAAATATTTTATTAATTGGGTTTGAACCTAGAACCTAGGAGCCGAAATTTAATAAATAAAAAACTGACTGAATTCCAGTATGTTTTTATCCTTCCATTAAACGTATCCAGTCAAGAAGCATCATCGATTCATTATTAACTGGATATAATGTAATATGGTAATAATAAAGTAGAAATTTTATCTACAAAGAGCTAATTTGATATCAATACCAATCGGAATCGGTACGTTGTTTGAAAAATTTTTAAAAAAATTACAAAAAGTATCCTAACAAAAACCAAATTCACATAATATAAGGTGGGAGGTTACGTGCTGGCCACATTTTTTTTACAAGTATTTATAGAGGCATGCCTCAAATTTTTTGTGCATTCTAACAACGTAAGCAGTTCTCATGTTTTACTCGGGCTGATTAATACGTTATTAGATTACACGCAAATAATTCTGGAAGTATTAATACACTTATGAAATTATTAGTGAAAAACGACCTTTTATTACGAGCTGCCACAATTCAAATTTTTTTGTAATTTTTGAGATATAATCAAATAATTTAATAAAACATGCATAGGTACATTGCAAAAATAATATTTATATAAATTGAAATGGTATATGAATGAGAATATGAATGCATGTTGATAAATCATAGAAACAAGTTAAAAATATTTTTTATTCAGAAAAATAAGTTTTGTTTATATTGAATACTTTCGTATTTATATACTGATAAAATTGGTTTAAGTAAGTTAGATTATATTTTTATTATTTTGCAAATATTTTTAGTTATGTCTAGTTTCGATAATTTTACATTAACATTATCGAATCGGTGCATATATTGTAAATTTATCGTGGTTCAACGCTCAGGCTGAAACACAAACAAACAAAATACCAATTAACAAATATAAATAAAAAAACATTAAATTTTTTGCATCAAATCAAAATTCGGAATAAATATTTACGAATATAATAACTGCCAAGATAAATATATAATAGGTATATTTTAATAATAATTAATTTGTTTTTTGTTTTTTGCAGATTCCAAATCAGTTCCGTACTTAATAAAGGTTTTCGTTTATGGGGTGAGTACTTGAATATTTAAGAACGCTTTAAAATATAAATAATTTACAACGCTATCGTTAGAAATCCTGTTAATAATGTATAGTGCTAGGTACTCTGAAAATAGAGCTCAGCTTCTAATACCATTTAAAATTTAGTTCGAGAATACTAATCTTCTAATTAAACTAAAACAGTAATTATCAAGCTCACTATTTTCCCGTAATTTATAAAACTAAAGTGTGCTGTTCGCTCGGCTTACCCTACTCTTCTTGCATGGAAATCGCTGCAATCACCAGATACATTCGATTACTGTTTTCCAAAGTGTACCTCTAAAACAAACTACGCCAAATCGTACCACAGCAGACTAGCTTATTTGCTAATGAGTAGGTAAACAACCAGTAGCGTACAGATGATGTAAATTATGGGGATTATATCTGTGGCTTGGTGCTAAAAGTTACAAAATCAAGTTTTGAGAAAAACGCGATTGAAGATTTTTCATTTAATAAAAACTGATATATTTATTCTTTGCATCGCACCCAGTGGATTTTAAGCTTTTTAAATTACATGTTAAATATCATTTTAGACATCTCTTATTAACATTAAAAAATATATTTGTTTAAATAAAACTGAGTGCCATTGGCCCTTTTTTTAAATCTTATATTTATTTAATTTAGACATTTTACCATCCGTAAAAATATTATAATTCGTAAAATTTATAAAAATTGTTAGATTTTGATTTTAGATTGTGTAATAACACCAACGATTTGATTAATTTGAAAAATGACATTAACATTAAGTAGGTACTTACATACATCGCAGGATTGAGATTGGCCCTTCTGGCAAATTCTCTTAGTACGACCAAAGCTCGGGCCAAAGTCAACATAGGCCTTTTAGTCCAAAAGATGGACTTGCTTACTAGGCTGATATCAACATTGACCGTTGTAGCAAATATTTTCGAAATATAGGGTGCCGTGCGAGCCGTGGTGGCCATATCCTTGGAAAACTCTTTCACGTGTAATTGCCATGAACCAAACTAACAAAATAAATAATCATTCCGAATATTCTGTCGTTTCCTTAGATTTTATTAGCACTTCTCATGATGCAACGCTTACTGTATCACTCTATACTTGGACTGATATTGGCCTATCTTATTTTTAAATAACAGTGATACCAGTAGGAATAGACATTGGCCGTTAGTAAAAAATTTGAACCTTTAGAAGTACATATTGGCCTCGAAATCTCAAAACCTAATAAAATTTACATTGGCTCTTTTAGCACCAAGCCACAGATATAATATTGCAGGAAAACAGTGATACAAAAAATGGATTCATAAAAGTCCTTGGTCTACAAATAAAAAAATTTCGTTTGTCCTCAAATTGAAGCTTATAATGTTATCATTACGACACTGCAGCATATAAAGTTTAGTTTAAAAATGAAAGAACAGTAGTACACATCCAAATATAAATTTTATTTTGTTTTATTAAATTGCACTAAACAAAATAATTATAATTTTGTTGCATTTCTAAAGTGTACCTATCCTCAGAAAAATATTAACATAGATACATTGAGTTTAAAGATATTGGATTTAGACTTTGTTGAATTAAAAACTCATGTTAAGTTACAAAAAATTTGGCGGATGGTGAATCATGACTCACCATCTTGCAAGATGGTAGGTACACCTATATTTCGACATATTATAAAAAAATATATTAATTATCATGTAACTTAAAAACTTATTTCAATTGGCTTGAAAATGGTCGAAACAAAGACCGAATCGTCGCCTATAAAATTATGAATTTTTTTTGTAAATGAACATGAGTTTTTAATTCAACAAAGCCTAAGTCCAATAACTTCCAAAAACAATATACATCATGGCTTACTATTCAAATTTCTCAGTAGATACATTGAATTAAATTAGTTTACACAATTCTTTGGCAAGAGTCGAGAAATTTTGTGAAAAGAACACACACACGCCACTGACATGTGCACGTTTGCTTTCTACGGAGTATACTTTAATTAATTTAATACCAATATTCGGTCGTGCGATGCCATAGACGCTGGCTCATTAATAGATGCGTGAGTAAACACAATTACTAAAATTAACAGGCGGCTAATTTGAAAATAAACGCTTCGTGAGCGACGAGCAAAGCTATGCGAACATGCGCTTCAAAGTGAGCAGATGCCAACCATTTGACTAAAAGTGCACATAGGGGGCAATCAGTCAGCCATTTTATGATGCTAATAATAAGGATAATTTTTATGAGGTCTATTAAAACGTGCGTGTTAAAATTGTAATCGCTACAAAGGAAATGTTATGTTATTTAACGAACATATGATGCAATAAATATTTTAAGAAGATGAAAGATTCTTTTTTACTTCGTGCATCATCCGAGTTAATTATGTGTATAGCGATTATGTGCGAGTCAAATTCTGACATATCTTTACAAAATTTATTCATTCAAATATTAAGCTCGTCACATTTTGGTGTGATGACAAAGTTCATCATTATATATGTGTTAAATAATGGACACATTATACAATAGTGTTGAATTATGAATTAATAATACAATAGTATGTCTTATGCTGGGGTTTACCTTACCTACATAATAAATAATACATACATAAATGGGGACAGATAAATATCATTTTCCCACGATCATATATACGAAACTAACAGTTTCCAAACAGTTGTCTAGCTAAGGAAATAAACAATATCAAATATCCGTTCAATCCGTTCTATATGTTATCGAACAGGTCATATCGCCACAGTTTAAATTTTGGTTTCACCTTATAGTAGGCATGTGTTGTGTTACTGTTGTGTTACTGACATTTCCTGTCATTAAGTATTTCGTGATAAATTGCTTTATTCTATTAAAATGGACAAACACGACATTAAAAGTAATTTATCCACATAAATTATAGTTTACGTTATCTGGTATAATTTTAAAAATTTCATTAACAAGAATTTATATTCATTTTAATGAAAATTTTGTATCATGTATTCCATGATCGTGGTATATTTGTTTCTTCGATAATTAAAATTATACCAGTGACAGTTGACGTCAAAATTAATAAACGTTTAATATTTGTGGGCGAGGGAAAAATATTGTACATATGACTCTCTGAAAAGTGTCTATCGAATGTTCACTTTTCTCGCTCATTTTGTAATATACCTGCTATATCCTATTATTCGATGATCTCATATCGTCGTTTGATTGTTGTTTCATTTCTAGTAATTCTTGTTCAACATTTTTTCCGCCAATTAATTTCATATTAACTAATGTTTTCCATTATCCAAAGAGAGAACAAATTTTTAAAAGCGGTAGAAAATAAATTAAGAAAATTTACATTTAATTCATCCCTTAATATTAATTTCATAATTTATAACATAGCACAAATTTGCTAATTCGGCTTAAAATTAGAGTAAATGAATATTAGTTTCCAAAACCTTTTTTATTTCATTTGTAGTTTGACTTTAATTTAGTAAAATATTTTTTTGCAGATTAAATATTCTTTACAAATCAAAATTACTAACTCTGGTTTTCAACAAACTTGAAATGTTACGTTGTACAGATTTTCTTTATTTAATTTCTTATTTGAAACTAATTATGTTTGTTTCCTCTATGGTTAATTTCTCTATTGTATGAGATTTTATTGGAGCATTTACACTAACCGGATTTTCCATTTTCCGTGTAAATTTGTTAGTATTAATGAATATATTTTCGTTCGTTCCTGCAGCAAACATGCTCGGTAGAGACAAGACGAAGAAAGTTCGGGAAAGCAATTTATTTTCACAATAAACGAATAGAAAACAAATTTCCCATAATGCAATATTGTTCCAATCTCTTTCGCTCTGGAATGCTGCCGTCTACATAGCTTCGCTGTTCTTTTTCAGCTAGTTGCACAACTTGTTCCCTGTCTTTGTTATCCTAGTCCTTGTTCTTTATTATAAAGTCGAATGTCACTCATTGTAAACGAAAATTTTCCCAATTACTGATAGACTGAGATTTCCTCAAGGAGTAGGTTATAATCCGATTTTCTTCCGCACAATATTTCAGGATAACGGAAAGGATAATTAAGAAAATTACTTTCTTCTTAGCAGTTACAAAAACTAAAAGTTTTAATTTGTATTACATTTAAAAAAAGTAAATCTACATATTTTTATACTTTCAGCATTGGCAGATTATTTCTAAAAGTAATTTTTACTTTATTTTTTGTGCTTTATAAGCCAATTCGTTACTTATTACAACTTTGACCGAATATTTTTTGACAGATGGTAGTATTAACCAATCATATTACGTAAAGATGACGTCGGATGACGTAATGCAACCAATATAATTGAAAATATAAAATTATGTAAACTGACATTATGTTTTTTAACTGGATACAATTATTCCTAACATCATTCGAGATATTCAACACAAATCACGATGCTCGATAGTTATGAGACAGTGTTGTTTACGATATGATGCTAGTTCCGCAGTTCATATCTTAGTCAGGAAGGTCATTTCATTTTTATCAAAGTTTTTGCCAAAACCGAGTATGTCGAACTCGATAATGATTTATTTAGTTTAGTTTATCTTAAAATCAATTTTATTAGAGATATTACCAAAACCCAGTATGCGGTACTTAAGAATGGAAATGTTTTGTTCATTTAGTTTAGTTTATTCTGTATTAAATTTTATCAGAGTTATTGCCAAAACGGTGTAAGAATGGTAGTTTTGTTTTTCCTAAGCGACGCCTTTTTGGTAATTTTTTTTAAGCGGCTCTTCTACATTTTTACCGAATTCCTAGAATACTATCGATTTTACTATTATTTCCATTCCACTATTTTCCTCACTACTAGGGCTGCCTGAAACCAGCCCGAAACTCGTACTTTGCCGCATCCTAGCTATGCAATGTCATTTTGAAATTGAAAAATACTGTAAAAGTGTTTTCGTTGCGAGTCAACTGTCAGATTAGTATTGACTTCATGATGTTGTTTTTATAAACATTTAATAGAGAAAGAATGGATCTACAGATGTGCCTTTTTAAAATTAAAAAAATTAATTTGTATCATGAGATATAACCGTGTAAAATTTGCATAAAATAGGAATTTTTTTGAATTTCTATCAATTTTTATATTCATGTACAATTTTTTAATCAAAATTTTAAACACTCGCTACGTTAGTACATTTTATGCTGGATTTTGGGTAGTAGACGGGCCTCTTAAGTAAAAATTAATTTTTCAAACCTACTAGGTACTATAGCTTGTTTGAATTTTATGTGTATGTAAATCAATATTGAGATTTTTTAAATAATACATTGAATACAGCTATCCCGATCATCAATATCGTCCTTCATGAGGATGCCTCTAATAAGCAAACAAACCACGAAAACACAGTTCGCCATTGTTTGTTTTTGCTCCCCAAACATTTGAATGCGGTAACAGGGACCTGTTTTGTTATGCGTGTACGTGTTATGACAGGTAGACAAGCAGGTATCGAACCCGGGCTCATATTTCGCTTATGATGTATACGTTCTTGATTAGGTTAGTTATGCGACGCGCTGCCAGGGGTCAGGCACGTCGCTGGCGTGCCGACACGCGCCAAATATGATTGAGGCAATTACAATTCAATACCCAACGTAGTCATGCGTCATGTAAGTGGAAAAGGGAGGTTTTTATGCTGCGCGTGCCTTTTTAAACACCCCGTATCGTATGACGGTTCCTGAAATATCGCTTTCACTTATTCATGCACAGTGGCTCCAGCCGCAATGTCAAAATCTTTTTACATTTATGAAACGTGATATTTTTCAACTGAAAACTAATTTGAAATAAAAAATCTCAACGGTTTTATTCATTTACGAGCTTTTTACGGGAAATGATTCCATTCACGAATATGAACTTCTTTACAGCAATAATTATATTAAAAGGTAATTTTTTAATAAAGTTCGTATTTTATTTCGTTTAGTCAACTCAAAATTTGAATTGTTATTTCACAGTATTCAGTAATGGTAGGTACTTAATTGGTGATTAGTAATAATTTTGAATCAACAAATTACAAATCAAGTTTTGAGAAAAACGTTGATATCTTGTAATCCATGATCGGTTGATTTTTGTTTCTGCGTAAAAAATATTGACAGGTGAGACGGGTGACAAGTTGGCATACTAGCGCTATATAAGTCCTAAGTAAGACATTAATTGTAGTAATTGAACGGAGGATGGCTTCAACACAGCAGCGTTTTCCTGTGAATGAATCTTTTTATTCAGGTGATGCAAATTTCTGTGTTTGAATATTTTAGATTTTTATTTGTATATTTTAAATGGGCACCGGATTGTACGTATACATTTCTGTTTAAAGTCTAGATAAGGCGGAAGGTTGTGTGATGGCCACGTCAGATTTTTAAATTACATGTTAAACACCATTTTAGACACCTGTTATTAGTATTAGAAAATGTATTTGTTTAAATAAAACATTGGTCCTTCTTAAAAATCATATATTTATTTAATTTAGACATTGGACCTTTTATCATCCGTAAAAATATTATATTTCGTCAAATTTGAAAAATTGTTAGATTTTGAAGTATCTACATGTGTAATAACACCTTGAATTTGCTTAATTTAAAAAATGACAGTAAAATTAAGTACTTACATACATTGAAGGTATGACATTGGACCTTCTGGCACGGTCAAAGTCAACATAGGCCTTTTTAGACCGAAAGATGGACTTGCTTACTACGGCCGATGTCAACATTGGCCGAACATTGGCAAACATTGGCCGTTTTAACAAATACTTTCGAAATACTTGGACTGACACTGGCCTATATATTTTTTAATAACAGCGACACTGGTAGGAATAGACATTGGCCATTTTAACAGTACAAAATTTGAACCTGTAGAAGTACATTGGCATATTAAATATTCAATGTTCTATAACGAATAACTAATTAATAAGTTTAAGTGAAACAAAATGCATCACCTTGTATGGTAAAAACGGAAACAACTTGTATACCATAATAATTTAAAATTCCATTATATAGTCCAGTCAGCGAATCAACCGATTCCGTCACAATGAAGTAACAATGGTTGTGCATTTTGACGGAATTGATTGATTCACTGAATGGACTATACATATTGTGCTTTTTAATTATTACTATCCTTGTTAACAATTCTAACCATAAATTGATTGTAAACAAAAAAGTTTCGAATAAATTATAAAAATTCTGTCGTGTAAAATAGGCATTGAGAAAATCACGTAATAACATAATGAAATATTAATTAACAAATCAAATTTTTGACGTAAATCAATGCAAATCTACCGAACCCGTGGATTAAACCAATCGCGCAATGTGGAAATTATTATGAATAGTATTAGAAATTTGATTTGCAAATATTAAAATGCCGCAAAACAAATTAACTGCAGTGGAGTTAATACAATAATAGTATAATTCCGCCATTTTGCAATTTGTCATGAATTATTGATGCTATAATGATTCGTTCTAAACGCGAATTTAATTAAATACTAATTATTCTGCACATTTACTGGACCTAGCAGATTGCTGTCTATATAACTTTACACTATTATTTTATTTAAACATCGACTAAATTTTATTAATTAATATATTAATTAAAATCATATTTGTGTCACATACATCAGATATAAATAAAATTAATCTATAAGCAAAACAATATAAAATATTAATTAGAATTTAATTTAGCATTTGTATATGCAAAAGCAAATTGGGAATTTTGAACGAATAATTTGTTAATTGAAATCTTGGTTTACAGAAAAATTGCCCATACACACAGGAAATATAAAATGTAGTCTGTGGAGTCGAGTGCTTGAAACCGGAAGTAGATATTTTTATCTCTAAGAATTTAATTAGTAAGAATTTAATCAGAATTTTCCTATATCAAGCCAAAATAAGGTTTTATAAAAAAAAACTGAAAAAATGGGATTTTTAAAATTTTTTAATTGAAAAAAAATGTATATCCAGCAAAAATTTTAGGTGTCAAACTTCAGACCCGTATTCAGCACCCCGAAAAACATAAAAATACAGGAAATCAAAACTTCATTACAACTTTCCAGATAAAAATCCCTATTACCTGGACTAATGCTTACAGTTACTACCAATAGTACCTGAAACAGTAAATATTTGTTTTTTTTAAAGCGATGTATTGATAAATTAATAAATTTAAGAATATCTTAATTTTGCTAACTAACTGCAAAAACTTTTTTCCGAATTAATGCGGGAAGTAGACATTCTGTTACTCTAAATGAGTGCGGGAAATAGCCAATTCTGACACTAGTGCGGGAACTTAAATTTTTAGTTTTATTTAATTATTGTGTCTTGTAAGCATCTGTCATGATGCTTAAAATTTAAAGATAAGTAGTTACATATAAACTGTCCTCCAATACTTGAATTTATTTTTAATAGGTACAGTAAAGCTTGAATTACATTATACTTTTTTCGGCTAGAAACTTTGACAATTTTCATACTTAATTCTAGAATGCTCACTTGGATAATGTAAATCAAGAAAATTTCGATCCAAGTAAATCAAAAGTAAAAGTAAAGTCTCGAACCGTAATGAGGTATAAATGAACTCCTGAAATAACAAAAACTCTTGTACAATTGTATGAAATGCAACCAGTACTTTACCAGGGTATTAAAAACTCAACAACTGACAATGACAATTACATTTTTTTTAATTTCAGTTGGAAGCAAGAACAAATTTTAAAACTAGATTCTAGCCGAATTAAGTATCTAAAAAAAAGTTCGTTTTTCTAGCCGAAAAAAGTATAATGTAATTCAAGCTTAAGTTTATTTTAACGTGAAACATGAGATTTTTCATATCCATGGTTACGACTTTGACAGCAATATTAGAGCGTTCTTTTAAAAATGAAACATAGGGAATCATTTTAACTGTATTAAGATAGAGTCAGATCAATCCAATTATAAGTGTAAGTGGCTAATTTTAACCAACCAGGGCTCAACGTTCGCATTTGTAATTGAAATTGGTATTTTGTTGAGGCGCTGGTTGGTTAATTTACCACATACTTTGAATTGGGTATGTCTGAATCTTGATTTATTCTTGAACATATATAAGATGTTTAGGCAGCTGCAATAGTTCCAAGGAATTCTTTCAACATAAATTTTTAAATGTTTAAAGTATAAATCGTATTTTCAGGTAGCAGCAGTTTGACACCAATTAACAAATTCAAATTTATTCCCTTTGATCCATTTTAAAAAGAACGCTCTTTCTAATACATTGTTGTTAAATTTGTAACCATAAATCCCACGTTTCACGATAAAATAAACTCACTGTATAACGTTTCTGAGAACGATTACAAAAAAAAACTTGTTTGTAACACATGCGAAAACGTGGTTCTGAAACTCCACGCAAATTCCGAAACTCGCTGCGCTCGTATCTGAGAATTTCAGAATCACTTATTTCCCACACTTGTTACAAAAATAACTAATTCCAAACTGTCAAATTATAAACAAACATAACCAACACAACAATAATTTGCATTACCACCCCCTCCTGGGCCCTGTCACGTGTCAGGGGGCGGCATGGCAGCGGCGGTTAGCGATGTTTAACCGAGCAAATAGCGGCTCCGGCGACAGGTAACATGCCACCGCAAATTTGTTATGCTGTATGTGTGACCGCCACCGCGCTTCGGCTTCGGCATCCTCCATGTCAATGTATGTAATGTTTCCGGCCCCAAATAAATTTACCCGCTAAATTCATTCCACAACGCCACGCGATGCGATTTTGTTGTTACTGTGTTGCTATGACGCTGATGGGGGAATGGTTTATGAGTTTGTGCATATTTTAAGTTCGACAATGTGATGCAAAAAATATCGTCTGAATTCGTGGAAATAATCTTTTTTGTGCATTATGACATATAAAAAGTTGACATTTTAAAACTGTCAATGTCAAGAACTGCGCAAAAAAATTTATTTGCACAGTTTACAAGAAGTGTAGTATTAAAGTAAAAAAAATTAAAAAAAATTAATGTCATTCACGAATAAGGTTTTTACTGAATTCGAACCACAGTAAATCATAAGGCAATCTTTCCTATTATTTATACATATTATTCGAAAAATGGCTTTAAAAATAGCTTTAAAAATATACCCGCTTCTCAAAAATAATGGAGAGGGACCAAAATATTTCTAGGGAGCAAAATATCTCAAGAGAGCAAAAACGCGTTATTGCTCTCTCTAAACAACCACGTTTCAGCTAATTTTTCTTTGCACTCGTTACAAAAATTACCGTATGCACTTCGGGAGGAACGCTTTTGCTCTCTCGGATGACTGAGCCCGAGAATCAGTCGACCGGGAGCAAAAACGAGTTTTCCTCCCTAGGTACATAATGTACTATTATTAATTAATTACAAAAAGTTTTGTATAATTCATTTATTGAGCAATTTCTAAATATTTCAGTATTATGTAGTTACTCGTATTGCATGATCGCATATATGGTAAGTATTAAGAGCAGTATTTACACCCGTTCTATGACTTCAAAAAGTGTTACAGAAATAAAATTATATCACAGAATCTACATAATGTATAAACTTCAATCAAAAATTATTACAAAATTAAAGAATGTATCTATGTTCGTCTAGTGATAGTTTTTTAGTTATTTTGTCTTAAATCGAAATAAAAATTAAGAAATCTTTCAAAAAAGTCTATTTCAACAGCAATTTTTAATATAATACAATTTAAAATTTAAAATTTCAACACTAGACGAACCTAATTTAAACCTTAAATTAACTGTAAATATGTTGTAAAGTATGTAAATTACACGAAAATCTGTAGGTACTTAGAACGAAACCTCTGTAACATTGTATTTCAAGCAGAAATGCATGTAAATAGATAGGACTCTACTTCGCAAGCACAAAGTGTAAATACAACTCTTAAATGATTCTTCATCTTTCGTGTAAATTACTAGAGAAATAGAGAAGTTATAAAAAATCTGCTCTATAAGTTCGATTTATTTCAAAACGTATTAAGGGCAAGAGAGCATAAGAGTGCTAAATGGTAATTACCAGTGCAAATAATGTAAAAATGCTATTTTTCCAGGCACATTTCGTAACCTCAAACACGGTTTGCAAAGTGCAGCTCACTTTAACAATGTTTACTCTCGCGTCTCTAACTTTTAGTTACATTCCGCGTTTAACTTTAAACTTTACCTAGTATGTTTACCTAATGTTTAACTCTGAAATCAATTTTATCAAGTGTCGGAGACACACGAACAAGTCTGTTTATTTTGTAATACGAGCTGTGAACACAGAAATTCTGAAGCAAGACTATAAATTAACGCTTACTTGACACTATTGTACCTCATAAAATCTTTGTTTGCAGCGAATTGCAACGATTTCACTGCGTAAAGTGTATATCACTTTTAAGAAGCGCACATGATAATTCAGACATTTGCACTTTTAAAACTGTTCCATGTACAAAAGAGGAGTATATCGTGAGCTTCTATGTTATTTGTCATGCATGAATATTTTTACAGCAGATAGAATGCTTCCTGGAGATTATATTGTAGACATTTCTAAAATGAAATTAATAAATCAAAATTTTGTTTATCAAGTTTCATTTTAATAAACAGCACAAACCAAACTAATAATATTTTAAACCTTAAATTCCGGATGCCTTAAAATGCACGTTGTTTCCGAATGGTGATCTGGAATAGTCCCCAGATATTTAAATACAATTAACAACATATTTACATATTTTGTTAAAGGAATTTAAACTAGACTAAGAAGTAACAGTATTAGGCTTTAAACATTTAATTAATAATACAATATTATATTATGTAATAATGTTAACTTATAAAACATTTTCTGCTAGAACATAATTTTCTCAATTTTCATCAAGTCCAGCTTCATCATCATTCAACTCAAATGACGCGTCGAAATTATCACCTTTGTTGATCTGCATTAGTAAGACTTATTTTATTTTTAATGTTTGTTTGTTAGTTATTGACAAAAATAAACTACATAAATTTTTTTCTTACTTCTAATTTCGAACGGGGTCTCTGTGGTTCTGTGGTTTTGAATAATAATAATAATTGGAATATACTGCTTGTAACAAATTGTACATAAGCTTAAGATGCTAACTGACACATGAAAAGCAGGACTGTCATTTTTGCATATTACACAAATGACAATAAAGAAACCTTTTGTGGGGTCCACAATGTATCCTCCTCCGGAATTTAAGGGTTAATTAAATCTATTGTTTTCTAAAACCAATCATTGTAGACAAAATGTCAAAGTATTTCGTGTCGTGTGGAGAAAAACACTTAGTATAACAAGACGGGAAGTTAATATTTTACTTGTCTACAAGATAATATTTAGTTCGATTATTAAAATCCATGCATACATCTTTCTGTAATTGAGATAAAATGTTGCTTGATACCCAGTTAAATGGTAATTAAACAAAATTAATTATTTCTGTTTTTATTTATTTGTTATTTTGTCACGTGATTCATACACTAATGATCACAAATTTTCAGAATGATTCTTTTTTATTGACCTTATTATCGACCAAATTCTAAATATTACTTATTACATTAATTTACCATCTTAAAAAATTTTGGTAAGTTTAAAAAAAGTCTTTATCTAATATCTACGAGTATATTCGAATATAAATATAACTGTTTACTTTGTCCACCATTTCTAAATTAAAAGGCGTATTTATAGAGGAATTCTACAAATACAAACGGAAGAAAACGGAAGAAATAAAAATATGGAGTTTTTTTCAATGTAAACAAAATAAATAAAAAATAAACAGAATAAGATCGATCGTATTTCCGAAAGTAAGAGTAACAGGGTGAGGAATTAAAAATATTCCCGTATTTGCTCGGCGGTGGAATGAACGAACTTAATCCCGCTTAAACGCCTCAATAATGTTTACCAAAAAAGTGCGGCAAACATGAAACCTTCCAGTCGCGGCTGGCGTCTTAGCGATTACTCGCCGTCGCCGTAAGCGAATGTTTACATTCGAAATGTTATTTAAATTGCAATGCTTTTAATAAAAGATGGCTGTGAGCGAGAGTACACAATCACGGCCTACTTACGCACAAATTAAACATCAAAAGACGCCCGAAATCGTTTCACAAGCTCCGCGGAAATGAAAAGCTCTTCAACTCGACTATATGGCGACGGCGACTTATTATTACGAAGTTAAATAATAAGCTGCACGAGACTTAGCGAGTTAGAATCCTTCTAATCCCTGCGCGTATTTGTGAATTATTCATCCGCAGAGACGAGTTTTAATACCGAACGGCGATGAGTGATACGACTACGGCTGTAATCTCGCCTCGCCATACGACAAACGGATTCGCGTCATTCATTTACTTGTTTTATGTTGGCTGTTTGCACCTCGTAGTTTAAGTTTTACGACATTACGACGCGAAGCTGTTGCTTGCTGCAGATTACTTCTTTCGTACTGAGCTGTTTCGTTCGTTGAATAGTTAATATTGGTCTAACTGAACTTGTTTTATTATGTGGAATAATTTGGAATCTAGTCCAGTCAAATTAGATCATATTTTGTTGTTTACTGGAAAAAATTAGTAGAAAGCTGGATTTTGGTATACACCTTCCCAGTACCTTTATCAACAACATACTAAAAGCTAAAAGGCTCAATCGATTGGACTGGAGCTTCGTCCACCATTTTCAAAAAATCGCCGCCGTCTATTATTTTTAATTTTCAGCTCGTAAATGATTAATTATTGCTACAAAATTCGCCAAATTAACAAAAATAAGTAGGAGACCTCTGAAAAGTTATAATAAATATGTAACATTCAAGATTCCGATAAGTCCTGAGCATCAGAAAGTATGCTCGAGAAGCCATAGTGGAAAAAAAATATTAGAAAAAAAACTCTGTAACGTTAAATTTTACGGTTAATATTGTTATTATAATATTGTAGCTTATAAAATTTCCTATAAAAAGATGCTATCACATTTTTACATAGAACTAATAGTTTACGAGAAAAACGAGAGAAAATTTTTTTCCCCAATATGGCGGGTCGAGCACACTTTCTGCTGCTCGGGACTCATCGAAATCTTGAATGTTACATATTTTTTATAACTCTGCAAATTTTCAGAAGTCTCCTACTTTTTTTCTTTATTTTATGCAATTTTGCTGGACTATAATATTACGAACAAACAATTAATAACAAATTGTAGAGCACAAATTTTGTTTGATACTCCTAGAAATAACTGTATCTTTTCAAGTAGGTAGCAGCTTTAGTTGAAAACTGTTATTAAAAAATATATAAACAAACTATTACAGATATAATCAGATAAAGAAGATAAACCTTAATTCAATAACTAATAATGTTCATCTGCAGTGCACGCTTTATTAATAAAATATAGAACTAACGGAAAATGTTTTGTTCTTACTAAATCAGTAAATCATCACGGGACGAAACAAACTGATGCAACTTCATTTCGACAACGAACTTATTTGTAGTCGTAGGGCATTTTCCAACTACAATTTATTTTCTCACCATTAAATTATAACAATCACTCCAAGTAGTTTGGTTTGAGATGTGAATTGAAATAATAAACGAAATTTTATTGCCTAATAAAATATTCACAAAATGACGTAAAGCAATTGAAAGCTTATATGACCGTAAAATGACACAATAGAATTACATACACATTATTTAGGACCAATTTTATAAACCATTATGGACAAATTATTTGTGAGATAAATGTAAAAAATGATATTTATTTGACAGCATGATTTATATGAGAATTGCATTGAATTTTTCAGGCATTTATAAAGAAAAACGAGATGAAAGAAAATGTTTGTTAATGAAAATTTTAAAAAACATTGATAGTATTTCTTTTGAAGTACATAAACTTTAAAAAATCCGACGAAGTTTAAAAATAATTTGCTCCCTCTGAAAAATTCCTGAGATTCATTAATTTCTGTCTGAAAGTATGTTTAAAAAGTTGAAGATTTCATTTCATTTTCCAACAATGCACGTAGCCTACGTGTTCCTCTTGTAGAAATAATAAAGTTGCATTGAAAGCTGCACAATACTTAACGCAATTAAACAAAACTTTGACATTAAACAATTAGCAAGAACAGCAATTGTTTTTGTTGAGCATAGCAGTAAATTCAAGTCTTCGTAATTTATAACTAGATTATAAACTCACCGTCTGAAGATTATATTGCGGTGGAAAACAAAATAAATCTTTCTTGAGAAAAAAAGGATCTTTAATTATTTCACCTCAAGAAACAAAAGTGTTTTCGCCACGCAGTGAAAAGCACAAAGAGGAAGAGGAATTTTTTGTTTGAATCTTTTGACATGTTTTTATTGTTTAAGAGATAAAAGTTTCTAAAGCCTCATATGAAAATCGTAGATTTTATCGACAGCAACAAATTAAAATGATTTCGCCAGCAATAACAAACCTATATTGTAAAAACGGTCATAACTCAATCTGAAATTTCGTATACAAAAATGTTTCAGAATGTTTTTCTTTTGCTTAACTCCTGGACTTCGACTTGACGCACAACAAGAATTATTTTTCTATATTTCACATGAAATAAAGCAATAACAACAATAAAGACTGGGATCAAATTTGAACAAAAAACGCAAATAAATCCGATGACGTGTGTATACAATTTTATGATTAATTGAATTTGCAAGAAGCAGCCCACCGGCTACCGCATATGAATGTCTAAATTAATTTATACGATCAGTAGTGTTTTAGCTTCCAACTAAATCTAAGCTGTTTTTAAATAACACAGCATGTAGATTTTGTTCTTCTTTTAACTGATACTTATAAAAAAAACATGGTTATACTATTTCAAATTTTTTAAACATTTATCGTAATAATATTTTATCAATGTTCTTATTTTTACATCGTTTAAGCCAAGAAACCATGTAGGAACCAAAGTAAAAGTTCAGTGATTTTATTTTTATACTACACTAAAAATTTTAATATTGGAATTTCGAATTTTATAATATGCCTAAGCAGTTAGTAGGTGTGTAATTTGGACGCTTTTTAAAAGTTTTAAAACTAGTCACTTTAAATCTAAGTAATGCTATATTCATAACCCCCTAAAATGAGGTACATCCCTTACACATGATTTCCCTGCAGTTTATATTCCTTCTTATATATTTTCACAAATAAATCCATTAACCCTTTCACCAACAAATTCACCATAAGTACAATGCAGGCATGAAGAATCTGAAAAAACGGTTAAAAATTTTACATTTTTCCAATTATTTTGGGAAAAATCAACTGTACGCCATCTGTATGACGTCATCAAATTTGTCTGCATTAGAACATGAATGACACAATGAAAATTATTCATCTATAGGTAGATTGTCATCGAACAAGGCCACTTACGAAATTTTAGCTTTAAAATTAAAACTGCCTCAGAAGGCCTTATTTTGCCCTATGCTTTACTATTAAAGCTCCCTAAAATGGGAAACAGGACTTAAATAGGGTTCCTCTGCAGTTTATGTTCCTTCTTACATACAAATTTAAAAATACCATCAGTCCTTTAACCACCAAATCCGCTGTGGGTATAATGCATCAAACATGAATAATCTGACAAATCAACTTTACAAAGAAATTTGTAACAATCTCCTTGCAGAGAAAAAAATTCTCTATCGAATGAGCCTTGCAACACTAAAATCGGATGATATATAAATGTTTTTCCACATTCTCCATGTCCGCCATCTTAATAACATCATCAAATTTGTCTGCATTCAAACATGCAAGTTATAAATCTACAGCTATAGGTAGTTTGTGACAGAAAAATACAACGGAAGGCGTTTTTCTGCCCTATGCTCCCCTACTCTTCTGTAATATTTTGAAAATTTTAATTTTTTAGTAATATAGTCGTCAAATATTAGTTTCTATAATTATTAGGCAATAAAGAAGTAAAGAACTTCGGTACTACACCAAAAGAGAAGATTGAAATACGTAGACCGCCGACAAAGATAAATAAATAATAAAGAAAAACATGACAAAAAAAGATAAATAAATTTGTCGCCCACTCGTGCAAAACACACTAAAACATTCATACCGCACTTGTGATTTTTCTTAATACTCTAAATAATTTACCGTCTCAAGTGAGTAATTCCCCGCACGACAAATTCCAAGATTAATAATGAAATATTCAGCGCGCGCGTTAGAAACACACGTCACACATTCTCATTCAAAATCCCGACAAAGAAAAATACTTCCCCGCGGCGGGCATTCGCGCTAATATATCACGGGATCATTTCTCTCGCCCCTCATTAGATAAAACGCGCACGCCACTGACCTGAATAACCGCGCGCCCCGCGGGACTGGAAATGGCGGGAATGGAACCCGGAACCCGGAACTCCGGGGCCGCGCAAATGAACCGCGGAGAGAAGTTGATGGAGGGATTATCCAACTAGAATAAAATATAATTTGGGCGCTGAATTTTACATGGAGAAAGAAATTTGCTCTAATTTGGGGCAGGCTTCTTGGTAAATGGGTTTTCTTGTAAATTATCCATGAATTACTAAATTAAGACGAATATAAGCATTATTTTCTTCAAGTGAATTTCTAATAGAAACTTACTATTGTCACATTTATTTGAACTTATTGAATTATGAATGTTCTATTGATGCATTAAAATAGAGTGCTTGCCTGCAAATAGAGATCACATCACATAACATAAGCGATTAGATTTGTTGTACAATTTTGCATTATGTTTTTTATAGGTCTGTTTAAGATACAGTGGTATAGTAATATTTCTCACTCAAAAATAACTTTAAAGTAATAATTTCCAAACTTTCATAAATTTAGATAAATTAATCTGAAATGTAAATAATACCTACAAATATATGTCAAAAGGTAGATTTTGTTGAACTATGCATAATGATTCGATTCCCATTATTTAAATCTAAATGATTTGCATGTTATCATATCATAGAGGAATCAAACCACGAATCAAAGGTAAGGCAGTAAATAAATGATCCAGACAAATGGAATATCAAAATAATTGAACTTATTTAAAAGTAAGGAGTAGAAAGGAATAGATAAATAAATAAAATATCCTTATATCTTTATCACACTGTTCTTTAATGAATAATTTTACCGACCGGTTTCGATCATAAAGACATAAGGATATTTTATTTATTTATCTATTCCTTTCTACTCCTTAATTAATATCATCACACTTGGGTATACCTACTTTTGAAATTATTTAAAAGTGTGTTTTTAGGGTTCCCGTTTGTCACAGGCCGTAAATTCGAAACGGTTAATTATAGAAAGTCAAAATTTGCCACGTAGATAAATTAGTATATGCCGAAGATATAATCCAAATGTCATATTTTAATTTTTTTATTTCATAACTCCAGAAGGGACCATAAACCAAAAATTGGCCTGTGTCGTTGGAAAGAACACATGTCAAAGATTCTAAAAATATTTTTTTAGTGAGTTTTTGAAAGGTTATTTTATAAAAATATATCAAAAAAGGGCAGTTTTTTCCCCTTATCTCCAAAAGTGCTAAGCCTATAATTTTGATAAAAATCAGGTATAATTCGACAATGCTAAATATTAGAGGAAAACTATAGCGAAGGTCTGAATTTACTTAGTTTTCGAAATTTTACACAAAAAAATCTGACGTGGACACCACATGACTTCCTTGTACGCCTTGTTTGTTCATAATTTTCTTAATAACTAAAATGTAGAATAATATAAAAAATTCTTTAACTTATTATACTAGTATACTCACAAATATATTTTAGTCATTTTATTTAAACTGCAGAAGAAGATATAAACGATATTTTACTATTGTCACTGCTACTGTCACTGTCATGTCATAATCATTTAAATTTTACCTAGTAACAAATGTTAATCGATCATGGACTACAAGATACCGAAATATTAAATTATAAGTAGGTATATACTTTAATTATTCTTAAATGATAGAAGATACAGAAAAATTTATAAAATACCGATTGTAGACAATAATCACATAATCTTTCATTTAAAATAAAAAAAATTGCCTAAAATTAATTATTTATCAATTTTTTTTTTAAATTTACTACTTCCGGTTTGTAGATTGAAACCAAAAATAGGAGGTGCACAACTAGATGCTATAACAGTCCTAAATACAAAATTTCAGCTTTCTACGTCTAACCGTATTTGAGTTATGCGACACACATACGTCCGTACGCACGTACGCACGTACGCACGTACGCACGTACGTACAGACGTCACGACGAAACTAGTCATAATGGATTCAGAAAAGGTCAAAACGGATATTTCCGTCAAAATCTGAGAACCGAAATTTTTCGCGATTACAATACTTCCTTACTTCGTACAAGGAAGTAAAAAAGGAAAATGTGCAGAATAAAAAAGTTTTCGCTCGTTACCTAGGTTAATTTCTTTACAAGTGATTGCTAATATATGTAATTTTCTGTCAATATGTCAAAAAATTTAAGTAATTTAACCTTACTTTGGTTTGACGTATAGGTATCTATATTTATTTGTCTGAAACAGTGCATGAGCATTGAAAAATCGACAACGCGGAATATAACTTGTATTTGATAATGTATTTTCTTACAATTAGACAATACAAATACTAGCTGATATATAGAAAACGTTTTACAGTAAATATAAACAATTATTGATAATACTGGTAATTAAATTAAATAATATTTAGTTTTAAAATTTGACGGAACTCTCTGCGCATGAAGTAGGTTCGTGCTTGAGTGATTTTTTTTACATAGTTACAGCTTTAAGTAGTATTTTTAGTTTAGATATATACATTTATACGGAATTAATCTACATAATATTAAAAAATATCGGTATACTTTTTTGGAAAAAGCAAGTTCGATTTCCCTCCATAGAAAATTAATACCGCACATGCAATGCATTAAAGATCACTTTGTGAATAGGTCGCCTGGTGCGTAGTCCTGTTTCCCTCAACTAAAAATTTATATGCGTGAACACACGAAGGAGTGAAAAAGCTTTCGCACGGGATTTCCCAGAGCTCTAGCTGTATCGCCCCGACCAGAGGTTCTAAGACCTCACACACACTCTCGCATCCACATCGTTGAAACATAATGTGCGAATGACTGTTATAAATGTTTTATATTCTTAACGGCTTCATCCGACCCGCATAAAAGCCCGAAAGGACTATCGATATCGGTGCGAATGCGGAGAGTGACTTAGAATTCTTAATTTGGTTCTTTCAGGGGAATTTGTTAGTTTTATTGCGATTTGTCTCTGGATGTTGCGGAAACTTTGCTTTATATAATATTGTTATGTTCTTAATCGTTCTAACCATGAAGATATATGGCCTCAGAATTTATTACCTAGCCTGTAAACTGTAAAGTACATATTTAAGATTTTCTGTAAAATAAAATATCTTAATTTATCTTATAATGAGCAGAAACAGTAGGTAATGGCTACTGTTAAACTATTCACTTATTATATTATACGAGGGGTCGTTTTTATATTCCCGGACTAGGCATGAAAACAAAAGACTAGAGCAACAAAAAGAAAAAAAATTCAATATAGTTCCCCTGCTTTTGAATACAGGTATAACATCGTTTCAATAACATCTTTAATCCAGTATAAAAATATTCATTTGGTTTTTCCGCAAAATGGCCCTCAACAGCTGCTTTAAGTTCGTCATTGTCCCTAAATTTTGTCCCCCTTAGTGTTTTTTTGAGATTTGGGAACAAAAAATAGTCACTGGGTGCTAGATCTGGACTATAAGGCGGATGTTCAATTTCTTCGAAGCCACAATCAGCTACAGCAGCTTTTGAAAGTCTGGACTTGTGCACTGGTGCATTGTCGTGGAGCAACAAGACACCTTGAGTCAGTTTTCCGCGTCTCTTCACTTTAATAGCATCTCTAAGGCGATGCATCAGGTTTGCATAATACTCTAATTGCTAACTGCTAATTGTCGCTTCTTTAGTCTTACATCCTCCAGTACCAAACACTTGGTTTTTTCAACAACATCTGAAGTGATCACGTCAACAGGGCGCCCTGGACGGGGATCATCATCCAGTGATTCTCGACCATGTTTAAACAATTTTGACCACTCGCAAATAGTTGACTTAGAAGGGCAATCATTCCCGTATACAGCCAACATTTCTTCAAGAATAATTTTTGGAGGTTTTCCTTGTTTTGTAAGGAATTTTATAACAGCCCGGTATTCGATTTTATTCATTTCGATAGATATTCAACGCGCGACGACACAAACTGACAGATAATAAAATTAATAATGTTGCAATTGTTTTGTAAATTGCCACACAAGTTACCAAGACATATGTGATTAAAAAACAGCATAATGAAAAATTGCATCAAAATTCTAAACAGCCCAGTCCGGGAATATAAAAACAACCCCTCGTATATGTCTGTGATCAATAATCTATAACGCTACAAATTAAAACAATATTATACCGGGTGGTAGTTTTAACTTGAGACAACAGAATATCTGAAAAAATATGCATCCTACAAAAAAAAGTTTAAGATAAAAAGTAGTGCTGAAATTAGCCACCCCCTTCCTGAAATGGGTGGGACTTTTTTATTGCAGATTCGTATTCCTCGCCTAAAAATACGTAATGTTTGTCTGAAACATTTTTTATTTCGTTAATTTTTACCTCTCGCCTAGAGAGGTATAGGGATCGTGAAAAAATTCGATGTCGAGATTTTTGTCAATAAGCACGTTTTAGCACCTTTAGAACCTATTTTGACTATTTTCACGATGATGTCTGTGTGTCTGTGTGTGTGTGTGTGTGTATGTATGGAAGTCTGTATGTGCGCCTACTATAGTCTTTCGTTCTGATTCATTATCTCAAATTCTACTGAACATAAAATTCTAATATTTTGCAATATACATTTGTATATGTTAATAAAGAGCTGATTAGAATTTGGTAAAAATCTGCCAACCGGAAATGGTATTTTCTTGAAGCATTTTACCATTTTTGCAAAAAAATATAGAAAATTCTGCGATAGCTACAATTTGTCATGCGACATTTCAAAGAACAAATTATATCTTACAATATTTATTTAACATCTTGTCTATATCACTTACTAATAAAGGAAAATTATTTTTCAAAGATATATAATTTTACCTACCACGATTTGTAAATCACAATATAGGAAAAAATTTAAAACAAAAATGAATATGTCAATGTGACAGATGAATAGACGTATGCACAATTTCTGAAATGTTTGTGGCACCATTTTAAAAGAAATGTTTATATTATTAACTGAACATAATGTAATAAGGTAATAATAAAGTTAAATTTTTATCTCTAAAGAGATAATTTAGAACTAAGAACTATAAAATTATTTTCAAAAAGTTTGTAAATTTATTGCAAAATTATAATTTAAGGAGGTACACTCGACATTTGAAATAATGAGAGAGTTTAATGAAACTTTTCAAAATTAATCAAAACATTGTAAAAATATTACCTGAATTTTTTCATAATTTTTCACCACATAGATTATCCAAAAATAAATATTTAAAAACTATA